>CM072790.1:11152816-13706963 GCA_036983795.1 Megachile lagopoda | reverse complement strand
AATCGTAAATTTCGATCGCAATTTATATCGAGACGCCTCGATACGTAGAGCTCCCTTCTCCGCTAATGAAGCTTAATAAACGTTACGCTGCTTCCGATACCGTCGCCCGATTTTTTTGTCTCCCACGGCCGTCCAGTATCTCGTCGAGCTTACGAGCGGATCCCGATCGTTTAGGAATTTTAGATAATCGTTATTAGCCTGATTTTATCGGCGACATTAGCGCGTAAAATCGTCGGAACGGTTGTAGGCGCGGTTCGATTCGAAGGTACGCTTCGTTAGCGAAGCGGACTCGAGAGGTCGCGTTAAATCAACGTCAACGGCGTTGTTTTGTGCCGATATTAATTTACAAAGCCTGTACGATTCTATCTCGAGGGAGAGGCAGGCCCACGTTTCCGTTCGCCGCGCTCTTCTGCGCTTTTCTCGCCGACCATTATCTCGTTAACCGCGATTAACGTTTTCCTCGTTAACCGTTCGCTTCGCGTTCCCGTTACCTTCATCCTACCGTGGACCAGTCGTGCCATTAATAGCGTATGAAGAATTATATTAATCGATTACTGCTCGTTTATTTCGAAAGTCATTCGCTACAGGCTAAATCGACACACCTTTGTCTTTTTAACAAGCTGAACATATCTTCACCTTCACTACTGAAATTCATAACAACGATTTAAGGTACGATTTGACACTTCAGTTGCAGTAATCAAAATTACAGCCCCTTAAGCACAAGTGCAAATATGTTCAGACGTTCGCTTGTCTGTAAAATTTAGGCACTTGGTTCTAAAAGATAACAGTGACAATTATATTAGAATAAGACACTTTGCGTGCCGTCGTTTCTCACATCGTATGTTCATTATAATAAAATTTGTCTCATATGAACTATCAGGCGTTTAAATTTCCCGCGCAAGGCAAGCATTTGAATATAGCTGCACTTGTGCTCGCGTCGCCATTTTACTGCAACTTCAGGATACAAACTCACATGGATGATCCCGTATCTAGCGAACATTTTCAGTTATAATCTGATTGTTCATCTTTTTTGACTTCAAAAGTTATTAGAAACTGTAACTGATATATTACAAAGAATTTATTATTTAATTCTGTGATTTTGAAAAGTTCACACGTGAACAGCTAATGAACAAATTTTCATACGCTCACAAACGTTCCATATTCACACGAACGAATTCATCGAGCAAAGAATTATCTACAGTTTCATGGAACCTGCTAGAACATACTCTAAATTCTCCCTATGATCTCTCGGAAACGTTGAATTAAACTAACTTCGGTTACCGGAAGCACTGTTTTTGCGAGGAATTCTACGCTGTGAATAGTTTCGAGAAAACATTCCTGTGAACAGGAATTCATGTAACTCTCAAACGTGTTCATTTTAACGTGGATGAAAAAATATTCATATTTAAACCTTAATGAAATTGACATAAGGTAAATGTGTCCATAAACGATTCCTATTGGTGACCGATTGTATATTTCCTTTTAAAATTACATCTTCAATGATGCACTAATCAATACCTATTTAGGTATTTATTAATAAGTATGATTATAGGCAGGTTGTTGAATAGGTATGTATTTTGGGACGTTTCTTGGGACGTTCGGAAGAAAGCACGCGCACACGTACGACAGTGCTCTGTTAGTTTCGAGTAAATCCATGCAACGCAGACGTACACGGATAGCATGCAATTTTCAAATTCACCATCGTCGTTTTCCATAAACCAAGCCAGCTCTGTGTCTCAATCGCTATGCACGACGCGTGCACGTAGAACGCGGATAGAAAACACGGGGTCGATCGTAGCCAGCATGGCAGGAAGAAGAGGCAAGAGGACAATAAAAAGCCGGGGACGATCGTAACTTCCTCGGCAAGAGCTGCATGAAAATCAATTCGTAAGCGTGGCCGTGTGACTCCGTTTTATGCGAGGTCGAATAAAACCGGGCGTTCTCTGGCCCTGTAGGTAGCACTATCGACGGCCACGCTTTGAAATATAGGAATCATTCTTCCGTGACACTTTATGCAAATGGGAACTCGCCGTTTGAATATATGATTGCAAGGTAGGAACGGTCCGGCCGGTCCGTGCTCGTCAAACGAACGTTTTCGCATGGAAAACGGTTAAAAACAGACTCCCGATTGGCCCGCGATTGCTTGAACGCGATTTTTCGACGCGTTCCCTCTTCCGGATACTTGCTTGAAAAATCACATCGACTCTTCGTGGTCTTTATTTGCGATGGCTCGACGAGAATTTATAACCGATTCCACATTCTTACGAGCCTTCGTTGAATGAAATATCCTTGCTTTTAAGGAATCTGAAGCTATTACACGATGCCCCATATTGGATCCTGTTCGCCGATGAAGGCAGTTGGTTCGTTCGATGAATTCTTTGAAAATAGCGTATAGGTTTTTCAGTTCGTGATTTGCGTGCAAATTTTTTGTGCCAGAATCTATCGGGATTGGGCGACGTGCTTGTATCGATTCGATGATTGAAGGTTATCGTAAACTAGAAACCCGTAATCTTATGGCTACGGGGCACACGATAGACGGCACTGGGAAATATTGCGATGTAAGGGAAAATGGCTCTGCGGACTTGGAAACTTGAGAAATTGGAAAATATGGGGGCTTGGGTACTTGGAGATCTGAAAATTTAGAAATTTAGGAAATTAGTGAAATTTGAAAGTTTTGGAATTTTGAGGGGTTTGGAAATTTTAGAAATTTTGCTTTTGGAAGTTTGGGAATTTAGCAACTTGGAAATTTAAGAATTTGGAAGATGAAGAGTTTGCAAATCTATTTTAGAATTGGGGCCCTTTGAGTTTGTGAATTGAGGAAATATGGAAATTTCTAAGGTCGTAAGTACCTCCTACTCAGTTTCTTTCACGGAACGAGACGCGAAAGTGTTCCAAGGAACCGAGAGAACGTCTGACGAGTTCAAGTGTCCATTTTCTCGGAGTAGACGTATTGTCTAAGTAGCCGCTTTGGGTTCCACGCAACGTTATTCTTTCGTTTCTGAACGACACGGTGCTCGATCTTCACGCGTCGCGTACACCGCACCGACATTCCGCTTCAAGAGGCTTCTTTCGCCGCACCCTTTAAGCATCTTCACAGTTTTCAGACTCGTCATTAGCACTACTCGCTACTCCAGACGGTTGTTAAAGCGCCACTCGCCCGAGGGGTCAGGTCGATGGATAATTTGAACCCGTCTGAAACCCATCTCTGACCTTGCGTGATATTCCTCGCTGAAAGGAGCGAAGGGTAACAGGGAAAATGAAGGCTACGGATAAAAGATTTTCCGATGAAACGAACGGGCTGTTTAAGCGTTGCGTGTTACGTTCATCGGATCGAACGCTTATTTGCTTTTTTCTTCCAGTACGCTTAATCGTTCTTTTTTTTTTAGCAGAAAAAACGCGTCTGATGTACGTTAACGAAGGGAATCTACCGGTTTTTGCTAATTACGTATACGGTCAGAGATAAAAGGAGTTCCTTGCACGGGATTGCACAGCGAACGGGTGATTAATCAACATTTACCCTAGCTTCTATAACCCTTCGGGATTAGAGAAGTTATTAAGCTGATGGAATGAGATTTATACCATTCCAACGGAAACAAACGTCCGTACGCTCGATGAGAGATTCGCGGCACAACTACGAGCCATTTTACGTTGCATGGTAAATTATTAGCTCGTAATAAATTGCGGAAAGGGACGAAACTGTTTCGTTCGATACGGACATCGTGCTATCTCCACGGTTATTAGAGTCGCGACCGCCCGAGACAAACGAGACAAGTCTTTCCACCTAAACAAGTTAATATTCATACGTATTATCCAGACATCCAGCACGTACACGCGGACTTACAAAGACCAGTTAAGCTGACGTAATCCTCCCGCCACCCACGTACACCGGCGGTCACTGAAGGTTTCCCTAGGGAGAATGACGGTGCTGGGAACGGAGGCACCCGTTCATTTTTTGTGGAGACATTTGCAAATTTGGAAATTTGGAAATTGGAAGATTAGGACTTGTGAAGGTTTGGGAAGATGAGAATTTGGAGATGTGGGACTTTAGGGAAATGGGGATTTATGGAGATGAGATATGACATATGAGTGTGGGGATTTGGGGACGTGTGGATGTAGAGATATGGAGGTGTGCGGACGCATGGATAGTGGGACGTAGGAATATGGAGACGTAGGGATATGGTGACGTGGGTTTATGTGAATGTAGAGATACTGAGCTGTACAAATAGAGGGGTGCAAGGATATGGAGACGTTGGTGTACGGCGACATAGGGACTTTAATACTTGAAAGTGTAAGAATGAAATCTGAAAATTTCTCGATTTCAAAGTTTGATACACACAGAAGTTCCAGAATTAGAAAATTCCTTTCGCAGTCTCGACTCGAGTGCGGCGTAAAGATTAAACTTGGTTTAAGGATGATTTAAGAGACAGTTTCTAAACGATACGAGATCAAAGTGATGGTCGTTAAATCGAGAATCGGCTGGCATGCGCGCTGACCAAAGGCCAGGTTTCACGAAGGTAAGAGTCGCGACGCTAATCGTTGATAGCTTATCGCCGTGCTCGACGCTTTTCGCCGACAACATTAAGTACACCGAAGTGCACTCTGTTCGGTTTAAGAAGACACTCGATTTACGGGTTAACGAGGCACTCTCAGTGCACCAAACCGTTTCACGAGGCAGCGGTTAACCGTCC
Source organism: Megachile lagopoda (assembly GCA_036983795.1). Taxonomy (NCBI): domain Eukaryota; kingdom Metazoa; phylum Arthropoda; class Insecta; order Hymenoptera; family Megachilidae; genus Megachile; species Megachile lagopoda. The sequence continues at coordinate 13,702,275 of CM072790.1, read as the reverse complement.
CCTGAAGCAGCTCGACTCGGCTGCACTTTGGAAAGAAGCTCGTTCGGGATGATTCACGAGCACAGCGGCGAAAGAGAGAGAGGAAAGGAAGCCACGGGGTAAAGGATAAAGAAAAGCAACGCTCGCAAATTTTTCTCGCGATTTATGCGTATCTCGATTTTATTAATAAAGCCCGGCTCATTGCGCCGCTCCCGAGAAAGTTCTTACGTTGGGCCGGCCAGAAGGTACAGACTGTTTCATAAAATGTCGGTCACACTTGTTGAAATGGTTTCGTCAAAATAGAGAACTCTATAAACTTCAGGCATCACATTTTTCCATCGACGACTGAATTAGTCAGCAACATCCACAAGCGTGAATTACTTTCAAAATGATCAGTACATGATATTCAAGCTCGAGTGAAAGATGATGTACCTAGTCAGACAACTGTTTATGACAGTTTGATAGATTGTCATTTTACGAGTACGTAGAGAAGCTTGCTAAAAAGCTTGTCAAAAAAGCGCTAAGTAATTGTGTACAATGTAAAGGAGCGATTTCGTTCGACGTAAAGAATGTCGTTTTTTCTTCGGATTCCGTATTATCGAGACGTTGTCGTACACTTTCTTATGAAAGCGACTGTATCATTAAAGCGGCCGAAAGCCAGGCTGCTCCATTTAAGCGCATTTCTGTCGGCGAAAAGGAAAAAAAAAGTGGGTGCCTCGCGGCCACCACTTTAAACGCGTTTCTCGCCACCTTCGAGCGAACCGCTGCTTTCGCAAAAACCGCACGTACATCGAGGCTACGGTAACCGCGTCCTCGTAATTTGTTTCGACCGAAAAATATCCTTAATTCGTGGCCGGCGCTCAGAGCACCTCTCTCGGTGTCTCTACACGGCCGCTTTTTCTTCTCGGTATTATCCTGCAATTTGTTGGCGTTCATTTTAACCGGCCGAGACGACTCGCCGAGCGGTTTCGGACACTCCGAAGAAATTAGGCTTCTAGATTGCGCCGTGGGTTAACTAACGGTCGGCTTCGTAACATCCGGACCCGAGATTTACGACTCTTGTCATCTGCAGCGAAAAACAGTTCCGCGAAACGCAAGTGACACATCAGAATTAAATCAGCTTTTTACTACTCCATTTTTGAGAAATAATTATCCAGTTGCTCTCTCGAATATTTATAGACACGTTCTACCATTTTAGCGAATGTTTCCACATGTAGGGTCTGATGCATCTTACACGTGTCTTACATGTTCTGTATTATATTGCAACTATATCGAGTGCTCTATTGTTGCGCGTAATTGTCACGTATTGTAATCGTCATGCTCTACATCCATGCGTTGTAATCGTCACCTGTTGCAATGGGTATGTGCTGCAATTGTCAAGCATTATATTGTCGCGTGTTATAATCGCCACGAATTCTAATTGTCACTCGCGGTAATCTCTGTGCTTTGTAATCTCCACGTGCTGCAATCTCTGTTTGTTATAATCTCTACTTGTACTCACGCTTGGTAAATGTCACGAGCTGTAATTCACATGCACTTTAATCTCTACGCGCTGTAATTTCTGTGCCCTGGATTCTCCAGGCGTTGTAATTTCTATGCGATGTAATCTTGATGTACTGTAATTTCTATGCGCTGTAATTTCCATGGAATGTAATTTGCGTTGTGATTTCCACGCGTTATAATTTTTGTGCGCTGTAATTCCCACGCGTTGTAATTTCTATGCGTTGTGATTTCCACGTGTTGTAATTTCTCTGCGCTGTACTCTCTGCGCGCCGTAATTTCTAAGCGTTGTAATCTGTGCGCACTATACTTTCCACGCGTTGTAATTTTTACAGGTTGTAATCCTTACACGCTGCAATTCCCACGCGTTGTAATTTCCACGCATTGCAACTTTTATACATTTTAATCTTCACGCTCTATAATGCCTAAGCGCTGCAATTCCTACACATTGTAATTTCCACGCGTTGTAATTTCTACGCGTTGTGATCGTCTATTGCAATCTCTATGCGCAATTGTTGCGCGGTGTAATCCTCTCTCGCAGTAATCTCCACGCCACGCCACGCTTTATTTGCACGTTTCATAATCTCCCAAATCGTAATCAGTAGCGTCGAATACAGATTAAAGGTTCCCCAGGACAATTCGACGATCCGAAATCGATAGCATAACTGTTTGGAACGGGCGAAGAGCGGTGAGGCACCTCTAGGGGGACACCGAGTGCCAGCGGGCAGGAGATGGAAGGAGGGAAAGACAAGGAGGAATGTCGAGGAAGAATGCACGAGGGGCAGCGTGTGGGCGCGCGAGCGAGCGAGCAAGGCACGTTGTGGCCGACACGGCCGCAGACAGAGACATTGCATCGAGGTTAAACGGCTGAACCCTGCACGGCGAGGACCCTTAGGGTCAAATACCTAAATTGCCGCGTCACAGTCCGCAAGACAGCGCGCCGTTTGTGCGAGCGTGGCATTAAGAAGAGGCGAAGCTGGATGGAACGGTGACGTTACGCGCTCGAACAAGGAATTCTACCGTACGATCGTTTCGTTGCAGGTGAGAGGCGTGGGCGAGATGGATGACGAGCTGACCGTTTAATGACTTGTTTCATGACTCGTGGCGAGACTTTCGACTCACGAAGATGCCGTTCTTTCATCGGTTTACAGTTTTCACGTGACGCGTTCTCATGACGGCCGTTGTTTTAACGGTATCGCTTTGCGGAGCGTTAGTCGTAGGCATATACCACTTACATAGAAAAATCGCATTAAATATCGAGGGCACATGAGATAGGGTAGATGGATTAAAGGCTACATGCATTACTTGGTAGTTTTATTTATAGATACATGATAGTGCAGAATGGTGGTGGTTATAATAGCGTGCTCGTGTAGACGCATTAATCTTTGATTCGTACTACTTAAAGTCAAAGTTTATAAATTCTGATCGGAGTCACGAGTAGAAATCTTGTATTTATCTAGAGTATCTTACTCTTTACTTTATATAGTTCATAATTACACGATGCACTTTAGCGATTAACTATTTTTTTCATAATTTACTAGCTATGCCAGATTAGTCTTTGATTCGAACTACTTCAAACCACAATTGAGATCGATGCGTAGTTTATTGATATAATCGATAAAGATGTATATTTACGTAATATTCCCTCATTTATCCTTGTTCCTTCTTCATCCTTGTCTACTAATGTACAATTACACCCTACATAGTAATAGCAGCTGTTTTGATTGGAACTTCAAAAATTTCTATGTATTTGATTCTTTTTCGAATACATTTCCTGAACTATTTTTCTAGTAGCTAAGAATACTTCGTCGTTGCTCCGAGAAGACGCACGAGTTGTGCCAATTTCATAACGAGCAGAATTGTGCAACGAGTGCGTTCGTGGATCGTGTGGTCGTTTACCGAGAACAGACGATGACGCGATTAACTTCGAATTGGACAACATTAAGAGTGGCGGTCGTTGACACGGCTGACACGCAAGACGCGCGTAATCAATGATCCGTGAGAAAATCTGACCGTTCAAACGGATCGCGATACCAACGAACGTTTGCAATTTTTTTTTATCAACGCTAACACCATTGGCCCACAAATCAATCCGATACGCTTGACGCTTCGTCGAACCAACGATTCTGGCCTTTCCATCGCGAACATGCTACGTCCTTCAACTCTTCTCGTTGATTGACAGAAAAACCGTGTACAGTACTATTTTGTATCCGTTGCAACTGGACTTCGTAAAGAAATTGACAGCATATTTTAATCGGCAGAAGTTGATATCACTTTAATCACTTTTATCTCGTACAGGACATGTTGGTACGATTTTTCAATTTCGCGATCGCTCACAGATTTAAAAGTCCGAACATTTGAACGATTCGAAAAACTGAAAATTTTAGAATCGCTCGGATATTTTAGCATTCGAAATGATCCCTCAGAGACAATCGAGTGCAAAGGGTTACCAAATTGATTACCGTCTATGTCCGTAAATGCATGTCACTAACGCCCCCGAGCCTGGATGCAGTTGCGCATCACTGGTTTCCATACACCTTTCCAACGCTGACTTCTGACCTTGAGTCTTTGTATCCAACGGTACAATCGACCGACGGACGTCACCCCGAAGATATCGAAGTCCGTTTCTATCGGATCGTTTGTCGAATAAAATTTCAGCGGTGTTAGCAGCGATACGCGGTTCCAATCATTCTTCAATATCCCCGGGCCACCATTTAAAATTCGCCACGGGAGCAGCAGCCGGGCATCAATAACGCGGTTGAACCTTAACAGAGCGGCTCATTTGAAACGCCATCTCGCCGAGTCCAATGACAGGCGTGTTAAATGCGACTTCGATATCCGTTTCGCGCGAGCCATCTTGCATTCTCACGGTGCTGTGCGGCGAGCGTAATTCGAAGTCGACCGAGTCGTTTGTTCGCCACGAAAAGCGTCGAAGTCGAAACCGAGCGCATCTCGATTCGATCTCGGGCACGGATATCAGGCGTGTCGCGGACGCTCCATTGCCTGTCGGTATACCGGCACCGAGAGGTGTACGTGGGTCGAGAAAAAAGGGTAAATGGAAACGGTCAATTTAGCACCGATTCGCGATTACCGAAGTCGTGAGAATGGCAGGGGCGTACACGTTCCAGGGAGGGCTTCCTCTAATGAGCAGCTCGTGCGTGCCATCCCAGAACCACTCTTTGTTCGTCGCTGGCGCATCAGGGACAATCCCAGGACTCATTAGGCGTGCATCAAGATGAATCCAACCCGGGTCACCCGTGAAATTGAAATAATGGTACCATACGAGCCGGTCCGGTCTCCTTACAGTTCCCTTCCGCGACAGAACCGTTAGGCGTGACTTCGGAGATCATCTTGATACCTCATTCCGTCTCCGCAAAACTGACCTAATAATATTTATGGCTTTTCTGGGATATTATTCGTTGATCGCTAAACACCCATCTTTGTAATAGAACAATAGCTGAACCAACCATGGATCCTTCGATCGTACCGATAATCCCAACTCTCTAGGCTTACTGTGCAATTTCGATATATGGCCTTCCATGCTCAATTCCCCTTCGCTAAAGGTCTTTCCCCGTAGTAACGCAATTCTGCAATTTCAAACTTTACCAATTTTCAAATTTACGTGTCTCATATTTTCAAAGTCACGTATTTCATATTTTCAAACTTATCTGAAATGTTCTTTCAAAGTTATTTTCGTAACAATTTGCAATAAGACGAATGAACAGCGCAACAGTGCGCATATCAAAGAGCTTGTCTTTTGAATATGAGCTATGGTGTGAATCAACCTTAAGAAGATATGCTTGTACGGAAAGAAAAGGTAGGAGTACAATGGAGAAAGAATATTGTGTTCGTCTTCTGTCCAGGATACATCGCGGTCATCTCGAATGACATTAATCGTTCGTCGCGTTCTTCGGATTCTTCGGCCATTAATCGTGCCGAGAAAAATGGACGTGATCTGGAGATCTCGGCGTCACGACGGCTAAGAATCAGATATTGATCTCGGAGATGAATGAGTCTCGTCCAGACTGTACTGACAATGCTACGATAAAATCGGAAGGGCACGTTCTGTGGTAGTTTTCTTGTAATTGAATTAAACTGAAGAAATCATAGACATCGTAACAAATATACCATCCACATTATCATGTACATAATTCTGTTATCGATGTTTAGAACAAAGTGTGAACTATTCAATCAACAAATGCAACGTGAAATTTGATAAATTCGACACGATATTCAGTAAATTCATTTAGGCAACATTGCAACATTCGAGTCTAAGATTTCTTACGACAGCCCTCCTCCCTTTTCCCGAATAAATTGCAGTTCATGAATCTCTCGTGATAGCAACACGGTAAACGCAGACATGACGATCGTGTTCGATGCAGCGTGCAAGATTTGATAGCCGGAAAATTACGAGCATGGCGATTATTCGGTCGACCGCAAGCCAATTCGGCTGACAAGAATCAACGTTTCGGCCAGCATTGGAATCGTTTCCAGCATAGTTGGTGGCAACGTTAACATTAATCGCGTCGAATTACTATCATCATTAGTGCCACTAACGCGGCAACTTTATGCGCATGTGTTTATCCTGCGTGCATTACGAAAGCGACGTAACTCAAAAGTGCAACATTTGCATATTCGTAGACGCTTCAAAATTAATAAGTATTTGGTATTTCTGAAAGAGTTGCAAGTTCGCCATATTTGAAAGATGAGTTTGGTAATTCTCAGACTACTAATTCAGGAATTGAGACTTGAAAAATTTAGGTTATAGAAATTTCGAAATTTTTACACTCAGCAACTTGAAAGTTTTGAACTTCGGTGCTTCGTGATCTGATTAAATCTTTTATCAGGAAGATATTATCGGACGTAACAGTATTCCGTTCTGACAGCACAGGTACGAGCTTCCTTCCTTTTTAAATACATTCCTTGCAGTCTTTAATGAGATTTCCGTCCGCGCGTATGTCAATTTCGTTCGAAACCGTGGCGAGGAGTGCAGGTTCGTTGTGTATTCTTTTTTCAGCCGTCTCACGCCTTGTACCAGGAAGACTGATGAATAATGCATGAACGAGAGGTCCGGCCAGTTATAATTCATTTATCAAAGCAATGAGTCAAAATATGATTGCCGGTTTATTAATTGCTTTCAGGTTTCTGATGTACCATTTGCCAATGGCAAATGAGCACGAATAAAACCCAACGAGAGTTTTTCGTGCTTGTTTGATACGTTTTTATCGCGGACACCGCTCGAACAAAACCCTTCTCCCTATATCCCTAGGACACTTAACACGATTATTATCCAATAATTGTATTAAAAATTGTGACACGTAGGATTCTGTTTAAACCCACAAATATGATTTGATACGAAACGCGTTAAAAATCTCGTATATTCGACAGAAACGATCGAGCCAAAATTAATAAACGTTCGTCCACGTGTCACGATATAAAGCTGTTAACGACGTCAATTTGATCGATGCCGATACGTGTAAACAATTTCGCGTAAAATTTCACGGAGGATGAATATTTCCGTTCGGAACAACTCGACCATTATATTCCATCTGTTTGGTCGAACATGCTACCGGTTTATCGTTATTTAATGCGTTCACAGGTTGCCGGTTCACGTATGCCGGCGTTCTGAAAATGGAAGACAATTTTTCCGGCTGTACAGCGCGTAGGTAGCGTGTGATAAATAATTTTCACGCATTTCGATGTTTTTTATCTGGAAGAATGATTCAAATGTACACGTGGCGCGGTCGCGTCGACAATTCGATATTCCGAACGCGCTCGACTGCTAAATTTATCTTCTGCTCGCGAGAAAAATGAACCCTTAAACGCCCGCCATTCTATTCGCTTTTATTCTCATTTTTAGAGCCGCGTGCACGATATCTGGTATTGTGACCTCTGCAGAAAATGGTGATATAAGAGTCTCAGTGTTTCCCATAAAACTCCGAAAATATATTTGTGGAATTTTTTTATAAATTTGAAAGTTTAGAAAGTTGGGATTTGGGGACTTAGAAATCTGCGATTTGAACACTTAGGAATTTGGAAGGGAATTTTAGAAGTCGGAGATTTGAGAATTGGGAAATTTGGAAGTTTGGGGATTTGAGAGTTGGAAGAGTTGGAGATGTAGGTGTTTGAGGAGTTGGATATTTAGACATTTCGGAATACGGTCTTTGAGAGTTTGGAAATTTAGGAATTTGGGGATTCAGGAATTTGGAACCTTCGGAATTTGGAAATTTAGAGATTCGGATGTTTGGAAATTTGGAAATGTAGATATTTGGGGAGTTGAAGTTTCGGAATTTAGGTAGTCAGGAAGGTGGAGATTTGGGTACTTAAGGATGTGCTATTTGAGAATTTGGAAATTTAGGCATCTAAGGATATAGAGATTTGGTGTTTGAGAATTTTAGTATTTTGACATTTGTGGATTGGGAAGTTTATCAATTTCGGCACTTGGATATTTAGGATCGTAGAAATCCTAGAATGCCGAGATTTGAAAATTCGCGAATTTGAGAACGTAGTTACCCACCGTTCCCGGGTATCCAAATGGTTTTCTCTCCATAAATCTCCATTTCCCCCGGGAAAGCCTAGCGTGCTTACAATTGTAAGTACATCGTTTACCATTTCAACTGCTCGATTCGTAGAATTATCCGTGCAATTTGTCTCGAAACCACCCGCCGAGATCTCGCCGTTCTCTTCAGCCGCGTTTCCCAGGCTCTCTCATGGCGAAACGATATCCCCGATCTCTTCGTTAACGTCTGAATGAATCATTAAACAAAACGTCTGCCGCGTGGGCCGCCTCCGGGGCTACTTTCGATCGATTCGATAAACAAAGCAGGTTTCGCACGCGTTCGCGTCGCTTTGTGTTCATTCAAGCTCGTGATTAAGCTGGAAACCGTGGTGAAAAGGGCGTCGGAATTTCTTTTTTTTTTATTCACCGCGAGAAAGGAGGAGTCTTTTCGTAGTCTTTTGGCCGTGCGAGTCTCGACCGTGTCGTTTGGCACACCTCTTAGACGTTCTCGTAGCTCTGGGCGCGTCATCAATAACGTCCTTTCCATTCTATGCCCGCTCGAGGGCGAGTCGACGAACAGGAGACTTGGTCCTGGACGAGCAGAAAGAAAACGGACGAAGAAAATGAGGGTGAACGGGGTGGGCAGGTTTTTTTTGGTGCATGAAAGGGTGGGCTTGATCGTCGGGCATTATCTTCCTAAATTGCCCTGGCACACCAATATCCGCATAAAGGCTGCACCCCAACGTCCCTGCGTTCAATGTGCCATGTACAGGGTGCTTGGAAAGGGTTTTTGAGGAAGGTTATAAATTCCTAGAAATCATCTACATTTTTTGCTCTTCGAAAGTTTATTTACTTGTCAGACACTTAGGTGCATGCTAGACTTATCTACGAAAAACGATAAAAACAGACTAAGAAATCAATCACGATAAAAATCAAATAATAGGATTTTAAAAGTTGAACATTCTTAAGTTCATAAACTTAGAAATTTAAAAAATTCAAATTTAGAAATTGAAGAATGTGGGAATATTTTATAACTGTTACATTAAAAATTCGATTAGGGAAGTGTCGAAGTGTTCAAACAACCCCAATGTAGTTCTATCCTGTTAGAATTCAGTAGTGCTTGTTTTTGAGCACCCTGTATGTTCATGTACGGGTAAGAGCTCGTAGAACGCACGATGGACCCTTGGAAAATGAGGTTCCCGCACCCTCGGTGTTATTATTATTATTATTAACGGTGTTCGCGAGGGTGTGTCTGGCAAGCGTGGATACTCGAGGGCTCGTTTCGGTTCCCAGGCCAGGACGTGCGTGTCTAGGAGACTTCTGTCCTGTGGACGACGCTTTTATATTTTCATTAGAGTACACAGGAACATTTTACGAGCCACCAGCGCAGTGTCGTGTAATTGGCTGCTTTAGTTCTGGTATTACGCGAATGTTTAATGTCGATTTTCAAAAGCGACGTAGTTGGAAAGAACATCCCCTTACAGGAAATCACATTACAATTATAACTAATACTTTCTATATTAATTATAACTACTATTTACTATATTAGGCACAATTAATATTTTCAGTATAAAAACAAATGTAAAATCCGTTTCAAATAGTATGTATAATGAAATTTTCCTCTGACACTGACATATCTTCTACGCCAATAATGCTGCGTGTAAACGAAATTTACTGCAATGCTTTTATTTTATTTTCCGTTCGTAGTAATGTAAAGATATGATTATGGCTGTAACATGGTAAAGAATTCATCTTGACGTAATATTACAAAAGTTTCGTGCGATAACCTGGCGGGGAAATGAAACCCGTCGACAAAGGCAGAGAAATCAACACGTACCAGCGAAAACAAATTACATCCAGCGATAAAAGTCTCTCATGCATAACACGACAGTACCTGCATTAACAGATACAAAGTAGGAGAAACTCCGCGTGCACCGGAACACGACAATGACAAAAGAAATTAAGACCGACCTAACCTTATTACATCTAATTTGTTATCATTTCGTAATCACCATTTACTTGGCACACCGGAATACAATTCCTGTTTCACCATTCCCATGACAATTCCTGTTACTAATTGCTTTATTCTCCTTGCTTGCAGGTAAGAGCCGACAGCTAGACATTCAACGACGATGACTCGCGATGCGAAAGCTGACAGCGCGCGGTGAGTGTAACTATACTCGATCATCCGGACGATGATATATCGCCGCGCAGTTCGTTAGCGATCACGGGGATCTATTGCTAATGAACCTCCTCATCGGTTTTCCACGATCTCGTTTTCGTAATCTATCTACGGCCGTTTAACTGGTTCCTTACCATTTAACATATTACATGATGCGAGAGGTGCGCTTGATTTGCGTTGCGTTTGGTTAGGGATTGGTCAGCAGGATGAAAAAACGTAGAAATTCGACGCGGAGGAATATAGCGTGTTGGGACTTAACGCGTTGGAATACGTTGCGTAAGAAGTCGGTACGTAGCATTTCGGCGCTTTGGGATTCGACACGTAGGAATTTTGCCCGAAGGGATTCGACGAGGAAGAATACAGTGCGTAGAAATTCGGTGTATTGGGATGCAGCGCATAGGTATTCGGCGCGTTGGAACTCAGCGCATAGGAACTCAACGCGTGGGAATTTGGCGCATAAGAACTCAACGCGTGGGAATTCGGCGCGTAGGGATTCAGCGCATAGGAATTTGGCGCGCAGGAACTCAGCGCGTGAGAATTCGGCGTGTAGAAACTCGGCGCGTAGGAACTCAGCGCATTGGAGCTCTACGCGTGGAAATTGGACGCGTAGGAACTCAGCGCATCGGAATTCGGCGTGTAGGGATTCAGTGCGTAGGCATTTGGCGCATAGGAACTCAACGCGTAGGAACTCGACACATAGGAATTCCGCGCATAGGAACTCGGTGCATAGGAACTCATCGCGTAGAATTTCAACGCAGAGGAACTCAACGCGTTAGAAGTTGGTGCGTTGGAACTCGGTGCGTAAACATTCGGTCCATAGGAATTCAACGCGTTGAAACTCGGCGCGCAGAAATATAACCTATAATACTACACCGTGTAAGAGTACATGTAGTCATTTGACGAATGCAAATGTTGCAAGACAACGCTTAGCAAAAAGTTAGAACTGAATAGAAATATAACTTGATAATAGTATGAATTCAAAATTGAAGTACGCCATTTCGAAACTGAAGTACCTAATTTTCCACAAATGTCTTAGATCGTAAACTAACATGAAACTACCCCAATTCCCACGTTTCTCCAAAAACGTGCAGGTTCCTTATTCGTCTTGTCCTCTCTTGTACATAATTATGCAGCAAAGTACATTTTCATGTTCTCAGTCATTTTCATACCTGTCACTTACGTCCTAGCTTGGTGCACGCTGAAATGGCACAGAATCAAGGAGCGTGGTCGAGAATTACTCGACGCCGAAACTGCGAGTAAACGCGTTGCGATGATCGCGAGAGGCCTGCATCTACGGCCTGATAATTAAGGTAAAAACGGGACAGTTTACTGGCTGCCGGTAGTAGCTAACTATCGCCAGAGATTACTATGGTTAGAGGGACATCAAACGCGGCCGTTTTCATGCAGGGGAACAACGTAAATATCGCTAAGACGGTGTTCGTAGAGACGGTTTCTTTTTCTTCTTGTTCGGTGCGTTCATAAAATGAAGAAGAACGAGTCGGTTAACCGGGACCTTACGAGAAATTACTCTGTTCAAGGGCCGTGCTTTTCCAACGGCATGGTCACGCGAACGATTTCCATTCTATGAGAGGAAAATGATCCTCCGTGACTTCGAGCTGCTTGCCAATTTAATGAGTCTTCGGCGAATGGACTTCTATAGCGATATTAGAATTTTGTACGGTGTAATCAGTTGCTTTTAATTTGACGTATAGATTGTGAGCTGCGCAAAAAGCAGGAGTAAACGGCAAAGAAAGGGAAGTGAATTCATCTATGTAATGTCCTTTTCATTCCTTCTAGAGCAGCTACGTTTATGCCATTATTATTATTATCGGTCATTGCTACTGTTAATTATCTACAGTATTAAAGTTTATCGGTATCTGCAGGTGCTCGGTATAAAATACCCTAGCATCTCTTTTTCTTTCGTCCATTACTAACCAGTCTTTTAAAAAGTTCTACCGGTAGAAGCATCAAAAGGTCTTTGTTTTTCAACTTTCCCTACGACAAAAATTCATCTGTCTAAAACATGGACTATTTTTCGGAGACAAGAACCTAAACAACGAAACCGATGCAACTCGTCCTTATGAAGCAACAAAATTCGTAAATGCAGCGAAGTTACACGGGTTAGAATTTCGAAAGCCGTTGCGCCGGGGGTTGCAGGTGTACGCGGGGTCGTATCCGAGGATCGTTGAAAGGTGAACAATGTTTGGGGGTTAGAACGTCGGGAATAAGTGTGTGTATCTACGAAAGAATGGGAGGGGTGGAATAAAACGCGATGGAAGCTCCGAAGAGGTTGGAAAAGTGGTGTCGGCGAGGAATTGGGCGGGAAGAGTGGAAGGAAAAGGAGAAAAAGGAAGTCCAGAGGGCAAAAGGGGTGTCAGAGAGAAGGGAAGACAAAGATACGAAGGAGAGAGGTCTCGAGCGGCGAAAGAAAAGGAGAGACATAGGAAGAGAGGGGAAAAAAAGAAGAATGGAGAGAACTTTGTCGACAACTATCGCTGGTTCAAAAGCCTTCAGGCACCAGGGAAATATGCGCTGTGATCGGGACGTGTATCAGCGGAGGAATCGTGCGACAAAGACGTCGAATCGATTCCCGTGGAACAAATCACGACCTCTCGTTTCTTTCTGGCTCGTCGATCGTGCCCCAGAAAACGTCCTACAGCCAGAGAATTGATTTCGTCGACTTGGATCACTCGATGTTCGCGATAAACGCGGAACAGATACTTTTTGTAATGAGCGTCGTTTGCTACGAGAAAGAACCGAAGAATATACATTGTAGCCAGACAATGTCGTCAGAAGCTACGGGTATTGTTATTCGAACGATAACTGACATTACGTTTGCATTATCGATACGAGACAAAGTGGAATTCTCTAATATACATGGGGCGCGATAGCATCTCGAAATTATGGTGTTCAGGCTGCAATTATTCGGTGGTTTACGATTTTATCAATTTTTTAATGTAGAGGTTTACAACTTGGGAATTTGAAAGTTCGATGATTACGGGAACTTGAACAACTGGAAACGTAGGAACGTTACAAAATCTCCGAATCCCCAAATTCTTCAATTTTCAAACTCTGAAAGATGCCAAATCTTCACATCTCTAAGTCTCTAAAACCCCTAAATTTCCAAATTCTAAGAAATCTCTAAGTCTCCTAACCTCTAAATCCCTAAATCTCTAAATTTCTAAATTCCCAAGTTTCCAAACTGCCAACTTCCCAAATCCACTTTACGAGTTCCCTAATTTTAAACCTAAATCCCCATTTTCCTAAATTTCCAGCCGCGACATTTCCAAATCCCTGAATCCCCAAATTTGCGAATTAGAAATCTCAGCACTCGTGTAAACCCGACAACAGGTGATAATCCCACGGTGTTACAGAGCGAATAATTGGGTTCCTCCTTACATCGCCACTTTGTTGTAGAAGCCTTTATGGTTAGGACGTTCAGCGTCGTGATATCGATCGTGGCTGCTAGAGATTAATAATAGTTATCGCGTGTGTAAACGAAGATTAGCAGATGAGTACAGAAGGGGTCAAACACGAGGAATTCGTTGAAGAAAATTAATTCGTAATTACTAGGAGACGAGGCTTGCGTACCGGTTAGAAACGACTCGTTTACAACTGGCTAGCCTGTAATCTGCTTGCTTTCCACGGAACGTTTGTTTAATCCGGCACTTAAGGTCTTAATGTGTTTGCTGGTACCCAGACGTGTTCACACGTACCATATTTCACCGTGCTTATCCTACTTGCAGGTCAAAAAACAATTATTACGGGGCTGTTGTTGAGATCGGTGAAACAGAGGAAAAACTGGAATATGTCCTGATGATGGATTCATAACGTTGTAGCGTTTGATGGCTCATATTAACTCTATGCGGTATAATGCTTGATTTGATAGTTGAATGTTGTATCTGATCTAGCATCGTACGTAATTAGACATTGCTGTGTTTGCTTGTAGTGGAAATTTAGGATTTTGCGAATCATCGGAAATTTGTAATGAAGTTAATTTTAAACCCTAACAAATGAGAAAAGGGATGTTTTTAATTATAAACGTTCAACCGAATAAAGGAATGTGTATGTTAATCCTCATAAGAATATTTTAATGCCTAATTATAATTATCTGAATGAGACTAGGTACACAATTACTTTTTTGATTCGTTCTATGTTCATATCAAACATGCTGGTTGTATAAAGAAACGAGGTTCCCATTAAACCACGCGTATCCGACATCGATAGCATTTTCGTGTTCAATTTCCTGCCCGATCCAGTTTTTTTCTTTTTTCTTTCTATCGGGTTCGGTCTTTTCGGACGCGAAAAATACATACATAGGTCGTTCCGGCAGCTTTGGCCCGGTTGCTTTTGCAGTTCTGAAAACGGGCTATGGGAAAATGGGAACCCATTGCGAAATAAAAGCTGCAGGTACGATTGTTTGATCTTTCTAACGTTACGTTTAACATTTCCGTTCTTTTACTCCGAAATGATCGAATTCTTGTTTTTCTGTGGAATTGGATTTTAAGTAGAGCAAAAGGTGAATGGAAAGGATTACTTCGGAACAGATAGAAAGTATCATTATTAGCTTGATATACTAAACTGTACATACAGAGTGTCGATAAAATATATGCACCTTATTATAATATAACTAAGTAAATGAAATAATTTAGCCGATGTTATGTACACTACCTAAACAAACAGCGAGATCGTGCAGACGAAAGACTTTTAACGAGGTGCAACAGAAACTCGTGAGAATACTTGCATGATTCCACCAGAAATTGGCTTCGACACGCGATGAATCGTTGCGAAAGGTTATCGAGGTGTCAGACGAAAGAGACAAGAAAAAATCGCGAGAAAATCCATCGATCGGCGATCATCGATCATCGTTCACCGATGACGGGGCGACAATCGATGCCAATCGAAGACTAGGCTCGCGTATACACGCTGGCAAGAAACTCCGCTAATGAATGATGCCAATGAAGAGCACCAGGAAACGAAATTTCATTGGAACTAAACCTCGTTGCGTAAGGAACGAGTATGCCATTGATATATATCCGTTCAATGAATTTATGACAAGAAACCTCTGCTCGCTGTTTGATTGATTAGTCTCTGTAATGAACTAGGAAACCGTGCTGGGAATCAGGAAGCTTCTAAACATCTCTAAATTCCTAAATATTTGCTAATGTGAAAACTTCAAATTTCCAACTATTTTAAGTATTTTAAGTTATGAGTAACGAGAATGGTACTTTTTTAACCTATATGACGCGGAGATCTGAATAATAAATACGTACGGACTCTAAAATCCCTTTAAATGAAGTTAAATATGGAACATATTCGAGCGGTGAAAATAAATTTTTAATATTCCTAAAAATAACGCACCGTACAAGGAAGCTTTACTGCGCAATTTCAATGGATATTTATGTATCTGTGAGATCAGTAGCTTTTTTGTTGTGTGATGAGAGTATGTATGGGCAGCCAGTACAACGGTATAATCGCATCATGTTCCACGCACAATGCCAGATTAGTTGTCCGCTCTCCCCATGGTGTAGGTACAGTTATTCGAAGCGGCTGCACAGCCAAATTGATGCGTGATCGTCGCATTGTTCCCGAAGCCGGTCCTCGGAGACGGATGTGGTGCGATTTCAGTGCACCGCTGCTGGTACGGTGAACCCTTTTTCGCGGAAATTGACCACATTTGCCCGCTCGTTTGAAAGACGACGCTCGTCCGCCGCTCCTGTTGTTCGGTCGTCAGTGATATTTCATCCATCGCCGTCGTTCGATCGAAACTACTAAAAATTTCTCATTTAGCGTCACGCAGCGACAATCAACAGTATCGGTCACGATATCGCACCGAAAACAACGTACTCGAATTTCCAAACTTCCATATGCATGGAAACGGAATTAAGAAAATATTTACAAACATTTCCATATCATACTTCGTCAACGTTTCACTCTTGTATGACGATTTGAACAATTTATCAAAAATTGAACCTCGTTCGCGAATAAAACGAATGAAACGTCTTCAGTTCTCTGACGTGTTTTTGAACTCCATCCAGAGGATCCTCAAGAAGAATCTTCTAGCTCGGCGAGTAAATCCTTCGGCTGAAACGAATGTTTACGAACGCTAATAACAGCCCAATTCAAGAAAGAGCAATTAGACGAGAGAGGCTTAATGAGATTAAGAAATGCACCCTTTCTTTATGGACGAAAACATTCGATATCGATCAGTCATTTTAGGTTAAAATATCCGTGCTTTGTAGCTGAAATTTTGTTATTACATTGTAGATCTTGCATCGACTCTGCATCCAACACGTGGTTCACGTTGCTACAGTTGTGTCAATTTCAACATCAGCTTATATAGATATTCTTTTTGTATAATATGGAAACTTTGAAATTATCAATAGTTTCAAAAAAGTCGCAGTCAAGTGTTACTGTTGAGAAATATGAACATCTGAACTAAATCACCTGATCTAGATCTGGACATCTGGGTAAAAGAACTTACAGATGTGGCTGTTTATTACGGATTAAATTCGTTAACAATCTAAATGAACCAATAAGTTTATTTCCATTAAACTTGATGGTCTTGACAACATCTATTTTCCTAAATATACCTTTTGCAGCACACCTTCAATGCATGTATATTAAAATGTTTGTGTTTGTAAAATATTGAAACACTTGATATTCAGGTGCCTGCATTGTATGTGGATCAATTTAGTAAAGTAAATATGTTACAGTAAAAGAAATTTGAAGAATATTTGCCTTTCAAAAGACGTCTATACCTTAAAATAATGCATTGAAAATATTCCACCTAAAGTGACTAGCTCGTGGGTCAGTTAAGTATGGGTGACGTGGTCTTTGAAAGCGTCGAAAGAAAAGGGAAAAATGGTGACTCGAAAGAATGGTTTGAATGATGCTCCTGAGCAGTGTCGTTCGCAAAGAGGTCTTTTCCTTGGAACGATCGGGAGAAAAAGAGTGTCAATCGACAACGCGTGAAGCGAGCGAGGGCAAAGAGATGGGCATCGTGTACGGATAATGTATTAATGGGATGCAGCAGCAGCCAAGTTAGCCAGGTAAGTGTCATTAATCTTGCGATGGCGCCTCGCGCGCAAAGCGTCAGGTTCGGCCGGCGTGCGCCCATGGGTGCTGGTTATATTGGCTGGAAGGCGAACCAGCCTTGGCAAAAGTGGCTCCTTTGGATCGGAACTTTTTACCGGTAATTAATGACGGCTCGTGGAACAACGGCGCATGCAAAGAGACCCCTTAAGTGTATATTAAACGCGACACCTTGGCCCGACGAGACAGCCGAACTCATTCGCTGCAGCCGCTTCTCCTGAAAATGAAAAGACATCGAATTTAAGCAGCAACTAAGTGCAACATTAGGTCGTTAAATATGAAACTTGACGTTGGCATCATATACTCGTCAGATATTAATAGTTTGATCTTCATGCTCATCTTGTTTGTTAGAATATTGTCAATTTTATTGATAGGTATATTTCTTTTGAAGCATGAAAAAGTTGAGAGGTTTCAACGTCGTAACACCTTATGTGCATTATAAAATGTCACGTAGGTTACAGCCTTTGCAAAGTTGGAAAGATTAATTAAGTCTTGATAGAGATTAATGAAGTCTTGAGTAGAGGTACCAAATAACAGACTCGATATCATTGTTCCTGTTTCGAAAGACTTCTATTTCCCGCAGAAAGAACCTGTGATAACACGGTTCCGTCTCACAGGACCTATTATTTCAGAGGATCGATCTCTAAAGCGTTGACACCGGTACCAATTCAGTATTTTCCTAATAACGGAGGTAGTGGCATAAAGAATGATCTGTCTCTGGGTCAGCGTCAACTTTAGAGAAATAACAATCATTCTTATTACACTTTAAATGGAAACCTAAATGACATACAGAGAGATATAGATTCCTGTTTGCAACGAATATCTGACTTGAAAGTTGTCTCTAAGAGCGATTAGATTGATTTGATTAATTATTGCAATGACAGTCAATTTTTTTTTGTAATTCGTATCTTTTACTCTACATTTGAACTTAAGACTTTACTTTATCTACTACTAAGATCTGTCTACGTCATCGCAATAATACTTGTTAAAATTTTTACTACAACAAATATATTGTCATTTTGATATTTTAGTTATTTCGCATCGCCCAGAAAGATATTTAAAATCGATAGCCAAGAATCGAGTGGAAGTATCCTACCATCTGTGGCTTTACTCTACGTAGCCATCCTGGACTAAATACAGCCCGCGAACTTTTGCCATCTCGACGATCCTTCGGGATTTAATAAAAGCTCCTAGTTGTTTCTGCGGGACGCCGTTCTGTCACGTTCATTTTATAAAGCCACATTGATCCAACCCGCGGCCATGTAATATTCCGTAATTTCGTCGTTATAAAGACATAGCTTCCGGAATACTGTTTTATCTGCGGCGTGATAATTTTTCAGTATGGGTATCGAAGTTTGGAAGCGTTTGTTGTTTCACCGGGCTTTATGAAGAAACTTTGTGGTCAGGACACACCTTGAATTCTTCATTTAGAGTGGAGTTGAAAATTTCAGAGATAATGAAAAATGTCAAATGCCATTTTTTCTTATGCGTTGTGTTCCTGTGCACTGTATTGCCGTACACTAGATTTCTATGCGTTAAATTCTTGTGCGTTATGTTCTTATGTGTTGAGTTCCTGTACGTTGCATCCTTACGTGTTGTGATTCTACGCGTTGTATCACCACTTGGTTTCGACGCGTTGTACTTCTATGCGTTGTATTCTTACGCGTTGAGTTCCTACACATTGCACTACTATGCGCTGTATTCCTATGCGTTGAGTTCGTACATATTGCACTTCTATGCGCTGTATTCTTACGCGTTGAGTTCCTACACATTGCAACTTCTATGCGCTGTATTCCTGCAAGTGATATTTTACGCGTTGTGTTCTTACAATTGGAATTTCTACGTGTTGAATTCATATGCGTTGAGTACCTATACATTGCACTCTTTCGCGCTGTGTTCCTATACGTGATGTATTACGCGTTGTGTTCCTACAATTTGTATTTCTACACATTATATGTCCCCGCACTGTACATGTATGTGTTATACACCTACGAATGCACTGTAATTCTGGTCACTATCTGAGATCTTTGGTATCTACACCTTAATTTTCAAATGTAAAAATCTGAGATCACTATTATAAACTATCAAGGTCTCGAATACATTATCGACCGTCAATAATTATAAATCCCAAATTCAAAATTTCTGCCCAAGGATCTCAATCTTTTTTCAGATGTCATTAATTATGTAATTACGTGCCATTAAGAAGGATCCATAATATATCAGATTTATAAGATTATATCTTGAAGGTAATCCAACCAGTTCCAGGACAAATTTAAATTCACCAGATACGATCCGGTAAAGGTGAGTTTAATTGGCTGGAGATATCCGAACGCGACAGAGCACACGAGTCAGCGTAATAAAACAGCCACAGGCTGCATAATGCTGGACGCTATGAAGCAGCTTTATTTGCGAAGGAAATCTGGAAAACCGGCTCAGATATATCCGGTTAGGGGGCTGCCCCAATTCCGTAATAAGATCGTGGCAGGCTAGGCTGGGTTACGAGTAGTTCTGAAATTCCCAAGAGACTCCGACCCAATTTCCGTCTCGGCTCGACGCGGTTTCGTGCTTCGTAACCGCGAATGGATCGTTTAATTCGCTTCCTTCGGCCGCTGACCGTCGGATTATCGCGTTATTGCCCAAGTTATTTCGCCGATGTTAGCTCAGGGGGTAAACTTGTACGTGTGGTCTCTCCGACCGGTCCTTTACTGCCCGTAAATTCTTCCACCACTTTTCTTCGATTGATTCTTTTATGTTCCCGCTCCTCTGGTAATCGATTGAAGCTAAACGTATCGTGTACCTTGCGACTTTCTTTCTCGTTATATCCTTTAATCGACCGGCATTTTTACGCTTAATGCTTTCAACTCGATGCGTGGAAATTATGCAGATCAGACACTTAGCGTGATCACAAATTGTAAAATGGTCGAATACGAAAATATTCTTTGAAATTGTATATCAATAGAGACGTAACATAACAAATACAGACGTAACAATTTAAACTTTAATACTTGAAATCTGCATTTTACTAGCATCTCTATTATAGTACAAATCATTTCTCTTTCTTCTTCATTTTGAGACCTGAATGGTTGAAGAACCCACCTTATTTGTCTTTATCCACGCAGAAGCTAATATTCTGGAGAAGATACATGTTAATAACAGTAAAAGGTATCATGCATAGAACATGTCCTCGGGTTTAATGGTCGTCGTAGTCGATTGTGCGAGAAATTGAAATTAAACGGAATGACGGAGAAAACGTGGAGCAGGTGGTTTCCGGAAAGAGCGACTTAATGAAATTTCTAGAAAACAGCTAGCAATTAAGAAGAATGTTCAGGATTATGGGGTTTAGGTTTTACCAGGAAGTGACTAGTACGTATGATATATGAGAATCGCCTAACGAACTAAACCCTTTAATCTCTTCTGTGAGGATGCTTCAGCCTCTGCGTACATCGGAGCGATTCGTTGATACAAAATGTACCGGAAACCACGGTATCTTTACGGAATGGGAACTTATTCTTCATGCATATATTCGTTAGAGAACGAAAGTCAATTTGCTGAAGGTAGGAAATGGAAGTTGTAGAGAAGTTCGCCTTCTGAAAGAATATTAACCATTCCTTCTTCGAATCAAATTAGCTTTACGAGACATCACATTTTGTAATTCATCCATTAAAGTTTCAGTACGGGCAGATAACTCGAGGCTAAACAGAATTTTCAGAAATAACGTTTCAACTGAACCGTGGAAGAGGATCAAATCCCATGAAATCTAAACGATACAGAAATTGTATAATTGATTAACTTTGTACTGAAGATCTTTCGTAATTTTCGTTATATTTCTCAGAAGATACACAGTAATATTTTTAGACAATTTAGTAGTTTTGTTACAACTGTTAAGTGAATGCTCTTTAACATGCCCACCGATAACCACTGGTTTATTATGATTGCAAAATTTCGTGAAGCCCCTTCGTGATGTCTGAAGGTAATTTATGCGAAAATATTAGCTCCACCCTGGCGGCTGACGGCAACAGTAAAAATTAATTTCGTGTCCCTCGTTTCGAGGACAACCTGCTCGTCGGTTCTCCCGAAGGACAATAATTATGTCGTCGCCACAAAAATGCTCGTATATCTTGGCTACGTTGTCATCTACAGGACTGGTTAACCGACGAATAACCTGCTATGTGATTTACGTTCGCTTGCCTTCTTTATCTAGTCACGGCGTCCTGTAATTTAAGGGTCATTTACTGTCTTCATTGGCAGCCGTTGAAATGTACGAGTTCAAACGCGTTGAGTTCCGATGCGCTGAGTTCCTACGCGTTGAGTTCCCACGCATCGAGTCCCTACGTGCCAAATTTCCACGCATCGAGTTCTTACGCGCCAAATTTCCACGCGCTGAGTTTCCACGCATTGAGTTCCTACGCGTCGAGGTCCTATACCCCCTAATTGCTACGTTTCCAATTTCCACGCGTCGAGTTCCTACGTGCCAAATTTCCATGCATCGAGTTCTTACGCGCCAAATTTCCACGCGTAGTCTTTCCGCCCCCAGTTCCTACGCGCCAAATTTCCACGCGTAGTCTTTCCGTCCCCAGTTCCTACGCGCCGAATTTCCACGCGTCGAGTTCCTACGCGCCGTATTCTTACGCGTTGTATTTGCATGCACCGTATACATGAAATTTGACAACCTTATTTCGCTATTGCCTTCATAAGCGTTTCATCCTTACGCGTTCTTGTTCAACTTACTAAACGCAACTCTTAATCCCTCGAACCCCATATTAAATTCAAATGATCAATAACATTTTCCAATATTTGAAGTGTTATTCTTTTAGAAGGATTGCACATGGTATTTAATATAAGAAATTGGAGAAAGCGGATCGCAAGTATTTAATCAATAGAAATTGTCGCGTCAGGTGATAACGTATCGCGATTCCATCGGATCACTGTGTATCCACGCACGTTTTTCCGTTTCTCTCGTTCCCGGTATCCCCGATGTATTCGGTTCACCGACGGTCAACGATTTCCTTTGACTCTGTTCCTTTGTTTCTCTGTTGGAGCACGTGCTCTCTACTCGGTGACTTTTCATCAGGTCGAAACACAAAAAAAAGAAGATGAGAAGAGAACGTGCAAGTTCATTAACTAGTTCTTTCATATACGCTTCCGAACCGAATGGAAATTTCAAAGAGAGCCGCCTGCCGTCGAAATACCCTTTTCGTTTATTACCGCGAGTCGGGTTAGTTACAGCTCGCGACGTATTCAAACTCCTCGGGTAATCCGGAATTCGTATGTAGTCGTTCATGAATATCGCCGCGAAAAAATATGATTTTCTCTTTTTCCTTTTGTTCGACGTCGCTTCGATCGAGACCTGGCAGCCACGAGTGGCGAGATTTCGTTTC
Organism: Megachile lagopoda; assembly: GCA_036983795.1. Taxonomy (NCBI): domain Eukaryota; kingdom Metazoa; phylum Arthropoda; class Insecta; order Hymenoptera; family Megachilidae; genus Megachile; species Megachile lagopoda. Next base: position 13,679,642 of record CM072790.1, on the reverse strand, counting down.
ACAACGGAAACTAGAGTGAATTGCTCTAGCATCTCGAACAAGCGTGTGTTTGCCGAGTTACATACGGATTACGTTCCGTTCGCTGGCGTGTCCGTTCACTCGAGTGCAAAACCAAGCAGTAAACTAAACGTTTGCGGTGCCGTTGAGTTTGTTACACGACGCTTTCGTGTTTGTTCAGACACGTTGAGAATCTGTCGATTCAGAGCTGTTTCGTTAACAAGTTCCGAGAAAGGTGTGGATCGCTCGGACTATTAGTATTCGGTTGCTTACATAGCCATAACGTTTCATTGCCACGCGTTATACCGTCGGACATTAGATTACTATACATTACATCGATATCTGCTATAATTTTACGTGTTGTGTTTCTACCAGTGAATTTTTTACGTATTCTACATGTTGTGTAGAACTGGACACGTGTTGTGTTTCACATGCGTTGATATTCTATGCGTTGTGTGACTACGCGTTGAGGTCCTGCACTATGCGTTCTTTTATGCGTTGTGTTCCTTCAAGTGGTATTTCTACGCGTTGTGATCTTATGCGTGGAACTTCTACACGTTGTGTTCCTACGCGTTGTGCACCAGTGCATGGAACTCCTGCGCGTTGTGCTCCAGCGCGTGGAATTTCTACGCGTGTGTTCCAGCTAGGGAAACTCCTACGCGTTGAGCTCCCACGCGTGGAATTTCTACGCGTGTGTTCCAGCTAGGGAAACTCCTACGCGTTGAGCTCCCACGCGTGGAACTTCTACGCGTTGTGTTCCAGCGCGTGATATCCCTATGAGTTGTATTTCTACGCATTGTACTCTTACGCGCTGTGTCCCTGCGCGTCGTGTTCCTATGCGTTGTGTTCCCATGCGTCGTACACCCACGCGCTGTATTCCTACACGCCACATCCCTACATGTTGTGTTCCTACACGATATCTTTACGCGTTGTGTTCCCACGAATGATATTTCAATGCGTTGCATTCATACACAGCATCAAGTGCAAGTGTAAGAAAATAGTATCTCACGATTCATTGCGTTAAATACCATTTTTATTGACGGTGATAGTTCACTCTTGTGAGTGTAAAAAATAGAAAACAAACTGCAAGCCATTGCTGTACCGGTAGTGAACGTATTTTCATCTTCATCGACTGGTTCTCGCTTTTCTCGTCGTCGATTTAATTGGAAAACACAGTTTCAGTTACTGTACGCTAACAATGATACACAACATTGATTACCAATATGGCTGCAAACAACCTTCGCAATACTGTTGCCCGTTTTTTATTACGAACACGAACTTCTGTCAACTGAAATGAATTTCAGGAATATTCCCTTTGTCACGGGAACTAACGTCGTTATATTAAGTATCATTAGTTCACCGAGAGTAAAATGGAGAATTGCAAATTTTTGCATTTATCGTATGCAATATATCTGAATTTGATTCGCTGTTTTTCCGCTATGTTCAATGGACAGACTATATCGTTTTGATACATTGTATTCTACTTTTCAACAACAAATTCTGTTGTTGTGTTTCCTTGATAGGATAAATTTGACAAGAATTTATTGGGATTTATTTGACGTTGAATTTCGAACAGACAAGATGCTGAATGTTTTTTATTGTCAGTTTTCATAGATGAAATGCTTCTGAATTGTTGTTCAAAATTACGCACCGGATAGTATGAGGATATCCGAAACGGTTTCTGAATTGATTTTCGATATGCATTTATGAAACGTAGCGCTAGAGGGATGCTCTTGTCGCTTTAAATTCATTTTTGATTTTGAGAGATGGTCCCGTTTGCATTTTAATTTTGCATATATGATAAAATTTATTCTTGCTATATCTCCGAGTTCTCTCTTTTTATAGAATGATTTTTAAATCCTGTAAAGATGCTAAAATAAATTCAAAATCAATTTACCCTTGTAAGACACCCAAAATATATATGTCTTTTAACCAATCTCTGTCGTTTCGAATTGTATCTGTCGTAATTACACAGCAAACAAGAAACAGAAACATTAATTATGTCCCCGAAAGAAGTGTCGTCCAAATTACGGTGCATTAAGAAAGCAATTTATCGTCGCGCGTAGCTTCATCGTATTAATTCTTCGCGTCCAACATTAATTACGTCACAATAATTTTTTGCGACGCGTCCCAAACGACAAGCAGGTTGGTTAATTAATAAAATCGCGCGTTCTTTGACATTTTACGCGTAATAATGCTGGCGAGCGTCGCGCGAATTACACTGGCGGGAAATTTGAATTTTAAATTCGGCTCGCGCGCGTCCAGGGAAACGGTTTACCGAGCCGTGATTATTCTGATTCTGTGTAGCGGAGCTTTACACGGATAGTGAATCGAAAAGCGAGTCTCTTTATCCTTTCCGTGTTTCGTAAGATTTACGCGGATTTCGCGGACGTGCACGATTCGAGCAGGCACCGAGTGTTTGAACGGGGACGCGGTTGTTTGACTTGAAACAACAAATACGTGGGCGAGTGCTCCAGAATAGTTTTGTATTCGTTTGGAATGTTAATTCCGAACAAAGGTCTCCGCGCGTCCATTAGTTACGTCCCGAACGAAAAACATTCGAGAGTTCTGTAAAGCTTCGAGATTTCGACGATTAGAGAAATTTGCTTATCTCGAACGAGTCCTGGCGGATTAACGAGTGCACGAGGTTCGGAATCGAAACGATCATAAATCTTTTCCATCGTTGTTCCCGCCGCTCCTAGCTTTCCATCCACCTTTTCTACGAGCTCAACGTTTCGCTCGATCAACTTTTTTGTTCCAGTTTTCTCGTTCGGGTCGCGTTTTACACGGCGTCGAGGGCCTCGTTTCTCCGTCTGGATTCCGCGACCGGTGTTAAGTTTCGTGGTCGTCGGAGGTTTGCGGCTTTGTTTCGAGCGGGCTCTGCTCGTCGCCGCCGACTCGTTCCCACGAGCAGAAACCCCTGCTCCCTTTCGTTTCAGGCCGTTTTTTCGCCGCGTTCCAGCGGCCCCCCGATTGTAAAATTCTTCATGATCGACCGAAGTCCGGCCACGAACTCGCGCACAGCAAATTAAAATAAATGGTCGCGGCGAGACCTCGTGGACTCCGCTTGGTCCTGCGTTCGTTTTTCTTCCGTGGTTCTATGCTTGTTTACGATTATTACCTCTTCGAGTGCTCTTCGCTCGAACGCGATTACTTCGCTCCCTTTTTATGGCCGCGCGATACCGTGAATCGATTCAGACGGAAATGGATCCTTGTCTTGTACGTCGATGTCCCGGGTAACTGGCGCGAAATGGCACTCGTGAAACGCTGCGAGCGGCGTTTGCTTCGGATTAAATTGGAATTGAATTTGCTTCTTTGTTACCTCGCTGCCATTTCGTTATATCTTTTTTTCGTCGCGACCGGAACGATTCGAACGAAACAATTTTATTAATTTCTGTTACTCTGAACAGACCGACTCATTTTTAATTTCACCGCTGGATAATCACAAAGTCATTAATTTTGCGGGCGAAAAAAAAAGGTAGAGGCGATCGCAATGGCGGAACTCGAGGAAACAACAAACACGTAATGAAGTAACGGGCAAAACAGTTCATTTGTTCGAAACCCGGTATTCGCCAAGATATTAATGAACCGTTTCCAAGATTGATTAATTACCTTACCTACAGGCGAGGTACTCGATGTCCATTAACGTCAATGCAACAAGCCAACAGATTAATCAACGGGAAACCGACCCGTTAAATTATTTCTAACCCGACCGTCGCGCAAACTGCCAGCAATAATTCGCGCTTCGCGAATAATTCGTAACTTTTGTTCGCGTAACGAACGTGGCTTTGTACAAAACGAAATGAAATATCGAACGACGGTGGGGACTATCAACGAACGACGGCGAAATACAAGGAAACGCGTGTACTTCTTAAAAACCGTTTTCAATTAACTACGTACCGAACAGCGGGAAGATTAATTAAACTTTCGGAAGCAATACGCTCGAGTACTTTTCAATTTCTCGCGGATCAAAGCAAGAAACAACGGCGGAAAATATTGCTCGGTTCATAATTAAGAACGGGAAATTGTTCGGGAGTCAACGAGCGGATTTTTCATTGGGGAAAAACTGGACAAAGAGCGCGAGGGAAAATATTAAGGTAGAAAATAAACGAAACAAAAAAACAATGCAAAACAAAACCTGGAAGCAGGATTGGACGCTCCTGCGTTTCGGGACAGACGTTTATTTTTCCACGATTTATTCGCGGCCCTATGTTTACACGTCCGTCAATCTGGACGTTTTGTTTGATTAAAAGCTGTGATCGTTAGTGACTGCCACCCGACGACCACCCTGCAGCTAAAGGATTTCGTGCGAAAAAAATATTCGATTATCCTGGACAATTTAACGCCGCCATGGAAAATATCAACGAGTACTCCCTGTCAAACGTCCAGTATTTGTTTCACGAATTTTTGTTTTCTGAATTGACCGCAAAATGATCTGTATCGAGGACAAAATTTTAGTCGAAGATCCTGTGGATCAGTTAATACAACGATCTTTTGTTCGCATTTGAACACTACTACCTTAACATGTCTTTACACTTGTAAATTTTCAAAGTAAATTCTAAGGTGCTATGATTAACTTTGTAGATCTTCAAATGGTCTGACATTTCTATAAAATTATACAGGGAACGAGAACTTCGATGAATCTCCTAACTACTGTAAATACAGATATTGATTTGCAAAATAAACTCGACGTATTTTTATAGAGTTATTTTTATAAACTGAATGATAGCTCCTATATCATGGGAACAAGAACATATAACGAGAAATCTACACACAGGATTTAATGATAACTTCCTATTAAAATTTTTAGAACAACTTTTATCACCGATGAAATTCGTAATTACCCAGAGCGCTTTTGTGAAAGCTGCTACTTGCATAGCACAGAGAAAGAAATGTACACTGAAAAATGTTCAGAACGGAATTGGCAGGAAAAAACTGAAATAAATTTTCGTTAATTTAATTGGATATGAAAACATAAGAGATCGGAATTAATTTTTTAAAAAGAGAATTTTTAAGGATTTTAAATTGAACTTCTCGCATAGCAGAAATAATTACCAAAAAATTTACGTAGAGAATATAAACATTTTCGTCAGGAAATTTTGGAAGAACTATCAATGTTTGATAATTGTCTACTATAGAGATTTTTAGGTTAAAAACCGGTTCATGTAGTGCTATAAATATGAATCAACCTATAGAATTTAATCACAATATTTCAAGCAACGAATCGAATCCAGAGGCGAAGTTACAAGGCGATATCGGGTCCAGTTTCGCTATTACGCGGGATCGCTTGTAGGTATGTAAAAAACGTTCGAAAAAAAGAGAACGAACGTTGAAAGAGAATATAGCCGAACGTAAACGAGGGAACTTTCATTAAAACACGCGAACATCCCGGACACGGTCGTTCGAATCCTAATTTTTACATGTAAAGGATGAGCTTCTCCTGGCCGTAACTTCGAATGGCCGGGACGGGAGTTTAATTTGATCGTTCCGGTAAGGAGTATCTCCAAAAGCTGGCTGAAGAAAAAAACGTGCAGCTCGTATAGACGAAAATGCAATTTTAGAAGATAACTTTCCGGATTCGCGGCAACGGGAAACGAGAGGAGGAATGTCGAAGAAGAAAAGAGCGCTAGTCTCAAAGAAAATACACTCGAGAATCGCTGCGAGGTGATCGCGTTAAAATCCTCCTTTAAACAACTGCGAAAGTGTAAAAGTTCTGATGGCCTTTCAAAGAGTAGAATATCAAAGGTAATGAAAATATGTTGAACGATCCGGACAATATTTTCAGAGGAATTTTCCGCGAGTTGACAGCGTTGGTCAGCCATGCTGGCAGCACCACAAATTTAATACGACCCAACTATTAAGAGCGGTTTTCACTGCAGCGCAAGGCGTTTAATGGCGGCTTATCTTCTAACTCGTAATTTTTTCGCGAATTTTACAAGTTACGCATTCGCGGCTACTTTTTATGAACTTTATGCTGCTTTAAAAAACGTTCGAGATGTAGTGCCTGTATTTTTTGTATAACGCGAGAAATAAAAAAGAGAATTTAAAGTAATTATGTAGGTACACGTTTGTTGCATGCAATGTTATGCGGCACACTTGTACGCAATTTATTGCACGTTGTACGGTAAAGGATCCTCCGCAAAGTAAGCGAACAAACGTGCTCTCCTCACGCATACAAACTAATTATATTTTTTATGACAAGCCTGAATTTCGTAGAAACGGATGTTCTAATTACACTCTTATTTCATTTTGAGAATAACAAATTCTAGCACATCTATGTCCCATAAAATGTCCTTCGAATAAACGACCTGCCGAATTGAGAAACTGGCCCGCGTCCAATTAAAAAAGGTTCGTAATTAAATTTTAACTACGTCTCGTGTCATTTATTTACAACGTTAAGTGGCACCTGGAAGCGAAAATATTCGCTGGCAATATAATTTCCATCGAACGGCTGCTACGTTTTCTAACAAATCAAATTTTTAATTTCCTACTTGTTCGTAATAGCGTTCGTCCAATCGTTAATTGCTCTCCAAGGGAGCGGATCGAGGACCAATGAGTTCCAATGAAAGAAATAAAAAAGTGAACAGGGGAGTCACGAAAATTGCAAAGGTGAACTAAAACGAATGAAATAAACGAACAATCGAATCCCGGCGAATCGTCGTGAAACCTTTAGCGATGCGGAAAATTGTTTGTCTCGAATTTTCTCGTTTCATTTTTTTTTTTACGTATGCAATGCCAGCCAATTAGAGACGGGACGCGTATAGATCCGGCAAAAATAATTATGTTTGACGAGTGAATGGTTTTTTTGTTTCTTTGTCCTCTACCGCTTCGATTCACCGTTTGTTACAGTTGTTTGTTTATGGGAAACTGTAAACACGTTCAGTCAGTTGCCAGATGTACACTTTTTCACTAGATTTCAGTTTGCTATTGCGGGTAGTATGCGTTGAACCGATCTGTTTTAGGTAATATTGGGCGTTGATCATCTGTGGTATAAAATGAAAACGTGTGTTGTATAGGAACATATATTTCGGTATTCCTGGATCTACAAATTCCTAAATTCTTAGGATCTTACATTCACAGGTTCCTAGATTTCTAAATTTCTAAATTTCTAAATTCCCAAATTCCAAAATCCCCAAATTCCTAAATTCCCAAATTCCTATATTCCTAAATTCAAAAATCTCCAAATTCCATAATCCCCAAATTCCAAATTCCCCGAATTTCAAAATCCCCAAATTTCTAAATTCCCAAATTCCCAAATCCCCAAACCCCCAAATTTCAAAACCCCCAAATTCCTAAATTCCCAAATTCCCAAATTCTTAGAAACATCTTTATACCCCTCGACCCGTATATCCCTAGATCCACATATCCCTACATAACCAACTTGTACCTCATTTTACATTGAAAATCCGACATTAACTTTTGCGAACAAAGTTGCCCACTTCTATTTCACGATACCAATGTCAAATTGAATCGATTTAATCAATTGGGCAAACAGTGGTAGTTCCATGTGGATGAACCTAATACAATAATCACTAGTTCTGTTTCGATAGCGCTAAATATACCTGTAAATCGGTTTACCGTTAATAGAACAAATTAAACGGTATACAACATGATTGAATCGTTCTCGCTGAACGATTTCATCCGAAATAAACTTGCTGTTCTAAAATTTGCCAGCGAATCGAGCGACACCGCGCGCGTAATAATTTATAAATTCCTCCAGGGGGCGATGTTCTTGTCGAAATAAAATTGTACGACGATTGATCGTTTTTTTATTGTCGCGCCATTGATGGATTAATCTCCGGAGACTCGTGGCGGAAGCATAAAATCAAATACGATCCTGCGTCCGGGCTGATTATAAATTCGTACGGCGATTATTGTTTAATTAAAAGTCAGCGAATCCCCGCGATGATCGCGCGAACAGCGTTGGTTTTGTAGATCGTTTAATTTTATCGGAGTTAATTTCTTTTTTCCATTTCACGCGTGATGATAAAATAAACGAGAGTTACGTAAGTGATGAATCGGGAAAACCGGTAATCGGCAACAATTTATGCAGGCCATGTTCGAGCGAGGTGAACTGTGTCAAGACGTCCACTTAACAAAAAGTGCTTCTTGCGCTAATTCCAGCGTCGTTAACAAGTTATAAAGAGTAATTAGAATGCCGAGGAATTGTTAAGTAGTCACAGAACGCGTGCATCGTAAATCTCAAGGTTCCGGCAACCGTATACGTTCCTCTGCGAAGGAGGGTAAGAAAACGCGATACGGAAAAAGTAAGAAAAAAAAAAACAGGGGCGAGAAGTTTTCGACTATTAATTAAAATCCCACCTTCTTCGTGGCAGAAACGGAACAAACGGAACCGTGGTAATTTATCAACGAAGACACTCGTCAAAGTCGAAGTCGGTAAAAAAAAATTCCAGCTTTTCTCTCGGGCCAATTAGAATAAATTACTTCTCGCAACGATCTCATGCGAGAAGGGATCCGGCGATATACCGTTCGGGAAATCCGGATTACTCGGCTCCCTTTGTTTCCCTGAATATTCATCGGAGGCCGATTCGTTCGGCGTTTTATGGCCGTTCGGGCAAAAACCGGCTCCCGTCGCCGGAACTTCGCCACGAATCGATCGATCGCGACGGTCATGCCGCATCAACCGGCGAAGAATGATCGATGGATCGCATTATTCGCCATCGGGTCACCTACCAGGTACAACGGGGAATTGTTCGCGGTGGTGGCGCTGAACGCTTAGGCTAACAGGCTTATCGGTTAATTGGATCCCGATCGAGCGTACAAAGTCACTCGCGCGCCAAAGTCGTCTCGTTGCTTCGCAGATTTCGTTTGCGACGAACATCTACGGATTACCTTCCATTCTCTTTCGTTTCAATTATTCCACCTCTCGTGGACAGAAAACATTTTCAGTTCTGAGAACCGGTCTAACTTAACCTTAACCTATAATTTTCTAGATAGTTATTTACAGCTAACTGCTGCAATGTGAAGACAAATGAAGAAAATTAAGATGGGCAGATTTTGTATTCAGTGAGCGTTGAGTATGAAGATTATAATTAAAATTGAACTCAAAATTTGATTGCGAAGAAAATACTTTGGTTTAGCATATATGAACTGTATGGGGCGTCATGAGTGTGACGCGATATTGTAAGGCAAGAGGTTAACTTCATTTTTCGTTATTTCTTATTTCATCAATTTTTATGATGTGGTGCTTTTTCTAGTGTTTTTGAAAAATAATACAAATAGGATTGGGTGAGTCATCAGGTACAGGTTTTTGAACGAACAGCTAAACGAACTGTAAAACAAAGATAGAATAAAGAGAAAGTATAAGAGAATGGAACGAGTGAAAGAAGAGTGGGAGAATTGAATTTCTATCAAGTTATTTGTCCACAAAATTGCTTACTAGCAAATTATGATAGTAATTGGAAAGGAGTCTCCAAACAAGAAATTGCAAAGATTCATTCGTTCCCATCAAAATAATACTCATTTTATACATAATTTGCATACCTATGATTTATTTAAATATCCGCTGAAGCTTTTTACGTACATACCATGCACTGATAATAGAAATAAATACAAATGTATATTCATAAACGCTTTCAAAGGACGATTCAATTTTAGAATGCAGAACAGAATGTTGCGGATTAATTAGCTTATATCAGTTCATATTCAACTTCAAATTAACGAGAAACACGTTTCATTATTAATATTAAATAGGCGTGTGCATTAACGTGTATCATGTTACGGAATAATTTATTTGTACTAACAAGCACATCCGTAGACACGGCTTGTATAAAATGTAATATAATTTCCAGCTCCCTTTACTTTGATGGAAACATTTTTCATATATTTTATGAGTTGTGGAGTAACAAATTTTCGCTTTGGGAAGCAATTTTGTACATCTGCAAATTTAATACAGTGTTCTGTAGGTACGTGGATATGTGAATGTGATACTAAAATTCTCACATATCTAAATTCTCTAATTCCTACGTTCCTAAATTTCTACGTTTCCAAATTCCTACATTCTCAAATTTCCACGCTTCAAAATTCCCACATTCCCAAATTCTTAAAGTCTCAAATTTTTATGTTCCCAAGTTCTCACATACCCAAATTCCCACATTTCCAAATTTCGACATTTCCAAATTTCCACGCTCTCATAGTCCCATATAGGCAAATTCACAAAGTCCCATATTTATAAGTTCTCAAGTTCCTACATTCTCAAATTCCCAAATGCTCAAGTTCCCACATTCGCAAATTTCCAACTCTCCAAAATTTCAGACACACTACGTTGAAAAACTCCAAAGTTTCAAAGTACCAACATCTTGACATTTACCACGAACATGTCAAAATCCACATTCCGTTAATTTCCATCGTGGTCACACCCCGAAACAACAGCAGCGTAACGCGACGAGGAGAAAAATGGTAATAAAAATCTGGTGACGGGGTGGAAAAATGTGGAACGAAAGAATTACGTAAACAAGCGTGCACCATCTGGCCGTACGCACCGTCTAATTTCGCGGTGGCTAGTTTTACGACAGCAAGTTTTGTAATATCGCTGGTTGTCTGGCACGGGTGTATAACGTGGCTCCCAGAGGCGTGCGCAGGGGAGAGTCTTGATTACGTCGCTGAGTCATTGACAGTGCTGGAAATTTATGGCACGAGCAACGATGGAAATTTTTTTTTTGCACCCACCACCCTCGCTCTCCCAGAAGCCGGATAAGCGGGTCACTTCTGTCCATTAATCCGTTTTCGCGGCGCACGTTCCAGTTTTATCGGCCTGCCGAGATTTACAGCGTATTCAATTGTCCATTGAAGGCGCTGATAGGCCGGCGATCGACTTTTACGCGATCCAGCCTGCGAGAACTGCGGATAACGAGGACAACCACGATAGTTATTAACTCTTTAGATACCGTACTACACTATACGAGCTTCCTGTTAACCCGTTAAGGACGCTGCGCTAATGCAACATTTTATTTCCACTCTCCTCGACCAATTTATATTTATTCAAGAACTCTAAGAATTTGTTTAATAACATTTTTATAATGCTTGGAGACATTGAAGTATTTATAGAAATTGGACTATTCTCGTTGTCTTTATGCATTTTTGTATCCTGTAACATTTCTGAGAAATGTTTTTATTTAAGAGTTCATTTTGTTCCCCGTTTAGAACTAGATCATAAATTAAGAATATATGTTTGTCTTTTCAAGTTGCTTATATGCAACCATTTTTCACGTACACCAATGGAGCAACTGATTCATCGTACACATTTTGCATACACTAATGTATTACAACTGCATCAAGATCTATAGTCTGCTTAGAAAGGACGTTATAGCCCATATACATATGTTTCCGGCGATTAATGTCCAAGAAGGACGTCGAGAAAGGAAATACGACGGTTTAAATCACATAAAGAATAATTTTTGTAATTTTATTCAGTTTTGTTCGACTCGTAATTGCTGCAGCGTGTATGCACTCGTGTACAGCTCATAATACTTTCAAATGAAGCGCTTTCAACCCTCGACTCGTCCGAAAAACTCGAGTTCTCTTAACGCGTCGGAATTTATCGGATCCACGTTGAAATTATCACCGCGTCCGCGAGAAATGTCGTTCCGTTGGACCCGCACGCTTCGGCACGCTCGTTATCGAGTTCATTTGGCTTTATTGTACGACGAACGACTGTAATTTCGTGATTAACCAATACAGGATCACCCACCGCGGATAAAGCGGTTCGCAAGTCGTGAATCGTTTCGAGAGTCACAGCGCTCCCTGTGGGCTCGAAACGCAGGAACGCGAATCCTAAATTTTACGGTCTGCTGTTGTCGATTTAACGCGTCGCCGGTAACTACGATTCGTTAACGAATCGCTGTTTGCTAATCGTGTTATTTTTCCGCTCTAACCATGCATCATACCGAAAATTGCCGCAGAACGTTTCTAGGCGGCGACGCGTATTGTGTTTTCCTTCGGCGCGCAGGCTGTTTGGACACATAAATACTAGGATTTATTTTGTTTGACTGAATATCGAAGCTCGATGATTTATATAGTTTACAAATTTAAATACAAGCTTTTTATCGTCGATTTTTATGCCGAGTCGGTAATTTCAGATCACGGTTATCGCCGTCGGATTAATCGCACGAGCTGTAATCATGTCAGATTGCGCAGTTCCGTATTTAGCTGTCAGAAAGAACATATTATTTACGGGGTTAACCGAATATTTGCATAGAAAGTGGCCGTTGCAAAGCGTGTAATTTCGCGAAAAGTTTTATCGGGTGTAGTGGAACCGGATGGGGGTCGGGAATGTAAAAGGTAGGCGAATTTAACCCTCCTCTACCGTGGTAATAATGTTGGCAGCATACGACAGTCGCGTCGTAATTAAGAAGAAGCGACGCTCGCACGTTCCCTCTCTGCTTGCTGCCCACGATGCGGCCATTAAACGTTTTCTTTTTCGCCAGCTGACTCTCCTTCATCCTAGATACGTCTCTGGATGGCTACGTAGCTTACCTAAGCATTGTTCTCTTTTCGCGAGGAAACAAGAGCACTTTGCGAGCCGCTCGCACACCTACCGCCACACTTATTTTTCTCCCTACACCTCCGACACTTCTTGCTCTGCTACGTAGGATTTTTACTTAATTTCCGTTAATGCCCGGGGAAAACGTGAATTATTTAAGCGCACTGCAGTTCACTACGTCAACTTACTCATTTTTATGTCTGGGATTACTGGGTACATTTACTTTGTCTGTTTCACGTTATAGTTACGTTTAATTAACTTTTGATTTCATATAATTGCATTGCGTTATAGTTTCATTACAGTTATGTTATACTTATATTTAATTAATTTTCGAGTATTTTTTCTTTATTGTAGAGATTGTATTGGAAACGTCATGAGATCAAATGTTTGTAAAGTTCATGAACACTGAACGTCTGAGGGCATGTCTGAGGAACCCCTAGAGAGTTTGTTATATCCTAGGAAATTCTTAAGGAGATAATAGAAATGTTCTAAGAAGGTGCTTAGAATTTACAGATAAACCTGATACTATCTGAACAACTTTCACATAAAGTGATACGTAATTTGCTTGAACAGTTCAGATCCGTAAAAAACGGCGGATTCTATTCCCAAGTTTCCAACGCTCTAATTGAATGTTTTCTAACCATACATCGAAACTAACCTCAAGAGTTTATCAAGAAATGGCAACAGAGACATAAAGGTCTAATAACGGTGACCTATGACTGTAACGATTCAGAAATCGATGACGGTTCGGTTCTCGGAGACTTTAGCTTGGATTTCACGTCGATCCCTGTGCTTGCAAAGCCAACAGTTATGGAAGGAAATGGGAAGGATTTTTATTGGCACGCTTCGTGCCGCCATAAACGTAACAGAAACGTTATCGCGCGATAATTCGAGCCGTTAGGCCACGGGAAAAAAGAAACTCTTATCGGCGAATGCAGGATATTTCGATCGGACGCGTGAGTTCGGCGAAGCGTATGCCGGAAATGGCCGTTGGCGAAATTAAAATTCAATTTGTACACGTTTGAGCGGATAATATCGCGAATGGACCCGAAGAAAGCGAGAAAAAATCGAGCGCCCCTTCTCGCTCGGGTTTACGTATCTTTGTGTTCCGGAACGGTTTTAGGGTAATGGTTCTTTCGATCGCCACCGACGATAACTATCATTTCGTTTGCCATTCGCGAGAGAACTCTCGAGAGGAAACGACCGGTTTGATTATTCCGTAGATAATTGAAACCTGATATTTTCCCGCCAGAAATTTATTGTCCGTTCCTCTTTTTTTTTCACCTGATCTTTACATCCAGTAGAATGCATTTTTACCCGGCACCGAGGTGAAAGATTATTTCCTTTCTTTTATGCTTTGCTCGAGTACTTTCCCTCTTTCATAGTTCATTAATCACGCCGGTTACATCTCCCGTCCACGTTATCCGAACAGTTTCTGTTTTACTGCCTTACGCTCGATTTTTCTTCATCCCTCGTGCTTATTCAATCACTCATCCTCCGCCTCCGTTCCTTCTCTTTCGCTCTGTAAAGGCTTTTAAATCTTCGCCGAGTGATTTCCGCGAGAGTAGGCAAATTAGCTACGCGATGAAATCGTTTCTTCTAAATACACTTAAATATAGCCCTCGCGTTCTTTTTTATCCGATTTCATTTAATCGAATACGTAACAAGTGAGGAAGATACTTGACAATTTTATTGATACTTGACAATCTTATGGATACTTAATATATAGATAATACTGCAGCAGCTACGGAACGTAAATTAAATTTACCACGCGTATGCATTATACAGTAAGCGATTACGAACAAATGCAGATCTTTATGAAACTGTCCGCTTCAGACATACATATGCATTTAGCTTCCTCAGAAAAATCTGTAATTATAACGAGTAGCTTAACGTGGCTCGCCATCACATTTCTCTTGCATCTTATAAATAATACTTGTAACAAAAAAAAAATTTGTCACCTACTCAGTCCTGTTGTACATTTTATTGAGAACCCCTTTCTCCATCTATTTTGTAAATTAAGGAATTGGGTAAAAGAAATTAAGGAGAGTTAATGAAGGATCAATTTTTAAAATAGTAAATAAAATAATAACTGTCGACATTACAGCCAAAGCACAGCAACAAAATTTATAAATATAAAACATGAAAATTGATAGTAGTTATTTTGGTCTACAGTTCCAGTGTTAAAGTATCGCCAATACTCTCGTTTAAGGTACGAACCGAACTCAATCCAACCGAATCTAATCTAACTCGACAAAGAATGTAATCACTGTTTGATCGTAACAGCCTGAAACTCGATAACTGAACAATCGAATCCCACCAAGTGTCGCTTATCGCGGAATAAGTCAGCCAGGACTTAATTAGAGAAACGAAGCATTAAACGTAGCGGAGTTAGGTTGCATTAATCAAATCTGAAGTGGGTACGTAATGTCCAGGAATGTAGAGTATTGAACCGATCCCAATACAAATGCCTGGTAGTCACTCTTAGGTAAACGAGTTTCTCGAAGCAGTCCAATTGAAACTCTCCCTCTTTCAACGCAGTTAACACATCGATGTTTGCGAGTTCCGATTCTACTTGGAAAGCCGCGGATAAACCGCGAGTGGCTGCCCTGTTTCAGCATTTTCTCTCGCCTCTGTTTCTTCTCACCCACACTTGCGGGTTGTCTATTCCGATCCGTCAGCGATCGAAAAAACGAACGGGTCGAAAACGGTTCTTTCCCGAGGAAGAAACACAATTTTGTATCTGGCGTGGCTGGAGTCTATCGATTAGACCAAGAATAACGTCGCTTCGATTACAGACTCTTTTTCCCGTCCTTTGGAGACGATGAATAGAACCGAGTCTCCTTCCTTCTATCGTATTTACCGAATCGCCGAAGTTCAGACGAGAACGAACCCTCTATCTCTTTGCGAAGAAACTTCATTTATTTCGCGTGAATGGGAGAGGCTGCTGATCCCCGCCAGCGATTCCCTGGAGAATACACCAGGATCCCCGTAGCGTTAGTCAAACGAACTTTAGAACGTGCTACGTTTTATGCTCGTTCAAACGACGCTTCAGTACCTTTAAATCTTTGACCCCCTCGCCTATTTCTTCCTCCTGTCACAACACTTAGCTCCGCTATGTTCTCAGGCGGTTATGTTTCCAAATGTAGCGCACGGAATCTTTGTCTTCGAACGTTTACATTCTTTCGAACTTGGGGACTTCTGTATTCACGGATTTTACAATTTCGGAGTTGGAAACTTAAGAACTCGGGACATAGGAACTTGGGACAAAGTGGATATTTTGGAACTTGAAAATTTGTGGACCTAACATTCTTGAAAATTAAAAAAGCTGAACTTGAGGATTTGAGAACCTGAAGATCTGGGAATTTGTAGATCTGAGAACTTGAAGATCTGAGAACCACCTGTAAAATTGGAGATCTAGAGGTCCAAGGAATTAGAAATTTGAAAAGCCAGATCCGAAGATTAATGGGAACCTGAAGACTCACAAATTGGAAACCTAGAGACCTATAAATTTGAAAACTTGGTAATCCAGGGACTTATTATCTGAAGACCATGGGATCTAAAAACTTGATAATCCAGGAATTTGATGTTTTACGATCTTGAAGAGCTCGAGAACCTTGGTAACTTAATACTTTGAAGATCTAAGGACTTGAAAACCTGAGGAGCTGAGGGTAATATATCATTACCGGAAGCTTATATTATTTCAAAATAAAAATGCAACAGGTACAAACAACTTGAAATACTTAATGCTAATCTTCAGTGCGACTGTGATCTCTTTTCACAAGAAACCTATTACGCAACGTTTGCAAGTGTACTTAATACATTTGGTCGTGTTGAAATTCACCGTTTGGGAACAAGACGTTTCGAAGCTTCTTTGCGAACATCCACCTCGACCAGTAATTTTGACGTTACCCCGGAAAATCTTCGGTAATCCGCAACCCTGCTGTGTCCCAGTTTCCTTTGAACCCTTTTGCCTGAGACTCCACCGCCTTCTCTCCTCGTTCTATCATCTCTCTATCAGTTTATTAGCCTACGGGACCAAAGAGGCTTGCAACACGCCTCGAACAAGAAATAAGTTTGCTGTCTTACTTAAGTGCAGCTCAAGAATTTCACCGCTGATACGTCAAAGACAAATTCAGAACGCTCGTTCTCAATTTAACAACAGCGTCAAGTTTCTCTGAGAAATATTTCGTTAAGTAGCGTCTGGATGCTGTACGGTTTCTTTTGCTTTATGTTGGGTTACGGATTCGAAGATGACATCTTTTGGAAGATTATGCTTTGGTTTTAGTTTGTAGATGAGGGAATTGTGTTCCAAAATTAGAGTTAAGTATGTGGTCACGTTTTCGTATTTTTAAATACTCAGATTCTCACATTACTATATCTCTAAATATCTCTATATTTCTATATTCCCACATTTTTACATCTTCAATTTTCTACATTCGCAAATTCCTGAGCGCCCAAATTTCTAAATTCTAAAATTCCTAATTGAAATTGTAAAATTCTCAAATACCTGCTCTCCACATTCCCAGACATCCAAACCGAAAAAGATGTCCAGAGCCTATTCGAGGACGAATGGACGTCCAAGTTCAGTGGAAAAGACGAACGGCTTTCGTAACGAGGGTCGTGGAACTTCTCAAAGGTTGGTGTTCCCTTATTCCGCGAGCATCTCGAACGAAAACATCGAGCGACAGGCCAACGGAATAATTAATTGGCCCATTTGAAGCTGCTCGGCCTCGGACTCGCTACGAATTTTATCCCGAGAAGAGCCGGTACGGCGGAGGGTGGTGAAACATGGACTGCTCGGCATGTTGAAAGAAGAAAATAGAGAAAGATAGCCGCGGAAAGCTGCGAAATCAGGGATGAGAAAGAGATAGCTTGTTCCACGTCTAATGAAAACTTTTCCTGTCTTTTTACATTCAACGAACGCCGTGAAGACGCGTAATCAGCCTCGATTCGGAAGGATGTCGCTAATTTGGTCTGTAAGAAAATGGCGCAGGATGCTCGTTAGCTTCGAAGAATTTACTAGAGACGAGTTTATCGTTTCCTTCGAGCAAATTATTGTTGTTTACATATTCCTTTAACGAAGTAAATTAATATTCCGTTTCCTCTAGCAATGTTGGACGGCAAACGGAAAATGTTAACACGACTAGTACATATTTTAAATAGCGTATTTTTATGATTTAACCTCGTACATTCCAGAGATGGAGTGAAATGCGAATATTTTTTACAAGTTACAAAAAGGTTACTTGTAATAATCCAAGTTAGCAGTTCACACTCGGTGATCAAAGCCTTTTCGCCTTTTCATTATCAAAAATAAATGACCGTTCGCCGCATGATCAATGTCTATAACGGATCCCGCTCGG
This sequence comes from Megachile lagopoda, assembly GCA_036983795.1. NCBI lineage: Eukaryota > Metazoa > Arthropoda > Insecta > Hymenoptera > Megachilidae > Megachile > Megachile lagopoda. The sequence continues at coordinate 13,661,780 of CM072790.1, read as the reverse complement.
TTTCGTTCCAAAGGGCCTGTCACGGCGTGGAAGTAATGTTACCAAATCTGTAATTGTCGACGCGAGCCGACGTCATTGATTTAAAACTGCATTCATCCTGCGAAGGTAGTTACTTTTCGCAGAAGGCAAACAGTCGGTGACCAAAGGCTCTTTAACCTCCCACCCTACCACCTTCCGAAAGTTGGTCCTGCTTCCTTTAACCTCTCGAAGGTGCGCGCGAAACTTGGCTCGTTCACTCGTACATCATGTCGGGTTTCTGAATGGCAAGAACGCGTATCGGGCCAGGGGTGAGCCGCCGCTGCGAAGAAGAAGAGGGTGGAGAAAGGGCAAAAGTCGGCCACGACGTAACGAGCTTGTCACGGTGTTGCTTAACAGCTCGTGTAGACATATCGGAGCGGAAAGAAGCGTGAAAAATGAGGCTGAGAGCGCGCATAATGCGTAGAGGATATCGTTGCGCTCACAAAACGTATGATCGATGAGCTGTTCTGGCAAGCCGAATCTCTTGGAAACTCACTCGAGCTCGTACCGAATCTACGAATAAGAGAGCTTGCGGCTCCCTGTGTCCTCGCTTGCCCTTTGACTCGTTACTTTCTCTCGGTATCTCGTCGAGATCTTGAAACCCGCTTCGCGACACCGAGGCGTCCCGCGCGAGAACTCGCGCGGACCATTCGAACGAGAAGAAGAAGAGGACCGAGAGTCCCCTTTGAGAATAATGTTTACGAGACACCGTCGAGGCACGCACAATCGGTCGATAAATCACGATGCATTAACGGTCCGAGGAGAAAGAGATTGCTAAGAAGATTGCTCTAAAAGAGAGGGTACCGGTGAGGCTAACCTGATTTCTCAAGCTTTCCGAGCCACTGCTTTGGACTGTTAAATATAGCTTTGGACACCTAATCGGACTTTAACGTTTGATGAAGACCTCGAAGGAATATACGGAGATGGTCCAAATCTGGACACAACTATACGTTTCAAAGAGTATCTTCTTTGAGTGACTTGGAAACGACATGGCGTCGCAGTGAGGTATCGCTTGATGAATACTATAGTACATTAGTACAGTTTCATTAATACATACATTAATGCATTAATACATTACTAATATTTTTTAATTCCGCAATTTTGATTTAACATTTCCTAACCTCACAAAACCGTAATATGATAAAGAAAACAAGCTCCTCGAAAGGGAGACAGATAAAGGCAGTTATCAAAGTATAACAATATTTGTCCGTTCGAAAAGAAAATTTGTCTCGAACCGTTATATGGCCAAGCTATTTTATATTTTAACATCGACGGAGACAGCGCGGGAGGTTTCTATGGAAGAGGATTCTTCGTTTGATGTTTCGCTCGGAAGAGCATCGACACAGGTTTTTCCGTCCGTGGATACAGGAGAAGGCAAACCGACAGTGGAAATCAAATTTAAAGGTAGGAAGCGGAACTTACAACGTCTTAGCAACGACGTAAGCTTAATTCGGAGGGTTAGGTGGACCGAGTGTACCGGCGTGGCATCGAGGAGCTGCCTTTTGATCGTCGATCTTTGACTGCTCGCGAATCGACAACGGAAGAAAGCCATCGAGAGGTCGCATATAAAGCGAGCTCGGTCAACCCGCGCCGCCTTTATCCGAGCCCTTCGAAAGGGAATTCGATTAACGAGCGACAGATTGAGCGTTATTGAATCAGCCCCGTTCACGGGGTGGTCTTTGTTATCGCGATTTCGATTGGTCGCGAGTCCCGAGATCCACGGACTTTATGGGTTGTTCCTTTCGATCGTAACGACCTCGATGATCGACCACGATAAAAAGATCCTCCGTGTAGATTCGATTTCTTTCTTCGCCTGCCTGCCCGATTCCTTTCGTCGCGTTGACGAGAGATTAAAGGATCCCGGATAGCTCAGCTGCTTCGCACGGCCAAATCGATTTCGAGCAAATTAACGATTGTCTATGGTAGTCGAGGTGGAAAGCTTCGGGATCGATGAAAATATTTGCATTTTCTGAAAGTGCGCGAATTGCTGAATTATTTGTAACATTACCATGTTCCATATGTACTTCTTCAGAGTAAGATTTGTATCCGCCGATGTCTAAGTAAGAATTTATACAAATTTAAAGAGGTAAGAGAACTAAAATTCATGGAAAATTGGTTTGAACGGAGAGAATGCAGGGAGAACCTGGATTTATGGAGAACGTAGATCTGACGTTGATATAGGCAAGGAATAAACGTAGAGAAAATTCTACATAACGCTTAGGAAATCTGCGGTGCACCCGGATTTGTTTAAATGTATCATGAGACCGAAAATTATGCATGAAATTACCGGCACATGACTCCGATAGCTAACTGGTTAAATACTATTAATTCTCGATCAAATTTCCCATTCCTATTTACATTGTTCCGATCCAGCAGCTGGCTGCGCAGTGAACCTAAAATCCAAACTACACACCATCCATCATCGATCAAGTACTAATCATCGATAAATTCACCGTTTGCAGTTTTAATGTTTCACATTAGCTCGCCACACAGAAGGATTGAAACCTGAACTACATATGCACCGTCCGCCGGCTATTAATTACCGATAAACTCCATATTTTCGGTATTAATATTCTAAACCACGAACACTATACATAGAAATCCGTTTTGGTAAAGCTTACGTATCATATTTCGACTACTATTATCCATTAATTCTAATTACGTGTCATTAACATTACGGGTGTGAAATTTGGAAAGCTGATTGTTGGAGAATATGCGAATTTTTTAATTTAGAAATTTAGAGGTTTGGGGATTTAGAAATTTTGGGATTTAGAGATCTGGGCATTTGGAGATCTAGGAATTTAGAGATCTAAGGATTTAAAGATCTATGGATTGATATCTGGACTTAAACACCTAGAAAATTAAAGATATCAGTATTTAGAGATCTGAAAATTTATGAGTCCGTAAATAAAAAAATCAGAAGTTTCCAAGTTTGCAGCATTCAAAAATGAAAGTTTCTAAATTATAAAATTTGCAGTTTCATTAAATCGTGAATAGTAACGTTTCGACATGAAGGAATTTCGTTCTCGCGAGCCCAGTTACGCGGCATTCAGTTAGCTCACTGTTTAATTGATTCGTCGGTGTTGTGCACCGAATTTCTAAGGCCGTACAAGGAACACATATACGGGAGCGTGATCGCACGAGTGAACAGGCGTTCCTCGCACGACACAACTACCTGTATATTTCACTGTCGGTTACGGCACATGACAGGCCACCGGGGCGAATTATTCCGCGGGATTAAGGCGGACGAACGACGCGACATGCGAGCGACGCCGTAATTGGATATACTCGGATCGCTTGGGAGCTAATCAGAATTAGTCGCTTTGACTGCGGTAATCGTGACCCGCGTACCGTGACAAATCAACCTTGCAGACGTGTTTTTGACGAGGTTCCCGTCGAGACGCGACACTTGGCCTTTGCTTTCTTGCCGGATTCGTTAGCTTAATGGTCTCCTTTCGTCTCTCTCTTTCTTCCCACTTTATAGAACAGAAAATACAACAAAATGTGTCAAAACGATAATTGGATCACTTAGAAAGTTCATAAAATTACACGGAAATTATTCTACGACCCTCTCAAGTCCTTGTTTCTAAATGGAAGAACACGTCCGTTTGCAATCTTTAGATGCTCTAAAAATTTCATAATCGCCGGGAGCACGCGTGTTTAAATAAGGGTGCTCACCTCGGAGCAAGGGGTGACTGAGCGCATACAGAGGCCTTCCACGTGGCGCGACAGATTTCCGTGCCAGGTGGAAATCTTGAGAAATCGTTGTTTCGGATCGACAACCAGAGACGAGTAAAGCAAGGCTTTCCGCTCCATTTCATCGACGCCGGTCGATGGACCGTGTGTAAAATGGCAGACACGCAGTGGGCCAGTGATTAAAAGGCAATTCGTTCGAGTGGCGAGCCTATCGGAAACCTTTTCGATTTGGTACCTCCTGGTTGCGTGGCTTTTTGATTCAAATCGATCTTCAGATTTAACCTCTATTTTACAAACAAAAATGCATTTGGAGATTTTATTAAAACGTCGTTTAAAATGTACTTCCTATAAACATTATAAATGATGTATGAAGTACACATATGATATAGAGTATATTTTAAAAATGAATAGATAAATACACATGATTGCTAATAGTTCAGAAACGAAGGCTCAAAAAACATTTTAGCAAAGGCAAAAGTTGTTCAGTGTCTTTTTACCCATCACCATTTTTTGATTCACACAATAATTCTGGGACACTCTGTATATTTATGTATGCATATAAATATATATATTCTTTTAATAAGATTTACATACAGGATTTCTATATTAGCACATGTCATTCCGCAGCTGAATGAAAATGAGATGCAAGGATTAATGGTTTTAAGGGAACTTAGAAATTGTACTGGGATATGCGTACGTAAATTGCGATCCTTTGAGTTGTAATCGAGTTTGAGTTTCAGACTGGTTAACCTATAGTCGGACTCAGCAGATAACAAGCAGGTATCCATTAATGACCTGAATAGCTGGACTGGTCAGAACAGTCGTCATGCAAACGATCCAGTTTCGAATCGCGATCCAGTAAATCCTGCAATCGATTTTTCTTGTCGTTCATATCCGGACAAATTAAATATCCACGCCGTGAAACCGTTGCCTTACGTTCGACATAACTAGCTTGGTTTTTTATCGACATGACCATTAACACGGCAACACGCGAAGCGGTTTTGCTAACGAACAACGCTGCTCAATAATTCGCGGTTAACCTAACCCTTAACTACCGTGGCGTCGAAATGCAATGTACATGTTTTAGCGTATTGAAGACTTATATCTTTCTGATTTTATATCTGAATGTATTGATTTTTGATGAGTAGCATCGTGGACCTTTCATAAATAATATTCTGAATTTTCAGTAACCATTTTGATTTCCACGTATTTATCTAAGTAAACCTTGAAGCTCTTAAAGAACAATAAATTCCAGTTCCGCGTAGAGAAGCTATGAATTTAAGTTTGAAGTATGATATTTGACGTTACTGGAGTATTTATGGAGAATATAAGTTTGGATTCGGCTCAAAAATCGTAGAAATTACGGCCACTCAAAGGACTTGTCCTATCGACGATTTATTATTTCTGTTATCGTGTGCCTTCCTGACGTTTCTATGCTTTCTAATCCGTTGGGATTCGATTCCACGCGAGATATAACCGAAGATCGACGCTCGCTATCGATCGAACGTCAACGTTTTCCACTTTGGTCGCGCTGAACGAGCCACAAAAGGAGATCGTCCTTCTGCTTCTGTCTGAGAATCCTCTGCAATGGACGTTGACAGTTCGTGCGGAAGTGCAGAGACGATTCTTGGCACATTTATCGATATTGTCGACTATTGGACACCGTTGCTTTTCAAGACTCTACTTGCATTTTTCTGGAAATGTGTTCTGTTATTTATAAACGTCTTGCTGCATATGTGGCATTGATATTTTTAGCCTTCATGTTTCTAAATTTCCAAATTCTCAAATTCTTGAAGATCTCAAATCCATTCCAACTCTCTTCAGCTTTTCATATCCCCAAATCCTCAAATCTGTAAATCTTCAAACTCTAAATTTCCGATTGTTCAAATTTCTATGATCTTCGATTTCTACGATTCTCTCGAGTCTCCAAATCCCAGACTCTACAATTCTCCAAACCCTGAAATTCCCAATCCTCAAATCCTTGAATGTTCAAACCCCGAATTTTCGAACTTTGCCGATTTCAAATTCCTACGAATCCCCAAAATCTTCAAATCCCAGTCTTCAACTCTCCAAATCCTCAAATCCTTGAATCTTCAAACCCCGAATTTTTGGACTTCTACAATCTCCAATTTCTACGATTCCAAATCTCCAAATCCTCAACTTCCCACTAAAACGCACCATCTGATGTACCTATCCACCATCAAGTATACCTTACAAATTGGCTCCACGCATTTGATAAATTGATAAACGTTACATTCAGCGCCGCATTTGATTATCTCCGAAAGTTGATACAACAATCAAGATGAACGTCAATATCAATATTCGTTATGTTTGTCAATAAAGCGTGTAATCAAGCGATAGGTATACCGACTCGTGGTTGAAACATGAAGCGGATAAACGAACATCGCGTCGCGTCACTCGACGAACACTACATGCACTCGGAAAATGCAGTGCGTCTCTTTTTGTCTCGAGAGCACTAGTTCTCGTGCGTATTTCCCCGGGAATAGTCGTGTTGAAGGTTCTTGTAAACGCGAATGGTGTAACTACCGTGTTCCACGTGTCGCATACTGGTGCTTTTTAATTACGTGAACGAACGGTGCGTCGCATTACGCGTTTTTGAAATTTGAATGAATGCTGCCGCAGACAGAAGAGATTCCGTGTTCGCATTTGCTGCCCTGGTTGTTGAAGTGCAAAAATAAAATTAGAGACAGTTTAGTTATACTATTAGAAGATTTGTTAAATCTCTTGTTCTGTCGATAGAAAATTCTTTGAAAATATTTAGCTCACTATTTGTGATGTAATCACGGAGTTCGTGTGGCGACGGTAGGCAACTAAGGAACAATTTACTGTTGCTATTTAATTGGTCAGTTTATCGCTTCCCGATATTAATAAAGTGTGAATGATATTCGATCCTTTTGTGCTTAATCGCGTTGAATTTATTATTTTGATCGCGGCAGCGGTTATCAGGTTAAATTTAAGGAGAAACAAGTCTATAAAGTATGATATGAACTCACCCTACAGAAACTGGTAACCGATCCAAATTTACTAGAAAATGTAGTCACGGTAACCATAAAGTTGTCACTTAAACGTAGCGCATATCACGAGTCCCGTATTTCCATTCGTTCGCGGGATCGTTAATCTCTGTTTCCTGCGTTTTACATCCAACGCCAATGTGTCGATTACCTTTAATTAGAAGCAACTGGCCAACCGGCGAAATAATAAAAGCATGAAATATTGTTTGGCCTGCAATCGGGGCTCTTTTTCCTCCTACAACCGTTTGCATTGAAATCGCTCGCAGAAAAAAGCATTCCACACGAGTTTAGTTCAATTAACAAGCTCCGAGATATCCCGTTGCCTCGCGGACAATTAACACTCTGACTGTCGCATATTTCGCGGAATCTACGGTTCTTGTAACCTCGCGTTCCATTTTCTATCTGAAATAAGATTATTGGCGAATTTATACTTAATGACTTTCGCATTTCGCACGGTCGCGCACTATCTGAAGGCTGAACACGTTCGCTACCGGCAATAATCTCGAAAGTCCATTAGGAACCGTCCATTGCCACTATCTCTTTTTAAATATAAAACATCATTTCTGTCCGCTTATGAGATATACCATTTCTTGTATTATTTTGCAACTTCATAAGCTGTTGATTATTCGGTATCGTGTTGAAATTCAGATAAGTACTCGATGTTATTGACGCGGTCGAACCTCAATATTTTCCTGCGCCGCGGGCTCTAGGGTGGGACGGAAAGGTCAGACGTAAAAATTTCGAATTCGTGACGGTGATATTCCAAATGTAAATCGGAAAGAAGTTACGACTTTCGTCTACGAATCGTAAACACCGTCGTGATTGAACAACGAACAAACGAAGAGAAAACGCGTACGATTACGAAACGTAGGAATGCCTGATTGCGTTTCCTCACGACGGCCCGTTGGAAAGGACAGAAATTATAGGGCAATTTTGCGGGAGCCTACCTTTCCCATGGTGCCGCCATGAATTCCTTTGTAATTTCGTGCGCGCATTTGGGTTCGTCTCTCGACGATAGCAACCACGATCATTGCAATTACTTTAAATATTTTGCATTGCATCGAACTTTAAATACGATCGAAAATTTGATTTTCAACAAAATGAAATTTCACGTCTGCTTGAATTCGTACGAATATTTCCGTTGCTCTTCGATTAAATGATAAATCATAGCGCACACGCTTTGAATTTGAATAAATTTCAAAGACACGAAATTGAAATTCATCAGCATAACGACTGTAATCGCATGAAAATGCTCTTAAATATGATAATACGGTTTCCGAATGGAAATGCGAAATTTTGCCCAGTTAAATGTTAATATTTGCTAGGAATTTGACGTTCGCGAGGAAATGTAAATAGCCAGATATTTTCCTGAAACTATTCAGAGAGTGCATAAACCACGTCACGCTGTACACGCTGAAATAAAATTTTGTTTAATTCAGAAACTGAAATAACAACGTGCTTTAATTTGCACCGCAATGTTCAGTTTTTATGCGTGTAACTTCGAGTTACCAGAATCGAGACTCGCGAGGGAACAGTAATATAATTACGTTTTATACTGCTTCTTCGTACGAGCCGCATTTCCCAAATTTTCTTGTATTTCAAAATTTCTGAACCTTCAAATTCAACAATTAGATAATTTACAAAATTCTGAACTTTTAAATTTGAAGATGTATAAATTCGCAGGGGATTTTTCCAAAGGAACACGCCATGAAATAAGTATGCAAATTTCAGGTAATATATATCGCAATAAATAAAAACGAAGTAACGAACACCGGCGTGAAAAGTTACATATCAAAGTCACGGTGCATCGAAGTGCATTACGTATAATAACCAGCATTCGCATTATTTACGGTGTAAATTATCTCTCGTGCACTTTTTACGACAGGGAATTAACTGTCCTCGAACGAGGACGATGGGTTTGAAATGGATTAAGAATAATTTACGAATCAGCTTACGTTAATTACAGGAGGATTATATTGGATTAGCATTTTGAAAATTGCAATACCGTGTACACACCGACGCGCAACCCTTTTCGCAATTAAATTTTTTATTAATATCGCGAGCCTCCGCATCGGAGACACCCCATGGGGCGCAGAATTTTCAAGCGAAACGCGTGCCATCAAACGAGGACGCTTATTTAACGAGCTTTCGTGTCTTCGCGTCGTACAATTCCGTCGGAAACCACCGCGAACAGCGATGCGTTTTTAATTAAACGACGAATTAATTAAAACGATTTAATTAAACGCGAGCCATCGTCGTCTAAGATCCCTCCCTGCTGAAACGCGCATCCCAAGTCGAAAACATTTCTATCGATAGGAAAGTGGGGACGAATGGTTTATCACGTGTCCCCGTATATTTACTCGCGGATCGGACGTCAGAAAATATCTCAAGTATTTTAAGCTTGCATCGAGTGCGGTTTCTCGATAGCGAGCGCTCGAGGGGTAGATATTCGCCGGTAATTAGCGGTCGTTGTCCGATTTCTCGGTGCCGGACGCGCTCTGTAAGCCGTGACGAAGATCGCTATCACAAAGATTCGATCTTGATCCACTTTTCGACCATTCCGTCCGAGATATTTCGTCGAGGTGTCTTCAATGGCTGCTAATTAACCAAATTGTCGACGGATGTGCTTAGATAACCGGTGAATTGGTGTACCTAGGACCTTTGGATGAGGTGCATAACTTTAGTGACAGCGTCTCGCGTCAAATTCTGGAAGTTCGAAAATTTAAGGAAATATTTCGGAAATCAATTGCAGTCATTTATGGTACAATGCTTGTAATCGTAGGAGTGTGATTGTGATTCGGAAATTGGTACCTCAACTGTGGTTAAAATGATTTATGTTCGGTAACTGAAAATATTTGATCCCAGTGATCTTATGACTAGAATATGTCAAGTGAATGTTTAATTTAAGCTTTCACTTTGCAATCTCATTATCGTTATTGAGCCTTTTCTAATTATTATTCGATTATATTAAATTTGTCATGCCAATTACTGGTAATTATGAAATACGATATTTTGATGATATTATCACCGTCGAGTTTCTGTATCGAACATATTCAATGAATTCTGCATTTATCATTCGCAATATATTGTAATAATTACTGACGTTGTCCACCATGTGGGTCATCGATAATTGATAATTATAAATCTTTACAATTTCTCTAAAATTTCTGTAACGCAGAAATCTTTTGAATTTCATAATTAATTTCTACCATAATTACAACCTACCAAACTCAGGTAACTGTATAAATTTCGAGTAATCGTTTGCACTGGAAAGGGCAAGAAAAGAATCGATATATCCAGTTCTTTCCTACAGGATACGAGTGTCGTAATTGATCGAGAGGAGAGAAGTTTCGATACAAGCCAGTCAGACGGCGGAAGTCGATAATGCAAACGAGATCGAGTTCGGTCAGCGGTTCTTATCGTTCTTAATGAAGAAAAATTGTGAGACAGTAAATAATCGTGGTAGTTCGATCGCGTGGAACGATCTGCACGTGAATCTGCAAGCAGAATCAAGACGAAACCGACCACATAATTGAGACGCGACGCGTATCGACGACTTCCCCGTTGTCTGCGCTTCCTGCGACCGCACCCACAGGAACAACGCAAAACAATCGATTAATCAACGTCGATATTGACGCGATCCGAGTTATTTACTGTCTCTGTAGATTCAATTTTCAGTTGCTTAATTTCGCAATTTTCAAACTTTCTTCAATTACTAAATTTTTGAATAATCAGATTTCGAAAATTCTAATTTTCAAACTTTCAAATACCCTAGTTTGCAAAGCTCTCAAGTTCTGAATCTCCCAATTTCGAAAATTCTCACTTTCTCACTTTCTCAAATTCTCAATTTCCCAATTTCCCATTCTCCCAATTTCCCAATTTCCCAATTTCTATATTTCCCAATTTTTACATTTCCTAATTTCCACATTCCCCGATTTCTACATTTCCCATTTTCCACATTTCCCAATTTCCCAATTTCTCAATTTCCCAATTCTACAATTTCCTAATTTTCCAATTCCCCAATTCCCCAATTTCCCAATTTCCCAAAACCTCAACCCCCAAAATATCCAAATCATCAACCTCTCAAGTCCCCAATTTCTCAACACCCCAAATTCCCAAATTCCTTCTTCAACTGCCCAAACCCCCAAAATTCCGAAACAAACTTCCAAACCCCTAAATTGCAATCTCTTACAAACAAATAAGTATTCGCTAATTCGAAACTTCTTGCTGATTCGTCACTTGACCCCCGGAATTAACGAGGACGGCCAACCGACTCATTGATTACCGTTAACCTTCGATACATCGATGAGACTTCTCCTTTCGTCCCGTTAGACGATTGACAGTAGTTAGCGACGTGTGAAACGATTTATTAGACGACCTCCTGTGAGATGCGTGCTACCACGCAAACTATCATCCAAACTTCTGATTTGCTATCGTATTAAACTATTCGGTGGTTTTGATCGTGCCAAATTGTACAATCATCTGATCGTTCGACTTTGGAACCGTGACGAAAGATAGTTGAGCAACTGATTTTTGATTGGTAATTTGTTTAAGTGGTTGCCATTTCAAGTCTGTTGGTCGGAAGAATTGATTACACTTGTTAGTCCACATGAGCAGTTATATCGATTGTAACGAGGCTGTACTTTTTTGAAAGTTTTTTTATGATTCACTTTATAATAGGATTTTGTGTTCGTTCTTTTGTGAATAATTACGGATATATTAGATACATGTATGTTCGTTCTTTTATATACTAATAGTAATAATTATTTGTTCTGACAGTTGAATTTGAAGTAATTGAACCAATAACTTGTCCGTCAAGTCACGAAAACAAAAGATGGAAAATTTCGATTCCGTTCGACAATCTTTCGATTGGTCAGAATGGAACAGCGAACAAGAAGAAAGAAGAGAACAGTGAACGTACATTATTCCCCGGCATTTAACCAAGGCATTCAGATTCACCACCACGGGACAATTCCTTTTCAATTCCAGCTACACTCACCATACCAGGGAGGCCGTTACCGTGCCCATATTTACATCGATTCGAGTAGAAATCGTACTTCAAAACGGCCAAGAAGGTCGATACAAAAGACCGCGTCTCGTCCGGCATTTTACCGTTAATATTCGTGGCTAAGTAATGCATATTCAGAGAAAGGATATTCGTTGGTGGTTTGTTCCGATATTTCCTACACTTATTCTCAATTGCTCTTCATCGATACTTCTCTAAGTTGCCATTTGCTTATGGGGTTCAGAGTGAAAGCGTGATCAACCTTTTATGCAGTAGAAACAAAGGAAACAAAATGTGAAGCATTCGACTGTTTTGTGACACTTGGGTGTACTTTTCAACGCTTAATGGACGATGCAAATGTATCCATAGTTTTAAGTGGAAAGTGGTACTTAACTGCAAGAGTAAGTTACGTACAATGTTAGATTTTCTTGTGTTGACTGTCACGAAATGTGTTTGCGATTGGAGTATGCATTGTGTAACTTACTAGCGGTGTAGAGTTGGAACTTCTTCAATCTTTATATATTGAGACTTATCAGTACCTTATCAGTAGCTTACTTGACTCTTAGACCCTTAAACATGCATGTCTAATATTGAAATATTAGAGTAAAGGATCTGCAATATAGGGAATCGACGAAATTGACTTGGTGGGAATACGTTCGTAGTTGAACACGAGAGATACATCGACTACAGCCTTTGTTCCAACACTGAATACCCAAAGTACAGTTCCATTCCGGATCCCTTCTAGATTTACTCGGTAAACCTTGCCACGGAAGTAAAGGTATTTGAATATTGAACCAATATCGAACCCTTTGAAATGTAATACTTTGATTACCAAGTTATACTAATTAACGTCATCTACCATCGTCGTTTCAAATGTTCGCTATTTACCTTCCGTAACAGTTCCAAATTAAATCTTGGTTTCGACTGTTGAGTTGTACCAATCAATTTCACGCATCGTTAGTATTTAACGACCGGTAATATCCTCACAGGGTTCTTTGTGTCAATAGGGTATAAGTACATAGTAGAAGAGGTAGACAGCGAAGTACAGATAGAAGTAGAAGGTATCTACAGTTCGCAAAATCCATCAGTATTCAAACTTGATCATGATTGAAGCACATCCACACTGTTTATCGCCATAATTTCTGAAGCTTGAACAATATCGTATCAACAGAGTGATTTAATATTTTACAGCGGTGATATCTGCAGCACAACGGTTAACGGAACACGGAAGGGGAGAAAAGAAATCACTTTGAAATTACCCTCGTCCAAGCAACCCTCCTTTGCTCATCGAATAAAACTTGTATACCTAGCAATTCTCGCGCACACGTAGCCGTAAGTAATTCATCAACCAATAACGACGTGGAAACTAACCTGGGGGGCTCTGTAATAGCACTCGAAGTGGCAGCCTACCTCCCGGATAGCCGGAGACCCGCCAGCCCGATAGGGAGTGCACGTGGTCGATGGGCGAACGAAAGCAACGGGGTTGGGTCAGACACGCGAATTAACTCCGTAACGCGAGTTTTCGTGACTCGTAACGTTCGAAGAGTTATGAAAACGGCTGTAGCGAATTCCACGGGTCACGATATCGGTTCGAATGGTACGGGAAGTTGGAGAGGAAAGGCGAGGCGTGTTCGATGCGGTCTCCTGGGCGCAGTAAGCATAAAACGTCCTAATGAAATTAGGCGGGCCCTTTTGCTGTCGGTTGTTCGTGCGCGAACATTTAATATCGTTTTCCTGCTTCGATTCACCTGGACTACTTTCTTTCTCCTGAAACAACGTAAGAATCGGCGGAGAGGGCTTCTCAAAGAAGCTTCTTTTATCCAAAAGTGCTTTTGGCTATTCGCTTCACCGGCCAACTCTTTCTACGAACCTAATGGCTCGAAACGGTTATTACCCATTTGCTCTCTGTGCTCGTTAAACGCTAACTGATGCCAACGATGCGAGAAGTCAATTAGTATGATTCGGTAATCGTAACCAGGATTCGATTTGAAATTGGTACATAGAGATCGATCGAATGTTTTAACCCGTGTACATCTGGATTTATTCATGGACTCATGAAAGATTCATTAATATTTGACTAATTGGTCCCCTTCGTATCTGCAGATTTAAAGTCCCTTGTTTCTTAATTCTATAATTTGACACCGAATAAACGAATAAATTGTTACAATGCTTCAAATTAAGGTGCCAAGTGCGGTGCAATGTTTTCGTGTTAATATTAATCGGTTAATAATGTTGCACCATTTATTTTGTTTTTCACAGTTCACGGTGTCATCCATTATTAATTCGGAATAGGTATTCAGCGTTGAATATGCGATCAGGCTGAATGAATAATGCATCCTTTTATCGTATAACTAATTTTTACACAATATCGCGTTAAAGCATCATCGATCGTCGAGAAACATAGCGTCGAATCTCGACACGAAACAACTAGAATAGACCCATAAATACGTCTCGTGGACCCATTCAATTCCACGCTGAATCTTGATATCCATCCCCATTTTTCATGGTTAAAGTAGCTATGTAAATCATCATGAGACCTATGACACACTTCGATCAAGCGACTTTTCAATTACTCTTTCGATCGAATCTTTAAAATGATTTAAAATGGACATTCCATTTTAGGATATCTTCTGCATGCAAAAATAAGTCGTAAACAAAAGTTCAGTGCGCATTCGCCAACAAGATCGAACGGGTTATATTATCACACGAATCGATCAGGATAAGACGAAACACCATCTATGTCAATTTCTTTCCCCGCTGATTCGAATAATTGTCAGTGGGTCATCGAGGTCAGCGTCACTCGAATGTGTCGCAATTGTCGAGGAAGATGTATGCCAATCGATTACGTGTCATCAATCTCTCTAGACCGTGAGAAGCGTGGATCCAACGATCCGCATGACAATCTCGACTGTGAGCTTGCAACGAAGATCTATCGCATTGTCTTTGGCCGCTGCTTCGGAATGAAATGTCTATTGTGCGTCCCACGTACACGGCGTAGGAGCTGGTGGAATCGACGTATCGAAGAATCATCGAAGTGGGTGTCCGTGTCGAGCAGGTACACGGTTATCGATCGCAGCGACCAGCGGCTAATTAGCCTCGACTATCGGTTGTTCGACTCGTGAAATCGGTCTTTCCCCGTTTAATGTTGTGCGTCAAATCCGGAATCAAAGTTGCGACACTGGGTCAGAAGTTGAAAGAAAACGGACTTGTGGTGCGACACGTGAAAATGATCGTACTGTTTAAAGTATCGATTCTGGTCGATGAGCTAGTGCAGTGGGCGAGCGGAAACAGAGACAAAGGCGAATCAAGACGAACAGGAAATAGCAAACCGAATCGCAAAGTCGCGTGCATGTCTTTGACCACCGCACGCGATGCATCGAGCGAGCGCCATCTTATCGTCCAACGTGTTCGCACACAGCTGGTGCCGAAGCGAGTCGAAGAGGATAGAAGAGTGTTTGAGGTTATGCTCGCGACATAATGGTCGTAATGGCTTAACGCAATGGGGTCGGTGCGGTGAATTCCCGAGAATCTCTATGGTAGATTCACGATCAAATACGGATTATATAGCTTCGCCTTTATCGTTTCCCGAGAAATACGAATCAATTCCGTGCTCGTACAATTGAGAACGAATTTGTACGATAGCATTCTTTTATCCGCCCAAGCTATTTTACATCTCCGTTTAACGGTAGCGATTACGGAATAAGGTATTAATCGATGCGACGACGATAATATAAAATTAATAACCGAGAATAAAGAAGACGTTTGATCGTGAAATCCGTTAATACGCGCCGCCGGCAGGACGTACGTTTGCACGGGACTTATAATGGGCGATCATTATTTCGTAAATTGCAACCACCTAGAGGAAACGGTGGAAATTATGGCAAGACATTCCAAAAAGTTCCAGAACCTCGAAGCTTCTGCCGAGCGGGTACTGGAATTTCCTCGCGCCAACTTATTTACCACGTTCCATCGGGCTTCTTAATTGGTCGTTGCTGGATAACTCGCGTTTCCTTTGCGGGGCACGCATTCTATCCCTGTAATCACACCGAGGAATACGTGCTCGCGAGATCGTTTGCCGACAAAAAGAGGAAAAAAAAACGAACTGAACTAAAACACTCCTCTCGATCGTGCACGCAGGACTCGCTACCGCGATCTGGAAGCATCCACTCGCATTTAATAAATGTTATCGGAATTGTAAGCAACGATCCTCGAGGTATCGGCGTTAAGCCACGAGTATATTAGAGCGCGTGTGCATGCGAAGCGTGTTGGTTTTCTGTGAAATAGTCCGCTCGGTGTCCGACGTTTTACACGAACGCGAGAATGCTCTTTCGAGCTATATCGAGTTAAACGAACAGCTCCTTGGTAGATCGAATAGGGGCAATCTAGTCTTGCACGTAATCCCGCGAACTCATCTGGCTAATATCAATAGGGAAACGGCGAGGGGCAGGGGTCTGCTACGTGCCGGCCCAGATTGTTCATAGATCGCGATCGTGTGCATATGGATCATGAAGCTTGCGGTCAACGCTCCTCGAGCCTAAAACACCTGGGCTGCGTTTACGTGGGCGTGTTCGACCGCCACGCTGGGAAACACTTATGCACGCTCGGTTCATTAGAGGCCGCTGGAAATACGGCCGTATAATCCCTGGCGAGGTTCTACAATTGTTTCCCGCTTAATTGCCTTATCGAGCCGGCCTGCGGTACCGAATTACTCTCTGGCCAGCGTCGCGTTACAAACCGCCATAAAAGTACACACATACACTGAGTGTCTTCGATTTCTGCCCTTTAAAGATGGCGGGAATGGCCTACTGACTATCCTCTTTTTGATATATCGTCGATTTATCGTGATAGTCCATTCATCAGTGGTCGCGTTTCATAACGTAAAATGCTACCTCGACTGTTTGAAGGGATGAAAATGGATGGGGGAGGTTGGGACGATGACGAACACCTAGTACATACATTAATCGAGATACTGTATACTCTGAGTGAAAGGATATCTGTTAAACATACGCACGTTTTATTATATTCATTTTAGGTACTTTAATATACTTGTTTCATTTGCATTTCTATTGAACTCTGTACCTGACTTAAGAACGTAAGATTTGTCAAAACATATTTTAATCTTCGCTGGTTTTAATCTTCATTATTTTTAACCTTTATTAAGGTTGATAATACTAACCGTAAAAAATTGTAAGAATGGATATAAATCTTCATACAAGTCAGTGGAGCGCATGCTTTATCCAACGAAAGAAATGAGCGAAATAAGGACGATATACCGAAAGTATATAAGAGAAGCAAAAGATTTTCAAGATTATTAAATCCAGTAGTCGCATTATTATACAGTGTTATTACACTTTTTCTTGTATTATAAAACGAAGGTGGGAAAGAATAAGTTAAGAATAGAGGATTAGAGAAGCTGGTTCCAAGGATATCTCAATTTACTTTTATTTTAGAAAAAAGAACCCATGTTCCGAGCGTTCTCTAGCAAGGTCATTTTTCTCCCTAACCCAAGCGAAGAACATTCCACGGGTTCAATCACACGGTACAAGCTTGCCACCTGCTGAACATAATCCGACATAATCTCCGGTCGAGTAATATAGAAGGGTAAGGTGGCGCCAGATGGTGGGCAACTCGCATAATCGAGAGCATGACAGAGTCTATTGGCATAGAGAAGCCATGCCGAATCCTATGCGAAACTCGCACCAGAGGATATACCTATACGGGAAGTGGCTATCGAGAGGCAGAGCTTTTGCTCTCGACCGCAGCTACACCATTGTTGCGATGATTTACGCGCTTCCAATAGCCACGATGGCCGAGCGATAATCAAAAGCCGCGCGAACGCCGAAATAAAGCCGGATTGCTTTCTGTCCGCAGTTTTCGAAACGATACGCAAGCTGACGCCATCGAGAATTCTGCTGGACAATTGGATGGTTTGATAGGAATGCAAAATCGAACTTTGTGGTGATAGAATGCACGAAAAAATGACGCGTGACGATATGGTGCATGGCCATATGACGCGTGACGATGTGACGCGTCACGTTACATCGCATAAGAATACGATTGACGATACGATGCATAAGAATACAACGCGTGACAGTGCGATGCATGAGAATACAATGTGTGACGATATGGTACGTAAGGATATAATGCGTGGATATATGCGAGACAATGTGGCATGTGAGAATACTATGCGTGGATATATGGTGTGTGACAATACGACGCGTGACGGTATGGCACGTGACAATACAACGCGTGAATATACGGTGTATGACGATACGATGCGTAACGATATAGCACGTGAGAGTACAGCATATGAGAGTACGGCAGATGTTGATACAACGCATGAAGATACGATGTGTGAGAGTACGGCATGTAATAATATTTCACATGACAACACGATGCGTGAGAATACGGCGCGTGACGATATAGCATGTGAGAGTACGATACATGACGATACGATGCACGAGAATATGGCGCGTGAGAGTACGGCATGTGACAATACGACGCGTACCAACACAGTGCGCGAACGTACAATGCGCGAGTACACGGCATATGACGATACAACACGTGACGATATGGTATGTGAGGATACAACATCTGACTAACGGCATGTGACTATACATCACGCAAGAGTACAACGCGTGACGATATAGCGCGTGACTATATGGCGCAGGACGATACAGCACGTGAGAATATAACGCATGTTTAAAATAACGCGTAGAAATACAGCTCGTGCACACGTGGCTTAGAAAGAGTATAACAAAGCTTAACATTGGTCTTCATTGATCACCGCGCTGTACAATAGCAAGGAATCGCCATACCGATCGTATATCGAAGTCCGTATAAAAATGATAATATAACAAGCCTATTGTACTTCCCAATCAATATCCCTCGCAGTAGAACCAGTAACCAATTTACCATCTCCCGAATACAATTAAATCCTTTCTTCTTCCAGATCGAAGAAAAATAGCCACCATTGTTGAACCTTTAGAATCTTTCTTTTTGAAGCACAATAGTGGAATCATTTTTCCAATAGAAAAATAGAATTCGAGCATCCAGGAGTTAAATAGCATCGATCGATTACCTTACAAATTGCAGTGTCTGGTCGTTATCTGAGGGCAGGCTGGGGCAAATGCCTCTTAGAGGGTCATTGATATTCGAGCAAGTAAAGTCGAACGATTTTCGAGAATCTTCGTTCGTGGATTGACAGATCGATCCTCTTTTCTTGCGCGGCTCGTTCCTGATGCCGTGGCTTACGGTCTGGTCTTAACTACCGTCGAACGTATTTCTCTTTAAAGCCATTTTAAATTACGAGCCTGCTCGCTTTGCCACAGGATCTGGTTCTTGGTTCGAGGAAGGAATAAGAGCCTGCATCGTTCCTTTTATTTCGCTCTTCCGTCTTCCGGTTCCCTGTAATCCAGCGTGAAATAACAAAAGCAGCAGGAACGTCGTCGAAGAAGAATGCTAACTCGAGAGCCATTTCCAAAAACTTCTTCCTTTATAGAATACTATCGATAGTTATTCTTTCCTATACTTCAACTTCGATATATATATCACACGCAATTCTAACGCGGTAGTTACGATTTCCTTTCTATTCGTTCTTTTCCATTTTCTTCAATTTAATCCCCGTGACCGTTACCTTCGTCCTCTTTTTTCTTCCTTCTAGCAAATGGCTTCGTTTCCTTTCTCCACGATCAGATCTCTCACCTTCTTTTTTTCTTAATCATGTTACGACGTGAAATAGCGCTTTCTTTGAGAATCGAAGGCTCCATTGGTCGTTCTTTAATGACCGCGATTATTGATTAACGGGATGTTTCTAATAGTGAGAGGGACGAAGTATTCTCAGTCTCAAATACAAATTTTATAGTTTCATTATTTCAGAATATCTACATTCCAAACTTCTAAGACTCTCATATTGTCAAGTCACAAAATTGTCGCGAAATTTCAGGTTCAACATCCCCAAGTTCTAAAATTCCAGACTCCAACATTCCAAAGTTCCAATAAAAATGAAATAAACATTTAACAGTGTTCGATAATTTCGTGGTTGTAAATAAAAGTATCTAACCTTTTTGTGATTATTTGTAACCTTTTTCTTCGCGCCATTATCCCGATTTCGCATCGATCGTTCACAGGACTTATTTTCGAAGTCCCGACAAATTCTTCTCGTTTTATCTCTCGATTGTCCACCAGTCCGTCGAATGTACTCGAACGGTGGTTAGAGCGTCGTAGCAAGGACGTAATCCTAGATAAACGAAAACAGGGTGGCAAGGACGTGGTCATCAGCAGTGGCAACCACTTCCTGGTTCTTTGTCGTCGCTCCAATTAGCCGGAAGCACGGTAACGACGTCGTGGTCGCGATAGAACCGGCCAATGCATTTTTCTCCAGGAACACCACTTCAATAAACCTTCTTCCTTTTCCTCTAGTTACATTGTACTAACTTCGTGACGGCCAACTTCTTCGGAAGTTCATTTTTCGACGGCTAAACGAGCTTACCTTCATTCTAAAGACATTTACTTTCAGAATCATATCGATTCGTACAAATTCTGATTTACAGTTATTTGATTTAAATTTTAAACAATTATGTATATTATTTAATATTGTATACAATCTCAAAAGTTCAGAAACTAAAATGGAGTCTTTTATCTTTTTGCAGGTAAGTTTCCAAGAACTCGGGGTAATTTGATTAGAACGGTGGAACAATGGATCTACAGATGAGTCCATCAGCGAATAAGGTTTCAAAAATTCGATATTCTCTTCTACGCTTTCATACAACGGGAATGGTACTTTAATATTTTCATGGCTGCAGACACTGCAGGCTTTGTAGAATTTACATTCACTGTAACTTCATATCCTCTTTTATATTTAATACTTGAATAATTCATTTGTACTTAATATTTCATTTTAATAATGGTTTGAATAATGATGCTATTACAGTCATTAATACATTTCGTAATTGCAATTCGTAACCATATTACTGTACATCAAAAAATATAATAAAGTTGAATGAAAGAAAAAATATATTAATGCTGAATAAAAAGAAAGATATTAAAGCTGAATGAAATAAAAATATACTACAGTTACACAGACAAAGTGTAACAAAATTGAAAACATTTTGACAAAATCACAAACAAATCTCGAGTCATAACTTTATGATAGTACACTTTAGTAATGAACGCTCGTAACTTTCTGCGAACAACCATGAAACCACCAATCGGTAATCAATATATCAAAAGTTCATCCGGAAGCGTTATTCGCCTTTCTGGCTAACCTGATTGTTTCGAATTCTTCGATTCATCATTTGTTCGCTAAAACTCCCATTCGGAAGCGCATTGCTTATTCAAGATCCATATACAACGAAACCTATTACCCGTCGCGTCCATATTTATACAAATTTCAGCAGCTCTATTTCGTTCATTAGTCATTTTAAAATGTGGGTTTAAATATTCACAGTGAAACCAGTTTTTCGATAATTATCCAAAATGAAAACATCTTTGGATAATCCTTCAAAGTGAAACCTGTTTTTAATAATCATTCAAAGCGATACCTGTTTCCGATAATCGGCGAAAATAAAAACTGTTTGTCGATAATCGTTCCCAGTGAAAAGGTTTGAAACTGTGGTTTAGTAATTGTAGCATTGGCTGTATCGGGATGTGGAGTATGAGTCAAAGGGTTAAGGTCCGCTCAAGGCGCAGCTAGTTAAGGTAACACCATTATCGATTCATAGACGGAGTTACGTAAGCCGTAAAGGAGAGGGGAAACCGCCTAGTCCTCTGGGTTCCTTACGTAACCGGAAATTCCGCGAGCGATAATCGCGGCTTCGGTTTGTAATTTGGTCGGAACCGTGCAATTTCGCGCGATAAATCAGTCGTCCAACGTTGAACACGCTTCGAACGCGGTCGAAAGATCACCGGTCCACCGCCCTCCGGTTCCGGGGGAAAGAAATAATTATGTTGTCGGGAAACGATCAGCGGGATTATGAAATTGATGTGTTTAGACGAAAATATGGTACTTCGGAACTTGAATAAATATGTTCGATACGTGATATTGACGCCTTAACACTTTCGCTGCAGACCTAGTGTTTTTATTACGGTCTCCCATTATATTGCCACCGTTGCACGCGTCTATGTAATACAGGATCTAAGTAATCTATGATATAACACGTTGCATGATTAAGCCTTACTTTGTCTATGAATTGTACAGCAATAGAACGAGTATTAAATTACAATTATTAACTTCTACAGGTAATTTCCCAGTGTTAAACTATTGTAATTTTAAATGAATATTGCTACTGCTTTTACGGAAATTAAAAAGTTAAGAGTATTATGATTGTTAAGTACAGAATGAATAAAAGATTAATTCCACTGTGTTGCTAAATAAAAATATAATTTAAGAGTAAGGATTCTTAAGTGAGAATTAATTAAGGAGAAAGATTTTCATTTGTCGAGTGGCGGCGGTGATATTGAGACGTAACTTGTCACAGGGCAAAAAAGGACGGTAGGATTTAAATTTAGTTTCCGTTTTTTTCCTAGAGATACAGCTTTACTTCCTCCCTTTCTCTCTCTGAATCAATAACGGCAAGATTACGTGGCCGCAACGAGAAAACTTTCGTCGCGAAACCTAAAATTGTAAATTTCCCGGCTTGAACGAGTTAGCTCGCAGTTTTTCTCCCTTCCCCTGAAGAGTATTAAAGTTAACAGATTGTTACGAATCCGCCGACAGAATCTACCCGTAACCGTAGGAGCTTGAAGCTGAAAGTTTCTTTAAATTCTAATTTATGAAATTGTAAGTTGCCGCGTCTTGAAAGCTCTCTCAACGAACTCCTACCTTTTCCAGATCAACTTCCGCGGTCCCTGTGTTCCGCTAATTCGACACTCGGCAAGGAATTGTACACATTGTGCCTTGTTTCTTAATTCAAATTATAATTTAAAAGATTAGTAAAATATTACTTAGACAATGACAATCTTCTGTGAATTTTAATTACTAATTCAAAAAAGGACGAAAAAGACAATAAATTAAGGAATATAAGGCAGCTTATTCGATGTCAGAAATAAAGTAAAAGAGTTAATGACCCCGTTTCTCAGCGATCCGTATCCATTCATTTCCGCCTGATCACGCAATCAAACCGTGATATAAAAAAGGAAGCTACTTTCCTCGAAACAATTCTCGTCCGTTCATGAATACAGATAGCGGACGTCGGAGTCCGCGAAGAGTGCCATTTAATGCTACAATATTAGAAGTTTCTTCTGGCGTAATTAGTCAGCGCAGAAGAAAGAAAGCTGGAGGGAGACGGCATAAGACAAAGTTTTCCTTTTCAAAGGATGATATCGAGGTGCCGGGCACGTGCAACTGACGGTGGTCGCGTACTAAAAATGCAATTACTTTGCCGGCCCTCACAGAGGAGATGAGCACGGACCAGAAGCGAAAAAGAAAATAGAGAAATTGCCGTGGCTACCAGGCGGACAAGGTGCGTCCACGTCAAGAACTCATTTCCGATTTAACGACCGAGCGCAGAGTTCGGTGTTTTCAGCGAATCCCGCGGCTGGCTTTCGTCGAAATTTTATTACCGTGCTGCGTTCGCGTTCAAATTGCTGGAATTCCTGAACGATAGAGAAGCTCTTGAGTCGAGGTGCTGGCTCATCGACGCGAATAAAATGCTCCCCGATAGCGAGTAGGCCGTTCGACCGTCAGCTTTTAGGGGAATTTTATATTTGAACGAGACGACATCCGTCGAGAGACACCAACCGCTGCGTTCCGCTATAAATTACCGACGAATTCTATGTTTTAACGGACGGAAACGTTTTGGGTCTGCTTTTTTTTCTCGGCTCTCGGTTATTTGTAGAACGCTTTAAGACAATGGTAGTAAAAGGAACGAAGTTGCGCGTTGTAAATATTGTCTCAAGAACCATCACACGAGTTTTTATGTTGTAAAACGTTTCGGATAGGTGTTTTTAATACCCTGATCCTTGGCTTTTTCTCTTTCGGGACTATAAAAATTCGACGTACGAAAATTAGCGAGCAGAACATAGTTATTGAAAATTTCGATAGGAACACATTTCCTTCTTTCGAGTTTGAATTATTTATAGCCGCGTTAAAGAATGGCGCGCTGTAAATTTCGAAGACCACCGAGGGATTTTATATCGAAACACCGCCTCGGACAGGTGTTTATAACATTTCTTTATTCTGCTCTCTCTGCATTCTTACACTGTTGGACTAGAAAAATTTGAAATGTGAACAAAGTTCACGAATGAATTTTATCGCGATCGATTGTTTCCATCCAATTTCTCCGGAAATCGATTCAAATTGATTCAATTATACACGGTGCACACTTTGAGACAGAGAGCAATTCGAAACCATTACCCGATCGATTCAATTTTCCAGCTACAACGTATTCAGAGTCAGCACGCGTTTCCAGCCAGACAACAAGAGATACACAAGGCGGATTTCCATTGCTTCGCCAAAGAGACCAATCGATTCGACGGAATTACCACCGACCAAAACGTGCTACCGCGTCCTAACAAAAGGAATTACAAGATCCGTTTAAATATAAATGAGATTGCCCCTGTTGGTGGAAAAAAGCGCAAACGCGTGTCACTTTTACGAAACGTACTCGTGAAAACGTAACATTACCGTGCGTTTGAAATTGGTGATACTGAAAATTTGAAGATTTAAGAATTCAAGAATGTGAGGATTTGGAAACTTGTACGATTTGTTTCACAAATTAAAAATTAGAAAATTTGGAAATTTATTTGTACATATACAGGATAATATACAAATAAGAAACTTAGACATTGCTAAGTTTTAAATATTTTAGTTTGAAGTTTAAGTTTCTAAGTTTCTTAGTTGAACCATCCAAATGATGGAAATATAGCAGAAATCCTTGCATCGTTATCAAATAAAATGAATAATGAGTCAAGAAACAAACAATTCCAAAAACGAAAAATGTGCTGATACATTTTGTTTCCCATGGCGAGAAGAACGTCCCTGTACAAATTTTTCAAATGTCGGCGTGTTTAATCATTGAAAGAACACTTACAACCCTTCTCATCAGCAGCAAGTTTTCAATCAGTCACCGTTTCTGTGCTTCACAACGGAGATCCAACGGGTATTTCGTCCGTTTAAAACGACGCGACGTGGCAAGCAAAACAGAAAACGCCAATCCGTTTCAGAGACAGTCGCACCGCAACGGAGCAGAGCGTAACAGAGCGAGTCGACGCGACGGTCGGGGGTTGAAAATTTATTCATGCGAATCAGTTTCACGGGGACGAGTAGTAGCGGTGTCGGAGTGTGTTTCGCGGATTCTCCTAGCAAAGGGAAAAGAAACTAGAATTCTCCTGACTCCGTTGACACCGTCCTACCAGGCCAGATGCTTCGCGTACACACTAGCCAGCCCCGCGTGTGCGTGAGACGAATAAATTTCTCGTCTTACCCCTTGGGCTTTCGACTTCTTTTCTTCTCTTTTTTTATTCCTTTCACCATCCCGACAGTCGAGACGGGATAAGATGGGATCACGCGGCGCCGTTGAAGTACTTATCTAAATATGATTTCCTTATTTGAAAGGAATTCAATATTGCACGCCTTCGTGGACAAGCTTCGCGGATTCGAACAGTGTGTCTGGTAATATCGCGACGAGCTGCTGGCTCGAAAAAATCGATCCCGCTTTGTTTCGCGATTCTCCGACCGGAAAAAAGAAACACCTCTTGGATCACTGCTATTTGGATAAAATTCTCGCTGGAAAAGTATATAAATGTAACTGGAGCTCGTATGGCATAATTGTGAGAAACCCTGTACGAATCGCGTCAAGTATCGATCAAATTTTCTGGAGCAGAAGAATCTGTCGTATCGAGAAGATAACGTTATCGTCACCGATCCCGCCGCACAAAATAAATCAACCCTCTTGACATATTCGTCCCCGATTCCAGATTAGCGTCGGGAATAGAGTGAATACCGAAAACATGACGAGATATCCGACGAACCCCAACGTTCTTAGATAATAAGAATAAAATATAGAGGGTCTTCCAGCCATTTCCATAGATTTCGAAAGTCTTCGAGGGGAGGATTCATGGGCGCAAAACGGCCGAGCGAGTGTGCGATGACACGTCGTCTGGATTTGCATGAAGAAGAAGATTGGTCGGACCCTTTTGTTCGTATTCATTCACGGCACACGTTTGAAACGGTGTTCCCTTCTCCATCTTTCACCTTCGTCTCGTAAAAAAGACAAATAGTAGTTTTTCCATCCGACCGCGAGGAAAAAAATACGGGTTGATAGAATATCTTGAATCGCTGGAGAGAACGATAGTCTCCATTTTTATTTTTAGCTCTTTCTTCTTACACACGTACGAGTTGCATTTTGTATACGAAAGGAAAAAACGATTTTCTGGTACACGACCGGAATATTTTTCAGACGTACCCGCGACAGAATTTTGATCAATGTACATTTCCTCGAACTTCTCGGGACATTCTTGAGAACTCCTCGACGAAACCCGCGTCGGATACACGCCAGCTACACGTGTCTGTATTTCCGTCGACGGAGGTGGCTGGAAATTTTTCACGATTTCCAGGCGAATCGATGACCGCGCGGGAAAACGAAAATGAAAAGCAACGCCGTGACTTTTTAAAGTCACAGGAAACAGGAACTGGGACAGGGAATGCACTTTCGAATACGACGCTTCACGTGCAGCTACCCAACTTCTCAACGAATTTTCGATGGAAAATGTGCAAAATCGTCGCGACCTGAATGCTCTTTTCAAATCGCGCCAAGGAGAATACACCGAACGGCAAATGCAACTCGCTATTTGCCTGCTAACGTACTGCGCGAGAAACTTTATTTATTAGCACACATGACTTCGGAAAGATATTAAAAGTCCGCTCGCCATTTCTTAGATTGGCGAAATCGCTTCCAACATTTTCCACTACCT
This sequence comes from Megachile lagopoda, assembly GCA_036983795.1. Taxonomy (NCBI): domain Eukaryota; kingdom Metazoa; phylum Arthropoda; class Insecta; order Hymenoptera; family Megachilidae; genus Megachile; species Megachile lagopoda. The sequence goes on along the minus strand of CM072790.1, from coordinate 13,635,116 downwards.
ACATTTTCCGGACCCCATTTTCAAACATTCAATTTTGTAAATTGCTGAATTTCCAGAGTCTCACATTGTTACATTTCTAAATCTTCAAATTGTCACATTTGTAAATTTCTGAATTTTCAGATTCTCGTAAATTTAAATCGTTAAACTTTTTCATTTTTATATTTCTACATTTTTTCATTTTTTAATTTCTAAATTTTCTAGTATTTGAATCTCTGAATTTCTAAATGTTCATATATTAGAGTCTCTAAATTTGTAAATTCTCAAACGTAAGAATATTCGATGGAAGATGCACTCTGCATTCGTGCGATATGTGATTTGAGATCAGAGAGGGGGCGATACATCGTTGAAAGCTTGAACGAGCCACTTCAAAGGGCCACCCAAGGAATAGGAGTGGTCGGAACAGTAGCTTCTTAACCGGACACAATCCTCTTCATCTGTCAGTTTAACCACCTTTCATGTTTCATCTCCTTATACGCGATATAGCGAGATGAATCTGCTCGTAAACGCTGCACGGTAACGGCGACGAATTATACGAAAAGAAAGAGTGTATTCTTTCGCGTCGTTGTGGATATTGTTTTGAAAGCACTTCAGCTGACTCGCCTCCGTACTCTTCGTATTATGCGATACATTTTTCACTGTACTTTTACATTCTAATTTCGGTAGAAGTATTGTGACGTAATTCAAGCTTTGTACCAGTCATTTTTAACTTGATGAAGAGTTATTTATTAAAAAATAACACTTTATAATCATTTTTAATGTGGAAATTTCAGAATTTCCTAAACCAGCAAAGTATTTGCGAACTAAAATTTTTATACCAATATATGAATGTTTTAGTTTAAAAAATAAAATATGAAAATGTTATCACAGTATAAGACATACTTTTGTTAATTATTCGTTTGTTCGAGATACAAAATGTTCTTCAAAGTGTAACGGAAACTTCGTGAAACAGACTTTGGAACACAAAATTAATTTCATTTAATTAACAACGCGAATCGAACAAATTTACAGTTTCTGCATATAACGCGAAGGAAAATGTGAAAATATTTCCAGTACCCGTTCGCCCTTTTTGCTTTCTCGCTGTTACGCTTTTTATCGCTTAATTGGCTCCAAGTCCGTGCAACGACTACTCCTAATTAACGAATCGAACAAGAACCACGGAAAAAAACATTCCATCCGTTACGAGCTGGAAGTGACGCGAAACATTTAACATTTTTATACCCGATCCGTGATACAGTTACGGAAAATATAAATAGCTTTTCTGAGCCGCGGTCAATGGGAATAATTGGAACACAAACACGTTCGCTGAAACAAAATTTCCACGCAAGCGATTGATTTCGTTTTGAAACAAAATTCTATTTAGCCGAAAAAGGATTATTTTCCGTCTCGTCGCTGATAAATCTGCGTATCGATACAGAGTGTTAAATACTGAAAACGTTGCCTCTGTGTACTAACAAAATTCCTTAAATCTTTATCTTCAAGAAGAAAGAGGAATTAGGAATTCAGTAAAGAAAGAGATAGTGAATTGTTCGTGAAATTCGTGTTATTGATTCTACTTAAATTTGCAACGTCTAAACTTGAAAGTTTTCAGTATAGTCGGAACAAGTGTGAAAGTTAGTATAACATCAATTGTTAGTTTCGTGTCATTCGACCAGCACTTCAGGTCCTCGATAGGGTTGTTACGTCGATGTCAGACGCAGAAAACTGACATATTGGTATTTCCTCCACGTTTTCCTTTTACGACCGAAGGCCTTTTGGATGCGACTCTGTCGACATTTTATGTAGCCTTTTAATCGATTTTTTAAAATTCCGTTTATTTGCTCATTTTATCTATTCATATTCATTTTTTAGGTTGTTATAAATATTACTGTTTGTGTGAATTATGTTTAGAAATTTGTATAATGTATACATATAAAGAAAAGTTATGTTACAGCTACAATTATCTTGTAATACACATACACTTGCCTCTACAAGACTATTAAGGTGGTTTTTTTAACAAAATCTCGTAACTTGAAAAGATTTTACCATGCGAAGGAACGTGTCAGTGTTTAATTCTTGATGTTCTGCAAGTCTATGTAGTTCGCGTGCTGTAAAATGTAGTGTACGTGTTTTAAAAATGCAAAAACATGTATTCATAAAGTGTAATTTTGCATAAAATAAATCTGTGTCCTAATATTTATCGACGTAGGTATATCAAAGAATATGTGGTAGCAATCATCATAATATTCAGATCAGATATTGGATAGTACAGGTATTATCGATCTCGTTCTAGCACCAGTGTGTTCGTCGTGTTGCCAATAAACCGATAACCATCCATACGTTATTTCCACTCGTTCCGAGCGGAAGATAAATGAAAGGAAGTCGAACGTAGCTAGTTCTGGCGAAGGAATCAGGATTAACCGAGTTTCCCTTAGTTCCCGCACGAGGGAACACGTTTGGAAAATAAAGTGTCTGGTTGATTAAGCATCCGTATAATAGGTGGTGAGGTAATTGTGGTGTAAAAAGAGAAGGTCAGAGAGAGGATGTAGAAATGCGGGTGTCAGTATCACGAAACAATCGGAATAACCTGAGACAGAGGGAAAATTACCTGGTTACGAAGGATGGAAGAGTTCTCTGCGTGTCTGTTAAAAGTTCCCAAGCAAATAACGATCCTCGGCTTGACGAGGTTAATCAAGCTTTAATTATGTTGTCATATCAGTTGACTTCTAGCGTGTTAACAAAACTTTCTTCTCTACAGAACAATATTTTTAGACATTAAAGCAAATTTACTTCGTTCATAAAGCACATTGAGTTGTAACTATTCGTAGATGAACTTAACCTACTCGAACTTAAATTTCTGACAGTTCACTTTGAGTTCTCATAACCACGCGTGAAATACGCACTTTCAACTATTCGACTGAAATATTACAGATGCTACAGAAACGTCATCGCGCGAAGTGAAATTTCAGAGACATTTTATCATCAAAAGAACACGCGTCAAGGATAAAAACATCCTCCACTCGGTACATGATTTTCACTATCATTTCCAAGGAAGCCACGGGACGGTGAAAAGCCTTATTCATCGTAGACGACACGTTCGTATCGACGGGTATAGGATGAAAAGCGACGAATAGCAGGTTCTTCGGGCCACCTAGAGACCCCGTCTGTTTCCAAAGGAAACTCGTTATGCATGCAATCACGTGACTTTGAACATCCGGCTGTACAGGTCTTCCTTGTGGGGTGGGACGCGTTCCGCGTCACAACCGGAACATGTAAAAACGGTAACGGTCAACGGGAGTATCGTAAAGGTGGAAAAGTCATCGCGAATCGCGATCGTCTAACTCGCGAATGGAACGCGGGAAAACGGTCGAGGAGATTTTATTTTGGCAGCGAAACTTTTACTACCGTTTGATCGACGTTACTCGTTTTACCGTGCGATTGTTCGTCAAAGACGAACCTCTAAGTTATTTTCTGCCCGGCAAGCTTCTGGGATCGTTAACTTTTCATGGAATAATAGAAAAGTTGAAAGGGTCTTGGCTCCGGATGCAACCTTATCGTTCGCCGGACGTTCGAACGCGAGACTCTTTAAGCCCTGGATTATATTCCTTTTTCTTCTTTGCTTCTTTCAATATTTCTCCATTTTGTTGCTCGTTTTGCCATTAAGCTAAGTGAATCTCTTTTCTGCACAAGAGATCTCTCACGATCTCTTTGCATCAATTAAGAAATACAAGCATTTTTCGTTTATTATTTTTGACATTCGTACGCGTAGTAGAGTCGAGTAATTACAATGTGTCGAATTATCTGGCGTGAAATTACGACACATGGAATCTCTATGCGTTGATTTACTACGCGTGTCACTGTTTTGTGTTAGATTACCACGCGAATCCTCACTCGACGAATGATTACGCATGGAACTACCACGAGTCGAGACTCCACGCGTTGAATTACCACGCAATGAATTATCTACACGTCGAATCATCACGCATGCAATTACCACGCGTCGAATCACCACATATCAAATTACTCACGCGTCGAATCACCACGCATCAAATTACCACGCGTCGAATTACCACACGTCGAATCACCACGTATCAAATTACTCACGCGTCGAATCACCACGCATCAAATTACCCACACGTCGAGTTATCTACGCATCGAATTACCACGTGATGAATTACCACGCGTCGAATCACCACGCATCAAATTTATAATTTTATATTTCCCATTTCATCTTTATAATAGTCGCGTTGTACAATCACTGTGTTCCCTATTACGTGCAATGACTGCATACCTTAAAAATATATCAAACTTAATATATTTTCATAATGTGCAGAAACTATGCTATTCAAGTCGCACATTGTTGCTGTTAATCAATATCGGTACTTTTAGAGCACCCTAACAAATCCTATAACAAACGATGCAGCTTAATATTTATTCACCGTTCGAATGCATTCAAATCCATAATTACTCGGGAAGTAATATTGTTCAGTGAGAAGGAATCGATATTAAGACATCGCGTACGTGTTCGACAGTTTCATGAGCGCGTAATCCTCCGCGCGTTTGCGAAGCGCATTCCAGTCGCGCGGACGAGCCGAGAGCATGTCGAGCTTCCGAGAAACGTGTGTACCCCGCGTGTGATTGATGGCACGCGTCCAACGTGACACGTGCTACACGTAGCAGCACCTTTTGCAGCGGTGAAGCCGGTCGAAACCGCGGTCATCGCGACTGCTCGTGTAATTCTGCCGGACACGACCAATTGTCTCGAGTGGTACTGAAGGGTATCAAAAGGACCGAGACGGGACAGCAGCGAGAGAGAAACGAGCGTGATCATATCGCGACATGCAACCTGGACGTGTTCCGCGGGACCGGTTTCGGCATTGTCGCGAGAAACTTATGTAATTGTACGAGGAAACGATGTACTTGAACAAGAAACGCGAATTTCGTGGACCATGCCGCTTTGCGATGGACATCTCGGTACTATCTGAGAGACGATGGCTGCCAGATCGTTCGAATTCTGATGCTTGCCGAGTACTTCACAGTAAAATGGGACTTTTTGCAAACTACGTACTTCCGACTTCTTGGAAGCTATATTTTCTAATTAAACTTCTGTTTTATATTGTAGGCATAATATAAATGATAACTGGACATGAAGATGTAGTGTGGATGACGTGGTAATACCTTATGTGATACGACTCGCAGAGAACTAGCAAATAGTGGTACAATATTTGCTAATTCGAATGTAGAGTGATACAATGCGTGGTAACTCGGCTAGTGATAGTACAAGTCGATAGTAACTCAACGCGTGGTGATTCGACACGTGGTAATCCAACACATGATAATACACGTGTTGCTTCAAAGCGTGGTTCGACGTTTGTACATCATTGGCTTAAAATCTCTGAACATATTAACATAATAAACCTTGTTTTTCGTTCCTTATACCGAAGCTCACTGCCTCGAAAAAAAGTACCCATCGAATCAATTCGACTCGACACGATTCAATTGACCGCCACTCGACTCCACATGATTCGATCCGACATAGTTTAACACGTTCCATGCCACGTGTACCATTTATGGTACACGCTAAACTTGATCATCAGGCCACGTGTACCATAAATGGTACACGCAGACATATTAATTTAAAGCACTAAAAACGCACATTTTATGACAAATTTGTTTCTAAAAAATATATTTCCACCAAAAGGATGAAGCACTGTAAAAAATGCAACATAGAACAGAGCAGATAAATTTGTTATATACATGTTATTTATTTATGTTAAATTTTTTATATACAATAACTAGTCATTACATAGAATGTTTGAATTTTTTAAAGCAAGGGCTGCATAAAAAGGGTTCGTTCGGGCAATCACCACAGAACGTTACCACTCTTTTGGTTTTCTGTTTTACTTTGTTCTAAACAAATTCGAATGCAGCAAGTTCTTTTTACTTTTCAAAAAGTTTCGATCTTTAGAGTCGAATTGACTGCAGCGCCACGTGTACCATTTATGGTACACGATGCGGCAACCACACGAAACATTCAAAATACTTATGGATTATGGTATAATGGAATATTATGGGATAATATACCAATCTATAGACAAAACTTCAAATGGCCTGTACGACAAGTTAGGCAAAAACGGCTTGGCAGGGAATGTGTTAATACCTGATGGAATTCGACGTGATCCAACCCGACGCAATTCAATTCCACACATTTTAATTCCACGCCATTATACCCGACACAATTCAATTCAACGCGATTCACTTCGATCGGATTCAATTTCATGCGATTCAATTCGATGACGAGTCTATTATCGTTAACGGGGGATGTATCTCGTACATAGTTGAAAGGTCACCGTGATCGATAACATTTTCCCAGATTGATCTGATCAGACGAAAGAAGCGTAAAAGAAACGCGAACGGGAGAAGCTATTGGCTTTTGAACGATGAAAGAACAGAGGAGACGAGGGTTACACGACGAAGGCGGATCTCGTGGCACCCTACAGTCAACATAATTCCTGGTAACTGACTTTGTACGTCGTCGACAGGAGAGCTTTCCGGTATTAAAGGGAATAACGACGTTCTCTAGAGTGATTCTGATAGTTATTTTCATAGCTGCTTGTTTTCCCTTCGTTACCCTCGCAACTCGTTCTAACGGAAAATAGTTTTCCTCTTGTTCGATCTATTTTCTATCTCCATTGGCGTTCAATGAGCCCATTCAAAGTTGCCTGTATCTCACGGTAAATTAACCTTAAGAAATTCTGATCAGTTTTGGAAAAAATATAAATTAATTTTTCTTTCTTTAATATCGTATACAACATACAATATTTCGCATTTTCATATTAAAAATCTTTTGCGAGTTTCACCCTTGGGCCTCAGATTAAGTAAATGTTGAATCGTAACTTTCTCAATCGTAATCTCTAAACTCAATTTTTGTTTTCTGAATAATTTCATCCAGTCTTTTATAGCCGGTCTCGATGGAAATCAAGAAAGGAAAAAATTGTTCGGCGGACAAAAGGTGTCGCTTCAAATTCAACTCACGTTTTCTTTCAAATATCAGACCTTGTCAAAATAACCCTGTGCCCCGTGGGTAATAAAATATTTATAAGCCGCCTGGTTATACTGAATTTATTCTTGCTGTATCGACGGTTAACGTCAAAGACGATCTCTGTTTCGCCGTTTAAGCCGAGGCGAATAAGGTGCAAGAGAGTCAGTGATAATTTATATTCCAACGAATCGAACGTTTTTTCGATCTAATTAAAGAGCGAGCGAGGAAAGGAAGGATTTTTATGAGAATCGTGGCTCCCGATTCTCTGTTTCGCCTTAGCGTTTGCACCGATCCTGGCACCGGGTAATTTAGGTTTAACGAAGAGAGGTCGAATGTGCTTCCGATGAGATAGCAGACCTTATTTCGCCGGCTGTTAATTTCACTTCGGTTAATTCGTTCAAAGCCGTCCGGCTTACGTCGTTGCACAGCCTGGACCGTAAAATCGTGATACTACCGAGAATAGCTGCGATTACACGCCAAGACTTATGGGAAGTTTGGAATTAATTGCTTTCATAGAGAACTACTCTCAAATGGAAATACATGAACGCTCTGAAAATGCTCGAATCTCCAAGTTTACAACTTTGAAATCATCAACGATCTATAACACGTCATTGTAATTGCATCTCGCTGACGTAAAAATTTCTGTTTTTCTTTTAACCCTCTTTCGATATTTTTATTCAATTGGAACATCAAGTTCTTCGTGGAGCGAAAAGATTAAAAGTATCGATTTATAAAAATATACAAATGTGCACAAATATAATAGAAATAAATTTCACGTACATTACGTTGCAATAATAAAAAATGAAAAGTAAAAAAATAAACGTCATGTGCATTGCAGAGGGGTTGAGATGAAAGAGAACGTATTACCAGCCGATTACGTGGTTCTGTACGGACGAATAAACACGTCTGGGAAATATTTGGACCGGAAATGGACGTCCATCACGTACCCTTTCTACCGTGAGTTCATGTAAATCGGGTTAAACGATCGAGTCGAGTACTCGCATTCTTGAGAATACAATCAATGCTAGCTTCCCTTTCGGAATTTCTCGAATAGTGGGACTCTTTCACCGGCCCCTCGAATATCTTATGAATCGTGAAATTCCGGCGTCAGCAATTTCCTCCCTTTATGCCGGAATTATAGGAGAAATAGACCAGGCAGCCGGCGCAGCTAGAAAAAGAAAAATAAAGCGGAAAAAAGAAGAATAAGTTGATCCGTCGTGGCAACGACGCCCTTTGTCTACAATTATATCGCGAAGAACGCTTGGAGAAGTTTTAATTTAACGAGCCCGTACATCCTGGTCGTGACCATTATTTTCGCCGGTGTATGTAAACTCATTATATTCCCGGTTTTCTTTGGCAGACCATTACGATCGCGAGCAACTCGACAGTCTCGAAATCATCGAAATTGCCGAAGTGCATTCCGCTGTTTCATCGATTTTAGGGAATCTAATGGAAATTTATACTGTAACGTTTTAATTGGAGGACTCTTGTATTAATTGAGAATCAAACGAGCTTTAACGTTATAAATAATAATTCAATATGGAGGTACAATTACGCAATACATGGTACGGTGGTACGATACGTGAAAATACGGTAAATAGCAATTCGACACGTGGTAACTCGACGCGTGGGTAATTCGACGCGTGGATAATTCGACACGTAGATAACTCGACGCGTGGTAATTCGACGCGTAGATAATTCGACGCGTGAATAATTCGACGCGTGGTAATTCGACGCGTGGATAATTCGGCGCGTAGTGATTCGACGCGTGGTAATTCGATACGTGAGAATTCGGCGCGTGATAATTCGACGCGTGAATAATTCGGCGCGTGGTGATTCGACGCGTAGATAACTCGACGCGTGGTAATTCGACGCGTGGTGATTTGACGCGTGGGTAACTCGACGCGTGGTGATTCAACGCGTATATAACTCGACGCGTGGTAATTCGATGCGTACATAACTCGACGCGTGGTAATTCGACGCATGGATAACTCGACGCGTGGTAATTGGACGTGTGATAATTCGACGCGTGAATAATTCGACGCGTGGTGATTCAACGCGTGATAGTACAACACACGGTGATTCTACTACACATACTCTATATCCTATGTAGATTCTGTGTAGAATACTGTGCAATCTATGTATATCTCTGTAGATTCTACTGCAAATAGCGATACTACACGTAGCAATACAACGCATAGAAATTTAACACGTAACAATAACTCACGTTAAAAAACACATATCTACGTGTGACATGAAAATTAAACATATGACGATGTCCACTACATGATATGGCAATACAACACGCAAATACGCGATCGTGATCCTTTTTTCCGCTTGGAAGCATGGACATTTTAATCGTTAAAAGCTTTTCCGCGGAAAACTCGTTCTCGATCGAATCCATGAAAATTTGCCCGGGGCATTTTGAATCCAGGAATGCGCGACGGAGTCGGTTGGAGCTGGCATAACGCTTTGGCTGCCGGCAATGCTTTTATCTCGAAACGATTTGCCGTTTACGTGGTCTTCTCTTTATTTCCATCGTTCTTCGCTGTCAAACTTCACATTTTTTGGTCTCTTAAGTAACGTTTCAAGAACCTGCTTTAGATAATTTCCTTTCGAAGACGTCGGAAAGTTGCGGAGAAACGCGTGGTGAATGTTGCGACGGTCTTTCAGTTGATCGTTTGGCATTTTTCGTTTATGGGAAACCAAATGGAAGACGCAAGTTTCTTGCGTAAAGCGGTGATCGTATGGTGATTCGTTCTTGTCTGAACGTTTGCTTGGGAAGGTATTTGATTCATTTTGTTTCTTCAGTCGTGTGCAATGCTTAATAGACGCGAGCTCTGAAATATGTGAGTATAATCGTCCTTTTCTATCAGAGATTCAATAGTTCAAGGTTATCGTTGCCTACGATCCTCCAACGTGTGCAATAATGATCAACACAAATTGCATCTCGAAAGGATTAATGTCTCTGATTTGAAATTCCCATTTATCTAATATTCCACGGTATCGCGTAATAGTTACTCCTTTTTTGAGATGTGAGATATTAACAAAATTCTATCACGGTCCAAAATTGGCGTTACATTTAGTTACGAAACGATCGATGCAAAATCTAGTCGATCCAATATGCAACTCTATTACGTCGAATTACAGTTCCACTAAATAATAGAGTTATTCGAACAATTTATTGAAGCTGCAACAATGGCAGTATATCCATATACTCGGTAAATTCGTTTTTCACGGATAGGCATAACTTTATGAACTACTGGTGAAATGGACGTACTGAACGAACTATCGCGCCATAAGACTCTAGCACTGGAAAAGAATAGATAATCCAACCACATGAGAGCTTCTTGAGGACTCGCGTGATTGATCGTAAGACCTGTAAATCTACCTAATCCAACATCGCGGACTGACCAAGCTCTAAATCTAGCATAAGTGTATGCTCGAAAGTGGCTTTCGTATCAGAGCCAAACGACGTACAAATGAAATTTACAACCCTTTACATCTTCCGTCTATATTGTACAAGTATTTCTTCGGAGGCGTTCAACAAGTTCGCGTTACTCGTTGCAGCGCGAAGCATTTTCAACGACTCCCTACAAATTTCTCCGCGGTCGTAACCGTAAATTTCCTACGGAAACGCAGTAACGAGAAGCGAAAGAAACATTTTTATAGCTCTATTGCCTATCCTCTGTTCCTTAAAAGTTAACCCCCGGTGAGGACGTAACAGGAACGGTGGGACGCTACGAATTACGCACGTACGTTATTACGTTCTGCACGTAACATATTCCAAACACGCTCTGAATGCTCGATAACGTTGGCTCCTTTATTCCGTTCCTTGTACTCGCGCAGATACATCACCGACAATGGAGCACGATACCCGCGCAATGGTCATTAGACCGTTTTATATTACCCTCTTTATTCTTCTTCCGCTTATTTTTTTCACGCTGACCCATATTATTCTCCGGAGTCGTAGAAAACGTGAAATTTTCTCCCGTTTCCCTCGCTGCGATTTAATTGACGCGACACACGAGAAACCGAACTTGTAAGGAGCTTTCGTCGCTTGAAGCTTTTGCCGTGTGTTCAAGAAACCCAGAAGCGTTTCCAGCTTATTAAATGGAGCACCTTTAAGACACTTGTATAAATGCTATCTTGGATTTGATAAGAAATACTCTTACGGCTTTATTCTTCTTTTTTTTGGTTTAGTCGGTTAACGATGTGACTCTTGGTATATTGTCCGTGTATAACCTGTTGAGCCAGTTTCTTTTGTGGAGCCACGTAGAACTATATTCCTCAATGGTTTGAGTATATCTCTATGTTTTGAGGTCTCTATACTTCTACATATGTGGATCGATCACCATATCTTTGGATCCCTGTCATCAGATTCTTAGATCCCATGGTATTCCTACATCCTTAGATCTTTTACATTCGTAGACTCCTATATTCCTACTCCCTTATACATGGATATAGTGTACCTATACCTAGCTGTATATGGCTGTATATGGTACCTGTATATGGATGTATAGGACACCTGTATATGGATTTACATCTCTGTTCCCCTGTATCGCTGGATATCTTATATTAATCATAATGTATATGCTAATCTTTGATCTACAACGTGTGCACCGGAATGCACTAATTAAATCTGCCGTAAGAACTTTCGAAGAAACACCTACCTTGAGGGAACCAATCATCCGACAGTATCATCGAAGGGGCCTTCAAGAAGGGATCTATAAAAAGTTAAACGGTGTTAAGAACCCTTGATTCATAAGGCGGATGAAGAAAAGGGAAACTAAGGTGAATGGGGTGTTTGAGTGAATGGCGAAAATCTCTTCCCCGGTAATTTCAACCCCTATCTCGTTCCACTTCATAAATGGCCAATACCGTTTGGTATCCGAGACTTCGGTAAGAGTCTCATAAAAGAGTTAGAGAATTCGTTTTCGAGTTTTTGTCCGAGCAACGATGACCTGTATTCGACGGGAACGCGAGGAGAAACGGACCGACCAGTCTTCGAAGGGAAAACTCGCGATCTTATAGTCGAATCTTGAGCCTGTTGGCTCGTTGAATCGGCTTCTTTTACCTTCTTTCATTCTTTTATCGTACACTATCTGTCTCCGTCCACCTCATTTTCTCCCTGACATTTCTCGAGACCCGGTCGAGAGGGCCGATCGTTAACCTAGATTCGACTCCCGACACTTTCGACGTCTCTTCGATAGCTCGCAGGTACACGTCTTGATCGGTAGACTTCTTGGACCGCGAGTTAAGAAGCTTCTGGTTTCATCGATCTTCATATCTTGAATCGGGGAATTCAGATGATGGTAAATATCTCTTGGTGGCGTCTTACTCGAGAATAGATCCGAATGATTCGATACAATGGATTAATTATTCATTCGAGAGTTCGTATTCACCCTTCTATCTTTTACATTCGGTTAATATTCATATGATCAACACTTGACATATTCTATGACACCGTTTATTTGTGTCATAATACAAATAGGATAGAAATGTAGTACAAGTTTAATACAAATATAATATAATGTGATACAAGCAGAACATGATATAATGTAAATTATTCTGACCAACCAGAATTAAATTTAAAATTACAAATTTAGATAAATCAATCATCTAAACTTATAAAAAATAAAATAAACTTGCGTGTGCTCTCAATACTGTCAATATTCATTAACAAGTTAAAATATGAGATTAAAAAATGTAGTATAGCGTTAATAACCTGTGTAATATCGTGCCTGACCATGTACGTCAATTTTCACTGTGGCAGGAAGTTGTTAAGAAGCTCGCCGTTAACACGGCGAGAAAAATTGTTCAGCGATAGGCAGAATTTTCGTTGCCCGTTAAGCGCACTTCGTAATTACGTTTGACAAATAACAGGAGTAAACGAGGTCGACGGTGAAATAGTAGAACCTGTTCGGCTTGCTTCTACATGGAAGCTTTTTTCCGTTCACTCCATAGTTCTCACCATATTTATTCGAGCTTCGGAAGGTTTCATCGTTCACAAATGTTCAAGGAAAATACGCGTTATTAACGTTTATAAATAATACCTCCATTGTGACAATCTCATTTGTTATAACAATTATCTCCTCTGGGGGCTTATTAAAATTCAAAGTTCCCAAATTGGAAACCGATCGTTCGAACACACTAAAATTTTCCGAATTACATCGCCGTTAATTCCACAGGGGATTTATTAAAATTTTTCTAACCGTTTTAACAAAGTTCCCGAGCTAGGCATCGATCGTTCGGAACTAAAAGTGCAACTTCCGAAATTGCTGCACAGTTACCGTAAAAAAATTCATTAAAATTATCCTATCCTGTTTCACAGAAATATGCTGTACGTCGAATCGATCGGTGGAATGGGTGCAAGGATTACTTTCCCGCGATCCAATCGAGCGTAGGATCGCTAAAGAAGTTATCGACGCGCAGGTTATATCCTGGTCGGCATATTAAATATTTTGCACGCTTCACGGTCGATCGTGTGCCTCGCATATCGGGATTATAATTCCACGGAGCTCGGTCGAAGTTGATTCTGTAACACAGATGTGCACACGCGAATTTTTACCGCACACTCTCGCCGAGTTGAAACGTTTAAATAGCGTCGCATCGCGAATTACGGTGCACTCGAATTTATACGTCGTCTCGTTAGAAACGCGTCGCTTATCAACGTGTACGATTAAATTAACCGAAGCTAATGGGGATTCTTCTTGGTGCTCGAAACCGCGAGCTGCTTTCCCGAACGCGTTTTCTATTATTTATGGCGGCGAGCCGCTTTACGATTGGCGTCGACAGCTTCGATTTAATGGTTGCCTTGAAATGTCGTTCACCTGTCTGTATCGGTAAATTGCGATGCGGTGTGACACTCCGATGGTGTTATATCTTTCCACTTGCTCTTTTCACTTATGTAACTTATGTAACGTTTAGGATAATTTGCAATAACGATCATATATCGAGTTTAACATATGTGGTAGTAAACGATTAAAATTACACTTACAAAAGTGTAAGTCATGAGTTTTATTGATAATGTAGCTTGTAATGTGAGCTTTTACATAGTTGGTTGCCTTTTGTATTCTTCTTAAATACGAATATACAAAAAGTATCGAATATTTTTCGCAATATTGCATCAACGTTTCAACGAAATCGACATGCATCGTTTGCATTACATTCCCCTCGCTAAAATACCGTCGAGCTATCATCGCTGGAATACGGAAAATTCCATAACAGGCTAATAGAGCGTTAAGGAAACGCGGTTAAATATGATCAGCCTCTCGAACGAGAGTCACGATCTCCACGTTCACCGATAATTATAAAGAAATCAGGATACGCTCGATCGAAACGATACGAATAATGCAGACTAATAGAATAGTTAAAAATAACGTTGATTTATGAACCTTTGACTGGGGTTTCGGATTAATCGAAAAGGTGGAAAAAAGAAGGTGGAAGGAGACGGAGGAGGGAAAAAAAAGGTTGTAGTATTACCACCTTGCAAGATAGCTGGCAACAAGGACCGATATGAAATGACGCGCACGTACGTGGCGAGTTGCCAACCGTGCTTCTGATAGTGCAAAAATTGGACTGCATTCCTGGTGTTAACACGTCGAGCACGCTGTTCCGCGTGTCTTCGATCGTTTTTGCGAGATTCCAGTGCACCTACCGGCCGCTTTTTGCCACGGTACACACCGTCAATGGACCACGCTTGGTTTATTACGGTATTAATGTAAAAGATAGCGGCCGATAACAGGGAAGGGGCCAGGGATAAACGGGCCGGCCGAACAGACCCGAGTAGGAGGGATTCGATTAATTAGCAATCCGAGATGTTACGTACGGGAGCAGATGTAGATCGTAATCAAGATTATCCCCGATTTGTTCTGTCAGTAATTGCATCCTCGGATTTCGCCGCGCCAGCGTCTTCATTACTCCTGATCTCTCGCGTACTCTTCGCCGCACAAGATTCGATCGTTACGGGTGCACGCGTGTGCGCGGATATCGGTATAATATCGAACTCGCAATTTCGCGATATCGATTAATTTATCAGTACCCCTGGACAAAATTCTGCGCAGTGGGATACGATGTTGGTGTCGCGACGGTGTCCCAGTTATTTATTGCCTCCGTTTCGCTGAAATTCATGGTCGTGGAATCTTACGAACGGTTGCAGGATTTTCTTTCTTCGGAGAAAAGAAATTCCACGAGACTGAGATATGTGGATTCTGGAATAAACTGGTATTCGGGGGTACTGGAATTGTTGGGCGATTCTGGGATGCTCGTGTCGCAACGACGAAGCTATTTTTGGCTGCCAGGTATTATTCGTGTTTCTTCTTCTTAGTAAATCAGCTATATTCGACTTCAGAATCAGTGAATCTCAGCATCGAGTGTGAACAACGAATCTCTGAATTTCGATCAATTTTTGTATCATGTGCTCACATCCAAATGTAAATTAATACCAAACTCATAAAAAAGTATAAATATAAATGAAACAATCTATAATCTAGTTCGATTATAGATCAAAATGGATGTTCTCTCTGTTTTCGGTCGACTTTCCAATGGTTAATCACCTCGGTTGAAAATGGCGCTTAGTTGCGAGCTCGAAATCACTCGAAACAAGCACTCAAACGTTTTAGCCGTTGGTAAATTAATTTTGCAACCTATCGACGTCCATGTAATTACAGTGTCAATTTTGTTTCGCTACCTCCTGGTGTTCCCGTTCGTTTCCCTAGCAGCGAATAAATTCAACGCCGCGTTTCAATCCTCCGCGAATTCGTAACTTCGAATAATCAATGTTGGATCGAGTTTCTCCTCGTCTGAAGTTACTGCTCGTCTCGAATGCACAATTTCCAAATTGCTTGTCTCCCTCGCAACACTGACAATCCTAGTAATTATTGCGGACAACGGATCGGGTTTGGAATAATTAATTGTAACGACGTTTGTATCTTCAATGAAAATCAAGGTTCGAACAACAATTAATTAAGACTGAATCGGATTCGATTTTGTTGAGAACTTGATACATTTGATAAGTTATTATTTTGAATACTGTAACATAATTGCAGAAAATCCTTAAATATTATTTTTGTGACATGTAGCTCTTTTTGAGCTCCTGGCAGCTCAACTAGTTATCTTAACGATATAAATGAACCTTAATCTATCGATTCCATGACGAGCTCTCTTGCTTCGATCAAATATTGTTCCATTCGATTTGTACATGTCGGATTGGAGCATTAGTCCTAATACGAACACGTACCATCTAAACAATAGATTAATATTTGATCATTGCAAGAGCGTATATCGAACGGATCAGTAACGTAATTGTATGTACAGCGAATTGAATGTTTTTAAAGAGCCAATTAAGAATGTTAACGTGGTTCTTTGGTGTTGCAGGCAATATCAAGACCAAAGCTGCGCTGGATGTGGAATCAAAGAGAGGATATTGGTTGACGGTGTACGCGCAGGATCATGGCGTCGTTCCTTTGAGCTCGAGCTTGCAGGTATACACGAAAGAAAATGAATTTTCCCATATTTTCGGTAACGTAAATTTATAGGCTCGCGAATAATGTTTTCGTTTTTTCCACGTTGCCTTTGGCATCGTAAGTGTTTAATTTCGTTGGTATGGTTCTTTGTAACGATTTTTAAGCTTCGTTAAGGTTTCCCTATTGTGTCGGAAAAAAGTATCGAAGCAAGTGTTCTCCACTTTCTACCTGCATGTAGAAAGTGGGACGATGACCAATCAATAGCAGCGCTTGATAGATGTTTCTGTGCCATTCAGTTTTTCTCTCGGTACACTAGAAGATTGTCTGTGCAGTTTAGAAACTGTACATTGATTAATTAATCGCACGAAAAGTGCAACTTTCCTGCTAGCATTTCTGATACAACTTTCGTCGTGACGCGAGTGAAGTTTCCCTTCGTTCACGAGGAATTGCTCGCTAAATAACTAATATGTTTGTACAGGTATACGTGGAGGTGCTGGACGAGAACGACAATACCCCGTTGACCGAGGTTCCGGTTTATTATCCGTCCGTTCCGGAGAACTCTCCGGCAGGTGTGAGCGTCCTGCAGATCCGAGCGTTCGATCGCGACGTCTCGCCCCAACAATTCACCTTTTCCATCACGAGTGGCAATCCAGAGGGTTATTTTCTCATCAACTCCACCACCGGTAAGTTCCACATGGCCAGACGCGTCCGAAGAGCAATATCTTTCGGAGAATCGAAATAGATTGGCTGCGATGTTGTAACCCGCCTCTCGTCGCTCGTAACGAGATCAATTTTGCTGGACGAGGATTTTAATGGGCCCCATTCGGAAGTAAACAAGCTCGCGATATCGTTTCTTCAAATTTCAATCGAGAACACTCGATCGCGGATAATTTCGGGGAACAAATCGTTCGGTCCGATCATTTATTTCGAGAAGACGCGTTCGGTGCTCGTTGCTTTCGGTAATGTTGGACTTCGATACGACGCTGCCGATCGACCGTAATGAACGATAATTTTCCACTCAATTTGGTTAATAACGACGTTGCGGCACAGTGATTGACCTTTACTTGCAATGTATCGCTCTTACCAGGAATTAAAGACGTAACAGCCAGTTGAGAAGTGTAGCAACAACGAATTGACCAAGTTAACGCGTTCAAAGTTGTTGGGATCACCGGAAACGTCACGGGTGCAATAAGCATACATATTTGAGAAAGTTACCACATATAATCTTACTAATACTGTTTGACAAACTCAGTCTATAAACGCGTTTTTACAATTACTATCAATAACAAGCCAGCATAGCTGTGTCGAATTCTTGCCAGAAACAATCTAGACTAATTTAATTACGATTAAATGTCAAACGATCATGAAAGTTCTCCATTCACGGTTACCCCTCTATCGTGGTTAATGACGAAAGTTACAAATTGAATATCCTGTAACGTAGAATATTAGTCGATAAAAGGGTTTCCTTCGACCAGGGTTTATCGTGGGGTCTATTAACAATTTCCCCGTGGAATCTATTAACAATGTTCGAGGGCGGACAAACGACACGCCGGCGAAAGAAAAACGCCGTTGTTTTCGTCCTGTAACGGAGCTAACACATGCAAATTCGCCTTGATCGAACTTCGATTCATTATTCATCGTTCCCGACCGCCGTGCACCGTTATGAAACGGTGAAAAGTCGCAAAGTCGTTATTGAAAAAAAAGGCCGAGTACAAGGGATGCCACGCGTAAATAGGCGCGCACACAGACCCGGGGTAGAATCAATTTTAATAGAAGACAATTTGCGATACAAATTCGATTCGATTCTACGCGAATAATCTTGGCGGGAGGCGGCGAGCGATTAAATTGGACTTTTAAATGAGCCGCGAGGGTGAAATTGGACTTTTAATTTGAACCCCGAGCCGGCAGGATCCGTGGAAGCAGCTATCGCCGTCTTCATTGAGTTCCTTCTGGTAATCGTCGATTCTATATTCAGGAATATGGTAATAGCAGACCTTAATGACTTAAAATCGTAGCAATGAAATAACTAACGAGATTAATTTGAATGCGAGTATACATTTTTGACACGATGATCGCAGCGAATTTAATATCGTTAAAACGGTACTGGTTATTTCTGGTGAAATGTTAGAAAGATTAAGAGTGACGTACTACATAGATATGATTGTACGATGGATTCGAGTCCACGGTAAACTTCTGACCGGTATTCTCGATATCGGGCCGACTTATAATTGATTCGATCACTGCGACAACTTACAAATGGCGGTACCGTGAAAATATTAACGCGCTGCAAACCAATATGTAATGTGCAGAATATTACAAACAGCAAAAGCAATTACGTTCTCTTGCAACATTCGAAACTTTCGGCAGTTTGATTTAATTAAAGTGAAAAATGCAAGGTATTTTATCTCGGTGTATGCATCTGTATTTACAAGTACACAATTGTGATAAATTGCATGTTGCGAAACGGACTAATTAATATGCAGCAATGAGTTAATAAGAGTTATCGAGTGTATGAAACATCTCTCGGTCAGGTTGCAAATTAACACGAGTGGTCTTCTCGACTTCGATACTCAATTAAGAAGAAAAATCGTGCAGTTTAACGATGAATTTACAACCTCCGACTGGGTATAAAAATCTTCATCAACGAAATATTTAACACGACCAAAGTTGCATCGGTAATTAAAGGTTTCCCAAGGCAACTTCTCCCTTTCTTGGTCGTAAATACGGTATCAAGCAAGGTGGAACCACCGGTAGCTTCAAAACTTGCGAAATAAATCTCGCCGAACAGGATACCGTATAAATTTTCCCCGTTCAAACGCTCGGTTTCGTTTCGTTTCGTTTCTTCGCGTCACCCCTTCGCGTTTCTCCCTACGCGAACTTCAGGGCCGTTAATTACAAAACGAGCGTGCAACGAACAGAGAACTCGCAATCGAAGTTACACATCCATCGGGCTGCTCGAGGCGGGGATCGGCTTTCTTACGGAAGTTTCGTAAGGAGCCATTTATCCGCAGTCATCTCGAAGATCGATGGTAGCACGAAAATTGCTTACACCGGTAGAAGGCAACTTGCAATTAAAAACTTGAACCCACGTTGATTTGTATTCATCAGTCTTCCGCAATCGCAACAAACTTTATTTCCTCGTCTTTTTCGATTGCAAATTATCTTCTTTCGATCTTCCTTCGGATTATCGAGGCTGCGCTTCGACAAGATTTTAAAGTCATACTTTAATCAGCTTTAATTCTGTGGCAAATTTATACAATCTCCTAGTTATCAAGTTTTTTACTCTCGTTAAGACTTTATTGGATCTACGGACAAGTACGATATCTTCTTAAATTGATCGTCTCCAAACATGTCATTCTACTAAAATGGAATACAAATTTCCATCGTGTTGAAAAGACATTAGTAGATTATAATGAATGTGTTAAAAGTCTTACTTATACTTATTTGGTAGAATCTTATTTGCTGTGATCATTGATTATTTGTTTCTGGTGCTCCTGATCGAGCATCACATTGTATTTAGAATATCAAAATACCTAGTACATCCATTTTGAACATCGAATTTTTAAGTACAACCTGATGAACTCCGTAATCGGCAGCACTCCGGATCGTCCGAATCTTTCTTAGCGAAAGGTGCATGTACAATAATCTCGTAGCATCCTGATGGAGCAGCATCCTTTTAGAGTGCGCTCGATACGAAGAAGAAAGTAAAAGAACTTCTCCGGAACAGGGAGTACGATTTATTCGCATGGTAGTCGGTCAGCCGAAGCGCGACTTGTTCGATAAAATAAAAACGTGTTCAGCGGACCGGCGTCGCTTTAATGCGGCAGTCAGTTGAATCGAGGAAAAAAAAATAAGAAACGATCAAGCTGCGTACTTATCGCAGCGTGAATGCGCTCCGGGAATCGACGATAAAACGAGAGGCCGAGAATATGTACTTCTCGCGAAGACCATGCGGACATCACTCGACGATAACCCGATGACATTTAAGACCGATATGTTTCATCCTTCGTTGTGTTAGCACTTCCGCTCGTGCTAACGCGAAACGACCAATGTTAAGCTCTCCACTTTCGAACTCGATATTTTCCACTTCTGTTAGATTGCCGGAATAGGGACTTACAGGGGATATTTCCACAGTTATGAACTTTGGAAACATGTAGAGCGTATTATTCCAAGTTAATTCTACAATTTAAAAGATCAGAAGGGGAATCTGTAAGGGATGAAAAGTTACTTTTAATGTTTTATCACAATGTCTACAGATATTAACCTTTTGCACTATTTTAAGGGGTGTAATTCGTACTTCGTGATCAATTTTACTCGAATTTTTAATACGCTGATTTGGAGTTCAAGTCCATTTGTATAGTCAACGATTGACATAGTATTTCAACTTTCTCTGTCTGTATTTAGCCAGTTCTGGGTGACGCACCAAATAAATCATAGTGCAAGGGGATAAGAATGTGTCAAATAGTTGGGGACGATACTTTTGAGGGTGGGATTCTGGTAATTGGAGAACAGGAACATTTTTATGTGAAGGCACTGATTGCATGATTTCATGGTAAACTTCGTACAAGTGTTTACATAGGTAGGATTTCTTAATCGACCCATCTGTTCTATTACTATCTTACTTATTTTACTTTTAGTTTGTTATTTATTTTCCTCGTAGTCAGTTTTAGTTATGTATAATAGTTTCGATGAGGTTTGATATTTGGACATAATTTTGTTAATTTTTGGATCGTTGCTAGAGCGAATATTTACGTGGTTGACATTTTGCGAGTAACGACTGAAATTAATTAGAAATAAATATTGAAACGAGGCGGATGGTTAAGTGGCTCGTTCCAGCGGACACCGAAAAGCATGGTATAACGTGATGGTTACAGATAGGAGGTCGGTGCATTCAACTCGCTTTCATGCTCGTTTCCCCGAGCTACAACATATTACACGGCTGGTTAGAGCTCGGCGTATCCGATCTAATCTCGGAACAGCGCAGCGCGGCGTTCCCAAAACACCGTCGTTATCCGTTATTATTCCCCGAGTTTCTTTAAATAAGAACAATAATGCCGGTTGACCGTAACCGCAACGTTAATACGAGGCGAGATCGTGCGGCGCTGATTCGCCGAGCAATAACTTACGCAATCTCGTTCTAGGTTGTTCGCCAAGCGTTTATCGCGACGGTTCGTTCGTTGCGGGCCATTTTCGTCGGATAGGAAATTCGTCGCGCTTACCCCCTCGTTCCACTTTACATTTCGCCGCATTAAACGGCGTTAGTGGGTTATTAAATAAGAATTATATTAGGCTCGGGGCCAAGTGCAATTTTCCTTTCCGCGAACTCGTTTCGTTCTGCCGCTACCGAATGGAAAGAGAGGAAATAAACGCGTTGGTTACGTGCACGTAATTGCGTTAACGAAACCCCACCAAATTATACATCCTTCACCGGACTATATCGCTCGATCACTGGATCGATGTACGCGATCGTGTTCACAGTTTCAACCTAGCTTTTCCCATGATTAGTATTATTCGCGTAAATCGGTAGTCTTAAACTTTGGGGGTCTATTCTCGGAATTTGAGGTTATGTTATATATTTGATCGACTTCAAGTATTCGCGTAAATCGGTAGTCAAACTTTAGAGGTCTATTCTCAGAATTTGAGGTTATGTTATATAGTTAAGAACGACTTCGAGTATTCTCATAAAAACGGACAATGTATTATCTGAAAATATAGTAATATATTGATTAGTTGTCAGACCGTGTTGAAAATATAGAGAGCTAGAATCGTTGAATCTTAAGGATGTGGTATAGTATCATTTGTCATAGAACAATATACAGGGTGGTTCACGTAAGTGTTGTCACTGGTAACCTAATTGCAGAAACCACCCTCTAAATACAAATCGACTAACAAAATCTCACAGTCCCCGTTAGAAAGACAGCATCAACCGTGCATTTCACGAACGAATATATGCGCTTTCGTTTCGATATATCATGACGAAACGATATAAAACATCGATACGAATCTGCAGGAGGCACGCTGATGCGCTTTCACCTTAACGAATGGCATCCGGGTATCTTGCAGTGATCACTGTCTGAAATTAAATTACGCCTTAACGTAATTAAAGTTCAATACTTTGTGTTACTTTATCTGAGAATTTTCGTTAACTTCGATCACTTTCGCGCGTACCCTGTAACCTATCGCCGCTTTCTCTCACGTTCCAAATTTAATTTGTGGAACGTGACCGGGCCTCTCCGTCCTCCTCGCGCGTTGCATCAAATCGTCGACAGGTTGATTCTCGGTCGGAAATTCGTTTACCGGAAACACGATTCCCTTTCTTTATTTTCACCCAGGCGCTAGTTCCTTCATTTAACACCTGTTCGTATGGAAATTCCGAATGAAATTTCTGCGAGCCGGGACTGGATCGACGGCATCCACCATCCGACCAGAGCGCGATGGCGTTTGCGAGTTTATTCGAGCGACAATCGAATAGGTAGAAGGTCGACGAACGGACGTGTGACCGAAAACGGGACCCGGGGCGGATTTCAGAGATTGCACGACGAATTTGCAATTCAAAGAGACACGCGAACGTACCACCTCGATGGGTAGCAATTGTTTCAATTCGTCATATACGGCACATTACTGGCGAATCCAGAGGTCCCGGAGCTCGTTAAATCCCAAAATATCCTGCATTACTTGACTTTGCCCCTCTTTGACTAGCATGGGCCCAACATAATTAATTTGCATACTCGACAACGTGGATTAACCCATGAATTTCCTTCAGTAATTATCGGAACTTTTTCATCAAAGCAACTTGAACTGGGACTTCGAGATTTTAGAATTTAGACACTTTAGAATATTTCAATTTTAAGATTTTAGAATCTCTGTTATTCTGATACTTGATGTTTTTTAATTCTCGAATCATCGGAGATTTGCAATTGTGGACTTCTGGAATTTTTCCGCAGAATACATCTACATAAACCTGCAATGTCGTTTAGCCTCAACCTTCCAACGATACTGTATTCAAGGATCTGAAATGTTCCTTTTCACACCCGCGCATAAAGAGTCACTCCATTTTAGCGCATTTTCATGTTACGACTGATCCTCGAGCGCATACGCAACTTTGCTAAATCACATACAGTCTCTGCGACGGCTCTTTTTCGTGGCACAGGGCTGCGACACTGTTCCGTCTCGAGCGGAAGTAAAAAATTTTCTCCCGGGAAGATCGCGCGTTGCACGGCTTTCCAGCAAGCATTTTTCACCTGCCGTCATAAAGTATGCTCCCGACGGGCTTCGAAATCCACGCCCGAGGATGAACGTCGTCGAAAACGTCCCCGGATTGCGTCCCGGAGAAGGTGGAGCGAAAATAAATCCGACACGATCCGTTGCGGACTTTCTTCTAGCACGTGCCACTAGACATAAAACCCCGATCATTTCGGATCAAACGAAAGAAGATTATTAATGATCAACAGCTGCTGTATAAGATTATATAACTTTTTATTAACCCAAATTTATAGTATGAGGTAAATGGGTGTGGGTATGTATTATGTTGAGGTGTATATTTGTAAGGTGATACAAGTCTACGTCCGTGGATCTGTGCTGAAATTTTTATATTCTGAGATGGGTATCTTGAGATTCTTATACTTCGAGATCTGTATACCTTGAAATTTCTATTCTGAGATTCCTGTGCACCGAGATCGGTATGTCGTGAGGTCCCTATGTCCCAAGATACTTATGTCCCAGGATTGCTATGACCCGAGATTGCCATGTCCCGAGATTGCTATATTCCCAGATCCTTACATCCAGAGATCGCTATGTCCCGAGATCCCTACGTCCCGAAATCCCTACGTCCCAAAATCTCTATGTCCCGAGATCTCTATCTCCCGAGATTGCTATGTCCCGAAATCCCTATGTCCCGAGATCCCTACGTCCCGAGATGGCTATGTTCCGAGATCTCTATATACCCCGAAATCCCAAGGTCACCTTGAAATGCTCCTATGCTGAAATCCCAAGGTCACCTTGAAATCCTCCTATGCTGAAATTCCAATATCCCAAGTTATCCTTATCTCCAAATCCTGACCCTACTAAATTCCTATATTTGCAACCTTGGCAGTTGAAATGATGTGTTTGAAGTCTTAGATCTCTGTAAATCTCGCATCTTCCGCGCGTTCGCGAGATCGGCGGGCATTAGACGTGTCCAATGGCGTTCTAAAAGAGCGGGATGGCACAGATTAGGTCATCGACCGACGGTTAATAAATCCCGATTGAAGGGTGTTTCAATTAAGGTTTCCCGGTGACATTTTATCGTCCGCTCGACCGGTAAACCGACGTCACAGAACGAGCCGAGCGACTATTCTCCACCGGCAATTTGTAGAGGAATGAAAAGACCTCAATTAGCGGAACAAAGATTGGTCCGATAAAACGGATTCGACGGAATTATAGCGTTCAGATTTAACCGGATGCCAGCCGAGCGTTTGAACTCTCCTCTCTATTCTTTCCGCTGTTATTCGATTTTTCTCCTCGTTTTGTTTCTTTCTGCCTTTCTCTTTGTTTCGTTCCGCGAATTCGTCCAGGAAAAATTTCAAATCTAACGATGATCAGCTACGGAACAAATCGTTTTCCGATCGGTTAACAAGGATCCTTCGAGGATAAACAACACATGCTTGTTTAACTCTGCTAACGCTTGTGTGCAATCAGTGATTGATGATATGTGTTTTTATTATATATTTTCTTGTTCAAGTCGCTCTGCATATTTTGTAAATGTAAATTTTTTACCCTGTCTAAAAGTTAAGAATGCTTCAAGATTTTTAATACTTTTAAAATTCAAATTTTTTCGAATTAATGACTCAAGTCAAATTTATGTTGTCGATTACTGAAATTTAACACGTTAAACAAAACCCACAAGCACTTTACTCATTGTCAGTCAAAATGTGCTTCTCCTCTCTTGAAATTGTCCCACTTCAAAAGATGTTCCAGCAAACAACAATGCAGAGACAGAAAATTGAATAAAGCGACATTTTTCCAGTTTTCGCAATGTAATCTCATTCCACGATGCAAATAGGGATTAAAACAGTTGTCGGGGACAACATTTTTGACTCCAAGGTAAAAGACTTAGCCAGACACGAGCGGTTTCCGGTTTTTGAACGAAACGTTCCTGAAAGCGACGGAACAAGAGCGAAGCCCCTGAAAATATGCTCGCTACACCGGCCACTGGTCGTGTTCCTCCATTTTTTTCTTCCTCGCGGTTTCTACGGCTTCCGGTAACAACGACAAACGGCACAGATTTTATATTCCTTCTCCGACAGGAAGTACTAATCACGTTAGGTGGAAGCCGTGTCGCTGTTCGCGGAATTTCGTCGTTTCGCGCGGAATTTTCAAACTTCCGTTTCGTGGACTCGTTAGACTTGGACGAACGAATGCTCGAGTTCCGCAATAACGAGACTGTGATCGGGATTAATTATCAAGGTGAAACGAGCTCGATAATTAGATTGCTAAGTTTGTTATTATCACTTCGAGAAGTACAGCTTTGCATTACCTGCTATTCCCTTGATCACTTCTTGTAGAACGTTTAGAGCAACTGAAACTTTTCCATTCGTGATTTTTTAACATTGAGTATTATGTCAGAGACCTAAATATATTTTTAAGCTCCGAGCTTCGAAAGTCTTCGGACGACTAGGTCCTCGAGTGAGGACTTCATCCATTAAAAGTGAAGAGCAAGAGAAAATAAAATTGATATTGTGCTAGGTTGGTTCGAGGTTTCCTTGAAATACTCGTGACCGGTTCTAATAGTCGCAATAACATGATTCGGTAAGATGTCAACTGCGAGCTTTGGGAATAAGTGCAGAAAATATCCCGTGATCGAGTGTATTGGGTATCGACACGACCGCCAAGTGCAACTGCATTGTCCCAGTGCACGCCAATGCGATTTCTCTGTCCTGGGACTCGAAACCAGTAATAACAGCAGACATTCTACTGGTGCTCTTTTCTCGCCGAAATCACGGGTAAAGCGGGGACTGTTGACGTGGATTGGAGAAAATTGTGTGGGAAATGTACATGGTGGACCTAAAGAGATGGTTACTATCTGTGGAGCTATGAGTACATTAAATAGCATACTCTTAAATAGTAGCAGAACTTTATTGACATCTGTTATTGTTCCTATTATTATAACATCTATTATTTCCTACTGTAACGCCCATTTCTTACCATTATATATTACCTATTATTATCGTAGAATTTATTATTACCTAGCATTATGGACGTGTTAGTGATTCATTTGATAAAATACAGAAAACATCGGTATTAAAACATCAGACAGTTTTAATATGTAAATGCACTTGCACGCGAATTGTGCATCATCCTGTAGACGCAAGAAATTGCGAGACGCGAGAAACGAGAGGTCGCAGGGTGTTGAAAGAAAAAAGATCGACACGAAAAAAGCTATGGTGTGGGGAGAAGAGATACAACACGAACATAGAACTCCGCAGCGTGGAACGCATTTAAATAATTGCTTTTCGTTTTCATTTCTCGCTCTCATCATGTCGACGATGCTGTCTGCTTGGCCGATGCACCGATTCATTCTGTTTGCATCCACCAATATTATCATGCGCCGACTAACTCTCGTCGTGGAAAATTCGTTATATGACCACAGCAATGCGAAAACTGTTCGTGATATTGTCGACCGTTTCTCTTCAATCTTTGCGGTACAATCTTTCTACTCTAAAATCTACAGTAACCGCTGTGTTTGCGTTAATTCGAAAGTGTTGAAATTCGTAACAAGAAATGAAATTCCACGTTAACTAATTTTTAAATTTAATCATAGAAAGTTGTATCGGAAGTTTTCGATATATGCAATAAACGTATATTGTGTGGATTCTCAGAGCAAGCATTCTTTGAAAAAAAATGATTCCTTTTAATTATTGAGGTGCGTCACAGTTCCTACTGTTTAATTTCATAAAAGAAACGAAAGCTGTGACCTGGAATACGAATCTGAAAAATAGTATAGGATCCGTCCGTATAACATGCTTTGTCCAATGTCCTAACATAATATTTGATTCGATTATGTTTCAGGTTTGATCACGACCAGTGGCCGGAAACTCGATCGAGAAAATCAGGCTGAACACGTTCTCGAGGTGAGTTTGCATATAAATTATTTCCCGGAAAAATATTGAAATATCAACGGGAACCATGAATCAGTGTTATCTGACAGAATCCCAAATTGTTGGACATCGTGTAATTAGGTCATGATTAATTGCATCAGTAAATGTTACACCTTTAATTAATTCCCTCCGAGGTACAATCTTTATTTATAATTTACGTGAACACTTCCAGATTTCCATTCAAATTGAGAATGTACGCTTTCGTTCGCAATCCTTCGTCTGACCTTTATTTTATTTCTTGAGGACCCTTGTTAAAATCATACAAATTTTTTTAATTATTGCATCGTTAATATATCTAGCATATTATCTTAAAATATTTATTTCTGTGGAACGAACTGTTCTCGACGAAATCGTTTGTAGTCGGCAAAGTATTAACTCCTTGCACTATGAATTATTTGTCAGATGTGTCAGCCAGAACTAGCTAATTACAGACAGAGAAAGTTGAAATGTTATGTCAATTTGGTATCAATCTTTGACTATGCAAATGGACTTGAACTCGAAATTGAAGTGTATTAAAAATTCCAGTAAAATTGATCACATAATTGATGTAGTGCGTCACGAGTGCGTCAGACTCAAAATAGTGCGAGGGGTTAAATAAAATAAGTGATAGATTTTTATAAAAATTCAGAAGTCATTGCAATATAATTGTCAGGACATTCAAAGTACTGAGTGTCATATTTGGCAGAAATAGTTTCTTTAATCCTCCATTTTCCAGCGTGATCCAGCTAGGTCTTAGTAAAGTGTCGAGGAGGCTTAACAGTTTCTCCACCTAAACCAGATAGCTTCGACGAAATAATCATCTTAGACTAAGTATAATCGTGCGTCGATGTGTAGAACATACATAGTTTGCACTTTGCTCGTCGACGACGGTGCATAGACGAGTCTGTGAGGTGTCGGTTAAGTCGGATTCACGAATAAAGGGATAGTGTACTCGAATTTCTCGCATCGAGGCAACTAATACTGAATCCTCTTCACGAGATTGCGGCTGCTTACAGACAACCTGCTAATTGATAGGGTGAAATTACTTGTTCACACTAGACGCGTCTCTGACTTCCTGAAACCTCTACTATACAAATGATTCTGCAAGGTCGGCGACGTGTGGGATTTATGCTGTTGACTCTGGAATTCCAGACTTTCAGCTGACAAATTAACGAAGGCTTAACGAATGATTTATTAACGGAACACACAATTTTCACAGTACCATTTGGTATTTGAATACGACGCACTCGCAACTTTACTATTCCGATTTCAAAATTTTCTGAATATTTAAATATCTCAATTTTTAACTTCCTCGAATTCGTGTATAATAAAAACGAGGTATCAGAGTTGTTATGTAAAACATAAAATCCGTTGAATCGATCGAAATCTATTAACCCAACCACTACAAACGTTCTCTCGTTAGTTCAATTAAGGCGGTTCTTGTTTTTCTTAACGGAGAGCTCGATTAATTATCGTGGAACGTTTATGGAAAACTGCGACACAAGCTGCGACAATAATTGGGTTAATTTTAACGGAACAACGCCGAGTCACCAGTGCGATAATTAATTATTGCCCCGAACGAACGGCTCGATACATTTTTTTTCTTCATTCCTGCTCGTTCGTTTTTCTATCGATTTCCTTTGCGCGATTCATTAACGTCGCGGCCGAGAATCGGCCCATTGTAGCGTAGATAACGACGCTAATACAAATTTGTATTCCCGATATTAAATATCGTTCTGGATCATTATTTCGCGGCTCGGATTTAATCTGGTAGCCGGAAAGGGGGTCGAATATTTGCATTGCCAAGTTTCGTTCGTCCGAATCGAAATGTAATTCGAACGAATCTCGCCACGTTTCGCTCTATTGACACTAAATTAATGTAATTCCAGCTGTTCATAAATCGTAATTAACTCGTTTTGCGCGTTTTAATAAGGCCATTCCCACCTTTTTTTTTAAACGGAGAAACTCTGTTCTCGCTGTTGATCATCGATATTTTCCACAGATAATTTATATTTATTTAATGTAACCTTATTCAAATTTTTCCCCTTCTGTTTACCTTAAAATATACGGAGTTAAAATTTATGTTGTGCCATTAAAACTCATTCACGGTGACAGTCTTGTTTCTATGAAAAAAGTGAAAAGGTGAATTTTTATATATTATTCATACATGTTACAATTTGATACATATTCGCAGATTTATGTTACTGTCTTCATAGAAAACTTTGATCGAAGAGAGTATAAGTAGCTTAAAAATAGATACTAAAGGACGTAATACTTTTTGTACTCTGGCAGCGTAACTCACGATGGCACCTCGATACGATAGAACCATGCCAGAGCCAATAAAATTATCTAAACTTCGGCAATCGAAAGAGCATCTAACCGGGCGGGGTGTCCCAGGCTACTAAAAATGAATGAAATTGAAGCTGGAAGCAGCTTTCTGTTCCCGTGCAATAAACAGACGTTCGTCGAATTCGATTCGGTACCGCATAAATCGATTGTGCCATAAAGCACCGGGCACGTTTCTGTTTCCCCGGTCGGTTTTACCCGGACGATGGTTTAATAAATATTCGAGGCCGATGGAAAGGGTGTGTTGCGTGGAAGGAATCGAACGGACCAAGGGTCCATGCACCCCTGATTCGCCGACACGTAAAAACTCGTTACGGGGTCGAAAACAGGCGCCACCCAGCCGTTTCCCATCTCGTCTCTATTTATTTCTAGCTCCTGTTGCGACCGACGAACCTTTTCCCGAGATTGCTATACTCCTTTGCTCTTTCCATTGTAACGAAATTCCGGCGTTCCACGAGACAGACACACGTACACACACATAGACAGAAAAATGGAGGAGGGCTGGTTCGCAAAGGTCGTCGTCGGTACTCTTCCTTTAATCTGGACGCCAAGAGAAATCCCCGAGAGTCTCGAATGACGACCCGTGGGGAAATGCTTCACCTTGTCCCTCTTTTCTTAGATTTTCCATCTATTCGGCCCCGCGACACTTCTCTTCCTTTATTCTCTACCCCTAACCCCTTGTCTCTTGCTGTTTCCTGCCTAAGCTACGACACCGTTGTCTGGGCCTCTCGTTTTCCAGGCACCAACTTCTCGCCTCATTTTACTTTTCAATCTTCGGGAGGATGCGATTTTCTTCCTCGTTTCCAGTCTGACGATATTAGGAGACGCGATTGGGACCGTGGAAAGGAAACGGTGATTCGAGAGATTTGACAAGCAGACAGGCTGAAACTAAACCTTCCAAAGGGTGCATCGGTAATCGAGCTATCGGCTGTTAGCGTTACCAACCCTCCGTTACGAGATTCGATTTACCTTATGGACTCGATCCTATCGGGTATTCTCTTCCAACAGACAGTCTCGGATATCCTTCTTGCGATGCCCTTTATGTTTTTCTGTTATCTTTTTACCGGAGAACACACCGTTGCATATTTCACGACGACAGGAGAAAGAGAATGAATTTAATGCTTGAAGGTGGATCTCTGCGATGCTACTCGATTATTCAATCTCTAAATACTGATCCCCTGTACAAATTCGCGAATATTCAATCTTCGCAAATACTAAAAAATTCCACTTCTTATTTTGCGCATTTGTAAAGTTTTTTCATAAATTTGTCAAATTTAGATTTATAAATATAAAAGTTATAAATTTGTGTTTTAAGTTTCTGTAATAAATCACTGTTGTAAGAACGAACAAATGTAACTTTAACGAGGTAAATAAGTAAAGCAATTGAATTACTTTGTAGTCGAGGAAACTTCTTCGGGTAATATGGATCCCGTTTCATGAAGCAGAATACTTCAAAGAAATCTTTTGTTCCCAAAGTACAACATCCGATACTTTTATCATTCTTCTGGTAGTTAAAAGCGCTGCAGGCTTCTTCCAACTGCAATTTTTTCTGCATCGATCAAACAGGACGTTTTGATGATGTTTGAAAACTTTTAAGTTTTCGATTGAATAAAAACGCGCCGGGTGCAGCTTTTACCTTCGTGATGAAATTTTTTATTGCCGTAATGTTTCTATATTATTTTTCGATGCACGACGTAAATATGCACAGCACTTGGTAAAGTGAAGTTTACAATTCCATCGATCGTTATACATAGTTAATAGGCAAATACGAGATACATATTTACGTTTATGGGGAGATTACTCTTCCGTTTGTATTCCACTTTATCGAAAGGTTAAATCTGACGTACATTGGAATAAAGCAAGACAATACGTGTGCATGACGGATTTACTTGATAAAATATTAACAGTCAAAACTTTTTGCAAAAATTGTAAATTAAAGGTGTAATCTTTTCGTGTGCCTTCATCATTTTTCAGGTGCATTTGTCACTTGACTAAACCACAAGAACTTGCAAAAATTTAATTTCCTAACCTTAATACCTTATCTGTCAGGACATAAAAACTGAATGTTTAGGTTTTACAGAAACTACAGGAATAAAATTGAAAAATATTTTCCCATTTTACAGTGAGACTATTTAATCCGAACGTGCATGATCCGAGCCAAAGAACTCCGCACCCTTATCCATTAACCTTGATTCAAGCAATCCGTTTTAACCAAACACCATTTCCCGAAGGTTCGCGAAACTGTAGATAAATGAAGTAAAGAGAGAATTGGATTCATTTAAGTTTGGGTGAAAGAGAGAGGAAGGGACGAGTTTCGATGGGTCCGCCTTTTCGGTGGCTGATGGTTGCTTCAGTGGCCTTATTCTCGAGGCACGCTCCGAGCACTCGACGGTATTCGAAGTAGGCTTGAAACTTGCTTACCGGGGTGCACAGGGCACCGGAGTGTCTGCCAGATACAGTTTCGAGCATCCACTTCGAAATAGTCGGTAGAAATTTATGATCGACGTGGCTGCCGGTGTACGCGTACCTGCCTCCTAGACTCGACGCGGATTCTTCGTTAATTGAACGAATATCAGGCTATCAATATTGCCGCGTGTGTATCCAGGGAATTTCATCGTTGCCGACGGATATTTGGAGATTATTGGGAAAAATGTTTGCATGCTGAAAACTCTTGTCCGATTAAACGAAAGGGGCAACTCGATGTGAACGAATAACAGACACATACTTGAACTATAACATTGGAAATTAATATCCTTTTCATCAAAAGGAATAAAATTTAACTACGAGTATATGAGATTGAAAGAAACAGAGAGTCAAAATATTACCACCCTTATCGCTGTTCATGTGTGCAACTTTTGTTGATATATCGAAGCTCGTACGCTAATTCAATTTATGATACATTTTTAGTTTGCAGAAATTTCGAAGGTTCCGTAATTTAAGAAATTTCTCTCGATACGCGTTATTTACATGGAAAAAACGACGGATTCCCTGGTAAATTACTTGCACAGTCGACATCCGAGATATTGCATCACGGGCTGCCTAACTGCAAAAGCTATCCGCTTAGTCTCGACGTGCAGCTTGTCGGCTAAGCAGGCTGTAAGCTTTTTGCCATGGCCTTATTAATAGGTGTGATTTTTCATGCTTTTTTCCTCTGTTCCGGCCCTGTCTCACTGCCACTTTGCCACTTCCTCTCGCTCGGTGCCACGACACGCGCTAAAATATTTCAGGACCGTGCAGCTGAACCTCGTGCACCAAGTACATTAATAAAAATGCTTAACTAGCTTCTTAAGCTATGTTTCATCCGTGCTACTTTTTCCACGCTGAAGTTCTGCGCATCACGTATACGTTCAATTAGCCTCATCCACCATATTTGTTGCAGATGCTTTTATATAAATTAATTCTTGCCGTATGTATACAGATGTATACGTATACGTTTGTCATATATGCATATGTCAACATACGTCACATACGTCATGTTAAGTTAATTATGTTAAGTGTCCAATTACTTGCAGTAAATGGACGTATGCGGAATTAATGGTAATGTTATGCGATCGGACATTATTCATTTGACTAGATACGATGTATGTATTGTGATGCAATTGACATTTAGCATAATTTGCAAATTTGTTGCTCATCATTGACTCGATATCAAAAGTACTCGAAGTTCGTTTGAAATTATCGAACAAGAATTGTTGTCACGAGGGTTGAATGAAAATTGCAGGTTGATAAAGAAAAACATGCGCAGGGTGGTATCCTTTGGTGTCCCCATAATGTATACCGAATATCTTGAGTCAACAGTTTGATGGTAATGACGTCTCGCATGCAACTCACGCAGAGCTTGTAAGAAGCTTCATTTGCAGCTGGTGGTCCTTGTTAGAACATCTCCGTGGGTTTTACATGCTCGTATACACGTGTACGTACGATCGCTTCGACCGCACGTAAAGCCTGCCAATTTCCGGTCAGACGACTGCGCCATCGTGGAAAAATATCGCGCGTATTCAGCATCTTTCCAAGGTGGTTAACCGGAAAGGGGCTTCGTGCCACGTATTACGTTGAAGAGGAGCGGACGAAGAAACGAACAGGGGGATGAAAAAGAGGACGAGAGGGTAAAAAGGGAGAGAATCGATCGACGGAGCGTGGCGACGATAGAAAAGGGCTCATTCAGCAACAGAGAATTCACTTTTTTCTGCGTTTCTTCGTCTTTCTTCTTCCAGCCATTTCTTCTTTGTTTGTGTTCGTCCTCCCCCTTTTTACGATGCTTTCTCTTGAAGGTAAAATCGTCGAATCCATACTTTCGTGACTTTTTCGTTACCCAATTGTAACGATACCTTTTGTCGTAACGAAAAGTTTCATGTTTTGAGCACGAGAAATTCGTGCGGAAAGACCTGGATACTTGAGAACACTCAGACAGTGTTCGAGGTGACACGACGATCCTGAGACTTTTCTTTTATTTGCTGTTGAGTTCCTTTGAACTAAGCTGATGGATGAGAACCGTGTTCTCACACGGTTCTTAATTGAAGAGCTTGCGAGTGGCTGCGAGATTTGAGAAAGAAAATGGACACGTTCTCCCGTGTCTCCGTCAATTTTCTGCCGTTCTCGTGATTCTTTGAACTTTTCTTGAATTCGTGTCGGATTAGCACCTTTCTTAAGAAATTGGTGCGATTGAAAGTTAGAAAACGAGATAACAAGTCAATAGTTTGCTCCCGCAGATGGAGGTTGAAGTAAAAGATTAATTTCTGCTACTGTTACTTTGCGACTATTACTATTAAATATTAACTGATATTATTAAGTCAATGTACTTATATTATTATGTCAACTGATATTATCAAGGTAACTAGTTAATATGATTAATTAATTGACGTTATTACATAGCGAGGTATAGTCATTTCTACTGTCATATGCAACCTTTTAACCAGTAAGTAGTAGAAATGTAAAAATGGTCAGACCCGACAGTACAGTCAAACATTGCAATAAAACCAGCATTATAACAGACAGCGTTACATCTCTGTAATGAAGCACAAAATAACGCCGGATATATGTATTGAAGTACACAAAAGCAAAAGAATATTATGATAATAAAAGACAATTAAATAGGAATTAACTCTGCAACAATAACATAGCGTCGCGAGTAACGCAACATTTCACTCATACATAACTCTGTTCATATCGCGTTAAACAAATATTACATATTATCAATCCTCGTACATTTACATTCTCATTAAAAATTTTATCTCAAATAATTTAATTAATTAACATCACGTATACATATGGATCGAAATTACTGCTGCGCAATAATATCAGATAATTACACAAAAATATTAATGGACATCAATTTACAAAATGCATAATTAAGCCATAACTGAAACAAAAAATGTGCAAATATTGATTAGCAACGTAGCGTAATAATAAAATGGTCCATAAATTCGCACGTATCACCTAACATAAATTATAACAATTCAAACACGAAGGCATCGAAACCATACTATCTCGTTCGATTACAAGATTCAAGAACATCGAAACATGAAATTGAAAAAAACAAATATTGCAGGTAGTTGAAAAGCAACAGGAAAAGAGGTCAGTGGGAAAAGGAGAGAGGTAGAGGGAGAAGGATAGAAAGGGCTAATCACGAATAGGTATTCAAAAATCTTGACGGGAGAACCGTCTAGCCGCGAGCGTTCCGCGTGTACGCTCGAACAAACATCGCGAAGAGGAGGATGTACGAAGCAACCGCGGGAAAAGTCTGACATAAAGAGAAAGGAATGCGTGAACCCGTCTGTTTCCACGTACCATTGTCTCATATTTCTAAAGCGGCTCAGATACTCTCTCTGATTTTCGCGATTTTCATTCGACGATGATTTGCCCTTTCGTTGATACATCCTTGACTGCCTGGCGGCCACTGTTAACCCTCGTCAAGTATTTAATGTACAATGGCTAAATAATTGACGGTGAAAAATGGGGAAGAAAGTAGTATTAATGATACACTAATTGCAAGAGGGATTATTTGAGAATTTTACGTTGGGAATTTCGGGAATTTTGGGGGTGGAGGTTTTGGAGGTTAGGAATGTGAGGATTTGGGGGTTTAGAGATTTAGGTATTTAGGGATTTAGGGTTTTAGAAATTTAGGGATGTAGGAATTTGCTAATTTAGAATATTGGAGATTTAAGAATTTAGAAATTTAGGAAGTTGGGGATTTATAAATTCGAAAGTTTTAGAATTTTGAATATTGGGAATTTGGGAGTTTAAAGACTTGAAAATTTGAGAATTTGGAGATGTAGAAATTTGGGGATTTAAAGACTTGCTCGTTTGAGAATTCGGAGATGTAGAAAATTGGGGATTTGGAGATTTTGGGGTTTAGGAATTTGGTGACATATATTTTGCGCCATATAGATTTGGAGATTTAGGTATTTGGAAATTCGAGGATTTGAAGATTTAGAAACTTAGAAATCTGACAATTTGGGAAATTGAAAGTTTAATAATCGTTAAACTACTAAATCACGCTAGTAAATTTACTAGTTTGGAAATGTGAAAATTCGTGAAATCTTAAATCTTTCCCAAAAGATCATCCTCAGGAACAAAAGTGATTGTCAATTATCTGGTAATTTCGCGGTTCTGTACAGTAACTGGTGCATGTACCCCGAGGGTTAAGATGTTGAAGATAAATGGAACAGCCTGTACAAACATTCGAAACTATAGGTTATTACCCTGCGCAAGTTACCTGCCATACATTAAGATCTTGTAAATCTATCGTGACTAGGTACGAAGTTACTCGGAGACGGCTACGAGAGAGATGTTATCACAGGAAACACCCTAGTAATTGCGGTCGTTAATAATTAGAAGTGGCTCGAAAGGGCAGACGATATCCGCTGACTACGCCTACCTCGTCGCTATATTTCTCTTAATTGTCTGCCTGTTTTTGCCCGCGAGTCGAAAGTTTGTCTTCAATTAACGAACCAACCAGATCGTGTAATTAATAACCGTAGACCCGACGGCGATCGTACCAGGAACGTCAGATTTCTCGAAAAAGAAACCGGTAAACTTTTGCTCCGAGAAAGAACTCTATCGAACGTTAGAACGATATCGTGGCTATGAACGGCTTTTAAACGGGACAATGTTGATGAGATCTTTCGACGAACAAAATTCACCCTCGAGCGCGCTGAGAGAAATTTCTAGAACTCGCGGCCATTTTTGACGTCCCACGAGATATCGGACATTCGATTTCTACCTGAAATCTTCGACTCCTCGATACCCGTCGTAAAACTACTGATAAGTCCGACCACCGTGAACATACTGAATTTTCCTTATCACGAATTGTACTTTCGCTGTGTTTTCTCAATACTCGGAGACTTTGTAAGTTGCACAAATTTTATAACGAATTAACGAAACGCTATATGCTTATCGTAGTACGGCTATATATAGATGTAATATAACGGGTAAGCGGGAAATAACTACACGCGAGGGTAATAATGTTTGGACAGGTAACCGTGGTCAGGCACGATAAAGAAGAAATTTATTTCAAACTAAAGTCATGGAAAGTTTCGAAGCGTGTTTGAAAGAAGACGCTTCTCTGTTTCAGACAAGCGTGGAGTTTCTACGAAGTCTGACAGGCGCGAATAACCGCCAGACGTCAAACTCAGATCTCGAGCAACGAGAAAACAGAGAAAGTCTGGCCAAGTATAAACTCGCCGAAAAAAAACTATTCTTATTTTACGACAACGTTTTTCAAACTGACTGCGGTGGAAAGTTGCGGAAATTGCCTCTGTTTTTATGCGATCCTCGATTAGATTACTTCTTTATTTATCATTTTTGTGCACATTTTGTACTAATTTTAAATTTGTCTACTTAGAAATTTGTGACTGGAGAAATTTAGGGTGTTGCAAATTTTGGAACTTGAGAAATTCAGAAATTTGTACAGCCACCCGTTATATCGTCCCATATTACATTCCCCACTACATATTTACTGGATGTGATTAAACCTCCTATTAATCTTTGTAACACTATACAATAAATCGACAAAATTTCGCAATTAAACCGCACAGCTTTAAATTACCAAAAATAAAATTCCCTTAAAATTCGTCACCGTAATTTTTTTTTTAAAGTACAGTCAAAAAAATGGGTATAAAAAAATTTCAGTCCAGTTATTCGATAATATGTCATGTTTTTATTTCACATTGAATGCGCACAAAGGTGCAGGATGAATTATATTTTTCCGGTGGAAGTATATGAAACAGCATCCCATAGTGGTTTTTGCAGCTGTATGAAATATCATATATCTAGTTAAAACACGAAACACGAATGAACCCTTTCATATTTTTCGTTTGACCATCGGATCGTGAATCTTTCAATCTCGTCAATGAGATCCTAGTCAGAGACGGAACAAAAAATTAGTTTTGGAGACCATAAAGTCTTCTTACTTGTAAAATTAGTCTTCTTGTATAATTAGTCTACTTGTAAAATTAGTCTTCTTTTTTGTATAATAAACGTATTTGGAATAATTCGTTGTATCAAATATTTATCTTATTTCGCACAAAGATTCGATACGTTATTTTGAATCGTGTTTGATGCAGTATAAATGGAGGATAGATGCACATTTTGATCGCAGCATCGACAAGCTTTGGCGAACAGGGATCGAAATAGGGTTAAGGGATTGGAAGGATACGTCTCGTTTAGCTCGTAGCTATGCATTGGAAAACGCTTAAGGTACACCCCACAAGATGGTTAAGTGGCTAGATAAATGTTATCCTTTCGGGCAACGTGTCTTTAGTTTCGAAATAAAGCCCGGCTTCAACGGCGTGGGACGTTTGAAAATGGACTCTATCAACATGACACTTTATGGATGCAATAGAGATTCTTTGGCAATCTAGTCTATTACTATAGCTATAATTTCCATATATAAAATATAATGACGTGACTAGACTTTAAGGCAAATTGTCTCAGCTTTTCACAAATATCATTTTTAAATATCAGGTTAAAGCAAGGACCAGAAACATTAGGTTAAGGCAAGAACCAGAAATATTAGGTCAAATCAAGAAGCAGAAATATTAGATTATCAAGCTTAAACTAACTTTTGAAACTTTAAACCCTGTTTTATATTTTCATAATTCCCAGTTTTAAAAATATTTTTAAAGGATCTTTATTTAGTAATACGAGGGAATTTATTTACTTTGGAGCTTCCAACAAATGCGAGCTTGCCAGCAGAACGTAACTCGATACAACATCAAATACCGAGCATGTAAATTAAAACTGGATACCGTTTGCAAGCACTACCGCAATTTTCACAAAGATCTCGCAGAAGTATCGAGTTCGTTCAAAAAGAAAAATACCTAAATAAACTGCGGACGACATAAAACATTTGATTAAAACAGAAAAGGTTTTCAGCCTCGTAAAACTTTGAATGATCATTGTTATCGTTCTTGGTCAACCTCACTTCCGTTTCCTTTGATGTTAGTGCACTCCCGTGTTTTCTTACTTTTGACATAAACCAACAAATAATTATGGCAGCATCGTTCGCTCTGCAGCAAAAAGCGTACATAATTTCAGGACACGTGGAACAACTTGTAGCGATTTAACACATGGCAATATACTATTATTGCAATAAGTTTAATTACTATACTACAAGACTTAATTGGTACAGTATAATATATAAGACTTATTTATTTTACTGTCACATTTATGCAGTATAAGACATAAGTATGTATCACATAAAAGGTTTCATTAACCTCAGTAAACAAAGGCATTTCTCATTACGAAATTTGTATACCTTAAACAACACAATTCTCCAGAGGAATTTTACTGAGGCAATTATCAAGAAATGAGATTTGGTACAATTTACAAAGTATTCAGAAGAGTATAATTGTGACGATATAATCGATATAGTACAATAAGTATATACGAGCAAAAGAAGTGGCGCACGTAAGCGTATCGTGATATTCGAACAGGTAGCCAGTATCGTTAACGAGAAAGAAGTCCGAAAAGATTAAATTCACCGGTTAAAGGGAGTTGTTGGTCGTATAATCGACTCGGGCACAATCGTGTGGATGGAAGAAAGTGATATACAGAAAAAAACAAAGTGTATCGCTAACCACAAACGGCGAATGTTCGATGAAAGAGGTGAATGTAGCAGTTGCGGTTGAAAGAGTAGGAAAAAAAATACCGGAACAGTCTACTTTGAGAAGAGTATCCGGGAGCGAAGCTAATGGTAGCGTTAATTGAGTTGAGGAAACCTTTTAAATGAACTGCTTTTCGCCACGATATTGCGTCGCTTTTGTGCCCGTTGATGACTTACAAAGCAGCCAGGAAGTCGTTGCAAAGATGCTGGTTCCACGTTCAAGCTTCCACGAAAGAGACGCTTAAAAATATGCCGCTATTTAAATCTAAATAAAATTCGTTCCCTGTATAGAAACGGGATGAATGAACCGACGAAACACCGCCACTCTTATTTCGTTTCGAACGTTTTACACTTTGACTGACCACTGTTCGTTAAATCACCACGCATTCAATTACTATGTGATTGTATCACTACGCGTTGTACTACCACGAGATGAATTATCACGCGACGAATTATCGCGCGGTGAGTTACCACGCGTTGAATTATCACGTAATTGTATTACCACGTGTCATATTACCACGTGATTGTATCTCTACCCTGTCAAATTCTCTACATACCACTCGCTGCACTTCGCGTTGTACTTCCCATATCCATTTAAACGTCCATCCAAAAAAAAGTATGAATCTACTTTCCGCTATATCGCAATTCTAAAGAAACATATTGACCTCAGCAACACACTTCCTGAAACAATATATCGCCTTCCATCAACAATTTACCGTATTATTGAAACTCCACCGTCATCAATAAGCCCCTAAGTTGATTAGAACTTCAAATAGGCGTGTCGATCGTTATCAGAACAAGAAAAATCAAGATTTCCGGCTGCCAGGTCGTACGGAAAGTACCAACCACACTGGTTGTGGTATCGAGAGGCGCCGGTGCTCATGCTTCATAAAAAGGCTCGTAAACGTACGTGTA
This sequence comes from Megachile lagopoda, assembly GCA_036983795.1. Lineage (NCBI taxonomy): Eukaryota > Metazoa > Arthropoda > Insecta > Hymenoptera > Megachilidae > Megachile > Megachile lagopoda. The sequence continues at coordinate 13,594,151 of CM072790.1, read as the reverse complement.
CCGTTCCAACGACGAAGACAATTTCAAAAAGCAGAGGTAAAATGGCGCCTATCAGGCGCCTACGACGATTTACGCGATTCGCGAAGCGGGTTCCGCTTGAAGAACCCTCGAACAAGTTGCACGAGTTCTGAGACTTGTCTTCAAAGGAAATCTTATCTCCTGGTATGCTTCGTACTGTCGGGAAATATTGAGGGAGCCAAGATTGGACTCACGCGATGAGCAAAGTGCATAGTGAAATTAAGGAATAATTAGCGATAAGCGTGTTTGGTTTTGTGCGATTTATTCTGTTCATGGAACAGGTCAAATGTACATCTACTGATAAAAGGGAATAATGGACTCTCTAGGAACCAACACTGTGTATTTAAATTACTACAAGAATTAACAATTTTTAGATTTAAATAACGCGGATGGAAATCATTAGTTTTATAAATGTTAAAGATACTGTTACAAAAACGTAGTGAAAGAAGATAAAGTGATTTCTTAAATAACATTTACTTTGATCTCGCTCTTAACAAAAGGTCGTGTAAAGGGAGAACCTTTAAATAAAGGGTCTTTGTAAACATAAATTGGCCACAGGCCTTCCACTAGGGAAGTGCACTGTAGTCGGCACAAAGGTCACGGGAAATCCCCCAAATAATGATTGCGGAATTAAATCGCTTTCCTCGAGGGAGACGTAACAATTTTCGTTAATTTAACTGGGAAGGATAGGGTCGTTCCGAAGAAACGGGTAAATACCCTCTGCCAGGTATCAAGTACAACACTCGGCTTCTTTAAAGTACAGAAATAATTGGCCTTTGATTAATCCTTCGAAATGTCAGGCAATTCGAGAGGAGTATCAGGACTTTTCAAATGTAGATGTAACTAAAGGGAATTTTGGAATTTCGACAGTTGAAGAACTGAGAATTTGAGATTTTGCTTATATAAAAACCTAGAAATTTAAAAATTAAAAAATTAGAAGGATTAACAAATTTATCAATGTTCGAACATTAAATGACATTCCGTCAAAAAATTGATAAATGTTAAAATTTGAAAATTTCGAAGTTGTCAATGCAGAAGACGCACATATAAGAAATATCATTTTTCACGTCGTCAAAAACTACCGATCGAGTAGAACACGTAGATTCGAGCACATAACAGAAACTTTCCTCTAGGCTTTGTGCATTCCCACCAGTGGATGTGATTAAATATCGATCGACTTGGGTGCCCGGAATAAGGCTATCCGTGTAAATAATTTCGTTGAAAGTGCTCCGTATCGTGAGCATAATTGAAACGCGTCAAGTCAACGACAGTATCGGAAAGGTTACAAAAGAGGTCCAGTACGAAATCGACCAATATGTGCTAGGTATAATTGATAATCCGATATCGGTTAATCGATAAAGGGGCGAGGGTAACCAGCTGCGGGCAATATAGTAGAGAGTACAGGAACCTCGATGAATCGTCGATATATTGCTTTCCGCCATTTTTCGTAGGACGTGTCAACATGCAAAGCTATGACGAGAATGATCACGTTCAACGAAACAACTATCGTGTACGAAGTAATTGAACTACCCTCGATTGCCATTGGGCTGTCTATGACAGCTCTCGATTGGCCATTTTAGTAAATTCAATAAAACTTTTGTGTCCCAACGTTCGTATGGAATCTGTGTTAGCAAAGTGCATCCCCCATTTTTGCACGCGCTCCCTCTCTCTCCTTTCGTTCCAACATTCACCTCGTTTCTAGCTCAAACTTTCAATAGCGCCACGATAAAATAATCCCGCGTCCCTGAAAATCATTTCGAGCTCGGAAGTACTAGAGTTTTCCAAGATTTTTCGGAAATGCCTGTTCCAAACTTCGATTTTAGCGAGTGACGTACGAATACCGTCCTGGAACGGTTTATTTTTGAAAAAGTAATAAAAGGGAACTGGCGTTTTTGGAGATATTGGCCGGGGTGGCACGTGGAAAAAGAATCTCATTTATGATATCGATGACCTATTACGCGAACATTGTGTTCTATGTAGATTTATAATTACATTTTATAAATCTATTTCCTTTGAGGGTAATAGCCTGAATTCCAATATTCCTACACCCCATATGCCTACATCCCATATCTCTACATCCCACGTCCCTACGTCCCATATGCCTACGTTCCATATTCCTACATGCCATATCACAATGTTCCATATCCTACGTGTCATAGCCCTACGTCCCACATGCTTACATCCCATAACCCTACATCGTATGTGTATACCTACGTTCCATAACCCTGCGTCCCATATTCCTATGTTCCATATCACTATGTCCCATATCCCTATGTCCCTTACCCCTACGTCCCATATGCCTACATCTTATATCACTATGTCCTATATCCCTACATCCCTTACCCCTACGTCCCGTATTCCTATGTCCCATATCCCTACATCCTATACTATACCTACGTTCCATATCCCTACGTCCTATATCCTTACGTCCCATATCCCTACATATCATATCTCTACATCCACGCATTTTCACACCCCATACCGCTACATTGCATATCACCACATCCACATATCCCCACGTCCCCGCAGTATCTCCACAATTTCGAATCTCCATATCGCATCGCAAAATATGACCGCGCAAAACAGAAAGCTCGTATAACAAGTTCTGTATAAACACAGGTATTTTCCACATAAAGCAAGCTATCAATATAGACGTTTATTGCCTCGTTATACAAAAACGGTGAAACAGAATATTTATTTTTCAGTTTTAATTAACGAAGGTAACACGAGAGCCAATATTTTGTTGCAGTTATCAGAGTTGTAACTTGATTAGCAACCCTGTGCAATACGTTGCGTGTAATTGGCCAACAAATGAACAAACATGTTCGAGAGGTCCCGGGAACTTCTGAACGTATCAAGTGGTATTCATGCACAAAGTAATTTTGAGCCTTTCCTGTTCAGATAATCCATCGCTAGCCGGAACACGAAATCCGCTGTAGATTCTAGAACGGAATGAAAATGGTTACATAATCCCAACTTGTGTTATTGACCTTAAGCCCTCGATCCATCCTTACAACGATTACCAGCGTCCCTAGTTACTCTAATTTCACCCCTTTCTATGGTGTCTGTTTTACCTACGTCATTTCTTATTATACACTCGACTATTTTACGCAAAATATCTGTTAACTAATAGTACTGTTGACAAATTTATACACCATCTTTTAAAGAAAATATTGCACAAAGGTTAAGTTCAGATCTCGAGCTTATTTAGATATTCGACAATTTCTTATTTTTCTTTTCTGCTGCATGTTCTATATACTCCATTTAGATCTCCGAAGAAAGTAAACGAAGACATCGAAGTGTTAGATACGTAGATACGTTTTGATTCCAATCTTCGGAAACAAAACGTGGAGTATCTGCGCCATGTTGTATTCATACTTTCGTTCGCAATATCTCGGAACGTTCTCCGTTCTGAGTTTCACCGAGCAGTCTGACGCGATCGCCTTTTTACTTTTATCCCACTTACCACGGTTGTTACCCTCTTATCCCGCACACTTTCCACCGGTTTCCTGTTGGTACCGCGGAATCCCGGCTTTTCATGCGCGAATATCGTCAACACGATCTGCGAAATCGGCGTCGCTGACCGTACTCCAGCTTCTGATCGTAAAGGTAAAAGACCAACGAAATCTCGCCGAGGATGTCACAAGGGGAAAACTTATTTCCACCTACACGGTAACATTTCCGCCATGATAACGCCACCCTGCTTTCTGTCTATTCGATCTTGTTCCCTTAACCGATTCGCCAACGCTCTCGATGCTTATCTTCTCAACGAGATCCAGGATTTTCGTCAGCTTCCTTTCATATTACTGCACTTCTTTCTTCGCTGTGCTTGAACATTTGGAAATTCCGGCTTTCGGAGAGAGAAGTTGAAACTTGGAAACCTGCGGATTTGGTTATTTGAATTTAAACAATATGAATTTTGAATTTTATGGAAATTGTGAAATTTGTGGACTATCCTTGAATGCTCTCTGAACTGTTTCTAAATTCTGCACCATTAATTCTAATATATAACAGATAGAGAAATAATAATATCGGAAGAAATACCAACGTTTTCTAAAGCTGAACCATACACTTTCGATCAGTTTTATACCACCTAAAGTTTATTATGCTACTTCATAATGCCATAAATCGTAAAAGGATCGATAGCACTGATTCAGCTTCCAAATTTTATCGACACTTTCTATGGATACGTGAGTTTTGATCGTTGACCATTTTCTATTTCAGGTGACGGTGAGAGACGACGGGAGGCCTTCGTTGTCGTCGACGACGCGCGTGGTGATCGCGGTGGCAGACATAAACGACCACGGACCAGAATTCGAGCAAAAATTCTACACCGTTCAAATCCCGGCCTCTCCGTCCACCGACAAGCCTCTATTCCAGGTAAGAAGCTTTCGTTTTCACTCGATCACGCCGATCTCCGTAATTCTATCCGACCTTCTAGTTAAATTAGGACATGGCACTTTCTTCGATCCTTCGATGTAAATGGAGAAACGGACAAGACCGTTTTCTGGTCCGTTTCATTTTCCCGTTGTCTCTTTGTACACCAAGTAGAAGTAATACCCCCGTATCTTGCTGTATATATTATCCATTCGCTCGTGAAGAAAACGACCCGACCCGCGAAACGAGTACTTACGTATAGCGGCATCAACGGGGTTGGTGCGTGAGTCGAGAAGTAATCGAAACTTCGACATCTCGAACGTGTTCGTGCAATTTGTTTTTGTCGAACGTGCGTAGGATCCGAGAGCTATAAAAGTACGGAATCTCCGACGATCCTCTTTTCCAACTTTTAACGCTTCGACTTACGCACTCGCTTCGTTTCAGCTGATCGCTGACTCGATCGAATTGCCTTCAAAATGAAATCTACATATCCCTATGAATTGCCGCGTTCTTTTAACCTCTCGATACCAAATGGTCCCTTTGAACGAGCGAGTGATCAGTATCTTTCTCATCCTGTACGAAGTATCGTCATTCTTCGTGCTTTCACAGATATCTTTCACGTATAGAATCGATAGTGCAATTCGATTCCTGTACACAAATATTTGTTCCTAATTTCTTGGAGCCTTTAACACATTCGAGACTGATATTTGAGAATGATGATGTTATATCAAGAATATTCCTATATCTCCACATCAGATGTATCCCAACTATCAGTAATCAAAATCAGCAAGTAGGAGAAACTGCACAAAGGTCTCGAATGTGTTAATTTCTGTATGTCTCCTGGTGACAAAGCCTGACGAGTGTAGAAAGAAAAGAGTCTGATACATGTATAGCTACAGATAAAGGACAGATTGCTTGCGACACCCTGCTCGCTTGGTTATCGAACGTGTTCTTCTCCCTTCGAGTCGCCTCTTGTTCTCGATGTGATCAAAGTAACCCGGACCCAGGCCGCTGACTATCGCAGCGTAAAAGGGTAGAGATTTAGCGCACGAACACCCTCGCACCGGATCCACCCGCAACACTGTAGTTCTTCGGATTTACGAGCGAGTGGTACACCGGTTACATGACGCGTTTTCACGCGTCGTCGACTTTGGGATTCCAGCGACGGAAATCGTGGTTAACGAGTACCCTTTGTAACAAGCACTCCCTTCTACCGACGCTGTTCTAAGAATCGCCGATCGATTCTGGCCTCGATTTCAATTTTTTCGAGGTTGTTTACTGAAACTACACATAACGTTCAGACCACTGAAACAGTTACTTTTTGCTTTTGTTACAGTTTCTTTTCTGTCGATTTCTAATTACTTCATTTCTTATTTCGTTATTTGATTTCTTATTAGAATATTTCTTATTTGATTTTGTATTAAAAGTCGGAGAGTTATTTCGATGAAACTACTGCAATAGGTGCCTTTATCGATAATTGCTTTCAACATCAGCTTACAACCTCCTCGTTTTCATTAATTTCAAATTTATTATTCGATGCAGTTAAACCGCGCAAGCTTTATGATCAGACCGTGCACACGATTGTAAATAGATTCGTACTATTAAGTGTACACGTATTTTGACGCAGTCAAATATTGGCGACACTGGCAAAAGCGCCAGAGGAAATAAGGTAGTAAACGATGTTGTTGATGGGTGGAGGCAGATACAGGAGTCCCGTTAATTCCAACGTCAATAGTAATAATAACTCTTGCACAATATACCTGCAATATTTAATATAATTCCCCATCAGTGTTGAATTTCATCGAGGCCAGATTCGATTTCACCGGATATCGTGTTACGCTTGTTCGGTCCCGTATTTTCGGTCGATGAATTCTCTGTTGTAAAACGCGATACAGTTTACCGCGTAAACTTGCCGGAAAAATATCCGAATCGTCAGTGTGTCAGAAAATAAAACCCTTCAGAAGTTCGTTAACGTTTATCCAAGAAAAACGTCACGAGAGCAGCGAAGAAAACGTGAGAACGAAAAAGGGGTGCGTACATCAGGGGTGGCTTTGATCAGAAAATTTAATTTGCTCGACGGTAAAACGATTTGCAGAACTGTTCAACCGGTGCAATTGATTGTGAAGGACGGTGGTAAAACGTGGCTAATTTCGGTAATGAAGAGACAGGAAGAATTTCTTTTTAACATTAATCTGTAGTGGAGAGATTACTGTTTTATGTCAAGCACGATGATTATTTCATTCTTACGTTGAATCGTATCGGTTGTATATGTTTTTTAGTTACATACAAATTTTGGTTATGTAATTAATGATTTTTTATAAGATACAAGCCTTCTGCTATCATGCTGTCTAACATAAATTCACATTTTCAATCTTCAAATTTTCAATGTTCTGTATATCTAAATTTCCGAATTTCTATTCTTTCACATTCACAAATTTCCCAATTCATTTTCTTCTAATTCCACTCCTTACAGCCAAAGCGTTACCAAGCAATTTTTGTTCCTCGTTCACTAACGAAATTAGTCATTTTCTACGATAATCCCTGAAAGGAGTAACACCGGCGAAGAACCTAAAACGAATCTCGAGCAATTTTCCTTTTATAAATCGCCAAATCGAAACCTCTCTGAACGAGATGGGGGTAAAAGATCACGGTGTAGTTCAAAAGCAAATTATCGGAAATAATGCGAAAGTTAAAAGGCTTCCTTCTCTCGTTCTCGACAGAAATCGAAGAACCGATCGCGGGAGTACGACCTTTCGATCGATACGTTACTAGAAAATGGAACTTGGGAGACATTTAGCCCCGACACCTTGTCAGGAGATCGTATATTCAGGGTAAGGACACGTTGGCACGTAAACTACAAACGCAAGAAAAAAAGAATACTAAAAAAAAAAATAAACGCCCAATGACGTTGGAAGCATAACAAATTCTTACGCAAATTGCGGAGTTGGTCTCGGGTAGTTTACGCGAGCTCCCTCTTGTGCATTCATTGATTTATGACCCGCTTTTATTTTCGACTGTGTACCTTTCGTTATGATTATGATGCCGCATTTTCATGCAACCCCGCTGTGCCCGTTCTCTTTTTTTTTTCTTCAATAGGACCGCCACGCATTTCGTCTACTTCCGTTCTTTTAATCGATCGTCTTTTTATCCTTGGCCCGTGTTGCAACCCTTTTTTTTATTTTCTCAAACAGTCCACGTTGAACGCGATACGAATCTGAGCGAACCCCGTGAAACATTGGAACGGTACGTTTTCAATGAACGGCCGTGCTTGGTTGCTTGGTAGGTTGAAGGGTGGTAATTGAGGCTCGTTCGTAGCTGTCCAGGGATTTGGGTCGAGAGCGGAATTTATCTCCCCGAGTTATTAAGTATCAAGTGCCTACTGGCTTCTTAATTGCATTCAGGGTTCAATGCTCTTTCCAGTGGATACGAAAGAACCTGATATGCCCCGTGTTCGAAGGAAAGCTCAGCGGTTTAATTGTCTACCGAGAAGCTTTTAGCTTCACGTTAGGCTAAGTGTAAACGTAACATTTCACCTTTTGTTCATAGAATTATCGTTTTATTCTCTAACTCTTAATTCGTTACAAAACTTGTTTATTCACATCGTGTGTACAGCAGAATTTTACTACATTGTAGTGTTTCGGAAGCTGATTTTTACTGAAACTGCAATAAACTTCGCTCAGATTCGTATCTCGCGCAATCCTTGGCTGCCACCGTTCCTGCGTATGAATTCCTCTCGATCTTTCCGCCGCGTTTTGCCCGTTTTGCTCGTCTCTTTGTACGTGCATATTCTGCTCTGGAATGTTTGCATCTGACTGTACGGAGCTGTCGCCTGATCAGTTTCCGTTCCCTCCTTTGCAACTAATCAAATTGATGCCAGGACTGCTGCATACGAAAGCATGTCGGGAGGAATGGAAAGGAAGGAATGCTCGTGGCAACAAATTGGAGTTTTCTCTCCCACGAAATTCATTTAAACCAATATACATAGTAATTAACAGGTTGATTGCCACAAATGAAATCATTGAAATTCTCGTTGGGCAATATTTCTACTTCAAACTTTATTATCCTCGCAATATTTAATTACCCACAACTATCTAAGAATATTTCTAATCGGTAAAGAACATTCTGAAAGAATTGCTAATAATTCGATGAGAATTTGGAGTGGCAATCCACGTTAAATACTCTTACAGTTTCTATATGGAAGTCAAAACCTAATGACCTAAAAATTCAGTCGTCAAAGGAGTTGGTCGCGAAACTCGTGGGTCAGAAAACTCGAGCCGATAATGAGCGCTAACACACGTGGAAAATGTGTACGTTGGCGAAAGAAACAGCGCATGCAAAGGAAGAAAAAAAAATGCCTCGTGGCATTTAATGAATCGGCGACGATACATTTTTCCGCGCAAATCCGCTTGCCATCGGCTCAGAACGTTCGATCAACCTGCCACAGAAGGCGTGGTGGCCTGTGTTTAATGCGCTTTAATGCAGATCGATATTTGACAAGTCGAGGGTGGAGGACCGAGGGTTGCTTCCTCCACCGCCACTTTTCTTTCGTTCTCTCCGTATAATTTTTCTTTTTTGTTACTTTGTTTCATGTATCGCCGCATGATGTCGGCTGTATGAATGCCATGCTTCGAGGTTACGAGTGCAACGTTTTACTAGAGTTCAAAGAGAAAACAGTGGGAGAGAAAAGGGCAGGCGGGTTGAACTATTTTACAGCGTGGACGAAATGTTGTTAGAAAGAATGACATATTTTTCTTTCTCCTATATTGTACTAGATTTCATTCGTCAACTGTCAACGCGTTTTGCTCTTTTTTCGCTTTTTTTCAGACATTCATGTTCGACATTTTCATCGTGTGTAAACACGTACAATTTTGAGTACTTTCATTTTTTTTTATTTTCGAATTTGCGTTCGCAGGCTCTGACGAGTCTTGTACAGAACGGTGCAAAAGTCACGAAGATTTCCTCTTTTGCCAGATTTTCTGTTTATTCAAAATCAGAGACTCATCAAGGTGGACGCACATTATTTTTGCATAAAAACCATGTAACACAAGATGCAACTGGAAGATGGATCGTTGAATGAAGATTATTCATAATGTTCAGATGGACATTCTATACATATGCTAATATAAATAAACATAAACAGTAATAAATATAATTCAAGAAGACAAAGCAAAAGTTAAGGAAGGTTGAAAGTCTTTAAACCCTTGGTGACTTTTGAATGGCTCTGTAGAAGCGGCTTGTTACTTGCGAATCGCGCAGAACTTCATTTTCCTTCTTCCTTGTTTAATCTTTTTATATAGCCGCGCACGATACTAATGTGACTTTTGTGTCATGTGTAGGCTACGTTCGTAGAGAAAGGCGTAGTGAATATTGTTTATTGTTTTAATTGTATTCCTGTACGATAGGTACTCGCGAACGATAAAGACATCGGTGATAATGGAAAAATCCAGTATAGCATCAAGGGTGGTCGGGGCAAGGGCAAGTTTAAGATTCACCCCACCACGGGCATGGTGTACTCTCAACGGGGCTTTGAAGCTGGACAGGAATACGAAATGATGGTGAGTAAAAACATAATAACAGTTGTAATGGACGATTCCAACGTGAATGTTCCTCTTTTCGGAATTTGTGACAGTAATCGGAATATTGTTCGATTATCAAATCGCTTGAATTGAAAAAAAACGTAACAGACAAATTGAAAAAATATCGAAACGAAAGATTGATGGACGCGTAAATCCTTGTTTCACTTTTCGAATATTAAACGCATCAAAAATGTACGTCATCCAACCGGTTATATAAAACCTGGGGATTTTACAGCAGAAGATAAATCAAAAACAGAATAATATTTTCGCGATGTGTCATTTAATAGGAAAATATATCGTTATCAATTAATAATAAGTAGTACAGCATCGATTACCCAATTATTTAAAATCGGAGGGATAAATTGAAATAGAAAAAATATTTGCTCCAAAAAAGGATAAAAGCTTAAAAACCTGTCCCGCTTTTCGAGTATTAAATGAACCATAAAAAATTTATACCCGATGAAAGTTGACATTTATTTAAAATATAAATATTAGGATGAGCAATCATAGTATTCGTTGCCATGAAAAGTCATCCAATAAGATGTCATGCAGTTAGCAATAATCTGACCTCATGAAGCACAACAGAATTTATAGGACACAGTGCTTATAACTTCTCCTAAATTCAACCGACGGTCATAATTCATGGTCGATGCAGAACAGTGTGTCCCTTGATACAATTTAACTTTCAGTCTAACTCGGTAACGCACGTTTCTATTTGTTAGATAAAAGCCGCAGACAGCGGGGAACCACAGCGCAGTCATCAAACACGAGTATCCGTGCAAGTGGTCGAGGTACCAAAGGAATCCGAGAATCCACCGGTCTTCAAGACGAATAATCAAAGAGTCGAGGTTACGGAAAGCGACGAGGTTGGTTTCCTCGTGGCATTAATGCAAGCTACGGACAAGGATGGCGATTCTCTGTGGTACGATATTCTCGGTAGGTACACGTCATTGCCATTATTAAACTGATAATAAATTAACTTGGACAATGACGTTCCTAAAATTAACGAAAGAACAGGTGGGAATTTGAATCGGTACTTTCACGCGCGACCTTACAATATGTAGCGATGTAACAGGAGGCGTGGCGACATAACAAGAGTGTACTGTATTAAAATTTATGATTTTACTTTCCTGTACATTAATTTTGATACAAACCGTGGTATAATAAGACGATGCTAATCAAAATTACAGCGTGAAGCGCCATTTTAATTGAGCACCCGTTTGATGAAGCACCATTTTAATTTGAGAGCACACGTGTTTCTATCCTTCCATGTATGTTAAGCGGATACTTGAAAACTCGCTTGATTAATTGCTTCAAGCGGCATATTTAACTGGCAAAATATCGCGCGTTTAATTGGCAAAATATCGGAAGATTTCATTGGAATAGCTTCGAGCGGGCCGAAGAGCTGAAAGCACGAGCAACATTTTCCAAGTTAGGAGCATCGAAGTTGGAAAGTTTCTCAGCTGGATCGCGTAGGCAGCAGTTAAACTTTCCGCCGCCAAATGGCTGTTCGAGTTGGAGGCACACTTATGTCTTGTCATTAAAATCGCAAGATTTAGAGGGAAAGAGACGCTACGAGATCTATTCAGACACCAAGAATAATCACGATCAAAGACTTCTGCCTCCTTTTCCGAGTCGTCTCTGCCATGATTCGAATTTTAATGTTCGAAACCTTTCTTTCGATCGATACCTTAAGGTGCAATTCCATTCTTGAACTGCATCTCGAACAAGTAATAGTAATCGTGTTCGTGCATAACATTCGTACGCTGACAATTTCGTTTCCAGCCTCACCGGACACAGTAAACGTGTCGGCGTAGGACAAGCTAATCGAAGCGTAAAATTTCGTTCATTCCAGACGGTGACAAGCGTGACGAATTCTTCATCGGCCGCGACAACGGGAACGTGTTACTGGCGAAAAAGTTGGACTGGGAGACCCAGAACTTCTACAATCTCACGATCGGCGTGACGGATAGCGTGCACACGGCAGTGACGCAGCTGCTGGTCACGGTAATCGATATCAACGATCACAGGCCAGAGTTCACGGAGCACACGTATCGAGTGGACATCTCGGAGAACGTGGAGAAGGGCGAGGTGATCCTGCAATTGCACGCGACCGACGAGGACGAGGACAAGAAGGTGTTCTACAGTCTGCACGCCGCGCAGAACCAGGCTTCCCTGGAAATATTTCACGTGGACTCGGTGACGGGAGCCGTAACGTTGAACGAGGTGCTGGATCGAGAAACCATCGAGGAGCACGTGCTGACGGTGATGGTGAAGGACCAAGGCACTCCGGCCAAACGAAACTACGCCAGGGTGATCGTGACCGTTCACGATCACAACGATCATGCCCCCGAGTTCATCAGCGAGATCATTCAAGGAAAGGTGTTCGAGACGTCTCCCGTCGGCGCAGCGGTGGTCCAAGTCTGGGCCATTGACAGAGATAGAGGAGACAACGCCAAAATCACCTACTCGATCACTTCTGGCAACGTGGGCAACATGTTCTCGATAGATCCTGAGCTGGGCGTGATTCGAGTGGCTCGCGAGCTCGACCTGAGCGTCTCCTCGGAATACATACTCCTGGTGAAAGCTACGGACCACGGTTCCCCGGCTTTGACCAACACCGTGCCTGTGCACGTGATGGTCACCATGGCCGACAACGCTCCGCCTCGTTTCATACAGAAAGAGTTGTCCGCCGAAATCTACGAGAACCAGCAGCTGGGCACCTACGTGAAGCACGTGGAGGCGAGGAGCACCTCCTCGTTGCAGTTCGAGATCGTGGACGGTAACAAGGACGACACGTTCTTCGTGAACCCCAGCACCGGTATCATAGTGATCAAGAACGAACTGGATTACGAGAAGAGGAAGTTCTACAATCTGACGGTGGCCGCGACCAACATGGCCGGCGCGAAAGCGCACTGCAACGTGATCGTTCACGTGCTGGACCGAAACGACAACGCTCCCAAGTTCCTGCAGGCTACGTACACCGGCGAAATAAGCGAGGGTGCCAGCATAGGCTCGCTGGTGCTCACCAATACCAGCAGCCCGTTGGTCATCAAGGCGGAGGACGCCGACTCGGAATTGAACGCTTTGTTGAACTATGATATCGTGGAGGACCTGCCACGGAAGTATTTTCACATCGACTCGAGCACGGGCGCCATTAGGACCGTGATGGTGTTGGATCACGAGAGCATTCCGAAGTTCACGTTCCACGTGAAGGTATCCGATCTTGGGAAACCGAAACTGTCCTCCGAGACCACCGCCAAAGTGATGATAGTCGTAACGGACGTGAACGATTGCCCGCCGAAGTTCCTGGAGAACGACTACAACACCACCCTGCTGTTGCCAACTTACAAGAACGTGGCCGTTGTACGTGTGAACGCCATGGACCCCGATAGCTCGGAAGGAATAGCGCTCAGGTACAGTTACTGCAAACGTTTTGAATTGCAAAACGTCGTATCTTCGAGTAACAGTAAGTCATATCTTTTCCTATCGAAGATATTCTTTCTTGAAGGTCTATCTACACGTATCGGTAACGGAGTTACATGACTTTTCACTGCTATCGTTGATCATATTATTTCTTTGTTCTTAAATTAATATGCTACCAATCGTACGCGCAAATTTGTGGACTGTTTCATGTTAGACAAACAACTTTTTCGAGGACTACCTTTTCAATTTGCACATTGTTCGTCATCCTCAAAGACGCTGTTTTTCTTCAGGTACGACATCATCGACGGGAACAAAGGACACACATTCGACATAGACTCACAGACCGGCGTCATCACGGTCTACAATCCGGAACGCATGAAGAAAAGTTATCTGCTTCGTGTCCGAGTATCCGATGGGAAGTACTCGAGCGTCACCCAAGTGAACGTGGCCGTGGAAAAGTCGGAAAATTCGGGGCTGGTGTTCCAGAAGGACGTTTACGAGGGATCCATCCCGGAGAACTCGACGAGGATCACGACAGTGGCGGTCGTGAACGTTCTCGGCAGCGCCCTCAACGAGCACATTGTCTTCAGCATCCTGAACCCTACGGACATGTTTGTAATTGGATCCACGTCCGGCGCGATTCGAACGACAGGAATTAGATTCGATCGCGAGGTTTGCGACCATTACGAGCTGATCGTGGAAGCGAAGAGCCAAATACCGGACAGGGAGAAGCCGAGAGTGGCGCACGTGATCGTCAACGTTACGATACTGGACATCAACGACAATTGTCCCATGTTCGTCAATTTGCCCTACTATGCCGTCGTGTCGGTTGACGCACAGAAGGGGGATGTTATTACCAAGGTAAGCTGTCGGTAAATTTAATATTGATCCAACCTTCGACCATTAATCCAGATGTTGAATGTTAGACATCGTCGAATCTGGAACGTCTTCAACGTTGAACTTTGTACCTTGTATCTACAACATTAGAAGAAGCAGTATAACTAGAACCTACTATCTCTAATCCTGAATCTGAAATATTAAAAGAATTAATCCTTTTCTGTTCAGGTGCACGCAGTAGACATGGACAGCGGTGACAACGGAGAAGTCAGATACGAATTGAAGAAGGGTCACGGGGAGTTGTTCAAAGTATGCCGAAAAACAGGTGAAATATCGTTGAAGCAGAATCTGGAAGGACACAATCGTGAATATCAACTGACCATCGCCGCGTACGATGGTGGTGAGTGTATACAAGTTCGATAAAATCACTGACACCATTTTCTGAACGACCTTCGACAAGTGTTTGAACATTATTTCAGGCAACACACCTTGCTCAATCGAGGTTCCCGTAAACGTAAAAGTGATAGATCGTTCTATGCCAGTATTTGACAAGCAATTTTATACGGACAGCGTGTTGGAAAGCATCGAAATACACTCGCCCCTAGCTCTATCGATACAAGCTGAATCACCATTGAATCGCAAACTCATATACAGCATAACGAAAGGCAACGATTTCGAAGAATTCGCTCTGGATTTCAACACAGGTAAGCGGAATGTTCGTTTGCGGTTTCAAGCAATTTTCAAATTGTTCCAACAATAAATTGGACATCGAATTGATCCTTTGCGGTGATATTCGAAACGGTGCCCACATGCGAGGCCGCTAAATTTGAAATTTATTGCTGCATAATATATACGATATGGACAGCTGATAGTATTCCTATACAGAACTCAAATTTAGTGCTTTCAAATGTGAACACTGGGTTACAACGAGTTAGAGGTGCATTTCGGTTATATTATTTAATTCTACGATGATTTAACACGTTAAATCTCGCGATGGTCACTGGTAATCGACGCCGAACGAGTAACCAGAAAGGAACAAGAAAAAAAAGAAAATTTTAAATGGCTTCGATATCATATTAATTAGGTAAAGTAAATGGAAAGTTTAAATTGGAAAATGAAATGATCCAATTTGATATAATCAGTATTATATTAATTTCACAAGATAACATGTGAAAAGTTTAAATTGGATAATGAAACGATACCATTTTAAATAATTAGAGTATCGCGTTTATCCGATAAGCTATCAAATCGAAAGTTTAAATTGGAAAATGCAACGATCGTATTTTATAGAATTATAACGTGCCTTGCGTGCCATTTAACGTGTTAACAAGACGATAACAGCATCGTTAACAGTAACGTAGAATAATATCGACTACGGGGAACGTGTGTTACATTCGAAATCGATAATACACGATCGAGGAACGTCGTATCTCGAATCTAGTCCCGAATGAAATATCTTCGAAATATTGTTTCGACTCCGGGACTCGCAATTTTCAACTCTTTCATTGTACAAATTCTGTAGAATCTCCTTTTGCCAGATATCGAGGAAATTTCGAAAGGAATTCAATGAAATGGTTAAAACGTGAAAGATTACCGAGTTAACCTCGTGCCCCAACGATCGCGCTTTCTATTTTAACGAATGACATTTTTGGTTTCGCTGTAAATGGTATTCGGTGACTAAATTCTAATGAAATCACGGTGTAGTGGTGAAGACAGTAGCAAAATGTGTGGGGTTATTGGAATGTATCGCACGTGACGCGAGCTGCGAATGATGTTTGTACCGATTATGTACTCGGTCTTAATTAATAACGCGTCGATCAATTATACGCTTCGAATTAATCCTGATCGACGAACAAATTTGTATAGTACGTTTCTCGTTAATTCCCGTCGCGTTTCGACTCGCGTTCGATTACGACTACAGTCTTTTTTTTTTCAAATAATCGAGCTCCTCCTTATATCCGTCTCTCCCATAATATTTATTCTTTACCGAATGCTTTATCTGATTAAACTAGAAATTAAAGTGTTGTTGTATCTCCCTGTTTTCGCAGCCCCCGACAGTAACAATGGCCCTTGTGAGTATAAAAAATACTAGTTCTATCGGTCTGTTGTGTTGCACTGAACGATGCTACTGCACTTGCTGTCTGATTTCATGCACGTTTCGAAAATAACAACCATCCCTCGCACACCCTTCTCTTCTTTTCTTGCACCGATCTTTACGGTGACTCTCGCCATCGCTAACTTTCGAACTCAGATCTAACTACTGCACGATTAGAGGAACAAATTCACATATTTGTTCGAGTAACGAGAACGGAATTTTCAAGTAAAATTATGCTTGCCTAACACTTTGACCATTTCCTTTGTAACATTTTTTCTTTTTATATAATAGTTTAACAGCGCATTAAAAGTAAACACCCTATTTTACAGCTCTGATACCTAAAATGCCCCTCAAACTATAGGATCGAATTACGCCATAAATTATAATTACCAAGTAATTCGATTGCATTGTATACCATAATAGATCTCTCAATTCGCAATTGAAACAGTGTTGTTTAATTATAATATGAAGTTAAACAATTGGCAATCTTCAGATTCGACCAGATACAAGAGTAAAGCATATTTTTCTCGTAAGACCGAGTCGTTTCGCGTCGTTCGAGTCTCGGACGACGTATAAGGGAAGTTCCGAAAAAGCGTAACGCTTGAATACACGAGGCAGCTCTGGAAAATGGATGAGCGTTGGAAATTCCGAATCGCAACTCAAACACGAGGAAACCCGTATCATCAGGGGCACTCGAGACTTCCGCTCGCCGCATAGCTTCTGTGATTGCACACCTAACACTCGCGCGTATCCGGTGCTTTGAGGATCTAACCGCTTGCTAAAGATAATCACGACACCCATCATGCACGATTCCTGGTTAAAGAAAAGAGGCACGATCGAACGTTCAACGGCGATGCAACGTTTTCGGCTTCGTCGCACGTTAATCCTTTCTTCTTTTCTCTCCCTCCGCCTTTCCGTGTACGGAACGCTTTCGTTCGTGCACTTTGCTCTCACTTTTGCTCATCGTTTCCCTTCCAACCAGTAACTCGAACCGGTCCCATTATCTCATAGAAGCAACAACGGAGTGCTGTGTAAAACGGGCTTGGAGCACAGCGTTGCTTTAAACGCGCGGTACGTCGTTACTTCGGAATCACTCTCGGCACAGCAATTTATCTTGAAACGCGTCTCGACGGAGGCTTATCGTCGGCACACCGTTTTGTTCGCTCTTTCTTTCTTTCCTCATCTTTTTTTTTTATTTCGTTTTCGCTGTTGTTCGAGATTCTTGCGGCTTCGCTCTGCTCGCATGGCGTGTTTGCACCTTGCGTCGCGAACATCGGCAAAAGAAACTGTACCTGTATCGCACGAAACCAGTTGCGGAGAGGACGGTACAGGGACGGGTATGGTAACAGGTTGACTGCAGATAATTATTGAGATCGTTCGGCTTGAATTTAAATGCACTAGGCCTGTGATGAACAGCGGTCGGGAAGGTGCGATACACGATCGTGCAAATGCTGGATCAATTTCTCAATTTGAAACTTCTATATTTCTACATCTCTCTCTTTCTAAATTTGCAAATTCTATCTTACCACAGTTTTTAATTTAGAAAAGAATCTGAACCGCGATATAATGCGTGACAACGCAACGGGTACTGCAACGCAAGACATATCAATGTGTCAGAATGTATGTTACTCGAGGTACAACACGAGTGTTAAATTATCGCTATCTCGATAAACACGGTCTAACAGTCAGCCTGTCAAATCGCTATAGGTACCTATCGCGACGTCTAAAGGTGCATTCACACTGGTAACATTCGCAAATTCATTCACGGTATCCGATCGTCTTGTACAAACGTGTGTTTACCACGTGACTCGCATTCATCGGTGATCCTTCTCTGGCGTCCGTGAAACCGAGCAACGACCATGCAAAATGTACCAAAGAAGACGTAAAATCATACAAATATAAATATAAGATCATACATCATACGAATGAAAAGTCGTCATAGAATCTGAAAATGACAAGATGGAAAAAGTTTCTCGGTTTCGCGTGCTCTGCGCTGCATAGACTGCTTTCGGGTCTACAATCGTCTCTTCAATAAATTAGGTGTAATCTATGTGGTGGATGAGCTGGATTATGAGCAGAAGAAGCAGTACGAGCTAACCGTGAGAGCAACGGACAGCGTGTCCGGAGTGTACGCGGAAGTGCTCGTCAGCATCCTGGTGCTGGACGTGAACGACTGCCCGCCTGAATTCACTCAGGACTCGTACAACATTTCGGTCTCGGAAGCGGCTCCGTTCGGCACTTCCGTGTTAAAAGTCAGTTCCAGGGATAACGACACAGGTAAGCATTTACCATCGAAATCGATTTTTATCTCACTTGAATATTTCGGTGCGGGATATACGAGACGAAAACTAGCAGTGTCTTGCTATACGGCTGTTGGCGCTCGTACAAGAAACGTTCTTCAGACATTACTTCAAGCAAGCAATAAATAAGTTCTTATCTCAAGAACGCTTCTTGTAATGTCTCAACGTTTCAATTACAAAAGCTGAGATTCATTCCAAACACTTTTCACCCTCGTGACACTGCCAAGTTTAGGATGAATATGTAGAACCCGTGATAATGTCGCAAACGATTAACTGGTTTATCTTTGTACAGGCATAAACCAGCAGGTACGTTACGCGATACAGAACGACACAGAGAGCAGCACGGATCTGTTTCACATCGATCCCGAGGAGGGCGTAATATTTCTGAAGAGGTCGTTGGACCACGAGGCTCACGAGTCGCATCACTTCACGGTGATCGCCATCGACCGCGGTGTTCCGAGTCTCTCGAGCACCGCTCACGTCTGGGTGACAGTCATCGACATGAACGACAATCCGCCCAAGTTCGAGCAGCCTTCGTACACGTGCTCGTTGTCCGAGCACGCGGAACGGGGTCAATTCGTGACGGTGGTCTCTGCGAGCGATCCGGATTACGTGGACGAGAAGCTTACCTACACGATCGTCGGCGGGAACGAGCAGCAAACGTACAATATCGACCAATCAACCGGCATCATTACCTTGATCAACATGCAGAACTTCGGCGAGAAGAAGCTGACCATGCTGAACGTCTCCGTCACCGACAACGTGTACACCAGCTTCACCCGGGTCAAGATCGAGATATTGCCGGCGAACAGGCACAACCCGAAGTTCCCGAATCCCGTGGTCGAGGTGACGGTGTTGGAGAACCAACTACCGGGTAGACTGGTGACCAGCGTGATCGCGAACGACGAGGATTTCGGCGACTACGGCACGGTCATCTACACCATAGCCTCCGATCTGATGAAGGAGATCTTCGATATAAACAGACTGACCGGCGAAATCGTGACGAGGAAGAAACTGGACCGCGAAGAACAGAAACTGTACGAGATACCGGTAATGGCTACGGACGGGGGTGGCAGGTCGGGCTTCGTGATGGTCAGGGTGAAGGTTGGAGACGAGAACGATAATTCACCGGTATTCCTCCTGAGAGAGTACAAGGCCAGCATACACGGGAATCTGACAGTGAACACGCCGTTCTTGAAGGTGAAGGCTCAGGATGCCGACGAGGACGACGCCGCCAGGATCGTTTATTCGATTTACGAGCTTCAGACGTCGGAGGCGAAGACACTCTTTGGGATTAATCCTGACACTGGGGCACTGTTCTTGCAGAAGAGCGCGATACCTTGGGGTAAGGATTATTTTTACTTTCTGAAACCACGTTCCAAATTAACCATTTTTTGAGCAAGCCATCAATTTTTGTTCATCAGGCATCCTCATTTCAATAATTTATCACTGTAATAGTTGCATCGATATTTAAACCTCTTTTGAACCGATGTCCTACATTTTTCCTGTACCTATTACAATCTTAACAACCACAATTTATTAAATAAATGAATGACATTTCAGAGAGTCAATTGTTCGAGCTGTTCATCCGTGCAGAGGACAAAGGAGCCACCACTCATCACGCTGACGTACCCCTCAGCATTTACATAATGAAGTCCCAAGATATTCCGCCTCTTTTCGAGCGCAAAGAGGACAAATTTTTCATATCCGAAGCGTCCGCTGTCGGTACTCCGATAACAAGACTGAAAACCGTAACAAACAGCACGGTTACCTATAGAATAGTTTCCGGGGACGAGGATTCACCCCTTTTCATGGTCGATCCTCACGGTCAAGTTACATTAGTGAAACCATTGGATCGAGAATCGAAGGATAACCATCTGATCGGAGTTCTCGCTGAAACAGATTCGAGCCCTCCCTTAACGGCCCTCGCCGAGATATCTCTGCAGGTGTTAGATGAGAACGATCACGCCCCCAAATTCGAAAGCAACCCTTACGGTATCATCCTGGCAGAAAATATCGAAGAGGGAACGTCGATTTTGAAGATTATCGCTCACGACGACGATTTGGGAAGTAACGGGGAGGTGCGATATTCGTTCGGCTCGGATATAGGCGAATTGGCGAATGTCTTTACCGTGGATGCCTACACAGGATGGATATCTACGCTGGTTCAACTGGATAAGGAAAAACAGCCAGAGTATAAGTTCCAGGTAAATCAAATTGTTTTACAATCGCTATAGTTTTAGACGTTCCAAGTTAACAACGATTCGAGTGTTCAAACGAGATTACGCCATTAACGCAATTTTTTACCACAGGTGGTCGCAACGGATAACGGAAATCCGAAACACTTTGCTAGAACTTCCGTGCACGTTAAACTAAAGGATTACAACGATAATCCTCCCGCGTTCGTGGACGACCGTTACGAGGCTGCGGTGAACGAAGACGCTCTGCCGGGCACAGTGGTAGTCAAGTTGATCACCGTGGACAAGGATTCGGACGTAAACACACCGATAGAGTTCTACATAACATCCGGCGACTCGAGATCGCAGTTTCAGATTAGATCAACTGGCGAGGTGTACGTAGCGAAAGCTCTCGACCGGGAGACGGTCGATCGTTACGAGCTGGAAATAGTCGGCACCGATGGCAAATACGTCTTCAAGACGCGAGTAACGGTGCAAGTGTTGGACGTGAACGACAATCCACCGTATTGCCTGAGATATCGTTACAGGGAGATCCTGTCGGAAGGTTCGCATCCAGGCACATATGTGCTGACCGTGTTGGCGACCGACTACGACGACGAACCGAACGCCAAACTGCGTTTCTATCTGACCGGCGATAACAACGACAAATTCTCTCTGGACAAGGAGACCGGCGTTCTGAAAACGGTCGGCCAGTTGGACCGGGAGTCTCAGGCGAAGTACTCGCTCACCGCTCACGTGCAGGACAGGGATAAGCCATCCTGGGAATGCTCCTCTCAGCTAGAAATCCTGATTTCCGATCTGAACGATAACCCGCCGAAATTCACTATGCAGACGTATAGCGCCACGTTGCCGGAGGACGTTGAAGTCGGCACTTTGGTGACTAAGGTACACGCCACGGACGATGACATCGGCATTAATCGCAAGATCAGATACGAGTTCATCGATTCTGCCGACGGCCAGTTCCTCATCGCCGCGGACAGCGGCATCGTAACCCTCGGCAAGTCTTTGGACAGAGAGACCAAAGCGATGTACAACGTGACCATCCAGGCGCTGGATCAAGGCACTCCTCAGCTGACCAGCGTGACTTCGCTGATCGTGAACGTGCAAGATATCAATGACAATCCGCCGGAATTCGCGTCGAAGGTTTACTTCTCGAAGGTGCCTGAGATCTACGCGGTTGGCACAGAAGTGGCCAGGGTCCTTGCTACCTCGAAAGATACCGGGGTCAATGCCGATGTCTATTACTCGATCGTGGGAGGAAACGAGCATAAGAAGTTCCAGATAGACGCGCGATCCGGCGTCATCACGATCGCGGAACAACTCGACTACGAACGTGCCCGCGACTATTTCCTGACTATTCAAGCTATCGATGGTGGTATACCACCGTTGAGCAATCACGCGACCGTCAACATCACCGTGATAGACAGCAACGACAATGCGCCCATTTTCAGCGAGGTTTCGTACAGAGCTTCCGTGAGGGAGGATGCGAAGATCGGAGAAAAGGTCACGCAGGTCAGTGAATCTTTCAGATATTCTTCATTCCTTCCTGATCTCTGCATTATTTTGTTATTTATTTCTGTTCTTATCGTGAATTTGTAATATTCAAAATTTTGCTACAATTAATGTTGCAGGTGTTCGCAAACGATCTGGACAGCGAGGAGAACGGAAATGTGTCATACTATATAGAAAGAGGTGATAGGCAAAAGCAGTTTCTGATCGATCAGAAAACGGGACAAATAACCGTTGCTGCCCCGCTAGATCGAGAGGAGGTTAGTGTAAATGATAAATGAAATTGCGGTACGCTCAAACAAGATCGTAACAGAGTTTCGTCTCGTATTTCAGATCGGCAGCTACGTGTTAGAAATTCACGCTCGCGACAGTGGCGTGCCGATGCTCTCCAGTTTCGTGATGGTAAACATCGAGGTCCTCGATGCAAATGACAATCCACCGCTGTTCTCACTTTCGAATTACACCGCGGTGGTGCAAGAGGATAAGCCCCTGGGTCACACGGTACTACAGTTCGTGGTCACCGATGCGGATATCGAGCCGAACGCCGACCCGTACACTTTCGACTTCCGTTCCGGGAACGAGGGCGACGCTTTCAGATTGGAACAGGATGGTACACTGCGAACAGCGACAAAGTTCAACAACCGAGTGAAAGACAAATACGTGTTGCATATACGCGTATTCGACAACGGAAGTCCGCCTCTCTACTCGGACGCGTGGGTCGTAATCAAGGTGATCGAGGAGTCTCAGTATCCTCCGGTGATCACCCCGCTGGAGGTGGTTATTAACTCCTACATGGACGAGTATCCTGGTGGTATAATCGGAAAAGTTCACGCGACGGATCAAGATCAATACGACACGTTGTTATACAGTTTGGTACCACCATCTCCGATACCGAACGACCTGTTCCAAATCGACAAAATTGACGGCACCCTTGTGGCGCTCCCGCGACTCGACGTCGGCGAGTATAGGATAAACGTCAGCGTAACCGACGGCAAATTTCATTCTTATTCTCTTATCAAGGTGAACGTAGATCTAATCACCGAGAAGATGCTGGAGAACTCCGTGATCGTTCGATTCAGAGAGGTCAGCCCGGAGGACTTCATCCTGAGCCACCGCAAAGGATTCATCAGAACCGTGCGTAACGCTATGAACTGCCGACCGAAGGACATCGTGATCATCAGCGTTCAATCATCCACCGACGAATCGAACTTGATCAAGTCTCGAGCCATTCGTCAAGCCGTGCACAACGATCTTGACCTATTGTTCGCGGTGAAGAAGAGCGGAGCTTCTCTGGCCTCACCCACTTTCTACGCTTCGGAGAGCATACGAGAGGCTTTGAATCAAAGGATCGAGGAACTCGAAGAATCGACTAAGCTGGTTGTCGAGGAGATCGTCAGGCTCAAGTGCAATAAAGGTTACTGCGTTTACGGAGATTGTCAGGACAGGATCGTGCTGGACCTGACTCAAATAACACCCGTGGCTACCGACGTGATGAGCTTCGTATCGCCACGGCACAAGCACAAGATGGAGTGCAGTTGCAAGGAGGGTTACGCCGGTAACCACTGCGAGATGGTCGTCAACGAGTGTGCCAGAGACCCGTGTCCACTGTTCAAGGTGTGCGTGCCCGACTCGTCGGTTCAGGGATATTCGTGTCAGTGTCCCGAAGGATTCGCAGGTCAAACCTGTGACATAGATATCTCTAAATGTCACGACGAGTCGTGTTACATACCCCGAAATCCGATATCCTTCAGTGGGAAGAGTTACGCTCGTTACAGGATCGACAAAGCACAGATCAGACAAACGATCGAGGACCGTCTGACCCTGTCCTTGAGAATCAGAACGGTCCAGCTAACCGGGAACCTGATGTACGCTGCGGGCAAAGTAGACTACAACATTCTGGAGGTCGTGAATGGAGTTGTTCAATACAAATTCGATCTGGGTAGCGGAGAGGGTTTGGTCCGTGTGAGCAGCATGTACGTAAGCGACGGACAATGGCACGAGATCCAGCTAGAACGGGAGAGCAATAGCGCCAGGTTGACCGTCGACGGGAAACACGTAGCTCACGGTTCAGCCCCTGGCATCAACGATATCTTAAACCTTCAATCGGACGACCTGTACTTGGGCGCTGAAGTCAGACAACATCCCTCGATTCTCGGCTTCGAGGACGTTCAACGCGGTTTCATCGGCTGCATGGACGACGTCAGAATCGCCAGAGTGTCCGTGCCTCTGCACATGAGCGGTGCCAGCAGCGTGGCCATCCTGAAACGTTTCGCGAACGTCGAGTTCAGCTGCGACGCCGCCACGGTCCTCGTTCCTCCAGGAATCTGCGGTTCGCAGCCCTGTCAAAATGGCGGCACCTGCAAGGACTCCGGAGGCGACACCTACGAGTGCCAGTGTCACAGCAGATTCGCGGGTCTCGCTTGCGAGATAGACACCGATCCCTGTGCCTCTTCGCCCTGTCTTTACGGTGGTCGCTGCAAGATAGTGCCCGAAGGAGGCGACTTCAGCTGCGAATGCGTTGGTCCTAGCCTCAGTGGCAAACGTTGCGAGTTCGGAAGGTACTGCAGTCCAAACCCGTGCATCCATGGTGGCGTGTGCGAAGAGGGCAACAACGGACCGATCTGCAAATGCCAGGGATTTATGGGTGAACGTTGCGAGACGGACGTGAACGAATGCGACACCAGTCCGTGTACCAATGGCGGCACTTGCGTGAACGAGATCGGCACGTACAGGTGCGTCTGCCCTCCGAATATGACTGGTTTGAACTGCGGCAACCCTGCGTACTCCACACCAATTATATCGAATCACTTCAACATCACCTGGGAGCAATTGATGTGGATCGGCGTTGCGGTGGTCCTGATCGTGATTCTTATCATCGTATTCCACGCGTTCCGGCGCATCAAAATGAAACGCAACAGGGCTCGCGCCAACAACATCAACAACGAGACCAGGAAGCAGATAGTTCTGAACTCGGCGCGGCCTCACGAGCACGAGTTCAAGCGCAGCTCGAAATTGAGTAACCTGGAAGTGATACAGGTATTTGCTTAATCACTACGAGTGTACTTTGATTTGCCAGCACTAAAGAAAGAACCGCATGCTTATATCATCATTATTTTATTATACGCCAGTGGTAGACGATTTTTAGTACACCATTATATCGCGTGCCGTTTTTTTCCTTGGTTTGCGATCATCGGACAGTCGATATTCCTCCCTTATCCTTCGAGTGACGCGTGCGTTGAGTTTAAGGTTTTTCGTGTGATTCTTCTTTTGCAGAGAGAACCTCCCCAATGCCCCCCCAGACCCGCCTCCTACACTCCTAGCTCGAACAACGAGCCGGCACCGTACAGCAACTCGGCGGCTGTAGCACTGAATAATTTAGACACGTTGCGAAGCTACGGTAGCGCCGGTGACGAGTTGGAAAATTTCCCACCAGATTATTTAAGAAATCTGAATCGCACCACTCCCGTACCACCTCCGTCCTTAACCCTCGCTAACCCGGTCGGCGGAAACGCTACAGGCAGCGACACGGATAGCCTCCATAAGCCGACCTGGCAAGAACAGATGCAACTAGCCTCCTTCATCACGGACACGACCAAGATAAAGAATGGTGAGTAGTATGCGTCGCTGATTCCCCGATTCACATCGTAGCTTCTTACTTTTGTTTTACGCTTGCCGCATGCATCGTGGGTGGATTTAGCTTTCGTCCTTTCTTTTTACTACTTCAGTTTCCTTGGCTCCGTTTTCCTCTGTTCACGTTTGTTCTTCTGTTTCTCTTGCATTTCTCCATCTACTTGTCTCTTTCGAGAGAGACGAACGTCGTTCGTCCTTGAATTATGTTCTTCCTTTCTCGTCCTTCTCCTATTTTTAATACGAGTATGCTGACTTGGGCGTGTAGCGAACCGAATTAACATTGGTGTATCGTATTGTGTGCGCTAACAGACCTGAAACGAGCGAGCCCAGTGGTACCAGAGCTGACCACTGGAGGACTTCTACTAAATTCTTCTCGACGTGTGCCTCATGGAGGTGGGACCTCCGTTACCTCCATGACGTCCATCGAGGATGATCCTCGTATTGTCGGTGGTAAGTCCGAGATAGTGTATGCCTGAACGAAACGATACGTATTACAAATAAATATACATATTTTGGGACGCTTCGCTTGCCGCTATCCCCCCTATCTCTATCTATCAGTCTTTTTTTTATCCTTCACAATTTACACCGCTTCTCTCTTCAACTCCGCATCGCGACGCCAAATCGTCGCAGGTTGCGTGTCGGAGTACAGTTGTTGTCTGCAATGCTTTTAGGGTATCACTGGGACTGTTCAGACTGGGTCAGGCCAAGTCAAAACCCCTTGCCTAATATCACGGAGGTACCTGGAAGCGAAGTACCAGACTCGTCCAGCTTCCACAGCAACGAGAGTAACGAATCAAACACTCATCAGTTACCGTCAGGTGAGTACGAAAACCGCATGCGAGATATACGAGACACATCACTAAAACAAACAGAAAATACACACCGTATAAACTGCAGACTTCTTATCGATAAAACGCTTCGTCATTTTGCATGCGTTAGTAGGGAAAGGTTTTCTTAATTCGATCACTTCTGCAACTTAACATTACAATAGTTTGCGTTGTATGTTAGACAAAGATTTATAAATAAAACTTCGCGTTCAAAGTTGAACTAACAATTTATATCGGATGCGGAAACTCTACATTGGTTCTAAGATACCATCTTTGCTAAACCAAGAGCTTATGGGTCGTAGTATCAAATTTCAATTTCCCGAGTGTATACTTCTCTGACTGACTTAATTAAATATGATGCGACACTGTAAATGACGCGACGGTGTTTCTTTTCAGTGCACGGCTCTGTAGATCCAGCGAGGGACATCGAAACCCTGAACGAAGACCAGGAATCAGAATACGTCGGTGATTCGGAATGCGGGACCGAATTCTCTGAACAGTATCAGTGCGCTGAAACGCAGCGGCTGAATCCTCTCGACAGCGGTGGCGAGGGTGAATACAAATACAAAGGTTCCGAAAGTTACCTCCGTCATCCAAACTCTTACCTGCCGCATTACAATATTCACACGGACACGGAGAACGAAACGAATCCGTTGAACGGACGTCTTAGCACTCTAGAATCCGACGAGGAGGAAGACGATGTAGTGCCTTATGGTTTCCCAAGCAGCCGACGCAATCGATGCCACAAGGGGGACGAAGCGGATGAGATCGGTTCGGTGATCACCACCCTCGAGGAGAGGAATTCTTTGTTGGGCGGTGCGACCAGCAACAGCGATTTGTCCACCAATCTGTGCGAGATAGACGATTCGGAATACGAGATCGCCGATCAGAAGAGCAATGGCCGGCTGTGGTTGTCGGGGAACGGTATCACGCAGACCTCGGTGTGACAAAGAGTGGTGCCACTACTTCAATACAGACTGAACGTGATGATGATGATGATCGTGTTTTTCTGTGCTTCTTGAGAGTGTCAGACAGTGCGAATGTTTTGTGAGTAACACAAGGAATTCACCTTTTTTGTACATACGTATATATATATTATTATCGACCGCGACAGAGAGAGAGAGAGAGAAGATATGAATGTGTACAGAGGCAGCTATGAAATATAAGAAAAAGATAACGCTCGAGATAGCTAAACGGTATGGGAATTTTGTGTATGAGAGCTAGCGTGCTCGACAGTGTACAAAGGAAGCCTGTGTTGCACCAAAGCGTACAATGTCGGGTAGTCTAGCCTTACTTAGGGAGAAAAACGGTGTAGGGAAAGGAGGATCCACCATCTGTCTTAATACTCGCGAGTTATCTAGCATTTTGCTTAAGAATCGAGCTTACCACCAATTTTGTGAATTCGTGAATTAATTCTGGAATAACAAGGAAGATGGTGGAATCTTTGTTTCCCTTACATCGCCGGTTTTTCTCAAGAAGCTTACCGTACTCGGTACTGTATTGTGAGCCAACGATGCTTGGTGTCGTGCATCGTACCTCAAAATCTCCTATGTAGGTAGAGCTTAGGTACTAACGTACTTAATTCTGCGATCCTCGAAAGAATCATATTGGACCCGACGGGTGAAAATCAACGTGCATACACATATTTGGGAGCAATTCTTACTTTCTGTTTTTATCGTACGCCATTTTTTTTCTTTTTTAATGATTATGACATTATACAGTCGTGCATTGTATTTCGTGCAAACGAGAAATTGCTTTGATAGACGTTAAATTTCGACAGTTTTTATGCTGCGTGGACCATTCAGAGTTTCGTGATTGTTTCTTGATTCAAAAACATCTTTATAATTCTACCAAAGGGGATGAGGTTTAGTTAAAAGAATAAAAGGATATATAGATATATATATGTATATGTATAAAATTAAAAAGGACTATACAAGGTGTTCCAAAAAATCTGTACAGCGTGAAAATTGCAAAAGTTCATTACTATTTTATTCGGATACATCTTAGAAACGAAATTGCGAGTCAGAAAGTGGTAAAGGATTTTTCAGTTGTTTTTCTCAATAAGAAAAATTCGTAATTCTCATGTTGTAAATTCTTTTTTGAGACACCCTGTATGTATACATATATATTACAACAGTTATATGCAACTATTACAAGTAAGAAAATGATCTTGATTAAGGATAAAAATTTGTTACTCGAGAAATGTAAATTTAATCACGACCGCGTTGTCAGACCAATGATTATTATTTATTGACTTATCGTTTAAACAGTTAAACATTATCCGCAACTATGATTCCACTGCAACAAAACAAAAGGAAAAGAAAAAAAGAATGGTACGTATAGGTACATTTATGTATTTTTACTATTTGCTAACCGACTTTATTTTGGTTACATACGAAATCAACAGACGGACTACTTAATAATAATAGATCATAAGTATCGCATAGTTTAGCGAGTAAATGAATTGACTCTAGTGAAGAAGAAGAAAAAGAAGAAGCAAAAAAATAAAAGAACAGTGCTCTGCTTCTAGGGCGAATATATGTGCATGTCTGCTGGCGTTTACTGCAGCGACAAAGCACGATAGTTAAAAAAAAAGATATGAAATATTTTTACTGTGATGATAATAATGTTTATACAATGATCAAATACTATGAACTGTACGATAATGATTGTAATATTAACTATCCAATGTTTTTTTTTTTTTTTTTTTTTTTTTTTTTAAGGAAAAAGAAATTAAGGGATGGCGGAAGATAGTATTTCCATTTCCGCGTGTATGTATGCTAAGTCAACGTTCCGTTCGTTCAAAGCTCCTTTTCTTATTTGTTCTTATCATTCTTTACTTTAAACTTCTCCTTTCATTTGGTCACCGTCATCAGTTCAACAGACATATAATTGCATACATGGTGCTACTACTATTTACATCACGCTTTAACATTTTTAATCTACTCGATAAGACTGCTCGGCAATGTGGATTGTACGCAACTCATCATCATTAATGCTCTTAATCATCAACTACTCATCATTCTCACGCTATTTCTTTCGATGATAATGTCCAAGTAATTTTAAATGAATCGTTTCTTAAACTGCCGATTAATTTTTAATGCCATACAAACAAATGCAGCAATAACCGATTAGTGGTTGCAAACTCTACTCGCTCAAGATCTACACAATCTATCCATTCTCTACTTTTATTTGGGTAACTAATTTCACTCCCTAGTCCACTAGTATCTGCTAACGGTCCATATTCTGTCCATTCGCGTTCCCGTTACTAAATTTTCAAATCTCCAAATTTTTAAGTTTCTGAGTGTATGAATTTCTAAATTTCCGAAAAGATATAACCATTAACCGGCTATTACTGTATCTCCCTTGATTATTAATTTGTGTAGCTACGTATAAAACACGAAAAGGATCAAGGGGTTGTTATTTCTGTGCCTAATATCTTTTAAACACTGAGTACTTCCGAATGAAAGACATTTTGTTGAACGAATAATCTAGTGGCAGCTTAAATTGGGAGAGGTGTACACGTTTTTTCTTTTATATAAACATAGAGTTTTTTTTTTGGCAAATTCACTGTTTATGTTCCTGTTCTGTAAAGGATGCTAGCCATCTTACTCTTATATTTAGTGGGATACAGACGAGTAAGCCGCACTTTTAAAGTAATAACGCGAAACAGGGTGACTTCTTTTGTGTTGACCGAGAGAAAAAGAAGAAATTATTGCCTCTTTTTTCTGTTTTAATAATGTAAGTTTCGTAAACGGCTGTGCCTCCCCTCTCTGAAATTTCAATGCGACACTCAAGCGGATACAATTGAACCTAGACAATTTATTCTATATTAGAATGAAATAAAAATATTGTACAGTTTTAACTTAAACGAATTGTATCAGGAATAACATCGATGGCAATGATAATTTCAGTTTGCGTCGAAGCACAGCGAACACTTTAATCATTAAGATTTAATTTTAATCATTTTCTTGCGAGTCGATCACAAGAACATATTGGTTCAAGACTGTTGGAACGATGCGAATATAACGATCCGTTTTTATAAATATTGTATTAATCAATTCGTAATCATGTCAATGTCGTAAAATGTTTGGTTGTAACGAGAACGAGCAATGTTTTTTATAAAGCTTCCGAACGATTAGCAATATTAAGTTTTGAACGATACATTCTTGTAATTAGTATTTAATGATTTAGTCTGATTAACAAACTTAACAATCGGAATTGATCGGGAGAACACGTATTTCGTTTGCGTGAGTTTACTTTCTATTTTCTCTTAATTTTCTGATCTACTTATCGTCAATCTTTTTGTACTTGGTTAATAACTTACAAACTAATAAATAGTTCCACTTATTTCTTATTTTATAATAACTTGCCATAATCACGCAAAGACGAGAAGATAGAAAAATGAAACAGGAAAAAAAGATGTGGGTACAACTTCCAAATTTGTTACAACTTTTGGCCCCGCTAATAGGATACATATCGATATCATGAACTCCTTCAAACAATGAGGAATCTTGACTTGTTATAATTAGAAGGCTATAATTAATTTGTACAAGATCAACCTATTGTAATAAAGAACACAATCTTGCCTACATCTTGTATTATTATATTGATTTAAAGGTTATCCTAATATATTTTCTCGACGTCTTTTTTCTTATAAATAAATCTCGATTATCATTAATAAATGACGTACCATATAAATATAATATTGTTTATTTCGTTTCTGGTAACATCAATTCTTTTCTACAAAATAATTTTTATGAATAAAAAATGCTTTACAATTAAGAAGTACCTATATTATTTGAAAAGTATGTATGTACAGCGTTATTATAAGACATTAAAGTGAACTTTACTGAACGCATTAAAATATAAATTAATATTTTTGCAATGCTTCAGTTAATAATTCATTCATGGAGGACACTACTAATCGTGGATTATCAATTAAACCAGCTTCAACCATGCTATTAGTGAACAACTGAAATTAAAACAAAATTAAATAGATATACAATGCAGTACTATTTTTCAAATTTCAGAATGTTTAGTTTATAATTCGAATTTTTAAATGATGTCAACGTACCTGTTTTATAAGAAGATCGGCTAACGTAGAGTTCGTATTTGTTAAACCACAAAGTTTTTTTATAATGGGATGATTCGGATTTATTTCAAAAGATGGTCTAAGCATGGTATATAACGCGTCATCTTTTAACTGGCGGAGTTGTACGCGAGTGAAATGCCTTGCGCTTGCTAAATTTTGAACCGTAATTACACACGGATGTGATTCTAGCCGATTAGTTATTTTAACGTCATACGCTTTTCCCGATAAAACTTGTTTCATATAGGACATGAGTTTATCAATTTCACCTTGATTAATAATACCTATAAAATGTCCAAACCAATTAATTTATACTATAAAACATATATTACGATATTTTTAAATACCTCTGTACCTATATCCCTATAATACGAAATAATGGTCACTTACTAGAACTTTCAGATTTACTTGAATCTACTTCACGAATCGCTTCTTCAATGGAAGTTAACGAATAAGATTTATATTGTCTCAAGTGCAAGAAAATTACATCATCGTGTGGTTCGTAACAAAATAATACTTCGATATTACGTTTTTTCAAGGATTCATAATATGGCGATTGTTCAGCCAAGGACCGGCTAAAATTATGAAATACAAATATGGTACCTGCTGTTTGAGTAATTCGTTATACACAAGAAAATGAATTAGTTTTTACCTTGGTGATACAAGGTAATATATGTTTTTCTGATCTGAAGGCATTCGTTTAGTATAATCTTCGAGACTAATTACCTCATCCGGAGCAGTTGCTGATGACTCGAAACGCAATAGTTTCGCTATTTCTTCCTATAATAAATAAAGCGGTCAGTGAAACTACAAGTCATATGCTATAATTATTTTTAAAAATTACCTTATCTTTTTGATCATCAGTGCTTATGATACCTTCTTTCAAGAAAATACTATGATCTTTATAAAATTTATAGAACTCTTCAAATTGTTTCTGAGATTTTTCGTGCAAAAATTTTAAGATACGTGTTGTCAGAACACTTCTTAATTTTCTGAAATTTTCAAACGTTAAATGAAATAAAAGTTATAGGAAATATTGGAAAGGTATATTAAATCATAAGCTATGTTCAGTTTCTTACCCGATCAAAGTGCTGTTCTGTAATAATTCACGACTCAAGTTGAGAGGAATGTCTTCCGAATCCACAACGCCTTTAATAAAACGCATCCATTTCGGTAAAATATTTTCTGCTTTGTTCTTGATTAGAATTTTACGACTGTATAAAGCAATGCCGCTTGTATCGTTTTTAACGAAATCGTATAATGGTGGTTTTTCTTCCGGAATATATAACAATGCTCTAATATTAAGTGGAGCATCGGTCGTATAATGTAGTATGAATCGCGGGCTATCTAAACAGTTTCCGATAAATCTATAGAATTCTTGATGTTGCATCGTCGTAATATCTTTCGGATCGAGCGTCCATAATGGCTAAGAATGGTAAGTTACGTAAATATTTACATGTATTAATATAAACAACAATAATGCAAGTTTAAAAATTTTACCTGTATGGTATTAACTCTTTTACCATTTAAAAATATAGGGCTACCAATAAAGTTGCTATATTTGGTGATAAGACCTTTAGAACATCATAAAACATTATCAGAAATGAGTAATTTAGTTAATTTGATTAACAACCACAAATGTACTTACGCTCAACTGTAGTTTCATCGCTAAATTCTCGGCAGTCAACTTTCAAATGTATAACAATTTTCGTGCCTTGTTGAACTCCCTCAGCTTTTGCGATTTTAAAAGTGCTTGAACTAAATGAAAAAAGGTATTTGATGCACTGAATAATAAAATTAATATTTGCAAGGTATAAAATAATTGTTTACCCATCAGACATCCAGCAAAGACCTTCAGCATCTTCTGCATATGATTTAGTAAATACTTCTACTTTATCAGCAACCATGAAAGTACTGTAAAAACCAACACCAAATTGTCCAATAATTTGAGATGCATCACCAGCATCTTGCTTCTCTTTCAATTTTTCTAAGAATGCCTGTGTTCAAAACATTATATATTAAATTAGAACAGAGCACAATAAAATTTCTATTTCACTTACCCTAGATCCAGATCTAGCTATTGTTCCCAAATTGGATACCAATTCTTCTCGAGTCATACCAATTCCTGTATCCTGAATTGTAAGAATTCTGCTTTGTTTATCAGTACCAATGTGAATTTCTAAGTTTCTATCAGCAAGAATTTCTGCTGCCTGGTTATCTGTTAACCGCATATATCGTAGTTTTTCCAAAGCATCACTTGCATTGGAGATCAATTCACGAAGAAATACCTTACAATCAAAAATATTATATTACTGAAAATGTATAAGAAATATTAATAGAAATAACATAAGACTGCTGAACAATGATACCTCTTTTTCTGAATACAAGGATTTTGCAACAATTTGCAATAGCATTTGTGTTTCTGATTGAAATTCATGCTTATCACCTTCACCTAAAAAGGAAGGATAATATTATATCAAGTATATATTTATAAAAGTATACATAAAAATAAATCTGTCAAAAATACCTGTAACTTTCTCTGTATCTTTTATGATATTGTGGGTTTCTGTTGTCTGTGTTGCTGCTTGCGATGATAAGCATCGTGCCGATCTGCCTGTTATAGCTATATAATAATTAATTATTAGGATTATTCAAACATAAAAGCAGATACTAAGAAATATGAACAGCGGTAGAAAATAGTAACAAGAGGCACGCGTAAGTTTAACCTCAAACTTAAGAAGGTTAAGGAAAATGAAAGAAAGTACGATTAATACAACATGCAAATATACAAACCTGCAAATTGGAGACATTGTTTCTCCAAAATCTTCCTCTCCCAGTGCCGACTCAACGGCCTTGAAAGAGTTTTTCCGAATTTAATTGCGAGTCTCAGTCTTAATGCGGTGGCCATGCTTTCGAAACTACCAGAAGTTCGATTGCACCATCTGTTAGTAAAACAGTTGCAACACGTTCTTTATTTTTATGTACTGTAATTATGAATTGTGCGATCATATTGAATTTTAAATCGTAACTTTTGTATCTATAATTCATAGCAATTTGTATCGTGAAATTTAAAATATCGACGAGGCACAAAATTATCAATTTATTTTAATCGCTATTAAATCTGTACTTGATATAAATCGTCTATATTTGACGTAAACCGTTTATTCTTTAAAAAGAAGCAATTTTTATTGAATCTCATTACTTTTGCAATTTGTCATTAGATGGAACTAGCGATACTATTTTCAATACAATATATAACCATATAATGGATGGTGATATAACACGTGGTTATGGTATGTGTAGTAATATAATGCATATAAAGTGTTGATGGAATTTTAATTAGGAACGTAAATTTTAGGAGAAAATGTTCTATGATAGGAGCATAAGAGGTTGTATCCCACACCACGTTTATTATTTATCGAGGAAATTGATAATGTAATAGATTAGATCAAGTTGAAAGAAATGAAACAAAGTTATGGCATATAAATTTGTTTATTATTATTATCTGTATAATATATTTGAAACAATATCATTCTACAACATTGCATAAAAATATACAAAGACATGACAAAATGTCTTGACTCTCGTTTGATAAAACATGTTTATGAATAATTTGATCAGCGTTGCACCGCTATCAGTTCTAACTGAATTCATTCATTTAATAGGTCACTTTCAAATTACATCGATTTAAACCGACATTTACTTTTATTTTCTCTCTATCTTCATTTTTCTTTTTTTTTTTTCTTCTTTTTCAATGTCTCCGCACGAAGGATTCATCGATGAATCCTGGACAAAATGAAATAGTTATTTGCGTTTTATTTGTTATAGAGTACCCGTTCGCACACATCGACTTTCATTATATAATAAAAATTTCAATTTTTCATGTTCTGATAAACATGCTTATCGTTAAAAAAAAAGAACTGTCCGATTCGTGAAATCGATATTCGTGCGAACAGGACTTGTAGCGATACGAACGACTATCCTGTTTGTGTTCTTTCTCGTGCGATTATAGAACAAGGAATACGGAAAAAGAAAAAGGAACGTTAATTTTTAAAATAATACGCTTTAACGCATCCTCGAAGTCAGAAAAGGTTTTAAGCGACAAATCAAAACAATAGAAAAGAATCGAAAAGACGCGCTTTGTCGTATCAAGATGCGCAGTACAGTTAACGGAACTCACGATAACCGGAAACGAGGCGTAACCGTGGACGAAGAATTCACTTCGAGTGTGTCATAAACATGTTTAGAGAGTACATAGGCCAGAAATAAAAAGTAAAAAGGAACGAAGAAAATTAAAAAGTAGATGAATAAGAAAAAACGACGAAGTATAGAATTCGTTTATGAACATGTCAACGGAAACGGTGCTCATCTTTCATTCTTTTAACCGTTTCTGGTCTGTTTTGAGAAAAATCGAAATCGGCCCAGATTTAGCAACACTTTCATCCGAACGCATTTACTATCTTCCTTTTGAGATCATTGGCCGAAGGATAACAATGACAATTATAATATTAATAATGACAATAATAATAAGTAATAATTAAAAGTAATAATAATATGACAATAATAATAATATAATAATTATTATAATAATATAATAATAGTTACTTAAAAATAAAATAATAATAATAGTTAATAATAATAGTAATAAAAATAATTATCCGTAAACTATCCTTTACCAAGGGGAGATATTACCCATTAGCTTATGTACATAATCTGTGTGTATGATTTTTCTCGTTTCTCTTCCTCCGTTCTCCGCGTTTAAATTACGAATTATTACACTAATTTACTATCGAATCCTCTTCGATCAGCAAACATAAATAATTATAACGCATCACTGTTCTCTTACTTTTCTTTCTTTCTTTCTTTCTCACTTTCCATCCTTTTACGTTTTGTTCGTTTATTTACAAGCATTATTTCCCTCGCTACTCGATGATGCAACCATCGCGCGTCTGTCTCTCCCTCTCTCTTCTTTTCTATTTCTTTATTTTCATCGTTTCTTTTACTATTACATTATTGCAGACGAGGCAGCAGTGTAAAGTTCGCGGCACGGATCATCGACAATCGAATTCGCATTGGGATCCTCGAGATTATGCGTTCGTCAGTGGTCGAGTTTCGCGGGATGATCACGTCATGCGCCCCATAAAACGTTACGCTCTAAAAACTCATCTCGTTGGGCAGCTTTTTCTCTATCGTTTTCATCGTTACAGCATTAACAATAATATATATGTATATCACAATCGTTTTGAGAACAATAGCGTGAAGAGAGTATTGATTTTGGCGTTGATGGATCAGCGGCAGAAGCACGCGTCATCCCTTACGAGTTACACCCTCTTCCGTTTCTTCCCTTCTTAATTTTTCAGTCGCAAGTAGGATAAAGATATACGAACACTTAGAAATCCACAAACTTGTACATTTAAAAGATTTCGGAAATTTTCAAATTTACAAACTCTCAAAGAAATCTGAAAATTTACAAACTTCCCAACTTTCGAATGTAAAAGTTTGAAAATATTCAAGTTTAATTTCCCCGAGTCGAAGATAAGCGATAGGTTTATCTCCGTACGCTTGTTCTTACTCAAACGAAACCTACATTGCACCCGAAATATACCTTAACATAAATTTGACCCCCTTAACTGATAACCTGCTTACGACTACCCTTACAATTCTCAGTTCGCAACGAACGTGTTAACTAAAATCGTTCCACGATTTATTATTTTTTTTAAAGATTGTCACCAATGCACACCCGTTACGTACTGTCACGGGCCATACCCTATGACCCGTTCGAAGCGATTTCTCGCCAAGAAGAGAGAGAAACGGCTTTCCTTTGCATTCTTCATCCCCTCTTGCGTTCGCCGATTATCCGTCAGCCACAAAAATTACAGTCACGTGCTTCGCTCGCTTTCTCTTTGTCTCTATCTAACCACCTTTCTGCCGCCCTTTCAACTACACTGCGCTATTTACAATGACGAAGGGAAAAAGAAACCTATCGGCCGCGACTCCGAGCGGTCGTCGTTGTCGTCGTGGTCGATCGACCGAGAATTTATACCTCGTTCAACGAAAGCTTGTCGCTCGTTGTAAATACTGATCCCACGTGTGCTGTTTCGTACGGACGAGATTTATCGTCCTACGAAATCGATCAATTATGCATGGTCGTTTTTGAGGAAAGGAAACGACGATCGAGAGAACGCGATAGAATCGATTTATCGATCTAATTATTACGTTTTGCTTTTAAACTAATATATTCGTGTCCTTCTCGCCGATTCTTTCTGTCTTCTTCGAAGGAAGGTTTCATAATTAACTCGAACGATAAAACCGATATAAAGAATTGGTACAAACTGCATTGGCGTAAATGGATGGGATCCTGGGTGGATTCGATTCCTCCAAAATGTGAACTTTCTCGTATCATAAATTAGTGGTAAGCACAGAACCTAGCTCGATAGACTTCTCTAGGGATAGGTGTGATATAGGGGGAAGAACTACTATTTCTTTCAAGTAGGAGATTGAGAATTTGAAACCTTAGGAGTTTGGTAATTTAAGAAATTTCAGGAATGTGAAAATTTAGAAAAATTGAAATTTGAAAATCTGAAAATTATTAAATGTTTAATAGTCACTTGACTTCTGTCATATCACCACTTTTCCCAGAAAAGCCTATGATGCTCGATAATTTCTTAGGTCCTGATCCCATTTCTCGTTACGCCAATGAATTTAGCCAAAAGACTTAGTCAAAATATAAATTTGATTAGAATTTCAAGGAAATACAAGTAATCGAAACCGACCTTCGAAAATATTCGCGACGATGTTACACGAGCGAGGTCGATACTTTTTTATCGATTCGATATTCGCGACGACCTCGACGATGTTTTCGTATTCTTGTATAGAGAGGATAAGTAGAAAATCATCTAGTCGACGCTCTACGCAAGGCAAGCGAGTATAAAACAAATTGGATACAAGAACCACAGGTTGGTTTTTTTTTTAGTTTTCGCTCACGCAGCAGAGTGAAATTTTTCATTTTTATTCTCCGTCAATTAAGAACTTAGTAGAAGAGATCTCTGGTTGACCTTTGCGACGAAGGATATAATTACTATTCCAGACAAACAAGCGTTTAATCAAAATATTGTCTCTTTTCACGGACATAAAAATTCCTGTATCTATAGGCGCGTTTTGCGTGATAATCCACTAGATATTTCCGGAAGTTTGTTTTGTTCGATCGATCTTGGACTCGGGGCTTTTTATTCCAATCAAATAATGTTTATAACGTTTTCTCGCGACCAGATGAAAAAAAAAAAGGTTAAACCGACGCATAATTGTCACGTGTCTTCTCGTATCGCAAAGGTCAGCTAATTGGTAGTTTCATAACGGATTTTCATTCGCACAATCGTGTGTACATCGGAGCATTGTCGCGTGGCGAGTCGATGTCGGCCAGTGGATCGTCTGCGTTTGCGCGCTCGATCGATCAAATTCTACCTCGAAACCTGCCGATCCTACAGAATTCTACTTCCCTACTTCGCCTTTACAGAAGGTGGATCACCTGACAACGAAAGCACGCGCTTGCACGAACGTTAAATGATCGATATTCGCGGAAGGAGTCCAACTCCATCGAAACTTGTCAATCCATAGGATAATTCTTCGAAGTTTCAGTTTGAATTATACTTAAATTACATTATTATCAAATTATATTTAAGTCGAACTGGTGAACATAATCTTTTGAAAATTATAAATTAGGAAAATCATGTTGGACTCGATCGATACCTGAGTTGAGATATTTCATGATGCACAAAGGACTCATAGAATATTCTTTCAAAGTATGTGTAAAAAATATGAAGTCATATCGATGAAGTGATAATTTATAAAAAAACCTTGAATTAATCGGGTGTCAATTTCAATTCAGTATGAGAAATGTACAGAAGACCTGCAGCACAGAAATCAGTATTTTGAAAGGTAACTTCGTCGAACTAAACGTATATAATTGGTCAAATATTTTGAAGGTTGTATTCCTGCTGGTAAAACAGATAAACGAAGAGCGTTTCGGAAGGCCTCAAATGTACCGAATGAAGAAATCTCGATGGAGTCCAGAATCAGTGAAGATAACATTGATTCGAAACGGTGTGGCGTCAAAATTCGTCCCGCAATCCGCACGATTGCAACGAAATCGGCGAGGAGTCCTGTCACGATCGTAATTTCACGAGGAGCCAGGCCGGCGAATTGACATTTTCGGGCTGGGTTCTCTCGTACACCTTCTCGCTTTTTCCTTCTCTCCTCGTAATCCTTATCCCTCATCGCTGCTCCTACTCTCGCTCCTATTTTCAGTCTGCTCTCTCCCTAACCGTGATATTGATCCTCCTCCCGTGTCCCCGGCGTCGCGTCCCGACGACGCGTTAGGCTGCCTCGTTCGACCTAGTGTTGGCCGAGCGTCGTCGCCACGGACGCGGAGACGTCGCGAAACACCTAACCCAGGAAACAATGTATTCTCGCGTGTCCGACCTCTGACCCGTAGGTGTCACGAAGCCCGATGGCTCATGCATCGTGTCCAGGTTAACAGAAACGTTCGACAACCAGCGGGAGATTAGTCCGGAGCGCGGGAAATCCGCTTAGCAACAACAGCCCCGAAGGAATCGATAATGAAGCAACTTTCTTCGGAATTATCGTTCTTCGAGACGTGCTATGCTCGCGTTCGTTATCCCGGTGTTTGAAGATCGATGTTGCTGAATTTTTCAGCGACTGGCAACGAACTTCCGTCTTCGGATATCGTGCACTTCCGAGGAGGACGCTGACGCGTGGAGTCTTTGAAAGCGCGGAATCTGATGAAACAAAAATGGATTTAGAATTGCGA
Organism: Megachile lagopoda; assembly: GCA_036983795.1. NCBI lineage: Eukaryota > Metazoa > Arthropoda > Insecta > Hymenoptera > Megachilidae > Megachile > Megachile lagopoda. The sequence continues at coordinate 13,553,439 of CM072790.1, read as the reverse complement.
ACTCAGCGTCTTGGGCGAATTATTACTATGTCCATGGGGTACACTCGTGGCGAGGCTTTCCTAGAGAACACGACGTAGGGGAAAGAAGCCTGAATTTGGAAATCTGGGCTTTTGAAGATTTGGAGATACAAGTTTACAAAGTTGAGAAATTTAGAAATGCCGTGAATCATCCGAAAATATAGCAATTTGCATATTTGAAAAATTAAGACTGCGGATTTTCAAATTTAAGAAATTTAGAAATGTTTGGTGTTTTAGAAATTCACGAATTTCAAACCTGCCAAATTTTCAAATTTATAAACCCACTTTGGATTATTTTTCAGTTGATATATTTGATCTTCCGAAATGAAAGGCAGAAATCTCTTTTTCCTACATTCTTAACCAAAGGAAGCCTATATTCGAGTGTAATGGAACTCTCGTTGAAAATATTTGGGATCGACTGAACTACGACGCACCAGGTGCGTCTTCGTTGATCGTTACGCGACTACGAGAAACACCGAGTGAATTTCTCTCATCTCTTCTTCTCCACATCGATCGAACAGAACGAGTCAGTGAAAATGAAAGCAATGACACGAACTTCGGATGACATCCAGAAGCTAAGTAAAGAAACGATTGTAGGAACTCAACGCTTTTTATTGATAACAGTTCGAGATTCAACATGAACTTTTATTCTATGCGAAATGCCCGTGTATCGTATATAAAGTTATATAAATATTATAAATAATTAGGTGTATTTGTCCGGCTCGAGACTCCTCGATAAACCGACACGCGCACGAAACGGAGCCCATTTTTGTCCTCTTCGGCTGAAAACCGGTAACGTTTAATCATTGGCGTAACTAGGACCTTGTCCGAAATCAACCATAAATTGCTACATGCTCTGAAAATTTCTAAATACACCTGCAGGTTTAAAAACTTGAAACTTTTTAAATCTGACAATTTCAAAATTTCCATCGTCCTAAATTTTTAAATACTTTGTGGGATTTGTTGAGTCCGAAATTTCTAAATTTCTGAAGTTGTAAGTACGAGGACAAACTGAAAATTTCTGAATTTGGAAGTAAACGTAATGTTCGTAAATTTGAGAATATAGACGCGTTACATTCGTCATATATAGTCACGCGATAAATCGCCACGCGTTATATCCTAACAGGCTATACCGACCTTTATCTAGTTACGCCAATGGGCCTAATCAACGTCGATGGTGCAACAGAAAAGCAAAACTCGATCATCGCCAGTCTCTCTCTTTCTCTCTCTCACTCTCTCTCTGTTCTATTTCTCGTTCGAAACGTGGAAGAATCGAATGGCGTGCTTCGCGAGGACCGAGAACACCTTCTACGCGAAAATTATCGGTTCTAAAGTTCGGTGATCGGTCGCGAACGATTCGAGGCACTGTTAATTTATTTACCCCCGCGCGTTTTCTCTCGTGACGACGTGTATATTATAAAAGGAAGAACGATCCACCGTGACAATCGACATCAGCGCACGTTTCTTGCTCTCTCTTATTTTTTGGTTGGTCCCTAATGCTCTCTTTTCCCTACAAAAACGAATTGTTCTTGCCTTCTTTGTTTCTCGTTTATCTCTCGATTCTCAATCGTTCGTCCATTTACACGATTTAACCCTTTCGTTCTCTCATTCATTCGTTTTTCGTTCATTCAATGAATCGTATTCATGTATCATTATTATATCTATACATATTATATAATAGAACACGGGGGGAAGAAGGATGAGGGGGGAGAGAGAGAACAGAACAACACGTGGCGATTTTCTCTTTCTCTCGCGTCGTGCTTGATTCTCTCGATTTACATCGTTCATCGACGTGGACACGATTACAGCATCTGCCTCCTTCGGTTTCTTTTATCGTTTACTCTTTTTTTTTTTTGGAGATTTTCTCGAGTTTTTCTTGCTTTAGATTATGTTTCGTGGCCCCAATATTTTACAAGACAATAATGAACGCGTCGCTCCTACGTCCGATTCGAGGGAATTTTCCTTTATAATTATTGAAACGAACGAACGAACAAACAAACAAACAAACAAACAAACAAACAGAAATAGAAAAAAAAACAAAAGAACGATTCGTATTTTCGCTAATATCCGCGCGTACACGCGCGAGTGCGCGAATATAAAATACAATAATAGTTGTAGAGTGACGAGCGAAACTCCGCATCGGAAGTATTCGTGCACACTTTTCGGCGAACGGTCGAGGATATATTATATATTTATATATATTTATTTTTTCTTTTACTCCTTCCCTTCTTTACTCTCGTCATTTTCACCCATATCTATCGTTCGGTGTTCTTCGTGTAACTTTATGGATCCTTTTTTTTTCCTTGTTTTTCCCTCTATCACGACCCCTTGTTTCTTTCCAGATACTTTTGATTAGACGAACCGTGGATTGCTACTCCTTTTTTTTAGCTATGGAATGTATCACTATTTGGAAGATTAGTCGCAGACCCGTTTCACGGTAACGATGAACCGCGATTGCTCGTTAACCTCTATAAAAAGCGTTTCTACTTATTAACATATTGTACCATCGGTAAGATCTGTTCAGACTTTGCTCGAGTGATCACATAGTACAGTGGGACTTTTACTGTATACAAAATGGTTGCAAATGGTTGCAATGGGTTTTTCTTTTGGAAAAATTGATTCTACCATCTAGAGAAACTATCATGTACATTGTCGGTTAATCAAATTTTCAAATTTTCAAATTTAGAAATTTGGAACATCAGAAAATTGAAAATTTGAATCTTCCACCTTTGTGAATTTCTAAATTTCATAATTCGTGAAGATCCGGAACTTTGAGAAGTCAGAGATCTTCAAGTTAATTTTGATATTTAGACATTTTTGAATAATCTGAAAGTTTCTAATTTGTAACTGCTTAATGAAGGCATAGAACATCTGTGGATTAATAACCAAAGAAAGTACATTCTCAGATATTCAGTTGTTGCATAATCAACGTCACGCTACATCGCCGTCAGCATCGAAGTTCCTAATCTGAACTCCATCGTTGTACAATATGTTAATATTTGAAGAAAGAAAGAGTAATTTTGAACGGAACCTTCAACGAATTCACTTTGATCGCATCAAACGATTACTTACCGCGTCTATATATATGTTCGAACGTGCATAATTGAACGTTTGGCAGAAACAGAACGCTGTTCATCGTAGCGAAAACGGAGTTCGCACCTCACCGTGATTATTTCTCGTGTGCAACCTGTCGATTCGGCGACACAGCACATCCTGCGGGACTAAAACTCAATAAATACACTCGTTCGAGGTAAATGTGCTTTATCGCCGTGCAAAAAACATTCGCTTCACCCGTCATCATTCTCTCTGCACGCGTTTTTTTTTTCATCACACACTCTCGCCCATCTTTCGCTCCTTTCCATTCGTTCAACTCGATTACTATTATTTATTCTATATATATATGTATATATATATAGATCTGTATATATATAATATTTACCTATATCATTAGAGTTCTTAATTATAATCAGCTAAACTTTGCGAGCTTACGGTCCTGTGTGTATCTGTGTTGTATACTTTTTATGTACAGTCAAGATTTCAATTCATCCTGTAGCAACACTAACGCCGCGTTCTTAGGAAGCTTCTCATCGTCATTCTCTCCCTCTCTTTCTCTCCTCGTCAACAAACACAACGCGAGTCCTACGTACACTGGGCGGGCATGGTAGGCTATCCTAGGGAAAATGGCGACGTTACGGAAAATTACCTCACCAGATTTCTAGTTGATGAATACTCACATTTACTTATTTAAATTTAACCAAAATTAAAACCAGGTAAATTTGAGAATTCGAAAATGTTGGAACTGGGAAATTTTGCAATGTAAAGATTTTAGACTGAAAATTTAGAAATATCAAGATCGAAGACAAGTGACGTGAGATTTTTGTCCCTAAGTTGCCCTTTTCCAAAGGAAGCCCAAGTTGCACCGGAGTGTACACGTGACCGATCGTTCGAATCGAACGATTTCTGATTCAAGTTTCGATCGTCAATGGTCACGCGAATTCATCGAGAATCGAATATATATTTATATGTATTTATATCTCGTAATTGACTTTCTGTTAATTGTAAATACGCCGTCGCGGCATTGTTAAATACGCTACGATCTTAGCGGTTATGTCGTAACGTCAGCCGTGAACGAAACCTCGAGCGACGTACCGGTGATACACGACTTACTTTCTCCAGATCAGTTCATAAGTAATTTCCGAGCAACATTTCTTTCAAATTTTCTATCAATCCGTTCTGCACGAATTTTAAGCTGAACGCATTGTTACAGAATCGAAAGAAAAAGCGTTGAGTTAACTTAAAACTGACGGGCCTGTGGACTGATTCAACGAGAAAGTAAGTCTCATGCATCACTGTGGAACCGATCCCCGAGGGCATCAGCGAAAGACCGCCACGTTTTCCTCTTGAACACCCCGGATCGTGAAAAATCAAGAGAAGCCGCGTGATCTGGAGTGCGCGTCGAGGTCACCGTCCGGGCGTCGTCGACGCGTGCACTCGATAGAAATCGATCGATCCCGATCGCTAAAAAAACGGATAAACTTTTACGAATTCGTGGCTACGCTTGTACAAAACGAATTTCCCGCTTGCCTCTTGATTTTCCACACTTGTCCCACTCTCCCCTCCTTTCATTCTATCCCGTTCGCTCTCGTCTTTGCTGTTCCGATCGTTACCATAAAGAAATTCAATTTTCCTAAAACGTGATTGCCTAGAAGAATGCGATCGTCAGCCAAGATAGCTGCCGAAAATGCTCTACGACCGGGTCTCTGTGCACCCCAGGTCGAACCTGGACCTCAGGTTGCTCAGCTCCAGAATTGTCCATCCTCTGATCCGGAGATCGGGACACTCGAGGAGATACTTCCGTTTCTCGTGTTTATTCCTACTACTGTACATGGTGCACGGTTGAGGCCAGTTCGACTGGATCGAACACCCTGACGTTTGCGCGAGGATGGATCAATCGATCAACGCGGAGGACCTTTCCGGGGTCATCGTGATCGTCACTGCTCCACGGAGGTGGCTGTTTCTTCCATCCTCGTATCACTTCTCAAGCGTGATTCATTCGCGGTCTGCTCATCCATTTTCTGTATCCATCTTTACGATGAACATGACCCGAGTGAATTGCATCTAACCTTGCTTCATTTATATTCGTCTAACCGCTCCAGCCTCCGTTCCGAGCGACGATTACGCTCCACTTTGGTTCATTGATTGCGCGATATCGTCAAGCGAATCGTCGAAGCACGACGCGACTCAGAAAGTGGATTTACTCGCGGCGGTGAAACCGTCGCAGAAATCGTAACGCGTGCTTCGACAGGGTGATCGATGTGGCGCGTTCGCGTCGCGATCGTGTTTGCAACCGACCCCGACAACGTTCGATTTCCCGAATAGACCGCGATACGCGTGGTCTTACAGAATATCGAGGTTGAAGCCCGCCGTTGAGTCGAGGGAATTCAGCAGCTCCTGAGCGCTGAAGTTCGACGTGTCTCCGGTCGGAAGATTCTCCAGAAATTCGAGGCTAAAGTCCGCAGCGGCTACGGACGGGTCCGTGGTGGTTGCCGGCGGTTGCGAGTGTTGCTGTTGCTGTTGTTGCGGCAGACTGCGCACTCCTGGACTGCCTGCGCCGTACTGCTGATGCGGGTGCAGAGGGGAACCTGGAAACATCGCATCACACGTGATCGATAATGACATGTGCTTTCTATTCGGAAAAATTTAGCGCATTTCAGAAAATATGGTCATATTCGAAATTGTGATTTTCTTACAAAAAGAGTTTCTTTGAATTTGAACTCTTTCAGAAAGATGTGCCAAGATAGGTACTTTTAATCTCATAAGCTACAAATACTTGAAGATTCAAAAATCTTAAATTTATACATTTTTGAGAATGTTCAACTGTATAAGTGTATGGGAGGATTATTTATATGACTACTATTACAATTCTTACCGAATACGAACTCGTAAGTCACAATGACTACTTTGAACTTATCGACACGTCTATCGTTTACAAAGGATTAACAAGCTTTTGTACGTCGATCATGTATCTTTCTGCATATCGATTTCTGCATAAATAGTGACTAGTTTAAAAGATAACGAAAATGATGCATTAGGGTAACCGATCAGCGCGTCGTCGATACACGATCGACACCTGACACACGGTGCACTATGATTATGACACATGGTGCATCGACAATGTTTCGATAATGACACTAAACGCGTTAAAATAGATATCAGAAGAGATTGATGTCTGTATTGTTCCTGGCAAATATAATATTGCGAATATACCATAATGTACCAAGTGTTTACGATTATAAAAGTACAATTTGATTTTCTTCAAGATTGAACAGAGAATAGAATTAGATTCGGTCAAGACTTACCGGTTCCGGTACTGCTGACAGAGTTGACTGATGAGGATTGCGACATTTGCATCTGCAGGGACATCTGATTATTACTCTGCTGCATGGCTAATGTCTGTTGCTGGTGTTGCTGCGACAGTAGCTGCTGCATTTGAGTGCTGTTAGCCATACCGGAACCACCGATACCTCCGCTTTGTGAACGAATCAGCTGTTGATGTTGCATCTGTGCGGCGTTCATCTGCATCCCGCCTGTGCCACCCATACCGAAGCCACCTGCAAAATACCATCAATGGTTTCATTTAATTTGATACTTCTTCATTTTTTCATGTTCTAAACTCTTCAATTTCTAAATTTCCCAAATGAGAAAAAATTCTCAAATGCGAACTACATGGAACAGAAATGACTACATGGTATGAAACTACATGGTAGTGAAATCGGCGTGACAGTCGAAGTACTACTGATCCTCGTTACAGCCCATCCAAAGCACCGACTCCATCAAAAAGTGGCAACACTTATGACCCCGAATCACACTAGGAACACATTACACGGTATAAAAAGCAACATCGTTTCGTCACAGTCGGCGTCCGCGTAGAAAATGAATTCTGAAGATCGCGGCATAACCGAAGACAACTTAAGTAGCCAACACCGATGGGGTCGAGCAGGAAAAAGGGCGTAACTAACCGAATACCGCCCTCCTCTTCGCGCGAATTACCACCATGAAAGGATCGTGAACACGATATGGGTCCATCGACGCTTACCTTGGTGACCTTGCTGGTTAAATTGCGATCGCATCTGTGTTTGAAAGCCCTGTTGCTGCATCAGAACGTGTCGCCACTCCTGCTGAGCTCCACGACCCGCGATACTGTTCCCCAGGCTATCTGGAGGACCGACGCTGACGTTAGGCGGCCGTTGATTATTAGTTCTAGGATATCCGAGACGTTGGTGCATCTGATGCATCCCACCGATGGCGGCCATACTACCGCCACCCATGTACATGTTGCCACCGGCAGCGTGCAGCGCTTGTTGCTGCTGCTGCGCCATTTGTGGCCTCAACATTGGACCTGCGAGCAAAAAGAATATGTGCAATTGTTACTACATACTTGTTACTTTTCTTCTTACGAATGTTGGTACGCTGAAATGTATGAAACGTACAAGTATTGGTACATGCAGGCTGTATGTTACATACAGGCTGATTCACATGAGTCGAACACATATGACCTCACATAACTTCGGATAACTTCTGAAGTACATGTTCTTTGAAAGGATTTTTTGTATCAGTAACATGATTAGATGGTTCAAAAGGTCGTTCAAAGTTACATGGTTCAAGACTAGTTACATCATTCAAGTTATGTGGTTCAAGAGTAGTTACTTCGTTTAAGGGTAGCTCCATGATTCATGTATTACACAGTAAGTGTACAATCTTGATAGGTGAAGGTGTTTGAAGACACATATTTAAGAAGTTATTCAAGATATGCTAGATAACCCTGTACTTTGAAGAAAATGAACTCTCAATCAGTTATATTTATAACGTTCACCAGTATATTTTATCATACTAAATATAGAAGTCTGGCATCTATAATTACAGAAAATATCAGATACGAGAGGGATGTGTCCGCTACAGATATTCATTTCTACCTTTCCTCGATCAATTAAGATTACACGAAAAGCAGAGAGTTCTGCATCTTCATATCTGCAGTTCCTAGCTCATAGGAACCTGCCTCGTAAAATCAAGTGTGGTATCGGCGTCTGAGCAATTTGATATTTTTAAAACATCGGCAGAAACAGGATTCAATTAACGCGGATAGTAATCGATCGTAAAGAGTCCGAGGCTAGTCAGATACAGGGTTAGATACCTATTTCAAAAAGAAGTCGCTTTAATGCTCTGTGGATTTTCGTTTGGATAGAATCTTATGAAAGTAGCTCCAGGCAGATCGATACAAGCCTTGTACGAGCTTACGGTGTAGAAGAATATTTACGACCCTCTCCCCGTTTTATCTGGTTCGCGTTCTTTTCTTTCTGATTCGCAACGTACCGGTCCGTTTCTCTCGAATATTCGTCTAAATGTTTGTTAAAAAGTACGCGAACGCTCTAATGCTCGTTCCGCGGATCAAATATTTTTTCGCGATTATTCGTCTACCTTTTATGTCCGCTCGATTCAATTTCCCTTGCGTTTCTCTCTGTGTAACCGGAGTAAATTCGGCGAAAATTCTACGCGCGGTAATCTCATTTTTTAGTCAATTTAATCCAACGTTTCGATAATATTTAGTTTCCTATGCTAACACGGAAAAGCGGTTGGTAACCGAGAAATTCGTCAGGATTGAGAAATTTGTCAGAATTTGTCATAACTGAGAAATTTGTCAGAAGCTGTCGTAACAGAGAAATTTGTCAAAACCCGTCATAACTGGGAAATTTGTCAAAACTGAAGTCAAATTCGAAGACCTTCGATCAGTTACTTGTCGAGAATGAATCGTAATAAGCGAGCGAAAGAACAGGCAAATTGTAATTCAAATTTTCCGCGCGTATCTGCATATGTATGAAGGCATTTGGATTAAGTACTTAGACAGAGCGTATTGTTATATCGACTACGTACCCGAAGGTGGCATCGGTTGTTGCGTAACCCTACGCATAGGTCCAGTGTTAGGAAACCTTGCTTGCTGACCCATGCCAATTCCAGCATGCATCATCTGGGCCTGAGCAGCTTTGTATTCGGGTGGTGGTGGCCTCACACCACCCATTCCTCCTGCCATATGTTGCTGTTGTTGCATCACCTGAAAATATCACCAGATAGCATTTGATTATTCTCAATTCAATTGTGTTTCAAAATGTTAGTCTTGATAGAGGTTCACAGATGTTGAGGACTCAAAGAGCAAAGTTCTGAATTCTCACTGTTTCCTACTGTTGAAGTTGTAGGTTATCGAATTTTCATAATATCCGAAGTTGCGAAGTCCCAAATTCCTGAAGTTCCAAGCTTCCTACGTTCCACGTTCTCGAAGGGTCAAGCTCCCTGTTCAAAATTATTTGAAGTCCTAAACTTCCAAACTCTCAAACTCCTAATGTCTCAATCTCTTACAGTCCCAAACTCTCAAAATTCCAAATAACCCAAGGTCCCAAGCTTCCAAAGTTCCAAACTCTGAACATCCCAAACTCTCAAAGTCCCAAATTCCCAATGTCTCAACCTCCCACAATCCCAAATTCCCAAAACTCCAAATTATGCAAAGTCCCAAGCTTCCAAACTCTCAAACTCTCACCCTATTAAACTCCCAAACCCCCAAAAATCCAAAGTGACCAAAGTCCCAATCTTCCAAAGTCCAAATTTTGTCCCTGGCCAATTAACCACGTACCAGTACGCCTTTCGTGTCTAAAATCTGAAGGTCACCCGACTGCATGGACTTGATCAGCAGCATATATGAACCGTAAGTCGAAAACGGTGATACAAATGGGTTAGAAAGTCGAGCAGTGGTGAATTCCAAAGGAATAATTACTACTCGGTTCGCGGAACGCATCGATAACTCGTTACGAGTTGCATTGTCGTCAAGCCAACGAGCACGGAAGTTCCATGCATCGGTGTCGTTGCACAAGTCTTCGTGGATTGCATTTCCACTTCCTGGTGTTACGCGTTAGTCAACGAAAGTCTACGACGTTGGACGGAAAAGTGACCAGAGACACCTTCTTTTACCATTTACTCCTGTCTTCCTTCTTCCTATCACATTCTTTGGCGGGAATTTTAAACGCTTCAATTCTTTGTGACATCTTTACGGTACTTACAATTAAATTTCTCTTTTGATCATTGATATGACATTAGATAATAAGTACTTGGATTTGTCTGACATTTTGAGATGACATTTTGTGTGATACTTTGATTTCTATTTTTTTTTGATCGTTAATATGGGATTTTTTAATAGAAAGGTTGCAACTGTAGATTTTGTCTCGATATTTTATATGCTTGTAAGTTTCGAATGTCATACAATATTTCATTTTGTAAGTTTTCATATGTCACACATGCATAGACACTCGTGGTCTAATACTACCATGTACTAAGACACGCTTCATAGTTCACGAGAAATGTTATCAAAGAGACAACAAATATTCGACAACTACTTGCAGGTTTTCATACGATTAAAGAGAACGACGATGGCACAATGTCCCTGTTTCGAGCGTTCTCACGCGTTCGAATCTCACGGGCGAGGAAAAGCAATTGAGCCTAACATCGAATAAGAAACGAAGCGGAAGGTCGACACTTGACGAAGGATGACTAACCAATTGCGCGAAACCTACAATTAGTAAGTGGAGCACGATCGGAGAGCTGCCTTCGATACCTTAACGTTGTTAAAGTAATGGTTGGTATTATAACTGAGTCATTCGTTAATAAATCCATGTTGCATGTCCGCCAGCGCAACGTGACTGCACCGCATCGCCGAGTGCATCCTGCAGATCTGTAAATCGCTGATAATTCCGCGCTGTTGATTTCAATCTTCCCACTAGTTTGTTTGTCGAGAGAGACTCGATAAATCGCTTTGATAATCGATTATAAGCACGACGCTTATGGTCGAGGGTATATAATTGAAATATTATACATTTCATGTGATACTGCACCTGATGCCGTGTTTCAAGTTTCCGTACTTTCAGATCTCTATATTTATAGATTTACAAATTTTAAGATCTTTCAATCTCTATACTTCTAGTTTTATAGATTTCTATATTTATAGATTTCTACAGCATTAGATCGCAATAGCCATAGATTCCTATACCCTCAGATCCCAATACTCTTAAATTTCTATACCCTTAAATCTCTACATCCCCAGATCTCAATAGCTCTAAATTCCTGTACCAACAGATTCCGATACTCTTGGATTCATATATTCTTACCTTTCTATAGTCATAAATCCCTATACCCCCAAATCTCCACATTTCCGTACCCCTATACCTCTACATCCCCATATCTCTATATTCCTAGATTTCTAGATATCTAGATCTCTATATCCGTAGCTCCAAAAACCCCTACATCCCTCTATGTCCCTACATACCCCCTACACTGCCACTAAAAGACCAATAAAACAAAAATCGGAAATGTTGGACAGCTAAAATAAAAGTGGAAAGAACGAGAATCGAATGATATATTATCGAAAATTAAGTGGATACGAATAATGGGTTCTTGATCGTGTAACGTCGAATGAAGTGGCGAATGAAGGCGTGATAGGAATTCAGAAAGTCGTGTCGATCCCGATGGCTCGACAGTGATTTTGCATTCGATCTTTTAAGTAATTTTTCAATAGCACACCGGCGAACATCGTTCGAGAAGGTAATTCGTGGAAGACGACGATTCAGTGACAGTAATTGAGCCCGTGGACACAGTTTCTTCGGATGCAAATTGAGAATGCATAAAAGATGAAGAACACCGTGCCGGACAAGATGTAAATGACTGCATGCAAATGTTGTCTGATTGCAAAGTTGTCGGCGTTACATTATACCAGCGGGTAACTAGAACAACAAGTTGATACGAATGAAAGTCGCCCGCACTTTATTCTTTCAGTTTCTTTCGTGGAGGGCGAGAACTTTGACCGGGTGCAAAAGTAAGAATCTTAAAACGCGTTGCATTATATAGGGGACAGTATGAAAATATGGTAATTAAGATTCTGAAATTGTTATAATTTACTTTCTTCAACGTTGGAAATGAACAAACGGAGAAAGATATCAAAGATAAAGTGCTAAAAATTTCTTTGACGTCTTCGATGTTATAAAGTAAATTTAACAATCTAATTTAGTTTTCAGAATATTTTACCTTTCATAAATATTAGACAGGAAGAAAGAAGCGTGTATCGAGGAATTTAGTTTACCGAACGATTAACTTTCTTATCCGGGGAAATCATAAGAAAAGGCAAGAGTCGCGGTTATATCCGACATTAGGTTCCCTACAGGAAACGCGGGCGAACACAGATTTTCCGGTTGCAGAAAAAGTTTCCATTCATTGTTCCGCGACCTCTAAGAAGCTCCTCCTATTTGTGCCGCTTCTTTCAGCACGATGGAACAGAAGTTGCAAAGGAGCCGCGATACCTGTTGCACGACGACGACTGAATCACCGGATACGAACTTAATGTTTCGGATAACGCGCCGCCAGAGATATCGCGACGTGATTTCTTTCTGATGCTCGATAGTCGATCCATCACCGTGTCGGGAATAAGCTTCCGGAACATGGTATTGTTCGCGCCGACAGCTACGAAAAAGATTGGCAAACAAATCACGATTCCGACGAGACGTGAACGCACCCTTCGATCAATTCTTGCTGAATCTTGGAGTAACTCGTTTTGCGACACGAATTGAATCGCGTAATCGATTTGGACCGATGGGCAACTATGCCACAGAGCGAGGGCGCATTGTAGACTTGCACTCACTGATCGCTAGATTTCAAATATTTTCGAGTACAATTTTATTTTTGTGATAAGTGATTACTTATGAAATTATAATTACAGAATAAATGGGAAGTGATGCAAGCGAGACTTTGAAGTCACAGAGCGTTAATGCTGGAAATGATGCAAATATTATGTCATCATGATTAATGACCAATTCTTAATTCACTGTGACGTTCTCGTTCTGTCAGATTTATATTAGATCAGATGCACGTCTTTATGGACATGATGTCCTGTGTGACTTGTCCATAGCAGAACAACTGTAAAATTAAAAGTGTTCACTCAGGTATCGAAATACCGCCGTTATTGCAAAACTGCACGAATAATTTAACAAAGGAAATTAAAGCTGCTGAAATATAGAACGTACATGCGTTTTAGATCACATTAATCCCATTTTAATCAGCATTATTTACCCTTCAATCACCCTAACCAATCCACTAGGATCAATTCCTGAAAGTATCTCCGCTATCTTTAACAAGCATATTTCAAAAGTAACCTTCGATAGTATCAAAGCTCGTATAATTAGAGGTCGATGGAGGATTAACCTAAAACCGGTACCGATCCTTACCAACGACGAACCATTTCTATTAGCATAGATAAGCATCGTGTTCAGAACCATTAGGTAATTAAACCATAAACCAACCTTTGTTCACGCCCTCGAACGCGAGAGCACGTGTACAAAAGTTTCGAACAATCGATTAGGGAGGAAAGTATACAACGGACACCAACCTGCTGGGCGCGCATCAGTTGTTGTTGCTGAAGAAGCTTCGCGTGCTGATGTTGATCCACCTGATTCTGCGGCACTTGTTGAGGATGATTGCGAGCTCCTGCAGCCCCTGCAGGCTGCGGAACGCCACCTGCAGCTGCGGCTCTTTGTCTCAGACTTTGTTGAGTGAAATTGATCGTCTGAGACTGCGAAACAGAACAGTACGTATCGGTTTGTCCGCCTGGTCCTGACTGATTCTGACTTTGCTGCTGATTAAAGTACATGCCCTGTTGAGCCGCCACTGATACGCCGGGTTTCAGATCACCCGTGAGCTGCATATGCTGACCTGCAGACACCTGTAATCAGAACAGACACTGACATTAGCACTATCACCTTAGACTGCAATTTTAATCATGTATATGTTGTAAAAGACACAAATCTTTGAAGTAAACTAGGGGATTTTTTTCGAGGAATGGACCTCGATTTTGATGCACGTTATCAAGACCACCTTTCAGAAGGTTTTGTCACTCGTTTATTAAAAAATTGTAAAACGGAGTTAACCTATCGTATACTAGTTATGTTACAATGAACTATGTTCTGAAGATATTGTCCAAATAAGAACAGTCCTCTGTTATACCATAAGATATGAGCAACAAGTATAATACATTATAATAGAGTGCTTCATTGGTTAGATTAAATACAGCTATTATATCAGTAATTAATGTTCTCAAGATACAGATCTCGGCACCAAAGAGTAACAAATAACTTATCAAACCGATCAGTTGATTCGCAACCCTCATACTCTCCACAATAGAATGATCAGCAAGTAATCGTTTAAGAAAAGACTCAGATCCGAATCTGCATAGAGTAATCTGGCAATCTGCATCGTGAATTTTCTGTCAGCAGGATACCGCAATCATTACGACAAAGGTTTTATCGTAGCACACGGTGATTTAGCCCGTTTCGCGTGATCCACGATCGAAGATAGATCGGATCGATCGGTGCTTTTCATCGGGAGACTGGAACGACGAACAACGAGCTCGCCACAGGTGGGCTGGAATTTGATTTCTTGCAAAAAAGCGGTGGACAAGTGGCGACTATTGTCCTGTCGTCGCTTGTATCGTGGCCAATGATACAAAATGGCTACCGTTCTTCGATAACTCATCCACCGAGCGGCAGGGAAAAAGGACCGAGGAAGACCAAGGCACGATCAAGGTTTGTATAGCTTCGATGACTTTTGACCCCAGATAATCGAGTCGATCCAGTCCGATTTCATGCTTCCTCTCATCACATCTCTACACGGTGTCATCGTTTACGAAGGACACTTACAGACTTAGTTTTGGATCAATGTTAAGCTCTGAATCTGTAATGTTCTTATGATTTGGTCTTTTGAAAAGATTTGATGCGAGGTCCACTGTATTTTATTGTGCGAAAATGAATATATGTTCTGTGTGTTCTTGATCCACTCTTGATCCATCCTTTGTTCGTGTCGTATGAAAATTGACGCGATACCTCGTCAGTGCTTTATTATAGCAACTGACTTATGACCAACATGGCCGAGTCTAACTGTCACAAGGTCGTAAGCATAACCGAGCCAAGCCTCTATCGTTTTCTATAGATATCAAATTTTCAGTTTCTACTTCAAACGCAAGATCGTGTCGCCGGTCACCGATTGAATTGAAGTACATACAGGAACCATGTCCTTGTAATTTATTTGTCGGATAGGAAAATATTTGGATGTCAGAAGATCCGAGCTCGTTGACCAACCTGAATTCTGCACGGTCACGGTGCTATTTCACCGAGACAATGGCGCACCCTTTCGCGTTCTCCGCGAATAATCTTCATTACGGCAATTAGCGTCGCCTGACGTTCGCAGACCTTCCTCTTCAGCTTCGTTTTGCAAGTAGAACGGCTCGCTCCGAGCACCGACCGCTGTTATATCAGGTGCCACGGAATTTCAGGAGTAACATCATCGCCGGGTCCAGTTTGCATAACAGATGTTTGTTGTTAAGTTTCTGTAAATTGGCCGGAGTGTAAAACCTTGACGGCACTATTAAAGAAGCACGTTTCTACGTAGCTTAACGAAGAACTATTCACCTGGCCATTTTACAGAATTTTTGTATAGACACCGTTACAATTTCATTTAATATTTCCATATCTTGTATTGTGAATCCAAATGTTAAATCCTGGCTATACTAGTATGATGAATATAATGAACACTAATGTTGGTATAGTGAATTTCCTAATTAGCTGATTAGTTTGCGGTGCAACCACCGATGACCCCCGCAACATCGAACGAATGAAATGTTCGTGAGTTCGTGCGAACTCGACTACCTCCGTGGCAGTGAAAACGATTAAAACCACGAGCACGTAAGCCGTACATACAGCAGTCTCGAGCGGAAACGAGCGGGCAAAGTTACGTGTTTGCAAGGGCCAGGTAAAGCGACAACACCGGTGGCTTTTAGTTATGACGCCAGCAGAGAAAGCCAGTCGGGCCCAGGTCGCGCATAATTAGCCTAAATCACGACGGGCCGTCCCGCTGGGAACTCCTGGCCACGACATCTGCATAGCACGTGTCTTGTTATCTCCTGCTTAGGAGGACTGAGGAGTTTCACCGAAACTGCGAGAGCAGCCCTCGGCTTTCGTGGACGAGTCCTGGAACCTAATGTTCGGACGGGAATACTAATATGGAGAATCCAACAACACGTTCTAATACCTTCTACGGTCTATGAGACGTTTTAACGCCCTCTGAAGACGCTCGTTTTACTTCCTTCGCGTGTGGACCATCTTGTTCCGTTGTCTCCGGAAGGATTTTCGTCGAATTTGGTTATTTGGAGATTTGGATCTCAAGATTTGCGGATTTGGGGATTTTGAGACTGAATAAAAATGAAGAATTTTTGCATTAGGGATTTGGAGATTTGAGGATTTGCAGATTTAGGCACTTAAAGATTTCGAATTTTGAGAAGTTGGAAAGTTGTGAATTCGTGGTTTTAGGAATTTGGGAATGAAAATTAAATAATATGTATGTGAAGTCCAGACTCTAAGCAAAGCATACCGCCTACAAAAGAGGCAAATATTTTCTCGTCGACCGATTTTGACGAATGAAGAATTGCAGGGACTTAAACTCACGTCTGGTTGCAATTGAACACCGTTAATGACGGCGGTACCATTAACGATCGTACATATTCCTCGAACGATTTGACGATGCAGCCTCGCGAACAAACTCGTCTCATCGATCGTTCGACGCGCACCTATAGATACACGTATTTCGCATAATCACCATCTTCGCTACTATGTAGCCGGTGGGACAGATTAGCAAACCTGTTACAACCGATATTCAGCGTAGTTATCCGAAGTATAGTTATCTCGTCAGGTACTAATTATTAATTACACGAACGGATAGCGCCGTCTCGAGTAATTAATAATATCCGTTTCAAGCTGTGATTGCGAGTGACTGCGCGCCACGTTATCGATCTGAGAAAACCCACCTATACATACACATATACATGTGTCTGTCGTGTATTTCTCCGATATCAGTACGAAAATGTCGCTCGATCTGTGTCCGTGATTTAAAGCAACGAATTTGCATCGTTGTATGCGCTCGACTTAAATTTTAACAGTTTGGTGTCCCTTGATTTAGCGATGGGGAGGCTTGATGGTGAATCAGCGTTTAATAGCGTTGATTCGTGTTTCACTGTTTTCAAGGATTGTTCTGTGTCATGTTGCTCTATTACCCCGTTAAGGAGGTAATTAATTTTCTCGCTATTAATTATTCGCGGTACTACTTAGTCATTGCGATGTACTTATTAACAGTTTGTAATTACTTGTGTTACCAGTTACGTGAAATCTATCACTCGCGTTAATTATTCGGGACTCGTGTTAGGTTACTTGACAAACAATTGTTACTATTTATCAGTTACTGTCACTCGTAGCGAATTATTTAATTTACTAGCTGTTTCTTGCTATCTATTCATCTTACTACATAAGTAGCTATTTATTAGCAATCACACGTTATTAATTTTACCTGCTACTTGTTACTGATACCACATCAGAACTTCCGAGAGATATTTTCTATCTTCTTTCTAACTTACAAATAATATTCGTAAGGAGACAATTATTAGGCCACGAGCAGGTCGGCACGGATGAAAGCGTGGCTAATTCGCGTATAAAAGCATCGTCGTCATCGCGTTGCACGGAAGCGTGAGCGGGTAGCGAGCGAGGAATAGCGTTGCGGCTAATATCGCGATGCCGTAATCGCTAATCATAGCGCTCGCGACTTGGCTCGTTCCGCTGTTGAGTGAGCAAGTTGTTCCACACACGAAAGATATGAAAGCCCGAGGAAAGTCGTGGTGTTCCGAGCTTCTGCTGTTCGATCGTTGCCGAGCAACAACGAGCCGAGATGGGAATAGAGACGCTGAAAAAGGCTCGAATGCCGGAAAACGTGGGCGGATGTTCTTGCCGAGATTGGGGTTAGCCGAAGAGATGGGATTGGGAGTACAGGTTGAAAAGTCGAATGGAAATACAAAGCTCGTTTGAAGCGTCCGATGAATGGCTTGAAAGACGCTCGAATTTGATACGTTGAAGGCTCTAGGGTCAGTTGCTTGTTCACCGGGTACTTTCTTGATTACCGGCTGAACATTCTTTCATTTCACCAACACTGCTCCTTAACCTCTTATGCTGGAAACTGACAAATGCACAATCCAGTTTTTCTAAACCGTAGAAAATTATTTGGTTACCTCGCTGCGACTTCAGCTACTTTTGTCGAAACAGAACAAAAATATCTTCAAATTAACTTTGTACGGAGCTTAAATTGATTTCATATGAAAATATGCTTCGTTATATTAGAAATTTATGACGAGTATGATATCGATCGGTCAAGTGTAATTGTTAGATTCGGATAAATTTAACTCACAAAATTAAATCCAAGCTCTACCAGCTATTTTAACAGATTAACTTGTTCACAGTCCGATATTTCATCCGAAAGTAACTGAAGACCCTTTGTGCTTGAAGGTAACCAACCTCCTAACTGACAGACCCTTATTTTGCAGTGTCTCATTTGATCGGGTATAATCGTTAAACTCGGTCAAATTTATCGAACTTTCAAGCTCTTCTACTTTCTACCGTACATTTCAACGACGGTAGATGTACACAACTTATTCGTAACCCGCTTTCGAAAGTGATTTCAGCTTGAAAGTACCTGGATACGCAGCGCACTGTCTCACGATTTGCGGTATCTCTAATCATTAAATTCGAAGAAATTTATCGAACTCTCGATCTCCTCTGCTTTCTACCGCATATTTGAGTAACAGTAAAACTTGTTCATATCGCGGTGTTTCGTTCGAAAGCAAAGACTCAGCTTGAAAGTATCCAAGCTCGGCAGTCTCACGATTTGCTCGTTTGAGAAAGGAAAAATTCCAAGTTCGAAATAACGTTTCGCAAGGATTCAGCTAATACAAATTGCCTTAACAGGTGTGTTGGTCGTTGTCGGTGGTAGCATCGGCGCGTTGAATGTGTACCGAGAGTGGCATGCAGGGTGGGGACGAGGGTGGAGGTCACCGTCCGAAAGAGGTACGCTCGTAGAATCCTCCGCTTCGTTTTCGTCGTTCCTTCTCCCTCTCGAATTCTCTCGTTTCTCGTTCTCCTTGGTCTTGAACGATATACACCTCTTCCTGCCACGCAATTGCCCTCTCTTTCCCTCTTCGAGTACACGACGCTCGATGCACTTTGGATTCCTGCTCGCAACGAGGTGGGATTCTTCGCGAGGTGTCTATCTGAAGGTCGCTCGGCTCGAGCTAGCGTGCATTCGTCGATGTACGTATTTTCGAGCGTGTTGCCGCGAGCAGAAGATGCTCCGGGAGCTTATACACGCTGCTTCGAGGAGCGAATATGCACGCAGAATCGTGATGCTTCGTTTCTTTTTATTTACAGGTCGTGTCTCGACTTCCCTTTTCGATTTCCACGACGCCATGTTGTGGATGTTTAGACGGTTTTGTACGGTAATAGCAGAAATATAACGTGGCCGTAAATTCTGTTCAACGACTCTTGTGTTCACGCTTCATTTGCTAGAAAAACGAGCGATCATCGGACCCATCTGGCGAGATATTCGGTACGATGTCGACCATATTCCTTTATCAAAAGTAACTATTTCTAACGCGAGGTTATCGCTGAAGTAATAATTTTAAATAAAATTATCTAAACCAAAAGGGAGCTTCAGGAATATATACTAACGAATTAGAACAAAAAACTGAAATAGCTATCTGCATTTTTAATAATCCGTGTTACAGTGTCGATCTATATTCGTGAATTTTCGTTTATAGTAACAGTAACCGTATTAAACATCTCAAATCCACAGTTACAATAATACCAGCTTAATTTCGCACAAATTTTTAATTCTGTATAAAATCTATGCATATCATAGAAATACTTCGTATCTAACGCTGACCGAACGCGGTCACTATTCTCCCCAAGAATATCGGAAAAAAAGAGCGGGTGTATCGTTGATCTGTCGGCGGAAATCCGGTAGCCATCCGTGTTTCTATCCTCGAAGGCAGCTCCGAAAAATGGCTGCTGGATAACGAACAGGAAACTGCGAACACTGTGCTGGTAACGGAATAATCCGGTCGAAAAGTTAACACCGTAGAACAATGGCGCGTTTCGAGTCGCTGCTCTGCTTCTCGTAATCCCTCTCTCGGCATAGAGTACGCAGAAACAAGGAGAAAGAAACGAGAAACGGCCACCGGAGGATCTCTGATACCTCTGATGCAACCGGAAAGCTGGACTGGCTGCTTCGTAGCGATCTTCTCCTTTCTCTCGCTCCCTATTAACTCTACAAATATGAGCAACGCGTTATTAACTTTACGCGAACGATCTCTGGAACGGAGATCCTTATCCTCGCGGACGATTAAGTGAAAAGGAAGCTGAGTCGTTCGAAGCTATCTCAATTTGAAGTTCCTTATTCAGGATGTGGAGAGATTACTCGTGTTCGATTTAAATTCTCAGTTAGCTCATCATGAGAACTCGCTGGAGTCTCGATATATGGCCCCGGTTGTCGGAGAAAAATTGGCGATAGGATCGTGTAACAATTCTCGAAGGCCACTGTCATGTAGTACATTGAATGTCAAAGCTGATGGTATAATTTTGGAAGTTTGTAGATTTGAAATTTATTTATTTATAAATCCTACAGTTAGCAAGTTTGAAAATTACATGTAACCAATAATATTTTGTTGTACTTTTGGTCATTTTCTAATTTACCTCTATAAAGATATGTGTAATTATACATATGTGTTTAGTCATCCAAAGATCACATCTGTGGACAGTGCTACAATTTTTGTATACATTTTATATTGTATCTTGTATATATTTTTGTATAACGAATATTTTCTGGATTTATTTATGTAACACAGATTAGAATATAATTAGACTAAATAACCTCTCAATCCATGGAAAGATCAATTAATTCCAGAACTGACACGAAGCGAAAGTGATAAATTTAATAATCGTGTTTTGGTTAGTAGAAAATGTGGAAGAGAATTTAGTAATGTAATTGAATCGTGATACTTGTATCGTCTCTCACGAATCGCGCGAAATTACTCTTCATCGTTTTACCACTTATTACCCACTAATTAATGTTTCTAAACACGGGGATGAATAGCTGGCTCCTGGAAAATCGGCTAGACGCGGTTCTATCGAACGGACTGGTTAGAGAATCACGGGTAAGCATGCATCGTGTTGTCGAGAATAATGGCGGGAATAAAACGAGGGAAAAAGGAGCTGGATGGTGGAACGTGAACACAGTGGAGGTGAAGCTCGTCGGGGAACCATGGAATCGTTATTTCTCGCGCCTAACCGGTCATCCACATTCTGCTTACAGCACTTACACGTACATCTCGAGCACTCCATCTCGACAACAAGAATATCACGATTTCCATCCATTTTTTCTTTTAAAATCGTACGTTTTCTCGGGCTGACTATAATCGGTCGAAGGCTGTCCTTTAAACACGAGTGACGAACAAAAATTCGGAAAAATTTGTATCTCTTCTTCATAATCATTTAGGCGATTACACATCGCGTTAACGTTCCGTGGAATAATTACAACGATACTTTGTGGGTCTATAATGACCCAACAGCGATCGTTCGTAAAACTATTTCGATGGTGGCTGCATCAGTGTTAAAAGAATTCACACGTGTTTTACCTTTTATCGTATCGCTAGAACAGGCCGTTACATTTTCCTCTGTCTGTTGAACAGGTCCTCCATTTTACTCTCTACGGTATGAACATGTTACCTCTCACACCGTGAACACTGGAATGCTCTTCCACGAATCAAATTATAAACCGCATTTCAGCTTCTACCGTTTCCCGCTCGCGGTCGTAATCCTCCTATGGCCGAAACCTTTTTTCCATTTTCTCTTCTGTTACATTCATTTTCTTTTCATTATCTTTGCCGTTATTTGCCCGCTGTTCGTTAATCTTTTGCGATGAATTTACAATTATTCCGTGACACGTAATACGCGTAACTTCAAAATTATTCAAACCCGTCGAAATGTTTCGTTTATCCGCGTTAATATCTAATTCAACAGCTTGAATAACGGATTAAGTTTCGAAATTTTATTCGATCGTTCGTACGCAATAATTTCCATCAATTTTGCAAACGTGCATTTCAATATTCAATCGTTCGTGATTCGCGATGAATCGAAATGTTGTAAACCTATTATTTCATCGATCGTAAAACATCGCGGAAATTAATTACGTCTTAAACATACCGATTTTAATATTGGTTAATCTGGAAATTCGACATTTTTATATTCCTGAATTGTTACATTTCCAAATTTTCAAACTTCTACATTTCTAAGCTTCTAAATTTTTTCATTTCCAAATTTTCAAACTTCTAAATGAAAAAATTCAGTTTCTCTAAATTAAAAAACGTACAAACTCCACCCTCTCGTCGTTGCATCGTGCCCAACCTGGTTAAAAAAGTACTCGTCCCTGGTTTCCCCATTAATTCTAGAGAATAAAACCTCGACACAGATAAAGACCCAGTCTCGATATCCTTCTTGTCTCGTTTTCGTCCTTCGATCTTTAGAACACCCTTCGAGGCAGACCAGAGCGCAGATCACTACAGTAGAGTAGCCCGACACAAGGAGAGCCGCTTTTCAGTAGTATAGCCGTAGCTATTGTCAGACACGACAGCTTTTCTCCTAACCGAGCTGCTCGATAAGCCGGATCGGATCTGTTCGACTAACCGATCGAAATCGCCGATGAAACGTTTCAACTTTACTCAACGTTTACAAACTAAAATGGCATTTACAGTCGCCAGAAATATACAATGTACGCAACGACATCCAACAGATATCGCAAATATTTTTTACGCAATTTATGCAAGTAGCATCTTTGCAATTTGTATCTTTTCATGATGCATTTGCCTTTTTGGTTACATTAATTTACGTGCTTGTTTAATAACTACAGATTTGATGTCTCAATTCATTGATAGCTCAGATACGAAACTTGTAATCTCTGATACTTAATTCTGCAATTTGCACAAAACTTTACAACTATTTGTATAAAGCTTCACAGGCTTGTAGAGCTTCATAATGATCGTTTGTGTAGAGCTTCAGAATAATCGTACAAAGCTTCACAGGGCAAAAACAGGATTTGAAGTGAAAATGAAAAGAAAGAATTTGAAACGGTGGTTAAGGATACACGTGGAAGTTGAAAGTTAGAAGGTGGCTATAAAGACGGCATTTTCCGGGACACGCGAGGGTGTGGTCACGTGACTGTAACGGTGACAGGGTTGGATAAAACGAAGAGGGTCGCGAACGAAATTCCATGAAGAATTCGAAGGCCACACGCGACCCGCACCTACTCTCGTCCTCCAGCGTCGTAACTTAGCCTTCTTCTTCCCTCCTTCGAAAGCTCTTCGTCGGTCGTATGTTTTCCCTTCTATACTATTCACGTAGGTAGTGGAAGTCCTGCACTCCTGTTTTAGCCTCCCTCCTTTTCCCCTCCGCCGCGTTTCTCTTTCCATTCTAAACCGTTCCACACCCAACTTCTCTGTTCCGTCGGGTTCCCCTGCTTCGTCGTAAGTACATTCCCTTCGTTCTCGTCGCCACTCGAACAGAATTCTCGTCCGGATTGCCCGGTCGATTCGAGGAACTGCCGTCGTGAAACACCCGCGTAAGTGGCGGGAACCAACAGGCGAACGATCCCGATATAACCTCTCGAATACGTCGGGGAAATCAGTCGAACGTTGATAAATTTATACTCGGGATAAACTCTTGGCTAATGAAATCGCCTTGGGTCTCTGATCTTCTAATCACCGTGTTATCGATCTGCCTTTGTGGCAAGGCGCTAAAAACGCTCTAAACATGTGGTAAACGGAAAAGTCTCGATATATAGCGCCACATTGCACACGGAGGGTGAATCGGATTAGTGCACTCTACCGGAATATAGTACGGAATAATTCATAAATCTAAAGCTCTCGAATTTAGAAATGAAATTAAAGAGTCTATATCGGAACGATAGGATGGATTTTCAAATTGCATTTTCGAAAGCAAGCGTCGCTCGACAAAATTTTTGCATTTCATCGCTTCGGGTATAATCTTACCGTTCGCATCGTGACGCGCAAAAAATATAAATACAAATTGCAGTCGCAACGATCGCGCTTAAATCGAATCCAACGCGCTTCCATGGATATTCGATAAAAAGAAAACGAGATCCGATGCTTTCGAAGGCGTCGACAGATTTACCGTGCTTTTCGCTTCGATTTTCAGTCGTGCTCGTTATCGTGAATCCAGCTTCGCGTTGCACCGTGCGAGTGTAGGTAGGCGGTGCGACGAAACCCTCCACGCTGTTCGAGAAGCGATAATTTTAATTTCACTGTACTCGGTCTCGTCGTCGTCGTCGTCGTCGCATCTGCGCATCTCCGCGAGAACGAGAGCATCGTGGCCGAGGAACGAAGAGAACGAACGCATTATGCATTTACGCGGCGGCAAGAATGCGATTCATCGAGCTGGCGCAGGCGCCACCGGCGACCAACTAGAGGCAAACGCGTCGGTGTTTTAAGTAACTAATTATCACGCGGACGCGAACACCGTGCGGACCGATTAACAAAAAAAGACATCCGGGCTAAATCCAAATGCACGAGTTATGACGTGATTGTTATGCACTCTTAAATATTGATAATCCTCTTCAAATTTTTAGATATGGTTATTTAGAAGTTGTCAAATTTTCAAATTTTTAGATACGGTTATTTAGAAATTGTCAAATTAATTTTTAAATGTAGACATTTATAAATGATCAACCGTTCAAATTTTTAAGTACAGACATCTATAAATTGTTAAATTCTTAAATTTAGGAATTTAGGTGTTATTAATAATGTGCTAATATCATTAATAATATGTGTAGGGTTTATGATGTGACGACCACGACGTCTTGACATATTTACCGTTGTAGTGAAAATGGACACGTGTAACAAGACATGCAGCCACGAACATTAGAGTTTCGGTATGTCTTGCTACACACGTCCATCATCACTGTAATAGAGAATGGGTTCATATGTTAACAACCACAGAATACGTAGACCACAAATCAACACTAGATTTACAGAACAAAGTGTCAGGTCCTAACTTCTTTATTTTAAATGATATACATTATTAAGCATTTTGTGTGTAAATGTATATTGTCTTCTGTCGAGATAAAGAACAATTCTATAAGCTAATTTATGTCCTTATTTTCAATCTGAAAACTACCGAAAGGACCAAAAGTAACTGAATCAATTAATCAAGATGACGTTAAAAATTTTGTAACATAACTACTTGTCAATTAAAATAATTATCCTTAACGTGACTGGATCTATTAAATCCATAATAACACTAGTTACTAAATAGTTTCACAGAAGTAGGCGCAGCCAGCTATTCGAAGAGCGATCAAAAATGAGCAAAACATCGTTGGAGTTCAACGAATCTCTGCAGCGTTTCCCTTTCCATTGAGCGACCACGAAGGAGGTAAAAATATCGAGGGAACAGGCGCTTAAAGTACCCAACCGAGGCTTAAAACGTTGAAACATTAAGCACCGTGTGCACCGTGGACCCACAAGCTCGGCACAAGTGTTCTATTATTATGATTCACACTGCGCACCATCGCTGTGTTAAATGGCTACACTCGTGAACCCTTACAGCGGTCAATTAGTCGCCGTGCATTAACCGGCTCACGTTGTCCGGCACTTTCGAGCGGAAGGTAATTAAGCTGATTACCAGCAGGAATCTTTCGCGTATACTCGTCGCTTTCAGCGTTCCATCGGCCGGGCTGCGCTTCCTGTACGCAGAAACGAGCGCAATATCTCTGAAGACCCAGGAAGACGTCTCCCGAGCGAATTAGCATGTCTCGGATTTAACGGCGGATCAGATGCGGTCGGAAACTAATTAACATAATGATCAACGGTCCACTGCATTCTTCAATCTAATTTTTCAAATTCGTTTCAAAATGGAGATTCTACAACCTTGATTTTGTAAAATTTGAAATTTATCGGGACCGTTCGGGGTAGCAGAGCTTACCAGTTAAATTTGTACCAAGTAAATGGTATTTGTATAAGTGAACTATTAGTTTCCTCCAAGGTGCGAATTTTAATAAAAAGTGCAATAATTCATACTGCGAAAGGAGAATTGTCCATAACATAGTGAAGTTATAATTTCGTCCGGCGGTGTATAATATCCGGTTAAAATATACTTACTCCTAATCGAGTGTAAATAAAGTTGTGAACGAGCCCCAACCGATGCATTAAAGCAGGAACGAATTGTACGGGCCAACAGTGAGATTTCCGAGCGTTAACGAAACGACACGCGCGAGATAATCGATACGCATTCATAACCAAAGCGTGTAGCCATCGTATCGCGGTCAACAGCCTCTCTCGGCGAAAGGGTAGGAGGGTCGGTCGAAAATTTTCGGCGTCGAGTGTCCAAACAGGCGTCGCCGGTGCAATTGAACGCGTGGCTAATGACTCGTGGAAAGGGTGAGCAAGAATGTAGCGAACCGAAGAGGTTCGGTTACACGTTGAAAGGGAAACGCTTGAATACGGTTCAAGCGGGGGTTGCGCGTAAGCTGCGCGCGTAGAAGTTCAGTCAAGGGGGTGACAAGCGTAATATTCAGGGTAAGGGACACTCTAGCATGCCGAGCCGGTAGCCAGAAGCAGCAGCAGCTTTGCACACGGCTTCCTGGTCGATACTCGCCGCGTTGCAATCGGTTAACTGCGTCCTATATGCTGGCTGCACGGTAACCGGTGTACGGATATCGCGTAACCCGATAATTAGCAGCCCCGACGAGCAGGTAACGTCGATGCGCGAAAGGGCCCACTGTTTCTGATCCTCGACGGACACGCCGCTGCGAACGGACAGAGACGAGTGACAATCGATCGATCGTACTCGTTCGACCTGGACATACCCTTTGAATTTCGAAGCGGCGTCTCGCGCGATTGATCGGTCGCGAGGGCGATCTTGTGTCACCGAGCGGACGGAAACGATGTTGCCCAGGAAGGGAGTAATCGCTCGGGTTACGCGATAATTGTGGGGATGAACGGCGTAACGCGGGGCTTCATTTTATCGGGACCTACTTTTCGAAATCATTTTTACCGACCTTGAGAATTAGCTTACAAAGTATAGTTCCGAAATCTTGAACTCTCCAAGTATTGGAGTTCGAAGATTTCGAAGTTAAAATATTCCGAACTTTTCACGTTCCAGTCTCGTGGCTAATGTTTTAAACCTCTAAGTCACAAAAATGTTTCAAAGTCACGAACTCGCTAAGTCCTCATGTCTGAAGGTTTCAAAGTCACAATGATCCAAAATACCCCGAAGTTCCAAAGTTTCCACGTCTGAAAGTTCCATGTCCCAAAATCATAAAGTCCCAAAGTCTGAAAGTTTACAAGTTTGAAGATTTGAAGATCGTAAAGTCCCAAAAATCCTAAATTCCCATGATACTAACATCACAGACCCCCTAAATTCTGAAATCCCCAAAATGCTAAAATTCCAAAAATTCCAACATGGAAAGGATTATTTCGCTGGGAAATAGTTACAGAATTGGTCAATTTTGAATGTTGAAGGTTGCTCGTTTAATCGAACGTGGCACTGGAAGGGTGGAGAATAGCCATCGTGAAAATTCCATTGCCTTCTGTCATCGCTCGCCATAAATTGCACCCTTCAAAGGGAAGCTGCAATCATCAAGCTTCCAAGCAACGTTAGTCCAGCAAATTGAATCATCTAGAGCGCACAAAACGGAATGGACACGCGACCAACGGGAATCGACACCTCTTTTCACGGCGCAGAACAAACGGATATTAACCGAAGAACTGTTCACCGGTGTCAGAAGTGACCATTGTAAACACTGTAGCAATTTTCGCGAACGATGTTTCATATCCGTGTACGTTCCATCAAATTTTTACTAGACGGTTCGTTCTGGGACGGAAGCGAGTTTCCTTTCCCACGGATCGACGTTAATCGCGAAGTATCTTCGCGATAAGCGCTCGATCGATGACAGTTTAATTTTTAAATTCTGACGAAAATTCGCGAAAGTTGCACCGTTTTAATTAGAACGTTCTCGTGCGAGCCGCGTTTAAATTTCCGCGCGGAGAGCCTCCCTCCCCGACACTTCACCGAAGAGTTAATTAAATTTAATTATGTTATCTGGAATACATACGAGCAACCGCGTTGTTACCGTGTATCGAAAACACGGTGAATCGCGGAATAGTGAAGTGAAATGACAGAATACAAAATAGTAAAATAGAAGAATAAAAGAAAATCCATAAGATTCAAACAGCAGAATGTTAGATATTACGGGGTTAGATAATTAATCGGTTCGTGTCATTCACCGTTCCAGATGAACGCGACAAATCGGATATCCTGTCCCAAAATTATCATCGTTCCAAAGTCTGCTTAAAAATGTATTTCGCGGTTGGTATCGATCGCGACACGATCGAAACGACGTTTACGGGAAGAAAAGGGAAGACTCGGTTACCAATTAAACGATGAAATTCACCGCGGATACTCGAGTCGGTGGCACTTTGATGCCGCGGTACGTGCGCGATCGTGAACGAATTAAAAAGCGTCGCGCTCGCAAAGCTCGCGCTGCATTACGTCGTTTAATGTAACCTGTGTCTGCCAGCTATTTTCTCTGTGACTTCGAGCTTCCACCTTCCTGCGTCTCCCTCTTTTATTTCTTTCTTCGTTTCCGTACAGTCGACGCTCCCTTACTTCGCGGTATGCTTCTTCTTTTCTCTTTTTTCGACATGCACTCCCTCGAGTTTCCCTTTGAACCCCCTTTTTATACGGCAGCACGCACACGCGAAAATAAGTGTTTACGGCCGAGGGTGGTTGCGAGCGACTGTGTTGATCGATACCGTGTTAAATAGTCACTGTTTTCGCTGGTACAGTAGATTCTCGTTATATTGCCATTTGCGGGCTCCCAGGACAAAAATTAGCTGGGGTCTGAAAATTAGTCGTTGACGTCGTAGAATGTGCAGATCTCTAGAGACCATTTTTTAAAAAGGTTATATTGCTATACTATTTCCATGAGTTGAAGTACGTAGCAAGTCTGGCTTTCCTGGGGAAAATGTGAAAATCTAGGATGAAGAGGTTTTCTGTTCTTTCATTCTGAGAGATTTTGGAGTATTTGAAAATTTGGAGATAAGAATTTGAGGAACCTTGAATCCAGAACGTGGGATGGACATTGGAATTTGGGGATCTATGGATGCTTATAAGGTTTGAGGACTTGGAATTCTACTTAGGTGGACTGATGATTTATGAATTGTGATTTGTGGTTTCAGAATGTTAGGATTTGATCTAGAAATTGTACACCTCTGTCGGACTTACACATTGAGAGACTAATTAAAATGCTATTATTGTTAATGGGGATTATCTCTCTACATAGTTCATCTTCGTAGAATATCACAGATACCTATTTTGACATATCGGGCAAAATAGGGAGGAGAGTAAATTTTCAAAGCGACGTTTGATCATGTCTCTAACCCTTTGCCGTTAGGTGGTCATCGGTCGGTCGACATTTGCCTTTCAGCGAAACGGTCTGTCTGCTACGCAGAGCCCTGCCAAAGTATCGAAACGTCAAACTCCGTGGAAGCATCAAAAAACGTGTTCTCTCTTTCTGGCACCTTGGTCCGAAATACGTAGAGCCGAGGTACAAGCTATATGGCCACCATCACCGATGGTTCTCTGCTATCATAGAGGCTCTCATCGCGGCTACCTATACCCATACGTCCTCGTATCAGCCACGTATGAGAGTAGACAGAATATACAGAGCACTAAATGCCGGTATCGGAAATCGATATCGGAGAGCCACAGCCGGCAGCAGCCACTCTTCGTATCCCTTTCCTCTCGAGCTCCCTTTTCACTTTCCTTCTTCCTACCCCTTCGTTCCCTCCCTCCCTCCCTACCCTCTCTGCCACGATTTTCGTCTTCCCTTTTTTTTTCTTTCGCTTCTCGCAATTTCATTAGATCTTTCTGCAGTTTCTCCTTCGGCTTCGAGTCGCGTTTGTTTCTCGCGCCCACGCAGCCAGGAATTCTTCAAAGGGTTAGCTGGCAGACTCCTTCGCGCAAAACCACCCTTAAATTCTTTCCGCGTCGCTCGAACCCATCCCCGCTCGGTCGGCTCCGCTCGAGTCGAGGAAGCGGGAACGAGACCGAGATTCGCTTCCGAACGAGCGTATCGATCGGGCTTTTCGATAACGATGAACGTTATCGTCGACACGCTGCCGAAGAACGTCGACTCGATCGCGCCTCCTTGAAATATTATAATTGACGATGATGCCAGCCAGCGAAGATCGATTTTTCCCGTAATGGCTTTTATACGGAGCGGGGAATTATTTCGAATAATCTTGAAGCGCGAATTTTGAATAAAATAAAGATATTTGAAAATTGGGAACAATTTGTAGATGGAATTAAAATTTACTCGTACCTCTTTGATATAAAAATTTTGTGCGAAAGGCGAATTTTTGAAAATATTAATAATTTTTAATTTGAAGACGCTATCTGATAAGATTTCATTTAAAATGTAATTCGATGTCAGTTGGTTTTTAATTACTGTAACAATTATTCGTTGTTCCAGTTATTACGTAAATTTCTAGGCACCCGTACTTGTAGATCCTAAATTTCTAGATTGCCAGGTTTCTATGTCCCCAAATTACTGTATCTCTATTTCCCAAAGGTTCCAGATTCTAAAATCCTAGGATCGCTGGGATCTCAAATTTCTATATCCCCAAATTCCTCAGCAGTCAAATCCCTAGACTCTCAAATTTCTAAACACCCATTCCCTAGATCGCCATACACCAATATTCACCAATTCAGATCACACAAATTACTACGTCCTTAAATTGCTATATACCCAAATTAGCTACGTCTCCAAATTGCTATATTCCCTAATTGATACATCCCCAAATTGCTATGTCCCTAAATTGCTACGTCCCTAAATTCCTATGTCTTCAAATTGCTACGTTCCCAAATTCCTATGTCCCCAAATTGCTACGTCCTCAAATTCCCGTGGCCTCAAATTGCTATATCACCAAATTCCTAAATTCCCAAAGTCCTAGATCCTCAAATTTCTAAATTTCCAAATTTCTATCCCCCGAAACTCTTAGATCACCATATTTCCCAAATTCTTCAGCCCTCAAATCCTAGACCTCCACATCCCTAAATCTCCATGTCCCCAAATTCTTATGTCATCCCCAAATTTCCAAAAATCCCGAACAGTCAATGAATGGTAGGGATTCTCGGCTGCGATATTTTCCCTAGGGAAGCGAAATTTGCCGGTGACTGTACGCAGGGTCCATTTGCATCCGTGTCCGCGACGAGAACGATGCTCTCTCGCATCGTCGAGTGGGTTCACCGCGCGACCAGGGCATAATTAGTCGGCACAATGGCGAAGAAGCCGGTAAACTCGTCATTAATCACATCCTCGGCTTCCCCGAGAAGACCTCGCCCATCTCCTCGTTCATGGCTGTACAGCCAGCCGCGTATTAATTATCGTTGGCGTTGCTCTTTGTTTACCACCTTCTAACGGCCCGGTTGCCCTTCGGGAAACCAGAGATTCCCTTGGCTGACGAGAAGAAAAGCTTCGTGGAACTTTGCACGGTGATTCTTCGCTCATCGAATCGTGTGCTTTCTTCTTCCGAAGCTTCACTAGGTCACGATCATGTGGACACTAGCGATACTTTGAACTTCACGAATTAGGATCACAGGAGCGTTTCAACCGATGTACGATCGAGTACGATTGTTATTTTCAAACGCAAACACTTTAAAAATCTCAATTAAATTTTTTTTATTGTATATTGTTAATTAAATGTTTGTTATTTTGTCAGACGTTTACAGATAATTTTCTGATATCTCTTAGCGTCATATTTTTATTTTGTATCAAAGTGGAGAACTTATCGATCACCTCGTATACATATGCATGCGTTACAAATAAGAAAGTAACGATTTTTAGTTAAATATATTACATACAAATTTAGTAGCGACGGTAATAGAGCAGGAACTGCCATATTTTTATACCGTAGCTGCAACTCCGCAGTCCTTACAAACTACCATGGTGACCGTAAGAGATCGAGCAGTCAACATTCTCTAAATGGTTCCAGCATTCTGAACTGTTCGGCATAAAAGAATCAATCCCACGATTTACGTAACCGGAATTTGAATTCGGAGCTTTTTCGCCGGACGACCGGTTCGATCAATTGAACCATGCTGTCTGCCTATTCTTTCCCCAATTCCCAACGCAGAAGCGTCTGTAGTCCACAAAACGCGTGCTACATGACACGCGAAAAATCGATCGTACGAAATTGTTTCGACCACTCTTGCACCATTGTATACCTAGATGTTAACATTAATAGTTGCAAAATCCCATATCGAAACCATTTCAGAAGTCACAATTTATAACTAAAATTCTATCGATCGTGTGAACATCGACTAAACGGTGAAATCTAACATGCAGAATAAACGAGCTTCTCGCAATAAAATGACGAAAGTTATCGAATTCTTCATGAACCTTTGGAATAGCTAATCTCCGATTAATCGTATGCGACCACAGCGATTGTCCACCGCGAAGGTTCGCAGCGAAAGGGTTAATAAGAAAACGGCGATCGAATAAACGGTCGTAGCGAGGAGGCAAAGAGCAGCAAGAGTGACGGCGTATAGCACCAAGGAAGTCGAGAGGCGTATTATAGAGCGGCCAAGTCTTCGAATATGCCGGAGAAATTGAAGGGGGAACGAGGAAACGCGTTGCATCGGCAAAGCAGGCTCGAAGGGTGGGTAAGGGGGAAAGGTGGTCGGGTAATCGATGCTCAGCACCAATTAGTAAAACCACCCTGCGTCGAACTGCTTTAAACCGGTTCGACGGAGCAACGCACGGTAGAACCGAGAGAGGCCGATCGATTTTCTGAAACTCCTTCGCAGCGCGAGAGAAGCTGATCCTGCTGCGATCCGCAGCGTTCATCCGCAGTCAAGGATTAACAGGCCAGCCAGAGAAATTCCGACGATTTCATGCCGCTTTCGATCGGATTCGTTTACCTTTGCATTCGTTTGGCGGAGAGGTCACCAAAGGGATATTTCTGTTTAGAGCAAAAAGCCTCGACTCTAATCGCTGATTACAAGATCTGACTATGAGCTCACCTCGGTTTTTACCTTAGAGATATTTTGACTGCTAACTTGGCTCCTGCAAAACATACACATTTTGAGGATTCATAAGGGTACAAATATTGTTTAACAAGTCTCTAGTTATATTTATGATTCTTTAGAAGACATTCTCATAAGCATCTTACGTAAAAAAGTATCAGATAATAGCAAGGTAGATAAACAAATTTTCTGAATGTCTCAAACAGGTCGTCGATGTTTTCGAACGAGACTACCCTCAGATTCATCAGATTCAGATCCTACCATCATCAGATTCTTATAAACTTCTATCGGACCTATCAAATCCAATGTCAGATTCTATCAGAGTATCATGATAGTACAAATCCGTAACCTAAAGTCAAGATCCTAGGACTGCCTAGTTACCATTTATGGTAGTCACCATTTGTGGTGACAGAAGATAATGTGAATCTTGCGGAAAGAACTTGCAAGTAGCTAGAAGTAGGCGATAAAATGAAGGTGCGCAGGATATTTGGCAGATTGTCATAGTTAAAGAGGTCGCGTGAATGCGCGCGCATGATGGCTACATGTGGAACAGTGTATCCTTGCAAAGTTTCGTATCCTGGTCAACGTTCTTCCGGCGGTAGCCGTCGAGTCGGATATCGACCGGCCTGCAGGATGAGGAGCGAGCGATTTAATCCTTCGAAATCGAGCACAGAGAATGGCTATCGGTCCGCGTGAAAAGCGGATTGCCTTCGTGAAATAGTCAGGCGGCGAATGAAAAAGTCGCTGGATCTCTCGCTTTCGAGCAAACAGTCGGATTCATTTTTGAACGGGTACGATCCGTGTTACGACTTCGCCTTTGATCACTTCCCCGTACTCTTACTCTCGAGAAAGATGGCAACCTAATTGTTTTCTTAACGATCGATATTAATTTGCATTTTTGCAACTGGAAGACATCCTGGTGGATACACTTCACAATTCTGGAGAAACTCAAGTGATTATTTATACAATTTTTTAATTTAACTTCGTGAGTGGGACAATACGTGATGGACGTAACGCCATACTAATGTGACTTTACATAAGATATACTTGCTCATATGTCATATTAGGGACTAATATATTGTATAACATTTACCTTGAATTGTGGTTTATAAACTCATTATCAAATTCTACATATTGCTAACGTAACAATTATTTCTCCACACGTTACATGCTTACGATCATTTCGCAAAATCCAATTATTTAATACTTGAACGACTGTATTAAACTGCATATTGAGCGTATACCATTGGTCTAATATAGCCTTGCACTATCGTTGCCTAAACGTTAATCAACCTCCCCTCTCCTATAATTGGGTTGCAATTAATTGTCCATTATTCTAATAACATGATAACGTGGTCCATCGAATTTTGTATCGATTTGCACCGTACACGAGTACATTAACAGATGGTTGACCAGAAAAGATAAAACTGATTAGTTGGTGCACCTGTTTAGGAGGCTGAATGTGGACCGAGTCGCTTTTGAAAAGCAGATAGGTAACTTGTTTAACGACCATCCTTAACGGTAATCGATAATCAACGTTATCGTGACTACGGATCCCGGGTCATCCTAAAGCCTTGGAAGACGATCGATCCTATCTGCCTCTCGGTCTCTCTTCGGTAACGGCAAAAGGAAATACACTGATAATCTCGAAGGTGCATAACGAACGGAGACGTAGAAACTTATCGATTCTGCAACTACGGGGTGGTATCGATGGATTCTGTAACCATCGAACAGTATCGAGGCAATGAACCTTGCCAGCTAGTCTGGAATTCTAAATGTACCGTTCAAAATAATTGGATGATACAATATTCGAGTAACCTTATCCTTTGTTCGTGTAATTAGTTCCGCAACTTATTTACGGTATCTAAAAATTTCAGCGAATAAATTCTTAAACTTCGTCGCTATAAAAGTCGATAATATTCGTATTTAACGAAGCAACGATAAATCGATAAATGGTGTGCATAATTTACGAAAAACAATCGTTTCATAAGAACGATGAAGTACCAAACGATCTTTTCTAATTTCCTCCAAGTTGGTAGAGAAGTTGCGCGTTTTTACAAGTCCTGAATTCATCATAAGAGGAAAAAAATCTCGCGTTTGTTTTTACTAGACTTTCCAAGGCTCATCGAAGCAAGGTGAAAACGCAAAGGTCAACCTCGAAGAGCTTTCCAAGGTAGGGTGTAAACGAGGGTGAGATATTAGTCCTTTGAGTCCCTCGAAATTACTAGCGAGAAGGCCGAGGTGTAGAACATCTCGACCCAGCCAGGAAGATCGTTTTTTCCACGAAGATTTGTGTCAGCCAGTAGCTTCCTCGCCGTTATCTGGGGCTTGGAAGCAACCGTTTCGATATCCACATTCTACACATCTACACGCGAAACACACCCGTGGTGTATCCTGCACGCTCCAAAACCAGAACGCGCACACCCACGCGACATACGAGCTGGTTACAGATAGAGAAGAGGAGGGAGAGAGAGAGAGCAGGGTTTTCTCCCTGAGTGGTATCATCATCGAGCTACCAGCAAGAACGAGGACCTAACCGCGAGGAAAGTCGATACCTTCAACGAGATCGCACCTTCGTAAAGCTTTTCCACCGCCCACTTCCTTTTTTTCCCATCCACTTTCTCGGCTGACAGTCTTTCGACTCGCATCCCTTCGATTCGTTCACCTAATTCGTTCCACGGGACACCTTGGCGCTGATTGAAATTCGGATTAGAAAGGCAGTTTTCCGAATTCGATAGTTAGGAGTTTGGACATTAGATATTTGGGAATTTACGAATTTGGGGACCTTGGAATTTGGAGATTTGAGTCAACACTGTCAACAATTGCTTATCTTGCTTAACCTCATGGTTCCAACACTTATAGTAAGCTATTAATACTACTGATTAGTCAAATTAGTGGTAGGCACGATTTAAGTGATTGTATTTTCCTTTGCGATTTCCATAAAATTTAAGGTCTGTTTTTTCATGGAAATTTCGTTCTCATGGACGAAAGGAAAGAATCGAATTTAGTAGGGTTAACCACCTGGACATCAAAATACGTTTTTAAGCGACGCGTTTTCTGAGGTCGATATTTGAGGAGACTCGGACACATCTAGCCCCAGTAACGACATTACAAATTAATGAGATTGTAAATTAGAGCCGGGCAATATCGACACGATCGATATCGTCGAGACGAAGAATAACGTCGTGATTTAACACGGTAACACAGGAGTCAATGTAATTTGTATCGAATGCAATTTCAGTTCGTCATAAATCATTAATCTGCAGAACGAAGTAATACAAGGAAAATGAAAATCCGAAAAACAATGAAATACAACGTGAATTACAGTCAGACATCGACTCTTTATGCGTTCGATTAAATCAACATACAATGTAAAATATTGATATACGATTCAAAATTATCTATCCCTTTATTAACACAACATTAATATATTATGTACTTATGTTTAACGCTGATGTATTAAACATTTTGGTCCTCTAATTTTAAGTAAATAAAATAGTTGACCACAACGATATTCTGAGGTCGACGCAATCTGTCGTTTTATTAGCGGCTTGCAGTGCTTCTTGATTGGTAAAACATTCCTAGAGACAGGTGCGGAGGAAGATGGCGACTGCTCGAGCCGACGAGGCCATCTTTTTCTCTCGTTTTTCAGCCCCTAGGTGAACCATAAGTCCGCTCGTATCGCGTCATGTTGCATTAGAGAGGCGACGAGGTGGCACGTCGTCCTCGGGGCTTCTTCCATTTCACGTCCTGGCATCCCTCGACGACCCGTTTCCAACCCCCATCAGCCTTCGAATTGCCGTCTTTCCATCCTCTCCCGTTCTCTCCCCCTCCCGTTCCCCTTTCTCGGCCTGTTCCTGGCTCGATATGCATGTCCTTCGTTCTACTTCTGTAACCGCGTTTCGCTCTGGTTCGCTCGAAGGCCTCTCGCACCGCCAACGAACCCGACCACCCCCTATTTTTTTATCCTTAAACGTCCGCTCGGTATTTCCGCTCATCGATTTCCTTTTTCTTTCTTCTTCTCTACATTTATTCTGGTATTTCGTCGATTGTACTCGCTGCACTTTTTTTTTTACTTCCACCGCGAGGAAACGATTCTCGCGGACAATAGAGGGGAATTACGGTAGTCGTTCAATTTCATAACCCGTTTTATTCGTCTATCGAAATAAGATAAATATCGAGGTCGTATCGTTGTTTGTATAATAGGTTACAGCCGTTTAGGGTATTAAACTTGCTAACGGAAGAAAGCTGATCGTGGTCGTTGTTAATTTAATTCGATTACAATCACCGAATTAGAGCAATCCCATAAGTACTGCTAAGGGTGGTCACCGAT
Source organism: Megachile lagopoda (assembly GCA_036983795.1). Classification (NCBI taxonomy): domain Eukaryota; kingdom Metazoa; phylum Arthropoda; class Insecta; order Hymenoptera; family Megachilidae; genus Megachile; species Megachile lagopoda. The sequence goes on along the minus strand of CM072790.1, from coordinate 13,515,984 downwards.
ACGCCTGGATTACGAATTAGATCAGCTATGGCCCGAACACGCAAAATCCTATTATTTCTATACATTCGTTCAGTAACGACTCGAGATTAAAACGTCAATTCGACTAACGTGGAAAGACAGAAGATAAACCCAGATTCTTGCCGTGGACGCGTAGGGGTGCTCAGTGGGGTGGTGTTACTTGCTACGACGCTGGTTATATTAGAGACCAGAGAATCGTGCATCCTTGGGAAAAGGGGTGCAGCGGGACGGAAGAGTAAAGAATTATACTACGTGCCTGGAGTGTCAAGTCGCGAGGGTGGTTTATGGAGGGGTAGTAGATGCGAGCTAGGCGTTAGGGGTTATACTCGCCACTGCCAGGCTACGCCTCGTGTTGGAACCCGTTAATGGCCGCTATCCTTTGAATACGTTTCCACCGATTGTTCAAAGACGTGCATTTTAGACGCCATGCAAACAGGGGCTGAAATGAACATGCTCAAATTTATGGTTTCTCTCACAAGTACGATTTTATCATGATTCTACAAGTCTTCGAACGTTTATACCCAATTATTTACTGCTTAATTTCTAAATGATTCTACAAATCTTAGAAAATTATATATACAATTATTTTTTGAAATTATTACAGCGGAGTTGGACGGTTATGACAATGAGTTACAATATCAGATACTTTTATGAAAAGTTGACATTTTTTCCGTAAAATGTGAGCAGATCATCCTATGAATTTTATGAAAATATAAATAATTATTTATCGTAACCAAAGAGAAGTTGTAAGAAAATTATGTCAATTATGCACCAACTAATAGCAGTAACAGAATAATTCCTCTTTTAACACCTTACTATAATACTTCCTAATTCTTTACGTCATTAAAGTACTATAAAATACCCTATTGTACTTATACCCGTTTAACCAATGCCCGCAAATTTAATCGATGCGAACGTTAAACCGATCATTGTATCGCGTAAAAATTGGTCGCTGCTCTAGAAGGGGGAAAGCAAAGCACAAAAGTACGAAGTCGTCGCAAACCGAGGCGGAAGAATGAGCAGTCGAGAACGCGTGGAACGTAATAAAAGGAGAAGTAAAAACCAAACTTAAAAAGCTATTACTCGTATAGCCCGTGTTCCTCAAAGACAGCTTCGGGATTGGTGTCAAGTGCCGGGACAAATATTTACAGGCTACGCTTGCCCTAACCTTTGAACCTTTTAAATCACAGCAACGAAGGACGTCACCTCGTACAAGAACAAAGATTCCTCGACACCGAGCTTTAACTTCTTTTCCAAACAGTTTGCGTTACCGTGTTCAGAGGAATTCGAGAATATGTTTTTAATGAGGTATTTTTAACGAGACGTAGATACGCCTGCTTATAAAGTGTGGACTCTTAATATTACCGACACGTTGGTCACCGACGCTGAGAATCGAATTCGGTTAAATACAGTACTCTCGTTATATTACCTCTTTTCTATGAAGTTCCGTGCATTCCAGTTATGGAGACCGCCGCGACGTCAAACGTGGATGCTCAAAGTCCCAAATTCCGAAAATTCCAAAGTCCCAAAAGGTAAATATCATAACTGTGTTTCATCGAAATTGTTTGTCACCGTCGAAATGTTACTGTTCTGTTTGACGGTGAAAACGTGTGTATTATAAGTTGAAACAATGGGGAAGGGATACGCAGCGATACGAAGGACAATGAAAATGGATGGCGAACTTTTTGACGTGCTTGAAACACCAGACACTCGTAGTATGGTGCATTTAAAAGCGTGTTCTATTACACCTGGAAATCCTAGTTGCTGTTTCCTGGTAAAAGCTATGAAAAATTCCGCGAAAACAACCACAATTTTACTTGTAAAATGGGAAGAGTATAACGGTGTCAGCAAATATTTGCAAAAATATGAGATCTTGTTTCGGAATTATAGTCTGTGAGTTAACATTTGCATCAACTTTCATTTTGTTTCCGCTGTTACAGGAAAATGGACCATTTAATTTCGTAAAAACTGATGCAACAAAAACGAAAGATTTCTTTGGAATCTGTTCATTACTGTGAAAACGATGCATGCACACAAACTCAGTTAATAAAAAATATATAGATTACAAGAATATACACATTGAGACATGAAAGCTATTAATTAAAGAAAAGATACTAATATCTAAAGATCCACAAAGAATATCTGAAATAAATAAAAAAACACGATATTATTTAGTCAACAAGCCTTCAACCGACAATCCTCTTTTCATCGGCATGAAACTTAACAAGAAAGCATCAACTTTTTCACTCGTCATCATCGTCCAGCATCTCCCTTAAATTTGGTCCAATTTTACACCCAATTTTCCTCTGTCCGAGCGAACGTCCGTCGTCATCCCGAATAATGAAAAACTTGCTGCATTTCCTCAAAACCTGGATGCCCGGGACCTCTATCCTACGGGAAAATAGCAAAGTTTCGACGTAAAATTTCGTAACGACTTCGAAGCTTCCCGATGAGAAAAGCTGGTAGCTGGAAATATCAGGGATGACATAACGACTTCGGCCATTTTTCCGTAACGAACAAGTTGACGTAACTCTTGCAAACGATCCTGCAAGAGCCACGACGAAACTTTTTGACTTGCAAGTTCGATGATCTGCCCATGCTTCAGCATCGATCGTTGCATCCACTGGAGTATTATGGCTTTGATTTTAGCGTCGGATTAATCTCGACAACCATCCACGGAAAATTGGATTACCTTTGATATTGCGGCCGATTCCTCGCGAGACTTTCATTGATCAAAGGATGACAGGCTTTTTCGATACTTGTTTTCGATCACGATGCTACCGTGTACACTGGAGAATATACTAGGTTAGAGGAAACGATGATGCAGGGCGACTTGCCATAAAAATTTCTGTTCGGTCCTGATCCTGGCACGAAAAGATAAGAATAGACTAGGGAATTTGGGAATTTGCAGATCCGAAAATTTTGCAACATGAAAATTTTGAAGGTTTAAACAATTTTTTCAGTAATATATGAGGGTCATAATAAGATTTGACTCTAAACGAATGGATTTTATCGATAGTAATCGTGTAGCTTGAACTTGTCAATTTATCTAATGAAAAAATATAGGAAAACGATTTAAAAAATATATATGAGAAGAATTAATAGGAATTAGTATACTTAAGAAGACTATTAACCTTTTATCATTCTCCGAACGCAAATAGAAGAAAAATGTGACACGAGCGAATCGCAAAGTTCGAAAATGAAGGGCTAAAGAAATAACTAAAATTCAAAGTAGAGGTGATTCGATATGCAACGACGATGCCGCGACTCGATTAAACTTTTATCACCATGATGGGGAGCCAAGCGAGAATTCTGATCGAGAAAGCTCATTGCAGCGACTCGACCCTGGACGAAAGAGTGTCCTCATTTAGCTAATGCTCTCGAGATCATGAGAATTACCTTTTGATAGATTCACGATCGTCCCGCGGGACCAGACGGTCACAGGATGGCTCCTGAATAACCCCTGTGTCCTTCGCCCACTTTCCCCGAGATTCCACGGTGAAAAACTACGCTGTTCTTCGATAATGTACAAATTCGTAAATTAACAAATTTTCAAGTCTTCAAATTTACTCAAATTTTGATATGCCTAAATATATTTCGTATTTTCAGATGCATTCGTACGTATGCATCTTATTGTCAGGGAGATGACAACTAGAGTCTGGCAAAAGAAGGGGTGGTCCATGCGTTCAGGTAAGCAGGCTGAAAAGAGGGTAGAATATTCGAGGGGCTAATAAAAGGCGAAGAAACAGTGGGTGGATCAGCAACGCGAGGGTGGTTAAAGAGGATGCGGCGATGAAGACGGTAAAGAGGATAAACGTCCTGCGTGGCGACGCTCACGTGTGCCACGTTGTGCACATAACGCACGACGCCGACGCCGACGCCAACGTCGACTGCTGCAATGCGGCGATGTCGGCATTTTAATTGAAAACGCCGCCTCCTCGGTCGCGATACCGGCTCTATACGCCTTCTTTCCCCGCTGCTAACCACTTCTCGCTTCTTCGCTTATCCATTCGTGGTTTATTAATGAACGTTAATGTCGTAGGTGCGCGACACGTTCCTTTTAATTGCGTCCCTAAATTATTCACCGTGAGCGGTGCTCTGGGCGCCGGGTCCATCTTTTGATCAACTCTTCGACCTCTCCCTTGTTTATTGCGGATATCGAGGGTGCAACGAACCGCGGAAAATTTCTCCGGTTTCGGGAGAAAATTCCTGCGCGTTGATTTCGGCAGAAACGACGTTAATCTACATCCCCGAAAAAAGGGAGATAAAGTCGGCTCGAAAAATTTTTAATTGTTAATTAACGTCTCGCTTTCGATGATCCGCGAAACGTAGCCGCTTATCCCGCTTCGCGATACCGGCAGGTAAAAGGTTATTAAACCGAAAGAGAAAACGAGAAAGAGAGAGAGAGCAGGCGGAAAAAGAGCTGGCCGACGTCTGTGTGCAATTCGAGGGTGGCTGACAGCGGGGGTGGCCTCCCCCAAGAGCAGTACCGTATCAAACGTAGCCGTAGCCCTGGCGAGATCGATGCGTCGCGCGGCTCATCACTTATTTACGCCTTCATTACTGTAAACAATGCGTCTCCCTTTGCGTCCGGCCTCTCTCGTTCGTTCTCCCTGCTCGTCGGTCCGTCGACGCCATTCCATCTCGTCTGCCGGTCCACAAGACCGTTTGTATTCGCGACTGAAGCTGTTCGTTCATTTCCAAAAGTAACCTTTCGCTGTCTCTCTGAAACGCGAGACTTCGCCGAGATTTCGTGCTCCCTCTCCTGGATGATTAATTGTTAATCTACCAGATGGTGGGCCGTTTTTAATTGAGAAAGACATTTCTCTCGCGCCGATCGATCGTGTTACTATCTCCGCAATTTTCCATTTTGCGAATTTATAATTTTAAATATTTTAAAATCACAAATCTTCAAATTGAGGATTATAATAATTAAAACTGCAATTCGACGCGATTATCGAATCGTGAGCGAATCTTCTTCCTCGGCTCCAATTATACGAATTCAGGTTAGGGATTCTTGCAGGCCCAACAATTAATTAAGAAGCTAATTTTTTGGGCGGAGCACATCCGATATTTCAAAAAAAGAACCCGAAACACGAGAATTGCGTGCGAATCAGTTGCATGATTTTTTCGTATTAAAAATGAAAGCTACTTAGCAACCACTTAGAAACACGGAATGCTTTAAGTCCGTCACGTTAACCGGCAGTTCAGAGCCAAGGGTTGCACGTTAGCGAGATTACGTCAATTACTATTGGAATTGAGAAGCTAGATCCTGGAAATCTTAATTACAATATCCGTATTAAAATATACATGTTTTGCTACCGAGTGCGAGACATTGAGAGCAATTATCGTAAAAAAAAATATGCAACGACTTATGTCTGTCCGATGTCTTGTCAATCCCGAAGTGTGCCGAGGTAGGAAAACGATGAACGTTATTCGGCTTGTTAAACATCGTTTAGACTTCGTTCGGTTATTGCTTCGATGACGTCAGAGGTAATAAGATGTAGTAATTTCATAATTGATTCGGGAAATTGCAAAACGTCATGAGCCTTGCACGATGCTAATTCATGCGATCGATGAGGATCACGCGTCACGTTGGTTATTATAAACACTTTGCAATCACGTGTAGTCTGCCTGAAGGGGAAAGCAAGTGAGCAAGTAGAAACAGTGATACATTCGTTGATACACGTTAAATCACTGGTGACGAACTTTTTTAAGCCGATAAGAAATTATCGTTAAACATCGGGATGATTTTACAAATTAACGTGGGATTTTATGAAGACTCGTAAGTTGACACATTGTATTGCCGCATACAAATCGATATCAATTACTTATTAATGAGAGATTTATTGCTCTGCATCGAATATCAAGTGCATTATATCAGATTTATACGTGCGCTGTTGCTTTCAGTAAAACAATTGGAACTAAAACTGAAAATAGTCTAAATAATTTAAATTTGCAAATAGGTTAAAAATTTTCTTTCGTATAGAGCTACTAGTGTTTCGTTACTAAACGAATTGAAGTTGCAGGATAACCCGGAAAGGGTTAAAAGCATAGCGGAATTTGCACGGTCTAAACCTAAACGATCCACCAACACATATTCATAATTGCGCTCTTCCTTGTTCGAGCCGTAGAAATTAATCCTCGCCCCTCAAATTAGTCCACTTCTTGAATAATTAGGTTACTCGACGAGCAGCCTAATACGAAACCCGACACGCTGTTTGTCGCCGGTCGTTTCTGAAACGCGCGGACAAGGTCGATCGCGCGTTATCGTGTGCACCTCGATATTGCATAATACCCTTCTCGGATCACGCTGTGGCTTATCATCGTTCATTCTTTTTTCTAATAAATAGGTAATTTCGAAAGTGCCAGTATAGAAGGTCAAACCGTGGAAACAATTTTAGTTGCCTAATTAGACATGTGAACTCTCATTGTAATGATAGCTTTTATTCATATTTAATTGGATAATTTTTGGAAGTCAAATTCATTTACAAGTTGTAGAATTTACAAGTTATTGTCAGAGTTACCAGTTTACAAATTATCAGAATTCCAATTTTACAAATTACAACTCCAATTCTGTAAATTATCAGAATTATCCTGCTAATTGTCAGACTCGTAAGTTCAAAAATTTTCAAATCTCATAAAATTCCAAAATCATTCGAAACAAGTTTCTCTCTCGTTTCAAAGATGTGTTCTCTATAATTTTGCAAACTTATTTAAAACAGAGTGTCTGAGAGTACAATAAGTTCGGACGAAATCGGTGTATCGAAGATCGCATCCTTATAAGCACGATAGGCTGAAAAATGACAACGTGGCAACACAATGCCGAAAAATCGATTGCGAAATCGCGAATCAACATCCCGATATAAATAATTCATCGACGTCGATCGCACGGCAACAGCGACTGAGTGTCAAAAAATCGGCCGTGCATTTTGAAAACGCGACAAACTCGCACGAAGAAACGACACTATCTGCGTCCAGCGAAACACCAGCTCAGCATTGAATCCAGCTTACGTCATCTTTATACGGGAAGACAAGCTTCGATATCATTGGGAGCATCTCGTCGCTCGCCACGCCTAATTATCATCCCTAGTAAGCGTTGCCGAGCTGATAGTGTGCGTGTACTGGGCCTCGAGTACGCACCCAGTGCCGGACCAACACCTTTGGAGGCCCTCGACGCTCCACAAATTCTGTGACCCACCATATTCACTTCGACATAACGCCAGATCAACATTTCACAATGTAAAATGTTCATGATCTTCACTATTTTTAAGCAAATATTTAACTTATGATATATCTGTTCAAATAAATTTACAGAACCTTTGTCCGAATCGAAGTTAGTTAAAAAAATAAACAAGTATCGTTCACATCCCTAATTCTAAAGGCTGCACATTGCGTAAAGGACTTTTCATTCGGGTTATCTTCTTCTACACTGCATTTTTCATAATACCTCAGTCTTTTGGTATATTGCAGTCTTGAACTTGTTATAAAATGTATATTTAGCGCATTAAAGAAGTATGCCAACCTACCGGTGGTACGCGGTCTGAATGGAAAATTCAACCACATGTTAAATATGATCTCACAATACTACAAATATTTCAACTTCTATGTCAGTCTCGAGAAAATCGATGTAGCATATAAACGTCTCGTAAATATACTACTAAGAGATATTATAATTCATAAAATTTGTGGTGTCGCCAGGTGGTCTAAGCACGTGGCTATTTTGCTTATTGGTTAAGCACTGAACCGTTCTCTCGATCACCTCTTTCATCCTCCTCTTCAGCCTTCCCTTCCCTCGCGTCGCATGTTTGCATCGCACGCGTTGCACAATGCGAACGCAATTGCGTGCGCGTGTCGCGAAACCGTTCGATTTCCCTTTTTCGTTTCTGCTGGAGGGTACAGGATGTTTATGTGCGGTGGTTCCCGTGTATCGATCTCGCTGGAAGGTTCTTTTTGCCCGTTGTTAAGCTAGTGAGAGAATTTATGATGTTACGACTACAGTCGCTGCGGGCGACGCGTGTTGTACGCGGTCGAAAATTGACTTAATCCTTTCGTTACGAACGCCAAGTATTATGCACCCTCGAAAATATACTAGTAATTGTTAGTCAGCATGTAATCCGTAGAATGAATCGATTGCATGTCGATGCTTATGCGTATCGAATAGTGAAAGGTACCGGTGTATTCGACGATTTTAAAAATATATCTTGATCGTGTAACGTGGACTGTTTGCGTTGCACGTATTGTGCGCGCGTTCAATATTTCGCTGACTACAAAATTTGAAATCGGATCACGAAATAATTGACAAGTTATTAATGACTTTCTCATGTTCGCCGTTCATTTTACGAATTATACCCTATAAGTTTGAATCGGAGCTTCAAATCTCTTCTCTTTAAATCTGAGTCAGACTCGAGGAACACAGTGTGAGCCAACGTTTAAGGCCGATCATTTAAATAGAACAGCAAGTAGACTGATCAACATATTGATTCTACGAGTGCGTTTGTTAACTGCAGGTAAATTTGAATTATACAAGTTCAACAATTTTTTACCATGTTTTCCAGTTTTCGTCATGTTTCGCATTTTTCGCCATATTTTTCCACACGGTGTTTCAGTAATTAATTCATAGAAAATGTTCAGCGAACAAATTCGAAATGTGACTTGTGTTCGAAACGATGGCAGAACTTGCTCATTTTCAGAGGCACAGAACGGAATTATCGACACCGTTCGACAGTAATGAGGAAAGGCATCGCGGAGGAACGACGCCTGTGCTAAATTCGTGATTTACAAGTGGAGCGGAAGTGGCTATCGCACAAAAGCCGTGGCGCGGACCTAATGCACTCGTAAACGAATTTTATTGTCGCGTGGTTGCGCAAACAAGCAGCTAGTGGCTGGCTCGGCGAAAAATAGAGCGATGTGTGTACGTGTATACGTGAATATGGTGTAGTGGGCCGCGTATGCTCGCTATCATCGATAGACAGGAAATAATATCGAACGTCGAGTCGTACAAGTTCGTTTTCACCGCGTGAATTTCAATTTCTACGCTACTTCTACAATCAAACAAATTTATATATCATCAAATATATTTCCAGATCCATTATCAATTTTTACTAATTCTTATATATGTCTTCTAGGTTCCCCAATCATTAGGATCCTTATTTTTTTAGATTTCTGTGTTCCAAGATAATTCAGGTTTCCATATTTGCACCAAATTCTTATATTCCGTTCTTACGTCCGTATAACCCCAAAGTCCTATATCCCTAAATCCTCATAATCCCAAATAAATCCAGATGTCTATATTCCCAAATCTCCTATAATCTTCCTATAAACCCAAATTAGTACATCACCAAATCTCTATAATCCTGAATTTCTATAAACCCAAATTTCTATATTGCCAAATTCCTATCAATCCAAATCTCTGTATTACCTGCTTCCCACTTTTCCACATCCCTATAACCCCAAATTGCTATATACCCCAAATCTCTACGTTCCCAGATCTGTGCATCTTCAAGGCTCTATATTTCAAGATTCCTATATTTTCCAATTTCTCTGTCTCCATATCCTTACATTCCCAGATCCCTATATCCCAAGATCCCTGTATCTTCAAATCCTTATATCCCTAAATCCCTATATCCCCAGAACTCAGCATCCTGTTATATCTATAACCCAAATTTCAAATACCTCAGATGTACCTTGTATATCCCGAACCTCCTCAGATCCTACATCCTCAGATTCCTATGTCCTCTAATATGACGATACAGCTAGTTATCTATTAGTAAATAATCATCTACGGTGAAGCAAAAAAAAATATGTATGATAAGGCATATTAGCCAAGTGGAAGCAACGTGTTTGAAAGACGGGCGTCGCGTGCAGAGGACCGAACGGAAGATTTTTGCGAGTCGGTAAGAAGCAAGAGGAGCTTCCGTTCGAAGCGTGTTTACAGCTTGAAGCATCCCGCGTCGGCCAGAAGCCGAGTTATTTGCAGTCGTCGCGCGATTGCACCCGGATCACGGCCTGTTTTTGCGCCAAAGAGACGAGAGACCAGAGGCACGGATAAACGGCGCATCGAGGACGAGATTATCGCATACTTTACGCCGCATTTCATAACTTCATATTCAGTGGCGGGATGAATACCGGCATGGAAAGATTAATCGAGCTTCGAACGTGTCCGTGGAAAATACTCGAATAACGCTGGCGCTGTATTACTCATCTTCGGTTCGAATTATTTTTATCGATCGTCCGGCTTGTGTGTTTCTAAGGATAAATCTCTTTTAATGTTTACCGGTTGTCCTCGAACAGTTATGTTTCCGGAATATATAAACTACGAGCGGGATTATACTTGCTGAACTGAAATTTGTTGTTACTGGGGGGAACAAGGAAACGAAAATGCTTTTATTGTACGTACGTTTAACTTCTTAGATATCTAGAATATGTTACGTCGCTGAATACATTAGGGAAATTAATCTATGAATATTCAAATCGACTATTTTTCTTTCGAAGTTTACGAGATACCAAGATTTCGTCGCACGCTCTTTTCGAATTTAATATTCTGTACGATTGTTATTCGGGTACACATTTAGGCACCCCGAATAGTTTCTAGATCTCTATCTCATTCCAGACGGAAGTATCGTTAATCCCTACTGGTTAAAATCGTTTTCTAATTATTGTGGTAGATATACTTTCACTGCAGGTCAATATTTATACGTAAATTTTCTAATCGTTCATCTAATAGTATAATGTACACAAGAGCGTCATACGTTCTTCATAATCAAGAAGCCTAAAATAACGTATCAATTGTTCCCGATCCCCCTAGGTTCCTTGTAAGACACACACGATGCGTCATCGAGCGTTCCGAAGAAAATAACATGAGACACAGACGGTGCGTCATCGCGTCTCGAGCGTTGTAAAACTGTTACTCGCGCGACCAATAACCTTCGGCGTTCGATCATAAACGCAAAAATAAACCGAAGACGTAGCCACTTTCACCGAAAGCGAGTCGAAAGCACCCCGGGTTTCCAGGAAGCCAACGAACGGTTACTTTGTGTCTCCCGGTAGAGACATTTTATTAGCTCGCGAAGGATATCCCGAGAACGCGACGCACCGAAAAGGTTCGCGCGGGAACAGCCTTTTACAGGCCAGAAATATCCACTCGCAGCTCGGTTTATCGATAATGGCGGCATAATACGAAACGCGTGTAGAACAAGCGGATCTATCTTTAGAGGCGAGCTATCTCGGGCCGAGGAAAGAAACGTACGCGAGATCGAACGAGCAGATGAGAGATCTCGAACGCGGCCGGCTTCGCGTCTGCATGCACGGCTCGTCTGCGAACACTCCTGGACCACCTCCTCTTTATCGTTCCTCGTTCTTCGGCGTCGTACCGAAAAGAAAAAGCGGCCATCGCGTTTCAGACCTTCCGAAGACGTATCGCGAGGTTTTAGCGCGCCGCGAGTTACTATTTTCGAGAGCGATGTTTATCTGGCCCGGATCAAATATATAGTTATGAGTTCCAGAAGGCAGCCGATAGTTCCTCGAACCGGTCATTATTAGCCAGCCTTTCGTTGAGGACCGACCAAAAATACGCGCACTCGCGCGCACGCCCTAACTCGCTTACCGACGAATTTGGAATCCGCGAATGCCGGCCGACTGCCAGATTACAGCTTCGACACCGCATCGGCACTTTGCCACGCGTCAAAATCTATCTCGTTGATCTATGGATTTCCATACTCCGCCCGGCGTATTAACCAAAGACAATCGTAATTATTTCGTTACAGGTAACTGGACGCTTTCCATGGATGTCCGACACAAAGGGTCAAATTCAATGAACACAGCGTAATCGTTTAACCGAGTTGCTGCTGCCGGACAAAAGACAGTTTAACTCGTAAACGATACGGGACAATTTTACGGAACAGAACCGCATTTTACAGATGCAATTTTACATAAAAGCACCCTGTAGGCGAAATAAAGAAAAGTGTAGACAAAGGGAAGTATATATCTTATGTAAAAAACCAAACAGGTGAACAATGTTAATATCACTTGTATTAAGTGCTACTTTATCATCCTTGTCTACGATATCTTGAGATTTGGAAAATAATTTTGTAAATATCTGAACTTTTAACAGGAGATCGGTTGGGGTCTTACCTCATCTATAAAAGGTAGTAATTTAAAATTCGATGATATAGGGTTCGTGGATCGCGTTAATCGGCAAACAGTAGGTTCGATAGCGGTGTTTATATCGTTTCGATTAATTACGAGACAGTGAGCATGTAACACGCTCGAATTATCCCGCGTTCGCGTTTCGCGAACTCATCCGAGCCAAAAGGAAGGCATGCACGCGTGCGCGCGATCGTCGAAAGCGTTATAACCAGCGCGATGCATCGCGATAATTAACCGACAGTTTAATTAACCCGTTCGCCGCGCAACGGAAGGGAACCAACCACGGCTCGGCGTTTTTCCTGTTTGTCTCGCTGGAGAACAGGAGGCCGCAGGCTACGCGACAATCGTACACGAAACCACGATCGTGTAGTGCACTTGTGCGGTGTCATGGTCGAGTTAAAATTAGCAAGTCAAGCGGATTCTCCGGCCGCGAGGAGGAGGCGAGGCGTGCAACCGAGGCTGAAACGACGAATTCAACACTGCCACGCCGCGAAACTATGATACGCTCGCCGCGACGACGACGTTCCTTGTATTCCATTGTTCTCTTCCAGGCCGTCGATAAAACACCCAGGGAAACTGGGTGAACCGACTCCGACGATTTCCACGAATCTCGCTGCCACTTTGCTGGCTAAATCGATATCTGATAAATCTATCGAAACGCGGCTGCGACATGATTCTGTGTCTTCGAGATACAAGACACGAAATTGCACCCACCTTTATTTATTTATCCGACAGACTTGTGTACGTGCTTTCATCCATTTATTTACCCGATACAGAAATTGCATCTACTTTTACCTATGCGAATAAATAAAATTTTACTTTTACGTATTTCTACTGTGCACAAGTAGTAATTTTGTTAGAGTTAAATTACAACCCCAAAGTCAATGTTGCAAGAATTAAGTATATTCCGAGATAAAAATTAAAAAATTTCTAAATACTCAAATTCCTTTGAACCTACGCTTCTTAGATGGTTTTATCGTCCTACAATTTATAAATGTTAAGCTAAGAAGAGCTATCGAATAAAAATTACAAGCTGCGTTCTTCGGTTCTGAAATGCGAAAGAGTCGGAAGATTTCCGGAAGCGATCTTGATGCTCGCGTTTAAGCGTGTACACTTTGCTCTCGGTTAATATTTATGCGTTACCCGGCGGTATCGTGTTTTACATGCAAATATACGGCGGGGGAGAAGAGAAAAAACTGCTGTCATTGCGGGCCGTAAAAATTAAAACGGTCCATGCGTGATTTATATTGCACCGTACACAACGGATAATGAATGAATGGTATAGTATATGCGTACGTACGTGCGTACACAAAACGCGAAAGCTCGTGTAATCGATACTTAAAGTCCTAAGCGAAATGGGTTACCTGATTAAAATGCGAATTTTATCAAGCCCGTATTCGACGTGTCCAGAAAATTCTTGCAACGATTGTCACTTAATGGAAAAGCCGTGAACGTGTCACGTATTGAATCCTATGACACTTCGCAGTTTACAGGCAAATAGAGAATCGAAAAATATTTGACCCGTGTTCGATGCTCGATTGTTTGCGCAACGTTTACCTTTTAATGAGTAAATCGTGGTTTATTTTTTTTGTTCCATTTTTACGCAACAATGTACTTTTTGTATTTACCGTTCGGCTGAACATGCTGGACTATGAATATAGATCAACGGGAATTGTTTTTAAATCTCTTTGCAACACGTTCGCTTTATATTTCCTGATTAATTAACGCGTTTACAGTCGCTGAGAGTGTCACGCTTTTATTCCGTTCATTTATTTCATACGTGTCATATAATTATTTAAAGATCCACGTAATCTTCCATTGTCCCATTGTTAAAATAAGTTCTGAATTGCATTAAAAATCACGAGTAAAGCAAAAATGATGTTGAAGTAACAATTGTTTCGAAACCTTATTAAACAATGTACACAACTTAGATTAGAGATTCATAAAATTGGGAAAAATGATCGGTAAGTCTAAAATGGTAGATGTAAAAACACGAATTGGAAGATTTGAAGTCCGTGTACCATAGAACGTGTCGAACGAAACGTATGCCAAAAGCCATAAAGAGGACCGGCAGTGTGAAACGTTCGATAAACAACGTGGGGGTAGCGATAAAAAAAGAAGGAAATGCAAGTTGCGAGTCTCGAATACAGAATATCTGTACACGTACAAAATCATATCGCAGGTACGAGTCCAACATGGAAACGGGCGAAACAAAAATCGAAGCTGGTCGTTCTGTCCGCGCGGTTGTTCGACGATAACGGGCGGGATTCGGTCGAATCGCGCAGAAAGAATGGTCGAGTTGGCCACAAAACACGGAACAATGCGTTTTGCCGTCGACTGTACGCGTCGACACGATGTAGGTTACAAACAGAGGGACATGGGTATCGATTTCAGCGCGGTATGCAGCACCGTTTGTGGAATGTACCTTCTAACGTAGTGTCGCGGTGCGTGTTGAAACCGCGACGTGTCCAGAGAATATCCACTGGACGAGATGCGTTCAAACGACAGGAAACTGGCATTTGCATCTTCTAGGAGTTTCGTCATGCTCGTTTAATCCATTCGAGACCTGCCTCTTATTAGAAACCCAGCTACGGTTGAAATTAATCTTTACTCTTATTATCACGCGTAGAATACTTTTTTGCTTTCATGTCATATTTATACCTTTTTTACTCTGATGTCGTACTTATACGTTGTTAGGTTTATTTTTGAGACGGATTTTGACATTCTTGGATCTGGTCTTATATGGAGAGTTACCAGTTGGGTAGGACAGAAATTTTTGAAGTGCAAGGACTTTGGTGTTAGTGATAGTTTTGGGCTTTAGACTTTTGAGTTTTGCAATCTTGCAACCTTTTGACTATTAGTAATTTAGGTCGTGTATCTTTGGAACTTATGGATTATTGGATTTTAGGTACTTGGGACCATAAAACATTGTAATTTTCGGCAATATTGGAAGTTTGGGGCCTTACGACTTTGGAACGTTCAGACTTTAGGATGTTAGGACCTTGCAGTTTTGGCAATATTGACTACTTGGGGCCATGTGATCTTAAAACATTCAGGCTATTGATAGTTTAGAGATCTAGGATGTTGGAACTTTTGGTGTTTAGCGAACATATTTTCCACATCAATCTGAAAAACATTTAACAGACTTGGCAATATGTCCCAAAATGAAACTGATAGCCAATATCTACTTCTACTTTTCTATTAACTATTGCATCATAAAAGATTCAACTGCAACAAGAATGTAACTCGTTTGTTACGCAAAGAATTTCACCCAAAGGTGATTTCCCCTAACTCTTCATCCCTCCATGACCAGGGAGACATATTTCACAATCGAAAAGGTTAACAGAAAATAGGGGAAATGACGTTCCTCGGTAGATGGTATCTAAAGAGCCCTAAGAATCGGTATCGATCGCGTTTCACGTACGGAAATAAATGGTCGACGTCGGTTGGTGACCCTGTCACACCTATGTAAATCGTGTATCGGCTTAATTGACGAAATATTCAAATCGTCAGTAGCTCGAAGGCGTATTCAAATGATAATCGCCGCGTTTCCTCCACCTTTTCAAACTTGGCCGTATCTTTTTATTTTCTTCTTTTTCCCGCGCATCCTCGTCGTTGTTGCTCATCGTTGTTTCAGATCTTGTTCGCGATATGATCCAGCTACGTTCGTTTTGTGAGCGACTCGTTCCCGGTTGAAGGGTTATCGATCGATCCGCGTCGATCTACATATCCGTAACATCGAGCAACAAGGACACGTTTCCTTTTTCAACTGACCTTCATCTTGACCCTTGACTGGCTCGAAAGCCCGTCCGACGCCGTGACACGGTCTCGCGTTAAATATAAATTGCTCGGAATCATTGTTCCGCGGAACGACGAACCGGAAACGGGATCTTGGTCTGCACCTTTGAACCCTAGTTGTTCAGACATTTTGGCGCATGGTTATTTAAATATTATCGTCTTGATTCCTATACGGAAACTTTGGACGATTATACGATATTATACCGACATTTTGATCGTACCTCGTCAAATGTATATATATTGATCAACCTAGGTTTTTCATTATAAATAGACAATGCCTTTGCCTGTAACTTCGCCACGTGATCGATTTTCTACTTTTCCGCTCGTTGCTCGACGTTTGTTTTTAATTAACAGTAAACGTATGACTCCATGAATATTCATCGTTCTAATATCAGCAATTCTACGGAGGCGATACGCGATTATTTGATTCGTCACGTGTAGCGTTTTGTTTTTCGCGCACAGTTCATTATCGAACGATTACGAATGCAAATTGTCCGTTCTTTCGAGAAAGTATTCCACGGTTTTGTACTAAAGTGTTAAATGACGATTCGTGTCAGCGACGAAGGTTCTCGTATTTCGCTTAGCAAGAGTCGCGACTGCACCCGGAAGATGCAATGTAGCTTACGAGACTTCGGATGTTCATGATATCTTCTCGACGGGTTTACAGTGTCACGCATGGTGTGTTACACCGCAACATGTTCCATTTAGCGTTAGAGAATCTTAGATTTCGCATCGTAGACATCGTGATGTTCTGCGTCCATCGTACTAGACTGGTTTACCTTAACCAGTTTCGCGTTTCTGAAGAATTGTAACGTATCTTTTTGTTCGTTGCGATTCTTACACTTTATTTAACTTCACCGCCTACCGTGTAAGACGTACGTTGAAACATAAGAACTTCAAGTGTATAAATCTAACTTCGTTATATGATACATCTATTTCATTCAAATAAAATGTGCCAAATGTACTCTTTTGATTCACTGTAGAAATGTCTAGTATCAGGTAAACGTAATTGGACACTAATCAAACCTAACATGAACTTATCTATCTACATTAGAAGAGGATTAAGTTAAGTTAGGTCTATCCATGTCGGATCAGATAACTCATGTTAGGTTGGTGACTACTTGTAGCATAATAATTCTGACACAATTAACATCTAACGTCTCGAAACGGGGTATCAAGATACCTTTTCACATCACAACTGTTGGCACATCTTCCGTTGTAGTCGACAAGTTAAAGGTGTGAATTTCTCGCAGAAACGATGGATACTTGGCAAAAAATGGAGAATCGAGCAGGGCACTGCATGTCTAAGCACGGTATCAACGACACCGTCCACGATCGAACGTTTACGTAACCTTTGAACCCGAACGGGAGACGCTTACGCGCACGCTCGACTTCCGGTAGCGCGCGCGTGTTCGTCCGTTTATTAACGCGCTCGACGAGGAATATGCTCGTGCCCGGATATTCTGATCCCTCGCAGTTGGAAACGCTCCAAAATATGAGGGAAACTTGTACCACGAGAAAAACGTCCGACAAGAACTTCCGTAACTCTCCTCGTTGTAGCTCGAGGATGAAATGCTAATTGTTCGATTAATCTGCTCGCACGCGTTACTACATTGTGGATACCGTTATTTCAATCATCCGAACCGATTTCGACTGGGTGATAAAATAACAACAATGATGATGTCTTAACATACTCTAGTAGGTGCAGTCTCTCTAGAACGTGTAACATTCTGTCACTTTTAAACTTTTTTTGGAAGACGAGAATAAAGTTTGCAACAATATTAAAACGTGGTATTAAACATTAAACCGTGTTAACGTGTTCGATCCTAGAGTAAGACACAGACATGTCTAGAGTCTATCTAGAATAGTACTTGGGTCTCAAAGCGTAAGTATCGAACTTCTTCCAATATGAAATGAAAATTTATAACCAGAGTGATAAAAGATTGTACGTAATTCTCGTGATAAATTTTTGTAGATCGATCGCGGAAATGAAGCGAAACTTTCTGACCCACTTCCCTACCGAGCAATCCCTTTAATTTTCCAGAAGCTAATCTATCCCCACACGAAGCGACTTAGCGGAACCTCCGACAGCGACCCAAATCTTCGAGTCGTTTACATTCCGTGCATCGCCGTTCGGATTCGATAACAATGCGTTAATCGTTGTAATTCCAGCAGCTTTCCAGCCATGAAGGAACACGAACGCGAGGTATAACGCGAACGATAACGGGGCCACGATTTGCGCGTGGCTCGTTTCGGCACCTTTTCAACTTCCGTCGCGATAAGCGGCGTCGATCAATGAAAGCGGAACGACGCGACGGGAAAACGTGGGAAAACGGACGGTTTTCGGTGTCGCCGGGAAAGATATGCAAATTTCCTCGCGCGATAACGTTCTTTTCACGCGGCGATACCGGTTGTTTTGAAATTTTCGATTCGTTCCGTCACGTGGACACGTGCGGGCGCTTGCAATGTGCACGCATGCAACCGTCTCTTTCGTTTCGACGATAAGCCGGGAACCAAAAGGAAAAATGCTTTTCAACGATTATACGCAAAAAGTTTTCTTCAACGATTATACATGGAAAATTCTTTTCCACGATTTTGCGTCGGAAATTCATCGCTCGGTATTCGATCATTGCAATATTAATTCACTTATTCCAATAAAATTTATTCGATATTTATATCTATGTACGAAATGTAAACGAATGTTATAGTCGATGTGTATGCATTTATGGTTGACCCAACAAACTTGTAAACGAATTATTCGATGAAAATTTATAAAAAAACATGATAACTGTTTTATTAGGTTGGTAACTAAATTCACGATCTTTGTTTCCTCTATATTATATTTTTTTGGTTCCATGAGTAAGCTTGAGAGAACTAAACAGCGCTGGAGACAGAATAATTTCCGAATTCAAAATAGTTTCCGTATCTTTTCATAAAAGAGGAAGCTACCGATCAGGGAAATCGTATAACCGGTCCGAAGGACCAACTCCATCGCATAAAATCCCTTGCTCATTTTGACGGTTCCGGGCAGATCGTATCTGCTTGTCCCTCGAACGCCTTCGAGTCTGAAACTTTCGTTCTTTCTGACCCGATCGTGTATGGACACGTCTGTCCCTCGTAAATCACGACTGCTACCGGCACGTATTTGCATCTCAATGCGTTCAGACAGATCACGCTTCTTCGTTCCTGTCCTTCGTCTTTTCCACTTCTCCGGATCGATTTTTCCTTCTTCCGTCATTCTTCTTTCTCTTGTTTTTACGGGCATCGCAACAGCACCTTTGATCAATCAACGCGTTGCGTTTCGACCGCTATTTCCGTATCCGGAAACTACGATTTTCAATTTATTCTACGTTCCGAGGAATTCAAAGTTTATTCTCTTTTTATTCTTTTCAAGCTAAAGTATACTTTTACGCGGACACCTATAACAACGCTGCGCAAATATACATTTTTATAAATATACATAATTATTATGTTACTACGAGTTATTTGTCATATTACGAATTTGCATATTTCACGAATTTCCAAGAATTTATTTCCTTTTCTCATACGTATCGCATAGGTATGTTTAGATAAAATCTACCGATAAGAAAGTAGGATAAATTAGATCCATTCTATTTTAGATCTTATCAGATGGAGTTATGTTAAGTCTACTAATGTCAGGTTTTTTTAAGGTTGTATTTCGTTTTGTTGTACATATCGTATAGATCAGGTTACGAGCTACCAGATGATCGGTTATGTATTACGGTTAGTCAGGTAACAAGTTTGCTTTATCTAAAAAAATTACTTGAAGTAAAAGAAGATAACAATTGCGATAGGTAAAACATACGATTTTAATTACGTCGTCATTAACGAAACATGTTTCACAAAATACAATTTCATGAAACACCTGTTTACGTAATATATCAGCTACATGCATCGAAAGGTGAAATTCAGATTCAGATCTCCGAATGCACCGCCTATGCAAGAACGCGTGTATCAGAGCCGCGATAACAAGGGCAGAAATACAAAAGCAAATCGAACGAGAAATCGTGTTCGTTAGAGACGCGATAACAAGGGTCGAAATAAAAAAACCTAAATCGAACGAAAAATCGCGAGAACGAGTCGAACGCGTGCAGGTTGTCGCGAGTGCAGCAGCCTCGCGACTAGTTGCCGGAGCGTATTGACGCGGATTGCAGGCGCAGGTTAAATCGAGCAGACGGTGGCGGCGTCGCGACGCCGGCTGCGCGGACGTACAACCCTCTCCGCCCCTCGTTTCTCTGTCTATCGCGGGTGGGTGGGTGGGGAGGAACAAACAGCGAGAGGGAAAATTTATAAAGAGAGTCTGGAGGGGGTAAACTACTTGTTGCGCGTCGCGGCGCCCTCGTGACGCCAGTACCCCCTTCTTCCTTTTCTCCCTTCGCGTTCTCGACGACTACTACTACCGTTAGCGTCGCTAGTATGC
Organism: Megachile lagopoda; assembly: GCA_036983795.1. Lineage (NCBI taxonomy): Eukaryota > Metazoa > Arthropoda > Insecta > Hymenoptera > Megachilidae > Megachile > Megachile lagopoda. Next base: position 13,495,580 of record CM072790.1, on the reverse strand, counting down.
CCTTTCGCTGGCGACGCCACCGACGACGTCGCTACCACCACCAACGGCCAGCGTCGTCGCCACCCCCGACATCGACTCGTGATGCCGTCGACAAAAATAGACGTGTCGTCGCGACGCAACAGATATCACTCGACCTCGACTCGCGTACCACCATTTTCCGGCATGTCCTTGCACTTTTGCTTCCCTTTTTTTTACCCCTACTCGCTAATCGATCTTTAATCATACTTTGTATAGATACTATTTATTTCAATTCCATTTAATTCGATCATTATCGTTATCATTATGTTATCATACGTCGGTGGTAGCAACCCCCTTTTCACGGACACGCGCTAAAAATTTACGCATTTATCAAGTTACCGTGTCGGACAGCTTTTGAGCTAATAGAAAATTAATGCCCGTAAATCGAGTCAGATTTAAAAATTGGGGTGGTTCAAAAGATGTCTCTGTAAACTTTCCTGTAACTTTTGTCATCGCTGAACAGTCAGCCTTCAGAAATAAAATCATGCGAATGATTTGACTTGCTTAGTGTATAACATAATTTATGAAATTTGTTAAACTGCCTGGATTGTAAATGATACGCGAAAGATCGCAAACTCAGTTACCAACCTAATAATATTACTAATATTGCTATTGAAAAGTAATGTTACTAATACCGCTGTTAAAAATGATATTACTAATATTACCGTTAAAACATGAATTGACTCCGCGTCGATGCGACTCATCCGATAAAAAAGAATAAAAAATAGATATACGAAAGATCCACTGACCTGAATTTGGTGTCCAGGATTGTTGATGTGTAGCTGCTGCGCCTGGTTAATCTGGAGAGTGGAGGTGCCGGGTCCCGAGGGAGGTCTCGGGGGCGTGGAGCTGGTGAAGGGTCCCTGGGAGCCGGTTTGATTGGGTCCAGCGCCCTGGGAGCCTCTCGGTGGAAGCGGATAACCGGGGCTGCCGTGATTCGGCATCGATCCCGGGCTACCGTACGGCGAATACTGCTGCTTGTATCCTCCGCTTGGGCCAAGCATGCTCGGTTTGCCACCGGTGGCAGGTTGCGGTCTCTTCATGTCCGCCAGTCCTGCAGCGAACTGGGTCTGCGAGCCGACAAACATATCGTTGGTCTGTTGACTCTGGAATCCGGACGTACCGTTGTTCTTGTGATACGAGCCAGTGCCGGAAGTGGTCTGAGACTGTCCGCCAGGAGGACCGGTGCTACCAGGACTGCCTAAGTAGTCGGACGCGCCGCCGAATTGCGGGAATTCCGCGTACGGAGAACGAGCGGTTGGTCCTCTGGCGGCTGCGGCGGCCCCGGGGTTGAAACCACCCAGACCAAGTTGTTGGCTCTTGTGCTGATGTTGTTCGGCCATCTGCTTCAAGGTCTGGGCGGCTGGACTCATCTCGGACTTGAAGTCCAACCCGGAATAAGGTAATCTAACGGGGGAGTACTGTGCCGAGCCGAGGTTACCTGGACTCGAGTTAGCGGGCATCGAGTTGCTGTTGTTAGAACCCGTGCCGTTGTTCACGTTGTTGTTATTGCTGGTCCCGTGTTGCTGGTGTATCGCGTCCTTGTCGTCCTCGATCTTGATCTGACCATTGTTCGTCGCGATGTTGTTATTGTTGTTGTTGTTCGCCGCCGCGGCAGCGTGAGCTGCCGCAGCCACCACCGCGTTGTTCGCCAACGCGTCCACGGGGATCTTCTCCTCGAAGTCGAAGTCTTTCATGAACTCCGGGTGGAAGTCGGAGATTTCGGAGATGAGATCCTTGAACGCGTCGGAGGTGATGATCTCGTCGCCCGTATCGTCTCCCATGAAGTCGGAGAAGCCGGGGAAACCCGCGCCGTTCGCCGCAGCGTCTTTCTCCAGCGCCGCAGCGCACTGTTCGAGGTCGACGAACTCGTTATCAGGTTCCTGTTTGCATTCGACCAGGTTGCCGATATCGACGCACCCGATGCCTCCAGGGGCAGCTTGGCCACCTGAGCCAGCGCCACCGGAACCTGGCCCACCTCCGCTTCCGTTGCCGGTCTGAGGTCTCGACGTACCGGACGCTGGCGTGTCCGGACCCGACTTCGGCGACGACGACTGGTTCAGCAGGTCGCTCTTCACCGAGGCGTTCGTCAACGCCTTCACCGTCACGTTCGTAGAGATCTGTTGCGCCTGCGAGTTCGCGGCCGACGTGGTGAACTCTAGTTGTTGCACGATTTCCACCGAGAACTTGGTCAGACCTTCGTTCCCACCACCGCCGCCTCCTCCACCTCCGCCACCGCCGTGCGTCGGACCCGTCGAGTTCGTGCCGTTTCCGGAAGGATGCTGACCGTGGCCGTGATGAGGCCCGCCACCACCTCCTCCACCGGGACCCTGCTGATGCTGATGTTGCGCCTGCGTGCATTGCAGCTTCACCGGGGGCTCGCCGAAACCACCGTCTCCGCTACCACCACCGGCTGGCTCCAACTCCTCGGCCGTCCTCTTCACGAATTTTTGCTGCTGAAACAACAAAACGACAATGTTCATTAGTTATAATTATATCATCGTCTGCTGGGTTTCTTTTTGGATTCGACTCGAGCACAAATCGCTTTTCCTTATATCGCACTTGAGAATTATGTGTCACGGCCATAACCTACATCTCTGAATCAAATTGAGATCCGTAAATTTTGCTGTAAAAGGAATCTAGGTCTTGAAATTCACAATCAAATATTTTTGTCATAGACGTCACGAATGGATCTAATATGAGTACATGAATGTTGTGGTCAATTTGCGCCGAAAATATATATTAGAGTGGGTCATACGTCGTTCAGTCTGACCAACTGCGTGTAAATTCCTTCCAGAAGACATCAAGTGTTAAAATACAGATAAATCCATCGATGTGTCTCCTTCCCGAGAACCACCCAAGCAGAAAACGCCTCGAAAAATCGTGCGAATTACAAAGGGTAAGAAACTCGTCGATGTCTTGTAAATCCCGCGTTGGCTCGCGATTCCCATTAGAAGCGAATGACAGACCGATCGGGCGAAAAAATGGGAAAAAAGGGACACGGAGAAGCTACCGGGCAGCGTTCTGTTCGTGGGTCAAGGCAAAACGCGGCGAGTGCTCTAAACTCGCCGGTTTTTCTGCGATCACGGCTCCTGTAACCGGTAGTGCAGGATATTTAGCTCACGGTACCTGGATGCCTCGTTCTGTTCCCCGTTTCTTTCGCAATTAACCCGGCTATTTCTCACCGTACCTGTCAATACTGGCGATGCTTTTTCTACGCAGCTCCGCTCCGGTGTCCACCGACATCGAATCGACCGTTCGGTCCGCCACTGGCAGGCCTGTTTTGTCCGGCAGAGGCTCGTGTCTGCTCGCTGGGCATAAATCTTGCGACGCGAATCAGTTTCTACCACTCGGCGCACGTGAATCTATGGCGATCCGCGAGACATCCAGCGCACCGTTCGCTCGATCGTGATAACGAGACGCACCCTGATAGTTTATCGTGTACGCACAGCTTTAACCAGCCTTCGAACGGAAGCCGGTGAAATACGTTTGTTACCGTCACGATTTATGCACGGCCATTGAGAAATGAAGCAAATAAAGGAAACGTTTCTCCACTACGCGTGGATTTTGACTGATGGTTTCAATTTTCAGTGAAAATTTTCATGGCTATTTAGTTTGGGGATAGATCACATTTGTGAGTCAAAATGCATATACAATTTTTAATGTTTCTTTTGAAGTAGGAAGTCGATAATGCCTTGTAAGGGCTTTCTACATATTCTATTACATATTGTATTCATTTACACATTGTGACTTAGCTACAATAAAGTTTATATAAGAACAGAGTGTTTTTAAGACCATTGTAATGTTCGATTCTTTCAAGACAAAATATATGATACGATGTTTAATAACTCGATTAGTGGAATACTGAAGTAAACTAAAGTGGTAAAACATGCGACAAATAACCTACTTCTATTTAATTTAAGAGTTATGAAAGCACTTCCTTTCCGAGCTCTTAATTACATACCGCAAGAGTCAAAGTGACCTTCTTACGTATCATGCACGTGATGACCCTGTATCATAGATTCCTGCACGCGTTACTGGATTCCTAAACTAATTACCTGCTGCTCGAATTCACAATACTAACAATTTGATATTTTCGTGAGATAATTGTGGGAGATCGTGCAAACGAATATTACTTGTGGAATAACCATTCCTCTATTTCACTCTTTCGAAAGAAATATGTATACGCGAGATCTGCACAGATTAATTCGAATAATTCTGATATACTTGATACTCTAACAAACACATTGAAATGCAAAATGTTCCAATAAATTTATCGAATCAAAGGAGAATTCGATTGCAAACACGTCGCTAGCTTTTCTCGCGTAACATCCTAATCGAGAGGTGGATTGCGAGCGGACGAAATACGTAACGCGGATATAGGGAAAAGATTGGAAAAAGTTTTTCCAGGGCGCGGTCGAGCCGCCACGAATCGCACACAGATCCACAGACAGTCGGTGTACATTTGTCATGATTTGAACCGGGATAACCTCCACCTCGTTCCAAAATCGATAATACGTATTACCCTCTAATAGGGGAGTAGCTCCGTCCTACGTTTCCGTGTGCAACCCCATTTTGGTCCTGTCTCGAAACGAATCTGTGTCTCTTGATTGTAACCTGTACTCCAGCATCTTCAAGAAACCCAACGCGATAGTTCTTGTAATCAAAGATAAATTTCCCAACGAATACTCTTTATTCATCACCATCATTTAACTGTATCCCAAAGAATGCCTTTTTCAAAAATGAACCTGCTCACAAGGACCTTAAAATTAAAACTCACGCGAGAAATTAAAACATTTGCTTACACGACTCGTCAAAGGAAACAGATTACGAAGTAACCTTAAACTTTCCACTGCGAATAACGTGTGCGAGAATTGAATAAAAGCGAGGGCATTGAAAAGAAGCTTACAAGAGAACAGAAGGTAAAGGTGAACAACGGTGTTTACGCTTGCCAGTGGAGGACAGCATCCGTGGATCTTGGGAAACTAGGCCAGGAGCATCTTTTTCTTCCCCAGTTTCTTAAGTTCTCTTCTACATCGACGCGTTCATCTCGCTGATTTCAAAACGCGCTGCTCATTTTCTTGACATGATCATCGGTTTATCACAGATTCATCAAAGGACATTTTTCATCGATAAGTAATCGAAGCATACAAGTATTCATCAAACAATTTAACAGTAACTGTTCATCGAACAGGTCCAGTGTTAAACACTGAATAAATTGTGAAAAATTCACTTGTTTAAGTTATAGAACCTCGACTGTACATATTCGTAATCTCCGATAATATTTAGTTAAAATATTTATTTTCACAAAGAAGTCCAGGTTCTTTTCATTAGTTAAACCGTTGTCCAACATAGAGTACTTTGATAAGATATTATCATACTATGTTTCACAAGATGTTACAATAACGTATTACTTGAGTATATCAAGCCTACATCAGCACTGATACTTAAGGTGATTAGTGTTATTAAAAATTTGCGCGTTTTCAATTCATTACTACTTATCGACTAAATCGACATGAGTTATCAAGTACGAATAGCAGCCGAGTTAAATCAGAGTGTAGGATCCGCAGCACGGGATATTGACGCGAAGCAAGCGGTAGCTCCGTTATCCAGCTATGAGGCTGGCGTACATTTTCGCCCCGCGAAATTGCTTGGCTAAAGGCGGTATGCCCGACCGAAACTACTCCCCGGGATCTCGTCTCGCATCTATTACAACTTACGTATATACAATCCAGGCCGGCTCTCTCGTTTTTTCCCGGGCGAAAAATACGGGCGTTCCGGTTTCCGCAAAGGCGACGGAAATGTCTGCCTTGCTGCTCGCTTTCTCTGCAATTTCCTCGCGACTGCCTATGCTCCAGGCTCGTTGTACTCTCGAGCTATACGTAGCCTGGGAATTTATCGTGCCTCCATTTTTTTTACCTGGCCCCGTAAAACCTCTCTGCCGTTTTCGAAATTCCCGTGATCTCACGGATAGATGTTTCGAATAAAGATCAATCAGTTTCAACATTCAGAACATTCTTTAGACGCGTCTACATCGCTCCGATTTTTCATGGCAGTATGTATTTTTGATTTTGTATCGCAGCTGATAGGAAGTTTAATTTGATAGTATCATGTGATAGTATCATATACTCGAGTTTAGAATGGTTGTTCGATTAAGATAAATTACTTGCATCTTACTCGTAGATGGCCTTCGATAGAATGTTAACTATATGCACATTGCAAAAGAATAAGACAAGATGACGTCAAGGTGATTCTTTACAAAAAATTAATGCTCTACAATACTTTTTATGTTGCAACTCGTACTCGATGTGAAATTGACTAACTTTTGTTAGAATCACACAAAAGCACATCAGAAATCGTGTACAGTGCATAGCAGAAAATTGTACGTTTCCTTTCGTCAGACTTATAAGAAACAGAGAAAAAAGTTACTGAAGAATCTGATTACAATTGTGGAAGGAAGGTTCCAATATGATTCCGTACAGTCAGGGCCGCACAGTTTTTAGCGTACCCACTAATAAAATTATACTATGCAAGATAGGAGAAGCGAGAAAAGCGATACCGAAGTTATTAATCAAGTATCAGCACGAGAATAAATCTTCCCCAACTTTTATCCCTACCCGGTTGATTTCATGAACCCGTCCCTCACTCTCGTTCACCCCTATCTTCCTCCCTCAAGTTATTTCACCCCTGACCACGTCCAGCTCTTTATTACGCTCGAGAAATTCGTACAACCGATTAATTCTGCCGTTTAGCGATTACGAATTAATAGTTGGTTACGTACACTGTCGGAGAAAATCGATAGTGGTGTGGGTGTTGACAGAGGGTGACTATACACCGACGGTGGCAATGGGGGTGGCTTTTGGCCACCCGAGGAGCCGATTTAACCCTCGAAATCGGTTACTGCAGCGCCGAGTTTACCGAACTTGGGGGGTCCAACGTATTATGCCACTTCGTCCGGAAGTAATACTCTGTTACACACCCGCTTCCGCTTTTCAACAGTATACTTGTTAAACATGTGAAAACGAATGTTTTCGGATACTAGAACACTTTATGTTTTCAGGTTATTCCACCGATCTTGTTGATTAGACAATATCGATTAGGCAGTGAGAATACGTTTTGTGTAGAAGAGTGTTTAACACTGTAACGTACTCAAACGTAACTTCAAAACCTTTTTTCATGAATCACGAGCGTATATTGAATTTGAATTACACGTTAAAAAGCAGCGAATTGGTAATTAGTAGAATAAATTGATCCAGAGCGAGTTTTTCCAGGCTTGCATTTGTGGCACGAGCAGATAAGAAGCGTGTCAGTAACCTTGAAGCACAGTCGAGCTCCCTCCTGCGTGGGAGGATACGCCGCATCTATTGAGCGTTACGTTTCGTTAACGACGCCAGCTCTCCTCTAGCGAGACGACTGTTAACACGACCTAAATATCAACCGACTGTCTCTCTCGTGTCTTTAATCCTCGAAACATGGAGATCGTTCGCAGACCAAGTCGATGTTTCACGGATTGTTTCTCACCGTGAATCGGCACTGCACTTCTGCTACCTTCTTAACTCTTAACGAACACATTTTCTTTCTCGGTTTCTGGTCATATTTTAAGAGAATTTAATAGACATGTGTACTTTAACAGCAGCTTTTAAAAAATACTATAATTTAATTTCCTCACCGCCTATTTTAAATTACGAAAATTATTAAAAATCTTTTGTTAAAATGTTGACCTTCATCGAGATAATCATTGCATAAGCTAGTATTGTTCATTATATATATTTATTATAATTTAGTTTCAATTTGAATATAAATGGTATTGAAGTATCATGTCCGAAGTATTAGAAAGCCTTTGCAATTTCTAATAAGGATAATACTCGGCTTGAAACTGCCGCGTTTTAATCGATGTCAAAATTAACTCGCTGATCGATTTTTAAGCACACCGTTTCAATTTACTAGAAGGCTGTTGACCCTTTTTCGATGATGGGCGTATCGAAACGAGGGCGATCATTGTTGCGCATCAGACCGACGTGACTGGACAGTTTTACCCGTTCACGAGCATCGGGCTCTTTATAATCGACGCGTTTCATGTCACGTTTTATCATTCGAGAAAATAGCCGAGGAATCTGTTGAACGTAGATGCTAGTTTTCCTACGTCGCACAGTGTTTGGCACTGCGGGATTGGATTACGATACTGGATAGAATGAAACGCGTTTACTAATGCTTACCGATGCATTTGATACTGCAGGTGTGAACAACACGTGTACCATTTAGAAATAAAGACTCCGAAGTATGTATCACGTTCACGATGCAAGCAACTCTGACTGCATTCCAAGTTATATTCCAATGATATTATCTGAGCTAATATTAATTAGAGCCAAGGTTTGGGTAACTAAGTTCTGTCTAAGCTCTCCCTCAGGTCTTGGTATATTTGATGGATCTACCTAGAATATCCACGAGATCTACCTAGTATATCTACAAGATGTCCCTAGAATATGCACAAGGATCTTCATGGGATATCTACACGATTCCTTTAAAATATTCACAGTATATTCTACCTACAATATATTCTTCGTATATTCTACCTAGAATATACGAAGACCTTAGAAGACCCACAGGATCTCCCTAGTACAACCAGGGTCTGCCTAGAACATCTACACGATTTCTTTACAATTTTGACAGGATCTGCAATCTCTCAAATATAAATACCTACTGTCTCTTTTGAATTTGACAACAAATAGGCACTGACAAAATATATTACATAGGTGTAACTTAGGGTAAATCCGATCATGACACTCCACATCCAAACATTGACGTATCATTAGAGAAGTGATAAGTGTGAAAGTGTTATGGTTCCTTCGACTCGAGTGCATAGGAAACCGACAAAATTGTAGTAGCAGCTGCAGATAGCTGTGGGTCGACGTTTCAAAGGGTAAACAGTAAATAATAAACAAAGATGCGAAGTGCATGTCTCATGTGGACGCACGTGTCGCGATGGAACGCTATTTGCGGCTTCGATATTTATAAGCCGTTCTAATTTAGTCGCAGACGTATAAATATCAATTTAACGTGGACGATGTATGATTGCGTTACAATTGCCTTTGACGCTCTTTCGATCGAAACCTCATCAATTACTCTATCAACTTAGACAAACGACGAATTAATCAATTTACTTCTTAGGAACGTCCATTAGCGAATATTCAATTCCCCATCGATTACGTCTCACAATGAATACTTTTTTCATTTGATTCACCCCGTATGCGATGGAAACGTATGGGGCATAAGTGATTACGTGAATTGGATCTGGGTGAAGGTATCAAATTTTTTATTCGATTTGCAGATTCGAGGAGTTGAGGATTTAGGGATCTGGAGGATTTGGAGAGGAAGAAAACTGAAAATTTATAGATGTAAATTTGGGAGTTTAGGGATTTGGAAATGTGAGAATTTGAGAATTTGAGGATTCGGGGATTTAGGGATTTGGGAATCTAGGAATTTGGGAATTTGGGAATTTGGGGATTTGGCAATTTAGGGATTTGGAATCTAGGGTTTTGGGTGTCTAGGGATTTGGGAATCTAGGGATTTGGGAATTTAGAGATCTGGGAATTTAGGGATTTGAGAATCTAGGGTTTTGGAAATCTAGGAATTTAGGAATTTGAGAATTTGGGGATTTAAGGATTTGAAAATTTGAGAATTTGGAGATTATGGATTTGGAAATTTGAGAATTTGGGGATTTAGAGATTTTAAAATTTCAGAACTTAAAAATTTGAGAATTTCGGAATTTAGGAATTTGTACAATTCGAGAATTTGAAAATTTAGGGGTTTGTAAATTTAATAGTTTGGGGATTCAGGGATGTGGAAATTTTAAATTTGGGCATTTGAAATTTAGAAATATTCAAATGTGAAAGTACAGCAATCATAAAACATGAAAATGTGATATGAGGATTTTATAATTTGGGAACTTTTATATTTGAACTATGCCAACTGCTCCGCAACTACTCCAACAATTCCACAACTATTCCTGGATATAAGTAAAATCTTCCAAATCAGCATAAGCAGTTAGTACATCACAAAGAAGAATAACAAAATGGAGGTCTGACTACGTTTTTCCGGCAGCCTATACACGCAGAAAAACTGTATGGGACAAGTAACCGGATCGACAGCAGTGCAGAAATAAAATGCTCAGCAGAGTGGTCTAATCATGGCTATAGTTAGAAACAATTATCGACCAGAACGAAGTCGGTCCCGGTTTACGGTCAATCGGCGTCGTTTTGCGGCATCCACCCACCCTCGTCGCGTAGCCACCCTCGTTGTCCGTAACGCGGTAATTTAATTTTTCCGAAAATCCAGACGGCCGTGAACGGGACAAAAATTAGCGGACACGGTTTAACCGTCCACGGTATTTCAATCCCAGTGAAATCATTTTTTGCGCCACGGAGACGAGGTAAAACGTGTGGCGTTCGAAAATGAATTCCTTACTTGATCACATTCATAAAACCGTGCTGGAATTTAATTTTAATACGATATAATCTTTTACGAAGATTTATTATATTTTTTTTTATAGTGATTTATTACGTTCTTTTACAAAGATTGACAGGCAACTGTTTATGTAAAGCAAACTGTTATACAAAATTGTATTAGTATTGGGTAAGAAATTTCGAACTTTAGTAATTGTTAGAGGTAAATGATTAGAATCCACACTTTGGATCAAACAATTTAGAACTGATCTAACTATAGTTTAATATCTTTGAAGTTTTTCTTCGACTATTACTTTGAGAGTGTGTGCATACACACTGATTCGATAACTATCTCCGAATTTTTCCTTTGACTACTACTGTTCTTCAAAGTGACTACACGAACACTGGTAACTAGAAACTCTAGGGACGGTTGTCGAGGACTACCAGGATCAAAATAAAATTGTCTCGACCGATTTCGGGGGTAACCGAAGTCACCAAAGATTTCTAACTCGATAATCGACAAAGGACCAGTTGCAAGTTTCCTTGTCCACTGCAGGTGAGCAGAGAAAGAGAGAGGGAGAAGAGGAACCGTGCACCAACATCGACTATCCATGTAGGTTTATTATCAGTGGCTGGTAATATCGTGTCAAGCCACGAGTGTACGAAGGCGTACTGTAATTGCGGTGGAAGCGATGCGGTTAATAGGGTGTGGCAGCCCCTGCTTCCAAAGTTATTACGTCCCTATATTATTGATACAACTCCATTACGAAAGTCCTTCGAGAGTTCGGATAGAACACGATGTGTCGGGGTCACTGCTTCCGAGACGACCTTTCCTTCCTGCAATCTCGGAAATTTTCTGATCGCCTTAACACGTTCGGTGTAACTCCGAAAACAGAGACTGGATACTCTCCTTATATTGCCGTGGGCGGTGGTAGAACACCAGTTGTATGCTGGAGTGGAATATTCAGGAGGAAATTTAGGGACTTGTAAATTTGGTGGCAAGGGAGGTATTTGGGGATTTGGAAATTTAACTATAGGGGAATTTGGGAGATTTAGGGATTTGGAGATTTGGAAATTTAGGTGTAGGGGAATTTGGGAGATTTAGGGATTTGGAGATTTGGAAATTTAGGTGTAGGGGAATTTGGGAGTTTGAAAATTTGGGGATTTGGAAATTTAGCTGTAGGGGAATTTAGGAGTTTGAAGATTTGAAGAATTGGAAATTTAGGGATTTGGGGATTTGGGAATTTGAAGAGTTTGTAAATCGGGAATTTGAACATTTGACGAGTTGGAAATTTTGGGATTTGGGGAGTTGAAAATTTGGAGATTTGAAAATATAGCTGTATAGGAATTTGTAAGTTTAGAGATTTGAGGAATTGGAAATTTGGGGCTTTTGAGATTTAGAGGTTTTGGTAGCTTGGAGTTACTTGGAGATTTGAAAATTTCAGGAATTTGAAATATAGGGGCTTGAGAATTTGGAAACTTGAGGATTTACAAATTTATAACGCCTCACAAGTACCTACTACAGCGAGTAAAGATACAACACATAAAAATACATCCTCAAACATAGTCATACAACGTTCTATAGCTAGCGGCAATGTAACGCGTGGCGACAAAGTTCCACAAAGCCTATCTCGTCCTTCGCTACAAAGGTACATGAACGCAATGGCGGTGTAGCAATCGTACAGCATCGTGGACGGCCGTGTACAATAAGAAACAGTTAATATCACCGATTCGGAATACGGGATCGGTTTCGTGCGTCGTTTTGATGATATCGCGCGTCAACTATTACAGCTCACGATAGATCTGCGTGTCATGATACAAAGCACAAGCGCGGCCGTAGACTTTCGTCGCTTGATATGCAGATTTCCAGTAATTACAATAACAAATCGCGCACGGGCAGACATAATGGAATCACGTGATTGTAACGTGCGTAACCGGCACATACGCGATACGCGAACCGACAACAGTACGTGTATACCGATTCGCGTGTGTCTCTTCCCCTTGTACACCGGTGCACTGTTATATCGAGAAAGCTATCGATATCTCTGCGAAATAATCCGCAAGCGTAATTGTTCTCGAAAACTCCGCAAACTGCTGTTTGCGGATTCAAGGTTTGATAATGTAAATGGTAATGTAGGGTGTTATAAAATAACACACTAGTTTTGCGTGTCTGACCATAAAGTCAGATTTTACTGTAGTGCTCATATGTAGCCGGTCTTGCAAATTCAGATAAATTATTTATATAAAAAACAAAGGAAACGAATTTGTAAGAGCTCTTAATGTTGAGACACTGGTAGATACTATCGGATTAAAAGATGAAATTAACAGATTAAGTACCCTTGTTAATAATGTGTTATTGCGTGTCTGATCACGAACGTCAGTTTTCACTGCGGCGGTCAACGTGATTTAAAAACTTCAAAAGCACTTATGATATACTCATAAAGATAATATCCACAAGAAGATAATATCGATATTCAACATAAACAGCACTCTAAGTAATTCATGTTAACACATACCAAACATCTCTATGTAACTATTAGGTGATGAATATAAGAAAAACTGTACATGCACACACATGATGTATCTGAGTACATCAATAATCTTGAACAAAATTAAAATTAGTATTTCTGAGCTACGCCATACGAAATTTTTAAGTTTAACATAGAATTACGGTATTCTTAACTTTCGAGTCCGACCAAAAAACCGCAAATCAAAGTGAGAAGTCGAATTATGTTTCGCGAGCGCATTTGTCAGCGACAGACGTCTCCAACGAGAATAACGAAAAAGATATCCATTCCACGTGTCGTGGAAAACGAATCTTCCTTTTTCCGTGTCCATTCTGGCACTCGCGTCTTTCGAAAACAATGGTACACTAAGTAAGCTGTTGGCATCGCGAGATATAACGCACCCGCACGTCGGTTTCTTCGTCACCGATGCACGAGTATCGCGAACAGAGACGCGATTGCGAGTGAATGGAAGCAAAACAGAGAAAAACAGAGAAGACCCCTCTCTACACTCGACCAGGCGGTGATCATGTTATGCAATCTCCTCGTCACAATCCTCGATAATTGCTTATTTATTACTCTATCACGCCATGGTCTGATTTTTGTCATCGACTATCGTAGGAAATACCGAATTCTATATTGGACCCAATTCGATAGGACAGAGGACATTTTTTGAATTAAGTTGTCTCGTAGTAAACTGGGGTAGGTACTGGGGTGGTGACAATTTTTAAGTCTGAAAATTTGAGTTTCCTAATTTTTATATTTGGGGTTTCTAACAGTGCTTGATTTCCACATTTCTAAATATCTTAATATTCACATTCTGAAATTCTGAAATTCCCAAATTCCTAGATCCCAAATTCCTAGATTCCCGAATCCCTAGATCCCCAATTCCTAGATTTCCAAATCCCTAGATCCCGAATCCCTAGATCCCCAATTCCTAGACTCCAGAATTCCTAAATCCCCAATTTCTGGATTCCCAAATCCCTAGATTCCCGAATCCCTAGATCCCGAACCCCTAGATTCCCGAATCCCTAGATCCCCAATTCCTAGATTCCCGAATTCCTAAATCTCCAATTCCTAGATTCCCCAATCCCTAGATTCCCGAATCCCTAGACCCCGAATCCCTAGATTCCTCAATCCCTAGATCCCGAATCCCTAGATCCCCAATTCCTAGACTCCCGAATTCCTAAATCCCCAATTTCTGGATTCCCCAATCCCTAGATTCCCGAATCCCTAGACCCCGAATCCCTAGATCCCGAATCCCTAGATCCCGAACCCCTAGATCCCCAATTCCTACATCCCCAAATTCTCAAACTCCCAACACATCTCAAATCTATCAAATTGATCATATTTTCAAGACTTCCCTCCCAAAATCAAAATTTCCTCCTAAATTTCTAAATCTCCAAATTCGAAGGCTAGTAATTACAAAGCACCGTCGTATCCTGAATATCTGGTTATGATTTCTTTCTCCGAATCTGACCAGCATTGTTCGAAACTGTCCCAGAGATTACGTCTTCTCGGGATCGCGAGTCACGAGAGGAAATCGAACGGAAAAATGAAGGAGTCGAGTGTTTATTCGGAGCGCGACGTCAATACTCGATAATACGACGCGCGTATTAATTTCGCATCGACCAATCGAGCACGACTATCGCGTTCAGCGTCCGGTCTATAACACAGTTGATACTCTCGCATAATTCACGAGATATCCATGAAATAATTCAGCAGAAGCGTGGGAGATTCCATTTGCGAAACGATAGTTCACGCACGCGACGAGGAACAACCCTTGCGAGTTATCGATATTGCGTGCACGCATTTTGAACAACTTTTTCCCGCCGTTATTTTCTTCTGCGAGCCGACCACACGTTTTCCTGCGCGAGAAACGTTAAGGAATAATTGCGCGAAAATGAACGAACAACGTTCGTCGATCGAAATCACCGATTGTTCGAACTATACGGCGGAGTTTTACGTTCGAGTCCGATAATAGAGCGTTATCGACGACTACCTTGACCTCGAGGCACGCGGAATAAGGAACGAAAAGCGGGGAAAAAATAGAAACTCGAAGCGTACAATACACCGTCGTTTCGTATTACAATGTGTATGCAAATTTTTATATTAGATATCTGGCGTTCCGTACGCTTCGTAATGTTCGCTATGGTGAAACGGGAATACGGCGAGATAAAGAACGACCGGCACAACCTGCAGAACAAATGTAGCGAAGATTTTCTTCGGGAATAGAAAAAAGGTAATCGAATTCGCCGAGAGACTGTAAACTCTTGTTACATCGCCATCTTGAGCGAGGAAATTTAGCGTATCGATCTCGATGTCACCGTTCTTTTAAAATTACACGTTTATACGTCAGTCGATGTTTTTAATACTCTTTTAAGAATCAATAACCGTAATTGATACATTTTTTTATGAAACTTTACAAATCGACATGTGTTCAATAACATATTCCATTAAATACTTAACAAATTATATTTGTTAAACACCTTGAAAAGAGCACGAAATGAAACACTTTTAACCTCAAATTGAAGGATCAGTATCAACAGATCGTCTTTAACCCCTTGCACTGATTTCAGCTGGGTCAGTCAGAACTAATCAGAGCTACAATATTAAAACAGACAAAGAAAGTTGAAATGTTATGACAATTTAGTATCAATGACTATACAAATAACTTGAACGTATCAGCGTATTAAAAATTCGAGTAAAATTGATCGCAGCTGAAGGGGTGCGTCACGAGTGCGTCGCCAAAATAGTGCAAGGAAATAAAGCGAAATAAATTGCGACTAACGATAGTTTAAATATGTACTCTCTCTTCGTACTTTGATATTTGAAGCACAGTTTTTCGTTCAAAGACATTTCACACACACACACATGGTGACCAGAGCCATTTCTAGCTCAATCGCTGGCAGTATAAAGTGTACCAAAACCGTTCGGTTTGCTGGGAAAATATGAAAGGTACCCCGGAGTGTGGTTGCTGCGGAGAAATTTTGGAAAATTTTTTTGGAGAAACGGGCGGATGGAGGAAACGCAGGAGAGAAAGCGCAGATCGATCGGGTCGGTGCAACGGCACGAGCTGCAGGCCCGGCCGCCTTTTCGCCATGGCGATAAATTCTGGCGAGCTTGCGAACTAGCTAGCTAGCTAGCTAGCGAAACTAGTCGAGAGCAAGAGAGAAAACGTTCCGAAGCGAGCGCGATCCGCTCAGCTTTCCTGCAAAATATTTCAGCACCTTGGCACGACTCCCATCGGGGCGTCGAATTGATTATTGAACAAACAGCGTGATACCTGACTTACGTCGACGTCGTGGCGACTGTTTCCCCATAGAAAAGAACTTGCCTCTATCGTCCCGAACACATCGTGCCCGGAGAAAGATAGGCAAACGGATAGCAGAGAATGAACGTCCTCGCGGAAATTTATAACTGGCCACGATGCTGGCTTCGCTGGAGCTCCAGCTACGATGCAATTTACAGCTTTCCTTATTACACGATATCCGTACTCTGCGACTCGCTGCTTTCTCTCTTATTTTCTTATCTTGCTCGCAATATGCTCCGATGAAACACGACGATGTCGTCTTATTTGTTCCCGCGAAATTACCACGGTTAGAATTTTGGCAAAATCCGATTCGATAACACGGAATTGCTGGCGAAACTCGGAGTTTCACGGGAAAAGACTGCGCAGAGCGTTCGTTAATATTCTTAATGCAAAATGGCTGGTTGCCAATTACAGAGAACAATGACCGATGTCTCGAAGCATACAGTCTGACACAAATTGATGACATTAAACTATCGCAAAATAGCGCTCGTGTCGCGTCTATTCGAAGCTTGACGAAAGTGGCCGGTGAACCTATCGTGCTCTTAATAACAATTTAATGAAAATTCTGAACAAATGATCGTCAGATTATCTTGCTACGCACAGAAACATGAACAAATCATTCAGAAGAAATAAACGTAATTTTCTGCCAACCAATCGATTTCCGACATACGCAACAACCTAATATAATCTCGGTAACTGGTCTATGCATCGGAATCAAGTCGAGGGGAAATTCCGTTTTACAATCGTCTCTCCGGCGTTCGTTAACGGATCGCCGGCGAGCAGATGAAAACAATGTTTGCGTTGGCGACTGACTGATTAAATATAGTGGCTCGTAGAATTGAATCGGCCGTTACAGGATAAGATAGTCGGGAACGAGAAGTTTCAGTAGTCGTGGCCAGACCACTAGCGAATTAGCGTGGTTCGGTAGCTGGAATAATAATGTTCCTTTCGAGCGGGTGCACAGCGGGCCCGCCGTTAAATTATCCTGGTTCTCGTTGGTGAAGAAATTCACGCCCGAGCACCGTATCTTTTTTAATTAAACCTCCTCTGTCCGGGTGTCTCTGATGACATAGATGAATAAATGATAACTAGGAATAATCTCGTCGCTCGGGTAAGCTGCGCGTCCTAATGAATATTTATTCAATCTACCAAACCTGCTGAAATTAAATATTTCCCTTCGCAGCGTTTACGATAAGCTACCGATTTAACCGCGGATATCAATCAATTTCGTTTCCTTGTTTCTTCGTGTTAAGAGACCGGTTAATCGAATGGAATTCGACAGGTTGATTACAGGTATCAAAACGATAGGTTCATCGTCGAGTTACATCGCGTTATCGCGCCATCGCGAAACTTCTTTCGGCACAAAGAAGACGGGGAGAAGTCAAAACATTGTCTCTTCGGCTTGATCTTACTAGTCGAGAAAGTTTTCGCGACTCGACGAAGACTTAAAGGCGACTCGTCGCCCGGAAGTTGCCTCTTGTGGATAAAGTTCACGAGACCGTGCCGGCACTTCTACCCTCTTCTACCTTCACCCTTTACACCCACACGTACACGCGTTGATGTACGTGCGCCTGGCCAACGGGGAAAGATTGCCTCCCTAATTTTCCTTCTTCTTCCTGTAGTCTCTCCTGCTTTACTTACTACCTGTACAAGGGTAGTTTCGGTAATCTCTATGTAAAATACTTTCAGAATATGCCCAAGTATCGGAATACATTTGCAGTAGTTTTATTTAAAAATATCGTATTATATTTATTACATCTACAAAATATATTGTACTAGTATTATGGTGATACGACTCATCGTATTATTCTCAGTGTCACATTCAACACGTTCATTACGGTAACACATAGAGTTACATTTCACCCCCTTACGAAGTATCCCTTACAACATTTCATCCCTTAACGAATATGAGCAGAATTCTCGGTTTCTTTAAAGATACGATTCTAAAAAAATTTGTACTCCGCTGCTCTCGGTCTTCATCCCTACAAATTCATGCGAAGCAACCCCCTCCTTTTCTCAGCGAATCGTGGTGCGAGCATGAACGCGTTCCGAGCACGTTGGAGGGTGAAAGAGGTCGAAGGGAAATCGATATCTGGTGGTAGCACGTCACCGGTGAAAATCGGACCGATGGCCCAGTAGTTTAACCCCTCGTCGAAGGGATGAAGTGTTAAAAACCTTGTCGGTATAGCTTCCGTTCTCTTGACGCGTTCGTCGCGAGGCGAATTTTAAACGACCCTTATTTTCGCGCCATTACTGACATCGATTATGTACTTACGGTGATTCGAAGGGAATCTCGTTACTCGGGGACGTTACACAGTAAATAACGCGGGTGTACATAAGACGTTCTCAATTTTTTTAATTCTTTAACAATCAAGCCTTTCGACTTTAGAATTCAGGGACTTTGGAGTTCAGCAACTCTACCACTTTCGAATCTAAAAATTTGCAAACTTTCAAACATTTGGTTTCATTTACGAAGAATCTGAAAGTTTGCTTAATTTCAGGAAGTAAATCCTTGTACATAAACGCCGGTAGAGACCGTCCTTATGTTTGTTCAAAAAGCTTCGAGTTATCGTTTGTCGATCGTGAAACGTACATTTACGTAGAGGAACGATACAGGTGCATAAATTTTCCAACAGACTTTCGAGTCCACGGAATTCCCCTCGAACTAACCCCGACGTCTTACTTGCTTGTATTTAGTTTCGCTGTAACCTCGGAAGTTCTGGCTCGACGAACTTTCCGAAAGTTGTTTTTCCGCGCCATAATAGTATTTTACTGTGTTGGATGCATTCGAATATCAGCCCCTGAGTGGAAATAATGTGTCTCACCCTCGTGAATTTTCTGGGCCAAACTCACCGATATTTAGCGACTTTAAACTGCTACAGTATTTAATATGTATGAATCCTACATTTAGAAATATAGAAATTTAGTAACCTAAAAATTTAAAAACTTAGAAATCGATTACTGACGAGTGTCTGCACGTGTTCGTCACCTTCAAGTTTGTGGATTGCCAATGTTACAACGCGTGGCAATACAAAGTGTGGTAATCTAAGCGCGGATTTAGCTAAGAAAGGAGTTCGAAAGGCTAATAAAGAATCGATCGATTCTCGTAACGCGGTTTTCTCGAATTTCTTAGCTGTCAAGAGGCCTCACGAACGAGGAAGCCACGACATAACAGCGGCCCACGAAGCTGCCCCACCGAGCTTTATTAACCGTTCGTGATTTACAGCGACCCTCGCGGCTGATATGTTTCCCTTCAAAATGAACCTGCGCTCGCGCGTTCGATTTAATTGCAAAAGAGTACGTCGAATGATTTACAACTGTTCCGTTATGGCGTTGTTCCCGATACGGTTCGTTACAAATTCTCCGTTACGCGAAACGTAACGCGAATCATTCGATCGAGCAAGAAAGAGTTTCTTCGTTTGCTATTTCTCTTGCTCTTCTCTTTCAGAAAATTTTTCAAGCGATAAAACTTCGCAAGATATCCGACAGATCCGTTCGCGTTCTACGTACAGGTACGGCTTCCTTAATGCTTGATCAATAACGCCACGTTTACAACGCGCCACGTGCTTTTCTTCTCTTGTAAACCTGCGTTAAAATCGCGACGAAAAATCATTTCTCGACGACTCCTCCAACAAAGGATAATAATTACTTATAAAAATTAGCAACTTAAGTCTCCCTTTTAACATGACGCCCAAGTTTTTCAAAACTTTAAGCTGTAATAAATTAATTCCAAAATTCGTGTAAGATTCTATCTGGTCAAGTTAATAATTTCAAGAGTCCAAATCTAATAATCCAAGAGAAGAAATCATAAGTAGAAGAAAAGTGGTACTTGAAGATGGTACTGAAATGGAATAAAAGTCGTAAGAATGCATGAAATTAAATAGGGATATCCGGAAAGGGGTGAAAAATCAGCGTGAACAAAATAAATCATCGCGAACCGTGATGCGTGTACGAAGTGCGGCGCGGATTAAAAATATACGCGGTGCGTCGCCGCGAGGCCAGATAAACCGCACGCTGATTATTTCGCCGGCAATGAAAACATTGAAGATACTGGTCGCTCGACGGTTAAAGCTCGTTCACATCCAAAGTTAGCGCCAGAATTCCCACAACACACGTTTTTGTCACCGATAAATTGCTCGACTCTTCGTCGCCCCTCCTAGAGATAATGTCGTTCCAATAAAATCACTTTACGCGCTCGCGCGAACTGATAACGCGTCGCTTAAGTATAATAAAAATGAACCGTGAACGTGCTTTTGGGAGGACGCGTAAGCTTCCCTCGTATTTTCATTTTTCCACGCAATTCAATATTCTTCAACATTTCTGCACCGAGTCGATAACATTATTTGTGTAACGTTTTATTAAAAGCATTGGTTCAATCGGGTTCAAAATGTGTAATATAAATTGGACAAACTTAATTTGATAATTGACTTCAGATATTGTATAATTTTTAAATTTTGGACACATTTCTGAATTGCCAGAAATAAGTTGGGGACTGATAACCCACTTTTTAAACATTAGTACATCATTTGATCGATATATGGTTAGTAACATATACTTGAAAAATTAAATATATTAGATGTAATGTTAAGCCAAACATTTCGGAGGTTATACCAGTATCCTGAGGAGATACAAATAACTTTCACAATTCCGCAATTGAAAAAATAAATAAAATAGGAAAATGTAACAATACCTCTTCGAATGCTAACCTAACCTAATACAACTGGCGGGAAATTCAGACACGTAAGAACACTTCAAATAAAATAGTACAAATGGTAGAGTACAATAGTAGAATAAGACACGTGTCTTCTTGTTTTATCGACACCTATCGAAGTCCTGCCAGGGTCACCCAACTACGTTCAGGTACACTGACGAAGTCACGTATAACAAATTTATTTCGGCAAAAATCCAGGCAATGAATTTCTAATGTAATGAAAACATAATGAAAGAAGCGGAAAGGACCATATTAGCAGCAATTTAGATTTCGTTGATAACGGAAGCTTTTAAAGGGATGAGATCGCAATCAAGAAAGCGCGGAAGGAGCGCGATATCGCGTGGTCGAGCGGGGACGCGTAAACGCGCGCAGAAGGTCGATTTTTCGAGAAATTCGATCGATCGAAGGAGGAATCGCCGGTGTAAGCGACACGAGGAGCCACCAACAGAGCAAAGGCTGGCTACGTAATCGCGAGTTCGGGCCAAAGTCTAACAGGCACGACACACCTCCGACCTTCCTATCGATCTGCGGCCGGAGGTTTTACGCGTCCTCCACCCTCCGCAAGCTCGTCGACCCTCTCCACCCTCTCGCTGTACGCTCGAGTCCTCGCGAGAAGGAAAAGCAAGCAGGTAAAGCTTTCGTGCGAACGTTTCTCGGCCACCTTTACCCCTCTATCGAGCCTACTACCGTCGCTAGCCCCCCTTTTCTTCTCATCCCCCGTTCACAAACTGTCGACCGCGACCCAGGCATGAAAGTTACGTGCACCCATCCGATTGAAACTGCGCGGCTCTGATCGATCTATACGCTCGGCCAGAAAAATATCGCCAGTGAAAAGAATTTCAGACAAATTTTACAACTAATTTGCCCGGTGAATGAAACTCGTTTAACGAAATAATTAATGGAAAATTGGGAAATAGCTTTAATATTGCATTAACTTCGCGTACGCCAGCGGAATGGTTAAATTGGAAAATAAAACGATAATTCTGAATAATTATAATTGTACTGCGTGCCGTAATACATGTGTCCGCTTGCATTCCGACATTTATCGTGTGAAGCTCCATTTATACTTAACAGTAACGTCACCGTCACGTTAACGTAACTACCCCCTCTTTCGTCTGCATTTACTCTTGTGGCTCCTGTACGAACCGTTTAATGACACTGTCTTCTAAGTAATAAATGTTGATCACTGAATATTGTGAGATCAAGTTAAGGAAATGTGTAAGTTAATCGATAACTTACACATCGAATTTGCACATTCATCGACTTATACAATTATTATTGCTATTGACCTATTTATCTAGTTTTGGTCGTATCTTCTAATTCAATTATGAAAGTCAATACTGTGTTAACAGAATAATTTTGCAACAAGAACCAAGATATGTCAATAATTTTATTTAATACCGATTTACCGAAACAGTCTCTGAAGCCTCAAGCGGTAGAACATCGAGGCAAGTGAAAATTGAACGTTACACTCGTTTCTATTTTCATTTAACAAATTTCAGACAACGCTTTGACACAGTGGTTAAAGGCATCGACGCACTAGAATTTCCAATTTCGGTCGATGCACGAAAGAGAATGCGTTCGCAGAAAAGTTCGAAGGCACGTTCGAAACGATTCGGCGATATTTCTGTGCGTGGCGACGAGAGGGGAGGATTCATAGCCGGAACGAGTTTTCGTCACAGTAGAAATTAGCTGAGAAACACGGTGGTTTATCGCGTCGTAAAGCGCGGTTGCATCGCGAGCAAACAGTCGATCGTACTGTAACAACAACCAGCAGCGAGGAAAAGAGAACAGCAGAGGAAAACAGGGCGACGAGGAAAACCGTGAATGACGCCGAAGCGAGTTACACCACGGCTCGGATTATCGGATGCGTGTTCGAACAATATATTTGTGACGAACAGGAGATTATTCCAGAAATTTCACGCTCTCTATTGTTAGAACCAACGTACGCTAATTCTCGCAACTTTTAACCTTCAAGATCATTAACCGTTTATCCCCGTACGAGTATCAGTCGACCTGTTGAATAAATTTGCTCGATAAACCTTGCAAATATTTTTGAAACAGCAAAACATACAAATCTCTACTATTTGCATGTAACATTTAGAGATTCGTGAAGTTGAAAGTTCAGAGATTCGTGAATGTCAAAAGTTTGAAGATATGAAAATTTGGAAATTTAGAGATTCACAAATTTGGAAACTTGTCTGGACTTTTCACTTCTCGAATGAGTTGGACCGAAACGCTTCCCCGTTGAATGGCGTCCATAGAAATTTCTTTTTAAAATTTGACTCATTTCCCTGCACCGCTACCAAGCTAAATATATCGCCACAGATACGGGGTCTATCGACAGAACAGCAAAGACGCTGAAATCTCGTTTAAAGCGTAGCCTAATAACGTGGCAAGGTCGTACAGGCGTATTTCGGTGCCTCGAATCGAGAATTACGGGACTAGCTGAGAATTAATAGCCTTCGAGTAGCTACAGATTTCGTTTCAAAGGAACAAGAATGCCAATTCGAGTCTGATTAACCTGTTACTTCAACACTAGAATGTTTCGACTCAAAATTAACTTATTTTAACTGCAACTTTCGATAAATGTCGGTTCGATAAGTGACGGCTCGATAAATGTCGCCTTAATGAACGACGGCTCGATAAGTGACCGTTCAGCTGCGTGAGAGACTCTTGGAGCATCCGTGGCGATATATAGAGAGAGGATGAAGCTTCCACCATAGAGAACCGATGATTTCGGAACGTTATCATCTTCACGGAATAAATTTGTTCTCCCGATGGCCACCCACGTGTTTCTAAAATAAATTACACTGCACCGGGCAAACAGGTTTATTACTGGTCGTGCATTCGCGAACTGGAGCGACCGAGACGCGACCCTCTCGCGTCCATAAATATTAAAATGTCCTTAAAGCTTTATTTAGGCGATACCGTTTGCTCGTGGCTGCGCGTGTTTCACTTTCACGGCTCGTCAGAACGAGCTTATCGTTCCTGGATTCCGAAAAACCGGAGAAAATTTGTTCACTCGGAAATAATTCCTTTGCCTTTCGATCGAGAGAATATGCCCCGTACACTCACATTTTTAGCGCCGTGTCTCTCGTATCTGGCGCTGACGCAGGAACTTTTATATGGATTTATCATTTGTGTTATTTTACGTTACATATTTTACATTGCACGCCTATTTTACGTTACAAATTTTATATTACAAAAATATTTCATATTACAAATTTTACAAACCTATTTTGCGATACCGTAAATGATTTTGTTAAATATTAAAAACTGGGATGATTTTATCCACGACTCAGAAAATGATCGTTCTCGATATTGTTGGTATAGAAATTGAAACGTGAAGAGGTGAATGACAATATCCGTTAAAAATGTCAACCAGTTTATTGAACAGTTTATATAGAGCAGCAATATCGATCATTTTCTAGCTTTGGTACAAGACTATGATAACTGACAATTACCTCAATTTATTGAACATGACAAGTTGTGTAACAAAACAGGTCTAAATATCGTCAGATTATTTAACGACATTTATTTGAAATATGAGCGAATAAATTTTCTACGATTTTAGGCTGGCACTTAGTGTTGACACGTTGAAAGCAACAGTGGATACAGATTTGCATAGTCAGACACGCTATAACGATTCGATTTTGTTAAATTCGTTATGATACGCGAGTTATCGAAGATTATCAAAGATACGTTTAAATTATTAATTACATCTGCTATAATTTCTCGGTAATTAATGTTTTTTTAAATACAACGCCGCAGTAGTTTGACAATCAATAAATCTGGCAATTAAATACCCTCAGGGATTTAACCCTTTGCAGTCGAAATTCTGCCAATTCCCAGTAGTCTGGTACTAATAAATTTTGAAAGCTTTTCAAATTACTCTCGATCCAGTAAATCTAGTCGATATTAAATTTAAATACAATATAAAGTAAAATAAAGATAAATCAACTGTTTCGTTACCGGGGTAATTTAATTAAAAATCGTGAAATCAACAACGTGTACGAAATAACAATTTACTGATTAAAATTTTATTTTGCATTATTTGCTACTTATTTTTATATTGTCTGTACCACTTTCTGCATTCCGTATTAAAGCATCGGTTAGGACTCCTTTAGACAAGGGCTAGATACAGGGATAGAAGTATGTCGTCCATCTTCAATTTTTACAGATTTACTATGCAAGCTTGACTATGTAATCTCTCCAATATTCGAATTCGTAAATTTATTTCTAAGATTCGAAATTCCAAAATTTCAGGTCTCCAAGTTTCCAGATCTCAAAATTGTCAAGCTCCTAAATTTTCAAATCACCAGGTTTCTACATTTTAAAATTTCCATACTACCAACTTTCACCATTTCCAAATCTCCAAACCTCGAAATCCTCAAATCTCAAAATCCCCAAATTTCTAAATCTACAAATCTCCAAATCGAAAAATCCCCGAATTCCCAAATCCTCATATCTCCATATCACCAAATTCCTAAATCCCCAAGTTCCCAAATCCCTACATCCCAAAATCCCCAAATCCCAAAACTTAAAAAATCCCCAAATCCCAAAATCCTCAAATCCCCAAATTCCTAAATTCTCAAATTCTCAAATTCCCAAATCCCCAAATCCTCAAAACCCTAAAATCCCCAAATCCTAAAATCCTCAAATCCTCAAATTCCAAAATGCCTAAATCTCCAAATCCCCAAAACCCTAAAATCCCCAAATCCGAAAATCCTAAAATCCCAAAATCTCCATTATCTCCAAATCCCCAAATTCCTAACTATCAGGCTGCAATCCCGAACTTATAATTTTTTCCGATTAGTGGATTTCGACCGCTCTCGTTATCGTTCGTTCGATATCACGGAGTCGACCAAAGTATGCCAGATTCTTCGCATCGACGCCCGATAGAACGATGCGTGCGCGATACCGCGGTCGAAACCTCGAAGTCAGTTGTCGGTCGCTTCCGTTGCTCGCTCGGCTCGGCTCGGATCGGCTTCGAGCAACGCGTGTAATCAGGCGGTATAAATAATTCCGTGGAACAGCCATGAGCCGCGACCACCCGAGCAGAGAGCTCATTCCTCTGTTATGACACTCCGGAATCCGGGGCGCCTAAGCAACCCCTTTGCGCCTAGAAAACACGCGGTGCCATTCTTCCTGCTACTTCATTAACAAACTATACCACTTTTAAAACCATAACGCAACAGCTATATACTTTACCCCACATTTATACACTTTACAAAAATAACTGTAAACTGAAGGTATTTTATGTTGTGATCTATGCTTGGTTCGAATCGACAAGATAAAGCAAATTTGGTAAAGTAGGGGTGTTGTAGACATTTTTTATTGTAATAGAAAATTTTTACATTTCCGAGCTGAAAGAAATCGAAGAACCGTTTTCGTTCGAAAACGGTAACAGTTATTTTCTGCTAAAATCTAACGGTTTAGAACAGCGGTATTTTATTTTGTTCGGTCAGAAAAGAAAACAAGCTTAATGAAACAACGGTGTTTGAAACCTTTGCGGAAAATTTATCTTGGCTACAAGAACAGTGATTATTTTGACATAAAAAAGAGGCAATTGCAATTTAAAAATTAACCTACATTCGACGAAAACAAGATGTCGGAACGCAAATGTTTAAAAATTTTACAAATATAGAGGTAAAGCGTGAACAAATTAAATCGTTCAGTTGGTGAAATTCTGCAGTAATTCAAATGTTCCTTGAAGTAAAAGAAAATTGTTAAACGCAATTATAATTCAATTTTGTAGTTTCTTCCGCATGGTTCGTGATGAACGGATTAGCTCGGATCGTGAACCGGTCGTTAGTGCAACGGAATCGCTCGGTGCGCTTCGGACAAGGGGAAAACGCGGAATGTCCGCGAGCTCGCACTGGATGCCCCTATTATCGGTCGTCCGACCACCAGAATGCCGTTAGACGACGGCCAATCTATTGTTCTACGTGTGTGCATGCGATCTTGACGCTCCTCGGACGGCAAAGAGCGAAGCCAACGGCCTAACTGGGACGAAATCAATAGCGTCGCTCTCCAGACTTTTCCGTTTCTCGTTGCGCTCACAGACACACCATTGTCACTGCAGAATCATCCAAATTTTCACACATACACGTATACATCCTTATACTTCTTAAATTATTTTTGATCGAGATCCGCTTTTGAAATAGCAATTTTTTGCTACCCACTTGATGCACAGTTTTCAAGACTTTACAACTTCTCAAGATTCAAAGCTTCAAATTGTTTGATGTTGGCTATCAAGATATTTGAGTCAACGAATTTCAAGGTTTCATGGTTTTTATGAAGTTTTACGGACTTGAGATTTGAAGGTCCCGAAGTCGAAAGAGTCGCTGAATCTTAAGGTCCGAAAATTCCAAGTCCCTAAATTTCGAGTAGCAAATATGGTACTCAGTCCTCAAGTGCTAAGATCTCTAAGTTCTAAAGATCTCAGAGTTTTAAAACATCGAGGTCCTACAGTTCTAAGGTCCAACAATCCAAAGATTCTACAACCCTGAGATCCTAAAGTTCTAAGATCTTATATTCCTAAGGTTTTATACTCTTAAAGTTCCACAATCCAAAATTCCTATAGTCCTAAGATCCAATAGTCCCAAGATTCTACGATCCTAAGGTACTAAAGTCCCAAAATCCTATATTTCTACGGTCCAACAGTCTTAATATTCTAAAATGCCAAGATCCCAGAATCTCAGAATTTCAAAATTTGAAAACCTCAAGATCGTGAGATCACGTTTCAAAGTCGCAACGCCCCAAAATTCTAAAATCCCAAAATTACAAGGTCTCAAACGATATATTATTCACGCAACGCTAAAATATTTATTTGTAGCTCGATCGAGATCGTATGAGCGACATTTTCATTAGATCATCGACGAGTATCACGGCGATGCAGTGTACAAAGTCACGGTATAATAAATACGTTCGTGTTATGCTCCAAGAGACACGCACCGCAATTTCAATACAAACAACCGGTATACGTGGTGCAATACAGTTACGGCGGTCAGACGTTTCCGGTTTCTTTGAATCTTCCAGAGAGACCAATGCGTGGGTAAGACGCGGGAACACGTTCCGAGCGGTGTCGTTGCAAGATCCATGAATGCACACGGTGATCGCGATAAATCGCGCTTCGATCCGATCAAACAAATGCATCGGCCAGTTTTCGTCGGTTTTCAGGAACGTACCGTTTTTATCGTCCCGGAACTTCCGTTATCTGCTTGACATTTCGTACACGCTACAAGTTATCGACAGACAGAACGAAGATAAAGGCCAAAAAAAAATTCACGAATCGATACCTTTTATCCGAGTCTCGATTGAAAACCGTTGGCGAGTCCGAATTTTTTCTGCACGCCAAGTTAGAATGTTTTTAAAAACGCTGATCGTGTATCTGGTACGGTGTATCGTAAAACAAACGATGAATAACCTAATCCAACTTAATTTTATGTGACCTAAACTAAATGAAGCTAATCTAACATAGTTTAACTCAACCTAATCAAACCCGTTCTAACTTAACACATTTAAACAATAAAATCTAACCTTTCCCGGCAATCAATTTTATCGTTCAAACGTAATTAGCTCCGCTTGAAATCAGGTTACGTTATATATCAGGTTTAAACACAAATAAATAGATGCGAACGAAAATTACTGTTCAGCGAGCAGTCATAACGATATCTTGATAATATTATCGATACGTCGAAACTAGAACAAGAATCTTAGTTTTCCGAGCGTTAAAAACAAGCAACGTCAAAGGGTGCCAATAAAAGCTAGGTCGTGCCTGAATTTCATTATCAAGCTGACCTTCGGACGATAACGGAAAAAGGCGATCGTTAAAAAAGGTAAGCAGACGAGCAAAAACGCGAAATAACCCGAGCAACGTAGAAAACATCGAGCACGGCTCGAAGTTACGGCCTACGAGCGGCACCGCAAGAAGAAAACAAACGATGACACTTATCGTGACAGATAAGAATATTATTTTTCAGGGACGTACCATCATTCCAGGCAGTGTAATGGAGCACGAGCGGCGCGACAGCGAGAGAATTTCCACGTTATAGGGGGGCCACCCGGGCCTGTCGTGGCCCTGGTCGGTGGAGGCCCACCATGCCCC
This sequence comes from Megachile lagopoda, assembly GCA_036983795.1. Lineage (NCBI taxonomy): Eukaryota > Metazoa > Arthropoda > Insecta > Hymenoptera > Megachilidae > Megachile > Megachile lagopoda. The sequence goes on along the minus strand of CM072790.1, from coordinate 13,466,479 downwards.
TCTAACGATCTCTTCTTCCTTCCCGTCACTAGAATATCCTCACGCTAACGGCACACTACGGACTCGAACTCCGTGAAATTACAGATCCATGTTTCACAGGCGTCGAAGATTCCTCTCAACGGAACTTGAAGGTCATTTTCCGAACGCGCCAACGCAACCGGCTTACTTTCCCTTTCGTCCTCACTTCCGCACTTTTCTGGAGGCGCTCGAATCGCGGCGTATCCGCGAACTTTCTTTCGCGCGCGACCACGCAACGAGATCGTCGCCCCGTGACGACGCATGCAACAACGCGCGACCACGCCACCGAGTTAAATCATCGCGCTCCGAACTTTGTCGCGAAATTCTACAATAACGAATGTACACGCACGCACGATGCCCGTTTAACGTAATGCCCTTCCGTTCACATTGACTAGCTATTACCAGCGAAGTCCAAGTTCGTTCGCACGACGGTCTACTCTCTCCTCGCTAGTCCGTCGAACGTCACGTCGCCGCGACGAGAAAAAGACGCCGGGAATAGAATCGACGCTCCCGTGTCCCCCGGCCGGCATATCACCACCGTTTCCCGTTGCTATTGGTGTCCGATCGACGCGAGCGCGCCGCTTGGATCAGCCAGCCGAAATTCTCTGCTCGAAACGAGTTTGCGTGCCGCATATCGTCCAACGGTTCCGTGACCCCCGAACTTTGTCGCCTCTCTCGCTCTCTCTTTCTCGCTCTCTGTCACCGTCGATGCGAGCGACAGATATACGCGCGTATCAACAACGCTCTCGATAACGTTCGCACCGAAAAACACTCGCCGCGCTCGGTTCCTTCGATCGGCCGTCGAGTTGCATCTCAATGTCTCTCGGCGATTCGCTCGCACGTCCTTGATACCGATTCGACGCGTTTTCCGCGAAACTCGGGGCGATTCATCGCGAAAATGATTTTTGCTTCGGCACTTTTTACACAGCACGACGAGGGTGTCGCGCGAAGACGAGCCGCGTCGATTTTCCCTCGTAAATCGTCAACAGGTGGTTCGAGGCCGACTCGAAACGCAGGAGCGTAAGAGGAGCGCGGATCGATCGAGAATCGATGAATTTCGATCGAGAAAATGGAAGATGATCGAGCGGAGAAACGCGCGTAACGAACAGCTGATCGTGCACCACCGCTCTCTCTCTCTCTTTCTCTTTCTTTCTGACACTGCGAGGAAAGGCGCCCGGAATTAAAACTCTCCTTCCAAAGAGCGATTTTCTCTTTCGTTTTTTCAGTCTGGTTCCAGCCGAATTTATCTCCAATTTATTTTCGCTCGTGACGAGTCTCGATCGCGTTTACTCGAAAAGCACCCTCCCGTTCGCCGCAACGAAGGACGCACTTCTACTGTCGCGTCGCGTGCGTGTCCACACTGTTCGGTTACGCGTAATCGCGCGTGTGCGTGTGTGCATTACGATAACTCTTATATTCCTGTTGTTTCTCTCGAGCGACCACTATCTTCCCTCTCCGTCTTTCCTCCGTCGCGGAGACCGGACTATTTTTGTTGCAATGGAAGTAACGGCTACCGTAGCACGCGTCAGGCCCCCACCCTTTATCTCGCCGGTTCGCTTTCCTTCCTCCTTCTTACGTTTTTCCCTTCCCACGTTCTTCTGCCGCTGCTGCTCGTTGTCGCCGTCCTCGTTCCTCGTCCTCGTCTTCGTCGCCGTCGTTGTCGTTGTCGTTGTCGCCGTTGGCCCTTTGTTCTCTTTGTTTACGATGCACGGATCGGCCGGCACGTTGCCCCCCTGGCAGCGGACGAGCGCCGGAAAGAGGAGGAAGAGGTGGAAGACGACCGGGTTTTTTCATACGCGAACATCGGCCGCCAACTACACTCGTACGGTTCGCCTTTTCCTTTCTCCCGCCACTCGGGCCCGTTTACGCCGATGGCGTTCGCGAAAATTCACCGCGAACTTTGACCATCCCCATAGGTCCGATGGAGGTGTCACGCGTCGTCACCTAAGGACCGCGTTCTACTTTCTTCCTGCGATCGCAGGGAATTCTGTGCGTGATCGAGAAGAGGCAGAAAGAGAGCAACGAAACAGAAGGAAGCGACAGAGAAACGAAGAACCGGAGAAACACGCGAAATCGCGAGACAGAGAAACGTACGAGAGAAGAGGAAGAGCAAGGACCTGTGGTGCTCGTCCTATCGAAGTCCGCGAGCGATTGACTCCCGCGCGTCCCGGTCTTGGGACCGTGGCACGCGTGAGGGGAGCACGGGAGGGGATTCCCGCGGGAGGAGAGACACCACGGAACGAGGGGCGATGGGAGGGGACGCGGAGGACGGGATCGGGGGACGGGCGGGCTGTGAGCGGGCCGCGGAGGGAAGAATCGGAGGCGGTGGCGGTGGCGGTGGCGACGGTCGCGGTAGAACCAGGAGGTAACGCCAAAGAGGGACTGCGGAAAGAGAGGGGCGGAGGGGAGGGAGGACGAAACGTCCAGAGCGGAGGGGGTGGGTATGGCGCGTGCCACTACACGCTAGCAGGTGGAGTGCGCGTGCCCAGAAATCTCTCCGCTCTCTTCCCTCTCCATAGATCGTTCTTTCCTTCGTTCGCTTCTGCTCCCTTCTTCTTCCACTATCTTTATTCCTGCCTGCTTTTCTTCCTTCACTCTGTTTGCTACTCTCCTATCTCTCGTCCCTCGCAAATAAAAGTACACCTTCTTCGGACGTTTGCACCTTCTTCCGGCCACGCTCGTTATTATTCCGTTTCTTGTCGCGAACGTAAGTACCTGTTTCGTGACTAATTTGCCCGCGAGTTGCCGCGGTCCACTTGTTTCGTCCGCTCGCCACGGGAGTAGGGTTACTGGCTCGTGTAGGATAACGTTCTATTTTTTGTCGGCCGTCTGCCGAGAAACGATACGGCCCCTCTTCTCGATAAGCTCGATAACTTTTTCGAATTTCATTTGTCCTTGATACGATTTTCTTCCGTGTGCCTCTCGCGGTTGGCAGCGCTTCGGCCACGATTAGGGTACGTCGTAATTTTAACTCGTCGTACGATCCGAAGATCCCTGCATTCATAATATTTACGCTGTGCAGTCAGGTTATTCTCGTAGCCAGATAAGAGTTGCTAACGAAAGTCTCGACTGCGATAACCGTCGAGGGCACGTAGCCAAGTCAGCGTGACAAATTTCGAGTTGTAATATCTACGAACCCCATCGAGTTTGGAACGCCTTTCCCGTCCTTATCGGTGCTTTTCTAATCTAACGAGGAACACTAGTGCTCGTATAAAATTTTATACAAATCCGACGATCGGTTCTATCCCTTAATCGGTTCGTTTCTTTCGAATACGCGATTATCGTTAAATGTAATAACACTTAAAAAATTGTTTACTCGTTATCACAATAATACAACGGTTGTACTTTCGTGTTACGGTTCTCCGTCGGCGCTCGTTCGACGACCTAATTTTCGATAAAATTCTACAATTCGTTTCTCGAAGAACGTCACCAACGGAAAAGTTCGCGATAAATGTAATCGGCGAGTCGTACGGTAACCTCCTGTACTTTCGACATCCGTTAGCGGAGCTGTCACGGAGCTGCGCACGTGGTTTGCAGGGAGCGCGAAACAACAACAAACCCCACACGAAGAACCTGACGCCCCGACGAGTCGCCAGCCACTGACTCCTACTCCCGATTCGACTCGACTCGACTCGGCTCGGCTTCGTTCGACTGGCCTCGCCTCGCTTCGCCTCGTCCCACCTCGCCACGCACCATTCCGCTCCGTCTCGTGTCGTCTCGTCCTGTCTCGTATCGTCTCGTGTCGCCTCGTCTCGTCTCGTCTCGTCTCGTCCCAACTCGTCCCGTCCCGTGCCGTGCCGTTCGGCTACGCTAACAGCACGCCACGACCAAGCGCGCACGTAGGCAAACGTTCGGCTGTGCTCGGCTCGAAACCGAGTCGACCCGAGGCGACTCGTCACGACTTCGACTTTGACTGCGATTCGCGTTCCACTCGTTGCGAACGGAGCTTTGCCTGCCTGTTTTACGCCACCGACTACGCATCCTCGGATACGAAAGCGCCGCTTCCAACGGTGACTGTACCGTAACGCGTCTATTATGTATGGTTTCGATAGTTCTACGCGCCGAGCGAGCGTAGCGAAGGGAACGGAGCCGATGCATCGTGAACTGTGAGAACAAGGCGGCGTGAGTGACGATCAACCATGGATCTAGGCATATAGAAACAGAGCGTATCCTATAAGGAGAGTGTCATTCCACAACGTGGAGCTGATTGATCCAAATGAGAAATTTCGAAATTTCAACATTTTAAATATGCAAATTTAGAAATTTAACGCTGCCAAATCTTGTCAATCGATCAAATTTAATCACCGGCTGTTAGAGGTTCCCGTGTAGAGTCATCCACATATTTCTAGATCTATAAGATCAAAGCACGTATTTTAACCGTACATGCTATACTTTGAGCGTCTACTAGATGTAGGAAATATATCCTCGTCTCTGGGAAATAGTTTGAACCTCCGGTTTGTCGAAACGATTGAAAATTACTTGGAGACATTGAAAGCATTCGCATCGTGAACGATAGAGTCGCGAGCGCGACTTAAGCGGCTGCCGTGCAGCTGGCAGCGAAGCTTTTACACAGGCGCATTCGCATCCGTGCTCCGAACCTCCACCAACACTTTGCCGTTGCGTCATCACGATTTCACGGTGTGCCGGGATTCGACGAGAACAGAGCGCGCGCGAGCGCGCAAACGGGACCACTGCGAGTGCGACGCATCTCTATCGCTCCGCTTACACTTATTACAAATCCGCCAGTGATACTCAACCCACGTAAATCGCCTGTTAACGCGACGCCTTCGCGATAAGCGTATTTTTATTACGGTTTGCCAGACGCTTTCTTACGGTTATTCTCAAAATCTGGCTCCTGATACACTCATGAATCGCGAACTTTAAATAGCGAAGTGTCATTTTTTATTTCACTCTGTTCCTTTTAAAATGCGCAGTAGGTCGCCAGAATGATCGATTGCAAAATTAGAGTTAGGAATTTAGATATTTCGGAACTTTGGTTCCTGAAGGTCCGAAAATTCCATAATTCTAAAGTTTTAAAGTCCACGGTTTCGGATCTTGTAAAGCTCTATTGTTCGCGCATCTTGCGAAGTTACTGCGCATGCGTCGCACTGATTTATCCCGATTCAGATACCTGCGCATGCGCGTTTCAGATGTTACAGAGATTTCCACCAACTTAGAATTTAACTTGGACATTGACAGTCCTTCAACAAGTTCTAATGAAAGATTACACGTTTATTGTTGAAACGATAATCTGGGTAAAATTTCTGTCGCGTATATAAGAATTATCGCTGTTACATCGACTGCTCGAACTAAATACGATGATTAAGGATCAGCGCTCACTACAATGTTACTCGCTAATGTTGAACGCGATATGTATCTTCGAAACGAGAAACAATATTAACAACGTGGATGTCGCGTGCAGATATTGCACGAATATCACGACAGACCAAGGGTACAACGTTTGTAATTAAACGTCCGACACGGTATCATAAAGACGGGCCGAGTATCGTGCGAGCATCACCCGCGCAATTGATGGCCGTCCGTTGTACATTCTTTGCATACTGGACACCGCGTGTCGCGTTTCAATTAATACTGCCTGTAGCGTTGCTGGCAATTTTCAGGATAAACGGTCCAACTGCTATGCTCTATGACCAAGTCGATCTACAGATACGAACTTTCTACGCAGGAACCGTTCGTTCGTATGAGAAACTTGCTACGAGATATTAGACCCTAATAACTACTGTTACTTGGGGTACTCGATAGCTATCTGGAGCGCACTAGGACCTCAGACTACTTCAAGCGATATAAAATTCATTTAATATTACAAACTTATTTATTGCCTTCAGTTTCAGATTTAATTTATTGAGATATAAATTTTCACGTTCTCAAAAAGTTGCAAGAAAATGTTCAGATTTTAAATATTCTCCAATTTCAGAGTACAATATCATATATTTTCTTTTCTCATATTTTGTTGACCTACTTTGTTAGTAAGTCAGAAGTTTAAGCTTTAAGTTTTCTGAACTGATAAGTGTTACTATACTACCAATAATAATTGATAACTATACACTACTGATAACGATTGATAACTAGTAGTATACTAATCCGAAATGAAGAACGATAAGGTACAAAGTTGCGTATCAAAGTCACGAATACGTGACGGTGGTCAAAGCGTTAAGAATAAATTTTGTAACATTGTACGTTCTTTAATTACTTAACAAACTCATTCACGTACGTGATTATCTTTCTCAAACAAGCGACTTAAATGACGAATTTTCTTCGAATTGTTTAGTAATCTTGATTTCTATTTGAGAAGCTATAAACTTGAACGGTGACATAATCTGGTACCGACAGTGCTAGCATGCAATCCGTCATCGATCGTGGTAATTCGAAAACTTCAATTGAGGTATAATAAAGATAAGCGAGATTTCGATACAAAGAAACAATTTATACGACTGGATGACGTGTCCAAAAGTATTTCCATCGAATGTACGGAGCATAGAATTACACCTGTTGTTAACATAACGGAAACTGCTTTGAAATGATTAACCATTGCGTGCTGCTTCACTTTATTAATTGTTCGCGCGGCAACGTAATCACTCAATTGTTCATAACATTTAATACGAATGGTATCGGGCGCATTATGTAATAAGCGATTTCAATATTTGCAATTCGTACAAGTTTGTATATATTTACATGTGTTCGTGCTTTAGACAACATAAATTCGATTAACGATGTCTTCCTCACTCGCCGACGAGTTAACAATTTACCTACCGTTCGGAGAGTAATTTAATTAAATGCTGAAAGAAGCTCGTTTGTAATACACCTCGCTATATTACATGTAGTGATATCATGTGCAATATGCGTAGAAATACAATTCGTGGCGATATAATACTTAAGAATTTAATATGTGGGGTACAATGCGTGGTGCTACAGCGCGTGGCGATACTTGTACGTATGAAAAGAGGCGTTGTTGTAGATCTCTATATGAACAAAATCACTGTAGCTCTAGATCCTGAGATCCCTAAATATCCCTGTATCTTTAAGTCTCTTACATTCGTAGATACCTATATACCTACATGTTTGTATCGTTACACCCTTAGCTCTGTATATTCCTATATTAATGAACCCTTTAAATATTTTTAGACCTCTACATATCCCTATATCCTTATCATTGCCTAATATTTAGAAATCAGTAGTTATCAAAATGTAACGATCGAAGCGTTAATTGTCCGATAATATTAAAACCTTATGGCAGTCAACGTAATTGCTTTCTACCGAACAACGTAACAGCTGGCGTCGAAAAGTCTATTAACAGACTACCGTCCAACGAGCATCTCGAAGTTACACATAGAGGCTCGATGTCGCGATGAAAAATCGCGAGGAACAAAGGCCCGCGAAGTTCCTGCGTCCTCCGTTTCTGCGCATATTTTTAGGTTAGACTATTTTCGAAAATGTATGAAAGAAAAGAGACAGGAAGAGTCGGTAGGAGGGAGACGGAGAAAGGGAGAGCGGGAGAGAATAGCGATCGTGCTCACTTCTTTTATCTTTTACTTTCGCGGTATATGCTGGCTCGTTTTCACCCACAGCCACGCGAAAGAAGCCAGCGCCGGCATTATCCGCACAATGCACACACAGAAGAAAGGATTCAGCGAGAGGAACAAGAGGGAAAGAGAGAGAACAGGGATGGCCGAGGGGGAAGATCGAAAGAGAGAGAGAGACGGACAGAGGCAGAGGTCGATGCCGCCTCCTACTGATTTGCGAGAACACTCTCTCTCTTTTTCTTTCTCTCTTTCTCTCTCTTTCTGATCCTTTCTCTCCCTCGCGATTCACCTTCTCCTGCTTTTTCTCTCCTCGCTACTTGTCACCCTGCCAGTCCCTCCTGTTTCTGGGTTTGCTGTTCATCGGAATGCGAGAGTACTCTCTCGACCTCTCTTCCTTGACGGTACACAACCGACTGATTTTCTGTCCCATTGCTTCTGTCGCCCATTTATTCTGCACAATTATTGGCTAGTATGCTTTGTTGGCTTCCCGTTCAAACGTTTCACGGCAATTTCGCGGTTATGCTACTTTGTTTTAGAATTTTCTGAACCGCTGACTGATCGAGAACGGGGATCTTCATTTTGGCCTTTCGCGCTGTGTCATCGTTTCTAATCGGATTTTTTTTTATTAAATTCGAAGTCACAAGAACGTGTACATACCGAGACGTGTGTTCCTAGATTCCTAGATTTTTAGATTCCTGTCTCAAGATCATTAAACTCACAAATCGCTACATTCACAGAATCTTGTATCTTTAGATCTCGACATCTTTGTACTTCTACATTTCTAGCTGGAACAATCTGAGTTTGAGTTTGTGTCCAACTTTAATTTCGAGTGAAATTTAACTGAAGTTTCGACTAGTTTGAGTCCGAGTTCGGATCGAGTTGGAGTATAGTTCACTCGGATTTAACCGAAATTCTAGTCGAATAGATTCGAGATAAACTTGAGTTTCAATTTCAGACTAATGCCGTAAATTAAGCCTCAATTTCGAGGAGTTTGATCTAAATGGTTCTTTGATTTAAACTAAATTCTATACGAACGAAGTTAAATTCGAATCAAACTCCAGTTTCGGAATTGATATCCTAAAATCCATGTAGAAACTCGAAGTAAATGGGACTCGAACAATAAATTCGCGGATTGTATACAATTTTGATGTGTAATACATTTTTTAATTAAGTTGTAATAGCTGCCCGTTTTAAATAAAATGTCTGTTAACCAGTTAACTGCGTTTGACGTGTACACATGTCCAAAACTTTATTTCGGCGCAGTTGACGTTAACGAATCGTTAATTTTTTATCGAATAAAATGCAACACTTCCTCTTTTTGTTTCACTTTTTCCATCAAATTTATAATAGGATCATTTGTTCTCCCTTCGACGTATACTCGTCACTGTTCGACTGTTGTAACGAATTTTTAAAACAAAATCCCGGAGTTTACGGTTTAAATACGATGTTTAAAAAGCAAATGATAAATAAAACGTGGACAAATAAACATTTGCGCGCTAGTTGTAGAGCCCTGTCATATATCGGCATTTTTTCACGAAGGAGTGTACTCTGCTCTCTACCGTGGAAGCAATCTCGTAAACGAAATCGTAGGAACGCGAACCCTTTCTCGCGAGGAAGATCAGAGCCAAAGGGTCAAATGAACGCGGTTCAGAAAGGCAGCAGCAAAGAGGAAGCGAAATAACGCGAAACATTTTTACATCTCTGTGGCAAGGGCATTCGCGCTAACGAGCCAACCGTTCCATACAGTTCGTCGCGAGAAGGCTCTTAAGCTTGACAAATTTCAATTACTCGCGCACCACCGTCCCGTGTTCGCTCGCTGGCCAGCTCGATTTATCTCGAGGTGTGCGCGTAATCGCGCGATTTCAGCGAAACCTGTCGTCAGCGAATTCCTTTCGCGAACAAAGAGTCGTATCGTTCGTCGCTCGACTCGCTAACGCGACGAGAAAAGCGCCGCGAGATCGCTGCTCGAGCGAGTTGTCAAAAAAGAAGCCAAAGCGAAAACGAGTCCAGTCAAAAGATTCGTTCCGCGATTCCTTCGCGAGCCATCTCCTAAAGTCACGTGTATTTAATATGGTGCATCCAGCCAAGTAAAGGCGATTATGACGAGAAACGTATGAAGCTCCCGAGATTGCCATTTTTTACTCGACACTGGGAAAGAAATATTATCGTAGAAAGCTTCAAATCTTGAAACTCTTATGTTCGTAAATTCCAAACATCCTATAAAGTCTTTTAAAGTTGCAACGTTACAAGATTCCCGAAGTATCAAATGCTAAAGTCACAAAATTCTCAAATCCCCAAACGTACAAATAATCAGATTTCTACATTTCCAAATTGAAAAGTCACAAAATCATAAAATTATCAAATACCTAAACCTCCAAATACTCCACATCCCCCAAATCTACAAGTAATCAAATTTTTGCATTTCCAAAGTCCTAAGGTCATAAATCTCAACATTCCCAAGTATCTAAACCCTCAAATCTCCAAATCGTCAAACTTCTAAATTCCCAAATTCCCAAATACTTAAATTCAGAAATGTCCCTGAACTTCCAAAGTTGCACATTCCCGAATCCCAAAGTTGCTGACCTCTGAGATAACCAGGGTCCTAAATGCGTAAATTGCAAACTGGAGTTACGTGACAATGCCTCTGCTATAGTAAGTCTTATAGGAATGAACGAAGAGGTATTTGATCGTGCTTAATTTAAACGATGCGAGTAGATTTTTTCGAGGGGAAGGTAGAGGTTTCGCGAAATAATATAGTGAAAGATGGAGTCTAAAGAGGTGATCGCGTGCGGCACAATCTAAATTAGGTATCCTCGCGATCGTTCCACTAACCGCGACCAGGGGGCGACGTTTATTTATCTCGTAACAGAGAATCACCGTTTAATAATCGTTCCCGTGGATCGGCCTTATATCATGGAAGCACGAAATTTCAAGTTAATTGGCAGGCTCTCGCGGCTCGATCGCGATTCAATGTCGGATCCACCAACGATCAGACTCGTCGCCCTTTATGACGAGCCTTTGGTTAATTACACACCGTGCTCGAATATTAATGAGAATCACTGGTGAGGAATGACATCTACCGCCTACTTGTTTTCATTAGAGCCTTAGAAGCGTGCACGGACCGACAGCGTGTTTGCACAAGCATGGCGCGAGAGAGCCACTCGGTATCGTGCATCCACGTAATTGAATCACGCTCGTCACCGGCTAAACAGATCCGTTCCTAGTAAATGAGATTCCATGGAAATAAGCGACCAACTTTGACCGTGAACGAGGAACGGTCGCGAAGATTCTCCGTCGATCGTGTATACGACGATAAAAACGGAGATTTCTTGTTATCTGCGTAGAAAGTTCATTTTTATCGGATACCGAAAAGGCCTTGTCATTTGGCAATATAAGGAGAGTCGGTATCTTTGAGTTAAGCCACTAACTTTGTACCTTACCCGTGAATCCTCTTTGTTCAAGCCCAGAAAATTTGCAAACACACTTACCTGAAACAAAAAACAAAGCTTCTATTAGTATAATTACAATAATGTCTTAAGTAATCGAATTGATACGAAGTATCTTTTCCAAAGAAGTCTAACAAGTGATCAGTTCTATCGAAATAATTTCAAACGTGAAATGTTGCTCTCGCCAACGAGCAGACTTCATCAGTAATACAGCGAACTAGCATTCTCGTTATCAACGCTTTTTATGCCGGTTTGATAACAAAACTGCAGAAATACTTACGTCAGCGCGGTGCACGAGGACGCCAATGACGAACTCGCTTAATACAAAGTCGATATCTTGTTCAAGTGCAATGTCACGACGGTTTCATTCGCGTCGATACCAATAGATCTTGTGAAACGTACTCGATCAATCCGGTTTCATTTCCGTCGTCGAGCAAATAAGGATACCATTGGAATTTTAGGACTGCGTGGAAGTTTTTGGACTTCAACATTTTAGGAATTTTGAATTTACAGACTTTTGGATTTTAGGACTTTTAAATATTGGGTGTTGGGATTTTTTAACTTTAGGATGATTAGAGCTATTCATTTGGGGACTATTATGACTATTGTCACTATTAGGATTTGGGACTATTGGAATTTTGGAACTTTAGAACTGTCGGTTCTTCAGACTTTGAGGTACAACTTTGGACTTTGGAATTTTGAGAGTTTGGAACTTTAGGATTTTGAAACCTAGAGATCCTAAGAATTTGGGATCATTGGAACCTTCAAATTCTGAGACTTTGGGGTGTTTAAACTTTGGGGACTTAGGACTTTGCAATTTTGATATTTGTGATAGAATTTTTGAACTTTGGGCTTAGAAGCTTTAGTACATCTGAACTTTAGAACTTTAGGACCTCGTGACCTTGGAACCTTCAAACCTTAATATTATGGGATTTTGGGACTTCAACCTTTCGATATCTGGACAGCGAAATTTTTGAACTTCGGGTCTTTAGCAACATTGAAATTTCGAAACTTCAGGACTTCTGGGACCTCGAAATTTTCAAAGTATTGAACTCCGAGTGTGCGGTGAAAAAATCAACAAGTTCAGAAGGACATCTGTTCGATCGGCAACGTCGAGCAACGGGCACAGGGGTCGTTCCTCGACCAACGACCCGATAGATCGGTTCGATTTATCGACGACGAAAGGATGAATCGATGAGGCGGGGGGATGCGTAAACGAGCAGGAGGGTGACGCTTGCATAAAGTGGTGGAAAATTCGGGTTGAAACCTGTGAAAGCGGGGAAAGAAGATCAATAAAGTGGTATGCCATACTGTCGGTGCCGGTGGTGTGCTGTGTAGTAGCGGCTGGCTGGCTGGCTGGCTGGTGTGTATTATTAAGCGGAGGTGTGGAAGCAGCGCGAGCACGTGCGGAACAGACGAGAGGGCAGATAAAGAGGGACGGATGGAATGACGATAGACGAGGGAGGAACAGGCACGGAGAATACCGCAAGGGATGAACGGCGATAAAGTAGGGTACACGGCGAAACCGGCGAGAGAGGAAGAAATTGTGTAAAGAGGGAAGAAGAGGAGAAAAGAGACCGAGAGAAAATATGGAACAACCCTGATGAAACGTGAGAAGCATCAGAAATCTTTGGAAACTGAACGATTCACGTTAACCCTTTACATGTCCGTGACGTACACCGTGACGTCCATCTACTTATGAACTTATCTGCTTTGCAATTCAAATAAACGCGATCGACGTTTTATGTAACTATTTTCATATTACGATACACGTCAGTGATGTCCTAAAGTCAATTCGTTGTTTAAAAATGAACATACTTCGTTCCGAACTTTTTCAATATTTTTAACATTTCGTTATATCCTAGCATTGAGATAAATGGCTAGGAAGCGTTGTTACAAAGTAAATCTACCCCTAATATCGTGTGTGGTACTTTGCCCCATACGAATCTTAATCGTCATAAACATACTTATATTTTTATAATAACAAAAATTTATTTTTTGAGGTGGAATAATAGTTGTCCTTTATTGGCATTACTGACTTTTAAAAATGAGATGAATAGCTATGTAGTAAGATTGCTCATCGAATGACCACATGTCAAAAGAGCTCTGTATAAACATGGAAAAATCGGAGAAGACGAACGTGAGAGCAAACGCTGGCGAAGTGGCCGATTTAGTGGAGCGAGAAGACGAAAAGTGAGCATCGTGTGCCATACTCGCGTCGGCTGTAACACGGTCTAGTTAGCAGACCGCTGTTTTCTGCATGGTTTACACGTGGAATGAACGGTGCAACGGGAAGAGGTGAATTAGAAATTTGTTCTACATACTTATGCCGGTATAAAGCCGATCAACGGGGAGCTCGATCTTTCGTTTCAATTATATACCGATTTTTCTTATACAAGTATGAAATTCTTTGATTTCGTGAACACATGAAAATTTGACCGGAAAATTTTTTGTTGAAAAGATATCGTTCGATGATCCAATTCCCTTTAGGCAATTCCAATCTGGGGAGCTATTTCTTCGGTATCCACGAAACAGACGCGTTGCCCGATTAATCCGAGTATTCTCGCTTGCCGAATAAACGTCCGATCGTGGCATTTTTCACGCTCGAGCACCGATCGCCGGGGAAATCGTGGATCTAGATGCAAAGCAGGAAACTGATGATCGGCCGAAGAGAACGAATCGCTTTCACGGAAAAACGAGCATCGGGAAGAGCAACCCGCGTGAAAATATTCGCCACAAAATCTGAATCTCGCACGATTCGTCCGTGTATACGAATAGCCGACAAACCAGAGAAACGAAGATGCAAGACGGTGGAAACTCTTGATACGATCATGCGTTCTATCGAATGTTTCGAGAGTAGGTCAATGATCCGAACGTAAAAGGAATATACTTTCCAACACAACAGATATACGACAGCATACAAATTCACGAATCTTTTTAATAGTATTACAGTGAAGAGTGGCTATGTAGCAAAATAGTAAAATAGCATAGAAATAAAATAATAAAGTACCAAAGTAAATTAGTAAAATAGTAAAACGTAGAGTCCATAGTCCAACGCAATCAAAACGTCACCATTTTCAGTAACAGCCACGTCACATAACACATCGTCGCACCTGTAGAACATGTAACATTGCACAGTTGCTTTGAAAGTGTGAAATCGCGAACAATGCATAATCAACTTCGTTTCTCTCGCCATTAATCGATAAGAATTGCACTTATTTCAATCAGATTGTTTGTGCGACATATGAAAGGGTCCGAGAAACATCGTAACGAGCAATGGCAAAGTATCAAAAGACTACGCGAAGGTATGAATCAGGCTTAAAGGGGAAACTCGAATATAAACGGACTTCGTGGACGCTTTGACCCGCGTGTCACGTCCGTATTACGTTCGTAAATGTTCCGACGTTTGCCAGACCACCTTTGAATGAAATCGCTCGAAGTTAACACGTTTCGCGTCCGGTTGAACAACGTGTTACGTTTTGTCGCGGTGGTTTTTGGTGAAGCTTACCTTTCTCCGTTACGACGACTCTGTTTGAACACTTATGTCACTCGATCGAACGTATGTGGTTAATGGAGAGTTCCAAGATATTTCAACGCTTGGGACCTAGAAATTTCGTGGGTAGAAATTAAAAAATTTCAGGTGTAGTAATTTAGGAATTTACAAATTTATCTTCAGCGTCCAATTGCTCCAGTGACAGGACTGCAATTAAGCACCCTAGGATTTATATGACCCATTTTACTTTTTCGCTCCTGCCACAAATCAAGATTCTAGTACACATACATGCTGCGTACAGTGTGAAATCTCAACCCAATTAACTTTTGAAGAAATAAGAACGTATAGAAATAACGTTTAATCGAGTAAAAAAATGAAAGATCTTATTAATTATAAAACGCGTGGTATCAGGGTAGCAGCGGAAAGCCAGAAGCCACCGAATAAAAGTATCGTCGCATTATCCCGCGTCACTTTGATGGAACTTGAAGGGAGAGCCGGTCTCTTTCTGCCGATCACGTTCTAGCGTGAAGATCAACCACCCTCGGCAACCTTTAGCAGTAACCACTCGAAGACGAAATCCCCACCAGTCCAGGCTCTTTCACAAAGCTCACCCCCGTCATGCCACGATCGAGGCGGGGGAAATAAAGGGAATACATCTCGAAGCAGCTTTCCGCTTTTTTCCTTCGACACCGTCGACTCGTTTCCGGACTCCACTCTGGTCTGTGTTCCTAGGAAATCCATACCACCCCTTCGATGCCCTCCGTTTCTCGAGGGATGCGTTTTCCCAATTCGGTTAATAGCCGTGTCTGATTTATTGGAGCCTGTCGCTCGCAAGAACGATCTCGCTTTCTCTCGCTCTCTCACCTTCCTGGGCTAAGAGAAACTCGACGATAAGCGAAGTCCAAAAGTCTTTTGGCCTGATTGCTTTTAAATAATCGCTGACACACTTTGTTACCTTATTACAAAGGGGACCGTGATAGGTGGTTGTAACGCGAATTTTAGTGTGAAAATTTTTAAATTTAACTGGACGTAATGATATGTAAATTGTAGGAAAATTGTGGAAGGATGCACACTCATTGCTGGGGGCGCGATATTTTTACTTTTTTTTTAAAATGAAGTACTACCATTATTTTATCAGTCACATTTCCTAATATTTCAATCTTTGAACTTGACCCTGGGAATCTGCCCTGAAGGGCTTATAACCCTCTGGAGACAAACGTTAGCAAAAAACCCGTACCAAAATTGATTCTGTAGTTTTGGGGAAAAATGATAACCAATAAATACATACACAAACAACCCCAAACCCTAAGTACATACATCTCATCCGTACCGTTATCGATACAAAAAATATAGGGGTTACACTCGTATTCCACATCTTATCTATTAAAAACATACGATGCACACCTACTTCAAAAAAATAGATAAACAAAGCACAAATATAAAACGATGAAAATCAGCACAGATTTGAAGAAAGGCACTCAACAAATGTTGTGACTGAAGAAAGTCGTAAAGGGGTCATTCGATCCCCAGTGTCGGTGTTAACAATCGTAAAGGGTTTGTATCCCCCGAGAAAGAAGAAGATATCCAAAAATCAGCTCTGGAGGCGAAGAAGGGATCAGTTTCGTTTGTCGGGTTCGAGAGCGTCGCGCCTACTTCTCGGGAGGGTTTAAGCCCGTTCTTCCACGGGATTCTATCCTTCTTTCAACCCCCAGAACGTCGGCGGCGGGTAGGCGACGGTGGTGTACGTAGGCGGGTGAAGGCAGTAGGTGCCTCCATGTTATGCAGCCCCACCACCGGCTCTATCCTGACCAACCGGCTGTTTACTGTTTGGCCTCCCGGGATATCGATCCCAGTGGCGTAAGAACCGGCAACCTACGGCCAACAGAGATCGGCACGGGAGCACACCGTGCTTTCGGTTGCCAACCGAGTCGTCACTCTCGGTGAATCCCGACGTTGCTTCTAACCCCTGCCTGGACTAACGGCGTCTCGCCACTCGAACAAATTGACTTCAACGGACTGGCACCCCGCTCTTAATTGGAGATACTGTTACTCGGCCTGAAGGAGGACCTTGCTGCAAAAACGAACCTAGAAGATGGTACAGGGACGGGGTGCTTGACCCGCCAATCGATTCGTCACTGAATCGCGTGTTTGACTTCTTCTTTGCATTGGGAAGTGTTGGGTCGTACTTGCCTACGCCTTTCAAACCCTTCGTTTTCGTCCATTTGACAATTTGGAACCGCTTGGGTCTTGGTTGATTAGGAGCTTGGGATCTTTGAATCTGTGGGACTTAGGCAACTCTGGGTTCTTGGAGACTTTGAGACTCTGAGAGATCGAGGATTTTGAACCTTCGAGACATTGAGAACTTTGGAACTCTGAGAGATTCAGGATTTTCAACCTTGGAACGTTGAGGTCTTGAGGATTTTTGACCTTTGAGACTTTGGAACCTTGAGACGTTGATCTTGCAATTTTAGGACTTTGGAACTTTGAACCTTCGAGACACTTAGAACTTTGGGACTTCGGAATTGTAAACCTGTAGAAATTTATGATCTATGGAACTTTGGAGTCTTGGAATTTTGGATCCTTTGAATTCTGCACCTTTAGAATCAACAAATTTTTTAACTCTATCCTAGAACCCTGACTTCAAGACCTTAAAACTTTGAAACCTTAAAGCATTACGAGTGAATGAGATAAATAAACTGGTGACCCAAAAAATACAAAATTCTCTAATGGTTTAACAGAAAGGACCTATCGTTTCCACATCTGTTTCTGAAGACAGTAGTCTGAGTAGGCAAGAACGTAGAGTATCGTGTACAAGTTACGAAGTCGTTAATTAAAGCGTGTAATCAGCAGGTCTTATAGGAGGTCGTTCATTTATCGGGTTGATCGCGGAACGAGGTGGATGATATGTTCAGGAACGGAAGCAGAAGCGGCCATTGTTGTGCCAAGGGTTTCGAAGAATGAATCTTGCCGCGAATGGATTTCGGTTCGGATTAAGCCGTCCCACTTTCGATTCCAACGCGACTTATTGTGCGAAAGCACATCGAATAACCTTAGCCTGTCGAACCGCGCAATTTCCGGCCATGCGAATTTTCGAATACCAGTCAATCCGATAGATTTTGCTTTACCCTTAACAGAATTTTGACGGAGCAGCTTCTGAACGACGACGTTTTTGTAACAAAGGTAGATCCGCGCTTCGTGTTGGTGAAATAAAAACGAAATTATTGGATTTTTCTGCTGGCGGTTCTTTTTTTGAACGGAGAAAAATTGAACTGTGAACAAATGCATATGTACGGATGCATGAGAAACTGCAGATGTTTGTGCAAACAACGTATTTTCAATATTTTCTCCTCTGAGCTGGTTAAATGTGCTATTATTCGTGTTTTGAACATTGTGTACGTTGTATATTCTGTTGTATACATTGTATATTGTTGTAACATTGTATACATTGAACAGTGCTGTATATATTCTACATTGTGTATGTTCTAAGCATGTACATATTGTATACATTTTAAGTATAAGAATATATTGTGTTATTATATATATTTTAAGAATAAGAATATATTATATCGTTGTATATATTGTATTGTATTGTTTATAGAACATATTGTATATATTCTAAGTATATAAAATGTGTTATAAATATACAATGAACATTCATAGTCTAATCATCAATGGAATACCTTCCTGTTTCCCTTATCGATTCTTTTATTGATTGTATTATACCATTTCACACGTTTCCATCAAAAAGATGATCAACACAAAAGACATGCAAATGCAAAAAGGAAATAGGATCTATAAAATCTTGAAGATCTGCACCCATACAAGATGTATGTTCAAGATAAAATGATCCCCTCGGAACAAGATAAGTTTGCAACAGTTCTTAAAAGATTTCATTAAGAAATAATTGGGTGGAAATAATAGCATATTATTAGAGATAAGTTAAAAATGGAAGAGCTTATACAAGACATCGTTTGCTGGCGAAGATAAGTATCATGCCAGGCCACAATTTGGCACAAACATGATTTTATAATGTTCAGCGACTACGTGGCGCATGCCCAAAACTGGAGATGCCCTATGCAGATGTATGCGCTTTGGCTCGCATCAAAACACGTGTCCTGCAGCGTGTCGAACACGTGGTATCAGTGATACAATCTTTCGCCCCTATGTCCGCATTCGATCTCTTCGTTACTTGCATACTGTGCTAACGGATCGTTGTCGCATCGATTTTGGACCAATCGATCATTACTTTCTCTGAGAGCATTTTGTGATATTTATCTTTGCATCTGCTGTGAATTTTTATATTCTCAAGATTTAACATTTTTACATTCCTAAGTTCTCAAGTTGGAAATTTTCAAAGTATCAAATTTGCAAACTGCTAAATTATTGAAGTAGATAAAGTTCTAAATTCCAAAGTCCTCAAATTTTAATATTCCCAAATTTCCAAATTCTCAAGACCTTAAACTCCCAAGTCCCCAAATTCCAAACTCCCCAAAACTTCCAACTTTCCCAAATTCCCAAGTCCCCAAACTCTCAAATCCCCAAACTTCCAACTCCCCAAATTCTCAAATCCCCAAATTCCCAAGTTTCCGAATTCCGAAGTCTCCAAATCCGCAAATTCCCAAATTCCCAAACTTCCCAAATTTTCCAAATCCCCAAATTCCCAGATACCAAAAACCCCAACCTTCAAAAATTGCAACCCTACAGAAATATTAATATCCTAAAATCCAAGAATTCTAAAATTGAATAACATCAAAATATGAAAGTGTCCAAACTTGCAAAAACCGTCCCAATAAAAAAATCACTAGAATATCCGGTGAAAAACGTCTAAACTCTGCAAACATTCTTCGCGATCCTTCACGTATCGTCAGTGCTATTAAAACATCCTACTGACGATTCACCGGTAGAATATCATTCGATACGGTTGCAAGGGAGTTGAATGGCGGAGAGTGACTGTTTTCTTTCTCTCTCGAGGAGGATCGAAGGAAGCCGTGTCAGGTTAGGAAAAGAAGCCTTTATTAGAAGAGCCTCGGGTACGAGGTGGCAATCTGTTGGCTAAGCCGTTTCTTATTACTTTGGCCATCGTGAACGACTGCCGACGGAATTCGCGTGAAAACGTAAAATAGCTGCTATATACCCGCCACAAAATGACTTCTAGAAATTTATGGAGATACATCTACTTTCCTTATTTCTCAATCTGGGTGTGACGCAACGTGTGTAAATAATTGCTCGTCGACGCGTGTCGACACGATTTAAAAAACAATAAAAACCCCAGTACAGAATTTTTCATAATATAAAAAAAGAAAAAAGAGTATAACACAATTTCAATTTTTCAACTTGGGTTCCATGCTAAGTAAAAAGTGGGACAGTTAATTCAAACTCCAAAGAGTTAGCTAATCACAGTAACTTGTGAGAACTAACTCACTACGACATTAAAATGAAGAAAATTAAAAATGTTTGTTCATTTTGCATTCGATCTTTGACTATGCAAATTGTGACTGGACCCTTAACCTACAATTCCGTAAGCAGTTGCGTCAACAGCTAATGATTGCTACAATGTTCAGATAAATGAATATGCACTCACGGCTAACTAGTCGTTGCTGCAATGTTAGGACAAATAAAGAGATTCGCATTAATAGCCAACCAATTATTGCTACAATGTTAAGGCAAATAAGGAGATTTGCATTAATTACTGCTACCATGTTAAGAGAAATGTGTCACATTTTGCATTCTGCGACCCTTGATTGCGCAGATTATGTTGATACGGAACAATTGGATGATTCAATTGCGATGAAAAGACGAGTCTAGTTTGTCACGTTCGAACTGTAGCGTGCGTCACGAACGTGATATGATATGTATAGCAAGGGTAACTTTGACTTGAAGCGTATTAACCCCTTGACCTACGATTTCTTTGACAGTTGCGTCAGAGTTAATTATTGCAAGGGCAAAATTGAAATGTCAGGTATATTTTGAACATCCTTGATTATGCAAATTACCGCTATTACTATAAAACCCCCTGACTGACTCACGTATTCACAGACCAAACGAGATACGACATTTTTCCATAGAATCCACCCCCTAGAAAATCACCTGAAAACCGCCAGGAAAACTGTCAAATCTTTAACATTTGCATTGTGAGGTAAGATTGTGAAGTAAATTGTAATTGCTATTAAATTCCAAACTCCAGCTGCGAATCTCGATGTGTTTAATGTGCGTAATGTTTCATATGTGCGTAACGTGCGCCACGAGTGTGATTATAAGTCGAAGGATTAAAAATTCGAGTAGGATCAAGTAGGAAACTCGTGAATGTAAGAAGTTAAATGTCCTATTACCGAGGTGTCCAGAGCTCATCTTGTGGCGGGCAAACAGTACACGTTCCCCTGGAAAGGTTGCGGTAACCACGGGACTGGTAACCTGTTCTATCTCTGTGTGTAACGGAATCCTAGAAGCTCTCTTTATGCGACGCGTATCAACGTGGATGCATTCACATTGTACGCTCCAACGGTCCATGCCACCCACGAGCGGTTGCACACAGGCTACACCGAGTGCCGTGACTTTCCTCTTTGGAATTACGCGACGTAAACCCACGGTGTGTTTCTTTATGCACAGGTGCACGCGTGATCCGCGATTTACGGCTCTATACGATCGATTTACGCTCGCTACTCGTTTCATTTCCGTTTCTAGCGCCGCGAATCTCGATACGACCGCGGATAAGATTAATCTTCGTTACGGCGACGCTTATCGGACCGGCGAATGCATACGATACCCTCGCAGTCCTTCAACGGTAGCTACGATCTTGTATTTTCACTGCACTTCTACGTTTAAGTCTTGTTACGATCCTTTCTTATCGTTGCGATTTTCTTACAAGGTCTTAATTTATCACTTTCGTGACACTTAAGGGTGGACAGAAAATTTTGTCGCTTTTTAAGGAGATATTCGACATGTACAACCGAAGTTGTATTACACAATTAATTGTTTTAAAAATATTTCTACTGACACCTTCTTTCAATCGTCACTGATCGTCTGCAAGTGTTTGCTGCTTTTTGTATTTTTGCATAAAATTTCACGTATATCTTTTCCACTGATATTCATACGAAGGTGAAAGCAACCCTTGAAGTTGGGGCAAAAATTTTCAATTGGGTATTACGAAAACTATCACAGCTAATGTACATTGCAAATCATTCTGACTTTCGATATAGAATTCTTTGTCTTCAACAGCTGTACCTTGTACCACTCTATTGACATAAATAATGTATTAAAGATACTGCTTTCTTAAATAGTATATAAACATTCGTCTTTCTTAAACAACATATCAAAAAGCACTCTTTCTTCCATAGTACATGTCCAACCAAACTCGACTAGTATGCAATGTTCATTTACTATAGAATAAAAGTATTGCATAAAAAGTTCATGTCCAACCAAACTCGACTAGTATGCAATGTTCATTTACTACAGAATAAATGTATTGCATAAAAAGTTCATGCGTTACAAAAAAAGTTACTGTAACGACTTCGCAGGTATTTCGTTAAGACTCACTGTTTCTGTATAATGAAATGTACAGAGAAGAGATGGTAGGAGAAGAATCGATTATGATCGTGGCTCGAATGTTGGCGAGAAATCCGCGATTATCGGAGCCAGGCGATTCCGACGCGGCTGAATATTATCAAGCGTACGAGATGCTCGAGCAGAGCGGAATAATAGGAGCAGATAGGCCGATGGTTCGTACAAAACGTTTGGATTTCCGATCGTTTCCCCGGTGGTTGGCTCGTGCGATCGTCATGGTCAGTCGAGTAGCTGGCTGACGTCTGACAAACGAGAATTCCACGAGAAGATCACTGATACCGCCTCTGTTGGGACTCCCTCGACCGGTTTCCGGGTACAAGGGGAAAGGAATTTCTTCTCGTTCTTCAATGTGCCTTACGCGGATTCCACCACGATATCGGACGGATTGCTTTTCTAAGGGACAAGGAAACGAACCCTTTCTTAACCAATTTTCTCTCTGACCTCCACGGGTCGCCATTGCTGTGCAACTCTGCGTTTAGGCAATTTTATTTATCCAGTTGGAGATTTAGGGGTTCGGAAATTTTGAATGCTAGAATTTGGGATGGTGGAAATTTGGGGATGTGACAATTTGTGGATGTAAAAACTTTGGGGTGTAGTCATTTGGGAATGTAGACATTTGGAGGTATAGCTATTTGGATATGTTGAAATTTGAGTATATAGCAATTTGGGAATGTAGAATTTGGGGAATACAGTAATTTGAATCTGTAGAAATTTGGAGATATAACAATTTGGGAATGTAGAGATTTAGGGATACAGCAATTTGATCACATAGAAATTTGGAGATATAGCAATCTGAGAACGTAGAAATTCTGCAGGAACAAGGTATAAAAACATCTTTGAAATAGGGAGATAAAAAATTGTCGGGGCAGTAAATTTCCAGAGATGGAATACTTCGCACATTTCACGCAACTCGCACCGAGTCCGACCACTAGGGCATAAAACAGAAGTTACGTTATCCATCAAGCGTCGAATTTCAGATCGAATCCATAGCGAGATGAAAATGTATAAGGAGAGCGACGAAAGAAAAACGAAAAGCGTGGCGAATCGATCGGAGGTCGATGTACTTATACCTGTTCCAAGCATGTCCATCTATCTGCGAATCTGGAGCTGCAGTGGACCTCTCCTCGCATGGTTGTCGATAAATCACCGGTGCCGTTATTAAAGAACCTCGGCAATCGGCGACGAACAAAGAGGAGAGTGACCGATGGAGAGCACGAGACGATGAACGGCGCGAAAGTGAACAAGGATCGTAGATTGGACAATGGCCAGTGACCAACATGATTTTCCATTTAATCCTGGATAGAATATTTACGACTCTGACGCTCGAAACGTAATTTTTTTAATTCGCTCCCCATTCGCTGATTCTCGCGAAAAACTCGCCCTGTCCATCCAACCGGCTGGAAAGGCTAACGAAATTTCTGCTCTTAACTGTCTTTCCGCTATTACGTTTTTATTGCGATTGTTACTTTCGTTATTTATTTAATGCAACATATTTGCAATATTTTATATAATTTGGTTAGTAGTCCAGTTACTGGACTGAACCACCTAAATTAATAGATAAATATATTTGTGCCTTTTCAGACGTTGCAAGGTTTTGTATTTTGCAACTGGTGTTGGATGTTTTGGTTAGTATCCGTTTATGTATATGCTTGTAGGAATTCGACGAGTAGAAATACAACGCATAGACATACGACGCATAGAAATACAACGCGAGGGGTTCTAACGCGTGGGAATACAGCGCGTGGAGTTCCACCGCGTAGAAATACAGCGCGTGGAGTTCTAACGCGTGGAAATACAGCGCGTGGAGTTCCACCGCGTGGAAATACAGCGCGTGGAGTTCTAACGCGTGGAAATACAGCGCATGAAGTTCCACCGCGTGGAGTTCTACCGCGTGGAAGTACAGCGCGTGGAGTTGTAACGCGTGGGAATACAGCGCGTGGAGTTCCACCGCGTAGAAATACAGCGCGTGGAGTTCTAACGCGTGGAAATACAGCGCGTGGAGTTCCACCGCGTGGAAATACAGCGCGTGGAGTTCTAACGCGTGGAAATACAGCGCATGAAGTTCCACCGCGTGGAGTTCTACCGCGTGGAAGTACAGCGCGTGGAGTTGTAACGCGTGGGAATACAGCGCGTGGAGTTCTAACGCGTAGAAATACAGCGCGTGGAGTTCCACCGCGTGGAAATACAGCGCCTGGAGTTCTAACGCGTGGAAATACAGCGCGTGGAGTTCTAACGCGTGGAAATACAGCGCATGGAGTTCCACCGCGTGGAGTTCTACCGCGTGGAAGTACAGCGCGTGGAGTTGTAACGCGTGGGAATACAGCGCGTGGAGTTCTAACGCGTAGAAATACAGCGCGTGGAGTTCCACCGCGTGGAAATACAGCGCCTGGAGTTCTAACGCGTGGAAATACAGCGCGTGGAGTTCTAACGCGTGGAAATACAGCGCATGGAGTTCCACCGCGTGGAGTTCTACCGCGTGGAAGTACAGCGCGTGGAGTTGTAACGCGTGGGAATACAGCGCGTGGAGTTCTAACGCGTAGAAATACAGCGCGCGGAGTTCCACCGCGTGGAAATACAGCGTGTGGAGTTCCAAAGCGTGAAGATACCCTCCGCATTATTACATAATATAAGTTCCACATCCTGATCCCACCAATTAAAATTTCAACCGCCATAAATATTAAATTCGTAGAAACGGAAGCAGGATCGTTAAGTAAGGTGAATCAGAAGCATAAAATCGAGAAGATTATTAGCGGTAGTCAGCAAACGATCTCGTTCGATATCCGTGTCTCGAAGTCGATCGCGAAACGAGGTAAAGCGGCACGGAATCGTTCTCTTTGACGGAAGTAAAGGCAGAAATTGCACGGTGAAAGGAGCAAAGGGTCGATACTCGACGCTTCGTGTTATCGGTCAGCGAGGGTAGAGTCGAGCTTTGTTAGCTTCATGTTGCTGATGAGAGATCGTATCGTCGTGGCGAGCTATCGTGCTCTGTCTCCTCTCTTTCTTCGTTTTATTTTTCCTTTTTTTCGACGTCTTTACTTCGAGTTACAAAGACGATGCGGTGTGCGGGTACATTGCTGACCCCATGAAAGGCGAAAGCTCGATTTCCTTGCTGCTGATAAACATCGTGCTATCGTTGGAAAAAAGTTTCATTCTTCACCGGATGAAACTTCCACAGAAATTGTTGGTATTTTTTAAATTTATTTGTGCGGCTACACTTAAGTATTCTTTGGAATTTATAAAAATTTTACGAGTATAGAAATGGGGTGGAACATTTGGAATGTACGAATTGGGGAACATGAAGATTTCGAAAAATACATATAGAAATATGTACTTTGAAAATATGCAGATTTAATCAATATCTGGCTGCAATTAGCATTAAGGTAATTCCGGTAGGTAATTGCGAAGGAAAAACAGGGAATTGAAAGAGCCAGCTTTGACCCAGAAAGCTTTGAATATTTAACGAATGATCGGGACCTGATTAATCGTCGTGGCATCGGATTCGAGCGACGGACAAACACTTTCGGTACGTCTTCCGGAGAAATCGCGGTTAATTCTGGTACAGCAACGGAGTCATTGGTCCCAGAAAAGACAAAGAGGTCAGGCTCGTCGCGGAAAAGAACGCGGGAGATGATTCATCCACGGTGTGTTTCTTTACAGCGGCACAATTGTCATCAATTTCGGGCCTCTCCGTTAGGTGTGGTGTAACAATAAACGGCGCTCGTGCTGCGAATACATAAAACATTCTCCCGTCGTTGCTCTCCCGCTCGTAAAACTTGCTCTGTGCATCGTCGTTCCCGGTGAGAGGCTCATGAAACAACAGCTTTCTTCTTTGTAGCCTCGCGATTAACTCTTATTTGGCAGATACCGGGTCATACTGGCATATCAGATCACTTCGCGTTCGTATGTGACGTAACAGACGTGATGATTCAAGAAAATATGATTATTAGTTCCGAAGAATTCATACGCGAGTTCTTATCGATCGATAATACCCTGCAATTTAGCTAATATTATAATCTCAGAACTCGATGCCATTTCATTTCATGTCCTGTCACGATTCTACTTGATTCGGTGCAACTTAATTCCTGATTGCAATTCGTCTGGCTCCTACCCAATATTCGAGATGCAATTTTGTTCAATTCTACGATGTATTACACGCGATCATTACAAAAATTACATCATCGATTCTTCGAAGAAATTTCAGGTAAAAA
The DNA here is from genome assembly GCA_036983795.1 of Megachile lagopoda. NCBI lineage: Eukaryota > Metazoa > Arthropoda > Insecta > Hymenoptera > Megachilidae > Megachile > Megachile lagopoda. Next base: position 13,440,213 of record CM072790.1, on the reverse strand, counting down.
AAATTGGCTGCAGATTACTCTTTTCGCGTGTTAATATAAATATGCATAAGAGAATGCATGGAAGTTAAACGTGGAGACAATGCGTGGAAGTGCAACGTATGAAGATATGACGCTTCGAAGTGCAGTACGTTGCAGTCCAACGTGTGGAGATATAACGTTGAAATTCGATGCGGAGAATAGAACGCGTGGAAGTACAACACGTAGATATTCCACGCGAAGAAATATAACGCGTGGAAGTACACGTGGAAATTCAACTCGTAGAAATACAATGCGTCGAAATTCAATTTGTAAATATCTAACGTGTAGGAGTACATCGTGTGGAAGTACAACGCATGCAAATTCGACGCGTAGAAATTGGATGCGCAGAAATTCGGCGCGTGGAGACTCTATGCGCAGAAATTCGATGCGCGGGAATACAACGCGTAGAAATTCAACGCATAGGAATATAACTCGTGGAAATTCGGTGCGTAAAAATTCGATGTACGGAAATTTGACGCGTGGAAATTGAATGCGTGGAAATTTGACGCGTGAAAATTCGATGCGTAGAAATGTAATGCGTGCAAATTCGGTGCGTGGAAATTGTATACATGGAAATTCGACGCATCGATATACAACGCATGAAAGTAGACCGCGCGGAAATTCACGAGTGGAAATGTGGTGCGTAGAGATATAACGCATGGAAATTCGCGTAGTAAAGCAACGCATCGTAAAACAACTTTAACGAGACAATTCTCCAGAGCCACTAAAAGACGAAATTCCTGCGGAATGGCCACAAAAGCGTCATTACTCGTACACATCTCATTGCATCACACTTGATTACAAACGCAGTATCGTATCTGATGAGATGTATAGCAATCGTAAGAATATAACGCTCGAGAAGCTAAACGTTTGGATAAAGTATCAAAGCATTGCAGGACTTTCGCGAACGAGAGTCAGGTGACTATAGCCGTCCGAAAATAACGTAACTTTCCCTCTCGAAACGGGCTATGCATACAAAGTGGCGGTGTGCAACGGCCAATAATCGTTTCCCGGGCCCCGAGTGCCGTCGGTTTCACGAAACTTTGCTCGTCTTCCTGTCAGTGCACGCGTGTTCGCGCACGCGTATCGCGTAATTTCCGTGTAATCGCGCTAATGCCGTTGCCACTGGTAGCCGAGATGGAAGTTGCATCGACACCGAGTACGCTCGCTGAATTTCCCTTCTGGTCGCTGGTTAATGCAACTACCAACAAAGTCCTCCGGGATAATTGAGTATCCTCCTACATCGATATTTGATGTTACCATTAAGAACCGTCGCGCTGTATTTTCGTGATCGTTCGTCGAAGTTTACTTCAAATTTTGTTATGCAAATTGTCAGCTGGCGCGGTCCGGCTCTATATCTGGCGGAGGGATTCTACGTAGGATGTTTGTTAAGTACGTACGAGTGCAGCGTACGATGCAACATGGTTCAAGACGTTACATTTCATAATTTACAAATCTCTATAAAAAATTTCTCAAATAGCCAAATTTCGAAATTCTTCGATTCTCAGATTTCTAAATGTCCACATCTACGAATACCTTCATCCACAAATTCCATCTCCAAATACTTAAATCCCCAAGTTCAAGGACTACCAGGTCCCTAGATTTCCATATTCGTAGATTTCCGACTACTGAAGTCTTCATATCCTAAGGTGGCCGAATTTCGAAATCTTCAGAAGTATCTAAAAATCAAGGAGTCGTAACAGGAAGAAAAGTACCTATAAGTCCTCTATGCTATTAACTGAACATAAACGCAGTCTAATAGCACGATTTCTCAGCAAAGTCGCGCGGTCGAAAGCGTCGAGCTGCACCGATTTCGCGCGATATAATCCCGCTGGTTTATTGCTCGCGCGTGTAACATCTCGGATTCGCGCGCTTGTTGCGTCTCCGCCCACGCATACAAGGTGAGGACAACGTTTCCGATATATCGAAGCCGAGACGTATCATCATATTAGCCGCCCACGCGACAAGATCGTTTCCATTGTTCGGCAAGGTATCGCATTAATTTCGTGAACGTATATAATAATAATTGATCTGCCCACGATGAATCGCCGTCGTTGTCGTCGTTCGTTCTCGCTTAATTACACGCGGCGAACGTGACCCACAACTTTTCGTGCAGTCATCCCGGCCTGTCTTGTTCGTTCGGTGACCCTGTTCCTTTGCGCGAAGGTGTTCGATCAAAGAAGACATTACGAGTTCGGATTACGGTCGAGCCAGCGTTTCTTTTGCTTCTTAGCTCCTACGCGTTTCTTACCGGGCCAACGCTTGTCTTACTCGCGACGATCCGAACGTGGGAAGTGACCACTAGCTCTTAGACCTAATGTTTCACTCTTTTGCCACCTATCGTAAAAAATCGCCTGATACCTAATGGAGAACGGAGCTGCGAAGAAAATAGGATCATTTGATCGGTGAAAGCTTTTATATTATTTTTTAATAATACTATGTTACATGCTTGCACGTCCAAAATACTGTAAATAAATAATTACTTTTTAAGTGCAGATGAACCCGTATTGATATCGGTTATGACTCTGTGAAGTAAACAAAAATCTGATTCATTTCACATCTATTTGTAAAATTGCGTTTTCGTTCGTGGTTGCACGACTCGCGTGTCTGAATTAGGAGTGAAAGGGTTAAGGATGATAACTATGGGCAATCACCTGCCCGCTTCGTTCCAATAATTAGAGAGGAATTATTCCCAGGAATGCATACGGAATATCGAGTGAACGTATTCACGGATTTTACTCGAAAAAGCTTGGGAGAATCTCGAGAAATGTTAACTGTTCCGACATTCTAATGCGCATTAGGATTCTTATGTACATTAACGAATTACAATTAGTTAAATGCTCGAGTTACATTTAAAATTGTTTAAAGCGTCGGTATCGATGTTAGATACGATTCCCATAATCTTATCTGTATGTTTGATACAAACATTGAAAGTGGGTATACATTTTATTAGGGCACTCCGTAGTCTCAACACAAGTAGCACTCGAGCGATTGCTCAGCAAATTTCTCGCAAGATCTTACTCGAGTAAGCAGATACGTATCAAGCAGAATCTTCCTTTCTCATCCGCTGTGAGATGTGTATATAGGATATTATAGGTTTGTTAAAAGGTCGAAACGCCTCCAAGATCGTTAATTATGAAGGATTAATGTCTAATTAACGTTAAAAGCGAGATAGTTGTATTTTAAGTGAGTGTTGGAGATATCTAGTGAAACTCTATTTCACTGTTTAAGGAGAACAACGTTACGACTCAACGGATGGTTCCTTTAACACTCTGTTTAAATAATAAGCGATATACGCGATTATTATTATTTATTAAACAGTGGTACTCTAAAACAAACTCTTTAGTCAAAATTTAAGGGTTATTAATCTGTTTGTTTTACATGTTGTTTGAAGTCTTAATTCCGAAAAAGTTGAGTCTGGAAGGATAAAATAAATAATGATATTTTAATAGAAACCTTGAAAACACACAGACATTCAATGCACAAAAATTCAAAACATATGAAACAAGTAAAAAAAATTAGACCGAATGATTAAAAATGGATGACATAAACGATGTTTCGCGTTAAAATATTCGGAAGAATTCCACGAACGTTTCCAAATTAAGTGATTTTGTGCGAAAGCAACGTCACATGTACGCGTCCACTTGTAGGACACAGAAGTCATTACTCTCTCAGGCAGCCGCGTGGGTGGCGATTTAATAATCCGGTAATTAGCCATCCTCGTCCGTCTAAAACCTTAATCACCGAGTCGCGATCAATTCGATTTTTCAACGAACCATACACGTTGCTAAGGAAGCCGCCAATAATCTTAATAACAGTAATAACAATGCATGAATTATGCATCTGCCGGTAAAACACGTGTAAACGGTGCTCCTTTACCGAACGTGGTCGAGAGAATGGATCGGTGATGCAACCGTTCGAAGGAGGACCAACAAGCTGCAATTAGTTGTTAAATTACCGGACTCATTCGTGTCGTTTTCTGATAATTCCCTGTTTCGCGTAGTCGCGAGAGGAGGCAATCGTGTGTGGTTGGATTGTGTCACGCGTGGAAGAAGATAACTGTACCTAACGATAGGGACGCGAGTCGTCTAGAAGCCACTTATGAACGGCAACTTGCTATACACTGGTAAATAATCAAAATCGTGGGAGAACATTTCTATGCTATTATTTCTTCCTAATCATTTTTAACCGTTCACTGATGAGGGATACTGATACAATAGTTTGTTCATTTTTACATTTTTCAATTTTATATTCAAATCTTCAGGTTCTTAAATTTCTAACTCTCCGAACATAAAATTTTTGTATGCTCAAATTTTCAATCTCTCAAACTTTCAATCTTTCAAACTCTCAATCTCTGTGCCTTTCAGTCTTTCAAAATCTCAATCTTTCGATCTCTCAAACTCTCAAATCCCAAATTTCCCTATTACCAAATTTCCAAAAGCGAAACTTTCCGTCCTCCAATATCTATCTACTCCAAACGCCTAAGCAAGTTTCTAACTTATTCCATTCCTCGTATCCGTAATGGCCAACGGTAACTGCCATACTGTCAACGCGTTTACAGTCCTTTTTCATAGCCGCATGTATCATAGTAGACGGTGAAAGGGTTAATTCGCAGTCAAACATTGCAGCCCACAAAACGATCGAACGGTTATCATTAGATTTCTTAACGTTCGCGAATCGAGAACGCGTAGACGTTATAATCGGCACGTACGAATCGAACGAGCGACGATAATGTTTCCGATTTGCACAACCAGTACTTACGGTAGCCCGATTGCAAGGCAAGCGGATCGACTTCGTCGACGGGATCGGTTGGAAACCTGTATTCAACTTTTCTTACCGGGTTGACATTGCGTAAGCAGAGCCGTGCCGAACTCGTCGACGTCGTTTACCGTTGTTTCGACGTTATTCTAACACCTCGATCGACAAGAATAATAGCCGAGAGCGACGCGATGCTCGCCGGCTGTTTAGTGAACAAACGATCACCGGTATCGCGCGATTACGCTCGTACATTGTGCGAAAGTCGCGACACACAGAACGCTTTTGTGCCTTTCGAACGGCCATTCAATTTCTCCATCGAGAAGTCGGATACGCTCAACTTTATTCCGTTTCCGGCTATAACGTCGCTGCACGATGCTTTGCGTATTCTTCGCTGAATCCGAAGGGTTATGAATGATAGATGGCTAAACTACTTTCAACCGGTCAGTGGATTAACGGTACGAATTATAGAAGTTTATCGGGTCAGTCAAACTACCATAACCATAGTTAAGCGAAATATTTTATCATTCAAATTATTCCTGCCTGCAATTGGGTCCTGATAGAACCTAACTGTAATTCTGATTTAATCCATAATCGAAAGAGTACATCAGATGACAAGCAAGTTAAAACTGAATTACCACCGAAGAGATTATAGCATAGCCACTGATTATGTATATAATCGCCATGAACATAGCCTGAGTGGGTTGACTGTAAAATAATTTAATGCAACTTAACTGTATCGAATAACAAAATTGAACTGTAACTCTAACTTCATCGATCCTGCCCCGCTATAGAATGTAATTTAAGGTGATTATTATATCGCTGAAATCTGATTACTTTTAGAGTTTTAAGTAGAGAGTAGGATAAGGATGACGGAGCTGTTAGGATGGAGGGCGTAAAATCAGAATCGTCGCATGAAAGAAGGTACCTAGTAATTGATCGGAACCGTGTACATTCGATAACGTTCGAACGGGGTTCAATTAAGCCCCATCCTGGTTCGGCGTAAAAGCTCAAGCCATGGAGAGAAGGCTTTACACGAGCGTGTACGCGTCTACATCGTCGGCAAGATTACCGCAGACCACACAGTCTACGCGGCGCTTTGATATGAGCGTGAATATTTCAGGGCGCGAGGATCGATTTATCTGAACCTAGCATTTACTCCGGTCATGGGCTGTAATCGGTGCGGAAATCAACGAACGGTAAAAGTCGCGGCTATTGCTCTTGGCGATTTCGTTTCACACGAAATTTTGACCCACGAGTTCAATGTCCTGCTCTGAAACCCTTTGAGAATCAAATTTTTTGGAACTTCGGGGCACTTTGAGTGCTAGGAGAAACGTAAACAAATTGTAAGTCGATGTAAATGTTGACAACCAAATCATTTATGAAAAAATACTTTTTCAAGATGAGAATACTGAAAGGTTAAGGAGAGTAAGTTATTTTTTGTGTTACGTTTTGAGCGTGAACGAATAATTGTTTACAATAGCTACACCCACCAGTCAGATTGAAAGGCAAGCTTCTCTAAATTCCTAGAGCTCATCTTGTGATGGGTACAATAGAATATAACATTTTCATTGATTCACAATATAATTCATGATTTCACATTCTTAAAATTATAACTTGATGATTTACCTTTCCAGTTCTTAAAATCTTGATCAATTTATTTGGTCGATTTCAAGAATCGCAGAGGAAATAAGAGCGAGGTGGTGACTGGATTTGACAAAACAATGGATGTTACTTCGGAGGTTGCCGCTTCGAAGTCTGCGTCAATGGTTGACACATTCACCAGGAGGATATGAAAATATCGACAGACACCATACGCCAGTCGTGAAATGGATTTTGTCGAATATTCTGACCCATCGATTGGCGGTCTACGCTTTGAACGCGGTCACAACTTCGTTGTCGAATATATTCTTCGAATCGATTCGTAAAATCGCTTTTCGCTTTAATACGTATCCATTAAACTCGGCGGTGTAACGGGCAACAATGATAAATATTCATACGACGTACAGTCAGTTTGTTACCACTCCGTAGATAAATGTATCGGCAGAATTTAGAAATAATGAACTGTCATTGAAATTCGTGTCAGACATACGTTTAGTTTCTTGTTAGGCGATTTCGAGCGGATGGCGCTCTTCGAGGGCGTATCTCTCGCGTCTCATTGTCGGCGCGTTTTCTCGGGCTGCTTTATTTTGTCTCGAGACAGAAATGGCATTTCACTTTCTCCGGGGCATGAATTCCGCGTGGAATTCCAGGGAAAAGGGTGCGGACCGTGAACGCCCTCCTGTGGTACGCTCGAATCCGCGAGAGCTCGATCGAGCGCAATAATTCGACGTTTCTTAAATCCACATCGTCCGGTTAATACGTTATTTCAGACTGATTTATCGGAGACCTAATTGATTCGATTTGCTTTTGAGAGTACGATAAATCGTAATCTACCTCGAACGTTCTGTCTCGTTACATCGGTATCTATTTTCCCCTAGGTCGTGCGCCAGCAACGTAAAAGTTCAGACCTGTCCATAACGCGAATGGACGATATTAAGAATTAAGTCGATATTAGGTTAGATTACGAAAGATTTAAATAATGAATAGCATGTTGAAATGGGGGAGTTTGCGTTTGGATGAAATAAAGGATTAGGATGTTAGGAGCGCGGGAAATGAAAGGAGAAAGGACCGTTTCAGCATCGAAATTTCTTCCTTCCGGCGTGAAGCTCGAACAGTCCTATCGTTTCACTTTCAGCGACGCGTTGTCGAGCAGCCTCGTTCCTTTTGTTTGTTCTCGACTGATTTTGCAAGAGAGCCTGGACTCGTCAACGGCTTGTCGCTTTCTTTCGACGCGGCCGGAAGTGAAAGATCGCCGCGTCACGTTCAAAGAGAGGCGTTCCTTTATTTCCACGATAACTCGGTCGTTCGACGATAACGAATCATCAGAGAAAGCGGAATTCCTCGAATACCATTCGCTTCTTAACATTTCGTTACGATTAAATTCTGTCGAACTTTTTGATACCGCCTTCACGATAGTTCCGCCGTATCGCGTGTTTAGGAATTTCACGCTTTGAATATGCATCGCGGATGATTCATTTGAAATGAAAGGTGAAAGGGGTAAAGTTCTTTGTCTGACCAAAGAGAACATTCGAATTAACCGGTGAACGAACTGGTACCAGTTTCTATTTTTCGCCAATAGGATTGATGATCTATTCGTAGCGAAACGACAGTTACAAGTACATAAATACTTGTACTGTAAGAAGTAAACAGTTGTTCAGATAACAGGTTCCGATAGAGATAACACGCGCGGTTCTGCTCAATTTCGATACTCGCTATTTCGATCGCCGACATTCCGAGGACTCGTGAAATATAGCGAACTGGTATAAAATTAAATAATCCAGTTATTATCTCTCACATTCACCGGTGACGAATCAAATGCGATGCACATTCAAAGGTTAAAGTCTGAATTCGTTTTTATGAATGGACCGGAGATAAATGTCGCGTCGCGTTGAAACACTGCGCATTGAAATCAAATCTAATTGAAATCGGCTTATATTAGCATCTGGGTGAATTAAAGTCAACTCGAAATGAAACCGAGTCAAGCTGAAATTAATATGAACTGAAATCAATTCAAATCCAGTTCTAACTGACATTAAGTTGAACCGAAGTCAAGTTAAATTGGAATTGAACTCACATTTAATCGAATTTAAATCGAGTCAACTTAAAATCGATTTGAACTGCAATCAAGACTGAGTCAAGTGAAATTGAAATCGAGTCAAATTAAAATCGGTTGTAAAATGAAATCGAATTAAAATCGGTGCGAACCAAAATTGAAACGTACAAGAGCAACTAAATCGCGTTGATCAAAAACCAAAGTGAAATAAAATCAAATCGAATCGAATTAAATACGTTAAACCGAATCTCATCGAACTGTATCGGATAGGCGAAATTGAATCAGGTGTGTGGAGCCGAATCGCTTGGAATTAAATTAGGTAGGTGAAATTGAAACGCTGCGTATCGAATGAACCGCGGTGGACTTATCGCGAGTGAGCCGTAAGATCGAGAATTGATAAAAAACAGAAGAACCTCTGCAGCATTCGAAGAGAGAAGATGGATGGACAGAGTATCGGTCGAGCAGAAAAGAAACAAGAGGAGGCAAATGATTTGACGCGTTTCTAAGCGGTAAATCATCTGCTTCGACAGAGCGTTTCATGTATCTGGCGGGAATTGCGTCGAAGCAACTTTCGCAATAGTGAGAGGCGTGTGCCATTGCACGCAGCTTTTGATCTCGACAGGTCTTGCCTCGTGTCAACGTTGCACGGTTGCTCGTCGCGCGACCAGCTACGCGTGTTCGACCACGGCCTCTGCTAATTCCAACATTTTCCTAGGGAACTGGATCGCGTTTACGCCCGGATCGCTCTCGTTTACCGTCTTGCCTTTATAATTTATTATCGCTGCTCTAAACATGGCCTACCAATTTTATTACCGAACATTATCGAACCAGTTTAACATTTTTGAGATACAACGCTGCGATGTTTATCTGAAACGTGTTTCTTTTATGATACGATTCTTTCATGAACAGAATTAAAGTAAACGTTTTGATCGTAACAAATCATATATTTAAAATTTCCCTGTAATTGTTTAAAATAAAAGTAAAAGTGTCCGTGTTTGAATATGAACTCGAGCTTTTTAAATGTCACAAAATACTCTTACCTACCAATTTACCGCTAGGTTTCACCAGATACTCACCTGTAACAGGAAATAAATTTCAATCGGTTTGAGGCATTAATTAAAGAAACGGCACAAAATTATGCAATGAATCCCGCCAATAAATAAACACTCGATCGGTCAAATTAATTCGAAGTAAATAAAATTCATTTCACGCATCAGATGTTCCAACGTATGATTTATTTTATAAACGTGATTGCAACAGTGAATCAAGTGCGATCGTATATTTTATAAACGTTAAATCGACTCCATTTATATCTGTTACCTAATAAGCCTTTACCCCAGCAATTTATCTAGGAAACCTATCCCTCTTACGCAACATTAATCAGTGACAGAGTTGCACTGCAACCGATGTAAACCAGTACTTGGTCCTTACGCTACAACACTTACGACCAATTTACACATCTACACGTGCAATCCAATAAACTTTACCGCCCGTTCAAAACATTGATTACCCTTCTCCAATGAGACCATTAATTCCCTAAAAGCATCAGTGTATAACTATTCCATGTGTGCTTCGAACACGGAACATATGTACGTAACAGAAACATTTCTAAACATCCTTTGAAACGAAAAATATGCACAACTATATTTTTGTTGAAAGTGTATAGGGTGACAGGGTGGCAGATTAGGGATGTAGGAAATTGGGAAATTTGAGATTTGGAAATTTAGAAATTTCGGAATTTAGGGATTTGGAAGTTTAGGAATTTGGGCATTCAGAGATTTGGTAATTTAGGGATTTGGGAAACTACAGATTTGGGAACTTAGGAATTTGGAAATGTAGAGATTTGGAAATTTAGAAATTTCGGAATTTAGGGATTTGGAAGTTTAGGAATTTGGGCATTTAGAGATTTGGAAAACTAGAGATTTGACACCTTAGGAATTTGAAAATGTAGAGATCTGGAAATTTAGAAATTTCAGATTTTAGAGATTTGGAAGTTTAGAAATTTGGGCATTTAGAGATTTCGAAACTTAGGATTTGGGAAGCTAAAGATTTGGAAGCTTAGGAATTCGGAAATGTAGAGATCTGGAAATTTAGATATTTCAGAATTTAGGGATTTGACGTTTTAGAGATTTGAAAGTTTTGGAATTTGGGCACTTAGAGATTTGGAAACTTAAGGATTCGAGAATTTAGAGATATGAAAACTTAGAAACTGTAGAAGATTATAACGATAAATCGATTTTTGGAGAAACACGTCCGAGTTCAAAGCACCGTCTTAACGTTACAAGCGAGCGAAAGGAAAGCGATCTTGATTTCAGGTTGGCCAGTTACAATCGAAATTCTGTAGACAGTATTGTTTGCTCGGCTACGTAGATAGCCTTCTCATTTCCATGAGTTTCGTCAGCTTCCTCGTTCACCTCTGCCTCCCTACTTAGCGTCGATTAAACGATTACATTACCAAACCGGCACGAGTAGCGGGTCTCGATCGTTGCCGCCATTGTATATATCTCCTACAACGCGAAATCGTAAACGGGACAAGATCTGAATCGCGTAGATCGATTACGCTAAGACGATAAGTCGATTAGCGAACACTCTTGGCAACGGTAATACGACTGGGATTACATCAGACTAAAACGAACAGGGAAAAGAATCTTCCAAATCTTCGTGCAAACCACTTATCCTTTCATTTTGCTTGCTTCGACTTTATCCTTGAAATCGCTAGCCGTGTATCGAGATGACACCACTTTCTTCATTCTTCACCCACGGACTCGATGCCATGCTCTTTGTTTACCGAGAGAAAGTTCTTCCGAAGAAGGTTACACTTTGAAATCAGTTTTACTGCAGTTAGGTTTTCTTGCACATCGCCGTAGACATTTGAAAATTTCTGCATTTTGGGGATTCAGGTATTTGAATGTAGGTATTTGAGGATTTGGGTATTCGGAATTTTAGGGACTGAGAAATACGGATATCTGGAATGTTGGGATTTGCCGATTTAACTTGAGATTTTAGGGATTTGAGGATTTGGGTATCTGCAATGTTAGAGTCTTGGAGATTTAGGTATCATATTTTTGAGATTCGAGGATTTAGGTATTTGAGATTTACAGACTTCAGAACTTCGATATTCTAGAAGTTTGGACAAATTTAAGCACTTAAGTTTTAGAGATTTGAAAATTTAAATATTTGAAGTTTTAGATTTGGAAATTTAGAAGTTTGCTATGTCTGAAATTGCAGATTTGAAAATTTCAGAAATATGGAAAATTAAGAGTCTGGGAATTTGCGATGCTAGAACTTGAGAAGATGAAAATTTGAAATTTTGAAACTGTTTAAAAGTCTCGAAGATACAAAAGTCTAGGAATATGAAACTCTCCATACAACCCTCTCCTATGCAGAGTAACTACGACTTAATAACCCAACATCAAATAGCCTAACAATTGTTCGTAGACTTGTAGAACACAAGGTCGTGAAATGATTCATCTTCCTTAAAATATCGATTGATCGTCGGAGCCTAGAGCCAAGGGACCTGATTATTCAGGGCGTAGAATACAATCGCGATTAAAATTCTTGGTCGTTTTACTGAGCGGAGAGCGAGGAGGAGCGTTAGATCGGTCGTTATCGCGACGTGGACGAAAAGAATTGCTGGCGCAGTCCTCGAAAGCTCGGATTTTCCATCGGCCGAGACGAATTCAGCTCGTTTCCGCGCTGGCAGCTCGCGTGGCGGCCGTTTCCTCGCGTTCTCGCTACGTGCTCCTCTATATGGATGTGCCGCTCTGACACAGAATCGCGCAGCCAGTTTCCAAGCGACCCGGAGATGCAGAGGCTGCCTCTGGCTGGCTGCGTTTCTAGCATCTATCGATCCTATCGAAGCTTCGGCGACGTCGACGGCCACGCCGAATACATTTTCACGTTGGCTGCTATCGAAAATGTCTGTACAGGTCGCTGCGAGAGAGGCGTAGTCTAATGTCTGTGAAATACGACGGTATACGGGGTGTCCTCTTTCGCTCGATCCTCTTACTCGCCTTCGTGATACGCGGATGACACCTCTTCGAAAGGTCAAAAGTCTGATGACGTAAAGGTACTATAAAGTGGAACTTACGAATTCACATCGCGATTGTCGATGCATTTGCGACATGTCAGAATTTGCAAACCGTGTAATTTACAGATCCATTGTACATCGTGGATCTGATGAATTGCGATGTATAGATCGTGGACTAAGAATATTTATAGAATATTCATGGTATACGAGTTATGATGTACCAGATTCGAGACTGTATTTATTTTCTGATCAAAAGCCGAACGGCGTTTGAAGATGTAATTTTGATTGGGAATCGAAATCCCGAGTCGGCGCGTGCAAGAAACATCCGCGGCATTCGACGGTATGCGGCAAGAATGCCGGTCGCGATGAGATACAATCGTGATCTAGAATGCGGAAGCGTTGAATTACATACTGACAATCAATTAATTAACGAGCTAAGTACGTCAATCGAAATTCTCTGCTTAATCGATGCCGACTGGAGCCTCTTTGTCGACGAGTTGTTCACTCGTTGGAAGCGATAAGCCGCGTTCATAAATCGAGCCATCGATCATTGCGATTACCGGGGATTTGGGGATACAGGAAATTTTGGAACACAATCACGTCTCGGTTTACGACACGAATTAAATAACACGTGTATCAGAAATTGTTAATTAGACGGCGTATTACTTTCTCGAGGAGCGTAATCTCGCGTTGGATCGGCGAGCGAAGGGCAACAATTTGGCGAAGGCACGGAATCGTAGGAAGAAAATCGCATATTCAAAAAATGCCTGCCGGTCGCTGGCTGTCGTCGTCGGCGTCGTATTATTTCGTGCGAGCGAGAAATTACCATGACAAAGCCGAAATTGCCTGCACTCGAGCGAGCGAGTAGCCCTAAGCAGCGCGGCGCCGAAACGCAACGGGCTCGGTCTCGGTTCGCGTGTGTTGGTAGCAGAGCGTCGCTTGTGTGCTGCGGCGACCGTCCACCTAATTGCAGGTGACGTCCCCTGCAAATCCGCCCTTTGGATCGGTCGTGTGCTTCTCTTCTCTCCGCTAAATCGAGCCTTCGAACCGAGAATTGCCACGTTGTTGTAGGGAATACGATCCACCTATTACCGCTCCGTTACAAACAGCCTCTCGTCACGTATACGTCGTTACCGAGGTTAAGGAACGACTCTTTAACTCCGCCTTAACTTGCTCGAAATCGATGACGCACGTTGCAAATCCTGTCTTATACAAATCCAACGTGCAACGCACCGTATGCGTCCTATTGTATCTGGACACAATCGCCGAAGTTCGCGACGTATTTGGTTGAAAATAACTGACGATACACCATGTATGTTTTGTACAGTCCGATTACGACCGATGACGTATACGTCGCCAATTTTATCGAAATGCAATTCATGACGCACTACGCGCGTTCTATACACGATCGGTGACACCCCGAGTACGTCTGTATTACTTAAATACAACTACCGATTTATCGTAACCGCCCTACGCCATTTAAATACAATCGACGACACACGAAGTGCGTCCTATACTGCCTGAATACTATCGGCGACGCACCGCATGCGTCAACGCTATCCCGATATAATCATACGCCAGCGTAATATGTGATCTATTCTGTCCAGATGCGATTCAAGATCTACAAGACGTGCCCTATTCTATCCGCGTACAATTGACGACGCTCGAAATGCGCCCTATTCTACCTGAATACGACCGACGACGCATCGTGTGCGTCATGTATTATCCCAATACGATCGTTGACGCATTATGTGCATTGTACGCGATCTAAATGCTACCGATAATGCACCAAGTGCGTCCTACGATAGTTAAATGCAATCGAAGACGCACGAGGTGCGTCGTGGTTGGTCTGAATGTAATCGACGGTGCACTACGCGTACCCCTTGATGCCTGGACGCAATTCATGACGGACTGTCCTGGTTCTATATTGTCTAGATACAATCAATGTTCCCTATTCTACCCGTATGCAATTCATGACGCACCATGTGTGTCTTATTCGAATCGAATGCAATCAATGACACACCATATGCGTCCTATTATATCCAAATGCATTACGTGCATCTTATTCTATTCATATACAATTAACGACGCACTTTGTGCGTTTTCATTTATCTCGTTGTAATCAGTGACACATCGTGTGCGTTTTATTCTATCTGAATGCAATATACGACACACATGGTGCGTCTCGTGCTTTTCGAATGTAACAAGAGGCACCACATGCATTCTATATCGTCTAAACGGAATTCATGACGCACCTCGTGTTCTCCATCATATCTGGAAACAATCGACCAGGTACGAAATGTGTGATAGTCTGCTTGAATCCTACTAATGACGCACCGGGTGCGTTTTACAATCAAAATGCTAGCGACGACGCATCATATGCGTCCTATCCGACTCGAATGCAACCAGAGGGCAGCAGATGTGTTATATGCATTCGGAATCTAATTACCGACGCATCGAATACGTTGTTAGTCGATTGCACCGAAGGACGCACCCGGTGTGTCTTATGCAATCCGAATGGAACCACTGACACACCTTGTGCGTCGCGCAGAAAGAAATTTATTTCAAACGAATGATGCATCATGTAAGTATTGTATCTGTGTGAATTATGATCGGTCGATAGCCAAGGCAGCAAGCTACTGGAGAGACAAAGCGACGGGAAAGTGGAAGAACGAAAGAAAATGTATAAAATTTACGCTTGATATTGGTTCGAAGTTCCAGTAAGTCGCATATTTTCTGAGTTGGGGGTAATAAATCGGACGGTACGGATTCCTGTGCACAAATGAGCGCGGCTATATTCGCAGTGGTACGCGTTGAGCCGCATGCTTCGAGCTCCGTTCGTCTTTCCTCTCTGGAATAATTTCCACGGTGCGCAGCGGCCTCGGGAAGGTAGACGTATATATCGCGCGATGCACGTATATATACGATCGCACATATATACAGCATGTACCGACGCAATAGGTATTCCAAACGAGGGCTTCCAGTATTCTGGAACTTGCCGGTGCAACTCGAAATCGCTAGCTCGATATATTCGCCAGGAACAATGTCGATCGTGTACCAAAAAAGACAACGTTCGACTATTCGTACACGGTGAATCTACGACGAAATTCATATCTATTTACAGACATCGATACGTATCGATGTACAAGTTACCCTTTATCGATGGCTGATAATTTGAGGGCATCGAATTCGAGAACAAAGCGGCGGTGAAAAGGTGTCTGGAGAAGTTCGACGTTCTGGATGGTTCTAATTCAACACGAGGTTTCGCCTCGACGTAATTTGCTCTCGACTTTCACGGAGATCAGCGAAGAAAGTGCATCGAAGAAATGGGAGCGCAAAAGGCGTCGCCTGAGAGGATCTAAGTGCCAAGTTTCTCGAATAATCGAGAGAACCTTTCAAAGCTGCTCTCTCGCCGTTCAGTCATTCCACCGACAGAACGGTAGTTAAACATTAACCGAAAAATGTGATGCTCCTCGCGATAAACACCTTAATTTAATGAGTGCTCTTAAACAAATCAAGTAAATTGATAGTGGATCTCATCTCTGATTTCGGTAAAATTAAATCGAATCTTTTAATGCGCTGTCGGAAAATATAAAATATTAAGATGGTTCCTTAGCAGTACAGTTGTATACTATAACAATAGTATCACAGAATAATACAATGCTGAAACAATAGAATGGTAGAATGGTATCACTGTAGAATTTGTGAAAATAGAAAAGTGAAACACGTCATTCCGTCAGACCTCAAGTACCAAGGTACCAAATAATTGATAACAAAATTGAATTCTTCGCACTATTTTTCCACGTGCCAAATACTGCACCCCCTTGCACTTCGTTTGTGACCAAAACGAAGACGACAGAAAAACGCAGCGGAAACGCAGCGAGGCGCAGCTGACGCGGGCTAGAAACAAATCACGGTAATGAAAATTGAACGGCAGATTACATCGAGCCGATAGGACAAACGGTTCAGCCTCGTAACAATTCGCCAGTGAAATTGGGCGAGCATTCTTTTTTTTTTTGCTTTCGCAGTCGCGCTACCTCTATTCTTCCGCACGTTTCAAGCTTCGTAGTCTAGACCATTCTTTTTTCTCCCTCCAACTCGCCGTTAGTTTCGTTACATCCTTTGAGCCAGCGGAAGAGGTAGATGCTCCCTTTTTTTCGAAAAAAAAAATCTCGAATTTGCGTGCTGCTCGTTGCTCAGAAACGCTGGGAAAAGCGACTTCCCTGATGAAAAAGTGGAAGTTCGAAATTTTGTTGCGTTTTTGTGCGATGTATCGATTTTGCGATTGAAATGTCTCTTATTTTTAGCGGCGCATTCGGTATACGTGCACGTAGTAATAGAAGCATCCGTAGAATTCGCTACATGTTCACAGATATGCATAGTATTCATTACGGATAACTTCTGCATCCACAACAGTATTTGCTATCCGTCAGGATTTGTGGTATGAACGAAATCTATTATAGGATGTGTACATTATAAGGATCACAGTTGAATGCGTTCATAGCTGACACACTAAAATTTCAAAATTTAAAAGACATCCAGAATCTTGACATCTCAAAGTCTCAAGTCATAAGGTTCCAAAAACCTGAGGTACCAGTGTCTCAAAGTTCCAGACAGTCTCCACAGTCCCGTTTCAAACATTGAGATCCACACATTAAGTATCTCTTCATAGTACTCACCCATGATCCCAATAACAGACATCCACACATTATTCGTCACATTGATCCTAATCACGAATACCCACAGTGTCCACATCGACTCGTAGCATCACAAGTACCTACCACACTTCAAGCACCTAGTACAACTCTAACAAATTCTAAAGTCCCCAATCCATTCCAGTCACAGGTCCAATGTGGACACTTCCATATCACAGACATTCATCTATCACAAATACTCATTGCGTCTCTATTTCAGAGTACCTAACGCACATGAACACATGACGGGCATTCACAGACGCCAACAATTACGGGAAGTTTGGGCAGGCTGCAGAAAAATGGAGAGTTCACGTCGTAGATAACAATCAGAGATCGGAATCGTTATCACTAGGTTTGTCGTTCGTTCGTTGGAACGTTTGCATACACGCGGGCAGCGCTAACGATGCAATTAAACGGCATCGGCAGGTGGACCGATGGCAGAGAATCGCTAATTTTACTTGACCCGTGACCCTTGTGTTCCTTTTAACCCCGGTTTCGGCAATGCCCCCGAAAGATACGTGCCTCCATAATCCTCTTTACGACGCGATACGTTTCCGGGATGTTGATAATGGGCCGGCTGCGCGCATCACCGCCGACGAATATGCGTTTCGTTCGGTAATTGTTAAACAGCTGCGATTTAGGCTTCGACGAACCTATCCTCGATTAGGTGGCTATCAAGACTCTGAAAGGACTTTGAAAAGACTCTGAAAGGACTTTTTGTGGGGTACGACGGATTGAAAGGTTACTTTATATAAATTCGATTACTGTTTTGCATTTAACGATCTGAACCGTGTATGAATCATGTACATTGAATGTAGTGATGTAAATCCTATATGTCCTATACTAATCTAAATTATATACAATATTGGACTAACATTTTTATTGTGTTATATCGTGTCGTTAAGCATAAATACAATTTTTGTCACGCACCCTCAAATTCTTGCAAATCTTCAATATTATACAATGTATCCTCAAATAACTTTATCCTTATGATAAATTTGAATACTTACAAGTTATTGTTTATGTAAAAGTACTTTTTCAGCAGAATTGAAGAAAATTGTGCAGTAAGGATGTAACTACTTAATTTTCCAGTGTTTTTAGAAAGTGCAAGATGTTTGCAACAATTTGTTCGAGCCTTCCACCTTTAAACGGCGATCCTTAAAGCGTAATGTTAAAAGGATCCGCTACTTCCACGGTCGTAGGTGTATCCGAGACTCCCACTCGGGGTCATTGAAAATAGCTTGACATTTCAGAAAATACCCTCCTTCCCAGTGAACCGATTATAATTCGAAAAGCGATAATACCGCAACAACTGTTCATCGCTATCATTACGCCAACCTTTTTCTATTTTTAACCAACAGAACAGAGAAAGGGAGAAAGTAAATATAAAACGAATTGTATTATTATACTCGACATATAACAAGCCTCACGCGATAAAAACTGTTCTATGTTTAACCCTAACGCTTTCGTTTCCCTTGTTAGCTTCAATCGTCGCTACACCGCTATTATTAATACATGTATAATACATCAAAGTCCGTATTAATAAGTTGATCGCGTGGATCAACACTTGTATGGACGACTTGTATTATGGATTTTGAAGATGTTCGAGATGTTCAAAAATTGAACTGATAATGAAATGAGTCTTAATGTGGATGATGGAAGTTCAGGTAAGTTGATCGCAATGTATAGCCATTATTCTTACGTTATGCGATTATTATTAAAGTAGTTAATTCCCAGAACTGATGGATTAGAGAGGAAGTGCTGAATGAATTTGGAGTCGGACAACTTTCGCGATCACGTGTTAGAAAATCAATGTACCAAGCAACGGAAATATTGCACGCCAGCGAGAGATCTGCGTCGCTTCACAGGCTATCACGGTCGCAAAAATGTAGGCGAAATGTAGCAGTGGTTGTTTACTGCTGGTCGTAAGTCGCAGGATCCCACGATGCCGTCGGTATCATTCATGAAACATCAGACTCGACGGATGCATTTTCATAATGCGCTCTCGGTGGATCTCGTCACCGTGCAAAGAGCGGCCACCATCCGTTGGATATTTTATGGTACCGCCTACGGTTTTTCAGTTGGCCACCACACCCTATAAGCGCGAATTTCTCGCTGCAGCTTCCGTGACCTAAAAAGGTTCGCGCCGTTGGCTCGTCGGTTCGTTGCGACGAATTTTTTTCCTCTCCAAACGGTCCGGCGAAAAATAGCGACAACGGTAAAAAGGAAGGACGAGGAACTGTTTTGGTCGTGACGTAAATCAACCGCGTTGCGACGCGGATCGAAACCTTTCCGTCTCAGATATGCACAATTTAATGGAAGCGCCATGACGACACGCTGCTTTACGCATAAACTGCTCGTAAAGTGTAGCGCGGGGCAGCTGCACGCGTAATCTGATAATGCAGGTGCAACGAGCCGACGACGACGGTGACGATATTAATATAGAGAAATTATTACGAGCGACACGCATTAGCGACGATTCATTACTTGCCGGCCCGCTTTCACGGACTTTACCGTCTTGATCGGCAATTCGGGGGACCGTCGACGGCTGCTCTTTTGGTTACGTGAGACAGACGCAAGCTTGGCCTTTATGTGAGAAATGGCGATGGAGAGGAAGAAGGCACTGTCAATCTTTATGGGTCCTTTTATAATACGGAAATTTGGAAATTGACAAAATTCATGAAGCTTCACAATTGCTGAGTTCTCGAACCTCCAACTTTCTATGAACCCCATTCGCAAACTTCCAAATTCCCAGATGTTCAAATTTCTAAGTTTTTAAATCCAAAAATTTCCCACATCAAAAGTCCCCACACTCCCAAATTACTAAATTCTGAAATTCCTCTCCTATAGACCCAAAATTCTTAAATTTCAAAATCTTAAAAATGCACTAAAATTATACTAAATAAATGTTTTGAAGTATGCTTGAAATTTTTGAAGAATATGGTGGCGCGAGTAGCGAGTTAAAGATTCTGGAATCTATTATGTTCATACATTGAGAAAAGAAAATTCTTATCGACACTTTGGTGGATAAATGTCGGGAAAGGTAAGGAAAGCAACTTTCCTCCTGCCGAAAAGCGTGACAGAGCATTTCCAAATCCCTTGACGTCGCACAGAGAAGTATCGACAGCAGAGGGATGTCGATGATAGCTCTCCTTCTCTATCGAGGTAACATGAATTTCATGACCCAGATAGTTGCCAAACAAAGCCAGAGAATACTTTACCTTTATCCAAACTTTCATTGATCCTTATCCAATCAAGACCAGTTCGATGAACTTGTATTTCAAACTTGTTTCATTCGTTTAATCGCGCGCATAACGCATCGACAGAAACCCGTGGAAAGATTAGCTGGAAATTATGGGGTTATACTGTGGCTGCAACAACGCAATTTTCATAAATTAATTTGTGTCTAATTCGACGTTGCGGGAGCAGTAAAACATCTCCATAATGACAACAAGTGTGATTACAATGTATGTACATAATTTGATACACGAGCTATGGTAATATGAACCACGAACAGACTTCATTTTACAATTTGATCTTTTCATTTGCTACTCTGTTTAACACGATGTGTGAAATTCGTCGTTTACGTTTTCACTTAACAGCGATAATTTTCATAATTGTCGACGCGTTCGATTGATATCGGAACAGCAAATATTATCCATAAGAACGATAGAATAATTCGTTCACGAAATTTCTACCTAATCGTCTCGTACGAAAGGGTTAATTTCCAGCATATTTCCCGCTCGATAGCAGGATTCTAAAGTACTTTTATTATATGGAAGTACGCGCAAAGGGCAAAATCATGTTTCGGAGCATGTTCACATTCGCCATCGTGCACTTACGATCGTACTCGAAAGCAAGCAGAGAATCTCTGCACAACTCGGTTGCGTGCGAGCGACGTTTCAACGTTGCTCCACAATGGCCAGGATATTACGACAAAATGGGCAAGCCGAGGTTTCTTTCTCAACAGCCTTTCCACCGTGTCGCCAGTTGCAAACGAGGTCAATGTTTACCACGACGAACATCCCAGTGTGCCGCAGCCACACCGTTATACACGCGTTGTTCGCGCAGAAAAAAAAGAGGAGAAAAGAAAAGAAAATGACACTCGAAACATAATAGCAGCAGCAACGAACAGCGCTGAGAACGTTACAAAGCCGCAGGCGCAACTGATTCGGTCTCAACATGTAATTCACTTTGCAGTCATTTTTCCTTCTTTTATTTATCAACATTCGTAACGCTGCAACGATCGATTTGTCAATTTTGTGTCAGAAATGAACGACTGTTCGACGAACTTTGGTCATTCCCCGTTTCAAGTAGAAATCTCGATGATTGTTCGGACATGCGTGGACGACGCGTCGCACATTCTTATTGGGTATATGGTCGAACACGGGTATTTTATAGATCCTTTTTAATAGTGTTATAGTCGTCAAGGTCCACATAATACTTAATTGGTGATCAAAATTTGATTATTATTTTGACATATCTAAATCTCTCGACGATACCTAATTATAAATTGGTGGTCAAAATTTGACTCGATATTTTGATATATTTGAAGCTTTATGTATCTAGATAGAGCGTTCTGTATATAGATATCTACATCTCCAGATACATATAGATCTGACACTGTAGATTTGTACATTTCAAAAAATCTACATATTTCTAGATTTACATGTCCATAGATACACATAGCTCTAGAGCCTGCGTCTCCATAATCCTAGATCTCCATGTCTCTAGCTAGATCCATATGTCTCTTGATCTTCGTATCTCTAGATCTCTGTCTTCAGTTAAATTCTCGTGTGTGTAGGTGCCCATGTCTTTAAACATCTCTAGATAGATCCCCATGTCTCTAGATCATACATGTATCCACAACTCCACGTCTCATCCCTATTATCCTTATATCTCTAGGTCTCAATACTTCTTTGTTTGCATTAAAACAAGGAGAAAACGTATGAACGTCATGAACATTCCATAAGTCATCGAATTCATAATTGAAATAGTTGTCCACAAAAATCTTTCCTAATAATCTCAAACTCCGATAGCAGTTCAAAGATTTTGTAACGATTCATCGTGAATGGCGACGTTTTACGTATTCGATCCGTCGCCGGGTTCATTCGCCTCGCAACGAAATAAAATAATTGCTGCTCTCTGAATGGTAGGCTTCGGACGAGTGTCTCGTGGACCTGCTCTATCTTCGGTCTCCACCCTGTGCTCCTCTCACCCCCGTTATTTTTCTGTCTCGTTCAGTTTGCTCGAGGACAGAGGAGCACCACGAAAACCCACAACGCCGCGCCGGTACAGCACGATGCGTCGAGGGGGCATGGGAGGCGGGAGGAGTACCATGGGGTTGAATGATGGCCTCTCTATACCACCGTTCGCCATTTCTAATACGTCTGGACGTATCTGGACGTCACGGATGGAAGCCATCGCTAGAGTAACTCGATTTGAAATCCTCCGGTTATGAGGACGGTACAAAACACAAAGCTCTACGTTTCCTGTTTCATGACTTTGCTGATAACGTACTCGTTATCCACTTGTTATCATTTTTTTATAAAGAGATCTCAAGTTAAAAATGTCAAGATTCATAACAGGCTCATACATTCTCGAGTGAATGGCAGATGAATCACCTGCAATCAAGTACTTATTAATTGCTTTTTGCTTAAGTAGTAAATGAAGGAGTTTATGTAATTAATCGAGTGTGCTAGCTTGAAGTTATTACTCCTTATGCTTGATCAAATTTTAAAATAGAAGATCGAGTTGTGACCATTTATGCATGTCATTATTATAAATTATAACGATGTTCTACTGATCGAGACAATTATCTCGGCATTTTGTTTCGAGGAATCGTTGAAAGGTTTCTTTTTTACTGGATAATTAAAAATGAGGGAGAGAAGTGGGCTCGATCAGGAGTGTCGCGTTAATTGCGCTGAAATGATCGATCCTTTAATACGAACAGCCAATTGGCAAACTGTTCATACGCTATTAGGTGCGCAGCATGAAAATGGCAGTTTGTAAAATAGGTAAAACATAAATATTCGCCATTGACCCTAGCGGGGATAAAACAACGTTATTGGGCACACTCCCAACACCCGGATATCGGACTATAATTAAGCTCTATTCTTCGCGAGAATTAACCCCAGCCATGGCGCCAGATCCAGTGAAAATTCATTCGCGAAATCTTGTAAAATCACGAATCCAGACACTAATTATTAATTAAAAATTGAACCTCATCATTGGTGTATAATCAATAGTTATTTTAAAGTAAAAGGTACATTGCATTACACTTTTTACTTGATATAATATTCTACAGTGTTTAGACTTCATATAAATATCATTTTACGGTACTTTTATGTCATGAATTTAGGTCAAACTTTCTACGTTTCTGAAATCGCTCATTCCTTGTGACAGCCATTTTGTGTTAAGAATATTCATGAATTGTTTATACTGACATTTTCCCTAAGCTTTGAACTTTTGATCCATACATCATAAGCGTCATAATGCATTACATTTATGAAAGAACGGTTTTACGCATGCGCATGGTCAACGATTTCGCGGGCTCCATTCAAATCCTCCGATCGAAAGTCAAAGTTCGGCGCTTTCGTTTCTGAATCTCGTACAATGGGCAATCGCGTGGAAACGTTTAAACTGAAGGAAAATCGGTAACGATTACGTATCGTGGCAAAGTAACACGGACGAAGACGCATTCTACTCGGCACACAGAAAATATCAATATGCACGAAACGACTCGAGCGGTGATACAGGAAGCTGACTCACACGTCGAGCCGGGTGTGTGCATCTACACACAAAGCGATCCGATGCTCGGTCTGCCGGTATTGCACACGTATTTACACGTTCTCGCCTTCCCCTCTCGTTCCCAACTTCCCCTGTGCCCCTACCATTTCAACCTACAACCCCTTCAACCCCACCAGAGGCAACGCAACCCCTCCTAAAGCTTCGACCATCACCACCACTAATTTTCCACCCCTCTCGCGCTCCTCTCTCCCCACCGCTTGATCCTGTCTCCTCTGACGCTGTTTCTCCCCTCGTCCCCCTTCTTCTCGCTCTTTCGACAGTCCCACCTGCGGTGAACAACACCGAGTCCTTGTCTATGAACTCGTGAGTTCGTCGACAGGGAAGGATCGCGGTCGGGTAGGGGTGTGGCGGGATGAGAGGGAGAAAACGAAGGGCGAGAGGATGACGGAAAGAGGAACGAGGAAAGGAGACAGAGGAGAGGGGAGAACGAAGCGAGAGCAGGATATGCAGAGTCCATATGCGTACAGGGTGTTGAGAAAGTAATCACTGTGCATCGCGTTTTCGATTCTTCGCGATGGCACGCATATTTATTGAACGGAATAAACTCGATACGAAATTAAGCCTTAATGGGGTTCATCGACCGATTTCTAAATTGGCGAATTTTTAAGATCTATAGTTGCTAACTTTCAGGTTACTAAATTTCTAAACTTTCAAATTTGACAAATATTTTTTTAGAAATCTAAATTTTGAATTACAAGTTATACAATTCTCTAAATTTTCAAATTTATTGCTATCAAATTTCTAAATTTGAAATTTAGTGCAATCATGAGTCTTTTCAATGGGAACTCGATTTTTGCATCGCTGCTTTAGTAGATGTGGTTACTGCGAATTTTGGCGATCCATGTATTGAAATAAGAACTGGTCTGAATTACTATACATTCGTACTATGTCACATTGATACTATGTCACATTCCTGTATGTCATATTGATACCATGCTCCTATACATATATCACATTCATACCATGTCACATGTCTATGTCACATTCCTATATACTACCCTTATACTATATCACAGTCAAACTACGTCACATTCATATTAAGTCATATTCCTATATGCGACATTCATACTATGTCACATTCCTACACATTCATACTATATCACATTCATACTACATCAAGTTCATACTGTGTCACATTCCTATACATCACATTCATACTACACCATGTTCATACTGTGTCACATGCATATAACATCACATTCATACTATGTCATATTCCCCACATTTTTACATTCGCTTTCACAGTGAGCACCGCAAGCGTTAATTAAGAACCCGAAACGGAGAGTCAGAGTCAATTTCAAAGGCAGAAATGATTAAAATTTTACAAAACTCTGATGATACGCTACGATTCTGTGAGACGGTCGTATTTCAGGTACGCGATACTACGGTTAGGCTGTAAGAAGGCTCATTTGCAAGGATCCCTGCAGTTACTGATCTACACAGGATGGTACGAAGGCAAAATTGTAGGTTTACGCTTGTTTTACCTTCTACCTTTCAACATCAAGGGATACTGCAGCTTGTTTACTTTACAGCCCTTCGTATTGACACCCGATACCTTTCTAGGTCAACGACTGCAGTGCTCCATGCGGATGGGGTTCCTTCACAGGCCTGAAATAAGTTCACCTTCTAACTGAGAACCTTCAAAATTCCGCAAACGTTTTAGCAAGAATAATCTGCCTCTAACACGTTTCTCTATTGGGGTTACCTGTCAACAGGGTCACGATACAATCGAATACTTGAATTTAAACTTCTTTCAAGTCTTGAAACAATATTAAACGTTTTAAACTAATGATAATAACATCGATGTCAACTATTTGGAAATTAAACTCCTGTTTCATCAAATTTGACACGTCAGAAAGAGAAATTGTTTCATCTTAACTAAGATCTAGAACATATGTGAGTTCTTCAAATTCAACGCTCACATATGTTAATATCGTCATTTCTTGTATACGTAGTTATCGTATCAATATCTTTTAAAAATAATAAATCAATATTATAATGAAAGTAGCAGAGCATGTCAATCAAGATATAAATTTAACTTTCGCGAGTTTAAACGACTTTTGCCAATATTTTTTTAAACTAAAGCTGAGCGATGGTTAAATATAATGCACCTGAGAATATATTTGAAGGTCATTGAAATAGATGAGGTGTGCACTTATACAATTGCCGTTACTTTTTTAACACCCTGTACCTGAACGTCCGTCGGTGTGTTAGAGAACCTACCGCTACCTTTCCGTATATCCTTTCCCCATGCAGCGCGTACAGTCCGCACCGATTTACCAGGGAGGAAACCTGACCGGCCTATGGTGTACGTTGAGTAAAGAGTACCTACTCTCCACCATGGTCGCTGTACTTATCGCGTTGTGACGTTGCTGTAGGGAACAGAGAGAACTCTGGTACTGTCCTAAGCAAAACCTTCGGGGCACAGCTCGGCCTCGCTTCGATCGTTCGCCACCGTTCTACGGGGTGTCTCGTGTAACTGGCACGTGCTATACTTTAACCCTTTCGCTGTCGAAGAGCATAATCATTCGCTGGGCGTCGACTACCGATAATACAGGACGATTACACACCTATCCGATTTACACCGAAGATAGGAACACCATGTCCAAATCGTGTAGATCGAAATTATCATCAATTAAACTAGTTCGAATTAAAATTAAATTATATTTAATTATATCGTTCTTCTTTATCGAGAAAACTGTCAAACTTCCGTCGATAAAAATTTCGTAATAGAATCAAAAATATGAGAGTTCTATCGACATTGTTAAAGTCACTTTTACAAGTCTCTAAAATCATTATTCTGAAAACTGTATAAAAGATCGAGTAAATAAAGTACCGCGTAAACCGAGGGATAGGTGTACTCATCTCACGCGATCAATTCATTAATCTTAACGCGTTCTCACATGATTGAGCGTTTAAATTTTGAGATAGGAGTAAAAGGAAAACCCGTGAACAAAATTGCAGTCCGAATGTGGCCGGTGTATTGCACGGTTGTTAGAAGGTTTCCTTTATCGGGTACCGTGCAATTAGCGAGGATCATCGGGATTTTCTTGTTGTTTCGAGATTTTGGAACGTCAACCGTTGGACACGTATCAATTTTCGCGACGAAAACTGATTCGAACGGTGGGGTATGATTAAACGATAATTGGATCACAAACGGATAGGAGGATTCGATTTTTTTCCCCTTTCATTTTAATTGGACGCGATATAATAGAAGGCCCGTTCGTTTGCGGAAATTCGTTCGTTGGTTCGCGATCAATCTCCAATCTGCGCGATGCTAGCTGAATATTCCCCATGCGATTTGATCTTTTCATCGATCGATTAACGCGCGAATCTTTCGATGATTCCAGATCATCCAAAATGATAGCCTCGGAGATTTACGACGAAGTAACAAACGCGGTTGCTAGACTACTTACATCGTGTATGAAGTTTCATTCCGAGTGTGTGTACGAAGTTTCATTCTGTGCATGTGTATGAAGTTTTATTCTGTGTACGTGTATGAAGTTTTATTCTGTGTACGTGTATGAAATTTTACTCGATGCATGAATATGAAGTTTTATAGAGTGTATGTGTATAAAATTTCTTTCAGCGATCGGTCAATATAATGTTACCAGACAATATTTATTTATTACGTAACAAAATAATGGTATCATAGATACACAGACATACATAAATACATTCAACGTCTCCGATTAATCAAACGCGAAGTGTTGCAACTTCTTCAAATTTCTAAAACTTCCACGACAGATCGTTACACGCTATTCTATGAAATTTTAAGAAAATTTCCCAAGTCAAAACAAACGATTTCAGTTGACACGTATTACATAGCATTTTTACGATGATTCATCGTAAATCTGAGAACAATAGAAAAAGTTAGTCATGCACGCTTCTACGCGCTTCCGGTTCTATGTACTTGGAAGAGGATAAGAAAATATCGATAGTATCGTACGCGTTGTGCAAGCTAACCCCTAAAATGTTCTACTTAAAAAGTTATATGTCAGCCACAGTGAAAATGGACTCGTGCTTAAAATACCAAAACTGAAACAGTTGCTAATATCGTTGATCGTTTAGATCCGTCGACTTGTCATTAGCTCCAACGTCCATGAATATTTCAGGTATTTTACAAAGTTCAATACAAGATATCTGCGGACGTTCAAATCGTGCATACGAACGCATGCAAATGAAAAGAATTCCGCAGAAAACGTAATCGTAGCACGTTTCGCATTGCATGGCTTGCAACATTGATTTCTCGTCGATGATCGAAGCCCGCGGCAATATGGACGCATGCATTTTTCCCTCTTGATCCTCGCTGAGCGTGATTCGAGATCGTCTTACACGGCTATTACGCTATTTACATAAAAGTTCGTGCAATTGTCGAGAACGGTGATTAGCCGGGATTACAGAAATCAGAAAATGGGAAGAGGGAGCGAGAAACTGGGTGATGCCACGGTAGTCGACCATTACCTATTATCAGTTTTTTCCCCCAGGTTCTCTAGGAAATAGCTGAAACATCGTCTCACGATGCACGCTCCGTCTTGAACACCCGTTAAAATTAGCCGCTTCCAGAATTGGAAATTCGTTTCAATTCGAAACAAGAATACGCATCGAACACGTATCATTTGCACACTGATCATTCGGAACAGGTGATATCTTCGAATCTGTATTTGGACTTTTTAGTTTACAGACTTGTCGGTTCTGCAAGATTTACAGGTGTAGTTTTACAAGTTCTACAAGTTTTACAAATTTTACAAGTTTTATAAATTCTACAAATTTTACAAATTCTACAAGTTTTTCAAATTTCACAAGTTGTACAAATTCTACAAGTTTTATAAGTTTACGAACTTTATAAATTTTACAGGTTTTACAAATTTGACAATTTACAAATATTACAAACATACTTTAAAGTTGTACAAATTCTACAAGTTTCACAAGTTCACAAATTTGATATATTCTACAGATTTTACAAATTTGACAATTTACAAATATTACACTCTGAAATTGAAAAAGGTTCAAATTCACAAATTTACACACTTCCAATTGCAACATAGAAAACTCTCTACATAAAGCCAATCCACTGTATACACTCCATACAGTTGCATCCAAATCGATACATAGATCGAAAGTTAATCATGTTCGTCGATACCAGGGTCTCAATGACCCATCACTACCTACAGCACAACCTACCATTCCGAAAAGTCAGCAGAAGACAAGAAATCGAGCGTCGAAATTGACGTCACAACTTTTGGTAACAGGGTCAGCGTTATCGATGGTTGCCGAAAGAATTTTTGCTCGTGTCACGTTTGTACATTTGTAACCGACAGATTATCTGATTGTCAGTAGGAAGTTGATCGATAAACCTCGGTATAATTAGTGTTCGCATCTCGATGGCTGCTGACACGAGCAACAGAAGCGCGAAACTCCTCGGATCGTCTCGTAGCGGCGTGTTACACGCTTCGCGGGAGAAACGTTTCAGCTTTCCAGAACATAGCTGCTTAAACAGCAAGCTGAAAGGTGGAGGAGAGAAGGTGGGTGGCTACACAGGCTACAGGAGAAGGTCGATTCGTTGTTATTACGTGACACCGTTACGCAACTCGGCTCGCCATCGTTGGAGCCGGCTTACGCGGCCGCCTCGATCGAAAACGGCCAATTTCGTCCATCGGCATGGTAACAGAGCGTGATTGCTCGTTTCGAGCGGATATCTACTACGATTCGCGATAAATTCGACTTGGAAACTCTCGGACGTGCTTTTTATTCGGGCAAATTTTGGAATTTTTGTGACTCAAGTTCCCACATTTACAAATTTGAAAATTCTTGAATATTTACATTTACAGATTCCCAGATTCTAAGATTTTTATATACTGAAATATTGCAATTTCTGAATCGTAAAGTTTGCACAAGATTGCTAAATTTATCATTCACAAATTTCCGATTAGGTAAGTATCCAAATCAAGTTCTCCAATTCCCGAGTTCACGAATTCACAAATCCACATATTCTCAGATTTCCAGGTCCACAAGTACCCAAATTCGCTTGCAACATTCACAAGTCCACAAATTCCCACGTTTTCAAATCTCAAAACCCAAATCTTGTACCCAAATAATAAAATTCCCAAGCTTTCACATTCACAAATTCTTAAACTCCCCAATTCCCAAATCCCAAGTACCCAAATCGTCAAGCCGACAAATTCGCAAAATTTCGAAAGTCCCAAAGTGCTACAAGCCAAACCTTGAGATTCTAAAACGATTTCCTCCATCTGCACCATCCAAAACTATAGTTCCATCGATATTCCTTCTTTCTGCAAAGTCGTACCGATATCGCGCCACGATAACTAATGACGTAAATGTGATACTGTAGCCTAGTGTTCCGTGCCTTCCTCTTTTTCCTTTTTCTTCAATTTCGCAATTTAAAATAGTATCTTGCCGTTTATGTGTTCTACGCTGACGTAAGTCGTTCCCCTACCTTCTTTCTTCTTTGCATAGCATTCAAAGGCGACGAAAATGATCAAAAACACCGTAAATGCTAGGTTGTATTTTCTGGACAAAAAGAACTTAGCTAATATCGACCGATATTACCTAATAGATATCGAGCGACAGAATCGAGTTGAATTTTGAATGAAATTTATCGAATATCTAATTTGCCTTATATAATATATTATACGTGTATCATCTGCTACTCTTATTTTTCATTATACCTATAGCAAAAGTATTCATATTAGTGGGAATTTAAAAACGAGTTCCAAGTATTTATTTTAGCGAGTATCCTCAGCAGAAGGGTAGATCCAAAAACGCTTCAATCATCGAAATAATCTTCAATCTCCGTCCACTAATTTTTCCAGCGTCGCAAACAAGAAATCCCCACCGGTTGTTCGATAAACACTCGATAGTTTGGTTGCACCGATCGGTGGTTGGCGCGAAGGAGAGAAACGCGTGCAAGAGGGCGAGTAGTCGAAGAAAATCGTTGTCGAAGGATGGGGTCGCGAAACGAAGAAGCTGGATGCTCGCAGGCAAAAGTCAAGATGAAGACAGCGAGAGAAAGAGATACTATTGGGAATAGGAGCCCGAAGAAGCGAGAGGGAGAGGAAATAATAGAAGGAGGGCGCGGCGGTCGGTCACTTGTTGCGATCCTGTTAGTTCACCTCTTCGCAGTCGTTTCGTCGTCGTCTTCTTTCGTCGTTCCGTCTCGTTCTGTGTTATCGCGAGGAAATCCATGGCAGACAAGGACCGAGAGAGGCGCCGTCGTTCGAACGAGAAAGAACGAGACAGAGGAAACCTATTTTACAGGGTGCGCCAACACCGAGAGGCTACCTATCAGCCCATCCTCGGAGCCTACCACGCTTTCCGTTTCTCCGAGACACCCGTTCCATCTTCTCCGATAACTCGTATGCATCCTGACACTTCTTCCGTACGTGTTTCGCGTGGATTATTTTAATCCTGCCGATGGATGCCATTGACAGCAAAGAAATGTATGATGCTAGGATAGGGGTTGAAATACGACCGACGTTCGTTTAATACTGTGCGCGATCCACGAGTTCGACTCTAGGAATTTAGAAATTTTTCTACAATCAAATTTCTAGCTTCTTGTTCTAGTGTTAAAATTTTTTAATTTATGTATTTCAAAATTTTCAAGTTCCCAAATGTTCAAATCTGAGTTCCAAGATCTTTAAATGTAAAGATCAGTCCATTCTCAGATTCCTGGGTTTACAAATTTTTACAGCTACAAATTGCTACATCCTCAAATACCTAAATCTCCAGATGACTATATCTGCAAATTGCTTGATCCTTAAATTCTTTGATCTCAACATTCCAACATCTTCAAATTGCTACATCCTCAAATTCATAGATCATCAAAACCTTCATATTGCTAGATCCTTAAATTCCTAGATATTTAAAGCACTACATCTTCAAATTGCTACATCCTCAAATTGCTTGATCTCCACATCCCTACATCTTTGAATTGCTATTACTTATATTATCATCAAATTGCTAGATCTTCAAATTGCTCCATCCAGAAACTCCTATATCTCCACATCCCTAAATCTTCAAATTGCTTGATCCTTAAATTCTTAAATCTTCAAATCCCTGGAACCCCACATCTCTACATCCATTTGTATATATACACACGTGTAACTGTATCACATTCGCTTTTATAACCTTATCACCATATGAAGTCTCCATTTTCACTGTGGCTACTTGTCTACTTTCAAAGTGTTAAACTTCCAGATAGACATTTCGATTGTCCAAAGTTTATCTTCTGTTTCCTTTCGTTAATTTAATTATACGAAATTAGAAGCGTTGATTATCCAACTACAGTTACGTTCGTTGTACGAGTTCAGTGTATCTACGTGTACTCACAGTAATCGGTTACTAAGATAGGCGGCAGTAATGGTGTACCGTTATACTGGGACTTACCTGAAATAAAAAGGAATGCGTGCATTAGAAACGAGCAGTGTTCGAGTTGAAAAATTTTGTTCTATTTCGTGTACAGCTTTAACGGGACAAGCTGTTTTAATTACAAAATTACCAATCGATACGAGACGGACTATAAATGATGTAAGAATTAGACACGAATTTATAGAAACCACGGAGACTTGGGTTTCGTTGGGTCATTACACGTCGCTATCAATGTATTGCTATATTTAACCATTGCAGAGATAATCACGAGTTATTTTTAGCGATGTAATCGAAATCGTTTTATCTGAAACTCGTCGAGTTCGCCACGACAGTACGAACGAATTTTGATGAAGTCAAGGTAAACTTCATTCTCGATATTTCTTAAATCTCTTGAAATCGGTGTTTATTAACGCTGTGTATCCCGGAATTAATCCCTTAGCTTATAATCATCGAGTCACACCCGTGACACAAATTGCGGTTCGAACAAGCCTGAATCGCATTTACACCAGAATTTAGAGCTCAATACTAATATGTTCGATCAAAGATCGCTAAATGCAAAATATAAATTTTGACTTCCTTTACTATTCTTATATTACACCTTAGCTAGCTTTGTCTGCATGAACACTGACTGATGTAGTTGAAACATCATAGCTTAAAAGCTTAACGTTGCTTGATTTTCGATTTTGACAAAACATTTCTGAACAAGAGGATAGCAGTAAATATATTTTGTGAATGTTTATTTAAATAATAATAGAACTGCGAACAGAGTGTAAGGGTTAACAGGTACTTGAGAAAGTGTTTAAAAACAAAGGGCTAACAGCAAACAGGTAACAAGTCTTAGGGCAAAATTAGTCGCTTAGAGCGAGGAAACATTGTCCATCGCGTATCCAACACCACGAACGAACGAAACTCCAGTCTGTCGAGTGGTGCAGAGGCGCGCCAAACGCAAACACACACACACAAACAAGTTTCCCGTTCTCAAAGCTTGACCGCCGCGAAACTATAGACACACCGGATGCGTTTGATCGGTGTACAGGTGGTGCAGAGGTGCAGTCAATACATACACGATCCGACGTGACTATGAACTATTGACACGACCAATTGGAATTATTATTGTCCACGTTGAAAGGGTTCCGTTCCACAGGAATCTGGACAGTAGTTCCTCGGTCGGGGACACCGGAGTCGCGAATGGCGCGGTAGTCGGGGATCTAATGTAGGCCGTATAATTATTGCGTAATTAGCAAATTTGAGCACCACGGCTGGATCGATAATCGTAAATTATTGGGATTGGTCAGCCGAAGCTGATGCATTGCTTACGGCGATACACGCTCAACGGCAACGGCGATATTGTTGCTGGAAACGGTGGCCGCACACTGTGAACCCTTTACAGTCACCGTCAAAAGTGATTATTACACCGTCGACCTACGCTTCCCTGAACAAAACGCTGGTGTAAGGGAAACAAAGGAAATTTTGTTAACTTGGACAGTTCTGAATGGGGATAGCAATTTGTGATGCTGCAAATTGTCACATTTAGGACTGAAATTGGGTATTTGGTAAATCAAGTATTTGTAATTCTGCTAATAAGAATTTGGAAATTTGAGAATTTGGGGATTTGAGAATCTGGAGATTTGAGAATTTGGGGATTTGAGAATTTGGGACTTCAGAATCTGGGCATTTGAGAACCTGGAGATTTAAGAATTTAGGACTTGAGAATCCGGAGATTTGAGAATTTGGGGGTTTGTGAATCTGGTGATTTGAGAATTTGGGAGTTTGAGAATCTGGAAATTTGAGAATTTGGAGGCTTGATAATTTGTGTATGTGAGAATCTGGGGATTTTTAGTATCTTGGGATTTGAAAATCTGGGGATTTTCAGTATCTTGGGATTTGAGAATCTGAGTGCTTCAGAATCTGGTGGTTTGATAATTTGATGATTTGAAAATTTGGGGACTTGAGAGTTTGAAGACTTGAGAATTCAGGGATTTGAGAATCTGGGAAAGGTTTGAGAACCTGGTGGTTTGAATATTTCATAATTTGAGTGTCTGAAAGATTCTCAAATCTAGTGACTTGAGAATCCAAGGACTTAAGGATTAAAAATATAGTGGTTTAAGAATTTGGAGACTTGCAAATTTGAAAATTTGATTATTTACAATTTTAGAAAGTTAGTAATTTAGAAGTCTAACAATTCAGGAATTAAACAGTTCAAGAATACAGAAACTTGAGAAAAAATTGAAAGAGCACTGAACTAAACATAGAATATTGAAGATCCCATGCTAGAAAAGAAATAGTGCAGTAGATGTAACGACGAGTCTGACTCGATTTATTTTTTCGGATTACAGTTTCTTTTTCGCTGTTGATTATCGATTATTATTCAAAGTTGTTTGGTACCTAAAGAAGACCCGAGACTCTAACAACTAGTATTTTCCGCAACGCCTCAGAATTTAAAAATGAAACGCAAAGAATTAATGCGTGTTCATGTACCCTTACCTCGTGAAGATAATATAAGATTATAAACACGTTCTTCGTAATACTTGCAAAAAGACTATAAAATGAAGTGTCCTGTAATTGATAGCTTGTGTAAACCTTAGTTCGCATACGTCCGTGTACGACACCGCTGCTAAATTGCAGAAAAGTTATTCTTTCAAAATAATAATCGTAAGTAAACAAGAAAATATTAACTCCTCCAAGTATGCATTATAATATACACGACATGTATCTTATTCGAAACATATAATGAAACCTATTTTTGCGACACATGACCAATGAATTTGCAGCGGTAAGAAATGAAATTATAATGGTTAGCTCGATATTCGTTACTATTAATCTCGAGACGAGTAATCTAAGCTGTCTTTTTAATTGCAGAATAAATCATGCGTGAAGGTGTTAAAAACGAAAAGACAGTGATCGAAACGCGGTGAATTATCGCGATCGAAGTAAGTGTCGCACTTCGACACTCAATAACAGCCAGATGTATTCATTTCGATAAAAAACTTGTGTCGAACGGAGTTATGTTAACATTGCATTTTAAAAGCAACAACGCAAATAAACACAAACAAACGGAAAAATAGGAAAAAATAAAATGAGAGAAAAGAGAAAGCGGACAACCGGTATTTGGAGATCACAAAGTGATCGCGAACGAAACCATTGACACGCGACGCAACGCTCGATATCACGTCGATGACGGTGTTCCCAGAGCAGAGCGAATTTTTATCAGTGAAACAAGTGAATTCGGGTTTTGCCAATTCGTTGACGACGGATGGGTACGCGGTTCGGGGCAATGATTCCGCGTCCAGTTAATATCCACGATTGAAAGCACAACAGCATCGGCGCTCACACCGATATCCGCGCTCGATCGTACGACGCGAGCAACGAGTGGAAGGGGCTCGAGTACCTCTGCGGATAATAATTATTTTCGTCATTTCCTGGCATTCCACGCGGCGAGCCCATCAATTCGAAAATCGTATAAACCAACTGTCACATTCACGCCCAAATTCAAAACGGGAGCAAGAGGGAGAGAGGACGGAGAAAGAGGGAAAGAGAGACTACTTCTGCTCGCGGATACCTGTGCCTCGTGAAATACCATTTAATCCCCCGTGAAATCCGGTTTAATTTCACCCGACACAATACACCCGCAACTTTGCCCATCGACCGCCTCCTCTATCTGCGACCAATCGAAATACCCTTTCCTTGCCTCTTATCTTCTCTCCAAGGGCTGTTTCCTTGCTCCTTCGCGAGCACGCCAAAGCTTCCTTCACAGATACATGTGTGAACTTGACAATTTTTCCATTTCAAAGTTTCAAGTTTTCGTATTTGCAAATGTTACAACTTTAGCATTTTTTAATTTTTTAATACTCAAGTTCTCAAGTCCTCAAGTTCTCAAATCCTCAAATTTTCAAGTTCTCAAGTTCTCAAGTTCTCAAGTCCTCAAGTCCTCAATTCTCAAATGTTCAAGTATTCAAATCTTGAAGTCTTGAAATCTTCAAATCTTGAAATTTCCAAATTTATGTATTTTCAAATCCTCACATTCTCAAGTTATCAAATCAATAACTTTCTGAATGTGAAAATCTTTACGCCTCTAAATTCCTAGATCTCCTCAACCCCCTAATCCCTAGATCCGCTAGACTCTACATCCCCACATTCCTCAGCCTCCCATGTCCCTATGTCCACAAATTCCTACGCAACCAGATTTCTAGATTCCCAAATTCCTAGGTGCCCAAAATACATCCCCACACTTCTCAGTCCCCATATCCCTAAATCCACAAACTTCTACGTACCCAATTTTCGAGATTCCCAAATCCCTAGATGCCCAAAACCCAGCATTCCCCATATTCCTAGATCCATAAATTGCCACATACCCAAATTTCTATGTTCCCAAATACCTAGTGTACCAAATCCCTAAATCCCGATATCCGTAAATCCCCAAATCCCAAAATACCCCATACCTACAATCCCTAAATTACTAGAAAGGAACTATTTACTGAATCGTGAATATCCAATTCATTAGATACCATGAAGAATTTAAGATTCGTACAAAATATTCAGAAAATATGTGAAAGTGTATGTGTTGTGTTATTAAATGATTTTTAAGATATCGAATAATTACTTTGTGCCGATATAAAAGTATTGAAAAGAGCGTTTTTGTCGAGAACCATGATTGCCTGAATCTTCCCTTCATTCTTCCACTTATCGGACGACTGACAATTTCTATACGCAGGGGTACTATTCGAACCCCGTGTTTGCTTATGCTAACGTCCAATAAACGGTGATATTAAGCCGCGAGCTGGATCCCGTGAATCGAATAGCAGTGGGATGGCAGCAGTCTCATTGGATCGGTCTGGCTTTGATATTGGAAATTCACCATGAGAACACGTCCTCTGGACATGGCATCTCAACGCGAGAACCAAATGGAGAACGATCAGATACGTCTGCTATTAGTTTTTATTTTTGTTTATTATCGATCCACTCGTTCCGACAATTGAACGTGACATACATTAAAAAACGAACAGGAGAACACAATTTCCCGTTGAAAATTGTAATCGCTTCTCTCTGGATCGACAAAATTACCATTCTATTTATAACACTTATAAAAAATACTGCTATAAATTAATAAGATCACCAAGTACAATTATAATAATTCCAAACATCAATTTAAAGTATTAGTTTGATACGATAATTAGCATAGTGGTAACAGGTGACCGACAGCATAAAATCATAAGCTGTCAATTAATACTATATCGATTACCCGTAGAATATAGCAAGGGGAGCTTAATTCGAGACTTGGAACGACTATATTTTTAGGAATAACAATTATAGCATACCGACCCTTTTTACCGCAGCGTTTCACGCGTTTATCATCGAACGGGTCACTCCGCCGGCGACAATTGAGATTTATTTTTAGGAATATTTGCAAGAACGGTACGGCCCCTATCGAGGGGAAATAACGTACACCCACCTTAGAATAAGTAACAGAACGTTACAAAGGTTCATAGATTACATGAAACGTGCGGCCGTCAAAGCGTTAATACGTGATGTTGCGCCGCGAACGGAGGTGGCGGCGACAGTGCATGGCGCGTTTGCAATGGCGCGACAGTATTGCGCACAGCGACGGCGACTAGTGCACGTACCGCGTAACGAGGATAGACAGATCAAGTAGGAGAACGAGCGCGAGGAAGAGAGTTAGAGAGAACCGCGAGAGAGGAGTGGGTGGAGGGGAAACGCGGATTTGCGACGTTGCCGGCATGCGCACAGTGGCGGCGACAGGTCAATCCCTACCTAATCGTAATCGTAATTGCAATTGTATACGTACTCGCCGTGCAAACACTGCGGAGACACGGGATATCGCCGACGGATCGGTAACCGAAGGAATTACGCGAAAGAGAAAGGAAAGCTGCATATTCGACTGCAACGTACACTTCCTTTGCAATTTGTTCGGACGAGGTGTCAGGAGAGTGCTTAGACTTGCTTCGCGTTCAAATTTTCAGACATTCAAATTTACAGATCTTCAGCTCTACAAATTTTCAATTTTTTAAAGTTCCATACTGTCAAGATTCCGAATTCGATAACCCCAAAATCCTCACATTTCCAAATTTTCGATTTCCCAAACACAAATTTGCATATTTTCCTACATGTGAAATTCCCTAGATTCCAAATTATGTACAGTACAAGTTCCCTAGATTCCGAATTCTCTAGAGTAGGAATTCCCTACATTCCAAATTCTCGAATTCACTAACACCTCAATTCCAGAATTCCTTAGATTGCGAATCCCCTAGATTCCGAATTCCCTAGGTTCCAAATTCTCCAGATCCCATATTCCCTAGATTCCAAATTCTCTATATTATAAATTTCTCAGATTGCAAATTCGCAAATTCTCAAATCCTCATATCTCAAAATACAAAAATTCTGATATTGTAAAATTACCAAATTTGAGCCCAAATTCAAAAACTTCTAAATTTGTAAAAGTTCCTGTTCTTAACCTTGGCTAAGGGAAGCCAACGCTGCAACCGACCGTACTAGAAAACATGAATTAGCCCTTGTAGACCCATAGTCGGACAAGTTAGACCCACGTCTGCACCGGTATATCATTGGCAGACATCTAGAGAATCGATTAGTTTCATGCAATATTGATAGGCAGGGAAAACTATGGCTTCTTACCAAGAAATTATGGCTGCAATAGATGCTACTGAAAAGATACACGAATACCTACTTCAACGTTTCAACAGAATTGTAGATGTTTTAAACATGTAGACTCCAAAAATGACAACAAATATACTTATAAGCGACAACACATACAGACAGCAATAAACAAAAATTTTCAAAATTAAAAAATTCAGTTATAAGATCGTTTAATCTCTTCAGGAACGATTTCTTTTGAAGATCGAAAAAGATATGGTCCAACTTATGTAATTATTAAAAATATCAAGGTTTACAAAATGTAAATAAATCTGTGAGATCATGTGACGTATAAGATCTACAACACATGGATTTCATGATTTATATTTACTTTGCAGACTGTGATATATCGAATATATAAAAATCTGCAGTATGGTAATCATATTTCCCTTACTTTGAATCGAGGATAAAAAATTTCCAAAGGATTTAATACATTATACAAGAAAAGAATGTCCACATACGTGACCATTTATTAGAGAACTTAAAAGAGAGCAAGCGAGCACATATGTGTCAGTATCCTTGAAGAGGTTAAATAACCTAAATAAGAAGAAAAAGAGGTGTATGGGTCTATATTGACCCATTAGGGGATCGCGAAACGATCGGTAGTCGGAGGATTATGGGAGTGGGGTGGAAGGAGGGGTCGCGAAGATCGAGAGAAAGGCAATGGAGGGCAGAGGGTGCTGGTGTGCGGCTACGTTACACCTGCACTCGTGCAGTTGCCACTATATTGGATCGTGTGGGCGCAGTGGTGTCATCTCTCGGCGATCTCTCGAGTGACCTCTCTCCCCTTCCTCCTTGCTCTTCAGACCAGTTCCGTTCTTCTTCGGAGGCACGTCTAACCTAAACTAACCTAACTTCGACGTGGCTGCCCCTTCCTTCTATATCTTTTCGCATCGGTATACCCATTACCTACGGTACCGCGAACTTCCCCTCTGTGGCACGTCACCCCACTACCATTTCACCTACTGTCCACTTCGCTCGCTGCGAGAATGGGTGGGGTAGGTAACAGGGGAAACACGACGAGGTATGGGAAGGAGGCAGAGGGCGAGGACGGAGAGATACTGCTCCACAACGCTGTGGAGTCTTGCTTTCCTGCCTCTTCGTTCACGGTCACACCCGCAGTGACTCTCAATCGATACCCAACTATCGCACGCGACCTCAACGTATCATTTTACGATCAGGGTTCTTTAAAAAAATGGAACGAAAGGAAATTTTTAACGCACGCGGTAACTCTTCCAGTGATCACTTATGACAGGGTTGTACCCATAAAAATAGGTACCTAGTACAGTCAAGAGCGAATCTGGTCTCTAGGAAAAGTACGGTATCCAAGGGGGAAGTAGTCTCCAATCTTTACATTTTCTGAGACTTGGAAATTTGAAGATGGGTCAGAAATCTACAGATACGAGAATCTAGAGATCTAGGTCAATTAGGAATTTTGGAGCCCAGAAATTGGACTCAGAAATATGTGAATGCAAGCATTCGGATCTAAGAATTTGGGAACCACAAGTATTTGAGAATTTTGAAGACCAGGGATCTGTGGACTTCAGGTTATAGGGTTTTGAGAACTTAGAAGGTAAAGTGATTTGAGATCTAAAGATTTCAAGGTAAAGGTATTTGCAATCTGGGAACATAGGATCTACGGATTAAGGATGTAATGTTTGGAGATTTATAGATTTGGGATCTAAGGATTTAGAGATTTAGGAATTTGGAGTCCTCGCGTAAAATAACCATTAGTAGTACAAATTTTCACTTGAAATTCAAAGGTCATTTGTTCACCTTTTTAAAACAACTTGATAATACGTACAAAGATATCATTAATAGTATTCATGGAACCATTTGTAACACTATATGCATTATTCACGGTCATTAACACGAGGATACAAAATAAAATACTCTTCATACCCATTAACGAATACAAATTGCCCCACATATACAAGCATCTCACATTACAAACATCCCAAGTACACTAATATACAAAGTATCCTACAGTATCAAGTTTCTTAAAGAAACTTACCTCCAACGTTACATAAAACTTCTATATGAACAAACATAAAAACTCGCGAGAAAGAACAACCTCAATGGCATTCTACCGAAACAATCGTTTCCGCGTGAATGGCGAACACCGTTGCCATTTAATAATTCTAGTTTCACATCGTTGCAACGTTACAGAGAATTATGGAGTCCGATATTGGGTACGTCCTTAATTCCATACCGTTAGTCCGCACCGTAGTTTTAGGGTCGAAAATTGTACCAACGGAAGTTCCGTGCCGCGAGATGAGAGCCACTGAGGGTACAGTATCAGACCGTCTCCACCTAGCATAGGGTGAACGGGTCGGAGGCCGTTGGTTCCTCATAGAGTTGCTCTCTTCTTATTATTATTACACGAACGCGCGCGCACCAGCGCACACGGTCGGCGCTCGCACGCACGCATCCGGCGCACGCATGCGCGAGCACGGGGCCGAGGGTGGGGGAACACCACACGACCGGTGGTGGGGAGGAAAACACACCGAAGGGGAAGCGACCGATCGTGACACGTGGTGGGGTAGAAAACAGGTTGAATCGCGGGCGAGGCATCATGCTGACCGAACCTGCCCAGAGTTAGAACGGGGAGGGGGACGTAGTAGTTTGGCGGTAGGGGGAAATCACAACGCTGAATCGTGTGGTGGGGGTTGGTACCCTCGCTGGTGGGAGAACAGGCGGCAAGCACGCTAGAGAC
Organism: Megachile lagopoda; assembly: GCA_036983795.1. Classification (NCBI taxonomy): domain Eukaryota; kingdom Metazoa; phylum Arthropoda; class Insecta; order Hymenoptera; family Megachilidae; genus Megachile; species Megachile lagopoda. The sequence continues at coordinate 13,398,481 of CM072790.1, read as the reverse complement.
GAGGAGGTTACCGCACTTACTCGTCTTACCACGGATTACCATTATCATTATTCCTACTTGTCGGGCGCCACTGACAGCTACGCGTCACACCGACCGTTATGATCAGGATATTATGTATGTGTTCGTTGTCATCCTCCTTTTTCGTCTATACAATTCCACCTATTGCAAATTTTATTTCCATGTCGTCGGTAGAATTTTTCTTCCTTGCGTGTTCTCTCACCTGAACCCATTCACTGCAACTTCTTTTCTTTCGATTTTATGAAAGAAGCGTTCAAGTCAGGAAAGAATTACAAGATAGAGGGTGCAGCCCTCTAAACTCGAAGATCGGTCAATATTCTTATAGAATATTATAGATACGTCAGTAATATGCAAATTAAATTCAATATTTGCAAATCGGATAATTGCATAAGTAACCCCATAAAAATCGTGGTGTCCGAACGTTAATAAAAGTCATCGTAACTTACGAAAACGATCAAATCGATTGCTGTCCGCAACTCGATCTTTTTTAACGATTTTCCTCGTTTCTTTATGAAATTTTTTGCATTACAATAAATTTTGCGCGAGTATTTTCAACGAGTATTTTTTATACGTTTTCTTATTTACCGCTATCGACTGTCTGTTTTAATCAGCATGTTTATGGCGAACCATCGCGTTCGAGAGTGTACGATCGGAGAATAACACTTCCTTCTTCTGGATTATACGCTGTAACTTTCCTTTGTCTCTTGTTATTCGTCTCCTGTGGCTTATCGAATCGCTTTTTCTGCACTTACGAACGCACGCGTTTAGCACGTTCGTTGGATCTCGTGTATCGTTTCTTCTTATTAGTCAGTAGTTTAATAATAACTCGAGGAGCTTTTGTTGAACCGTAACACATTTGCAAAATGAACTTTCGTGCCAAACGATGATGTTCCTTTCGGTGCATTGTGTAACGCGTGAAATCACGTAAAATTCGTAAGGTCTGTATAAATAGATCACGCGCTGTTCCAAATTAAATGCGGTGACTCATTTAAGAAATTCCTTAAACGATAATCGTTCGAACTTCTAAATTAAAATCGTAGGCTACCTCTTTTACCAAATTCCTATCGTCATGGATGTTTCCATTAATCGATTGTCTATCCTTGTATTTGGAGATAAAATTAATTTCCTCGATGACTTGATTTTTTTTTTAAATGTATATTTAGTATTGTCTGTGAAGATTTATCTGTTAATGTATTTATAGTTACGTCTAGGTCTGTCACTTTTGTTTAATGCATTCTAACAATTACTTGATTTACGTGTTCATGATGAAGAAAAATTAAATATTTCCTCTTAACTAACGTTTACAGGCAGAAAGTTTTAATAGCGAGTCATTGATAAAAAGTACAAAATAAATCTGCATAGAAATCCTAGCATCATCGTGAACGACTAAATTATCCATCGCGAAGACCATCAACGCGTTACCAAACACCTCCAACAACAAATCATTCGTTTAAAAGTCTGGAAATACCAATCGCAAGAACCTCCAGTCAGGAAATCTCTCTATATTTCATAACAGTTAAAAAAAGCCCTCCACGACAACCTCCAACTTGTACCTGCCTAGGTACCTAACATCGGAATTTTCTCGATTTATCTACCGTTCAAAAGTGTCGTGGTTACATTGAAATTAGTCGACAGTGGAAGTACAACGAGCACTATTACGATCCTCCGTTATAAGCGAGATCGTAAACACGCTTATTTACGCTTGGAACGCGTCGCGATAGCGAGCGGATATTTCCCGAACATATCGCGGTTCGCTGACTGCGTACAACGCTAATCCCATGAATCAACCAGTTCTCGTTGGCGGATAATTTAAGAAATACACCATACGATCGTTCGTCGGAAAGCAGAAAAAAAAAGTCCTCTTTATGCCGTACGCTAAGGGATTTTATTATTGCACGGTCGGCGGTGTAGCCGCGAACTTTGAATAAGGATCATAAGTCAGTCGCGCCACACCGAACAAAGTGGATTTATACAGTTGGCCTGTATTTATCGACTGGTCCTCGACGGCGAGTTTCGTATCATTAGTATTAGCCGGTGGTCGGGTCGATTATACCCCTTGCCGTGGAAGTCGAGTTCCCTCGAGAGGCGAGAACTCGCGTTTCTTGGCGGCTACGCTCTTCACCGATAGGAACACGCCGCCGGATGCCATATTCGTTAAATCATTCCTGCCACGGCAATATAGAACCGGCCGAATGCAAGCGCGCAATTATCGTCCATTCTGAACGAGACGTTCGTCTCTGGATATAGGGTACATGTACCATTTGTGGTTGCTGCACCGTTTCTCCCCATTGTCTCATTAATTCCGATATATTAACTATTCGCACTGGATTAATCTACCTTTGATACTTCAAAAAATAATCATCTTTTTTCTTCGTCTTACAGTACCAAACATAAATTTCGATAGAAAATTCTAAAGTTAGCTTGGTGAAGCGCTAAGAATCATATGAAAATGTGCATTCACGTACTTCCGACTGACGGAAATAATTTACCATGACCAAGTCTATAATTTATTTACCACAACAAGACCATGGAGCTTTATATATATTTATCTCATGTAACACTCGAAACATGCTTGAATTGGTAGATCAAAATGATGCATCGAAAATGTACATATTATCTTCACACAATAAGTTCCTTTTAAATAACCATAAATCATTATCCAACTTACAACATTTTCATCCTCCACATATTTTGAAGTACACCGATTTTCGTGCGCATATTTTTTGTTCAGCTACATCGGTAAATGGTACGGAAATTCTTAAGTGGTCACAAATGGATCTATCTCTCTTCCTCCCAGTCTTCTTTACACCTTTTTACTCTCATTCGTTTCTTCGTGTTCCCCTTTCTGATTCCACGCACCTTCGAGACGCTACGCGACCTTGTAAGAATTCGACCTTGAGGTCTGGGTGCTCGACGCACCTCTAATCGACGACCTAGACGATGCCACCCGACCAGCTAACTTTCAATTAGGTCGAGTCTAATTGCCGCCACTGGCCGGGTCGATTGTACACGATTCCAGCTCGAGGATAACGAACAGACGATTCTTACACGTAGCTACAGTTTCGTGTACCAGACACGCAGTCGATCGGTCATTCGATAGTACGTTGCGTCATCGAATCGTTGCTCAATGCTGAGAGGAATGCGAACATTTTTGAGCTACGCGAAGGAACTCGAGTCGAGTAGACGTTTGATCTTCCATTGAGATTCGATCGATTTGGTCTCAACTTTTCGTTGAGACGATTGTAATGTGTTGCAACGTATAACACTGATACAAGTTTGATAGATATGTTGTAGAAAATTGGTTCATTAGTTCATTTTATTGATATGGCTATGTTAAGTGTACGATTGAGGATGGTAGAATGCAAGGTCCTAGTGGCGGACCTCGATTGTTTCGAGTAGCATAATGCATTTCTGATTTCACCAAATTAATGTGATGATTGTACCAAGAACATAAAATAAAGTATTTGAACGACTAAAGAACTTCATCAATTTTGTAACGACCCTTCACCCAATATCCTAAACACGTGTTTCCTTTGATACTGTTTAATTCGACGCAGCTTATTATCGAAGTTTAAGTAGTTCCCCGATTCCATTAGGTTGCAGACGTGTTAAAAACAGAGTTTCTTTGCAGCCTGGAGAAAGCAAAGCGGTTGGTCCAACTTGTCGAACAACTTCGTTACATTCTTAGCAATGTTTCAGTGTCAGACGCGGCGTCAGAGCTACTTCGCGAAATGTTTCCCGGCAACCGGTTGTCCAGCGTCGTTTCCGCGAGTTTCCCGAAGTTTTCGCGCAAGGTCGACGAAAAATGACCCTCGAAATGAAAATCATGTCGCGTTATTAGACGCGAACCATGTTTCGTGTGTACGCGTGCGTTGTCGCGCGTACACGCGAGCTCCATTAAGGCGAATACCGGATGCACTTCGACACGACAGGTCGCAGTTCGTATACAAGGGATAATCTAAGCGTTACGAGAACAGCACGACTGCCATTTGTCGCTGGGACTTTACTACGATCTGCTCCAATTAACTTTATTAATCCTTCCGCTTTCGCGGCATGGTCTGCCTTACGTCAATCTCATTACCCTGTTTATCATCTGTTACGCAAACTTTGCCCAGGGACCAAATGTTCTTCGTCGCTGAGTTACCCTATAAATGGCGTCCTCGTCTGTTTTACTTGCACCTCTTTCGGTCGTATGCTCCTATAGTTTCTTAACTTATTTAGAAATGTGTAAATTTTCAAGTTTTGTGTTTGTACATTTGGACGCAACGTAGAATAAGTATGCGTAAACTTGACATGTTTTAAATTAGTCTAATTCCTGAATTCCCAGTTTCCTAGGTTTCTAAATTTGTAGAACCTAATATCCTTACATTTCCAAATTCCAAGGTACCAAATCTCAATGTACAAAATCTTCAAATCCCAATGTCCTCAAATTCTAAGGTTCCCACTTGATCATGCACACTTTGCGATATCATCGCACATGAAATTTGTTGCAGTCAAAATGGATGAATCATACCAATGACCACTAGAAATTTGAGTATTTTTACTTACTACGATCGTCTGTTTGAAAATATTACCTAAACGTTTCGCGTAACTGTTCGATTCGAAGGAGAAAGAAGTTGCATCGATTTTTCGAACGGGTACCTACGTCCACCTAGCTTTTGCACACGTAGCAAATTCCACTCGGCCGGTACTTTCGGTACACACGTGGAATTAAACAGAATTACGCCGCGGACCACGTCCAACGGCTCTACGATTACCTAGAAACGTGGCAAAAGCTCGCTGCGTTACCAACAGGTATGCCGTTCGTTCACCGTGGCTACCATCGCCAACAGAGAACGCACGGATAATCGCCACTTAACCGTGGATTGTGTACATGACCCGATAAAAACAATGATTTAACAGCTCTCGCCGTTGATGACGATGAGTCATTTAACCGGCTACTTTTTCAACGTCGCATCCTGATTGGTTTCTCGAAACGTTCTCCGTTACGATACATATCGAAAACGATTCTGGATAACAGTTGCGAGATCGCCGTTTCGCAAGATGCAATCGAGTAAAAGGTGCGGTTTTAATTTGATAAGTAACAGGACAGCTGATTCGTGGTGTAGATTGATGTTTAACTAGGAGGATGGACGGAAAATGACTCACCGTTCTCTAAGAACGTTGTGTCATAGAACAATGGGACGAATACGTTGAATTACTGTAAGAAATAAGCTGAATATAACTCTAGAAAACGGACTTCACAGTTTAACTATTTTTACGCCGTTTATTTCTGAATAATTTTGTTTGGTCTGTAGGAAGTTTGCATGCAAAGTGAAGTGCTCTAACTGGAATGGGTCAACTCGAAAATAAGAAATTTCCAGAAATACGAATTGAAAAATTAGCGAAGCTAAAAATTCCACCTTGCACGTGCACGTGTGGTCAGCGGTTAGCTGACGAGACCATCGCCGTTATGATGTATTGTCATGGTATTAGTTGGTCAAAAGAAGCATGTACCATAACCTAAGGTAACAGCAGCAATCTCAGTTCCATCGTATCTGGTCAGAAGCGATAGACATCGAGGCAGTTAAAAGCACGGAAATAAATTCGCATTAGAAACGTGTAGGCACGATGGAGCAGGCATAGTTTCGAGCGCGAGATATCTTGTACCTTTTACCTGTCATCTACGAGTAATAATCTCGTAAAGGTAGACTGCACCGGCACGGATGGGTTATGGGAGCAGGGAGGAGGACCTCGCGGTGCAAGAGACCGCAGAAAAGAAGAGGAAGAGAACGAAGGAGAGGAAGAATACAGACACAGGAAGAAGAAAGAGAAGAAAGAAGGATCAACAACCTGCGGGCACTCCTCTGCATCGAAGGTGGAATCTTCCTCAGGCGAAACCAATGAGCTATGCTGACAACGGCAGATCTATCCGCGCCTCGTCACACACTCTGCCTACACCGAGAGAGCTTCCATACCTAACGGTCGCAAGAAACTTCGACCATTATTGCGGTGATTGCCTGGTACCTGTTAACGCGTAACCACGCAGATATTTCAGTGAACCTCCAAGGATCGCCAAGGTCAATGCCACCGACAGAACGACGATCGAACAACCTCGAGATCCTAGTTATCGACCACACCCAATTTCTACTTGCATTTACAACAGGAATTTACCTGTTACAGATTCTTACCCGATACTTGTGTTTCAGCCTGCGGTTACGCTGGATGTCTTCTCGGACGAATCAGTGACCGAACTCTCACACTCCTTTATTTTTCTAATATAGCAGAACACTGATTCGTCCGATAACGTTCTCGAGGTAACCGTAATCGTAGACGGTTGACTGCCATATTGAATTTAACTTTTAATGACACTTGCATCGAATTAATTATTGGATACCGGAAAATCTTTGTTAATTCGTGGGTTTCAATTCTCATAGAGACTTGGCTTCTCCAAAGTTCATAAAGCTTCACTAGATATTTCTCTAGTGTCTTAGATATGTATAGTGTCATAGATTTGTGTTGTACCGGATGGAGCAACGGAAAATTATTGGGATCGTAACTCATCTAACGCTTGGTCATACCACGGTCTGCACGTGGCGGTGCAACGTGTACCGGTGCAAAACGTGGAAATATAAAGTGTAGGATCACAACGCATAGTACAACATATTAAGATAGAGCGCGTCGAGATACAACGCACTCATATACAACGATATACAACTTGTCGAGATACAACGCTTCCATATAGGACACATCGAATTAGAACACATTGAAACATAGAGCTTCGATGTACCTAAATGCAACGTGCTAATACACAACGTATCCAAAAATCCTACAAAGCAACATAATTGCGAATTACTAATAAAGAATCAGGAGTAGTAATTTAACGAAACAAGGTACAGAAACGATTCGAAGTAGAAATGATAGTTGATGAAATTTCGTAGCATTCTTGGTATTTCTATGGTATAGGTTTAATGTTTAATTTGAGAACCACTAAGAGGGGTGCATAACTTCGGCACGGTATTACACGGCATGTCCGCATGGGTCTGTGTATACCAAGACTTGTCTCCACGGAAGCTGCACAGCTGTTTCATATCTTTCTCTCTCGGTTGTTCTCTCCACTTTCATCCCTTGCATCAATCTGTTCCCTTCTATTTCATCTCGTGCACCATCACGACCCTTCCTGCGTGCACGTAAATCCTGCGAACCCCTCTTCCTTCGTTCTACGTTCAAATAAGAGAAGCGGAGTCGAAAATTTCTGTTCAAAGTTAGACGCAAGTTACTGCAACGGAATAAAACCGTAATTTTTCGTGCATGGGTGAATTATTATTTGAGAAACGTCAGATCGTTTAGAAGTACAATACACAGTTCGCGATTACGTAGTCCTTTTATGTTAAAGTACCGTACTTTTTAGCTGCAAAGACGAGTCGAAAAATGATAAGAAATATTGTAAATTGTTATTGATTTAAAAATCGTGTCTACGTTCACTAAATGGGGGTATATGTTAATAAATGATGCTACAAGAAAACATAACGTTTTAAAATACGTCTGTACTCTTGTACCGGTCTCAAGTACACCGACTCGCTTTTAAGCGTCGTTTATGAAAACCGGATGTACCCTGCAAGTGTTTCCGCGTCGATTCGTTCGATGTATCGAAACACGAAGCCCTATCGATTCGATTAAGGTCGCTCAAGAAATTTCTTCACATTTTTTCCACTACACCTGTTGCTTGATATAATGAGATCGTTTGTACACGAAGCTAAGATTACTTGTACCAATATTTTAAACCACGCATAAACTATCCTGGCTACAATGTTCGATAAAGGATAATAAATTCCGGCGAACATTTTCCATTAACTACACCGTACCGCTCTTTCTTCTTCGGCTGTAATTTATGCAGCGTAACAGCACAAAATCCTGAAAACTGCAATTCATCAAAGATTTTTTAATTTAATTTAATCAGTTATCTAACGATTAATTTTGCTCTAAAAGATAGTTATACAGTTATATATCTTACAACGCATTGCTAATACACGCACACCGATAGTACAACGCATCGTTGTTCTACACGTAGCGGTAATATAACGCATTGTTATTCAACGCGTGACCACTGGATGCACAGTAATTCGATGCGTAGCGATACAACGCGTAACGATATTACAACGCGTCGCTAGTCAACGCAAAAGGAGATACAACGCGTCGACTACCAACAAATCATCACTCAGTGCATAGCAATACAACACGTGACCATTCGATGCGCAGTGATTCAGCGCGTAGCGATACAACACGTGACCACTGGATGCGCAGTAACTCGACGCGTAGCGATACAACGCGTAACGCTATTACAACGCGTCGATTATCAACGCGTCACCACTCAACACATAATGATGCAATACGTCATCGTTCAACACGTAATAACACAATACGTAGCGATACTAAAGCGTACAATAACTCTACGCGTAACGATATTACAACGCGTCACTATTTAACGCGCAGCGATACAACCCGCCACTTTGCTACGAAAAGAATGAAAAAATGTCATTTTTAGGTATAAAAGCGAGATAAGAATCGCTTTTCGCGAGTCTCGTCGTAACGAAGAAAGGAAAAATCATTATTTGCGATTAATGTAAATTTCATACAAGGCGCATTATGTGCAGGCATCGCGACTCTGTTCATCATAAGATGGCGATTTACCTGCGGACGTGTAATTCACTTAATAACTGTTCTCTCTTTCTCCTGCTCCTCCCTCTTTTTTCCCCGGTCCGCGAACATTCCGCGCAAGAACTAATTACCTGTTACACACTCCACAGAGTAGAAAATGTCAGTTTCTAATTCCCGCGCACGCAAGCCAAGAATAGAAGAAGCTCGCGAGAAAATCCTTTCGAAAAGCTGACCTGACGCGCCGTAATCGAGAATCTTCCTCTGAGATCCTTACGGCTCTTACGGACTAGATTACTCCGATGATATATATTGATAGTTTCCGATTGCATGTTGTGCATACAAGAAGATTTATGCCACAGCTTGGCGTTATAGATAGCCTGTGCACTAATATCTTCTTTGTTTTTCAGAAAATTATCATTAATTTATAAATTGATCGCTTTGAGAATACTAGAACATATCTGTACGTTTATTTTTTTTCATGTAACAAGGAAGGATTTAATGCGTGACGATATAACGCGTAGTAAACTAACGTGTATAGAAATTAACGAGCAGAAGCAGAAGCGTAGAAATTAATGTGCAGGAGTATTATGCGTAGGAACACAACACGTGGTAATATAACATGTGGTTGTATAATGTGTAGCAATGTAACGCATGGATGTATAACCCGTGGCAGTGTAACGTGTGACGATATAACTCGTGGCGATAAAATTGACCGAGGGCATACAACAGTACAACATAAGGAAATACAAGTTATTGTACAACGTTGCAATGTCCTAAAATAAAATTGCAGACATAAAAATTGCAATTATCATTAATTTTAATATTGCGCAAGTAACAAAAGTTTGAAGAAGAGATTTTTACAACTGCCTCTGTTAGAGTACACAATGATACTTGAAGAAAGTAAAAGAATAATACTTTTTTCTTGATACTTAAGCCAGTTTGCTTTGGAATTACTTGACCTACAATAATCTCCTGCTCCTCCAGTGAGAAACTTCTGGCGATAAAAGAGCTCAAGGGTCGAGTAGATTCGAGATGAAGAATAATGAGGTTTATTGAAGAATTTCGAACGAATCTACCACGAACCTTCCTAATTTACCGACACACAACATTCACTATCTTCGCGACTTCTTTCGAAGCGAAGCGCGAAGGTCGTCAATACATTTGGCAGCATCATAATAATCAGCACTCGAACGTTTATCAGAAAGATAAGATCATATAAAAAAAAAAGACTAAACGAAACCATGTAAAATCTAAACTCGACGTTAATTTAAAGTTCACGTATAAAATATGCATACTATGGTACACGTATACTTAACCAGACAGACCTGGTATAAATAGAAAAATAGGCCTGCGGCTCCTGGAGATCGTCTTATAATAAGATCCCGGTGTCGAGTGAGTTAGTACTCTACGTACGAAATGATCCTCTCTCGCGGTACAAAATTCACTGCATAATTTGGTGAATATCAAGTTCCGCGAATTGAGAATCTCTGTGCACAGGAAACGTTTGTAGTGCGATTAGTACGTAGAGGCGTGTACTACCTCGATCGCGTACGTTTGCTGTCAGCTGTCGGTGAAGAGGGTCCAGAGCATCGGCAAGCAACCGGCGACCTTGCCAACCAGTTGTATTCACTCGAATCGACTAATTAACCCATTTGCATCGCGAGCGGATATATCCGTTGATTTTGTCAGGCCGTTATCGCGGAAACGTGTATATTCGCCGAGAATACGGGCTTTGGCGACGCCCGCAGAAATTTCCATACATTTATCACGGTGTTATGGTGGTATCAGAACGCTAATAAGAGTATTTTTCGGTCTGCTCTTCAGGAGATAACGATACAATGTACGATGGTAGTTCGTTGTCATTCTATGCGTAGGGATACAACGTCGATTTATACTATGGCACTACGTAGTATATAGTGATATAGTACGTCATTATTTGTCGTGTATTGCACTGTTATTCAACGCGTTGCAATACAGTCCACGGCACAGCACGTTGCGATGCACCGCGTTAAACAACGTATTCATATATAACGCGTAGCAATACAACGTGCTGTTATCGAACGCGTAGAATACGATGTGTAGCAACACTATGCGTTGCAATACAGCGTGTAGTAACACAACGCGTTGCAGTACAGCGCGTAGGAACACAATGCGTTGCAATACGGCGCGTAGCAATACAACGCGTTGCAATACAGCGCGTAGCAACACAACGCGTTGCAGTACAGCGCGTAGGAACACAACGCGTTGCAATACGGCACGTAGCAATACAACGCGTAACAGTACGGCGCGTAGCAACACAACGCGTTGCAATACAGCGCGTAGTAACACAACGCGTTGCAGTACAGCGCGTAGGAACACAACGCGTTGCAATACGGCACGTAGCAATACAACGCGTTACAGTACGGCGCGTAGCAACACAACGCGATGCAATACAGCGCGTAGTAACACAACGCGTTGCAGTATGACGCGCCGTTATTCAACGCATTGCAATACAGAATGTAGCAACATAACACATAGCGGTACAACGCGCCGTTATTCAGCGCATTGCAACATAACGCGTAGCAGTACAACACACTGTTATTCAACGCGGTGCATTTCAGCGCATAGCAACATAACGCGTGCCAATACAACGCACTGTTTGACGCGTTGTTGTACAGTGCGCAGCGACACAACGCGCTACTATTCAACGCGTAGTGTTACAACGCTCCACTAAATAACGACACAACGCGTCACTATTCAACATATAGTAATTACAACGCGTCACCTCTAAAATGTAGGAACAATATTAACACTTTCGAGTGGCACTAACAATTTGTCTAAGCTTGTCAGTCAACCTATTATTGCATCTACTGTTTGTGAACTATAGTAATGACTTCAATACCCTTTTGTTATCACTGTCCGCCATATTTTAACAACGCTATAATAAACTATTCTGAAGACTGAGCTAGCGCTCGAATGCTCGTTGTTAAAGGATGACCGTGAATATTGATTAAATAGAGTCTCTCCTTGACATCTGCCAAGTTGAAACATTGTCATATGTAGAATAGTGATTCGCATTGTAAATCTCAGATATGCTTTACGCACTGACTGACATAATAATATTAACCCTTTGTACTCGTATTTTATGACATTTTATTACGTGTTGAATAACAGTGTGGCTACGTAATATGATAACAAACGAATACATGTGATTTTTGTATTATTACAAGTATCCTTATCATGTTGATGGTTATCGTTTTGTATGTAAAAATTTCGAGTAGAAGGTTAATATCGGTTTATAGATGCAGATGCAGTCGCAACGACACAACGTCATTTTCGAGTTGCTGCCGTTCGTGAACCCGTCGTTGACTCGACTTGCACAAATGCAATTACCGCCCGGGATTCGTTTAATCGAGTCCACGTAATTTAATCAATGTAATCTAAAGTAATTTCGCTTAATTGGCCCGGTATCTAATTGTTCTTTCAATTTGATCGCGGTAACGATTGAAGGGTCGCGAGTGAAACGCATGTATTTGAAACGCTCGAAAGGAAGTTCAATCACGAATTTTATTTCCATTCAGTCGAGGAGGATATCTAAATCTGCGTGTGCGACTATTAACGTGTACCTATATCATCGACGGAACCACGCAGTCTATAATGTAAATCGACGAAACTGAAGACGCGAAAAATTAAGAGAATTTAATAAAAACCGAAAGACGTTAAAATGTGCATACATTAAGATTGTACGATACGAATGCAAAAAACACGAGATATCTCGTTGCTTGTGGCATCAAAAACGCTGCGTAATACGCGACAGCAAACTTTTCCTCTCGATAAGCTATTCATATCACACAGAAATAAAGCGGTTCATGCCTTGGAATCAGATTAGGGTCAAAATCAACAACGAACATATGTATGCAGAATTCGAATGACACTGTAACAATTGTTTTCATAAAGAGATTGCAACAGACCTTGCAAAATTATTAACATTATTCTTTTCGAAGTAATTCGATCAAGATTTGTTCTCTACTTTCAATTCTTTAGTTCAGAGTCAGAACGTGTTACACTCAAGAAACTTTCTTCATAAATTTATTCTTGATGATATTGAAATATTGTATTTGGAGTGATTATTTTATATGAGTATTTTATTATTCTTATTCTTTCTATTTTTTGCTGTACTGCTTTTATTTTCTTTATTACATACTTCGTTTGCTAAATTGATATCTAATACACTTCAGATTATTTGACCATGCAGATCTGTTATCGACAACTACTGCAGTAATCATAAATAAACATGACTCCACTAAAAAAGTATCAGAATGTATCTAATAAATAAGAAACGTCAGAATATTACTTCGGGCGTTGAAAGACGTTTTTCATAAAGGAACGAAAGAAGTAGGCGAAAGACTGTGGACCAAAGTTAGCTTAAAAAAGTATACAGCCGGATAGGAAACGAAGGAAGGTATGCACAGATGAACACCTAATTTCAAGCCACTTCAAGGATACCGTGTCTTCATTGATCGTCCGTCACCTTGAATTAGCCGTCTCGACGACCGACTCTCGCGAATGATAGAGCAGTAAAAGAAGATGGTAGGCCTGGAGCGGAAAAACGAAAAAGGAGAGAGAACGTTGAAAATGTGCGTCACCGACGACTGCGAATTTAACGCTATTAAATAACCAAAAGAAAAAGTGGCTTTTGTGGTATCAATAAATTTTAAAAATCTCGAGAGCTGTTGAGGCGTGAAACCAGTTCAAAGTGTCGAAAGCGTGAAAGTGTTGCGGGACATAAACAATAATAATTGTACACCCTAGACATCCGTTTTGTAATACTTAATAATGGTGACCACTACTGTTCTCCTTTTACTACTTAAAGTGAAAAGTTTGATTTCAAAACTTTCAGTGAAGAGTTCAATTTCGAAAAATTCAAAGATCACGTCACGACTGTAATTATAAACTGTCTTAATATACAAGATACAGTGAACGTGTTAATAATTATCAGTTTAATGTATCTAATTACAGGTGTCAACAGGTAGTAAACGCGTCGAGAAGATCCTAGAGAAAATGTTGAACGGGTGGAACGCCAAAAATAACCGTTCCGACTAGTTTTGCAACGTGCAAAGGTCAATTAATTGCAAAAGTGGGAACCCGTATCGAGCGATGATTAAAAATCTTGGACGTCGCAAGAAATCAAGCCGAACTTTCAAATACGCCGGGGAATTAAACCGAATGAATACATCTCGACGCGCAATTCCAGCCAATTGAAATCAATGCCGAGCGTTCTCCAATTTTTACGTAACGGAGCGGAATATTGTCGAGAAGATGGCGGACCGATGTAACGATAAGAAAAAAAAAGTAAAGAAATAACGTAAAATCAAGAGTTAGGCGCGAACGAGAAAGCAGGGCGAACGAGTTGATGCTCGTGATAACACCTCGAGACAAGTGACCCGGGTCGTTCACGATCTCTCGGTGAAATTGACGCTTCCTGTCCTCTCTTCGTGGACGACCAACACTTTCACCGTAGACGGTGAAAATAGTCTGCTAAATGGTTGCGGTGAATGCGGATGCATTGCTTTTAACGTTCTGAACGCAACAATTGAACGGAAGAAGACTGATGTCGGTACACTGACGGGCATTAAGCCTTATAGGGAAAAGTTGGGGGAAAAGGAGTACTACGCTCGATAATTTTTGGTTGGGGAGTTAAGTCCTCAAACTTTTCAATGACGAAATTTGAGTTTATTTGAATTTGGGTTTAATTTGGGGGTTTACAGATTTAGGGTAATGCATTTAGGGATTTGGGGATTTAGGAATTTGAAAATTTAGGGATTTGAAGATTTAGAAATTTGGGAATGTAGGGACTTGGGAATTTAGGCATTTGAGGATTTAGGAATTTGGAGATTTAGGAATGTGGATGTCGGGATTTGGGAATTTAGGCATTTGAGGATTCAGGAATGTGGATTTAGGAATTTGAAAATTTAGGGACTTGGAGATGTAGAAATTTGGGAATTCAAGCATTTGAGAATTTAGGAATGTGGATGTAGGGATTTAGAAATTTAGGCATTTGAAGATTTAGGAATTTGGAAATTTAGGAATGTGGATGTAGGGATTTGGAAGTTCAGGCATTTGAAGTTTTAGGAATGTAGATTTAGGGACTTCGGAATTTAGGTATTTGAGGATTCAGGAATGTGGATTTAGGGATTTGGGGATTTGAGATTCAAGAATTCGCAGATTTAGAGATATGGGAATTTCAAGATTTGGGGATTTACAAATTTTTAAAGATTTGGAGATTTCAGTATGCAGGGAATTGAAGATTTATGAATTTGACAATTTGGGAATTACAGAACAATTTAAGAATTTGGAAATTTGGAAAACTACGTATTTGATGATTTAGGAATTTAGAAAGCTATTTGATAACTTGGAGATTCAAGAATTCAGGGATTTGACGATTTAGAAATTTAGAAATGTGAGAATGTGCAGATGTAAGAATCTAAAAGTTTTAAAATTTTGAATCTTTGTTTAAGCTGATGGATTACAGGGAAAGAGTATTCGGAAATTCTCGGGATAAAAGGTCGCTGGCTCATCATCTTCGGCGTTTCGTCTAGACAATCCAACGGTGCTGCATATTAAATACGAGGACTCGTGTTACGCAATTCGTAGGTTACTCGGTTACTTTCTACCCGATCACCACTTATCCCTCTCTCTTTCTTTCGTTCTACAGTTAGTCCAGATATGTACAAGGTTACAGACTGCTCCGTCGATTGCGTCGTTTCGAAACGGCAAACGACACTCTCATCGACGGCGATCATGGCAATTGCTACACCTGTAATTCAATAATGAGCAACCGCTGACCAATCCTTCGTACAGAGGATGAAGCTCGATCCACTTATGATCCGCTTATACTCCGCCATGGGTTTAATCTATTATTCCACTGTGTAGATTCGCACTGATTCCAAAATACCCCGTATTGTAATCAACTCGATACATACAACGCATGCTTGATTGAATGATATCGAATGAAATCTGCAGCGGAACGCGAGCGGATAGCAAACGGACTGCCAGCGGATCGACAATGTGGATCGGACTTAAAGGTCTGCGTAGACTACAAACGGTTAATTCACGCCTATAAAACGCCTGCTTCGCGATCGATCTCGCGACAAAAGACCCGGTTATTTTCATCGCTTACTTATATCCCTGTGTATGCCTTCCCACGAGGAAAGCGCGCGACGCAACTTTGTGAGAAACTCTAGGAACGTCAGAAAATATTTTTTGCTACCTCATCTGATAAGTTAGAATCGGCTTATGGAAAATTCCCTTCAATACATAACATTTCTGTGACTTATCGATGTATAAATAGATTAGGGTATATTACGTTCCATGCCACGTGGGCCAAGGCGTATCGTGGCTACAATCTCAATTATCTAACTTCGAACGAAGATTTAACCTTAAATTCTACAATTTCGAAACATGAATATTTTTCAGATAAAGTTCCAGGATCATGAAGAGCTACCCAAATATTTCTCCAAATTTGATAAATTCTGAATCGAAACGCATACGCGTGCTAAGTTCGGTTCTAGGAATCACCTCGAGGATCGATAAGTCGTCGGGGATAAATTAAAAAAGTTTTGGGAAGTTAGAAAACGGAGGCAAGCCCGAGCGTTCTAGGAGCGATCGGAAAAAAGGTTTCATTGTCGAGTGGCAGGAAGTGTAGGTGCAGGTAGTTTATAGGTTTAGATGCAAGCAACACGAGCAAAGACAGAGAAAGCGACGGAAGAGAGGGGAGAAAAGAGAGAGAAAAAGAGATAGAAAGAGAGGGGCCTAGTGGCGTGCCGCTGCTCGAGTCTACACTGTCGTCCTGCAATAACCGTTCGCTCTTTGTCCGCTCAGCTGCCTGCTGCTCGCCAGTGGTTCTCAAGCGGATTTCTCCGTTTGCTACCGAACTTAACCACCGTCTGGTCCTTTCCAATGCAACCTACATCGATTCTATCGATAAACGAGACTGCTCCCTGCAAACCGCCGCACCGCTGCCAGAAAGGACCCTCAATATCCCAAGTTCCTAACGCTCTCATAAAAATCTCAAAATCATATACAAGATTCTGTCGGTGTTCTCGAATTCACCACTGAGGAATCTACTGCTTAAATTTAATTAAATTAAGAACTGAAGTTTAATTTATAGAGAAAAGAGCTTGAGTATAGTGGAACAGTATAAGTGTGAGAGTACTAAAATACAATTGTATAGTAGAATTGATAATATAGTGGAACAGTAGTATAACATAGTTATAGTCTCTGAGGCTATATTTCAAAGTTGCAAATCATTTTTATACATAATTGTATGCTTTATCCGAGAGTAGATGTACGAATAGGAAGTACCGTGTTACGATGATTAATAAAATTGCAATAAACGAGAGCGTTGCATAGAGAAGTTATTAATTTCTGGCGACATAAATCGGCTTAATTCGCGAAATGAATTAAGAGGAACGGGAGTGTACGGGAGGCTAATCCGGCAAAAAGAGTCGAAGGAATATTTTTTGCCGTAACTGTCCGTTTCTTCAAAATCGCGGAACGAGCGGGAACGGGAAGCGAGAAATAAACGAAAAGAAAACTAGCTGCAGTATAATGCGGCAATACACAGATGGAGGCAGAGGCAACAACAAGTAGGAAGACAGAGAGACGGTGTTTCGTAGGTGTGAGTTGGTCAGTATCGAGCGACCTGCTCCGATGCAACCATCCCCCTGACTCTTCTCAACCCTCCTACCTCCTCATCATCAACGTTATAATCCTACTCGAGCACCTTATAATTACTCCCAACCGTCAATGGTTGTTATTAGCGAAATTGCGAAACGTAATTACCGGAATGAACGATTGTATACAAATATAATTACACCAGAAATTGTTCTAAGTTGCGGCAAGATTGGCTTGTTCGCCGAATCATCGATATTGTACTTTGTAATGTAGATACTCGATATCGTTATCTAACCGAACGTTTTGTAAGTACCGACTCAAAGTAGCCGCTAAGTTGATTACACGGATTACCAGATCGACTCGGAAAACAAACGGATTCGTCCTGCTCCGCTTACCGCGAGATTGAAATTCTCTGATTCGGGTATTATGCATAAACGAGGTGTGGAAATCTCGCTTTTAAGATTTACGAGATTGCACGGTGGGAAAGGAAATTCTAAGAATCTCTAGATATCTGTATCACCAAATCGCTAGGTATCTTTGTATGGCTACACTCTCTATATTTTAAATACCTCTGCAGTTCAAGACTATTATATAGATATTCTTAGATCAAGGAAATGCAAGATTCTACTATCAATAGATCTCCTATCTACATCTCCATATACACGAATACCAATATTCCAAGATCAGTAATATCCCATAATTCTACTTCCCATCCCAATAAAATTAGGTTCCAATATACTAGGGTTCAGATATCTCTAAATTCCAATATCCCTAGATCACAAAATCTATAGATCTTAGAATACTCAAAATCCCAATAATGTAAATGCCAAAATCCCTGTATTTCTAAATCATGAAACCCCTGTATACCAAGATTCCAATATTCCTGTAACTTAACATCCCTATTTCCTATATTTTTATATCCCTAAATCCCTATATTCCTACATCCCTACACTCCTATATTCCTATATCCATAATCTTTACATCCCTATATCTCTAGATTCCTATATCCCTATATCCCCATATCCATATACCTCTACATCCCGAAATCCCTATAATACTGGAATTTTGAAAATCTCGAGTGCTTTACGATGATGAGAAAGCAATGCTGGTAGGCTTGAAAGTGGTGGCAATATAACGGTAGTCAACTGTATACTCGTGTCGTGGAGTTTTCCATAGATAGTTCCATAATAGTGTCCCGTACCGGAAATAACTACGCTATAGAATACAAATATAGTCTTTTCAGCGTACAGAGAGTGTAGAGAATTGTTAACCGACGAGTGGCGATCGTTTGCACCCATCAACTTTATTCAACGGCTCGTTCGTAGACAATAACCAGCTCCTTCGGACCGTACCGACGTAATAAGCCATTGTTCACCTGTCGATAAACAGGTAATAAATAATCAATTAACGCGTATCTATAATTGGACCACCCATCGCAACCTCTCGTTCACGTGTACCTCCTCCGATGGCCGCGCATGTCGCAAAGCACCGCTCGGTTCGTTTAATCGTACGTTGTTAATTGTATTCCGTTAATCGCGACTTATCGGTAAACGGCAAGTAAAAAATCTGCTCGCGGTTCGTAATCGTTTCAACGAAATTTGCACGTGATTATACGTCGCGCGTTTCCTTTTGAATGAATATTATATTAGAAACGAAGCAAATACCTGTGACGTTAGTTTATTTGTGATTATAATACGCTTAATTAAATGTACGGTCTCGTTTGCATTATTACGCGACGTATTTCTGTTGTCAGTATCGGGAGTCGTTGAATAATGGTCTTAATGGTGCATTCAAAAGTTTTGAAATTTTGAATTTGTTTTTGTACGAATATTATATTAAAAATAAGGCGAATATCTGTGACAGTGTATTTGTAATTGTAATACACTCAATCCAATCTCATTTGCATTACTGCGTATACAACGTGTTTAGATTACGAGTACTAAGATCTTTGAATTTTTGGTGCCTTTGTGAAGAAGATGGCAACCGCTGTTCGATAAGATTGAAGATTTAGGAGAAATGATTTCGATATAAATCGGAAGGTGGCTCGAGCAGAGAAGAGTTCCTCGTCGCCTCCGGTAAATAGCACGGCGCTAATTGTTCGCGAGTGACGCGCGTGCACTGAAAATAGCATTCGCCAAAATGTTGCGCTCGCGAATCGACCGGCGAACGATGCGTGACCCCGCGGTTATATGTCTCGTCCCCCCATAAACAAGCCAGGACACACGTTCCAGCTAATTATCCTGGCCCGTGCTGATAATTATTCCGGCTAAGGCAACCTGAGACCATTGTGTACCGCCTTCGACCAATAAATAATCCGGTTGTTGCTAATTAACGCGTAAATCAACCAGAGGATACGCAAACCATATACCTGACGGAAATTCAACCCACTAATTGTCAACATCTAATTTTCATGCATAAACCGTCTTAGCTGATATCCTATTTAATTAATTCGATCTCGTTTCATTTTACGGTCAACGACACACATCTATGTAAATGTATTAGCAATCCATTTTACTGTCGATCTATCCGCATCGACTGATCTGATTTACTGATCTACTCACAAAGATCGGATACATGGTAGAGTCTCGTTATATTGCCACCTTCATAGCGTGTCATGTTACGTAAGTTTTTCGACGTACCCTTTCGAAATGCTCTATAACGATTACTAAGGAGTTAAGGAAAGTTTGCGGTTAATAAATAAGAGGCACGAGTAAGATATTCGCGGAGATTTTTCGACAAGGTACACCGGTGACCCAGAAAATTTGCCAGAAGCAGAAGTTCCATTAACTGGACGAGGATATTCCCCGGTTCAATATTGAAGTAACGTAGCGGAAATGAAACCATGAACAATTCAACGCAATTGCTGGTTCCCTACTTTTTGACCTGAATTCACGGGACACCCTGAATACTGCGTTGTTAAACACCTCGAAAATATCGAACAACACGGAAATTCTCGTACAACGCGTTTCATCGATGCCTCCGATCAATGAACAAAATACGACCAACTAATTATTTTCCGACACATTTGTCGAACACACCTGGATTAACATTCGAACGAAGTCAAACAAAATCGATACGCATTTACAAATATTGTGTAGGTTGTTTTGTCTCGTTGTATCGTTGGAGTAGTCATCCCGATCATCGTCAACCCTATCGACTCTTCTAGCAAAGCCAACCCTCTGCTTGTTTCTAGAGTTACATCACAGTACCTAACTATAGGCATACCGCTGCCATTGAATCAATAAATACCTACCTGGCCATGTTGAGGACACTTGGCAGCTGTACTCGGTCCCTTGATGCTCAAAGGTGCACCGCACAACGCGATTTCTGAAAGTCTTACCTACGGTGTATGACACCTGCCCGACTACATACACTTTTCACTAACTATGCTCATATGAATATTACTGTATTTGATATTTCATTATACTTGACAAAAGATATTTCAGTTCGACTTTAGGATTTTATGAAAGTATAACGAGGAGCAGTGCTTTAATTAGGCTGGGAGCATGGGTACTTTCTTTTTTGAAAGATTATTTCTTCTCGTCAAGGTCTCAAATTTCTAAATTTTCAAATTTTCACATTTCTAGCTTCTTAAATTCCCAAATTCCTAGATTCCAGTTCTCACATTCCCAAATCCTTAAGTCCCCAAATTTCTACATCTCCAGCTTCTTAAATTCCCAAATTCCTAAACTCCCGTTCTCACATTCCCAAATGTTCAAATCCCGAATTTGAAAGATTCTGTAATAAATCCCCAACTTCCTAAACTTCCAAATGTCCGCATCTCAAGTTAACACCCCAAGTAATATCCAAAACCAAATTTTTTTGTAAAGAGGATAGTCAATTGAATTAATTAAACGCGCAGAAAGCAAAAATTTGAGCATCGCTGTACGGACTTCCAGTTCTCTTGCACCGAAGCCTTGCCACCACTCTCTCCGACTATCCATCCCCTCGTTTACTACCTTTTCCATAGACAGGATGCTATGGGGTCGAAGCACTGCTCGCTACCATGTGGACCATACATACACGTCCAACCCTTCCCGAATATAAAACATTACCACAGACACCATATGGTTATGAATGTAGCTTTCTACCTATGGTTTAACCTCGTTTCACTCCGCCTGTAATCTTTACGTTTATTACGTTTCATCGATACCTTTTTATTGAACAGAGATTCTCGATTAACTAAGATAAACAAATCTTTCAAAGGCCGAAGCGATTCCAGTATGTGTTTTATTATTGAACTCGCCACGATTGCCAGATTAAAAGTTGATGATGTGTTTATCGATACTTTGGCGAACTTTAAAGTGGTTTGCATTACACTATTTTAAACGTTACGTAATAAAATTTGATCTTGGACCATTTGAAAGTAACGCGATTAGTTCTGGAAAATCGAAGACGTCACACGGATGAAACGCTGGTAGCGTAGCCTCACTTTTCCATCAAGGAAACACAATCGCAAACGTAACTTCAAGTTCCGCAATCATTTTTTTTTACGCGTTTCTCACAAGAACGTAGAAGAAAGAAAGAGAGAGAGAGAGAGCGAGAGACACAGTTACGCAAGACTGGTTACTAGATCATGTAAATCGTACATACAATGAAGGAAACATTGTGAAATCGTTAGTAACCTCTGTCCAAGAATAACTTAGTAGAAATTAAAGAAGTGCGGTTTCGAGTGAAGAAACGAAAGGAACTACTTTAAAAGAAAATTAATGTATTTAATGTAAGAAAATATTAGTAACTTTTGTATATTTTAACGTGCTCTCTTGAGCAAAGGATTCCTGCACGAAATGACTACATCTTTTTAATTTTTATCGCATACTGCACTATTTAACAGGCCTCGAATGTAAATCACTTCTCTCACGACACCATAAACACGTACGGGGCGACATTTATCTTTTCACCCTGCGGAAGAAACACCCTAAAACTCTGGACTTTACGAGCCATCGACCGATATCGAGTATCCATAATCTCCGAGCATAAAGCTGAACCTCCGGCGACCAAATTGATTCCATAAAATCATCTAACCTGTTCATCGGGTGGTCTCCTTTTAAAGTCGACGTTCGTTTCCGGGCGTGAGGGCAAAGGGCTGTTAAAAAGTCGAATTTAAATCACCGAAACGGAGAGGTCCACGTCAGGTTCGAAGATTTGGGACTTGGAGATTTAGAAGTTTAGGGATTTGCATATTTAGAAAACTGGAAATTTAGGGATTTAGAAATTTGGGTATGTAAGGATTAGGGAATGTGGGGATTTGGGAATTTAGAGATTTGGGAGTTTAGAAATTTGGGGATTTAGGGATTGGGGAATTAAGGATTTGGGAATTTAGGAATTGGGAATTTAGGGATTGGGAATTTAGGAATTGGAGAATTTAGAAATTAGGAATTTAGGAATTGGGGAATTTAAGATTTGGGGAATTTAGGATTTGGGGAATTTAGGAGTTGGGGAATTTAGGAATTGGGAATTTAGGAATTGGGAATATAGGGGTTGGGAATTTAGGAGTTGGAAATTTAGGAATTGGGGAATTTAGGAATTAGGGAATTTAGGAATTGGAAATTTAGGATTTGGGGAATTTAGGAATTGGAGAATGTAGAAACTGGGGAATTTAGGAATTGGGACTTTAGGGATTGGGAATTTAGGAATTGGAGAATTTAAAAATTGGGAATTTAGGAATTGGGGAATTTAGGATTTGGGAAATTTAGGATTTGAGGAATTTAGGAGTTGGGGAATTTAGGAATTGGGGAATTTAGGAATTGGTAATTTAGGAATTGGGAATTTAGGAATTGGGAATATAGGGGTTGGGAATTTAGGAGTTGGAAATTTAGGAATTGGAAAATTTAGGAATTAGGGAATTTAGGAATTGGAAATTTAGGATTTGGGGAATTTAGGAATTGGAGAATGTAGAAACTGGGGAATTTAGGAATTGGGGAATTTAGGAATTGGGAATTTAGGAATTTGGGAAATTAAGTATTTGGGAGTTTAGGGAATTGGAAATTTGGGAACCTAGACTCATGGGAATTCATACATATGAGAATCTGGAAATTTAAAGATTTTAATATTTAAAAACCTAACAATTTAGGAATTATAGAATTCTACTTGAACACTCGACGATTTAACTTATAAATTTTCCAATTTGTAAATTTGAGACCTGAAAAGTTTGCAAATTTACAAATAAGAATTCCTTCGAAATTCCCTAAGTTTGCAAGTTGGCACAGTCAAGTCCTAGGTGCAGACTGGTCCACGCGTTGAGTGTAACTAGGGTCGGCCCTGCGTAAGGGAATCAGAAAGAACGAAACCGTCTCTCCACGCGATCGAATCGTCGTGTTTTGACAGGAACTTGGTTGACAACCACTGTGGAACGTTCTCAGCTGGAACTCTGGCTCGTGGTACGGAAGGTGAGGAGAAGAAAGACGAAGAGGTGGCAACAGCGCGGCGTTCGTCGAACGGGTGGCACTGGTTTGTGCATAGGCGCGAGCACTCGATGGAAAAATAGAGGATGAACGAGACGTGGGTTTGTCAACGGCCTTAGCTATCTCAGATTTACCGTTAATCGTGCGATCATTCTCGGAATAAAATAATAAATTTCTATATATAATCTTTTTCTTTACAATTCCTTGCATTATCTTTACGTTTAATCTTTAAACTTATCACATACTTCATTAGGAGATTTTATTCAAATTTAATTTTGTACAAATTATAGCAATGTTTAAACGCTGGTGGAATTTTTGAAAGTTACCAATGGAGAGAATTTGCATTTCAAGTCTTGAAGAATCTGTATCTAGGATTTATCTGTAATATCTATATTATCTGTAGAATTTATAATATATCTATGATCTGCATCATTTATAGAATCTATAACATGTATGTGATTTAGATATCTATATTGTATATAAATTACCGACTGAAAGCTAAGAATAAATGATTTCATAATTCACCGAGAAACATCTCCAAAAATCATTTCTTAAATTTGTTCAAATCACGAGCAAAGAGTATAATGCAACACATAGGTCCAGTGCATGATTCACGAACGTGCATTGCATGCATCGAAAACATGCGTGTGCATCTGGACGGATGGTGATGGACCAAGGATCTCCCCATTCTTCTGCGCCAATGTTTGTGTTGTCGATGCACACGCAGCAACTTTGTACCAATTGGTAAAGCATTCAACGACACCTACGAGCCGCATCTGGCTTTAGAGAAGATCGTGACGCTTTTACGCCTCATACTGCCCGAATAGCACCCACTTTCTGCCACTAAATCCATCTTTCTTCTTCTCTTTTTATAAAATTAATACTCGAAATATTTCTGGAATTAATATAAATTCTAGATCTCTAACTTTATTATAAAATTTCATCAAAATTTAAATAGTAATTGTAGTTAAACATTGATAAAGATAAGTGGCAAAAGAAATTTTTACCACTTAGCAAATGGTACATAAATTGCTATGATTCCAACCTCTTATTTTGCATAAACATTTATATATTATGTACTATATTTATATATTAAATATTTTAATAATTCATGTATTAAAAGATACGAATTCTACAGTCCAACTTTTTACAGAAAATTAATTTTAGTTACCAGTGTCCTAACATTTGAATTTGATTGTAGCGATATTATTTGAATAAAAAATGTATAGAATTTATTCCTCACGGAGTAAAATACGAATGCGAGGGTGTTGGGCCAACAACATAACCAAATTGTGTCGAACGGAGAAAGTTTCTCGAGCGTGTCATACAGAAACTAGTGGGAGTCTAAAGACTCTAAAGTTGTGTCTATGTGTAAAACGGCACGCGTTGGGCAATATCCGTTTCGTCCAAGCCCATTGCGAAGGGAAAGGTAATCGTGACCCAAGATTAACTCAATTTATTACCGATAACGTACCTATTCTCTATTCGAAACCTTGTGTTCTATCGCTTCAAAATCATCGATACCATTAAATCGCCACAATAGTTTCAAAGTTTGTGAAACAATGCTAATTTACTTTTATAATCTACGTCATTCGACGGTCGAGCTGCGGTAATTTCATTACTCAACGAGATACCAATGCTTCGAGTTACATAAACCTGCGAGTTACAAATATTACGCGTATGTACTTTTATATGCTTTCTATGCGACGTGTAAAAGTATAGTGATGTTATGCGTTGAAATGGAACGTATAGTACTTTGTGGGGAGGTGGAGGACATGGTGGTGTTATATGGGGGAATACTACACGTGGAATGGCTGTGGGTGGTACTAGTATTTATGCGGATATATGTGGCAATATAACGCTTGGTTATACCACGCGTAGGAATACAGCGCGTGAGAATACTATATGTAGGAATACAACGCGTGAGAATACTATATGTAGGAATACAACACGTAGGAATACAGCGCATAGGAATATAACGCGTGGAAATACTAAGCGTAGGAATACAACGCGTCGAAGTACTACGTGTCGAAATACTAAGCGACGATATACTACGCGTAGGAATATAACGCGTGGAAATACTAAGCGTAGGAATACAACGCGTGGAAATACTAAGCGTAGGAATACAACGCGTGGAAATACTACGCGTAGGAACACAACACATAGGAATACAACGCGTGGAAATACTAAGCATAGGAATACAACGCGTGGAAATACTAAGCGTAGGAATACAACGCGTGGAAATACTAAGCGTAGGAATACAAGGTGTAGAAATACTAAGCGTAGGAATGCAACACGTGGAAATACTAAGCGTAGGAATACAACGCGTGGAAATACAACGCGTGGTAGTACTACACGTGACGATACAACGCGTGACAATAGCACACATACCGATACCACGCGTGACGATACAGCGCGAGACAATAGCACACATGCCGATACCACGCGTGAAGATACAACGCAAGACAATACCGCACGTGGCGATAGAGCAAAAGAAAATAACAAAAGACTACATTTTCCGTCCCTATATTGACTGCACTTATCGATACCAGTTTTTATGAACGAAACAAGTGAATTAACAAACACAGAAACATATTTTCGAAGTGTAGTTTCTCTTCATGTGAACTGTTTGTCGTGTAGCGAGCCTCTGGAATCGAAGAAAGGAAGGAAGAGTATCGCCATTGTGAAGACTACTGTCGGAATAATAATGCAATTGTCGTACTGAATGCCGAATACATTCTTCCCTTGCCCGTCATTTACAAACTGCGAACTTTACCACGCTACCTTATTTATTCTTTCTAATACGATGCAAGATTTAACATTTCGCTTACAATAACAGCTCTACTTTGTACTAAATTTACATAAACCTTAAAATATTTTACTAGAATAGTGGAAGTGTATTAATGGAGCATTCTGTAATAATTTTTTAACAAATACCCAGCTATGAAAATAAAATTGGTCCGGATATATGGCCTTGAATCATAGGTCCGTAATGTAGACATCAGTGTAACTAGGCCTAGTATCGATACGAAATTTGATGTTGGTGAAACAACTGGATCATGTATCGATACGTTATAAACATACTTATTCTTTATTAACGGACAGAGAACCGATGCAGCAACCTAATGTATTCCGGCGTATTGACGTAACACAGAGAATACGTTCATTACGACAATGGGCTATTTATTCCTATTTAGACGGTGCTTGCTGCTCCAATCGGTCCCAGTCTACATGGAAATTATTTGTCCCGTTCTGTACACGGTCGCAGCTCACGTACACGTCGAACATTTATCAACGATGTTAATAATTTCGCATGCGTGTCGGAAGATGGACGAACACACCACCGGCTACAAACCTACTGGCTGAATAATAAATAAGGTCCTCCATTTCGCTTATTGGCATACACAGGGATGCCGCTATTGCTCGCACCTTCGAATAATTTACATGGACGATCCACAAGAGCGGCCGTTGCTTCCGTTCTGGGTTAATCGGCGCGCGCGCCCGCCAACGGATAAATTATCGATCATCTCTATGTGCAACGATGCTCGGGTAACCCCGTACGGTGTTTTGATTTAATTGAACGAAAACGAAGATCCGATTAAGTCGAATTCCGCCATATTCCCCTCCTACCGCCAGTTTATAAACCTTCGCGTTCTTTCATTTTTACTCGCTCTATAAAATGAATTTTCAAGCAGTCTCAAAAAGATAAGGTTCAGAGATTGGTATTTTTCTTCTGGTCCTCTTCTGGACAATTGATTTCGCGGTGCGATTTTGAGACGATTTGGAGACAAATTTTTTGCATTTAGAGCGTGGTAAATGGATTGTGCAGGAAATCGGTGTTGCAACAGCGAGAACTGCTTTGTTCTTACAAACTGAAGGTTGCGAGTTCGAATCTCGTTTTAAAATCGATACTGTTTTAAGTTTTTCTATAAATTACAACGTCTGACTTTTACATTATAGTATATTTAAATTATGCAAATTAATAAATGTTAAATGATTGTTCATAATGGAAAACTTTTATGTTTGCTTTTTCATTAAAACTGTTATTTATTGGCATTTACGTGTTTAAACGAAAGTAAGAACGCGATGTGTTAAACAAAAAATTGTATGCAGTGAATTAATTTACATACATAATAAAAGTTTCATTATCTTCTTTCGAAGTATACTAATCACGGATTAGTACGAACGACACTAATACGTATACAAGTATCCTTGGTTTAATACAGTTTTGCTGCTCGGACTGGAGCCAAGCTTTCACTTTTGAAAACGATGTTTATTGGTCTTGAAATAAGTACGTAGGGTTTCGCAACAACTTAGGGGGATTTAGAAACTGCCATTTAATACGCTTCTGTTATCACGTCAACCTGCGTACGTTATTTACCAGATCTAGATTTTTCATCAAATCCTTTATGTACAAAATTTAATACAAATTCTTACTCTACTATTTCTAGATCTTCAAATTTCGAAATTTTAATCTGAATTTCAAAGGTCCAAGTGTGTGCATTAAAAAATTCCCAATTCCTAAATTCTCTAGTCTGACTTTCCAATTCCCTAAATCCCGGAATCTCGAAATTTCTGTAGCCAAATATTTCAAATTCCTAAATTCCCAAATTGTCAAATTCCCCAATTCCTAAATTGCCAATTCCCCAATTTCTATATTCCCCAATTCCTAAATTCCCTAATTCCTAAATTCCCAAATCCCTAAATTTCCAATTCCTAAATTTCCCAATTCCTAAATTCCCCAATTCCTAAATTTCCAACTCCTAAATTTCCAACCCGTAAATTCCCAATTCCCAAATTCCCAATTCCTAAATTTTCCAATTCCTAAATTCCCCAACTCCTAAATTCCCCAATTCCCAAATTCCTAATTCCTAAACTCCCCAATTCCTAAATTCCCAATTCCTAAATTCCCAAATTCCTAAACTCCCAAATCCTAAATTCCCGAATCCCTAAATCCCTAAATTCCCAAATCCTCACATTCGCAAATACCTAAATATCCAAATTTCTGAATCTCTCGAATTCCTAAGTTTCTAAATTCCCAAACTCCGAACCCCCTAAATCCCCAAAACCCCTCTCTAAAAATTCCTATCCAAAGTCCAGCCGATCGAAACAATATCTTCAAGACAAGCAATCGGTAACAAAAAATTCGTGTAATAAACTTTCCTTTCATTCCTGGGAATAACCTTGTCGCGCATAAAATGGTAGCTCGTTGAAGGCGCTTCCGGTAAGTTTCCGAGCAATATGTCGATCCGTTAACGGAGTCGAGCTCGAAGGATAACATCGCTGTAGAATCTCGCCGGCGACACCGTATACCAGTGGAATTCTCCACGAGTTCATATATTATAAACAATAAACGAGCGAGTAATAAGTTTTCCGGGGATAGCGTATTCACCGGCGCACGGGCCATCTAAGTGAAACGTGACCAGTGACTAAAATGTCGTTCATTACTGCGTACGGCCACGAAAAGCGAGTCATACGTGTCCATGAGGCGGCCACGATGCGATCTGCTCGTGCTCGTAGCTCGTGCCCGAGCTCGGATTCGAGCTTGTGTTCGAGGAAACATGCCGGGAAGAAAGGAGCTGATCGTAATCAACGCCGACTTTCACGGGCATGATCTTCCAGACTTATACTCGCATTAAAAGCCCCGACCAGTTCTCGTTCCTCTGCCGTCAACGACACGGTTATCACTCGTTAACGCAGCATCCACTTGTTCACGCAATTTTTCAAAATTAGTTACAAGCTCATGAGGGGGTGAAAAGTTTCACACCAAGCTGGGGTGAATTGAATCAATTTGAAATTACATTCATATTCAACAGAATTGAAGATATACAGAGAAAAGATGTGTAGAATACTCAAATATCATGGAATATTTAAGAGACCTCCAATAGTGGTCCTGCGGTAAGGTCTGCCAAACCGCTGCAACATTTTTGGACGTCACAGTCCAACTCAGGTATACTTCTTTTTTACGTGATTTATTTTTTCCTTCGTTTATAACTTCACGATTGTGATCAATATTTGCAAATATTTCCTGGTTCTGCGGTGAGGTAGCCTGCCAAACCGCGGCAAGATCTTTGGACATTAGAGTCCAGCTTAGTATTTCTTTTTTACGTGATATATTTTTTCCTTCGTTTGTAACTTCACGATAGTGATCAATATTTGCAAATATTTCCTGGTTCTGCGGTGAGGTATCAGTCTGCCAAACCACTGCAAGATCTTTGGACATCAGAGTCCAGCCTACGTTTATTGTTTTTTTACATTACTTATATTCTTCTTCATTTCGAACCACATGATTGCGATGAATGTTCATTTATTTGCAACTGTTCATTTGTTTGCAAATGTCTAACAAATATCTGATGTCCTCAGTTTCTATTTGGGATTCAACCCTTGGATTCTATCTTGGGCCCCACACGTCATCTCGTGTGTTCAAAGAATCTTTCTAACCCTCGGCGAAATTTATTGATTTTCATTGTCGAAAATGAGTAACAAATGGCATCCGTCGTGATAGGTTCCTTCTGGACGCGCCATAAACGTCAAGAAGTTATGGGAAGCCGACGCTCCGAATTCGAGAGAGGAGCAAACGATCTATGACGCGTAACCATCTTGAACGGTTCAGACGGATCACGATTGCTTCTTTTCGTTTATCGTCGCTCGAGACTCGCTTCAAAATGCTCCAGACGTTG
Organism: Megachile lagopoda; assembly: GCA_036983795.1. Lineage (NCBI taxonomy): Eukaryota > Metazoa > Arthropoda > Insecta > Hymenoptera > Megachilidae > Megachile > Megachile lagopoda. The sequence continues at coordinate 13,368,087 of CM072790.1, read as the reverse complement.
TCCCCTTTGCAGTTGCACTCCGAGACACAGGGTGTTACATTCCGGACGTATGACGCATGCTACGGACGCTCGCTACGATTCCTTTTCCCTAGTCCCAAGACGCCTGTTCGCTCTATCGAGAGGCGAATAAGAATGTACATACCGGTGCAACGCACATTTTCTTTGCCCGAGGACGAGTCTAAGGCAGACACCTGCCTCTCATTTTAAGGAATCGAATGCACGAACTTTGGAATTTTTTAATCTCGAAATGACCAATTTTGCAAACCCCTAAATTCCCAATTCTCAGATACCTAAATTTCCAAATACCAAATCCCCAAATTTCAAATTTCTAAATTTCCAAATCCCCAAATTCCTTATCCCAAGATCCCCAAATTTCAAATTCCTAAATTCCCAATTCCAAAATTTCCAATTCCTAAATTCCCCAATTCCTAAATTCCCAATTCCTAAATTCCCAATTCCTAAATTCCCAATTCCTAAATTCCCCAATTCCTAAATTCCCAATTCCTAAATTCCCAATTCCTAAATTCCCAATTCCTAAATTCCCATACCCCTAAATTCCCAAATCCCCAAATTCCCAAATTCCTAAACTCCCAAATCCCTTAATTCCCAATCCCCAAACTTCCAAATCCCTAAATTCCCAAACCCCAAATCCCCAAATCCCCAAATCCCCAAATCCCCAAGTCCCAGATCCCAAAATGTCCACATCCTAAACTACAAACCCTCGAAGTCCACAGACGTTAATTTACAAAAAATCTGTTAACCTCTTTAACACTTGACAAAATTTTCAGACACCCTGTACGTCACACAAAGGCGAAGGTTCTTAAAACTCTGGCTATGATTTTCCAGCTCTTACAAAGGGCCTTTGTGCGTCCTTTTTGGAGATTGCTTAGAGCAGTGTGCTGTCCGTGGGCTGGAACCTCTTACGAGGTTTTGGCGCCTCTGATAGATGCTTGAAAAATCAACATCGTGGGACGTAATCGTGTTTACCGTATACACGTGTATTATATACAACGATAACGAGGGACAGAGGAAAGCTTTGGAGTCTGTTCGGACAGTGCGGCTTTTTCAAACATCGCATCGTTTATCGATTAATTGATTTTTTCGCTCGCTCTTTGAAACAGGCATTAGCCAACGAAATGATGCGAGTACTTGTGCCCACAACGCTCATAATTAATGATCTGTCGGTAGATAAACCGATAATTGATTTCTGGGTTGATTACGAACGAATCATTGAATCTCGTTGACAGGTATATTAATCGAAGAAACACATCTATAATTAATAATCTGAAGAATTCGAATTTCGTTTAGTATCGTGTTACATGCGAACAAATTTACTCTTATTACAAAGAAAAATAGAATTACATGTATATTGAAATCAGGTGTGACTTTTTATCGTCTCTAGTTCTGTCCACAAGTTCGTCTGTTGTCTACTGTCTCTCATCGGTTGGTACTCAGAAATAATTGCGAGATTTAAATATTACAGTGGTTTCGACAGTTCTACATTCATAATGAAGCATGGAAACAGTTTCAAAAATAAATAATTCCGAAATTTCTCTACTATTAAATTTCTAAATTTGAAATCGATATGGTACGAAGGATTTGCTACATTTTTTATTATTTCAGCCCTTATGGTCTCGCGTTGCACACCACCACCAGTAAAAAGGGCCATCAAAGTTAGTAAGACGAAATTAGACAATCTTTGTCAAAAACTTAGAATGTTATTGATATCAGTATAAAATTGATATATACTTATTGCTTATAGAAGCAGTGAATAGTTATAACAACCAGACTGTGGATGCTCATGCATTCGCGATATATCGACGCCTGCAGAACATAAATAAACCACGTAATCTACGAGCTCACAGTCTATAGATCCCACGACTCATTTATTTGGTAGACTTCGATTTATCAGAACTGCATAAACATCCGCAGTCTAATAATGTTCGACCACATTTCCTGACATTATCTCCCACATAAACACTTGCAAGAGGCGTCGAAAAAAATGTTACAGCCCTTTACGTTCTCACTATTCGATCGAAAATCGTCTAGATTGATATTCGACATCAGAAACATTCACATCTGGTAATTTTCATTCATATTTCCTGACATTATCTCCCACATAAACACTCGCAAAAAGTGTCGAAAAAAATGTTACAGCCCTTTATGTTCTCAGTGTTCGATCCAAGATGATCCGGACCGATCTGGGGGGGTCCGTTGAAAAAATCTAGGTGGTTGAGCGTCGAGAGAGCAATCAAACGATCGATGCATTATTCACGATAGGTGTAAAGGAGATTCGGTATGGTCCGAGGTTGTCGAGTGTCGGTGGATCGAAGGACGTTGCGATCTTGAAAAGTCGTCCAGGAGTTTCGGTTCCCCTTGCTTCCCTTGGTGGTTTTCGGCCTATCGGTTTTGGTGGCCGGGCCGTGGCAACAAAAGCCTCGAAATGCACCCACCGTTCCAGGAATCGTCCGTCTCCCTGGCAGTCGTAGCCGTTTCAAGATCCCAATAAACGGTCGGTCGCTCGCCTCCTTTGGAGCGTGTCTGGCCGGCCGGTGCGTGCGATGCGCGTGGAGAGGAAGTGTATGTGGGTGAGAGCAGCCCGAGCGTGCACGAATTCTCGAGCGTTTTCGAGCGGCGATCGTCGCCGCTCCAACCCGCGCCGGTAAACTCGCCGAGAAGCGACCTTCGTGTTGCTTGGTCAGCCTCTCTTCGACAGCGTATAATAAACGCGGCTACGTACGCGCGTCTTTCGACCAGAAGATGCCTTCTCTGACCAAGGACACCGTATAATCGACGCGGATCAATCCTTAACGCTGGACCCCGGCCAAAATCACGGACCTTACGTTTCTTATCGTCTATTACGAAAATTAAGCTCTCTAGAATCATAAGCTATTTATTTTTCTAGTTTAGTTGCAATTTAAAGTAGTCATCGAACGTCCATAAATCTGGCGTTAAGACAGAATGTTTTACCCAGGCGTTCTAAAACGTTGACGATGTCACGAAATTGCAACGATTTCGTCTGGTACACCTGGTCGTGGATTTGTCGTTCGTTGTAAGGTGGTACAAATGAGCAGAATGCCCTTTTTTGCGAATTACTACCTGAGGAACCTTGAATACCTTGATGATTCCGGTAACTGGCTAGTTTATACGTTCACACGAGAGAAGACCTCTAAACAGAACTATAGTAGCAGGAGAGGAATATTATTGATTATTAAAAATAGTGAAATGGTGGTATAGCTGAAGAGTGGAACAGTAAAATAGTACAATACTAAACTAGTTCAATAGTAAAATAATAAAACAGTAAGGTGATGACATAGTTGCATAATCCACGTGGAATTAGTAGAACAGAACAGTAGTATAATAGTAAAATAGTATCAAAATAGTAAAATAACGGAACAGTAGATAACAGTAATATAACGGAATAGTGCAGGAGTAAGATAGTAGAATAGTAAATCAAATGCAAATTTTCACTGGAAACATTCTATACGGTCCCATCGATAAAACGGCGGTAATAATACGTGGACAAGCTGAAAGCATAATATACTGTAACAGGAAACGTACGGTTTCACTTGGTCAATTATAATCGCACCGCGCCGAATCGGTACATTATCCGCTCGCTATCGTCTTGAGCTTTCGAGTTTCCCCATCGTTTATGACGAACGCATCGATAAACTTTATTACAAACGCACTAGTGAACTGCTCGTAAACATAATCGAGGCAGAAAGGCACGCAACGATTTAAACGCGCAACCCGTTCGCGGCAAACGTACGCGGCATGCACCGTGAACCTCTCTCCTTGGGTGGTCAGCACATAGCGAATTCCAACCCTTCGGAATTCCAAGAAGGACCGTTACATATATTGCTACGTGAATGCTCCTTCGATGCGTTCTTGTCACTTTGCTCGAGAAAGCGACGACACGGTTCACCTTTCGCCTCTTGTGAACGCGTTGCATGCTGCTGCGTTCTACTTCTAAATACACCGTGAACACTCGAAACGAGAAATCGATCCCCCATAGAGTCTCCGTTGCTATAATTATGGTCAAGTCCGATCGAACTTCATCCATCTTTTCATCTTTGGTCGGTAAATATCCACTTTCTTAAACATCGTCGACTTTGTGTAATTATAGAATCTAATGATCTGAGCACATTTGAGGATACTTGGAGATCTAAGGATTTTGAGAAATGTGAGATAAGACCAAGAAATATTCTATGATCCAGGTACATTTACAGATGCACTTATGAAACATCACAGTCTGCACAGTAAACGTAACTCATGTAATACATAGATTATGGAGCTTCTAAAGCTTCTGAATTGAAGCAACTAAATTACTGAACTGACAACTCTAAAAAGTACGTGGAACAAAGTACATGTATTAAACAAGCAACGCTAAAATTGTATACTTTGTACGTATGACCAATGAAAGTTTTTACCGACTCCTAAAGCTAACGCAATTTTCATCCGGTTCCGTTTGCAGCGTGTCTCGAAAGCATTTTCTCCCATACCGTTATGATAGTGTTACAACGCGCGTGCAAATCGAAACGGCTCGTGCAAGCATCACGCCGGCCGATGCAGCCTTGAGATTCTGCGAATTGAACACAAGGCAATCTGCATTTCACGAAGATCACACCTTTGAACGGTCGCGCATCAGACATTGTCGCGATTTAACGGACTCGATTCGAAGAACTCGATCGTTTTCAGCTATGTACCAAGTATTCTTTCGTCTGATCATAGCTCAAATCACATAAACTCGATACAAGCGCAAGCAATTCAAATAGATCAATCAAGGGATCAAGTAGATCTTCGAGAGCTAGAATACTGGGGCACATGGTGCGTGCAGTGATATTGTGCTGGAGACGTCTGGTAATTTGGTGATTCGGCAGTTTGGAAAGTTTGGGGATTCGATGATTTGGGAATTTGAAGATTTGGTGATTCGGTAATTTGATAATTTGGTGACTCGGGGATTTGGAGATTTAGTAATTAGGCAATTAAGAAGTTTGATAATTTGGTGATTTGACAATTTGGTAGTTTAGTAATTGATAATTTTGAAATTTATAAATTTAGATTTCCAAAATACAAATGTAATTATACGCAGACGATTCTGATGAAGGTATAACTCCCAGTAAATTTCCTGAATATCTCAAAGCCGTAAGATTACATCATACTCGAGATAAAGTGAATTACATGTAATCTAGACTAATTGTATATAATCCAGACTAATTACATATAAGCTATAAGTTCACTTATTGAACAGTCAAGAAAACTTCCTAGTAAAAATTGCAGATTTCGCTATATCGCCGAATAGGAAACTCATCATGTGTTGAGGCACATGAGAACCTCTGGTTGATCCGGCCAATCGGTATACTCGGTGCCTGACACGTGATGCAAATCATGCACGTAGAAAGACGCATCAACCTCTGTTCCCTCCTGTGGTCCAGTATCCTTCTACCTTTTCTCTCGGTGTCCTGTCAACTTGTCGTCCAAGGTGAGCAGACCTATTTGGCGGAGGTGCCTTCACAGTCACGACCAGACGTGCTCGTAGGTGGAACAGAACCCAGACTGGCCTCCTTCTCCCCTCTCGCCTCTTCGCTTCTACTGTTTCTTCTTCATTGTTGCCCCGTGGACAGGGCACGAGGCTCGTTTCCAAGCTCGTTCGCTAGAGGAATCGAGTCGATCGAACACGAGCAAGGATCAATGAAGCTTTCCTCAGGATTTACGAGGTTCGAGGATCGTAGATATCGCTTGTTAACTCGTTCGTTTAATCGCGATTCAACCTTGTTATATGTTAGAAGATACAGCAGATCGATTTAGATACGCTCTTACTGAAATGTAGGTGTTTGATCATATTTTAGATGCAAGAAATTGTACAGGTACTTGGTTTTACTAATTGGATGCATGTAGTTGGGGATTTTCGGTTATAAATATTCTTGGAAATTGTTAAATAAGTGTGAGTTTGCGAAGCTGTAAGTGGCTGGGGATGCAAAAAGCGTTGTGGTACAGCGCGGAAGAATTCAACGCGTTCGAACACAACGTGTAGGAGTTCGACGCGTGGAAATATAACGCATAGGAGTTCAACGCGTGGAAATATAAGCACGTGAGAATTCGACGTATGGCAATACGACTTGTGAGAGTACGGTGTATTAGAATTCAGCGTAAACTATTTGAGGCGTTGGAATACAGCGCGTGAGAATTTGACACGTAGGAATACAGCGCGTGAGAATTCAACGCGTAGGAGGACAATGTTTAAGAATTCAACCCGTAGGAATTCAACGTATAGAAATTCCACGCGTGAGAACTCAACGCATAGGAATACAACGCGTAGGACTACAACGCGTAAGAATTCAACGCGTGGGAATTCAACGCGTAGGAATTCAACGCATAGGAATATAACGCATCGGACTATAACGCGTGAGAATTCAACGCGTAGAAATACAACGCGTGGGAATTCAACGCATAGAAATTCAACACATAGGAATACAGCGCGTAAGACTACAACGCGTAAGAATTCAACGAGTAGGAGTACAACACATGGGAATTCAACGCGTAGGGCTACAATCCATAGAAATTCTACGCATTGCAATACAACAGTGTAACTCAGAGTGATCAATAATCGTATAAGAATTCGCAAAAGTCCTATAACACCTCATAAAATTTTTATTGCAAGAGACAAATGTCAACTTACAAAACTTGGCAAGTTGCAAAAAAGAAATTTGTAGATACATGAAATATCAAGGTAGAAGTCGAACAGAAGATATCCTTGAAACTATCTCGAATGCGAAAGGTCGAGATTCGACAGCGTTGTTGAAGAAAATGAAAGGTATAAAGAAAACAATGTCGTAAATGCGATAGCATAATGATTTCGTCTCGATGTTCGCGGTTTGATTTCGCGGAGACAAAGGGAGAGGAACGATGCTGACGACCGATACGATGCCTCTAAATTGTCGGTGGGCGTTTGGCTAATAGATTGTAATAAGAGTTGTCGGGCCACTGTAATGACAACACATTAGTAACGAATGTTGAGTTCCCTTGATTGCTTATGGGGGAAAGAAAGAGACGCGACAAGTGGCAAGAATCCAGTTCTTTCCGTCTCCCTCTGCATTGATTATATTATCATTAATCTTCTTCGCACGGATTGCTCGTCACGTAATGCCGCATATTTTACCGTAAAATGACGTACTCGTATGCCGAAGTTGCGATTATAAAAATGGCGATGGCGATTTACACAAATTAGTTTGTAATCATTTTGTTTGCAATAAAGTTGCTACAAGATGTAAGTTCTTTTATTGCGAGCAGAAATGCATGAGGAATGAGTTCCATATTTTTAGTAGAAAATAAATTACACGCTGTAACACCGTGATTATCGTGCGATCAAAATAAACACGAATGAGTTTAAGTAAACGATCTTTACATATTTATGCCTGTACTATCGAGGTCGCGTATTATACGAAATAATCTGTGTAAACCACTTTCGTTGTAGTAAGATCAAGTACCTACAATGTAATTATTATACTCATACATTTGCAACTATTTGGGTTAATATCCCATAATACACTTTTATTTATAATAATGACTAGTATGTTTATTACTGATAATAGCAAACAGTGTATCGTAAATTCGAAAGCAACTTATGACCTACATTATAGAAACTAAGTATACTCTAAGGAATTTCTTTTTAAATATAACAATCGAAAGCCAATGTATGCTCGATAGAAGTACCAAGTGTTTCCAATTAATTCTTTTAAACCCGTTACCGCATTTAACCGCCCTCGTACGTCAATTAAACGCGTGATTCATCAACTTCGGGATCCCGTGAATTAACTTCAAAAATTTCGCGTGCAAATCGGTAACACGTGGCCACGGAGGAAGGCTTAAAAGTACGAAAGACTAAGAAGAATCTGGTTCACCGCAGTCGACTTCTCAACGGAAATCGCGATTCCCACAACTTTCCCTGCGTTGTGGTTTATGAGTATGAGTCTTTCATGTTGCTCATTGTTCGCAGCGAGCATCATAATCGCCATGATTATGAATGAGCGAAATAACATGGAAGAGCATGAAAGAAATGTTGCTATTGACGAATTTATTACTCCTTTTTCGATTTTAACGAGCTTGAAAATTGCATCATGATAATTACATATCATACATGTCATAAGAGTTTTCCAAACTGTTAATAAATAAATAATTTTTAAACATTCATAGAAAAATTTGATAATTCAGCTAATATAATGCGATAATATATACAATTATTGTATATATAATGTAATGTATAAGTATTACACATATAATAACATGTATAATCTGTGCTATACATAATCATGTATAATCAAAGTCTATAAGTATTTTTCCAGAACAAGACATTCTTTTTTAGAAGAATCTTGAATGAGAAATGAATAAAGAATAATAATGAAAAATGAAAAAATATGGTTGACCATACTGCTCCAATTTGGAATATTTGTAAAAGAGATTCAAAACAGGTGAGTACTTGGAATATCGATAAGTCGTAGGTTCGACTGTCTACGTCGCTCACCTGTAGGCGTTCGATTCGAGACGTCCCATATTAACCTTGGATTTACGTCAATGCAGGGGCGTTCTACACCGGTGTAACGTCATTGTCGCGAACTTATAAGCGATGCGTTTATTTCGACCTTCATAAGGCGCTCTGATAACCTTTGCCGTAACGAGCTGTGAATAATCCTCCTTTTTTCCCTCTACAACCCTTCATTTCTTTTTTTGTTTCGTTCTTTACGCACGAACTGTAACACCCCACGTCGTAACGACGTAATAACTCCTAACTATAAATAAGTTGACTCTTAACTTCGCCTCGACAACTGAAATTAATTGCAAGTATTACATATTGAAGTTTACGTTATTAATTAATATTGAACCTCCTTCAAGTAAGGATCTTGTACATTTGCACATTTTCCTAAGAAAGAGATGTATAATGTTTTGTGTAATTCGATTTGTGGTGTCGGGTATAACCGTGAAGCTGTAAAAATAATGCATTGATGTGCTATTTGCAGAAGCGATAAGCGATAAGTATATCTACCGCTTATACAAATACATGTTAACATAATTGCGTCGCGACCATATACACGGGACAAATTAATTTCTCAATTTCTCTTTGACAAAACATTTCGCACACGCAGTCTGCGACGTGACATGGTATCTACCCAACCAAGGACGGTCACTGATGTAACTATTGACTTTACTCGAAATTTCAAAATTTCCAAAGTCCTGAACTTTCGTTTTCTCAAATATTCAAGTTCCTGAACTTCCAAGTTCATATGTTTCCAATTCCCAGATTTCTTGTATCCCCATATCTCTGTATACCCACACATTCCCAAATCCCCAAATTCCTATAACTCAGATCTTCGAATCCCTCATTCGTTAAATGTTCAAATTCTAAATTTTCCAAATTCTGAAATTCTCCAAATTCCTAAAATCTCAAATCTCTATATCCCTATATTCCCAAATCCCCATATCTTCAAATCCTCCAATCCTCAAACCCCCAAATCCCCATATTCCTAAAACTTCTCCAAATTTCCGAATTTTATAAATTTCCAAATCTTTATGTCCCCAAATCTCCAAACCCCATATTCCCATGTCCCCAAAACACCAATTCCCCAAAAGTCACGTGACAAGGTGTAGTGCATGATTACCATAAGTGAAGCTAAAAAAAATGCTGGTTACGCCAATGGAAACAGCAGAAAGCGTATAAGAGGGAAAAGAAACAATGATCTCATTTTTGCGGCGAATTAAAAAGTACGTGTGCGAATAATTGTGGTTTGTTTGATAAAGTGTATCGTTCGTTTATCGTATACGCGTATTTTACGGTGTCACACCGTACCATAGATGGTATCGATGAAAGGGGTGACGGTTAAAATTATCGTCTCGCGAAACTTTTATTTAAGTTGGTGTGCAATTGGTCGATCGATTTGATAGAGCGAATTAAAGTAAAGGGGAGGAAGAAAGGTACGCGTGAAAGTTGAAACTCGTGTAGAGAATAGGTGTGTTCGTTAATTAAACGTCGAGTAAAACGTGAAAGCAAGGTATTTATTTATAGCGAGATAAAACGGTGAACACGCGACTATTTGAACGTGTACGAAATATTTTAGATGCCGTTTCTTTTCATTTGCTTTTCTTTTTCACGTTCAACTCCTTTCGTTGGTGTTTACCGAAGTGCGATAATGTAATGGATATAATACATTATTTGTGGAACGGTCGAATTTTAATTGAATTTCAAATGTAACCGGTGAACTTGAAGATTTGCATGGAACAATTATAGACAAGGTTTCAGCTTTTTCCTGCTACTTTGGTATTTAAGCGATAAATAGCAGTTTACGTAAGCAAATTTTCAAGTTTTCAAATTCTGTAAGTTTAAAATTTACTTGAAAAATTGTCAAATTTACGAATTCAGGTACGGTCCTTCTCTGGCGAAAAGAATATGGGGCAGCGTTAAACAATCCGTGGCAATGAACCGAACCTCATATACGAATGCGCATGATTGGCATTTGCATATAGAACTGTATGTGCCTACACGTGGTCGCTAAATTATGCGTTTAATTGGATGACTCATGTGTTCGAAACTTCATATACGGGGCATGCAGCATGAATCTGCAGTAAATTGAATGTTTCCAAACACGAATGCTCGTCCGAAATCAATTTTTATTTGCACAGCCGAAGATATTGTATCGTGGCACAGAATGCAGCGTTTCTTATCGATAGAAAAAGACAAAGTATGCAAATGCACATTTGTTAAGCCTTTGTCCACTGACAATGAACTGTACTTTAGAACATTGATCTATCTCGACATAATGGAGAGAACAGGTTCTCGATACTTCAACGGCAAATAACTTTTTATAAAATCATTTTTTTCTTTCGTGGTGATTTGTTGAATATCGCTTCAGTTATAATCATCGTGCGGCGAAAGGCACTTCAAATTTTGCATAATCAAGTAATTACCGTGTGTTTTAATGCATCTTAATGGAAACGTTCATTTTCACTGTGGTAATTAACGCGTATCAAAATATCAATATAATTGCATGCAACGCGTCGTTATCAGCACGTGGCAACAGTACATCGCAGTGCTTTGCAAATGAACCTCGTGAGATAGGTGCAAAGAGTCGAGGTATTTCATTACGCCCGCGCTTCGATTCCAAAGCCGTGTAGTAGAGTCTTGACCCGGCAACTTGCCGAGTGCCGGTTACTCGCTACATACTCTACACACAGTTTAGATTTTAGATGTTCTCAATCGCATTCTTCGCGTACCATTACATTTCTCATCATAACAGGAAATTCATTAGACGAATCGTCGATGATTCAGGATCATCAGAACTCTATGATAACTAAATATTTAAATTCAAACTCAGTAGTGCAGTTTCGTATGAATTACACAGGACATTCATCAGATAACTGAACTGAACACAGTTCGCTACATGAGTCCTTGTAGAATATTCTTGAAGAGAATCTCCTCCCTTTACACGTACTCTCGGGTAAGTAATTGATTGATGTCAGAAATCAATTGAAAAACGAGTAAAGTAGACTAACCCCTCTGAATTTGTACATCTCATCAGATATGAACTATGCAAATCTGAGAAGACGAGACAGTTTGATTGGGTAGCAACCCCACCTTGAGTTCATATACACTGCGCTCAACCGTAACAGGTTATCGACTAGCTGCAACTACTAATTCGATTGTATAACAAAGAAAGCGATCTCGTCTTCCGAGCTCTGTAGAGTATCGTAATGGTTACCGATGGCGAACAGAAACCGATAAAAAGTTTGGGAAGAACTGCGGTTGGTTCACCTACGCCAAACCCCCGCGAACGCCAACGAACGGCATCAGAACAAGAGAGTAGAGCAGACTAAGTAAATGACTCACCACGTGAACGCTGGAGAGCCCGACCGGATCGTTTTGCTTCTTATCCGTTTTCTTCGCCTGGCGTTTAGCTTTGCTCTCGAGGAAACGTTGTTTCAGCACCAGTGTATCCTGAATGTTCTGCTCGCAGAGACCGTTAAAACTCTGATCGAATCTCGGTATACAATCAGTCTGTCTACGTCGATAACTTTCGATCCTCCTTCGAAGACGATCAACGACCGCCTGTCTCTTGGGGGTGAGTACCTCACCCATGCCAGGTGCTTGACCCATTTGTTGCTGCAACTGCAGCTGCTGACTGGTCACGTTCAAATCGTGTATCCCGGCCGATTGGCCAATAACGTTGTTTACGTTGTTCGCGTTCGCGTTGTTAGGAGCCTGGCCCACGCAGACCGAAATGGAGCCAGGCGCGGTGCCGGGGGGGCCTTGCGGGGGCTGGCGGGGCAGGAGCCCCCCGGCCTCCATACAGCCCCCTAAATCCACCGCAGGGTAAGCCAGCTCAGTGAGAACCTCTGCTACCGAAGCGCCTGACGCACGCTACTGCTACTGCTGCGACCTCGTCTCCCGCCTCTGCCCTCGAGCCGAGCATCCTCTGCCACCCTGCCAATGCGACGATCCTCAACTTCCGGTCAACACGCATTTGGAATATGTGCCGGTGATTGTCAAAGTGGTCTAAGTCACAAAACCAACGAAAAATTTGTTAATTCTTTTATACATTCTTATACAGTGTATCATGAAAGAATTTTTTTAAAACGGACGCGAAGAAAGTAACGGCGCTAAGGTAGCATCCTAATAGTGACTGGTTCAATTACATTTTGGTTGCAGTGTCGTTTCCTATCGAATTTTCGAACGATTTTAATTCAAAATAGAGTTCCTTTGGATAAGAGCAAATGTGAGAAGCGAAATATAACTTGCCTCTGACCTTCGGAGAATCAAATTTATAAACACCTATGTTAGTAAATTTTCAAAGTTCCAATTTCTTAAATTCCAAAACTGTCAAGTTCTTAAATCCTAAAATTCGATAGCAGGAGATATTATAAATTGCTGAATGTAAAAATACACGTGTCAATTTGTAAGTTTATTTCATTAACTCCGTCACTGTTTACAGTTCTTAGTCAGCACCGGATTTTCCCGCGGGGAAACACAGATTTGCTCCCCAATGTATCGAAATAATATTGATAGTACAATATAGTATAAGCAGTTTACGTTTATGGTAAATCATATTATGATGCAAAAACTTCTCGCCGAGTTGCTCGAACGAATAATACTAAGAACAAGAGATACCGCGTGATTACCTATCTATTTACAGATATATGCGGATACGATTTCTAAAATGTGTCTTACATAAAATGTCTGACTAGACATGAATAGATAATAAAATTGAATTTCATATTTTAAGTTTTGAATGAAAGACGGGGAAAACCAGAACTGTATTACAGGATACAATTATTTCCGTTATCGTTTATGTACAAGCATAGTCATACCGTATTCGCTATCTTACATTCTACATCACAACTATTTTAGAATCTTTACAATGTCAGAAATTGAAAATATCGTTGGCATTGAATATTAATAAAGATTAATCGAGCGAAATTTCAATGATAACAAGTGACTAAATACATTCGCTTTCAACAAAATTCATTATCTTTTGTTATCGTAAGTTACCAATTAAGATATCTTGTTAATTTTAAAAATTACTCGTCGGATTTCATGGTAAGCAAGTTTCGCGTCAGAAGAGCGCGTATCGTGTGAAAGATTTTGTTTCATAATGGAGAAATATTTTTTAATAGGGTCAAGTGAGGTAAATGTAAATGCCTATTAAGAAATTTCTGAGCGATTCAAGTAAGCAGTCAGAAATACACCCTTCGCTCGTCTCTCAACTACCGACTTAAACAAGTTCTTAATAGACATTAACATTTACCCCAGCTGACTGTACGTTCAAACGCGTGAACCTAAATGTATCCCGAAAGGAAAAATACGTGGCTTATAGACCGTATTCATAATCACCGGTACATACGTCGTCGCGTCGTTCGCGCCTCGACGCTGCCGCGTTGCGTTGCCCTCGGCTCGTTCTCGCGAACGCGGTCACTTCGCTGCGATACGATGCTTCGCGTTGATCTTTCGATCGGTAATGTTTCGCTGAGAATCACTCTCTCCCCCCTCCCTCCCCCCAGCGTCGCGCCACGCGTTTAGTACGCGCGCGACCGACACAACGCGTACGTCTCGTTCGTCGAAACGAAGAAAATTGTCATTTGCCCGGTATATTCGTGTAACGCGCGTCGCTTTCGTTTCGACCGAGACACTGTAAATAAAGTTTGTCACACTAGGCACGCACCAATGTCACGTTTAAGCACACTGTATCGTCTGTCGGGTTGTTGACATCGCGGCATACCGCCGATACTCGGTTCTCCGCGTTTTATTTAACCGATGCCACGTGACTGTACGGTATACCGTGAAGTCCGTGTCGTTCCAACGCAACGTAGTCACCGCTGTTCAGCCTCCACGCGAACGCACTCCGCTCGCAATTAACCACGCTCTTTTTCGTTGTGAAAATGGCTTATCGATGCTTCTACCAGTTCCGTGGTGTACGCGTCCCGTCGCGTTCTTCGCTGCGTAATGATACACGAGGGTCGGATGATAGCATTTGTCTTCCGGGTATAGAAAATTTTCGAACTGTCACTCTCGACGGGACGCGCGCGAAGATTCGACGGTAGGACGGAACGTTCACCGCGCGCGACTAAGTTCAGGGCCTGGAAACTCCGTGTATACAAGAGGCGCCTAAGTTACCACGACGCCTGGTGGCGATCTCTGTTACTAACACGACTTGGCGCCACGTATAAAATCTGTACCTACTTAGATTTCTTTCGTAGGCGTATCGCCATTCATCTTGAACAGTATAGGACATTATCTAAATAAATTTTTGTTCGAGTGAAAAGTTCTCCGGTATTTGAATTCTTAAATTTAGAGGAAAATCAATTACTTATTGTTTCAACAAATTATTTGACTAATGTAATTAATTATGAGATTAATTTTGTATTTACAAATACAATTTTAGTCATTAAACATATTTCTGGATCCCAAGATCAAAATGTACTAAACCCGCTTTAGGACTTCAGAATATCGAAACATTCAGATTTTGCAAAACAGTGCATTACAAACGAACGTATTCCTAGAAATCACCATTTTCGAAAGTGGGTCTCGGCCTACAAATGGTTGAGAAGTCCTACGATAGATAGTGGTCGTACAATCTATCTCAAAACCAAAGAACCATCGTAAAAGACAATCGCTACAATTTATTATTATGGCAATATTATCCGCATATATTATAAATTTGCAAACGCGACTGCAATGTCTCCCATAGTCGCTAAAGTCTAACTATAACTTCTCGATACAAGCCTCTTGCTAACTTCTTTCTTTGTCCGTGCTCACTTCCTCTCGCTCGCTCATATCGCGTGGTTACGCGAGGGACGGGAAGCGGAATGATAGTGGGAGTGCGCGACAAGCCTTTCGCGGCTTAATATCGGCTTTACCTCACAGATCGGGCACACGCTTTGCCAACGGAAGGCTTTCTTATACGTGGAGGACGGTGTACGACCGTCTTGCTGGCCGTGAACGTATATACACGAAACACACATGGAAAAACAGCAGCGCACGCGGCGTGTGCTGAATCTCTCGATTGTCCCAATGCGTCGTCGAGTGCGCGTTGGACGTCACAACAGGTAGTTGAGCGAGGGCAGCGTGCTCCGGCTTGTCTGTGGAAAGAAAGGAAAAGACCGAGGGAGGAAGCGAGAAATCGATAGTCGGCACGAGTACGCTGGAGAAAGAAAGTACGTGAATGGTAGGGGAAACGACTGTACTGGAAGAAGTAGGAGGAAGACGGCCGAACGGAATACGTTAGAAGGGGAAAAAGATGGGCTAGTAACAGGAGGGGGTTTCAGTGTTTGGCCGGATACCTCCATACCGTTCCTTTGCACAACTGCTCGTGCCACAGCTTCGAATCTAACATGCACGAGACGGGTTACTCACGCATACCCTCTATTCAGTACTGCCGCTAGAGTTTGCGGTACCCAGGGTAAAAGTTGACATTATTGTAGGGTAAGGGTTCTCAACCTGGTCCTAACCGTAAAAGAAAGAGAATAGCGAACACTAACATTTTCTTTTATTAGAATTTACATTTGCTCATAACGGACAAATGATAGCAGCGAACCAATTATCTGCTTAATGAATTATGTGGTAATCAGTCTTCATCAGTATAGTTAATTGAAATTAGGTTGGTTAAGATTAAGATAAGATTGATTCTTTCAAAAATACAGGCTGACTCTCTCTATGTAGCATATAGGATTCCCCTAAACACGGAGCCCGAGACAAGTGCCCTGTTTGCCCGGCACTATCGGCGGTACTGCCTCTACTTTCTCTTTCTTGTGCACGTGTACGTTCTTCCTCTACTTATGTATTTCACTCCCCTACCTTGGCTCGTCGCAATCTATATCACAATGTATTCAAAGTATAGCACAGGAACTCGTTTCCGTAGCTTGGCTTTTCGAAAATTAATATTTAACTTCTATAAATTGGTACAATTAAAGCACGATATTTTATACTTATCTAATTACTTAGATTATTTTTATATTTTCTTCTACTTCTTTTGCAATACTGAATTTGTATTATCAAATTTTTATTCGCAATCGTTGTAATTATATTTACTTTTAGAAATTTATTTAATCGAAAAATTAATCCAAGCAATTTAATTCATTTGCTACAGGCAGTGCGTATTCGTATCATACTAGGTTAATATTATTAATATTGATATTAAAAATAATAATATTAATTGAGTGTGAGGCAAATCTAAGACATCCGCAGTGTACGTAAGTAGCAGGATATTTCAAGAGAAAATTGATATCCTTTTTGCACAATAAACGAAACGTGAATTTTTAAAATTTATGAATAAATTAAGAGGATTGCGTACAAAAAAGCGTGAATATCTTAAATATTATACAACCGATAATTGTAGAGATTGATACGGGTGCATTCTGTTAGAAGAATTACAAACTATAAAAGGCGTCAGCGGTCGACTTCATAAAATCAGTTGTTAGTGCTGCCATCGTTGTGTTCGACTATGTAGCTAAAATTTAGGATATGGTCGGAAAACTGTAAAGTAGTTTTATGATCATTTGATGATTTTATAAGTTAATCATATGCATATTACGTTCATAATTAATGATTTTTTTAATAGTCGATGTTAAACATGCTGTAGTAAGTTGAAATATTATAATTAACAACTTATTATATGACTTTTGTAACCATAACCTACTAATGCGCATGGTAATTGTTATGACATGTAAATCAATACTTGATGTAAAGGATATAATTTTGTGTCTGTTTAACCAGGTTGTTTAATACAATTAAATTTCTGTAATTTGTAGGTAGATATATATCAACAATGGATTTAAGCGCTGCAAAAGGAAGTAGAATTCCTTTCATACCAGGAACAAAACCTTCGATAAAGAATTCACAACTACTTGTTTCATCTGGAATCCCTTCTTTGGATCACATAATAGGTTTGAGAATAATGTCTTTGATAAACCACTTAATACTAACAATTAATCTTTATTGTTAGTTTATAGCTAGGATACTTAAATTCATTTTTTGTAGGTGGTGGATTACCTGTTGGTTCCTTATTTGTTATTGGTATGTACAAACTATATAAATATCAAAAAAACATAGAAAACAATTCCTTGTTTTATTTCAGAGGAAGATCATTATGGTACATACGCAAAGGTTATGTTAAAATACTTTATAGCAGAAGGTGTGGTCACAGCTCAGCCACTGTTGATAGGATCCAAAGATGTTAAACCATCTCAATTCGTATCAGACATACCAGCTGTTATAACAGATGTATCAGTCGATAAACCTCTAGTCACAGATGAACAAATGAAAATTGCATGGAGGTACCAAAATATGAAATTAATTGATGCATCTCCAACTGGTGGACAAATTTTTGGTCACTTTTATGATCTTACAAAGCCAATGGAAAAAGAAACAATTGAGAAAGCAAATATTACACAGTGGTATGATGACAGTTTTCCTGAAAAAGATGATGCATTTGAGAATGCAACATATTCGAAGTTATTAAAGAGTATTCAAGAAACTTTGCAGCAAGGACAATACCTAGTATCAGATACACCTACGAAAAGACAGGCTTTGAGAATTGCAATTCATTCTTTAGGATCTAGATTATGGTTCTCTGATTCTGAGAATGATTCACATCAAGACTTATTGAAATTTCTGTACCACTTCAGAGCTCTTTTGAGATACTCTTATGCAGTTGGAGTGATCACTGTACCTGTAGATTGTTTGGATAATTCTGTAAGTTTTACGTTTATATAATATTAGTCGAATTGATTAATATAAACATAAGTGTGATTTATTGTGATTGATTTTTAGGATGCCATAATAGAGCGAATCGAGCATTTATCAGATATTGCAATCAGATTGGAATCGTTTGCAGGTTCTCAAAAAGAAACAAATCCATTATTCAAGGATTATCACGGCCTGTTACATCTTAAAAAATTGCCCGCCATAAATACTATAGCACCTCACAATCCAGAATCGCGAGATCTTACGTTCAAACTACGACGTAAGAAATTTGTTATCGAGGTAAATTATATTGTGCATCGTCTTAAATTAAACTTTAGCAATCGTACACGCAACTTAATATTTTATTTTAGGTTTTGCATTTACCACCCGAATTAGGAGATACCGCACAACGAGAACAAGATGAAGAAGTACCTCATTTGGGATGCTCTAGTCAATCACGCAAAAATCCATTAGATTTTTAAAAGGCTTAATGGTGTGCCTTCGTTATAATTGTTTTTACTGTACAGAAATATGTAACTTAAGATTTTATATCGCTTGCGAAACTACTTCAGCTGTATAAATATTTCATATTTTTAGAAAAATAAAAAAAGTTTATTCTTCTATTCCTTCTGTCTATTTATTACACCTACTAGTAACACGATACAGGTGGACATGAGCGTCATTCGCATTACTTAAACCAGAAACGCGTAGTATACCAAGTGAATTAATGCAGAGAGGAGATAGGCTTCATGAACACTCACAATAATATACGTAATGCATTTCTCTATACTCTAGTATGATATTACAAAACTGATTTATCGCAAACGTTGAAAGTAACTGTCTTCATTCGTTCTGGATATATCACTCATTTAGACCATGTGGTAAAAATTTAGAATAAATTAACAGTGATCCAAGGTTAACAGTAGTGATGCGAATTTTTTCCTTAACTCATCTCCTCCCTTTTAAAATAACCATTACAATCAAGTGAGTCTCGAAAAATTACCGTTTTTAAAAGTTGGACTTTGGGATTTTGAAAAATAAGGTACTAGAAGTTGTAGTCTAAAGCATCCATTATTAAAGGAAATATGGCCTCAAAATGTTAAAATTTTCACTTAGACCTATATTTCAAGAAAAAAGTGATGTCTCTAGTTAAATGATTGCGCCATTAGTGAAAATGATTGGTAACAATTTTCAAATTTGACTTGCAACCTACTCTTAGGTGTTTCATAAGTTCGAACGGAAGCGAAGACTTACTCATCCGGAACCGTTGCGTTTAAAAGTGTCAAACCCCCTCTATGAAATTTTGACGAACACCACTGGTATCTGTAACAATCGCGTAAGCAAGTAAGTACATACATATGGACATTTCACCCCCTCCATATTCTTTTTTGTTTCGTGCCTTTCTATTTCCTTCCGGTTCCATCCGGTCGGTCGTGCATGAGGGCACACAACGCAAGCGCATATACAGATGCCAGTATTCGTACGGCACTATCCATCACGCGCCAGCTTTTTAGTCTTCTGGTTAACGCGAGCAAGTGCGCTTCGGAATTAAAAAAGGACCACAAAGAAGGAACATCACTGAAGGAAAAAAAATTAATTTCCAAGTGAATTTAAACTTCGTGAACCAACGTTTATCGGTGACCATTAATGGAATGTCATCGCGGGGGATTGACGTGACAAATTGTCATCAGTTTCTTCCTTTCACCCGGCTTCACGGATATAAACAAATTGAAGATTCAATGAGTACTTTTTAAAATGGACAGAAAAAGCCTGGGTGTATCGCGAATCTTCGTGTGTTGTTCCAATGTCGTCTTTTTGGTAAGTTACGGAGAAAGAAACGAAAATGAGTCTGCTTTTCATTACGTTTTCTAAATTTACCGGCTAAAAAACATGAAAGCTGTATTTTGGAAATGATATCTGCAATAGAAAGTTTGAGAAATTTGAAACTTAACACTTTCATAGAGTTTTGTCGATGATGACTCATATAACACGTTCGCTGCGGCCTCGGGGGTTGTCGATAACCGTAACTGTTTTGAAATTAAAAAATTTGAGAGTTTTTACATTTTTTAATTTGAAAAGTTACAAACTTAAAAAATGGTTTATTTGTCAACATTCAACTTTGAAATTTAGTAAAAGGGAAGTGGTTCAACGGACCATGTAGCTGGACTGAATTGTACTTTTAAATTAAAAGAACGATAGTACTTATTAACTTTATTTGCAAGTAATAAAGTGTTAAGACTATCATCCTCATTTTCAGATATCGGGTTTCGCATTGATGTCATTAGGAGCATTGTTGTTAGCCGACGATGAACGTATTTTACTGTCGCGTTTATTGGGACCAGGAGACATACATCCTAATCAACCACTGTTTTACTACCTGGCGTTCGCAATCATTGGATTGGGATTCTTAATCACTCTCACGGGTATCTTAGGCTGCTGGGCAACTTGCATCTACAATCGATGTGTCACAATCTCTGTAAGACTTTTACAAATTTCAATTTTGTTACATTCTTTAGATATGTTTACCTTTTCTTTTGACTCTGCAGCCAATTAAGCCTAATGTTTAATTCATTGTTCAAGTAATGACGTCTAATATTGAAGCTCATTATTTTTCACGCCTTGCACTCTGCAATTAAGCTGTATAGAATTTAAAATTTCATGCATTGTTAGCATCGAATTTAAAATCTAAAACATTCGGAACACGTTAGAATAATGGAAAATCACAGTTAATCTTATTTTTTAGAAATTCAGTAGAAAGTATTTATAATATTTAGTGCTTTATTGGACACGGTCTCATTATGTACAATTTATAATGTAAAGTGGTTTTTACTAAAATAAGCGGTAGATCTATGTTGAAATTTATTCGCTACCCAGAGATGGGTAGTTCGTAAAGTCTTACAAGTTCGAAACTCGTATCTTCCTCGATGATAGACAAAAGTCAAGGTCCCACAAGACGTGCGCGTTTCTTCGTCGAGCCTCGATGATGAGTACGCTCGGTAGACCAAACCGAAACCAGATTTCCCACTTTGCGAGGCTATGGTCACGCGTCGCTGGCCGGAAACGGATCTAGATAAATCCAAGCACGCGTGCCCATGGAAAGAGGGCGAGTTCGCGTATCATTTAAAAACAGCAATTATTCAGGGAGTCGCTTATTAGATGAGCGAACGCGCGTGCATCGTTCGTGAACGCGTTCAATGTCGGAACATTTTTCTTTCTTTGTTATCTTGACATGGCATTTTCATAGTTGAAGTCTCTATACCGTAAAAATCAGTGTAAAGTTCTGGATTGAAAAACAACTGATTTGAACTAATGTTTCCCGATCGCTGCGTCCTCAGAATTTGTATTATAATCATAATTTTAATTAGTGATATTTGGCAAATGATGTACTACAGCAAGTATCAGAATGCGTTATACCATAATTTCCAGTAAAAAATTTAAAAAATAAATGAAACTATTTGCAGTATCTCATCACGATAATTCTACTGCTACTCGGCGAGTGTACGGTCTGCGTTATGGTGGTGTTTTGGCCTCATGTGTTGGGTATCGATGTCAGAACAGCGAGATTGATACGTGCTCTGCAACGCAGCTATGCTGTTCCTGGTCGAGAACAATTCACAGCAGCCTTGGATCTTGCTCAGACCACGGTATATATTAATTACCATTCTGAATGTACAGTGAAATCGTAAAAAATCCTTCTAGTAATTTTATCTTACTGCAAGTCATACCGTCATTCGTTGTATGGTGACGCCTCGTATCGTCACGCGTTGTTTGCGAGGGATTAAACACATATCGTTCCTACTAAGCTAAGTGACGGATCCTTAGAAAAATTCATATGCTATCCAACAGCACATACATACAGAAAAATACAGAAAGTATTATTAAAATGAAACGTCGTTAAAGATTCACTTTTTTTACCGAATATCGAAAAGGGTGGAATCGTAGTCGAGCAATCAGGAACGCAGGAGTGTCGTCGTTTCCCGAAACTCGGTGATTACGATTAATGCCTCGTGAAGCACCGTAATTATGTACACACCTCTCCGAATGCCGTAAATTGTATCGACCTTTTCAGTTTGCTTGCTGCGGTATCAACGGAAGTAGCAATTACGGCACCTCGTGGTGGCGGCTGCAGGAAGTCGGCCGAAGAGAATTAGTGGTGCCTCTCAGTTGCTGCACCCTGAATAACGCCAACCAGACCGACTCCTTCCTCAACCCTGAACCTGCCAATCTTACTCTCTGCCAGGCTTTGAATCCCGCCGAACATCAATATGCACGGCACACCACGGTATGTATCGTAATGAGGATGTTATTATATGTACCAGCGAAAGGCGTAAACATTAACAAGTAGACAGGAGGTGCGATCATCTTCGATTGAACCTGTTGAAACGCGTCACCATCGATTCATTGCACATTGGATAATTTAAAATATTCGATATCACATTGGATGACTGGTGGTACTGCAAATTCTATCATATTTGTAGAATTACCGTAGAATTTTCTTAAGATTTTTCCCTACTATCTAAAATATTTTCAAAATTTCCTATATGTCAATTTTCTTCGCTGTTGTATCACAAAATTTCATTACGTACCTTAATTTATATTTTATACAATGAAATACTTTCCAGCCGCGTCCAATCGCGAATAAAATTGAAAGTTATCATCGAACGTGGTTAAAAGGGTTCTCGTGGGATAATGTCATGTTGATGGACAGTTTCGACACGCGACGACATTTCAATCTTCAATGTAATACGTATCTGTTCGAACGAGTGAAATTTAACGCGGACAAACGATAAGGAAACTTTCTCGCATAATACGCGAGCAACTTTTCAACGTGTATACGCGACACATTCATTTCCAGATACGATACAGATTAAACGATACACCGGTTGCTTTTGCGCAACCCGCATACGATGGAATATCCCCTTAGGCAGTGATATTTGCATGCGGGTCATTATTGAACGTGCACGTGTGCAGTACAAACGGTATTGACGATCGGTCTCGTTATTCGTGTCGATTAAAAGTTACTGTATAGCATACAGAATGTTCAACCTGTTAACCACAATAAAAAAAAAGAGAGCATGTTTATATTTGTCCGTGGTTAACACCGAAACAAGTACACCAGTCGAAATGATCAATTTTAGACTTTTTAATTTTTATTATAAAAATTGTTACAGCACGTTAATTTTTGTTAAGATAATTGTAATGTAGATTATATAGAGACGTTCTTTGAAATAATGTGTCTGAAGGAAATCGATGATAGAGGGTGAATATGATGTTACAGGGTTGTTTGGAGATGCTCGAGAAATGGACGCAAGATCAAGCACTGATACTTCTCACAGTCGGATTAGCAGTGATATTCGTAGAAGTGGGTGCTCTTCTGAGCACGTTCTTCGCTTGTTCGCGCGGAAATAGACGAGCCAAGTCGCAAGCGTCGACGTTTACATCCACGCAAACACTCAGTCCTTTCAGCGAGAGCGATCATGATTTCGGTGAGGAACTTTTGCTCTCCAACGTCAACCCGGTGACGACTCCCGAAATTTCCAAATTATAAAAATCTACTTAAATTATTCGCAGGACTGGGAATCGAGAATCGAATGCACGTGGCTGGTACGACGTTCGGTGCCAAATCATGAAGGTGGCTAGAGGGCAGTGAGGGTAAATCAGCGATCGGTGTCAAAAATACAAGCACGAAAACGGTGTCGAACTTGCCTAGGCTTAACGATGTGAGGAGATTCGGGAGGAGCATAATCGAGGAATGGAAGAATCCCCCGAAATTCAACGAGGACGTTCTCCGAAGCGATCAGTTGTACGAGGAACGAGCGATCGACGTGGTACCAGATTACTATTTCCATTGTTCGAAGGATTACAAGAAAGACTACAAGAATGACAATTCGAAAGAATGCAAGGACTCCGTTAAACTTCGGAACGATAAAAAGAACTCTAAAGGGAGATCACAAAATATCAGCGGCACCGTCAGGAGCATCCCCATAAGAAATTATCAAGCTTCCATAGCCTACAACATCGGGACCCTAAGACGATCCGAAGCACCTCAACTTCAATTTGAATCCTCCATATCAGAGCCAGAGAAGAATCCTCCCAATAAATCAAAAGATACGATCTTTAAGAATGAAACAGAGCACTCCCAAGTCCAAATGCGTGCATCCAGGCGTTCAGAACCTGCTAATCCATCTCGCAGATCTTGTCATTCTTGCGATTACCAGCGCGAAATTCAAGGTGGTAGTAGTAAGATTAACTCCAAGCTGAAGACGTTGGACAGGAGGATCGCGCAAAGCGAGTACAACATTTCCATGCACGACGAGGATCGAGATTTAACCGACCTGGATGACTACTTCTATAAAGCTTCCTCTCAGAAATTGACTTCCAGTCGGCGGTGGTTGAAGGACAAAAAATCGAAGAACCGATCCAACGAGGAAGCGAAAGATAAACCGTCGAAGAATGACGAGATACGCGTCTCAAGAAAATGGGGGACGCTCAATGTGGAGCGGGGACATGTTGGTCAAAAGATATCCGCGTACGAAGAAAACGCGAAACGGACTGGACGCAATTGGGACTTGATGGACAAATATCAAGTATTTTCGGACATAAACAAACATCGAGCGATCGGTGTACCGTTGGTAGGAATGCACAACGCCTGTGGTTTACCCGTGGTGGCTTCTTGGCAGGACCATGAACTTTTAGACGAACACGGTAGAGTGTTAGGGACGTTAAGACCAATTTTCAAAGGACCACGCGCCTCCTTGATTTCTCGTCATCGAACGCACTCCAAAAAGAAGACATCGCAAACGAATCAAAGCGTTTCGAAGAAAGATTACGATAAAAAAGTCGATCATGCGTCTGTCAAGTCATTGGTTTCCGTTGGATCAGGCAGCGGAAGCGGGATTGGTAAAAGAAGAAAACGTCCTTCGTTCAAAACTAAGAAAACGGGAACGTGTTCGTCGAAGAGCTCAGTAAAACGGAAAAGCAAGTCGAAGGTTAAAAAGAATAAGGAGAATTCTTCGTTCGATAACGTTCGTGGGAAATCGATCGAAGCTGGAAGCATCAAAAGGCAAACTTTGTACGCGAGAGACGACGGTGAGGATGCTGTACAGGTTCTGAAGAATTTGTGTTTGAATCCTTTGGCTCGTACGAAGTCGGAAACGGATATGATTTGGTGAACGCGGTAGAATATTCATCTTTTTACTATTAGTCTTGTTTGCATAACATATTTAGTCTGATCTTCGTTTGTAACAGTTTAACATGATCTTTTAGAGTTATTTTTACCTTTTATCTATATCTGTGATGGGTATTTTTGCTTTCAGATTTCTGTATATCGATAATCTTACATTTTCATTTCTAAATTTTTAAATAATCAAATTACATTTCTGAATTCTTAAAATTGAAACCACGATTTCGCTTTTTGACGAGCAAACACTTTGCCCATCACCGATCTATATAACATTAATTACATGATATAAAAATAAGTAAATTTCAATTAAAATTATAATTGTAACTTTCTTTTTGTTTGTTCGTTTACGTGCGTTGTGTTCTGTAAATATGTATCAATGATTATATTGTATTCTTGAGTGTAACAATAAAAAGAAACCCTTGCTACCCTCGTTGGAAGAATTTGATTATGTTGGAAAACATGTGTTTAGATTATGTAATTTTATGTTAGTTAATACCTTTAAAATGAGATTACATACATATTTCACCCATGAATAATACATATCACGGACAAAATATAAAATATATCTGTCATGTGATGTCAATTTTTGTTCCACGATGTAAGAGCTGTGCCCTTAGAAAGGGCGACCTAAAAAAATTTAATGAATAAATAATTGTAAAAGTAAGAATTATATTAAAATAAAAATGAATGCAATAATTTACAGATATTTACAAAATATACCACGTGAAAAGTATGGAAATAGTAAATTTTAATGTTTATAATAATAATTTAATAAACAAATAATCGAAAAATTAAAAATTTGAGAAACTAGATGTTAATATAATAATTCACAAGTATTCTGTAACATAAACAGAAGAGACAGTTAAAAAAAATGGGAAATTTGAATAACCGTAACAATAATTTAATAAACAACTAACTGAAAAATTAAGAATTATAAGAAACTAAATGTTAATATAATAATTCATAAATGTTTTGTAACATATGTACGAAAAAAGGTTATAAAAATAGTCAAATTTAATATTTACAATAATAATATAGTTCATAAATAATTGCAAAATTAAAAATTATAACAAAATAATCGTTAATATGATAATATTTAAAAGATTCACATCGAGATCCACCTGTGACGTATTATTACGTCACATGATTGCTGATTGGGCGCCGAACTACCTATCATTGTTACCGGCTCGTAACAGAGGTCGAAACGAGTCAGTTTAACTGCAGCTGTCAAGGAGATCGGTCGACGTCTTGAACACTTACCGGTACGGGACAACAATTCGGTTATTGGATTGTGTGTTCAACTGAGTGTTATCTAGTGTATTAGTGCAAGTGCCTAGTGTGTTTTATAGTGTATTTGTGCATATATATGGTGGTGTATTAACACGTTTTATGGTGTGGTCCTACAAGTGGTTACGTGATTATTAGTGTGTTTCTACAAGTGATTGTGCATACATATACGGATATATTAGAGTGTTTTGTGATGTGGTTACCTACGCATTTTGACAGTTTTTTACAAACTTTTTAATGTGTGTTATGGTGTGGTTACCTACGTGTTTTGACATTTCTGTGCAAACGTTTAGTGTGTGTAATGGTGTAGTTACCTACGTGTTTTGACATTTCTGTGCAAACGTTTAGTGTGTATATGGTGTAGTTACCTACGTGTTTTGACATTCCTTTGGAAACGTTTTAGTGTGTTTTATGGTGTGGTTACCTACGAGTTTTGACACTTTTTTTACAAACGTGTAGTGTGTGTTGTGGTGTAGTTACCTACGTGTTTTAACATACTTTTGCAAACGTTTAGTGTGTTTTATGGTTATGTTACCTACGTGTTTTGGCATACTTTTGAAACAGTTTTAAACGTTTTATAGAGTGGTTACCTACGTGTTTTAGCATGCTTCTACAAATGTTTTAGTGTATTTTATAAATAAATTTCCTAAATATTTTGACATGCCTTTTCAAATGAGTTATGTTATGTTATGGTGCGGTTACCTATACGTTTTTATACACGTTCCTAAATTTATTATCGGTGTGGTGTGGTTATTCGTGCATAGTTTTGCATGTATATTTCTTTGCTTGTTTGCATGTTGCATGTTTGCACGAATAAATTTGAATATATCGCCAAAAATATATACCGTCCGAAATACAAATCAATAAAAGGAATTTGTGCACTTTCTGTTTTCAGAAGGTCATACCGAACCGAAGGATCAAGTGCCTAATTCTGACTGTTCGAGAACAATCGATCATGGGTCAATTTCCAAATGCGTCGACGAGTGCAACCGATCATGGGGCCATTTCCAAGCGCGTGTACAGTGCAGTGGTATAAGTCAGCGATTGGTGAGTCGCATGGTTTACGGTTCCTCCGGTTCCCATCATGTCGTAGGACGAATGGTCCGAAACGACACGGGAACTGGTTGTATTTTTATATTTTTGAGCGAGCATAGTGACCACGACTGTACGATCGTGCAATATTCGTACAAACTGTATATTTTATTTATTAGATCAGGTCAGGGTTTTCTTGTACATCGCGTTTTAATTCCCTTACGAATCGATATAACGAATTTAAAATTACATAGAAGTCGGATGACCCTCCGATTTCATAGTAGTTTAATTTTTTTGTACGCGTACCGTGAACTCTTTTAAATACACACATATGTACAAGAAAGTTTCGCGAGAAACAGATTTCGATATCAAAGTTAATTATGAATGTTTTTGATCATTTAGTAAATTTACTTTGATATCTAAAATCTGTTAAAAATGAAACAATCTATATTCTTAGATTTTTGCAAAGTGTTCTTCCATTTTCTTTTTTGAAACTTTAGAGTAAATTTTTTTGGAAGAGACACTTTATTAGCATGTTATTAATCATGTTTCTTAGCTCAGGATTTTCAGCACACATGAAGAAAACTGGTAGGTCAAAATACAATTGGCCGTGTTCATTTTTATGCTCTAAACTCATACGCGTGCTTAGATGCTACTCGCATGAGTTAGGGCAGGTGGACACGGTTTAGTTTTAAGATCTTTCGGCGATCGACAATTTGGCAGTGAATTATCGACACAAGTTACACGTGTGTGTGTGTGGTTAGGTCGTGGACCTTGTGTCGATTACAAACTATATCAATTTATTATAAAAATTTTGCAAAATTCTGTCTAAAGATGCATACAAAATGCAAGTCGAGTAACAAATTTCCATATTATATAAAGTGAATTAGAATTACAAAATTGTATGAGTAATTATTACATGCACATATTACATTGAATATTCGAAAGAATTAGAAAATGAAATATGTAAATGTTCAATTAATGTTCACTGTCGATTGTCGATCGATTTCAGCAAAAAGGTATGAACTTAGAGTGTGAATGTTGTATTGAACTCGGGTGACGGAGACGTCCCGGGACGTACTCCCTAGGAGTAGGCTTTTTTGCACCCGGGTGGCGTGTGTGAGAATCGTGGAGTGTGTTTTTGTGAGAATGGTCTTTGCATTTTTTAAATATAGCGTTAGGCAGGCAGGTAGCATACTTCTGGTGTGGTTGAGTTAGTTTTAAGTAGGTAGGGCCAGAGCAAGCTTTCATGTTTCTCTGTCCTCCGGTAAAACACACGTGAGATGCTTGCATCTGGGGGGTTAAAAACGAAAAATCGAGAAGAGAAAATCTAAATTTGAATTTATTCTATTTAATATTCTCTTGAACTCGATTGTTCGTAAGGCCAGGCCTTTTAGTTTGTAAGTCGCAGTCGTGGTTCTAGACCCGATTGCAAAAATGAAGTATACAGTGAAGTGAAGTGAAGTGCAGTGCTTTAAATAAAAATTCTGCTCGGATATTCTTTTACGGACAGCGCATTCTGAGAATCGCTGGTCGTATTTTAATTTCGAGACTTTTTCTTAAGTAAAGAATTTTTGTGATATATAAAATTTTGATTTCGTTGATGATTGAAACAAATGGATAGTTCATTTTTATTTCTATAAAAGTGCTATCCATTTGTGGAGATCGATTGATAGTAAAATTGAAAGTACATGTAATTGATATGAAAGCAAAGAATATCCGAGTTACCGTAAAATTTCGCGAGTGATTTTTGTGAGGCTGAGCCGAAGAAAGAAGAGGCTATATGCCGAAGAGCCCCGGCAAAAGTTGCCAAAGAAGAGGGGAACTATTAATGGCTGTCCATCTTAGGATGGAGAGTCATTTTGTCACTATGCTCGCTATTATCTTTTTGTATTTTACATGTGTTATTTTATACGGTACGAAAAGTATCGTTGAACGCGTTTTGCTCGAATTTTGACGAGCTCACGATCAATTCGCGATTTTATTTCGACTTTTCAGGGCTTTTCATTGCATTTTCTATTTTTTTAAAGTTTCGTGTGAAATGAAATAATATTTCACTCCCCTTTTCAGAATTTTCTATGTTAATAAATTTTTGTATGTTTCAGTGTTTGTTTTTTGGTAAGTTATTATGTTGTTTTCTCAAATCCGCAATTTTCATTGCGTCTTCTTGTTTGTCGAAATTCTTGTATGAAGTAAAGTAAAATTTTCTCCACCTCCCACAATTTCTTATGTTAATAAAGTTTTGTATGTTTCAGCTTTTCATTTTTGGTAAGTTATGTTCTCTCTTCTCAAATCCGCAATTGTTATTGCGTTTTGTATTTTTCAAAAGTTTTGTACGAAATAAAATAAAGATTCAATCCTTTTCCTACAATTTTCTATATTGATAAAGTTTTGTATGTTTTAGAATTTGATTTTGGGTAAGTTCCTATGTTCTCTTCTCAAATCTACAATATTTATTGTTTCCTGTTCTTCGAAAGTTTTGTATCAAGTAAGGTAAAATTTCATTTCCCCTCCCACAATTTTATATGTTAATAAAGTTTTGTATGTTTTAGACTCTGATTTTTGGTAAGTTATTACATTGCTCGCTCTTTTTAAATCCGCAATTTTCATTGCGTTTTCTGTATCTCAACAATTTTGTTTCAATAAAGTAAAATTTCACTCCTTTTCCTACAATCTCCAATGTTAATAATATTTTATATGTTTCAGGATTTGATTTTTGGTAAGTTATGTTCAGTGTTTTAGTTTTACGTTAATTCCGAGCTTGTGGGAGGAAGGGTGGGCTCGGGCGCAAGTTTTTCGTCACGACACGTGGCGAAAAGCTTGCGCAAATTGTAAGTGCCTTTTATTCTAACTTGCACTCATCTTTGCGACCATTAACTTCTTTCATATTAGAGTGTAGCAATAGTCTGTCATATTTTGCCAATTGTTCCAAACTTAAAAGAAAGTTCTTCCAACTTTCTTCTCTATCCCTTTGCTTTCTTTACAAAGTTTTAGATTATACGAGTGCAATGTTAGAATAAGAGGCACATGTAGAGTATTTAGAATATGTATTGCAGTATGTGTGAGTGAGTGAATGAAAGGTATCCTGTATTCTGTACTCACATTCGCATCGCGGGATCATAGGGTCTCTAATACTCTTTATTTCTAGCTTCGAAGTTTTCAAGCCTTTTCACTATTTTATTTCTTCCTCTATCTTGCTTTATTATTTGATTGATTTTTAATACTTGTATTTTCATTTCAGTTGCACTTTCATTTCTTGTGTGAATACTATTTCGAGTTCGAAGTTTTTGGATCACCTCGTCATTTCAATTCGGTTTTGAAGTTTTTAATCTCTTCAGGTTTTTATTTCAGATTTGAGATTTTCAAACAACTCTGTGATTTTATTTCGAGTTCTGAAGATTTTGAATTTCTTCGTCTTTTTATTTTGGAGTTGAGGTTTTCAAAATCTCATCGTGATTTTATTCTGAGTTTTGAGGTTTTTGAATCCCTTCGTAATTTCATTTCAGATTTTGAGGTTTTCAAAATCTATTTTTCAAGAGTTTTGTTTCGAATAAAGGGAGATTTCATTCCGTGTTCTTCAATTTTCTGTCTTAATTACACTTGTATGTTTCAGATTTTTATTTTAAGTAAGTAATTCAATAATTAATATTTGTCTTCGTTACATTTTTACATTTTAGGTTTTGATTTCAAGTAAGTAATTCAATAATTAATATTTGTCTTAATTACATTTGTATGTTTCAGGTTTTTATTTCAAGTAAGTAATTGAATGATTCATATGTGTCTTAATTACACTTGTATGTTTCAGATTTTTATTTTAAGTAAGTAATTCAATAATTAATATTTGTCTTCATTACATTTTTACATTTTAGGTTTTGATTTCAAGTAAGTAATTCAATAATTAATATTTGTCTTAATTACATTTGAATGTTTCAGGTTTTTATTTCAAGTAAGTAATTCAATAATTAATATTTGTCTTAATTACACTTGTATGTTTCAGATTTTTATTTCAAGTAAGTAATTCAATAATTAATATTTGTCTTAATTACATTTTTATATTTTAGGTTTTGATTTTAAGTAAGTAATTGAATGATTCATATGTGTCTTAATTACATTTGTATGTTTCAGATTTTTATTTTAAGTAAGTAATTCAATAATTAATATTTGTCTTAATTACATTTTTATATTTTAGGTTTTTATTTCAAGTAAGTAATTGAATGATTCATATGTGTCTTAATTACACTTGTATGTTTCAGATTTTTATTTTAAGTAAGTAATTCAATAATTAATCTTTGTCTTCATTACATTTTTACATTTTAGGTTTTGATTTCAAGTAAGTAATTCAATAATTAATATTTGTCTTAATTACATTTGTATGTTTCAGGTTTTTATTTTAAGTAAATAATTGAATGTTTCATATGTGTCTTAATTACATTTGTATGTTTCAGATTTTTATTTTAAGTAAGTAATTCAATAATTAATATTTGTCTCCATTACATTTTTACATTTTAGGTTTTTATTTTAAGTAAGTAATTAAATGTTTCATATGTGTCTTAATTATATTTGTATGTTTCAGATTTTTATTTTATATAAGTAATTCAATAATTAATATTTGTCTCCATTACATTTTTACATTTTAGGTTTTTATTTTAAGTAAGTAATTGAATGTTTTACAAATATATTGTTATTTCATTTGCATGTTTTCATCGAGTCGACTCGAGTTTTATCTGTTTTTTCTTTTGCATATTCTTTTTGATTGTTACAGCATAGGTAATCATCATGGACTATCGTAGAAAGATTTCACCGATGGATACGGTAGTTTTAAGTTAATTTTAAATTGCGCCTGACAAAATGTTGTAATATATTGTAGTATGGATGAGTGCATGTATGAAATGCATCTATACGAAACTTGAAGATATCATCGTGGGATCATCAAGGGATCATCGAGGGATCATCGAGGGATGCGTGCGTTAGTTTTAAGTTAATTTAAGTTAATTGTATGCTCGTGGGAGGGCGGGTGGGTCATTGTAAGTGCCTCTTGTTCTAACTTGCACTCATTTTCACAATTCATAAACTTTTTACGCGTTAGATTGTAGTATAACCAGTTATTTTTTGTCAATTGGGCTGAACCCAAGTGGATCATTGGGGGTACATAGTGCTGTGAACACGCGGCAGTTTTGAGCTGCAAGTGCTGGTGTAGCGCCAGGGACACATCTCTGCGAGGCATTTTGATTGATGGTCCATCTCGATCTGCCGCTTCACGGCGTGGGTTTCCTCTCTGCTGTTAGACTCCCTTTCAACGGGAGCGGGGAGAAATGGGAAACCCTTCGCGGATGTGTCACTCGTTCTTGCCAGTATTTTCGGTTCAATTCGGTCTCGTGGTTCACGTAAGTCACTATGCGACTACCCTTTGACCCAGGAGGGCGAGGTCCACTTGGCAGGAAATGCTGATCCACCTTTTAGCAGAAAGTTCTTCTAACTTTCTTTCTTTCTAATAGAAAGTTCTTCTAACTTTCTTCTCTTTTCCTTTGCTCTTTTACTCCGTTATAGATCATTAGAGTGCAATCTTAGAATAAGAGGTACGCGTGCGGCGTTTAGATTAAGTATGTTAATAAGCGTGTGTGTATGCGAATGCTGTTTTAAATTGCACTCATTTTAATTCGTGAACTTTTTCCGCGTTAGATCATAGTATTAGTTCCTCTCTTCCTCTCACGTTTAGCGTTTCATTTGACATAATGCGAGTGCAATTTTAGAACAGTATGTATGTGGGATCCCATGAAATTAGTATTAAGTTATGTGTGAGTTTGCGTGCGTGTGATACAAGTTCTTTGCTATTTTGTGGTAAAGAACTTGTATATGCGAGCCTATGGGCTAAGTAGAGTAAGAACTCATTTATCCTTCCGATAAATGAGGCAGTTGTAATTGGAGGGTGGTCGGGATTTGGAGATAGGGTGGGTCACTGTCGTAGCCACCTCCACGTGGTGTGACCTGGTAATTGGTATTATTTTCTAAAGATTTAAAAAAAAGTTATCTTTAGAAAATGATATCAAGCTAAGAGCTACGATTTACGATTAAATTATTCTGGACAAAGGTTCCTTGCACACAAGGAAACAAACAAGTATGAAACAACATTAAGAATTGGTAAAATAATTGGACAATATTAATACTGATAGATATATTTTGATCAAATATTTTGCTTATGAATTACAAAATATTTCATAATACAAATATCTTCGTTAAAACATTCGATTTTATTTCATGTGCATGATATTATGTACCAAATATAAATTGGAGTATATGTTAAAACTATGTATACTTAAAAATAATGATAAAATTACATTCCCTTCAACTGTGGAAATGCGTTGTATAGATACCTACAATAAAAATATGAACAAGATACTCTTAAACTCTATACACATATTTTAATCAGTATAATAGAGACGCGCGTAAAAAGAATGAGGTCTAATTTATTATAATTCACTATGTAATATCAGTTTTTAAATGTTGTTTGTGAAATATGTCTATAATTGTTTCTAAGCATGGTCTTAATTCAAGATCACAAGCACCTAGCACAAATTTTCCATCAGGTGCTTTAAAATAGTCCAATCCACGACCTATTTTGACTATCCAACCATTACTGAATCTAAAACAAAATTGAGGTAATAGTATCATGTAATAAATTTCATTAAATATAAGAATATGCATTAACTTAATTTTCTTACAATATTTGTCGATCGTGTAAAGTATCAGAAAATTGAAATTCAAAAGAAATAAGATGTGACATTAAACTTTGTTTCAACTCTTCTAATCTAGCTTTTTGATTCTTTCTATCATCTACATCCACAGTTGTAACCAAAGATATTTTAGATAATGCATGACACTTCTTGACTGCCAATTCGCATAATCTTACCAAATTCTGACACTAAAAATAAATCAATTAATATAATTCAAACAATAATTAGTACAACCATATTAATACTTATGTATAAGTATTAATAATGATGTATTATTACCTGATGAAATGCTCTTATGTATGGGTCTTCAATATGAATATATGTAACTGTCGCATCTAAAAATCTACCAAAGACAGTTCCATAACCATGTCCTATACTTCCATTTTCAATTTTAATTAATTCCCTGTAAGTTCCAGCAGCCTTCTCTTTTTCAATTAAACTCTTTATTTTCTCTGCTCTGTCTAGATACTCTGATGCCTTGGTAGCAAAATGTTTCTGCCTAGCTGAATCCCTTGTCTCTGCATTGTTTCATTACTAATTTTTAAAGTAATTCACGAGGTTGTAAACATATTTAAAGGTATAGTGCATGATTTATAGAAGTTTATAAAAGTATTAGTTATAGAAAAGTAATTAATAATAATATTTATAATATCAATACCTTTCATAGAATCCAGTAGTATTTGCACACCTTCTTGATACAATACCAAAGCCATTGTGTATTGTTTATTATTGTCCTTCTCAACAGCTCGTTTTAAAATTGAAGCAGCAGCATTTTCCATTGTGCATATATATTCTATAAATAATTATTTATATCAAATCACAACTTATTACATATACTTATATTCAAGGAGTTTGTAATAGAACCAATATATATTTAGCAAGCAAGTAACATGAACTAACAGATAAGTAATATTTTAAAAATTGTGATGTACTTCTGATATTGATATAATTTATCATTTATAGTAAATCAATCTCAGATTACTTTTATGTCAACATAATGATATATGTTATTATAATAACGAATAAATACATCTTATATAATTGTAAGAATCGAGAAGACATTGCTAAAATATTATAATCTTTTTATAGACTAAAGATAAAAGTATAAAATTTGATTTATTATTTTTAAATTATCATGTATTTGAAATATAATCGATTCTTAGATATATCGAAATGCATTTCGATTAATAGTAGTCGCAATGCAATGATGGCGTCCACGTATAACGTAATTCAAACCTAACCTAATAAAAAAGGAATCCTAAATTTAAACGAATCAAACAAACTATACAAGTAATGATACTTCAATCGCGTTTACGTAAAATTTTTTGATATAGAGTAAAATTATAAATGATTTATGTTTGCATAAGACTAACCTGAGGTTCTTTTTAAAATGTAGAACTTTTGGTTTACAGGTTTTTATCCAAAATGCAATGACGTTTTCAAACTGTTGGTTACATGCATTACATGGGAATTCTGTGTATGTGTGCGTGCGCGGGGATTTTAATGAAAAAAAATAGTACATTGCACTTCACGTACACATAAAACGATTCTTGCATTGACCAGTGAAAAATAACTATGTAAATAAGTAATGTTACTTCAATTTTAATGAAATATGTTTAAAATAATAATGTGTGTGAATAAATGCTCAAAAGAAACAAGTACTTTTAGTGAAAATTTATAATGCTGTTTATATCATCATCAATTTTGAAGAAGATATAATGATTTTATAGTTTAACAAACTTTGTATTTATACTGTTTCAAATATTTATTACTATGTCAAATGTTAATTTTTAATTTAAAAACATTATGAAATCTAATAAAAATACTGGAACTGGTTCACTATGGGGGGAATTGCCAGCAAGAGAAACTCTGAAACAAGAAGTAATAACACCAGATATAATAGAAAATGTTTGGAGACAAGTTATGGAAGAGTCCAACAATACAGATTGTGATTTTCAAATGGATAAACAACCTGAATATATACAGTAAGCTTATATACAGATCAGAAATGATAATGGTTGTAATAATAAAAACAGTATTAAGATATTGTATTGGACATTATTTATTTGTAGATTGCCTATGGGAAATCTTCATGTATTAAATACCATAAATCTTCATCAACAATTAAGAATGATGGTAATAACTTCAAATAATTATCATTCTAAATAACAGGTATTGATATTTATATCTTATATACTTTAGGAAGAAGGAATGGTATTGGGAAATATGACAACAATTGACACAAATGATTTACAAGAAGGGAAAGAAACACCAAATTCATTTCATTTTTTATCTATGCAAAAGAAAAGGTATTGATGTTTATACATGGAGTGAGCATTTACATAATTGTACCATTTATTAACAAGTTATATCATTTCAGAAGCATATTTAAAGACTCTTCTACAATACACTATCTCACACCAGAAACAGCACGTTGCATATTAAGGCATGCAGTTATTATTCTTTTAGCACACATTGGATTTGAAAAATCATCAGATATTGCTATAGAAACACTTACAGATATTGCTGATCATTTTATAAAACGAATGACACTTTTAATAAAAGTTGCATATGAACAGAAGGATCATGGTTTTCCTGTAAGATAAATTATATTTCTCCATTTCATTATCTACTGTAATATTTATTAACTTTAAAAACAATAAATAGATGCTTTTTCTATAGGACATTGTAGAAAGGGTTTTGCTGGAAACAGGTGTTGGTAGTGTATCTACTCTTCATGATTATTACCAAGAATATGTGTTAAAATTTGAAGCAAACATGAAGAAGAAAGTTGAAGCAATGATGGAAAAACAGAGGCAACTTGAACTTAATGCTTGTAGTTCTAAGTATTTAATCACACCGAAGTGGTTATAGTATTTTATTTTAAAAAATGCATTTTATTTCTGTTAATGTGTACTCAATTTTTAGAATGGTTTTAGATGAAGCAGCAAACAAACTACAATTTGAAGAACTTGACGAATTTGGTAACGTGTATCGAGAAGTTCCAACTCTTCAATTGTTAGATCCTGAAATGGGCTTTCCTCCTAGTTTAGATGCTGGTTTTCAAATGTTATATAGCCTTGAACAGGATGAGTAAGTTACTTCAGTAACCACGATACCTTTTTCAATTTCAACCACATTATATCAATGATTGTAGATTGAATAACTTAGAAGTAGAAGAAGAAGAGGTGAACGTGAGTGATTCCCCGAGTGTTGGACAACGATCTGATACATCGACCGATAAAAAAAAGTCCTGATATACTTAATAATCGTATAATTATATTTATCTTTATGTTTACTTCCTGTAAGATAAAACTTTATAATAAAGTCATAATAATATTAATATTTTTTAAATTGCGTGTTAATTTTTTTGATGTACCAAGCAATATTAACGATCTTTACGTCATGTGTAGACCATTTAAATTATAGTAAAGCGACCTCTACCTATGCATAACCCATCGTCAAATCCCAGAATACTTTGCGAGGCCGTTGACAACACGTCAAAAATGGCAGATTCAGCACCTAGTAAAAGTGATATTGAGGAAATTTTTAAAAGATTAAGAGCTATTCCAACAAATAAGGTTTGCTTTGCCATTTTACCTTTAATTCCACAATATTGAACTCGAAATTATTTAAAAATGTGTTGAGTCGTCCTTGACAATTGTCTAATAGCAACGTCATATTTTCATTTCCAACCTGTAATTTTCCTGGAAACTTTCATTTTATGCTGACACGTATCATATATACTACAAAACAATTTACACTAACTTACACTGTAGCAATGTTATCAAAAATGGTTAATTTTCGTGTTAAAATAGATTTTGAAATTGTTAATTATATTTGTCATTTACAATTAAGTACATGATAAATGATATTATATTTATCGTTTATAATTTTACCAAAGTATTAATATGTCATTATGGTGTGTTTAGACATGCTTCGATTGCAATGCAAAAAATCCAGCATGGTCCAGTGTAACTTACGGTGTCTTCTTATGCATCGACTGTTCTGCAGTTCATCGAGGATTAGGAGTCCATTTGACATTTGTTCGATCCACTCAACTTGATACAAATTGGACTTGGTTACAACTGAGAAACATGCAATTGGGAGGAAATGCAAATGCTGTTAGTGTTTTATATTAATAAAATATATGACTTGTATAGTTACATATAATCTTGAAAATAATAGAATAAGTGATTTCTAAATTCTAGTGGCAAAGAAATTGACTATAGTTTTGTATTATTTATTAATAATTATCATTTTTATATTTTATTTTTTAGAGAAAATTTTTTGCACAACACAATTGCACAACAATGGATGCTCAGCAGAAATATAATTCACGTGCTGCTATGCAGTATAGAGAAAAATTGGCACAAGCATCTGCTCAAGCAATGCGACGCTATGGAACAAAGGTAAGGCTTAGGGAAATTGGTATGTATACACCTTAATTTAGAACATACATCAGTAATGATTAAAAATTTTATAATAAAAAATGTGATAATTATAGGTTTTTCTTCCTTCAACAAAAAATAAAAGAATGGTGAGCTGTAAAATTACTTGCATCAAAAAAATCTCATCAAGTTACTAACATTTCTTTGGTACTTCATTTTGAACAACAGTTTTTTTTAAATTTATTATTTTTTCACTTCATTTATTCTGAACAGTTTTAAACAATTTGCACAATTTTTGAGAAAGTGTTTACTGTGATACTTATAAATTATTGTAAATTACTTTATTACATGACTAACTCATTTAATGTGTGTGTCTTACACGAAATATGACATAAAATAGTATAAATATGACATAAATGTTATAATGTACTTCAGAAAAGAAATTTTTCAAGATGAAATCTTTTCAGCTACATTTAGATGATGGTCCAACATCGACAACTGAGGAACAAGGTGAAATTGATTTTTTTAAAGAACATGAAAACTCTGAATTACATCATAATGAGTCTTTAGTACATGATGAGGCAAATTTAATATCTCTCAGTAATTCTGTATCACATAATGACAATGTAGATAAAAATAATCAAAAGGATATGTCAGATATTACAGCTAACTCTTTAGGACCAAGTGTAAAATTATCCGATTCTACCTCAAGTTTAATATCTGAAAGGAAACCTACTATAGGAGTCAGAAAAGCTCAAGCCAAACGTCCTGGTGTGCGTATGCCACTAGTTATTTATTAATCGTTTATGTTCAATGCTATTTTAATTTCGAAAAATATATAAATCTTTATATTTTAATAACAGTTAGGGAAAAAAGGTTTGGGTGCTCAAAGGGTTAAAACAAATTTTGACGAATTAGAGAAAAGTGTCGTCGAAGCTAGTAAAGAATCACAGGAGAAGGATCGCCAAGAAACCGCAGAGAAGGAAAAGGAAGAAATCGCTACCCGCCTTGCTTATCGTTACGAACAGAATTTAAGCCAACAAGCTAAGAAAGTAGAAGAGAGAGCAAAACAATTAGATCCTTCTAAAGCAACACAAGCTGAACGTCTTGGTATGGGATTCAACACACGAAGGTAATAACGTTTAATCCTATTTTTTTTATTTATATTTATACATGCTTATGCACTTTTAAATACATGTTTCAATATAATCTAAAAATATCTTCGGAAGAAAAGAAACACCGTACCACAAACACAAATAATGTATATTTTTCAGTGGTGCAAGTCATTCTGCACTTGGTGACATGCAGACAATAACTCAAGAGACATCATCAAAAACTATAACTGCTTCTGAACCAAAACCAAGAGATATGGATATTGAACGAGATCTTTTTATTAGTTTAGACGAATTTTATGCGGCCTTATCAATCCCGTACAGTAGTAACAATAATAATAAATCTCGCAACGAGGAAGTAGTTGTTATTGCAGAACCAGAACCGCCAAAACGGACGACTCCTTTAAGCAAAGCAAATAGTAGTAAGAATGATAGCAAAATATCCGAAGGAGAAGCACAAAAGAAGTTTGGTAGTGCCAAGGCTATTAGCTCAGATCAGTATTTTCAGGATAGCAAAAATGACGATTCTGTAGGTTTATATTATATATTAATATTTTGTGCGAGTTTTATGTTTTAGTTTAAATAAATATCCTATCATTTTATTACAGTGGGAACGTAAAAGTAATTTACAACGTTTCGAAGGTTCGTCTAGTATTTCTTCAGCTGATTATTTTGGCACAGGAAGTTCAACGGCTACATCTCCAACGTCTTCTTTATCGATGCGTCTTAGTGGTGGAGGAGGTGGGGTTGTGGATTTAGATGATGTTAAAGAAAGTGTACGTCAAGGAGTAAATAAGGTCGCAGATAGATTAAGTTCTCTTGCTAATGCGGCTGTTTCTTCTCTACTAGATCGCTATGAGGTTTGAATGAAAACTTATGCATTTTATTAAGATTGTTACTAAACTTATATCTGGACACTTCTCGTCCATTGTTCGAAATTGTAAATAAAAACTTATAATTCAGCTTATTTGTAATTTTCTCACAAAAAATTATAGATATGAGATGTTTATGATAACTGGTAAACGAAAATTTCTTTATTAGTATAAAATAAATGTTTCCTTTTTTAATTTTGGGTTTATACAGTTTTAAAAAGCAAGTTCATCCAAATTTTTAACAATTTTGTAGCCGTGATGCGATAGTTATGATAAGCAAACACGGTTAATTTCTTCATGGTGTAAAATCAAATACAAATTTAAAAGATGCTCTAAAATATCAATGATGAAAATGGTTAAGGATTTGTACTAATGGACTCTTTACAACGTGGAATCGAAAAAAAATATGGTTTTCCATGATGGAAACAAACAAGAACAACGGTCATGTTGTCACAACCAGTGCCCATTATAGCATCTGGTGCAAGGCAATGTTTTATAAGCTCTTCACAAATCTCTTCAGGATCCATCCACTCATTGTTTGGTCCAGCCGGCATTAATCGCGCTCTTACAAAATCGACTACTTCACTGCTCGTCATCACGTCCCAAATACCATCACAAGCCAACACAACAAATTCCCAGTCATCTGTTATTTTAAATTCCTGAACTTCAGGAAACGCTGAAAATATGAAAGTAACATATATATATATATAAAACTTGATCTTAAAACTTCGATTTCTTTCTTTTAATTTTGTTTGTGACGTACCAGTCACGATTTGTTCTTGTGCCGATTTACGTTCGTTTCGTTTAAACATAAAGTCGCCAAGAGCTCGAGATAATGCAAGTAATCCATTAACTCTATTAAATTCGACCCAACCACCCGCGGCTTCGATTCTTTCGCGTTCATCTTTTAATGTAGGTTTATGGTCACGACTAAGGGGAACTGCACGACCATTAACACTTGCTACCGCTCTACTATCACCTGCATTTGCCTGTCAAATTTTATGAATCAAAAATAGAAATAAAAATAAAAATTATAACAAACTTACACTATATAAAATATTATCCTTAATGAGGAGAGCTATAACAGTAGTTCCTGCCTGCTCATCTTTAAGAGTTACATCATTTTGCATTGCTTTGTCTAATTCTAGAAAACCTTGTTGTATGGCTTGAACAATGTTACCAGCTTTGTACTCGCTTCTCTTAATTATGTACTCATGAAGATGTTTTCCCGCATGCTGTGCCATTGCTGCACCTATCAATATTATCTATCACTTCTTCAAGTATAGAAGTACATAGTTACAGTTATGTTATTTACTAAAACTTCTTATTTATGCCAATTATAATAAGACCTAAAACTTTCTTTTAAAGTACATTATCTTCCAATCTGTTTTAAGTTAACTAGTTTATAAAGTAAATAATATTCTTTTTGTTCTAAATGCATGATTTTACTGTTGATGCTGAATCTTTAAATTTCATGTTTTATTCTTACTCCCATGTCCATCGTATACTGCAAAGAATGCAGTACCAGGATCATCCGGTAATGAAAGTATATGAACATGGCAGTCTTCCATTGTAATACGCCATCCTTGCATACATGAACTACCAACTCGATACTTTGAATTTATACAATATGCAGATTTCTTTGTAGTCACAGGTTCACTGAGTGTTTGTCCCATTATCGTTCTTTTTTCAAGATTCTGTAATAATATGTTATGTATTTAAAACAATATATATTACATGTTTCCTCAATTATTAAAGTAAGGGTTAAAGGTAGGCTAATTATTGCTTACAACCTGTTCCTATTTTAATTACAAAATTTGCTTACAAAATTTTTATA
The DNA here is from genome assembly GCA_036983795.1 of Megachile lagopoda. NCBI lineage: Eukaryota > Metazoa > Arthropoda > Insecta > Hymenoptera > Megachilidae > Megachile > Megachile lagopoda. The sequence goes on along the minus strand of CM072790.1, from coordinate 13,325,419 downwards.
GAACTCCTATGAAAAATTAAAACGTACCAACAAACATTGAAGACTGTCTAACCTCTTGCAAAACTTTATACGCATCGTATCTTTCACAATTCAAAATTATAGAAATAATCTTCGATAATAATATTTCTGCGGAAATATATTATAATCTATCACTACGTCCTGATCTACTTATGAAATGTTAATTTGGCATTCAATCTCACCTTCATACGCTGTCAAATGAATATAGATCAATATAACCTTCTACACATCATTTATTTTATATAATGATGATAAACACAGATTTCACATAACTGTGATGGTTCTATAAAATTATATCCATCTGAGTTGAAGTTCATTATGGTTCATGAACAATTACCAACTGTTTCATAAGAATTATTAAAACAATTCAATTTATGTACACAAGTCAACAACAGCTGATTCCTACAACGGTTCGTTGATCAGACGCAATTATAGAGGAAAACCTATAGTCAATTCAACAAAAATAGACAGTCGAACATTGAGTTCTAAGGATAGAGCTCACTACTGTCGAATGATCCTCTCTTTCACTAAATCGTCTATAGACGAAAATATATGAATGGGGGTTCAAACACGTGTATTGTAATGCAGTAATTATAAATATTAATATGAATACTACAGAATGTTTTGTGTATGTAATGTATGGAAACTTTGTATTAGACAAAATTCTGTTAATAAACTTAAGTTAGAACAATTAGTTATTGTGGAAGGTTAAGATTTGAAAGTTTATAATTTTTATAAGTAAAATATAAATTTATAAGTGTGTTGTGTATATTGTATTTTACATACAATATACTTCATTTCTGAACATATTAGCGCAAAATAATTTAACAAACAATGGGACAAGATAAAAATTCTGAAACACATAGCATTCTCTCAGAATCTGAAACTCATCTGATAAAAAACAATATCATATGTTCTGAAGTTAAGAAAGATGAGAAAAGACATAAATGTACTTATCCTGGCTGTGAAGCAGCTTTTTGTAGACCGTCCCGATTAATGAGACACTTCAGATCTCACACTGGAGAGGTAATAATAGTTTCATATATTTTGGATAGTTGCAGGAATTACAAATTAATCATTTATTTCCTTTTTTAGAGAAGCTATAAATGTAATTATGCAAACTGTGATAAAGCCTACAGAAATGCTTGTCATTTGAAACGTCATATGGAGACTCATAGTAATATAAAAACAACGTATCAGTGAGTAAATCATTCTATCACAGATTTTATTTTTATCATTTCAACACATTTTCTATTTTGTTTAATTTAAGGTGTCCTGAGTGTTTACTGTTTATTGCTCATCGATATAATATGAAACGTCATTATAAAACACAACATGAACGTGGCAAATTAACTTGTAAAGAATGCAATGCATCTTTCACTAAAAAGTACCAGCTTAGAGCACATATAGCAACTCATAACCCAGTGCTACATAAATGTGAGAAATGTAATAAAAGTTTCACAAATATCACAAAATTCAAAACGCACAAGGCTACTCATGAGAAAACTAAAAAATATCCATGTACTAGAACAGGATGCAATGAAGTTTTTGAGAGCTGGTTGCTTTATCAAAGCCATTTAAAAACTCAACATGTAAATGGTATGTATTTATCAATATAATTTCTCTATATATAACAGACTAGGACTAGTGTTATTATTAAAAATTTGTTTTCTGTTATAACTTTAATTAAACAATTGTTTTATTTATAGATTACAAATGTAAGGATTGTGGTAAACAATTTTTACAGAAAAATCATTTAAAACTTCATTCTGAAGTTCACATGAAACACAGATTACTCATACCTTGTCCATATGAGAAATGTCCGCGAGTATATTGCTTCCAAAAAAATTTGGATCAACATATAAGAGTCTACCATTTAGATCAGAAATATGAGTGTGATATATGTAAGATAAAAATTACAACGAAACGAAGATTAACAGAACATATTCAGAAATTACATATGGTAGAAACAAGGATAAAAAGAACCAAAAAATTACAACGCAAAAGGAGAAAAGATGCAGACAAACCTAAAAAAAGTATGGTTTCTAGATTGACGGGAATTATATTACCACAAAAGATAGAGAAAGAAATATTAGAAAGAAAAGATTTCAATTTGGAAAAATTCATAACAGTATTAAATGAGAACTGACATTTGTAATCCATAAGTTTTTATGAAATAAAAATTTGTGAAATAAAAATATTGGTTATTTATAGCTTTTATTTCTATTTTGCAAACAGCTATACTATCCAATTTTAAACAAGCTTTGTTGATCTAAATTAAAATATTTTTTTCGATTTTAATACAATTTATGTTTTTGTTCATATAATTGCTGCAAATGATAAATGTAATTGGCATAAAATTATACTGGAGTAAGATAGGAATAATTGATTATATTTAAGGTACAACTTGTAATTTCATATAGATATAAAAACAACAGAAGAAAACATTTCATTGTCAAAGTTATAAAATTAAATATGTTATTACTTTATTAGTAAAATGTTAATGAATATTCTAAGCAGTGGATACTCATATTATCCGAATATAGTAAGTATCCTTATCAATGTCATTTCAAGATATTCAAATGATCATTAAATATCTTTGTTGAATGTAAATTACACTTGTATTTGAAGAGTATTAGCAAAACGACTTAATAGTTTTTGTTCAATTATCAATTTCAGCGACCTTTCAAACTTACATTTTTAATCTTCCATTACTTTCCCATAACTTTAAAAATTCAAACGATAATCCAGGTACTTGATCAGGTAACGGATATTACTTGTGTTATTTGTACTATTCAAATATCATTTTCTTTTTGTAATATCCGGATAGTATGAATATCTATTTAAATATGAACACCCGTATCGTTCCGCAAAATTTGGAACACTTATTTATGCTCCTATCGGAAGTACGTACAAATACAGAATATAACCATGCAAAATACTTTTTAACTCCATTGTTATAAATAAAGAAAGTAAGAAAATATTGATCATGGAAATTGTGACATCAATCACATTGAGTATGTAGTAACTTTCATTTTCTTTCGCTGTAGACTACAAAAACTGTTCGAAGCATTCCTAACCTCTAAAATAATTGTCAGGTGACAAGTTAATACATTCATATATATCGTCTCGAATTGGAGCTTGAACATTATTGATATCGATTTGAAAAGCGTTAGTTGGTATTACAGGTAAATGTCTGATAGTTTATAATTGCAACGCATAGAAATATAAGAACAGGACTTGAAACAGAAATGGAAAGTGAAAAAAAACGCTGTATAAAGATTTCTTGTATCATTGTTTAATCACGCATGCGTACTTTCTCATTGATCCGCGTTATGTTGCGATATTTTGAGAGCCTTTAAAAAGAGAAATATAAAAGCCTCATAATTCCCGATAGTTGTGTTTTCTTAATAAAATATAAATTTATCAATATATCAAATTGTGAATAACGTTTCAATATTATCGATATTTATCGCTATAGCAACTCTATTATGCATGTGCATCATTATGCGCATTGCATCCATCATGTCAATACGCATGCGTGATCACACAATGCATAAAAGATACAGCGTTTTATTTCTATTGCTATATATAGCTATTTCAACTTTTTGTGCACTATTCTTATATCTCTATGTACTATAAACGCGACGAAGAACGCGTAGGTGTAGGAGAAAAAGAAATACATGAATAACAACGTTTAAAAAACCAGATATTCCCTACTTGTTCACAAATATTTCTTAAGATACAAAGACTCCGTTAATTGTACGTGATAAACGTAATGGTACGAGTTTAAAATTCAAAAAATAGAACTGTTTGCCGTCAATTTTGTCTCGATTGTCTCGGCTCGCTTGCTTTTTACCGCTGAACGATTTTCGTACGCTCCACGTCGTCGATCGAACCATTTGAGTGCAGAGTAGTTCCGGAAGTGATCAAACGACAGGAAACGCGTTGGGAATTCGGATGAAATGAAGGATTCGAGAAAGAAAGAAATGTTACCTTTATTTTTTAACACTATTTAAAAAGTTTATTAACTGATACTGATCAAATAACAGTGAATCACGAATGATTTTCTCAATGAGAAGAACACAACCGTAGGGCACGCAACGTTTATTCGTTGCGTTCTACGATTGTTCCAAGACGGAAGAAATGCAAGAAGCGTTGCCGCGCTCATTGGCGTAATTGTCTGGGTTAGATTAGGTCATCTTAATTTACTAATAGTGTCTATAAATCATATTGGGCATAACCAAATATATTTTGTGAGTTTGGAAATTTGGAGAACTCGAGAATTTGAGGATGTGGTTATTAGAATTTGGGAATGTAGGGATTTAGAAATTTGAAAATTTTGAAGTTTAGGAATTTCGATGCTTGGAATTTTGGAAGTTGGACATTTGTAAATTTTGAATAACAGGAGTATGAAGTATCCTACGATTCCTGAACCACGTAGGGAGTTAAATTAATATTTTGAGGATTTAGGGCCACTATAATCCCTATCTGGTTACGCCAATGGCTGCGCTTTTCGTATTTCTCGTCAGAGTATCGAGGATCCGGGATCCCCCGCACTCAAATGGTCAAGCATTCTATAGTCGACAAACGTTGTCCGAGTATTTTTTCTTTTCTTTTTGAACCCTCTGCGAACTATAGTCATTTTTTATTGCGATTCATTGCAAAACACTTTTACATCATAAAAGACGTTCCATCGGCAGCTTGGACTTTATATGAAATTGATTTCTAAAGGGTTTACAAAAATACGATCGATTCGCGCGTTTGCAAAGAGCCAATGTGGACAAACTTTTGTCTTACAGGAGAAAATATAAAATATTGATCGATTATTGCGACGATATGTATGACAGAGATATATGTATATTGATCTATAATTTCTTTTTTTTTTCGTGCAATCAGATCACGAGCAACGCGAGACTATTTCTTCATTGCATTTATTTTGGATTACAATTTTGGGAATCATTGTTGCAATTGATTCGATCATGATCTTTTTAAACTTACTATTTTCCTTCGTTTTCCCTATTTGCCCAATTCTCATTCCTTTTACTATATCGAATAGGACGATGCGACGCGAAATTGAATTTCAAGCACGATGTGTAAATTTCATAAAAATAATGATTAGCCAATAAAAATATTTTTGCAGCGATTTATACGAATGCACGTTAGTTAAATACGAATTGTTCATTGGAACGAATGCAGGCTAACAGGAAATAGGGAAAACTCATTGCACCGTAAAGGATGAAATATTGATCGAATCATCGTCGGATTCAATTGGACATATTGTGAAATGTCTGAAACTAATCGGTAATCAGATGGAACGATACTGGTATGATTAAGTACGATCACGAATGGAATATCATGTAAAATACGAAGTAACGTTCAATGAGCATGAATGTATGATCGAACCAAGCAACGACAATAATAACGCGTTCAATGTAATTTTATTATAAAGAATATTGTATTTATTTTAATTCATCTTTGCTCAGAATGTTCGTATCCATGGCTGTGAATCGTATTAAAATTAGCGTGACTTTGTATTTGTTAGAAAAATATTTTTACATCTTTCAGTGTGATGATAGCGTGTCAACTTAAAACATGAATAATCCTGAAAACAGATTAATCGGTTGTTGATCAATTTTGAGCACAGATGAATTACAAACAACGTGTGATATCGATAAACATTATTGTTTTTTCTTAAAGAAACAAATCTACCAAAGTATACTATTACTATTTTGTACAGAGTCATACTTAAACAATTCACCGGTTTACAATTAACGATAAGCAGCGTGTACGTATTATTGTCGTACCTTGATTAAATAAATCAACGTTTCCCAATCTACAAGTATGGAGAGTATTCGAAAAACATTTTCTCTTTGTACAAAAGTTCCATTTACTTTACGGAAGTTCCTCGTAGAAAGAACAAGGTAGTTATCAAGTCCAAAGGCAGTTTGCAGATTTCTCCCTTACACTTCTAATATATAATTGTATCGGTTTGCATTTGTTTGGAACAAATGGAATACAATACACTGGTCCTTCTTTCTACACGACACTCAACTGTTTAAACTTCCAAATTTTTGCATTCTCAGATTACTAAATTTTAGAATTACCAAATTTTGAAATTTACAAATTTTTCAACTTGCAAATTCAAAATTGCCAATGAAAGCTTTGGTTACGGCGATAATCGAGGGACCAGTGTATTTTATACGTACATATCAGAAGTCGTGCTGTACAGTAAATAATTGAGACAATTACGTATCGTTATGTTGATTCAACAACGCGAACAAAACGATTGGGAAACGCTGTACAAAAAGAAAACTACTGTCTGTCTGCAAGTTCTGTTCCCTGTTCAGCATCGATCATCAGACACCATTGTGGTGATTGTCTGTCAAAATGGATATATTATTGGAGACCGTTCGAAATCTGTGCGTGTTACGACGAAAACGACGAATTTCGATCCTGTGCATTTGTATGCACCTGTATATCACCAGGTACAGTAATGCTCGGTTACAGTAATCGGTTCTAAGTTTGGCAATTTAGAAATTTGGGAATTTGGGGATTTGGGAATTTGGGGATTTGGGAATTTGGGGATTTGGGAATTTGGGGATTTGGGAATTTGGGGATTTGAGGATTTGGGGATTCGGAAATTTGGAATTGAGGAATTGGGGAATTGGGGAATTGGGAAATTTGGGAATTGGGCAATTTGGGAATTGGGAAATTTGAGAATTGGGGAACTTGGGAATTGGGAAATTTGGGAATTGGGAAATGTGGGAACTGGGGAATTGGGGAATTTGGGAATTTGGGAATTGGGAAATTTGGGAATTGGGCAATTTGGGAATTGGGAAATTTGGGAATTGGGAAATTTGGGAATTGGGAAATTTGGGAATTGGGAAATTTGGGAATTGGAGAGTTTGCGAATTTGGGATTTGAGGAATTTGGAGATTTGGGAACTTGGGAACTTGAGAATTTGGGACTATGGAAATTTGGACACTTAGAAATCCAGAAATATTAAATTCCCAAAATTAAAAATTCTCCAATTTAAAACTCAGATATAGAAATTAAGGGATTCAAAAGTTCCAACTTCCCGAATTGAGAAACTGAGACAATGCACACCCTTAGTAAATTCTGAGCGATAGAGTATAATTTCACGACCAATCGAGCATTACTGTACCGATCGCACAATTTTTACATATATAAGTACGTCAGAAAAGAATATGGGTGTTGATTGTGAACATTGTGTCGGTGTGAACGCGAAGTGAACGAACATAAGCGTGTCACGTATGTATGTATTTTGTGCATGCAACGATGACACGCGGATGGAGGGGCCACGTTAATTATGCTGAGAGATTAACAAATAAATATAATTATACACGTACATCGCGCGCGAGCTTGCACGCATTAAACCTAATCTCTAACAAATCGATATCATTTTGTTTTTTCTCTTTATAAAACAATTAAAATGAAACATTTGTACTTTAGCAGTATAGAGCAGTCGTTTTGTCGTACTTATTTACCTTAATAACATTATCGTCGTTTTTATATTATTTTATACATACATATGTAATATATTCTTTTTTGCATTAAAAAAAAAAAAAAGATAAAGGAAAAGAAACAGAAAAACAATTCCCGCCTCGCTTGGCACGCCATCATCCATCGTCACCGTCATCCTTCATCATCTCGATATATCGTATTATGTAGGCTGTTTCGTAAATCGTGTATCAATCAGAACAGAACAAAAAAAACAAAGATTCCGTGGCGGAAATAAGACAACCTTTAATTATCTATTGAACACACAGTTTTCAGTTTTTCTTGCTTCGAATCGTTATTTCTTTTCTTTTCGTATTGAGCATACGCATTGGCGTAACTAGGAATTTTGTTCGAGGACCATAGATAGCCACGTGGTATATCGACATATATATTTTATGGCCATTTGGGACGTGTGAGTGAATCGAACATGTGGTCGGGATTGAATTTGGAAATTTAGAGATTCGGACTTTCGGAAATTTGTGGACTTGGAAATTTGGGACTAGGGAAGACTAGGGAACGGGGAGATTAGGGAATTGGGGACAAGGAAATTTTGGGACTAGGGAATTGGGTGACTAGGGAACGGGCAGATTAGGGAATTGGGGATAAGAGAATTGAGGGACTAGGGAATTGGGGGACTAGGCAATTGGAGGACTAGGAAATTTGGGGATTAGGGACTTTGGGGACTAAGAAATTTGGGGATTAGGGAGTTTAGGGACTAGGAAATTTGGTAGTTTTAGAATTTGTGAATTTGGGAATTCGGGGACTTCAGAATTTGGGACTTAGAAATTTGAGGACTAGGGAACTTAGAAACATGGAGATATGATTATTTAGAAATTTATAAACTTAGAATGTTAGAAATTTCAAAATTAGATATTGACACATTTGGGAATTTATAGTTAGGGATATTTAGGGACTTAAAATTCTAAAATTTGTAAGTGTCACGTATTGCATGTCCACGTGATACATCTCCAAATCGATTAGAAGCCATTTTACGTTCTGGTAAAAGAAGCACCCCGGTCCAAATCTAGTTACACCAACGAAGATACAAGAATTTGAAGAGAATTTTCTTATTTTAGAGTCGTCTTATAGATGGTCAAGGAATCCTCTGTTTTGCGATTTATAAAACATCCGGTACAGGTATAGTACGCAGTCGATATCTCGCCTATATAAAAAAGAAGAGTATGTATAATATATGCGATACAGCGTACGCAACGGGATGCACGCTTGAGCTCAACTTATCTATAAATATACAATCATAGAATCAATATCAAACAAAATCGTGATTATTGCAATGTCCTGTCTTACGGGCGGAATATATATATTTAATATATTTACTATGTATATATATATATATTTTTTTTTATCTCTGAAATAAAAGAAGAAAAGAATAAAAGGAACCGCCATTTTGTTTCTTTGTTAGCGTTTCCCAATCTACACGAGACGAATTTAAGTCAGACGTACTGTTTGAACGGTCACACGCTCGTGTAAATATATCGGTATCGACGATAACGAATCGATAAGAAATAATAAAGAATTATCATAATCATATTCAATGCATACGATTATTTCGAATAATATTAATTGTAATGGTACATTGATTACGCAACGATTCCCACAGTATTATGTACAGATATTATAGCACCATGACCGAAATCTCAAGGTTAAAAAATAGCATTACGCGTGACGAAGAGCGGATGGAATAAGGGGACCGGAAACGAGACTGGATTTCGACGAGGAAATGTTTGAAGAGGAAAAAGGATGATGCGCTTCGGTCGGAACACGAGAGGAGCGTAAGAAGAAGAGGGGATGTTACGTTTCAGTTTAAACGATAATATCTCAATTACATCGTTCTTATAGTTCCTTTTTTTTCTTGATTACGCCAGTCAATCACTTTCCTATTCGATCTCTAAACAACACCGGCGAGTTACAAAATCGAACGAACTTACGAGATGAATTTTCTTTGCACTTTAAAAACGCGAGTCGCGATAATGGAACACCGTTAGCATCGAATGATAATCGTCTCGTGACGATATTTCAATAAAAATCTTACGAGAAAGCTTAGCGAACATGATTGACCGGCGGCTAATCGTTTATATTACAATAATAATAATAATATCGTTAATTAAGTATTTGGCCGTTTCAATTAACGTGTTCCAACAACGTTCACGAGAGTATCGCATAGCACACGATATTATGTAGCTAAAACTCGGCGAATAAGTCGTGGGGACTAGAAATTTTGAAAAAAACGAATCGCAATTCAAATATCACAGGAGGAAAATGTCGCGACGTTTTTCTCTCTTCTCTCATCGTTTCTTTCGTTTCTAGTTAATAATTAAAGAGAGACGATTAGGACAGCCACTAGATCGTTCGAATTATAGAATTTATGTACAACCAGCATAAAAATTCTCGTAGCATATACATACATTTATACCGGCTTGGAACGAAACAAAACTCTCTGACTACTCTAACAGCGAACAATCCTTGCCTCCCCTCGTATCGAATCTGCAAAAGCTAGTTTTTATCAAAATAATTATTCAGCCGATGTAACTTTTATTCTTAGGGAAAAAGTATTTGATAAAAAAAATCCTATGAAGCGATGGTTGATATTAAATTGATAGTTTAAAGTTATTGTTATTTTCACGTACTTTTGCAAGTTATTTATCAAATATTATTACATGGACATATTTATATCAAAAAGCAATTCTATGAACAGATCAGAACTGCTTTTATGGATCAACAGTAACAATACGAATAGTCCTGTCGAATTTGTACAAAATGGCTCCTAAAGTCTGTAAACGCAATGCCCTTAAAGTACCTCATTTAGCCAATGCTATTAAAACTGATAAAAATAATCATCTTCGAGCGACTTGTCTCGAAGAACTTCTTCGTAATGAAATGTTATGAAAGAAAGACAATATTTGTTCACCGTTAGAAGTCCTAAATAATAAAAAAGACTTTAATGTTTCGTTCCACCCTGACATATACCAAGACTCGGTTTACATATCATTGAGATTTTCCTCCTAGCATTGTCTCGCGACGAACAGGACCAGAGTAATAATTTTCAAAAGCTTTCTCGCTCGCTTTTCACTTTTATTACCGCATTTCCTGGCGCAGATCTGTTTTGGTAGATCGTAAGAGAGCCGAGAGAAACTATTCGATCGTTCGATTTTTTTCTTTCTATCGATTAAAAACGAGAAGGACATTCGTATTACACGTTTACGATCGCGCGTGCGCGAGTCTACACACGTGCGCCTAATAATTATCATTTCTTCGTTAATTTTAATAAGATCAAAGATGGCCTACCATGAATAGATCTACGCTCGTTCGACATAATGCGTTTAATAACTATCCTTCTTGCATATAGATTTATAATCTTTATATTTATATTTATATATATATATATATATATGTATATATATATATATACCTTTTGTTTTAATATATATAGACTCATATTTATATTATATTAAACGATGATATCCCTTCTTTGTTCAATATATTAATTAGGTATGATATGTTTATTCACAACTTGATGTGAGCGCTTAGAGTTGGAATTCTTTCTTTCCGTCTAGAAAATCGTGAAGATAGTCTTTTTTTTACGAAATATTTTCTTCCCTTTTAGCGACAGCGATATATCGACGTTATTATTATATTTAATTTAAGTACGACGCTAGATAAAACATTAATTTCTCTAAGTAGATAAACTTACTTCTTGTCATCCCCTCGCCCCCCTCCCCTCCCCCCTACCCCTTTCCCCATGATCTCTCACAATGAATATATATATAATATGTATATGTATATTAATTACATATATCGATACGCATTACATGCTAGTCATTGTCAGAGAATTATTAGCGTTCAAGAGTTTGAAGAGTTTCAAACATATGCTCACTTCAGGATTTCATCAACAATCGGAAAACGATCTTTTTCTTTTCGGCCGTAATCGATAACAAATATTAACAATTTCAACGCAACAAGTACATTACATATATATTATATATTTATATAAATATATACGATACGTAACGTTTTAATCCTTTCAACTTTCTTTCATTTGTTCTCGTTTCTTTTTTTTTTTCTTTTTTCTTTGCCTTCGAACGTACACGATGTGAAATATCTTTGATTTAAAAAACACATCACCCAACGAAAGAACAGCATCATGTTCGTGGAAAACACGTTGCTCTCCGTTTTTTCTTTATTTTCCGTGGAACACCCTGAAGCGACGCAACGATATCTATTTAAAAGGTAATTCACTATACTACTTGTTTAAGTAATAAAAATAGAGATTGCATAGATTGAGATTCGTAGCGGATGCATCTAGACAGACACGTCCTATAAAAGATTTCCTTCTTGAGCTTTTTAATATAGCATGAAACATTTTACCTTTTTTATTTTTTCTTTTTTTCTTTTGTCGTTATATCTGTAATAAGTGTATAAGTGTTCAGTTTCCGTGCGCGCGCGCACGCGCACGTCGCATGCATACATGTTAATACCACTATGTGATTCGTTTGCGCGAGCATGCAGTTGCCTGTCGATTCACAGTTTTCTAGGAGAATGGAAAGATCGTTCGGCTTATTGTACGGAACAGAGGAGAGGAAAAAAAATAGAACGATAATGATACGATATTATATTCCGATATGTCTAACGAAGTTCGACGTTACGTCTGCTACAGGTATCCGTGATAGTTCGACAACTGGTTTCGACAGAACGCTGCACGCTATCTGTTCCGTTCCTTTGAAAATGATACGATCCACGGTAGTCAAAAATGTCCGAAAGATTCGCTCGAGAATACTCCTTTCAGCGGGATAAATCGTAATAAACATGCCTGTAAATTGATCACGATTTTGTGCTATCTTTTTTAGACGCGACCAGTGTTCGATCACTGCGTCGCTTTATTGCAATCAACGATATGCGCATGGACCAACGTGACACGAAACTTCGTTTCCCTTCTTCATCGATTGAGTATTTTTAATTGCTTCGTGTGATGTAGCGCGCGATACTGCATTACGAATGGTACAAATCCTTCTTTTGCTTTCATTACACTCTAATTATGGCTGATCCAGAACAGTGATGGGCAATTACGAGGGTTAGGGTGCGTTTACGCTAAGCGAACGGCTAAATTTTATCCCATAAGCCATTTTTAAGTATCGTTAACAAAAATTTTAGTCGCAGACTGCAATATTAAAGATGAATCTCGTGTAAGATAAAAATTTAACAGACTGTTAAATAAAATCTAAAATTCACTATCATCTAAACTGGACAGATTTGTATTTAATACGTATATCAAAAACAATCACATTATTCATGGAATGGCTTAATATTTAATTTCATCGAATTCCTATGTATTACTTTCTTACCATACCTCGCAAAAAGTCCCGTAAGAATAGTATTACCGTCTGACTTGCTAGTTTGATACCAGTCTCATATATGACCACTTTGATCAATATGTTACAGCTCGAAAATATAATACACGTGAATCGGTATGTCTTTCATTCCGATCAATTAGACCAACATTCTTCCATTAAATCTGCGAGACTTCTTGCGAAGCATGCATAGTACTAAACACACCCTTCTACGAGTGGAGATACTCGCACACCTCATATGCATGTTCATGTAAGATCTTCGGTGGGCATTTGCCCGTCACTGATCCAGAACGAGACAGATTTTTTACGATCGTGAAAAAGATTACCGTAATTTAATCAGTCCGACAAGATTCTAAGAATCATTGGTGTCGACACGTAATTGCACCATTCGTTTCATCGTTACCGAATGAGTAAACCTCTCTCATTTTCCGTTTGAAATCAGCAGCGTGTACCGTTCGCGTCTCGAAACGATCCATCTTCCGTCCGCGTGTCAATGAAACGAACAGCGCACGACGGATCCGTCGAGATCGAGCCGTTAAAAACGCGCCAGATCAGCGATCCTTAGGCGTCCTTTCCAATGGAACCGAGCGTCGTCTCGTCGCACCGTTGTACATCACTGCCAGCTAGCGAAAACAAATCGTTCTCGAAATGTTCGAGCCCACCGGCTTGCGCGGCGAGCACCGCCAATCAGAGAACATTCTCTCTGGCAGGGCCGTTCGTTTTCGTCGAATTAACTCGATGTACTCTGAAACATTCTGCAAAGACGATTTCCTCGATTAGGATATCTTCGATTCGTCCGGCTGATTGGCGAATTGAATTGCAAATCGACGATGTGGGTTACCGAGCACGCGAATTAAAACGCAAACACGGATTTATGGGGCGTGAATCGTACACCGGTGAAATTCGTGGACTTGGATTTCGGCCATTTTGTTGTCGAGCGTGAGAGTGTAGGGATTTGGGGATTCCGGTGGTTGCAAATCCGAGGATTAGGAATTTGGAGACTTTCAAATTTGGGGTTTTGAAGATTTGGATACTTGATTAGAGAATTTTGTAATTGGATGTTAAAAAATTTGGAAATTTGAAGATTCGGGAGAGTGGAAATTAGGAAATCTAATACTGATAATTTAGCAATTTGGAAATTTGGGAAGTTCTTTAGGAGGGAATTTGGGGTCTTAGAAACTATGAATGTGGAGATTTAAAATTTGGGACTTCGGGGAGCTAGGTACTTGGGAATTTGAGAATTAGTGACAACGAGCGCTCATTAATGCTTACATATCAAAGCTTTATAAATCGCGAGAAGGAGAAATATCAGGAGAGATATATCACCTCTTCACTGAAGATCTTCCTCGCACTTGGGAATGTCAAATATCTCGGCAAAGAGAGGTGGTAATTTGAGCTTGGTCCAGTTCCTTCTGAACCAATCGAGGAGATTCGCGTGTCTGGCACCCAGAGCTCTCAATTCTGGTATCCTTTGTGAAACGCTCGAGACACCGGAACAGCCACCCGCCGAGGTAGCCTCACCGGAAACCGTGTGATTTCGTAACGCTTGAACCTTCAACGCTTCCAGAAGACGATCCTGAAGCCTTTGCACCGCCTTCACGTCGTTCAGGCCTGGTCTCTCGCCCAGGAGTACAGCACCGGAGAACAGGCCCAACTCCGTGTCCGATAATTGGTGGGCGTTTAGGGCCGATGTGAATTGCATCAAAGCGGACACAAAGTCTGGCTGTTTTGTTTCACATCGATCGATTAATCAGTTGTCTCGTTTCATTTGGTGAAAACGACTTTAATTAGTATATGATACTAACATATATAACGTATTAGTACGTGATACTAACATACGTATTAGTACAAGGTGATACAATAGGTATTAGCACGAGATGATACTAACATACTATGTTAGGTATTAGTACAAGATAATATACGACGCAAGGTATTAGTACATGATAGTCACATATGTGGTACTAGTTCAAGATAATATTCACATATGTGATACATTAGCATAAAACTATACGAGGTATTAGTACAAGATGATATTTAGATGCTATGTGAGGTATTAGTACAAGATGATATTGACATATGTAAGCTTTTGTTAAAGACAGAACATACTCTAAGATGATGCTAACATACTGTGCAATGTGTTAGTACATAATGATACCATACTATGTAATCTATTAGTACAAGATGACTACATACATACTAACAATCTAACAGTTCTGTCGTTCATTTTGATTAATCAGTTATGACAGAAAATTCACAAAAAATATTAAGAAACGCGTGTCTATCTTGAAATACTATGCGTGAGAAGTGTACTATATTTATGCAGTAAATTGCAAAGTAGTTAAAGATGTTTACCTCGTACATCAATTCCATTTGCTGCCTAGTGATACAAGTGCCATCCTCGAAGGTCATGGAGCTGTCGGTGGTCATTTTCGAAATGTGGCTAAGCCAGACCTCGAAAAAACCGACCTTGATTAGGATCAGCTGATCGTCCTGCGAAAGATCGCAAAATCCTGGCACCCTTTTGGCAAACTCCACCACCCTCTGCACGGATGGCGTCACTCTGGTGGCGAATTGTTGCCAAAGCCAAATCCTTTGCGATTCGACAGTTTCCGCCGTCGAGGATGCCGCTTCTGGGTCCTCTGGACTGGCCGGCTGCGAAGAAGTACTCGCCTAATCAGCAGGATTATAAAAGAAACAGGCTGGTTGCTGCCAGTTCCAGTACGAGCCACTCTAAAGGCCACAAGCTGAAACGTGTTGCGATTCACGCACCGACATCTTGGATCATGATACTGTTGCATCTGTATCAGTATATCTTCACTTTACTGATTCTTCAGTTTCGTTATGATATAATTTGTTTGATATCTATGCAAATCATTGTCAAATATGATTCACAAATATAAATGTTCGTACACTGCAACTTAATGTGACTTTTAGACTTGATTTTTCGACACTTAGGTACGAACTAATTCGGTACTTTGATTTTCGCTAGCTCCACATGTCACTACTGTTGTTGCTATCAATATCTACTGGTTCTAGCATCATAAGACTTATGGGGACATGCTTGTGTTCGCTTAGAACAATCCCTTATTAAAATACCTCCAAGTGTCATCAAGTGTGATAGCAGTACAGTTACTCAGAAGACGTAGGAGTCGACGTGGGAGTCGCAACACGTTTCGCAGAGCAGACCTCGCGTTAACAATTTGTAAATTTCTTTTTCTGAACTTACCGGTATTATCATCGGTTTCCGGACGATTCCTCTCGTTGATTCTTCAGTGAAGCCACAATGAGCGTGATGCGCCTGGGAGACTTGAAGTATCACGTCGTACACAGCCAACTGTTTCACGTCTGCGTCTGACTGATCCGCTTCCACCACTGCGGCTGGTGGCACACACGGTATGGCGTTTTGACCCTGACCGCTGCTGTTGTTGTTATTTTGACTGGTGTTGTTGTTGTTATTATTGTTATTGTTGTTGTTGTTATTGGCAGCGCCGGGAGAGGTTAACTGTTGGACACCCGTGGTCGCTGTCGTTGTCGTGGTGGTCGGGACAGCGTCCTCGGGACCACGTTCCCTTGAACGCTTCGGCACTCTGCCGTATCTTACAGCTGAAAGTGAATTGCATTTGAAACTTTACGAATTTGGATATGTCAGATCAGGATCGTAGAATTATGGGAAGGGTTTTATTTGAATAAAACAGGCATAAAATTCAACTCTTTTCTTCTAGAATAAAGGCAAAAGTCACTTGCTAACTTTTAAAGAGGGACACATAATTTCTCTTTACCCTTATCGTGACCAGCTCTGGCTAAATGATATAGGTCATTAACCCTTTCGCTAGCGAAAGTAAATTTATAACACTTCGCAGGGAACCGTAATTGAACCATGACTTTGAGCACGGTACGAGGGAAGAAAAAGAAAGGAATAATCATCCGGGACCAAAGTTTTCCATGCATCCCCTAGACTCATTAATCATTTCGAGTTCGAAACTTTTTTTAAAGTAATCGCGAATAAATTTCTGCTCTTCTCGGTACGTTTCTCGTGTAGATAGATTGTGAAACGCATTTGCATGCGCGATCACGAACAGAAAGTTGATTCAAGTTACCTGAGATAAAGGGCTACATAAATTAATTCCTCTATGATGAATATTCGCTAAACGAAACTTACAACATCATTAGTGGGTTATTGTGCTGTAGTTTAACTTTTACAATACAAAGCACTTTTTTTTATATAGATTGTTAACAAAGTCTACTTCGTTTTCGTTAAATAATTAAATATCTGTGATGTCCTAGATTCCTATGTCAGTGACATTTTATGATAAAACTACAAGATAGAAAGTAGGTAAAAATTTCGCAAGTTTTAAGGAGCAATTTATTTTGACGATAAATCTTGGGATATTAACGCGACGGGGTAAAACACCCTCATCTCCCGATACTTCGAAATTTAATATTTGACAGCGTTCATCGGGAGAATCGGGTCGGATAATAAGGGATGCAACTTTTCCCGAGTTTTGTTCCGGTCACTTTCATCGCGTTCGCTTCTTAAGCGGATCATAAGACCGCAGCCAGCTTATTACGATTTCCTCGACAATACGAGAGCGAAAAGCTCCGACGGTTGCCTATTATACACGGCTGCATATTGCACGATGAACTTTGACGTTTAATTATGCACGCGACTTCCCTTTCAGAGTTTACTTTGCCCTCTTGGTCGTTGACGGCCAGCGGAAATTCCGCGAAGTATTATAAAAGACGCCGCGGTAACCGACGCCCGATATAAAGAGGCTACAGCTTTATTTCGTAGCCGTTTATTAAATTTATCGTATTTGGAATTTCAGGAATTCCAGCAATAATCTGGAGGAAACCAATCACGGAGGTCTATGCCACACTCGAGTGTGTATCTGTCAAACTTTCCAGCGATATTTCAACGAACGTGGGGTGCAAGTTTTTATTTCTCGTTTTCGAAGAGAAATAAATTTCTCGACACGAAATTCATTAACTCATCGCTGTCAAGCGATACTATTCGTTAAAGTGATACTCTCGTATTTTCAATACGTTTAATGCTTCGTTATATTCAATTAAAGATATGGAAAATATGTTTTGGCCTACCCACATTCTCCATCAATGTGTACGAAAGGATATTGATTAAACAGATGTAATTTGGGCGTTTCCCCGATAGACATATACCGTTCAAACATACATCGTTACTCGTTCATATAAAATTCTTCTATTTATCGAGTGGAAAATTGCTTTTGTAATATATTTACGTTCTTTTATCTTATTTGCAATTTGCTTCGAAATAAAATCGTTTGTATCAACTTTGTGTTTCGAATGAGCACCGCAGGCTACGGGTTCCCAATGTACAGCAGAATCATTGTTACAATGTTAATTTGAAGAGAATTGTTCATGTAAAACTTGTAGTATGCTTATCCATAAATTCTTTTAACGAGAGACAGTAATCAAAGTGTAGGTTTTAATGTTTAAGTTAATCATCTAGTAGTAGTTGAAGTTGGGAGCAGATTGAGAACCTCCGTATTAGGGCAACGGTGACCCAGACAAGAGAAAGCGTGTTGAAAAGTTGGAAAGACAAAGTGAATTGTTACTTACAGTCCCTGGACATGCCGACAGCTAGGCACTTCTTAAATCTGCAGTACTGGCAGCGGTTCCGATTTAATCTGATGACAAGACACTTGCCGTCCCTCAGACACCTGTATTCTATTTGCTTCTGAATGCTTCTCCTGAAGAAACCCTGTGCAAAAAGTTAAATAACGTGGTTAGCGGAGACCTCGTTGCTTTCTATGCGAGTTTTGTCCACGTACGCGATTATCAAGATGAAAAATTCGCATCGTGACGCGATCCGTTGTCGCTCGTTAAACGCGCGATGTTCTTTTCGCAATTACATAAGTTTATCGCATTAGATTTTGCGCGTCATTTATTCGAATGACGAGTTAATTCGTCGTAAGAGGTTAGAGGTATCGACCCAGCGTTCGAAGAAACGGAATGAATACTCGCACGATCGACGATTAATTTTCCCCGTCTCGGCGTGGATTTAGGGCTCGTAAAAGTGTCGTTCGCGGGGAGAAAGGACAGGGAAAAAACGAGCTTTCCAAAACACCAAGACAGTCCCATATTGGCTGTACCGTTTCTGGGGGGTGGACGTACTTCACTGATTTATGCGACTCGATCCTTTTATCGCTTTCACATAAACGCCCGGTAAATAAAGTGCGGGATTTTACGGGGAATGGAAATATGCGGACAAGTGGGAGCTTGCACTTTTCACATCAAATAATGAAATTCTATATAATCGCGAGCTGGGAGGAATTGGAATTTAGGTATTTGGGTTTAGGAATTTGGGATTTGGGAAATTTGGATTTGAGGATTTTGGGATTTAGGAATTTGGGATTTGAGAAATTTGGGATTTAGGAATTCGAGATTTAGGAATTTGGGATTTGAGGAATTTGGGATTTGAGAATGTGGGATTTGAGGAATTTGGGATTTGAGAAATTTGGGATTTAGGAATTCGAGGTTTAGGAATTTGGGATTTAGGAATTTGGGATTTAGGAATATGGGATTTAGGAAGTTGGGATTTAGGAAATTGGGATATGAGGAATTGGGGTTTTAGGAAATTAGGATTTGGGGAATTTGGGGAATTTGGGCATGTAGGGGTTTGGGATTTGGGGAATTTGGGGATATAGGGGTTTAGGATTTGGGGGATTTGGAGAACTTGGGGATGTAGGGGTTTGGGATTTGGGGGATTTGGGGATGTAGGGGTTTGGGAATTTAGAAATTTGGGGATTTAGGAATTTCAACTCTAAGTATTGTAGAAATTTAGAAATTTAATAACTTAGGAGATTTGGAGACGTTGGAATTCAGTAATTTGGGAATTCAGGGATTTGGAAATATAGGAATTCGGGAAATTGGGAACTTAGAGATTTTTAAATTTATAGATTTAGAAATTCGGGAATGTAGAGATCTAGCAATATAAAAATTGTTCAAATTTAGAAATTCAGGAATTTATGAATGTCAAAACTTTGGTGTTACATTTGGACCTCGAGATTTGAGAATGTAGGTGTCTAGAAATGTGAAAATTTAGGAATTGAAAGTGCTTAATCTCCAGGGCTACACATCACAGTAATTCGTTATCGTGGCCATTAAGGTATCCAGCGTTACTAACAAACGATCGCGAAAGTTTGGAAAATTGATAGCGTTATCGAATTACATGGCACAAGAAATCGATAAAACAAGCAATTTCCTGATTTCATGCTAGTGCACACGCAGCAGGAGCTAGGAGGCTGATATCCTGGCATCGGGTACGGACCGTGCTTATCTGCAGCGAGTAGGAAGCGAATCTCGCGTAATTAATTTAAAGCCAAGACTGTACCACTCTGCAGATTCAGTCATTGCTTTTCATTTCCGAGTCGATTACCATCCAACTGCGCAGCTTCTGAATTATCTCGAGTGTTTTCTGATGGCGAGTGGGTTTGAATGAAAAATTTGGTACCGGGGATCAAATCGGGAAACTGATCAAGGAAATCAATGTCAAGCAACCACTTTTACCATATTATAGGTTATGATCACTCTAAATCAATTCTGATATAAATTTACTAATGTGAAAAC
This sequence comes from Megachile lagopoda, assembly GCA_036983795.1. Taxonomy (NCBI): domain Eukaryota; kingdom Metazoa; phylum Arthropoda; class Insecta; order Hymenoptera; family Megachilidae; genus Megachile; species Megachile lagopoda. The sequence goes on along the minus strand of CM072790.1, from coordinate 13,304,909 downwards.
TGAATAATGAAAATTAAAAAGTTATCCACGCTTTGTATTCGACGATCCTTGATTGGGAGGATTATAATTAGAAGTGAACCCAAAATTCAATTGCGATGAAAATACGAGCCTGGGTTATCAAGTATGAACTGTAGGGTGTGTCACGAGTGCATCATGAGCTGCGTCACGAGTGCGTCGCGTGTATGTTAGGAGTGTGTTACGAGTGCATCATGAGCTGCGTCACAAGTGTGTCACGAGTGCGTCAGGAATGTGTCACGAGTGTGTCACGTGTGTGTCACGAGTGAGTGATGAGTGCGTGATGAGTATGTCATGAGTGTGTCACGAGTGCATCATGAGCTGCGTCACGAGTGAGTCATGAATGTGTCACGTGTCACGAGTGCGACATGAGTGCGTCACCATATTGTAAGACAAGGGGTCAAGAAACTAACAAATTTCTTAGTCGTAGCACACGTACACATATGTGTACATATGTATAATAAATGTAACAGCCTATCCGAAAATGAATTTGATCTGAACGAATTATTTCGATCCGTTCGTTCCAGTTCAAGTGTCGTTTCCCGTGCTAAATAAGTCGATCCCGGTTTAGAATAACACTCGATACGATGGAAGTGGTTTAAAATCGTCGAGCCGATGAAAATTGCCAACCGGATCGATTCCCGCGTGTTGCAACACTTTAAAGCGGTGCAGCTTTTATTAATTATCGAGCATTAATCTCAATTCAACGCCGGTTGGCCTCTTTTGTGTTCAGCAAAGAGCCCGCGGAAGCTACGTTACGCGGCTACGTACGAAAGTTCCGTCGGGTCGTTTCTACCCCGGGCACATTAATCATAATACGTCGCTTATTAAACGAGCCGTTTCTGTTGGCCACGGCAACGAGGTCAACCCCGACTCGCCGCTGAAACACGGCTCCCGGTCGACCCCTCGCTTCGTTAATTTCCACCTAACCTCTGCATTCTGCGTATTCTCTTTACGCGCGTGTCTCTACAACCTCCTACACTCTCGGTATATTACATTCGCTGCGCGCACACGTTACAATTAAGTCCTTTCAAGGAGAACTTCATTCATCGTCCTCTAAGTTACTCTGTGACGACAAACCTCCATCAATTATGGATCATTTGTATTGTCATGTTATTTGGATAATTCGAAATGCATCCAGCTTTAGGGAGAGGAGATATTTGATAATAATTGTAGATATGTTTACTGTGAATTTTTGATACACAAAATTAGGTAATTTGTGGATAGTATTCAAGTTTCTGCTATGAATTTTTAGACTTTGAATTTTCATATACTCAATTGAACTATGTAATTTGGGAATTTTTAAATTTAGTAATTCTCAAGTTGGTAACTTAGATCCCGAGATCGTCAAATCTCTAATTCTTCAAATCATAGGATCAACAAATTCCTAGATTTGAAAACTTAAACTTGAAGTTTATAAATTTTAAAATTCGTAAATCTCCAAATTCACAAATTTCCAGATCTTCTAATCCCTAATTCTTCAAATTTCGAAACTCCCAAATCTCTATATCCTCAAATCCCTACATCCTCAAATCTCTTAGTCCCCAAAATCTTTACATCCCCAAATACCTACGTCCCCAAATCCCTACATCCCCAATTTCCTACGTCCCCAAATTCCTACATCCCCAAATTCCTACGTTCCCAAATTCCTACGTCTCCAAATTCGTACGTCCCCAAATCCCTACATCCTCAAATCCCTACATCCCCCAATCCCTACATCCCCAAATCCCTACACCACCAAATCCCTACATCCCCAAATCTCTACATCCCCAAATTCCTACGTCCCCAAATCCCTACGTCCCCAAATTCCTACGTCCTCAAATCCCTACATCCTCATAATTCCTACGTCCCCAAATTTCTACGTTCCCAAATTCCTACGTCTCCAAATTTGTACGTCCCCAAATCCCTACACCCCCAAATCCCTACATCCCCAAATCCCTACATCCCCAAATTCCTACGTCCCCAAATACCGACACTCCTAAATCTCTACATCCCCAAATCCCTACATCTCCAAATTCCCAAATGCCCAAATTTCCAAATCCCAAATCCCTAAGCCCCTAAATCCCCTTCAAAGGATCCTCTTGCAAATTCACAAAACATAGGTTTGAAAACAAATGTTAAAACTCTTGCTACATTTCAATATTTAATATACCACCATTTCATTTTGACAATACAATAGAACTGTTGCATCATCTCATTTAAAAAACCGTAACATACGATAACACGATTCTGCTTTTATAATACAATGGTTTTATTTTACCATTCGATTAAAAAAAGGTATTACATGATGGATGAATTTCCAACCGACCGGTGGTTACGATCACGTTAAAAATTCCGATATTGCTTTTATTTTAGTCTCCACAACCGCAGATTTATTACGACCTGCACCACAAAACCAAAAAACCGAATTCGGTGTACGTATAATAACTTTATCGAAACATTCCTGTCGGAATCAGTCCTAATTCTTCGACGTATCGACACGAAGAGAATGAATGCGGTTAGAGAAAGAAATACACCTTTCACTGATTCATACATACTTTATTTACACGATTTCGCTTTTACACGGGCTTTAAAATATCGGGCTTAAAAATAATCTGGTAAAAGTGAGCATTTTTACAATACGAATGCAAGGATAGAACTTTTATATTTTAGATTTCATTCATTGGATTTTGTTGTGAAACTTTGATTGCCATATTTCTGATATTTTTCTGGTCGCGATGAGAACAAACACGAGTTAACTTCAATTATATTTACTAGTTTAATTGAGCATAATTTTGATTTATACGATTTCGACTCACACGAGTTTACCTTACACGATTTCCATTTACACAATTTTCATTTAGACAATTTCTACTTACACCATTTTTATGTATACGATTTTTATTTACGCGAGTTCGATTTATACGATTTTTATTTATGCGAGTTCGACTTATACGATTTTTATTTACGCGAGTTCGACTTATACGATTTTTATTTATGCGAGTTCGACTTATACGATTTTTATTTATGCGAGTTCGACTTATACGATTTTTATTTACACGAGTTCATCTCACACGATTTGAAATTACACCGTTCTCTGAGGAACCTATCTCGACCGTAAATCGAGGGATACGTAAAATAAAGGCTGAAAGAATGGAGAAGGAAAAAAAATATAGAAAAGCGATAAACGAGATCGGTTGAAGAGTCTTCTGGGGACAGTGTATATCGGAATGATGAAGCAACGAAAATAATGGAAGAGACTCGTAGGCGTACTCGACTCGTCTACGTATCGGTTTATTGGTCTATTACCGACGATATTAATTAATGAAAGCAGACTGCGACGGTGCGTTGCATCGACGATGCATATCCGTCGGTCTAAACGATGAGGATAGAAAGCGACCAGTTACATCGTGCAATAATAATAGTATTCGATAGCGTGGCTCGACCTGTGCTCGTTGCTAAAATCGATACGCCACGTTCCATCAGCTCGTACCGCTGTTAATGGAAATAAAAATATCACGTTCAATTATTTTGGGAAATTAAAATTAACGTTCTCTGCCTCGTTACTGCTTTAATAGCTTACGAAATACTCACGACCTTTGTATATTCTTTATGAGATTGATGTCAAACAAAAAGGGGTTGTTAAAGTTTTTAGTTCTTTATTTCGTTCTCTGTTCAATGGTTCGAGTTGGGATGGTAATGAAATTGGTATGCAATTTTGTTGGAGAATTTTTGTTAGGGAGGAATAGCAAGGTTTATTATTTTTCTAATTTTCAAAGTCATAAATTCATAAATTTTAAATTATATCTAATGTTTCACCATTCTAAAATTTTGTTTATTAAACTTTGAAACTTCGATATCTGATGTTTATAAATTTCGACATTCTTAAATACTCAAATTATTAAATCTTCAAATTCAAATTACTCAATTTTTCAGTTCGATCCCAAAGTTCTAATTCCTCAAATTCCTTCATCCCCAAAAAAGTCTCCAAATCACTAAATCCTGAAATTTGCAAATCCTGAACTCTAAATCTTCAATTTCCTAAATCCCCAAATTCCTAAACCCTAAATTGTCAAATCGAAAAATTCTTAAATCCCCAATTCTCTAAATGACCAAACCCTCAAAGACGAAATCTCTCAATTCCCAAATCTTTAAATCCCGTAATACAAAATTTTCTTAATATCTGAATTTCCAAATTTCTACACCCAAACTCTCGAATCTTCATATTTCTAAGCTTCCAAATTCTCAAATCCCCAAATTCCCAACTCTCCAAATTCTTAAATTTGTAATTTCCTAAATTTTCAAGTCTTCAAAAATAAAATCCCTAAATTTTCAAATCTCTAAATCCCGAAATTCAAAATTCCGTAATACCTAAATTTCCAACTTCCTAAAACTCCAACTCTCACATCCACAAATTACAAAATCCCCAAAATCTCAAGTCTCCAAATTCTTAAACCCCCAACTTTTAAACCCCCAACTTCCTAAATCCCCAAATTCTCAAGTCTCCAAATTCTTAAATCCCCAATTTCCTAAATCTCCAAATTCTCAAAAACAAAATTTCTAAATCCCCCAGTCTCTAAATCCCGAAATTCTAAAATTTCCTAATACCTAAATTCCCGAATTTCTAAACCCCAAATTCTCAAACCCTAAATCCCCAAATTGCCAAGTCTTCGAATTCTCAAATAATTTCCTACATCTCCAAGTCCCCAAATCCTTAATATCATCCGAAACAAAGTCTCTAATTCCCAAATCCTTCATTTTTGCACCTTCTGCGAATACCTAAAAAATTTCCACGACTCTGCTGTCCCTGCATAAGGAAGCATAATCCTTGGAACATTTATGAAACATTATGAATCTCGTCGTGGATAATGAATGACCTCCCGTCGCTTCGAAAGAGCTGTACATATTCTTTTTTCTTGTGGATCCGGGTTTTAACTAAAGGTTGGTCGAACACGTGAATAAATAAGTATACTTAGCGGTCGCCTTTGTTCGGGATGAGATAATAAGATTATGGTAAGTCCAAGGGCGTAGCGAGGTCGTGTGCCATCGGAAATCCACATTTAAATATGAGATGCTTAAAAACGAAAATGGAAAATGTGATACGCGAAGTTAAAAGGGTGGAGAGATGTGTAATTGTTAAATTGAAGTCGGAGGAAAACAATGGAACACGTATGTTCAAATTTTCCACGTTGAAATCGTTCGTTACAGTTTTACGCGGGCTTAAATCGTGGTATTATCGGATCGAGTTTTCCATCGCAACGGAAAACAATAATAACGATTTTATTCCGATAACCCGTCCGTTTCGAAATGGTTGCATTAATATCGCCGACGGGATTATTACGAATTGATTCATTAAACGGCGAGTTATAATTTTGCCATTTAATTATTCGGAAAGTGAAAATTTCACAGTTTTTGTTCACTGTATTAAAGGATTTATGCGAACAACTACTTTCAAGGACATTGAAATTTATTCATTTGATCAAGTTTAAGTTGATTTATTCATTTTATTAAGTTTCACTAGCATCTCTTATTTCATCTAAATGTGAGTAACACAATTTAGTATCAATAACTTAACATAAGTATGTAATTCATTGGTCGAAGAGAATTGAACTGTACCTAATAATTAGTCAAATCGAACAATATTAAACTTTGAAATACCAGAATGTGTACGAAGTAATAAATACAATTTACAGGAGAATGATCAGTACTTGATGATTCTTGCAGATTAAATAAATACCGCAGTATTCGCACGTTTAATAATAACAATGTTTTCTTATCATTTCAGACATAGCATAACGTAGTCCAAGAGAATAACGCAGCCTCTTCAAACATAATTATACTTCAGTTTTAAGAGAGTCGAGGTAATAGGAGTTAAAAAAACTTGGCGAACAATTCAATTTAAAAATTTCCGACTTCCGTCGCATTTGTGATCCTGTTAAGCACAGTGAAGCATTTCATTTGTCACACGGTATCATCAGCATTTCACGTTAAGAAGTTAACAAAACGTCGCACATAAATTACTTTAGATTTATACGGTTTCACAAAAGCTTAATATAAAGTACACAGGAGAAACATCGAACGCGCAAAACGTACCGAAACGCGGATCAAACGTTCAACGAAGCGCAACGTACTGATTACGGATTAAAACGATTAAACGAATCGATGAAATCCGCGTGAGAATTCGATAGATGAGATTGCCAGTAGAACGACGCGTGATAAATCAGACTTAAAAAGGGGACTACGTTCGGTGCCAGTGGATTTAGCTCGAATGTAGTCAGACAAGATTGGGAGAGGCACGTTTTAGTGCCACATTGAAAATTGATGTATAAGGTGTATAAATTGGTAAATTTGTAAATTACCAGGTCTATCAAGTTTTATATTAACTTTCAACTTTTGAATTTTTGAAGTCACAAAACTCCAACGTTCTGCATTTTTCGAATACTCAAATTTTCAAATTCCTGAATTCCTTAAATCTTCCATTTTTTAAATTCCTAAATTTCATAAATTCTCAAAATTATAAATTCCTGGATTTTCAGAATTCTCAAATTGCAAAACTTCCAAAAGCGCAAATATCTCAAGTTCCAAATTTCAAAGGGTTCAAACCTCTAAATCCCCAAATCTCCAACTCTCTAAATCTCTAAATCTCTAAATCTCCAAATCTCCAACTCTCCAACTCTACAAATCTCCAAATCTCGAAATTCTCAAATTTCCAAATCTTCTAATCCCTAATTCTTCAAGTTTCTAATCTCCCAAATTTCTAAACTTCCAAATTCCTAAATTTCCAAATCCCTACATCCCCAAATTCCTACATCCCCAAATCCCTACATCTCCAAATCCCTACATCTCCAAATCCCTAAATTCCAAAATACCCAAATTCCAAAATTCCTACATCCCTAAATCCTTACATCCCCAAATTCCTACATCCCCAAATTCCTACATCTCCAAATCCCTACATTCCAAATACCTAAATCTCCATATACCTAAATTCCCAAATCCCTACATCCCCAAATACCTAAATTCCCAAATTTGTAAAACTCCAAATCCCCAAATCCCCAAATCTCGAAATCTCCAACTCTCCAAATCCCTAAATTTCCAAATCTCCATATCCCCAAATCCCCAAATCATCAAATCTCCAAATCCTGAATTCCCCAAATCTCCAAATTCCTAAATTTCCAAAATTCCTCCACAATCCAAAAATTAATCAGGAACACTGCATTACCAAAAATGAACAAAGTATCGATGATTTCAACGAACCAGCTAAAATTATCGACAGCTGGTAATTAGTTAAATGAATTGAACACTTTTTGGCTTCGCTACATAGTAAAGGATGAGAGGTTGTTTTCGAGCCACTAGAAATGAAATGAAAGGGTAAACCTTTTTGAGTAGCGTTTAATTTATTCGTGCAGCTTGCGAATTGCGCGAAAGCGCATCGATACTCTGATTAATTAATATTCTCAACGTGTTTATAGCAATATTATTACAAGAACTTTGCGAACCAATTTCGAGGTTGATTTAATGGGTAATCATGTTTTATCGTGTTCCTGGAAAAATGTGTACTTTTCAGTGGTTTGCAAATGGTGTATTGATCACGTTAATCGAAATAAAGCGAGTTTCCTCATTAATTGCACATCCGCTTCCATGTGCAATGATTCGTTATAAATACTCTGCATTAAACAGGAGTATTTGAAGCGATTAACGTGCGTCGCGTGTAAAATGAAATAATTATTTGTTATTGATTTACGAGTTTTCGGAATTAATGACAGTAGTAATTGTCCTCGAATGATCAGACGTATTCGACGATTTTTCTCTCGAATATTGAGGTACTTCACACTGTTACTGTAATTATTATTAATAATTGTTTGTATACTCTCAAGTTTTCTAATTCTCAAATTTGTAATTCTGGATTTCTCAAGTTTTTAAGTTCTCAAATTGCCAAATTCTCAAATTTCCGAATTCTCAAATTTCCAAATTCTCAATATCCCGAATTCCTAAATTTCAAAATTATCAATCTCCCCAATTCCTAAATTTCCGAATTCTCAAATTTCCGAATTCTCAAATTTCCGAATTCCCAAATTTCCGAATTCCTAAATTTCCAAATTCTCAATCTCCCGAATTCCTAAATTTCCAAATTCTCAATCTCCCCAATTCCTAAATTTCCAAATTCTCAATCTCTCGAATTCCTAAATTTCCGAATTCTCAATCTCCCCAATTCCTAAATTTCCGAATTCCTAAATTTCCAAATTCTCAATCTCCCGAATTCCTAAATTCCCGAATTCTCAAACAGCCCAATTCTCAAATTTCCAAATTCTCAATCTCCCGAATTCCCAATATTCCAAATTCTCAAATTTCACAAAAACTATCTAGAAAATATCGCAGAAACCATCTAACAGATGCGATAAAGCAAAAAAATGGCAGATTTTCTGGATGTCGTCCGGCAAACCAGTAAAGGGAAATTGTAGGAAAAGAAGCGATTCGGTGAAATCGTTCGTTCGGTATTTCCCGGCGGAACGCATCGTCCGTTGAAGAAGTGCACTCGTGGGGCCAAGTCTCGCGATGTGTACGTGCCTTAATCTTGTGCGAGATGCACATCCGCCGCCTGAGATTGAAACACGGAAGCCCTAAGGCCGCGGTTAACGGTGAATTGGTACATTCTCGCGTTCCAACCAACACGTGTAACCGATACACCTATAAATACGTGCATCCACCTTCGTACACATGCACGGTGCCTTTCCAATACCGCGAAATTAATTTCCCGGTTGGGATATGGATGTGTGTCCGTTTCTCTTCGCTCCTTCCAATCTTCCTTCGCTTTTACATGCGATTAACGTCAACTATTCATCGGCGCGCTTTACACGAAGTCGCTGATTGATAATTACGTTTATTTTAAAATGTGACAGGATTTAAAGTTCAGAGTTTATTGGAAATTATCGTAATCTTGTTCTTACGTTGATGATAGATTATACGAAACATATAGGTTAGGATACTAGAAAATTATTTGCTTTTATTATGGTTAATACGGGTATAATTATATGGAAGATAATTTAGGATGCTGAGAATAGTCTCATTTATAAAATATAAGAAATACAAGAATAAAATCATACGAGAGATATAGGTTAGGGTAGTGCAAAAGGAACTGTTACGTTAATCGTGCGAGTGGAATCATATGAAAGATAATTTAGCATGCTGAGAAATTGAATAGTCTTATTTATTAAATATAAGAAATACAAGAATAAAATCATACGAGAGATACAGGTTAGAGTAGTGCAAAAGAAACTGTTACGTTGATCGTACAAGTAAAATCATACTAAAGATAATTTAGGTCTCTGAAAAAGAAATTGAATAGCCTCATTTTAGTACCCTAAATAACGAGTGCGGACAGAATAACACGAAAGATATAGGTTAGGGTAGAAATTGAAATTGAAATTGTGCAAAAGAAATTGCAAAGTCTTATTTGCTTCTATTATCATAAATTGAGTAGAATCGTATGTACTATAGTTTAGGACACTGGAAAAGAAATTGTGATTAATATAAAACTGTGATTGAGTCTTTAAACGTAGTAGGCTTATGTCTCGACTTTCAGTTAGCAAAAAGCGTGAAAATATCGCGGATTTCAAATCTCTGTATCCACGTTTGGCGAGGGTGCTTTTTGCCGAGGAGCCGACGAGCTTGGTAAGGTCTAATAAAATACGAGCAATCATAGGCATCCTATCTCTTCGACCATAAATTTACCTCTTTGTGTCGATTTATCGCTCTCTCGACCTGTTGGAAAGTCGATCGTTCTTCGACGCGAGCATTCTTCCTTCTTTAGAGAAAGAGAGAAGCAGAGGCAACGTAGAGGTCTAATAAGGATAGTGCGCGATTACGCTGATTTACTTCGAATTTTATACGATTCTGAGGAATAAAAGTTGATTCTGTAAAATTATACCAGGCATTTGATATTTTTTTGTAAAAATTCGCATACCACATTCGTGAATTTGCTCATTTCTATATTCTTGAATTTGTAAATTCATGAATTTTCTACATTTCTGAATTTTGCTATTTCTAAATTCATGAATTTTCAAATTATCGAATTCTCAGCTACTCACGTTCCTAAATCTTCACATTCGTAAATTTGTAAAGTTCCAAATTCTTCAATTCTCCAATACCCAAATTAGTAATTCGCCAAGTCTCCAAATTTGCAAATTTTCGAATCCGTAAGTTGGCAAATTTCTAAATTCCCAAATTCCTATATACCCAAATTTCCAAATTCCCAAATTCCTATATCCCCAAATCTCCAAAATCCCAAATTACTATTTCCCCAAATCTCCAAAATCCAAAATTCCTACATCCCCAAATTCTCAAATTCCCAAATTCCTATATTTCCAAATTTCTAAATTCCCAAACTCCTATATCTCCAAATCTCAAAAATCCCATTTCCTATTAGTCCAAATTTCCAAATTCCCAAATTCCTATATCCCCAAATCCCCAAATCCCTAAATTCCTATATCCCTAAATATTCAAGATCCCAAATTACTATTTCCCCAAATCTCCAAAATCCCAAATTCCTATATCCCCAAATCTCCAAGTTCCCTAACTCCAAATTCCCAAGTCCCAAATCCCTCCTGGCAGAAGAACGAACATTTACCAAGAAACAGCAATTGCAAAGAAAACACACGGTATAAAACGAGACGAAATACGAAAACGAAACGGGTGGAAGAGAAAATGGCTGGAAATTATAAGAAGAAAGGTAAAAGAGATCCATTAATGATAGGAAGCATCAGGAAATTGAGACAGATGAGGAAATGGAGCGTAGAATGCAAATGGAAGGGCGAAAGGAAAAGAGAAAAACTGTAAAGGAAGAGGATGAATCTGATAGAAAGAGGAACGAGGTAACGGAAGGATGAGAGCGATCGAAAGTAGCCGAAGCCTGCAACGTGCAAACTCGATGAGAAAGAAATATTGTATTTATAACAGCGGAGCCAACTTTCTCGCGGTAACTGATGCGTCGAAGGGGATCTTCTACGACGTGTATTTCAAGATAAAGAAAAGTTTACGGCGTATAATTACGGCTCTTGACGTAGAAAGTTCTCTCAAAAGTATTTCTCGCGTCGTGTTCCCTTGTAAACGATGCATATCTCTATTAATTTGTTGCTTCCTTTGATCAGTCTTTCGCGTTCCGTATTTTCGAGATAACAGTCAAGCTTCGATATTTCATCAAATTTCATTAAACTTGCTATAAAGAATTATTGTCTCAAAGGTTTATGATTTTTTCTTCGGAGAGTTGAACAGAATAACGCTAAAGGAAAGACACAGTATGCAAAGTAAACTTTATATTGCCATCTTTTATAAATTTGTAAATATACTAGCGTAGGACGTGGGAATTTATGGAGACTTTCGTTATATTGCCACGCGCTATATTTGACACGTTTTATGTCAATACATACCAAATCGCTACGAGCTATACTGTAACGCACTATATTTCACACATGTCATATCTTGCACACGATCTTATGCACCCTAATATTTTGTATCTGCCATATTATCACACGCTATATTGCCACGTGTCGTATTATCACACGCCATATTTTGCACGCGTTAAATTAGCACATGCCATATTACCACATATCACATTTTTTATACGTCATATATTGAACTCGTCACATATTGCACGCGCTATATTGTAAACATGCCATATATTGCACGCGCCATAAGTTTCATATTTTAATGACTTATATATTGAACAACCCTCTATTGTTACACCTTCGTGGCAATATAACAAGAGTCTACCACATTGACAATATAAACTAAAAATTAACTGAATTTACGTCTCACAAAACACGTATATGACCATTTAAAAATATCATACTCACTTTGCAACCCTCGCAGCTGGTTACGCCGTAGTGGTAACCGCTCGCTTTATCGCCGCAAACTCTACAGGCCACGAAACTCTTCGCGGGCGTCGAACTGTTCGAATCGGCTGCCGCGTAGTGTTGTTCTGGAAAACGAAATAATTATGTTATGTAACGTCATCCAAGGAATCAGGTAAACGTTGCTTTAATAGTTCTCTTGTTCTTTTGTGATACAGAGAAACCCGTACCACCAGTCATTGTGTTCGACGATACAAACGTATATAATTAGATCACGATAATTATTTGTATCGCTATTTATGTTTCATTGTTCAGACATTCAACGCATGAATTTCAAAAGACACAATTTTGTGCAAACTAGTGCTTGAACTTGAGCTGCGTAGTGGAATCTCATTAGAACTAGAATTGTGCTGAATATTGATTATGCTAATTTGGTATTGACATATAGAACCTTAGCCCGAAGACTCTATTTGTGGTATCATAAATGTATTATTAGAATCAGGTATTTTAATATATTTTATTTCTTCATACCGGAGACAGGGAATTTGTCTATTTCCAGGATAATAGACACAGTATCTTTTTAAAACATTTCGCAGTTGAGTTGAAACATTTCACGCAGTCGGGTCTGAATGCCAAAACTTTCTTCCAAAAAATTTCTGTCGCATTTATAATCAATTCTAGTCAGTGAAGACTTAAAGTTGCAATAAATTTAAAATACTTAAGAAGGAAACGAGTGAAAAAACCGCGTTGAACGTTGATTGTGTAATTCGATCGATCGAATTTTCCCATGAACGTTCGTTCGCTATACGGCAACAATACGTGTTTGAACGACGCGATGGAGCTCGAGCGCGGTACAAATACGGCAAACGAGACATTCGTTAACCAGCATCTAACACGGGCCGAATTCGTGGCAGCGTCAATTTACCGTGTTCTCCAACGGATCATCGCAATCCCCATAAACAGAGTTCCCCCTTGATCAGCCTCCACGGGATCCTTCGATTCTAGCCTGGCTGATGAGATCACGGTTCACCGTAGCCTCGTTTCGTTCTAACGATCAAAAAACGAGCACCGCGTGCGTGGACGTAACGGCACCGTCTCACGATGGAAGCGGTCGCGCGTACACCGGCCAGCAAGAAAAGAAGAAGAGCAGGAGAGACGAACGGAGACCTCGTAGCCAAATAGAGACGAGAGAAGTCGAGAGGCAGAGAGAAAGAAGATGACCGAGGTACGAGAGGAGAGACGATACGGTTCTCTTCTCGGTGGCAAGAGACACGTTTGGCCAAGTCGGCTTCTTTCATTCGGCCACGGCTAACCCGTTGCATCCATAATGCAACGACAGACGAGCACGAGGAGCCATCGAGGAAGGGAAACGGCTGTTGAGGCTGCAACACCGGCACACGGTGGTTCGCGTAACGGAAAGCTCGCGTCACCGTTACAGAACCAGGGAAGAAGAAGAAGAAGAAGAGGAAGAAGAAGAGGAACGGAGGGACGAAAAGAAAAAGGAAGAGGAAAAAGACGAAACGGGGCCGGCCGCAAAGGGAGAGCCGAGAGAACCGTATAGGTGTACTCTGTAACATTGTAATATATATACTGATATACAGGGTGTTATATAACTAGCGGTGCGATCCCGTCTAAGTTATCGGTAAGCTTCCCTTAGGTAGCTCACTCACTGATTTCCTTCTCCAAGAATTTATGGGCTTTCAGAGCAAAGTTGCTCTAGATTCGGGGATTTGAGGAGCTAGAGACGCCACAAATTACGATTTCGGAGATTTGGGGATTTAGAGACATGGACAATTTGGGAATTGGTTGTTTAGCAATTTGGGCATTTGGGAATTCGGGGACTTGAGGACCTGGATACGTGGTTATTTGGAAATTTAAGGATTTCGGAATTTGGAGACCTGGATACGTGGGTGTTCGGCAAATTGAGGGTTTAGGAATTTGGGAGTATAGATGATAAGGAATTTGAAAATTCGGAGGTGTAGATATTTTGAGATTCTAAGGATTTGGAGGTAGAGTGATTCAGAGATATAGAGATTGGATATCTGTGTATTTGGAAGTCTAAGGATTTGGAAGTGTAGGGGTACGAAGATTTAGGAATTCGAAAGTGAGTCGGAAGTCTTGGAGGTACAGGATTTCCGAGGTCTAGAGATTTGGAAGCCTCAGGATTTGACAATCTAGGACTATGAAAATCTTGCATTTGTAAATTTAGGGATCTTGAGAGTATAAAATTAGGAAAATTGAGAATTTGAGAAATGTCGAAAATTAGAGGAATCTGCGAATTTGCAAAGCTGCAAAGTTTGAGAGTGAACACCCAGTAGATGCCGTGCTTCGATGAAACCTTTGCCAGAAGACATCATTACGCGTGCAGAGCTCGGAGAAGGATAGAGAACCGTTGTAGTATAAGAAGAAGAAGAGGAAGGTGAAGAAGGAGAAGAAGAAGAACGGCGATGGCAAGGATAGAGTATCGAGCCAAAGCGAAGACGAGGAAGACGCCAGAGGGAGGAGAATGTGGTTGATTGCAGCGTCTGGAAATGGGGCCCGATCGAGCAACTATACCGGGCAGCGATGCGATTTTATGACGCCCGTAACGTGCTCGAGATCGAACGGTACTCTTTGCTCCGTGTTTCAACGACGACGGGGACGACGAAGACATCGACGCGTCCGTTGGAAGACGTCTGTCTGCTACCCCGTTACGCTTCTTCATCAGACTGCTCCCCCTTTTCCGGCTAGACCAACGCCGGATACGCATTCGTACGATAATCACGTGCTGGGAAAATGCTGCTGGTTTTTCTTCCGTTGCCAACAGATTTTTCCTGGATTTATGTGGCAATTTGTCTGGACGGCTACCGATGAAGTTTCTGGAGGTTCCTTTTGTACACTGCTGTTCTTAGGGATGGATTTATTTTCATGTTTCGAGAGATTTTATTGTCTGCTTCTTATGATTTCGCTTGAATATGGGCTCGCTTTTATCCGAGGTAAATAATGTTATGGCATTTCTTAGGTTTCTGGTTTTTGTGTGGTAAACGGATATTTTCCTGTGACAAGGGCTTTGAGGGCGGGGCTGGAAATTATGATGGGTTAATATTCCATGAATTTTTATTCGCAACTCGTTCGTTCTTCTTCTGTGATCACTGGGTATGAATATATCCTCTGGAATTACCCTAAGACTTCATTAGAATCGACTTAGAATTTTTTTGGATTACGATTTCCCTGAGACTTAGCTCACTATAGTTTCCCTATGACTTTCTTAAGATTTCTCAGAATCCTAGGGTGTTATTAAGTCTTCCTGAATATCCCTTCGACTTCTATCTCCTAGACTCTCCTTAGGTTTTGCCTACGGTTTAGGACTTCACCAAGATTTCCTAGGCTCTTCGAACCCTTCTTCTATATTCCCCCTAGGCTCATTCAAAATGAAGGAAAATGACTCGAGAATTTGCCTTTTCTCCTCTTTCCCCAACAGTCATTCTTAGTCCAAGGAAGTGTACATTGTACCGAAGTATAGCGATTAAAGGGTCGTTAATACGGTACACCTTAACGAATTCCCATGAAGAAGCACCGAAAAACTTCGACTCACCGTCGAGCGGTTACCGTGTACGTCATTACGCGACTCGCTTCCGCCTTCGTCTTGGGAAATTACAGACCGTCCGGGAGCGCAATAAATTACAATGTATCTGCGTTACGAGCGCTCGTCGATCGATCGCTTATCAGCATACCCCTAATTACTTGAAGTTGTCTCAGGGGTTGGAAATTCGAATCCACCGAAACTGCTTTCGTGATATAATACATATGTATGCTAGATACAGTCGAAAGCAAACATGCCTTTCCTAGGGAAAATGTAACACTCAAGGTTCAAAAAGGACTTCCATTAGTTGACTCTTACGAATCTTTGGGGATTTGGAAATTTGGAGAAGAGGTAAGAATTTGGGGATCTGATGATTTGGGGACTTGCTGATTTGGGGATGTAGGTGTTTTGAGATCTTAGGATTTGGGTGACTTAGGAATTTGGGGATCTAGGGACGTGGGGGTCCAGGAACCTTGACGTCTAGAAATTTGGGGACCTACGAATTCGGTGATTCAGGTACCTAGGGATCTAGAAATTTGGGGACATAGGAATTTAGCGATCTAGAGATTTGGGGGTCTAGGCATTTGGAGACCTAGGAATTTGGAGATCTGAAGATTCCGGGGCTTAGAAATTTAGGGACGTAGAAATTTGGTGATCTAGGGAGTTGGGGATGTAGGGACTTGAGGATCTAGAAATTTGTGGATCTAGGAATTTGAGGGTCTAGAAATTTGGAGATCTGGAGACTCGTGGGTTTAGAAATTTAAGGACCTAGAAATTTGATGATGTGAGGACTTGAGGTTTAGGGACTTGGGGATCTAGGAATTTGTGGATCTAGAAATTTAGAGACCTAGGAATTTGAAGATCCAAGTACTCGAAGATAAGTAAATTTATAAATCTGTATATTTAGAATTCTAGGAACTTAGAAACTTGAAAAGTGCACATTCAAAAATTTTGAAACTTGAAAACTTGTAAATTTGTAAATCTAAAAATTACCAGGTACACATCCCCATCCAAAGAAAGCCCGGATTACACTCGAGTGTACGATTTCGGTCGTCTGTAAAGATTTAATTAAGGAAACTTGAAATTCAGGTTAACTACATATGACGTTCACGAAGTTCATTCACTAGATATGTTGCAAACGATGTCAAGCATGGTTAACACGGCAGAACTTTGGATAACACGAGATGTTTAATATGGTGTACAGGTGATTCGGATCACGAAGAGTTTAATACAAAAGCACTGCAACTCAAATCAGTTGATTACCGAGTAACGACGAGCGAAATCAAAGAAATTGAAGTTAATTAGTTAATTGTACTACGATTTATTCAAGAAACTGAGGAAGCTAGATATGTATCGTTGCTACAGGAAACTGCAGGAAAGTCAAATTTCGAGATATCTTTAATATAAAGCAATTACGCGTTTCGTTCATGTCACAATATGGCTACACCCATGAAATTTTATCATGCTAAAAGTATACTGATATATGTATCTTTAATTCTAATGTTAACACATGTACTGCTACTAATAAAGAAATATTTTAATTACATGTCTAAATTTACAAAGTACGATGTTCGAAATTAAAATATTTTCTGAAGAAATACACTTGGACTTTGAATGTAAAATATATGCAGTCGTTAACCGTTTCATAATAATCATTAGCAGTAGATAATATTACACTTTATTATACCATATCATGATATGGCGCGAAGTTTGCAAAAGAATAAACTTGAAAATAAGTTTTTAATTGCAATTAGCTGCCGTGCGTTCTCCAAGCGGCGTTAAATCAGATATATAAAGAACTGAGTTGTATCATTTGAATGAAGATTAAAATAAGAAAACGAAGGATGTAAGAGCTGCAAGAAAATGTAGAACGAAATTAGTTTGCATCGAGCGCATCGATAAATTTGCCCGTTGTATACTCCGTTACATGACAGTTGGATATGTGTCCTTAGCCTTATCCGTATCTTGTTTCTAGGAAACAGACGGCTTTATCCCACGAGGTTCGAGAAACAAGGAAAATATGCTGGTTGTATGCGGCCATGTACACTCGCGACGTAAGTTTCCTTTGGGTAAGGACACCACGTACACCTGACAACTTTTTGATTCCTAAATGTTCATGCTTTCAAATGATCAAACTTCTGAATTTCAAAATTTTGTATTTCTTGCACTTCTCAGACTTCTTTTGAAATATACACATTTCTAGATTTCTTAATACTTAAGTATACAAATTTCCATGTGTTTGGATTCTTAGGATTAAAGTTTCAATATCCTGAATTTTTAGATCCTAACATATATATGTTCCTGCATTTCTAAGTTCTCAAATACTTAGGTAAACAAATTCCTAGATCCTCAAATTCTTACATCCACAAATTTTTAGATTCCCAAATTCTCGTATACCCAAACTTCCTGCATCCTCAAAATTCTCACGTCCCCATATTTGTAGGTCCCTAAATGCCTACGTCCCCAAATTCCTGCACCCCTAAATTTATCACGTCCCCAAATTTCGCACATCTTCAAATTCCTAGGTTTCCAAATGTCTACGTCCCCTAATCCCTGCATCCCCAATATTCTTACGTCCCCAAAATTCCTGCATCGCCAAACTCTTACGTCTCCAAATTCCTTCATCACCAAAATTCTCACATCTCCAAATTCCTACATCCCCAAAATTCTCACGTCCCCAAATTCTCACATCCCCAAATTACTACATCCCCAAAATTGTCACGTTCCCAAATTCCTGCATTCCCAAAATTCTCACGTCCCCAAATTCTTGCATCCCCAAACTCCTACGTCCCCAAATTCCTGCATCTCCAAAATTCTTACGTCTCCAAATTCTCACATCCCCAAATTTCTACATCCCCAAAATTCTCACGTCCCCAAATTCCTACATCCCCAAAATTCTCACGTCCCCAAACTCCTACGTCCCCAAATTCCTGCATCCCCAAAATTCTCGCGTCTCCAAATTCCTAGACCTCCAAATCTCTACATTCCTATATCTGTACCCCTCCAAAAACAAATATCCTGAAATTCCTACTACCCAAAATCCCTAAACCGAAATTCCGTGGTCCCCAAATACTCAACCGTTCCCTAAATTCTCAAATTTCCAAAAGTCCTCAAAAACGATAGGAACGAGATGCTTGTACGTGGTTGTTTACCACGTTTTCATGGAGGAAAGCATATTTGCTGTTGACTGTACAACGCGTGTCCATCAGTACGTAGTACTCCCGCGAGGAGAAAGTTCGTTCGACCGAGCGGAATTTCTAAGCAGAAATAGAAACTGTGCCTCTGTTCCGCGGAATATCGCCGCTAAGTGAAATGTTAAGTACCGTATGATTACGAATAGAATATACGGCGGACTATAAAGGATTTACGGTTGCGACACGAGTATAGTATAGTCACTTGTGCGTGAAAGTGCGCTCAGCAAAATTGTTATACCGCTTTCATGCCAGGCAAATGGAATTAGGAAGAGTGCAGATAAGACGCGATAGCATTCGTGTCTCTTGACACGAGCGAATATATTGGTTGCCGTTTGTGAGGACAAAAATCTCCTATCTCTGTGATATCGCTTGTTTTGCTCGTTCGATGCTTGTTACGTAAAGAGAGAAAGAGGTGTTAGAATTTTACGAAATTCTGGGTAAAAGGGTCGTGGGATCTTGATATATTACATAAATCTATTGGTTCGTGATAGGGGTGGAAGCATGAACTTTCCAGATCGAATACGCTTCGGCCGGGATCGGATGAGATCGGACTCGATCTCGATTATTTCATGTGAACTGGGATATCGAAATTTCTGCATCATTTTAAGGTTATGCCTTTTCACATTTTTTTGTGGAGTTTGCAAATTTTTTAATTTCCGAATTTTATAATTTTATGCATTCAGTAAATATCAGGTTCATTTCCCAATTTTCAAATTCATAAAATTGTAAATTTCAAAATTTTCACGCATCCTAATTTCGAAATTCCCTTTCCACGTTTCCAAATTCCAAGCATTCCAAATATCTACGGTTTCAAATTCCCACTGCCCCAAATCTCCAAGTCACTAAATTCTCAAATCCTTAAATTCTAATCTCCAAATTCTCAAAGTCCTAAATCTTCAAATTTCTAAATCTCCAAACCCCATGTTAAACTCTCCAAGTTCCCAAATTTTCAAACAGCAGACTATCTACTTCAACGAAACAGTTAACCCTACTGAACAATGAAATGAAACGATTATTTCGCAAATTTCCAACGTCAACATCTGAAGAACAGAACACAGGAGGTTCCGTTACTTCGTTTCCGTTCCCTTCGTAGCAAAAACGACGCGACACAAAACGGGAACGAGAGCATCGCGATCTTTTTACAGTTCACTCGTTCAACTTCTCGGATGTTGTTTTTTAATTGAATTTAATAATTCGTGAACCCTCTGTATATACTACGATCACGTGGTAGGCAGATGTTAACATCCGAGCGATTATGAACTTTTACCAATTTCTACTTTCTTAATTATAACCTGTGCCATCTTTAACCTGTCATCTTTTTTCGCAAAATACATTATATTCCCTCGTTCGACGATTTCTCTTTCCCGATTTCATTTGCTCGACGTTTCGTGAGATTACAACGCGAGATGCATTCTTGCGAAATACCGTAATTTATCGACGTTGTAATGTCCTTTGTATAGTGTATTTTTAGCTTAGGATTAAATATCGTGCCCCGACGGCAGAGGAATATAGAATAGTATCGTGGAAGAGTGGGTCGGTGGAATACCAAAATAGTAAATTGGCGGAATTGTGACAAAGTGAAATATTGGGACAGTTGGGTAGAAGAGTAGTGGAATGGTGAATAATACAATAGTGAAGGGTGGGAGAATGTAATAAGAAAATAGTGAAATTGTAGGATAGTAATAGTGGAATAGTGAAGTAGCGAAGTAAATGAAATTAGTAAATAGTGGAATGGCGAAAGATTGGTGAAATCGTGCAATAGCGAAGTTGTGAAGTTGAGAAGTAATGAAGTAGTGAAGTATTGAAGTAGTAAAGTAGTGGAGTAGTGAAACAGGGAAATAGTGAAAGGGTGAAAGAGTAAAATAGCAATGTAGTGGAGTAGTGAAGTAGTGAAGTATTAAGGTAGTGAAGTAGTAGGGTAGTGAATTATTAACGTAGTGAAGTATTAATGTGGTGAAGTATTAAAGTATTAAACTAGTAAAGTAGCGAAGTTGTGAAGTAATGAAGTATTAAAGTAGTGAAGTATTAGAGTAGTGAAGTAATGAAATAATGAAATAGTGAAGTAGTGAAATATTGAAGTAGTGAAACAGTAAAGAACTGAAATACCGAAACAACAAAACAGTGCAATTCACCTAACCATTAAACCCAACAATTCAATAACATATTTTTCCCGTCAAGGTAAGTACATAACTCCGCCCAGGCAAACTGTCTGTGTTGTAAATTCAGCAATTCCTCGACGTCGATCGTTCAAACGAAACGTTATTTTTCCCTGACACATACGGTCAGCAAACATCGAAGGGAAGTTTCCCTTCGTCGCGGGTATAATACATAAATTTCGCTAGAGTACTTGCATATATTCAAGAGCGCTTTGAACGGCCTGGTTCGAAAGCTTGCACGGAAGCCAGGTAGCAAAGTAAGCTCTGTTCTGTTCTCTGTCTCTCGTTCTTTTCACCTTGTTCCCTTTTCCCCTTATTCCGTTCATGTTCCGGTTTGTATTTTCGAAGTAGGTCGTGGTGGTACATCAGCAAACTGTTGGTCCTTTTGGACCTTCAATTCGTATGCTAGTTCCGATACTTTGCTGTATTCTTACTGCGTTGCATTTTTATTCGCAATCTTTGATGCCAGCACTTTCAGTTACCGGATCAAACTTACTTTGCAAATTCGTTCGATACTAGCTCGTAGATATTTAAGGAAATTGTGTAAGGAATAGGAGACATTTGAAGTTTGGGAGATGGGAGAAATTTAGTATTTGTCAACTTTATTGAGATATTGAAATTTCGAGGTACTAAGATAGGGTCACATGTTGAGGTACCAAGGTACAAGATACCAAGGTACCAAGGTTCCAAAGTACTGGAGGTACTAAGGTACCAAGGTTCCAAGGTACTGGAGGTACTAAGGTATCGAGGTATCAAGGTACTGTAGGTATTAAGGTATCAAAGTATCAAGGTTCCAAGGTTCCAAGGTTCCAAGGTTCCGAGGTTCCAAGGTATTGGAGGTACTAAGGTTCCAAGGTACTGGAGGTACTAAGGTATCGAGGTATCAAGGTACTGGAGGTATTAAGGTATCAAGGTACCAAGGTATTCAGGTATCGAGATATCAAGGTATCAAGGTATCAAGATATTAAAGTATCGGAGGTATTAAGATATCAAACTATTAGGGTATCGCTGAGGTATCAATGTATAAAGCTATCAAGGTATAAAGCCACCAAAGTATTAATCTATCATGCTATAGAGATATCAACATATAAAGGTTTCAAACTATTACAGCATCCACAAAGGTCTCAGATAACCGTCTCGAATGTTGAGTTAAACGCTATTTGTTCCTTTAGTCGAGTAACAAAGCGTCGAAAATTAATTTTACATCAAAATAAAGAACTGTAGACGCTTTAAAGAAAGTTACATATCACGTTATAATGACGTACAGACAATGGCATTCTAATCGTAGAAAATAGAAACATATGGTTTGATTGACGGTGGGTGTTGCTGTCGGTTAGCAAGAAAGGTGGACAGGATTTCCTAGCTGTAGATCAACGCTTGGTTACATTCTAATTCATTACATAATATTACCGCGAATTAGACGCAGAAACGTAACTTTAATACGTTAAATTCCGATCGTTGAAATGATTGCACTTTCACGAACCCCTAGACTTGTTCGACATTATACAATTTCGTATTACGTATCGGACATTACGCCAGTGAAATATCTCTATTGAATGTCGTAGATCATTTCCTGTGCAATATCGAACACATCGATATCGTTCCACAAATTTTAAGAAGCTTTAAAACATAAATTTTCTAATTTATTATTTGTAACTTCGACATTTATTATTTTTCATCCTGACGTTTATTATCTATCTGGCGTCAAATTTCTTTATCGAGTTAGATTCATTCGAGGAATGCATCGTTCTTCTTTATTTGCTTGATGCTTGTTCGTTATAATATTTTTATTAGTTGATATTGTTATACAACTATACACATACGTGTTGACATTACTGTATAACTATACATGCACAGTATACTGCAACAGCATCATAGACAAACCATCAAAATGTCAGAACAGATGATATAAGCGCACACGTTCGAATAAAAATCTGACTCTCTAAAAAAAGGGAGAAGTTCACATTCTATTTGTCAAGTCTCTGATAAGCTAACAATTATCAATGGACTAATAAAAATACATGATGGATCGATGAGCGTACGAATGCGAAACAGGAGAATGATTAATTTGCCGGATTGTAGCCCCGGTTTTAAATGTCCGTGGGTCACCTTCGGCCGGTCACTTCAGATGCACGTTTTAATGCATATTCGATGTCGACTCGACACACGGTGTTGCACGTAAACGAATAGGTGTTGTTCGAGCCTTACACACATCGATTCGTTCGACCATAGTCTGAACGTGTTCCAACCAATCGCTCTGTTGTTTACCAGCACAGGAAACTGTTGTATTCTTGCAAGCATCAGCTGCTTCCTGACATGGAAGGCTTCTATTCAACCAGCGTACGCTGCGATTCTTTGCATGTGAACAGAGCAAAATATCTGCGTGTTCCAGATTGTAGAAGCTTGGATTATCAAAACTTTTATTTGATCAATAGTTTACTTGTTCGTGGTTGGGCTGAGATATTACTTGAGGGATGTAAGATATTCAAAATAAATAATTTTGTTAGTTAGTCGAGTAATAATCAATTTTTTTAGCTCTCAATGTTTCGATGCTTCTATGTTTCAACGTAACAATATTTTAATGTTTCAAAAGTAGATACCGAGGTACTATGACATCAACAGACTGACGTCGATGACTCGTATCAGTACAAATTGTTATAATATCCTCAACACATATTAGAACGGAGTATTACAATATCCCCGATACATATCAGCACTAATTCGTAGCTAGTGTTAATTACAACACGTCTGAATACGTTAGCTTAATTATTGTAGCATTCATTATCTGCGATTACGCAACGGCAAGTGAAAGTCGTTCGATACACGAGTGGGCGAGGTAGAAACATTGAAATTTCGCAGAAACCCTATACCTGAATCTCCCAACGAAGGAGTTCGCGTATCCGTCGGAAGTGAAACGAAATGAAATTTCAGCGGTACATCCGGAAGAAGGTGCGCGTACAACGATGTTTACGGTCCCCGTTTTATTTCACGAACCGAGCGTACAGGATACGACTCCGCCGAACTTACTCGTCGCCGCGTTTCCCGCCACTTAAGTATTTTACTGCCGACCGCGATGAGTTCGATACGATTGGACGTCGGGCAGTAAAACGTTCCCGGCGGCGAGACATTCCGGAAAATTTTCTTTTTCGCCTCCTAAGAACCAGCGATTTTGTTTTTCTGCCTGGGGAGCATCTGCTCGCGAGCTACCTTCTCACGGGCCTTGCGATACCTTTTTGCCGCGTAACGAATGAATTGCCACGATGCTGTCTCTCTCTCTTCCTCTCTTTATGTCTTACGTTCCGAACATGATCCAATGGCTGACCGTTTCGTCGCTGATCCCCTTGTTTTCGACATGTACCGTGGAGCCCCTTTTTGGACATTTTATTTACGGTGCTAAACCTTCGGACTCAATTTTCGGTGCTTCCAATTACTGGCTTGCGAATGTTCATTTGTAACATAAAAGTCGGCAAAATAAATATTTATCTACAATATTATTATTTCTACATCTAGGTTAAACATTTCATTTTTAAGTTACCTCGTTACATGATTCATTTTGCAGACCTACATGAACGTCAGCAGTGCACTGATTACTATTTTTCACAAATTCTGACTACTTTTTACAAATTCACTTTCTACCATACTTTATACATACAATAATCATAGAAAAAGATTTACATTCATCGTATAATAAAATAGTTTTTATTATTCAATTTCAAATTTTCTATCGATATAATCTAATTTTATAAATAAACTAACTCGTACTATTTGCTATCTTCTTCCAATTTCATTCGTTACTCTTCGTTGACCGAGTATATTCATTGTATACCTTCAATTACAAACGCAAATGCACATATCGAATAAAAAGCTGTCTGTTACAGAGTTTCGAGTTAAAAATTCAAGTATTAAAGGGTGATATGGTGTCCCATCGCACAGTCACGGAATGAAAGGGTTTGATATTTATTTAACGCTTCTTCGTCCTCTGTTTTTCTCTCGCTTCCATTGGCGTGCTTCGTTAGTTCTCCCAATAGTCGGCAAACAAGTGTGGCGCACGGTAACCAGAGATAGGGCACGTTGTCGAATACAAACGGGCCAAAAGGACCCAGTGTGTTGCGGCGCGCAACGAATGCAATTTGCCGGCGTCGCGTTTAATTACGCTCGAGCCGGTCACGGGTCCGCTCGGACACGCTTCTGACATCGAAACGATCTCTGCTTACTTCGAGCACGATGCTCGTGTTCCGAATCCACGCTTGATTACGCCTTTTGACCGCGAAAGCGACGACTGTGCACAGAATCGTTTCACCTTCGTTCGATATCTCCGATAGAACGTTAACCCTTTCATTGTCGCATGACGCCGAGCTGTGAAACACGATCCTCACGGAAATTTCATGGTTTCCGGTTTCTTATCGTTAGTTTAGTTTGCGCGCGAACACTGGCGCTTCACTACGAAAGACGGCGATATAACGAAAGATCTGACTACTCTCTTTTTTGAAATTTGAGTAATGCGAGATATTCGAGACATTGGAGCAATCTGAGGAAGAGAAATTTGAGAAACTTGAAAAGTTTGAGAAATTTGGGAATCTGGAAGTTTGAGCACTCAGAAATTTCAAAACTCGAAATGTCGTAATTTGGAAAACCTACGAAATTTGAGAAAGTCGTACACATGTAACAATGAAAGCTTAGAAAGTTGTTTTGCGAATTTGACAAATTTCAGAATGTAGAAATCTGAGAATCTCTAAATTTAAAAGATCAGAAATCGGAGAAAATCGAACACCTAAATATAAAAGCTTTCAAATTAAGAAATGAACTCGAGAATCCGGAAATTGGAGACACTTAAGAATTTAAAGAAGCAATGTGTCAATTTGAAAATTTGACGAATGAAAAATAGTAACCATTTTGTTAGCACAGATTGGTATCGATTCGAAAGAACCGGTGTACCAGTTAAAAATATTCAGCGATTCATTCTAGGTTCTGAAATTTTATCTATAAATATCTTTCATCGTGCGATTCAAGATATTTCTCCTTCTTTTCTCAAGTTGCATCCCGTTTCTTATCAGATACTCTGAAAAGCGATAGATATAGTTTCTTCTGCACCAAGAAACTTCCTGGACGTATTCGCTGTATGCAACCGTTGCAATTTCGAAAGTGCATCCCTTTCATACCGATATTAATAAACGTTTTCACGTTTTCACAGCGAAAATGGTCACCAAGGTGTTGCTATGTACTCAGACGAGACACGGTTGAGATATTACGAAGCATCCTGTAAGGTAACTAATTAATTAAGAACCATGGTAATTAATGGACCCCTGGAACCCATTCCTAAGTGGTGTCTCGCAGGAGCGTTTTCCAGTTATCGGGAGTCCTTTCGCGAATTAATTATGTCCAGTAATTTAATTAAATACATCAATTAACGTTGCGTAGACTGTCGAGAATTTCTGTTTACCGGATTTTTCGTATTCTGTTCTCGTTTTATTGCGTTTACATGGGCTGGGTCCTTCAAACTTTGTTCTGTATCGGTCTTTCAAGTTAATTCGATTCAACGTCAAACGATTTTGTAATTCGATTACTTTACTTGGGAACGATATTGGATAGTTTGTATGATATTTACAATATATTGCTGGACCAAATTTTTATATATATACAATTTGTTAAATTTGGAAACTTAGAAATGTAGAACGTATAGAAAGTTGGAAAGTTTGAATTATAGATAAATTTTATTGTAAATGATAGCAAATTTCACCCCTATCATCCCCTGATGTATTAAGAGTTAACCCTCTACATATTTCTCCCTGATTCGAAAGTATAATTATACAGTTAAGGGTTCTATAACAAAAATAAGCAAGTTACGTTTATTTTCACTTAACAACATTATTATGCTACAGCCCTACATTCGTGCGATGTAGCATGACTGATACCATCTCCCGTTATATTGCCACATTTGACGCCGCTACGATAATGGAGGAGCATCACCAGCGTTCGGAATGCAAATGGAGCAATATAAGGAGAGTACGCTGTAAGAAAAAGTAATTTTGGCGTAGCAGGGACACCGGATTCGCCGTCACAGTGGAAAAGCGTATTCGCGAAGCGAAACGATATCGCCCACGCTGATCTACGCGTAACACGAAAGCCATCAAAGAGAAGGCATTGTCGAGAAGCAACGGTGCGTGCACGCCACGACGGCAGACATTCCGGAAACAAGTCCAGGATGAAAGGAGAGAGCGTGATCGAGAAGGAAGAGCAAGAACGCGCGGCAACGATTTACGTTCGCGCCGCGAAAGACTGGGAAACCTGCTCTTCTGTGACCCACATCGTTAACGAGACGTTTCGTTGATTAAATAATGGGAGCCCATTGCGGATTCAAAGCGGATAAGATAGCCGAAAGAGCGAGCGTTGAATGGAAGCTCGGAACTCTCCGAGGCGAGAGCTTCAGAGAGATCGGTCGATAAAGATGACGAGAATGGGACAAGACGATTCCGCGATTCACCGAACGTACTTACGGTGGTCTTTTGTTTTAAATAACGGCTCGTGAACACCTGACAGGCTTTCGCGGATCCCACTCGGCAAATTTATGGTGTTGGAGACTTCCGCGTGCGAGTTGTATCCTTTTGGAAAAGAGCTACGATCGTCGCGGCTCCTACGATTGCCTTTGAGAGTTGGAACCTGGCGATGCTTAATGGTTCTCGGCTCTCGCGTGTGTACACGGTGTTCCAAAAATCGATGCGAACAAGTCTGCGATATTAACCGAATGATTCTATTATAATTCTCCCGATGCAGTGTCGATATAATTTCCCTAACGTTGTGTTCCTATAATCCGTGTATCGATACCGATACGAACGCCGATTCATATTTAACGTCTCCGTTTGTCGCGCGTCGCTCTCACGAGATTAATTGTCGAACATAATATGGCCGGTAACATTATCGATTTCACGGGGGCTTGACACACATACGGGCCGATTTATATTCGGATACCATGGAAAAAATTAGGTCGAATCGGAAAATACGCGACGAAATTGACGTGGTCTTGTTAAGCGAAATTGGAAATATCGGGAAGAGGATACTCGAAGAACTCTGCCTAATTAATTCCACGTCATTCTCGGCCGTCTTGAAAAATAATAGTCGCGATAAAAAGTAATACTTTAATTCTTCGTAATTGATGCAAATTGGCTTTAACAGCGTCCGTATAGGACACCGTGCAAAATTGCGACAATTAAATATCTATGACCATGCTCCATTTTCTCGACAGAATAATTTGTTACGGCTTTGACGTGGTACTCGCTCGGCTCCCTTATCCTTCGACCGTGATAAAAAATTAATATCGACATCTTCGGAAGGAATTCAGTATATTAACGACGCATTATCGTAATAAGCACCTTCGTTCCTGGGTTCCTGTTCTCCTTCAAGGCGTCCACGCATGCAAGCTGAAACGGACGCATTACCGTAATATCGATGTAATGTTGTTGTAATGCTGATGTAAGCCGGCGTTACACGACACGCGACATGTTACATTCGGTGTCGGGCGAGAACTTACGTGCGTTGAGAAAATTTTACAAAATCTCAGACATCGCGTGCGCTTGCATTCGATAATGTAGATTCTCGGTATATTGCCGTTGACAAGATTATAAGAACGCAAAATTTTCAGAATTGCTGATATGCAGACGGTTCATTTACATACTGGGATATATAATATATAAGCACGGGACAATATATAGCACGGTAATATAATGCACAGCAATATATCGCGCGGTAATGACGCCCGGCGATGTAATGCGCGGAAGTATCTAACGTGCGGCGATATAATGCGTAGTAATAACAAACGCGCGGCGATATAACGCGTAATGATATCCACCGCGTGGCGATATAACGCATAGTGATATCTAATCCGTGGCGATATAACGCGCAGCAATTTCTAACCCTTGCTTAACTTTTCTGCAATATACTGCGTTGCAATTTGCTACTTTAAACTTTACCATCTAACAATACCTAATATTTGGCCATATAACCCGTGGCAATATAGCGCTAGATCGGACAAAATAAAGGTGGTATAGCGCGAGTATTAAATGTTTCAATATGTATTTCTTCCGCTATTATTATTCTATTTCACGCAAGAAAGGTGAAGCAAGGCTATGGGGCTGGAAGAATAGCCGTGTGCTGTAATTAACTCTTAATTGTATGGTGTAAACGGTCCTCTTACACTCGTCCGTGTTATTTTGTCTGTTTTCATCGATTGTGGGAAACGATAAGGCTGTTCAAACTCGTTCACACGTACGCCTATCAAATTAATCGTAACATATACTAATTACAGAAATAATTGTTACACGAGTATGTGACCCAACACGCGAGACTCGAAAGAAGCAACGAAGAAAATGTTAGTGAAACTCG
Source organism: Megachile lagopoda (assembly GCA_036983795.1). Lineage (NCBI taxonomy): Eukaryota > Metazoa > Arthropoda > Insecta > Hymenoptera > Megachilidae > Megachile > Megachile lagopoda. The sequence continues at coordinate 13,275,781 of CM072790.1, read as the reverse complement.
TTTTCAACGATCGCATGCGAATCGGCGATTCGCGTGCTGTTTTCCGATTCGTAACATCAGTAGCGTTTATTCGTTTAATTTTCATCGGTATTCGAAATACGTTGCAACGTTATTTCATAACGTGTATTAACATACTTTCCATGAAATATTTAACGCTTTTATATAACCTATCATAATTATTCCATAATTCATATTCTACAACGTTATTCCATAAAACGAAGCGAAATATGATTTGAATACGAGTTCCAGAACTGAAATTTTACAGGATGTTATCGAAAAAATTGTGTATTTAAGAGTGCTACGAATTTACGATCGCGAATGTTGATGGATAATTGAAGGATATTTTGAGAAGAAACGATCGGACGAAGTTTTAAGTAGATAAGTGGCGTAACTGGCCAGACACGCCGCTTTAAAGAGAAAGCGTGGAATTCATTTTTTCCGAAGAGAAAAATGAATTATACGCTCGTTTGTGCATTCCAGTTTTTCAGTTTTATCCATAAAAGTTGGCCACGTTTCGAATCTGTAAATCAACCGTTTCACGTAATACTTACGTAAGCTTCGACGTAATATTTCGTTTCGAATTAGAATTGCAGATAGCTTAATTAAAGCCGCCAACACTAGTCGAACGTAACACGAGGCGTTCGTGTTGCACAAACCTTTCTCATTGTGTTAATGTAGGAAAATTTGTGCTGAGAAATATGTATCCAGTTCTTTATCAACATTCCATACATTTAATTGTTCTGGATTCATAAGAAATATGTGCGAATCGTCGAGTCATCGGAACTACACGAAAATTACAAGATTATACGTCACAAAAATATTTTCAATTTTTTATAGCGATTACTTTACCAATGATTATATACGGTTGCATATTTCGTAAGAAAAAAAGAGATAAGAATGAATAATTCGTGAATGTGTAGATATTTACTGTACAAATACGGCTGTCAATTGCTATAATGGGATCAGGATCCCTTTCAAGAACCCGATAAGATGAATCGTGGACATAATGGTGAACTACAATGCGAAGGACTCGGGTTCAACTCTCGGGTCTTGGCAGTTTCTATTTTTCACAGATTTCTACGTTCTCACTGCACAATAAAATTGTGTGTGAGCTCCAACAAAGGGTCCCTTCGTACCACAGAGTGAGTTTCATCTTCAACACGCCCAATACCCAGTGAATTTCAACATTTGCACCTAGCATCTGATAACGAAAATGATATAAGATCACAAAAATTTAATTTATGGAACATTCATTTTCTTCATTCCGCTCGAAGTCGATTTTTACAATAAAAAATTAATGTTCCATGTAATATGTAAGATCATTTCATGCTTTCTAAATGGTACCATGTTTCCGGTTCTCACAGGCAGTAACTGACGTCAACACTAATTGAACGATGTATATTACATGACCTTGACGTGACCTTGATTATTTTATTGTCATCGAATATTCAGAAACAAGATAATTCATATCGACGTTTTCGTGGATCGAATCCAAATTTTTAGTTTGAGGTCACGTCAAGGTCATCTCAAGCATTCGAATTAGACGAATACGTGAATATGCAAGTATCAACGATAACAAGAAAACTACTCAATGTGTATAAAAATATAACGCTTAAAAGTTAAAAGTTAAAGCAAAGACCGCGTGTCTTAAGAAGTCAGAACAGAAAGAAATTTACGTGGTCTGTTAAGTGTTACCATCTACTTCTTTCCATGAACCGAAAGTGAAACGTCATAGATGAGACGTGAACCGCGAGCAACTGACCACGAAAGGAATTTTAAACCGATTAGCAAAACGAGTCGAATTCCCCATCGTTGGAGGAAACAAAAGCCACGAGGAAACCGCGGCGGTGTGCGCGATGTTCGGATCAGTTCGGAATAATCGAATCGCCGAGAAACGATCCATAAGCCTCGCGGTGAACTGACAATGGACGAAAACTCGCAGCAGGTCGGTGGTGATGGTCGACGAAACAAGGAAGGCTGTCGCAGAAGTTTGGAACGCGGCCTCGACCCGACAGCCCGAGCGAGAGCCACTTGACGGCATTTAGCAGCCCTTGTTTACAAGGAAGCGGCGCGCATCGCATATATTTGCTCGGGTCACAGCATTCGTATTCCAGCCGACTGTGTCCATCCGTTCGTACTCCGCCATGTACAAGTGCAGTGTGCGAGTGTGCCTCTAGTGCCGATACGTGCTGGTATTCCGAAGAGCCGCACTATTCCAGGGCCGGCTGCTACCTTATAAGATCCGTCCTCTTTTTTTGCCCGAAAATGAGATACCATTTTCTTCGCGCCTCGAATATTTGATCGATACCCCGACATTTGGAGCTTGGTTCGGGTATGAACAAGAAAATGGCGGAATTGGAGATAGTTGCTGACGATAACGTAGAGGAATACTAGTCTCGTAACTAGTGTAACTCCCTGAAAGGGGTAGGTTCTGAACAAGATTTTCCTTTGCAAAAATGGGGGTTGAAGCTTGTAGTTTTCAAAGAAAATTGGAAAGGACTATATCTGAAGCATCTATCCAATTGTAAGTATCCGAACACTGAGGAAATTATACGTTCCGTATAATACATAGAGATTTATGGAAGTCATGTGCTATGTGATTTCAAGAAAAGTCAGAAATTTGAAGGAACATTTCAATTTAATTAAAAGCTGAAACATGTCATAATCCACTTCGTCGAAAAAATTGGGTGAAATCGTGAACATATTCGAAATAAATATTAAATTGATGCGACAGTGGCAATAAAGATTCGTTAAAGGACGAGTCAGGCTAATCTCCGTGTAGACATAGGGACACACGAGATACATTCCATAATCATACAGGCGCGAGACAAATAATTTATGGTCGCTTTTATACGCTCGCTCGTTGGTTCGCTTTCCAAATGCACTTTCTACAGACAATTTCTCGTTGCAGCTCGACTCGGCTCGACTCCGCTCGTTCTCTTTCTCCTCTTCTCTTCGTGATTCCCACTTTCTCTATCCTCTCGTTCCCTCGTTCGCCTTTTTCTCCCTTTCTGCTGGCGCACGTTACGCAATTCCAAAGATATATGGTCGCTTCAGGAATATCTTCGGGCGGTCTCACGCGTGCAACCATTTACCGGGTGACTAGGGCAATTTTGACTTTTCCCCTAACCCTCGGACCTGCGCGGTTACCATTCAACGCGTGACGAGCGTCTACAATTTTCTTTTTTATTCTTGCCCCATCGTAATCACCGTTCGCCGGTGGATACGAAATACGTGGACCATACTTGGAAACCTTAATGTCTGTATTCAACAAGTTTTATCGCTCTTTAACGCCTGTGGATGATTGCGCTCGATGACGATAACGATTGACTAATCTTGTCAATTTTCGAATCGTCCGCAAGTTTCTTACGAATCATTACAGTTTTACGAACTAGTACCTTTCGAAAGAACGTGATTAAACGTGACCCAGATCGATCTTACATTGCCAATCGGTACATCGTTCTTTAAAGATTAAGATATTGCAAGTCAATAGGTTAAACTGAATTGTTCATTATGGTTCTTTGACTTTAGAGACCGGAAGTCTATTAATAGACCTTTTAATGTCAGCGGTTATTGATTAAAAACTCGTCAACTTGGTAACTCGAGATCGAAATGTACCGCATTAGCCGCGAAAATTATTGTTCGAGCCGCCAACCCCTTCGAGCACCACCCCTTTCGTCCAAACAATTCGGTGAATTTTTGAGAGCACGTAAGAGGGGATTATATGGACTGTGAACAGGTGTTGTGCAACGAAAACGCGGAAATGCAATGTCGATAAACTCGCCTAAGCTAGAGAGACCCAGACGACCGGCGTCGCCAGACTCTCACTTATCCTCCCCTTTCTCCTCCCGACCGTTTCTCAGCCACGTTACAGAAATACACCGGGAAAATTATGTCACTAATGCGCCTGGATATATCTCTAGGCGTGGAAACGACGCTTCGTTGCACCGTGACTGCCTGGAAGATCCTTTTCTCGAAAGACAACGAAACAATCCCCTCGTTAATTCCTGCAATTTGAATTTTAACGAAGCGAGCGACTCTGGATTATTGTGAATTTCGGTCACGCGAAAACAACCCCTAAGTTTCTTGTATACGCATTTCGCTTAACATTTGCAATTTTCATTATTTTATTAATATTTTCATTTTCTACAAATATACGCAGGTGATATAATTTTAGCAATAGTTAATATTTCTTTAAATTCTTCATAAATTGTTCTTGATATCATGAATGACCCTCGTAGGGTTAGTTTAGACTGGATTAACAAAAAGAACAACTCAAGTTTTAGTTACTTGAGTCACAAGTTTTTACAACCCTTAAACTTTCATTTCTTGTATTCTGAATTTAGTAGGTTTTAAGTTTTGAATTATCTTATTTAAGATTAAGATGTCGAACAGATATTTTATCTTACTGCAAGTTCTCTTAAGTAGTTACTTAATTTCTAGGTACATGAATTATAAATTTTGTGCAACCCCTTTGAGTGGTTCAAAGTACAAATATTTTTGTAATCAGTAAATTTCACTTGCTTGAACCTTGATCTTTTTACAGCCCCTAAATTATAGTTGCATGCAGCACTATTGTTTACAACCCCCAAGTTTCACCCACATGAATTACAGGTTATGTGCAGCCCTTAAAATTGAGTAGTTTACAGTACAAATATTTTTGTAATCAGTAAATTTCACTTGCTGAACCTTGATCCTTCTACAGCCCCTAAGTTATAGTTGCATGACGGTTGCGTTATTTACAACCCCCAAGTTTCAGCCACATGAATAACAGGTTTTGTGCAGCCCTTAAAATTAAGTAGTCTCAAGTACAAATATTTTTGTAATCAGTAAATTTCACTTGCTGTACCTTGATCTTTCTACAGCCCCTAAGTTACAGTTGCATTGTTTACAACCCCCAAGTTTCAGTAACGTGAATAATATATTTTGTGCAGCCCTCAAAAGTGAGTTGCTTGTACAAGTACTTTACAATCCATAAATTTCAGTAGATTGAATTTGAATTTATTTTCAGCTGCTAAATTGTATTAGCATAAGTTCAGAACGTTTTACGATCCTCAACTTTTAGTTAGCCGTGTTACGAGTATTTTACAGGCCTGGCAAGAAACCGTTGTTTAGACAAGCGAAGGATAAAAATGAATAAATCAAGAAGTTCTTTAACACGTCAATAGTATTTGCATGTTTCAAGTTATCTACCTATAGACAGCATTAGTTACATGTCTCTTTCTTCCCGTTACAATACGCAGAAACATCTTTGCATGCATGCCACCGTGCACGGAACACATCGAGATTTCATAAGAGTTTCCTCGTTAAGAACAAGAGAAAAATCATGTTTCCCACGACATTTCATTCGCGAATGGCGTCGATCCATCGAGAACAGTCGAAACGATGTTTTCTTTCGTTCTATAACTACATTTCCGTCTAATGGAACGAATATGTTTCAATGCATCCGGAAAGTTTCATCGTGTACGGAACACGTGGAACAGTGTGTTTCGATCGTGACTTTCGTCTCGCGATCGTGTCGTCGAGGTCGGGTTTATCCATTAATGAGAAATCGATCGTTTGTTGGAGTGAGTTGTATACCAAGGGAGAATTCTAAATCACCAAGCACGATAGAGTGAAATCGTATAGAAATTTATCTTTCGAGTCGCGGGACTTTATGATTGCTCGTCTCTCTACGATTACGACGATCCATTAAACTCTCTATTCATAGAGAAACTCCGTTCATCGGGATTTCTATCGGATTGTTGTACTTCATTTTTAATGCGATATTATCTTTGGTGATTTAATGAGAGGTCATATAACGTGTGCTTGGAAATGGAGGCGATATGGTAAGGTTTACATTTCAAGGTTGCAAAATTTAATTTTTGAATTTTCATATTTGAAGATTCTTATATTTTTGAATTTTCAAGCTTTTGAATTCTCATACTTTCGAAGTCTCAAATTTCCAATTTCTTAAATTTCCGAATTCTCAAACCCCCGAATTCCTAAATTTCCAAATTTTCAATCACCCGAATTCTCGAATTTTCAAATTCTCAAATTCCCGAATTCTCAAACTCCTAAATTCCTAAATTTCCGAATTCTCAAATTTCCGAATTCTCAAACCCCCGAATTCTCAAATTTTCAAATTCTCAATCTACCGAATTCTCGAAATTTCAAATTCTCAATCTCCCGAATTCTCGAATTTTCAAATTCTCAAATTCCCGAATTCTCAAACTCCTAAATTCCTAAATTTCAAGAATTCTCAAATTTCCGAATTCTCAAACCCCCGAATTCTCAAATTTTCAAATTCTCAATCTACCGAATTCTCGAAATTTCAAATTCTCAATCTCCCGAATTCCTAACTTTCCGAATTCTCAAACCCCCGAATTCTCAAATTTCCAAATTCTCAATCTCCCGAATTTCTAAATTTTCAAATTCTCAATCTCCCGAATTCCTATCTTTCCGAATTCTCGAACCCCCGAATTCTCAAATTTCCAAATTCTCAAAGTCCCAAATTCCTAAATTTCCGAATTCTCAAATTTCTAATTTCTCAAACTCCCGAATTCTCAAACCCCCGATTTCACAAATTTCCAAATTCTCAAACCCCCGAATTCCAAATTTCCAAATTCTCCAACTTCCGAATTCTCAAACTCCCGAATTCCAAAATTCCCGAATTCCCAAATTTCCGAATACTCAAGCCCCCGAATTCCCAAATTTCCGAATTCTCAAATTTCCAAATTTTCATGCTCTCAAATTCCTAAATTTCCCGATCTAATTCGAGAATTCTAAATTTGAAAGCACCGCGCGAAATAAAGAAAGAGGAAAGCTTCTCTAGGGGCTTTTATACGTCGCTTTGTACGAGGCAAATTTCCGCGTCACACAATCGTGTGTGCGAAGAATAAATCGTTGTAAACGCACATCCGAGCATGGCACTTCAATTCCGTGCTATTACGCGTTCAAAGAACAAAGAGAAAAGTTGATGAAAACGTTTTTTGTTTGTCTTCTTACAACGATAACGGTGAAACATTGTTTCGCAGACCGACGCTGTTCTTTTCACGTCATATTTTTGAAAAATGTCAAAATAATAGTACCATACCGTTTTAACGATCTACACAATAGAAAAATTAACAAAAAAAAAAAAAGAAAATTGTACAACGAATCTTTTATGATTTCATAAGATGACGATTCATTATGTAATTGCTTAATAATATAACACCGGTGGAGGAACGTTTCCGCGATTGTCTCAAAGCGGAAGAAATAAAACAAAAAATGTCGAAATGTTTGCGAGAGTGGATGCAGAGAACACGAGGGAAATGCAAAATCACTTCGAGGCACATTGCATGCTCAACAATATGAAAATAAATGTTAATATCGTAATTGTATAGCCGTGTTTTTCAGCAGCTGCGATAATGCACCTGGGAACTTAAGTTCCCTCGATCCCAGTGCGTTAAAGGTGCTCCATCCATTTCCAGATGCATTAACGTAATATTCGCTCGAGATCTTTAGAGGACTTTAAGTACGATAACTCGAGTTTTTTATTCGCAAAAAATGTCGGTCACCCTCGTTCCAATAAGTTTCGTCCTTTTATGGATAAACCCCTTCACGGTTTTACGGTTTGGGGAGAAAGGGAATTACAAGCATGGAATATCGCAAAACTGAGGTGTTCGACAAGTTGGGACGTAGGGAGTTTGATATTGGAGGACTTAGGTACTTTGAAATTTGAAGACTTGAGGATCTTGGAATTTGGGGACTTAGAGACGGTCAAATTTGAGGAGTTGGGGATTGTAGAATATTGGGACGTAGGGACTTTGAAACTTGAGGACTTGGAGATTTCAGAATTTTGGGACTTAGGACTTTGAAATTTGAGGAGTTGGAGACCTTGGAATTTGGGGACTTAGAGACTGTGAAATTTGAGGACTTCGGGATTTCAGAATTTTGGGACTTAGGACTATGAAATTTGAGGACTTGCAGACCTTGCTATTTTGGGACTTAGGGACTTTGAAATTTGAGAACTTGGAGATCTTGGAATTTGGGGACTTAGAGACGGTCAAACTTGAGGAGTTGGGGATTGTAGAATATTGGGACGTAGGCACTTTGAAATTTGAGGACTTGGAGATTTCAGAATTTTGGGACTTAGGACTTTGAAATTTGAGGACTTGGAGACCATAGAATTTGGGGAAATTTTGAAACTTGAAGACTTGCGACCTTGGAATTTTGGGACTTAGGAGCTTTGGAACTTGAGGACTTGGACATCTGGAAAATTTTGGGACTTAGGCACTTTGGAACTTGAGGACTTGGAAATCTTTGAATTTGGGGACTTAAGGACTGTAAAATTTGAGGAGTCAGGGATTCTAGAATTGTGGGACGTAATGACTTTGAAATTTGAGGCCTTAGAGATTTTACAATTTTGGGACTTACGACTTTGGTATTTTCTAATTTTTTAATTTTACAAGTTTGGAATTTAGCTTTGCAATTTTTTAATTATTTAACTTTGAGGCCATTGGTACTTTGGTATTTCAGGATTTTAGGACTGTAGGATTTATAGAGTTTGCATTCGTGGTAATTTGAGATTTGCACACTTTTGGACTTTGATATTTTCGAATGCTATAATCGTAGAATTATGCAGTTCTTCAGTTTTCGAATTTCACTGCAAAGTTTTGTTACCTTGAAACTTAAAAATTGTACAAGTTTTAAATTGTTTAACGTTGAGGTCACTGGTACTTTAAAATTGTAGGACTTTTAAAGTTAGGAGTTGTAATGATTTGAGATTTTTAGATTTTTGGATTTTCATATTTTTGAATGCTATAATTGTAGAATTGTAATTCTTCAACTTTGAGATTTGACTATGAAGTTTCCTTACTCTGAAACTTTGAAATGTAGGCATTTTTAACACTAAAACTACCAAGTCGGTTAAATGACCGCTCCACAAGTTTCTTATTACAGGATACACATTTTGTTAAAGTCCTTGAAATCAGCATTGATTCTCATCAAGATCAATGTGTGTACTAATTTATGTTTCGTCGTTTGTTTATTTATTTTTCAACTTCATTTTTAATTTCATATTAAGTACACATTATGTGCCGGTAGGTTTAGTGTTAAAGATGTTAATTCTTTACGATCCACTTTTTTGCTTCATATTTCAAATACAAGATATACCATCTACAAATCTACCCCTATTTCCTCCATTTCTACAACTCCAATCCCACCAAATCCTTCCACTCATTTCCACAAAATACTTCGAATCCCCGTTGACTCCACCCCATTTTTTCGTTCCATCGCAACGACAGACTCGGTACATTTTTCCACGAAACCGGACCATATTTTTCCTTTTCTTGCGGTGTTTCGATGCTTGCACGTGAACTGAAACGGAAGAGAATTGTTTGAATGTTTGTTTACCGATCGGGGAAAAATTGATTCGAGCATGATGGCCCATATTCGAGTCTCGAAAGCAACGGATCCCTGCGCGATATTTTTCCCCGAATATCGCAAGGGTAGAACAAAAGTCACGTTGTTTGCATGAATTCGCGTTGTTCGGTCAATTTAATGCGTGGAAAATCGTATCGTCGTTGCTCGCGCACGTATTACGTACCGTTCGCTTTTACATAATTTCCTTATGAGACATTTATTATGTAATTTATTAAGACACGCCTGAGAAGCACGTTGCGTAACTTCCTATTCGATGGCTGATTTTGCCACGTGAGTTACGCGCAGGAGCGCTTCGAGACATTCTAACGCCTCGATCGGACATTAACGTTAATCTTCTACTTTTTTGCTTCGCGTCTCGCTTTTACGCGTAGAAAGTAAGCTGTAAAGCTGGGAAATTCTGTTTTTATTTAGTAGACACTCAGTATTTATAGAAATTTTAAAATTTTGTTAATAGGAAACGGATTCATTTTTTAATTTTGTATGTTAGAGCAAAGGAGAGAAGGTCTCGAAATTGTGTAGTTCCGAAAATTGCCATGATGTACCAAAGTTAACTCTTTGTACTCGAAGATATTTGCAGACAGCAAGTTTAAAAGTTACTAGTTGAAAAGTATAATGAATTCTTTAGAAATTATATTTCTTTATTAATAATTTTTACTGTTGTTCGTTTTACTATACATCACATGTGTAGTACTGTAGAATTAGTTGAAAAATGATTATTTCAAATTGTATTAAATCCAATGGCGACTGAGAGTCGCCTTTCGAATGCAAAGAGATACATTATCTAAAGTAAGTTCCTAAGCCCCAAAATCTTATAGGCCCAAAATTCTAAAGTCCTACAATCGAAAAGTTCTAAAATTCCATGACTGAAACATTCTAAAATTTCAAGCACCCCAAAGTTTCAAAGACAAAGTTCTAAATTCTGAGTGTTTCAAGATTTGAATATTTCAAATATAAGAAATTTCAAAGTTTCTAAATTTGTCAATCCAAAAATTTCAAATTTCCAACATTGAAAAGTCCCAAACTTCTAAGATCCCAAAATTGAATAGTTCCCAACTTCTAAGATCCCAAAATTGAAAAGTTCCAAACTTCCAATGTCCCAAACTTCCAAAGTCCCAAACTCTTAAGATCCCAAAACTTCCAAAGTCCCAAACTTCAAAGATCCCATAATTGAAAAGTCCCCAATTTCAAAAATCCCAAAATTGAAAAGTCCCAAATTTCCAAGGTCCCTCAACTTGCAAGATCCCAAAATCCCAAAATTCCAAACTCTCAAAAATTCTAAACTCCCAACATCACAAAATCCCAACACCCCAAAGTTAGAAAACTTAATCCCAAAATGATAAAAATTCGAAAATTGTTCCCTTTTCAAAACATTCTAACATGAACAGAAATGCACGGGATTGTGTTCTAAACAAACGTAAAGGTAATCGGTTGTTTTTCATCGTTTGTAGCCGTTTCTCGTGGCCGACGTGAGAAACGAAGTGGCTCAACTTCAGGTTCACTGCCACAAGCATTATTTACGCAAGAAGACTCCACCGTTCGCTCCTCCTGTTACGCCTTAATCGCGCTTAATTAATCGCCTAATTGCCGACCTGCCAATTAAACGACCTCTGGTGTCGGCACGAGTTACGCTCGTTGGGGCAATTTTCTCCAACTTATGCATATTCCAGAGGGAATCGTTTCTCTGCAAAATTTCTTTGATTCAAACACTCCAACGACTACGGCGGCGAAAAGAACATCGTAATAAAACCAGCGTAAGAAGATCCTTTAGATCCTTTCGATGTTCGAAAGCAAAAGGGTTGAATGTTGAGGGAAATATAAAAGTTTACGGATATCGGTTATTCACAATTTTTCTTCCATTTTAGTTCGCGTTTTTAGCAATGTTCTCAGATGTAATTATGTAATATTCAATCCAGGTGAAGGATTTTGAGCACTTTACTTGTTGGAATTGGTAAGTTTGATATATTATACTGTGTTTATTTGTTGAAGTAATTGATGACCAATTTTTACATTTTTATGTGTTCAACTTATATCAATTTTAGGATTTTTCAGTTTTCAGATTATCGAATTTTTAAGTTTACAAATTTCGCATTTTTCTATTTTTCTTATTTAAAAATTTTTTAATTATTGAATTACCGAAAGTGCATGTTTCTAAAGTGCCAAGTTGCCACATTCTAAAGTTCCTAAACCCTCTTTCGAATCTCCAAATTCCTGAGTTCCCAAATACCTAAATTTCCAAATTCCTACATCCCCAAATACCTAAATCTCCAATTACATAAATCTCCAAATTCGTACTTTCCCAAATTCCCAAATCTCCAAATTCCTACTTCCCCAAATACCTAAATCTCCAAATTTCTACTTCCCCAAATACCTAAATCTCCAAATTCCTACATCCCCAAAAACCTAAATTCCCAAACACCTAAATTCCCAAATACCAAAATCTCCAAATTCCCAAATCTCCAATTCTATAATTCTCAAATCCCCAACTCACCACATTACCAAACCAATCATCGCCACCGCAATAATTATTCTCATCTTCAACTGAATTTCCTATTACCAAATAAAAATCTCAATAAAGAAATTTCGAACCACGCGAGAGAATTTGAAAAATGCAAACCCTCGCGTTCCTATATCCTCCGTAAAAGCAAACAAGGAAAATAAGGGAAAACAGTAATTAAACGAGCCATAGTTTCGCGCATGGGCCACCGTACGTTGCACTAATGCGATTTCAAAGATCCCGGAAACTGCAAGAGTCCCACGTTCGATTCAATGGAGACTTTAGCACCGACCTTAAGTCGTGTACGCGCGTACAACGACCCCTGACGCTAATTATTCTCATTAACGGAAAAGCTGGAATCCACGGTATTGCCAGGAATGCGAGAATCTCGAAGTAGGATACCTTTTATGTACGCCGCACGTCTCCGGACACAATTGTGATTGGTTTTTATCGGGCGTCGTTACGATAAAGCTCCTCGGAATGTTATTTAACAAGCCATCTCTCGCTGAAAAAGCGTTCGACGACAAAAAAATTAATGGATTCGGTGTTATACGCGAAACTCTCGTGTAAAACGGCGCGCAAGCTCGTCGACAATGTCGCGTAATTTTCATCGATATTCAATTTCTCCTTTGTAAGTGGTGTTAAATTATTTCTCTCGACGTTGGTAGCATATTTCTGTTGAAAGACACGAACTGCAGTTATATGCCGAATACTTTGGATTAACGTGGAATATTATTTCATTTATACACGCGACAGATTTGAAATCTCTGAAGAAATTAGTCAAGTACCTGCTTATTAAGATTGCTCAGATACTATTCAGATATCAAGATTGCTCAACAAAATTTAAATATTGTACCTAAAATTATTTTCCGACCTAATTTCGAACGTTCATGAAAGATTTAAATAAAGCTACATGTACGCTCGTATTCGTTTCAATTTCGATCAATCGATCAATCGATTCTGAAGTTCACATTTCTTCCCCGAGTACTCGATACGGTAACCGGTAATTAATTAGAGTTGCCGAAGGGTTGCAGCTTATCGCGGTAGATGCAACTCCCCCAGGAAAATATAGCTCCCAGTTAGGTTTAATCTGGAATTCTGGAAACCCGGTACATTCGTGCCGCCGTAACGAAGCCGCATTAATTAAGTTCCGCTTCCGTCCGCAGAAGAAAGTTTGCCGGACAGTTATCCTGCACGATATGAACTTTCTTGTCAAAGTTCAGCGATTCGTGTAAAATTCATGTGCGTACATTATGCATCGTGAACACCTAACGTTGCGATGAACTATGAAAAGAGTATTTGTTATTAATGCACGAGGCTGGTTGCACATCGATTAAACGTTTACCTATTAACAGAGCCATATTGGGTAAAAATGTGCTAACGTTTTCATGGTGCTTGTCAGTGTAGCTGAACTGAAAATAAGGAGTGTAAAATATAAGAAAAATATCTCTATAAGAGATCTCTATATCTCTTCTGATTATTCATACCATCACGCGTCATATTAATCAACATTACTCCAACAATGCAATTCTTCCGTAATACAATAAACGTTGTAATGAATAATTTCGGAGAGAATGTACGTTCTGCTGGTACATGAATACAGATTCGGTATCGAAATAGACAGATGTATATATACGAGTCGTGTACAGTGACAGAGCGAACATCGAACACCATAGTTTCGCGGAACGCAAATGTATAATCGATGTCGTCCATATTTCAATATTACCGTTCCATCAAACCTCGAAGCGATATTGCACTCGATTTCACGCGAGTGCTCATGTTTGCGCGGGAGTTTGATTTATAACCAGAATGAAAGGTTATTTAGCAAAAATTATATTTGCAGTCGGCCTCGTCGACAATGTGACACGTTCACGCGACGTCGTTGTTGTCATTATCGTGTATCGATATATAATATTTGATCTAGCTCGTCGATATTGTATTATCGCTTCCGTATTTCCTAGGAAAGACTTTACAATTTCGTTGGGTTATTTAGACCCAGAATTTTCTTGCTTACTGATTTTTAACAACCTTGTCTATTTTAATAGTCTTGCAGGATTCATTCAAGTTTTCAATCTTTAGACTTTGGTACTTTCAAAATCCCTTTTTTAAATTTCTTTGTTTGTCAAGTTTATTAATTCTCCGATTGACCAACTTTTAAACTTCCAAATTTCATATTCAAGAAAAAAAAATTTGAAGGTTGAAGTATTAATGATAGGGTTGTTTCTCCTACATCATTGTCGAAGGCCATATAGCGAGACTCCACCGTTTCGCCTCTATAAACCCAAGGAATAAAGCCTTTTAGTATTAAATTAATTTGAAAATTAACTTTCGTCTTTCCATGCGAACACTGTATAATCCTATCATCCTAAAGATCCGAGCCAATTAATTGTTAAGATTAAAATTGCAGCTCTACCCGCGAAACTTCATAAATCCCTCGAGTTTCTCCGTGGCTATCGCAAAAAGTTGCCGCCATAACGTCGCGAAATCGCGATAATAAATACGTTGACTCGCATTAAGCGACCAATCAGTCGCGCGAACGGTGTTTAATTATAAGTCGTGGTACGATAAATACAGACGCGTCTATTAAGCGGCAATTACAAAGCGGCGTATCGGAAAGAATTAATTGCTGGCTCGAGAGGGCAGCAACAATCGTTCATCGCTGAAAATAATAATCGATGCACGTACCGATGGGCCAGCGATCATGCCAGCAATAACGCGTACCGTTTAACGATGATTTATTATCTACGATCGCGAGAAATCATCGATTTATCCTTCATTTATTTTCCTACGATACATTTAACTTTTGTTGCTAACTCTCCTTGCTTCTTTCAATTTACACGTCTTTTAATTTACGGTTTAATTTCAAGATTAATATCGTGGAATAAGAAAATCGCAGAATGGTAAATGTGATAAATAGTGAAGCGATACATTGGTACAACTGTAAAATGATAAAGTGGTAATGTGGTAAAACGATACAATGATACAATGATAAAATGATGAAATGATGAAACGATGAAATGATAAAATAATACTATGATGACATGATGAAATAATAAAATGATACAATGATGACATCATGAAATGACAAAATGCTAAAATGATCAAATGATACAGTGAAAAAATAATAAAATAATAAAATGCAAAAATGCTAACAAAGGAAAATAATAAAATAATACAAATGATAAAATACTAAAATAGTAAAAATGATAAAATAGCAGTGTACAAACAATAAAACAGTAAAATTACACAAAAGAACAATACAAGAATAGATCATCAAAATAATAAAATCATCATCATAAGTACTTCGTATCCAGTAGTGGCAACTATACACCGTACTGTACACCATATACGCAAAAACTCTCACATTTCACCGATCATTTAATCCACGAACGAAAGGAAAAATCGTTGAAACCAGCTCCTTATCCGTCCGATCTTCATGAAAGTCCTTCGAACCGAGTGCTAACACTTTTCACTGCACGCAACGCGTTAAGGGTGTCTCAAAATGGCGCGAAGAGGCTTAAAAGTTCACAAGTCGGACATTGTTGTCGGTCGCCCGGAGCGGTGCCTCGGGTGTCGAGTGTAGGATGACGATACGGAACGTGAATAACGGGAATTCGAAGGTGAATGCTCGGGCAAATTGCGAATTACGATACGCAGTGTCTGGTATACGCACACAACGCACACGCTCGTGTATCCATACACGCTGCGTGTTCGCGTTCCCGTGTGTGTGTGTACACTTGGGCGCAGCACGCATCGGCGAGTAACCGAGTAACCAGTAATTGACTTGGTACGAGACCGGGGTCTCGAATGTAACGCGAAGTAAGCCCCCGGAGAGAGAAAAAGAAGAGAGAACGTGATCGAGGAGAGGACGTGCCCGGTGGAGGAGCGAATAAAAATTTTCTACCGAGCTTTTCTCCCCCTCTCTCGGCCGACGAGGAATTTCGAGCGAACGTCGGAAAACGCGGGCTAAGAACGTCTGCTAAGAATAAATTCACGGGGAACAGTTCCGCGCTGGCTGCTCGAGGAATCTGTAATTCGCCGGGGTGGAAGCCTTAATGGCTTCTCTTGCCACTACCTTCTTTCTCCTATACGCTTGTTTTCGTCTGTCTGTCGAGCAATATTTCTTCGTATTTGGATATCGGGAGATGAACATCGATTTATATATAGGTAGTTATAGAGATTTTAGTCTTTAACTTATTACCTAATCGGTTGAACGTTTCGGGTAATGATTAAATTACCTGCTGTTAGTTTTGCAATGATCTGATATAAATAGAGTCTGGGGGAGCTAGAATTATAGCTATGATAATAGTATCTCGTATCGAACACAAGTTGAAGTCTTAAAATCTTGAAATTTGGATGCCATGGAAAGCTCAACATTCAAAAATTCATACACGTACTTTATAAATAAATTTCTAAATTTCTAATTCGTGATATTTGAGTTATGTCCTACATCCCTCACGTTATACGAGGCCATCAGTACCTAAAAGAATTCCCGTTGCATCCTTAATCAAGCCGTTAAAATCGTGATTACCACATGAATTTAAATTTTGAAAGCACCCTGCGATAAAATGGCATTCTTTTGCAACCTCGTAACGAATGCACGAAAAGAAACACGCTTCCTTTCGCGACCATGCGTGCATTCAAAATCAGCCAATATTTTTTTTTCCGAAGCGAAGCATAAATCTACAACGTTTCCGCTCGTGCGATTCGGCTCGGTGTAACATTTAACTGGCGAACCGCGAGCGTTTATTATTTATGCAGAGAACTCGATATTACGTTAAGGTATGGTCTCTCGCGTTTAACAGCGCTATTGTTCGATTCTCTCCCCGGATAGCAGGGGCATTTTTCTCCGCGACTCGTGCTGAACGTGTTTTGCCTTATCTTTCTTCGGTTACGTAACGCGAACCGTGCAGAAAGAGCGAAGAAGAAGGACCAAGAGGAAGAGAGAAAGAACCTCTGATTCCTGGTCGTTCCAGCTTAGCGCTTAACCGAGGAGGATCGATCGCGATTCCGGCATAACGAGCGACGGACTTTCTACTCGGCCTGTTCGAAAAGTTCAGCTATACGTTCCGTTGTAATTTGCGGTTACCACGCGGCAATCGGATTCGTAACGCGAGGTGTTAAAAGCGAATGAGGACGAGACCATCCATTCTGTCGTTCATCCTCGTGAAAAGCGACGGCTAAAACGCTTTCTAATACTTGGATCACGGAAATCGGCTGATTTCTATACGTGTCCTACTTTGTTCTCGATAATCGTGCGATCCTATGCATTTATATCGTTTCTTGCGCAATGGATGCTTCGAGATCTGCTAGCGATGTTGACACCTCTGTCATACGCATATGAGAAAATAAGCAACAACTCTTTTATACTTCAGATTTATTTACAGGAATTTTATCGTATTGCAAATTTACAACGCAACAAGGTATACGTAAGTAGACACAAATATGTACATATAAACATTGATATACATGTGTGTATGAGCTGGATATGTTAATGTTTCTTTGCATATGCAATATGTACTATGTGTGCATACACTAGCGTATACATGCACATGTACATGTACACTAATGTATGTATATGTATATGAATAATGAATGTATGTATGTATATGTGCATCAATGTGTACATACAGTAATGTACATGTATGCATATACATATTGGGTCCAGACACCTTAATATTTACCTTGCTAGGATGAATAAAATGAAAACTATTATTATAAAATAAAAACAGAAGAAAATAATGAAAATCGTGATGTTCCATTAGATAAAAATAGGAACGATTAAAATCCGCGAGCTACTATTATAACTGAAAGTGATATAGAGCGAAGGTTATTTTCAAATCTGGTACTGCTTTGAATATTCAACAGGCCGGGTATGGCGACTATAGAGCTCGTTAGATTTTAATTGAAAAAAAAAATAGAGGAAACAAAGCAACGTTCGATAATAGCGAATTTCCGTGACGATTCCGCGAACAAATATCCCGGAGCGACGTTATTCAAAAACCGTCCGAACGTGTTCCATATAATTGTTCATTCACGCAATCTCCGTGTGGACGTGCGGGCACGATGCAACTCTAATATCGATTCGACATCGAGAACTTTGTACGAACGAAACTTTTCTAAGGCCACATGCTCGCCAACGTAACAAGCACAGCTGCAAAGAGACGAAAACTTCTAACTTCGGTCAAACTTCCTACCAAGGTTAGCCTCGTTTATTAACTTTCGTACTAGGAAGCGAATGTGTGCAACTCGTCGGTTCTTTTTATAGAATACAGTACACGCTCGTTTTATTGTCACTGACGAGACTGTAAGCAACGATGTTCGATTGTTGAGGATTTTAGAAATTTGTTATGCAAAGTGGGATATAGTAGGGGAGAAATTTTGGGATTTTCGAATTTTGGGTGTTTAGAATTTTGGGACTTTGGAGGGTTGGAAGTTTGGAATTTTGGGACTTTCGAGGGTTGGAAGTTTAGAATTTTTGGATTTTGGGATATTGGGACTTTGGGATATTGGGACTTTGGGATATTGGGACTTTGGGGTATTGGGACTTTGGGATATTGGGACTTTGAGATATTGGGACTTTGGGATATTGGGACTTTGGGATATTGGGACTTTGGGATATTGGGACTTTGGGGTATTAGGACTTTGGGATATTGGAACCTTGAGACTTTAGAATTTTTGAACTTTGGGATATTGGGACATTACCACTTTGAGACTTTAGGATTTTGGGACTTTCGGATATTGAGACCTTGGGACTTTGGGACTTATGAATTTCAAACCCTAAGATTTTTTGAAACTGTAGAACTTTCAGTTCTGGAATTTTAGGAATCGAGACTTCAAGAGTTTGGGACTTCGGTACTTTAGAATTTTGGGACTTCAGGTCCCTGAAAATGTGAGATTTAAGACTTATAGAATTTCCAACCGCGAGATTTTGCAACTCTTAGAATTTTAAAACGTTAAAGTTTGAAGAATGTAGGATCCCTAAATTGTTGAATTAAAAAAGTTAAAAATACAAACGTGTAAAAATATAATATATGACATTATAACACTGTTCTTTTGAAAAAATAGCTAACCCCTAACATTAAACTGAAAAATATTTTAAAAATACATAAAGATGAACACACGAAAGCAGAGAAAGATGTTGATAATCACCCTATCGCATAAAATGTTATCTTCATAACTTTCAGGCAACTATATTATGCTAATTACAATCTTATAACAGTGATGCATCACTTTGCACCGAAATATTTACATGGATCTCATTAGAATTACGTGGCAACATAATTGCACCACTTCAAAGGAAGTTCCAACACGACACATGTTTGTAACGCGTTAAATTTCCCCCTCATAACGAAAAGCTGAGTAACGAAGGTGTTTTATTGACACTGACTTCAGTCTCTATGAATATTGATATACATCGGGAAACCTTGTCTCATCGATTCGCGTTGAAGTACGATTACAGTTCTTCTCAATGTCATAACGTACGTCTCGTTGTATCGTAATGAAAACAATCTCCATAGAGACGTATCAGACGTACGAAAGCGATACAACGAGTACGATTCTGTTCACGGTTATTTTAGTCAACGTTGCGTGAGCGTGCAGGGTCTATTGCTGTGCTTTGCAATGCAAACAACCTGAAGTTCCTTTAAAAGAGCTTTCTTCGCTTTCGAAGATTCGATGAAGGATCGTTTGAAAAGAAAACAACTCGAAAGTGCCATCGATGTTGAAATGGTGCCAATCGATAAAATATACGACCTTTGCGGTTATTATACAACCTCTTGTGAAGCATAATTTGATGTAACTTTGTATTGGTGTAATTTTGTATGAAATCATAATTTTATAGATATTATCGTAATTTTATTAATGTGACATGAAAATGTACATGCAATTGTTACTGGTAGTAAATCTCTTGATAAGAGCAAAATACTTAAGGGTTTATTCAGGATACATGTATGAATTTAGTCGTTTTCCTAAATAAACTTGTATTAGTAATAAATTGTTACGTTATGTCGTTTCTTCAAGAAATTACGTTTTTAACCTTTTGTACCGAGAAGGTGACTCACATTCACCATTGGGTTTAATACAATTTGAAATAAGTATCATTAAATCTATAGTATTATACATGTACATATGAAATGTACATTTTTGCGCATATGATATACATAATCATACTGAAACATAACTTTTCAATTATGAAAGTAAGACATACTATCTCTACATTTGATATGAAATGTACATTTGTATTCTACAAATGATATACATAATCATACTGAAACAGACAACTTTTAATTAGAAAAATAAGAGATACTATCTGTACATGTACATATGAAATGTCCATTTGTATTGTACATATAATATACATAATCATATTGAAACAGATAACTTTTCAATTAGAAAAGTAAGGGATACTATCTGTACATATATGTACACATGAAATGTACATTTGTATTGCACATATGATATAATCAGACTGAAACAGATTTTTCAATTAGAAAAGTAAGGTATACTATCTGAACAGTGAAACTACCTTCGTATGCAAAGGGTAGGTACTAAAATTAATGAGCCACGTAACATATGTGATAAGCGGTGTATGTATTAAGTGGTGTACGAGTTAAGTGATGTATGTGTTAGATGGTGTACGAGTTAAGTGATGTCTGTGTTAAGTGGTGTATAAATTAAGCGACGTATGTATAAATGTACACATACGTGTCAGCACCCTCACAAGATAAAAAACGATCACTAAAACATCCACATCAAACACCCTAATCGTTTCCCCATTAAATTCTGCCAACACTTACAAGAGAAACTTGCAGCCTTCGCACGTGGAAACAACGCCGTAAACTTTGTTAATTTTTTGAAATCGTTAGAACGGTGTTCAAAACTGTTGGTGGGATGATGAAGTACAGCCGATCAAAGGTCGACCTTCGATCAACGTTAATGAAATTAAAGAGCATCAAGATAGAAGAGGGAGGGCACGTTAAAAGAGGGAACGAAAGTGGAAAATGCGAGACAGATTCTGCGGAAGACTCGCACCGACCAGATATCTGATATCGGTATTAACTCGACCATAAAGCACTCTACCAGGCCCTGTCTACAAAGTGATTGCGATTGCGCCTCGGGCATTACAACGCGCAGATTTATGAACAGGGGTTGCCTCGAACGTAAGTCAAATCCCCCCGGGACGTGTACAACAGAAAATCGTTTGCCCATATGGTGCCTAACAGGTCCGGCGCAAATTGTGTGGAATGTCTGGCCTATTCTAAATCCATGGAACTTGCAGGAATTTTGTTAGGTATTTCACTATTACATGGATATTTGAATTTTTAACATCAAGTGACAAATTTCTAAGTTGGAATTATATTTTTACAAGAATGAACTTGCAGTATTTCTACTTTTTTTTATTTGGAATTATTCTGTGTATAAACTTATGAATTTGATATTATTGTTTTTAAATTTCGTCATTTTTTAGTTGGTGAACTTCAAAAATCATGAATATTCAAGTTTTCAAGGTCTCAAATTTCCGAAAACCTTAATCCATAAATCCCAAAACCTCTAAACTCACAAATTGCTGAATCTTCAAATTCCAAAATCTTCAAATACAGAAATTCTCAAAATTCGGGATCCCTAAATTTCCAAATCTCTAAATCTCCAAATTCCCAAATTCCCAGATTCTCAAACTCTTAAATTCCCAAAATTCCCAGATCCCAAAATGTCCAAATAGACAAATTCCCAAATTTCCAAAATTCCACAAAATCCCAAATTCCCAAATCTCCAAATACACAAATTCTCAAAATTCGGAATCCCTAAATTTCCAAATCTCTAAATCTCCAAATTCCCAAATTCCCAGATTCTCAAACTCTTAAATTCCCAAAATTCCCAGATCCCAAAATGTCCAAATAGACAAATTCCCAAATTTCCAAAATTCCACAAAATCCCAAATTCCCAAATCTCCAAATACACAAATTCTCAAAATTCGGAATCCCTAAATTTCCAAATCTCTAAATCTCCAAATTCCCAAATTCCCAGATTCTCAAACTCTAAAATTCCCAAAATTCCCAAATCCCAAAATGTCCAAATAGACAAATTCCCAAATTCCCAAATTCCCAAAATTCCACAAATTCCCAAATCTCCAAATACACAAATTCTCAAAATTCGGAATCCCTAAATTTCCAAATCTCTAAACCTGCAAATTCCCAAATTCCCAGATTCTGAAACTCTTAAATTCCCAAAATTCCCAAATCCCAAAATGTCCAAATAGACAAAGCTTTCCGAACATATCCCATGGTAAATTACTCAGTAAAATTCAGTAATCAAGAAATAGCTAGATAACTGGTATTTCTAGGTGGTTAAATGGGCAATTTACAAAGTTGATCGGTACAACTCTACTACGATAACGTTTCATTGGTAAACATACTTCCGCGTGCAACCGGCAATGATCGTTGGAAATTGCACAATCTCAATAAAACGCGTACCGACTTCGGGAATACCGTGTACAATATACATACACATATGCACGCACGTAAGGGATTAGGTATGTGTATCGATACACCCGAGTGCACACGTGTACGCGAATGCTTCCTTGTAATTTTACAGGAACTCATCTCCTGTTGGAATTTATATGTACTTCTCGTTACGTTGTTGCGCGTATGTGCGCCTTTCGGGCCAATTCTGTGCATGTGAAGTTAAACATTCACGGTAAGCAGATCGCAACGAGTATTTCATCCTGACAGATCGTTTACCTCGTTATTTGTATTTCCTTGGTTAACTGGATGCAGCACATTTTACATATAACGATCAAAATGTCAAATTGATAATTGAAACGGTCGTGTTCTGTATAAACGCAATTAACGGGTTAAATCACTTTGATGAACCGAGAAAATAAGCAGAGGAAGTGGATGCAGACTGGAGTCTAAATGCAGACCGAGTCTAAATGTGGGCTAGTTGTTGTGTACGGTCATGTTAGATGTTTTATCCTAGAGCAAATTGTATGGAACTATGATTCAGGAAGAAATAGTGCTGCAAAAGCTGATCGTTTATGTTACCGAACGAGTAATTTTACCTATTTCACGTTGTTTAAACGATTTTACAATTTTACCGTTTTTTTTATCTTTTTTTAACAATAACCTGTTATACCAGGAACCAATTTGTTGGGACCATTATATTGCTCACATGAAAACGTGTTTTTATTATGAGTTATGCAATGAACAGTCGTGTACTGTCATTGCTCAGCAAAAGGTCTAAATATGGGCTACACCTAGTTCCATCTAGTATTTGCATTATTTTTTAGTAATACACATTAACTTACAAATATACAGTTTAATCTTAGAAGTAATAAGTTCGTATATAATAAGCTTCGCAATAAGTGCTGAAAAGTCACATCCCACATTTAGACCCGCTTTTGGTAGTCTATTTCCAAACGATACTTTGCCTGACGTATTTCGCTTAATACCAAGTAATAATTTTATTAAACTGTGAAATTAATATCCTTGACCAGTATCGTTTATCTGGCTTATTAAAACGTCAAATGTTTGTTCCGGCTCTCCTTGGCACCCTTCTCTCTGCGCAGTAATCTGGCAGCCAGTTCCGCGTCCAAAACCTTCAGCGAAGCCCGCATTGCGGAACGCATTTTGTAACGTATCCAACAAGTACCAGGAGCTTTAAAGAACCATCTGCAAGCAGCATGCAGAGGACACCGTGTGTGCCCTATGATCTAACAAATTTATTTCCTCCATTGTGTCTCCGTTTCGTGTCAAGCGGACTCATCGGTCATCGCCATCTTCCTCAATGAAACCGGACAAACGATTTGTTCGCTCGGCCGAGCCTGTACATACGGATGCACGCTGCCTAGGGCAACATACTCGGTAGATATTGCTCGCTAGATATTGCACAGGACACAAATTTTTGCAATTTTTACAATTTGGAGGTTAGACAATTTTTAAACGAGAGTTTGAGCAGTGGGAAGTTTGGTCTGTTTGAAATTTGCAGGTTAGGAAATTGGAAATTTGTGGATTTGGAGACTTAGGGACTGGGGGGATTCTGGAATTTGAGAACTTGGGAATTTGGAGATTTGGACATCTGTGGATATAGGGATTCAGGAATTTGGGAATTTGGGAATTTGAATCTTCGAGAATTTGTAAATTTAATGATATGAAGATTTTGGGGATTAGAAAATTTGGAAATTTTAGAATTAGAGTACTTAGTAACTTAGGGACTTAAGTATTTGGGAATTCAGGGATTTGGTGATGAGTATTGAGGGATTCAGAAATGTAGAATTTTGCGAATTTGAATATTCATGAATTTGAGGAGAGGAATTAAGAATTTTGGAAGTTCACACATGTAGAAATTTAAGAATTCCGAAAATTGAAGGTTTGCAAATTCAGAAATTAGAAAAATAATAAACTTGAATATTCAGTATAGAAAACGCAACTATAAAA
This sequence comes from Megachile lagopoda, assembly GCA_036983795.1. NCBI lineage: Eukaryota > Metazoa > Arthropoda > Insecta > Hymenoptera > Megachilidae > Megachile > Megachile lagopoda. Next base: position 13,251,448 of record CM072790.1, on the reverse strand, counting down.
ATTCCTATACACGAATCATATAAAAAATGGCAATATAACGAGAGTGAACTCCCAAACTTCCATTTCGTACATCAACGTTAGAAGTTATTGACCTTCGAGTTATCCTGAAATCCAAGAGAAAGAATTAACCGAACGGGATAAAAGGATACCGTTCGTTTCATTTAATCCTTGAATTTAAAGCGTCGAAAACATGGGTCGTATCTCGCATTCTCGTAGCATGCACGACGAATCTCGTCATCGATTGCTATTACGTTGTACGTTCGATCGTCGATCTGGTCTTCCTCTTCTTCTTCTCTCTCCTCCATGCACTTGATTTTTTCTCTTTCTCCATGGTGCATTGATCCCAGAGATCAAAGTCATGTAATTAACTCGTTATATCTATCCCTTGCAATCCAACATTACGTAACGTGTCTCTCTCTTCCTCTTTTAATTCTTCTGTTCCTCCTTTTCTCTAATTTCCTTCTTCTTCGGCTGCTTCCTTTTATCGGCGACTCGTTCTTCTTCGTTTTTCGATTTCGCGTCTTTCTTTAGCTGTTCGAGTCGGTTCTCGCCGAGAGCTCACGCTCGTTCACGTTTTTCGAACGAACGGCTAAATAATACGTTTCAATATTATGGCATGTTTTCAACACACTTATTATGTACGTATTCCATGCATTTTCTTGTACACAGTATTATATTGCTGTGTTGAAGTGATTTCAAAGGAAACAAATATCTTCGATACCCATAATAAGCTTGAAGAACGATGTCTTTGAATGTATTTCAAAATTAACTTTTCTTCTGCCATGTTCATCTTTTGAAATCGTTTCAATTGTGTAGCAAGTATTTCTTGCGTTATCACAAGTTTACCTATTTCATGAGAAATTCTTTGTATTATATGTTTAATGAACTCTTATGTATAATAAAATTGAGACAGATGTGTGTTGTATCAGCATATATTCCCAAATTCCCAGTTTCAATCGAAAATTCAAAATGGATGCTTTGTTCAAGATGGATGCCGTTATTTATGGTAGAGCATTCAACAAAGTCGAACAAAATTGGTTGAATATCGGTTAAGGCACACCAAATGCGTGAGAACTGTATCAATCACTCTCTACAGAGGTAATTTTTCTCAAACATTTTCGAATCTTGCTTCGGGGAGAACAATTTGCTTTCGACAAATTATTCGATCGATTAATGCACTTCCATTCGTCACTCCTTAATCCCTAAAAGCTCCCAGAAAAAACCTTTTCCCTTCACTCTCAATTCTCGATTGGATCCAAATCGAAAACTGCGAAAATAAAAATGGCTATCGAGTCTCTCTCTCGCCAGAACGAAGCAAGTTCGAACCATTATTCTGTATCGAAAACACGCTTTTAATCATGAAACTTTGTTAAAAATTTAACTGGTTGCATATATTAATTGTATTTATACACTTCTGAAATTTTGGGACGACCAGTAATACGTTGTGCTATCAATCATTTTATTTTCTGAAATTACATATTCAATACATGTATGTATACATGCATATTAATGTACGTGTTCAGCTGTTTACGTATGCATATATTCATGTTTGCATGTGTACAGCATATGTATATTAATATATGTATTTACCTATTTATTTGTGTATATGTATAAATAGATATATGGATGTATTAATGTATACGTACATGTATGGATTCATGTGTGCATGTGTGCACATCTGTATGCATATATGTATGTATGAACATACGTAAACTTGTATACATATGCAAGTACATATTGATATATGAATACGTATATTGACATGTGTACTGACGTATACAACATATCATACATGTACACACGTGTACTCTTCACCCATACCTTATACCTAAAGATTAACAGCAAAAACATTTTTCCTTATTTCATTACCGTCACAATATTTCTCTTACATCGTACATTATGTTAAAAATAATGCATTCTTTTTTGTATCAAAAAATAATGTATACATATTCACGAACATTTGAATATGTCTAACCCAATACAAACACTTGGATGTTCGTCTCGGTCGAAATCGCAATAAATCTGTTGCACTCCTGGTCATCCACGAATTACCGTCTATCCTTCAGGTGTTTCCTGTATCCCCGGGATTCGTCTATATTTCACGCGGCAGGATTTACGTTTAGTCAACGGCGTTGTCGCCGTTGTCGTTCGATGACCGCCGCTCGCAGCTGCAGCTGCAGTTTCCTGGATCGCTGGCACCCAAACGATCAACTCGCGTCCGCGAGTTAACTCGTCGGTGTGGGTCCTGTACCTACGCACACAAGTATGCGCACACACGCGGCAAACACGTAGAACCAGTCCGTGACGTCACGTGAAGGACCTACCGTGAACACGAGATCGTCCTGATTTCCGGGTTCGGCTCCCGTGCCACGAACGTGCGCCACGACGGCGATTTATTAAATGCTCTCGAGAACTCGCATACACACCACTTGCCAACGAAAATGGTACCTGGTTAGGATAAATATTGTTGCGTGTCGCCATTATGAGCGAACTGTTAAGGAGATGTGAGGAAATTTATGCGATTTTATACCTGCCAGCTTTAAGATTAGGTTAAGTGGACGACATTCTGAACGGACGCGAGTTTACTCGCGAGCAGATCAAAGTAATCTTCCGTGTCGTTAAAGTTTTTCTCACTTTCGAAGACTTGTTTTTAGTCACATTAGTCGTATCAGGATGCTTCTGATCATGTCTACTATTTTTGATAACTATTATTTCTTACGTCCACTGTTTCTGATAACTTAACACTTTTCTACTTTTTATAATTTGAGATATCCGAACTGTGGAGTGTAAAGATTCTTCATAATTGCAAAGTACAAATTCTCGGAAATACATAATAAAACATTCTTCAATTCTAAAAGTAGAGTTTGCGTTTTACAGCACAGGACCATTTCCACTGCGGCATTCACCGCGTCTTGCCACACACGGCCATTTTCACTGCAGCATCCAGCGCGCTCCACAAAAACGGCACGGTGCCACGGCTAATTTAGAATATCTACGTACTTGAATAAGGCAACGATACCAAGACATATAGAATTTTTTTAAATTCAGCTCCCGACTAAAGCGCGCTTATCTCGCAAAGCTGGAGAAGTAAAAAGACGTGGCAAGAATCCACGTTGTCACCGTTCCATTGTGTCGCCGGTGAATTAGACTGAAGGGGTAAGCGGCTAATTCGCCGGCTGGAAAGGCTCGACTTTATCACAGAATGAAAAAAAGGGACGAGAGAGAGAGAGAGAGAGAAGAGAATTCAACGACGAGCAGCCGACGTTTCTTGAAGCTGCTATTCAAAGAAGAAATACCGGCCGGGGTAAAACAGCGTAGCACAAAGTGGCGGTCGTGTACAAGTATCAACATATTAAGAGGGTCGACGGGCATTACGAGAGGGTGAAAAAACGGCACAGAAAACCGTGCTATTGCGAACGTATTGTTCCATGACGATGTCTATCTCTTTCACTTACGAAATTTAGCGCCACTGATAAAGGCAAACGACGTGGGTCACGCGGCAGTAGAAGCAACTTATAAAATGGCTGCCGTGATGCAGAATACACGAGCCGTGTATTACGTTGGGATATATCATTTTCCCTTTTCACGTCGACATTTAAAATGGTCTTTGTACAAGATTGATTCTCGTGAGAGATTGCTCTTAGAGATCTTAAGACTTATTCTTTAATGATCGAACCATGGGAGTTTAGGGTGTTACGTGACACGTAGGTAACGCGCTATTAATAGATTAGGGTGTTCATGGCTTAAGCGAAAGTTGAATATTGTTCTACCTAACCACCTCGTAAATTGTTCATCGATTAGGAATTTGTTTCCCTGTTGATTTGAAGTGCTATGAGTTTTTTGTTGAAATTTTTGGGTGGCAAATGTACATTTAGTAGTTTTCAAAGTGTTAAACTCTCAAATCCACAAATCCTAAAATCTATATATTCTCAAATCTTGACATTCTCAAATTCTCAACCTCCAGAAGCTTAAGTCCCAAATTCTGAAATCTCAAAGTTCCATTCCCGAAATTTCAAACCCCCAAATTCTCAAATATTTATATTCTCAAACCCTCTAGTTCTCAAACCTCCAAATTCTGAAAGCCCAAATTCTCAGATCCCTGAATTCTCAAACCTCCAACTTCTTAAACCCCCTAATTCTCACATTCCTTTTCTGAAATCCCCAAATCTCACAGCTTCGATATCTCAGATCCTAAAATTCTTAAACCCCTAAGTTCTCAAACCTCCAAATTCTCAAATCCCTAAATTCTCAGATCCTCAAATTCTCGAACCTCCAACTTCTTAAACCCCCAAATTCTCACATTCCTTTTCTGAAATCCCCAAATCTTTAATTTCCAAAATTCTCACCCCAAAATGTAAACTCTCCACATTCCAAAGCACCAAATTCTCCAATTCCTGATTACAATAATTCCCAACAAAGACTCCACTTGAACCGTTCAACCTTCCACACTGACCCAGAACCTAACCTGCATATAAATCACATTCCTCGAATAAAATAGAAACGATTAATTTCTCGTGTAGATACATATTTCAGGGTCGAAGGGTATTCTCACTCGATAGAACAACTCGGTACATGTCAAACTATCTGAATTCCTTCCGTTCTTCAAAAGTCCGAACGACGAGCATCTTCTCTTTGTGCATCAAACCTGCACGGCGCAACTGCAGTATAACTCGCTTAATGTTAAGCTCGAACGGTCGGATACACATGGGTGTGGCTGGTGTGGATCTATGGGAAATGGCAGAGGTTAGAAACCGTGCATAAGAGAAGTTCGAGCCGCCTTGTACACGTATGCACGGATCTGATACGCTCTTCGTGGTTGCTCGCATACAGCGTTACACGGTATTCACGGTACCTCGGTTGCGGGCAAAGGCCAATTCGAGTACAGGCACGATCATCGTGAGGCCTCCTACTCGTCTCTTTTAGAGCAGCGAAGATAGACTGATGAGAAAGTACCACTTTCCCATAGAATCTCTGTCGTCAATTCAAGTTTGATTAGTGATTAATACTACGAAAGTGCCACGCTCTCAAACAGTTTCGAAATGAAGAATTGAGAATTGCCTGTGAAATTCTATATGAATTTGCTTATCACAGATCTGAATTCTCAAATTTTTATACCTTCAAATTTCTAGACTTTTATGTTTCTTTCTTAATTTTCAAGATTGGAAATGAACATTTTTAGTACATAAATTTAGAAATCCTCAAGTTCCCTCATGCAAATCTTCAGCTCTCAAATTACCCAAAACCACATGGCTATCAATAAAACTAATAAATCGTACCCTAAAGGTCCCAATTAACCCATGTCCAACTAATGATCTTAAGTTTACAATTGACCCGAGAAATGTTCGATTTAAAAAAAGTTGTGTGAACGAAGGACGAGAGAGAAGTAGAGGTCCTTCCTCGAAGGAGACGTCGTAAGACGCGTTCCGAAATAACCGTCTAATAATGCAATGCGGAACAAGTTATTCTTGGTAGTCGAGGCCCCCTCACTGGGTTAAGCCGAGTGTTTGCCCGCGTTTCGCTTTGCTTCCTTTTGCCTTAGCAGCATAGATTGGGACAGGCCATGGATCACCACGTAAGCTCGCAGACGACGCACAGGGGACACTAATCACGCGCGCGCTCACGAGCTCGTTTCGTCGAATATACACGGTGTGACGATTCGACTCCACGATTCTAAATACTTACAATTCCGAAATAGCAATTCACGATAATAATATAACACCCCTGTGTTTATTATACCTTATATCTTGCGTTTATTGTGTGATCATCAAATTCAGTGTTGTGGGATCCTTCCTTGCTAGGAGCGCGCATGCGTAGACGAGGTTACAGCATCTGCAACATTATTTACGCATGCGCAGATGGGCTATCAGAGAAGATGCACTAAATTTTTATATTCCCATGTCCACAAAACTATATCTTCATGTCCACAGATCCCTAAATTCCCACATCCCCATGTGTACAAATCCATACATTCTTGTATCTCCATAAATATCTAAATTCATCTATACTTCGCATATCTCCATATCTCTGTGTATCTAACTGTAACTTATAAAGTACACTTTTCTACCCCATTACCTTCAAGTATTTCTATTGTGTAATATGCAGTACTTCGTGAAAGTCGTCACTACAATAAAACAGCTACAGTAGGATAGTAGTGAAATGGGGTAGCGAAATAATAAAATAATAGCGTAATAGAGCCGCGAGCAATTTGAACGCGGCACACCGTGTATGAAATCCAGCGGTCTTCGAAGCCGCGTCCTCTGCAAGCGTGTTGTAGACGCGAGCAAAGATAGAAAGCTTTGCACACCTGCGCATCCTTCTTACACGGCGCGCGGAAAAAGGAGGAAAGAAAAAAAACGAGGAAGAGAGCGAGGGAACGGAGAGTAAGGAAGCGGAGAAAATGAGAGAATGAGAAGAAGAGAGAGAATGCGTTATGCGAGCTAGTAGAGAAGCAAATGCGGCAAGCCGGCTTCTGCGTCGGTACATGATGATACGCTACTGAAAAATATGTATACTTACCTGCAACGAATAACAGAAATAAGATACCAAGTGTTTCTTTGATGGATACTTTGATGGATTCGCGTTTACATCCATGCTAATGTGGGGTACGTTGTGAGATGCCCAAGCTCGTGGGCATAGACGTATAGGTTAGAGATAACATGTGAGATGGAGAGGTAGATGAATTAAATTTTGAAGGCGGTAGATTAGAAAATTTGAAGATTACGAAGTTTGTGGTTTATAAATTCGGGAATTGGGAATTTGGATGTTGGAGGTTGCAAGAAGTGGGAAATTTGAGAATCGGGAAATGTGAACATTGGGGAATGTGGAAATTGGGAAATATGGGATTTGGGAAATGTGGGAATTGGGAAATGTAGAAGTTAGGAAATGTGGGATTTGGGAAATTTGGGAATTGGAAATGTAGAAGTTGGAAAATGTGGAAATTTGGAAATGTGGAAATTAGGAAATGTGAAAATTGGGAAATGTGGAAATTGGGAAATTTAGAAATTGGGAAATATAGTAATTTGGAAATTTTGGGAAAATAAAAATTGAAGTTCGCATCAATCCCCAAATGAAAAGCTATTGAATTCTTCCTCCTACGCCTCCCATCCAAATAAACGACATTGCGCGCCTATAAAAAAGGAATCGTGGTAAATAATGTTACGAACAAGAATACAAATGCAATCGGAGTGGGAGGAATCGTTCGATTGCCGAACGACGAAAGGTTCGATGGCCGTTCAGGCGCCTAAATATTCCAAGAACGTCATACCACAAAGCATTCCACGTTGCTTCGACGCACCGCTCGAAAGCACCGATTCTTCAGACATTTTAAGGTGGGTCTTCGAAGCTTTATAGCACCCAGACTACCACAGTTAATATCGTTCCCACTTTCCAGGTCTAAACTGTATCGATTTTATTATCATTCTAGCTGGCTTCGCGAGGGCTCTGACATATGTATATTTAATAGCCACCATGTGTGTTATATCAGATACTGTACATGTTCCCTTTGTGACAGTTGAAAAAATGACTACACGCAACTTACACGTTGAATTAATATTGCGTGACCGATTATAATCTCGATTCTTGGCAAACCAGATTCGGGTGATCTAGATTTCTTGTAATTGTAAGGTAGGACTTCGATACTGAGGCTTCCTATTGTAAGGAGCTGGTAGCCTGCCAATTATTTGCTACTTTTCTTTATCTTGCTCCGGAAAGTTGAGGACGATGAGATGCATACTGATGGACTATTAAGTACATCAATTTTTATGCATCCTAGGTTATTTCTGAGATGAAGAGTGATATGCACGTAAGAGCGTTGATAGTGTTTTAGATTGAAAATTTGCTGTTACTAAAGTTTAGAATCTTCAGGTATCTAAATTTGTTAAGTGGAAGTTCGAAAACTTGGGCTTTCCCTATTCTCAAAATTTCCAAATTATTATATTTCCCAATTTCCCAAATTTCTCAAACTCCACTTCCACATTTCTACACCTAAAAATAAATCACTGACCAATCAATAGCAACGAATGTACCGAGTAATGTCACTTTCCCCTACGTCATTTTCCCCATAAAGCCCCACGAGTCGTCAATTAAACACATAATACTGTATCGAAAGATCCGATGAAACGACTCGATCACTGATTGATTTTCCCGGATCCATTTACTGTTACGTGTCGATTGTAGCGTTTGCAGAAAGAGAAGTAAATCAACAGATAAACCAGAAGAGAAATACACGACAGAAAGAGAGCAACCGAGATGCAAGCTCTTCCGTGTTCGTGCAACCGCTTATGGCATATACCAGGCGATCGTATATATGCATGCCTTGTTGAAAGGCTTGCTGTTACGCTGTCTCTTTTCTTACGTAACCATATTAAGGCACCTCGTTGTGACTAGCTTCGAGGCAACGTCACCGGTGTCGTTGCCGATAGACGGCAGTCGCTTGCGGTTTCTTTTTCGGCTCTTAATCACCTGCGGGACTTGGATCGAACAACGGCCATACCACCTCGTGAAAGTCGTGAAAGGATTCACTGAAATCGTGCTTGCGTAACGAATTGTCGCGTACATTCGCTAATCCCCGCGACTAGTTCCTTTTGTGCGATAGTCGCGGCCATTGTATCGACCATCTATCGATCGGACTTGCAAATTCATCGTACACGTTATAATATACACGTATAGCAACATATTCACCATTTATGATATAGTTGCACTTTATGTTCTTTGAAAAGATACGACAGTGTTTTGTACTACTCTCGTTATATTGCCACCGAGGAGACTTATGATATTTTTGTGAATTGGCAATATAATAGAGTCGCGAATAAAGTTATCTGTATTGAGTCTAACTTGGGTTGTTAAAAATTCAACATGTAGCAATATAACGCGTGGTAATATATCGCGTGGTTAGTCGACGCGTGGCGATACAACTCATAGCAATTCAACGCATAACGATACAACATATGGCAATTCAACGTGTGGCAATATATCGCGTGGTGATACAACGCGTGGCGATACAACGCCTAGTGATTCATCGCATAACGATACAACGCGTGGTAATATATCGCGTGGCGATACAACGCATAGCAATTCAACGCATGGCAATTCAACGCGTGGCAATATAACTCGTGGTAATACATCGCGTGGTGATATAACACGTCGTACTTCCATGCTTGCTAGTTCACCGTGTAGTGATATAACGCGTAGTGATATATCGCGTGGTAATTCAACGCGTAGTAATTCATCGTGTTGCGATATAATCCGTGGCAATACAACGCATAGCAATACAACAAGTAATAATATAACCCGTTGCGATTCATCGCTGCAGAAACCTACCCTCCGCTAATAAGGCATTGCAACGAGTAATAAAAATAAGTGAAAATAGTTATAGGTGATTATGAAGATGATATCTGCCAAGATTGCAAGAACATCAAAGTTGCAAACACATGTATCTAGTACACGGGTTATGTTGATTTTATTAAAGTCACCATGTAAAGTGTTGATGGGTTGTAGCCGCTTAACTACTTGAGCAAACCCTGAATAATTAATCGGTACGGAAGTTCGTGTTCTCAATGTCAAACGGGTTTTTAGCACTATCATTCTATGCTCATATTCACTTTTCTTTCAACGTTACAATAAACATTTTATTTTCTTTATATAAATGGGCATATGGCTATATAACTTGTACAAGTAGATACTCCAGAACGTATCAATATCGAAGTTATTCTCGATTCGGTGCTGAAGTTTGGGATAATATACAGTATTAGCGAAGATAAATTGAAAAACATTCGACTTGATATGTGATTGATTTTGTACAGAACACCTAGTACATTTACATTACTAAAACACGATATATCAGAGTTACTCCTACGAGCGAGGCCCTATCACGAAGCTCAGCAGCTTTTCAATAGCTCGAGCGAAACAAACGAAATCATTTGATTGGCGGAAATAGAAACAAGCCATGTACAAGTAACGTGGACGTAACATTGTTAACACGAACGCGATTATCTCTGGCAACCAGACGAACCGGTCTGTATTTTTATCTTAACCCTGATAACTTTTCCTCTTCCACACCTTTCCGGCGACCTTTCTCCAGATCCACGCTTCCAGCGAGAGCAACAAACCCTCGTGCTTCACGCTTGCTCTCCTCTCGTGCGTGAAAATTGCCTCACACCGATCAACAACCGAACAAGTAGACAAATCCATAAAAACAGTCTGTTTAACATATTCAATACGATAAAAAATTTCAAACATGCATCAACTAGGAACTTTCAAATAATTCAATATAATCAATTATTTTATATTCCTGTTGCGAATATGTACATAAACAAAGAATGAACCAAGAGATACATTCAGAGTAAAAGTATATTAAATATGCATATTTAAAATTTTCTTTCACTTTCATCGAAGACAACCGTGACAGTCGGTGCTGATTACAACATGAATATAATAATCGCCTACTTTTTCCGCCGCGTTCGCTCAATGAAGTATCGATGAACATTCCCGGGCAATCGATAAGTTTAGTGCAACCACGTGCATTATGCAACCGAACTGTCGATACGTCTCGGAACACGCGATTCATTCTCGTTCATTAATCATTTTCCATGACGAACTTCGGAATAACTGCATGTTAGACGACTGGTACCTTTGCTCGACGATCGAGCGTGTAGTTAGCGGACAACGATAAACGTTAGAAATCGCGATGATCGTGTCGTGAGAAATCTCTACAAGACGGTCAATCATGTACCTGTTGTAACGATAGTCATTGACCAATGTACTGCGTTGTTATCGGATTGAATGAACCATTACACGTTATTCAATCATCGTCATCTTTTCGCTTGCTATTTCAAAATTTCAGAATCGGACGATCTGGGGACTTGTGGGAATTTGAGAAATTTGGGGGTGCAGGGATTTTGATATTTTTGTCTTTGGGATATTTGGGGATTTGGAAATTGGGGAATTATTGGAAGTCGGTGGATTTGGGGAATTTTTGGATTTGGAATATTTGGGAATTTGGAAATTGTAAGGAATTTAGGACTTGGGGAATTTGGGAATTTGGGAATTTGAGACTTGAGGAATTTGGGATTTGAAGAATTTGGGAATTTGGGAATTTGGGAATATGAGAAATTACAAATTTGGGAAGTTCGAAATTCGAGAATTTAGGAATTTAGATATTAGGAATTTGGGAATTTTGAAATTTGAGAATTTGGAAATTTGAGAGTGTAGGTATTGGAGAATGTAGGAATTTGAAACTTAGAAATCCAAATTTGAAAAATTTGAAAATAATATTTGAGAACCTGAAAATTCACGAAATCAAATTTGTATATAAACTACGATTGCGATAATTTCGACTTAATAAATGAATGACAACGAATGGAATCGAGCAGAGATTGATTACACGAATTCGATTAATCTAATCTATTGAACAGGTTCAATGGACTCGCGAGGAACGCGAATTCTCCCGTGGGTGATTCTCGATCCGCCACCAACGAACGTGAGATCGTATCCATTCTATTGTGAATCTGTTTCCGGTTTTGACGAGCAACTTGACTTTATATACAGCCGGTTGCTTCGACGATCGCTATTCTTGGAACGGGGAATCATAACGGACGATAAAGGGTAAATGTCGCAAATTCTCTTCTCTGTTTCTCGTTATCTCCGATATCGGAGAAATTACTGCGGGAAGAACAAACTATGGAACCGATTGGTTCGAATCGGATAAACGAAAGCGTTTCAGAGCACGCCCGTTATCGATGGTAGCTTTATAGAACGCTTCGAACACAAACGGGAAGGCGTGCTCGTTCAAATTGTTGTATTATAATAGGGGAAAGAGCAAAACAGGCGAATCACGTAGCTCTCGAATCAGGTATTCTTCCTACGCCACGATTCGCTGCAATGGTGGTCTCCACTGTTAATTTAACGCATTTTAGCGCCTGGGTCGACCGAAAAGCGTTTCAATTTCTATTTAACTTTAATTTAACGCTGCTGTATGCTTTGAGGAGGGGATTCGTCTGCTGGAAGACGTTGTCACTAATTTTTTAATTCCTAAGTTTCTAACCTAACCTAAATTCCCAAATATTCATTTCACAAATTTCCGAAATTTCTTGAACTCCATAAATGTTCAAATCCTTATATTTCCACAATTTTAAATTCCCCAAATTCCCAAATTCCCAAATTTCCAAGTCCCAAATTTCCACAATCAGTGAATGAGCTTCCTCTCTCTATATGACAATTATCTTCAAGGAAGTCTATGATGCACAATGCTATACTTACTCGAATGATTCCAGTCCTCGTTCTAAGCTCCAGTGTGCACCATCTAGTTATGCCAATAACAACCATCGCAGTATCAAAGGAGATAATTTTCTGTTCCATCATCAATAACCAATTGTATTACCACTTCCAAGAATTTATCGATCCTATAATCTCATTGGTGGCAATGTAACGAGGGTCTACAGTCATAATTACAGTTATACGTGCCACGTAATATTTCGAAGGAAATGCTGCCTATGTTTTCAGATGATTACACATTTCGCGAAAATTCTAGGAAAATTTTGAATAGGTGGCAACGTAACGAGGAACCTAACCATAATTAGAATTACACGTTCCACGTAATGTTTCTAGAGAAATACGAAAGTTCTAAGTTGACACATTTCGTCGAAATTGTAAGGAAATTTTGTATAGACCCTAATATAACGTGGGTCAACTACAATTATAGTTGTACGTCTAACATTTCTACGAATATTCTACGAAAGTTCTGATTTTCTGAATATTCTGAAGAAATTTCGAAAAGGTGGAAAGTTGTAAGATGACAATTTCGTTGAAATTGTAGGGAAATTTTGTATAAATTATAACGAGGGTAAAATTATAATTTAACGTCATTTCTATGGATGTGCTGCTAAAGAAATTTTGAAGAGGTTTAGGGTGTTTGATTCTATGAAGACAGCAAGAGTATATCTATTAATTGAGAAGAGTGACGTCGAAAACGAAACGGAACGGTCCAGTTGATCGCGCAAAATGGAGGTCGATCGTCAAAGTAGTCGTTGCGCGCGAAAACCGGTGATTCGCACGTCCCTCGAATGAACGAATCGCGAGTCGCCGGTTTCTTATTCCACGGTGGTCCTCGCACGGAATCCTGAGTTCAATGCCTCTTTGATGAGCCTTCCTTCCCTTCTCCTTCGCCGTAACAGCCGACTCTCTCGCGGCCATCCTCGCGAACATCCCACCTTTTTCCCCTCCGTCCGTGGATCGAGATTCATCGACGTATCGACCCGATCAAAAATTGCCCACCGTTTTTCGGATCGATCCACGATCGCCGGACAAATCGGCGGACGGCCGAGGGCTTCCTCGAGAAAAGGCGCTGCGGGTCTCGTGGGTTGTGTGTACATAGGTGAAACTACGTCGAATAACTTCCCGTTGATAATCATCGTGAGAGAAGGTGGGGCAAATTTATGTGCACCGGCTCGTAGGTGCAGGTGGAAAATCAGCGAGGTGCATTATCCGACATATAACTTGAGTTGTATAACGCACGATTCTTCATGGCACTCTTTCTTATAGTTCTGCGTGATGCATCAATCATGCTGCAACGTTTAAACATTTCTTTTCAAAGTAATTTCATGGAAGATACGTTCAATACTTCGGCTGTTACGGGAATCACCGGTAACTGATGTGATGGAGTAGAATTAATGATACAATGCAAAAACTTCACTAGAACTTCCCTAAACATTCCAGCTTTCCTTACAATCATCGTGGACTCTGAAGGTATCAACTAGTCTCCCAATTAGTCTGAAATCTCTCTAAAAAGATTCTACTTAACATTCTTTTAAAATCTGCCTGAGCTTTCTCCAGGATTTTCCTACGTCCTAATATCCCATAGACCCCTAGGTCCATTTTGGAATTTATCAAAACCGAAATCGTAGACATCAAAATTGTCAAAAATTTATTTAAACATACGATGTATCAAGGCTCCGTAATCAGATAATCTAGATATTTGAGGACCTAGAAATTCATCTAGAGATTTGGGACCTAGATGTAGGAATTTGAGGACAAATATTTGTAAAGCCCGTGATTTGGAGACATTGGTTTGTAGACCTTGGGATTTGTGAATATAGAATCAAGGAGCTCCTTCCATCGCGGAAATAGATGGTCAGCGAAGACAAAGTAGAAGATTAATATCGATCGAGCATCAAGCGAGTCGAGCGAAAAATAATTGCATAGAAATCTCGTTGAAACGTGGACGTCTTAATTTAAATGGACTTTCTCTTTCGGCGGGGATACTTCGTCCGACTTCGTGCAACTTCAGCAACCGTAGTAACATCCTGCCAGATAACAATCGGTCGGAGAGAGTGAATTTATGCGGGGGCAGGTTCGAGTTGCGTTCAAGTGGGTGGAAAATCAGGTACGGCCGATAATTCACGCCGGTCAGCAAAGAACGATGGGGCGACTCTTCCCCTCGATTTTTTCGGGGAACCAAGCGTGAGAATTAGCAGATAAAGGTGACGCGATACCGCGCGATTTATGGCCGATTTGTGCGAACAGACGTTTCCGGCTATCGTCCGGTAACGGCCGATCGATAGCGATACGAATAAATCAAATTAAACGATTTCTTTCTTGTCGTCTAACGAGATGAACCGTCCATTAAACCTCGTATCGCGGTTAAAACGCGGCTTTACACGGTTCGCGTACTCGACAAGCGTTTAGCGAGAGTGTGACACCCCTGTGTGGAAGGGTTCTATTCATTTTGAATACGACACGGTGAATGCGACCCTAGAAAGGTCCACCTTCTTCCTTTTCACGTTACTTTAAGCACTTTTAAGACCTTTCATCGTCGCTCTTATTTTCTCATTTTCACCGCTGCCACCGTTCTACTCACGAACTGGCACAACTCGACGCGCACCATTACGATTTCACTGACTCTCCGTATATTGCCTTGACGAGAGATGGACGAAGATTATGGGAACAGTTATCGTCGAATGGTGGACGATTATTTTGGGAATCGCGAGAAGAGCTAATTCATGAAATATCCTAGAGAAAACTTTTTCGTTTAGACGATTTCTTAAGATTAAAAGAACTTGACTTGTTTATGGAATAATAATAAGCATCATTAACAATATACTTGTACAAGAATTAAATGTAAACTATTGTTAAATATGGTAACAAAGTATGAAAGTGAATGATGATAACTGAATATGAAGGCAGGACATGATAATGAGTTATGCCAATAGACTATGATAGTGGGATGTGACGGTGAATAATGATAAATGAGTATGTTAGGATAGTGTGGGAGCAAATTATGATAATTGAGTATGACAGCAAGGTATGAAAGTGAATTACGATGACAGTGTCAACAAAATGTGATAGTGAAGTATATGTGAACACGAGTGTTCAGTATGATGTTGAAATGTGATATTAGCATATGACACTGTATTATCATATGTAACGAATGATAATAACGTTATGATACCGGTTTATGATAGTAGTGTATAATATTGATATATGACAGTGAATTATGATATCCAAATGAAGAATGATAAATAAGAATGAAACATGACAATAGAGCAGTGTAGTATATCCACTATTTTAGTAATGTGTTTAAAAAGATCTTCTGTATGATAGCACAGCTTTAATTACGATGTTTTGGTATTTACACAGAAAGCTGCTGTTAGTCTACGTTAGTTTACTAAAGTATAAATTGTTCGAGGCAGTATTTGACCAACAGCAGACATTTGTATTAATAATATCGACGAAACGATTACGCAGTCATATCGAGCTAGCCTTAAGCTTCAAATTGATCCACCGTAAGCGATACTTTTATGTCATCGAATTATACATCGAAATCCAGAGTCGAATGAACGAACCAATCTCTAATACCTAACCAACCATAAAATCTTTACGATATTACAGGAATGTTCAACTTTAATTGAAAACTAACTGGAAATCTCGTTCGGATGCAGCAGACCGTGAAGATCTCCGGCGCACAGTTTCCTCGCAGAATTTATACGTCGGCAGGAAAGAAAAGGGAGGGAAGGGGGAATAAAAAATCCGATGCGACCGACCGATCGTATCGAACGTCGGGCGCGTGAATTCACCGTGAAAATACGTCGACCCGACAACTTCCCTCCACATCCTGGCTATAAGCGCGATCTCGAGGCCACGGAATACGTCGCCCTCCCCGCCGACAACCCCTCGGAGCATTTACTCGCGTTCCATTTCACGAACGCTCAAAACACCGCCTCGAACAGCTGTTTGAAGCTTAAAGGCAAGGTCGCAGCCTTACATCTGCGTACGCAATGCCGCTCCTTTCGACGTGTTCGATGCGTGAACGCACGCGCGCGCAACCCTAACATGGGTGCGTGCACACGCGCGTCATGCGTTCCGCCACTGCACTACACCGACGGGAGTAACACTGTACACCTCGATGCAATGTGCACTGCTTTTGGATAACGAGTGAGGACTACAATTTTTTAGGAAATGTACGAACTATAAATTGTCAGATGTGTGAGGTTTCTAATGGTGGAATTTTATTTATGAATTGGCACATTTCGGAATTTGTATGGATTCATAAATAGCAGGATTCAGGAATCTTTAAAGATTTGTAGAATGAAAAATCTCTACATTCTAGATACAAATGACCCTGGAACTCAATATTCATGGATACTGATACCTATGGATACCAATATTACTGCAATATACAATAATCGTACACTTCAATTTCCCATGATTTCTAAATCATTTACTCTTAAATGCAGTAGACTCCTAAATCCCCAAATCCTCTGTTCCTAAATCCGAAAAGTCTAGATTCCTAAAATCACCGATTCCTAAATATTAAGCGCCTAAATCATCAAATCATCAAATTCTGAAATTCTAAAACTCTGAAATCC
This sequence comes from Megachile lagopoda, assembly GCA_036983795.1. Lineage (NCBI taxonomy): Eukaryota > Metazoa > Arthropoda > Insecta > Hymenoptera > Megachilidae > Megachile > Megachile lagopoda. The sequence continues at coordinate 13,234,589 of CM072790.1, read as the reverse complement.
CTAAATGCTCAAATCCCCAAGTCCACAAGTCCCCAAGTCTACAAGTCCCCAAGTCCCCAAATCCTCAACTCCCAAAGTTCCTAATTCCCCAAATCCTCAAGTCCCAAAGTCCCCAAGTCCTCAAGTCCCGAAGTCCCTAAGTCCTCAAGTCCCCAAGTCCCCAAATCCTCAAATCCCTAAATCCTTAAACCCCAAATCCTCAAATCCCTAAATCCTCAAACCCCAAACCTTCCAATTCCTAAATCCCTAAATTCCTATATCCCTGCGTCCCTATATTCCAATAACCCTCTAACCCTAAATCCCTAAATCTCTAATTCCCAAAATCCCTAGGTCCCCAAAACGCAAAAATATCACTCCCCCAAATTTGAAAATTTCCATCTTTCTATCTTTTGAAGTTCACAAAAAAATTTTCCAACCTGAAATTAACGAATGGCTTTCTTTACCTACGTCGCCATTTTCCCTAGAGCAGTGTACAATGCTCGTCGGTGTACATACGCGTGTGACACGTCAGAGAGTGCAGTGCACTTCGTAAAGATGTGTATCCAACTCCATATGTCACGATCACGTAGACATACTTCATGTTTTGTGCAAGTATCGTTCTCTGTGTGTACAAGAAAGCTTGTTAAACGATCGACTCACGTGTGCATGCGCATTAATACAAGCTTGCATACAAGGTGTCTCTTAACCATTTGTTTCGATTGCACCCGATTACTGAAAACCTTGATCTAAACTAACCAGATTTTCAGGATTCAGATATACTTCTTAGCTTGCATTATTTGACAATTTATCAAAAAACAGCTTTCAATATTTATCACTACTTAAACCTCATCTTCGAGATCTACATTTCAATGAAATTGAAATTTCATTTTGATATCGAAGATTTCAATCTCAATTTTGAACCAATTGTCCGATGTTACAAAAATCCAAATCCAAGCACAATCGATCGATTAAAACTTGCAGAAATCTCGTACCTTACGCAGCTGAACAAGTTCAGCTGTTCAGGAAGTAACGATGAACCTTAAAAGGTTAATTGAAAAGTTAACAGGTAAAGTTCCACGCAACGTTGAGACTAGTAATTTATTCGTGAAGGTGGTGTTCGAAAGCTCGGACGTCCCGAGCTTATACGCTATTATGTCCAAGTGTCGAATCAATTGCTGAAGCGAGACACCCTGTATAAGAAGAGGACAAGTTGTGTGAGTGTGCACGAACGCGTTTTGCAGTCGCAGAGGGAGAGCCACCGTCGTGCCACCGCACATAACTATAGTTATGCAATCCACCAACTCGTGTTCATGGTCAAGGCCTGCGTCCTTACCGCTAGATACGTGTACGTGCACACACGAGACCGTGGAGCGTGTAAAGAGTTCACGTATGCGGAAAAAGGGGAGGAGGGAACGAGGTTGTTAAGCGAAAGAAATAAGGGGTGGACGTTATCGAATTCGCACGAGGAGGACGAATACAACGAGAACGTCCCGTCGCACGGTGTACCGGTATGCGAAACCGGATCGTCCGGAAATGCAAATGAACCGGGAGTCCAGATCGAAAAATCGGATTCCGTTTGCTTCTTTCGGGAAAGAGACGAGTGTTTCGAAATCGTACGTTCTTGGATAGTCGTCTTCACGGTCAATCGCTCCTTTGAAATTCCGATAAACGCGTAATGGATCCGAAATGATACTCGTCCGATGGAATTTGCTCCGATACCAAGAACACCGAGGATACTGATTTAACAGTAAATATCGTACAGGACGAAACCATTTTTTTGCCGCAATCGCGACTTCTCCCAAACTTTCGTAAGTGGCTTGGGAAATGAGATTACTTTCAGAAAATCGTGAATGCATGTCTTGATAGCAGATGCCTGGGGCTGTTATAGGGTTTGCTTTTTATTTGATTGTTAGGGAGAAGGGTGATAATGAGAGAAATAAAAGAATGTACTTGATACACTTTAAAGTTTTCAAATTCAAGAACCTAAATTAAGAAATGTGTTATCAGCAATTCTGCTCATGTAGTAGTAATAAACAACTATTTTCCCTACGCTCAGAGAAGTTTCATCCACAGTAAAGTGAAAAAATTTCTTAATTGCGACGCCGTTGCAAAGTGGCGCCTCGGGCGTTCGCCCCGTTCGCCCACATATTTCTCCGGCACTGAGCGATGCATAGAGTACCATCTCGTACGAAGGAAAAATCCTCTAACATCAAAACCGTGTAACGCTCGGAGTAAAAGGATTAGCCTTCCTAACGGTGAAGATACTTCGATCCTCTTTTCGTCGAAGCTATGATCGCGTGCGCGCGAAAACAAGAGGCATTATTTTGCAGAAATTGCTTATTTATGTTCAGTGGTGGAAATATGTAGAGCGAAACGACGTGGAAATAAAGTTTGCAAAGAGAACGGCCAAACGATCGACGATAGAGGCCGAATAACGAAAAGCGGTGGTATAGCGTGCGATGGTTGTGGCGGGAAGAGAAGGATGCGTAGAGGAAACGTGGTTTCTTTCACCTTTTCACTCGCACACGAATACAGACACGCATACGGACATATAGACACGCACACGGGTATATAGACAGAGTCTATTCAACGTTTCGTCCATGTGTTGTTACACGCGGTCGCTGCTGGCAGGAGGTAATGGTAATGCATGAAGGAAAACGGTAATAACGCAGAAAAGCGGGAGAGGCGGTTGCAGTGATTTAATATAACTGAGTTACAGGAAGCGAATATTATTAGCATTCGCTCACGGTTGGACCTATGCACGTGCATTTATCTCTCTCGTTTCTCGTGCATTCGTTGCACGCGCGTATCTCTCTGTACGTCAGATACGAGTACGGGCGGAATACGCGGCGATGTAGGAAGGTGTGCGCAGGTACGCGCAAAAAAACAAGTGTAGAACAGGCAGGACTACAGCGGGTCAGCAAGAAAGGAAATAATCACTCTTCGTGTGCGTTTAACGCGTCGACGTACGCACACGTGTGACCGTTGCCACGACACGTAACGCGTGTGATGTAACGTCTCTACACACAGACTGGAAATGCACGTGCGATTACGATGCGCTTATTTGCCCGGCGAACGAGTTTCGTTGATGCTACGAAATCGCATCGCGATTATCGCGGCTCTACCTTTTATCTCGTGAATAACGATCCCACTGCGATATACAAGTGCTCCACCTTGTGTTAGGGTCTAGCAAACGTAAACACGCGATCCTCGCTCGTTCGTGTGTTGCATTCCGCAACGACAAACTGCATTCTTTATGAATTATAATTTGATAACCTTTTACACTCTAACGGAACACTGATGTGGGTGGAAATATTCATAGTTGTAATCGTGATTTAGGGCTTACATGGTCATTGGAGTCATTTTCTTTTATAACGCGATTCGCGTTTATATTAACATAGATTCACGTTTTGTTTAGAAATAAGGTGGTAGGTTTAGGGACTCATTATGTTACAAGGAGAGGACTGTTAGGAATATATTATTGCTGACATGCAACGCCTTGATATGAAATGCACTGAAATACAACGAAATACAGCGTGTGGATATTCAACGTGTCGGTACCCAACGCGCGAATACTCAACATGTCGATATCCACCCGCGTCGACATCCAACGTCGATATTCAACTTGTCGAAATGCAATGCGTTGACATCCTACGCGACAAAATGCAACGCGCTGATACTCAACGTGCCGATACATAACGCGTAAATATTCGACGCGCCGAAATGCAGCGCGTGGATATTCAACGTGCCGATATAACGTGTCAAAATGCAACGGGCTAATACGCAGCGGATAAATGTACGACATGTAGCAATATAACCCTTGACCATAGAAAGCCTAATAATTTACCACTCAGCGTACAACATTGTATCTATAATCTCCTACTACATTTCTCGTAACTAAAATTTTCAAGCGTGTCAGAGTTCACGTTAATCATATGCACTGCTCCCACACCAGGAAATTCGAATATACAAGTCCGATCAGATATATGGACTTGAAACGACCGATCTTAATCAATTTCCCTTAATATTACCGTTGCATGACCACTCGTTGCCCTATACCGTGGTAGTTCAATGGCGCTACATTACCAACTTGATTCTCTCTTTTCCTCCTAAAGAGTCTATACAGCTTATACTGTCATTAGCATCGTAGCTAGTTAAGCCTGGTATGTCACGCGGAACTCACTTTTGCCGTTTCTTAAAACGTATTACTTAACTTGTTACTTAATTATCGATCGGCCCGAGGTAAAATAGATTTTAAACAGATGTGTTCAGTAACCCGTGAAGAAATTGTGCAACACTTTTTTTTTCTTTCTTTCCTTGCGTCGTACTCAATGAGAAAGTAATTACTCCGCGTTTATGTAAGACGAGTCTCGTATTGCGTGAAAATCTCTTGCAGCAATGCCAACCGGTGATACAACAAATGCATGGAATTTCGAGCGTACGCTCGGTTTTTACGAACAGGAAACGGCCGAGTACAATGGCGTAACTAGATAGCAACCATTCACGACTCTTCAGTAATTATGAAAGTGATTATAAAATTATTTGTCGGTTCATATAATGTTTCCATTCAAATACACGAATATACAATGTAATGAAATACAAAATATATATATGTTGAAAAATATTGAATTTGTCATAACAAGTACATACAGTGTAATGAAATATAAAAGGCATACAATCCATCCAAAGATAATGATCATATTACACGAAATTATAAATGAAGAGTACTAGAGTTAAGTAAAAGGTTAGACACTTAGGCAAAAATCTTAGCTACGCCAATGCGAGTGTACAAGCAATTTTCGCGCGTATTCTCAAAGTCAATTTACTCGAAAAGCAATATTCTAGAATCCGCTTAACGCATTGTCGAGAAGATTGAGCGCAGTACGGCACTAAACAAAGCAGCGAACAGATAGATACCGAGTTTCCGGCGCAGGCGACTAGTAAACTAACCGCTCGCGAGCAAATTGCCGCACGCCTGGTAATATCGAAACAACGAATAAAATTCCCTTTTCAATTACCAGCCGCGAAAGCCGCTCATGCCCGGCTATTATTACCGCGATGCGTTGGCTATCTATCTCGTTAAAATGTACCCGGAAGGTCAATCGTTTCACGACAACCGAGTAAGTCAAGATGCATCTACATGTATGCGCTCTGCACGTGGTTCGCTGTTCGCCATGCGTGCACCGATCTTAGGCTACGTTTTCACGTGACACTGAAACTCATGCTTGATAGAACACTGTCACGCTTTAAGATCTTTTCATGTAGTTTAATATTGTGGAACATTTATAGTCTCATAGTCAATGTCATTTTATAATCCATGTGATTTTAATCATTGTTTACCTTGTTTTTATTTGCTTTGGTACTTGGGAAAACTTGTAATTTTATTTAGGGGTGAAGAGTAATTTTCAGATTCTTTTTGAAGGAAGTTTGAGAACTTTCAAGTTGAGTGATTTAGGAACTGACCAATTCTCAAGATTTTCTAATTAGGTAATTCAAAAACTGACAAACTTCCATAGAAGTTTATCACTTTTCAAATCTTTAAAGTTCTTCAGACATTTTCACATCTTCAAATATCCAGACTTTGGGAGCAGTAAAAACTCCATTTAAAGTTTTATACACTAAAATGAGACGATTTTTATAAATGAAGTGATTAGTTATAAATGAAACGATTCTTTCTAAAATGAATTTTTAATGAAATGAATGTTTACAAATGAAATAACTTTGTATACAACTAGAAAGCCTAAAGCAAGTTCTCCCTAGAGAATAAAACAGCTGTTCCCAGTTTCCCCTAGATTGCACCTGAAACCTTCCATGAAATCCCCTAAACATATTGTTTTGTATTATGCGAAGGCGATGTATGCGACAAGAGATAAAAAGTGCGATGTAAAGTGTTGGAAATCCATGCAAACACAAGCGTGAGAGCGCGTGCGCGCGCGAGCGTTCTCCATCTTCGTCTTGATCGCTCGCGAGCGTACATGCACGCACGCGCGCACTGGTAGCATCACTTCACTGATGATATACCCTACCGAGAGTTCATTGCTCTTGAGGTGCAACGAAGAACGACGGGGATCTGCGCGAACGCTGAAGCGAGTTGAGGCGATAAAGAGACGTACACACGGCACTCAGGACGAAAGGGAAAGAGTGAGAACAAATAAAACGAGGAAGATACAGTTAAGGAGCAGTGAAATGTCAAAGCAGGATCAAGGAGCACTTACCACGCGCTCCGAACACTTTTAATATCAGATCATTTCGTAAAGGATGCCCTTTTCGTGTGTTGTCTTAGATTACATTGCATTAAAGCAATCATTGATTAATTAAAATTATGTTGACCCGTGTTTTTCATGTACTGCGTGAAGATTGTAGAGGGAGGTTCAATAATTTCTAAGTTCTCAAATTTTTATAAAGAGGTTTCTGAACTTCAATTTGTCCACCCGATTTCTCAAATTCTTGAATTTTCAAGATCACCAAATTTTCAAATTCCCAATTTTTTAATTTCTCAAGTTTCCAAAAGTCCAAGTCTTCAAATCCCCAAATTCTTCAATTCCTAAATTCTCAATTTCTCTGATTTTTAAATTTCTAAATCACTAAATCTCTACATCCCCGAATTCCTCAAACCCCTAAATTCTCCAAATCTCCACATCCCCAAATTCTCAAATCCCTAAAGTCCCAAGTCCTCAGATCTGAACGTCCCCAAATTCCTAATTTCTCCAAATCCTCCAGTCCCTAAATTTTCAATTTCCCTAATTTCCAAATCCCCGAATCCCTACATCCCTAAATTCTACAAATCCTCAAACCCCTAAATCCCCAAACCAAAAGTAACTAAGGACCTATCCTAGACAAACATTTCAGCAACATCAATGGTAATCAATCAGTAATCGATCAGAATAAAGATTGATTCCGTACATATACGCGGGAGTATCAATTTCGTGTTAACATAACGATAGATTACGCGTTACGTAGCTGGTCAAACAAGAATCTGCTCGTGAGACGTTGTTTCGAATCGCCTCGAGACCATTTCCCTCCACTGGATGATAGTAATCACGGTTAATCAGGAGTTAACTCGACGGCCCCGTCTTCTTTGGTGTAAAACAATTAAGAATATGTATCGAACAATCTCTCATAATTTGAATAAATGATTTGTCGTCTACCCTAGCTATCCTTTGTACACCGCGATCCTACTTACGCTGAAAGTTTTGAGAATCCTTCTGTAAAATGTAAATTTCATGTAAAACAGTCACCGCGTCTCGCAATACGGTAATAGCTTTGTATGCAAAGGCGATATGACTTCATAAATTTTTCAAGGAACGCGTTTTTTGAACTCTCGGCAATAACTACAAGTAACAATCACATGAAAGTGATAATAAATAAATTTATTTGAAGAATGTCTATATAGTATCTGCAAATTAGCTACATGTTAAGAAGACACATGTTGTGCCATGAAATCTGCATTTCGTTTATGTTTGACAAAATACAATTTCGTACTTCGTTATTTTATGTAGTAGTTTATGTTGTACACACTGTGTTGTATTATACATACTATATTGTTATACATACTACATGTTATACATACTATATTGTTATACATACTACATGTTATAGATACTGTATTATGTTATTATTACATGTATATATTATAATGTACCCAGCTATGCCATACATGTAAGACACCATAACCATGGGTTAAGTAAGGCAATAAAAATAAATATCATATACGAATATCGATCAAAACGTGGTTCCTCTCGATCAGTCACACCGTGCACCTCCCCGCTTTTCAATGACTCCAAAAACTTTCGCAAAGAGATTTTGGAGGCGCGTCGCGACGGAGGAGTAGAGCATCGTCGACAGAGGAAGGATCGAATCGGTCGATGAAAAATCGGAAAATATTGGACGCGGTTGCTCGTCGAACGTACCGACTCGAGCTTGTACCGGACACGTACCGGGTGCAATGTACCTGGATGAGTCACACGGTAACAGCGCACACATTCGCTAACGCACATGCGTCTCCACGCGCGAATCTTACTCGTGTACGTGGATATCTTTCGTCTTTCTCGGATGGCTGTACGATCCTCGTTGCTCGCCGTGTGTCAGAGAGAAACGAAGGAACCCGGTAACCCGCTCTGTGCAACGAGGATCGAGAGAGACGGCGAACGGGACGGTGAGCGAGATGGAAGATAAAAATCCAATCATTTCGACCGGTTTTGCATCGTGCCGACGAGGATAATGGAATACCGCGTCACTTTTTGCCGGTGCACAGAATATTTCCTCGCGTTAATATACGCGCGTTCTACCCTCCTGATTCCTCTCCCGGTTTCTGCGCCAGCTACACCAACGACCACGATAGCCTCCTCTAGGGAAAAAAGATACGGGATGTAAAGCGATGCTGCGTGATAATGTATTTTTAATAGACCTTTCAAAACCAGTTGGTTCATTTAATAATTAGTGCAACAGATGGTACACTCCATCTGCCATTTGCTGGTTAAATCACCAATGTGCATCCTGTAATTTTTGTGTACACTGATGTTGACACGATTTGTGCTCCCAATTCCTAGTCTATGACAAAGGTGTTATGATAAGTGATCTTCGAGAAAAATATGAATGAGGTTCTTTAGAAGTATTCTTTGGGTCCTATTTGGAGATACTTCGGGGAAATATTAGAGAAGGAATGACATGATAATTGATCAAGAATAAGTAGATAAATACATGAACAGTATACGTCATCAAAATTATTTTTCATTGCAAAAGCAAGTATTAGCACCGATACGATCAGAAGCAGGCATATCCATCATTTTCGTCACTAGTTCCCTATACCCCAAGCGTAACCGTGGTTTCATAGTTACACGATCCGCACCCGAACAATCTATCAGACTCAAATTCTTATGACGGCGATAAATCTGAAAGCAGCTTGGTTGGCTTTTTTTTTATTCTCCCTATCGCTAAGAGAGACAAACTGGATTATCGAAACGGACCTGTGTGGCTGTACAAGCAAAAAATCCGGAAACGTATCGAAAAGGTGAACGCCATACGAAGACAAGAAACGTGTATCTGGTTGCATGAATATTAATAAAGCACGTTAACTCGACACACGACTCTGCCGTGCTTATATTACACTCGGAAGTGGCCGGCAATTATTCAAAAGCTGCGGCTACATCGAGAGACTCTGATTCCTTTAAATGGCCGGACGTTCTTACGAAGAGAGATCTAATTTTCTAACCCTTCACGACGAATCTTTTGACAGTGGAACTTTCCAACGTCTCAAATGTAAAAATTCTTTACTCTCGTACATTTTTAATTATTAATAATTTCATTTTTAGTAGCTCAAATGCTGTTTTATTTAAATCCCAGTAAAGAATTGAAGAGTCATTTATATGTGATAAATTTAGGTTATGTTAGATTAATTTAGATCGAATGAGAATAGATTTATACGATAAAGTTCTATTATTTCCATCGATTGTCTACGTTCTGTGATTCTTTTTCGTCAAGACCGTACGAAGGTCATACTATTACAAATGTGGATACTGGCTACTGTAAGGTCATACTATTACAGATGTTACGATGATATCGCACTTGAGACACGATGACGAATGGAAAAATATGACCTTCAGGTAAATCAGACTAGCATATATTCATCCCAGTGAATCATGTTCCCTTCTAACACATTTGGAACATTTGGTGAGGTCATCCTCGTGCGTGTGTCTCCATAATGTCGTAAAGATTGCACAGAAAATTGAGAGAAGAGATTTTGAAAGGTAAAAGGGAAAGAGAAACAGTTGACTCGCAAATGAGTTCAATGAAACGACCCACGTTACCGTTTCAACCGAATAGCCTCCTCGAGCGTGTAGCAGCTCGCGAATTGACTAAGTGGCCCGAACAAAACGATGATAAGAGAAGAGCGGAAGGAGCGAGAAAAGAAGGCGGTCGGTGAAGCACCGAAGCACGCATCGAGTGACTTTTAAAACGGGGTTGCGTAATCCTTTGGATTTAGTTTACTTTCGTCGGTGTCGATGCCACGCACGTAGCGTGACCGTGGCACTGAACCAGCGGCACGAACTTTCTCGTGGCCTTCGTTCCAGGAAGACGATTTACGTGACATGAGCAGGACGCCAATGACTGCGAACGGTCATCGCCGGTTTAGAGACGCCTATTCTCTGGTTGGTTTGTCGCGAATACGCAACCGTTTCGAGTCGTCCGAGGAAAAAAACAAATCAAACGCCTATGACAGCGCTTTCGCAACGAATTTTAAGAGGATTAGAGGAGGTTAGAAACATTGCGTAACCGGTTAAAAATAGAGCTCTATTCCTGACTTGACCCTTTCACTTTTTCATCTTTCCCCTGCATTTCGACTGTAACATAGGTAATTTAATGGGTATTTTGTTATGTTGGTAGTTGTCATTAATGGGGAGAATAGGAGTCAATGGTGACATTAAAGGATTTGGTGTAGCTTATCGATTGTAACGATACCGGTTTTTGAATTTTGATATGGTGAAGTAGCAGGTATTAGAAGGTATACCTGTGCGATATGTTCAACATCAAAGCTGATTTGGTACTACAAGCATTGATATGTACTCGACATCTCTACACAAGTATCGATTGTTTAGCACGTGTATCAAAGTATATGTACCCCTTACTACGACACTATCAATATTTATTTAATACTTCTAGCTTAGTATCAATACCTATTTGATACATCGATAAAAATGTTGATACCTGTTCGATACTTCTGTAAAAATGACAAAAACGAATGAAATAAAATACAACATACAATCGCATCCCTACAATATTTTTATCTTTCAAATCACCCTAAATAATGTACGTTTGAACTCTAAGAATAAATATACTTGAAAGACAAAAATATCAAGTTCGATTAAGCAAAACCAGATATATTTGAATACTAAAGTAAAATCGTATAATACTTCGTGTCACTTTCAAAAGCATCAGAATCGTATGTCTCAACATTTGGCATATCGGTAATCGATAGTCGTACCTCCAGTTTGCCCATAACGCGAACGAAAATTCGTTTTCCTAACAACGTCCAATTTCCAAGGAGATTGAAAACATTTCGAATGAGAAAAGATTCCCGGGATGATTAAGCGATTTCCCGAGTCGCGGGAAACAAGTAAAAAATAAAGTAAGGAGCGGTTCGAGAGGAAGTTCGCTCAAAAGTTTGAAAGTCTTCGAGAAACGAATTACGCGGATGGACGTTCGCAGAAGTAAACTCGGCTGCTTTCTCGCGAATTCCCATGGAGCTGGATGACAGTGTACTGCTCTCAGGAAATATTCACCAGGCTTTTTCCCCGTGCGAAAAAGTTATTGACAAGCGAACGAGACGTGCGATACGATGCTCGAAGAGAAGACTCCTGCGAAGACGGGCGAGAGTATTTCACGCGTCCCCAAAAAGAAACCCCTGTAAGTCCTCTCGATAGAATCACACGCGTCAGACCTTGACCGCGTCCGGATTGAAATTCAAAGTTTGATTTTCGGCAACTGCCATCAGATCGACGCGCCGACAACCTTTTAGGCGAATGTATAATTTAAACGACGACCTCCATCGTGCTCCTCCACGATTTTCGGTCTTTCTCGAATCAGCTACTGATTTTTTGTTCAATACGCCGTCGAGTATTCGTGGTTACGATATTTAACCTCTATTTTACTGTGGAGAGACTTTTGGAGATCCTTAGGGGAATTCTAGGGAGATCCCTAGTCATGGGGGTACACAATGGGGTTCTAAGCGATGCTAGGAGAACTTTAAGAAAATTTTAGTGTTCTAAAGAGATTTAACAGAAATCTTGGGGGATTCTAGGGACTCTAGGAAATTCTGAAGGGATCATGGTGGTCCTAGGGAGTTCTGAAGAAATCATAGAGGTTTTAGGAGAAGTCTATAGGGTTCTAAGCGATCCTAGGGAAGTTTTAAGAACATGTTAGTGTTCTAAAGGAATTTAAAAGAAATCTAAAATGTTTTTAGGGATTCTAGGGGATTCTGAAGAAATCCTATGGGTTCTAGGGGATTCTGAAGAAATTCTACGGGTTCTAGGAAATCCTGAAGAGATCATGGTGGTCCTAGGAAGTTATGAAGGAATCGTAGAGGTCCTAGGAAGCTGTGAAGAGATCATGGAGTTTCTAAGAGAACTCTGTGGAATTCTAGAATGATTTGAAGAAAATTACAGAGTATTCTAGGGGAATCGATGGGGATCATAATTTTAAAGAAATTGTAAGGAACTCGTGAGGTATTCTAAGAAGCTTCAAGTGAATTATAAGTTCTGGAAGAATTGTGCGAACATCGTGGATCTTAGGGAAACCCTGAGTCCTAGAGTTATTGTAGAGGAATTCTAGGACTCCTAGGTGAATTCTACGGAAATTCAAGAGCTCCACCAGAAGTTTTAAGAAAATTTTCAATAATTCCGAAAGAAACGTAAATTGGGTCAAACCGTAAAGTTAATAAAGAATTTAGTCTTTTTCTGTCGATACTAGATCATCATCTATTATTACCGGTATCTGAAATTGTGGTACATTATCGGAAAAAATGTCCGTTAAGGCTGAGTTGCACGCGAAGTAGAAAAGTAAGGTGATCTGTTAGGAATTCGAAGCGGAAAATTGATTCTGTGCTAACAGATCGATCCGTTCATTTGGAAAGTGACGGGAAACATTGAAGCCCGAAGAGATTTTTGAATGTAGGTTAACGGATGTATCTCTACAATATTGATTTTATACGTTCAAAACGCGGAGTACTCGAGTATTGATTGGCACGCTGCTTGTCAAAATAACTCGCATTATTCTTTCAACGAAACAGGTATCTCACTTCGAATCCTTGTAACATCTATTTACGTACAGCTGCTGCTGAACTTTAGATGATATGCGATGTACCGAAACGACTTCTATTTATATCATCCTTTTCTTTCCTTTTTTTCAACCACGATTTTGTAATACCAAGTACGTACACGTTGCAATTCAGGTCAATTTATTACCATTCTGAATACACCGGTTGCACGAAGGGTGCCTAGGTCTTTTTCTTTCTTTATTGTTTTACCCCTCGATGGTAACTCTCTTCAGGGATATTTATTTAGACACCGCATTACACTGTTTTATCTTGTTTTATCTTGTAAGTGTCATAGTTTATTATTAGGTAAATATAAACAAGCACTTACAAGCTAAATATATGTTTCTCATAAACAACATTACACTTCATGTACTTCTTGAATATTTAAAAAAGAATTTCCATATTGTCTATCTGACTTCCATCTTTTCTTAACCTCAACACATATGAGCAAAACATATGTGCCACATAAATAATGTTGTACTTGATGTACTTCTTTGAAAGAGATACATTAATGTAGAATATTTAAAAAAGAATTTGCAAATAGTTCATGTACCTTCCATTTTTCTCTAACATCAACACATATGAGCAAAACATATGTGTCACATAAATAAGATTGTACTTGATGTACTTCTTCAAAAGAAAAACATTGATCTAAAATATTTAAAAAAGAGCTACCAAACTGTCCATCTACCTTCCATCTTTCTCTAACATGAAAGAAACAAGCAACATATGTGTTACATAAACAACATAACACAGGATGTACTTTTTCCAAAGAGAAACATTGGTGCACCGAAAAAGGAAATACCAAATGTTGCGTGTATGTTTTATTCTTAAGACCAGCGATCGGCTTACACGATTTTCGCATTTCCTCAACTTTTACGTTTACGTAAAAGCACAGGAGATCTGTATTACATAGGCCCTAAAGAAGAAACGTATTTCACCCGGTGCAACTCTTGCATCGAGTGAAATGTCAGCCCTCCGCTCTCTTTGCAAACTAGAGGGGGGAGGGGATAAAGGGGTTAGCTATGAAGCTGGATTCACAACGAGCATGTAAGAAACCAGTTTTCGATCCGATATTTCCAACGGACAATGGGAGCGAGCGAAGAAAACTCAATTGAAAGAGAAATCGGTAGACCGATGGTAGCTGGGTTATGGATTTATATTGCATCGAGACTTTCGATAGCATTGTGCTCGGCGCAAGATGAATCGCGAATATTGCAAAACGTTCGACGACCTTTTCCAATTTGTATCGTAACCTTTACGTGGAGACGAGAAAGAGAACGCGATCGAAGCGAACATGTACACTTCGTTGCATCGTACTTCCTTTTGATAAGAATGTACGAGTACATTTCACAATTTTTATATTTGTAAATTTTACTGTTCAAGTCTATGAATTTGCAAATTTCCTACTTTACTTCCAAATTCCTGGATCTGCAGATTTATAGACATACAAGTCTCTAGATCCACAATTTTATAGACCTCTAAATCTCTACATCCACCAATTTTTAGACCTCCAAGTGCCTAGATCCACATGTGTATGGACATCAAAATCACTGGATTTCTAGATTTCTAAAGCTCAAGGAACACATATGTTCTGAAATTCCGAAGTTCTCAAATTCTTGCTTGTCCAAATTTCTAGGTTCAATCCCTAGATCGCCATATTTCTTGACCCTGAAACACCTATATCCTGACGTTCCTAAATTCCTAGGTTGCTACATCCCAAAAATTTCTACGTTCCCATATTTATAAATCTCCAAATACCTATGTCCCCAAATCTCCACATCCCCAAATATCTACGTCCCCAAATTCCTGCATCCCCAAATATCTAGGTGCCTAAATTCCAAGATTCGTATACACTAGACCCCCGAATACCTATGTCCCCAAATTCCCACATCCTCAAATATCTACGTCCCTAAATCGTCACATCCCCAAATACCTACGCCCGGCAATTCCTACATCCCCAAATATCTGCGTCTCTAAATCTCAAGATCCCTATATTCCTAGACCCCCAAATACCTATGTCCCGAAATTCCTAAAGTCCCAAATTCCTACATCCCCAAATTTTTAGGTCCCCAAATACCTAGATCTCCAAATACATCTCCATATTCCTATATGCCCAAATACCTATGTCCCAAAAGTCCTAAATTCCCAAATTTGTAAGTCCCTAAATTCGTAGATCCCCAAATACCTATATCCCGAAATTCCTAAATTCCTAACTACCCTTTCTAAATCTTTAAATTGCAAATTCCTAAACTTCCAAATTCACAAATGCTGAAATTCCCAAATGAAATTTCAGATCCCCAAATTCCAACCTAAACTCCACAAATTCTAATTGAAACAAGTTTGAAATCCCCAAAGATCCCCAAAATACATTGAACGCCGTATTCTCCCTAGAGGCAGATCAACTCTGGACTATACCTAACGTCCGCGAATCAGAATTGCAAAGTGGAAAACGATATCATATTAAAACAATTGAAAGTTTTGTGGAGGTCCAACGTGAAAGTTTCACGTGCCGCTGAAACATGCCCGCCGAGCTTCCTGTTTAAGTAGTTAAGAAGAATACTGTAAGATGAAACTTCTTTGTCGTCATCTTCTTTCGTCGGAAACTTGAAGTTTTAATTCGATAGAATGATCATTTATACGGGGTATTTCGTAACACCTGGGACCCACTTCGGTGAAAAACCAGAAGCACGCTATAAAGAGTTTTTAGTAAAAGAAAGTCATAATTTTATATATTTAACTATCCTGTTAAGTGATGTACGTCTGGTAGGTTGACAGAAGCAATGCAAATTTTATTGATTCGACCGCCAATTTATCAGACGCACATGGAAAGTATTTGTAGACGTTCTTCAAGAGTAGACGGTTAGGTACTCAGGCATAATCTACGCATCCTAATTGTATGGATAGAAGTATGAATGCAAATAAGTCTACGATTTCTCTACATGTAGATTTGACCTAGATTTTCTCAAAACCAACAACAAATGAATTTTCTTTATTATTTGTAGGAAGCCTACATTGCACCTGAGTATACTACTGAGACTTTCAATATTTGGTACAACCAAGAATATTAATAATCTTCAAGCACACTTCGTAAGAGGCAAGAATAAATGAAATAAAAGATGTCACTAAATATGTGAATATAGTATATTAAATAATTATGTAATTCCTGTAAAAATTTCTGTGATAGTTAAGTTTGTACTTAAATGACGATTAAGTAGAATTAATGACACGTTTCAATAAATCACTTCCGCTTACTACTCGTTTTTAGAGCGAGTCAGAACCCCATATAATCCGCAACATTTTTCCAATTTACCAACACGTATAATAATACGTATTCGGTGCACGTATAGCAATGGAAATCACTCTCTCGAACGGTCGTACGTACAACCGGTTTCCACAATATTTAAATCTGTTTTCAATAACAACGCACTGGCGTTCTGGTTGTCCCTTTTTTTTATACCTGTAATCGCGTTCAGTGTAAAATCGAATCAATCAATCACCACTTTTCTCGTTCCATAACAAAATCTCGTTGTAAGCGAACGACGAGCTGCTTTTTCAACCTGCACGCTTTCATAACGTCCGTGTTGCCAAATCGCGCGAGAAAACGTACGTGTAATAATAAAGACGCCCGAAACGTTGCGAAATGTTCTTGTAGATGATATTTCGCGCGTAGACTATGAAAAGAAATAAAAAGAACAATGTGCATTGGCGTAACTATTGTAAATACCGACCGCAAAACCTCGCAAGTACAAACTGATCTCGTATAGCGAGAGGAATGTGGAATTTGGGATACTTTTGTATATTGGGGTTAGAGATTTAGATATTTTTTAAAGTTGCGAAGTTGAGAATTTTCACATTTTTCAAATTTTTTGCTTTTGAGATATCAAAGATTGTAAATTTCTAGATTTGTAAATTTTCAAATTCAGAAATCTCCACTCTTGTTTCCATTTCCCAAATTTTTTAATTCCTAGATCTCCATATTCCCAAATCCACATATTTCCGATTTTCTACACTCTTGAATATCTCAATTTCCAAATCCCAAACAGCTAAATCCCCACATTCTCAAATTCCTATGGTCGCAAATATCCACATTCCCAAATTCCAACATTTCCAAGTTACAGAATCCCCAATTCCCAAATCCCACAGATCCAAACATCTAAATCTTGAAATCTTACAAATTTCTAAATCACCAAATACCTAGATCACATCCCAAGTTCCCAAACTCCCAACGTGAGCAAAATGCCACTATCAACCACTTCAATCCCCAAATTGTTGAACTTGAAAAAATGGAAAATAATTACATTAGTAAAGTACAGAAACCAAATTCAGCCCATACAAAGATTCGAGTTACGCCAATGACAAAGTAAATGTCAATAAAATGAGAAATAAGAGAGGAACGAAAGAGAAACGGATCCGGAATGTAGTGTTAAGCGAATAGCCAGCAAAGAGAAAATAAAGGAAAGAAACAAAAGAAAATGAAACAAACCTTGCTTAATGACGATGCCAGAGGGTACTTGGACAATCGGTAGGGCAGCGTTGGAGGGGTTAACGGGGATGTTTCCGGGTGTTCCTGGCGGAGGTGACGCGCTGGCACTACCCACAGAACCGGGATCGCTGAATCCTTGGGTGCTGTTCTCCTCCGGTCCGTCGAAGAAGCTCAGATTGAACTCACTACCGGCGTCAAAGGACACTTCCGGTGTAAGGGTGTCTGGTGCCGGGGCGCTACCCAGACCCGCGCTCAGCGACTGGTCGATTTTGAAAACGTCCATTGTACGAACAGAAAATGTCGGCGATGGTGCACCTCGGTACCAACTGCGGTCACCATTCGCGTGCTTGCCTCGTTACCTTGTTCCGATTCGCGTCCTCTCGATTTATCACCGCCTCCGATACTCTGTCGAACTTCCGACCGTCCATGCGGTTCCAAGAACGATTCCTTGGTCGACAGACGATTTCGAGCTAAGGACACTTAAAGATTGTCCGATTCTGAATGTCCCTTTTCGCGATAACGCCGAGTTGCTCGCGACGGATGATGTCACCGAACAGTCCTTCACCGGAAATGATCCACAAATCACCCCGCGTTCACTTTACGACCGCACACGTTCGAGTACGACGAACCGACCCGACACTTTGCGTTTACTTCCGGCGAACTTGGTCCAGCCGACGAAACTTTTCGTTCCTGACCGAACTCTCGAGGCCCCTGGAAACTTTACCCGCGAACGATCCTCGAGCACATCCTGTCCCTTTCTCGGTTTTTTTCCCTTCTTCTCTTCAGCGACGCGTTTCCTCCGAGAGATCGGCAGGCCCCGCGATGCTACGGTTTCGAGAAAGCATTCCTTTCGAACGGTTCAACCGAGGTCACTGGCCGGTGCCCGCTCGGCAGATTCTCAATGAAACTGTCCGCAACCGAGTGACAAATAATTTTGGCACGTCTCGCCGGGTCTCGCCGCGTTTTATCCGTTAATCTGTCGCCTTCGAAGCCCGGGCCGGCGTTAGAGCCGGCTACGATTCCTCGAGAGCACCGGGGGCAATGGTTTTCGGTGGCCTTGGGCAACCTTATTATTCAATCTGATACGATTACACGCGCGATGCTTTATTACGGGTACCGTAAGGAGCGCTATTTACTAAGTAGTTTCTTTTTCTCCCTTGGTTACTCTTATCGGGCCCGGTATCGAGGGGAATTCGTGCACGAACGAAAACATTTATCGATTAACGCGTCCTCGAGCTCTCCTCTTTAACGCGCTGCGATCGAGCAACAGGCTACGATGGCTTTGTTCGTGGAGGGAACGCGATCGATCGGGCTCGCGGTTGTTCCTGGCGAAAGAAACCGTGTTCGTTACGAACGAGAACGTACCGTTAAATGGGAGTACGATTTTACGTGAGCGTTAAAAACACGAGCACGATTTTACGAAAATCGAAATTTTCCTGGACCATTCGGTGTCGCGATGGAGAACGTGATCCGCACTTCACTGGCACCGTGTCACATCCGGAAGACCGCTCTCGTTAACTGTCACAATAGAAGACCCCTCGCGGTAACTGTCCTGACTGCGGCCTGCGAGAATCCTTGGGATCTTCGAAGAGGTGCGCATTTTTTGAGAAGACGCGCGATATCGTTGCTTCGCAGCAACGACACGTTATCATCGGCATCGTCGAATTCTCTTCTCGGTTTTCCTCCGCTCGGTTTCCGCTTCTGAACTAATTAAAAGTAAAACGTTGCGAGGATTCAACCCATTATTCGTTCGTTGAGAGATCGAGATCGGTCGCTCCTTCGTTTGTTCCTTGTTTGTTTCTATTACGATCGGTTTCTTTGTTCTTTCTTTTCCTGTTTCGTTCGACCTTACGTCTTGTACTTTTATCTTGAACGCACTACGGAGAAAACTTTTTTCGGGTCACGCAAGTACGGCCTTTTCCGCCGATTTTCAGTGGATCTGACGTCCCCTGGCTTTTCACGTGATCCATCGCTGAAAGACAAATCAAAACGGAAAGAAAATCAGAAACTAAAGGCAAACTGCGGCTGCGAACGCGGTCAACAAAACGACAGTCTCTCTCTCACTCACTCTCTGACGGTGCCAATCAGTGATGGGCTGTTCAAGTGCCCGAACATTCCGGGGGCACTGCTGGACGTGCAAAAATTATGGAGGTTCAAGGTTTCAGACTTCTGGATTTAAGGACTTGTTAATTTGATATTTGGGAAATTGAGAAACTGACGAATTGACAGAGAAATTGAGGAATCGATAAATTGGGATAGTGAAAAGTACGTAAATCGCGGATGAAACCGTGAATATTTGGAAATTTAGAAGAACTGAGGATTTTGTGGATATTTGTGGTTGGAGAATTCGCAGATACTTGGAAGCTGGAAATTTGAAAACGGTGGAAGTAACTATCGATTATCGATAACACCATCAACAGCAGCTGAAAAAGCTGGCAAAAGTGGAATGAAAAAATTCGGAATTTCGAAACAGAAAAAATGAGCAACCCGGAATAACACGTCACTGTAAGGACCGTGCCCGGCGGTGTCCCGGGCACATTTGCCCATCACGAATGCAAACGAAACCAAAAGTCCGAGCATGCACGATCGATCGTTCTACCTGTTGGTTTCCTGCGAGCTCGACTTCCGTGAGCGAGTTAAACTGGACGTAACCGAGCGATCCGGGGCGACGTATCGCGGCACGAAGCCGAAGAAACTCGTCTTCCAAAACGAATCTTGATCGATCCATCAAACGTGTTCGAGCACCGATCGCCGAATATTAAGGAGTTTTATTTTTCACCGTTGTTTTCCGCGCGTTGTCGGAGAAAGGGTAACGACGCAACACCGAGAGCGGCGAACTCGAAAGAGAGGAAAAGATCGCGAAAGGAAAAAGACAGCTAGTCAGAGAGGAACACGAGGAGGAGAGTGAGAAAAAGCGAATGTCATTGCCGTAATCTTCGGACGTTGACTTCCTCCTGGCTCGTCCCTCCTTCCTCTTGGTCACAAACCCTCCCTCCCTCCCTCCCTACCCTCTCTCTACGAGTCCTCTTCTTCTTCTTCGTCTTCTTCTTCTTCTTCTTTTCCTCCCACCTCTCTTCTCGTTCTCTTTGTCCTCCTCTTCTCACCTGCGCCTTCTTCTTCGCGATTCTCTACCTGTGTCTCGCTCCTTCTTCTTTTCCCCTTCACCTTTCCTAGCTCTATCTTTGTCCCTAGCAACTCCTCCATCCCTCCTCCTCATCCTCGTTTCTCTTCCTCTTTCTGTTCGCGAGAGGCTCGTTACGACGCTCGTGAAACCTCAAATATTTTCGTAACCATTCCCGCGTTAAGGCTGGTGGAAATTTTAATAAACCGCGATCGAATGCTACGATCCCGATATGAAGTATCGTCGTAGGAGAGCAATCGACTACGTCGTCGATTCGAAAGGAGTATCGACCGGGAATAGAATCCGTTCGAGAATTTTTAGGTAGACGGTTAAGTGTTAAGTGACTGTGGCGCTAATGTGATTCGACGGGTTTTGCCCATCGATCCTGAATTATTTAAAACTTGAATGCGAAATTAATTATCCTTATAAATACTTTGGCGCGTTTGTTGGATAACAAGGCTAGAGCTGTGGGATACATCGGGATTACGAATTTAACGCTTTTAAATAAACAGCGAAGGAATTTCAGTTTCTCACATTTTTTTATGTTAACGTTCTCCGATTGCTAGATTTCGATATTCCAAATTCCCTAGATAGCCAATTAGGGAGATTACCAATTCCCTAGATTAACAATTTCTTGGATTATTCATTCCCTAGATTTTCAGTTTTCTAGATTTCTAATTTCCAAGATTTTCACTATCCTAGACTCCCAATTCCCTGGATTTCCAATTCCTTAGATTCCCAATTCCCTAGATTCCCAGTTTCCCACATCCCTAGTTCCCTAGATTTCCTAATTCCTGAGTTCCCAATTCCTTAGATCTCGAATCCACCAAATTCCCGATTCCTAATTACCCAAATTTCCTAATTTCCAAATTCCTAAATTCCCAAATCCCTAGATTCCCTAATCTCTAAATTCTCAAATCCCTAGATTCCCAAATTCCTAAATTCCCGAATCCCTAGATTCCCAAATCTCTAAATTCCCAAGTTCCTAAATTCCCAAATTTCATAATTTCCAAATTCCTAAATTTCCAAATCCCTAGATTCCCTAATCTCTAAATTCCCAAATCCCTAGATTCCCAAATTCCTAAATTCCCGAATCCCTAGATTCCCAAATCTCTAAATTTCCAAATTCCTAAATTCTGAAATCCCTAAATCCCCAAATCCCCAAATCCCTAAACCCTCAAATCCCCAAATCCCTAAATTCCTAAATATCCAAATCTCCAAAAGTCCAAAATTCCCAAACTTTCTACAAAATTCCCACAATCCCATTTTCACGTTCCCAATTTCCCAAATCCTAAAATCCACAAATTTTGCAATCTCTAAATCTGAAGGTCCCAAAGTCTAAAATTTAAAAAAATCACAAAACTCCAAGGTTTCATATTGCGACAGCATGTTGAGAAAACTCTCTAAACGATACTAATCGATAGAAAATGGAGTCACACCGATCTGGTTTCGGGATATTCGGTAGAAACGTAGCGCAACAGTTAAGTCTGTTTCGCATGGACGGCACTTTACGCCTGATCGAGCAACTTCAACAATCGGCTTTTTCAAACGGACGGATCCGTTGGTAAACGGCGAAATCATGCGAACATCGGTACACGGACCATGATTGAAAGTCTCGCGATCTCGCGTACACGTACGACGCTGCAGGATATACATTACCCGCGGTATAATCCGTCGGGGATGATTTATAAATCGTGTGAATCACGATTTGGCACGAAGCAAAAACGGTAATCGCGAATTAGCATTTGCATCGGGCCGGACCAGACGCGGCAAAACCCTTGTTCGACAAATCGGTTCGGTAAAGGTCGATTTACAATGGCGGTCAGCTACTTTAACCTTTCGTCACATTTCACTGCAAATTTTATTTAAATAGACATCTCTTTTATTGTCATTTTCTAATTAAGTTCTTTTGTTTTTGATTGATATAATGTTACAAGTTTGAGATATTGTATAATTTGTATTAGACATTGTTTGTAGACATAGACATTGATTTGTATTAGAAATTGTATTAGATATTGTCATTTTTTTGTTATCACTTCCAAGAGTTCGAAAATATATTTTTTTATAATGTAAAAGTCAAAAGCTGAAGGAATAATTGAAGAATAATTTGATTCGATAAATATAATTAAAGATTATGAGAACTGTTTTATAAAACTACTGTTACTAATATAACTGTAGAATGATCGAATAATTTTCGAATAGTTTGAACAATTTGCTACACTAAGTTATTGAAATAACGAGCAACTAATATCTAACCGTAGATGGAGTTGATAAATGTGTGTAAACTAATGTCCACGCAAGGTGTTATATTCGTTCAATATTTGGATACAATAAAATGTAATACTAATATTGCTAACGTGTTAAGATACAATATTAACATCATGGACTTATAATATTTATGTTATAGAAATATTAAAATGGAGTATTAACATTGACTTATTCAAATGTAATACTGTCGTCGTATAAAAATATAATATTGAAATTATAGATGTATTAAAATTCGATTTGATGCAAATGCTCAGGTAATTGGATTTTACAAGTTGATAACGATTTTCACACCTGAAGAGGTGTTAAGTAGCTGACCTCTACCGTTCAGACAGAAAACGGTCTCGCTCAGACGTGAACGGTCACGTTCAGACACAAAGCGGTTCAGACAAAAGTTGTTCCAGGTAATAAGATGCGACTGCTTATATATAGCATAGTAGATCTGTTCTGGCACGTTAGGTTTCAGTATGCGGTATTTTAACTATAATGTTTTGTCTCGCGATACTTGCAGCTGTCGGAAAGTATATAAACAGACATGATCATTTAATATTTGATACGCTCTCTTTTCTTGCACAAATTCAATACAATTTCCATGTGTTCTAAAATAATATTAAAATCAGATATTTTATAATATTAGAAAACTTCCTTCATCTAATTTTATGTACAGTACTTTCTTCATCCGCTAATTTTGTATTAAATAATTTCAATCTTCGTCCACCAATTTTGTGTTCAATACCATCAATTTTCTACACGTTAACATTTTTCAATGATACAACATTTTCTCGTATTATCATTATGCAACGATAACGATACGACAATCTTCATCCATTAATTTTTCGTTCGATACTCTCGATCTGTACCCGCTAATTTTATCTCCGATACCATCGATATTCCACGTGTTAACATTTTTCAATAATACGACATTTTCTCCTCTCATTATTATTACGTAACGATAACGATACGCGGAGGCAGTGTTGTAAAGATAAATGCGAAGACATGGTCGAATAACAGGTACTATACGGGACGAAGAAATATTATATTTATGTGCCTACTGAACAGAAAATGACAGTATAAGCACCTACTACTTTTATCTGAAAGGAATCGTCCCGCAACCGTTCGGTGCCTGAACGGATAATATAAAGCAACGTTAAGGCGCGCTCGAAAGAAAAGGCTGGTCCGAATGGCGGTTTCGCGGCCTCGCAGACGGTCATTTGTCTCCTGCAACGCCTGCCTCGGTTCCGCGTTCCATCCGCGTCACAAGTCAGTGCGTTCACCTTGCCTCGACTTATCAAAATCGTAGCCAAACCGATGCGCCGTATTCTTGAAATCTCGATTAAACGCGCCACGTGCTTCGACCAATTTATACAACCCGACCAAACAACTTTCCAATCTTGCTACCTTAATCTCTGTTTATTTTCACATACGCCGTCTAGGTTTCTATTTCTTCGCCTAACAGAGATTCGTGGTATTCGACGATTTAAATACCTCGTACGATCGTCGAAAGGAAATTTAAATGTGACCAAGGTGGGCCTTGGGCATTGGCGTAAGTTGTGGGGAACCCCGCGTTATATTGCCACAAATTATATGACTTATACCGTCGTAGATTGCCATGAATGCAACCACGTTTTCATATTTTTGTACATTGATCGCCACATCTTCACACATTAGTGTTACTAAAAGCTGGTAGGAATTAGTATCCCGATGAGTTAGTATCGTCGTGTAATAGTGTATTGCATTAGTATCATTACGAGTAAATAACTCTGCGAATTAGTATCCCTAGCTGTTTGCCACGTATCTTCATATTAGTATCACTATGTGTTAGTAACGTTGCGAATTGGTATTACTACGCGTTAGTAACGGAATGAATTAGTATCTCCACGCGTTAATGTCACCATGCGTTCAAA
Source organism: Megachile lagopoda (assembly GCA_036983795.1). Classification (NCBI taxonomy): domain Eukaryota; kingdom Metazoa; phylum Arthropoda; class Insecta; order Hymenoptera; family Megachilidae; genus Megachile; species Megachile lagopoda. The sequence continues at coordinate 13,210,023 of CM072790.1, read as the reverse complement.
TTCTACGCGCCAGTAACGTCACGCATTACATTTCTACGTAATAGTGTCATGCGTTAATATCCCCACGTGTTAGTATTTCTACGCATTTACTACGTATTTATTGGTGTTACCACGCGTTGCGTAGTTACGCAATTGTTTCGCTACACGTTAAATCTATACGTGGTAGTATCACTCGTCATATTTCCACATGTTAGTATCACATGTTGGTATTTCAATGCATTAGTGCCTCAGCGTATCATTACTTGTTACATCTCTATCCGTTAGTACCATCACGATCTACATCTCTGCGTTAGTATCATCACGCATTACTACTCTAGTCAGTACCATCAAGCATTACATCTGTCCGCGTTAGTACCTCCACACATCGTGTACCTATACATCTCCACGTATGTGTCACGATAGTATCATCGTACGTTATCATCACACGTTATGTGACCAAGTATCTCACATTTCATCTCTACACATTAGTATCCTACGTATGCTTACACGCGAGGTCTGTAAGAGTATCACCACGTGTTAGTATCGCCATGTGTTAGAACCTAAGCATCGTCATACGTTATATCACCAAGCGTCAGTATTACCGCGCGGAACACCATGTACAGATCTCATATACCCGTCAGATCTTCACACGTTAGATCCACACACGCGTTGCATAGTTAAACATAAGATCGTGACACAGCATATCCCCAGATTACGAAGGATCCAGACGCAGGCTGGCCCTTACCTAGTTACGCCAATGGCCTTAAGCAGTCAGGTTTCCTGGATCTTTCAGACTCGTAACAGCGTTGCGCAAGAGTCGTATATCGATTAAAAGTTAGCTCGTAAGGGAAACGTTTACGTAGAAATCAGAGCAAGAGAAACGATTGAAGCGGATCACGTAATACCGTACGAAAGGCGGGTAATTCTTCTTCAAGGTTTATCGGTCCAAACGAATGCTCGTTTCCAGCTCTTTCAACGAACGTGACGGTCGCTGATCTTTCATTTTGCTAATTAGCTACCGTAGCGATTCCCGGTTACGAGGGGTTCACGCGACAACCACAGGACTGGCACACAATGAACTTTTGCAACTTCCTCGCCAATTACGTCTATTATACGCGCGGCACATGCGATTCACGCGAAATAAAAGGGAAGAGGCGCGAACCAGGTTCAACGAGGTTTTACCTGCACGAGACGATGCTGAAAACACGCCGGCATCCACGAGCACGCTTCCCTGCGCGTTAAGCGGCGAGGTTAAGCCTCGTCCTTCCAGGATAACAGGACGATGCCGCCGCGCGAGGAGTACGACGACGCCAGAAATCGCGGACCGTGACTGGTTCCGCTTAAAGGCTCGTTCACACCTCGTACCTCCGCATCGTCAACCAACAATCTTCCATTATCCTCCAGTTCTCGGAAATTTAGTTTACCGACCGATCCGGAAAACTGTCTTCGGACAAGACCAGTTGGACCGCCCAGAACGATCCACTTGAATCAACTTGCATCAATTTTATGTCAACTTGCTTCAACTTCACTTGCATCAATTTGGTTCAGATTGGATCAACTATCACTTCGATTAATTTGAATCGATTTGATTCAACTTGGACCAACTTTATCACTTGGAACAACTCGAGTCAATTTAGTTCGCAACTCTTTCACTTGGATTAACTTGGATCAGCTTTGATCAACGTGAGTCATCTTGGACCAACTTGAATTGACTCCAATCAATTTCAATCGACTTGGATCAATTTGGTTCAACCTGGACCAACTCCTTCACTTGGATTAATTTGAATCAACTCGGATCAATTTGATTCAACGTGGACCAATCCCTTCACTTGGATTAAATTCGATCAACTTGACTCAACTCTGATCAACATGAATCAATTTCAATCGCTTTGGATCAGCCTGAATCCACTTGGATCAACTTGGATCCAATTAGATCAATTTTGATCACCTTGAATTAGGTTGGATCAGCTTGGATGAACCGGTGTCCGCTTGGATCAACTGATCAGTCCGATGCACTGAATGTCACTCGAGCTGGGTAACGATCTCACTGGGATCATCGTCCGTGTAACCACAACAATAACAACAACAACGGCGATAAGATGAGAGGTCGTTGTCACCGGGTGTACCGCTCGGATGTGGAGCGACCTGTTGCGTCGTACCGACGTACCGGGTATATCGATGATCGGCAAGTATCTCGGAGTCAGCGACACCGGGCAACGACATCCACGGGAACGTGGCGCGACACGTGAACAATCGAAATGCGGCGATATCGGGGATGGCCACGCGCGATCTCGAAATGGCAAAAAGAAAAAAGAAAAAAAACTAGAAGAAAAGGGGGATGGAACCGGGCAAATAGCCGCGAGCTGCCCTGTTACGATCACGTGCGTTTGTCACGAGTCACGGTGGTGTATACGGAGCCGACTCGCTCGCTCTCGCGCGAGTGCCGAGAGCGAGTTCTCTCTGTGTGTTTCCCGGTGCTCTGTCTTCGTCAGCGGGGACCGGCTCTCCTTCTCTCGCTCGCACCCTGCCTCTCTAACTCGCTCGCTCTAAACGCCTCGCGCTCGTCTATTTTCTTTCCACTCTCTTTCTCGCTCGCTCTCTCCGTCTCTCCCGGCGGGATCGCGTTCTCCGTCGCGCTCGCGGAGCTCTTACCTGTGAGGTAAGTAAAACCGGCGTTCCGTCGTACGTGTTACGGCATTGCGCGACTCGTAGCCCCACGTTCTGCCATTACTCGGGGTTCCGCGGCCTGCTGCACAGGGAGGGACGGAGGGAGGACGAGTAAAAGGGTGAAGGTGAAGGAGGAGGAGGTGGTGGAGGTGGTGGTACGAAGCGAAAGAAGAGGTGGTAACGATGGTAATGTAGCAATGAGAGGGTAAGGAGAAGCGGGAGCGTACCTAGAGAGGGAGAGCGGGAAAAGGGAAGGGAGAATTAAGCGACTGGGTCGGAGGTGAGTCCTGGAAATAGTAGGGGCTGTGGTATCGAGGGGATCGAGGGGGATGAGGTGCACCGTAGGGAGGAGAGGAGAGGAGGCAAGTTGGAGGTGAGTCGTGTCGTTCGAATCGGCCGGTGGGGGTAGCGTGGACCAAGCCACTCTGGTAGGAGAACGAACCGGGTGGGGGACACGAGTGGACCAACTGGGTTCGCCAGCAACCCGCGGTTCATTGACCGAGAAGTGCCGGGAGAGCCGAACGGTCGGCCGTATTCGACCCGTTGCTAAAACAGAATTTGTACCGGCACTTTATGCGTCTCATCTACGCGACTCGCGGAAAACCGACCGAGATGGACGAACGGCCGAGGGCAGAGGGGGCAGCTCCGGGGGCAAGACGAGATAAAGAGAGAGACGCAGGGAAGATTTTGCGATGCACAGAGGAAGAGTCGAGCGGCGACCACTCGAACGAGCGCGCACAGGGAGATTGTTGATTGGACGCCGAGAGGATGGAGAACGACAGTGCGGGAAACAGGGTTGCAAGAATTTCGGCGGTCTACGATGGGAGAAGGCCGATTCGCTCGCGAATTCTGACGATTCAATTAGCCGGAGTACGCGATTGCCGGGAACCGAGCTACCGTTTCCTGGTATACCGATTCAATTTTAATCGTCGCGCAAACGACGCCTGGTAAGTACGGTAAGGCACGCGGTTGTCTCGTTAAGCGGACCAACGCCGTCGCGGATCGAACCTAATTACCGAGCTGGCGTTGCAATTAAGTGGACGTCAATGTTCGTTGGATCAGTGACGGGCAGAGATAGCCCCTGGGCACCAGCGAGCACGCTACGGGCAGCAACCGAGGGTGCCGGGGAAAACGATAACGTAATCCATCTTTCTACTCCTGACAACTAGACATACACGGCGCTTACTGGCTGTTGCGGTAGACTCTTGTTACGTTGCAAATTGAGGGAGTTTTAACTCGCGCGAAACTTCCTTTGAGTTACAAGAAGATTCACGAGGGATTTGTATGTTTTCATATTTGTGAAATTGCAAACTTGATTTAGGAAATTTAGAAATTTTGATGATTTAATGTGAGCTTCTCGATCGTTGCCCGCGATTGTACGTTTGCATATCCATCGTCCTCGCGGGCGTAATTACCCACCGCTGCGTTAGATCATCCTCGTCCGATCATTAATACATTTGCTAGAAGTTTGTTTGCCTAGACGCGTGTTGTCGAGACGAGGTACTGAGGAACAACAACTAGAATAGATAGAGGCGTCAAATAATAGATCGAAGACAGCAGCGCACCCTCGACACCGCGAACTCTATTATCATCGGTCAAATCGTAAAACCACGATAGGTTTGCTCACGGCAAAAAGAAAACAAGATGCGCTATTGTGCACCTTTCCGCAATAACCAATGATGACTATGGATCAACCGACTGCCATTTTGATTAATTAACCAATTAGACGCGATTTTGGAAGTGGCAAATTAATATAATTTCATCTGCCTTTTTTAGTCACCGAGTATATTTGATTGACTCCATTAATTCTCACAATTGTATTCGCTAAACTTGAAAAGATTAAAAGTTAATTATAAAATGATGTTAACATTAAATTAAAATATTGTACAGTGATCTGAACATACACATACTGCACATGTATACATATATAGAGATTGCACATGTGTACATAGAGATTGCATGTATATGCAGATACTGTACATACACACGTATACAGATTGTATATACCTATACTGCACACATGCAGAATGGTTGACCCAATTTGCAAATTATTAACCAAGTTCAGCACTAAAATCCTCTATTTTACTCTGGATTCAATATGTTTGCATATTTTGGTATAATAAGTATAACATTCTATTTAAAATAACAAAGTTGATTTGAAATCTCCAAAATGTCCTCCGCTATAAAAGGTTACATGAACTATAATGTCTCTAGGTCATGGAATTTTTGTATAAAGAGATATCTTCTATAAAATATTTGCAAGTTATTTGAGGTGTGCAAGTTGAATGGACCATCCTATATAAACCCAAAATGGCGTAGTCCAGCCGACACGTTGCGCAGTACGTGTCCAAATTAGAGCTGTCTGTATAGCACAGCTTGTTTTCTGTGCAGCATTGGTTTGTCCTCGTAGAAGCGAACGTCGCCGATTCTGTCGAGATTGATCGAGGAAACCGATCGATCGATAGACCATTAGATCGATGTTATCGCGGCTGGTCAACACGGAAAGGCTGAACGTATCGAAGTTGGCGATCGAGTTAGGCCGATCGGTTCAATGACTTATCTCATTCGGGCTACGCAACGATCGTGTGTTTCCTGATCGAACCACCGAGCTGGATCGAAGAAGATGGCCGCTGCCGAGGAACGACGAACCAACAACATTTACGAGAAAGGGATGAAGTCCCCGTGTAAGTAAGTCTGTCGACTGCCGGTGACCACACGGCCCCACACTTGTCGGGAAAGGAGATGCGCAACTCGGTGTAATGAACCTGGGAAACCGGTTACATCCGCGCGTGTATATATACAGATCGGTTCGCTCTCTACTTACGTTACATTACGCGGACTGCTACTACCCGCGATCGAGCTATCGCACTGCAACGGATCCTCGATGATCCAGAAGTCGAAATGGCTCGACGTTGATAATATACGCGTCCTTGATAACGAATCAGTTCACTGCGTTACACAGAAATATTGATGTATTTATATCTGAGGCACACCTCGGATCGAAGGCATCCTGAGAAAATATGGATTTAAATCATCTTCGCGTTATGTAAACCACTTAGAAAGAATTTTTACTGTAGAGTGGAAGTATGTAACATGTACTCTCTATTGAAAACGTGAATGCAGGTTCTGAGATACAAATAAGTGTTAACCCTTCAAGATTGATATTAGTATCAACTATTAATGTTCTCTGCAGAGAAGTGATACAAATATTATTTAGTAAAAAAAGTTAGAACAATTTCTAAAATTATATACATGTCAACAGTGACTCTAAGGGCTGCAAGACTACCCCAGTAAAAATAAAAATTTCTGTTCTATTATTAAATTTATGTGTATCTAGAAGTATTTTTGTTTGATTCGTGTATATGCATAACGTATAATTGAGTAATAGTATACATTGTCAGAAAGTGGAATACCGAAATACGGGAAATAAAAGAGAATTAACTGCCACGAAGTAACAAGGTTCGTACAGAATGAAATTGGAATTTCAGGGTATTTTGATACACTGTACGATATTCAAAAACGTGATATACGAACGATGATCATATCTGTTTCCATTCTGTTTTTGGAAAATTGTTATTTTTCAGGAACAAAAACAAGCTCACGCCCCCGGGAAACGTTACGAGTTTCGAATTTCAACTGTTTTCGTCCCGTCACGGATGCATCCATGCAACATTTATGTCCCGAATACGGTTCCTGCATTTTCGAGGCGACCATTGAAAATGCAGTAATGCAACGGCGCATCCGACTCGCTCGCTAAATCTAGTTTATTCATATTCAATTACTCGAGCTACCTGCGTTCGCACGCTGAAAGTAAATTCGCCGCAAATCCCTGGCAACGAGGGACGAGAAAATAACTATCGTGGAATGATCGCGAAAACGCGAAGGGAACTCGTTCAACAGGCTTTTCACTATAAAGTCTCGCAAGATTGAAGCAAACGAATAAAATTAAAACGAACTTCCGGTCGCTGTGTTGACGATCATTCATAACGTTCCATTACTTCTGACGCTCTCTATGTTTTGGAATTTACAAATTTTCAAGTGTTCCAGTTTCACATTTTCTGGGTTACGTTTTTGAAATTCACTTTCTAATCTTCGACTTTTAAAGGACATAATTCTTGAATTCTTTAATTGTTGTTCAGATTTCTGAATTGTGTAACTTTTACATTTCTGAGTCATAATTTTTTATTAAAAAGCACCAAATTCCGAGATCTATATTCCAAAATTCCAAATTCTCAAATCTCCAAATCCCTATATCCACAAATTCCACAATATCAGCATTTTTATATTTCCAAATTTCATGTACTGCAATTTTTGAATTTCCAAATTGAAATTTCCAAAGTCCCAAATCACCAAATCCCCAAACACTCAAATCTTCAAATCCTTATATCCTCAAATTCTACAATCCTTAAATTTCTATATTTTCAAATCTCATATCCTCAAATTCCTAAAACCCCAAATTTAAAATTCCCAAATTTCCAAATTTTCACATTCTCCAACTCCCGAATTCCTGAATTTCCAAATTCTCAATCTCCCCAATTCCTAAATTTCCGAATTTTCAAATTCCCAAATTCCCAAATTCTCAAATTTCCAAATTCCCAAATTCTCCAACTCCCGAATTCCTAAATTTCCAAATTCTCAATCTCCCCAATTCCTAAATTTCCGAATTCTCAAATTTCCGAATTCCCAAATTCCCAAATTCCCAAATTTCCAAATTCCCCAACTCCCGAATTCCTAAATTTCCAAATTCTCAATCTCCCCAATTCCTAAATTTCCGAATTCTCAAATTTCCCAATTCCCAAATTCCCAAATTCCCAAATTCCCAAATTCCCAAATTCCCAAATTCCCAAATTCTCTAACTCCCGAATTCTCAATCTCCCCAATTCCTAAATTTCCGAATTCTCAAATTTCCGAATTTTCAAATTCCCAAATCCCCAAATTCCCAAATTCTCCAACTCCCGAATTCCTGAATTTCCAAATTCTCAATCTCCCCAATTCCTAAATTTCCGAATTCCCAAATTCCCAAATTCTCAAATTCCCAATTTCTAATTCCCCAAACACCTAAATTTTCACTAAACTCCCAAATCTCCAAATGTTCCAAACTCCAAATGAACGAAAAGATCGGCAATTAAAAATACTAACGTTGACAGTAAATAGTTTGTGGTGGCATTCTATGCCCCGTGTGGTGCAGAATTCCTTGAATGAACGATGTTTCATTGTCAAGCGAAAGAGAAGGTCGAGAATACTCGAGCTGACGGTAAAGGTAGTCTTAGGGGAGGAAAAAATGCTGGGATTCAATTACCGCGGGGTGAAACGGTGAAAGCGGAACTTCCGGTCGCCGGTATCTTCCGGCTTGGCGTAAACCGTTCCGGTATAAAAGGAAGGGTAAAGAAAGAGGTGGGGTTGAAACTCAGGGGAAAGGTGAGCATCGACGGGGAAGAGTTGGAACGGTAAGGAGCAGGGGGTTGAGAGGTTTAGCGCGAGAAGTAGCGGAGCTAGGATAGCAAAAGGGGCAAGGTAAGAGGGGGATGAGGAGGTTGAAGAAAACACATAATAGGGTGGGGCGCTTTGCTGCCGCTTTTGAATCGATCCAGCGCCGGCTACAGCTGAAGTCTCATCCCACTGATTCGGTCAGTGGTTCTCAGTCTTCATCTCGTTTTATACCCCGCTTCACCCCCCTTTTTATCCTAACTAGCACTTACAAATATTTGCCAAACTATAAATTACAATTAAAACCTAATTTATCAGGTGGACCAATAAGTCGTCTCGTTCTTGTCAGTAGACATTTATTTACGTGCCAACACTTTCGCTTTCGACGTGCATATGTGGCCTTTGAGGGTGTCTTATAAAACAGTGTCAAGTGGAATATAGTAATGTGTACATAGTTAAGCATAGAAGCAAAGAACTTGGACTAGGGAAAAATGTTTATATATTTATTTTATAATATTTCGACAAAATAAGGGTTGATAAATAATCATGAACAATCATCGGGTTGTATTATGAATAACAGATACTGACTAAACATGAATTTTATCACAATATGCGGTCCTTTGATTCATCTTGAAGTTCGCAATAAAATGCTGGTACTGAAAGTACATATAGGGTGTCTAAATTATTTTCATTACTATTAAAAAAGAAGAAAAGAATGACTAATGAGAGCTTACATGCTTGTATTATTCCTACTTTTACTAGTGAAAATAATTTAGATGTGCAACATAAATGGAACGTCCTGTATATGCAGTTCGATTTGAAAAGAATTCAGACATCGTATTAAGGTTCTCTAATAAAATTGAATAATTTACGAACCACTTGTTCGCGTATATAATAATTAAAAGAATAGTTTGCAATAATAATGAATAATTTATAGTATAATTAATGGTGCGTATGTGCTTAAACGGAACGTACAACACGAAATTAATTAGTTTAATGAAAATTACTGTTGGCAATATAATTGAAGCTGTCGATAGCCAAAATACCTAAAAATGTGTTGGATATCTCGTAGCTGATATCGGACACATGCATCTCTGCCAAACATGGATGAACGAGCTTTGAAGACATTCGTTAGCTTCAAATACACGTCTGGTTATTGATTCGGCATTGTCCTATCGTTCAGAACAGGCCAAACGATAAATCAAAATCGCGCTTTACAATGCGCGCTCGTTATTAGCCACGGGTATTCGACAACCAGAGAATCGTGTTTTGTCGAACATTCGTCGATTAACTCGCGAATGATTGACTAATTCCCTGTTGCCTCTGCGCGCGATTTTAACCAGTTCAATATCGAATGTGTTCGATCGTGGACGAATGATAAGATTATCGGGAAATAAATCAGTTATCGCAAACGGAAAGATAAAAATTGACCAAATTCTCTTAATCCTATCAACGAGCGAATTTATTTCTGCACCCATTTCGATGGAGTAAAAACGAACGTGCTTCAGATAAATGCGGTATACTGTGATGCAAGTTGAAACACAATGCAATCGCGTTATGTAGCTACGATGATCGATATTGTTTTTGCACCAACTTCATATAATAGGAGAGCGAAAATGAACATGGAATTGTTAGGATTAAACGTGGTAAGATATAGGTCCGTGAATTAAAATACTGTGAAATCTCGTAGAGCAACAAAATTGTATTACATCTTGATGTAATAGTTTATCGAATGATGAGTAGATATGAACATACAATGTTTAGGATTAGACAAACATAAGGTATAGTATGATGCGAGTTAGAACATGGTGAAGTCTCGCTATATGGCCCTTGAAGCTGTAGGAGCAGAAGTTGTAGAGACTCATATGAACATACACTTGTAGGACTTGATTAGAGCAATCCGAAAGAGAGCCATATAGCGAAATTGTGAAGTAATTTTGAATGAAGTCATCGAAGAAACAAAGACAGTGATTGAATGAGAACGAGAACGATGGTCGAATCCGTGTCGACAGGTTCATAATAGAAAATGTATAAATTTCGCTGTAAAGCGATGGAGTTTCATCGAAAGATTGTAAGAAGCGAGAAGTTTGAAAAGGGTATTTATCAAAAAGCAAGCCCTGCTCCTTGGAAATGGTTACATAAGAATAATTACAATAAGTTAGCTGGAAGTTGTGACTCTCGCGAGGGCAACCTCGTAGCAAAATAATCGCCAGCTTAAATTGGACTAGGGAGCCAGGGTGGAATCATTTATAATAAAGACTCACCGTTGTTGTTGCGCAGGATGGAACCAGGACTCGTTGCCTCGAGAGGGCTGCTGGGTTCTTCCGTGCTCGGCTCCCTCTTCACGCTGAAATGGAAACATCTATTATGCATTCAATCGAAGGAGAAGGGGCGAAATCAGCCGAAAGTAGTCCAAGATCGACACGAGAAAGAGAGAGAGGAAGAGAGACAAAAAGAGAGTCCTTGAGTCAGGGTCGTTCAGTCCTCCGAATCGTTTTGTTCGTAGATGCCTCCTTATCGTGTGCACCTCTGTTTGCGCGTAGAAGAGGTCCTTTGACTACGGCCCTGACTCGATCCGTACAATCAGGGTTGACCTAGTTTTGAGTTCAATTTGCGCGGTGAACGCGCATTTGCCTTAAGCCGGCCGAAAATTAAAATGAATGAACGGAAAAACAGATCGCTGATTAATTGTTCGCGGTTTCAACGATGGAGATAACGACCGCGATGATAAAAGATCTCGTTAGACATTAAACGATTTGAGCTGCTATTGCAAATTTTTTCGAATTTTTATACTTACCAATTTTTCTAATATACTACCTATATTTCTAAATTTACAAATTCCCAAATTCTCAAGCTTCCAAATTTCCTAATCCCTAACTACCTGTGCTTCTAAATTTACAGATGTGCAAACTCTCAAATATCTAATTTCCCAATTCCCTATTTTCGCAAATCCCCAATTTCTATAATCTCCAAATTTCCGTATCATCAATTTCCATAAGTTCCAAATTCCCAAATCCCCAATTTCTAATTCCCTGAATCTAATCCCAATTCCTAAATTCCTAAATTACCAAATTCCCGAGTTCCAAATATCCAAATACCCATAACTCCAATTTCGCAAATGCCCACTTCTACAAATTCCCAAATCCCCAATTTCTAATTCCCTGAATCTAATCCCAATTCTCAATTTCCCAATTCCTAAATTCCTAAATTACCAAATTCCCGAGTTGCAAATATCCAAATACCCATAACTCCAATTTCGCAAATGCCCACTTCCACAAATCCCCAAATCCTCAAACTTCGAATTCAAATTTCTCTTCAATTGCTAAGAGTTGCACGCTACAACATTGCAAAAGTGATACTTTTATACTGTCCCACAATTACACCAAATTTGAGCCAAATCGTCATTTCCAAGATCGTAACTCCCTTACACGGATCCCGCGAACAATAATTCATTATTCCGAATCATCAAGCGAAGCCACATATTCACACGTTAGAAGGTACTCGAGCGAGCAGTTAACAAGTTTGAGACATTGTTTTTTCGCTGACCCAGAAAACCCGACAGCGGATCATATTAAAAGTTAGATACGGTCCTGTGATTTTCTCACCACGAACAATGCCACTGGAAGAACGTGATAAGAAATTATATCCAATTCTAATACGGTCAGCTGTCGCGTTCTGAAAAAGCCGCCCACGTTGTCGTCGCGACTCGACGGATCGGAAAATTCTTTTCGCAAATATTTCCCTGGCGTCTTTGAGGCTCCTTGAAAACTAGATCGCACAGTCCATCGATAACCGATGGATATCTAAGAGTATGGCGCGAGAATCGTTCGCATCTGAAAAGGAACCTGGTTCCTCTATGAATAGATATCCTATTTCGGAAGCCGGAATACGTATCATCGCGCAGCAAGCAATATTACGGCCACTTTCAATCGGAAGGGTAATAGAAGTCATTCAAGACCGTTTTGAATGTCGTCGATAATTACTAAAGATTTTAATGATCAACTTATTGTTTAAGAAGTTTACGTGTGAATTCTTGTTATGTTCATTGGGTTTTCAATGTATAAGGGAATTTATTGATCAAGAATTTTATTTTGTCATTTATAACTATATTCCAACCATATTGTTTGTAGGAATATTCTGAACACAAAATTTCGAAACCGATACTGATATTTGTGATTATTTTACCTCATATGTCAATACATGATATACGTATCCTCATGTTATACATATTTCCATATTATACATATCTTTTTCGAGTTTCAACAACGTTCTTACCTCCATAAAAATGATACCATAAAATGTAAACTTTAATGGCCTGTAAGAATTTTAAGAAAAGATGTTGATATATAAATTGAATAAATGTTAAAAAATGATTTAAACTCTTGGTTAGCACGATTTTTGAAAAATTCTTGTGGATACACTTTGTACTGTATACTTTTATGTACGTTTGTAGATAAAAAACGAAAGGAAAAGGAGGAAATCAGTTTCTCACCATTTCGTGTTCGACGCTTTCGGATGTAAGCCGGGTCACTATGTCTGCAGGGGTAAGCGGATCCTATTTACGCGGCTGTCAACCACGTAAAAAGAAACAATGCCAAATAAACCGAGGGGTATACAGCGTTTTCACAGAAGATCGAAATGTTGGTATAATTATATATTTGCAAATGGCGTAATACTGTCTGATGAGATTAAATGGCTTCAGCATAGAAGCTAACGTGTTACAAGTTAAAAATATCTGTGAAATCAAATTAACGAAATTGATTTAAAATTTTACTTCGAAAATCGACGTTTGTCGGGTACATTGTCACTGTGGAAAATTGACGTAAATTGTCAGTGTAAAAATTAGAAAATTATAATGAAGATTACTTTGATTAAAAGATATAAGTACTATTTCAAGATATTCGCGTTGATGGGCAGTTAAGAACGATTAGCTGTGTTGAAAGCACGCACGTGAGGAGGAAAAAGTTAATAACATCGTAAACGCGGTTCGCAGTTCACACCGCGGGATAGAACTTTCATTTCGAAGTAAGGATTGTATGATGAGCGGGTGAAGATGGCACGGAAAGATATGGAAATGGATTTTCGTACAGCGAAAAAAGAATGAAAAAGGGGGAGCTAAAAGTAGGTTGATAAATCAAAGAGGGCATCGCATACTGTTCATTTTTAGCGTCGTAACAAACATATTGTGTACATAACCTCCTGATTATCTGTACAGCAATTTTTATAAATAAAAAATGATATTAAACACTAAATATCAAGTATCGCTGTAGAGTACAGTTATGCTGTAGAATAAATACCTAACAAAGAAGGTCCCAAATATTTAACAATGTAAACAGTGAGTACTAAAAATATTAAATACCGAATATCGAATATTTCTACATGCAAATCCTAATTGATTCAGCCATAAATGAATCAGTGAATGGGACATAACTTATGTTTTTAATAGTGCCGCGAATATTAAAATAGAAGATTAAATTTAAAATTGATTGCGACTTGAAATTGTCAGAAATAGAACGGATACATAAATTTTAGAATTCAACGTAAATTCGGAATCCCGATTTGAACCAATATGTCTCTCGCACTGAATATTATAATGTTTTGTTCCAAACTTCGTGTACTGCTCCGTACACACGCGTATACTACTGGTGTTTACAAGGAAAACACATTATCCTAATAACAGGTAATGAACACTGCACATGCATATTACGTATGAAAAAACAATGAACGCAACTGGCGTGCTCATTTCCGGACATAGAGAAAAGGTTAATACATTTCAAACATATTGATTGCTATTTCGCTAAATTATGTTATAGAATGATAGCAACACGTTTCCGATTCCGAAATTCGTTTACGCGATCTTCTCTTTCGAATATACATAATGCATTCAATTAAATTTCCTCATTCACGCATTGTAAACGAGCGGGGTTCAACGCCGGCATAGATTTTCAAATCTACGACCAAACACGCGAAATCGATTTATTCGTTTTAAACAAAATTCGATGCAAATTTAATCGTCACGTTCACGAATCACAAACGTAACATAAATACCGTTGGAACTAATTATTCATGCTATAGAAGACCAATTAAACAATCGAATGAGCAGTAATTAGCTTTCTGTGAAACGTAAGAAACTCCAAGCAAAAATGCTACAAAACAACACCAAGGTATTTCACTGATACTTCTAATTGAAAATAAAGTTGTATCAGAGCTATCTTCTAAAACTCATTGCTTACCAAATTTACTTTACTAGTTTACCATTTATTGACAAAGTATATCGAAACTTACGAAAACTGTGAAGTGAACACTTCCATCCACATTTGTTGACACTGGCATGAACATCTTTTTCACAGGCAAAGAGCAATGTTAAAGAAATGAAAGTTACAGTCAACTCTTGAATTACCATTAGAAAAACTCGCGCACAAAGAATATTCAAGTTGTTTGCTCATCCGCGATGTTTGGTCAATTGTATTTTTAAACTGCTTCAATAAGAAATAAGACAGAACACTAGGGACGGGACGTGATGCTCTTACAGTTTGCATTATTAACTGATACATCCGTGGAATTTCAGACAGACCCCATGCCTTCAAAAGCCGTCTACAAATTCTTACATTTCGTTGTAATACAAAAACTTGGACATTCCCTCTCCTCAACAACTCGTCCCGAGGCAAAAGTAACACACTGTGTATGAAACGAAAGTAACTTTTCGATGACAATAAAGAATTTATTGAGATTGTATATGTCGCGATCTTGATCGATATTTTCCTTACCTGATGAACGTCGAATCTGCCGCAGGACTGGAGGGTCTTGGTGAGGAACTTGCGTTGGATGCGGTATTGGTCTCCTCCACGTCCATCATCATTCATACCGACGATGACGGATCAATGCGAACGTCGGAAATAATGGATAATTATTTGAACTATGAGAATGAATTGAAAAGGGATGATCGTGTGGAGGATGATTGATTTGTCAGGCCCGCCGGCCTCTTGACGTCCGATCCCGCGGGGACAGAAACCATAAAGTCGGGGAGCTTGACAAGGGGTTGGGGGTTGGTTTCATGCGCCCGTCCACGAGCGCGGACTTACGGAAAACAACTGACAACCGATGTTACCCCCACCGTAGGCAACCACCGTTCAGCGCCTGTACACCTGCGCTGCTTAACCTGCCACGCAGGAGCATTGCCGTCGCGCAGGCGTTGCATTATTAAAGTACGTTTGTACATTCGTGTGCAACGTAGACTTCAATAGGCTACCTTTCAATCGGAACAACTGTTGACCACCTCACCATTTACTTTTCATTCTCGAGATTACATGTCCAAACTTGCAAATTTTCTAACTTCTACATTCTCCAATTTCTCTGTCAACTCTGCAAGCCTAAATTTCCGATTCCCTCTAATAAATGTCCCAACTAATAAAGTACAAATATATGAAAATTTCTTATTAACTAAAGCTACACTGAAAACCATAATTACTTTTAACGTCCTATTTAATATAATCTTGTATTTCTACAATTTCATAAATGAGTTTCTCGTCTATAACTAAGGAATTTATACCTTCTGTAAATTTTATTCTTCTACAAATTTTCGTTTCTTTGCATATATTTGACTCTGGTCGGTTCTGTACGCTCTGTAAATTATAGGGATGCACATGCGCACTTGTGAGAAATGTGGCGCCGAAAGTATATACTCGGTGGACTAAAGTTTGATAACCTTCAATTTTTAAGGATTAGGTATTCAGTTCATTAGACACAATATCCTTTCTCTTCATTCATTTATTTGATGAGTACATTAAGCTGAACTTGTACATACGTTGTACTTCTTTTAACTTGTACATACATTTACCATACAAATATCAGTTCTTACCGCATCCTGTGTAGAATCTTGAAGAAAACTGGTAGAGGAGCATCACACTCATGGCCGAAGGTCTTTTTTGTCCATATGTATAGGTTTATGATATATACTCTGTCCACCTAGAAATTATAGTAATTATGACTGATGTAAGGAATGTATGCGCTTAATAATAAATCACCGGGTATATATATTTAGAGTCATGAAAGTTTTAAACGCGCATGTGTCGATGTTGGTTATAAAGCTTGCTTCGAACCAATCGGAGTTGACACGCATAATATGTTGGTGGCGCTGTTGTAGAAATATAAATTCAAAAGAACAACGGTTGATCGTGTCTCGACGAGTAAAATTTGTTCTGTCGGATTTACGCGCGTGTTAGGTCGTAAATACTTAAGTAAATATAAGATTAGTTTATGAATTGTTGTATTGAAAGTTAAGCTTTGTAATTTTGCGTTAAAACGTGTAAAGCAGAGATACAACAATGTCTAATATACCTAAATGGGAACCAATAGTACAGGAGACTATTGTAAAACTCCGAAATGCGTTATCCCATTTACACAACGTATGGGAAGAAATAGGGTTCAGTGAAGAAACTCGTAATATATATTGCAAGCAAGTATTCAATCATTTAAATGATCTGTTAAATGATATGGTTTCAGAATCAGAATTGAAAAAAAAGACGATATTAGATAACGTTAAAAAATTAATGGAACAAATTGCTGGGTTAACAAAAGAATTAGGAACAGACGTAGTAATTAGTGGATATGAAAATTTACCACTGAAGGAAGTAGAACAAGTGTTACTAAATGATCTGCATAAATTGCAATATTGCAAGGAACAGCGTCTGACACATTTGAAGGAACTGCTTGCAAAAGAAAGGTCTCTTTGTAAGATATTGGGTACACAGCCAATCAATATAGAAGAAAAATTACCTTCGGAGGAAGAACTTAACAGTTTTAAACTTTATTTGGAAAAACAAGAAGCAGAGAAAAATCGTTTAGAAGCTATTTTTAAAGAAATGCGTAGAGCAATTGTTAAAATGATGGATGATATAGGTATATCACCATCTTCAAATTTTGAACATATAGTATCTAAAGATAGTGAGAATTTTGTATTCAGTAATAACAATATGACCAAATTGAGAGAACTTAGAGATAAGCTTAAGCATGAAGCAGATCAAGCAAAGGAACATGCAGAAGATATTAAACGGGAATTGATTGCATTATGGAAATATCTTGATGAACCAGAACATGTTCGTCAATCGTTTCTTGACAGCTATACAGGATATAGCATAGTAACCATAAATGCATTAACATCAGAATTAGAACGATGTAAAGAAAAGAGAAGACAAAATATTGCTAAATATGTAGCACAAGTGAGATCTGAGTTGTCAAGATTATGGAATTTATGTAAATTTAGCGAAGAGCAAAAGAAACAATTTGTACATTTTAATTCTCATACCTACACAGAAGATTTATTAACTTTGCATGAACTTGAAGTAAAAAGGGTCCAAGACTTTTATGAAGCCAATAAGCCTATATTTGAGCTCCTAGAGGAACGTGATAATTTATGGGTAAAAATGAAGGAACTGCTGCAACGTGCAAATGATCCAGATCGTTTTTATAATCGTGGAGGTCAGCTGTTAATGGAAGAAAAAGAACGTAAAACAATTCAGAAAAAATTGCCAAAAATTGAAGAGCAACTTCGAAGCTTAATAAAAGAATATGAAAGTTTGCATGGTGAAGTATTTACTATAAATGGAATATCCATAGAAGAAGTGTTACAAGAATCATGGGAACATCTAAATGAAGAGAAAGAAACAATAAAAAAAGCTAGAAAAGAAGCAAAAGACAAATCAATAAAAAAAGCAACATTAAGTGCTTCCAAAAAAACTGCTTCAAGTTCAACAAAGAAAACTCCAACCATATTAAGTACTCGTCGTCCTACACCAGTTAGTTCGACAAAGAGAAAATTGTTATTTAGTTCTTCTCCAAATTCCTCAGCCAAACGTAGAAATGTATCTGTAATAGGTACTGGATCTAAAATTCGTAAAAGTGTGAAAGTTTCCAAGAAAACACCGCAATCGGGAAGTAAAAATCCTCATAAGGAGAACTCAATGTCTCAAAGTTCAGCAGATACAACTTATAGTCAATTTAAAGAACACTTGAAAGATAAACAGGAGTTGCGCAGCTCTTTGTTATCAGAACAGGTATTATTCAATGCAAATAAATCCAAACTGAGGACACCAGTACGAACACCTGTAAAACCAACAAGAAAAAATTTATTAACTCCTTCAGGTGTAGCAACAGGAACACCTTCAAAGTTTTCACAGTCACAAATACATAGATCACCTCGAAGTCCTAGAATCGCGCAATCAACAAGGCTTGCTGCCATAACACCTTTACCAATAATATTTTGAAGCACATATAAAGTTATAATTAATCTTTCAAGTACAGAGCCTAGTTTTGAAACACAACCAATTGTGTGGAGTTACTGAGGTCTAGCATTAAAAATTCGTTAAATCATATAAAATAAAAGAAGTGTTTAATATATATTTGTTGATATTTTAATATTGTATGGAGTCATCACTGTATATTAAAATTTATAAATTTCAAAGATCCAAGTCTCTCAGCTTTGTACTCTAAAGATTAAATATATTTTGTCTGTGTATAACTTACTTAGTACAAACTTTATTACCATATTTATACAGTTAACAAACAATATTTTATGACTAATATAATTTAATTTCTTTATAGAATTTAGTTGCTACTTAATCAGAATAATTGTATATTATATATTTGTATTAGATATGTGCAACCAGTAATGAATCTCATTGAAATATCTTCTATACTATCTCTTTTTTTTATTTCATGTTACTAGCTTATTAATATGTCTTTCACATTTTTATATTTAATTTTAACTTCTTGTATCAATGTATATTTAGTATGAATACAATGCAACTACTAAATTATAATTGTATACATAAATTAGTATGTCTATAAAAGCGATGTAAATAAACTAATAATTTTTTAAATTGTATTATATCTTTATTAAAAAAAGAATAGTATAAAGCTATGAATAAAACTTCAAATTACTTTAAATTACCGCTAATAGTTTGAATTGCCTGCACTTGTGATTCTAAGTTCGGTATATGTAAATATTTGTAGATATATATCAATGGCACAAATATGCATATATCCGATTTTATGAATCTTAAAGATGAATATTGTTAATAAACATTGACCTGAAGCTTTTTAATTCTATTGTATATAAAAACTTAAATTTCACAAAAGATGAACAGACAATATGTTCAGTAAACCATCAAACCACCTGATTATGTGTTAACATTTTTTGTAATGTCATAAAAAAAAAGCCTTTTTATTACGTTTATTTAGAACTATAACTTCAGAAGAAATGTAAAATCAATTTAGGAACGATTCTGTAAAAGCAATATTTGGCATGATTACAATAGTGCAGTATGTTATTTGAAATATTTTTAAATACTTGCAATTAAATTTAGCTTATTTTGAGTATCTATTTAACTGAATAAGACTATTGATAATCCGAAATCAACACGTTGCAGTCGATCTTTTGCCTGCTGCAGTATCTAGTAAGTAGTAACTTCTGTTTCCGGTAGACGCCGTTTAATCAGTGTTTATGAATTCATGTCGGGCGTAGGTTATATTATCAACTATATCTGTATAATAATTATTTAAAACCAATACCTCATTTTAAAGGTATTACAAAAATAAAAGATGGGTGATATAAAATCTTTTTTACATCAATGGTGTGCGAAAAATGGCAAAGAACCACAATTTGATGTGAGACCAACAGGTATTATACAAATATTTTTTAAACAGTGTAGCATTCAAAGTTTCATAAAAATGAAATTTCATAAAAAATTCTTTACATACAAAAGGGTTGAAACATCGGCAACGATTCCTCTGCGAATTACGCATACCTGGATTTGATTATGTGGGTGCAGGGAACTCTACTAATAAAAAAGATGCTCAAGGCAATGCAGCTAGGGATTATGTTAATTATTTAGTTCGTACAGGACATGTAAATTCAAATGATGTTCCACGAGATATGAACAATATTCAACCACAAAATGTAGCACCAATGATTAAAGTAGAATGTGAAAGTCCTTTGACAAAGTCTGTGTTTCAAGATGGCATGGGTCCTAATGATATAGGACAAGCCTACAGAGCATATAATGAACATGGTCAAGGCAATTATACTTACATAGATAGAATAGCAGACCAGAAAAGAGTGGAAGACGCAGAAGATGTTGATGTAAATTCTGGTATTCATGGAAATTGGACTATAGAAAATGCTAAATCAAAACTTCATCAGTTTATGCAATCTAATAAAATTAATACTGATTATAAATATACCCCACTTGGTCCAGATCATACAAGGTATGAACTGTTTCGATAAGGTGTTTACTTTAGCACTGGTGGACGTGTTACTGCAATATCATAATTCCACTTGAAGTCACAGATTACACTATAAAGACATATTTCAACGCAATAAGAAGCAATTGCATGAGTACTTTGTATATCATTCGAAATTCCACAAGACCATTTTGGAGTACACTATTTACTTACGTTCAATGCTGGTACAAGAGAGAAAGTTATTTCTCTTGTACACAGATAGAGATAATGTTTAATCAGAACTTTTATTGAAATGATTTAATAAGAGTTCTGGTGCAGTCACTCACAATGACTTACTATGCAAGGTGCTCCAATGTGGTCTTGAACAATTTTAAGTGTAAGTTGAATTCATGTTGTGATAATATTGTTTTGTCCACAAATGAAAATATATACAAAATACTAATAATGCAGATATAAATTTATGTATAGGAGCTTTATGGCTGAAATGACATTTTATGTAAAACAACTTGGGAGAAGTAAGTTGTCGAATAATGCTGTCATCATTTATTAGAACTTTGTAATATGGAAACTTTAATGAAAATTAATTCTAGATATTACTGGTCGGGAAACTGGTTCAAATAAGCAAACTGCATCGAAAAGTTGTGCCTTATCCCTCGTCCGACAATTATATCATCTTGGTGTTATTGAGGCATTCAATGGTACATTGAAAAAAAATAAAGAAGCAGAACAAATGAAACCATATCCAGTTAAAATTTCACCAGAATTGGTAACTCAGATACATGATGTTCTTTTAAGTTTAAATATAACACCTGTTTCAACCATAGTAATTCAGGTAATTTTTAGTGTCTAATTTTATTTTTATAAGTTGTATCATATAATTTTAAATATTATTCTCTTTGATAGCAACCACCTGCACAAGAAAATGAAGATCAATCTGCCAATGCTATTTCTTTACTAACAAATCAGGTACTGGATGATTTTATTTCATCTGTACCACAACCTGCTGGTGTAGTAAGTTGGTCTCCTCCACAACAAAATTGGGATCCATGGACTGGTTGTAATATAGATGAAGGACCACTGGCTACAATGAGCTTAGAACAGTTATCAGAAGATTTATTGCGTGAACAACGTGATAGATTGCAGCAGGATGAAAATCTACAACAGATTATTAAAGAAAGATCGAGTTTGCCAGTTTTCTCGATGAAAAATGAGATAATGAACGCTATTAATGAAAATCCTGTTATTATTATTCGGGGAAACACAGGTTGTGGTAAAACGACTCAAGTATGCCAATTCATTTTGGATGATTACATTGCATCAGGTCAAGGTGCATTTTGTAGTATTGCAATCACGCAACCTAGAAGAATATCTGCTGTATCTGTAGCTGATCGGGTTGCCGCTGAAAGACGTGAAAATTTGGGGCAGTCGATTGGTTATTCCGTACGATTTGAATCCTGTTTACCAAGACCTTACGGTAGCATACTGTTTTGTACTGTTGGTGTACTATTGAGAAAATTAGAAGGCGGTTTGAGAGGTGTTTCGCATGTTATCGTTGACGAAATTCATGAACGAGATGTCAACTCTGATTTCATTATGGTTGTTCTTCGTGATATGATTCACATGTATCCAGATTTACGAATTATTTTAATGTCAGCTACAATTGACACAACATTGTTCAGTAATTACTTCAATAATTGCCCGGTAATAGAAATACCAGGCAGATCATATCCTGTGCAACAATATTTCTTAGAAGATTGTATACAGTTAACAAATTTCGTACCACCTATGGACTCCAAGAAGCGTAAAAGTCGGGATGCAGATGATTTACCGACAGACGGAGAACCAGAAGAAAATTTGAATAAAGTTATTGATGCACATTATTCTATTCAAACAAGAAATGCCATGGCACAACTTACAGAAAAAGAAATAAGTTTTGAACTTATAGAGGCTTTATTAAGTTATATCAAGGATCAAGGTATTCCAGGCGCTGTTTTAATTTTTTTACCTGGTTGGAATTTAATATTTGCGCTAATGAAACATTTGCAACAACATCCCATTTATGGAGGAGTAAATTATGTAATTATACCATTACATTCACAATTACCTAGAGAAGATCAACGTAAAGTTTTTGATCCTGTAGAAACAGGAAGGACGAAGATTATTTTAGCAACTAATATTGCTGAAACCTCTATCACAATTAACGATGTAGTCTATGTCATAGATTCTTGTAAGGCTAAAATGAAGCTTTTTACTTCTCATAATAATATGACAAACTATGCTACTGTTTGGGCTAGTAAAACAAATTTAGAACAAAGGAAAGGTCGAGCAGGACGTGTTAGACCGGGTTTTTGTTTTCATCTTTGCTCTAAAGCACGTTTTAATAAAATGGATGAACATATGACACCAGAAATGTTCAGAACACCTTTACACGAATTAGCATTAAGTATTAAATTATTAAGATTAGGTAGTATTGGAAAATTTTTATCAAAAGCAATAGAACCGCCACCAATAGATGCTGTGATTGAAGCCGAGGTCATACTACGTGGTATATTTCCTTCTTCAAGCAAATATTCATTCATGTATTTACATCTGGAGATTTCATTGTATATTTATTTCAGAGATGAAGTGCTTAGATAAAAATGATGAGTTAACGCCACTTGGTAAAATATTGGCTCGCTTACCTATAGAGCCACGTTTAGGCAAAATGATGATTCTTGGTTGTATGTTCCGAGTTGGCGATGCACTCTCCACAATGGCCGCAAATAGTACAACATTTCCAGAAGTATACAATATGGGACCTGATGTAAGACGTTTATCCGCGCAGCAGAAATGGTTTGCTGGTGCAAGATATAGTGATCACGTAGCAATGTTACACGCTTTTCAAGCATGGGAAGAAGCTAGAGCAGGCGGAGAATATGCAGAGCAAACATTTTGTGATTCAAAGAATTTAAGTTTGCCTACACTGAGGGTTACGTGGGAAGCTAAGGTATTTTTTTTAATATATGTTACTTCATTATTAAAATTTATGCTAATAGTACTTTTTATACACAGAATCAATTACAAGCACTTTTACAAAGTGCTGGATTCCCACAAGAAACTCTTTGTCCTACACCATTAAATTATCAAGCTGGGGCAGATGTTCGTCTTGATACAATCACTGCATTGTTATGTATGGGTCTTTATCCAAATGTTTGCTATCACAAAGAAAAAAGAAAAGTGCTTACTACCGAATCTAAGGCAGCACTGATTCATAAGACTTCAGTGAATTGCAGTAATTTTGAACAAAATTTTCCATTTCCATTCTTCGTATTCGGAGAAAAGGTAAAACATCCTTTTCTTGGCTAAATAATTGTATTATTTATTTCCTGTTATCTAAATGATTAGATCGTCCTTTCACCTTACCATTCCAGATTCGTACAAGGGCTGTATCGTGTAAACAAATGACCATGGTGTCTCCAATTCATTTACTACTATTTGGTTCTCGAAAAGTGGAGTTTACTAATGGTGTAGTAAAATTGGATAACTGGATAAATTTGGATATGGATCCAGCTCACGCAGCAGCAATAGTGGCTTTACGACCTGCTTTAGAAAGTCTCGTCGTGAAAGCTGCGAAGGATCCTGAAACTATTTTAGAATTAAGTCCTAATGAAGAAAAAGTAATGTTTTATGATAATTTTTATTATGCATAATATGATTATAAATATTTACATCTTGTTTTTCTTTTTTAAGGTATTAAACGTTATTAAGGTATTATGCGGAATGAATGCCTGCCGTTACAATTTAGATCAGATCACTGGCGGTGGTTTCCAATCACGAAGGCCTCCAAGAGGGCATTCAGTTAACTTCCATTCGGACGATGGTAATCCTGCAAAAATGATGAGAATGAATAGTGGTTTCCGCGGAAATCCTCGTGGTGGAGGACCTGGTGGTAGTTATCCAAGAAACAATTATGGTGGATACAGAGGTAGCGGCAATAGAGGAAATGGAATGAATACACGTGGAAGAGGTGGCGGAAATTGGGGAAATAGAGGAAATTACGGCAGTCATTATTTTCGTTTTATGTCATAAGCTTTAACAATTCCTATTTTAAGACTAGTAAACATTTAATTAATTGTTGATGTGTAATTAGTGTATTTTGCACGATTATACACGGTGATCCACCTAACTTGACTAAAGCTGTAAACAAAGTTGTATGTATTATTTATTTAAAAAATTTAATCTTTTTTTGTAATTAAAAAGAAAATTTATGTTATGTTATCACTCAAAATAATGGTACAAATAAAGCTTCATTCACGAACTATGAAATGACTAAGTGTACTTTATATACAATTCGACCTTAAATTCCTGAATAATATAAGTATTTCTTTCTGTAAAAATTTTAAAATATTGCGCGCAACGCTGATAAATGAGCGGCTGTGTGTGTAACAACATATGATTCATACATTTTATCCCTACATCATTCTAGTAATAACAGTGACAGATATAATTATAGTAATATTTTGTATATCTGGTGGCAACGCGTAGTCTGCTAGTGTATTTCATTTTGGAACTATTCATTCATCGTTGTCCGCATTTCTAACCAATTATTACAAGTTCTCGTCTCGTTTTCTTCTGGAAAAATCAGACGTGTACTTAACTGTCTTTTACTGTCAGAACGTTTTACTGTTGAAAGAATTGAAGAAAAATGTTCGGGTCAGGGGCTGCTTCGATTGTAGTTTTAAGTGCGTTAAAACAATAACGATTTTAATTTTCATTTGTTTAGATATTCAATTGTATATATCTTTTCTCACGATGATGCGTGCTTTAATTATTGCAGGTCCAAATACTAAACGGGATACCGGCCGGAAAGTACAGAGAGAAAATATTCAAGCCGGAAAAGTGAGTTCATGATGTATGCTTTAACGTATTTACCTTTTAAGGTTTTGTCCAGTCACTGGTACGCCCACGTGTAATTTTTTTTTGTTCGATGTACCTGTTCGGTTCTAATAGTAATGTTAATAATTTATATGTACATCAAGTACTTAAACAATTTTTTATTTTAAAACAAACTTCAAATAGTCAAATTTTATGGTATTATCTACTTTTATAAATGTATTTTGATATGAAAATTATTTATACATATATTATTCTGTAAAGGCAATAGCAGATGTCATTAGAACATGTCTGGGGCCACAAGCAATGTTAAAAATGTTGATGGATCCAATGGGAGGTATAGTTATGACCAACGATGGAAATGCTATATTACGTGAAATAACGGTACAACATCCTGCTGGAAAATCCATGATTGAAATAGCTAGAACTCAAGATGAAGAAGTTGGAGATGGTACTACATCAGTTATTATACTAGCAGGAGAAATTTTAGCTGTTGCTGAACCATTCCTAGAACAGAATATGCATCCAACTGTTATCATAAGAGCATTTCGGCAAGCTTTAGAAGATATGGTGACCATTCTTAACGAACAAATCAGCACGGATTTGGATTGCAATGATAGAAGCAAATTAATTCAAGTCATAAATTCTTGCGTTGGAACTAAATTTATTGGTCGTTGGTCTGACTTGGCATGTCAAATTGCTTTGGATGCAGTTAATACTGTATTGTTTGAGGAAAATGGCAGAAGGGAAATAGACATAAAACGTTATGCAAAAGTGGAAAAAATTCCTGGTGGAAGTATTGAAGACAGTACTGTTCTCAAGGGAGTAATGTTCAGTAAAGATGTTACCCATCCAAAAATGAGACGCTATATTAAGAACCCAAGAATAGTTTTGTTGGATTGTTCCTTAGAATATAAGAAAGGTGAATCACAAACTAATATAGAGATACTGAAGGATACAGACTTCACCAGAATTTTAGAATTGGAGGAGGAGTATGTTAAGAAGATATGTGAAGATATTATATCTGTGAAACCTGATGTAGTGATTACTGAAAAAGGAGTATCAGATATAGCTCAACATTTTCTAGTGAAAGCTGGAATTTCTGCTATTCGAAGATTAAGAAAAAGTGATATTAATAGAATTGCAAGGGCATGTGGTGCCACTGTAGTTAATCGCACAGATGAATTACGTGAGGAAGATGTTGGTACTAAAGCTGGTCTTTTTGAGATTAAAAAACTTGGGGATGAATACTTCTGCTTTATCACAGAATGTAAAGATCCTAAAGCATGTACTATAATTTTGAGGGGTGCAAGCAAAGATATGCTAAATGAAACTGAAAGAAACTTACAAGATGCTCTTCATGTTGCTAGGAATCTTCTTATTGAACCTAAATTAGTGCCAGGTACTTTATTATTTAATCATTTTTTTATAAGTGAGTAATATATATTACAATTTCATATTAATATATAATTATGTTTGTCACAGGTGGAGGTGCAGTAGAAATGGCAGTATCCAGACTTCTAGCAGAAAAAGCAACAAGGCTTGCAGGTGTGGAACAGTGGCCATACAAAGCTGTAGCACAGGCACTAGAAATAATCCCAAGAACTCTTGCACAAAATTGTGGAGCAAACACAATTAGAACATTAACTGCATTACGTGCAAAACACGCAACTGAAGGAATAACATGGGGTATTGATGGAGAAACTGGTCAATTGGTAGATATGAAAGAACGTGGTATTTGGGAGCCTTTATCCGTGAAGTTACAGACGTATAAAACCGCTATCGAAACTGCCATTTTGTTACTAAGAATTGATGACATTGTATCAGGAAGCAAAAAGAAGAAAGCAGATAATGAGCCTACTCCACCTGCACAAGTTTCAGAAGAATCCATGAAGGAATAAAGATGTTAAATTTATATTGCACTTAAAAACTTTTATTTGTATTAACATTTAATAATTCATGCCCACAATAGTTTTATTATAACATAATTCATATTCATAAAAAGCGTTACTTGGCTGCTTGTATGCATTTTCATATTTAATAAAAAGTATGTGCTTTGATAAAGTATTGAAGTTTGATACAATATGCTGTAATTGTCTACGTTATTATTTTCAATTGGATGTTTCCTTGTTTTCTATTTATTAAAATTCATGAACTTCTAGTTTTATGAATTATAGAATCATGTTACATGATTTTTATGTATCATTATTTGTTTAATTTTTAATACAAAGTCTCTCAACTATGACATTAGCTTGTAACTGAAATTTTAGATAACGATCGGTGGTGCGAAAGCGATATGCGTGATTTAATAAAAGTACAGATTCTATAAAATCATATGCATTATTCATTCAATGGGAGATCATACTCAGTTCGCGCAATGCGACTAATTTCAGTATGTTTCTCACCACTTGATATTCCCCTACTGCCATACGCTTTCTAATTCGTCGGGTATATACAAGGTGCGCAAAACATGCGAACAACACGACAGGCATGACCAAATTTGGAAATTTATGAATTTAGGGATTTAGAGATTTACAAATTTGTGAATTCAGAAATTTAGAAGTTCAGAAGTTTAGGAAATTGGAAACTTGGGAAATTTGAGATTCAGAAATTAAAAAATTTGTAGATTTCTGAAAGTGGAAATTTAGGAATTTGGAGTTTTGCAAATTTGGGAGTTTGAAGCTTTAGGTATCTGGATCACTGAGTATGAGTGCTGACATGCGTGGAACAAACAGAAATTTGTCGATGAGTACGATCTTTCGTTGAACAGAATATAAGTATGAATTTTAAGGAAGGTGGCGTTTCACGCGACACAGGTATATCGATTGTATGTGTGGGGTGGCCGGCATGAGTGAAGGCCGACGAATGGGACATAATTTTCGTAACGGCTCTTCGCGAATCTTAGAACTGTTCGGATAAACCAGAATAAACTGAACGATGAGCATGAACGTGAGATGATGCCAGGCACGTCTCGCCAATTGGGAACTTTGAACGGTGGTAAAACTCTATTTTCTTTTAACCGTTTCTCATCTTCGTATGTATTATCGTAATAATGTTTCTGTTAAGGTTGGCAGATGTTTAATAGTTTTTCATAATATAATACAATTGAGGGATGCAAAGCGGTGTCAGCGGTCTGTTTAATATACGATTATTGTCTTTGTAGTAAGATTACATCCACGTGGTTAAACGTGTACGGAAGTGATTTTCGTATCTGTTTACTACAAGATTGACAGGTGTCTTACGTTCCGTTGGTTGTACACATCAGTTGTTAATAAATAAATATTACTTAATAATTTATACCTATCCATCAAGAAAGTTCGAAGAGAACGTTTGTTGTTACTGTTTCTTTCTGATAATAAATATTTGTAGATAGTATTCTTTCAAAGAAGTTATCAATTTTACTGAAATCGGAATTGTATGTAAGTTTCAATTTATTAATTAGGTCCTGAGTGGGACACTTTGATGGAGGTTCATCATGAACCAATTGAGAAAAACTATAAACTATTGGAAGAAATTGGGAAGTAAGTGCTTATAATTTGCATATTCTTGATAATGATAATAAATATATATTTTAATTACTTCTTTACTCATAAATTACAGAGGACAATTTGCGATAGTACGAAAATGTATGGAAATAAAGACTGGAGAACTGTATGCTGCCAAAATTATGAGAAAAAGACGTGTTGCCAGAGGTGTGGCAGCAGCAGATATTGGTAGGTACTTTGAGTTTTATTTTCATTAATTTTGTTACAAATAAATATTTATTATTTTATTTTAAGCTCGAGAAGCAGGTTTGTTAGCAAGGCTGAGGCACCCAAACATTGTTTCATTGCACAAAGTTGTAGATACAGGAACAACGGTTGTTTTACTGTTAGAATTAATTTCTGGAGGAGAACTCTTTCATTGGGTCCCGTCTGGTGAATTAGAAGCTGCACATGTGGTTTGTAATTGCTCTTGTTATAACAAGTTGTAGTTTGAGTAATGATTTAAATAACAAATCTGATACAAACTATATTTTTCTATAGGTTCGTCAAGTTTTGATGGCACTTAATCATTTACATTCTCATCAAGTTGCTCATTTAGATATCAAGCCTGAAAATATTCTTCTATCAACCCCTCCACCGATGCCAAGTATAAAGTTAATAGGTATTAATAAAAAACTTGCACATTGCACATGTATCTAAAAAAAGTTGAAAAATTATGTGTAATTCTTTTCCTTACACAGATCTAGGTCTTTCACATCGATTAATACCCGGGTCAGAACACAGAGCACTATTTGGTACACCTGAGTTTGTTGCTCCAGAAATTGTAAATTATGAACCACTCAGTTTAGGAACTGATCTTTGGGCAGTTGGTGTTTTAACATACATTCTTTTAAGTGGTGCATCACCATTCTTAGGTGAAGACAAACAAGAAACTTATGCAAACGTTGCTGCTTGTCAATATCAATTTGATAATGAGTATTTCAGTACAGTATCTGAAATTGCCAAAGATTTCATACGATCCTTGTTGATCAAGGATCCAAAGTAAGTCCAAGAAATAATTTTAAGAAAGATAATATTAATTTAAAATAAAAGGAAGTAATCATAAAATTTGTTTCTCATTTTCAGAGAAAGAGGAACTGCAGAATCGTGCCTTAAACATCCTTGGATCCTCACGGTCTGTTCCTGAATACAATATTATACTTTTATTTGTAATAACCAGAGCTGATTATAATTTATACTTTTAATCGCTCATATTGTTTTTTTTTATTTATATGAAATAATGCTAATTTATTTACACCGCGTGCCTAATGTTAGTATTTGTACAGTTACATATAAATTTTGTTATGTTAAGTTAATATTTATATGTATCTTATATAATTCAAATTTTGTATAGAGTACTATGAAGTATCATTGAGACAAACTTTGTATATTGATTTATTTTTAAGAAAAAATTTATTCGTATTTTTACATGTATCGATCGTACATTGTAGCAAAATTAATGACAAAACACAATAAGTATGAGAAATATAACATTTGATATCTGTATTTTTTTCTTATTCTGTAGGAATCAGAAGCCTCTCAAGGTCTTGGTGAAGCTATGATTAGCGCTGTTAAACGAGGCTGTATTGAGGCTGTTTCTCAGTTATTACTGCAAGGAGCACCACTGAATGTAAAAGATTCTGTGAGATTCCCTTTGTATTATATATATTGTAAACCGTATGCAATATAGATAAAATATGAACAGTTATTTTCCTTCAAACAGAAAGAAGATACACTTTTACACTTAGCATGCGAAACCGGAGATGAAGGAATGGTAACATTTTTAATAGAAAGTGGGATAGATCTGGATACACCAAACAAAAAGGGCTTAACACCACTGCACGTAGCGGCTAGGCATGGTTTCATTAATCTTGTTAGACATTTGTGCCTTGCTGGTTGTGATGTTGACAAGACAAATCGTGGGATTAGAGCGGATGTAACAGCAATTAAATATGGACATCCTGATATCGCATCACTGTTGGATAAGCTCCGAAATGTATGTTAGGAAATGATCTTTTTTATCATTTATATTTTGCACGCTTTAACGTTGATTTCAATTGTAGCCGGTTCAACGTGAAAATTACATCAAACAGCTGCAACCAACACACAGACCAATAGATCGTTTACACATAAGACTTTTAGGACATTGTGCATCGGGAAAATCATCTCTAATCAACTCTTTAAAATCAGGACTCTTCAGTTTTGGATTTTTCAGAAGATCGAGAAGTCAGAATTATACTGCAAAGGTAGTTAACTAACTTTTAATGATTTGATGTTTTGCTTATTAATACGAATTTTTGTAAAAATCGATTATCTATGTTTAGAGAGAACCCAGTATCGAACTAGATGTAACTAGTAAACATGGATCACTTAGTTTTGAATACAGTGACAATGAATATGAAGGCACACAAGGAGTAGATTGGAGTCGTGGTAACGTAGGTAAGGAAATTGATCTTTCAAGTTCCTTTAAGATAATACTGAGGATACATATATTTATGGCTTCAATTATTCAGGTGGAGAATGTATCTTTTGGGAATTATGCGGTCGTGAAGACTTCTTAGCATCATATCACTATGTACTTACTTTTCAACAACCTGCCGTACACCTTATCACTGTCAGTCTTAGAGAACCTCTTACAGTACAACTTCAACAAGTAAAATTTTGGTTGCGATTTATTTCAGATCGAATTGCACCTACTAATTTTGGTAAGTTCAACTATTTATATCTGTTTTGTAATCATTAGCGCAACTAGGATTTTTATCTAGAGTGGGCTGATCCCTCCCTAGTTACGCCAATGGTTCTAGCGCGTATGAAGATGTTTTGATGCATTACCTACTTTATTTTATTAAATATGTTTTTATAACATAGGTTTTGGCGGCAAATACAATGACGTTAAAGTAATCTTAGTTGGAACTTATGCTCCAGAACCCCTTGCCCCAAATTCAAATAGTGGTAATCTTCTTGCACCACTTTTACCTTTTTTGAAAGAGTTTACACCAGTTTTGGGAGATGAACCTCAAATGGTCGCAGTAGATGCAACTAACCCTTCTAGTCCTGGTCTAAAACTTCTAAGATCTTACTTGAATAATGCAAGGATGGAGTTTTTAGAGGTGAAGTGATTATATGATTTCTTAAAATTATTACACTTTTCACATTATTTTATACATACTGCGAAACAATTTTTTTGTTATTATCCATCATTTGTAAAATATATACCGAACAAAATTATTATTACGAGTCTCTCAGTCTTAACCGAGTTTTTTTTAACAATCCGTATTCATTTCTGATACTTTGTTAATTTAAACTACATCTTGCAAATTTAGATTTTGATACTTTATACAAAATTTTTATTGCATGGCATACATAGTATCACATTAAAATAAAAGTAAAGATTTGCTTGATTTGAATTGAGAATGGAATCCAAATATGTTATTGTTCTAATGTATATTATTACTGCAATTTTATTAAAAAGAAAATCATTGTTTTAACGAGAATATTACATTAAAAAAAATCTCAACTCAAGTTAATCAATATCTATGGTTATCAAAACCTAAGTCTTCAATCATTTCATGCTTGGTTGCACGAGCGACTCGTTCAGTCAGGTCACGTACCAACGCGAAATTACTGTAGAATACTCTGAATATAAAAAGTTCAGGTTCACTTTGATATATTCGTGTACATAATTATACTTCCACATTTTTTACAGGGATAACGCCACTGTTTGTACAGCATGCAAATAAATGTGTGCATTAACATTTTCAAAACGGTTCTGATTAGAATCGGATCATTTCATTTTGCATAATGCTAATTACATTTGTACTATTCACATCTATTTAATTTCAAATCCTGCAATGTTAATACCATGTTGAACAAAGTATTGATTTTTGAATATAATGCAAACACTTTTGTAATCCATGGTCATTCATGATGCATGGTTCATTCGATACACGTACAAGTATCTAAGCTCACCAAAGATAATTTGTATTTTTCATATTGTTCAATTGAAAAAGTTACTTGTGACATTTAAATAAGCACATTCCTTGATTAAAAATATATATATTATACATTAAATTTTTTATATCTGCTGTCACTATCATATGATCAATTTACTAACAACATATATTTTAGTTGCTGATTATTTGGTCATTAACGTTTATTAACATCAGCCTTACTGCATGCAATGCATGATGTAGGAAGGACCGGAAGTTGCAGAAAGTATTCTTCGACGTGACACGCCGCGGGCCGCGGCCTCGTATGTGCCCTTGGCGAATCTTGATAAACAGGTCGAACTATTTCTCAATTTCTTTGATAAAAGTGATGCGTATAATGAAGCTGTAATTTATTTAATAACTGCTCTAATGCTTTGTCCCATTAATACATACATGCACTACTGTTCAATGCAATTTAAAAAAATACTACCCTTGTATATATTTTCTGCATCAGTGTATTACTTCATACTTTTTCGACTATATTTTATCAGTAAAGGTTCAAATATTTTATTATAGAGCGCATTAGTGTGGACCGGTCTTGCTGAAGCTTGGAGGTCGTATGTGCAATCTTTAGAGGTACCTCTGGTAATGCTTACACAGGAGGAATTTTTGAGGGAAGTGAGAAAAATTAATCCATTAGTTTGTTTAGAACATTGTAGACATCTTGGATTACAGTTACAGGTTCGTGTTACTAATATGATACTTTCATAATTTATTGTCTATTCTTAATATATTAAGTAGGTGTAAATTTTCAGAATTTAGGGGAATGTATGCTTCTTCCTGGAAATTTAATAGTTTTAAGTCCAGAATGGTTTTGGCAGGATGTAATAAACTGGCAATTAAGTCCTGAACAGAGAGGACGTCTTGGAGGTCGTACAACAGGAGTTTATGCTTTAGAGGATTTTCAGGCTCGTTGTCCTTGTCCTGCAGGACAAGCTTTACAAGCTCTGCAAGCTGTGAATTTATGTGTGCCGGTAGGTTCGACGTATACTACTTCAGTATTTCGTGTTAGATTAGGTATACTGCTGACTTCATATTTTTACCTTATCTTTGCACTTAACATAATTATATAATTTATTCCAGTGTGAAGTGGATGATGATGAAGTAGAATATGAAATACCCTGTTTGAATCTCGTTGAACGTTTACCAGGATTATGGGAACCGTGGAAACCATGTTCCAATGTTGTACCTCATACTGGTCTTCGTCTTTCTCCATCCGAAGCACCTTTATATCATTTAATCGCAATATTCCCACACTTGCAAGTATGTGGAAGTAATCGCAAATAATTTCATAATGTCATACATTTATAATCAATCTTCTAATGACAATATATTATATAGTCACAGTTAAGGAAAATCACTCAATCGTGGGATCCATCAAATTCAGATTTATATCAATGGTGGCGTGGATCAAAATTATGTATCGGACCTTGCGAAAGTATAATCACTTTTGAAGACGAAGACCAAAGTTACGTAGAAATAAGAGTGCGTGGTCCACGAAGTACCAGTGCTCAATGTTTTGCTCTGCTCAGTATCATTCTCGATGCTGTTGAGACAACTATAGAACTAGTTGCTCCTGGGATGTTACTAGAAAGACATTGGTTAAGTCCTAGTCAGCTTCGAGAATACGATGAAGTGAGTTATTTCATCACCAGAATCTCTGTTTTCGAAATAATTCGTGTAATTGAAACGTATTAAATATTCTTTCTTCCTGTGAAACTTCATAGATTATACATTCCTGGGAACCAGCACCGATGGTATCCGCTTTGATAGATAAAGGTCTTGAAGAAGCTACTCTCAAGAATCCTTTAAACGGTAAAGAAGAAACGATATGGGAAATAGTAGGATGTGGATTACCTTTGATAGAAAATTGTCTTCCTGGACCAAAACAGCCAATAAAGTACATCAAACCTGCCGTTCAAAGAAGATTAGCTCAGATGCTGGATCCTCCTGATCGTCACGGTAGAGATTGGTGTTTACTCGCTGTAAGACTTGGTTTGGGAGATCGAGTCGCTCAGTTAGATAGTACAGTAGATAGTCCAACATTAAGGTAAGTGACAATTTTCACGATCAGTTCCATCTTTTATTACTTAATCACGTATATAAAATTCACTTTCCGCTAGGTTACTTAACAATGCAGGCACCGATTGCACTGTAGGTTCTTTAATACAGCAGCTACGAGCTCTTGATCGAGAAGATGCTGTACACCTTTTGCTTTCTTATACACCAACATACATATTATCAACAGGTACTGATTCCGAAACAGGATCTAATCTTTCCAGATGACAATGTTGCATTTATCAATGGTGCGTTAATACTTTTTAAAGACGGATTTCTGAAGCAAATTTTTTCCCATATGATGGGTTTGATAGACTTATTACATCACTGCTTCCGCCCAACGTAAATTGTGCATTGCTCTTTAAGCTCTAAGTACTTACGTGCATTATGATAGTACATTTTCTGTGTACTTCGTTAGAAGTATGTTCAAATGCACACGCACTGATATGTACTTTTATATACAAAACGTTAGAATGCACTTTGAGTGGCACAAATTTCTTTTAATATAACGTACGCATATCTTATATTCGATAAAGTTGCATAATTTACGTCAATTTGCGTGTGTTTTCTTACGGAGTTTTTTACATTGCTAAAATGAATAATTTAAGTATACTTGTTAGCATAATAAAAGGAAAGTATTTATAATGCTATGTTTCTGTTAGGTTTTGAAATATTTACTTAATCAGATTTATTATAAACAAATGATTTTTAACGACTAAAGTTTCTTTTTTACGTTTATAGTATACTTGTAAGCGTTTGTATTGTGATATTACATCGTACGATTAATTGCATCGTTCATCGAGTCTCTTAAGTGAATTTATATTATACAAATAATTCTAAGTGATATGTATGCACGCGTGTGACCCATACGAAAATGCATTTACACACTGTGAAACACGATATTATCGTATTTGATACTAATATTGTTTTGAAAGCTTTTCTTGATATGCATATATACTGTACCATGCCAAAACTCAGTGTCAATATGCGCTGCTTTCTATGATATTTAGAAACTATTTACGCGAGAAAGAAGTGAAACAGTTCGCACAATTATTTGCTTTTTCTACATCTAAGTATGGAAGCTCTATTCTTACATGGATATCTTTTACTAAATCGACATTCTTACGATGTTTGTTATGTGCCATAAACGATACTTGCTCATCGTATTTATTGAAGCGAAGTTTCTCTGGACTCTCAAAATTGATCCTTTTTTATACGAAAACAAACCACCTTCTTATTAACGAGTTGAAGCTTACAACATAAACAAGCACTCGTTCAACAAATTTTAATAACGATGCATCTGACTCAAGATTGTGTTTTGTAGACTTAAGATCATTAAACATAGTGCACTGTTCGTATGCGGCTCGCATGGATGTTACATCATAAAACCAGTGAAATTGGTTGTTCTAGGAGATTTATCCTTTGAACATGTATCTATTATGTAATCTCTATTGGATACTACTTAAACAAAACGTGTTAGTAAAGTATAATTTATATCCGGAACCGCCTTGGAAGAATTCTTAAATTTAAAAACTCACCTAAAATTTGTAAATTTGAAAACTTAAGAATTTCTAAATTTGAACATTTGGCGGTACTGTCTATAATCATGCTTTACCTAACACAAAATTTGATACAAATCTTGCTACAATGTTTCTTTGTATTGAAGATGAACTTTCCAATTAGAACGATACATACCGAATAATTAATTTTCAATTTATATATATATATATAAGGTGTATCTAAGATACTTCTGTTGTTTATGTGTTCTATTTCTAAGTATGTGTTTATTGTGAAATGAACACCTGCTGTACACGCTGTATAGCGACACACAGACTCGAATTATTGCATATTTTGGTACCGAAGTACTTTTTTGAATTAATACCTTGTATGCATTTCTCACGCACTGTGTTCATCTAACATTTACACGTTGATGTTCAACATGCTGAATTTTCTAATGTTTCCTGTTTGCTGATGGACTGTTTTCGCACTATACGCGTTTGATCGTACAGAAATGTTCGATTGAAGATCTTCAATCACTCGGTATTGTTAATTAATTGTACAACATGTTGTTTAGTCGTCTCGCGATGCAATTTCATTGCAACTACCACTGATCTTGTAACGACACATTCAATTTGTCTGAATACGCTTTTAGTATTTGCGTTTCATAATGTTTGCTTATTGTTAGTACAACGTAGGAGTAATAAATATTATTAAGGCGAAATTTAACAGCACGAAGATACACGCAACAAAGACATTTGTGCATAATAAGAAATTGTAAGGCTACGATAAATCGTTGTTATTTAATCTTGTATAAAAAGAAAACACTAGAACAATAGAGATTTTCATTTTGTTGTAATTAATAGCGTTTACATTTTTCTAGTTTTTATAACTTCGATGTCATACGAAATTGCTCTTTCTAAAACTGGCCTGTAAATTCGCTTGGGAAACTTAACAAAACCGTATGCAAACTACAAGAACGTAATTAGTTTGGTGAAATGTATCGTTAGCAGATCGATTTCGTAAGATTATAATCAAAATCGACATAGAAATATCGTGTTAGCGTTCTCTTGAATCCGAAAAAAAATATTGACAAGAAATGAAAAATAGCGTTACTGTAATATAGAAATACCTCTATAAGTTTCTACAATCGTAAATTACATTAAGAAATCGTGCTCTTAAATCGAACGCTGTTAAACTGTGAAGAAGTTGCGTTAAATTCTACATTTGTTGCGTGCCGTTCGACTGAATAAGAATGTACTTAAGTTTCTTGTCGGGAATCTCTGTAAAAACATCCGGTCGATGGTAGTGAAAGCTAACACGAATTCCGTATAACCATACACTGCGCATTTATTTGTGAGATAAGAAATACATTAGCCGAATGAATGTGTAATTATTCCTTTTATATTAGAAAAAAGATGTCCAATAAAATTATGTTGCTTCATACAAGAATTTCATAGTGTATTATTTTGTGTAGCATAAGAACTTGCAATAGGATGCAATGACGGATTAGAGCATCAAGTGAAAACAACTACTGATACAGGTAACATCAGTATATTATTCATTTACAGTATTAATTATATACTTTTATCTTTTAAATAGCACTGTATACATTTTTCATTTACGAATGGAAATAATCACATTCAAACGAACCGCTAAATCGGGCCACAAGAGATGGACCCTCGTCGAAATTTCTCATCATTACAAACATATCTTGCCTTGCATGTTTTTTTCACGATATATAAACAAAATATCGAGCAATAATACTATTAATATATTTAAACTCACCAAACCTCGTTCTTCTCAAGTTAATTCAATTCTTCTAACTACATTCTCAAATCTGTAACAATCGGTATAAACGAGGACAGAATTGCCGCGTTTCTCTTCGGTAGCGCGTTACCGGAAAGAGGTCATTTTGGCGCGTAGTTCGATGCATCGCGCGCAGCCGGCGCAAGTGGCGGGAAATTCAAACGTTCGAAAGGTGTCGCCGCTCACTGCAAAACGAGGCGAATGAAATTTTCAAGATGTCGTGAAACGAAAGCACGAATGCTTTTCGGTATGGTGTTTATCGTGCAGAGACGGTTACGTGGTCGATAGGAAACAGTAACGGAATTCCATCGAGACGAGAATAGCATAAGGGAGGTGGAGATCGCGTTTCGTTGGTAGCCACTGCGGAGAGTAGAAATCAGCCAGTGAACAGCCGAGATAAAATCGGGACGACAGCCAACAAGGCGACAAGCAATTATAGAATTGGATTGGATCGAGAAGTTCGAGGAGGCTCGCGACGCCGGTTTCGTTTTATTTTAGCTTAGCTTTCGAAGGCATCCGGTTGTGCATTCTCATCGCGGATCATCGCCACGATTACAGTGAGTGTTGTCCCCCTTTTTAGGCCTAACTTGTGCTCCCTTCCGCGTTGTTTGCTATTAAATGTTGTTTATCGGTGAGTAGTGAAACTGTTTCGTGAGCTTCTCCAAAGCTGTGTCGTTCGTTTCGTGCCGAACGAAAAGAGGCTGAAGTAAGTATACCGGTCTGTGTCGAAATTCAAACGAGTTTATTATTTCTTCCTTATGCAGTCTCTTTTTATCAACTTTTTCCCCTCTTCTTGCTAATTAATAGGTCCTATTAGCAGTAGATATGATCTAGTAGAAGGTGAGACCGTAGTCAGACAAATAGCACATTGGATAGCATTCTCTTTAACCCTTATGTGTCTCAGAGGGATAAATAGGCTTAAATCACCACCGTTCGATGCTAACAAGCTTATTTTTCATTCTCTAAATTTTTCTTTAATTCCTTTAAATTTTCCAGAATTAATTTTCATTTATCCTTCCATTGTAGTGTAAATTTTTCCTCTGCCTTCAAAGTTTGATGTATCTATTTCTTGTTATTGACCTACTGAAAAATATTCTATACAAATATTTGATGTAGGTCACAATGTCAATTTAAATATTCTACGTATTTTTGTAAAAGTAAATTTCCAAAACATCCACGAAGGACTATAGTTATCAACTTTGGTCCTCGTGTATTTTTAAGAAGCTTCGTTGCCAAAGGATTAATACAGTATAGTCGTTGCTACTGACTGTAGATCTTTCTGACATGTTATTTATGAATCCGTTGAATTTCTCAGGATCAAGGAGTCGACGAAGGATAACCGTTAACAAGAAGGCGAAGCACAAATCGTCATCATGGAGGCGATTAAGAAGAAGATTGCGGCGTTGAAGAAGGAGATGGACTTCGCGAACGAGACTGTGGAGACGAACGAAACTAAAGCGAGATTGGAGAACATGCGAGCGGACAAGTTGAACGACGAAGTAAGGGATCTGCAGAAGAAGCTGGCTCAGCTCGAGCGGGATTACGAAGTCGCCAAGGCAAATTTAGAACGATCCACGGCTGATTTGGAACAATGCGAAAAATCGTGGTCCAGGGTGAGTAGAAAAGAGTTATATATTTATGCTGAGAACTTGACGCGATTATAATCCACAAATTTCGTTAACAGGCAGAACAAGATCGAACTACTTTGACGAAGAGAGTGCAGGAGATCGAGGCGTCGCTTACGAAGAAGGAAGAACTGCGTCTCACTGCTCAGACGAAGCTTGGACGTGCCTCAGAACTTGCTGATGATGCGCGAAGGTTTCTTGTTATTTTTTTGAGTATATGGGACGATATCACATGTAGCGATGTCATGTGTGACAATTTCACGCGTGGTAATACTATGCATGATGATATCACCTATGGTAATGCTACATGTGCCGATTCCATGCGTGATGATACCACATATGACGATATTACACAATTACCATATGTGACGATATCAAGCGGGGTGATACTACGTATGAAAATGTCACACGTGCAAATACTACATGTAACAATTCTACGTGTGGTAACACTACGCATGGTATATTACGTATGACGATATCACACGTGGTGATCTGGAAACTCAGATGTTTGAGAGCTTCGGAATTTGAAAAGTATTAAGAAAAATTGAATTCTTGCAGAATGTGCAAAGTGTTAGAAGACAGAAGTCGGCTAGACGAGGAGCGTATGGAGAAGTTGATGCAAGAATTGAAGGACGCTAGATTAATAGCGGAGGACGCTGACGCGAAGTCCGAGGAAATCTCTAAGAAGTTGCAGCTCGTTGAAGAGGAGCTGGAAGGCGCTGAGGAGAGAGTGAAGACCAGCGAAGCGTTTGTATAATTATGTTACATTCTCCTTTCCTGACGTTTTCATAGCTCTTCGTTGATACGTATGGTGTGTAATTTTCTAGAAAAATTATAGAACGAGAAGATGAGCTGTTCATCGTGCAGAATATTGTGAAATCCTTAGAAGTATCCGAAGAAAAGGTAATCTTCAAATAAATTTCTTGTACCAAAAATTTGCAGACAATGTACATTAGCTTCTTGGCATTATCTCGTATTTCTATTTTCAAAATGAGTACTTGTTCGGTTAGGCTAATCAACGAGTAGAGGACTTCAAACTGCAGTTGAAGGAGCTGAAGAAGAAGTTGAGGGCGGCCGAGAAGCGCGCCGTTCATGCTGAGAGGACGGTGAAGAAGTTGTTGAAGGAGGTCGACATGAAGGAAGGTAAAGACCACGTCGAAGACGTCGTCAAACTTTATTTACGCGATAATGTAATTTTTCACATAATTTCTTCGTTTCAGACGAACTCAGAGAAGAGAAGGAGAAGTACAAGGCTGTCTGCGACGACATGGACGCCACGTTCGCGGAGATGACAGGATATTAATAATAACCGAATGGACGGAGTTCCTTTATATTTTGCCATTCTGAGCTTCTTCCGCTTAATTCGCTACATTTAACAACGGACATCTCGCATCGGTCGGCTGTGCCTCAGCTACGCTGGCTTCATTCGTTATAGTGTATCGTGGAACAGTTTCAGGGGCTTTATGAATAACTTGCTACGCGAATTCTGCAATTAACACGATGAATAAAGAGCGTACTGCTAGTTTGCTAATGTTGTACAATCGCTTTGCTTCGCTTGATATCACGCTAACGCTGCGGGACCGGTGAAAACTGTCCTTTAGTTGCTTCAGGATCGTCTCTTCCCGATAGGATTGACGGTATCGGTTATTTTTCTTTCAGAAACGTCGACGAGGAGTTGCCGAACACGAAAGCAAGCAAGATACTGCGTCCCCTTTTTATCATTATATCTTAAATCTGTATTTTCAATAAACGGTATTTAAAAAAATTGTCGTTCTGATTAATTAGCTATTTTCACCTTTTATTAGGATCTGGGGATCTGAGGATTTGGGGATTTAGGGATCTGTTTGTTAGGGAATTTAAGGATTTACAGATCTGATTATTGGGAGATCTAGGAATTTAGGGATCAGATTATTGGGATATTTGAAGATTTGAACACTTTAGAATTTGATAATTTGGAGATTTGGTAATTTAGAGATTTAGGAAATTGCAAACTTGAGATTTTCAAAATTTTGTTAATTTGGGAATTTAGGGTTTTGAAAGTTTTAAGAATTTTAAAACTTGTAAATTTGATAATTTGAGAATTCGGAAATTTGCGAAATTAAAAATTTAGAGATTTAACATTTGTAGACTTGGTAATCTGAGGACTTGGGAATATAATTATCTAGACATTTAGACTTGGATCTTTGATTCGGAAATATGG
Organism: Megachile lagopoda; assembly: GCA_036983795.1. Taxonomy (NCBI): domain Eukaryota; kingdom Metazoa; phylum Arthropoda; class Insecta; order Hymenoptera; family Megachilidae; genus Megachile; species Megachile lagopoda. The sequence continues at coordinate 13,168,136 of CM072790.1, read as the reverse complement.
AGATTTCAAAATCTGGGAATTAGAAGTCATGACACTTGTTTATTTGAATTACGAAATTTTTCAATGCTTGGTACGCGCTTGCGTGTATGCGTTTGCACTAAAACCTTGATAATTTCCTGCGTTAGGGGCTCTAGAGGCGGGGCAGAACGAAATCTTTCTTTTCCATTGCAAGTGAAGCTATACGTTACAAAATAATAATGTTGGAATATACAATACTATTGAAACGTAATATTCAATACGAGAACATACAAAACATATGTTATAAAATTTTGCAAAAAGGTGACACCAGATTCTTTAAAATTAAAATAACATAAAAGTAACAAATAAAAATATTTTTTAAACGACATTTCAAATACGACTTGCAATTACTACACGAAGAGTAGTTCGACTAATTTTTGTCAATAAATATTTTATTAAGAGATGTTCCCATTTTGTAGTATGTTACTGTTACTTTGAGATTCGTGTACCTGTTAACGATGAGCCAACAGCTTTGTGTCAATCGAGCGATTGGAAAGAGAGTATAAACGTCTGGAGAAGTCGAGGAATTCGTTTGCGTCTAACTAAAGAAACGGACTGTTAGGTTCTTTTGCATTTCTTTGAGTCTATAAAGCATTGTCCTCGCCGGTCACCGAGTGCAGTAACCCGCGAGCTTTGCTTTGAAAGACCGTAGAATTTCGCCTACACGAATTTTGTTTTTAAACTAGTAATATGTAAGATCGTACTTCTTTCACGAGTAGGTCGAGACACATCACGTTTAATGTAAAGTGTTCAAGTGTATCGAATCTATTAAGGTCGTCAAAAGTGAATTATCAAGGCAGCAAGAAAGTGCTTTAATCATAAGGAAATTTGACGTAAATTCAAACATTTCACAATTCCTTGCCCTTCTTTTAAAAAATATCAATCCATATTCGATGACAGATTCTTCGATTTTAAGTTGATCGATCGTATATTTTGTCATCGATTATCTTCAACATTCGTTCTTTTTTCACAGAAAAACGTCAACAAGTTCACTTTATTCGCACAGCTTTGATATTTATATAAATACACAGTTACGAAAGTAGTATCAACTTTATTTTGATAGTATCTTTTTTCAAATTGTGTGAATACAAAATAATATTCTGGTTTTAAAGGATAGACATTGTAAGAAGGGAGCGAATTTTAATAGGAAGGTTTATTTAATCCATTTTTCATAGTTTCGCGTAAGTCGATTGTCGAAATCATGAACGCGATCAAGAAACGCCTGCAAACCCTGAAGATCGAGAAAGATCTGGCGATGGATAGGGCCGATATGTGCGATCAACAGGCGAAAGAGGCGAATCGACGAGAGGAGAAGCTCAGGGATGAGGTCCGGGAACTGGCCAAAAAGCTGGTGCAGATGGAACGCGATTTGGAACTGAGCAAAGCTCAATTGGAGAAGTCGAATAGGGATCTTGAACAGAAAGAGAGGGTGTATATCGTGGTTGGTATTTTGTTCATTTTTCATGATTATTTGTTTACTATATTAAGTCATTTCAGACGATGAAACGAAAATTCTGAGATTAGTTGATAATGGGGGTGCACTACCTTTGGATTATTAATTTATACAATTCCAAATATCTAAATTTCCAAATGGTCAAATCCCCAAATTCCTGAATTTCCAAATCCTTCAAACCCCAAATTTCCAAGTCCAAATTCCTCAAGTCCCCAAATCCCTAAATCCACAAATACCTAAATCCCCAAATTCCTAAATTTCCAAATCCTTAAAATCCCAAATTTCCAAGTCCCAAATCCTCAGGCCCCCAAATCTCCAAATCCACAAAATAAACAACACATTCAAGGTGCACCTACAAATACTTTTAAGCAAAACTAATATTTTCCAAATGATCCATCTGATGCACATGTTCCTTTCGAAGACTACATATTTCCTCTTTCTGTTCGACGAGGACAGACACAGTCGGAGTTGGCAGTTTTGAACAGAAAGATGCAGCAGTGCCTGCAGAACCTAGAAAAGTCGGAAGAACGTCGTTTGACGGCGCAAACAAAGCTCGCGCAGGCAATGGAAACGGCGGAGGATGCAAAACGGTTCGTTTTTAATCAAAGAAACGCTTCCAACGTTTCGACGCTTTGTCTTGACGAGAGATTGTTCCTCTTTCGTAGTATCTGCAAAGTTTTGGAAAACAGGAGCAAACAAGACGAGGAGAGAATGGATCAACTAATGGCCCAGCTGAAAGAAGCGAGACTTATCGCCGAAGACGCTGATACAAAATCGGACGAGATTTCTAGAAAGTTAGCCTTTGTCGAAGACGAATTGGAGGCTGCTGAAGAGAGGGTGAAATCTAGCGAAGCGTATGTAATAGAACAATTTTACTTATGTGTAATTTTGATGAAGTTTTAGTTTTGAGGTGTGTGATGATTTATAGGAAGATCACGGAACGAGAGGATGAACTATTCATCGTCGGCAATATATTGAAATCTTTAGAAGTGTCGGAAGAAAAGGTAGTTTTGTTAATTTAATAATTTATATTAGTAACATGGTGATATAGGGGTGATATTACAAATTTAGCAGATTAAAGAAATGATGAGTGAACTCACGTTATATTGCCTTTGCATGAATTTCTACACATACGAATTTCTCCCACCATCACATAGATCGATGATAACCGTAGCAATATAAAAAGAAAAGTATTTTTGATCACCACAATATAATACTGATTCTATAAACTTTACTACTGTATCTTCATTCGTGGCAATAGAACGAGATTCAACTTTACTTATAATTAAAACGTGTCTTACCACATATCACCACTTCTACTGTAGTTAGTCAGCGTATTTATCGATAAATCTTGCATGTGATAGATTTGATCGTTCTTATAATCACAGGCCAATCAAAGGGTGGAAGAATTTAAAGCTCAACTGAAAGATTTGAAGGTGAAATTAAAAACTGCCGAGAAGAGGGCCATCATCGCAGAAAAGATGGTGAAAGTATTCTCCAAGGAATTGGACGCGAGAGAAGGTACATTTCAACGTGACGTTTCACGTTTTTGATTAATAACAAATTTATTTAAGAAGTCATTCTAATGCACCATCATGTGTTTATAGATTTCCTGTTCAGGGAAAAAGAAAAATACAAATACATCTGCGACGACATGGACTCCACCTTCGCCGAATTAACTGGATATTAGTTGAGAACTCTTTTAATATCAAATTCTGTTATTTTCTGTCCCTCAGTATGTCTTTATTGTACGTTTTCTATTAAATTACATTTGTAACTATTATTTGGGCTTATGTACTTGAACCGTGTTAACAAATTCAAATCGATTTCGGCAACTTTGTAGGAGTTTGGAACATTGAGGAATTTGGGGATTTGAGTGTTTGGAAAAATCATTGAAGAACTTAAAAATTTCGTTCAAACGATCGAGAATTAAAAAATTCATGAAACAAAAATTAGTAGCCTTAAAAACTTGAAATTTTGCAATGTTTTATCAAATCAAAAGTGGGTCCACCCAAAAGTTGCCCAATGCTTCGTGTCAAGATGTGCAGACTTATGTAATTAAATCAAGATTGATTGAATCGATCAACACTGATTTGATTGCTTGAAAGAGTGATCTGGGTCGATCTCTCGATCCAACAATTTTCCACTCCTGTCAACGACAACATACTGAGAATCTGTTATAGTTGAACCTTGAACTGTTAATTCGTGCCACATCATTTATCACATAAAATAAAAATGAAAGAAATGCTACAAGACTTTCAGGGTCTACACAATCATGTTACACAAACACACTATTCTCATTCACACGATTTCTGTTTTCCTCGTTTTTCTTATCTCTCATCTTTTATTATTGTATTTTTTTTACAACGATGCTAATAGTAGTTACAGTAATAATTGTTCGTTTGATTTGCTCACTCCCCACGCCTTCGTTCGTTCGCAAACGCGGTCAAATCGGTGACGTAACTTCAAATACTGACTTGACTGAAAATAAACGCGGTTCCGCATACAAACCCAAAGGAAACTTAATTAACAAACACCGTGTAACACCGGTAAATGGATCCAACGTTCACGAGTCTGTCTTTCGACATCTTAGTGTAAATTTCCAGTTCTCGAACGATCTTTTTTTTCGCGTCAATCCATCTTGGCGTCAAACTCACGATTCGTTGCTTGAAATTACAATTTTACATACAATCTTTACATCGTCGGTCGGAATTTAGTCAAGCGTGAAACCTGCGATTCATCGATGCAACCTCGTGGACTTTCTATCGTTCGATAATTAACTTCTTTCTTTTTTCTCTTGTACGCCCGATTACGTGCATTGCGAGTGCAACGCGATGCGTGCAATGTATTTCGAGATGTACCAAGTGACGTCACCGCTTTAATTAAAACGTACCGTTCGTAGCATCGTGGGGCTCGATCGTTCGATCCAACGATTAACGGAGAGAAAATGATTGGCAGTAGAATCCGAAGAATTTCTGGCTTCTCTTTATCGCATTAGAAACAAAGTATTTCTTACATTACTAAAAAAACATGGTAATTTGTTTATTTCAGTTGTACCAAATTCACGGAGAATTTGGGGAAGCTTAGAAAATTTTGGAATTATAGGAAGAGTGTAGATACCTTAGAAAAATTTGGAAAAAACTCTAAATTCTCTAGAAAATTTTAGAATTCTGCAGAGAGTCAAAGGACACTCTAGGAGAATTGTAGGAAGAACTTAGAAGCTTTAGATGAATTCCAAATTCCCTAGAAAATTGTAGAATTCTACAGAGAGTGAAGAAACACCCTACGGGAATTGTAGGAGAAATGTAGAAGTTGTAGATGAATCCCAAATTCCCTAGGAAATCTTAGAATTCAGAGAATGAAGAGGAATGCAGAGTTAAAGGAGTGTTCAACCGGAAGCCAGAGATTCCCAGAAGCGAAAACAATCGGATATCGAAAGAATCCGGATAAAATGTATGCAGTCCTCGTTTATCGGACGTTAGTCGGTCGGTGACATAAGAAAAAATGTACAAAACTGTTATCGTTACGATAAACGATACCCGCATCCCGAAAAAGGGTTTAACAAATTAATCGAACTCTACGAGTTTGATTGACGTGCTTTCTCGTATATACATTCATATATATGTATCGTATGTGTGCGCTTACACGCGCTTTTAAGTACATATATATATTTATATAAATTTATATATATATACGTATACCTATGCCCTCGTCTTCGCAGTGTCGCGCACCCTCCTGGAACTTAGGTGTCAATGAAATTCATCAAAAAGGTCATCGATCGTTCGACCGGTGGTAAAGTTTATCGAAAAGACGCTCATTTTTTTTTAATCCTAGAAACACGTCGAAAAGCTTGCTAACGGTATACGAAGAGAAAAATCGCGTAACAATTATTATCGTTTCTTTCCCGGAAATAGGAGGTCGGCCATCAATTTGGCACGTTCGAGTCTGCGAAATGGCAGTGTCGTGGAAGAATTGGAACTCGTGGAACACGATACGCGCGAACGTGTGCGTTCGGATTCTAAACTAAAGTTATTTTTACTTTCGAAATCAGTCTGAGGGAAGGCTCGAATTCGTCGTCGCTCGAGCACGGTCGATACTCATTCTTTTTTTTTTTAAATCAAGCTCGATCATACGCTTCTGAACGATTACGAAAACATTTTAAATAACGTGTCAGTCATCGTCTGCCGTCATGGCGCCGGCAGCAGGTTCAACGATTGCAAACGATTAACAGCAACAACTCATGCACGCTTTTTAAACACCTATCGGATCGTTCAGTGTAAATCTTGACATATATCGAAACACATTCATTTCCCATGTTATGACAAAAATTTTCGGGTCAAGTTATTTAGTCTGAAATCAGAAGTTCTTTTTGTATATTCATGAGGATATGTTTATTCTAATAGTTCCATAGACATAGTTAGATCGTTGTTTTTTTAAGAAAATGAAAAATTCATTCCTGTCAAGTTTTACGCTCAGTGATCCAATATTCGAATGTATCAATGGAAATTAGAGAATGATCAGAGAATGATCGCGATGTTACGCACGCGGGTCTTAAGATTAATTAATGTGTGCGCGACATACGAAGAGGGATGTCGGTGTAAACGATGAATCGTGGCGTCGAAAGTGACGCCAACGTCGCGACGTAGCATTTCGTCGGCACGGCAAAAATGTACAGAGCGGGAGAGGAACGTGCGTCCGGGGCACGCACGGAAATAATGCCTTACTTAGAAGTCTTAGGATTAATAATGGACTTAAAGTAATCAACGGTGTTAGACGTACGTATAAACTTTACAATGCAACAGAGCCCAACCTTCGACGATACGTCTCGTGGACGATATCGCTCGTCGTCGTCTTAACACGCTCCACGAATACTTCTAATAGATGCGTAAAACGGCCAAATCGGCACTCGTCTTCGTACTCTCATCCCGATTCTAATACCACGCACGCACTGGACACAGGTGAGCACGGCACGATCATGAAAAACGACGTTGCCCTTTTACAGGCTTTGTCCATGTTTCGGGGCTACTTTGTTCCGTAAATTGCAGTGCGATATGATTTCGTACATGAATCTGGAGGTTTGGGAAATTTGGGATTTTGGAGTGGTGGATTTTTGGGACTTTGATTTTTGAGGATTTTGGGATTTTGGGATGTTAGGCTTTTAGGTTTGGATTCAGAGATTTTAGAAATCATATTGGAATCTTGGGGCATAGCAATTTTGGGATATAGGAAATTTGGGGTATAACAATTTTGGGATATAGGAAATTTGGGGTATAGGAATTTTAGGACATAGGAAATTTGGGATATAGGAATTTTGGAACATAGAAATTTTGGGATATTGGAATCTTGGAGCATAACAATTTTGGGACATAGAAATGTTGAGACATGGGAATCTTGGGATTCTTCAAATTTTAGGGTATAGAAATTTTCAGCTATTGAAATTTTAGAATTTTGGGATTGAGGGACTTTGGAAGTTTGGAATTACAGAATTTTAAAGATTTGTAATTACAGGACTTTAGGACTTCACAATTTTTGGGTTTTGAACGTCTGGAATTTTGGGATTTTGAGATCTTTGGGCTTCAAGTCTTTAGGTCTTCAAAACTATGCGACTTACGAAGTTTAGAACTACATCTCAAAATGTCAGGACTTTGAAACTTTGGGACTTAGGAAGTTTCTCCACATCTTACAATTACAAAACTAAAACAATGCAAGTTCAAAATTTGAACACATCACAGCTTTGGAACGAATAAATTCTTACAACCTTCTTATTAATACCTCTATCAAAATAAAAGAGTAAGGACCAAAACACAAATAAAAAACCCCAAATAGAAATACTATTAGAAACCAATGGACTTCAGAATTACACACAAAGTGTCGCAACAAGTGAGCACGGAACGCGGTTGCAAAAAATAACAACGGACTTGTCTAGAATGAAAGAACGAGTCGTATAGGTTAGACAGCGTGACTAAAATAAATGTTCCCAGTTTGCATCGAGTGAGTCGATATCCGGTTCGTGGTAATTAATTGCGCAACAATTAAATTCCTCGATATCGAGCAAACGTTTCTGAATCGTTTACCTTTTCGGTGCATGCAATTTCATTTGTCTCCAACCGGTTAACGCTAGAACCAACTAGTCAAAATGGCTCCAGGTTACTTTATACAAAGGATATTTATTACAAATAGGTTCGTTTTATATTACAAAATTTGTTCTTTTTTTTTAAATATCTGTCATATTTTGTTGAAACAAACGGTTGTTTGTTAGATGTTTCGGTATTTACTTGTCCACACATTTATTTTTACTTTTTATTTATTTCTTGTATCTTTCCATTTTATTTATCCTTACTCATTACTTTTTATACTTATTTTCCACTTCATTTTCAATTTGAAAGTAATCGTGCATTTAACACCGGTAGTTCTAGCGTTAACATAAAAACGATGGAGTAATATTCGGAGATGGTTTGAAACAGTTGTTTGACATTTTAGAGGAAACTTTCTCGATTATTATAATGACATGGCGTCGTTTTCCATGACGAGCAGGTACTCGAAGGACTTTCCCGTGCTCTGTTCGTTCGATTAAGTCTTTGGTCTCGAATGGGTCGCCCGCCAGCAAACGAGTCGCAGCGGTCTGAGCAAATTGTCGTTTGGCACGCACTCCTACACACGCGATTAATTCATTCAATCTTTGAACATTCGCTCGTCACCTGCACTCACTCACGGATGTAATATCTCGTTATTTCGTAGATGACGAGGAGAGAATTACTACAGATCCATGGCTACCCAAAATGACGGGATCGGTTTACAATTAGGTCCACAATGGAGTATTACGATTATCACTCATTTACTCACTTCAAAATATCTCATATACTATATTAGAAATTTAGAAACTTTTTAAGTTTCAAATTTTCAAATTTTTAAATTTTTTGATTTTCGTTCTTATAAATTTTCAAATTTAAAAATTGAATTCCAAACTTTTAATTCTGAGATTCTGTGGTTCATAAGTTTCTATATTTCCAAATCTTCAAATTATGGATTTTGGAATTTCCAAATTCTCGAATCTTCTAATTCCTAAATCCTCAGTCGAAAAATCTTATCCCTAAATTCTCAAAGTCCTAAGTCCCTAAATCCCCAAATTTCAAGTTCCCAATTTTCCTAACTAAATTTCCCCTTTCCATACCTCAATTTAACAACTTCTAAATTCCCAAATTTTCTAATTTTAAAACTTTCAAATTCCTAAACTCCTAAGTCCCTGAATCCTGACATCCTTGAATCCCCAAATTCTCAAGTTTCCACTTCTCGAACCCCCTTTCCTAATTTAAAAACTGTCAGCTTCCTAAACTCTGGAATCCTTAAATCCCATTATCCCATTACCCTTAAATCCCCAAATCCCCAGTTTCCACTTCTCAAACCCCCAAATTTCCTAATTTAAAACTGTCAACTTCCTAGACTCTATAATCCTTACATCCCAATATCTCATCACCCTTAAATCCCCAAATCCCCAAATTCCCAAATCTCCAAACCCTCAAATTCTCAAATTTCCACTTTCGAAGACACGCATATTCTCAAGTCCCGAAACCTGACCGTGAGTTCGGGTATCCATCGACCATCGATCTCTCTTCGTGACCTACGACCCGAGTCACCTGCCGATCCCTAGCAACGAATATAATTCTTTAATTTTCATCTATAATCGACAGAGAGAAAAGAGGGAAGCGGACACGCGTCCTGTCTTTCTGTCTTTTATCTAACCGCGTCGATAGCGTCGACGGGACACCAGATAGAAGGATTCGTTTACCTAAACTGTTTTGGACCATGGGGAAGAAACGGGAAGGAAGAAGATACTTGGCCTACCGTGGACACACGGGAAACGGAGGAGGCACACGGGACAGAAGATAAAGAACGAATTAAACGGCGATGGAATAGTCGGAGGAAGGATTATTTTGGGTGCTCGGCCTTGACCATAGCGAGCTCCTCAGGCCTAGTTTCAGCTTCTTCAAGGAGTCGATGTCGCACTCTGCCTCGCTGAGCTCCGGCCGATCGGTACGGTCGCCGTTCCCCGGAACTACGTTCCCCTGATTGCCGCCTACGAACGTCGTCTCCGCGACCGAGATCGGTGGCAGCAGCGTACGTAGAGAGCTCCTGCTGGGAACATGCCATCTTACGGGACAGCCAAACGTATCAACTTACTACGGCTGAACGTATACCATGAACGTGAATTCTTCTTTCTTAATGATCATCTTTCAAAATGATCATCCTCCTTCTATATGATCACCTTCTTTCAAAATGATCATACTATTTCTAAATGATCATCTTCTTTGTAAATGATAATCTTCGTGGTAAATGATGATCATGTAAATGATCTTGTTTGTAAAGGATGATCATGTTTGCAACGATGACCTTGTGGGTACATAATGATCACCTTTGAATATGATGACTTTATCTGTAAATTGTGACTTTGTAAATGATGATGCTGTTTATACATGTTGATTTTGTTTGGAAATTATGAACTTGTATGTAAGTAATGCAGTTTGAACATGATGACCTAGTTAACAAATAATCATCTTGCTTGAATATGATGTTCTAGTTTGTAAATAGACATCTTGTTTGAATATCATGACTTTATCTGTAAATTGTGACTTTATAGATGATGATGCTGTTTATACATGTTGATTTTGTTTGGAAATTATGACCTTATATGTAAATAATCTTGCTCAAATATAATGATCTTGTAAAGGATCATCTTATCCGTATTGAATGTCTAATGAATGATGTCAACTAAACAGTTTATATTATGAACGATATCAATGACAAATGGAGAACGTGACCATGAATACTTAGCTTACCTAGATCGTCCTCTTCGAGGAAGAGACTTCTGCTCTGACATGGGTGAGATGTCTGAAGAAGTGCTCGACGTACCGTGGTAAATGAAGTCTGAAACGGCTCGAACTGAAAGAACATTTATCGGATACTACACGATTAAAGTACCTAAACCTCGAAATGCATAACAAACGCACTGTGTTTGAGTTTGCCAGCGTCCAGCTGGTTGGAAGACTCCGTGCGAGAGCTCGTCAGTTGATCCGGGTCAGACTCGCTCTCGTCGCTCTCGACGTCGCCCGGAGTTTGTTGCTTTCTCTGCTGCCGTCTCCTCGAAGAAACGCTCTTCATGCTCTGTAATCAGAATTTATGGAATATGTATCATTTTGGAATTCTAACGTTTCAAGGTTTTATAAGCAGTTATTAAATAAGTGAGAGAAATGTGGTGTTCACGACTTAATTCGAGCGGCAACCACTAGATGTCACCTCGAGACATTTTTTCTCGCTAGTGGTGTGAATTGAGATTTGCAGAATTGTTGAAGTGTAACATTTCAGGACTTTTGGGAAGGAATTGTATTTCATTGGGATTGCAGTTCCAGGAGTGTAACAAAATGTGATGGAATATGACCTACCGTCGCGGCAGGTGGAGGGCTTGCGCAGCCTTCGGTCATCGCGTGCTCGTGATACATGAAACTGTGTAGAAGCGTATTGTTCGGGTGGAGACCGGCCGCTGAAGCTTCCGCCGCGCTTCCCAGTCCTCCCAGCCCTCCCAACCCTGCCAGGCTTCCCCCGCCACCCTCCGAAAGCTGGAACGTAGCGTACGGCGAGATGTCCTCCGCTGTCTCTGTAACCCACCAGAGGCATTGCCTACCTTTCAAATCGCGTCGGGATGAATTGTTTAGCTGTCGATCGATTTTCACCTCTATAACGCGTCTCACGATATTCTATTTCAATTATTTCATTTCTCGATTCGATATCACTGCTGTCTGAACCAGCTTCTTTATAGCACAGATTGGTTAATCATAAACATACATATATGTAACAGAGTTTACGAATACACATCAAGACAGCACTGACGTAAAGCATTAGGACTTGAGATTTTCAACGACAAATACTCGAGGAGAATATTACGAGTACAGAATAGTTTTAAATTATATCTATCATAATATTCTCCGACATTTTTCAGCGTTACACTGTATATACTACAAGCTTCTAATTTATTTTGTTCGAATAGTTCTCCGGAGTTTACTGAACGGGAATGCTATTGCTAAGGAGTTATGGAAAATGAGAATGGAGACAAAAGCGATGCATGATAAAACATTCAACGTGACACTTAACGATGATCACATGAAAATAGCAACGAAAAAAGAAACAGACGATAAATGAATCTACGATGAGTCGATGGAAGATGTTAGAAATTAATCCACCTTTGCTCGTGAACTTCGATCGCTAACGGGTCTGTCCATTCCCGTCGTGAACAGCGCTACGCGTGCGACTTTTTACCTGAACAACAATTATGGTACCAAACCTGGCTGTCGTCCGTATCGTAACAAAGGTTCACCTGGAATCTTGTCGGGCCCTGCGCCCGTATTCGCTGCCTGTTGCAACGCCACCTTGTGTATCGTCGCGTAGTAACGTTCCCTTTGGGTTTCTGCATTCTGTTGATTCTCCTGAGTCTCTTTCATGGGACGTTGCATTCTCTCTCCTAAATATCCTGAGATATACGAATCGAACAAAATGTGTGTGTTCAATGTGTGATCATTATGATAATGCTAATTTCGGAAGCTTATGAGGGTTAGTCCCAAACTTATGATGATTTTTTATGTACAAAATAAAATTTCGACGTGATTATGTTCGGAATGGTCTTCGCATCAAGAGTGTATTATATGTTTATAGGATACATGTATGCTACATGGTGTGTGTTATGAAAATGTATACTCTAACGCTCCTGGACATTGTATTTACAGATCATCATATATATAGGTCCCCATATGTTGACGTTCTACTAAACCTTCACAGCTCTAGGTAATATATCCCTATATCTCTACATATCCCTATTCTCACATTTCTAAATCCCAGTATCCTTATGTCCCTAGATATGTCTTGATCCCAATATCTTTAGATCTGATATCTCGCCCTGATATCTCTAAATTCCAGTACTTCTGTGTCCCAAAATTCCTACACTTCAATGTCAGTTCCCCAAATCCTTCCATCTCCAGTTTCTCATATCCTCAGATCCCCATATGTGCTTATGTCCCTACATCCAGATGCTACATTCCGTCGGTGGTTCCCGTCTCCCTACATCCCTAGTGTTAGTAATGGACAATACGACTTACTGCTTCGCCAACGAAGTGCTACGATCACCACGGCGACGAGTAAAGCAATGGTGGCCGCGATCAGAGGCAGCATCACCTTCACGTCCGCGTAAAATGGCACGGCCGACGTGATCCCGCGTTTCGACAGTTCTGGGGGCGGCGGTTCTGCAACGTTTCAGGAACACAGTGCTTTTGGATATAATTGTTTCAATTCGAAAACGATCACCAGATTAACAGACACGCGTTCCCATATGCTTCTCCCATTCAACCTGGCTGATGGTTCGCTATAGAGACGTTTATGCACTCAAGCTTACCGCCTTCCTTCGTCAACGTTACGAACGTGAACTCCGCCTGGTTGCTACCAGCCACGTTATGAGCCTCGACCTTCAGCTGATAAACGGAGCTCGGCTGTAAGTTCGTCACGACAAATCGTCGTTGCATTTTCACGCTGTTCGACACCAGCGTCCAATGGAACTCGTTGATGGGTCTGTACTGAATGACGAAATAGAGGATGGGACAACCGTTGTCGGGCCATACGTGGAGTCGGAGAACCAGCGTGGTTGAGTTTGGACTGAGGAAAGCTGCTGCTGGAGGTATTCCTGGAGCCTGACCTTGAGTTCGAACCGAAAGGACAGGAGATGATGGACTGCTCCCGATTTTGTTGTGAGACGTCAGGTATAACTGATACGTGTTTCCACATAGTAACCCCTAAAAATGCATCGAATGTAATAGGTGTCGACGACGTAGGATATTTTGATAGTACTACAGAGAGACTACCTGCCATTTTCTTTATGAAATTGCTCTGCGTACACACCTTTAACTCGTGGCTCGTTGCGTGACGAGACAACTGCAATTCGTCCAGATTGCCATGAGTAGTTCTATAATGTAACGTGTAACCTGTGAGCGGAGCACCTCCAGAATGCCCAGGCTTCCAGTGCAGTAAGATACTGCTGGACGTAGAACTCGTTACGTAAAGAACAGGTGCATTTGGTGGTACTATGAGAAATAAAGTATTTAAATAACGATCTACCAGAAATATCGATATAAATCATGAGGGACTTCAAATCTCACCCTGCACGGTTAAAGTATAGTGCAGCTTGTCGCTTCCTTGACCGTTCTCCACTTGACAAGTGTAGTTACCGCCATCTTGCGACTGCAGATTGGACAGCACAAGTTCCCCAGATGGCAAGATCTGTATATTTCTGGTAGTGTCCGTGCGAATTTGTTCGGCTGCACCTTTGTACCACTCCCTGGTCGGGTCACCAACCGCGTTGCAAGCTAAAGTAGCAGATCCTCTCCAAGGTCGCACTACGTGACCCCCGAACGAGGTGATTCTTGCTGGTACCCGATTGGTGGGTACCTGTGCAGCCACCCTGGAACTCTGACCTTCACCTACTCGGGTGCTACCGGTCACCCAAAACTGATATTCTACGTGTTGTTGCAAATCGGTGGCCTCGAAATACGTGTTCGTGGCTGGCAGTGTTCTTTTACCGTGATTGAGCTCCTCCCGGCCGTCTACGACCCTGTGAAACAACCACAATTTCCACAGTGATTAAACTGTAGAAACGTGGTCGATGAAGTGAAACTGGTACCTTGTGTATAGATTGTATTTCGTAATTATTCCGTTCGGTTCGAGGGGTGGGAGCCAGGAGATGAAGAGTGCTTGTGGTGAACTGACCACCACTTTGATGTCTGCTGGACTTCCTGGCACTGCAAAGATTGGTTTGTCAGGTTTAATTTACATGTAAAGATTTAGGGATGAGGAGATTTGAGTGATAGGATTTTGGGATGTAGGAATTTGGGGTTGCTGGGATTTGGGGATGCAGGGATTTGGGAATATAAAGATTTGGGTATCTAGAGACCTGAAAATCTAAGGATGCAGGAAACTCAGAATCTAAGGACCCAAAATGTCAAACACAAGTTTCACTTATACAATTATAAACAGAAATTTTACCATCTTCTTCGGTCTGACAGTAAGTGACAGTAGTAGGCACCCCATCACCAACTCTTGTGAACGCTAATACTTGAATAGTATAATTCGTATACTTTCTCAGTCCCGTAAGCACAGTAGTCAACGCACTAGTTTTGCGTACCTAGAACAAACCGATTAATGAAGAACACTTAGAACGAAATATTTGACAACCACAAAGGATTGAATCACACTCACTTCCATTTCATCGACACTACGCCAAATATCAGCCAAGATGGGTTCATAATGCAGTTTGTATCCCTGGATGATGCCGTTACTGTGCGTATTAGGAGGCGGTTGCCAAGACACCTGAAGAGATTGCGATGTCAATGCAGCGCATCTGACGTCCTCCGGTGGCATGCTGGGAACTGAAGAAATTTTCTCATCAATATTCTATCGACAGTAATTCATGAAGTTTTTGCATATTTCAAACTTTTGCATAATTCGTATTCTCCGTAATATCTCTTACCGTCTTCGAGCGTCTGTGTAAGCAAAGGCTCTGAAAGTGGTCCAGATCCAACTTGATTATACGCCTGAACCACCAAAGTGTACTTTGTGTAGGGTCGAAGACCTGTTAGTCGAAGTTCTGCGCCCCCTTCTTCTCCGTCCCCGGACACGGAGCTAAAGTTGTACGAGGGATTTGCGGAACTGAAAGAAGATTCCTAACGTAATGGAGTTCTGAACTTGAGCTGTTAAGTGCGTTCCGAACTATTTCTATAATTAAATTCTGGATTATGGTACCGCGCGGTTAGACGGTCATAGAAACTGTATTTCTTTTACGGGATTATCGTCGTTTTGTTATAAATCAATGATGGGCAGATCAACTGCCTCTGGACATCTACTCGGTGCAAATCCATTTTTACACTTTTGTCAACCAGGGGAAAAACTTTACAAATTTTCAAAGTTGTATGTACTCAAATTTAGAAATTCAGAAAGTATCAAACTTGCAGAATGTCGTCAAAGACTGTCAAATTTAGGAACTCAGAATCATCCAAACTTTTATATTAAGTGTTAAGGGGTTATGTGAAATAAAATACACGCGTAGAGTATATCAGAGTAATAATTGTATTTATAAAGAAAAATCAAACGGTGATGAAACTATTAAAGAATTCAGTGCTTACAAGACGGGCGCACAGTTAGAACCAAGTAAAAAAGAACTGCTACGACAGTACATGTGTCTATACCTGGAGTACTCGCAGGCCCCAATTAAACAATAACTGCAAAGGATGTGGGGTTTTCAAAAAACGGTATAAGCATGGTCAATGCTTTAACTTCAACATTAAGAATAACATCACTGTTATAAAATATCCAATAAACAATTTCAAGCTTCATCGCAAAGTATCATATTCCAGAAATTTATTTGACAAAGTACCGTAAATTCGATAAAAATAAAGTAGTCGCATAGTTGTTTCAAGATCGATTTGCGTTGAAGTTTCTACCTCGTTTCTCTATAGCCGACGTTGAATCCCTGGATGTCACCGTGTCGGAGTTCAGGCAACGGTGGCGACCAAGTGATTAAAATTTCAGAGGAGGACAGAGCCCTGGCTGCAAGATTAATCGGAGGTCCAGCAGGTCTTTGTGGTTCGGTTCGGACAATCAGCTCGGCCGATGGTACCGATCTGCCAGCTGGTCCTTCCGCGATCACGCGTATCGTGTATCTGGTCGCTGGTTTTAATTCGTCTATCAGGGCAGCATATGGTAACGGTGGGCCTGTGAATTCTTGTTGCTGCCACATACCACCTGTTTCGACAAAAAACCTGTTAGAATCAATAGACAGGGACGGTGGAGTCTCGCTATATGGCCCTGGGTCGGGTGAGGGATGGATTAAGTTTGTGGATTGGTTTACTACAGAAAATTTGTGAACTTGGGTATTTAACTGAAGTGGAATCACAAACTTCAGAACTTATAAATTTGTAAATATGAAATTTCTGAACTTCTACATTCTTGAATTTGTAGAACTGTAAATACGAAATTTTTAAATTTCTATATTTTTAAATTTGTAAATTGGTGATCTCTAAATATATGAATTCGGAGATTACAAAATTTGTAATGTTTAAGTTCCTAAATATCTAAAATTATAAGTTTGAAATTTGAAAATTTCAAATACCCCCATCAAAATATTAGTAAAGATTGTTCCAACACATCAATATTATCACTAGATATCGTCAAAATATTTACCATCGCCTTCTTTGTATTGAAGAATGTATTTGGTAACCTCGCTAGTGTCTTGGGATTTGTGTTGCCATTTGACGTTGATGCTTCGACTGGCAACCATGGCAGTTTCCAGGGAATTCGGTGGCTGAGGTGGTTCTAAAACAGAACGCAATATTCCGTTCTTGCACGAGCCGTTTTCACATGGACTTTTTCATCTACGGATTAATTGTACCTTGTACGAGGAGTTGCACCAGCTGCTGATCTCGACCGTACAGATTACTCGCCTGACAAAAATACGCTCCGCTGTCCGACGCTTCCGCCGATGATATTTGTAACTGTGCTATGACACCGTCCGGTGTCACTTCTCGTTTTACTGTCACCCTTCGTGTACAAGAAAATGTCCATTGTACTATTCAGTCGCTCTATATTTGTGTACTTACATACATCTGCGTGGTATGCGGAATTCTACATCTTATTATTCATTTAGATATTATGGATCTGCTACAGACATAGGCTGCAATAAGACTCAAAATATCAAGTATATTACTCAAGATTTTCGAACGACTCTTAAAAAAGATACAAGTTTCAGTTTTTCAATTTTTATTTTTCTATACTGCAGAATTTGTTTGAGTATTCTTTTATTGTGAAACTTTAATCCTGATGAAGTAGCCCTAAGTACAGGGTGACTCAAAATATGTACACAGCTTATAATTTAATAAATAAAATAGACAGCTTTTCACTACCAATTTAAATACCAACATTAGCTATTATTTTGAAGTATGCATCACCAAGGTATATAAAATATACATTCAATTGAAACACCCTGTATAACGCAATTAATTTGAAACGTTTGAGCTCATAAAAAGGTTAATGACTGTAAGTGGTAACAATTTACGAAAATTGACTTATAGCCCATGTTTTTCGAGCCGCCTTGCTGTGTGTACTTCAGCAGCTAACTCTATTCCGCTAACTAACAGTATCAGAGTTTTCTGGAACAATTTTCAAACTAATCAGAGTTTTACCGATAGTTCGTCGACGGATTTAACTCGATTTTCCCGCCTTTCAGCCAAGTGACGGTAACGGGAGTGTCGCCGTGAACCTCGCAATGCAGCGTCGCAGTATCACCTTTTTTTACGGTGACCAGTCTCGAGGGTGCCGCGAAATATGGAGATGCTGTTGCATGCGATAAAACGAGAAATCGTTAGTTTCGCGAACTGTACAAAGACCACGTTGCGTCACGAGTATTTTATTGCCCCGACGAGAACAATCTCGTCCGTTTCGTAATCTTTCGATTTCTACCGCAAATATGGGAAGTACTTACAGTTTACTTTTAACTGTACAACTTTGCCGATGCCGCTTCCAATGCCGTTACTCGCTTGGCAGAGATAGAATCCTTCTCTGTCTTCTTTCACGTGTTGCAACAACAACGTACCGTTACTCAGGATTTTGGTGTACGCCCTTTCTCGCAACTCCTCGTATTCACCGGATTTGCTTCCTATTTAAACAGAAAAATTATCCTGAAACGTAGTCGATTTTTACGAATGTCTAAAAATCACTCAAATTATTTGCAGCTATATAATTTTCAGGAGTCAGTATTGCATCGGTGTTCCCTCTATATTGCTCATTTTGTAATATTCTATCTTCATTCAATATAGAGATACTCCGTTATAGAAAAGAATACACGAGAGTAAAAGAGTTTCACGTAGAAAAGAAGAAATGTTTATTTTTTGAAAAAGTAATGTCTTACCAGTGGCTTTCTTCCAAACAATCGTGGGAGTAGGCACGCCTTGAGCTTGGCAATGCAAGGCTACGTGTTTGTTTCTTTCGACGCTCACGTCCGTTGGCTCAACGATCCATCTTGGCGGCACTGAAAATCAGATCGTACAGCTTTAAATGGATCCACCATGAGGCTCGAGTGCACGTTTTATTTTTTACTGGTCGTTAGCGATTTAGAGACAGGTACGTCGTGAAAAGAGCGATCAAAGGACGAGCTCGTCGACGGAGCGGCGTTACGTCGTCCGGCCAAATATCGAGGTACTATGTACAAACAACGGATACACTGTACAAAGTGAAAGTAAATACAAGAAAGAGGAGCGTGGAACGACGTCGCCTGTCGTCGACGAGTATTTTTCGTTCCTTTCTTTATCTTCGGAACAACGACTCGAGGATTTTCTGAATCTCGAAGATGAAAAAAAAAGAAATAAAGAAACTCGACAAATGTACAACGCGAACAATTTTGAAAATCTTTGAGTTATACACGCGGTGAATGGTAATTATTCACGTAATGAACAAGTGACAGAGACATTAAGACAAAGTGAATGAAGGTTTGTGGGTGAGGTACAGTGGAAGTAGGGTACGTGTCGATGCGAGGCGTCCATCAATGTCGATACTTTCTCGATTTCCTAGATCATTCACGAGGAAACAACGGATTTGTTCTGCTTCTACGAAAGGATTGACCAATCAAGCGATTCGATCGATACACCATAGACGTACAGTAGCCATTGGAGTAACTAGCTAGGTACCACGTGGCCCCGATCCCCCTTAAATGTGAATCGACTCTTCTGAGCAGCGTCAGGGAAATGGTAAAATATTTTATGTAATTCATACTAGACATTTGGAATTCTTTACAGTTTCAAACTTTCTAGGTTTCAAGTTCTTATAGTCTCACATTTGTAAATTTTCTATTCAGAGGTCCTCGGACTTATAAATTATTTTCGAACTCTCAAATTTCCAACTTCGCAGTTTTTATTATATCAAATTTCTACATCTCTAGTTTCCATTACTTTCAAACATCTAAATCTCCAATTTACATTATTTCCAAATTTCCAAGTCTACAGTTTCTATCTCCGTTCCTTATCTTCAATTTTCAATCCCCAAGTTTTAAATCGTTAATTTACACATTTACCGGCTTTGAAGTTGTCGAATGCAAAAATTTCTAAACTATTGAATTCTTTAATACCCTCGAATTAACAAATTTCCCAAAGTCACGTGACCACGTCGGCCAAGTGACATCGACGCATTTACCGAATCAAGGGGAGCTGGTTCACTCGATCCAAAAGTCCTAGTTACACCAATAACAATAGCTCAAAGAACAGACGAAGAAAAAAAAATAGACGAGAGACCAAAAAAAAAAAGAAGAGTAAGGTACAGTGCAGAATGAAGCGTCTATCGAGATTCTGTATATCTAACTACGGCTGGTAAACGTAACCACCACTAGTATGTGTATGTGTGTGCATCGTCTAAATGCGACAAACGCCGGAAAAGAGAGAAAGACGATTTAGGTATATTAATAATAATCGGTTAGAATATCCCGTTTGGTCGTACGCCGCGCATCGACATTGCTTGAGAGTTTCAGGTAATTGTTGTTCTCAATCATTATCAATATAATCATTTCTTTTTTCGGGTGTACTGTTTGGCGGGTTCTACTTTTTACGGTGGTGAAAAACGCTGCACAAGCGAGATACTGTGAGTGGGAGTTCCAACGTTTTACAAGACGGCAAATACCGGCCACGCATTAACGCGTGCGACAATATAATATATATATAGATATATATATGTTTGTATCTGTGTGTGTGTCTGTGCGTTTTCAGATCGAGTAGATGTTATATAATATATATATACTCGTTCAACGATGGCGTGAAACAAGTAGAACTCTCGGAAAGAGAAAAGGCGCAATTGGGCAGGAAGTGTGAGGTTACGGATGAGAGCATGTCGGCGGAAGACCGAAAGATATATCGTGGATAGGCGAATAATAATAATATATATATGTATATATAGATATATATCAAGTACCCGCTTCTAACGACTAGTTCGATGAATACGAATTTAAGTTAATAATAATAATAATAATAATAACAATACGTACTACTAGCCTACATTACCGGGTCGCGTGCAAAGCATCCGGGGCAACGGTCGCAACGGTCCTGAGTATACGAAGATCGATCTTCGCGATCGAAAATGTTATTCCTGAAACTTATTTCCGTTCGACTCGACAAGAAAAGATGGGATCGATTCTGACAAGCGTCGAGGTTCGTTGCACCGGTGGCCCCGCGTGTTTCGCTGCCGCGAGGGAAAGATAAAAAAGAGCGTGACAGATAGAAAAGACAGTGAGAAATCATGCAAAAGTGTAATCGAAAAAAGGTTGCCTTTCAACGAGCCGAAAGGAGAGCCAGCGCATAGGTTGGTGAAGATTCATTTGTTCAAAATTTCTGTTCAAATCATTTATCGTGAGCTTGAACGGCACGTGCTCGTATTCGGGTGATCAAAGAACACTTAAAATTATATATAATTAAGTAAATACGTATGTACATACACGTAAGGTATTATGCAGACAGAAAAAACCACTACCTCGTAGAGAAAAGAGCATGCAGATAAAGTGTGTGTAAATGCTCACATACACGCACGCACGCACGCAGGCCAGAAGAGAGTTAGTTTCTTTTATTTTTGCTTGGTTGGTTGGTTGCTCCGTATAAAAAACCAGTAAAATAAGGAAAGGTGCAAACTGTTACCTTTATTATTCGGTCAAGTCAAGCAAACCTCGGGGGGTCCACGAGATACCGACGCATTCCCAGAGAGCCAAAGCAACGTAAATGTAATACACACTGTGTCTGAGGGGAAGGATATTATCGTCGGGATCCAAAGGACACGGGCTCGTAATCAATAATCAAAAAGGAACGGATCGATATGATGATACGTGCGTGATCTCGCTACGAATGAGACTCGGATCTAACGCCAGAAAGCGCGCAAACTCCACGTGTTCCTATTCTGCTCGACAATTTCTCAACAGCTCGTCTTTGATCCGTGCGAGAACACTACGACGATTAACGATGGTGATGCAGGAATCGAATTATTAAGCGTTATGAAATAATGACGATGATGACGGATATTTTGATCGTAATTATAGGAAATGGATCGGTCAGGACAGAGGACAAGGTTCTTTAGGAAGTTTCGACCTCGACGATACCTCTACTTCAAAACGCATGATTCTTTCCATATTCTAATTCTGACACAATAATCGCTACAAAAAATACATTGGAATTCTCAAAAGATTCGGGTCAAGTTACGAAATCGAATTGAAGGATCAGATAAATGAAAAGCGACGGATAAATTATACAATAAGCTTGTAGAGCTCAAGTTTAGATACTAGGATATCTTAAGGTTAGATGATTTGTTGCAAAAACCGCGAGACAGATATTGCTCCTAAGCGAATCGTAAAAATGAAAAAAAAAATGACACGTCGAGATCGATGTTTGCGGATGAGTTAGGTTTTGGGATCGTGACGGAAAAGGGTCGCCGATCATCTAGTTACCTTTTACCTGTAGCTTGGCCGTGTACCTGACCTCGGCGGCGGGGTTCGCGGCGACGCAGGTATAGTCGCCGGAGTGCTCGGCCGCGAGGTTCGTTATACTGAGGAGGCTCGAGTAAGGATCCAGTTGGGAGACGTTTGCGACGGAGGCCAGATTCGGCGGCAATGGGAAAGGACTTTGGCCGTCTTTTAGCCAGGATATAGTTAGGGGTGGATCACCCGCCGCGACCCCGCACACCGTCCGCGTCCGCATCCCCTCGGATAGTCCCTCTTGGAACGTAAATGGCTCAATAATAGGGGGTACTGGAAAAGGTCAAGAGAGAAGAGAGAACCATACGTGAGAGCGAGAAAAAGATGGCACCAAAAAAAACGCAAGAACCTTTTTTGTACCAGGTACATGTGTTTTTTATATATATATGTATAAATATATACATATATATATATTTATGGTTCATATAGTAGCGGTATGTTTTTATATATTATATATATATATAGACAGTAGTACGTCAATGTATATGTATAGATATATATATAGAATATAATATGTATATATATATACGTAGAATATGTACAATAGAGGCAGTATAGTAACGTAGCAATGTAGAGGAGAGAGAGGGTGGCCCCGCCGCGGACCTGCCCCTGCCGCCCTTAAACACCTTGTACACTTAATTTGGCATCGCACACTCATCCGGCATACGGTCGTTCTCAACGCAAGAGCTAGCATTATGTCGACCCTTTGGAAACTCGTCTGGACGATCACAGTTTCGAGAATGGAGCGAACATTTTCCAAAGAGTCGAAACAAGGATGTAGGGAGAACGGTAGGAGGTGACGGTGGCAGGTCTCGTGCAGGAGGATGAGCCACGCTAAGCGTGAGCCGTCATCGAGTACGCGTCACCAGGTCTCTACGTTCCTGGATGACGTCGGTGGCGTCGTAAGTAAAGATCCGTCTCGAATGAACGCGTAAGAACTGAACGAGCTGTGCGATCCACAGTTTTCATCGTATCCGACACGTCGAAAGCTATTTACAGCGGCTATTGACAGCGCACACACTGGATGTCGCAGTTCGAGAGGAAGCTGATTCAAGAAAATAAATCGGTATACTCGTTCAACGTTTCACCGTCGCGACATGGTTGGGTAGCCGTCGAGACAGCACTTTAAGATCCTCACGCGCTTCATTCTCGAGTGTGGGCAACCGTGTACGCACTCATACGATTCGCACTCTTCCGGATTTCGGGCGGACAGGCGGTCGTCGGGCAAAATTGAAGGGGGCCTAGAGGAGGATTACCATGAACCACAAGCCGCTGCGTGTGCGATACCTCTGCGGCCAGATTACGGGCCACGCACGAGTAGTTGCCGTTGTGATCTGGAGATAAACTTTCAATCATCAGTATGCTATTGTACTGATCCATATTGGTGACAGTGACGCGTTCCGACGGTCCCATCGATCGTCCGTCCTTGAGCCAGGAGATCGACAATGGCAGATCGCCCCTTGTGACCGAGCAGGTCAACGTGGTTCGTTCGCCGAGATGGAGATCACGATCTGCCGTGAATGGGCTAATTTTGGGAGGAACTGGAATAATAACAACAACGACAGCTCGTGAGCCAGAGAAGCATAGACGAAGTGAAACACGTCATCCCAGGAACGTCGTCTGCTCATCGTGGAATCCTGAAATTTTCTCTCTCTTTTTCTCTCCCGTCTTGCGACGCGATCTATTTCAACGATGACGTATTCGTGTTCGCTTCGTCTTTGCCACGAGACGGTGGCTAAAATTATCGGTCTCCAAAAACCGTGGCTCCGTCTTCCAGAAACCTGTAACAATCCTGGAATAGGGGATCGAGTGTCAGGCCTTACCGATCACTGCGACGTCTCCTGATCTCCTCGCGCTGTGTCCTTGCTTGTTCCTCGCCGAACACGTGTACACTCCTGCGTCGCCCTTCTTCTGCACGCTGTTGATCACCAGGGTACCGTCCGGAAGCACCTTCTGACGAAGGTCATCCGGTAGCTCGCGATTCGCCCGCTCCCACTTGATCTCCTCGATGGGGTGTCCTGCGACTGGACATTTTAGACGGAGGGTCTCTCCCGCGACGGCGGTTACCTTCGGAATCAGTCGAATGTATGGAAGACCTAAAACGCAAACGCAGATTAAAATTCTAAATTATGTAGGTCCGTCATACGTGTTCAGATACAGCACTACTAGGTGCAATAAACGTACATATGTGCAACGCAAGATTTGGTTATATAATTTCTACTCGTTAAAAATAAAATATGTCACCATAAACGTTGAGACGAGCAGCGTGAGTGACTTTCCCAGCTCGATTTTCAGCGGTACAGGAATATTGTCCTCCGTCCTCCACCATCACATGGCTGATATTCACATGCGATATGACATCGCCGTGGACCGTCACGTACTGACCAATTACGAACCTTCGAACAAAAATTCTCTTTCAACGAACTCCACTAAAAGACTAATATCTATTTTCGGTATTTCTCCTCGTTCCTGCAATTCGGACGAATATTTTCAATTTTATGAATCATAAATTGCCCCCGTGCGTCGAAAATTTCCAAGTTAATAAACGAAAATCTTTCGAAATTAACGAACAACATCGTTCATAGCGAACGAGTAATATTTTACCTCTGCACTCTGGCGCACGGCAACGGAGATGGTTTTTTAATTATCGCGACGTCGCGATGAATAAATATTCGCGAACGAAGCGAGCTGCTTCAATGAAATTGCTAATTCCACGTACGAACCGTGGAAAACGTTTTTCACGAGGTGGCCAGGCGAAACGGGGCGCGTTTCGCCTCGAGCTACGACCGGATGCTCGACAGCGGACGGTCGCTTCCGTCGCGAAGAAAGGAAATGGCCGACAGAGGGCAGAAGAGACGATAAAACGGTACGGTCGAAGAATCGCAGGACGTCTTTTATGTCGATCGGTCATTTTACCGCGCACGAAAATCTCTAGTGTCATGCTTCCGTGTTCATTCTACTTTTCCATTCGCGGCCGACGTCGTTCCGCTTCGTCGCAATAAATATTTCAGCTTCTTCACTGGATATTGCGCTCGAAATTGAAATCGGTCCCGTGCAGATGTGCCCGCGACCATCACCGTCAGGCGATTGCATTTTAATTGCGAGGCATCGAGCACGCGTTAAAACGATCGTTCGCCAATTTTTCACGACGAGCAATAGCGGGATCGGACATTTTATTTGTTTGTTTTGCCGCGGAGTGGGAATGTGTTTGCGATTGAATTTCTACTTTGAAATTATAGTTGACAATGGCAATTTTTGAAGGATATAGAGGTACAGGAATATGAGAATATAAGAACGTAAGGAAATTGGGATATAAGAATATGACAATATAGGGACATCGGGGTCTCTGGTTACACGAAATATCTATACATTCAAAATTCTAAATTAATTTTCAAACATCACCATTTCATATTATGATGTATTACACTGTTGCTGCTTCCACTGAAGCCATGAAAGTGTTATCACAAATTCCGATTTCCAATCTCCCAAATTTTGATGGCGTCTGGTTACGAACAATTAAACGAAGCTCACCTGCCGTTAGTTGGCAGAGGAAATCCGTCCAACGCCCATGAGACTTGCGGTGTAGGATTCCCAGCAGCGGAGCACTTCAAGGATACCGCAGGACCTGGTTGCAAGGTTTGCTCGATGAACGAGTACAGCAGCATCGGTGGCGCGTCTGCGATGAAAACAGAGGCGAAATATACATTTCCTAGTCGATCCTTTCTTTCTCAACTCCTTCCTTTGTGCCCGCGTTTTTATACGACTTCAAAGAAGCATTTGAAGCGCACACACGTTATGAAAGGAGCAGAGAAATATCGGAGAGAAATAGCAGCGACGAGAGGAACCTCTCTTTTTTTTTACATCCGCAGGTTTCGATCGCGTTATTTCTTTTATCAGCTGAATCCCGTTGGTGGTAGAAAAAAATTAATACGCGATAGGAGCGAAACTTCTCTAAGGAAATACGATGGTAACATGGAATATATTGTTGGAGAACATATTATTATTAGGGAAATTGTTATAGACAGAATTATAATTCTACAGAATAGTTCCAAGCTGTATATTTACATGGATTTTTAGTTTTAACTAAAAAAATAGTATGTTAAATTTGTATGACTCTTGTGTACAATATTATTGTGTATTGTATAATTGTGAAAGTATTTAAGTTGATAAATCGGAGGCAATAGTAGAAGTGGTTGCTTCAAGAAATTTCATTGGAATAAAGTAAAAAGATAGTGGAAATGAATGATCGAAGGGAGGCTATTCGATTCGCACAATGATGGCGGCTCAATCGAATCCATCTCGTTAAGAAGGATACATAGACTCGCGTGGCGTCGCGACGGGGCTATTCGTGGGATATCAACGAAAGTAGAAATCCCTGCAGCCTAGCTGGGACGCAAGAACAAGAGGAAAGAGCGTGAAAGACCACGGGAGATTCTTGATTCTGAAAGCAGCCGCGCATCGCGATAGAAAACGAAAGACAATGGGCTCGCTGCGACGGAAGCGCGGTGAATATTTTTTTCTCTCCCGATGTTTCTATCTCGACGACACGACGAAGGGAAAAGGGGGTTCAGAGGGGGGTATTTTTCACGGGGGGGATGGGAAAAGAGGGATAAGCAGGATGGAAGGAGACGAGGCAACGAAGGTCCAGGAAGATCGAAGCCGGGTTTCTCGGAGGGACGAGGCTCGAGGAGCGAGGGACTTTTCATAATTAAAAGTGTCGATTTCGTCGTCATTAAAAATGCTCGAGCGTCGCGTTACAAAGGACAGTTCCGTCTAGAAGCCGAGAGGATAAAGTAGATAGGAAAGGATAGCCAGAGTGCTTTCGTCTAGGTGAATACGAAGCCTTGGTAGATGGTGCTCGTGGATCCGTGCGGAAATTGATGAATCTCGTCTCGATGCCTTCGAGCGATCGTCAATACGTAGTCGCGAGACCGCGAAAACTCATCCTTCGTTTTCAATAAAACAGAACTACTGCTATTTATACAGCCAGTCTGTCTTGGAAGGAACGCGTATCGGAGAATGTCTGTACGCGAGCGAAACCTTTGAAAATCCGTGAAGCGTACGCTAATTCAAAATATTTCATACATTCGTGCCCACGTCGGAATAAGAGTTTTCAATTCGAGGATTCCACGGTAGAAATTTTTAATTTCGTTCGAAAAATAAAAACACAAAAGCCTTTGCCGTCGGTACATCGTCGAAATGAATTCGCGGAATCGTGAATTTTCATTCAGCCGAGCGGACAAAATACGAGGACGATCCTCGTCCACGGGGCCAAGCCAGAATTTCATAATGCACCATGGCTCATAATTTTCATGAAAACGTAATATTCCATGACCACTTTTTCCTCTGTTGTTAATATACGTAAATTCGTGTTTGGTCTCTTCTTTCGCGACCCCGAACGAACGGAGAAAATTAAAGGAACCACGCCGATGCAAATCGAAGCGGAGAAAATCGCTTTAGAGATTACCTGCGGTCGATCGAAACGCAATTCGTTTCCATTTGGCTACGGCTCCGCGACTCCGACGACTTTTTTTCGTTATTCTCTTGGTATTAGGAGTTCTATCTAGTTCCTTCCTCCTTTTTTATTCCTATCTGCAAGATATCTACATCGGGTATTCGAGTTCGTTAATTCTAATTCGCTGTTTCTCGTTTTGGAGCTTGATTGGATACGTATTAATCTGGCATAGGATATATTATTATACCTTGATAGGTGGACTTTTGGATTGATATGTATACACGTCAGAGTCAACTAATTAACTTGTCATACTTTGTCTAGCTCGACTCACGACACAGTTCAAATGTGATCTTACTAAAATTATACTACTTCTTTACTTAATTTTAATGCTTCAATTTGAAGTTCAAGTTCAGTAATAATTTGCAGTCATCGAATACAAAGTAGACATCATATTCTTGACTTATTTTGATCTCGCAACAGCGAATTTCTGACGCATCCAAATGTGGCAAGGTTAATGTCGAATTCCGTAGGAAATTATCGCGTCGCATCGAGCGATATCGCATTTTGCATTTGTTCGTTGCAAATTGCAACGAATCGGCCTCGTGTCTCCTCTCTCTGGCTGTCGGTATTCTCTGTCCAGAGTACGGTACGTCCTTAGCACGGCACCGCTTGCTCGAATTCCCTTTGACGTAAATTCCGTGCATTACCAACGCTGACGAGCGAGAGACGCTAACTTCATTGTTGTTTCAAAGGCCCTCCTCTAGCTGGTTTCCTCGGCGTCCCTCTCCAACGGGACGTTCCTCTTTCATGCAGCACTCCTCATCCATAGGTGGGCGGTCCAGATATAGGGCAAGCGACCGACAGAGATGCTACGTAGCGGTTACCAAAGAGTATAGGGGGATGATGATGACGGCGATGGTGGTGGAGGTGGCGGTAAAGGTAACCGGGGTATGAGAGGAGTTAAAGCAGCGTAAAAGAAGCCTTCTCCACTTCAAAGCGGAGACCTACCTCTCGAGGTAACGTGCCACGTGGTCGACACGATCTTTTCTCGGTAATCGAGTTCTCCGTAATGCGATCGGTTATGCTGACTACCGATCCCGATGCATTTCCCTGCCTCGATGCGGCGATTCTCGCACTTACAATGTTTCGTGAAGTCGTTTAACAGGTTTGCGGCCCACGTGTATACACGTCAAGTCTAAACTCTATTCTGGTATGTCTTGCAAAATTACCATTGACTATAAAGACTGGAAATTTCAATGAGATGCAACAGAAATTTCATTTAGTTTCCTTTGTATTACCAATAGAACTGCAATAAATTTTGCGAGTGTTTTATGAAAAAAAATTGAATATTCTCTACGGTATATTTCTCGTACAATGTATTTTAACAGAGCCCATTTTGTCCAATATATTTGGTATTTCATAAGAAACCATATTTTTAAAAAATATCACGTTTATAAGTTGCATTATTTTTAATAATAACATTTTCAACAGTGTATCATGAATTTTAAGCTTTTATAAATTCTCCCGCACGTTTCAATAGAAACTTTTAATTATTGAGCCGTCGAATCCTTGTAATTAGGTTTTAATTAAAAGGTAGAGGGAAAGAGGACTTAAGTGAATTTACATTAAAGGAATAACATTTAGTTTAGCCGGTAAAGTTTTATCGGATAGGGGACAATTGGAAAACATTTGTATGGTAATTGTATTACACGAATTCGCACGGGAGCGACAAAGTTTAGAATAGCAGAAAATAAATCTTTGTGAATGACCTAATTTGCTTTGAGCCCGGTCGAAGGTGGGATAGTTCCGAGGAAAAGTGAATTTATACGTATGCATAGATCTATTGAAAAGCCCCTCATCTGCAATTCCGATCGAAACTGCACCGCAACTTTCCATGTAATTTTCCTTTGTGCTGTCGAAGTCAAAATGAAGCCGAGTATGTTGAATTTGGTAATTGAGATCGAACGAATTGAATTGGGTCGGGTCGTATACTCCAGTATCTTCGCGTTCCTGCATTACTAAACAATGTCGTGAACTAATTCTAATTCTCGAAATACTTCCTTTCTGGTATTGCTTATTGCCCTTCAGCAATCGAAGTTTCAGTAACTGGATATTTTGCGTGGCTTCAAATATGGGAAATTTTATGCAGGTTATGATAGTGGAAATTACATTCTACGTGGTATTAAATAATGGAAGTTATAGTTTATATTGTTCCAAGTGAAAATTCTGAAAATATTCTTTTCTATATTTTTACACTTACAAATTTCTGAATTTTTTAAATCTTCAAACTTTCAAATTCTGATTTCCAGTACGAACTTTCCACCACACAATTCAAAGTCGCTACATTTATCCTGTGCATAATGTTTGCTTATCAATATTATGCATATTCAGTTATAAATTTTACAGTAATTTGATGGCAGAATGTGTTCACGATAAAAGGACGTAATAATGAATAATACAATTGTTCAGTATTAAATTAAAATTTGAACTTACCACCCAACTGAAGTTCTGCAGAGGCTTGTGCAGTGTCTCCTTCCGACCGTCTGACGATACATTGATACATTCCACGATCTTCTCTACCGATGCCGTTTAACCTCAATAATTCTGATTGTCTGCCAGTGCCTGGCAGCTGGCGTCCATCCTTGTACCAGGTAACAAAGTGTGGTCCAGCTTGTGGATGTGTGCTGACCTCGCATCTAAATTCTGCATTACCTCCTAAATGGACGCTCAGCAATGGCGGCGTTACTTCGACGTGCAACGGTGCTGTCACGATCAGTCTGGCGATTAATTGTTAAAATGTACAAATTCACCATCAACTTCCACGCCAGAATCTCCCAACCATACAAAAACCGAGTTAAATTACGCGTATTGTAAACTTGTGAAGATTCCAAAGTATTTAACGGAATTACTTATTAACGAGGCGAAGAGAAAATAACTTTCTAACGAGCGATTCGCGTGAATTTCGAAAGTTACCGAATTTCAGCACTGGCTTCTCCACCGGGATTCGCTGCAGAACAACGATAAATTCCGCTGTCTTCTAGTGTTACTGCTTCCAGGGCTAGAACGGACCCTAGCAATCTTGTCCTTGGTCCGGAAAGTACCAGCATCGGCTCTGAACCTGTTTGTGCGTACCATCTGAAAATTGTAATTTAGTCTAGTCACCTGTATGGCACGATTTTCATTAAGTATTTTTATATTATTTTTTCTTGCATTAAAAATCCTTCACGAATCTACACGTCCATGATGCAACTGCAGCAGTATTTTACGCAACGAGTCAAAATAAAGTGACCAGCAATACATCTAAAATTCCCCAGTCTACTCCCCGCAATTTTTGATCAAATGTCATTTACACAGCGCAGCAAATTGCAGTTCGTTCTCGGTTAAAAAAAAAATGGTGTTCGACCCCGGCGAAAATTCTTTTGTGGCGGCGCAGAAAAATACGGTTCTGGCAGTATTCCATTCTGTCCGTCCACGAAAGCCAGCAAAAATTTTCGAACGTTGCGCGGCCAGAGCCTTTAAAGGTAACGCAGTTTGCATGATTGCAAGTTAATGCGCTTCCCTTCTGCCGTGGCGTCCCGATTTTCCCGACCGTTCTCTTCCCGCGCCCCGGCCAGGAATAATTTTTCATCGAAAGGCAGACTAGCCCGCTGGAGCGAAGGGGCGGGCCGCGGGGCAAAACGGGAGCTGCAATTTCGCTGGCTTTCGGGTACGTCGACCTAGAAACGACATCGAGTCGCATCCACCGCGAGCATTTATCCCGGAGATTCCTCGCTTTCTTTTGGCTTCTCAACTTCTTGACAGTTCTCGATCGAGGCACGTTCGAAGGATCTCCCCACCCCTGTATTCCACTTTCACATCCAGATGTTTTTCTTCGTCTTCGCTTCGTTTTGTCATTTTTCCGCATCCTGCTCCTCAACTTTTGTTTGCTTCTCTTCTCTAAATGTAAATCGAGTCGCATGCCTCGAGGAGCCTTAACAGCCTCTGAAAGTATCGGGTTTTCTCCCAAATATTATTCTTCGTGTTGCTACTGATGGGGGTTGTGTAGAAATATTTATAATTATGAATTTGAGAGTTTGGTTAGATAATTTTCTCTCTCTCTTCGCTTCGTTATGCTGTTTTTTTACATTGTGATCATCAATTTTTGTTTGCTTCTCTGTAAATGTAAATCGAGAATGCCTCGAGGAATCTTAACAGTCTCTGAAGGTATCGACTTTTCTTGAAAATATTATTCTTTGTGTTATTACTGACGTGGGTTATGCAGGAATATGTATAAGTATGGACTTGGAAGTGGAAAGGCCATGTAATTTTCTTCGTCTTCATTTCGCTTTGCTGTTTTTCCGTATCCTGCTCATCAACTTTTGTTAGCTTCTCTTCTCTAAATGTAAATTGCGCTGAATGCCTCGAGGAATTTTAAATAACAGGTTGTGTAAGCATCGACTTTTTTTGAAAATATTCTTTGGTGTTCTGCATCGTTTATGTCGAAATTTGTAAAATTACGATTTAAGGGTAAAAGAGATCAAATAGTTCATTATATTTATTTAATCACAATTTAACATCGATTATAAAGCGTATGCATATTCATGGTATAAAAATTCGTAACTAAAAATTTGGGTCAAAAGTTCATATCTAAAAATTTTGTTCGAAATTCTTTTCAAAGAAGTATATTTCAAAATTATTTAAAATAATTGTTTAGTATTTCAAGTAACAATATAAAAGAAAAATTTTGGATTTGTTTCTCATCTTCATGAAGCTACCTCTGAAGTAATACTTCACTTCTCGATCCAACTAACAAGTTCCCAGTTGAAAAGTTGTTAATGGAACGAAGCGGTAAATTAGCGTCGAAAGTCATCGACGAGAAAGGAAAAGTTTCCTCCCTTATTTGGAACAACAACCGAGGTAAAATCTGCGGTGGTCCAAATCTGTTCGAAGCCGTATGTTTCTCTTTAAAATTGAAGCGGAGCAAACGATATGCGTTACCTCATCGATTTCAGAACCAACATGTACTTTCATTTACAAACAACCTATAATTATTAGTAAATTGGTAGAAGTTCGTAGTCTGAAACCACTAGGATCTGACGACCACATTCACCGCTATACAAATTTGGAGCGTGACTAATCACGTGGGACACGCTTGCCTATACATTATTTCCACGACTTCATCGAACGTGATTTTTGCGAATCACTTGATTTTTGCAGAATACACTTTGGTTATTAGTGCATCGCTACTGTGCATAGGTCAATAGATGACCGTCAATAATACAGAGAGGTAAACTTCCTCTGTTTTCTGGTCTGACCGATGTGAATGATTGATGTAACCAGTTGCCTGATCCAAGCTAACCCAAATCCAATTGACATGAAAAGTAATCACATCCACTTTTGCCAAAAGTACAAAGCTTTTTGGTTTGATCAAACGCAGCTGCATTTCAGTATCCTGCTCTTGTGGTGACACAAGTAAACAGTAAATTCTCATCGAGATGTTCCTTGATGCGTAGGTGGAATCGTGACTACAGTAAAAGAAGGTGTCCGGAAGCTCGGGTAAGGAAAAGGCTGCAAAGTGGAAGACTTCTAGTAGACCTGCAGCGACATAGAGAGCTTCCGATTGTGCTCCGTTCGTGATGCTTCACGTTCGAGTGCTCCCACTTTTCCTCGATCAAAGTCGCGCCCAGTCCTTATTCCTTTACTTACCTTCCACCTCGAATATTTCTGTCTTCCATCTTCTCCTTGGCTTCCCTTCCCTCGACCGTTCTTCCCCTATGCTTTCCCCGTTTTCATCCTTTCTGGATGCGTCCGAAAAACGCTAGTAATTTTCTTTCACAAAGAAACCGCACGAATTAGAGAACACGATGTCTTCCCGTATCTTCTCGTGATTGACTTTTGCCGGCGTCATAGTGCTTCACCGAACGATAATCGCGCGAGCTCTTCTTCCTGAACTTCAAACGCGGATGTACCGTTTCGACTGAAACGTGTGAACCTTGTCAGCGTTCTTCGGTTTTGAAGTTTGGAAGATTAGACATTTTAAACCACGAAATCTGAGAATTTGGTAATTTGGGGATTTAGGGATAGAGAAGGATTCCAGAATATGGGGATTTGGGGATATTGGGATTTGGGGATATTAAATATTGGAGATTTTGGAGATTTTAAAGGACTGGAAAATTAAAAAATTCAATCATCCAAAAATCTTGAAGTTAGAAACATAATTCACAAATTCTTGAAAGCAAAGTTGAAATCAAGTAACAGATCATTCTCCTCCTAGATACTTCCACCCACAAAGAAACTCTGCCACATATTGAAACGTATTCGATGCCACTTGTATAGCCATTTATTAACCATCTAGGTGAACGTATTAGATCTCTTCGTGATGTATCGTCGCGCGTTATATTTCCACATCCAAGGATAAATTGTGGTGGTGATTACGTTCGGCGTGGCCTCGAACATAGTTACTCGAATGATCGCGACATTTATATCGTTAGGGAAACTGCTATTTCCCGGGATATCGAGTTTTCTCGGCGAACACTCAATTTGCCCGAATTTCACGTTTCCGTAAACGGCCGCGCCAGTTCGATTTCGCCGCTTTGAACTCGCCATCGTTTTGCCCGGCAATTACCCCGTTAAATTCATTTACATCGTTTGCAATAATAATTGCGCGGAATTTATCAACAAACAGGGATATTGGTTTTCGATTACGTGCAATTATTTCGACGATTATTTGGCCGTTCATATAATAATCCGTTCAATTTGTATTCGCCAGTCAGTTGATTAGCCGGGTTGCCGGATAAAAGTAGCAGAGATACCTTGGTCCGAAGCCGTTCGACGTCCGACCGGATTGCCATAATTAATCTTCGTGATTGAAACTCACCGATATTCGGGAGTAGGACAGGCCTGTGCCACGCAGACTAACGACGTTGATTCATCTTGCGCGACGTGAACGACCCCGGAGTTTTCAAGAATCACCGGAGGCATCACCCCTCTGTGATCTACAACCGAAAGAACAGATCGAGGTAGTCGGCTTAACGAGTCCGGCAAAAAGTCACCGATTTTTTGTCGTTAGGGAAAGTGCAGTCGATAGACTTCAACTACTACCTGCTATCCTGACGTTCGCCATGGAACTGACGACCACCTGTCTGGTGAGACGATGCATCGTTCGACATCTGTAGCCGTGTATCTGATCGCTGAACTCGAGACTGTGCACCAGCAACTCGCCCGTGGGCAGCAGGTGAAATTTTCCATCTGGAACAATCGTCATCGTTTATTAGTCATTTTATTCATCGACGTTATAAAACTTGTGTTATTTTACCTCTTTGAAGATACTTTTAACGTTGATAGTAATTCTAAGACATGTATGTGTTATATTTTGTCATGTGTATACTTATTTACGTCCATCTATTTTTTAAC
Organism: Megachile lagopoda; assembly: GCA_036983795.1. Classification (NCBI taxonomy): domain Eukaryota; kingdom Metazoa; phylum Arthropoda; class Insecta; order Hymenoptera; family Megachilidae; genus Megachile; species Megachile lagopoda. The sequence goes on along the minus strand of CM072790.1, from coordinate 13,133,240 downwards.
TTCATTTTCAAAGTGAGTCTTTTAAAAGTTCATACTTAAATTAAAGGTGGACTTTTGAACCTGCGCTGTTTACGTCAAAGTCATATTTTTTTACGTTCTCGCGTAGATTAATGAATCACCGAAGGGACTGCTTAATTATTAAAGTTGTCGCTAAACGAAAGATCTAGAGCAGAACTTTCGCTGAACCGTGTACTGCTGATAACGAGAATAAAGTTTGGATCAGGGTTCACGAGAACATAGCTTACATCGCCGAGTTCCCGTCACCGGAACAGGAGCAACTTTCTCCTGAAACGTTCAATCATCGACAACAAAATGGAGAGCACTATCGCTAGCATAGAATGCGATTACTTCGTACAACCTCTGTAGAGCGAGCTTCCCATTGGAACTATGCTTCAATCACATTTGGGGTCAATTTTTGGGGTCAAAGTTCAAGAACTTTTGGGGATTTAAAGATTAGAAGGTTCATTTAAAAATACCTCTGTAGATTAATAAATTTTTCAATCGTTGTCTAAACTCGTCATTATTGAAAGTGATAAAGACATCAGTACGACAGGTGAATTATTAAAACAAGCATGCTGAACGCGACAGGAGACCGTTCAAACAGCGGAGATAACGCGAAATTTCCTAAACTCTGTGTGTTATTCATATCTGGTGTCCCGTGCAATAATTGGCCTCGACATTTTCCAATAAACCGAGACGGGTTTCAGAATTATCTTTAATAACACGAAACCACCGACACGATATTTCGTCCCTGCCGAACGAACGGTTCCACCGTTACGATAATTATGCTAATTCCGGGATTTCCAGCGACCTGTTCTGGATGACACGGAGATACAATCTCTTCGTTCTTGCCCGGCTTAAACTCGTGCTCGTTCCTTAGATAAGCTCGAGCAACGTTAATGACCGTAGTTATCCTAAACATTCGCAGTCGTTTCGCGAAACCCATCCTCCAGAAATCTTTAACGTAGTTCGCGAATACATGATTATCTTGCACGAGAAAAGTCTTACCGCCAGCTTCCATTTACCTTTTTCCTCTCGGCTCTTTCTGATATTTCACTTTCTTACTACTTCCCCCTCTTTCTGCTTCGTTTCATTTTAATTTCGTTTCTTATCTACTTCCGTGACTCTACTCGTTCCCGATGTAGCTATCGGCTCTTTCTCTTCCTCTTTTATTCTTAATCGCCCTATTTCTTGCTCAGTTTCCTGCGACGAGCGGTTTGTTCAACTTTACAGTTTTTAAATTGCCGACTCGGTGAATGTTCGATTTGGATCGTTGCAAATTGGCTCGGAACGTTTCGAGTAGAGTTGAATCGTTTTTAGATGGTTATAAGTTAGCTCAAATCTCAAATTTCAGATTTCAGATGCAAATCTCGCATCTCCACAAATTCAAATAGACTCAGATTAAGTCCACTTATATCGTCACAATCTCATTGATCCAAATTGATTTAAATCATCACAATGTCCAAACCTAAATGAACCCAGATGAAATTACTGCAAAATCGGTCCAAACCAAATCATGCAAAATCACTAAATGAACAGATCACATATTTTGACTTTGTCACAACTAAACACCCTTCCCTTTTCCTTCATCCACCGAATTTTGATTTCGTACGAGAACAAGAATTTATTAATTTAACGCAAACTGACCCATTCTTGCTTCCTATAACCCTCATATGCCTGTTCTCCCTGTTCACTTCCACTCACCCCATAAGTTTGCCAGCGATTTTCCGTATCGGCAATTTCCTTTAGCCCTTTGTTTCTGGTCTTCCACCTGTTTTGGCCGGAAGTTCTTTTTGTGCTCGTCACGGTAAAGCCACGTTAGCGAGCGTCGCTATCTACACACCGTTCACGTTTATTGTGTCTACGTGTTAAAGCACATTCGGCCAGGAGACATTAGCACAGCTAAGACCGGCTGAGATAAGCAGCCCTCCTAAATAGCGATTGTCGGCCAAGTCAGCCGGCTTGGATGGGTTATGTAGTTTCGGTATTACACTCGATGCTACTACCTATGCCTGCCTGCTCGGATCTATTCAAGGTAGATAGGCCACGTATGTACGCTATGTACCGGCGTACCTACGTGCACATATGTGCCGGCCGCCTGTGTGTACATACACGTGTATGTACGCGAAAGGGGAACCGTAAGTGACTACCTCGAATTACGTGCAGTCTGACCATGGAGCTATTAGTAAGATGGATATGTTACGCTCACAGAAATATAGCGGGGCTGAAAGTGAACAAAGGCGTCGTGCAATATTGTTGCCGGTCGTCCAAGGAATCCATGAAACTTTGACCGATGCTCGACCGTGCTTGGTTAACCGTCCGACGAACGTGCGGCTTCAAAATTGCTGGAAATCCTGGATATTCCTACGGGAATATTCGAGCGTGAATTTATAATATCACAATGAAATATATTTTTACGCTCCGCGATGAACGCTGGAAAACGTATGCGTTCCGTTTATACATTTTTCCATGATTCAGAATTTTTTATTCACGTTCGAACGGGGAACATTTTGCGCGAGAATGTTCTCTGGATTTTGCACGGGGAGCAGAAATATTTGGTATACGGTATCATTTCAACCTATAAATTTACATTGAGTGTGTGTTGTGTCGAGATATTTACTGATCATGTCCCTATATTTCTATATTCCAACATTTCCATATCCCAGCATTCATATATCTCGAAATCGCTATATTTCAAAATTTCTATATCCCAAAATCTATATGTCTCGAAACTATATCTCGAAATTCCTATATTCTGAAATTTCCATATGTCGACATTCCTATATTCTGAAATCCTATATCCGCAATATCTATATCTCAAAATTCTTGTAATCCGAAATTCCTATATCTCGAAATTCTTGTACCCCAAAATCCTTATTCCCCGAATATCTTATGTCCCGAAATCCCTATACCCCGTTTCTATATTTCGACATCCTCATTTCCCAAAATTTCTATATCTCAAAAACCTTGATATCTCTAAATCGCCATATTCCTAGACGATCATATTTCCCCACAGAATTGAAACCACAACTGTCCAAGAGTTAAAAATGTAATTCATGTAACAACAATGGTCCGCAATTATATTGTCGTTAAAATTCCATAGTTTCACTGACTCATTCAGAAGACGCATTCTATAGAAGACGTTTGGAGTGAAAGGGTTAAACAATGTCCAGCTAGCAGCGTAATTACAAAGACGATTCAATCGAAGCGTTCTCGCGTGAACAATTAAAAACTCTCGGTCGTTTGTCGCGACTGTTTTGAGCAAATATGAACAATATAGAAATTCTTGTAAAGTAAACGAAAGAACAGATTCGGGACGTGAGGTCGTGTATGTGTGGAACGTCGGACACGAGAATTACGAGCTGATACATATAGGTGGGTAAATGTGGTGGATATACAGTCAGAATCATAAATGAATACGGGGAATTATCGTTAAGAATAATTGATTAACGCAGAACATCCTCTATCGATTAAATTCACTTCGCAGCCCTCGGATATCTGGATTTAGTGGAGTATTTGTGGAAGGTTTGTTATCTGAGATTATACAATGAGCAAAGATAATCTTGCAGCTATAGCACTGCAAATACAGGGTAATACACTTTTCTATATAAGTACATAATTCTATATATGAGACACTAGCTAAATTTAGTGACGATGATCAAATTGTTATTCATAGAATATTAGAAACACCTGCATGTAACTGAATCTATTATCAAGTATGTAAGGAAACATATGTCACAAATTGTGCAAAGTGTGCACTCAGTTTTGTCGCAGACTGTACGATATTTCTTTCGATTTGTATCAAGAGTTTCATGATTCCGATCAGAAAATGAAGTTTCCATCTAGCGACCTTAAACGAGAAAGAACGGAAAAGACAAAAGAAATTGCCGAAATTTAATTTCCCTTAGGCAACCAGTACGCTGAACACGTATTCCTTTCAATCGAAATCATACCAGAGGGTTTATATTGGATTTGCTGTCTTCTCGTTGGACACCGATTATGTGGTTACATAGTGTACTACATTTCCCATATGAAACATTTCAATTCTTTTATTATATGTTATATTGCCACGTGTTATACTTCGTTATATTTCCACGGGGCGGAAGACAATAAATTACCAAGCGTTACATCAGCGTACATTGCTACGCATTCATGGGTGTTCCCTCGCGTTATATCGCCATAATATATCAATCCAAGAATTTATTATCTGCTCATCCTCATCTGTGCCACATAACGAGAATTCATCCATATATACTGTCAAGTTATAATTTTTTCCTCATGATTTTATTTCCTCATAAAAATATTTCAAATCCTCATTTAAGATACAAAAACGAAAAAGGACTTGTAGAATTTATACTAAAAGACCACTCGTGTAATGTACGATAGGATGGGTATAATTTTCTACCTGATGAAACTTTTTATCTCGAACAATAATTCCGAAAGCATCGTCCCGAGAATCTCACATAAGGAGTTGAATAGCTGCGAGACGTCGTAAATCTAAGACGATGAAGACAATATCCTTGACAGGTTGATCTGTGACCTCTTATTCCGCGTTTGCCACCGGTCTTTACTTCTCCAACTTCGCCAACTACACGCTCCTCATTGCCTCTATTCCATCGGATACATACTTTACTTCCACTTCAACATCGAGTATGTATTCCACGGATTCGCGGGACGGTTACGTACGCGAAATTCAATAACCATAATGTATCATAAATTTACGACGTCGAAACTGCTGTTACTTTTGACAGATGTTGATCTATGGCGTAGAACCGATCTCACTAATTCTTGCTCAGCTGCGGATTCCTTCCAACGGATCCTGACCTCAACACACTGTTATCATAAACCAGACACGAGTCTGTTGATGATAGTGCCACGGAGACTTAGTAATGAGTTCGCCTGCGACAACCACGGCGTGACATAAATCTCGCCCGATGAAGACAGCATACTTGACACTGGTTTGATCTGTGGTCGCACCTTCCACACTTGTCACAACGCCGTATTCCATCATTCCTTGCTTCTACGTGCTACGGGCTTCAAATTGCTGCTCCCATTTTCGAAGTACAGAAATCGGCGAAGTGTAGAATCGGAGCATTTGTAAATTGAGGAACTTGGATGATCAGCATTTGAAAGTTTGAGAATTAGGAACATTTGGAAATATGCAGATATTTGGGAATATTTGGATATGCGGAAATTTGAGAGCCTAGCAATTTGGAAAATTGAAAGCTCCGAAATTTGGAAAATTGGGATATTGAAAAATTGAAAAACTGAACAATTGAATAATTGAATAATTGAATAATCGAGTAATTGAATAATTGAATAATTGAATAATTGAATAATTGAATAATTGAACAATTGAAAAATTGAAATTAGATAATTACAATATGCCCACAATAAGAACCTCCCAGAAATTGTAGCAGTGTCTAATATCGTATCTGCATGTTTCTGACTCCTCTCCCTTTGTCTCGTCGAGCCGACAAATTTGATAATTGTACCGGGCCGTCAGGAGGAACATATTCATTGGCGATAACGGGCAAAAGAAAAAATACAGGTCTGGCTTCTATCCAACAGGGCTATTGTCGTTCGGTTTTCGAGAGAGAAACGGCGGACCGGCGTAACTTTTATGCGACCGTACAAAAAGACGCCGTAAAAACGCACACCTCTCTCGACGCGAAGATATTGGTGCACCGTGAACCGCCGCTGTTATCGCGCGAGACATAAAATTCGCCCTGTGTACCGCTGTTTTAGCGGACCCGCGCCTTTCTGCTCGGCTTTTGAATTAAGCTTCTGTACCTTCGCTTCCTACCTTCGTCCGTGCTTCTCGTTAGCATTTTTTTTACAGTATCGTCCGCGTTACTAATTGTGGTTCCTTCAATGTAAAAATCTCTGAAACGAATCTCTGAAGAAATTACATCCATCAAAATTCTGTGCACTCGTCGTTCGGCTTTCGTCTTCTTGGGAATTATCCTTTGATTTATTTTCATCTCGTGTTAGGTGATTACTGGAGACTTGTAAAGCTATTTGTAAATTAGGTACTTTGTAGTGTATGGTAAATTGGGGTTGACTTTAGATGCGAAAATAAGTGATGCAGAACAATGGTTATTAATAACTGGAACATTTATTGATGAATAACAGTAGAATGTGTAATGTGTGATTTGTATTGTACTGTAATTTGTGTTCTCAATCTCTGTATTTACATTGCGATCATATATCCATTTTCCCTGTGGCAAGCACCGTGTTAACCATCCAATTAACAAAGAAGTCGAAGTTATGTTCCGCGCTGCAAATTAGTTTACGAACATCGACAAAAATGGTGTGACTGAATTTTCCCAGAAGCGAAACAAACAAACCGAACATTCTTTAATTATTTTCGGAACCAGCCGATCCCGTAGTAAAATTTAATGATCGAAGAAAGTTAGGTAGAATTTTCCGTAACAAATCCGCAAGTAATAATTACGTAGCAGAAGAACGGAGATCGCGGAAAAGGGATCGCAAGATCATTCTCAAACGGCATTAACAACGCCGCGTCGCGTCCAATTAAAAGGATTACTAATTAAGCTTACTAATTAATAGGGCGACTTGGCGTGATATTACGTTTTAATTACCGAGTATCATCTTTTTCAATCCGTGTCCCGGTGCAAAAGCAAGCCGGCCGGCGTTCTTAAATCTAATTAATTTCTACGACTATTAATGAGTCCGGCAGCACCCTCCGTTACGAGGTCGATGTCCTCGACAATCCCGACCTACGCTAACGTCGCGGGAAGGTGATGCAAGATTATTGTGGATATTAAATTTCAGTGTAGCGGCCGGCTACACCCCGTTGCCGGATATTAAATTTTAGTCCCGGTAAGCAATGCCGCACCGGCATAATACTTCGTGCTAACCTCCACCTACGTGAAAATCGCCCCTGCCCAATCCCGTCTGCCCTACGCTCCATGGCCGTATAATTCTTCGTGCTGTGCACCTATCGGTCGTGTTACTGCATCTGCGCCCCTGGAATGTCCCTTGGGCTTTTATTGCCGTCTCCTACCACGTGAACCGGCCCCCCGGAATATTACATTTTGGTAGATAGGCAAAATTATCGATTATACGATAGCGCACCGCTTTTCACGTGGAATAATAGCGTTCGAGCTGGGACACCGGCGACCTGGTTATTAGCCGTGCATACTCTTTCTCCAATACGTTTTTCCTCGTGTGCTTCAACGCCGTTACTATGCCAGACTTTTATTTTTGCGATATTGATTTTCACAAATTTTCAACCTTGTGCACTTTTTATAGTTTAATGTCGTTATCGTGGGATGTTGCGAGTTTTTGTAGGAATACAGCAGAAGAGTTGTGTTTGTTTAGTTTCTTAGGGTAATATCAAGATTTTTGGAACTTTTAATTTTTAAGTTTCAGTTTTCAAATTTTTGAGTATTCAGACTTCCAAATTCTCGAACCCCTAAACTTCTAAATCCTGAAATTATCAAATTTTCGGATTTCCAAGTTCCTGAATGACCAAATTCCCCAATCCCTAAAATTTGAAATGACCAAATTCCTGTTCCCAAGTTCCCAAATCCCAAAATCTCTAATTCCCGAAATTATCAATCACCCAAATTCCCAAGTTTTCACTTTCCTAAATTCCCAAATTCCCAAATCTCTAAATCCCTAAATTCCGAAATGACCAATCCCCCAAATTCCCAAGTTTCCATTTCATCACCCAAATTTCCAAATTCCAAAATCCATAAATCCCCAAATCTCTAAACTCCGAAATGACCAATCCCCTAAATTTGCAATTTCGCAAAGTCCCTTAATTGCAGGATACCGAAAAGTATGGTGAAAGAATGTCTTACCTCCTTGTAGCGAAGGATAAATGTAAAACGATGGTTCCTGCAGCCAGGATACTACTCGTACCAAATCCTTGACGAAGCTAGGAACGACGCATCGTAACACTGCGGTGCATCCCCTCGAAGCACCCCCGATCACTTCCACGTCGACTTTATACGCTTGAGCCACCACTGTGAACACACAAACATTCTGGTCACTTCAATTCTTAATTATATCGATTAGATTATAATTAACGAGGATTGACACGGTTTCAATCGAACCATTTCAAGCTTTCATATAAATAGTTCTCTGCTTGAAGTAATTATTCAAAACCTCAGATATGACTATTCTATGTATATTTTAAACTTTAAAACCGTCTCGAATTCTTGAATAATTAATATCTATTATTAATTGAAAGTCTAGAAAGTTTCTAGAAACACAAATATAATTGTACTATAAATACCATTCACTCACGTTCGAATTACGGATCGAGTTGTAAATACGTCTCGACATCATGTGTCATTTATGTAAGACAGTTTACTGTCAATAGTTCTAAAATAGTAGACGAATAAATTTTAAATGTCAAGTTTACCGACCAAACATTACAGTTCATATTTACTATTGACAAATTTCATCCTTCAATTATGTTGTTTACTGTTTAATCAGTCCCTCAGTCAATTCCACATTAAAGCAAATATAATCAGCCATTACATCCGTCTCTTTGAACTAATTGAAATTGATATTGCATCACTATTGACGTATAAGCAGTGGCTATTAATGCATATGCAGCTGATGATTTTCAAGCGATATCTTCAAATGAACGGGGGTACACAATTTTGAAAAGTCTTTAAGATGTTATGGCATCGATCGTAGAATAAGATGATAATTTTATTAAAAAAGATAAACTGTAATTCGGTGAAATTTGTTCATACCCAACGTTGTTTTTGAGAAATTTAAGCATGAAGATTCATTATAAATATTTGTAAAAAAGTTGACGATCAATATCGATAAAAAATTCATGGCGCATAAAATGACAATATTAATAAATTTTAAGTTAGTTAATAATTATTAATATATACGTTTCAATTGCATTAACAATTATTAATCTTCATAATATTATTGACATTAATATACATAAATTAACTGTAATTAATTAATAACTAAACACAACCTAGCAGATTATAATTAAATTAACCCAAGCAAATTGCCATCTCTTGCCATAAACAAACTCCACTACAAACCCCCAGAAACTGATCATCTTCCCGCGAGTGAAACCTTAATTAACATGAATTATAAAGTACATGAAATATTAATGAGGGAGAAGACGCCCGAAAGAAAGCAGAAGGGAGCTGTTCTTTTATTCGGTTTTTATCCACGAAATAAAAAGCGGTATTTTTGAAACGCCATAAACGTGCTTCCCGGTGGTGTTACGCGTCACCGCATTACCAACGGAGGGTTAAGGGGAGTCTTTAACGAGAACCAGGGAGCAACATTAATTCAAACTTTCGACCTGCTCGACATGGCTATCCGGATAGTCCCGCAGAACGATAGTTCACAGTGACGGTAATTAAAACGCGTTCTACGCAATTTGCCGTAGAGTGCGGGCAACCACGCGCGCGTCGCTTTTCCATCGGTTCACACGTGTACACGCACTCGCCTACGCGTTTGCACACGCACTTATACACCCACACGCGTACACATTAACCGACGATTACACGCACGTACAGTCGAGAGCAAATTTGCCTTCCCTGGCGAAAAGATGGCAATCAAAAAGAGCTTGCATTCGATTTTTTAGACTTTGAAGGATTTTAAGGAATTTTTTTAGAAATCCTAACAGATTTTTAGCGATATTTAGGGAATATTTGGGGAATTTTAAGGATATTTGGGATTTGACATTTTAGGGATGGGTTAACTTGGAGATGTTGGAGGTTGGTGATTTACGGATATGGGAATCTAGGGATTTTTCGAAGTACGAGCTTTGTGGGATGTAGGAAAAGGGGTGGTTTAGGTTTAACAGTTTGGAGATGTAGGGGTTTGGTGATCTATGCATCTGGGAATGTAGGGATTTTGGGACTAGGAACTTTCTAGGTTGTAGAAATTTATATATGGAATTTGAGGATTTGGGGATTTGGAAATGTACTTTGGGAACTAGGAATTTCAAGGCCTAGGAATTTAGGGACATAGCTATTTAGGGACTTCCATATGTGGAGATTTGTGAATATGTGAATCTAGAGATTTGGGAGTTAAGAATTTAGAGCTACAGAAATTTCAGTATAGAAATTTGTGAATTTAGGAATTTGAGGATACAGGTATTTGCAGATCTATGGATATACAAACCTAGGCATTTGGAAGTCTATAAATTTGGGAGTGTAACAATTTGGAGATGAAATTTGGGAATATGGGAATTTGTAAATCTAGCTCACTTGTGATCTAAAAATTTTAGAAACTTGAGAAACTTGAGAGACTTGAAAAATTTGTGAAATTTGAGAAATTAAGAACCTCATAATTTTCAAGTACAGTTTTCAGTAATTTGGAACTTCAGTGTCGAAAAAGTTTCAAAACTTGAAAAGTTGTAAAATTTCAATACTTTTAAGATTTGGAAATTTGCAGAACTTAAAAGTTGTAAACCTTGAAAATGAACAAATTTGCGAATTGTCAGCTTATCAGATTTGCATATACGTAAATCGTTATCCAACGTAAGCCTACGTTGCATCCGAGTGTACTATCGGGCAGTTTCACGCACGCACGATCACAGTGACAGGAAAGCAGACACGTATGTAGCTTTATGTACAGGGTGTCATGTCGACGTTACTCGTCGTCGACAACCCGGGTGAATCTCGACGTCGGCGTCGGGGAAGCGGCGAGGCGTGAGGCGACGCGAGCGTAACGAACGCCTCGTCCTCGACGTCTGTCGGTCGTTTTTCTCCTTTCCTTTTTTGTTTCTACCGTCGCCCAGCCGCTCGAGAGCCACTATACTCTTCCGGAGATTTTATTTACGTGGAAATTCCAAGGGCGACGGCCAGCTGCCAGCGACGCTGCAGTCTGACACGCCGACGTCGCGACGCCGACGAAGACTCTCCCGTGTTCTGCTTCGTAACGCTGAATTTCTTCTCCCTTGCCATCTTTCACCGGCTAACCGTCGACCACCATTCGGCTTCCTCTGCTTTATTCCTCTCCGTTTATTTCCCTGTTATCTGCCCGAATATGTTAACCCTTTCAACCCCTATGCACGTTAATGCACGTCACATTTATTTTATCTCCAATTCGAAATTCATTGTCAACCCTTTTTTTACGTTTGCACTCTTCTTTCACGTTTGCGAGGTCTCACACTTACAGTTTAATACAAGTTGGAGTATTTTTTTGAATCTATGGTTTTATTTGTGTGATGTATCAACACATTGAAACAGTAGTGACAATTGATAATGCAAAGACAACGGTAAACGAATAATTGAAAGTCTTCGACTAAAAAGTTCTACATTTACTGACTGTCAATAATGTCAAGTGCAAAGGGTTAATGTATGTAGAGGGTTATATAGGGGGTATGTAAAGGGTTAAGGTATATTAGTGAATTATATGAACACTTTTAGTATCAAATTCAGGATTATTAATCCTCTATAGAGAATGTTTGGTTGGAGAGGGTTGATCAAGGTGGTTAAAATGGCTTTTGAATGTAACTGAATGCAGATGGTAATGATGTTTAAATATTCGTGAAATTTCAAAGGCGAAAGATAATTGCATTTACATTTGTAATATTTAATATGGGAGAGTAAATTTGATTTAATTCAGAAAATTAAAGTCACGAACATCCACACAGCGATTAAAATAATTTGATAACCTGGCGACAGTAATTTTAGAAATTTGCAAATCTCATAATTTGTTTTAATCTTCTACAAATATATTTGGTAATTAGAGAATTCAAGATTTTAATAATTAAGTAATGTAAGAATTTAAATATTTAAAAATTTTGAAATATCAGAACCTCTTTTAGTTTTAAATTTTGGCGCCTTAACCTAAAAGAGAATATCTTAATTGATCGTGACACCGAAAGCCAGCTGATTTTGATGAATCGTAGCAGAAACCAGAACGAATTTCCATTCGATTTAACTCTTGATTTTAGATTATCGAATTTGCAGAACGTTACTCGAGTTCTAGATAGTCTGGAAGCTTTCAGAACGTTCGAGAACTAACGCAGAAAGCAATTTATCATATTTCTATGATAGTTAGAAGTCCCTCGATATTCTAGTCTGTCGGTGTTTTAAAAGTTTTCAAACTTGCAATCCTTTCGGAGTCATCTAGCTCCTCGGTTTACTCCAGATCTTTGAACGCTTTTCGATTCACTTCGAACCTTTATATCAAATTGCTTGAAAGCATGCGAGAAAAGTGAACGCCAACCAGTCAGATATAAGAACTTTCCACTTAAAACTTCTTTACATTCTATATGAAACGTTATAAATTACTGAGTTTGTGATTTCCCAAATATAAAAATTTTCAAATTATTACATTTCTAAATTAGCAGATGTTTAGGTTACCAAATACTTATATTATCACATTTCTAGATAACCAAATTCCTAAATAACCAAATCTCTAAATTTCTACCTATAAAACATCCCCAATAACATCACTGTCTCCATCGTCCTCCCCATCCGAACCACTGCTCATCCCTTAACCTTCCCATCCCCACCTAACAACAATCATCCACCGTTCCTGCGTCCGCTAACCTCAAACCTAAATCAATCCAAAGCTTGTACCCAAAGCAACTCCCACGTATTAAAATAAAAACGACGTCCATTAACCGCGACGCAAAATGGTGGCGGAAAATGTTTTCGAACAGCGCCGGTTGAGGATAACAACGACCGTGGAAGATGTTTCGTCGTTTCTGGAAGCACGCGCTGTCGGCACGCTCTTAATCGTGGCGAAAGAAAAATGCATCGTTCTCCGGCGGAAACGCTCAACAGGAACAAATCCCGGCGAAATGGGGTGAAACAGAATCGCGATGCTTTCTCGCCGCTGAATTTCCCTCGTCTCGCGACGAATCAGCTTGCAATGGGCCGAGAAAACTTCGACTCGGACCAGCGGAGCCACACCGGGATAGAAATTTCTTTCGTTAAACCGAAAGCAGGAAGTAAAGTTTTAATTAACGGCCACACGTCCGGGCCAGAACTTTATAGCCGCGAGGGAGTAGTTGGCAATCCTGAAAGCGTCGGGTCGACCTCGCAGCTGCCACGGATTTGCATTCAGATTGCATTTTTTTTTTTTAAGAGGTAATTACACCGGGCTTCGCGCGATGCCCGCCATAGAAGCACCGGTCTCGTCTCATCTGCATCCGGCCAGCTTTAAAACATCCTTCGTCAGGACTCGCTTAGATTTCCCTTTCTTCGTACAGAAACATTACTAGCTTGCTTTCTAACCGCTTTAATTGCTCCTTCTTTTATCTCCATGCTTCTGTATCGTTGTTATCGACTTTTTAATTGCTCCTGTTATCTTGACGGGTGTCCGAACATCTGGATTGACAAGTATATGCATAGCATAGCTCCTACTATTTTCATGAGAAATGACAACTTGAAATACAGCACAACGTGCAAGGGTTGCATCGATAAAAAATTAACAATTGTTTAACGTCAACCGGAAATAAATATTTGAAGAGTATACGCATCTAACGTAATTAGCTGATAAAGAGATCGTAGTTATTGATGATATATTTGAGACCTTTCAAATCCTCAAGTCATCACATATAGATATTGAGATTCAAGTTGGTGAAAATGTTCGAGGTCTCCAGACACAAAGTACAAAATAGTACTTCAGTACTTGGTAGTCAGTACATGATTTAAATGCATACTTGAAGGATTAACTTCCTTACCTGCTCTGACCTGCACATCACGACTGAGCACTCTGCCAACGGAATTGCTCGCGACGCATCTATAGGCAGCGCTGTGCACATCCTGTCGGAAGGCTGCCGCCGGAAACGGCAAAAGGACCAACGTGCCGTTCCTGAGCACCCTTCGAACTCCCGATACGTCGTTCACCGGATGTCCGTCCGCGGTCGACCAATCGATGTTGGGCGGTGGACTTCCCGTTGCCGTACAGTCCAGCCAGGCTCCGCTCGAATTTGAAAATTCCACCCTCGACGGTGGCTCGATGACGAAACTGGGTCCCCGTAAATGTGCGTCGAACCCGTGACCGCCCGCGGATGTCACCGCCGCGACTGCACCTGCGAACAAAACGAACGGTCAACGCTGGAAAATTCGCATAAATCTGTCCGACTGATTGCGGAAAAACGACGGGTCCCCGTCGCAATCGTTGCTCGTCGACACGCGCGACAGTTTAATTGCGCTAACCATAAATCTCGTTCCTCCATTTTTGCATATTTCGCGTCGAACTTGATAAAATGCACGCTCGGGGAAACGCCGCCTCGTTCCATTCTTCACATTTTTTTTTTTTTTGACGCGTCTTTCGCTTTGACGATTATTGAATCAGTCGAAGCTTTTTGTATTAAATTTATTTTATAGAGTTTCATGTTCCACCGCGGTTGTTTGCTATCGGTAGAGTCTTGTTTCACATATTGCTGGTAACTCGAAACGGCTCGGTACGCCCGGAAATTTCGTTTTAATTGTTGGTAAATTGTCGGATAAATATGTCGGTCGAAAATATTTCCATGTTAACATTACAAATGGATTTAACTGTTTTTGAGATGAACATATTCCATTTCGAAACAAGTACTTTGTAAAAGGTATACAATTATTTTTTAAATGACCTAGCACTATGGTACTTACAGGTACCTGATACGTAACTGACTATACCTATAAGAACAAATGAGTGCTTTTGTCAAACCTGATAATAATGAGTAATATTTGAAACTTTCTAGCAGTCAATTACTAACGTGTGTATCTGACTGTACCTACATGTACATCCGAGGTACTTGTATCAAATATAAATGATAGCGAGCAATTTTTGAAAGCGCCCAGTAAATTAATCCTTATAGGTGTACGTGACTGTACCTACGTTGTACACAAGGTGTATGAACAGATGAGTAACAGATATATCGGTATAACGCGATATAAATAATAACGAGTACGAGTGGCACAAGATGTAATCGTGTACAGTGATCAGGATATCTTTATTTACGATAGAAAGGGTGTATCTCGTAATTAAAATGATGGAGTCTGGGTAGTTCACAATGCGCCGTTTTAATCACGATATAGCTGATCGAGTTTCAGAATTGATTAAACGCTCCGGTTATCGCGATTGTCGAACGAACGAGCCGCGGCAGCTACCACGTCGGCCAAGTTATCCTACTCGAAGTGTATCAGACACGTGGTACTTCGACATAACGCTTTGATCAGGGGTGCGAAAACACGAGTCAGCAAGTGCTCGGCTCTTACATCGTTAGAAGCTACTTCAGGCTAATAACTCCGGCCAGGCCACTCCCGTCGAGAGTGCAGTTTAATTGTCGACGGTATTCGTACGGTGGCAAAAGAAACTTCGAGTGTAGTTCAATTTCACTGCGAACAGAGAGAATCTGTCGCGTGGACGATTGGAAGTTAGGAGACATCTGTATGATATTGAACTACCAAGTTCGATATAACATTTTGAGCAAGAAAAAGATTGAGAACATATTTTAGCGTTAGCGATATCGATGCTTAGAAGTTCAACTTTAGGATCAGATGTCTCGATATTCTTGCGAATACGCTTGGTAGGGTTCTATGAATTTTGGGATACAGGAATATGGAGATATTAGAATTTAGAGACATAGGGGTGCGACCTAGGGATATAGGGATTGGAGAATACAAGCATCTGCGGATATAGGGATCCGGGCATGTACAGTAAATTGAAGTGTAAGGGTCCCCAGTGAAGCAGAGATTCAGAAATATTAGGATCCAGTGTTATTGCAATCTAGTGAGACTGCGACATTAAGGTCTACCAGATTAAGGTTTAGCGGTATTGGGATCTACGGAAATTGGTGTCTAGGGATATTTTAACCTAGACTAATATAGAGGGGGTTCGGTATCTAAGAAAACTTTGATTTAGGAGGAATGAGATATAGAAATCTACTAATGTAGGAATCTATAGATTTGGAGTACAGGTGCATCTGCAATGTAGCGATACAGGTTCTAGGGATCCAAGAAGGTATGTAGGATGTCTAGTGATATAAGGATCTAAAGACGTGGGATATAGAAGTTGTGCCAGCAATTTAATTTGCAATAACCTATTATGTATGAGCGACAGGGAAAAAAGACGAAAGAACGAAAGTCGCGTGTATTGTTCCATAGAATTCAGCTGGTTCAATTTGAAGGATGATTGCAATTTTACTCGACGACCACGCGAGGCGTACGTTCTAAAATTTACCTATCGATCGGCACTCCCCGTGGCCGTGTGTTAATTAAAAATTCATTTATCTTAAATTCAATTCCCCGTAGCTCGCGAGCGAGGCGCAGGCTGCGCGCGCACCGCGCGGACAGGGAAGATCGAAAATGCCCTGTGACACGACGGCAAGTCGGAAAGAACAAACGCGGAGATAATGCGATATTAATCAGTTTAACGGAAAGGAAGGGCAACCATCGCGACGGAAAAGAACGGTATTAATCGGTGTCAAGCTCCGGGACGAATCGAAAACGTCAACGACAGAAACGATCATTGTCTCTCGTCGCCGACGTCCATAAGCGAGCAACGGTTTGACGAAACGTGGAACTCATAACGACGTCCTAGGAACGGACGTAACTCGTTTATAACGACGTTCGAGAGAGAAATTCGCGTCGCGACCGAATTTCGTAATACCGAGCAGACTAGTATGCGAGTCGCATACAAAACACAAAGTATGCAAATCCTCGCCGCGACCGAATTGAAATCCCCCCAGTGTCCGGCAATTACAGACCGTCACGGTGACTCGCTTCCGGAATTGTCTCGAGCACTTAATTACTAATTCCGCCCAAGTATTTCGCTGTTGGCTTCGCGTCGAATTACACGCATGCCACCTTCCCATCTGCTCTTCCTTTCATGCATGTACACGTGTATCGATTAATTCTGATTTGTCTCAAATTTTTCTGTGTGGATTTCAATTTCCCTTGACATTATGTGATGGCCATTATATTAGACTGTGTCTGGGTGGGATACAAAATGTGACAGGGAACCTCGTTAATTTATAGGTTAAATCCCTTCAGAAGGGATTAGTATTGTATCAAGAATAATAGGTTCTGATTGAAACTTAATGGGTTTTGGAAGTTTGGAAATTTTAGAGACTTGGAAATGCTATACATGTTTGAAATATTGGGAATTTTGAAAGTTTTACTTATAGACCTGAAGTACCTTGATAAAAAATCTTAGCTACATCAATGACATTGCATGATAATTTGCATCGAAGCGTCTTCAGGAACCTCATCGTGCAATAACGTGACTGTTCCGCTACTGAACATGAGTCAGTGTTGTTTAATTAGTGAGCTAATTAGCGAGTTATTAGTTAATTCGATAAATATGAAATTTTGTTTGACTCTACTGGAATTAAAATATGGATTGACGGGTGAATGGCCGGAAACATTTGTGCTTAATTGGGTAAAAATACGGCGCAGGGACTGCTGGTCCACTAACGAAAATGATCGTTTTAAATATAGGGTAAAAAGGATGTTTTTTTTAAAAAAAAAAAAGAAAGCTCGCTCGTAGAAACCTGCGAACGGACTACAAGCACTTGGTAAACTCGAAGCAAAGAACGCGAAGCTTTTTACCGTTTGTCTTTATGGCACACGAAGGAAGTTATTGAACGAGCTGGAATTACACGCTAACACTACCGTTAAAAACAAACTCTCGTTGATTTCTCCTATTTTTCTGGCCTTGTTTAAAGCGTTAAGCAATTTTCCAAAATAACATTTCCGTCTTCCTGTATTTTTACATTGATTTGCATATACCTTTTGCATACGGAGTAATTTCAAAAGCCGTGGCTAAAACGAAGTTCGTTTCTGGGGCAAAAATAAAAATGTATGGTAATGAAAAATGTTTGTACGTTCGGAGGTTTATTTTTGACGTTCGTTTTCCTCGCAACAGTGAACTGCACTTTGTTTTACTAAATGGAAATATTGATTATTTTTTTTAATGGAAACGCGTAGGCACGAGCGTTGAAAGCTAAACGTTCTATCATACATTTCGTGCACTGTGCCAGCGCTTGAAATACAAAAATTGTTAAACCATAGAAAATTGTTCTCCATTGTGTTTTTTTATCTTTGTTTAAAAAAGAGTTATGGCTTGTCCCAGTTTCCGGAATTACCCTCCACACGTATATATCCACGCCGTTTCAATACGCAGCGGCTTGCGATACATTCGATATTTCAAAATTCAACGATATTAAATTCTTAATGAATTCAGGAACATAGCTTTCAAGTTATCGAGTTTTTGAACATTCGTGTTTCTTTATTTTCCCGTTTAAAATCTTTACAATTTAGAAATTTAGCAAGACTGTAATTTGTAATTTAAATATCTCAGAAATTCAGAAGTGAAGAAGTTTAAAATTGTAGAAAAACAGGAATTAAAAATTTGTCAAGCGATCACATGGTTTAACAGAACCATGTACCATACAATATGGCAATATAACACGAGACGATTCAGAGCTAGCGTTCAAATAAAAATCGCAGTTACGCATAAGGGGTATAAAATAAATAAAAGGGAATAACTTTCGATTCGTTATTTTCAATTCCGGTATGATCTCGTTCCACTTGGTGATCCGTATCGATAGGTAACTCAAGATATTCTCGTGTTCGGCTCTCTTTCGTTCGATTCCTCCCGGGGAGGTCTAAAAACGCTTCGACTCCGGGGATCGGATCCAACCAGACGATCCGTCTTTGCGAAGCATCGTCACAGGCATTTGTTCAGCGACGCGGAAAATCGAACGAGAGTTGGATGGATGACAGGAATTCCCGACAACATAGGGAATTGCGAGGATTGCACGGAACCCGAGACGACCGACGACAACCAGCGAAGCCCCACAAAGGGGCGGATGCTAAATAGCGAGCGGAACAATTAGACGAGAAGATTGCGAAAAAAAAGTAGAAAGAGGAGAGAAGGAAGTTTTGCTTCTATTTGTGTAACGAAGAGGTACGGTGAAACGAAGAGACGCGGGGAGAAAAGGGAAAAGGTAAAGAGAAGGGTTGCAAATAGGGGTAGTGTAACGAATACCAACTAAATTCGGTACATTTATATATATTGCGAACAATGGCTGTTTTGTAGGATTCATACTATTTTTTTTATTGTTATTCGTTTGTAATGATTGATGGTAATTTTTATTCTTGCAGTAGGGTTGTGCAATTTGTGACCCTTTCCACAGCAACTATTTCGCATGAGCAACGTTCGATAACTTTAAAGTTCAAAGAACTCCGGCGATAACGGTTCAGACAAAGTAAGGACAAACTCGGACACAAAGCAAGGTTGTTATCAGTGTTTCTGTATCTTCAATTCTAGTAACATCTGAGTTAAGCTGCTCGGGTTGCTTTTAGCATTTCACGAGGATCTGGTTGAATTGGAGCGCAAGTAACCGTGAGATCAAAGACCGATTCGGAAATTCATGGTGGTTGAAGCATGGACGGGTGACGGAGAGCAGAGTGCAAATGCCATAGCTATGGATGCGCATAAACGGTAATCCACGTGCAATGTGATTAATAATAATTTGCCGGTTGGCATAAGCGGAACCGATTAGTCGGCTTAGCCAAGCGTTATGGTAATTGGGAGCTATTACCTGCCGAGTGCTCTCACCCTTCTCGTCTTTCCCTTCCCCTTCTCATCGCTACTTTCTATGTTATCATTTTTATGCTCGCCTTTCTTTTCTCCTCCCTACCATTTTATATTCTAACACGTTGACCGCCACTGTGGTCATTTAACCCGCGATGCAAGTTTAAATTATTTATAAGAAAGTGAAACGGGAGAAACTTCTGAAGGCTCTTAATATTGAAATAATCATATATATTAACAGATTAAGAGATGAGCTTGAAAGATCAAGTATACTTGTTAAGAATCCTTATTATAGTGTCTGATGTTAGTTGTCATGTCTGATGTCAGATGTCAGCTTTCACTGTGACGGCCAAAGTGACGGCCATATGTGACCGATATTGCACATTCAAAATGATATTGCAAAATGGAAGAAACTTTTGAAGGTTCTTAATATTGAGACAATGATATACACTACTATATTGAAAGATGACGTTGAAAGATTAAGTACCCATGTTCATAATAATCTGTTATACTGTCTGACCACAAACGTCAGTTCTCAGTTGATCATCTGTGTATCAAAGTAATAAGTGAAACGAAAGTTAAACGTAAATTATTTTTGCACCGTGGAGGATATCAGATACGTATAAAATCAGGAAATGAATTTAGCGAACGGTACCGATTAGATAGGCATACCGCGCAACA
Organism: Megachile lagopoda; assembly: GCA_036983795.1. Taxonomy (NCBI): domain Eukaryota; kingdom Metazoa; phylum Arthropoda; class Insecta; order Hymenoptera; family Megachilidae; genus Megachile; species Megachile lagopoda. The sequence continues at coordinate 13,113,050 of CM072790.1, read as the reverse complement.
AATTAAAGTGGAATCAGGTTCGTCGATCTGTTATATCATTGGCACGTAGAGTAGATTAATTCGTCGTCGTAAATCATATCGTGGATGGAAAGGACGGGCGGTCCGAGCGAGAGTCGGGAAAAATTGATAAAAAGAGAGGATTATATTCAGAACAAGTTTCCTTCCGTGAAAAATTGGGTTGCGTCCAGAATCAGAGCTTTTGTGGGGGATTTCGGGTATGCCGGCAGAGTCAGTTTCCATGAAACGAACCAGCCCGGGTCCAGCGAAGGTAAGCCCGAATACGAACTCCGGAATCAATAGGCGGAACAAACTGTGTAGGTGGGTAGAGGTCGCTGGTAAGATTGAATTTGCAGACTCTGCCCTTGTCGGCGAGAAAGGAGCGGAGAGATAAAAAAAGGGAAAAGAAAGAGGCGGAGGGCAAATTTAGAACGGATAAGAGAGTCTACGAAGGTGGTACCGCGAACCCCCGTGTTTTCCCTTTTCCTTTCTACTTTTTTCTCGCGAACCTTCTCCATCGTGTTTGCACTGCCGATCAAGACAGCAATTATTTGATCCGGCTGTTGGAGTCGTCTCACCAACCGTATTCTCAGCTCGCTCCTTCGCTCTTCTTTATTCGGACTCCATTTTCTTCTCGAGATAATTCGATGCAGGGGCTTTCAAATATTAAACATTGATGCAACTTCGCCTTTGAACCACTTGGCAACCGTTTCCTGAGGAACAGGGAGGAAATATGCATTGCTGAAGAGATGTACATAGTTTTATAACCTATGAAATTTGCTTGTATTTTTTGTTGAAATTGTTTTTCGAGCAGTATATTTATGAATTATAAGAAACACAATACTCGAATGGTTTAACTTGAAGATAAAACAAACGCATCGGAAACACATCTAGACTTATATATGGAAGTGTTCCATATTTCCAGCAGTTATTTTAACAACTAGAAATATATTGACTTGTAGGATATTGACATCTAAGGTTATAGAGATGTAAGAAACATACGGATCTGTATGGGTTTTGTAATACAGAAATTTTTCATATTGAAAAATAGCATACCATCTGACTATTACTCTTACAATGTTCAAGTCAGTATAAAAATTTAAACCCACGCGAACCAGACTTACTCAGAGTACGAGAGAAGCCATGTTTGAACTCGTTAGAAGTTGAGGGCGCCAATATCCGGAAGAAGATCAACAGCTTAAATATGCATTGAGATTTAATACATGGTCCACGAACCACCCTGACAGATTGGATTCGCCGGACAGATTGAAAGTTACAGCAGGGTGATGCGACTGCATGGCCTCCGGCGAGCCATCCAGTCGGAAGACGAAGAAGCTGTATCGACCATGAACAAGCACGCTGCTCTCCTCTTAGAAGGCAGGAACACAACGACGACGTCGCACAACGACGTCCGGGGTCGCCTTAAACTTTAAAACCCGGAACCCTCGGGAGCAAGAGAGAAGGAAAGGCTGACGCGAGAGCCAGCCACTGGGACGAGCTGAATATTTCAGATGACTCGAGTGTCCTCTAAAATACGCCGATGAATCCGTTGGTGGTTGTACGCGACAAGATACGCCGAATTTATCGCGCAACTTGTACCGCTGCTGGCTCGCAAGAAGCTGATAGAGCATGCATTGAACCCTGAAGATCTTGATTACTTCGGTGGTGTAAAGATATGGGATATCTTATGCGATGCTAAAGTGCTGAACTATCTGGTGGTGAGTCTTCTAAAGTGAACGGGTTGTACGATGAAGTTCGAAGTTTGAACGTACACTAGGGAATTTGGCGATGCGCAATTTTGGAACTTGAGGATTTGGGGATTTGAGAGGTTTGGGATTGGAATTAGAGATTTGGGAAATTGGGGGTTTGAGATTTGGGGATTCAGGAGGTAAGGGTTAGAGGATTTGGGAATATGTGATTTTGGGATTTGAGATATAGGGAATTGGGAAATTATGGATTTGAGAATTTGGGGATTTAGGAGGTAGGGGTTAGAGGATTTGGGGATATGTGGGATTTAGCGATTCCCACATTTAGCGATTCCCATAATTAAGGATTTGAGAAATTTTGGGATTTAGGAATTTGGGGAGATGGGAATTCTGGGATATAGGATTTAGGGATCTAGAAATCTAAGGATTTACGGATCTAGGGACTTGAGGATTTAGGATTCATGGACTTGAGAAATGGACTACACATTACATCACTTCATTGTCAAACTCCACCTGTGAAATTCTTACAAATTAGATCCATACTCGTTACATTCCTGCACCTTAGATCCTTGCGCGTTAAATTCCCGCGCAATAGATCCCTCCATATATATCTCCATTCTAAAGACGACGTATGTGCAGATTCACGCTGTATTCTACGTAATTGCTCCAATACTTTTCGCCAAGCGAAACAAAAGTAGCCTAACTGATCTTCCCCATTCTCTTCCCTTCAAGAAATAATTGTTCTTCGTTTAATCGCATTATCTCTTTCCTCAATTAAAATTAAGAAGACCGAAGCACGAAATATAGGATGTTCTCGTGAATGCAGCCCATTATTAACGTTCGAAGAATCGTTTTCAAACCATCCCTTGTAGCGTGTTTCATCACAAAAGCTTCGTCCGTAATAATCGTTCGCGAAATAGAATTCCATATTTCACGTTTCGACTCTGTTGAAAATAAAGATGGACAAACCGGTGGCTTCACTTTTTTTACGAATTGAGCCGGGATTGTCTTTTCCATTTACGAGAAACTCGTTTCGGTTGAAACAGAGACTCCACTGATACGATAATACTCGATGAAAGAGCGTTACTGCACTGTCATACTTTATGCGATAGGGAATTTACTGGATCTGCAAATTTTTTTTATTTTATAATTTAATTAAAATATTTCATTATTTCAGTGATGAAAAATGAATATTTTAGATTTTGAGGTTCACCAAAAGGTCAAAGCAATCAATTGTCGATAAATTAATAGCAGTAACTATCGCTGCATTATTTATGATGCTTATGGATAATTATCGTACTATAATTATGGATAGTAGTAATTGTTATACACGTTCGATAGCTCCATCAGTTATTTCGTGTTCATTAAACGAAGATACACAGCAAGCGAATGTATGCCATTAATTCCAGTTTTTAATTAAAACTCTAGATATCTCGTATAATTTTTTCCACAGAAATTGCCAGATATTATCATAACGAAAGCACGTTTCGTAAAATATCGCAGTCGCTGAAAATTTAGCTCGCGTCTAATTTTCTGCTTCGCGGATGTCGTTAATCGAACTCGTTCAGCGATTTCCCGTGAAAGTATTTCGCTCTTTAAATGTCCGTATCCGAAATCAATAAGTGCGATTCTGAATTCCATCGATTAACTTCCGATTTTTCGATCGTCGAGTCAGAAACAAATCGATATTTCATTTCGAGGATAATTTCATTCGCGGTGTTCGGAATCACCCCGCTATCGGATATAACTGTGTGTAAGTAATGAATCTTTCTCCGGAATCTTTCAGAAGGTATATAAGATTAAATCGAACGGTCCGTAACTTTCCTTTATCATCCCGGCATAATCTGGAACATTAAGGAACGAGAGATCGTCGAAGCGTTCGGGCCAATTCAGTTCTCTTTATCCGATCAGCTGAACGTTGCTTCCAGGATTCACCGAACTTTCGATCGTTTCGTCGGTGCTTTCGTATCGAGCTCCGAGAAAGATTAGCCGTTCTGTACTTTTCGAAATGCCCAACCGAGCAATCCCGAACTTCCACCACGGTCATAACAAAACTTTTCCAACTTGTTGCCCGCCACCGAAACTTTTCCACCTTGCTGTTTCCCTGGAAAATCGCTCGTGTCCCTACACGGTCATAGTTTTTCGCAAGCGTTCTCCAACCGGTTCCGCAACGTCTCAAACAACTTTCGCAACTTGTTGCCTCCAACTTTTCTCCGAGCATTGATTTTAACACTCGGTTGCTCCTCATTTCTTCGCCTTCACTTTTATTTACTCATCGCTGTTTTACTTACTGTTATCGTTTTTTTTTTTTCGTTTTTATTGTGTTACTGTTGTTTTCTTCGTTTTCATTTGGTCGTTGTTTTCAGCTTTTTCATTCAACCATTGCTATTGTTTGATTTTTATTCAGTTACTATTGCCACCTATTCCGTTTTCATCATTGTTTACATTTTCAGTTACTTGTTTTTATCAATCTTTTCATTTTTATTTATTCACTGTTGTCGGTTTTTTTTTTTCATTTTTATTTAACCATTGTTATCTTTTTCGTTTATAGCGTTTCATGCGAATATCAAGGCATATATGAATTCACAGTGGTAGATTTCCATTGGTTAACAATAAATATTCGGAATATAACCTCATGTTTCAAGGACGCTGACGTTAAACTATAATGTACGTTGATGTATACTGTATAATCTATAAGAGATTTTCCTAAAAAAAATGGCCTCATCACTTACTATAATACTGTGAATAGTGTATCATGCTTAGCTTGCATAGACCATTTTACGAGACGTGAGGTGATACAACGCGAGGTAATATAGCAGCGATAGTGTGCGACGAAAATGGTATCGTGATGCAAATTTATAAATTTATGAATTTAGAAAATGTGGGGACCGGAGAATATAGAGATGTGGAGATGTAGGAATCTGGAGATGTAGCCGCCAATGTAAGAAACTAAATAAAAGACGACAAAGTCAAATTTCAATCCTTTTCTCTTTTAAATAAATTTCTTACATTTGGTGTCTACATCTCTAGATTCCTACATCTCTACATCTTTATATTCTCTTAAAATAAATAAATTTTTTTTTCGTCTCATGTTGGCTATCTTCGTTTCACAAATTTCAAAACCTATTCGAAATTTAAACCCACGCTCTAGACCCTCCTCTTGAAAATGTAGCACTCACGAGATGAAGACTCACCACGTAGAAATGTAGGGTAGAAATTAAAAGCATTGTGTAGTTGGCTGTCGTCAGAAATGCTATAAGAGTTACATTAATGGCATGGGGGTGAACCATGGTGTCGAGATACTCGAAGGTGTTTGTCGTTTCAATTTCTCGAACAGGAAAAAACAATAGAACGAGATGGTAGAGAAAGAAGGAGAGCAAGAACGATTGTTAGAAATATGAGGAAAACTTTCAACCCCCGACTGTTTTCCCCACGGTATCTCCGTTGTTAAGACGAGCCCAACTTTTTCTGTCTCTCCCTCCTCTTTCCTCTGTTTCACTTACTTTTTCTCTCCCTTTTAGCCTCTTTTCCTGTCTTTTAGTACGCGCAGATTTCGCAATGTACCACGAGTGCTTCGTAGCGTAACCTTTTCGTCATTTTAAAACGCTCTGAAAGCAGGCACAGAGTTTTCAGGACAAAAAGCTGCTTTTCTTCCGGTTACGTTAGTTTCATCGCGCTCTGTTCACCTGTCGACTTACTTTCTCCTTTCCCTTTTCCTCCGTCCGGCAATTTCTCAGCACTCGTGGCACGCTCTTTCATACAACACCGTCCGCGCTGCCTTCTAGTTGATACTTCCGATAAAAGAATCTTCCTCAGTGAAAAAGTTCTTATGAAGGTCTTCGGGCTTTTGTTCGCCGACTAACTTCCGCTCCAATTTGCCAACGCCACGGAATGAACATCGCGTTCGTTCAACCACCAGTATATTGTACTAAAACGTTTCGCATCGTACGTTTAATAGAATCATACTTAATATGCGAGGATCATCGGTGGTCGGCATTTTAAAATCGTTTCTCGTTAAATGAATCATCTATGTAATATTAGCGGTATCATCGTTGGTGATATGTGAAGACTCACGGAAATTGATTCGGTAACTTCATTTCGAAACATTTCAATTGTTTGGTTTGGAAATGTAGAATCTTTTAAATTAGCAAGTCTACAAATTCTCAAAATGAGTTCGTTTGAAAGCTCAGAGATGTAGAAGCATAAAAATCTACAAATCTACAAACATAGAAACCGAGAAAGTAAGAATTACAGCGCAACATTGTTGCAGTAAATCTTCAAGAAACATCAAAGAAATCCCTTAAGTACCCCTCACCGTAACTACTCCCACCACGAAGGCCATATATCGAGACTCTATCCATCGACAAAGGCATCAGTTTATCATTTCCAAAAGAAGGAAAATACCCGCATCTGGAGAATTCCTTTGACTATGTGACCAATAACGAAATACGTCGCGATTCCTTTCACGACGCACGAAACGAACGGCAGGCTTCTCCCGGGAATGCCTAACCAGGGGGTAAAAAGGACTTCCGTTCGCCGAGCGGAACGTAACAATTTCATTTTCTTTGTCTGGAAAAAGAGGGGGTGGATGCGGCCGTTAGTCCGCAGGTGCAACGGTATATAGGTGCGCCTGGAACAATGAGCGCAATCAATGCGGTGTGGCACCCCCTTCGACGTCAATCAAACGACGGGTGTACGCGCCACTAGCCCATTGGCCCCGATTGCCTTTTGTCGCCCTGTAGTGTCCACTGTATCCGACAAAGAGGAATCGGACGATGCCCGACGATCGACGCAGATAGCCACAGAGCCACACAGAGGGAGAAACAGGGGTTGGGTGGTGGCTCAACCGGCCGGAGTGGGAAAACGATGAACGGGAAGAGCAACGCGTAAAGAAGGATGGAAAAGCGCAGAAAAAGACAGACAGGGCTGGATCTAGCAATGGCGCAACACGTGATTTCAGGGAGACTGCGTGAAATTTTTGGATCTCTGGACTTTTGGCACTTTGGGAGATTTTAGGAATTTTGGGAGGATTTGGGAGATTTTGGGGATTATGGGATTGGATATTTGGGGATGGCGGAATTTGAATATTTGGCAATTTGCAAATTAGGGAATTTAGGAGTTTGAATAATAAGGAAATTTAGGAATTTGGGAGGTTCAGAATTTGGCTCGAATTTTGAGAATTTTTTGTTTATGTAAATTTGGAGATTTAAATTTTGAGGAATTGGGTATTTGGGACTCTGAGGATCGGGGAAGTTGAGTATTCAATAAAGTAGAGATTTGGCATTCAGAGGATTTGGTAAATTAGAGACCTGGCAATTAGGGCAATTAACTTTTTTAAATAATGACGGAAATCTTAGAATTTGAGAACTTTGATAATTTGTGAGTTTGTAGACTCGATGATTTAGGAATTTGAAAATATATATTCACTCCGTGAATTTCCATCGCCGTCCCTGAAAAGAAGCGACGATCGAGGAACAACGGGGAGAGCGTAAAACTGGGCGGTATAGGGTGGAGCAGGATCAGGAAGGGATGAAAGAGGAACGAAAAGGGGTGGGATAGAACGGATAGAGAGATTGCAGCACACGGTAAATGGGGCGAATTCCAGCCGAATACTGGCCGGTTGCGACACGCGTGTTGCAGAACTGACCAGTCCACGACCCAATTTCGTGGGGTCGTTCCCTCTCGTGCATCCCCTCCCTGTTTAGCATCCCCTACCCGCCGGATCTTCTTGAATCGAGTGCGTACGTGGCCACGATATACGTTCGAGGGCTAATATATAGCCGAGCACGTTGATTCGAACGTATTCCACGAGGGGATGCGGACCGATCGATTATCGTAACACGTGAGTCAGGTGAAAGCGGTGATCCTCGTTTCGACGCTGGCTGCTCCCTGCTGATTGATCGCTCGGATGCTAATACGTCGCCACGAGGCGACGAATTATGCTAGATCGTTTTGACATTTCGATGTACAATCGCTTTCTTGTTATTATACCGTTAGATCCATTCCAGATACACGTGGATATATTTCACTTTTGTTCATCTGCTGTTTTTAGTCACTTCTTTAGAGCAATAATGTGTATACAGTAACTATATTTTTCTGACACCTGCATTTACACCTCCATGACACCTGCATTTTCTTTTATTTTCATTTCTGAAAGATAGGTTTCGATCAATTTCAGACTTGGTCGTTGAATGTCATTTTTGTTGGTTCCATCATTTTCTTGTATTTTACTGATCTTTTGAGGTTACAGTGTTCGTAAAGCAATGGTGTCTAATACTTGCACATTTTCCTACTGTTACTATTTAGTGCCAATTGTATGAATATAGATAGTATCCGTTTGGAAAATTTGCAAAGGACGCATGGACATTTTTATCGGTTCTGTCATTGTATTTTACTGATTTTTGTTGTTGGTAATGTTCATGAAGTAACGTTAAATTTTGTTGACGTCATCTTTTACTGTTATTTTTCAGTCGGAATTTTATCAACACAGGTGACATCTTTATGTTTCAAAAATTTTTAGATACGCGTGAATAAAAGTGACATTTTTATTGATTCTGTCACTTTGTCGTTTTTACTGTTTTTTTGAGGTAGTAATGTTTATAAAGTAACGATCTGGTGTCTTTTTTTACTGATATTCAAATTTTTTGAAGATAGGAGACATGTTTTAAAATATTTGCAGACATGCCTGGATAAAAGGTCGATGCTTATTGAAAATAAAAACGGTCATGATTCATGTTTATTAAGCAATGAATTATTCCGCCGTCAAGCAAGATTGAACGAAACTCGAATAAAATTTCGTGTCACTCCATAATAATAAATTGCAAGTAGTCGATTAATCCTGTTTGATACATCGAACACCGACTGGCGCTATTAAACGTTCTTCGGTCATGCAATTTCGCGTGTTTGTAAAACATGAGAAACATTCGTAGGACATAAAAACGATTCCATTGAAGGAACATCCCTTGAATAAAAATAAATCCTTGTAATTAGTGATCGAGCAGGTTGAAACCTCTTTTTCGACGTCGGGGGAGTTTCCGACGTGAAATAATTCAAGATGCATCTAGCACGTCCTTGCTGGTTGTTCAATGTCTCCCTCGGTCAATAACCTCGGTGTTGATCGATAAATACAACTGTCGCGGTGTATAATTATAGATAATACTCTGTAGAAACGTCGAGCCGCTCTCGTTTTCAACTTTTCTACGCTTCCGAATGGAACACGTTGAATCAATATTTCAAAAGAGAACGATTCATTATTCCGCCAGTGGTTCAGACATTTTTGTAATATTTATTTTCCACCTGTGAAAACGTGAATGACGCGTATAGAAATTATTCATCACTTAATTGCGTGTAGGTGAAGAAAATTAAATTAGAGAACTGGAATGTTAAGGTTGTCACGTTTTATAACAGACAAATGTATTCATGATCGCGTCCACATTTATTACCGTATGTTTGTTTCGTTTCAGTGAAATTGACAAATAAATTGGTTTGTTGATCGAAATTCTGGGGCATTGAAGTTAAAAGCACTTTATTTTGTTGGATATATTGGTAAATTGTTTAATAGGTACATAATAATTTTTAAAATACTTGTACGTACTTTAGTTTACATATATTGATTCATATGTATTTTGATTTATTTATATCAATACATGTGTATGTATTTTAATTTACATATATTGGTACATGTGTATGTATTTTAATGTACATGTCTTGCTACGTACGTGTTTATTTTAATTTACATAGATTAGTACACATGTGTGTACACATATGTGTATTTTAATGTATACGTATCCATACATATTTGTATGTATTTTATAATAGGTATTTTTAAAAGCATTTATTGTATAAGAAACTGTAACAATTTATACAATATTTATTTGGCACATTGTAGTGTAAATTTCATGTACCATTCTCTAGAAACATATGAAAATTATTTCCCTTAAAATAGATTTATATAAAAATGTATAAAGCAAAAGAATAATAACAAGTGCAATTCACAAGAAGAAAGGGAAAATATCGACAACTAGATCAGTGAACGATTGTGTCCATTGCATTGATATAGTAAAAGATAATTATTTTAAAACAATTCTTCAATAATGGGTGTTTATAAATTTGAAAGGCAGCAAAATTCGATAGGTTGCACCATAATGCACGACACGTCGACGTAGTACATTGATCGACAAGTTAACAAGGGTACCATCATCGTTTCGGAGTTTATCGCTTTCGACGGATTCAAGAAGGCAACGAAGATGCTTGTCACAGGGTATTATGGCGAGGTTCCTTTGCGCAAGGAAAACGACGAGGGCAGAAAGAGGAGGAGAAAGGACGAAAAGGAGGAAGGTGGACTACGAAGGAGGCAAGGACGGGTAAGGACACCGATGATTTCCCAAGAGGGAACGTCTACTGCTTCTCATCCACCTTCGCTTGCCTCTTTCTAGTATTTCCTCGCATCATTTTACCCTTGCAGCAACGTGGACCACGTCTTAGAGCGGCAACATCGTTATTTTGTCCATTTTCGCTGCTAGCAATTTGTCTTCCGCTCGATAAAGCCCGGAAAAAGAGCGGCGCAGCTCAACGAATTTTAATATTTCACGTTTCGAGGGCGAAACTGTAAACCTGAAAATCCATATACGTATGTCCGTTTCGATGTTTTTCACTCTGGACATTTGATAAATTTTTTTTATATGTCGGACTTAAACGTTGCATCGAAACATGTCGGACACTATTTACGAATGTTTCGCGCTCGTGCACTGTTTCCCAAATTGCTATCCAATATCAGAACGCACTGCAGGAAAGTTTTGGTTTTGGCAGCGCGTATTTCATCAACCAAATTGCTGTCGCTGCAAAATAAATAAGCATCGACGACGCGTGAACAGCGTGGCGGCCATGTTCTTTTTCGCTCGGCGTCAATTTTCCTCCAGGGAGAGTTCACAGATATTTTAGAGAGAACTTAAACATAGACAATAATGAACGTAAAACAAGATGAGTCCAGAGCAATTCTATAGTGAACCTGAAAAATGTAGATTCTTGTTTGAAAATGTAGACTGTTATGTAAAGAATATTTGGGAGGAAAGTCTAGGAAAATTCTAGCTCCTAAGAAAGTTCTAAGAAAGAATCAAAGGATATTTCAGGAAATGTAAGATCTAGGAAATATCAGGTACAAAGAATCTAAGGACGAGTTTCATATTTCCATGCATTACATGGTCACACAGGTAACACGAGCGAAGTCCATTTTGTTATTCGTTTCTTTTTATCCGGCGAGTTCCGCTAACGAACTCGATTTCACCGTAGACGTAAGAGAGATGAATTCAGTATTTCATGTCGCCCGTAAACTTCCATCCGGCGTTATCAATTTATTTTTCCCCGGCTCGGTGGCGGCGTAATTCAGAAAAGGGAGTCATAACTTGATCCCTCTTTCGGATAGAAAGCCCGTCCCGGCACACTGCTGTCCTCCTTCATTTTCTCTCGGTTCCCGTTTCACCTGCGGATGTCTTATCTCGGTGCAGCAGGCGCACTTCGGTTATCCACCTTCTTCCACCCTCATTCTTTTCCGGTGAATGGTACACACAATGCAATCCTGCATTCTCAGAAAAATTTTAGATAAACACTTGCTAAGTCCCTTTTTACGAATAGCCATAGTTTATTTCTGTTAAGTCTGTTTTTAGAAGAATTATCTGAATGCATATTTGTGTGAAATTTTATTTTATTATGTATTCACTTTTTTTACAATGTGTAAGAATTATAACAAATTATAACAAACTTCATAAACTTCATACTTGACACTGTGCTTTCAAACTAAAATGAAAGCAAAATTGACACATTTATTGACAAATGATAAATTGCATGAATGTCGATAAAGAATGACATAAGTTTTTGATCGATACAGTATATATCGTGTTAATTTTCCGGACAATTTCTGGTATAGCGTTATTTCAATTGTAGTACGTTTCCAGTTGACATTAATAACGTACGTCAGAGTTTATATAATATAAAGTTAGCAGCATTTATAGCGAAACTCAATGAAGGTTGCTATTTGGATGAGTAACCAGCAGAACTTCGGTCGACCAACACATTCAACACCGCCATTCCCAGTGACCCGTAATCGAATCGAGTTGCGCTCGTTTTCCATACAGGAAACATAAATGCATCAGCCAGTGCATGGACGCAATCCAATCTTCGGCTTTCCGGTGAAAAATCGTTTATCTGTAAGCTTCGGTGTATTACACGTATACACCTGGGTGCAATGTATGCTCCCATTGCATGAGAATTAGTGTAGGTGGAGATCCATATCCCGTGCCTTTCATTCTTCGGATTAAATATCTAATTTGAAGATTTTACGATGACCTGATTACTGAAACTCTTATGTTTGAAAGGCGTTGGATGATTGAAATCTTTAAATTATTCTGACAACTCATGGTTTTAGGTTTTTGAGCTTTTATTGTTTTGGCATTTTGAAATTCGAAATGTTTTGTGACATTTGCAAATTGTTGAGGGACAAAATTTTCGGGCCGAGTTACTGCTTTGTTAATTTCCCAATTTCCCAATTTCCCAATTTCCCAATTTCCCAATTTCCCAATCTCTCAATTTCCCACTTCCAAATTTTCAAATTCCCAAATTCCCAAATGCTCAAATTCTCAAATTCCCAATTTCCCACTTCCAAATTTCCCAATTTCCCAAATTCCTAATTTCCTAATTTCCCAATTGTCAAATTTCTAAATTTCTACGTTCCAAATTCTCAGTTTCCTAAATTCTCAAATCTCCTATTCCTGAAATCCCCAAGTTCTCATATCCCCAACTTCTCAGTATCCTAAATTCTCAAATTCCCCAAATCTTACATGGCGAAATGCTCACCCTCATCAATCCCTAGTCCCCATATCAAATCCTTAAATTCTTACATCTCCAAATCCTTAAATCCTCAAATAACCTAAATCTCCGTGCCCACAATTTCCAATATCTCAAAAGCTTCTAATCACATAATCCTAAAAACCTCCCTCTAAAGTATCACCAAATAATTCCAACCTCAAAATTTTCCCTAGAAAATTCATCTACATCCTCCACTGTACATGTACCACCCTTATCTGAACTAGAAGATCCTTTCTTTTCGTACTTTGAACACCGGTCACCGTGACCTATCCAGAAAGCAGCTCGACATTGTGCAGTTACTCCTTTCATTTCTGTACCGTTACTTGCATAGGCGCTTATCTCCAGGCGCCAGGCACACCTAAAGTCCTTTTCGTTCCACAGCTAAGAAGATTGCGAATTCGCGAGTCAATCGAGTCTGGGCTCCAGTTACGGGAACACGAGAACCAACCTTAACTGCCGTACGCGTCCATATTTCACGGAGTAATGGCTCGCAGGTGTGGTAGATCGGGACGTGTCGTCGTCTTGATTGCAACCCCCTCACCTAACGATACTCGAATCCCCGTGGCGCTATCGAACACGCGATGTTACGTGCCGAGGGAGGGTCGTTAACCGTGTTGCTCTTTTGATAGACACAAGATCGTTCGCCGATGCCAAAGGAGCCTCTAGTTATCGCGTTTCAGGAATGTGCTTAATTTGGCGGCCGTGTAATTGCTTGCAAACACGCGTTCGCTGGCCGGATACCTCGTCAACGGGAATCTCGAACAAAGACATTCAACCTGCAATACGGACTTTGACAACGCTCGTGATCATTCGACTACTTTCGATCATTTCGGATCGGTTTGGTGATCCAAAGTAGATTCAGTGTTCAGTGAAATGTATTTTTGAAATCACTTATTGATTCGCTATTTATTTTTTGGACTAAGACATTTGGACATTTGGTCATCACATACGTACACTGATTGCATGTGTAATTGACTGATCATCTCATACATACATTGACTGTATATGTAATCGATTGATCAATTCATACATGCATTGATTGTATATATAATCGATTGATCATCACATATGTACATTGACTGTATACATAATTAATTGATCATCACATACATACACTGACTGCATGTATAATGATTGATCATCTCACAAATGCATTGATTACATATGTAATCGATTGATCACATAGACAATCAATATATGATGATCAATCAATTATGTATACAATCAATGCATGTATGAAGTGATCAATGTCTGATGATGTCAACAGACATTGATTGTATATAGAATTGATCTGTCAGCACATACAGTGGTCATATAAAGTTGATTACATAACGAAACTACATCGGAGAGCATCGAAAGTTTCTTATCGCCACCATAGGAAATAAATTTGGATCAACATCGACTGTTCTGGTGGTGAATGTCGCGTTATCTTTTGGCCCGGGCAGTAAAATTGGCGTCGCCTTTTGGTGTCAGGAGGCGTATAAACACGTCTAAAGGTTACTCGTGTAGATGGTCTAGCACGATAGTCCCGGTTTAACGACGGCGACCCTTGGTAATAAGAGGTGGCCGGGTAACCAGCGTCCACGAACGCCTCGAACGAGCGACGCAGTCGCTTATCACTGGCGTTTATCTGCTTCACCTGTGAACCGGTTAACATTACAACCATTGCTTACTTCTATTTAGCGTCATTTTCTCGCTAAACGTGGACAAAAGTAGGATTTCTCGGAAGCAAGGGATATGACGCTTCAGATTGCGCGCTTTTATCAGGTTTCGAGGGTCTTTTGTTGTTTTAGGGTTGTTGGAGACTTTGGAAATTTTGGATTTGATGATTTTGAGACTTAATCATTTATAATTTCAGAAATTTTTTAATTTAGCAATTTGCGGGTTTTGAATTTGAAAATTTGATGAACTAAAAATATCAGAAATTCAATATCTGTATATTGAAAAAATTGAGGATATAAAAGTTAAAAATTGTATGTACATAAGAGGCCATATAACGGGTAGTCATGTTAAGTAGCACATCAACTACCATAACTGTAACTATAAGAGCTCTAACATCTAAGAAAGTCCACATAAAATTGACAACATAACAAGAGGCTACTATTTGAATTTCATCTCCAAAACTTTCATTCTACACATACAAATTTTCTTGGAACCATATATCAGTCTTACATGAAAACTAGCGCGAACATTCGGTTATGGTTGAAAAATATTATAGCATCCAGCGCGGAGAGTGCATTGCACCCTTTCCGATACAGGGCCGCGAGCATTTCTATGAAATCCAATTCTTATTCGAAGGTGGAGATCTGAAAAGAGTTGCGAGTTGCTCGGCGGAATCGCTTATGCGAGCAGGAGACGAGTACGAATAAGAAGAAAGAGTTGGAAAAGAAAGAAAAGGAGCGGAAGGAGGAGACAAGCAAGATCACCGGAACTTGCGAAAGTCACTTCGACGCGAGTTGCTCTCGATTCAACTCCGTTTACAGCCTTCCACTTCTAGGACTGCCTCTGTCCGCTATCCTTCTTCGTCGCAACAGGACGAATCTTCTCTATCCTGCGATATATATCTCGGTGTAGTTGCAGGCTGCCTTCGGAATTTAGATTGCGTCGTTAGGGAGAAGCGGAAGCACGTCGCGGATTCTGACTTTGATTGGGAAGCGAACGAACGATTTACATATTGTTTTCCTCCGGCGTCGTTGCCCCATTATCGTTACGCGGATCAACCTCCAGCTTTTACCGACCCTGCTACTGAGCTTGCAATTCAACTTCCTGTTCCCGTTTCTTTCCTCTGTCTGCATATCTTTCTTTCGACATTTCGCGATTTCAACGTCTGAATATTTTGATTTAGACTACTTGGCAGTTTCGGGATAGGAATACGGCAAATTCTAGGAATCGGCAAATTCTAGGTAGGAATATGCAGAAAGGGTACTCGGCAAATTTTAGGTAGGAATATGCAAAAATTTGGGTACTCGGTAAATTCTAGATAGGGATACTTAGACATTTGGGTACTCGGTAAATTGTAGTTAGCATAGTTAGAAAATTTGGACACTTAACCAATTCTAGTTAGAGATACTTCGAAATTTTGGTACTTGGGAATTTGAAGTTAAGAATACTTTGAAATTTGAATAGTTGCGGGATTCAAGTGCTCAATACTCAGAAATATGGATACTTAGAAGTATTTCCAATTCAAAAATTGCAAAACTTGAATCTTTCCATCTATTCAAGACCTCTCAAAGTCGAAAATATGTAAATCCAAGAATTTTAACCTTAAAAGCTAAAAAACTGTGAGCACGTGAAAAGTGTAAGAGGTATAAATTTGAAAATTCGAGTGACACGAATTCGAAATTTGATTGGGGGAACGAACGGACGATTTACATACTGTTTTTCTCCGGCGTCGTTGCCCTATTATCGTTACGCGGATGAAGTTCGAGCTTTTACCGGCCCCGTTCCTCGGCTCGCAATTCAACCTCTCTGTTCTCGTTTCTCTGATGTTGTCTCTTTCTTACCCGCTCGGACCAACGTGATTTTTATCTCTTTTGCTCTTTCCGCCACTCCGTTTCACTGTTCTCTCTGTGCGTTCTGCCCGTGAGCGTACGAGATTCCAGGCTACCGTAGCTACAGCGAGACTTTTAACCGACAATGGAATTCACGATGGAACGTGAATGAAACGCAACTCGACTATAGGTACACTCTATTTCCCTGGCTATTCGCAATCGTTCGCCGAAATTCCTGCTTGTTTTCAGCGAGTCGAAATTCCGGCGCGGCGAACGCGCCAACGGTCTGCCCGTCGCTCGTCGAGAACCACAAATCCGAATTTATTCTGCTCTTTCCCTTTTTTTTTTTATTCCCTTTTTACCTTTCGAATTACCGGCCCGTGATAGGGGGACCTTTGTTCCCCAAACGCGACACTAACGATCAATATCTTCGATTATTTTTGTTTCGCTGCGTTGTGTACGTTTGTGCGGCTTGATTAAAATACACCGACGTTTTCGTTGAATACTTTATGCACGGCTACCGTTCCGCCTTCAATTTGTGGACAACGATCGCTGTTTTTCGAATTTGTCTGCCCTTTGTCGCCAAACTTTTTTTAAAGTATCGGTGTGGGTTTCCCACATTGTTAGTTGACTGCATTGTTAGGTTTAGGACTTTGAAGTTTTTGGGTGTTGGGAGCTTCGAAATTTTGGTATGGTGGTACTTTTATGATTTAGCGGAATTTTAGAAATTTGAGGGGCTGGTTTTTTATTTGGAAATAGAGGTTTGGGACTTCGGGGTTTCAGAATTTTGACTTTGGTCAAAAGATCACAGAATTTGAGGACTTCGGGACTTAGAAATTTGGTATTCACTTTCAAAATATGAGAAATCGTCTTCGAATCAATCTCTGTCCACAGAAATCTGAATACTAAGTTATCTTTAAGTAAACTTTGCAAATCCAATAAGTACCCTGCACAGTCCTAACCTAAGCATACCGTTTCCTAACCTCAAGCTATAAGTACAGTCCTAACCTAACATAACCTGTTTTAGCATAACCCTACTAATGCTCACCACGCACAGTCCCACGTTTAGTAGCAATATAACAAGACCTTATATCTTCATACATACTATTGTTTAAATACTCGATCCATTCAAAAAAAGAATTACACAAGAAGTACCATTCACCTTGCGAGTGAATGACCTAGGAAGAGCACCGAAAATTCGATTCGCATCAACACGTGTAGGACGTTTTGTACAGAATTTTGATGGGTCCTGTCAAAGAAGAAAAAAGTAGACGGAAAGAATGCCGATTCGATTCGGCGCGTGTACGTGCTGTCCATGAATAATTCAAGCTGATGCAGTCTGGCTCGTATTCTAAGGCCCGCGGATTCGCGACGTCGAATCGCGTGTACCTCGCGATTTCAAGTAAAATGCGAGACAACGATAGAAATCCTGTAACCGTCCGTTATGTTCACGTGTGTCGCTACAATTTCCGTGGAACCGCCGTATTTTCGGTCCAATTGATATCGAACAGAATCGAAAAAACGCTAAGTAACTGCGCAGTGGTTATACACGTAGCCGTTATCGATTCCGTAGTCTCGCCGTAAAATGAACTATGGAATAATTCAGGAAAGAGAAGTAGCAAGTTTGTATCCTCTGAATATTGCAGCAAATTTCGTCAGGGAATAAGTTCCCGGGAGTTTCGCGAAACTTAAGAAGCGTACAACTTTTAGTTACTTTTGAAAAAGTCGATTTAGTCTGATCGTGTCTGCGCGGATCACGGTCGATAATGTACGTTCGATTAGTCGGATTGGATAATCGTTCCTGCTGCTTTCTGTATCGATCTTACATTAAGTTTCTATCGACTTACGTAATGATAATAATGACAATACATGTGCTGAATATTTGAAAAATTACAGAAGTTGAAATTCTCATATTGTAGAGAAATGTGTCACGTTGTAATATGGTAAAGATAGATGAGGCATTGTGTGTATTGCACACTGCAATTGTACTGAACGTGTATTGTATAATAGCAGAAAATAAGTTATAGTTTTGGACATACAATATCGCGAATATGATCCGTTACGATAAGGATTAAATATTTCACGTATTTTTAGTTTCTTCCGAAAGGAATATCACGGCAGCGAACGATAAGATCACTGGCAGGAGGGCAAACCCTTGGACAGCTCTGGTTTAACATTCGTTCCGCACTCGTACGCTGTATCGTATTTCCTATCAGCCACAAATACTCGAGTTAAACGTAGCAAACATCGCCGATACCGGTCGAAGAATTATCCGTCGGAAAATACAAATATTTGAGTGGATCCAACATTTCCGGCGTCCTTTTTTCCTCCGTCCTGCACTTTCTTCCAATTCCCTTCGAAATGGATCTAAACGTAGTTCGCGATCAAATATATCAAGGATGTTCCATCGTTTATCCCTCTCTTCTCGCGTATACGTGTTTACCTTTGCAGCTGCAAATAGTACATAAAGCTCTCAGAACTTTCGTGTACCTTTCGCGGATAAGCTTGTTCGAGATGTTCCTTCGTGCGTATCTCGCGAGAATACCAACGACCCTCGGTGCTCCCGTTATATTCACGGCACGAGGATAAAAATCTATCGAGTGTGCTCGTTCGGCGACAGAGGATCCGCCATGCTGGGAGCCGTTGAAATTTTCCGACGACTCCGAAACAATTCGAGCGCGAACGAGGAGCAACCCTGTATCGCCGCGAAGACAAAGGAGCCCATCCCCGGTTCTCGCTCGAAATGATCAGCGACGCAAAGAAAAAGTTCGGTCTTGCCATAGTTAAATGTGCTTCGAACGTTCTCTGTCGTACAAGCCCCGTGTATTTCCGGCTGGTTCTGCCGCCTCATTATTCTCGACCATCTTTGTTCTTGCCAGCCGGCCAGCAAGAAACGGCGCTGCCTCGCTTTCGTACGCCGTCGCTAATATTTTCATCAACCACCACCATCGTCCCCATCCTCCCGGCCCCGCGGCGTAAAATATTCTGCCGGTGGTCGTTGGCTCGGCCAGCCGGAACGAGGGAGAATCGTCGAAAAATTTATTCCTCGCGAAATCTTCCTTTTCTCTATCTATTCGAGCAAGAGGGCCGTGGCTGTCGAGGATCGGGGCAGGAAGAAGGATAGGAGAGGTAGCATC
The DNA here is from genome assembly GCA_036983795.1 of Megachile lagopoda. Taxonomy (NCBI): domain Eukaryota; kingdom Metazoa; phylum Arthropoda; class Insecta; order Hymenoptera; family Megachilidae; genus Megachile; species Megachile lagopoda. The sequence continues at coordinate 13,093,859 of CM072790.1, read as the reverse complement.
CTCGTTGAAATTTCCAGACGAAAACTTTCCGCGGCGATTGTACGGCACAGACTCTCTCGGTCCGGCGCGGAAGAAAGGCGGACGAGAAAGATGAGGCCACGAGATGAAAGGACGAAAAAAGCGGAGGGAAGCGGATGCTCGACGGTGTGGTTAGAAGGAGGCGAAGCAACCGACAGGGAGGAGTAACGGAGGGACGAAGAAGCCAGAGAAGCGAGAGGATAGAAGGTTGTTGGTGGGTGCGCGAGTCAAAGAGGCGCACATAAAGCGAGCAACGTCTACACAGCGTAGAGGCAACGAGGGAATTGCCTGGTCCAGACCGGCCTCGAGATTACCGCTAAATTTTTCGTCGTTTGTCAGCCGGCCCTTGCTCCGCGCCATTGCCGGCTGGTAATTTCAAGCATCCTATGAACGTTACGGGCCTTTATATGCCGATACTTCAACGTCGAGCCACCGCCTCCCCTCTATCGGCCTCTGCCTCTCGGACATTCACTGCTCGAGTCCACGAAGAAAAGAGGAACAAGATGAAGGTATCCTCCATAGTCGGCCATGTTTACATTCACGCGTTCCGGCTCCATTTTCACCCCCACGACTTTTCCCTAACCGTTTCCGTGTGTCTCCCTCTTCCGGGAGGATCACGCGGGTCGCATTCAAATCCATCTACGATCGAACTTTCGTGGAAAGAGCTACTTTCGTTATATGTTAAAATACCTAACTTTCAGTCGTATCAATGTATTTATTTACGTTTATACCGTAATTCAATATTTACTTATATGCATGCATCACATTTTGATTATTCAGGATGTACAGTGAGAAAGAAAGCTTTCTACGCGATCTCGCTGTGATTATATGTCTTTGGTACTTTTTACTGATAAAACAAAGGATATGCTAGGATGCATCAAGTCTGGCACTTTCATGTATGAAACTTCTTTCATTGTAACTTCTGTAATAGACGTCTTGTATCATTTTGATAATCCCCCTTTTCTTTACTCGGCTATACTTGACACGTGATTCATTTTATGCAACAGGTAAAATATTTGTAAAGTTCGGTTTTGTCAAATTATTGCTACGTTTTAAGCCTTTCTTTGTCCACCATTGAAGACAGCCCGAGGCACCGCTTTACGAGAGCAGTAACAAAAGATACTTATTGTCAGTATTTGTATTATCGATGATGATTTGTGCTAGATCGATTTGCCAAGACAAGAAATCGCAATATCAAAGGGAACGTTGCGTCTGTGCAATATTCTTGGCGTTTAAGAAGAAATGGATAATCCTTTGAGGCCACGAATCGCGACTTCCGCATTAAAATATTAACCGACATGAATGAACGCTTAGCCTCCGCTCCAAGAAGCAGCAGCAAGATCGCAGTTGGACGAGACTGGAAAGAACTCCGGCTTTATTCCGAGATCCTTCTTTGGAAATAATACAAAAGGTATGCATAATTCCCGGTATACATTATAACGTGCTCCATCTGCTGCAGGACGGTTACGTTGGTGAAATTTGCATTTACCGTGAACTTACCCCGGCAACGTAGCTACTGTTCGTAGAAAAGGAAGCTGGAATTATGCGATACGCGGAGCCTCGTAGTCTGATTGTGGACAGATGTACAATTACGTAAGAGAGCTTTCAAGCGCCACGGGAAAGAAAAAGTACGCTCGCGAGAGAATGAAAGAAACGTTGAAGACGAACGCGGCCAGCCAGGAAGATCCTGCAAAATGGTCGACTGTGCGCGCCGGCATCAGGATCAAGTACACCGTTAATTTGAACGTAAAAGCAGAAAAAAGGAAGACAAATGGCGTGGTGCCCACGAGGGAAATGTTTAGAGTGTTGAGCTGATGCACCGATTCTATGTAACCCGAGAGAATGGTTATGGCTGTAGTTAGGAGTGCAACGGCAAACTCGTTGCATAGCTTTTACTATATTTTCGTGAAAACCATTCTTGATAACGATCCGCGAAACTATGCTGCTGCTGCAATCTGTAAGTATCCATATTTCCAATCCTCTGTAGTTCGAATCTTTAAATACCTATATTTTCAAATTTCCCTATTTTCCAATTTTCAAGTTAGATCTAAAAATATTTCTGTATTCCTACAGTGCTACTCTAAAATATCTCTATATTCCTATGTCCATATATCTCTAACTCCTAGTCCTATAAAACTTCGAAAAATATAAATGTTAATTGTTTATTTCTTTTAACAGTGAACACTAATTTCTACGACGTGTCTACAAAGGGGAATGTTGTGTCGAAGTTTCGGATAACGAAATATCGTTGTTCCCGTAAGTCAAACTTACATCCGGTCGAGATATTTGTCTTTTGAACTGGAAACTTTCGCCGAAGCATGCGACGGCGCCGTCCGTCTTTATACCTGTTGACTTTTCCACATTCTTGTAAATGCGCTATTACTTTCTCTTGCTCCTGACATTGGCCCGTGGAAACTTTTAAATGACCACGAGATGTGTGATCTTGAACCGGAAGATCACTTGGCAAACTTTAGAGTCCATCCATCGATTAGAAATAGTCTCATTACTCTGCCATTGAATAAATCAGAGTGACTGGATCAAGAACTTTTTTATTGCGAGATAAATCGCTGTTCCGTTCACTGAAAAGATGTAGATAACTTCGTTCAGTGTTTGACTAGGAAATGTAGTTTCAAATGTTAAATGGACGAGGATATAAAGAAATAATTACATTCAGTATCGAAGATAAATTTTCCAGGTTTGTCCTTATAGTACTATAAATTAAAAAACTATAACTAGAAAATTTATAGAAGATGTAAATATAAATATAATATATTTATATCTTCAAAGTATCATTACAATCCCATAAATTACTTGTTTCACCATAGAAACCCGAACAGCAGAAAATAAATAATTTCATCAAATGTCATCAACGTCTCATCAGGAGAGCTTCGACTATCCTTCTTGTAGTAAAGCCTGGTCATTTTTAAAATAGTTTGAGTAACAGCCCAGCAGCAACGTAACAACGTATTGTAAAAGTTAAGCCGCGTTTTAAATTCTAATCTGGCAATCGCGGTGGAAGTAAACAGCGTATCCTCTAAGATATCCTCCCTCCTTTTTGTTTCCTCTTTCATCCTCGAACACGGTGTTTGTTTGTGCTGGTAGTCTCGTTAGAGGCACGCTTGAATACTTCTAACGAGGAACGAACGAGAACGAGGGGATAGACCAGCCAAGGTAATCCAAAATATATTACTGGGGCTTTGTACCTTTGTACCTTCCCCGAGCTGCCCTTGGGGGTGGTGTACGCCGCCCCGCTCCATTTCCCATCTCTGTCCCGCTCTTTTTCCATCGCAGCTATCCCTCCCTCTTTTTCCACCCTTTCGCTTACTCTTTCTATCTCTGCCGCCACCCTACCAACCCCCTTTTACCCTGGAGTTATTACCACGCCAGGACCGAGAACCGCAAGCCCCACACGCATAGATAACGGCTTGGCCGCGCTCGAAATGAATTCGAATCGCGCAGAATTTAAAAGCCCGCGGGTAGAACCGTTCAGGGGGTAGTTTTCGTGCGTGTGCTCGTGCAAACACAAAAAACCCCCCCGTAGAACGCGGCCAGAAAATATACCCACTGTTCGCGGACAAGAATTTCGTCGTGCCCGATTTTTTATCACCACGCCCACCAGCGGATACCACGTGCACCACGCGAACAATCGATAAAGCTCGAGATTTACTCGCGCGGACGATTCTCCGCCACTTCGCGTGCATGTGCTTCTTAATACGAGCTTCGGCAAGATGGCGGCTCGTTGCAGGACAAGAAGGCGGGAGACAAATAAAAGATACGAGTGGACATTAAAAATTTCCATATTCGTCTGAAATTAATTCTTGCAGGATTTGCGGATTTGGTAAATTGGGATTTTAAGGATTTGGTTATTTACGAACGTTCTTCTGGAAATTTGGGAAACGTGGGAATACGTGGGAAACTGGGAACTTGGAAATTTGTAAATTGGGGCATTCGGATGTATGGAAATCTTTGGGGATTTGAGAATATAGTAACTTGAAATCTTTGAGATTCGGAAATGTGGAGGTACACAAATTTTAAAAATTGGAAAATTGGAGAGGATTTGTACATCTAAAAATGAAGAATTTAGAGATTTAATAATTGAGAATTTAGGAATTTGCAAATCAGTATAATCAATGTACCCGAAAATTAAAAAATATAGAATCATATTTTCAAATTGTAGAACCATGAACCCATGAATGGCCATTCGCACGTGCATGCCAAGCGCCCAGCGATCGTGACTGCCCATTACCATGATATACTAATGGCAGAATGAGCGACCGTTCACGCCACAAAGACAATTCTTGTTGTCCACGAACGTTGATTTAATTAAGACCCCGGGTTTAATTAATTCCGATATGATCGTACGGTTTTGTGTCAGCCATCCGTGAATCTTGCTAGCTATTTACAATCCCAGCAGGCTGAATCGGGCCGCGGAGGGAAAAGTAATTAGTAGTAAATTTTCGCCGTTGCACACACGATGCGGATATATTATTCGAACGTAACAGACACCGGCAGGCAGCCGTAATTTTACGTACGCGGATGAACAACTACGTGGATCATCACGGCCGGGAAAAATAAATGTTTCTGACAGGAGAATATACGATCGTTGTCAGGGGTCATCGAACTGTGACCCACCCCTAAGAGGAGCATCCCAAGAACGTACAGAACAAACGACCACGACGGACACGTTTATACAACGTGACGGGTTTAATTGTTAATCAATAACGCCTGTTCGAAGCTGTTGTAGTATTCAACGTTGTCGTGGTATCGCGTTTCAATTAGCTTAACAGCGCGGCAATTGTAACGTTAAACCGATAGAATGAAACCGGAAGTATGGGGACTCTTGGACACTCCGGCAAAAGGGTTAGCGCTTTCGACACGTTCGATAACTTTATTTAATTCGTCCATAGTGCACGGGGTTAATTTTTCACGGAGTTATTTTTTTCACAATTTTTACATCGTAACTCTACTGCTTATGTGATAGATATTACATGTTACATTATATTCATCTCAAATATTATGTTTTCTACACTAGATCACAAAGTACGTATTTTTAAAAAATTTTGAAACAGTTCCAACTGCATATTTTCTTCTACCAATTTGGTTCAGAAACTAGAACAGGATTATGTGAATATGTATAAGTTTACAGAAGAGTCGGATGGATTATAATGCTCAGATAACTCGAGAGTGTTAAGATAACTGAAAGTACAGGGATCTTTGATCCCTCGTAGAGCGTAGTAGCAGTTTACAGAAGACTGACCGTGGCACGATAGAATTGCAGGTTTTTTCTCCTCTTTTCCATCCGTGGAACAATGTCCTCTTGCTCTAATTGCCCCCGTTAACGTATTCGCTCATTTCGGTTTGAGCGAACGAATTAACACGCCAGACTGGGCGGAAAATCGCGGCGCACGCTCGAGCGTTAATACTTTGCTACTCGACATCTGGATGGAGCTTTTCACCCTTTTCGGTGATATCGGACGGTAGCCTTCTTGTTTCAATTTTCAAGCTGGCTTCGTCACGGAGGAAGTTTAACGAACGACCCGAAAATACGCGGGACAAATTGCTTGTTTCCTCGCTGCGAGGAGGCAAGTATGCATTTTGCTTCGGGCGGAGGAGAAAGATACTGCCGGGATCGAGTTTGAATGGAAAGCACGGAACTTGTTAAGAACTATTCAGGAATTATAGTTTCCGACGTGTATTAGCTGCTTGATTGTTACTCCTTTCATTCTTCCCACTCCTACAGTACTTTACAGGCACTTTGAATTACGCCGATGTAGGTCAACGTGCATCTATCAACCTACGCTTCCTTGTTTTCCTTCTACCCTAAAACACAGCATTGCGAAACTTTAAATCTACCGATAAAGTTGATGCTTCCATATTTTCTGGTTCAGCGTATTTTGAAACGATGTGATGCACGCACTTTGACGCACGCATAATTTCATATCTCTCTTTACGTTAAATATGCAATTACCGGGATAATTACTTTGGATGTTTATACCGTGTTCGCCAGAAAATCGGCGATTTTCAAATTGGAATTCAAAATGTCAGGAATAAATTATGCAACGACGCGTTTAAAATCTATAGCTGGATTGCAACTACGCTCGAGAGGGCGCACTGATGTGCAAATGGCGTGCAGTCGCGTTCATGGTTAGTTTCTTCCATAATTCGAAAATTCCGAAATTAAATTCCTAATCTTCAGAAATTTAATATACAACTTTTGTATATTTAAAACTTTAACAAAATTTAACATATTGATTAAACGTAACAGAATGTGTACTTTAATTAAAATATATGTATGTAAATCAATAAAAATATCTGAACATAGTAACTTTAATTAAAATGGAAATAAATACTTTAATTAAAAAGCACATATAAATCTGGAATTAAAAGACATACGTGAATATTTCAATTAAAAACGTATATAAATACATGAATTATAGAATATATATAAATAATTTAATTCGTGTTTGTATATACTCATCAGTACAAAATATCGGATAAAATCTCAAGCAAGTGTTGAAAGTCTTCGAGTCGAACGTCTTTACTGTACTTAGAAAATAGTTACTTGTGAAACGATAATTAACACGTACGTTAAAGGCGCACCAGCGCAGCAATTAGAACAGCAAATCCGATCTTAGAATAGTTTACGTGAAATTACAATTAACGTACTTGCAACCCTGAGGGTTTTCTTATCTCCAAGTACAAGACAAGTGCACGAAATGAATCTCATAACTTTACGGTAGATGACGTAAACTGAACAAATGAGCGTTTGCATCTATGGATGCGTCGTATTTACGAAGCATTAAGACGGCGAATGTACCCAGGTAAATACCTCCGCGAATAATTACACTTAACGTTTCACCTGAATATATTCGGGACGATACCGAGGAATCCCAGCAGGTATTATGCAAATTGAACTTGTACGTTTAAAAAACGAAAGTAGGCAACGGTGACAGCTTAAAGAATTCAACCTAAAATTACAAATCAAATATTTACTGCAAATTGATGTCAATGCATGTTGTCAATATTTCAATATGCACACTGTTTCAAGATTTTCATGAGTATAGATACATTGTCAATAATTTGGTAGTATTGATAAAATATTGACAATGTTGAAATATTGAAAATAAATATCGAGAACTTTGAAATGTTAATAATAAACGTATTAACCGTTTGATGCTTTCATCGGACATTTTGGCAATATTAATTTCAGCATTCCTCCGCGTTCTCTCCTAATTAATTCGACATTCTCTTCTGAAGCGTAACTTCAAAATTCGATTTGCAACCGTTCGATAAAGCAAGAAATAATGAATAGATCAGATGTGCAGATTAGTGGACAGTATCGTGAACTTGCATGCTGTTTCAAAGGATCGTTCCAACAGATATTTTTATAGGTTTCTCTCTTCCAGATCGATTCTTCCAGCTTACCCTCGCGTTTCTCGTTCCTTTCTTCGTCGTTCACGATATATTTCACGATATGAATACGTCAGGTTCTCGTCGGAATCCTGAGGTTGGTAAACGTCGAGCGTTCGACATCAAAGAATGTCGTATCAACCCGTGAACCTCCGTCGATCCCTCTGTGTCCACAACTACTGCCCTCCACAATGATGTTTTTCTCTCTATGGTACTTGCTTTCGTCAAAGAAAACCCCCCATTGAACGGCGCTACTATTATCGAGACCGTTCATCGGTGATCGGCGTGCAACGTCGATGCAGGGGTTAAGCAACGAACCCGTTTTCGAAATAATACACCTGTATATATCGCGAGTATATTTTTATCGGGCGATCGGGTCGCTCCATCGATTCGTCGCAAGCGAGGCACAAAAGCACCGACGGGAGAGAGAAACGAGAAGAATCGGATAGAGGTCGAACCGTAGCCGACGAAGGTGCAACGAAGACGGACGGGAAGAGAAGGAGCGGCAATGGGAAAGAGAAGAAGAGGACGGAGAGGGCTGAGAGAAAGGGTGAAAAACGGGGAAGGAAAAGGAAAAGAGAGAAAGAGGTTCGCCCACGCCACCCACGGTAATTATCGAAGGCGGGGTTGTCGACCTCTTTTAGTCCTGCCTGCTTGGACTTTTACCGCTGGTTGCCTCGAGGATGGTGTTCGTCTCAAAGAGAGCCAGCTATGTACGTAGCAGCGTGATATCAGAGATACAGTGCTGGACAAAAGATGGTTTAAAAGATAAGCGATACGAAATGACATCATAATCTTGCAAAATACTATATTTTTACCTCACCAGCGAAACCGATACATCGAACTTTCATAAACTTCTTACTTGAAATATACTACAAATACAGTTCAAATATAGAATTAAAATGTTGCATGTTCAACTCATTTTCACATTACTCAGAAATTCTAAGAAACTTTTCGGCAATATTTTATTGCCATATTCTGAAATTTTCTTTTATGACAATTCAAGATACGTAGGATGTACTTGCTCACGTTCTAGCTTATATACTGTAGACTCTCGTTATATTGCAACTTTCATATGGACTGTCACGTACATTACTGACGCTAAGCTGCGCAAGTATTATATCGTCGCGTGTTATATTGGTCACGTGTTTGTATCGTCACGCATTATATTCTCGCGCTATATCGCCACGTGTTGTATTGCCACGCGTTATATGTACCACGCGATGTACTCGTCATGCGTTATGTATGTACCTTGTGCTGTATCGCCACGTGTTGTACTTGTCACATGTTGCATTGCCATGTGTTACATGGTCACTCATGATATCTGTGACGCATTATATTCACCACGCGTTGTATCACCAAGTGTGATGTATTTCATGCATTATATTCGCCACGTATTATATCGTTACGCGTTATATCGCTCCTGTTCAAAATCATACCTAAGCGTCCAATAAAAAAGATACAATAAACCTAATATACCCGGTTGTTTATTTTCAACACTTTTGTTCTCCACTTCAATTAAGCCCGTGTTTAAAAGTTTTAATAAAAGGCTTCGATAGACGATAAGTAGCATCCCGCACGCAATAAACGAAATTGGAAATAAAAAAAGAGGAGTAACTCGTTTATTGCCGTGTACTCTGGGCAGCTTAACGGCGTGGTGCGTGCACTTTTCAGAATAACTAATCGCCTCGATATTCAGCCTCGCAGACGTTCGCGCAGCCGTTTATCGGATTTCGATTCCAATGAAATTATACGGTTCGCATCGAATCGAGCCCCGATAGTTTGGTTGAAATTAGCTAGCCACGAGTGCGCCTACGTTTTCGAGTTACATTCTTTCCGCTGTAACAAATGATACACCCTTCGTTCAAGCCTGGCTCGATAGATCTAGTTTGTTAATCGAAGTACGTTGAACTCGTTCAAACTAATGGTTTATCATTTGCCTCTGCATACGAATAATATATGGGCGGTTCGAAAATTCGAGATACGAGCGAACCGGTTAAAACGTGACCTATTTTAAGTATCGATAACATCCACGTTCCGCCGACCCTTTGATCGAGCCTGTGCGAATATAAATTGGCTTCGCATTGGCGAAAAATTGTTTGAAAGTTACTTAACGATTTTCGATATCATTTTTCCCGCAACAATTCATCTTGAACGTTTCTAGCTTCTGAAAGTGTTCCTCTTCGCTGCAATTTGTAATTAAGATTTTAATTAAACCCGCCGATTCTTTTATAACACTTATTTTCTGGAACGACGACAATTATACGTATCGGTGAAACAAGATTCAACGAAAATCTGCTTCTTTAGAGATTTCTGTGGACTCTTCTAACTGCTAACGAGCCGAAACTTCTGCCTGTCGAACTAGAACACTCTAAGTTGCCTTCCTTGACTTTTTGCCCCCCTTTTTCCCGGTTCTCCTGTCTCGCTTTTATCCCGGCGAGTTTTTTAAACGAAGAAGAGGAAAGTCGCCGGAAGTTCCGGCAACTCTGCCACGGCTGAACGAGCGGAGTCAATTTTTCATCGCTTTTAGTTGCGCTTTCGATGGATCACACAGAGAATGGCTACAGAGCACCGGAGAAGACTTATTTTCGATCCACGGAATGCTAAAACTTTTCCCTTGGGTTCGTCTCAATCTTTTTTTAACTTTCATAAGTCTAATATTCTGCATATTGTTTGAAGATATTTTTCATACGCTGTTCAAAGATAAGATTTTTTGCTTCCGAGAATACGGTTATATCTTCCAGAACATAGGTAAAATAACGCAATGTTTAATATCACGTTAAACAACGTTTTAAATTAGTAATTTTGTTTAATTAACAACTTTTATTCTTTTACTGGGTTCCTATTAACACAACCGTTTGAGAAAGATTCATTTTTATATTTGTTCCATCGCATTGTGGAAACGTTCCATGTTTAACATTTCCCTTTTTTAATTAACACGATGTTAATAACTGAATTGTAATCCCATTAAGTTGCGGGTATAAAACATACAGAAATAGAGGAACTGAAATTCATTTTTACGTTTGTATAATTTTGCGATGGTATAATAAGAAATTGTCCCTCGAGCTACAAGAAGAATAATTACCTTACTAAATAGATATTTACTCCCGAAATTTAATTAAATGAACAGCTATTAATTAGGAGTGAAGTCACTGATAACATTTCAAAACAGTAGATAATTATCGATTCTAAATTTTTTATTAAGTCTCAAATTTTCATATTCTAGGTTCTAAAATATCTAATTTCGCCATCTTTAAATTTCTATCTCCAAATTTTCCATTTTCAAATCCCAACGTCCCAAAATTCACTCGTTTTCAAATCTCTACGTTATTAAATTTCCACATTTGCAAATACCTACGTCCCCAAGTTTCCAGATTTCCATATCTCTAGATCCCAAAATCCCAATGTCCCTACCTATGGTACAAAACACCTTCGTTCTCAAATTCCAAGAGTCCCATATCCCCAGATTTTCAAATTTCTAGGTTCCCCAATTCCTATCTCCCCAAATTTCTAGATGTCCAAATCCCTAGATTTCCATATCTCTAGATCTCAAAATCCTAAATTCCCTAGGTAGTTATAGTACAAAACACCTTCGTTCTCAAATTCCAAAAGTCCAATATCCACAGATTAAGTTTCTAACTCCACAAATGTCAAAATTTCCACTTCCATAAATTCCAAAATTCCAAGATTCCCAGATCTGCAAATCCCTAGGTTCCTATATTTCTATATCCCCAAACTCTCAACTCATCCCTAAATTAGGAAATCCCAAAGTCTCGAGAAATCCTTGAAAACGAACAATTACGAATCCTCTTTCCCCTTGTTTGTCATGCTTTCCCCAGAGAATCCAGATCTCCTCTCGATCGTACAAGCGGCGACGGCAATATAACGTAGAAAAGTGCGCGGACAGTAGGAAGCGATGAAAATAGGGATGAATTGTCGTGTACACGCACAGGATGAAAAACGGTAGCACCGGATTGTAGGAGGGCACGTAGACGGCGTAGAAAAAGCAAGCACATTAGAGTGATATCGATTCCCTCTCGTCTGCCTGTTCGTCTCGTTGTTCTTTCTCCGGCCTTCCGTTCTGGATTTACGTTAATGGTTGTATAGACTGTACGGGGTATCGCGAGATCGCATTACTCGCTCGAACGGCCAAGTATCTCGAGTCACGTAATTCCTTGAGACGGCCGTCAGATTTCTCCCCGGGAAACCAAGGGATATAAAAAAGCGAGCGACGTATATACTCGCACTGTGTATTGTGTATTCGCGTTTCGACGATAGAGCGGAAGGTGCAATTTATCGAAAATATACGCGTTGCCACGGTAGAACGAAAGAGAACACGCCAGCAACGTGGAGGGGAGAAGATAGAGATGATTTATGTAGGCCATGCAGGTACAATTTGTATCACGTCAGTTTTTACCGACCGAGACGTTGCTACGAGGGTGGCTGAGTTATTGCTCTAGCCCCGGTTGTCGAGCCAGTTCTGAAACAACTAAAATGACGGGATCAACGTAGAAGGGGTCGAAAGAAATGTCTTGCCCGTTTAATGTTGTTTAATCCTCCCTTTTTATTGCCACTGGCAACTTCCCTTCCGAGCATTACGTTGGGGATACTTTTCGTTGGGATAAGACTCGGTTAGAGATACATCAGATTAAACGAGGTTATATCACATTTAATTACATTGTGATCGTTTAAGATTTTGTTGATTATTAGGTTATGTTATATTATGGTAAGGGATAAGGTTAGGTAAGCTTATGTTTAAACAGATAAACGTTAAATTAAAGTTATGTTAGGTTAGTTTAACTTGAGATCATATTAAGGTAAGGTTGATATTAAGTTAATAACGTTAATGTAATGTTAGGTTAATTTAATTTGAGGTTATGTTCAGGTTAAGTAGGGAGCGAGTTAATTCAGTAAACGATTTAACTGATGCTTCCATCCCGTGGATTTTAATTAATGTAGAAGAGTGAGCGCTTCGGGTTAATTGGGTTGAATTTCGTAGAGGAGGTATTTTGGTAAAAAAAATATACAGCAGAGGTTGTCGGAAAAATTCATTACCGGTCGGGAACAGGATATTCGGCACAGGGACGAGTAACGCACACGATACCACCGGCGTACAAATTCATTTTCCCCGTGTTCCACGTATCTTTGGATTTAGCCGAGCTGCGTGACGCGAATACGGAGTTCCCTGGGAATCTCCGAGCGAGTACGATGGGATAGGATAGAATAGGATAGGCAGTTTTGGCGCGGAGCCCGTTGTTTAAAGGAGCCGAAGTGGTTGAAACAGGACCCTGGCTGTAGTCGGACAATATTACTTCCCATCCAGTCGAGCACTTGCTACGGTAACGTCGCACTAATTCGCAGACTCGCCTCGTCGACGAGGAAAACGGAGTATTACTGTCTGCCGGATGCTCCTGCTACCATTTGAATCTCGTCCCTCTGACAATCGTCTGAGCGCGTATCAGACCGTAATAAAGACGCGTACCTTGCTTACATTCGCCATGCGCTTGCATACAGTAACTTCTCGCTGTAAAAACTTGGGATCCACGAAACAGTTGCGAACATCTCGCGAATGTTTCACACCTAAATCAGTTCTAAACGTGATTTATACGTGCGAGCCTGAATACGAGATTTGACAAAACATTTCTGTTCTGTAAACCAAGTACGTTAAGCATTAAGTGGAACTAAGACGGTAGATTAATAGTATAGTAATATAATTATGTAGAATAGCAGAATAGTTACAGAGTAGCGGAAAATTAGAGTATTATTACAGTAAGATAGTAGTGTAGTGGGAATACTCGAGTTTTAGAATAGTGCCATGATATTTCAGTAATATAGTGGCATTATAACAGCAGAGTACTTCAGCATAGTACAGGGGAAGCATGCAATTGTAATAGAGTAAATAATAGATGGTAGTACAACGTACCATTTCTCTATTTATATATAGAGAGGATATAACAATAGCATAAATATTAATAGAATCGGAAGCTTTCGCCATTTTCGAGCATTCATCTCATCAACTTTTCATTGACTATTGTCAATGTTGTCCATTGTTCAAAAACAGAAACGTTTCGGATATTCTGGAAGCGTGCTCCATTAACGACCGAAAATCACGCGAAAATTTCAAGCGATATCACGTTCGGAATTCTTGAATTGTAACACGAACAAAGAAACACGATGAAACGTATTCGAAACGTTTCGCAATTACGTTCCCGGGTTATATTACGTATTAAAAAAAATACTTTCCGCGTTAAAATATGAATACCTAGAGCTTCGGTTCGTTATTCACGAGGTAAAAAGCTCGACTTTGTAAAAATTCCTTTTAGCAGAAACGAATAAAACCTCGCCGTTATGTAGTAGCGGTCGGAATTTTACGCCATCCATTGATATAATCGAGACTATTCATTCTGTGTAACAGACCATATCGGGCGTACTCGCAATGAAATCATCTCGTCGAACGTGCACCGTGCATTGAGTCTTTTACAGCGATAAGAGCCGTGAACAGTGAGGCATGAGAGCCGCTTCTATATCGTGTACAGCATAATTGTAGAACCGTAGAATAAAAGTTACCATAACGGGTGCTTTCAATTGCGCGAAGTTGTTTTTTCAAGCATGAAAATGAATGTCAAGCCTCGTACATATTCAGCAAAAAAAATTTCGATTCTTTTTCAAACGGTTTCAGTTGTAACCGTTACTTCTTTTTAATTTTTCCATTTCGTTTGAAAAATAATCTCCACTCCCTTTCAGTTTACCTCGTTCTTTTTATGCGAGAACCGATCATGTCGGTTTTTATATGTTTGATAAATTTTTCAATTATGCACTTTGTAGAGATGTAGAAATATGAAGATATGGAGATATTGGAACATATAGGGATTTTTAAGCACATAACGTATTTGCCATACGTTCGATTCTATACGCATTGTAAATCACGCATTATATAGCCGTTCAATTTTTTTACGAGTGTATACGAGTGTTGTACTCAGCACGCGTTAGATTCGCTATGCATTATATCTCCACACGGTGTACTTGTTACGGTTTAGATTTGCCATACACTACATCACCACGCGTTGCCACGTATTGTATTACTGCGCATTGTGTTATATCGCCACAAGTTAGCTTTACACGTTATACTACCTTCTAATATATTACTACACGTCATATTCCCACGTATTTCCAACTCCTAATTTCCCCAAATTCCAATTTTCCTCAAATCTCAATTTTCCCAAATCCCAAATTCCCCGAATTCCAATTTTCCTCAAATCTCAATTTCGCCAAATCCCAAATTTCCGAAATCTCCAATTCCCCAAATCCCAAGTTCCCCAAATTCCAATTTCCCTAGATTCTAAATCCCCCAAATTCCAATTTTTCCAAATCCCAATTTCCCCAAATTCCAAATTCCCCAGATCCTGAATTCCCGAGATTCCAAATTCCCCAAATTCCAATTTTCCCAAATCCCAATTTCCCCAAATTCCAATTTTCCTCAAATCTTAATTTTCGCAAATCCCAAATTTCCCAAATTCCAATTTTCCTCAAATCTCAATTTCGCCAAATCCCAAATTCCCCAAATTCCTATTTCCCTAGATTCCGAATCCCTCAAATCCCTAACTCCCTAAATCCGAAATTCCCCAAACCCAATTTCCTAATTTTTCCAATTGACAAATTATGATATGCTCTTGACATGGCGCTCGCGTTAGCTTCACACGTTATACTACCCTCTAATATATTACTACGCGTCATATTCCCACGTATTACAACACCATACTTGCCATATATTGTATCATCGGTTATAACTCCCCGCATTGTATCACCACGCGTTAAATCATTCCACAGCGGTATAAAGTCTATTGGAATACCGATGTTACCGATAGTTGTGCTTATCAATGACGAACAACTGTCGGCAACGGGTGAATAAAGCTCGGAGCGTTAAAAGGTCAAGACGCGAACGAGAGGTGAATGACTAGCGGACGAGGAGAATTCTTAGAGCGCGGGCGAGGGAGTTTAGGTCGAAAGCGTAGAGTTTGCCATGCAAAACGCGACAGGACCCGGGAGCGATCGGACAATGACATCTTCCAGAACAATTCATTGTTCCAAGGAAGCTCGTTCGCTTACGAGCAGAGCCAGCAGTAGCGTCTCTGCTCGCAGTTTCTCCGGTTGGCCCCTCTACACCCCGCTGACGGTTAGTTGCCGCGGGCCGTCTCATTGAATACACGCGGGGACAATGTAGTCTGCACAATACCGGTGTCAGCCGGAAATGACGCCACGGGGAGAGATGTACGCGTAGTCGAGCTGCACGAATTGGCGGCGTTAAGGCAGCCAGCAACCCCTCTGCAAACGTGTCCGTATCTCTGCTGCCTCGTGCGTAACGCACAATTGGCCGTGTTGCGAGCTGGCACACGCTAACTAACGCTGACTAGCTTGTTCCCTGCTACCAGACACTGATACTGTCATTACCGGGGCCATGCATTCGCGCAAGTTTTTCGACTAGCCGTCTCTCGATAAGCGAACGCCGTGTAACGGGATTCATTAATGTCGCCGCGAACAATCGGAACTCGAGGTAGACGGTGCTCGACAATGGTATCGATGGGACGAGTTAGATGGGAACGGTTTTAAGTATCTTCGCAGGACGACGACTATTCAATCGGCGTGCAGTGAAATGATTGTCTGAGCGATTCGCTCGGCCTTTGTGACGGTAACGCGAGCGGGAAAGTTTGATTGGCAACGCGCGCCCGGGAAATACGATATTGACGTTGTCGATTTCGGGATTGATAGGAGAGTTAGTGCCGTTTCACGGGAGTAAGTGATTACGGAGATGGCTCTCGAACTTGGTTCAAAGTAGAGACCCTCTAATCAGAGAAATAACCGTGGCGGTATTGATTGCTGCCTCCATTTTTCAAATCCATATTGCCAAATTTCTCTTGCGAGTAATCTATTTTAATTCATGTAACTTGCACACGATTTTTATATTTCCATGACTTTTATATTCAATGACAATGTACGATTTCTTCATATCAACAAAGTAACATTTTAAGTACTTTTATAAATAGTACACGTAGGTACCTACAAAATATTAATGAAATGTAAGTCATTTTTAGCTAGACATGTCGATCATTCCTTACTGACATGATGTATTGATAATACCGTTGAACTATAATTTGTGACGATGAAAACGACTGCAGTGGAATGTAATATTTATTCCCATTTAAACTGCAAATATAACCTAACCTGACCTAGTATAATCTAATATAGTGCACAATTCTATTATTAGGATTATTCTATTACGAATAAATCTGTTTGTCCATAATGAGATTAATCCTAATCTCGATACATAATTTGACAATTCAAATCCATTTATTAGCCGTTTAAACTTCGAACCTAATATAATTTAGCCTCTAGTACTGCTATGTACTACAAACGTAAGCGTGTTACACGTAAATATTTAACTACGCAAATGCATAATTTCGATGGGTTTAATGAATTTAAATATTATTGTAAATAATCAAGTACTTCAAAAGAACACTTCGATAATCCGAAAGTGCTGTTAGGTAAATAATCATTTTTGCTTGGAGAGCTTTATCAATATTCAGAAAGATGTTATCGTATTTCGTGTTTTGCAACTTGCAGCGTAACAGCCAACAAACTCAGACAATAAATATTCAAGTTATTTTCTCAAAGCTACGCGAGTTTGTTTTAAGCCAAACGATAATGCCTTCAAGGTAGACGAAAGTTTCTCGGATATTTAATCGATAATTCGTTGAATGAATTTACGATCTCAATGCAAAGTCGCCGTTCGTAAATGTCTGGCCACGATATTGCCTTAATTAGACGGAGGAATTAGAAAACTTTTAATTAGTTCTTTCGAGAATTAAATCTTGCAGTGGAACTTGTTAGTATTGTACGAAGTAAGCCGTGAATAATCGAACGATTTTCATAGAATTTTCGTCGAATGCCGGACATAATTTCTTTGTTACAACCCCCGATGACGAGAAACACCTTCGTGAAAGATCCATGTACTGCTTGACCACGATATTTTCGAGACAATGATATCAGCGACAACAGGGTCGCGAAACTTTTTTAATTAACACATTACATAGCCAGGTTATAACACGGCAAATTCATTTATCACGGGTGCGAAGTTTGTTACAAAAGGGTGAAAGCTCGTTCGAGAACTTTATCGCGGTGCACGAACCAACGATCGCGTTGCGTCGTGTCACGTTGAAAAATAACAATGAAAACGTGCATTCATAGCTTCTCGTGTCACGTGTGTTCTTTCTACAATTTGCTGTATGATTCTGGTTGGGTGATCTTTGTACGAGGGGAGAATTACCCGGATATTGTCAAGACTTTAAAGGAAGATCAAAATTTTAGAAATTTATATATTAAAACTGCAGGTTCATCAATTCGGAAATTTAGAAATTTACACATTTACAAAAGTATAAATTCCTAGGTTCAAGAATTTATAACACCTTCACAAAACTACAAATAATATTTATAAAACACCTCCCCAAGATCAATCCTCAAATTCAGAAGTTAGAAAATCTCCCCTCCAGAGGGGAGACTTCTCGCGTACAAAGCTTCACAAACATAAAAATTCAACAAATTTCAAACTTGAAAATGTACAAAATTCACGTGCAATTTAAATAAAATATCAGTTAGAAAAATTTCGATAAAAAATTGCATCATTTGAAGATGAAAGTGGATGAAATTGGAGAGTATCGGTGTGAAAAGGCGCGCAACAATCGTCCTTAATTCGTGTGCATCGGTTGCACTTTCACCGTCCGTTCGAATGGGGATCAATGTCCGTTGGCAAGGTTCGCGGGTCGTATTGACCTCGGGCCAAGAAAGATACGAGCACGTCTGATGGAGTCAGCTAAGGAGCGTAACGATTGCAAGAAAGTGGGCCAACAAAACAAACGGTTTGTCCGACGCGGCATGCGATCCCCGTGCTGCAAACTGTTGCTACGCTTCTGGCAAGAAGCAGCTACGTGCGCGTTTTATTTACAGCGGTCACATAACTGTGTTAGAGGGACAGGGCAAAGCCGGAGGATGACATTGTGTGTAGGAAGGGTTCGCCGGGTAATTTGCAGTCGGTGGATGCCTTGTACCAAAGAAGAAAAACAAACGTTTCGAGTAGGATAGAGGGATAAATAGAGATCGTGGAGCAACAGAGGAAACCGATGTCCCCTAGAGATGGGTGAACGCGGCTGAAGGAGAACGATATTGCTCCTTGGTGCTATCTACGATGCTCTTCTTCTTCTACTTTTGTCCTTTCTCTACCCCGCAGAGCATGAACACGAGGAAAAGGATAAAGAGATTACGGGAGCAAATACCCGAGCTGAGCGAATTCGTCGTCGAATGGACCAACGCGAACAGATAGAAATCTTTCGCCTTCCTTTCAGACGGCAAACACCCGCCACAATCCCTTATCCTGCCGGATAATCGATCTATTAATTCTTTCATTGAAATCCCTTTTAGCGAGTCTCGATCGAACCCTCGGGATTGATTTTTATTCCGTTTCACTCGTTGGGGGACTTGATTAAAAGTGATGCATGTTCATTAGATTTCAATATTTTTTATTCCTTCGAGCTTGTTTAAAAGTATTGGCAAGTTGTACTTTTCATTATTTTGTTCTGAAGAAATTGATCTTTGAAATTTTCCTTTGTCCATCATACGAGGATTGGACTATCATAACCCACATATACCTGTATCAATCTTTTATAATTGCAATTAACTACAATTGTAACAGAGCTTAATGTGCCATTACTTTCTGATCCACTATATCAAGAAATATTGAGTAATTAAGTTATTTCTGGAATATTTCCTTTCTATATTTTACTTCAAAAAATACGTAATATCAACGCTCGTACAACTAAAAGTGAAATTCGATCTCCAGAGATGTCTACGGATCTTAAAAGAGTGTAGCCATACGTTAGCCGGATATCCTGTACGGATCAAAGGACAGTAATCTTTACCGGATCTCACGGAAAATCCACGGGATATATGAAACATCTTGCTGACACTTTCCCAGCTTTCGCGAATCTCGAAGTTAAGAACACTCGGCGGCACGAAATCCTCGTTAAAAATACATTCTTCTGTGAATTATTTATTTCAGTCCATTTTGTTGCTTCCCGTTTGAAGCGAGTCACAGCCACGGACTGATGTAAAAAATTCCATTTGCTTCGGAAATATGATTCAAACGCTGCTTCCAGTCAACGTTTCTAAAACGTCGAGACATTAACAATTCCTATGCGTCACATATTCTTCTGATCTTTCTCTTTTATTATTTACTATAGATGGATGTAGGGATGTAAAGATATAGAATTGTAGGACTCTAGGGATATTAGGCTATCAGGTTTTATATAGAATTTTGGAGTATGGGAATATCAAGGTTTAAGTATATTGGAATTTAGGGATGTAGAGATATAGGGATGTAGAGATTTCGGTATGTGGGGATATCGGGATGTAGCGATATCGGGATATAAGGATGTTGGGGTGCAGGGATATCGGGATGTAAGGATATGGGGATGTGAGGATATCGGGATGTAGGGATACCGGGATGTAGGGATTTCGGTATGTGGGGATATCGGGATGTGAGGATATAGGGATGTAGAGATATCGGAATGTAGGGATACCGGGATATACGGATTTTGATATGTGGGGATATCGGGATGTGAGGATATCGAGATGTGAGGACATCGGGATGTAGTGATACCGGGATGCAGGGATATCGGGATCGAGGTACATCAATATCATAGAATTGGGATCTAGGAATAGTGGAATCTAGCGATATCAAGATCTCGAGACTCAAGAGCCGAGAATTTAGAAATACATGTCTCCGTACAGCATACTCATGCACTTCATGAACGATACAACTCATAGCAATTACAAAACGTAATAATTACATGAACTTGCGATCAACAGCACAATGTAAATGTGTCACTAGCATACATGAAAATTGTCTACTGTATAAACAAAGAAAACTTATTTGTTCGAATACTTTCGGTACCTAGATGCCGGCTACGGTTTTGACAGTGCGTTTACCATAACGCTTTTCCATTGTGTATTCCCATATGAACGTCCCATTGAGAAGGAGCGTTCTTTTGATCCACCCTCGTTGTTGGGCTCTCGAAAAAGAGCGGATCGAGAGAAGAGGAGCGACGTCCTTTGCGATGCGTTCAACACGCGTGCGAGACACGATGTTTTAGGAAGGACCGGAGCAAGCACAGGCGGAAATAATATTTTACCGACGAGTCAACGACCGAAGAAGTGTGCTCTTATCTCTAGAAGGAATATCTTTAAAATCGGAAGCGGGGATCTCGATTAAAAAAAAAAAGAAGAAAATATCCGCGCTTTTTACATGTTCGAGAAACAGCATCGATGCGTGAATGTAAAACGCGTCGCGAAACCCTCGCACTTTAGCCTCCATATTGCGACGCGGGAAGAGTTTGCTTTGGAAGAGAATTTTATTTGATGTCGGCAAGTTGCAGTTCTCTTTTTTTTTATGGAAATTGAGAAGTTTCAGTGACGTTCTCGTAACTGGTTAACGATAAACGACATCGGAACGCAGGAAAATTATAAACGTAGGATAAACGTGGATTTCTTGGTTCACGGAAATTAGAAATTCTGACGAGCAGAAGTTGTCAGAAATTATACGGGTACGAAGAGAGATTGCAATTTGCAAATTGTGTACTCGAGAACCATTTTTTATACTATTTTCTGTTTGAACAGTTTCTATACGAGACGCGCATTCTTTGAAAATTAAGATTAATGAACTTGGATTATTTCCTCGAGTACAGAAATATTTTTCATATCAGGTACATTGTGTAACATAAAAATGAACGATAATCGGTCTAAAAGTTCATCAAAAATTTCATAAATATAATTGAACAAATTGGATAAAAAATATATAGCGTATATCAATTTAAGTTGAAAACAACTCCAGTCCGAATAATCACGCTTGTCCTAATTGTTATTTATTTAAATATTCTCATACACGAACAGCAGGAATATTTAACGATTAAACAGAAGCAATATAAATGCCTCCACATCCGTTCCTCACGCACGAGAGATTTAGGAATGAAATTTCTAAATTCAGTTGCACGTATCATCACTATTTTATTCGTCAAATTAAAACTCCGCGTCGCTCGTTTCGTGCCTCGTATTTCAGCGGCACGAAATGGCGCCGAATTTTTCAGGTCCCTGACCCACATATCCCGTTTTGTTTTACGAACAGCGCGATCAATTTTGCGAGGCAGGAACAGGTTCTCGCAAAGTTGTAAACAGAAGGCCGAGTATCGGCGAGCAAAGACGTCGCTCGATTCCCTGGTCCGCGTGTGTCTTTCTGGGGCAACAGACAAGCTGGAGAACGGTTACGCCATCAAACCGGAAGGCATCTCCCCGAGGGCGTTTACGCCGCCAGGCGACATCAGTCAAACCGACTGTTACTTTGGCCGACGCGTTATCGTGAAAAGCAGAGGTGGATGGATAGGGAAAAGATGGAAGGTGAAAGAGGAGACACCGAAGAGCACCCGGAGGGTGGATAAGGGTGGTTGTCGAGTGGGTGAAAGGAGGCTTTCTACCAAGGAGAAGGCTCGACGATTCCCAGGTGAAGGCGTGCCGTATCTCATTCTCGACGTGAACGTCAGGTTGACTGCGACGAGATGCCTCGTATCGAATTTGCGTCGTGTTTGCTCGAAGGTGACGACGCTTCTCCAATTTACAATAACTGTTAACGTATTTTATCCGAAACTATGTAAAATGGTTTCTTGATGAGCTTCGATGAGAAGAAATTTAATTCGTGGGAAATCTTTTTGCTCTGTCAAATAGGGAGGAAGTATAGTAAAATGAAATATACTGGTTTCACTCAATCGCACTCTTATTATGCTGCCAGGATTCTTCTTGCGTATGAAGAAGTAGTACAGGAAGAAAAAAAAAATAGAACTATGAAACATCAAAAAGTAATATAGAATAGAGTACACCAAGTAAACTTACAACCATGTTCATAACTTTTTCAATGTCCCTTCAAATTTCTCTCTTCCTCTGCATGTAACTTTTTCAAATTTCTTTTCTCCCCAGGTCTTACGAATTCCTTTTTTCGGAACAGTATCAAACGTTCGATATCGAATTCATCGAATTTTTCTGTCGAAGGTCGACGTCGCGGAAAATTGTCAATCGAATATTACCGTAGCGAAAAGGTTAAACGTCGAGAATATCTCGGTATTGACGACAGTGCTCTCTGTTGCTCTCGCGATGTCGTTAAAGCGCGAACATCCACGACAGCGTCGCAAACGCGGTTTTTTGCAGGGTACGCGACAAAAGTCGTGGCGGAAACGCGTTTACGCGAGTCGAACACACAAAGGTCGCCGTCTCTCAAGAACAGCCGTCAAAACGTTTTCTCTGACGGTAACCAGCGCTGTCCCACTCGACGCACGACAGGTGAAGGGCACCCTCGTGTCACCCCCGTTGGCTGGTTGATCCTGAATTTAAAGTTACGCCACTGGCAGCGAATAGACGGGACAAGGGTGGTGGGCAACGGTGGCTGCGGAGACGACTGGAAAGAGAGGTAATGAGAAAGCGGAAAAGAGAACGGGAGAAGAGAAGGAGAAAGAGCGAATAGGGTGTCAGGGAGAGGGGCTGGGTGACAGGAAAGGGGTGGGTCGTTCGAGAGGGCAAGGCGAAACCATGAGCCATCGACCCGAGAGTCGGCTTCGAGCTCGTTATACTCTCCTACAGGATGCATCCACGTCTCTGCATCTCCATGCAGTTGTACGAAAAGGGGGGTGGGGTTAGGGCACATTCACCGCAGCACATCGTGTACTACCACCCCCTCGTGCCATTCAATGTGCCACACTGCTACCACCCCGGTCACGGCTAACGTGTATCGCGCACTTGCTACGAAAACTGTGCATACATTCGAACGATATACGCTCGGACGAGTTGACAGTAAATACCATATCGGGTGAAACGATTTTTTTCGTGGGAAACTTATGTCACTGCAGTTGGTCACTTGAGTTGCTTCAAAATTTTCACAATATTTTACGCGTATGTGAGGTTTTCAACTTTGGATATTTCGCATTATACAAATTTCTTATTTATGAAATTTAGGAAATCTTAAATTTCTAGTAATTCAAATTAGTTTCCAAATTTCGTAAGCACCAAGTACTGAAATACAGGAAATTTTGAATTCTGAAATTCTAGAATTTCCACGTTTACAAATTCTCAATTCCAAGTTATAATTATCAAATTCTACAATTCTCTTAATCTCAAGTTTACCAAATCTCAATTTCCCCAAATTCCAATTTTACAGAATTCCAGTTTTCCCCAAATCTCAATTTCGTGAAATTCCAAATTCCCCAGATCCTGAATTTTTGAAATCCCAAATTCCCCTAATTCCGATTTTTCCAACTCCCAATTTCCCCCAAATCTCAATTTTCCCAAATCCCAAATTCCGGAAATCTCAAATTTCCCAAATCCTAA
Source organism: Megachile lagopoda (assembly GCA_036983795.1). Lineage (NCBI taxonomy): Eukaryota > Metazoa > Arthropoda > Insecta > Hymenoptera > Megachilidae > Megachile > Megachile lagopoda. Next base: position 13,069,961 of record CM072790.1, on the reverse strand, counting down.
ATTCCTCAAATCCCAATTGCCCCAAATTCTAATTTTCCCAAATCCCAATTTCCCCAAATTCCAACTTTCCTATATCTGAATTTCCCCAAATCCCAAATTCCCCAGATCGCAAATTCCCGAAATCTCAAATTCCCCAAATCCCAAATTCCCCAAATCCCAGATTCCCCAAATTCTAATTTTCCCAATTCCTAATTTCCCCAAATTCCAATTTTCCCTAATCCCAATTTCCCCAAATCTCAATTTCCGCAAATCCCAAATTCCCCAGATCCCAAATTCCCCAAATTCCAATTTTCCTAGATTCTAAATATCCCAAATTCCAATTTTCTCCAAATCCCAAACTCCCTAAATTCCAATTTTCCCAATTTTTCCAATCGACAAATTATGATATCCCCTCGAAATGGCGCCCGTGCGTTTATCGTCCGCTTCGCCCGCATATTTCTGCAACACCATGCACCGAGTACGACAACCGTGTTGCAATCGGCCGTACATTACGTTGGCGTGTTTAGCTAAAGTAAATATAACTCGTGGAATAAACTGTTCCCCGGTACGAATTCTGTTGGTGAAAAGAGAGACCAATTTTGGAATTGGGGGTGCCCGTACTTGTTACCAACTCGATTTTAATGGGACCGTTAACCGTTTCGGTTGCAGGGCTTCTAGGAGACGTACGAAAAGTGGTGCTGAAAATTCAGCGTGTTCTCCTGTTAATTGAAAGTGTATTTTAAAATTAGGATGGTTAATTAACACCTTCGGTACTGCTAACCGGTATAGTTACTAAACAATCTCCACATGTAACAATTTCTAGTTTCAAGTTACAGTTTTCTAAATTTCATGTTACAGATCGTTAAATGACATTTTTAATGGACGTGGCAGCAAGCTATCGAAATTAAGAATAAATGAGAATATCCGTATTTCAAAATTAACCTGACGTTTCTAATTTATGATTTGTACTAAAAGTGACTTATTGATTGACATACTTGACGATAAAATATTGGATTAGATACACGTGAAATCATCGAACAGATGCCGCAGAAAGTTATTTCTATCCGAAACTTGCAATTTCCTTTTATACGAACGATGTCACGATTTCTGTCGTACCCTGTATGTGCCCAGAGGGGAAACACGAGTGGAAAAAGTAGGGGTTAAAGTTGTGGAAAAAAGCGTGTACACCTCTTTTCTCTTTTTTTCATCGACTCTTCCATTTTCTACGACAGAGACTAGAGAAGTGGAGATTTAGCGTTCGAATCGATGCTTTTAAATGACATTTATGTCCATATGAGTACTCGGCAGTCGATAGAAAAAGTCCAAGTTTTTAAATCCCGCGGGAATAATCGATATCCTCGTTGGACAACCCCGTGGAATTGCTGGTACATTTTTGGGTAACTTTCGTTTCGTCCGACGGTGACCCATTTCTTTTCAACCGGCAAGTTTCGTTCTGTTCCCGATTTTATTGAACGTGGTCGAAAAATATGGAAAAATCCCGAGAACGTTTAACGCGTCGAACACGTACACTCGGTCACAAAATTACTCGGACATGTCTCTCACGTGGTAGATATGGTATTTATTTAGCAACTTATGATGTACAAATTTTTAATGTACAAGTTTCTTTTATAAAATAACAATCATCAATATTAGTCCCTTTGAATCAGTAAGTCAGTCGTTTAGTGAAAGATTGAATATTATTCAAGGTACGTTTACCTCAAATAAAATGTGATATGTATTTGAAGATGTTTAAATATTTAAGATTTTTAAATAATATTTGAGTGATATTTAACATGTTAAATATTTAAGATACTTAAAATGTCTAAGATGTTTATAATACCTGAAAATAGTTAAATGTATGCTTGACTTCAACGTAGTTGATCAACAAATAATTTGTTACTTCGAACGAAACGAAGTAGTTGGTGAGTAATAAAACGCGATTAAGGGTAGTTTTACCTTAGGCAGCATAAATATTCTACGGTGAAAAAAGCAGAAGAAGAAGCGATTGAAGGACAATGAGTAAGTTGGCGAGTCGAAACGAATGAAAGGGGTAATCTAACTCTTTGAGGAATCAGTAACAAAGCAACAAATTGCAATTATCCGTAGCTCGGACTTCTCCCTGGGAAGATATCGATCGGCTATATATCTCTTTGTTTCGCCGCGATAATTCGCGTTCGTCAAAGGAAAGCCACTGCTGTAAACGAGTCCCTGCGGAACTCGCCGCTTTATCGCTGAAATTACATTAAGCGCTCGCGCCGCGGTAAATGCGCGTAATTAGTCGACGGGAGTAGCCATCAAGCTTTCGAGTCGAGTGGCAACGAGTCTGAAATGCATTTTCTTATTTCGCCGGGGAAGGAGGATGAACGAGAGCCGTGTCGTTGATTTTTTTTAAAGGTACCGAAAGTGGCGTGCAGTGTTCGCGAGCGTGCCACCGTATGAATATTAAATAACCGACGCGTACCGGAGTGCGGTCGCGTAAGAAGCAAGACGAGTGAAAAAAAGTAGCGAGCTAAAGAAGCCGTACGAGATGCCAAGAGGGAGAAATAAAAGAAGGAAATTTCACCGCGGTGTCTGTTTGCGTCAGCGAATGGTTTGGGTACGTTTTCACGCGACGACGATGAGAGTCTGGCTTCCGACGCGGTTGCAGGAAACATTTCTCGGAGACTCCTTTGTGACTTAACCGAATCATGGTTTGTACGGTGTTATCAAATTTTATACGTTTGAGCATCATGGAAATTTATTTAGTTGGTAATTTCACTTTTTATCAATTTTGTCAATTTTTTTTGACAAGACTTTAGGTATTTAGTCAAATTATTTGTGATTTGTAATATAAAATAGTTTTTGTTAGTTCATGTAGTATCTACTGCAGTGAGTGAGGGGGAGGTGTACAAATTTATAGGTTAACGTAACACATATGTTGACGTATATTATCCTATAAATTTATACGTAACATATATTACATATATTTATATGAACATGTGGTATCTGTGAATTTGGATACCGTAACACTTAAAATGTTAAAACAAGAAAAGTCATTAAAAATTTGAATATTACGAAACTTGAAGAATTTGAAAATTTAGAAATTTGAGCTAGAAATGTAATAACTTAAGAATTAGAGAAATTGAAACTAGGGAAACTAAAATTTATCAAATTAGAAAGATCAGTCATATGGGATTAAAAACGAAACTGAAATGTGAATGATACATTCGATAGCAGTGGAGAAAGAAATTAATAAAAGTTTCAGTTTCTATTGTACAGATTGTATACAAACACTTGAATTGGAACAAAATCCCAAACATTGAGTACAACTCAATTGGTGATCGATTTGAAGTGGAATGGCCGGATCGTGACAACGATGCAATGCAGTTTTCATCACGTATATTACACGATACTGTTTACAAATGTCACTGAATTGAAAACAGGTTAATTTCTCGATATTAATATTGCAACAAAAATGTAATTACGAGACGTTGACATCTCGTGATGATTAAACATATCATTTGTCATGGGTTATTACAATTATTTCAAAATTACCGAATTTGGATATTGGGTAATTTGGAGATTTGAAGATTTAGAAATTTCAGGAGTAGAAATTTGGGAATTTAGAAATTTTGTATTTTCCCAGGTCCCAATTTCCCCAAATCCCAAATTCCCCAGATCCCAAATTCCCGAAATCTCAAATTCTCCAAATCCCAAATTCCTCAAATTCCAATTTTCCCAGATCCCAAATCTCCCAAATCTCAAATTCCCCAAATTCCAATTTACTCAAATCTCAATTTCCCCAAATCCCAAATCCCCCAAATTCCAATTTCTCCAAATCCCAAATTCCCCAAATCTCAAATTCCCCAAATTTCAATTTACCCAAATCTCAATTTCGCCAAATCCCAAATCCTCCAAATCTCAAATTCTACAAATTCAAATTTACCCAAATCTCAATTTCCCCAAATCCCAAATCCCCCAAATTCCAATTTACCCAAATCTCAATTTCCCCAAATCCCAAATTCCCCAAATCTCAATTTCCCCAAATCCCAAATTCCCCAAATCCCAAATTCCCCAAATCTCAAATTCCCCAAATCCCAATTTAGAAATTATATAACTTAGGATGTTAAAGAATTGTAAATTTACAAATTTCGAACTTTAAAAACTTTAGAATTTGTGAAGTGTGGATTTGGAAATATCGAACCTTGAGAATTGGTGCTTTGAAAATTTAATAATTTAGGAATTAGGTATTTCCCTAATCCCTAGTCCACCATATTTTATCAAACTTTATAACAGCGTCATAAAATCAAGATCTCCCACTTGCAACAAAAACATCACAATATCAAATACCATAATTATTACTTAATCCAACGTAACCATCGTAAAAACGAGTAGGTTGAAAAAGGGTTGCTAAGCCAGGCCGTCATCGAAAGTTCCAGTTTGCAGCAGGTTAACGAACGAGAGGAGTCTTCGTCCTCTCAGCGGGGTATAAACTCGTGTCTTTTCGATGAACGAGGAGGGAATAGTCTCCCCTAAACCCTACAGAGACTCGGGATAGGCTTGGAGGAGTAGGGGGTTAATGGATATCGAGCGAGACGTGGCAGCCAGCTTGCTATATCGCTGTACGCTCGTTCAGAAGCTTCTTGAAGACCGTGAGAGGACGATGGGTTGCTGGCGAGTTAGCAGTTGCTTTATAGAGATCGCGGTAACGTTGTCGGTCATCGGTCGAACACGATAAAGAGCAGAGCTTGGAAAAGTGTGTACACGATGTGGTGTGTACAGCCAACAGCAAATATGATTTCCCTAGGGAAAATATGACGATCGAGAGGGAAAAAACTTCACGTCAGTTTTATTCGGTTTTATCGAGTTTTATGGAGACTTGATGATTTGACCGTTTCGGCGTGAGTTAACAATTTAGGGCCATTGAGATTTGGGGATGTGGGAATTGGGGACTTTAGAAATTGGGCATCTGGGGATGTGGGGACATAGGTAGTTGAGGATTTTGGGAATTTGGGGACTCGAGGATATGGGAGTGTAGGGATTTAGGGACTTTGGGAGTTGAGGAATCTGGAATTTGGAGATGTAGGGATTTGGGTGGTAGAAATTTGAAGATATAGGGATTTGGAGATGTAGGTGTTTGAGAATGTTGGAAATTTCGAGATTTGGAAATATGGAAATCTAGGGATTGGGGAATCTTCGAAATTAGGAACTTTGGAATTTGGAGCTCCAGGGATTTGGAGATGGAAGTATTTGACCTTGTGAATTTTGGGATTTAGAAATATGGAAATCTGGAGAACTTCGAATTTGGGAACTTTCAAATTTGGAGATCTAAAGATTTAGGGCTGTAGAAATATAAAAATCTTCGGATTTGAAGTATTTGCGGACTTTGGAAATGAACCATGGAATTTGAGGATCTACGAATTTAGGGCCTAGAAATTTAAGGATCTAGGAGGGTCCTCTTTTGGGTACTTATGTACCATATTTGAGAACTTTGGAAATTCGTGGATTTCCATATCTGAAAGTCTAAAAATTCAAGATAGCTGAAAATTGAAGTTGAAAATAGAAAAATTGGAAAATATAAAAGTTTAGGAATGTAAAAAGTAGAAAGTCTACGTATGTGTACTTATACAAAGGAAGTCTATATTGAACCCGACTGTACACGCGTGTAAGTACACGCGCAACGCCCGAGAATTCCTTGCTTCGTTCCCCTATGCTTTGATCCATGGTGTAATCTGTGATGCGCGAGGAATTTGCAGAACGTCACGTACCCGATAAGGAAATCCTGCTTGTTGGATAGTGGGGAACTAGGGAAATTATCAATAGAAAGAATTCTGAAGCAACATGCATTTTAAACACAATATTTTCAACTTGATGGGGATGGGGCAAAATTTGAGAAACCCATATTCCACAAATTTGGTGGAAACAATTCTTAGAATCTTGTGTTGTACACTTAGTTAAGTACTGAACGTCGCCGACTCTCCGGAATTCTCAATATTTATAAATAATTGTGTAATTTTCTATTTTGAAATTTTTGTTCTGTAAGAATTGGAAGTCTAAAGTCACAAAACTCAGAGTCTAAATTTTGTGTATGGTAATATAGAAATTTAACCCTTAACCCCCAAGTAAAATTATATTTTAGTAAATTTTAGTATTTACTTGTACAAGGATCTTTTTTACAACAATGTTTATACCGATATGCCATATGAACTCAGAAAATAAATTTTTAATCTAGCACCACTCACATTAAAAAGAAATAACAATAATTTCATTATATTTTAATGACAATATCAAAAGAGGTTAGAGTTATAGCAACCATAACAGTTAAGGTTCCACTAACATTCTAACGATCACTTTAATACTTATTCCGAACATTGCCACTCTGAAAAATTATACGTGTGAAACAAAGTTTAAAGCCAGAGAGTATTTTTCGGAAGCCGAGTCGTCGATGACACATTCGGGTGCACTAATTGTAAGAACGTTCGGTTAAACTGCAGAGAAAACGGTTGAATTATTCAGATATAATTCGTGAGGGCCACGACAGTAGCCTCTAGTGAGTTATTACCGGCAACGGAATGGCCGAGAGGTCGTTTGTTTTACCACTGGACGAGCGCAGACTCTGCGACGAAATTATTCGTTCGAACGTAACCGCGTTTACCGGCGATATTTCTTCTCTTCTTGCGCTCTCCTCTCTTTTCTTCCTCTTTCAAAATGTCTCGCGAAATGACGCGAAAAACAGAGGGACTCTCCGCGTGCCGCATTTTTCTGCGAATCCATTAACTCTTAGGTAATTACGTCAGCGTGGACTAATGCGGGGGAGATTTTTTTCAAGCGTTACGTGAAGCGACACGCGTGAAATTCCAATTTTTATTCGTACGTTGAACTACACGCGTGGACTTAACCCCGCTTTGCTAATTTTACCGTGGTTCTACGAATTTTTAATCTTCAGGTAATTACTTAATCATGTTCACTTACATATTCCATGTTTATTATAATACTTTTCACTTTTCAAGCTTGTCGTTCAGTTTAAATAACTCGAATCATTTTTCGAGTTTGCTGTCCATTTTGAATAACTCAAATTAGTTTATTTATTTCAAAGTTTTACAATATTATACAAAAATATTGTTGATATTGCAGCATTGTATAAACACACTGTCATAAGTTCGTTTACAATTACATATATATTTTATATCATAATTACATTATTGTGTAACTATAATTGTATAATTATTTTGAACTAGTTCTTACATATTACCTGCCTCCATTTAATTATTTTATTGTCATACATAATTGCATTTTATTCTCGTTTATTCTCATTGCTGAAGAATATAAAACATATACATATATAAATATGTTTATCTGTCAAGTAATTTAAAAATTGTTTAAAAATTGAACAATTGGAAAAATCAATATTATACGTATCTGTTATGTACTTTGTATCTTGTATGTATTGTATGTATTTTATGTAATATATTTTAAATGATTGTAATAGTACACTTGTTAAGTACGAGGGGTTGAAGTTTACATCGGTAACGCGAGGTTTAGCGATAACTCGATGATTTCAAGTAATTCGATTGTCGTGCGATAACGATAGACGAGCTCTTGGGAAGTTGGCAATCGTGCGATATAATTTCCAGAATCGATGGACGCTTTTATTCCATCCTGTTCGTTCTCCTCGATATCCTTGCGTTTCTCTAAACTGGATTAAGACGCGCCGTGAACTTCAATTTCCTCCACGGAAAATCGAACTAATCAATTCTCTATAAACGGGAATCGATCAATTTTAACTAGCACTTTAATCGACATAAAAGGCATATACCTTCTAATTAAAATTAAACAACAAACGATAAGACATAATTGTACCATTACTTCTGTAAGGGTATCAACCCCTTGTACTGTAATTTGCCTGGTGCGTCACTCGGAACTAATCGGAGTTAGAATATTAAAATAAAGAAAGTTGAAATTTGAAGATTGGAAAATTCGATGATTTATAATATGAAATTTGAGAAATTTGTGAATCGATTTTGAGAATCTTCCAGTAAATCCCTTGTCAGTTAATTGTTCATCGAACGGAAATAAACCAAAGCCGATTAGGTTGCACAATGTGCATCGACAGCGTGGCTTATCATTGTAAAAGCCATTATTGGAAGAATATTCGAGTCTGACAAAGTGAAGTGTATTCGGTTTCGTGAAAATTTAATAAACACCGCGTATGCAAACTAGACGAGCTTTTGCTCTCAGTTAATACCAACTTCTAACAAGTAAGAGGCGTGCTCGATTCAGGCTGAGACACTTACCGAGAAACAACGAGACCCTCGCATATTCATCGTTAGTTGACCGGTTACACGACAAGGGCGGGATTTTCGTGTACTTTAAGTTGCGAATAAAGATGCAAGGTTAACACGAAGAGGACGTCACCCTTGTTATACAATTTTAAAATGTTGGGGTATTTAACCCCTTGCACTATTTTGACGAGTCGGACGCACTCGCGACGCACTCCTGACACATTGGTATTTCAGCTGTGATTAATTTTACTCGAATTTTGAATGGGGTTCAATTTGGAGTTCAAGTCCAACTATTTGCATAGAGAACGATTGATAAATTGATATTAGGAAATTAGGAAATTGAGAGAATAGACATGAGAATTCCGAATTTCCAAGAAGTGGAAATTCGGAAACTAGGGAAGTGGGGAAGTGGAAATTTGGGAATTAGGAAATTGGGAGAGCGGAAATTTGGAAACTAGGGAATTCGGGGAAATGGAAATTCGGAAACTAGGGAATTGAGAGTGGAAATTTGGAGACTAGTTTCCAAATTCTACAGTTCCCGAATTTTCACTTTCCCAAATTCCCTAGTCCCCAAATTTCCACTCCCCCAATTTCCTAGTTCCCGACTTTCCACTTCCCCGAATTCCCTAGTTTTCGAATTTCCACTTCCCCGAATTCCCTAGTCCCCAAATTCCCACTTCTCCAATTACCTAGTTCCCCAATTTCCACTTCCCCGAATTCCCTAGTCCCTAAATCTCCACTCCTCCAATTTCCTAGTTCCCGAATTTCCACTTCCGCAAATTCCCTAGTCCCCAAATTTCCACTCCCCCAATTCCCCAGTTTCCAAATTTTTACTTCCCCCAATTCCCTAGTTCCCAAATTTCCACTTTCCCCAATTTTCTAGTTCCCTTTCTAATTCCTTAAATTCCCTAGTTCCTAAAATTCCAATTTAGCACATTCCCAATTCCTCAAATTTCAAAATCTGAATACACCCATTTCCAAGTCCCCAATTTCAATTCTCTAGTTCCAATTTTCTAAACCACGATACACCCATGTCCAAGTACCCAACTTCTTAAATTCTCTATCTCCAAGTTTTCTAAATCCCCAGATCTCCACTAAATCTCGCATATAGTACAAAAAGTGATTGTTTCGTGGTAGAAAAACGACCCTGCTAGCAGGTCAAAACCACTAGTGCAGAAAAAGGGGCAGGTAGTTCTGATCGCATGTTCAGTTTCATACGTACACAGAGGAAACAAACGCGAAACGGATCGATTCTCCTGGACGAATCGTTTCCGCCAATCGAAGCGACGATTCAAATCGACGGGCATCGAACGAAACCCGGTGTAAATTGGTTCGCACCTTGCGGTGTTGCGAGCGATACCGCCGCGTGTAACGCGAAAGCGCGGTGTCGATTAAATTTTCAAGAAATCCGCTTAAACTTTCGAGGGGGATAGTTAAAGCGTGATCGGCGACGCGTGCTATTCGACTAGATCCCGGCTCGAACGTTGCTCGCAAACCGTCACGCGTTGCCAGACACTAAATTATTCCAGGATAAACGTGTTTGCGCGCGTCGAACGTCGCGCGGGCTACTTTAATTCGATCCGACTTCGCTACGCGACTGATAAGTGATAAGCTAAACAGGTTGAACGCATCGCTAGTTTTTTCTCTGCTCTCCATTCGGGGAACGCGCTTTATCGACGATGTAACATCGATGAAATTTTTAAACGACACAAACACCATCACCTCGGCTATTTACTCTCTAAACGGGGTTTGTTCGCGTTGAAAAATTCAAATGTAAACTCGATATACCTGGCGCCATTCACGCTAAATACTTGCATCCTTTATACATACAACTTTTTACAGGCTGATATCGATCTGCCGATATCACGGAAAACAGCGAAATTTTACGGGAAGTAAATCGGAAACGCAGAATATTTCTGTATCGGAAACGTAGAATATTTTTATACCAGAAATATAGATTATATGAATATATGAAATGGTGGAATATATGTTTTGGCGTATACGGTTTTGTTCGCGGGAATATTGGATTTGAAAACTCTTATATTTGTACGAAAATTTATGTGCGTCAACGAGAATAATAATTTTAACTTTTTACTTAATGCAGTAATTAATGGATGTATGTTATTTTGCAGAGGAAGATGTACGTGATAAAATGTTTGTACCGTATTTTTCACGCGGAATTACCTTCGTCTCTGTTTTAGCAGATCGATAATATCCTGTATTTTGTCATTAGTGCACGGTTTTCTGCGGTTTTGTTTTCGTTTTCGGCGTAACGTGTGCTCGCGATGTTATCATAGGGTAGATTTTTAATTTACGACGTGTTTTTTTTATTATTTAACTCGCGTGCAGTTGACAAAGGAAACTCGTCGTTAGTTGTTGCTGTAACTTTTCTATATGTGTATAGAATGTTTGTAACTGGTACGACGGAAAAAATTGAAATTCTACCGAAAAAATATACACGACGAAAATGTAGAACGATATTTTTTTTATACGCGGTCACCTCGCAGGGACGTTGCGATTCAATATACTATTTCTCTTGCTATGTCAAATTTACGGATGCGGAAACTTCGTTTTTCTATTTAACTATATGGTTCTTTTAACATTTATGAAACTTGGAACGTTTATAACTTGAGACATTTATAAAACTTGATATATTGAAGTTTAAAATATTAAAAAGGGGTTGTAAAGATTGTTTTCATCTCCTACGATATTTATAAAATTTTACGATTTTACGAAGTTTTGTTTGAATTCTGTGTTTGGTCAACCTAACCTCAAATTCATTTTCGTCACTTTTCAAACAGAGAAATAAAAGGATATGTTAGCAGTACACACTAGTTAAACTGTTATGTCACTCTTGACATTCGTACATATATAAATTCGTATTTATACATTTTCCATTAGATCACTCGTATTATGAAAAAAAGTCCTCACTCATAAATAATTTTACTAAATAAATTAGTGTATTAAATCTGAGTACATTTATAAAATATATCAGGAACAAAGTAGCTAATTATCAGGATCCTCGACGAGTGCTCAGAACGTAAATACGTGGTTAAAAGTCTTAACATGTTGCTTGAAGGATTCAAGTAGCCTAAGGGCACGCGTTCAACGACAGAAGTCATCGAGAATGTTGCGAAGGAGTCTCATTGAAATACGGCGAGCATAAAAAGTAGTATACTGGTGGGTACGCGGGCGTATATATACGCGTGTCGTGCAGGATACGAGGTCCCACACACAGAGCTTTTGTCGTAGAGCCGTGTCGATGAAAAGCAATCCCGACGAATGAAAATAAACGGTTCGACGGACCACTCGACGAACCAACTGGCGTGCGTGTTACGGTGGAGAGTTTTAAAGGGGGTCGATCAGGGCGTGGAAGCAAAGGGGCTGAAAGAGCACGTTCCAAGACGGTGTAGCGAGGGCGGAAGTTGAGGTTCGACGTTTCACCCATGGTCGATCAGGAAATTGGCCCTCCTTTCGTCCTTTTACCGCGCGTAAAACTGTGACGCCTTTAACTCGACGAAGACTTAATTTACCGGCACAATCTCGCTACGTTTGGAGTTCGGGAAACTTCGACTTTGCTTTCTCTCCCTGTTTCGCGGTGAAGTGCCCTTGCTACATCTATCCGGGAATGGATTTTCATCGATTCGACCATGCACCTCATCGTGGTTTTCTGGACTTGTGAAAACGGAGTTTGTATAAAAAACGGACTTGCATAAACTATTTGTTAGGGATGAAACTTTTTATTCATTGCAATCATTGTTGCTTATGTCATCCAGTACCAATTTTATTATTTATAAGGAAACTATGTTTCGTTAATATCAAATTATGCTGACGAAACATGTAATTTTGTTGAATCTTTTGTGAAGTAATTATTTAACCCCTTGCAGTGTTTTAACGAGTCTGACATGTGACGCACTGGTACTTCAGCTGTGATCAATTTTACTCGAATTTTTAATGCGCTTCAATTTGGAGTTCAAGTTCAATTATTTGTATAGTCAACGATTGATAAATTGACAGCACAACTTTCTTTGTTTGTTTTATTACTGTAGCTGTGATTAGCTAGTTCTGACTGACGCACCTGATAAATCATAATGCAAGGGGTTAAGTACACACTTGGTTACATACATTAATCACCTTCCACAGAATCGTAATTCAATACAAACATTTAGCACAGTAACATATATGATTTTACATAACACAAAAATTGCATCAAAAATAATAAAATGAAAATCTGGTTCACCCTGGACAAAAATCCTACGTTGATTTTAACCCTTAGTAAATATTGTAAAACATATAAAAACGAAATCGATATTAGAAATTATATTATGATCGATTCAACAGAAGGAGCAAAGAAGAAGAAACAAAATGGTTAAAACTTGATCTCGTCGATTCTTCTTTTGAATCTTCATCGAAGTTTCCCGGTTTGAAAATTGGTTCCGATATCCTCGCGTTCTTTTTCCTAGAAAATTTTCCGTGCGATCGTCGCGCAGAATCTCGTTGCAACTACTCGATGAAAGAAATTGAAGCATAACGCCTAAAGTTTTATCGAAAAGGAGATGTAGTTCGATCACTTGCAATAGTTCCATCCTACCACTTGAAATCACATTTTATACTTCATTTTCCTTCAATTTGAATCGCAATGTGAGCCTAGGAGGAACCTAGGGCGACATTGTGTGGAACATGGAAAAGTCTAGGGAAATATGGAAATCTTAAGAAGATTGTAGGTGGATTCTAGGGAAATCACAGGGAACATCTTGGAAGATATTTTAGGGAGATATTGGTGAAATTCGAGGTGGATTGTAAATAATTTCTAGGGAAATTTTAGGGGAATTTCATGGATTCTAAGGGGTCTCTAGGGGAATCTCATGGATTCTAAGGCACTCTAGGGGAATTTTAAGAGGTCCTATGGGATTCTACGGATTTCTAGGGGACTTAGGAGAATTCGGAGAGATCCTAGAAGGGTTCTAGGGATTTCTGGAGATCCTAAAGGAAATTTGAGAGATCTCTAGTTTAGGAAATTTCGTAATTTGCTAATTTGGAAAGTTGGGAATTAGGGAATTTGAGAAGTTAGGGAAATTCGAGATCTTGGAAAATTCGAAATTCGGGGAATTTGGAAACTTGGATAATTTGTAAATTTGTAAATTGGAAATTTGAGAATTTGGAATATTTGAGAATTCAGAAATTTGAAAATAGGGATATTTGCAAGATTGAACTTTCGAAAATTTGGAGCCTAAAGTTTTGGGGATTCGATAACTCTTTATTTTAGAAATTGAACTAAAGAATTCAGACGTTTGAAAATTTGAAAATTTGAGAATCTTGTGAGAGCTCATAAAGAACTAATTTCACAGAAAACCTAGGGAATTTAAATCCTAACCTGGTCACTGTTTTCCCGCGCATCACCCGCATCAATTCCGAATAACCATCGCAACGTGTTTTCTCGTAACTCATAAATCGCAAGTATACCGAAGAAGACCGCAAAAACCGCGAAGACGAGCGGGGAAGAAAAATGAAATTGGTTGCATCCTCAAAGGACGATAAAGGGAGTTTCATAATGACGTGATATGACGCGGTACTCGGCGGTAAGTCCTTTTCTTCCCCGAGAGCCTCGAGGACGCAAACTAAATAATAAAAAGAAGGAAGAAAAGGGAGGAAAGCCCGCGATATTCGCGGGCAGACTTTAAAGTAATAATCCAGAGACGAGTGGAGGAAAGTAATTTCAATTGTAAATGGCTGGCCACGTAACTTTGTTCGGCAAGGAAAATAGCCGGAACGTGAAAGTAAATTTTCTTCGTCGAGGGGACGACAGCCTTAGTTTCAATCCTGATGTATCTAAATCGCTTTCAACGTCGACTTTCCGCGGCGATCCGCAGTTCTTTCGAACCCTCGATTTCACCCTGCAATAGCTGCCACCCCCGGCAGTTCGATCTTCGACGGGTTAAAGGGTGCTATTGTGGTTTCGCGAAGAATGGTCTTGCCCTGTTAAAATGTGTGCACAGCTTCGATCGGGATTGTAAATCGTCCAAGAAACTGTGTAACCTGTCTTCTCTTTTCTCTTTATTCTTCTTTTCTACCGATTTTCTATCTTTCTCTTAATATTACCTGCTGTGCAAGACATTCTTTCGATGCAAAATTTTATATTTCATTTTACTGATACTGATAATATTGGACACAATTGGTACTTATTATATTTATGATAAATATTTACAAATTCTCAGATACTGTATATTTTCTAGACTAATAGATTTGCAAATAATAATACTGCACCATAATGTTAGACACAATTGGTACACATTATATTTATGATAAATATTTACAAATTCTCAGATACATGTACATACATTTTCTAGACTAGTAGATTTGTAAATAATAATACTGTACCATAATGTTAGACACAATTGGTACACATTATATTTATAATAACTAGTATTTACAAATTCTTAGATACATGTATGTATATACATTTTCTAGACTAGTAGAGTACGTCCCTAGAACCACGAGTCTAACCCCTACGGTGGTTAAATGAAACGTAACAAGAGTCGCGCCAAAATTGGACAAAGTGATCTTCGAAAATGCTGTTCGTATAATTTAATTATGTCCAGATGAACGTCAGAGGTTGAACAAATACAGAGCCGAATAAATAATGATTATCGCTGACAGTCGCAATGGGAGGCGACCACAATTCTTCATTAACGCGGGAGACGAGTGTACTTTATTATTCACGTGTCCGTAATAAATCGTTGAGAACTGGAAAATATTTGTGAAGGAAACGGTCCGAGATACGTTACGTGGACGCAGTAGTGATCGATGACAAACCAACGCGAAGTTTAACATGTAGAAATATAATTTTCAGCGTGGAAAAAGTAGATTGATGAAGGAAAGCGAATAAGAGATACAGCAGCAAGAGGCAAAGAGCACGCAAACGAGAAACAAACGAGACCAGGAAAGGGATTTGCCAGACGGCGCGAGATGGATTTCTGCAAAAATACAAGGAACGCCAAAAGAGACTGAACATTTTTCAGTTGCTCCCCTGCCGGAAGTAACAAGAGAAAAGAGGAACACGGGCATGGTAACCGCCGTACAATGCCGGGACAAAGACAGAAACATCTGTCGGCGGTTTAGTTTCGTCGTCGGGTGACGAAAACGAGAAACGTTTAAAAATCTCATTCGACTCGCGCGTGTTTTCCTTCTATTTCGTCACGGGTCATGAGCAAACAGCTACGCGTACACCGAGCGCTCCTTTATTTTTCCGTTTGTTTTCGATGCTCCCGGGAAAATTGAAACGGGCTTTGAAATTGAGGAGCAAGGCGGCGAGATGGAACGCGAATAAAATTAAAACCAACGAAACGCGGAAGATGGTATTACGGTTGACAATTGCGCGCGTAAAAACGCTCCGGTGTCGCCGGGGCGAAATAAGGAAATACAAGAAATATCTGGACGTCAGAACGGACGGCAGAGATACATAATATTTTAGGCGGCAGCAGAGAGAAAATTAGTATTCGCTCGAAGATTATACTAATGCCTGACATTCTGCTGCTATATTTAATTAAATTGCGTCCTGTCTGCGCTAAACCTGACTCGTATCACAACTTATTGTTCCAAGTTGTATCATCGCACACTCTATCGCGGCACGTTCCTCTCGTACAGTTTGAAAATTCGAGAGTTTTGGACCGCGATATCTTGTGAATATCTGAACTTCGGACATTAAAGATGAGGATATTTCGCAACGTGAGGAATCGGGAGCGTGAGAGTTTGGAAATGTGGGAATTGGGAAATGTGGGAGTTGAGGAATGTGGGAATTGGGAAATGTGGGAATTGGGGAATGTGGGAATTGGGGAATGTGGAATTTGAGGAAAGTATAATTTGGGGTATGTTGGAATTGGAGAATTTTGGAATTGGGGAATATAGAATTTGGTGTATGTGGGAATTCAGCAATGTGAAATTTAGCAAAGTGGGAATTGGCGAATGTGGTATTTGAGTAATGTGGGAAGCTTACACTCTTAACAATTTAAAAATATGTGTTCCTATACATTTCTGTAACTCCAGAAATGATGTACCACATATTGCATTGCCACGCGTTACATCGCCAACCATTGTATTTTCATGGATCGTATCGCGTATTCATCTTGTAAAAAAGTAAAATGTTTCTTATTCCAAGAGCCGTAAAAGAAGAAGGCAATGTAGATAAAGTTGAACTGACGGAAACAAAGAAAGTTTTCGCGGAAAAAGATATGAATGGAGGTACGAGAACTTATGTATCATGCTGAATCTGTCGAGCGACAATGGTAGCAAGTTTTCCAGAAGACTCGCAAAGAAAATTTTCGAGTCTTTTTGTCTTTCACTTTGGCCGTGGTTTAATGAGCTAAGTTCGAAACTTTCCATCTCTATTAATCGTGACACCGGACTTATCTTGCACGCAGAAATGATTAACGGTCAACGATCTTATTGTAAAATCGTCTTCCATTAATTCCGTCTGCTTTTTTTTCAGAAAATTATTCCCATCTTAATAGCGAAGAGATAAGATGTACTCCTTTAATGGAGGTGAAAAATAACTCAGTTTAATTAATTGTAACATTTGAACTATTTGCAACGAAACATTGCGAGGCGAAATAAAAGAAAATGCAATATCGTAGAAAAATTGAATAGCATTTTGAACGTAACAGGGTTTGCACGAGAAAACCTCGAACGACGTTAATGGTGAGTCGAGAGAGAGTTGGATTCGATGGTATACTTTGAAGGAAATAGAATATGCTTCGGCTAAGCACGAATACGTCGAATTCAATTTGATCGAATGCAGTGTCTGCAGTCCTATTCAGTATGTAGATAAATAAAAGCATCTCTTCCTGTCTGCCATTAGAAGATATACTCCGTATCGTTTTCAAAGTAACCGGAACATAAATAATAAACCATAATGTTGGTTACGTGCGAGGATCCAATAAAATACGTTATTCGTGCTGGAAGTCTGCTTGGCAAGAAATGAAACGTTCTATTTTCTATCTTGGAGAGGATATCGAGTGCAACATACTTTATCAAGTATTGAGAATATTTATTTATTGGCATGACGTTCCTCAAGTTCCTAGGTTCTCAAATTCCTAAATTCTTAAATTTCTTTATGGGCAAATTTTAAGGTTCTCAAATTTTTGATTCCCAAATACCTGGATTGTAGTATCTGTAGATGCCCAAATCTCAAGATTTGTAAATGTCTATATTCCTAAGTTCATAGGTTCCCAATTTCCTAATGGAAGCTGTTCCCCAAATTGTTACATCCCAACTCTCAAGGTTCCCTATGTTTTCAAATCTCTAAGTGCCTAAATCCTCACAGTGACAAGTACCTATGTTCCCAAATTCCTAGGTCCCCAAATTTTTGTACCCCCAAACTTCTATATTCCAGTATCTCTACATCCTCAAATCTCAAGATTTCCAAATACTCATATCCCTAAATTGTTATATCCCCAAATTTGTAGATCCTAAAATCTCAATGTACCCAACACCTATGTCCCAAAAACTCTACGTGCCCCAATTCTCAAGGTTCCCAAATATCTATGTCCCTAAATCCCTAAGAACCCAAATTTCAAGGTTCCAAAATATCTGTAACTCTCTGGGAATCCAAATCCTCACAACCCCAAATTTGAATGTGCCCAAATTGTTAACCCATCTCAAAATGTACAACCGTTCAAAAATCTCTAAAAAACAAGAAAGATCTCTGCTCGGTTGCAATATTTTTTACAGTAAGGGTATATCTGCCTCAGACTGTACAAATCAGTTTCGCGAAGTTTGTATTCGTAATGAATAAGTTATTCAGCGGGCCGAGGTGTGCCCATTGGGGTGTGTATACGTAGGCCCGTCACGTTGTCTCGCATTATCCACATAATCGGAGAACGTGCCAACGAGAGAGGCGTGCTTCTACCCGTCTCGCGTTTCCCAACTGTAGTCTCTCCAATCTACGACGAGCAACCCTTCAGATTGTCTAGGGATCCGTGTACAAACCTCGGGATACTTGAGCGATAATTTTCACGGTGACTGACAGCTTTCTCTCACGGCCGGGCTCCTCCCTCCTCGCCAATCCAACCGACTGCCGTGATATTTTTCAACGTTTTTATTTCCCAGACAGAGTATTAAGCTATTTGCGTTCACTGGATCCGGTCGCTTTGTGTTTCGACGACTTTTCCCGCTTGACGTTTCGCGATAAAACTCGATCGATACTTGGTTCGTTCGTTCTTTTTCACGCGGGATTGTTCGCCGGGAAAACAAACCGCGTCGAGGACCGTCGACGAACTTTAATCACGCCATTTTCCACAATTATTTCGTATTTGCAATAGACCATTTCATTTTTCTCTTCTGGATTTATCATGAGTTCACTAGCGTTCTATGGATCGCCGTGTGCTTTATGGCCGGGCGGTTCGCATTATCGCGTGTTCTATCGTCGCGTTATCGATCATAGTTCACAGCATTCTTGCAGATAGTAGCTTGTCATCAAACTCAGTCTTAAATATTGAAGTTAAGATATCTATTATTTTACAAAATATCTAAATTCGGAAATTTGTCAATTTACCTACTTCGAATTGTAAGAATTTCAGTGTTCGAGGATTCAGGGTAGTTGAATGAAATTCAAGAAAATTTAGGCAAATCGAAGGAAACTTAAGGAGATCTAAGATTTAGGGTAATGTAGAGAGATCCACGGATAAAATCTATGGAGATCTGGAGGAACCCGAGGAAGTTTAAGGTCCAGAGAAATCCAGGCAATCTACACGGTTCTAACTCTTCCTACATCGTCAATTTCGTGCATTTTTCGTTCTTATACTCCCTTCTTCAGAATAAACCATGAATCCGCTCCATCTCCCTTGATTTTAAATAATCCCGTAATCATCCGAGATTTGTGAACCTTAACCAAAGAGCGCTATCCATTTTGTTGACGCAGTCTCGAATTCCGTGGTCGAATTAACGTCGGGCCGTTATTCGACGTCGTCATAAGACAACGAGTAGGTACACCTTATCTACTTATCCCTAATTTCGCACAATGCACCGTTAACGGGACAAAGGTTGATTAAAGGTTTGCTCAGCCATTAAAATATTCCATTAACGTTGTCGCCTGTGAGCACAGTAGGTGAGGTCAGGTGAGCGACGAAGAAAGGATGGAAATACGAGTCGAATGGAAAGAGAGCGACGTAGATAAAACGAAGGAAGGACGCCACGGTGGAGGAACCTTATTAAGGGTGTCTGTTCCGCCCCCTTGAGCGCTTAAATTTCAAACTGTCGCTCTACGAAACACGGCGACGTCGTTAAGGCTCGACCGTCGAGATTAAAGGCTTTCGAGATTCGAGAGATTTAAAGTCTGGAATTGTCCGCAATTAGTGCGAAACGGTAGGAGAGGACAGCGGCTTGGTGGGGTCTGGACGGGTGGCGAGGCTCCTTCAGGAAACTACAGAGAGCTTCCTGCAAGAAACGAAAGAACCAGCGGAACGTTAACGAGAGAGGTCTTAAGATGCGTCGCGATCATTATCGACGTTCTTCATTGTCTGAACGATGTCGTCTCGTCCTTGCTCGGACAAACGTATTGTTCCTCCAAACGCAAATAAGAAGATGTTGCCCTTTGTGGATATCGACGCTAAAATGCTGGATTCGATCTCTCTTCCGGCTTTCTTTCTCTTGCTTATTATTATGCGTAATTGCCGGAAAGCGCACTCGCGACCAAGGACAGTTACCACAATTTCGGTCATATAGAAAGGCAAGGTTACAGACGTACTTGAAAATATTTTTCTTAAAATACACCTACTTTAAAATATCTCTTCACGATTGAAGAAATTGCAATAACCCATCCTTATCAGTTCCCAGAACTGATTTAATGTCTTGAAGACAACTTCAACTAATTTTCAATGAATATCATCGCTACAAAATTGGGTTAAAAGTTGTCTTGAAGTCTTCATAGTTATCAGTTGTCACTTTTTCAACAAAAATCCCCATCCTGATACACAGTTACAATATTTAATAATTGGAACACAACGTGTAACAACCTACAAACCCCTGTTAAATCCGTCGCAACAAAATATATTACAAACGTCAAAGTTTGTCAACCAGTAAATATTTCATAACAATAAAATTGTTTTGTAACAATAAAAAAATACTATAAATATAAAAGTAAAATTTACTAAAGTGCTATAAAGTTTCTAACCTCAAATGTTCATAGCCGCGCGAACTTACCGAGCAAATCTAAATCGATTTTGATTTGTGTAATGACGGAAATAGATTTCAACAAATTTTGTCCGTGCAATAGAATTCTCCGACGATTAAGTGGAAATTAGAGAAGAACGGTTTAACCTTTTCCGCGATGCGTTTCGATGATACCTTTGAAATCGACGACCCTTTACGCCCAACGCGAATTTCCAGTTAATTCATCATTTAAATAACGATGCGTGCGCTGTTTTCCCGTTGGTAAAAGGATGCTTCGTTTTTCACGGGATCCTTTGACAGATTTTGCAACGAAAATTGTACGTCCCTGCACTGGCTGAGATACAAGCACTCCGGAATAAAGTTACAGTCTCCCTTTTCGTCGGAAACGACGGCGAGGGCTCCACTCTAACGAGACTTTTTCACGAGGAAATTTGCGAGAAATATTCTTTAGACGAACATGCAGCGTGCACGGAAAGTTGATCGAGATTTTTTACACGCTCCAGAGTGATACAGGAAGACGTACTTCGTTAACCATCTTGATACAGAGAGATTCGAAATTGGAATTTAAATAGAGACTCACCGAGACCGCTGCAATTATGGCTCCTTTGCGAGAGTACGGTATACTCGAATCAATTCCCTCTTGAATGAAGCGTGGTCAAAGGGAAGTTAAGAAATCGTTCGAGTCAAAGAGAGCTTTTTTATAAAAGATTTAAGCAATGACTGAAAAACGTTCCCGTAAATTTCACGGATAATTTATGGAATTTCGGATAAATTCTAAAACACTTCCTAGTCCACTACTCTCGTTTGTCACACAAGAATTTTCACAGGTTGTAAAAGTGACTTTTGACATAAACGTTATCACAGGATGAAAGTCCAATTTACCTTAATTTGGGAAGATGAGAGAAATTATTTTCCTTTGCGGGTTTTTTCGAATCGTTTTAGTCGAACGAAGAAGCTTTTCACGCATGGTTCGTTCACCGTAGGGTAAATGTACGGGTAGTTGACATTATAAAACCCGTTTTCCATTACAATCGTCACAGTCTACTTCTTTAGGAAGCAATTTTTTAGATGACTCGATTCGTTGGCGACTTTCAAATTAATTCATTAAGTAAATTAATAATCATATATTACAATTTGTCCCAATAAAGTTTATATCCATTCCACTAGCCATATACGATAATTTAATAAATAAAATTAGGTTAATATTGTTCTATCTTTAAGTCACAGATATTAAAAATGATCATCTTTGTGAATACCATAGTTAACATTCAAAGTGTTCCTTTTAGTAAGACACCTCGTTAAGATTTATTATAAAAACTGTATAAGATGACACGTCGAGTTTTTCAGAAATTTTCAGCTGACACCATAAGATAATTGTTAACAGGCAAAATAGAATATAAGGTGCATTTAACAACAATAAGATTGAAATAATAAAACGAAATGAATTACGTACGTTTAGAGCACTTGAAAGAACCATAAAACACGAAAATAATAAATTTCCACACAAGAGTGCATAATCTTTCAAACAGCACTGTTCAAAGAATTGTAGCAGCATCTTCTATGAGTGAAAATAAAAACATCAGTATACTTTTAGTACATTGAAGAATAGAGAGTGTACTCTATTAATTAATAGAGTGTACGATACGTCGACGTACGTTAAAATAATCTAACGAGAACAGCATAAATACACCAATCAGATAAATGACGAAAATTTGTATTTTCAAAAGTACTTTGTAAATACCGTATTTATGAAATGAGAAGCTTGATAAAAGTAACATTGATAAAATCTTGGAACAAAAATTGAAATTTCTATTTAGAAAGATCTATGCACATACACACTGTCAACTAAGATAGCAGTCTACCCGAAGATAAAATGTCACAAAATTAGTTAGGTCCCTTTCGCTTCTCGATGTGCACACGAATTCGCGGCGTTCATTTCACAAATTAGATTTACACGTGCGTCACGTGTGCCGCGTTATCTCGTTTCCGATATCCGGCCGATGTCAAGAAACTTTCACGACTAGGTGCACGTACGCGACGCGAACTCGCGAACTTGTTTCCTCCGCAGAAGAGTGCTCGCTCGTTTTAGCGGAATAGCACTCTCGGAACTTGAACCGAAACTTCCGTCCTCTTTTTTCCCCGATAATTTTACGCGCCAGCGAATTCCGTCAACGGGCAGAGTCGACGAATATCCGTGTGCTCTTTCATCGGTCACATCGTCGGACCCACATCCGTGACAAAAATCCGTGAAAACTATAACGTTCCACGTCACCGTGGGATGTTCTATCGATCATTCGGCTCGCGCCTTTTTTTGTCGTGGAAAAAAATTCACTGGCAGTCACGTAGCTCGCGAAACAAAACGCGAAGAAAGCAACACGGACTTACCGATAAAAATTAGGCAGCTGGCCAGCATCGTTCGATCTTGTCCTTGGACCTCGGTCAAGCCCCGTCGCCGGTCACACGCTCGCGATCCTCGCCGCGGTCGTTCGAGTACCGCGTTGTTCCTTGTCCTCTCCTGGGCCACGCACACGGGCAACGCGCGACCAACGGGCAAGATCTCGATCCCGATCGAGAGAAACACGGGCAGAAAGAATACCGTGACGGCTTGGTCGATGTCGATGCTGGCTAGGCCGACCGCGAAAGAGCACGCGGTGGCGATGCGGGGTCATACGTGCGCGGCCAGACCAGTCGTGGCGTAATCGGTGACGGAGAGGAGAGGAGGGGACAGATAGGTGTAGATAGAGCAAAAGAGGTCCGGCAGAAAACGCGGCGCGTCCACCCTCGCGAAAGTCTTTGGCCTCCGGCACCGCCGGCCACGACTGATCGTGCCGGGCTACCCCCGCGAGTATCGCTGCGCATGCTTGCAACCCTCTCTTCGCGACCCTCCACGGTCCTCCTCCCTCCGCCGTTTACTATCGGCCCTCTTCTTCTCGCGAGTGTCGTTCGCCTCGTACCGGGTGGAAAGGGTGCAGGTGCCACGAAGAATGAAAGGGAGGACGCACGGTGCGCGCGCGGTCGTTGCACGCATCCAGCATTCGGGAGATGCTTTCGCGACGCGTTACACTTTTGTGTTTCGTTTGCTTCCCTTACCTTTTTTCTTTTTCTTCCCTCCTTCTGTTTTGTTTCTATTCTTCCCGCACTCTTCGTCGCTGGCCGGGCATTGTTCGCTACTTCTTCCGGGGACGGAACGTTTCGTTCGAGACGTTCGACTCCGAGACCAAGGAACCGAACGAGCGACTCGCTTTCGCGCGTTCGCCCGACGAAAAAGTTGTCGCGCCGTTGCTTCAGCCACGATGCTCGTTTCCCTCCCTTCGCGCCACGATTATTCTCGCGCTTTGTTACCGTCAACCCTCGCCGATCGGCAAAGAGTGCGGCCGTAGGCGGAGCTGCTTGGACCCGCGATGAAAAGCTCGTATTATGCTTCGCGATTGTTGCACGCGGACTCCAGGGACGGATTAATGGCGAATATTATACCGAGAGAAAATACTTTTACGCCGCCCTAATCCTTTTAGAGGAACTCACGCTCGCGTGGCTCACGGAAATGAACTGAAAATTATGTTTCTCGTAGGAACAAGTGCATCGAGAGGCTGCTTCGACTACCGCCGCTGGCTTTATATTTTATTTAGTTGCACGGGACGTGTCCTGAAAGGTTTTCTTCGTTCTGCTGTATGTCTTTGAATACATTTGCAGACTTTTAAATTTCTGCATTTTAAAAAATTTTTAAATTTTCAAATCATTGATTGTTCAAATTTCTAAATATCTAAATTTCTGAATTCCTAAATTCTGCAATTTTCAAATTTCTCTATAAATTCTCAGAGTGCTGAATTACGCAAGATTCGAAACTTCTAAGGTTCTGAATTTCTCCATCCCCTAATTCCTGATATTTTTAAACTTTTTAAAATATCAAATTCTCAAATTTTCCTTTCTTAAATTTCCAACTCTTCCAAATTCTCTATCTTCCAGATCCCCTTTCCCCTCTCCCCGAACTCTCAAATTACTCGACTTCTCAAATTCGAAATTTCGCAATTTTAGAATACGATATATCGCATCGTAAATATACATTCCATTATAGCCGCTAATTGAGCCTACTAATTACGAACGTGACAAATTAAAATAAGCACAAACACCAAACCGTATCAGAAAATAGCAGTAACAATGAATTTATTTTGATCACGGAATTACCAACGTACGAAATTTCCATTGTTTTCTGTTGTGTTCCGGTTAGGAAAGCGCGGGTGTGATAACAGGGCGCAGAAAACAAGGTACGAGTGTATGAGAATGAATATTGCATGGGTGTTTGGGTGTACGTGAGTCAGCTAGAAAACCGGAGACAGTAAAGGAACGCATTTAAAAATTAAATGTCATGAGAAAAAATTGTGTGTCACTGAATTATAGCACGGATGTGTAACGTCGAGTTTAAAGCTAGAACTGCGATATCTAGCTACGAGTTTAATACGTGTTCCCATAACAGTTTACTATTCTTAAAGTGAGACTTTCACGTATTGATACAATTTTGTTTGTTAACAAAAGCGAAGTAATTCGACAAAATTTTTACATTGATCTTGTCACAAATAAATAATACGAAATTAGGTTCGCAATTTCATTAATTCCATGCAGGATTCACTGTGCAAAAATACTTTGTCTTTTTTGGTTTAATAGAGTTTTTATGAGACTTGTTTCTAGACATGATTCTAGACAAGTTTCATTTAGAAATAAATTGCAATATTTATTACATATAAATATTATTTTGTAGTTCTGAGCTGTTCATAAACACACCTCATAAGACAACATGCTTCAGGATATAGTATCGAGACACGTCTTGAGACAAATATTATTGTACAAGACCTATTTTACGAAGCTTGATACAAAATTGAGAAGATTCCGGAAACTTAAATCATGCAATGGCGCGCATAGCCTTTGCTACTTTGCTATATCTCAACAGTGGCCACAACAAATGGCGGCCGCAGAACTCCAGTAGGTTCGCGGTTTAGAAAGGATTATATAGCAAACACGGCAAAGTTTTAATCCTTGTCGTACGCGGAATCGTGATCCATTTGCAAGGACGTTATGAACAGCATCGCGACTGTAACTCGCTTATACTTCATAAGCAAATATTTTTTAATGATTCACCCGGTCGCTGGGAAATTATTTGAAACACACAACTAATTACCGTGCACTCGACCTGAAAACTCGAAACATATCGAAAATATTATGCATCGAAAACATTTCAAATGAATATATTACTCGTATAATTTCCTCGAAATACGGGGCAAATTAAAAGGTAGATTTCTACGTTTTCGTTCGTCGTCTACCTGTTTTAGGTTAAAAGAGTTTGGGAAAACGAACGTAACAGTCTCTGAGAGACATGAGTGGTTTGGGGAGTTGCGAATTTAGAACTCTGAGAGCTTTTAATATTTTAGGACGATTGGGAATTTGGGGATTTTCGGATTTAGAGATTTTTCATTTATTGAGTTTAGGAATTTTCGAAGTTGGGGACTTAGAAATTTGTGGATTTGGAGATTTGAAGGTTTAGGAATTTAGGGATTTAGGGATTTGAAGATTTGACCATTTGGTAATTCATAAATTTATAAATTTAAGGACTTGAGCGTTTGGGGATTTGAGATTTAAGAATTTCGAGGTTTGACCATTTGGAAATTTATAAATTTAGGAGTTCTGGAATATGCAAATTTGGATCCTTCCTAGATCTCGCTACAATTCCCCTACTCTTCCTAGACCCTATTAAAATTCTCTCAGACTCCTCCAGGATCCATTTAAAATTCTCTAAACTCTCTCTAACTCTTCTTCAAAATTCACGCCTGCCATTCTTCATTATCAAAGCTTGGTCAAGTTTCAGAATTATACAGCACTTCCTATTATTTGCAGGAATTTTTTCCACCCCCGTACGTGGCGATATAACAAGGGTACACCGTAACTATCGTTTTATCGTCGAGTATATTCTCGTCGTTTTTTCGAGGAATTCGCGAGTGCGGTTATTGCAAATTCTACGAGAGCATCTCGCTCGGTATGGTTTTTCTGAAAATTTCCGCTGGTGGATCTTCTCGTTACCGGCTGTCATCTTGAGGTTTCTTGAACGAGCTGCCAGCGCGCCGTAAGGGTTGGAAAAGATGGCTGGTTGCAAGTATCAGCGTGCATAAAAAAGGGAGGACGTTTTGCAGTCGCTGCATCTTTGAGGAACTGTGTAAATTACGAGCACGCAGGCGAGCAAGAGAGCAAGCGAGAGCGCGGAGATAGGTCGGAATGTATAATTTATTCTTCGTAGTTCTTGCCTGTTCGTCTTTCGTTCTTCTACATTTTTTATTCTTACTTAAACAGGTACCGTCGACCCGTTT
This sequence comes from Megachile lagopoda, assembly GCA_036983795.1. Taxonomy (NCBI): domain Eukaryota; kingdom Metazoa; phylum Arthropoda; class Insecta; order Hymenoptera; family Megachilidae; genus Megachile; species Megachile lagopoda. Next base: position 13,043,206 of record CM072790.1, on the reverse strand, counting down.
TCCGTCCCGTGCTCGCCGCGGTTGTTGTCGCTTCGCGCGACGAGGAACGGAAAACAGAGAGAGAGGAAAAACGAAACACGAGCCGGAAAAATACGTGGCGCTTCAATTCTTCAATTTTTACGCAGTTATTTGAGAGAGATTCTAGCGTCGGAGTTTTAACGACTTTGTTAAAATATTCCCTCGGTTTCCCGTTTCTTCGCCATCCCGGAACGAGTCGCTTCGAACTCGCAAGAAGCTCAGGATGCTCGTAGTTTCTTCGCGAAACGCAAACACCGGATAGGTAACGCTGGCTGCATTATATTCTCGCAGTTTTTCGAAACTTTACGGTAATCGTTTCTTATCTATCCGCGAACAAGATCTTCCCGGCTCTCCCGTGCAATACGCGAAATGAAATTTTGATTGTACCCGCTGCACCGCCGTTAAAATTCTATACGTACCACGTAAACGAGCTTAATAACGAACTTGGCTACGAACACGTACCGAACTTAACAACCTACACTGGCGTAATCATCCAGGGACTCACCCCGAAATATGGATTGAATTATTTTAACAGGCACGTGGTGCGCGAATTTGTATCATTTTTTCTTGCATGATTTCGTTGGTCTCCATAATTATCTTTCAACTCCTTCCACTACAATGACATTATCATGACACTTGCAGTTTAGGTCTAATAATTCTTTTTTAAGTCAGCTGTCACCTATGGACGCAGACCTTGATAATATATGTCAAGGACATCAGATGGTCTGTTACTGTAAATAATTACCACCATTGTCGTTTATAACTTTTTAAGAAATAATGAGCGTGGAGTAAAACTTTAACATTACTCAGGACGATGACCTCGATAATATGTGTGCAAGTCACTGACATCAAGATGTAGTCTGTTATTCTAAACAATTACTAATCTTTTTATTTATGACTTTCTAACAAATAACAAGCGCCGAACCTTCACATTACTCGGGAAAATGACCCCGATTGTATACGTCAAGATCGTTAACATCAGGAGTTGGTCTATTATTTTAAACAATTACCGACCGTCGATACAAATATTTCTCATCCCTGATTTCCAAAAATTTCAATTTGACCTGTTTTTCGCAAGGCCTAAAAGTAGAAACAATCCTCGGTGTAAGCTGTCTCGCGAATCGTTATAATTACGTCGTGAACGTTTCCGGTGTCCGAGGGACCCAGAAACGCTCGAATCCCGGCGTGCCCTTTCGGTCCTCGTAATTCGCTGCTCCCGAGGGAACGTGACCCGGGGACAAATATGAATTCGTGCAAACCATTTCCGGTGGTTCTTTAGCGAGGTTCTCTCGCAGGACGGAGAAAGGTAATCGAGGCAGGCTGCACGTCAGACGAGGAGAAAGAGCGTCAAGACAACAGCCTTAATAGCCAGTACAATGGGCGGATCTTCGAGTCTTTTACGTCGCACTTGACGAAACAATAGTCGAACGAGTAGCGAGCGATAGACCTGCGCCGCTGTGTAGGGTGTCGAGGGTGTCGAGGATGCCGAAGAGGGGCTGCTGCTACCAGTAGACGACTCGGAATCTGTAGCCCCGGGTCGGGTTTTAACGACGTGCTCGGACACAGTCGTTGCATCCCTCTGCCTCTGATCCACGCTCTTCTACTTGTCTCTCCTCTTCCTCTCGCTCTTTGCAATTCGCCTATCTCGCTCCTCGTTCTACTTGGCCTAGCTCCATCTGCCTCGCTCGTCTACTTCTACCGTTCCTTTCGTTTCGTTTCGTTTTCGTGCATGCATGCTGCAACCCCCGGGACGCGGCGCTGGATATAGCCTCGACACACACCCGAACCGGCCACTTTTCGAACGACGTTGTTTCAGATATTAGAGGACACGACTCGTACACGCGATACCGTATCCTGTTATTGACATTTTAGGCTGGTTCATTCTTCGTAATACGCTGTGTCAAAGTGTGTCTCCACGAAATAACACAAACGCGATAATAACAACGCAAATATTTAAACATTTTTTGCCTGGGTAATTTTGTGGACCAATATGAAATTCGGAAATTTGAAAATTTAGAAATGGCAAGATTCAGAACTACAGTTGGAAATTGTACTTAGAAATATACAAAATTAAATATCTGAAAATTAGGGGCCATTTTGTATGTACGAACGGTAAAAATGTGCCTTCAGCTCCCTATATTTCCCTATGCGTCTCCGAAGTGTAAATAGTTTGAGTAATTAACAGATACAGTAATTACTGGAAAAGAAGGTTGAAAGTATGCAAGTACTTGACCGGCCGAAATTTCAGTAGTTTTAACGACCATTATACCATTCAGCATTCTAAAGTGACTTTAAGAAGATTTCTACGTTTTCGAGTTACCTCCTCGTCATAAAACTTTAGGTTCTTATACCTTCCAGCGTTGACCCGGTTAGATAAATAACGAGCATCTTTTCTGGAAAGAAACTCTCCTTACAAGTTGTTGGGCTGTTTTCAAAAGTGATTGCTGTTCTTAATCAATCAGCTCCCCGGGCGGTTTTCCCTCCGATGTAAACGAACTTTGTAGCCAAACAAAAAAGGTAAAAGAATACTCGAATACTCGGAAGTAAAATTCCTAATGAACAATTAAGTCCGTCGTATCGATCCTATCTTTTTTAATGATAAATTACGAGGACACTCGAGAAAACTCCGCTTCGTTTGCAATAATTTTTAAACGTTAAATTCTCGATACAAGCTTTTTTGCCGAACAAAGCTCCAACTGGGACACGATACGTTCGTTACGCCAGATTTGTCTCACGATATAAAAACGTTTTTATAAACGTGTGTATTTATCTTCGTACAGCGGAGAAACGTTCGTAATTTAAGTTTATTTCCATCGTTGATTTACCGGTACTCCAATAATCGAATTGTAAAAGCAACGGGGGAAAACCGTGATACACAAGGCTAGAACCAGTGGCGTAACTGTAGGCAGGGAACAGGGGTGGTTCCGACCCCAACAATATATCAATTAACCCCGTACTGTACTTTATATTGGAAATTTGATACCGAAAGTTTTCATGGTTATACATTGCAAAATTTTTACGCTCCGAATTTACAAATTCTCAAGGTTTCAAATTTTCACATTTGTAAGGGAAGTTTCTAAGGGTCCGTTAAATTATATTTTTCTAAATTACGTACTTTTTGAAGTGGTACATTGTGCAAATATCAAGGTTAAAAATCCCTGAATTCCTAAATTATTAGTTTCTTAAATCCTCATTTACCTAAATCTCCAAATTGCTATATCCTCACATACAGCTTTTTGAATTCCTCAGTTACCAACTTCTCAAATCTTCAAATTCTCAGGTTTCCAAATTTTGAAGTCCTTAAAATCCTAAATAGATTTCTCAATCTCCAAATTCTTCAATCCCAAAATCTCTAAATTTCCAAATTCTTAAATCATCAAATCTTTGAATTCCCAAATCACTAAATCTTCAGATCCTTAAATTCTCAGGTTCACAAATCATATTTCTAAATTCCCAAATCCTCAAATATCTAAATCCCTAAATCTCCAAATTCCCAAATCCTTTAATCTCCAGATCCCTTAATCTCCAAATCCCCAAAATCTCAAAATTTCTAAAATCTTAAATACCCAAGTTTCTACCCAAATTCCCCAGTTTCTAAATACTCAATATCTCAAACTCTCCAGGTCCCTAAATTTCAAATTCCCGAATCCCCAAATATTCAAAAGTCACTAGATCATTCCCAATATTGAACCTAACCTAATCTAATGAAGAACAGATACCGTAACCAAAACTAGTAAATTTCGTAGTTATTAATTACTAAATCTAGTAAATCTAGGGAACCGACACCAGAGAAAAGTGTTAGTTACGCCAATGGCTAGAATATGTCGTAATATATCAATGCAAGCTCGGTGGAGAACCGCGCATCGTTTGTTTTGTACTAGTTACCTCTTTCCTCCGCATTCTTCCAACCGTTTTGTCCCTCCCATTAGTCCTCTTTCTGTCTGTCCTCTGGCTCTCGCTCTTCCTCCCTTCTTCTTCCCTTTTTATAATATCTAGGCGCAAATTGCACTTGGCGACGGTGCAATTGTTCCCCTTTTATTTCCTTTGTGATGCACCGTAGGCACGAAATTGACATAAACAGTAATAGTAGCTCCCAACTCGTGTTTCCTCTTTCGTATCTTTCTGTTAGCCTCGTACTCTTCATTTTTTATTCGCCATCTTCTTTCTCCGCACCGAAACGTTCGGGCTTGTAACGGCAAATGAACTATTAAGCGTGGTAAAACCACTCTGTACCACAATATGACACCGTGAATTTATGCCTGATTTCGTACCGGCGACATTTTTATGCGTGCTTGTGAAGTGACAGTAATTTTAAATATTGACAATGAGATTTCCGTATGTTTATGTCTTCAAGTTTATAAGTTATCATTTCTTGAATAGATTTTTTCTGGATTTCTGGACTTGCCTTCTGGATTTCCATGTTCTTAGATTCTCAAATTGGTAGATCACCAATTCTCTAGATTCTTAAACCCACAGATCCTCAAATCCGGAAATTCCCAAATACCTATATGTCCAAATTCCTAGCTCACCTAATCCCTAAATTCCCAAACCGATAGATCCTCAAATCCCAAAATCGCCAAATACCAATATCCCGAAATTCCTAAACCATCATATCCCTAGATTCCCATACATCTCGAAGTCCCCAAATCCCCAAAATCCCAAATCTCCAAATACCAATATCCCAAAATTGCTAAATCATCAAATCCCCATTTTGCGTACCCATGTATCCCCAAATCCCAAACTCCCAACTGTCAAGATTCCCAAAAATCTCAACCCGTACCAAAATATTCGAAAAGTCCCTAAACATCAACGCTTGGGTAATGTCGATCGTCATATTTTCCTTAGCGAATCCGGATCTCCTTTTATCGGCGTCTCGTCGAAGGACATTCAACGACACTTTGATAGAGCAATCGATATAAGAGTCAGCAATTCAAACACTCGTTTTATTATCGTCATCGTGAATTTCTGTTCGTGATTCATCGCCTCGGAAAAGCCATGTTTATTGCAGTCTCGAATAACCGGTGTTCACAAGATCGTCGCGAAACGATCACGCGCTCGATCAATCCAGACCGGCTATGAAAATTTACGGAAGCCGAATCCATTCGGAGCAAGGCTCTTCCGGTATTTGACACAGCGGAGAGGCGGCTGTATTCTAATTAAACGGTACAACGGTCTGATCTCGGCTTGGAATCCCAAGACCGGCATTGATTACCCAGCCAATTTGCGACAGATTTCCCTCTCTCTCTCTCTCTCTCTCTCTCTCTTGTTGATCGCCTCTTCTTCGAACCAGTTTCCACGAGTTTCTCCAGGATATATCCTTGCGTCAAAGGACACAGAAATTAATTCAAAAAAACGAGATCCAGCTCTGTCGCGTATTTTTAACGCAAACATTTCGCGGAGCAGACACAAAAACAGTGGCTAGCTGCTGCTGAAAATTTAAGCCGGTTGCACCGCTGTCGCCTTAATCCTTTTGATCTGACTTTTCCAACGACTGATAATCTTGTCGTACGCGAGTTGTTGCACCTTTGACATATTTACGAAACTGTGATTTGTTGGTTGCAGATAGAGTAAGAAATTTGACTTTTTAGATTGTAAAGTTGCAAGTACAATAGCAGGTCATAGTCGCAAGAGCAGGATTATAATTATAATTGCAAGAATAGTATTGTAATTATAATATGCTTGCGATTCAAGCATGAAGTTTCGAGTTTCCGTCGCAGACGCCAGGAATATTTAACGCCGTTAATAGACGAGACAAAAGCGTACAGTCGGAAGCGATACGGAAGCTCGATTTTACACGGTGGTCGGTTATCGCGATTAACGAGCAGACATTTATTTGCGAACGCAGTCCTAGTCATCGGCTAGATGTTATAAAACGCGGCTCCGCTACTAGCTGAACTGACGGGGATATAAACCATCAATTAACGGTTACCGGTTTGTTTAATTGGCATTAATTTAATTGCCGTCGGTAACCGCGGGATCTCGAACGGAATCGATGTTGAAGTAGTAATGAGAATATTGAAGGGCCGAGGAGAAATGTGAGCGGAGGGGAAAAAGAACGACAGATCGGGCCAGAGAATGAATCGAACGGAAGAAAGAATCGTCGATGTGGATGCTTTCCAAAGGATAATCGAGACAGGAATAAGATAGCGCAACAGGAAAAGAATTAATCAGCAGACGATCCGTAACCGGCATAGAATACATCTTTTCATAATGCAACCCCTCATTATTTCTGTATAAGGGTATTTATTCGACGATCAATCGATACCGTGCACAGCCCGGCCGTGTGCACGATGCACCTAGACTGGCTCGTGCAATTCGTTAAAGAATCCATGCCAATTATGGAAACGATGAGAGCCAGATACTTCCATTCTGATTTCAAATCACTCTTCTTTTTATTCTTTTCATCTATCTTTTTTATACTGCTAAATCTTCAAACTCTTAAATTTTCTCATTCGTATGTTTCTGCATCTCTATGTGTCCTGTCTCTACACATGTATCCCTGTCTCTACATTTACTTCCATTTTGATTCCAAATCACTTTTGTTTTTATATTTTTCATTTATCTTTTTTATACTGCTAAATCTTCTAATTTTTGAATTTCTTTATTCATATGTTTCTGCATCTCTATATGTCCTGTCCCTATACAGATCACATCTATACATGTCTGTATGTGTATGTATATGTCCTGTATGTGTATCAGTCTCTAAATTTTTATATTTACAAAATCACTATATATTTCTATATTTTTACACTGTAAGATTCCTGGTTTCCCGCATCCCTAGATTTCTATATCTCTAAACACTTCACTAAATCCCTATTTCCCTAGATCCATATTCCTCAGGATTTCTATTTCTCCAGATCTCTGTTCCCAAATCCCTCTATCCCTAAATCCATAATCGCAGATTCCCACGCCCTCGACTCCTATATCTCCAGGAGTTTATGTCCCCAAATTCCTACACCCCATATCTCGCCTGATCCTCGTATCTGCAAATCCCTATGCCCCCACATATCCACAGACCTATGAAATTTTATGATAGTCTAATCTAGCAGCACGTAAAATTGATTCCTCCGTGTTGAACAATCAACGATGATTTATGAAGGCGAGTTGACGTTGTTCATAACAAGTGAAGGGATCGAAGAGGTTCCATATTGTAGAGCATACTCGTAATAGCGAGATTCGTTTATCGAGCGTTCAGCGCTCGAATCACGGTCGAAGATTGAACGGCGTGGCGGAAGAACGGACTAGTCGGAAAGTAATAGGCGGGTTAAACGCCCTTTTAAAATTTAAGCCGCTTCCCGTACTCGTCTAGCTCTCTCGGATAGAAAACGAAGGAGGGAAGCTAGAGGAAGAAAGCCCGTAGAAGAAGAAAGGTGTGCACGTCTTAACGTTCGGTAGACGGCAAAGATGCGAGAGCGAGATAGGCCACGATTCTCGGTGTGAGGGTGGAGGAGTAAAGCGGCTACGTGAAGGGTCATAATTAAATTCAGATTTCGCGGGACGAGGGTGGCTGGTGGAAAAAAGAGGCCGACTCCGGGTAGAGAGATCCGGAGGAAAAAGTGGCGGGGAAAAAGAAGATGGGGAAGCGCGCGAGAAAACTCGGAACCGACGTTCCCGTCGTCGTCGACGTCGTCGTAATTGAATTAAAATTTGAATCGTCGAAGAAACGAGTATCTTAAATGGCCGTGAGGGCTTCAAGCACCGCGTACTTGGATAGGGACGGAGAACCGCCACAGGCGTCGGAGAATACCTACGGCACCCTTGCGGTAATCTCGCGTCGATTTCTTCTTTCGATGGAATGTAAAAATGCAAAGTGAATTCTTTACGCGAGAAAAACGGCCGATGGCATTTTGCTTCCTTCACACCCGAACAAAATACCTTTCCTCTACGTATACACCTCTCTTCAAAGCTCTGCCACTGTTACCTTTTTTCGGGATCTTTTTGTACGACGTGAATTAGTCGAATTATGTGACTTCATCTTTTATTCGTACAATTGCGTATCAATTGAATTATACAATTTTGTTGTAAGATGTGAATTATTCGAATTATGTGTCTTCATCATACGACGTGAACTAAACAAATTATATAATTTTATCATGTGACGTGAATTATTTGAATTATATGGCTTTATCATGTCATATATGTGTAGATACATGTATGTTCAACATTGAAGACATAGTAATAAGAGTATGTCACGAATTATTTGTAGATTTAAAGATATGTCACTGGAACTTTGTACATATTCTATTTCTTCAACTAATGAACTATCATAATAATTTAATTAAAAAAAAAATTGTTTAAAAATTATTATAATGCTGTTTCCATTTATACACGTACGTAGTGATTTGATAATAATGGCACGTATTATATAAAATACGATAGTATTCGAATATTTTCGCCATTGTACTCGGTCTTTCGTGACTTTTTCAGCATTTAATAGATGACCTATGATTTTGGAGCTGGAGTGTATGCGTCCATACACGAACAGTGGACATTTTAAACGATCGAGCGTTGCGCTGCAAGTTGTGACATGCATTCAATACTGAAATTGCTTCCAATTTATGTTCGGGATAAACTTTGTACGCTTCTGTTGCGTGAAAGCGCCGAATTTGTTTATACGCGAGGTCGACCAACTTATTGCATGTGAAACGTCAGCCTTCGCTTAACGAATATACGTTTTCGTTCCATTCAACGATGCTTTCTTTGTTTTTGGAATGTTCGCATTCTAGGATAAACAGAACATTCGACGTTTCAATAATTGAAAGCTTGAATATACTTAGTTCCTTGAATCCCCAATAATTAATATCTTTCTTTCCGCGTAGAATGTCTGACCTTCTCTACTTAACAGTAGTACAGCCAGACGATGGCGTATACAGGTATAAAGATCAATTCAGAGCCATATAAATTATTTACTATTAAAAGTCGGACCTGTTGATAAAAGTGTAGAGATATAGGATTAACAGAGCGTGTTTTAGCAATAGAAGAATATTAAAGACAATAGTGCACCTTCTTGCGCATACAACTTATCGTAATACGTTGGACAGCATACAGGTGAATTTTGTCCCACGCGTGTCGATAAGTGTATCGAGTATACCGTACATTGAAATACTTGCATCAATTTTTCCTACTTGTTAATACTTATTATTTATAACAGTACTTCAAAGAAAACAACGTTGAGTATTAAATTGTAAAGAGCTTAGATATCATAAAGTGTAGGATTATTAATTCGTGATGTATCTTCAAAGTAACAGAGAGAAATTTCTGCGTTGTGAATTTGTCTCGAGTGTCTTTATGACGTACGTCATAAAATGCAATTTGGATGAAACGGTCACATACTTTTAGCGAGCGGTGCATATGAAACAGCTTGCTTCGAGTTTTCCTTTGAGCAAAAGAATGGTTGTACGTATTTGAGAAGAAACGGCAGGTTGAACGGGAATCTTTCTGCCTCTCGTTTAAAGAGCGATGGCCGCTGAAGGACGGAAACTCTAGCCTTTCAAGTCGAACTTGGGACCGAGTTAAGAGTTTCCTCTCATCGCTTCCTCTCGCTTTCTTCCCAATCTCTCTCCTCTTTCCCCGTTTCTTCTGTTCGCGGTTTCTCTCTCTCTTTCCTTGCCTATTTTCGCGATACGAATGCCACTCGTCTATCCACTTTGACACGTTTCGATCATCCTTCAGGGCACCTTCTGCCGATCGTTTTTGCTTACTATTTCCGACCTACTATTAACCTTACAAACTTTATACTTACATACACATTACCCTCATAATATTACAAATGTACATAGATGTGTATTATTTGTATAATATCATAAATATCTTGCATGCACATGTACATTATTTGCATAACATTATATGCTCTTATAAAAATACAAATACATGTGCTTATTGAAACAAAAATATTTTCTGAACTGTGTATACCTAACTTGTCTCCATTGTGCGAAATGATAAATGAAAAATTGAAGATGTAATTTCTATATTATGACAAAGAGTAGCAATTTGAAAAAACTACCCCTTAAGGATATAATAGCAAGTAAATGACCGAGTATATCTAACGAAACGAAAATGTAACGTTGGTAAGAAATAAATAGAAAGATTTCGTATTCAACGGTAGCAATCGTATTAGAATAGTGTCCATTGTTTAGGATCGTAGCGGAGGAAAGAACGTTCGAGATGCACTTCGCAGACGGAACGAACAAAAGGAATCGTTGCTTCGTTTCCGTCGCGTTGAATTCGCGTTTTCAAAGAGCGGGCATGCACAAAGGAAGGAGCGAACGTTAGAAACAATCGTTTGATTATTTTAAGTCGGCGTTGTCCCAACAGGAATCCTGAAATCGTCATTTCCGCGCGACAAAGGCGACAAAAAGCGAGACGTGGAAGTATGAAAATTGACGAAGCATAACTAACTCGTAGGGAGTCGGCTTAGTATCACGGGCGGGTAGGTTCTTTAGAAATTCGAGTCGCAGACGATCGCGAGGCGTGGCCGTTATAAAAATTACACGCATTTCCATCTGCGAGCGATACCATCAATCCACAAGCCTCAGGAATAAAAGGAAGGCGGAATGAGTCCCGCTGTGAATCGTCCGTTGATTCACGGCTTGCATCCCTCCATTTTTGTACGACCTATCCTACCTTTCACGCCTTCCAACTATCTACGCTCTCTTTTTCTCGTTCCTCGCACATCTTTCGGCCCACGGAGAAAGAGAGATTGAAATTGCGGATTAGAATCTACCTCTGACGAGAGATCGTGCAGGGACGAGTTAAAGAACCTTCAACCCTCGCTCAGACTCCAGTAATCCACTCGAACCACCGACTTTCAGACGGATAGATCTGTTACCGTAATTATTTTACTGGTAATCGCGTCGACAGGATGCTGAAAACCAATAGCCGCTCAAATTATTCATTTGCTCGTTATTTAATTGGGTTGAGCGTTTTGGGATTTGGGAATAGGGGTGCGGATATTTGGAAATTTGAATATTTCAGGTTTTGGCGATTTGGGGATTTGGGGTACAGGAATGCAGGCACTTAAGAATGATTTGGGGATATAGGGACTTCTAGATGTAGGAAGGTGCAAGTTAGAGATTGTGACAATGAATTTTGGAATTCAGAAACTTGGGGATTTAGGGATTTGAGAAATTAGAAATTTTGAGATTTAGAAAATTTAAAATTTGAAATTTTGCAATTAGATTTAGCTATTTAGGAATGAGAAGACTTGGCAATTAAAAAATTTGACAACTAGAAAATTTGCTACCTAATTTAATAACATGAAAATATAGAAATTTGGAAACTGAGAACCCAGTTGCATAATTCCAAAAAATAAAAATTTGATGACATGAACATCTCACACCACGTGAATACGAATCTACGATCTTTTAACCCCGCAAAACTTCAACGTAGAAAGAAAATTGTCAATAAAGTTTCCGGATAAAATTCCAATAAAATTTGAATAAAATTTCAAAAGCATTTCGAAGGTGTAAAGTTCTTTGTCTCAATTTCCAGAATAAAATAAGGCGAAATATTTGAATGTTACAGGATAATTATAAAATAATTCAGAAGAACGTAAGGATCTTCCTACTAAATTAATCAGGAATTTTGTATACATTTATAGGTGAGGAACGTTGAACGTGGTCTCATTTGGCGTGCATCGCGGAGAAAAATTCTCGTAGCAGCCCTGAAGCACGTTTTATTCTGATGGCGACACGGGCGTTACTATCTTTCGAAATGGAAGGGTGAAAACAGAATATTCCGCCGATATGCAGACGCTTCTTCAAACAGTAATGGAGCTCTAACTCATTAAAATCTTATGATGAAATGGTATGAAATGGAAAATACACGTGACTGACTGGCAGACGCGTTTCTAGCCGAATATTCTTAAGCGACTTCCAACGAAATTTAACAATTCGCTAAAACAATTCATTTTACTTTATTTTACTATTGGGTAATTTCTTCATTTCATAGTATATATAATATATACTATACTATATACTATACTCTATGCGTCTCTAAATTCCTATATTTCTACATTTTTATATTCCTACATCCTCAGACGAGTATATCACTATATTCCTGTATTCTTCTTCCTGTATATTTGAATATCCTTAAATATCAATATCCCTAAATTGCAACATCGCAATTTCTCGTTGTGATGGTACAACCGTGACATCGCGTTAATTATAACAAGCGCCGTTCGAGTGTTTGCGATTATAGATTAACAGCTAATCAGAGTGTTCGAACGTTGATGCGGCTCACGATAATAGAGTTGATTCGTTTTAAACATCGGCCCAGTATACGGTGCATGACGATTGCTTCGATGCACGTGATCAAAGTGAACGCTACTGTTCGTCGATTAAACTGGCTTTGATGCGTAAAAGCCAATTTGGCAATGAACGGCTTTCCAGAAATTAATCTTCAATCGTGACGGTGGCTGACGCTCGCCTTCAGTCCGGAAGAATGATTGCGCACACCGTGAACGAAATAAAGGGAACGACTTGCGAAAACTTGGACGATACCGCTGAGTAATTGGCCGACCGCCGGCACAAAGATAATTAAAAATAATTACCGCGCTAACGTTCACCTCGTGGCGACAATCAATTAAGTAGGCCACGCTAGACGTATCTCCTTTCGCCCCTTCATCCGTCATTCTTTTCCGTACACTTTCGTTTCATCTTATCGTGATCGCTACACTCTCTGTGACTACGCATTTATTACACTGCAAGATTATCATATTTCACTATAAGTTTCAGTATTTATACTGTTTCCTGTATTTTCAACATTTTCAAGTTTCAAAGTTCACGATTTCCAGATTTCGAGACAGATTTCCTAACTTATGTTCCTAGATTGCAATAACAGTTTGTAATAACAATAGATTGCAATATTTCCAGATTTCAATCATCAAAACAACATATTCTTTAGAGAAATCGGATTTGCTCTTGACCGTACATTAATTATGCAAAGCGTCAATCTCATCTCGCTTGAGCAATTAATTAAACTAATAGTTAGTTGTGTATTTACATAAACGACAATGTTGTTACCAATGTCAACCACCATTAAATCGCTCATTGAACGACCCAGTGAGCAAACCTTAATCCAGGCGCAGGATTAACGCGAGAAAGAATGATTTTCCGTTTCAGTCGTCGGTGACGATGGAATCGAGCCGCGAGAAAAACACGCGGGATAACGAAGTTCGGTATCGATCAGGAAGACCTGTAGGAGCGTTTTAAACGGGCCGAAATTGTCCGCGATCGGCGTGTCCAGACCGAAATCATTTATACAGCACCGGAATCAGCCGATTTTATCGAGCGCCGGTAGGCGAGTGTCACTTTTTCCATTTCTGTTGGATCTTGCAGCCGGTGTTCCGCCTTTCAACCCCGTGGCCTCTCCGCCCTCGGTCAATACGACAAATCCGCCGGCAATAAAACACCGACTCGCGCGTTCTCGTTTTTCTTTTTTTCCCCCCCATTTTTCCCCCGTCCTTTGTCTCTGTTCCTCTTTTTTTACCCTCGGCTACCACGCGCCACCCCTCCGCCAGCCCCTTCACGCTCCGTCCTTCTCTCCGCCATCTTTTTGGCCGTTTCGTCTCCTCTCTCTCCGTCGTTTCGAAACGGCTATCGGCGCACACGTATTCCAGAACCACCCTGTATGCAACGAAGCCGGTGGTCCAACAGCGAATAATAAATTATCGTCGCCAGTAGCTCGGCTGCATCCGAATTTTCTGCTCCCATTTGCCTCGTACCTCTATATTTTTCCTCTCGCTCTCGCACCGCGCGGAAAATACCGCGGTGAGTAATTCGTGCAGAATTAAAAAAAAAAAGAATAAAAGGAAGAAGAACGGAGAAACATTGAAAACAGGCCGGGTAGAGGGATATGGGGTCACGTCGATTCAATCGAGGCCGACGTAAAATGTCCGTGAGGTCTTATTTGTTTCCACGGAGCGTATGCGCGTTTCGCAGATATTTTTTTTTTTTCGTGATCTTTTTTGGCAACTGTAGCGTGCCGCAACGTACGATAAGGATTGCACGCAGCTCGACGGTAGACCGGAATTTTCTGGCCCTGGGAAACGCGCAGCCTTCCAGTTAACGAACAACCGAACTGTATTGCAACGTTACAGTTTCGTATTTGATCGTTTTTTGCCGGAAATGCGTGGATCGCCATTGGTGTCCAAGGTGCGCTTACATCGAACGTTCATACACGATTCGGACGAAAAGTATATTCTCTGAATCTGCTAATTTTTCATTATTTTCGTAAATATTTCATTTTGCACATTTACAAATTCACAGATTTAATAGTTGGTTTTAAATTTGTAAATTTACAAATTACATTTTTAAATTTTTAAGTTCCTGAACATCTAACATTAACCTTCCACATCACCAAACTTCCATCTCTTGAAAAAATGAAATTTCCAAATCCCCAAATTACTATAATACCAAAACCAAATTACTGAATTTCAACGTACAAAAATTCCGAAATAAAAAATGCCTGATAATCATTAACGCTCCATAGTTGCACCGCGATATGAGCCCTTTATCATGCACACGTTATTACATGCTCGTGTAACACGTAATTGTAATATGTTTCACTCAACGTTGACATCGTTAGGTTGAAAATTAGGTACACGAGTAATACACAAAGGTTTCGGTAGCTTGGAAATTAGTTTGTCACCTACTGCAAAGTGAGATTCTTGAATAGTCGTTCGGCTCGTTTATCTGGCTTTGAGCAAAGCCTTCTAAACCTCTTATCTTCCGTAGGCTAGTTAGCGACAGAATTTTGTTACACGATCCTCGTGTTACATCGCTTCTTTGCATTATACGTTACGCTGATCTCGTTACTTTCTGCTTTAACTGTATCTCTTATGACGTTAAATCGTTGTACAAGCAGCTGTACAAAGAGACAAGATCGATAAGCATCCATTTGCTGTTTCTCTGGCTTAACTTTGTTTCATTGGATCTCCCTATTTTCTCTCGAATTCTGTTCTAGAAAACGCGGCCGTGTAACTTTTCCCTTGTGCGGAATAGTAACAATACGAAGGGGAATCTACAGAAATCGAAGAGGAAACACGTGGAAGATTTAGTTACATTCAATAATCCCTTTATTCTGGTTCGCGTCTAAATGCGGGGTAGTCCACGGAACTGGGGCGACCGTCAGAAATGGACAAAAAATGCTGTAAAACAAAATTAAATGGTTTCGCATAGAGTATATTCTGCAATTCAGTTTGTACGTTGCTATGCATCCTCTGAACGGTGCAGTTGCACCCTTTCCGTTAATAGAAAGTAGACTTCTATACATTTTATGTGATTACACTCTTTTTTTAAGGTTATGTTCCTCATATATCTCACATTACAAATTTTTCAATTTCTAAAATTACCAGTTACCAATTCTAGTTGTCTCAAATTGCCAGTTACTAATTCAAATTACCTGAAAGTTTTGCAAATTTTCCATTCCTAAATTTTTAAATTCTCAAATACCAAAAATCCCAAATTTCCCAGATTCTCTACTTTCTACACCCCAAAAATTTCAGGTCCACGAGTTTCCAAATTCTCAATTGTTTGGAATTTGGAAATTTCTAAATTCTTCAATTGCTAAATTCTCAAATTTCCATATATTCGAATTTCTAAGTTCTCAAATTTCCAAATTCCTAAATCCCCAAATTCTCAAGTTTCCAAACACCTAAACCCGCAATTTCTTCACCCCCTAACTTCTACCCTCAAATTCTCAAATTTCCAAATACCATGCACCCTTCTGCACTCCCAAACATCCAAATGTCAAAATTCGACACAAATATCTCCCTGCCTTCCCTGAACTTTGGTCTCCCCAAAACAATATTCCTCCCTAACCCGCATTCTCCCAAATGAACCCCGCGTTACCAGAAAATGTACCCACTTACATTCAGCATAAACCCGTAATTTCGTGTAATCCGTATCGATTGGTGGCGATAACAAGCCGATTAGAGCGTCAAGTTCGAAACGTGCAATCTACTTAGGTACTCGGATCGTTCTGGGTCACGCTCGTTTAATAATATTTCGTAATCGTCGATGAACCGTAAAGGGTGGCTCGATGGCGGAGAAGGGGTGCGATCAGGTGTTAAACTCCGGCGCCTTCGAAGCGGCGGCCAATTTAGACCCAGCGGGCGTAGTGTGCGCCTAATTGGTCAGATTTGTAATCGGCCACGCTGAGCGTCAGGTCGATTCGGGTTTGGCACCAGGAGCGTGTCCTGGTGGTGGTATGGGGTGAAACACGGCCGTGAAGGGTGAACGAGGAGGGTGGACGTCGAGTTGGAGCAGGAACGAGACGAGCTTGGTACACTCATGCTCAGAATGATAACTTTTCATTGTCACAAAATAACGTATTAGTCGATAAATTACTATTACCCTCGGTAACGTATAAAATTGCTGATTTACAAGTTCTCCGTGACAATTTATAAAACCTTATTCCTGACAGTTTGTATACTTTAATAGAACTTGTTTGCATTATTGCAGGTTCGGGCCAAAAGACCAAATAAATTTAATTGTCTAATCTTAACATCCAATTAGACTCATACTTCTTTCAACGTATCACGTACAAATTCTGTTAATACAAAATCGGGACAGAACGGTGCAATATTGCACGTCGACGTAATTTAATTCGGTTACAAATTGCTGCACACGATATTGGGAAATAAATGCAAAATACTGTGCCGTTGTCAAAAATAAATCAATAATCAATCAAGTTGTTCTACCCTCAGTAACATTAGCTACAAGTAATGAAATATACTTTTAATGAAATTCTGCGGACGATATGATTTTGAGCGCGAGTGTATTTGTGACGCCTATCGCAGGTGGAGCGACAGGGTGAAACGAGCCAGAAGGGAAGTGGAGCAGCGTAAAGAAAGAGGGAATACGCGTGAGAACAGGAAGAGAAATAGGTGAAGAGAAAGAGGGAGAGACACGTATCGTTTTCGATGGCGAAATCGAAACAGAGACGTCGAGAGGAAGATGGATAGATGGAATAGAAGCGAGACGAAGCGAGATGATCGAGAGTGTGGCACAGATGCGTTTGAAACATGGTGTACCGGTACCGGGCCTACCCCAAATTTATACCCTCACCCTCTTGTTCCCGAATGCCTACGCGGCCGCTCCCTATTTCGCACACACCGACGCGCATTTCGTAATCCGCGCTAATTTAATTGCTCCTCGTCATCGATGGCCATTAACCGGAATAGAATTGTCGGCAATATCGGTTCCTGATACAAGGCGCAATTTCTGTAAACGCGATGCAACTCGGACCTAAGGTTCATTAATCCTTATGTCAACGCGGAAATTATCTCTGTTCAATGGTCTTGTGGATCTTTATATATTTATAATACCTGTGGAATCTCTACGTAAAAATACGAATACCTGATATTTGTATGATGTATCATGAATGAGTAAATATTTGAGGTTCAGTTATTAACTAGTTGTGGCGTTCAATGTATTTGACGTTGATGTTCATCATTTTAGACATCTGCAACGAACCTCTTTCAGGAGGTCTGATAGAAGAATGGACAAAAATAATAAATTCTTTTAGGAGTCCTAAGAATGTACCCATACATTCTAACCTTAAAACGGTTTATATATCTATATATATTTTATCGACACATCCTGTGTATCGTTAAAACCTCTTCAGCTGCATTGGCATCAAAACCAACCCTCCAACAAATTTGTCCAACATTGTCTAACTTTGGAAAAACTAAAAAATTCCCTGTACCTGGCACGAAATTTAGCATTCCCAACAATTTCGTGTCCGTAAAAAATAAAATAGCTCGCGCATAAAATGGAAAGGGGAAAGATGACGGTTGTTGGAATATCGATTTCCATGATTCGCTCGTGATCGATTGTCAGGGTGAATATGAAAATAGGCATAAGTGGAAACGTTGGAGCGCAGCGAGGTTCGAAACGACACACCGTTTCCGGTTTTACCGGTGAACCGGCTAGCGGACGGTCTCGTAAATTGGTGTCAGTCGATTGCACGGCTAACCAAGCCATCAGCGCGTCCAATAAATTTATGCGACAATTGATGCTGGACCCGGTCGTCTACGTTGAAGACCCTTCACTCGAAATCTAATTGGTCGAACGCGGTTGAACGCGCGTCGAATACGCCATTAATCGAAACGGAGTTGCGAGAGCGTCGTCACGTCTCGCGTCTTTCGATAAACCCAACCTAACCCTCGAGGAGCCTGTCGCCCCGTCCCGTTCGCTTTTCTTCGTGTTTGCTCAACGCCCGAGGCTGGTTCGCGTTTATCTTTGCCTACGAATTTCAGCCGATTTCTATGCTCGTTAATTACAGATAAATAACATCATTTTCACGGTAAATATTTGAAGCTGCAGATGCGTTGAAATTTTAATTACGGAGCAACACCGGCCCGCGGATAAGTGGCGCCTTTGTTCGGGAACTTACGTTTCACCGCCCTCGTAAAATAGAATTCGCAAATTAAAATGAAAGCACTCCCGAGAAATTTTCGCGCCGGCGAAAAGATTCCGCTGAAAGATTTTATCTTCTCAATTATGACGAAATCGTAATGCGATCATACATTTTGCAGTATAGCTCCGAATAGCTTTCAACTTTTTTCATTTTTTCACTTGTGAGATATATGGAAAGACAAAGTTATTTTGTTTCGAGAAAGAAATTAGTAGGAAGGTTTTTCTTTTTAATAAAACAACGTTGAGAAAGATTGAATATTTTTAATAAATTAAATGGATAATAATAACTTTCTTGATCTAACATATAATATGTACGAATAATATAGATGATCTGAGGTTGTACTTTATTTTTCGTAAAAGATGTTTCATCATAAAATTTGTAACCGTGCAGTGAATCAGTTAAATGAATATTTGTATACGAAATATTTGTTCTAAAATGTAAAAACAAGAGTAAGTGGAAAATTTATAACCGCATCTCTTAGCAGTTTCTAAATACATATTGCTCTTACCTGAACGATAAACCTACTGAAATGCCATAAACGGGCAAACAAGATGAAAGAAAACTTTCTCGTCCATCGAAGAAATTGCTTCCTTCAGCGGGAACTTTAGCAGCGATTCATTTATCGAATCGATAGTTGGATCGATAATTGATCGAAGCATTTAATGATGTAACAACAGCGCAAAAAAACTTGTACTAATTAGTCGCTGTAACATAATAATCCGAGCAACGTGACTATAATTCGAAGCAATGTGATTTAATTTTTTTCTAGAGAAGTGCATAATAAAGTTACACTAATTGCTTAACTAAAAACGTTATATAAAATTATTATCATTAATTACTATTAATAAAATAAGTGATTACATCATGTGTTATCATGTGTACAAGTTTAATCAAGTGTACCATTACAGATTTTGATATAATATTTAAAACACGAAAATATATTGTGAACATTCAAAATTTTGCAATAAATTTAACATTATTTATCCGACAGAAGCGGTATAACAAATTTTAATTAAAAAATCTGATACCGTAAACAAGAAACCATACGACTGGCACATTGTTTCGAAAATCTACGTAATCATTTTCCTGCAGCTACTGTAATTAACACTGTAATCGATCTATTAATAACCCTTTAATTACAAGCTTTCCATTCATCGCAAGTATCGTGTAAGCACAATCTGCGTGCGTGATATTACAGTAACGATTCCGTCGTCTTATCTTCTATCGACAATTTGCCCGATTACTATAATTAGGATAACTACATGCATTCATCTCTGACTACTCGGACATACGCATACACGTACATCGTCGATCGCGTTAATGGATCGATATTCAATTTTGCAACACGCGATATTTTGAAATATACAAAACGGAGGCAATAAATACGTATTTGTAACAAACCGAGAATAGATGGGATATACGGGATGATAAAATATTACGCGAAACATCGATTTCGTTACTGTTTGATTAATGTCGCCAAATTTTTTCTATGCACCAACCTAGACATAAATTTGATCAAAATATTTCACTGGAGGCTCCGTTTAACAGAGAAACGAGCAATGCGAAGGAGCAGTTCAAGAGTTGCATAATCGACTAATCGCTTTGTATTCAAACATCTGCAAATGGTCTCGTTAAACGATCAGTTATCGATAAACAATGGCGATCAATGAAATCTAGTAAATTCCGATCAAGGTCTTACACGCTCGTGTTGTTTTTAATGCAGCCAATTTGCAGAAGTCTGGCAGCCTCGAAGAAAGCCTCGAAAAGCATCCTACGCTAATTGGACCCTTCAGATATCTCCTTGGAATAATCAGCGAGCGTCCGTCTTCGAATTATTCGCACGAATGCCACCCAGACTCTGCTCCTTGATGCTTCTTTCGCGTCTAACTCGGAATGATATTTGATTCTTCTTCGAGGGTGCCTCTGAATGGCGGATTGTTTTCGTGTACGGATCGCGTGCTACCACCGACTGCTCTCCATTAAGGAAGTGTGGAGAACACAGACACCATCCTTTGTCGCTTTTGTTCATTAGGGACGGGGGTAGACAGATTCCAGATATCTACGTCCTCATACTGCTGAGTCGCAAAATGTTTTCCATATTCTTGGATCCTTGAATTCATGGTTCTTCAAATTTTCAGATGCCTTTTACAGTTTTTCATATTCTCAGTTCTCCAAATTCTCAGTTTCCCTAATTCCTAGCTTCCCAGATTCTCAGTTCCCCAAATTCCCATTTTCCTCAATTCCTAGCTCCCCAGAGTCTCAGTCCCCAAATTCTCAATTCCCCAAATTACCAATTTCTCAAATTACCAATGTCCCAAATTCTCAGTTCCCCAAATACTCAATTCCCCAAATTCTCAATTTCCCAAATTACCAATTTCCCAAATTCTCAGTTTCCCAAATTCTCAGATCCCCAAATTCTCAATTCCCCCAATTCCCAATTCCCCCAATTCTGAATTTCCCAAATTACCAATTTCCCAAATTCTCAATTTCCCAAATTCTCAGTTTCCCAAATTCTCAGATCCCCAAATTCTCAATTCTCCCAATTCCCAATTTCCCCAATTCTCAGTTTCCCAAATTCTCAGTTTCCCAAATTCTCAAATCCCCAAATTCTCAATTCTCCCAATTCCCAATTTCCCCAATTCTCAGTTTCCCAAATTCTCAATTTCCCAAATTCTCAGTTTCTCAAATTCTCAGATCCCCAAATTCTCAATTCTCCCAATTCCCAATTTCCCCAATTCTCAGTTTCCCAAATTCTCAATTCCCCCAATTCCCAATTCCCCCAATTCTCAATTTCCCAAATTCTCAGTTTCCCAAATTCTCAGTTCCCCAAATACTCAATTCCCCAAATTCTCAATTTCCCAAATTACCAATTTCCCAAATTCTCAGTTTCCCAAATTCTCAGATCCCCAAATTCTCAATTCCCCCAATTCCCAATTCCCCCAATTCTGAATTTCCCAAATTACCAATTTCCCAAATTCTCAATTTCCCAAATTCTCAGTTTCCCAAATTCTCAGATCCCCAAATTCTCAATTCTCCCAATTCCCAATTTCCCCAATTCTCAGTTTCCCAAATTCTCAGTTTCCCAAATTCTCAAATCCCCAAATTCTCAATTCTCCCAATTCCCAATTTCCCCAATTCTCAGTTTCCCAAATTCTCAATTTCCCAAATTCTCAGTTTCTCAAATTCTCAGATCCCCAAATTCTCAATTCTCCCAATTCCCAATTTCCCCAATTCTCAGTTTCCCAAATTCTCAATTCCCCCAATTCCCAATTCCCCCAATTCTCAATTTCCCAAATTCTCAGTTTCCCAAATTTTCAGATCCCCAAATTCTCAATTTCCCCAATTCCCAATTTCCCTAAATTCTCACATCCCTGAATTCCAAAACATCTAAATATTGAAGTCTCTCAAAATGAAAAATGTCCAAATCTTCGAATCTCCCAAATCCGAAAAATTCTCCAAACTCTCCAATTACAAAAATTCCTATGTCCCTAAATTTGCAATGTATGAAGTGTACGAGCATTCACCGATTAATTTACTTCATCGAGTCCCGTTTACCACACAAATAAATGAACATCAATTCAATAATTTCATGAATATCACATTGCAATTTCTCGTATTACGACAATCATAGCTCGCCAAGTCTGATAATGTTATAATAAACATTATTTATACTACAACGAAGTGTGCTCGTTGTAACCAGCGCACCGATTAACAAACTTCAATTAAAGCATGCAAATTGACTATGGGGAAAATCATCCAACAAATATACGCAAATTCATGAAATCTCTAAATCACTTATCGAACACATTGGGGATAAAAATGAAATCCCAATAATCCGGTTATATTACCATACAAAATTTCGTGTTTCCTAAGGTAAAAGAGACGGGTGAAAACCGAAGAGAAAAAAATTGTCGGTCATTTAAAGTAGATTTCTCGGTGCGATTGCTGTTTTATTTTTACCAGATGAAATTTCACCACCTCCCTCGGCTCGTATCGAGAATTATTAGGGCGCGCAACCGCGTAAGTGCCTCAATTGCCGTGTAACTCAATTACGTACATAAATTAATTAGTTAATTAATGGTATATTACGCTAACAGGGTATCTTTCGCCTTCCGTTAAATTTCGCAAATGACTAAGGTGGTTTTGTGGGTACATATTTAATGATACGATTCTATATTCAGTTATGTACGTTCTGGTAATAGTAGTCACTTTAGAAGAGATTTAAAGTTGTAGGGATTTGGGTTTGTGAGAATTTCGGGATACAGGGATCATGGAACGTTGAGATTTTGGAGTATGGAAATTATGTGATACAAGAATACAATTGAATACAATGGAATACTAAATTTTAAGAACTAGAGAACTTCAGAACTTCAAAACCTGAGAACTTGAATAATTAAACCGAAAATTGAACAAACTAGTAATTTCGAGAAAATTAGCCGAATTAATTTTAATTTCACTACCAAAAAGTGACCTATATTCACGAACAACAGAAAAGTTATTAAATATTTCGTGTGTCTATCAATAAGTCAGAGAAACGTATGCATGTTTCAGTGGCAGCTTCCTCTAGTGTAATGAGAGAATGCAGTACGAGCTCGTACGAACGATACGTCCGTAGAAGTTTGTTGGCGAACAACGAGCGAGAAACGGCATTAAAGATGCAACACCCTCGCAAGTAATTTTCGTCAGTGAAGAAACCGGGACGTATTTCGTTAATTGCCGCAATTCTTTCATAATGTCTCTGCATCCTCTTACTTCGGGCTTTCGCCGAGCAGGTAAGCAAGTTTTGTTTCTTAATTATCAACGTGTCAGTATCAGATCATCAGATATGTGCGGGAAGTTAGCACAAAGACTGTGGGAAAGGAATTCAATTTAGACTCTTAAGGTGATTTTATCGTGATCGCTCTTTATTATGTAATCATTTGCAAAATGTGGATGTCCCTAAGTTTATTATATCTACAGATCTAAATTACTGGCGTCGTAAAATTTTTACATTCCGCGATAATAACGCAAAATATCTACGTAACGACATCCCTACATTCTGAAGTTTCTACATTCCGCAGTATAGTAATCGTTACGTTTCGAAATCCCTAGACCTTGTGGTACCTAGTCCCAAAATATCTAGGCCTAGATCTCTACATTCCGAAATGTACGCCCCAAGATCGCTATGTCCCGAAATTTTTACGTCACGAAATCCCTATGACCTAAAATCTCTACGTATCGAAATTTCTATATCCCAAAATCTCTACACCCCGCAATCCTTATATCCCAAAATTCCTACTTCCTAAGATCTCTATATCCCAACATTTTCACGTCCCAAAATTCCTACGTCCCCCAATTCCTAAATCCCCAAAATCTAAAATCTCTAAAATTCTCAAGGTCCCAAATTTCTCAAGTCTCCGAAATTCTCAAGGTCCCAAATTCCTAAATCCCCAAATTCTCAAGTTTAAGTTCCTAAATCCCCAAATTCTAAAGTCCCCAAAATCCTCAGAAATCCCCAACTCCTCGTACCCCAAATCTCCCACTGCAAAGAATATTCCCCAGCTCCTTGGAATTCACAGTTCCTTACAGTCGGCTGCACAGTTTATTTTCAAAGTTGCGACGTAATGGCCGTGCGAGTACTCCGCGCCGTAAGTCTTGGGCGATAATTAAACGAAAGTTCAAGCCACAGTTTTGAAAGTGAACTGTTTGTCCGCGCAGCTGTTCCCGTCATAAACCGCTCGTCACGTTTCAGCAAAAGTATCGATTCTAATAGAATCAACGCGTGAAATTTTCCCCTAGCCGGTGGAAGGAACGTTTCGTCGACGTTTCCGCGAATGAAATAATTAAAGCTGTTCTCTCTCGGGCCGCGTATCGTCGTGACACACGCACTTCTCCAATTAAGAAAGCCCACGGACACCTGTTCGCAAAGGGTGTTTCCGAAAGTGCGCGACGAACGAAAGTTACGAGCAAGGATGAAATCGCTGGAGCTGTTACGCCGTTTGCTTTTCCTGATTATTTAATGCGCCGCGTGTTTGTTCCACTCTCGTGTACACCAGCCTCCTGGATACCAATTGTCCTGGACGCAAATTTGTTTAATACTTGTTGTTTGTTTGTTGGTTTTTTGGAAACGTGTCGCTCGAAACAGATTACTTCAAAAATTGTTGTAAAACATGTAGTTATATTTGTCCATTATTAGTGTTCAATTTAATATTTGAAACTGTTACAAAAAATGAACAGCAAATAATAAGTGAGATTTATTATGGGTTCTAATATCAGACGGCCATCTTTGCAGCCCGCTCAAACTTTGTGTAACATTGAAGACATAAATATAAAATTAAAAACATTTCTTGTCTTCAATAATACTTACTTGATATTTGTCTTTAATAATTTTACAACCTCTGTGAAATGTTTGTGTATATGGCCCAAGACAAAAAAGAGGTTAAGTATGGATGATATAGAGAAAATAGACACTGTATGTAGACAATGTACAGTAACAGTAATAATACTAATGACAATAATAACAGCAGCAACAGAAATAGCAATATATGTGTACTTGTAAATACACCTGTAACGCAGTATCGAATTTCGCACTGATTTATATACATCAGTCGTATTATATTTCTGATTTGCAAAGTTATGATGTCCGACTTTACTACGGACAGATTTAATTTTGATAGTCGATGGCTGAGAAGAATGGTGATATAGGAACGAATAAATCGTGCGATCTCGATTGTGATGCATACCTTTAGCAACACCATGTAAATCGCCGCAATGCGTATTCAGAGAAATGTATTGTTCCTGAAATAATTATCCACGAGCTTAACTCGGAAAAGGATTTTTTGAATATTTCACGGTGTTGAAGTACGTTTCGAAATTTGTTCGAGATAGTTACTGAAATAAAACGTGTTGAAATAATCTCCGGACAGTATCCTACTTTCGAACTTTCGGGCTGAAAAGCTTGCTTGAACTTCGAAGCTATTCTAATTTTAAATACTTCGACGCTATAAAGGTTAGGAAGTTTCTTCATTGCACAATTCAGCAGCTAGAATTCAGTTTAGAATGCTCTAAATGGAAATCGTGCGCCGCATTGTACATGTATAATTTATGTTTTAAATAAATACTATTACTTTAATAAATTATTATTCTATGTTATGTTATACATATGATACGTTATGCAATACATGATAAATACCCGTGTTTTTCTCGTCGAAAAATTGATTTAGATATATTGCCGGATGATTTCGTTCCTGCAAACACTGGCGCAAAATCGCGACGGTAACAAAAAAACATATCTACGTCGCATGAACAGCGATTTTACTCGACCCGTAAATATTAATCAGAATATCTCGTAAATATTAATAAAAACCTACGCTGAAGCTACGACACATAGTCACTGTCAAAAAGCTGCAGAAGTAGAAGCAAAATTCAAATGAAGCAAAATTCAGCAGTAATTTTAATGGAGTGAAGAATTCGCTCAAACAGAATAAAAAAAGAATAAAAATTATTCATTACGTATTTGAACTTGTGACAGGGTAATTCATGACCTCGTACCCTACCATTACATGCTTGTGCAAAAATATATTCTAAAATTTATTTCTGTGACATAATATACTCAGTACTTTTATAGAGTCAGGTAGTGACACTGATGTGTTATAAGCTCTTCAATCCAAAATTCAGCAGTGTTTCAGTAGTTATGTAAAGTTATACTGATTGTACAATGTATAATTGTGGAAAAGATGAAATCTGTAAGGGTTAATAGAACTTGAATCACAATTTTGTTAGAAGTGAAATGGACGTCGCGAGTTGGCGAAAATGGCGGACAAGGATGGCCACGGTGTAGCACGTTTTGCGAAACTTTTTCGAGTCGATCATTTTTAGCGTCAACGATATTTACGTCGTGGCAATATCGTAAGCGGGGAATGTTATTGCCAGAGCGGCGTGGCTGCGATAGTAAATCCATTCGTTCTGCAATATCGCGTCCCGGCCACGCCCGCTTTGCAACCGTTTACCCGATTTTAATTTTCCGCCGTGCGCAAGATGACCATAGGATCCATAAATCGAACGTGCAAATGTTATCGTCGATGCTTTCGGACGTTGTTTACCTTCGCCACTAACGGGGAACGGGATGAAACGGATGGGAACCAAAAACGCACCGCCACGTTTCGTGTGTGAATGAGTTTTAATTGTTGCTCGTCGTTCGAAAATGCTTCGTACGAGAAGTAGTACAAAAATATCCTACGCGATTGTTCTTTTTTACAATACTTTTTTTTTTGTCATTTTGTTCGCTCCGATAAGTGAAACCGAATTTGTCGTATACACGGTGTAAAGAAAAAAAAGAAACATTACAATCTACGGTATTATTCGCTAAATACTTTCGTCGAAGAGTAAACCCGAGACCCGTCCAAAGCTTCGGGTGAAAATTTAGCGGAAGAAGAAGAAGAATCTCGAGAGAGTGTCGTCACGAATTTTACATAGTTCTTTCGTCTCTTCTTTCGGTTGGTTCGATGAAAATACGCGTTGACCGAGACAGCGTTTTGTTCTTCGGGGATGATCGTCGAAGACGGTGCCGGAGGGTCAGGGTCTCTTCGTGAACCGACAATCGGTAATTACAGCCAAGATGTGCACTGGTGATCGGTGAGCAAATTCCCTTCTAATTATCCGAGGAATCGTGCGGTACCTTTTACCACCAACCTGCAAAATAGGATTTTTCGTGCGTTAATCGTGAAGTGGGGAGACCTGTCCCTTTGTCGGACGATGCCCTTAGGGACTTTTGTTTACGTATCCTTTTGTTCCGCGCAAAATCCGTGGATCGTTGTATTTTAATTGTTTCGCAACGCGACGCGACCCGCTTTAATCAAAAGCACCGGGTAACAGCATTGTTTGTTGCGTTGTTTCGTCCCAATTATTCCCACTCGAAAGTTATTTCGCTTCATCCTTTCGTTAATTAATAGCGATCGGACCCTCGTGCAACGCGGGATCGTAGATCGAGTGTTTACCGTCGGTTCTTACGCGCAATCAATTGCGTTTTTCGCACTTTGTAAACAGGAATAAAATAGGTACTCCAGATCGGCTTCCGGGGTTCGGAAAAATTCGGGCGGAGTCGGATGCGATCGGGTAGGTGTCCGAAAGGATTCTAGTTTGTAATATGTTTTATACACATATTGCATAGAAATTTGAAGATTTAAAAACCCGAGAATGTTAAAACTAAAATTGAAGTCAAATCCAAAAGTAAATCTGCAAAGTGTAATTTCGCGGGTTATAAATTTTAATCGTTCGACGTTCATTTATTCTGACTAAGATATATCGCGTTTAACGATCTGGGCCAACTGATTTTACGAAATTTTAACGTTCCGTGCGATATCCAGGTCAAAAAGTTATTAACATACATTATCGGTCATTAATATTAATGCGATTCGCTGAATAAGCCGTGTCTTCGAAACAAAATATTTTCATCGAACCTTTCGCGCCCTCGATTTGCAGTAAATTCAACAATGAATGCGTATTGTATGGAGCTCTTATAATTCACCGGTGAATTTATCTTCCACGGAGCGGTGCTTTTACGTAGAAAATACTGTGGAGGTAAATACATCGTTTAATTAATGGTTAAGTTCGTTAACAATACATTTTCACTAAATTTCCAAAGGCATTCTCAGACAATGAAAATTTCATTTCCGCACAGCTTAAAAGCAATGACTCGAACAAAATAAATGAAAATTTTAAAGAAAGAGTGTAATTTGGTTATTAATAGTCCTAAACGCTTCTTAATAGAATCATTAATTTAGAGAATATTAATTTTAATTTCTACCCTGATGAATATGTCTTTGATAAAGTTTACTTTCACTCGTCAAAGGACAAATTTAATCACGGTCTAATTTAACGGAATATGCACTCTAATTCGACTCAAACTTTCATTAAGAGTAAATATTGAAGGTTATCATAAAATTTAATAAGATTGATGGAAGGTTCCTGTTGTTACATTTTCTTTAATCAAAGTTGCACTTGAGTCTATAACCTTCGGCATATTTTCACTAGCGCTCAATCAATAATTAGCGAAAGGAAATTTATCTCGTTCAAATTCAATTTGTTATTTTTTCACTTGAGACAATTAGTCCCACTTAAGATACATTTTTAAATGATTTTCACAGAATAACCTTGAAGTGGCATTTAGAGTGAACTTAGAGCATCTGAATTTCTGTAATAGAAAATCTTAGATGCGTTTCGTGAATCTAGTTTTAAAACAGTAGAATAGTCAAGTAGAAATAACTAGAAATAGGTATCATAAAAGAAAGAAGGGTGGTATGACTCTAAAATATAAAATAGTAATAAAATTGATATTATAATAATACAAAATTTAGTGTAACAATAAAAAGTTTACTATAATAATAAAAGACGTGGTTTAGAATAAAAAAGGAGTGTTCTTACCACCACCACCACCGCCACTCGGCCATCCACCGCCGCCGCCACCGCCGCTCCATCCTCCTTTCCATCCGCCTCCACCTCCGCCGCTAGGCCATCCACCGCCTCCACCGCTCACGGTGATCACCTTGATGATTTTTCCACCACCGCCTCCGCCGCCGCCGCCTTGCCAGCCACCACCGCCGCCACCTGACCAGCCACCACCGCCACCTGACCAGCCACCACCGCCGCCTGACCACCCTCCGCCGCCACCTGACCACCCGCTACTAATGATTCCAGCTGTAAAAATAAACAATATATTGCTCGTTAAATGCACGCTAAATTTGTGATCGACAGTATCATTTAGGGAAGAGTTTTTGACAGGGATGTAAACGACAAATTAACAGGTTGTCTGCTATGTTAAATCACGAACTTAATCCTTTGCTGCATGATTTCTAGGTAAAAATATGTTTTTAAACGATTATAATAATTATTAAGTATCCTTGGTTTAGTCTGAGCATACTGGTATATTAACACCTGATGTGGACAACATTGTTAAGTTAATGTTCAGAAAGTGAAAAGAAAGAATTTATTAAGTATTCTAAACATCGAATTATATACAAAGATATTTAAAAAAGTAGCTATGTTCTTGTCAATCCGTATTATGTGTCTGACCATATACGTCAGTTTTCCCTGTGACTGTCAACGTGTTGTCGGTACAAGAACACTAAACTTGAATTTGTAAACTATTAACATCCTTAATAAGTGAAGATTCAACAACGAAAGTTTCAATAACCAGTGTCTTATTATGGCAATTAGAAAGGTAACACATTCGCGTCCGTTGATCACCGACACTGCGTTAATTGATCAAACAATTAAAAAACGAAGTATAGAACAGCACTAAATACCACTAACATTTTACTAATCACACGGAACAACAATTTGAATCATATAATTTTCCACAAACTGAAAATAGAAAATAATTCGACAAATTGAAAATAATGAAATTGAAAATGATTCAATAAACTAAGTCGTATTATAATTGAAACAGCAAATTGAAACAACAAATCCTAACCAAGAAACAACTTTGTAACATCGCCAATAATTCATGATCACATGTCTTACTATACATGGCTGTTTCTACTGTTAACGTTTCCTGTACCGCGGAAGCTAGAACCATAACTTATTTATTCAGTCAAACCGGACTGTAAACGCGTTCTGTCCATTTATTCTAGATTCCTGTTTCTTTGGCAACCGTTTGTTTTTATCGCGTTTGTAGGTGGTCGAGATATTGAACCACTCTGAAATTCTCAAAATGGTAAGGTCACTTTGAGAATTTCCTGGAAAAGTAGAAACGGAGGTACTTTTATACATATTTAGTGAACAAGAAGTTTAGAGATGCGAAAGAACGGCAGGAACCTGAACAAAGTCAATTTCAATAGTAAACAGTATTACGTAAACGTATTTTGATGTAAACTAGTAATGTAAATGAGCCGTAAAATCTTTTTTAAAAATTTAAATATTTTTTATGTTAGTTCCTAGCAGCAATTTATATAACCGCTACTGAAAGTCTGCTAAAACCAGCAGCAAATGCGAGACTGCATTTTTCGTCTTCACATCTTAAAACTCTAAACTGCAGACAGAAGTTCACTCGAGAAATACATCTAAAAGCACCCTTCGTATACTTTCTTAACACGTTCAGTCCCGGAGCAACAAGTGCAGCGGTAGCCACCCCCCGAGACGTGTAATACACAACCGGGTTCGAAGATTAACGTCATATTCGAACTTGCCGATCGAATCAACCCTCAAATAAATGAAAGTGAAAAAGAAATGAAAGCAAAGTTAAAGCAGGTTTTCCGTGGAGGTAAACAAATCACGTTCACCGGTTAAGATCGGTTACTCACCGTAGGCTGTGGCAACGAAGGCCAAGAGGAGGGTAACTGCGAACACCTGTAACGAAAAGATCCCAGGTGAATCGAACGATGAAGAATAATCGAGCGTAGCGAAAGATCGAAACACCGTACGAATCGAAAGTTCACGCACGGCTCTTACCACGTACCTTCATGTTGAGGTGTTTGATGCCCATCGTCCGGACCGGCGCCTCTTTTATAGCTCTTGCCTTTCTTCGCGGATCCCCGCCCTTCTTTTTCCCCCTTTTCGCTCCATGTGTCTTCAGTTCGTGGTTCACAACGCCTAACCACCACCATCTCCACAAAAATCTCCCTACCATCAGCCGGTGTATCTCTGTTCCCTCCCCGTTTCGGCGACTCTCCTCGTAAACGCGTAACAATCCGCGTGCCACCGCTTAATCTGACCGGACGATCGTGAATCTTCGAAGGGGACCGGTTGTCTGGGTTACAGGGTCGTGCGATTCCACTTCGTACTCGATTGTTCGTCAAAATCGTGGATCCCGAGCCGGCTCTCCAGGGAAACACGCTGGCTGAGATTATCGCGATGCTTAGCGAGCGTTTAGCTTCGGGAAACCGCGTGACCAAACGTGTCAACAATTTCACGCAATTGCGTGGAAAACGGGACAACCGAGACGGATTCTGCTGCGAAATCGCGAGTTAAGAGAAGATTTTGTAGTTTTTATAACAGAATCTCTATTATTCTCATTTTTGTTGTAGCTCTGAAGATCGGCTGTTTTATAATTGGATTTGTTGTGCAACGGGCTTTTGAATGGGTATTAGGAAATTTGAGCAAGACGTGTTCGAAATTGGAAGAAAGTTTATAGAAGGGTGCTTGTTCGATTGTTGAAGGTAGAACAAATTTTTGTTTTCACTGTCGTTTATTTATAGGGACATTTGGCAAGTGCACTTGGAGGGAAGCACGAATTTTCCTCGGACTTCAAGTTTGGGGGTGACGCCCTTAAAATTTGAAATTTCTG
The DNA here is from genome assembly GCA_036983795.1 of Megachile lagopoda. NCBI lineage: Eukaryota > Metazoa > Arthropoda > Insecta > Hymenoptera > Megachilidae > Megachile > Megachile lagopoda. The sequence goes on along the minus strand of CM072790.1, from coordinate 13,011,504 downwards.
CATTTACGAATTTAATAGTTTGGGAATATGAGAATTTGGGGATTTGTGGATACGGAAATTTAGGGATTCGGGAGTTACAGAATTTGGAACTTTGGGAACTTAGAGATTGAGAGTTTGGGAAATTTGAAGATTTAGGGAATTGGGGAATTCGAGATTTACGAAATTTAGCAATTTAGGAATTAGCGGGTATTTGAAGATTTGGAAGTCTAGGAATTAAGACTTTAGAAAATTAGGCAATTTGAAATTCTGAAAATTGGAAGTTTGAGACATTGAAAATTTCAAAATTTGAGATATTGCAAATTTAAAATTTGTCCAAGATTAAAAGATTAAAAAATGTAATCAACTTTTGTTCGATTTCGATTGAAACCACGGTTCAGAACTTTTACTAAAATCCCGACTAACGAATGTAACAACGTAGTTCATTGTTAAAGTATCAAAATTTCATTTCGCCGTCTAATTGAACAGGTTCGCTATGGTTTCGTAATCGTTCTTGATGGTTATCGTGTCAGCCTATTTTCACCGGAGAACAATCTGATCCCTTTCTCGCCGAGAGTGTGCATTATCGTCGCGCAATTTTCGACGATTATCAATTGGCGATCCGACTGATAAGCGTTTCATCGCGTCGCAGCATGCTGCCGATTGATAGAAGAGGCATCTCGATGGGTCGCAAAATTGTTGATGGATGAATAATCGCTTTTGAATATCCTTCGAAATTCAAAACGAATTATTCTATTCAATTCTATACATATTCCTAAATTTCTGGATTTCACATTTTATTGTATTCTAACATCCCTAGATCCAAATATCAGTAGACCATATCTGTAGTCCCCTGTGTCTCCAGACTGTTTCCTTAGGTCCCGATGTCCCTAGATCTCGATATTTTTTACATACTGAATCTTAGTATATAGTAGATGACCTCTATTTTTAATAAATATTCCATGAGAATTATTCCATAAAATAAGAATAAGGTTACGTGACTTATTTTTAGTTGAGGATGCATTAATTTATTATGGATTTGCAAGCGAAAATTGTTGGAATATTATATTAATATTGCAAGGATCATCGAAAAGTCGTTCCACAGCCCGATTTGGAAGATCCACTTTTCAGTATCGCAGTTTATCGAAATTGTGCCGAGTCTCGTGAATAATGAATAAGAATCGGAGAGTTTCGAAATTCTCCGACGATTATAAGTTGAAAATTTGCAAAAGAGAGTATCGAATTTCTGTCGGCACTTCGTTCCTCGTCAACACGCCACACGATCATCCGGCGAGTAAATCACACTCGAGCCCCGAAGACAATGGATTGACGATAATGGATTCGAGATGACTCACGCGATCACCCGTTTCCGCTAATGCGCCTGCCGGCGATACAACTCGCGGAACGATCTCCTCGTGCGAAAATTTCGCTTTCGTTTCGACGGAATAAAGGTAACGGCGGACGACGAAACGGGACATCTTGGCCTTTCACCGTTCGCGCGGACCCGACCGACTTCTTTCAACGTTACTCTCGATCCTCAAAATTGCTTTAAAACTTTCGTTACAAGCGACGTCGGCATATCCACAGTCGATCCATTAACGATCATCGACACACGATCCGATAAAGGTTCATGTCGTAAACGTGATTATCCAGTTCGTTGTAAATGTCGATATTAATCGTAAGAACGTTGCTAGCTCGTTAATTGTGATGACTATTAATAGCTGAAGTTATAAGTGAAAACGTTTCATATCTTTAGACGGAAAACGACTCCTGAATCAATAACCAGATACTCGAGCACCCATTTCCAGATTAATGCTAAAAAATGTATCGGCTCCTGTTAGAATATTTTAGACGCGCTCCAGATCTTCGTTCTCCGGACATTTTCGCATGTGTGTCGTGTCAGGAATGCTAACTTTTTGATGAGTGCAAATTCTGCGAGACAACTTTCGTAATTTTGTGTTTCTTATGCAACGGATCATTATCAGTAATTTCTTGAGTTACAGATAAAAATACCAGAACATTCTTTTATAAATATCGTGAGAGTCATTAAAGTTTTCATTTATAAGAAACGTTAATATACATACATTAGAAAGGGGTAGTTTATGCAACAACGATAGAGAAATTAATTTATGTAAATGTTCTTAGACATCGCATGAGATCGTTAATTGAATTATGCTTGATAGTTTCATTTAACTCTCGCTGTAAAATGACTAGTTTTTCTGTTGTAATTGGTAGCTGAAGGTAAAGAAAATAATGATGAGACGAAATGATAAGTTATTAAGACGAAAGTTAGTAATTATACAATTTTATTTCGATTGCTAAGGAAACCGATTGATATTAATCTTTTGATCGTTCACCTGCTTCGGCTAGAATCCACGGTAACAACTATCTAGGAGTCTCGCAACTGGATGCTGAATCTAGGTAGAATAAAGACCATTACTCATCTCGGAGCTAATCGTGTTCACGTAACTCGAATTCCCCGGTTAGAAGAAACCCAGACCTCTTTCTCGTTGACTTAAGACAAAGTCTTTGACACCAATCAATCTATCAATTTCCCCGCGATCACTGTAATTGCTGTAATTGCTGGTTGGAAACATTGTATATCGAAAACGATACTATGTAGTACAACATAGCATGTATAGCTACATTTATTCGTTACATTCTTCTTTTACTTTCGAGTCAAAACTTTATTCTTGGTATTTTGCGTAAGGATATTACATTCTCTTATGTCGCCTTGAATGTAACTGTGAGAATGGAGAATTCTTTTTGGCAATATAACAAGAGTGCAGTGTTTAACTTTCAAAACTTTGTGAAGAATATATGAGACAAAATATGACGAGTGGCGATATATGGCGAGTGGCGATATACGGCGAGAGGCGATACATGATGCGTGGTGATGTACGTCGTGCCGCGATATATGAAATGTGGCGATATACAACGCATGGCGAAATACAACACGTGGCGATATATGACGCGAGGCTATATACAGTGCGTGGTGATATGCGGCGCGTAGCAATGTATATCTCGTAGTAACTGAGCACTTGACTAAACTAAGCATGACGATATAACCCGTGGCAATGCAACGCATAGTAGTATATAGCATATGGCGATAAAACATATGGCGATGCAATGTGTCTCGAAATACGATATGCAGCTATATAATGCGTGTCAAAACGACACCTATTAATATACAATGTATGACTATACAATGCATGACAATATAAATGAAACATGTGACTACACGATGCGTAGCGATAACACTTATTTTTTCTCTCATTGATTATATTGAATTTTGTTTATATCGCATGTACCGCATTCAGCGTGTAAAGCAGCGATAAACGAACTTGACGTTTATCCCTGTTATTCCTGTTATCACGTATCACCAATTGTGGTAATGAAACCGGTGTCTTTTGTAAGATAAAGCGATCGCCATTGGACCCGATGAAAACCGCAGCGTTACATCATCGATGCTCTTTGTTCTTCCTTCTCGACGATGACCCTTCTCGTTGCTGGCGAGCGCTCGAGTTCGCGTGGATTTGAATGATCCTCGTACAATCTCGTAGCAGTGAATCGACCTATCGAGCTCGATCTTGCTGCACTTCACCGGTGAAAGTTGTACTGTTCCAGCCGTGAACAAAGGTGTACGGGAAAGGTACACGCTGGACCGACACGAGGATCCATCCGGAATCTCTTGCAAACACTGTTTCAACAGTGATCCTCGCCGATTTCAATGAAATTTCCTCGCAATGAGCGCAACTGCAATTTTAGCCGCACCTATTCGATCAATTTTGAGGATTCAAAATTTTATACAAATTTGAAAATACTCCTTCCACATTTGGAAGCAGTTTAAGAGCATCGCCTTAAAGTTTGAAAAGAATTTAACTCTACCTTAAAATTTTGAAAACTATATTTTATATTTGATAAAAATTGGAGAATACTGTATTTCGAATTTGTAAAAATTTCAGAATACGTTTATGATCGGAACAAAATTTTAGGATACTATTTTTGGACCTTGACGTATCATGCTAGACCATTAACTTCACACTTTACGTTTTATTCAAATTTGATCTCCGATCCAAGGTTATTACTTTGTCATGTTTTTTCTATCATTACTTTGTTTTTTGCTGTAATGATTATTAATCTTCTTGATAATGAAAGATAGGATTCACCGTTTTATTACGTTTTAAAATGGCTGACATTTAATGGCGCGATTTTAATATGTTGGATTAGAGAGGATGCAGTTTTGTATTTTATTTGGAAAGAAACATTACGTAAGGTGGCTGGAAAGATCCCCGAGGTGGTTATCTGGATTTTGAGGTTTAATTAATTCACGCTGGTTAGCATAGAATGAAAGGTTTATCTACTTGAAAGGAAGCCGAGATCGAGTTCGAGATACTCTGATAGACGATCAAACGTAAAAGAAGTCAGTTGCAAAATTTTTGTGAGAAGCAATGCGTGTCCTTATTTTAGGGAAACAAAGGGACTCTTTCTGGGCCTGCATTTTATCTTTCACCTTACCGAAACGTTTGTTCTATAAATCTATTCTTATTCGTATCATTTCTACTTTAGTTCAAATAAAAGAAGGAAAAGACATAACCTTGCAGTACTAAAACGTAACAGCGATATAAAAAAAAATGATCCAGTGCTTTGCACGAAACACTTAGTGTGTGCTGAAAGTGTTCGAAATAACCTGTAGTGGCTTATTATGGACTCCCCTGCAGCGTCACTTGTTTCGACCATAAGATACACTCGCAGCTCGTTTGTACCCCGCACAAAAGTTCGCATTCAAGTATTCGCTAGTTATTCATGAACATCCGACACCCGTAAGTATTGTTCGGCCTTCATAAAGAAGCTAAATTTGAATTGAATTCCGCCGCTTGTGCATTTACATCTCGCGGAACGGGTCGCTCAATGGCGACAATTCAACGTCAAGAAATTTCGTTCGCCGCTCGTAAAACGTGTCGGCACGAATAGAACTCTTTCGCTTCGCTAATTTCTGCGCGAAATGTTCTTGTATTATTCACGCCGGCGAAACTTTGTTCGCCCATTGCGAGCCAACCTTACTCTAAATACCATATTTCATTTGTTTTAATCGTATCTCGTTTAATTGTATTCCCGCCTGTTTCTTCGTTAACGCGGCCGGCATTAGAACGTTCATTTCTGGTTGGGTGATAGAAATTTAATTTCAGTCAGGTAGATGAAACTGAGGATATAGAGATTAAAACATAGTAAAGTGATATTTGGTGGTATCACGTTTGGAGACATCATTATTAGGTATATTGGGACAGAGAGGTTATTTTGGGACATCTAGTGACATCTGGAGAATAAGAATGTCTGATATAGAAATATGTGGAGAAACAGGAATATAGACATTTAAGATATGCGGATATAGCGACATCGAAGTGTCTCGGGGCACAAAGATATGTGGGGACGTAGGAATTTGGCCATGGATATCTAGGTATTTCTAAGAATATGTAGGAATATCTACAGATATCTAGGGACATGTAGAAATATTCAGAGATGTCTAGGAAAAGTGTCAGTATATCTCAGAGTAGCTAGTGGTATCTATGCGTTCTTGCGGATGTCTAGTGACGTTCTAGAGGGACTCTGGATATCTAGGAATATCTAACTGTATCTACGAGTATCTAGGGATAACTACGAACATATAGAGATATCCAGAGATCCAAATACATAGAGAGATCTCATTATATGTGTAGGGGTATTAAGGTATATTTAGGGATGCCTTGGAGTATCTGGTAATGTTCCAGGAGTCCCATTGTAATATCTAGAGATATCTAGAAGTCTGTAGACGTCTCTAATATCTAGTATCCTCTAGAAATATCTTGAGGAATATCTGAAAATATCTAAGAGTCTTTAGGTATCTGAAAATATCTGTATGGCAATATAACGAGATATAAAAGCGGCAAAAAAAATTGTATTACTTTGTGGACACATTCTAATCTCATTCTTCACGAAATGCAAAGTAAATATTCGCGTGAACGGCTGATGGGTAAAGTAATGTCGTTTAACATGAAATTTTCCTATAACCAACACAATATGCGTTAATTTCGTAAACGATCGATACCGCTCGATCGAGTCGTCGCTTTCAGCGCGCTTAATTACTAAACCTTCATAACCGAGTAAAATGAAATTTTCATTCCAGGCGACCGTTTCGCTCTCGCGCATAAATCGATCTTTTATCCACGAACGGAAGAACTTCATCTCCCCGAGATAAAAAGCAAAATATTGTCTTTATATTTAAAACACAATATTTTAATCCTTTCACGTTCTCTTAGCGTTATGATCCATTTCTTGGGTGTTTGGATACTTGGAAAGAGGATTTTGGAATTTGGGGATTTGAAGAGATAGGAGTTGCAGGATTTGAAATTTTAGACATATGGAAATTTTGGAGATATAAAAATTTTGGGGGATATGGAAATTAGATTATTGGAAATTTGGGGATATAGAAATTTGAGGATTTGAAATTTGGGGGTTTAGAAATTTTGAGGATATGGAAATTTGGGAAATTAGTAATTTGAGAAGTTGGGAATTTGAAAAATTCGAAACATGTCTAATTTGTAAAATTTAGAAATCTAGAAATCCAGAAGTTCGAACATATAAAAATGTAGTGGTTCGAATAAATGAAATTTCTGCGACCACGTCCAGCACCACCGTTAACGATATAACACCAATACAACCGATAAATCTCGATAACTTTCCAATATTGTCGATAGTCATCCATCCACTTTGTCCCTCTTTTTGTGATCTGGAAGTACCGGAGCCTACAAATATCTAAGCGCATACTTTCGAGCAGCATGCATTGCGATACGGAAGAAGCTCGGCGAAAAAGGAAGAAGAAAGAAACCGATCGAACGATGGATCGACACGTATCCTGGCTACCTGTAAACTCGACGATACGTGGGTTTTTCAGCGTGAAAATCTTTCCCAGAGAAGCAGGTCCGACCAGTTTTCACCTCTTGACCGTGAGGCACGTAATATTACGTCACGTGCCGTGGAAGCATCTCGCGGCGAAAGAGATTCCCTTGCTCTTTCGATGCCGAGAATGCCCGGGTATTTCGCAATTCGCCGCCGATATAGGTGCACACACGTGATTATATATTACCGATGATATTTTATATTTTCTGTGTGCATTTACGATTATCGTGCAACGCGACCAGAGGATTTCGCAAACATCGTATTAATCGACGATTTGCCTCTTCGTCACTTTCCATGTTTACGTTTTATAAAACAAAAATGGAGAGCGAATTAATGGAGAGGAAACGTTTGATGCTCTTCTGATTTTATAATTTCTCAGTTACACTCAATTTTCATCTTTATGTTTGCTAATGTTATCTTTGACAAATCGTATAAGCTTATTGTATGCGCGAAAGTGTGGGTATATAACGACAGACTACTGTATTTAGTACATTCAACCACAGACGCTGTCACACTTCAGTAAATATTTGATTACATTGCTGTTAATGATGTTAGTATTTATATATATAGGTATTATTTTTATTTGTATTGCACAAGGGACGTGCCACATGACATGGTGTTGAGTGCATGGTCCTGTGGTCATCATTGAGTATATGGTCATACAGTCAATTTTGACAAATATAACTGCAAATTGCAGAGGTTCAAAATCTTTTTTTTATGTAATTAGGGCTCTGCAAACGTTTATGGGTATTTTATGTACTTTACATTCTGTACAACGTTTATGTACTTCTGGAAATGTGACTGTGATATCTGTGACATGTTCTGAAATCAAAGTGAGGCAAGGTTTCGAAGTATCAAAGACCCCAAAGTTGCAACCCACAAAATCAGCAGCACTTTATCAACCTGCCAACTCGTCACAACGTGTATCTACATGAGAGCAGGAAAATTTGGGAACAGGTTCAGCCGATAATTCAAAATTTCCTCAAAAATATACCCGCGTAGAATTCGCGTGTGCAGGTGTCGTCTGTTTTCGACACAGCGAACGGGAAAAGCCGGCGAGTAACGTGTGCCGGACGAGCGTTAAATCTAAAGCACCACGACACCCGGGTAAATTGAGTTTTAGAGCCGAGGAAACGAGTTGCTCGCGTGCAGCGCCCGGGAAAAAGCGCAGGAGAATTCTTTAGTTTAATTAATAGTTTAGCCAGCGTATCGCAAACAGCCGGAGGAAGAGAGAGGTGGAACGTTTACGGCGTGTATAACGAAGAAACTTCCATCGCTAAGACGCCAAAGGAAACGTCTCGTCGCGATTGATTTATCGATCCGATCGATCGATTCAGCGGATGGGCCGCGTTGCTGCTTCCTTCAGAGCGTATAACTGGCAGTTTCTCGTCGTTGGCCCGCTTGAGAAAGAAAAACACCGAACGATGTCCTGAAAATACCGGAAATTCGATGTTCTTGCGGTAGCTACGGTTAATGGGTATCGAAGGAGCATCCGTGGTTGAAGAACGTGAAAGAAATGCTCGATATCGAACGATACCGATCGGAGAGAACAAACTTTATTTCTCTGTTGCGCAACAATTTAACAACTTATGCTACTACTTCTAAATTTATCATCAGTTTCGTAGATTGTTATTGCATTTCTCGAGATAAGGATACTTCACGAATTTTTTCATAGAAGTATTCGTCAAAATTGGTATATTTACATGAAGTCAGTGTTGTGTCGTTTTTTGTGATCATTATTTTTTATCTTTGATTGCAGGATTATTTAAATTCTGAAATAAGTACTTTCTGGACTGTTACAAGTATAAGTTGATGATAAATAAATATCTTGTATTTGCTGTTAATTTCTGACAAAATACAAGAACTTCATAGTATTTTACTTTATACACATATATAATACTGGTCATCATGCTCATCTTTTTTTAATGAAAATAATTTTGATCTTTCAATAATTCTACACCGATTTATTACTTCCAACGTAACTTCAGTTAACTCAGAAAATAATGAATAAAAATTAACACAACGAATCTGTCTAAAATCTACCTATGTGTCCATATGTACATAACTATGTGCACTATAATTATAAAATCATAGAGTAAATGAAAATCTTGTGAATATTAATGTCATCTGTATAGTAATAAAATTTCTTCCCTGCGCAAAAAAATTAATATGTTTTGTTACCTTTTGAATTGTGATAATTTTGACCGAACGTTCCAATTTAATTGTGCAAGAGAACACTAGTAATTATTACTTCGGTTTTAACGGTCGAATTAATCATTTACAATTGGCTTATAATTTCCGTTTAATTACCGACTGGCGTGGTCGACTTACGCGTCCACGTTGTTCGTTTAAAATTGATGAAAACATCCATTTAATCCCCGCTGCTGGATCACAATTAATCTCGTATTAACGACGCGTTAGCCGCAATCTGCTGCTACGTAGCATCGTCAGACTTCCTGCGTTCGTTTCTATGATTAGGATGATTAATGGGATCTCGTGAATTTTCATGCATGCATATCCCCGCCTCTTTGTAAATCTCCGGTTGTCCTGGCTCGTAAATTTTTGTCACTTCCGTTTCGTTTCATCTCGGGTATCTTTTTATTGAAATTTCACGGAAATATTATGCTGACAGGAGAAACTCGAGGTTTCGGATTCGGTTGAACGAACTTTCTAATTTTTTAATTCTTGTGTTGTGGACTTTGTAAATTTATACATTTCTGAGTTTTAGTAGTAGTGATGTAATTACTTTTCAAATTTAAAAATTTCATTCCAAATCAAATTTTATACTTTTACGTTTTCTTGGTATTACTTTCATATGAGTAATGGCTGGGATTCTCAAATTACAAATTCTCAAACTTCAAAATAACTCAAATCCTAAATATTCAGATCCCAGATCATCAAATCCCAGATCCTCAGATCCTAGATCCTCAAATCCCAGATCCTCAGATCTAGATCCTCAAATACCAAATCCTCAAACTTCCAAATTCCACAAATCCCAAATCCTCAAATCTCAAATCCCCAGACCCCAATTCCTAAGATTCCAAATCCTTACACTTCCAAATTCCTCAAATCTCATATCTTTAGATCCCAGATCCTCAGATGCTACATCCTCAAATCCCAAATCCTCAAACTTCAAAATTCCACAAATCTCAAATTCTAAGATCCCAGATCCTAAGATCCCAGATCCTGAAATGCCAAATCCTGAAATCCGCCACGAACGATATCAATCGAACGTTAACGCGAAAAGTGGCAGTATCTGCGATGGTCGCAGCTTAGGTTCGTCCTTAACCGCGATCACAGTGGCAATAAAATCATGATGGCAAAGTTGTCGTGCTCGGTACTGTGCAGCAATCGAGATTCTCGAGAGGTTTTGAAGTGCGTCAGGAAGTTTCAATAGGAACTGTCGACAAAGGAAGCCAGATGGCCGGGGTTAGAGGAGCCGGTAGCAGCCAGCCAGCCAACCAGCCAGCCAACCCTTAGCTTCGTTCCCGGGAATTATACGGATCGTACGAAATTCAAAGGGAACCGGAGCATAAATGAAAGCTGGCCACGAACGATTACGAGACACGAGGGACGGAAGAGCGTGACCAGTTCGGACAAATTGCCTCTCGATTTATGGCGACAGCCACGAGGAGTGTGATCGTGGTGGTCGCGCGATTTGTGAGCCTGGCATGGAGGATATACTGGGGGCGAAAATACGCGCGGATGAAAAAAAAAGAGAGTAAAATCGTAACGTGGTATTACGTCGTAACCGTCGCGGAATATCGCCGGTACTGATATCGATTTAACCCTTTCGCTACGTTGGGTGTTGTCGTTTATGTGCGCTCGTGGATATACGATCTCGAGAGCTGCGAGCTATGGAGACTATTAATGTTTGCTAATTCGTAGAAATCGAAACACGGTATAGTGTTGATTGACTTGGCAATTTGGGAATCGGGTAGTTTAGGAATTTGGGGACTAAGACTTGGCATTTGAGGATTTGTGATCTGAGGATCTGGAATCCAAGAAACTTGGGACGTTAAGTATTTTGGGATTTGAGAATCTTGTATTTATTGCGTTTCAGAACTTACAAGTTTGGGGATTTGAGGATTTGAAGGTTGAAAATTTCGGAATTCATGAATTTGAGAATTTTGGGAATTTTTGAATTTACAGCTTGTCGAGGTTGTATGGATTTAGGCACTTGAAGATTTGTAGCTTTTGCAGCAGTATCCTAACAATAATAAATTCTAGCAGCAATTCTACAATCATACATATAATGAATAGCTAGATACACGTACACACTACATTACTTCATCCACATATGCAGTGCGATGAATATACGCATATTATAATACGCTTCTTACATCTTCACCAAAAATATCAGTAAAAAAATTTGCATTAAAAGCCAAGAACTCGATAGTAGCACGATTAAGCGATCGGTAAACAAGATTTAAATGGAAGAAAATTTGAAAGATGTTGTTTGCACAGCAATGTCTGCGGCTGGAGTTAACAGGTTTAAATGCACGCGTTTTCCTTGCTGCCGAGATTGAAGAATTCGTTGAAAAATTTCATAAAGAGACGGCACTCCCGGAAAGAAAGGGAAAAATCCTGCTGAAGGTGGATCGGCGAGGCAACCTTTTCAGAGATAAAAATCCTCTCTCTTTAATTCGAGTAAAAACTCTTTCTTGTCGAATCGTCCGTCTGAATACATCGGGAAACTTGTAAAATAATATTCACGAAATTATCCTTGTACAAATTGCACACTCTTCTGGGTGTCTGCGCGGATATCAAGTATTACAGGATATGGAAATTTAAATTCCATTCGAATATCTTTTCAGTACTTTCGATTATTATCGTCTAGACGTCTAAACCACACACGGAGTTTTATTAATACTTAACGTCCATTGGTTTAAATAATTTATGCGTCATTCAATTTCTCGTATTCTATTTTAAACGCCGTAGACACTGGAAGTCTATTTATGACCGTCGACGATTCGAAGTTTAAGGTAATTCTGTGCAGTTTTAAAATCGAGCTGCAAATTTAATTATTGGAGAATTTGTAAAATTTGGGGTTTGGTCAATTTTTGATATGGATGTTGAAATTTGTAGTGGCTTGGCGGTACGAGTTCTTAAATTTATAAATTTCTACCTTTTCAAATTTCTAGATTTTCAAGTTCCCAAGTTTCCAAATTTCTACACTTTCAAATTCCTACAACTTCAAATTCTCAAGTTTCCAAATTTCTACACTTCCGAATTCTCAAATTTCAAATTCCAGCACTCTCAAATTTCCACGTTCCCAAATTCCTACACATTCAAGACCTCAAATTTCCAAATTTATTTACATCTAGATTCCTAAATTTCCAAATTCTTACATTTCCAAATACCCACATTTTCAAATTCCTAAGTTCTCAAATTTTCCAGTACCAAATCTTCTATACCCAAATTTCCAATACTTACAAATTCAATAATTCCCAACTTCCCACACCTCCAAACCCCCGACCCCAAGTTCGCACAACTCCCTAAACCCTCAAACCCACCCAACCCAAATCTCCTTTCCCGCAATTTCCAACAAATCGCCCCTCAAAATCCTCCCGAACATCAAACATTCTTGCTGAAAGGCAGTGGATAGACGTCGTTATTCCGCGATTAGCCGCGTATTCGCAAACGGAAACGGAAACGCGACTCGTTCTCGAGCGATCAAACTTATCTGGTTGGTCGACAGCTGTCGACGTAGTACGCGTTTGTCGTACGATTTGAAAACGCAGTGTCGCAGATGAAAGGCGAACGTTCTCTCTCCGTTTATCTAACTTGTCGTATCTTACGCGGATCGAGAGCTTGTGGCTCTGTTTACCGGCGGCGATACACCGTGTATTTCTACATTCGTGCAAGCCAACGTCGGTTACTCATCTCTTCCCGTTTGTATCTGCACGGTGCACGCTTTACGGGCCGCATTTGCATACTTTGTCCGCAATGTATCCTTGTCTCGGCGGGTTTTAAAGCTCTTTCCGGCATTTGTCTGTCGGGCAGGAAGAGATCGTCATGGGTATTCATCGCGGCGATTCCCTTTTTTTAACCCTTTCTCGGCCACTTATTCCTTTAATAGAGAGATGTTCTTTTGCGTATGAATAATTAATGGGCCGAATTTTTTCTCCCTTTGCACGGTCTCGTTGCCTTACGTCGGCTTCGACGGGCTTGTTCTTTCACGACTGCCTGGGTAATCGGTGAAAGGATTCTACATTTTTTACTTTCAGTTTCGAGATATTGATTTTATCTGTTCAATACCTAAATCCCTGTTGAGACGTTTAGGTTTATTTGTTGGACGATGAAATCACTTTCGAACGGTTAAATGTATTGAACCATGATATCACATTTCTGTACGGGCTTTTGTGAAATTTACTTCTGTAAGATGGTTTCGTATTTGCAATTCAATGATATGTAGATTATTTACTATTCAATAACATGTAGGTTATGTGTGATTCGATAACATGTAAATTATGTACGATTCAATAACATATGTTTTCAATTGATTACACATAGATTATTTATATTTCAGAAACCTATATTTTACGTTCAATAACATATATTTTCAAATCAGTAACATTATTTTCAGCAGTATTGTTTAATTGTTCAACAGTAACAATTATTTACAGTTCAATGAAATATGCATGTAAATCTAATAGTAAGATGATATCAATAGTAATTGTCAATGTTTAAAATAAAATATGATATAATAGCGCAAATCACGTTGATCCATGTGGTTTGCGTATTGTTTGTAAAGTTTCGCGGAAGAAGGCGTATAGTGTTTCTCCTATTTCGCAGTAAAATTACGTTAATATGTTATTACGTTATAATTTCGAAAACATGGCCGACGTTAATTCTAGATTTCTCACGGCGATCATCGCACCATTTGTAATCCCGTTGCTTTTTGAAGGCGCAACGTCAGGATTAAGTACTTTGCGAAACATTTCGTAGTTTCGCCAACGAAACTTCCACGAAAGCCAGATCCAGATTTAATTAGACGTTCGTTTAATTATTTCTCGTTTCACGGTCCTATGTCGGTTCGTTTCGATATCTTAACTATGACAGATGTCATTCTTACAAAATCTGGTTACGATGAATGATATATTTCGACACGGGTCTTCTTACCAATTAATTTACACTTCTATATAATAATTTTAGCGTAAAATTTATTATATCGTGATATTGGATATGAACCGTCCGTATGCACACATTAATGAATTATTCATCGTTATCAGTTAGCTATTGAATAAGGTTTAATTAATTAATTTCACTTCCCATTCATCTATCTATACCTTTGTTCGATACAGTTTGGATTGTAACTTATACTAATTAATATACAATATACCTTCTACTTATCCTGAACATTACATATGATTTATAGGATACGTTGAAATTTGATTTATTTTGCTCCTTTCAAACTTAATTCATTTTACGTACTTTTTAAGTGTAGTTTTGATTACTGCATCATTCTATCATTTTATCCATCTACCGATCTATTAATTTATCGTCCCATTGACCTATCACTTTATTAATCTATCAATCTATCAATATATCAATATATCAATATATCAATCTATCAATCTGTCAATCTATCAATCTATCAATCTATCAATCTATCAATCTATCAATCTATCAATCTATCAATCTATCGATCCATCGATCTACCAATCCATGAGTGTGTCAGTCGGCGTTACAACGAGAGGGAAAGGAATAAAACAGTGACGTACTTGAACATACATAATTGACTGTTGCATTGAAATTGAAAATCAGGTAGAATCTCGAAGGCACGTTAGCATTTGCCGCGCAATCCAGCTTCAAGGATGAATGAGTCCAAGATTTATTCGCAATTTTTATTCACTGTTGGAAGGACTGTCGATTATCCGGCGATGTAGGGTGGTATTAAGAATCGTGCGGCGCATAATGGATGGCAGCGAAGTACGCGCTTAATAATTAACGGGGTATCCGTGGAAGAGGAGAAATGAAAACCCACGGCGAAGCATCGACCGACAAACAATGCCGCTCATTACCGAGTCCGTATCGAAACGGTCGAGTCCTCGTAACGAGACGCAAGTAGCGGTATTCGTGATTCCCACCCTGATAACCTAATAATCATCGTAGGTGAAGGATCAGTCGGAGTTGTTCATCCTGAACGCTAGCCTATTGATTATCAATTACGTTTTACGATCGTACCTCGTGAAACCCCGAACCACCCATGAAACTCCAGACGCAGGGAACTATCGAGCGGTCACTCTAGCCAAGATGGTATCTATGCACGATGCGAATCTATTCGGTAATTAACGTTCTACTGCGTAATGCAAGAGTTCCTATCGATCTGTAGAACGAAACCTCGAAACGATTGAATTACGTGGAAGCAAATAAACAGGTGGCTGGAAAGGAGTGCTCGAATATCCACGACCTGATTGCGACGAATTTGATCCTCAATTTTTAGCTAAGAATTTAACGAAGAATTTTGAATGATTAAATTTGGATTAAATTTAGGATTGAATTACTAAATTTAAAATTATCGTGAAAAGGGATTTTTTAAAGTGGAATTCTAAGTAGAATTCGGGGAACCGACTAATGAGCGCTATTTCGTACACCGGGGATGATTTCGAGTTAAATATTAATGCAGGACACGTTATCCTCGCAAAATAAGAAACGAGAGGTTGCGGCTCGTTTGTTGATTGCGCTCGCAACGAGCCCGTGACTAATTGCAGTCCTCGCGAATTTCCTACGGTGAAAATATTCAATTATACCACTGAAGATGATGCATTCTTGTCTACACGGTATGCATACCTGTATTTGGATGTTTATATTTGTCTCTCGACTAATTTGAGCAAATGTTTATCCGGCAACTTTCATGCATACACCTTTTATTTTTAAATTCTGCGTGTTTTAATTATTTCATTAATTTACGAGGTCAACACAAATCTGTATTTCAGAGGAAGTTTGAAACAGATGTAAATATAATAACAAAAACATATCCTTCGTTATCAATTTTTAAATTCTCTTTATGTAAAAAGAGATTTGATGTAAAGATGTTTACTCTTAATAATTTACTGATAAATATATTTAAGACCTGATTTTTAAAAAAATTCCCAAATTCATAGAGGGAAATAATGTGTACTTAAATTCAGTATAACGAGTTAAATCGTGTCACGGGAAAAAGTATCCAAATCTCTAAAGAGGATATCGTTAGCGGATTTTCTCGGAGAGTAAAAGAAGCAGATTTGACGTATCTCTGATTCCAATTAGCATCCCGACTAATTAGACGTGTAACATGATTCAAAGAACACGTGCTCCCCTATCGAGTGTTTTCGTGCCTTCTTTCTTCGCCGCGCATCGTTACGCTGATTAATTAAAAGTAGCAGAGAAACGGGAACGTTTTATTGTTTCTGAAAATCCTTCCGAGTAACCGTGTTGCGGTCGTTGCGAAAACCGACCGGATAGTTTGTCTTTCATTCACGGATCCTTTCTCCTTCTGCTCGGTTATTAACTCGGCTGCGTTTGTGCTGCTTCGTTTTGTCTCTTAAAATTAACTTCGTTATATAATATACATGCATACACGTTAAAAAAGCCTAATTCTCTTTCACTCTGCACGGGATATCCTTTCACCAATTTGTGCATCTTCTTGCGTACGAGTTGAACAGTGATAAATTATTCTTTAATTAGTCAGCGAACCAGCCTGAACTAGATTTCGTGAAATCATACGTTTCCCACTGGGTAATCTTGCGATGCATCTGACGCGTTGGGAAGATTATGATCGATTTATGAAAGATTTCGCGACAGTACCACGATTTGGTTTATCGAAAGACTTGTTACAAACCTAACAAAATCAATGTTACGTGTGTAATAAGAATACAGAAGAATATACAATGGTAGGATGTGAAATGTGGCTTTGGTAAAAGTCGAGCAAGAGTTAATCGCGTTTACGAGACACAGGAGGTTAGCTCCATCGATTCTTGATAATCGTTGAAAACAGACGACGTCTCCGTTGGAATTCTAATGGATTTCATTAGCGACAATAACGATTAAGGTGATAACACGGCTGGTCCCGGTCGTCGTCTCGTCGATGTCGCACTCGAGGGTCGCGTTATATCCGTGAATCAGTGCGCACGTCTATCAAGAAATCGATTCCGCTCCGTCGGCTACGAGCACTTCAAAAGCGTTCCTTGTGGGAGAACTTAAAGCCACCCTTATCCGCAACTTAACTCGTTCGTCGTAAACGTCTTTGCCCGAGAATTCGTGCATCACCCTGCATCTTCGCACACTCGCACGATGTCCCTTCGCTAACGAACAATTTCTAACTGAAAATTTTAGTTACGATCACTGGAGAAAAATTCATCAATTTCTGGCAATTATGGGGATTGTAGGGGATTCTGGACATTTTTTGAAGTTTGGGAATTTTGAGGATTTTGGAAAGTTCTAAAATTTTTAGGATTTCGGAAGTTTTAGCAATGTTGGACATTTTGGGGATTTTAGGGATCTAAGGAATATTGGGAATTTTGGGGATTTAAGGAATCCTGGGATTTTTTAGGATTTTGAGAATTTTGGAAATATTGGAATTTTATGATATCTAAGAATTTTAGAAATGTTGAAAATTCTGGGAATTTCAAGAAATTTGAAAATTTTAGAGATTTTGGGAATTTATCGATTTGGACATCTAGAAATTACATAAAACATCTAGAATTATGGAAGTTTAAAAATTATATAATTTTGAAATGTAGACATTTAGAAATTCAAGGATTTAGAATTTGGAATCATCCAAAGATCCAAAGCAAACTTGAAAATATTTAGAACTTTAAGAATATAATGATGTACAAATATTCCGATGTTCAAAAATGAAACTACGTATAAATACAGGAATTTCCAAATATAACTGATAGAATTTAATTTGTAAATCTGAAAGTTTACAATTTTGCTCCGTCGAGTTTGCTAAATATAACAATTCGCAACGAACCCACACAAACTGTAGAAATTACCCTTTCGTTATTTTACCCGCGCTGTACTTTGCAAAGCATATTTTGCAACAAACAAAACACGGACCAGTTTCCGGCGATCAAAAGGATACCTCGTCGCAAGTACATTACGCGAATTAATCGAAGCGGCTTCGTCGCTCGACAAGGCGAAAGAACTGATTTCAGGCGACGTTAAACGTTCGACAGACCATTCGGTAAATTTGCCAAAACTTTTAATGAAGTTAAGGATAGTTGCCTAGTGGTTTTCGCGTGGTGCGCTACGCGTTTCTGTATAGTTTCGAAGTGGTATTACTCTGCTGTCAGTGCGGACCATTTTCCTTGCCGGATAACGCAAGGATCCGAAACACAGCCACGAGAGAAATTCGTTCGTGAACCAACTTTTTATTGAAAGTTGCTTGACTTTGAAAGTTCTTCGAACGTTTTGTACACACTCCAGAGTTTCGTGACTTTTCTTTTACCACACGATTTGATAAACGTTAAAGAGCTTGATTTATGAACCTCGATTTCAACAAGTTTCAAACTGTACCGAACAGTTTTTTAAAAATTTGTTATTGACAGCAGTTATTAAACATAATGTTCATTTACGAACGATGGTGCAAGATTAAAAATATAGAAAGTATACAGGTATGAGGTATTTCAAATAATTGCAAGATACATGAAAGTCGGAATATAATTATAAATTTTCATACTAGATCTCTCGTACTCGTGTTACTTAAAAAACAAACAACATACTGTTCAAAAAAATTGTCTTGATAGAAAGTTCATTTTTTGCGATTGAGAATAAAAGTATCAACTATCAGATACCAGAGAGGTGTCCTGATAAACCTTCAAATAAAATGATGCATCTTAACTTTCTCCATTTCAGAACAAAATTTGGTGTTTGAGGAACAGTTCAATAAAATTTGCACCACACTAAGCTCTCCTAATTATAATTTATTAACTGCAGCCCCTGGAATACTCAGTCAGATTACAAATACAAAAGAGGTATTTTTGACTAATACGTGAAGAAATGAGAAGCTTCGAAGTAGAATTTCCCGTGCAACGTCAGACAGGTCGTTGTATTGTCCGCCGTGTTAACATGAAATTCTTGATAAAATCTCATCGCGCTATTAACATCAGAATCTATCCGTGTCGAGGGGGTGTAGATGAGTTTAAGGACCCATCACATCGTCGACTTTGACGATCGACACCTAAGGTGGGCTCTCTTGTGTCAAACGAGGTGTAAGCGTCGAGGGTGTTCGCACGAATTATCGAGCAAGCTGCGGTCCAGACTCTCCAGGAATTGATTTTCCACCTCTTCCACCTTCTCTGCCTATGCTTTCGTGCTTGTTCTCGCTCGTGTCTGGACCGTAGACGGTGATTTTCTACTCTAAGATCCGTTTCTTCGTGATACAAACATGAACTATGCAATGATTTTCTTTTATGCCTGTCTTCTAATGTTGACATACTACATCGAATATTGTTTCACCAATATTGTTGAATAACGTGAGAATTATTTGAACAGAATTACTATCGTGAAAGTTGTAAATCATTATTGTAAAATATGTACTATTTGTATAGTCAGTGTAGAGAATTTTAAAGGTTAACATTATCAAGTGAACATAAAAATGAAACTTGTAAATGTTTTAATATACTAATAGAGGGAGTTGTATTTTTCATGAACACGCAAATAAACATTTAAAACTACATACTTTGTATACATACAGAGTGTGTATATGACCTATTAAAACCATCCAAAAAGAATGACTTCGAACAAATATTTGTAAGCAGCTATCAAAGAGTACAAGGTAGAGATACCAGTTGCGTTCCTATTGCTTTTAAACGTTTCTACGCCGTAAAGAGACTATGGAGACATAAATCTATTAGGCAAAGTCGGTAATTAGTAATTAGTGGTGCGTGGTGAACAACAAGCCATCGGAGTGGCAAACGTGGCTTGCAGAAACGGTTTGCGCATAGAAGCGATTGGCAAACGAGGCGATTGTTCGCGAGCGAAGCGGATTCCACGGGTCCAGGACGACAATGTTCATGATCTGCTCGAAAAGCTTTCCAGGGATCCAGCTAGACGGATCGAGCAACGAACGGTGGACGGCTGCCAATCGCGGATGTCGCAATTCCAGCTGGCCGACACCGACACGCTGGAATTCCACTCGAGGAATCACGCGAGAATTCTGTCGCGTAGGAATTCGAACGTTCCCTGCTTTTTTTCTTCGCCCTCGGCCGCCACCTCCTTCATTATGAATTTCAAGCTTTTCTCCAGGAATTCCTGGAACGAGAAGCGCGCAACGATCGACGTCGATCTCTTCGGCTTCTTTCCGACCGCTGTCCGCGAGTGTAATATGAAATTTTTCACGGATTTTCCTTCCCGCTCCTCCTGTTCGTCGATATCGCTTTCTCGGAATATATTTGTGTTTACAATATTGCCTTGCGCTATGTAACCTCATGTTGTTGTCAAGATTGTAGGTTATGTCGCCACGCGGAGATGTAGAAAACTTGGATTTAATGTATTTTCAAATGCAAGGTGGAAACATAACGATGTTGAAGGGAAACGTGATTAAATAGATTTTTAGGTTAGAAACTTTTACGTGGAAGGCTATTAAAAAATTCATACGCAGAATGTAGGAACTAAGCTCGGTTTAAACTTTTCTGCAAATTAGGTGAAGTTATGAAAAAGGAGAGAGACAGAATACCGAGTTGTAGAAGTTTTCTTGTTAGAGTTACTTGGTCATTGAACAGTGAAGTCGTGCGATTGAACGTTATCGAAACTGGATTTGGGGCGTGCATCACTTTGTTGAAGACTTCCTAGAACTGTTCCTGAACTATGTCAGATTACGTTGATTAATGGAGATGTAGGTTAATTGAGATTAAGGCGCCAATTAATTGGGGAATTGGATCGTTGAAAATTGACTAATTGGAATTCACTGAATTAATAAATAAGGCGTTGGATAGATCCATTGAATTACTTTTTGATTTGTGTGTTTCGATATATTTATTTATCACAAAAATATTAAAATACTGTACTTTTTAATACAAACAGTCTAATTTCAACGATTTTCAAATAACTCTACTTCATTTTAAAAGAATAATTTTCATATCTTACTGTTTGTATCTTAACATTGAGATATTACTTAATATCTGGTTCGTTTGTAATTTCGATGTCTTATCTTTAAATTTAACTTGAATCTTTAAATTCTAATTATATTTCATTGCTGTTGCATTTGATGTTTCTCCCAGACGTTCTTTCAAGCGTTTCATTCATCAGAAAGTTATGATTATGCGTGGAGTAACCATCGATCCATCGAAACCCGAGACTCATCTTCTACGGTATTTCAAATCGTTCTTTTTTCGCGCGCATTTCGAGACGGAAAGGTGATGCGACGATTTTCCTTCACACGTCGCGTCGAAGTTCGTCTGGAAATTTGATTTCCCGCTAGAAAAGTTATCCGAAGCCGCGATCGATCTTTCGCGAGCAACGGAACATCGTTTCTCGTCCTCTTCTTTGCAATCGGTTCTTTCTCCCCTTTCTCGCGCGTTCGCCGGGGCTCCAGGCAATTCCTCGACGTTCCATCGAGACGTCGTTCGCGGGGCAGCAATAGATTCGTGTATATTTCTCGAAATCGATTTGCCTCCGCTTCTGAATATTTTTCACGGATTCCCGAGCACTTTGCGTACCACCTATTCCACGTTTATTTCGCCCCGTTGCTCGCCACCGTCTCCGCGTGGAAAAATGCAAAACATCCGCGCGATCGACGCCGGAAAAATGAACGGTATTCTTCACGGACGTAACCAGAGGAAACGTTTACGGAACCGGGAATCCATACTATCCTCTACTTCCGTTCCTATCGCTCTGATCGATGTATATTTCCTTCGGGGTTAATTTTCAACCCCTTTCATCGCATCCTCACGCGCAAATATTCACTCGGTTACGATATCATTTGCTAGACGATCATTATTTAAGTTAGTCGATGATTTATTTGTCTCTTCGTGAGAATTTAATTTGATCAGTTTTAAAGAGATTTATAAATAACATCGCAATACATTCAATTATTAAAGTTCAATATAAATAAACGTAATTCAACATGATTTCAAGAAGTCATCATAATCATCACAATCGTCGTTAATATCGTCATAATCATCGTCACAATTATCATAGTCATCATACCAATCATAATCATCACCACAATTATCACAGTCATCATAAACACCATGACAATCATCATAAACGATATATTTAATTATCAATGATAATAAAATGAAATATCTACAATTATCAAGAAAATTTGTTTAAATAAAATCACAAAATATTTCATTAATTGAATGCAACTGAATATAATTAAAAAAATACAATTTAGATTCGAAGATACAATTTCAATAATTTTAAGTCGATACATTTATCGATGTGAATAAAATATATTATTAATTAGTGTTCCCAATAATGTTGCTGCTTATACACACACTAAAGTTATCAGTAAAATACATTGATCTTCCTCAATGAATATTAAGGATCTTTTATCAACATATATTAAGTATATACCAAGTATGTCCTGTATCTTTTACTCGTAGTAATCATTTATTCATCATATTGAAGTTTATCTTGGGAACTGAATTTTAAAATGGAATAATTCATGAATTAGTATGCGTCGTTAAGTTCATCGAGTTTTCTATAACAGAGGGGCAGAAAAGAAAAGTGTAGACGTATATTTTCTGAAGCAGACCATCTTTGAAGTTGTTCGCTCCTTGCTAAGATCCAAGTTTATAGGAGGAGTTTGAAAAGTGGAGCGGCAGAAAGAATCCCAAAGTTTCTTTGAGTTTATCGGCTAGTACACCTTCGAACTACCCTAAACATCTAGCTCATTAACCTTTCGGGACTTCCAGACCGGATGTAAGTACTTGGTTTGCCAGTTGACTGCTTCCGATATTCTAGTTTGAACAAGCAGGTAATAAAGAAAATTGATAATGTATGCGAAATTATTCCTTTTATTAACGAAGCAAAATACTGATGAAGTGAAATTATTCTACGTTTTGTAACGAAATCGATAACATCAATAACATTAATGAGTGAAATAAGAAAAAGTTGTAAAGGAATTTCCATTGCAAATGAAAAAATCAGTAATCTACGTGTTACGATAACTGGAAAATTTTAATATAGTTGCACGGCAATTTCCAAGTTCGGATAATTAGAGAAATTTTATGCACAAAAGACGCATACTTTTGTTGAAAATAAAAATGAGAACTGCTACTAGAACCATCCTGTACATGTATGCATACATTTGCACAAAATTAAGTGTGCATGGAATATTCCGAATTACTCGCTTAAAGGATTAAGGTCCTCGTACACGCCTATTAAACCAAATTAATTACCCTCATATTCACGCTTTTAACCCTCTTCGCGACTCGTACACATGCTACATGCTGTAGAATAAACGCTCTATTTGAGCTTAAGGCACAATTTGGCGCATAATACTTTTTATCTTGTGAAATCCTTATTTTCAGTACCTGTTATATAGCAGAACTCGGGTGCTAAGATTTGTTATCATATAACAACATTTATAATTCAAATAATTAAACAAATTTGAGTACACAATGATTCATGATGGCTACAGTTAGAAATTAATATTGTCATGTATATAAACTAAAACGGATACGAATAAAATTTACGTAGGGACAAAGAACTTTTAATTACAGTTTAACGATGATGGCACCAGAGTTGCGTTAAAGTTACAACAGTTTCCCCTTTTCCCTCGAAAAGTCAAAATTATATGCTACGCGCGAAACTTTATTAATAACTACTTATAAAGTTAACGTTATTATAACAGTTATTATATTAGTTGAACTTTGCGTGTCTACAAGTATACAAAGTTTTATCCGGACGTTCTTGAATCACAGAAAGTTTCACGCGAAAGCAAACACTTAAAAGCACAGATGAGTCTGTATTAAAATTCGGAGCGTTAAAAACATCCATGGTGAAAGTTTTCTAAAGCAACGTTAAGCAAAAAGCAGTGAACGAGCAAAGTAAGCGTGTTCAAAGTTTCGTGAGAAAGTTGGCAAAGGACGGCCGAGAAGAGGACCTAAAACCAATCCGATACCAATCGAAATCCATTTGGCCAGAGATTACGTAAAGATACCTTTTACAGTCCGGCACAAAATTCACCCAGCTTCGTCGATAAAAAGCCAGTAATCTTAACCGCAGCCTTATCTCAACGCGTTCGATTGGTATAAGTTATATTACCACCCATTCAATTATTAAGCGTTAGATTACTGAACGTTATATTGTCACGAGTTGGATTACTACGCGTTGGACTACGTGCTGGATTACTATTTGGTATATTATCACCCGTTGAATTATTAGGAGTTGAATTACTAAGGATAGAATTAACGTACGTAGAATCGTAACGCATTGAATTACCACGCGCAGAACTTATCATGTGTAGAATTGCCACGCGTAGAATTACCCACGTGTAGAATTGCCACGTGTAGAATTACAGATCGTAGAATTACAGCGCGTGGAATTACAGCGAGTGGAATTACGGCGCATAGAGTTGTGGCGCGTGGAATTACGGCGCGTAGAATTACAGCGCGTGGAATTACGACGCGTAGAATTACGGCGCGTAGAATTACGACGCGTAGAGTTGCGGCGCGTAGAATTACGGCGCGTGGAATTACGGCGGGTAGAATTACGGCGCGTGGAATCACGACGCGTAGAATTACGGCACGTGGAATTACGACGCGCAGAATTACGGCGCGTGGAATTACGACGCATAGAATTACGGCGCGTGGAATTACGACGCGTAGAATTACGGCACGTGGAATTACGACGCGTAGAATTACAGCGCGTGAAATTACGACGCGTAGAGTTGCGGCGCGTAGAATTACGGCGCGTGGAATTACGGCGCGTAGAATTACGGCGCGTAGAATTACGGCGCGTGGAATTACGACGCGTGGAATTACGACGCGTAGAATTACAGCGCGTGGAATTACCCACACGTAGAATTACTTACGCGTAGAATTACTCACACGTAGAATTTCCACGCGTAGTATTACGACACGTAGAATTACGACGCATAGAATCACTACACATAGTATTACCACTCTTTCTATCACAACGCGTTATATTGCAGCAGTATTTAATTTTCTACCCCAATACCCGTCCACGGTAATACATCGAAGTCAAAAAACGAGTATTAATAATTACATAATTCGTCAACATGCAAAATCTCATTAAAGACTGACATCGATATCAGGATTACATTTCTTGTCAAAAGTGTTTGAACACTCGACTTCTTGTGTAAACGCCCAGGCTGCATCGACGGGGTATGGCGAAAAAAGACGACGAAAAGGAGTGCTGCCTATTGACTGATGCCCCCGCATACTTTTTTCAGTCGGTTCAAAAATAATTCGAAAGGACTTCGTCCTTGGCTCGCACACACGCTTGGTCATCGTTGTACGAAACTTCCGCGAAATTCGGCGATCTCTGTTTCACCTGGTACCCGTTCGACAACAAGAAACACCTTCGGCGCTTCTTTGTTTCTCGTTTTATTTATCGATGATGAAGAAAGAGTGTTACGACTCGCTCCAAGAATTTCAGTGCTTATTCGGTTATGGAAGACTTGCTTTACGAGTTTTGAATTCAGGTTAATTATGTTTTTCAAGATGTCATCTTTTTTTGGACGTTGTCCGATAAATATTGAGTGATTTCTTTGGTTTTGGAAAAAAATGTGTTTTTAAACACTTTGCATAAACATTTAGATGCTGTTTAAATATTCTATGTTCAGACACTCTAAATAAAAAAATGTCTCCTATTAAAAAAATTTATTTAAAGAGGAATGATGTATTGCAAATTTGCAGCGTTTTCAGAAAGCAAAATAAAGAATTCTAATTATACTAACAGGAGCTAGAAGAAAAATTATGCTAATAAGATAACAACAACAAAGAATGATGTAGTATTGTAAATTTGTAATTATTTGAAAAGGTAAAGCAACAAATGGAGATTACGAAAGATAAGAAGTGCTTTCAGTAGTTTCATTAGTTACGAAACTTATTATTCCTTTGTATGAAATAAAATACAAACATTTCGTGGAGTCTAGCAGCATATTAGTGTTAGAATGTAATGAAGAGTTAATACAACGCTTGTAATTCGATAAGACGTTAGTCCTTGAAAATGAACGTCAATCGAGGCGAATACTGTAGCTGTTGCATGAGTGAACACGAATCTGCAGATGAATGATTTGCCTGAAGAGACGAGAACATCTTATTTCCCTTGAAGGCACACTTGTAATGATTCTCTCAAGGATAAAATCACACGTAGCACCTCTCACTCGGTAATTTATGTGCAAACAACAAATTGGTTGCTCTAAATCGCCAATCTATCGTAACATGATACGACAAACAATATGTGACGCTTCTTTATCTGATTGGCAAACAGAACACCAAGAACTTCTTACTTTTTAACGACACATCTCAAAATTATTTAAAAGATAACATTCTACAAAACTGTTTATATTCTCCTGTTTGACAATTGGACAGCTTTTTCAATCCACATTGAGAATTATTTTAAATGAAAAATAAAAATAATGGAAAAAATCATAGCAAACATTTTTAGTTGTTTACAATTATAATTTGAAGATGTAAAGTTTATTTTTCTTCCAAGAAATTTGTTTAATATATTATTTTTTTATAAGCACTGACAGTGAGAGTTGAATGAATTTTTTGTCAAAATTAAAGAACAGAGAAGCGAAAGGTTAATCGATTTATTGCTTTCAGTAATAACATGTTCAATTGATGTGAATGGATGCAAGGTTGGACGAGTATCAAATGAAAACAAAAGTCGTGTCTGAATCGAGAAAAGATGTCTTCGGATGATGAACGAGGAACAACGGAGCAAAAAATCATCAGATAGAACGGTGACTAATGAAATGAATCAGATTTATAAACGCCTAAAAATAAATTATGCTGTAACTGCGGACATTGTGAGGCACTTGAAGGATTTATGAAGTAACATCTTTCTCAAGGTTCCTTAACCTTCATGATACCGTGAATTAAAGCTCTAGCTTTTTTTCTTTGACATTTGAGGTTAGGACGTTCAAGAATAAAACATGCGATTTTCAAGGACTGTAGAATTAACATACGTTTTCGAATTCTTAAAATTCTGAATTTAAGAATGTTCGAATTTATAATTTGAGGATCTTCGAAGTTTTAAGTTTGAAAATGTTCAAACTCGTAAATTTTTTAATTTGCCAAAAGATTGACTAAAATAAACTAACTAATTGCAGTGCCTTTTTATGTCCACGTCGCCATTTTTCCTAAAAAAGTTTACTGTGTTCACAGTAAGTAATAAAATTTGTAAACTCAGATTATTTACAAGTACAGACTAGTGTCTATATTCACATGCATCGATAAGTGCATCTTTTTTCAAGAATACGAATGTGACAACTCGATACTTTCGCAATGTTTAATGCGTTACACCGCGTATCTTGCAAAACGGGCCATTGCAGATGTAATCGTCTTGAGAACCGCTTGATTCAACAGGTTAGAAATGAGACAGATCATCTTTAACCTTCTTTCTTGTTTAACTTAAATAATGCACATAGTGCGAGCCTCGAGAAGATTTACTTAAATATGCATAACTCGTGTTACGCATGTCTTTAACCTGATTCTCAATCGTCATCGGATCTCATCATTGTACTTATTTTGAAACAATTTTCCATTCCTTCGAACTGAAGTTCCCACAGTAAAAAGATATTCTGTTCTCTTTAACAAAAAATGGAACGATGCTTTTTATATCACACTTTAAAATGACTTATTATCAAACGATTAACTTCTAAACTCCGCTTCCATTTCGAACGAAATCATGTATAACACATTAGATGATTCACACTGTAATTGAACTAGTCACGATTGACGTGTCAATGAACTCGGTAGCAGCTCAGAACATCCGGATTCGTAAGATCTTCGACAGTGTTCGTTCGAGATCGAAGCAGAAATCGCTTCCAGTGAAAGGCTGCGAAGATTTAGGGGGAATGCATCGCGATACTTTCTCTGCGCTATTTTCATCGGAGAAGATTCATATCTGTCCGTTTATAGAGAAAGTTTACGTAACGTACAATATAATCGATGGCAAGCATCCAAGAGCAATCTCGATTTTTTGGAGGGATACTTCCGTCGTTTCTATGAAAAATGATCACAATGAATACAGCAGACTCTCGTTATATCGGTACGCTTATATTTTCATCCACACTCGGGCCCCTTACTATTACGGTACATACTTCATTGAAATCTTCACAATATCCGGTACGCGTTATATTGCCATATGTTACTTCGCTTCCTTATAAATCTGTTACACGTTGCATCCCTACATGTTGGATTGCTATGCATAAGATCTTCATGCGTTAAGTTGCAATGCGATAGTTCGCCACGCGTTGTGTCACTCTCGCATTGTATTATCCAGACGCTGTATCGCCACGTGGTATACCATCACGCGTTATATCGCCGCGTGTTATACTACCTCGCGTTATATCGCCACGCGTTGTATCACCCACGCGTAGTATCATCCACACGTCATATTACCACACATTGTATCACTCACGCGTTATATCGTCACGCGTAGCATCATCCACGCGTTATATTGCCACACGTTGTATCACCCACGCGCTATATCGCCACGCGCAGTATCATCCACGCGTCACATCGTCACGTGCTTTATCACCACGTGTTATATCTCCACGCTTTATATCGTCACATGGTATCCTACCACGCGATACATCGCCACGTGTTACGCCACCACGCGTTATATCGCCACACGTTATATTGCCACGAGTTACATAGCTATGCGTTGCATCACCACCAGTTATAGCTCATAAACTCGAACATTCAGAGAACTTCGAAGCAACTCAATATATTGCCAAGTTCAACGATGTTGGGTTTTCATATCCCAATCAAGTGCAATATAACGAGAGTCTACTGTAATTAATGGGTGTCGTAAAACAATATATAGCCCGGTTTGACAAACGTTTAACGTACAATCGATCGGAAGCTATTGTACGAGACCGCAAAACGAGCGATTTATCGACTAAACGATCTGGATGTTGCTATTCAAGAGCCCCACTGACCCCCGTCACAATTTTTTTTTGAAAGGTTAATCGCTACGATGAACGAGATAGGACAATCGCTCGCGTTTGTTGCGTTTTACATAGACGTAGACTTTCCAATCGTATTACGTCCTATTCTGCCAACGATTTCTACGTTAAAAAGCTTGTCACGATCGTTTGATGCA
This sequence comes from Megachile lagopoda, assembly GCA_036983795.1. Classification (NCBI taxonomy): domain Eukaryota; kingdom Metazoa; phylum Arthropoda; class Insecta; order Hymenoptera; family Megachilidae; genus Megachile; species Megachile lagopoda. Next base: position 12,982,347 of record CM072790.1, on the reverse strand, counting down.
AACGTGTCACTGATTCGTGCGTGTACACCGTGATACTATCGTGTTATTCCATTTTTGCGCGCGATATGTCATTTCGAGCCTCGTTCGGGCACACACGTTTTTTCCCCGTCGACGATTTTCTCCGATATTTCACGCGACTTCCACGAAATTTTAGCCGATCGAATGCTCGGAAAACGAAAACTTTATATAGCGTGCTTAATAGTCGTATTTTGTTGAAGCCCGCTCTATTTTATTGAGAGAGCTGTTACTAATGGAAACGCTTTAAATCACTGTATTCTTTTCACGCTAGAACAACGTTCAATGTATATCCATCTCTAACTTGAAACAATAAATAAATCACTCTCTTAAATAAACGTGAAATTTAAATTTAACCCTCCGTCAAGCATAAACTGTTTCTTGTTTCGTGCAATTACAATTTTGTGTTTAACTTGTGTACACTATTCAAAATCAGCAATATAAAATACTTCTTTAAGTGAATTTTTAAAGAAAGTGTACTTCCCATCAAAAATGAAAGAAAATCATACAACTAAGAGGTCAGAAAGTCGAAGGTTTAAAATTGTACCTTCTGAAAACCCATATATACTCCACTTAACCCCATATCTAATCCGTAACTGATATAGTGAGTTATCAATCTCCATTCATTGTACTTTTTCATCGTATCCGCTAGTTTTTAAGCGATACAATAAATTTCGTAACATTTCTCACCGTCAGCACGCTGAAATAACCACCATAATTCCGCGTTAAACCACTCCGAACGTGAATCAGTTTGTCCTATACGAACATGCTAAATAATAATACAAATAAATGAATAAGTAACAATTACGACCTTGCCACTGCGAAGCGGTTGAAAGCAAGGAAACACCTCGAACACAAAAGCGTTTTGACCGTCGCGTTCTCCATAATGGCTCTCGCAATCCATGTAATTTCGAGCACGCGAACCATAAGCGAATCCACGCTAATCCTCGAAAGTAGGCCGACGTGCATTACCGCTAATCGTGACCAGGGTGACCGTGCCATGCACACGGACATTTTGGAATGAAGCATCCCATACACCTGCCCAATGCTACCAAATAGTCACTATTATTAAGGTTTACGCTACAAGCACCTGCTTACCATATTACTCTCGAGCAAAACGTTTGTTCGTTCCCTTGTTCGATGGTATCAACTTCATTGCATGTTTACGCAAATATTCTCAAATACTCAATACTCACGCAAATACTCAATTTTGATACAAAATTTTCGAGGAACTTACAGAAAAAGAGAGGGTATTCAATTTTCAAGCAAAGTACCAATATTAGAAAATTTCAATATTCTTATAGTGTTAGCTTAATAATTTATTATTATTATCAGAAAAATTTAATATCAATATAAGTGGAGAACTTTAATATTAATATTACTGAATAATAAATTAATAATATAATTGGTCAAGTAATAGCTGAACAAGTTAAATTAGTAATATGATTGTATTTTTAATCGATCGATTGGACCATTTATCTTGCACCGGTTTCCAGTCGCTGTTCAGGGGATCGTCGTTACCTTGACTCGATGCAGCCGAAAACCACCTTATGGTGATCGGTATATCTCGAGAGAAAGTCCTGTTACGCGATCCTCGTAACGATTCGACACGGCATTATGACCAACATTACGCAACGCGTACCTGAAATAAGAATGCATCGGCAGCTGTGGGTCGTGCACAGCTGCCGAAAGTGGAGCGTCGTCGCTCTTATACAATGATCGTATCTCAGGGTTAATTAACCGTTTGACTGTCACGCACCACGATCGTTGAAAACCACCACCGTGTCTCAGCTGATGTAACGCCGTTAATGTTACACCGTTGCATACAACTGTTTTCGCAAACTGACTTACTTAGAACGCTAAGCCTCTGTAAGTATGCGTCCTAGGCAACGCATCAAAATTCTGTCGCTGCGAAACGTGTAAATTGCAGTCGCACTGCGTGATCAAGATGTGAGCGAATGATTTAGTAATTGATTGCGATGATGAATTGTAATTACCGTGATATGATGGACACAATAGGTTGTATTTGAAAGTGCAGGCGTGTATTAAAATTCATGACCCCTTCGTTAAACCCTGGATTTAAATACAAAATCATGTCATAAATAATTTATTTCTTGGGTAAATATACGCATGAAAAGTTGTAGGATTTATTCTATGTATACAAAAATTAATGGAAGTGCTTTCCTTAAAATTCATGTATCTGAATTTTCGCGGCTCTAATATTTCGCTTTACGACCCCATTTGAGGTCGCGATCCATAGTTTAAGAAACGCTGTGCTAGGGTATTACGCGGGTTAGATGAAAATAGTTAACTGCACTCGAAAGTATTTTTGCTGTTGGGAGGTAGCAACACTGAAACTTCTACTTGAAAAGTTTAACGAGTTCGAAGATATTTCTCTATTATTCATTGCTACACTCACTGTGTTTATCACGCGTATATAGATGAAAAGATACTTATTCGAAATTGTTGTTAAACCTTAATGTTCAAATGGTACCTTATGATTTTGTACTCGAACCCTTAGTAGGGTAAGTAGATTCAGTTCACTAACTAAATCAGAGTAGATAAGACTCCAACACGCAGCCTTCCCAAATTTCCTACAATATTTCAGCTTATCACGAAACTTCCGATATCTCGTGATATATCAGCTACAAAGTCCTCGTGTCGTTTCAACCCTGTTTCGCTGCTCCCACAGTGATCCACACACGCTATTCTCTCTGCGTGCGAGTTACGAGACGCGAGAACTGCACTTCCGTGCAAAGTCGGTTGCAACGACGTTCTGGAGCTTTGTTCCGACACAATGAGCCCTCGAAATTTGGCTACTTTCGCTGTACGTAGTCGACGCGTAAGGAGCCACTAATTGCTACAGGTTGACACAGTTCGCGCGAGAACGAGAGTGGCGTTTAGAGCGCGGATTGAAAGCAGAGTGGAGCGTACAGGGTGGGTTGATTCGAGGCGCGTGGTTTCGATCCTCGTCCCTGTTTCCAGCTAAGCTGCTTTCCATCGCTCCGTTCTACGTAAAATGCATTTAAACAATCCTAACAACTACGTTTTATCCATTCCAGCCGAGCCCTAGAAAGAAAAATTGCGTGATTGCTGGCGCGTTTTACGAGCGAGGCTGCTGTTTCTTTCTTGTACGAGTGCGGGGAATTTCGTGATTGTGGCGATTCGGATGTTTGGGAATTTAGGGACTTGGAAAGTTAGGAATTTGCGGATTTGGGGATTTGGAAAATTAGGAATTTTCAAATTTTGGGATTTAGGAAATTAGGAGTTTGGAAATTTGGGATGTTGGAATTTTGGAAATTTGGAAATTTCGGAGGTAAGGATTTAGGGACTTTGAAAATTGAGAAAATTGGAATTGGGATATTTGGGAATTGGGGAATTTGGGAATTGGGGTATTTGGGAATTGGGGTATTTGGGAATTGGGGTATTTGGGAATTGGGGTATTTGGGAATTGGGGAATTTGGAATTGGGGAATTTGGAATTGCAGAGTTTGGAATTGCGGAGTTTGGAATTAGGGAATTTAGAATTGGGGAATTTGGGAATTGGAGAATTTGGAATTGGGGAATTTGGAATTGGGAAATTTGGAATTGGGGAATTTGGAATTGGGAAATTTGGAATTGGGAAATTTGGGATTTGGAATTGGGAGATTTGGGCCTATAGAGATTTGGAAATCCAAGGATTTGGGGCGATAGGAATTTGGGGAATTTTACATTTGAAACTGTAAGAATTTGAGGACTTGGTAATTTGTATTTTAGGAAGATTTGCAAATTCAAAAATTTCGAAACCAAAAATTTTGCAAATTTGAGACATTAAAAATTCTGAAATTTAACAACTTTGAAATTGAAAACTTGAAAATTTAAGAATTCATAAATTTGGTAATCCGAAGATGTGGAAATTTAAAACCTTGAAATTTGATAGTTGACAAATTTAAAGCTCTAAAAATAATTGAAACTAAAAACATCAAAAATAAATGCAGTACCATACAGATTTGCACATTTACAAACATGTAAATTTGCATGCGACGGGCATGCATAACATTTCTACGGTCACCGAGCCTTTTGAAGTTTCGCATCAAAAAACGAAAACAGCGTCCGTAGATTTAATCACGACAAACACGACCAGTTACCGTGAGATGCGAAAGCCGATTACAACGGGGACATTCGAGTTTCCGAGTCAGTTTTTAAACACAATAAGAATGTAGAACGAGGATTACGACCGCTCTTGAATGGAGGAGACTAGTCTGCGAATTTGGTTCTTGTTTCGCGTGGCTGCCTTTTCGAGTCGATTCATCTCTCGCAATCGCAGCATCGATTGTTTGGATCGTTTGATAGCGTTGAATTTAGGATTGCTTCGTAGCTCGACTTGTCTGCCGGTTCGGCCTCGCAATTAGCTCCTTATTGATGACTTCGGCCAACAGAATTTCGAGTAATGGATTACGTTCCACGGTTTACGATTAATTGTCCCCCTTGTGCGACATCTAAATCTTTCAATCTTTTTCCATTTTACAATTTGAACTTACATCTTACATCTCTGAATATAATTTAAAAATTATATGAGAACGTTATATGAAAATTTTATTAGAGAATGTTATATAAGAATGTTAGTAATAAAATTGCGATGAGCGATATGTTCGAAGTACTCTTTAAGAAAGAAAGTTGATTTTAAATTTGCAGCTATTTCAATTGAAGTTACTAGCTCATGCAGAACCAATTTATATACAGTTTCATATCTCCCAGAATTAATTACGACACCCTGCATTTTTATATATCGAAAGTAATACATTCGCAACATGTAGCGCAACGCGCGTTAACAGGATCAGGATTTTCATAACACCATCGAGTACATCGCCTGCAGCGAATGCAATCGAAAGACGCAATGAACGCGAACGCGTAATTTGCATTTATAATTAAACAAACGTAGAATAGCTGTTTGCGCGAGCAGCCATTCAGTCGGCCGATTGAATCGAATCAATCGATTCAATTCGTCAATTTGCTTACAACGAATCGCGTGGCGCCCGAGCCGTCACTGACGATGACGAAATCATCTTGTAAACAAATCACTTGGTTCGTTGCGCTATTCCGGTTAACTATGCAATCGCGAATAATAATGCGATAATTTGGAAGAAGAGAAGATAGGTATAGTCGTGGCGATATAACGGGTGGCGAGTCCGCGCGCTGTATTTGGACGGGTGATAACATGTGGTGATTTACTGTTTGACATGATGGGCGGTAATTTGATATATGGAGGTTCGACGTGTGAAAGATTGACGCGTGGAAGTTCGGCGCGTAGAGATTCGATGCGTGGTAATTTGGCGCGTGGTAATTCGACGCGTAGAGATTCGACGCGTGGTAATTCGACGCGTGGTAATTCGGTGCGTGGTAACTCGACGCGTGGTAATTCGGCCCGTGGTAATTCGACGCGTAGAAATTCGACGCGTGGTAATTCGACGCGTAGAGATTCGACGCGTGGTAATTCGGTGCGTGGTAACTCAACGCGTGGTAACTCGACGCGTGGTAATTCGGCCCGTGGTAATTCGACGCGTAGAAATTCGACGCGTGGTAATTCGACGCGTGGTAATTCGGCGCGTGGTAACTCGGCGCGTGGTAATTCGGCCCGTGGTAATTCGACGCGTAGAAATTCGGCGCGTGGTAATTCGACGCATGGTAATTCGACGCGTAGAGATTCGACGCGCAGTAATTCGGTGCGTGGTAACTCGGCGCGTGGTAACTCGACGCGTGGTAACTCGACGTGTGGTAATTCGGCGCGTGGTAATTCGACCCGTGGTAATTCGACGCGTAGAGATTCGACGCGTGGTAATTCGACGCGTAGAGATTCCACACGTGATAATTCTAGCCATAGAACCTCGGAGCATGATAATTCGGCTCGTGATAATTCGACGTGTGGCAATATAACGCATAGTGACTTCGACGCACAGCAATTCGATGCGTGGTAATTGACACATAGCAGTACAATAAATGGCAACTCGACACGTGGCGTTATGTAACGCATAGAGATCTAAACGCGTAACATTTGAACACGTGGTAATTCGTGTCTCTGTCTTTCTCCTTATCCTCGTTCAATCTCCCACGGTAGTTCGGTCTGGTGTTTTCTTCTTCCCGCCGGCTGAGTAATCTTTTGCAACCTCGAGTGCACCGTGTCAAGGCTAGCGAGGCCGATGACACCGCGTGTTCCACAATCGTCTAGCCACGAGACTTCGATCGTTTATCGTGGCTTGCCCGCTGTCTTTGCGGTTCCTAAACTGGGAAACCTGCGGCAACATTCTCAGCACTTGCTGCCAGAGGAACATCCGCAACATCTGTACGGTGTAGTATATAGAATATGGACTTTCATTACTTGAAAGTAAATGTAGAAGTCTTCCATTACTTGTATTGGGAGAGCTTAGGGAAAGTAATCATTCCTTTCTCCATCTGCACATTCTCTGTAAGCTAAATATAGTACCGTCTTGTTAACTGGTTGCTCCGAACTCAAACTGATCAGTTATCGAGGGAGATAGAAGTTTAAGGAAGTCTCTAGTGTATTTCTTTTCTCATCAAATGCGAGTGAATAAAGAACATCTAACACTTGCATCAAAATTGATTTATCGATCCAACACTACTATACAAGCGTTAATACTTAAAGTAGAAAGTAAGCACCGATTAGATTAGCTACTTAGATTAGCAACGTCAGAACTTAAGACCAATCTCGATAGATTCACACGAGAATTCAAATTCCACAAGCAGGACAAGTGCCTATAAAAAGGATTACAAACATCAAATACTACAAAAGTATTCCTTATACTAGACTCTAGACCCCAGAAGATAACGTATCACAGGTAATAGTATTTATACAAGAAAGTCAGACTGTTGAAACACGGTATTAGCGACAATCGATTCATCATTCAAGTCGAATTATGCAATCTAAGTTTCACATAAATTATGTATAACCATGAATAAGTACGCAGGATTGGTACTCGTCTTTCACAACCGACAGTGTAGCGCAAGAAAACTGCATTAAGCTCTTAACATTTGTGGAATCAGCTTCGAAATCTATTTCTTAATTTCGTCATACTTCGCTTGTCTCAACCTGAAGGTTTATTATAAAACCGTTTCATGGTTAGGATACGTGAACGGTGAAGGGCCATCGAGTGTTCCACTCAAAAGTGCAATATGAATGAAGCTGTACGTTCTGCACCAAGACGCAGAAATTACGAGAGTACGGAGTAATTGAACGATTCCAGTGGATGATTACTGTGGAAATTAGAAAGTGAACCTCGCTAAAGTTTGTAATAGGTGGCTGCAAATTTTTATATTACCTCGCGTTATATGACTAGTCGAAATACTATGCGTTATATTGTCACGCGTAAAATTACCACGCATCGACCTGTCACGAGACGAGTTACTACGCGTTGAATTACCGCGTTCGAGTCACAAACGCGTCATATCTCAAGATATCGAATTACCATGCGTCAAATTTCAAGATATCGAATTACCACGCGTCAAATCTCTAAATATCGAATTACCACGCTTTGAATTACCGCGCGTTGAATCCCTACGCGCCGAATCACCACGCGTCGAATTACTACGCGCCAAATTACCAAGATATCGAATTACCACGCGTCATATCGCAAGATATCGAATTACCGCGCATCGAATTACTACACGCTGAATTACCACGCGTTGAATCCCTACGCGCCGAACCACCTCGCGTCGAATTACTACGCGCCAAATTACCAAGATATCGAATTACCACGCGCCAAATTACCAAGATATCGAATTACCACGCGCCAAATTACCAAGATATCGAATTACCACGCGCCAAATTACCAAGATATCGAATTACCACGCGTCATATCGCAAGATATCGAATTACCGCGCATCGAATTACTACACGCTGAATTACCACGCGTTGAATTCCAACGCGCCGAATCACCACGCGTCGAATTACTACGCGCCGAATTACCACGTGTGGAATCACCCCACATTAAATGACCACGCGTTATATTGCCCAACAGTTACTTCTTCCTTATGAATGCCCCCTAAATGAAGATTCTATACATAGGAAGTATCCCTTGTTTGTCACACAGCTATGCATGACAGTACTGTATACCATTGGTGAATATCGAACGAATAGAGCGAGCGACGCACGCATGGCCGTAATTCAGCGATACGTTTTACGTGGATGATTTTACGTGAATTGTTTACGATGCAGAAATCGTATCAGCTCACAGAAGCGTGCGGTTTGAAGCTTCTCTCCAATAAGCGCTCGCTCGCCTTGTTACGCGCGTATGTTTCTATAAAAATATATCCACTCGACCGAAAATACTTCGACCGACTCGAAATCAATGCTTTCAAACGGTGCATCCTGTATTGGAAAATTGCGGGTGGACGCTCGATCGCTTCGTTAGCGAATGCATGCCTCCTGATTTTACCAAATTTTCAGATCCTTCTCAGCAGTAGATTTACGGTCGAGATTAATTATCTTTGAGGGTTGCTTAATTAGAATCAACGTGAATAGATACCACTCATTTTTTGCTAGACAATTCTTCGGATTTTTAGAAACAATTTATTCGTTCTTATTAATAAATTGATTCATTTTTAATAGCAAGCTTGTGGTTTTGTTATAGTTTTAGTAATACACTTGTAGTAAAGTAATATTTGTAATGATATACTTGTAGCAAACTTGTAATAGTTTTAATAGTAAACTGTTTATTTTTAGTAATTAAATTATTAATTTGTTAATTTTTAATATAGCTTTGCTACATACTTTATTTCATTGTGAACCCTACATGCGTTCAGCAAGGGTTATCAACGCTCTAACTTTTACTTTCAAAAGATCCTTTACTTTTCTCCACATAGTTCCCCGTATTTCGACACACCATTGTCTGCTACATTTTTACCACAAGGTAGGCATTGTTCGAAAGCAATTTTCTTGCTACGTGCAATTAGCTGTTTCAATGCTGGCGCCTTAGACCCTGTTGTAAAACTTCCTCAGAAACCAGAATTTTTTTGGTTACTTCTAACCGTTTATGTGAATCCATACGCAAATTACTTTCTCAAAAATATACAAATTACATGAACAGCATATTTTTAAATATGTCTTCTTTAAATCTTGAGTTTGGAAAAGTGATACCTCTAAAGTATTATGTACTAAGAATGTAATGAAGAGAAGCTAAATTGATCTCAGTCTACATCAGCCATTTTAATTTTCTCACAATTGTCAGCAAGAGACATCTCGTTTCGAGACCCGTTTCAAAGAACTTGCCATTTTTATCTACCCTCATTTCTTCTACTGCGTCTTCGTGACAGAGTGCATTTTCTCGTAACGGCGTCCACTTAATTCTAAACGAGTCGTAAAATCTCGTCACGGGTTGCAGCGTGGTTCAATGAAATTCACTGGTGGAAAACGGTAGCGGAAAGTCGAGACCGTCCAACGAAATAATTCATGTCGGGAATGATATTTGGTCGCGACTAGTGATACCCGATGCCACGACTCGATTGGACCTAGTCGGCCCCAGAACGGTCAGCTTTGATAGGCATGCCAGAATTCGTATGATTGATCGATGGTTCCATCGTGAGTTACGATCATTGCGTTCGGTTGGCTCTCTTTTTCCAGGGAACGAGCCTGTTCGCGACATTTCACAATTCCTTTGGGAATCGCCGTCGGACATCGCAGATAATAGGAAACCTCGCCGGTTACAAATTTATCTGAGGCAAAGTTACAACGTGTTGCTACGTAACAGACACGAAACAGATACGAGTGAAAGATGTTCTCGATGACTTTGTTTGATTATTGGAGTAATTCATTTGTGCTCACCAAAGCTTCGATAATTTCATGTTGTATTTGTAGTTTATATTTTGATATGATATTGTTCATTTAATATTTATAACTTCACATTATAATATTAATTTGTAATTTATAAGTTCATATGATATTATTGATTTATAACTTCATATTGTATTATTGATTTATAATTTATAACTTCATATTATATTGTTAGTTTATAATTTATAGTTTCATATTATATTAGTAATTTGTAATTTATAGCTTCATATTGTATCATTTCATGTAGCGTGTAATTCTGTACAGCGGAGAGTTAAAAGAAATTGATCGTATTACTTTTCCCGGAAGACTCGATGAAACATTATGTTTCCAAGTAAAAGTGACTGAAAATTTGTTCAATTTTTGCGATTTCAGCGACTAGCGAAATAAATGAACAATGACCTTTCGCCTATTGCCGTAGGGAACGCGTTTGACTCACGATGCTCTGGTGTTGGCTAACGCAAAAAGGCAGGATGTGTCGCAAGGGTGTCGCAAGGGAGAAGCGAGAAAGAAAGGGTAACGAGTTCGGTGATTCTCACACGAGAAACTTGTAGTTGCAAATATCTTTGTATACAAGCTATAGACTAGTCTTTATTCATTAACAAGAAAAATTCTGTATTTGGATTAAACACTTTGTTACCTTTCAAAGGAGAAGTAAAAGGCAGCGACATACCAGTATCGTAATAATTAAGTCGTAAAAATAATTGAATAGCCTGCGGAGAGTAAAAGTAGTTCTAGTTGTGCCTTATTACCGACGACTAGGAAACGTTTGCAAAATTATTTTAAAAATAAGGTGACCGATAGGTTTTCATGCGGAAGAAAGATTTGATACAGATAGTGATTTAGATAGACGAGAGTACGATGGCGTACTATATTGCCGCGCATTGCTATGTGTCATATTATTACACGTCGAATTAAAATACATGGAACAGTTCGTGCTAAATTACTACGCACTGGATTTCTATGCGTTATTTTCCCACGCGACGACTTACCTCGCGTTATATTGCCATTTATCAAATTACCACACACAGAATTGTCACGCACCAAATTGCCACGCGTCGAATTACTACGCATTGAATTATACGCGCCGAATTACTACACGTTGTGATTCCTCGCGTTATATCGGCACGCGTCAAATAACCACGCGCCGAATTGCAACGCTTGGAATTACTACGCATTGAATTGCACGCTCCGAATTACTATGTGCCGAGTTCCCACGCGTCATATCGCCACGCGTTATATCGCCACGCGTTAAATAACCACGCGTCGAATAGCAACGCTTGGAATTACTACGCATTGAATTGCACGCTCCAAATTACTATTCGCCGAGTTCCCACGCGTCATATCGCCACGCGTTATATCGCCACGCGTCAAATTACTACGCGCCGAACTGCAACGCGCCGAATTACTACGCATTGAATTGCACGCTCCGAATTACTATGTGCCTAGTTTCCTCGCGTTATATCGCCACGCGTTATATCGCAATGCGTCGATTTGCCACGCGTTAAATTGCCATACGCTGAATTGCAACGCGTGGAATTACGACGCATTGAATTGCACACCCCAAATTACTACATACCTAGTTTCCTCGCGTTATATCGCCACGCGTCGAATTTCCACTTATTATATCACCACAAATCGAATTTTCCCTCTCTACGCATAACAATATCACTGTATTACCTTCACAAATCTTCAACCATCATCTGCACAGAAACAGCTCTCTCTATATTGCCAGTTTCGACAGTATTCCCCAGCCATTACATAAACCCTTGTTATTTATAACTATATGCATCCTGGCGGTATTACTATAGCATATCCTAGGCAAAAACAGTAAAATTGCAAGAGTATTATTTATCAATGATATGTCCGCAACGGTCGATTGTCCTGCGACATGTTATAAGGTAAGAACGATTTATCACAGAGATGGATGAATAATGTTTCTTCATCGCTGATCTCGTATATTCTTTCCGTAGAGTGACATCGCGTTGCATGAAACTTGGGGACGGTTTAGTCGTGCGAAAATGTAACTAAATACGCAAGAAATGCACACGGTCCGTTGACCAGGGCAATATATCTTTGTAAGAGAAACATTCGAAGAACATTTTCCTGGGAACTGTTCGCAAAAAGCGCTACCGACAACGTGAAAAATCTTTGTTGTCGTTGAAATCCGGATAAAAGACAGAGTCTGAATTTTGTTGGCTATACTGAATTTAAACTGTTATTGTGTATTAAATGTACTGTGAAATTTTGGAAATTGGAATTTGGGGATTTGGGAAGTTGGAAACTTTGGAATTTTGGTAGTTCAGAAGTTAGGAACTTGGGAATTTGGAAATTTGAGAATTTAGGGAGTTGGATTATGAAATTTAGGTATTTATGGATTTACGTATTTCGAAATTAGGAACTTCAGAAATTTCAGAATTTATGCATTCGGAAATCTAACGGTTTAGGAATTTAGTGATATACAGATTGTTTAAGGTCTCGATTACGAAATGGTCGAAAGTGGTCGAGAGTGTATGTTCCACTGACAATATAATCTTCTGCCTAAAATGGCAATTCCTCAAGAATCACTCGAACGAGGTACTTGTTCTTCAAGAAGGAAGCGTCGAAAAAAAAATGCCCAGAACTCTTTCGTGTTTGTTCTCAAGATGACGAGGCACTAGTAGTTCGTTTTTCTTTTCAAACTTGCGAAGAACCTAGGAGAGAAAGGTGATTGATGATGTAGGTAGCGAGTAGTGGCGAGTAGCCGAGTTTCCTAAGGAAAAGCAGCATCTGCATGATAAAAAGGAGCGAAAGAAGGACGGCGTTGTTCGAGTACGATTAATTAATTCGATTTGCCACCTTGTACAACCATTTAACGATTTTCCTCGTTCGATTTCCATTCCAAATTAGACGAAACCGGAACCCCGATGAAATCATCAAACGAGCGACCACGAAACGCGATGATCGTCCGTACGCGAATGGAAAATACGCGTTGATTGCGTTAAAATTAATCTGTCCGAGCAACGAGCTATGACCGGTAATACGGATTATCCTGATAAAATCATTGTTCGCGAAGGAATCGTACGATTTCTCTCCGTTGATCAGCCTCGAAAGGCTTTATCGCGCGCGGAAGCAACGTCAACGTATGACCAATCCTGAAGACAGAACGACTTTCAGTTTACAATTAACTGGCAAGCTTGTTGTAAGGAAATCTCGTCCGCAAGAAAGTTATACACACGGTTACAACATTTGACCAGAACAATTATTGTCCTCGTGATCGGTTCGTGTTGCATAATCGCACGAAAGCCTTTTCGAATGCGGTGGTTAACGACCTGCGAAGTTTTTACGCAAAAAAGGAAACAATTTGGACGCCTGATAATTTCGCGGCTGAGCATCGTTCTGGAGACGTCAATTATTTCGACGTTAGAAAGTCAGGTCTCGAAGTTTGCGGCGGATGTAGATTTCACACTTAATGGGGGATTTTGGGATTTGGAAAATTTGGAAATTTGGGAGGCTGGGATTTTGGAAATTTAGAAATTTGGGAGATTAGGATTTAAGGACTTTGGAATTGGGGATTTAGGAATTGGGGAATTGGGAATTGGAAAATTTGGATTCGGGGAATTTGGAACTGGGGAATTTGGAATTGGGGACTTTGGAATTGGGGAATTTGGAATTGGGGAATGTGAGAATTGGGAAATTTGGAATTGGGGAATGTGAGAATTGGGGAATGTGGAAATTGGGAAATTTGGAATTGGAGAATGTGGGAATTGGGGAATGTGGAAATTGGGAAATTTGGAATTGGAGAATGTGGGAATTGGGGAATGTGGGAATTGGGGAATGTGGGAACTGGGGAATGTGGGAATTGGGGAACTTGGAATTGGGAAATTTGGAATTGGGGAATGTGGGAATTGGGAAATTTGGGAATTGGGGAATTTGGAATTAGAGAATTTGGAATTGGAGAATGTGGGAATTGAGGAATGTGGAAATTGGGGAATGTAGGAATTGGGAAATTTGGGAATTGGGAAATTTGGAATTGAGAAATTTGGAATTGGGGAATGTGGGAATTGGGAAATTTGGGAATTGAGGAATGTGGGAATTGGGAAATTTGGAATTGGGGAATTTGGAAATTGGGAATTGGGTAATAAAAAAATTTAGAATTTGGGAATTTGGAAATTTAGGACTTTGTGATTTTGGTACTTCGAGATTTAGAACTTTGATCCATTAGTATTCTGGAACTGAAACTTTGGGACTCAATTCCACGTCTTTAAAATTATTTCTGTAATCGAAATTATTTCACTCGAAATAATTTCAGAAGTTATGTTAAGAAATTCCAGGTTTTGTCCTCGCAAAATCTCTCGAAAATGTTCTACATGAATTTTAGGTATTGCAATTAAACTGTAATATTCTCAGGAATTCGTTGGAATGACTCGCGGATCACTATGGCAGTAAATTATAGAGTAAACGGAGGAAACGATTTCGAGTCGTGTAACTTCTCTTAATCGTCGACGAGACAGATTTCGCTTTCGGTCAACCCTTGTATCGTTCACAGCTCACGTCTGACTACCTGACTTGCCTGTGAAATCATCTTTATAGTTCAAATCCATCGTGACAAGGAAGTACATACATAGTAGCAAAGCGTACGAACGTATGGGGTGTCTAATTTGATTCGCGAACGCATCCTGCAGAGTGCAATTCTCTTTCCTCCTCTAAATTCAATTTCGGGAGACGTTTATAATATAAAAACATTCTAGTTTGATCAATCTTCTAGTCCGAATTTATCTCTTCTGCTTATATGGCAGTGAGCTTTAAAATTCGTTTCTATAATTAATTTTGCAAAATTCTTAAAACACTAATTGATTATATATTTAACACATTCACTGCACAGTGAAGCTATTGAAAATTTGGCTAGATAATATCACTATTTTTAATCAATCTTATCGAATAAGTTCATGATGTTTTATTATTGTATTAAATGAACATAACATAAAGGATAAAGTATGAAAGTTTACCACTGTACATGAGTGACGGTCAAAATATAATATTATAAACATGAACATAGCTCTTCAGCAAAATGAGACTCAAGCGCCATCTTTGTAAAACAAGTAAACTGTGTTCGAAAAAAACCAATGACCTAAACAAAAGAAAATAACCTCGAAGAGTTTATCACTGAACAGTTAATTCTTCTAATTAAAGACTTCTAGTATCCCTTTTCGAACATTCGATTTCTGAGAACATGAAGGATCGCGTTGCAATGGAAGGAACAGACCACCGTGCACGTACCTTTATCAGGTGCACCGAAACCAGCCAAATGTCGTTGAACGGGTCGTCGTTAGTCCGGGAAAACGATCCGCTTTACTTCAGGGTTTCCTCGTCGTGTCCTGTCTCCTCGATCTCGTCCCTAATAAAGCTAATTGCGACTTCGCCGCCCTCTCCTCGGGCATCTCGTCCCTTGGTCGCCGTAGCTCGCCCTTTAACGTCGTCTTTTTTCAACGACTCCATCTCCCGTTTCAAGTTCGAGCCCCAACTCCAGCCTTGTTCTCCTTCTCATTTCGCAATCGCCTATTAAGCTGTCTCTCCAATTTACGCAGTCTAGCCGTGGGAAGATAGAAATTCGATAGGAGAGATCCGATGAGACGGACGAAGCCCGGAACACGCGTTCAACGAACTCGAACCGTTTCATTGATTTCGATCTGCCACTAATTTTGCTGCTGGAAAATTTCTACGATACGTACGGAAATAAAAAAGAGTTACGATCAATGTGGATTATACAGCTTCTCGAATTTATACTGCAACAAACGTGCATGCGAAGGTAAATATCTTCTGATTACAAAATATATATCTTTGGACATCTTTAAATCTCGCAATTCCTAGATATTGAAATCACGCAGTCATAAAGGACTTTGATCATTAAGTATGTTATAAAATTTGTAGATTCCAACGTCTGCATATTTAGAATCCCTAGATTCTCGAGTCGTTAGACTTACAAACACCTACGTCCGTACATCCTACAACCCCAGATTCCAAGGTCCCCAAATCCCTACGTCCCCAAATCTCTACGTCCCCAAAATCTCTACATCCCCAAATTCCAACACATCCATATACCTACGTCCTCAATTCCCTACGTCCCCAAATTGCTACGACCCCAAATCTCTACATCCCCCAATTGCTACGTCCCCAAATTGCTACGTCCCCAAATCTCTACATCCCCAAATCCCAACACCTCCATATACCTACGTCCCCAAATTGCTACATCCCCAATTCCTACGCCCCCAAGTCTCTATATCCCAATATCTCAGATCCCCAATTTCATATATCCCAATATCTAGACATAAAAATTTCCAAACTCACTGAATCCCTTAACTACACCAAATTTACTAGACTCCTCAAACCTTCAAATCTAAAAGTCCCTCAAAAGACCTTCACATCGCAGATGTACCACAAAATCTCTTATTTTTATTACGAACTTGCAATAATATTAATGATAGTATTTTGAACGTCGGTTCTTTAAAATCCAGTATGTGGAAAGGTAGATAGACGTAAGGCAGATAAGTTAGTTACGCGTTCATCGGAAGCGGAAATGCGAAGAACGAGCGGCGAGACGTTGGGTCAACGTTGAATGACCTGTGACCTTTTCGAAAGCGCAACTTTCATCGAACAGCAATATTCCACGAGCGAGCGTTAAAACGAATTGGAGGGAAAGCGAGATGAAAGTGGGTAGAATTTTTAATCGAATGCAAGGATGTCATTTTTGGAAACAATTTTTAAATGTCACCAGAAGAGCGTCGAATCGATACCGTTGATTGCAGTAGGCTCTTGCGTTTAACGTTCCCCTGGAATTTATGTATCTTCCTTGGTTTTCTTGTCCTTTTTTTTTTATAGAACAACTTTCATGGGAATCGCAGGCATCTCCATGGTTATCGCTTTTGTAACTTTCTCTCTTCGGAATTCTTTCGAATGATAGTACATTCAGATATGCCGTCTCTCGGGATACAGTAATAATATTTGTGCAAGGAGAAAGGATCGATGAGTCGCTTTAATTTTAATTAATCAACCACGTCGATCAAACGAATCGTTTAAAAACCATCGACAAATTTCTTTGCTGGTCGCTTGATATTTTAACATTTTACGATCGAGGCCGCTGCTTCGATTACTCGAAAGCTATTAACTCTTTGAATACTCCATAGTTCGAAGTTATTAACTCTTTGAACACCGTACAGGACGATGTTCAACACTTCGCACATGCAATATCATTTTTTATATTAAACTTAATTAAACAACGCCTCCGCTGTTTTTAATATCTATTATAATTTTATAAACCGGTGGAAAAGTTCATCGTACTCGCACGATCAATGTACGCGAAAGATTGAAAATTAATTAATTCCCGAATATACTAAACGTCAATTTGTTTTAATCGAAATTAATACGTCATAGTTATTAAAAATGCTAAAACGCTTTATACTGCAACATAATTCAAAAATTTATTACATATAACATTTCACATTGACGCAACGTCAAATATTTTATAAGCAGCTTTCCGATGAAGATATCTCCGCTTTCACTAGACCGGTACATGTGAAATATGAAATTTCGAAAATGCGATACGATTCCATGACGCAAATGTACCCCAATTATGGCATGATTCGCAGTAAACTTTATCGAAAGGGAACACGTGAATTCCTCGTTAGTGTTCTCAATATAAAATTGTTTATCAAATAAAACTCGCAATACATCTCTCTATACATTCTACAGAGCAAGGACAACAAAGGCAATGTTGTTAGAGTAACGAGACAACTTCCCGACAACTAGCCAATTTGTATCAAAGACAACGACAACATTACTGCAGTAACGAGAAAACTTTCTAACAGCTTATATTAAAGACATTTATGACAAGTTTATGTAGCTATTTCCATCAAACTTTGAGCTTCGAATTGATACATTACAGCTGCCATTTTATCGTGTTTTTATATCCTCAAGATGTCTTCTAATACTTTTTATGTCAGACAATTCTGCAACCAGTTAATAATTTTAAGTACTAGCTAATAATAATTTTAATTACCAGTCAGCGATAATTTATATAACCTCAAGCTTCGAGTTGATACATCGTGCCTGCCATTTTATCGTACTTTTATATCCTCAAGATGTATCAGTCTTCTAATATTTTTTGTCAGATCAACACTTCCGCAACAGTTAATAATTTTAAATACCAATCAGTGATAATTTATATGCTCAAGCTTCAAATTGATACATCATGGCTGCCATTTTGTCGTACTTTCATATCCTCAAGATGTCTAATATTTTTTAGTTTTCAGATCGACAACTCT
The DNA here is from genome assembly GCA_036983795.1 of Megachile lagopoda. Lineage (NCBI taxonomy): Eukaryota > Metazoa > Arthropoda > Insecta > Hymenoptera > Megachilidae > Megachile > Megachile lagopoda. The sequence continues at coordinate 12,964,213 of CM072790.1, read as the reverse complement.
GCAACCAGTCAACAGTTTTAATAATAATGTTAAGAACGAGCTAATAATAATTTTAAATACGAGCCTAATAATTTCAATAATAATCTTAAGTATCAGTTAATTTTAAATAGAATCGTTGCTAAACAATAGTAAATCGGAAAGCAAAGCAGTTGCTACAAAATTCATCGAATTTCTCTGGCTAATAGGATCAGGCACGGTTCATGAATTTTATACACATTTAATAAACCCGTGAATCCCCTGCTAATCGTCGCTCTTATCGGGATCCGCCGATCAGATTGTCAGATAGCAATTCCGAGGCGTTCCACTCTCATTTAGTTGAATCGAAAGGGGATGGTTTTCCTGGAGGTGAGGATGGTGGTTCGTCGGTTCTCCTTCCTTCCATCATTATTCCATGTCCTGACGGCGTCGTTCTTCCTACCCTTGTAATTTTTCATTCACCAGGAATATTCCAGCCTGTGTCGTCGGCGCAGGAGAAAGAGCACCCTGTGTCTACGGTGTGAAAGCTAGACACTCGAAACATCCCTCAAAGATAAGTCCCGTGTGAATCAACGTTTTGTATTTTTCGCTTCCTCTTTTCTTCTCGTTTTATACCGTTTTGTTCCGCATATTTCGTCTCGGAAAATTTAGAAACTTATTTTGGGGGATTTTGGGAGATGTTGGGTCTTTTGATTTAGAAACTCATTACGATTGTGGGATTTCGGTAGATTTTGAGGAATTTTAGACGATTATGATTTAGGGATTTTTCGGGATCGGAGATTCGGAGATTTCGGAAACTTTGAGAACTTGAAATGTAGGCATCTAAAAATCCCTAAATCCCTGAATCTTGAAATTCCTAAGTTCCCTAAATCCTGAGATCTTCAAATTCCTGGACCTGCAACCCCTAGATCTACAAATTCTCAGATCCCTCCAAATCTCTACGCCTCAAAATCCCCACGTCTTGAAATCTCTTTCCCCCGTAAAATTATAATGTCCCAAAATTGTCAAATCCTTAAATTGTTAAATCCCTAAATTATTAAATCCTAATATCTCTAACCTCCAAATTAATCATCAACGCCTAAAAATATTCTATGAAAACAGTAATAAAGTGTCCTAAAATAAGCGGAAGACTCGTGAAAGAAGTTGAAAGGTGAAGGAAGTTGATAGGTTCCTTTTCGTAAACGCGTCCGTAAGAAACGAAGTTTCGAGCGTAATATTAGCGTAACAAGGTTGATGCAACGGAGGATGTTTTCGATGATGCAAAACCGAGCATACGCGCGAGACTCCGGTAAACTCGTCACGCTCAATTTGCAGTATCGATCGCGTTTCCTAAAGGCATGTTCTGTAACGTGTCGATCGCCGGTAGTTGCAGGTCCGAGCAGGTTCGGTAAGTTACAACGATGGCGGAAAGCGAACGACAATCTCCTCGTTTCCTAAACGCCGTAGCTACTTCGTCTGTCGGTGCTCTCGAATCGGGAAATCGAGCGAATCTTACTTCCGAACGCGTCTTCTTCTGCCTCGATAGTTCCTGCAGACCTCCTGTCGTTCCACGGGATTTACACGAACGTTCCACCACTGCTTTCCGAAACTTCGAGTTTCGTACCGAGTTTAGGTGTTACGTATTTGCTTCAGACAGATTCACACGAAATCCCGCGTTTATAGCTATTCGTAATACACTGCGATAAACTGGTAGATACTAGATTAATATATCCATCACCAATTCTCTAGTTTGTTTTATTAACCCTCTGCGTTTGGAGCTGCTTTTGTTGTTGGCACGTTGCAACTCCTAAACATTTTAATTAAAGAGGTTGTTCTGTATTAGTTACACGGAATCTCGAGTTTACAATTTGTAATAGAATAAACTGTTGGATATTAGATACACCCATCATCGATTCTCTAGTTTATTTTATTAACCCTCTGCTTGGAGGTGCTTTTGCTGTTGGCATGTTGCAACTTGTAAAATTAGTTGATGTTGAGGAATTATTTTGAACTTGTTAATTCTCTATTAATTCCTCCTATTATTTTTTTATCTGTTGGCCATGTATTACAGAGTTAGATAAAAAAATACACGTTTCAAATTGCTGTGTTAAATTGAATAATAAATGCGTTACATTTCGAGCGCTAAGGGTAGAAACTGATAAATGAAAGCGACTTATTAGGCAAGACCTTAAACTAGTGAAGTGAAAATCATTTTATTAACCCCGTTTGAAAATTTCAATACTTCTAAATTTCTCTATGTGAACATTTCAATTTCTTTTTGCAGCGTGAAAATTTGAAAACTTCCAACGTGGAAACTTAAAGACTTGTGAAAATTTGAAAACTTCTAAACTTTCCGATTTAATTTGAAGACTTCTGAAATTTCCAATTTGTAACTTTATATCGTTGAAAATGTTCGAATCAAAAAAATAAAAAATTTGAAAGTTTAACTAGTGGTTTCGTAAAGCCCTAGGCAAGTTAGCTGCACGCTAAGGGTGTTACTGAGTGATTCCTTCTCAGAATTCGTTCCCATTAGGAATATGAGTAACGTGTTCCTTTACACGTTAACGAGACCCTCCTAGGATTCTTTGGGCTCACGCAGGCGCGGAAAAACTGCGAGGAGTGGACAGAGCGAGTAAAGGGTGGCGAAGTCGTAGGAACATAAGGTGAAAAAAAGCGTTGCCAAATACAAAGCAGGGATAGAACGTTGGAAAAAAAGGAAATAACTCTCTGCTGAGGTTGGCGGGCATATTTTACGTTTTACTTGCCGAGGAACACGCGTATTTCCTTTTTTACCGTCGCAATCCTTCCCTTCCTTTCGAACGTCACTATACAAGGTGTCCCATGTTACATTTTACTTACTTTTCATGTTAACAAAATTTTTGCAGAATATGTGATTTAGTTAAAATCATATGTAAGTATTAAAGCTGTTTCTGATGTACGTTTCAAGATTTCTTTGATTTTGAAATAAAATTATATATATTATAATTATAAGTTCTTTGATGCAGAAACGATGTAAAAATTTATCTTGTTTGAATAATAAAAGTTAAAATAAAACATACTGTATAATTCATACTTCTATCATTCAGAAACTGGTAAAGCTACAATTATTACCACCCCTTTTCAAAGGTAAATCTTTCAGAACGCAGTATTAAATAAAACAGATATGAAATTAAACTAAAAAGTTGTACACCACGTTTACATTAAACCAAATGGTTTAGACTTTACAAATCTCAATTGTTTACAAAACTTGTTTACAAAAAATATAATTCTCAGCCATTGAAACGTTGTTTCAATCCACAAAATAAACGTAGAAAAGTACGTAGAGAATCTTTTCCCACCCCGTTATTCTCCCTAGGGTATCATACGCCGTTCGCAACCGCTCGTTAACATATCACATAAATAACGCAATTTTTAGTAATCACCGACCCGAACTGATGGGACATCCTATATCTTTGTATAAGACACTGTATGCGAGTTCGCGTGTACGCGTGTGCGTGATTCGCAGGGGTGCAGGGGTTGAAGGGTGGCTTCGCGAGTACGTCCACGTTGGATATTGTTCGTCCTGCGACAATGTCGCCTTGATTAGGGAGTCGCCTCCTCTGCCGGTTTCGCATGCCGACACGCTGATTCCTTTCTCTTAACTGTGGCTTTCTCATCCCCTTCTTCCTCTTTTTCTGTTTTTCCTGTTCACCCTTTTTCTCTGTGATTCAACGGTCGGCCACGAATCTCTCAGAAATGAAACACCGTTTCAAGATGAAACGACGTTCAGCTTAATGAGTACGCACCGGCCGCGGCCTTTTATAATAATTCCACTTTGGCGACCGTGTTCGTCGAGATTGCGTTCGATGCCGGTGTGGCAAATGTGGGACACAAAGGGAAATGATTGCGGGAAATGGCAACACTTTCGTTGCCGGGGCTTATTACGTGCGCGAGAATTTCTGATTCGCTAATGACAATTACTTAACAATTCAATTGGATTAATTTTTATTTTCACTAATTACTTGGTTTTACCACATTACGAAATTTTCAGGTATCTATATATGTCGTAGAAAATGAACATAAAGTCTGTAGACTCATAGATGACTTTATTTATATTTTTCTTGAAGTAATACACAATCATTCAGAGTCTGCTAATTTATTTATTAATACAGTCCTTTTGTACAAAAAAGAAATAGTAGGCGAAGAGTATGAGGTTAGAAAGGATCTCAAAATGGCCGAACTACTACGTTCCGACAATAACCATATGTTCAAACATTTTACCCAAATACTTCAATTAACCAATTAAATATCAAGAGGTACTGCTATGCTTAAATTTTAGTAAGTTAAACAATCGACATGGATAAAGCACTGCATATATCACTGCTCAGCAGGTAACATCTTGTTAATCGTTCATTTAATAATTAAAACGAAGAACCTGGTAGAGTACCAAATACAAGGTGCAGAAACTGCACGTTCGCCAGTTCACTTTCTACTAATTTTAACCGAGAAATTTGAAACGAGAGATCGTCTCGTGACTCGATCAGAGGATTCGACTGCGAGTTGGCCAACGTCTGCCAATTATATATGTATAGTGGAAGCAGCCAGTGGCAACTATATACAAACCAGTATTTACCGTCGGTGGGCTCCAGGCGATGGGAACTAATTATAATCCAGAAAGTTGTTCGGTTACGTGCGCCATAGCCGGCTTTTTGAACGTTACTCCAACTTGCCGCCAACTTTTTTACTTCCCCTCCGACGTCCCCTGCCGGACGATTTTTTTCTCGGACATAATTAGTGCCCGGAAGCGTTCGGGAAACCGTTTTATGAACGGTATCGATGTCGTAGTTGGACCACTCCCGGTCGTTCGAGACCGACGATTTATTAAGGAAAGTTTCGAGCTTCCGGTTTGATATCGGACACTTCGAGAGCCGGAGGATCTTCTGATATCGAACGAATCGACAGTTGCGGTAATCTATACGCTGGAAAAATATGTTTCCAATCAATTATTAACGTCGATCAGTTTTTATGGCCACTTTCAAGGATTCTGCAGATTTTTACCAGTTGTAAAATTTCTATCGGTATTAATTTTAGCACCCCGTTTATATGCGTAATTTATTGCGCTCGAAATTCAAGCTTCATGTATTTTAAAATAATAGGGGCTTTCGAAAGGAGTACAGATAAATTCATTGTGCATTTGTAACTATTTTGAGAAGAAAATGTTGTTCAACATTTATAACCACGAAACAAGACTTTTGAATTATTAAAAATTGAACAGTTAATTAATATTTAATAGTTAAAAATGCATTAAAAAAGAATCGGTCATTCTTTATTTCCTACGTCTTTCAGCTTTCTATTTCATAAGACTGATAAATGTAACACGTCAAGCTTTCGTAAAAATTTCCACCTTCATTATAAACATCTCAAACATTTTAGGAACATAAATGCATACATTAAACACATATGCATACTCGTCAGAAAATAATAAAAGGTGCAAAGTCCCAAGATATTAAAAACGAATGTAGAACTTTAATTATACCAGATACAATAAATTTTATAAAAAACCTGCCAATGGTATATCTTGTATAAATTAACATTATCATACATTACAACAAGCAAATGTTTTATCACGCGCCATTACCGTTTATTTTAATTAAAATATTCGCTTTACAAGATACATGGAAAATAACGTAATGATTAAAAACAAAAATTGAAGTTCGGAGCAAAACCGTGTTAATTCAATCGAAACCTCTGGTGCGCTATAGATAATCGGCGATCGAGATGTTTTTGAATTTATTCACGAATGTAAAAACGGTCCGGGTCATTAAACCGGTACGCACGGCGTACATTGTGTCGAATAAATTGGTCGCGGCGTTGTTCGCTTAAATTTTAATGAACGTGCCAGACAATTCGCCGGAATCCTATGTTCCAGCGCGTTATTACCTTCGGAGCTTTGTCCGCAAAAATACAACAACGAAAGCGCGTTAATCCTCGTCGTATCGCCGCTATTATTGGCCCTTTATCATCGTACCCTCGCCACAGGTAATCTTCCACGATATTTTTATGAAAATGAATTTCCAGCCCCTGACTGTCGCGCATTGTTTCTCATATACACTCCCTAAAAAAAGGGCAAATGCATTAACGCGTAGCACACCCCTAATCACTGTGACCTTCAAACACTGAGGACAGCATTGTAACATTACAGGATTGTAACTTAATAGCCTTGAGTCACTTCGAGTAAATGACTTCTTCCTGTATACGAAATGTCTGTTCTGAGACCCATTACGGATTATACATACCGGAAATACTTAGGGTATTGTCCTTGGTAATGTATTTCAAGGTCAAGGTGGATGAAATGGCGAATGTGAATTAGTTTGAGTATTTATCTGTATATTGTGTAATTCCTATATCCACAAATCCCTATGACCCCAAATCTATCCATCTCATAATTCTTACGTTTCCAAATCTTTACGTTCAGAAATCCTTACAACCCCAAAAATCTACATCCCCAATCCCTACGTCCTCGAATCTCTACGTTTAAAAATTCCAACGTTTCCTAATTATTACGTCCCCAAATCCTTACGACCCCAAAATTCCTACATCCCCAAATTCCTACATCCCCAAATCCCTTAGTCCCCATAATCTCTACACTCCAAATACCTACGTCCCCAAATCTCTACATCCCCGAATCTCTACATCTCCAAATACCTATGTCCCCAAATTCCACCATCCCCAAATTCCTACAACCCCAAATTCTTACGTCCACAAATTCCTACGTCCCCAAATCTCTTCATCCCCCAATTGCTACATCCCCAAATTTCTACGTCCCAAAATCTCTTAGTCCCCGTAATCTGTACATCCCCAAATACCTACGTCCCCAAATCCCTACATCCCCAAATCTCTACATCTCCAAATACCTATGTTCCCAAATGCCTCCATCCCCATATCCCTACATCCCCAAATCCCTACGTCCACAAATACCTACATCCCTAATTCATTTATGTATGTGTCTATACACTGTAACAAGGAAAGAGAATCGATATACACGTTTTGCAAGCTCGTGTAACTGCGATTTTGCTCGGTTGAAAAAGTTTGGATGTAAAATGGTGGTTCGTGACATGGCAGCGGGTTTCGTTTTTTGTCGATGATATATGATGCCGAAATTCGCGGAAGAATTTTAAACGGGTCCGAAGGAAGCTGAAAAGCATCAAACGGAATCGAAAATTTGACTGACGACTTCTTGCGAGCCACTTCCTGCCAATGATTAATAGTTTCCCCGGGAACGTTGCGCTGTGACTGGCGAAAAATCAGCTAGTTTTCCGACGCCGATGTTTTGCCACGTAGTTCCTGATCGAATATTAATGCGCACAGACCTTAGAACGCGACCGGATGATGTAAACTTTCCATTGAACATGGATTCCTTTCGTTATTCAAGGATCATTTACTTTTGTCTCGTTAATACCGTGATCCGATCAAACAGTAAAATTCATAAAACTTCTAGGAATTCTGTTGCGAATCGACTGTTATGGCTGCGGGTAACAGTAACTGCAAATTGCTAAAATAAACTACGTGTTTTATTTACTTTATCCTAAGTACAAGTTTTATTTACAATTTTAATTCTGTAGAAATTTCTTACAATTAGGTAATACGGGTTAGGTAACTGTGTTAGGTAATAGTTGGAAGGTTAGATTAGGTTGTAAAACTTAAAAGACTAGGAATCTATAAATCAGAAAATCTGAAAATGTAAAAATGTAAAAATCTAACAATCTAACAACCTAACAATCTAGCAATCTAACAATCTACCAATCTACCAATGTAAAAATTAAAAATTCTAAAAATCTGCAAACCTGAAATTCTAAAATCTGAAAATTGCAAACTGCAACAAAGAGTGAAAGATTTGCAAACGTTATACAACATCGTAAAGTACGTCAATCTTCATCCAAGAATTTAATTTTCGACGTTTTAGAGCAGAAGACTCAATGCTTTTGAGGCCATAACTCGTTCATCTTTTTCTTCATTTGAACTGGTACCGAATCAAATTCCAATAGACGCGGGAAACGAGATCGCAATTATTGGCTGGCGTCGACTTCCGTCTGGGAAAGCTGTCCATGGTCCCAGGACATTTTCCCAGTGGTTATGGCATCGCGTACAGGTCTCGTGGAATCTCGCGATACGATCGTAAAAGGCAATCGCGTAACCATGATCAGACTGAAGCGTACACGCGCTGGTAAAAGCTGTTACGACCGCGAAAGAGACGAATGCACTTGGCGCGGATAAGCTGGGGCCTGGATAACGCCCGTATCGCAGCGACGTAAAATTTCATGGGTCTGCGAAATTTCTGCTGAGAGTGTCGAGCGTTTCGAACGCTCCAACGTTTCTTCCTCCTCTTCTTTTTAACGCCAGCTACGATCAAATCGATGGTTAAATTGTTGAACTTGTTCGAACCGATGACTACTGTTCCGGAGGACTTGTTTGGAATCATTTGATCGATGAATTACACAAATTTAGAAGAGTTTTATACTTCAATGAGAAGAATTACATTGTATTTGTACAGTAGAAATATCTTCGAGTGTAAAGGGTTAAGATATCGAGTATAATTAACCTCATTACAGCACGTGTCAATTAATTACTTTTCTAGTAATCAAGATAAAATTCTCGATAAAAATGCATACCTACAATGTCCAACAGCGAGTATTTATTCGAAGTATATAAATAAAAAGAACTTTAATTAGCAGGGTGAAAACGTAATTAGTAACCAGTGCATAAATAAAATTTAATCAAAAAACGTTCACATGAGAAAAGGAGAACCTACAGGTAATTTTCTCTTCCGCTAAATGTAATTTGCATTGTGCAACGGGAACGGAACAATCGAAGCAACCATGTGAAAATAAATCTCGAATAAAAATTAATTAACTCGAAATGTTAAATCATCGCAACCTTGCAATTAAGCTTGCAGTAATTTCTCGCGACAACTAGTTCTGTGTTCGTATAGGTAATGATGCTAATATGGTAAAAGGAACTATAGCTTCCGGTTGCACGTGTAAAGCTGCAACTTTATGCAGTCGCGAACACGAGCCAGTGTGTGTATACATAGGCTTCGCTACCGCCTTAAGCAACAACCGGAGTTTGTAAGTTGCTAATAAACTAAATAAGGACTTAAGTATGGTGGAAGGAAACGAGGTTCGCGGTTAAACATGACACACGGTGAATTTAAAATCATACCACCACCGCAGGCACGCGGAAACGAGATAACGTCGCATGCTGCGAATACATTCAATTTCTTCGTATTAAACTGGTCGTATCGTTATAACTTTCTGTTAAACTTGTTCTATTATCTTGTAACACATTTTACAGTTTCATTCCACTAACAAGAGCGTTAAGTTTCTGCCTCCGACGTTCCTAGACGCTGATATGCTTACGTGATATCCTTAGGGTTGATGTTTCGGATGACTTATTATTTCTACATACTTATATTTTTATATCTTTAGATTCCTAGATTTATAGACTTCTAAATGACTAAACTTCTACATCTCCAGATTTCTTCATTTCGAAATACCCACCCTCTCAATTCCTACGTCCCCCAATCCATATGTTCCCAAATCTCTACGTTCCCAAACCTCTACATCTCAAAATCATAACATCTCCAAATCCTTATGACCCCAAATTCCTACATCCTTAAGTTCCTACATCCCCAAATACCTACGTCCCCAAATCCCTACGTCCCCAAAATCTCTACATCCCCAAATTCCTACGTCCCCAAATCTCTGCATCTCCAAATCCCTACGTCCCCAAATTGCCACATCTCCAAATCCCTACGACCCCACATCTCTACATCCCCAAATCCCTACGTCCGCAAAATCTCTACATCTCCAAATTGCTACGTCCCCAAATCTCTTATTCTCCAAAATCTCTACGTCCCCAAATCCTTACGTCCCCAAATCCCTACGTCCCCAAATTCCTACGTCCCCAAATCTCTTCGTCTCCAAAATTTCTACGTCCCCAAATCCTTATGTTCACAAATATCTACATCCCTACATTACTATGTTCGTTCGCGACTACTTTAATTAAAGAATATATTCATATTTTTCTTCACATGTGAATCACATATAGCTCCACTTTCGAATCAATTTCAACGTGATCGTACTCATTCGAATGTAAATTTCGACCATACCGGAAATATTCTACGATGGAATTGAACCGAAACTCATAACTCAAAAACTAATTTAAAAGAATCAATGTTTTCGGCGCTCTTTCATAGTGAAATTCAAAGCTTTTCACCGGAGATTTCGATTCCACATTCTACGCAAAGTCGACCCAAGCCGAGATAAACGAATAAAGAGCGAACTTTCCGCACGCGCTAATCATGAATCTTTAAAGCGACGGTAATTTAACGAAATTATTCACTTTCCGGCGGCTAAAAAATCGGAGGAAAAAATGTGGCCTGTTTCGGGGCGAGCATAGCTGATACACGAGGGAAAGAAGAAAAATAGTCATGGGTCCAATGTTTATTTATCTTCCGATTCGCCAATATTTCATAGCACTCGGAAATTAAACGACATTATTTGCATTTGGTGTGTACGTTGCGAGAAAAATCCGAAACGGACAAGAAAGTAAATTGAAATCGACGCTCGAGGTAAAGTGTTTCATCATGCAATATCGTAGAACGCTTGTCGAATGACTTGGCTGCCATTTTGTAATAGTCACAGGATCGCTGTTAATCCCTGGAGGTAGATAGTCATTCACGGACAGACAGGGTAAGCGGATCATGGTAGATTTTAATTAGAGAAACGACCGCTTCTCGATTTCCGCGTCTACTATTCCGAACCTCTCTCGTTTCTTGAATTTACACTGCTAGCCGACAGTTTCATACACGTGCACTGCATTTGTGCTTCAGAATTAAATACAAATGGAGGCCAACGTCCCATCTCGTGTTCCTAGTATTACAGGATTTTTGATATTTATTGACAGATTTGGAAATTTGTCGATTTGGGAGATTGAGAATTTAGAGATTTAGGGATTTAGAGGGTGAGAATTTGGAGAAATAAGGATTTTGAGGTCTAACGATTTGGGAATCGAGGTTGGGATTCTAGGATTCTGGGATCTTCAATGTCGCGATGCTTAACACCATAATGATTGAGAAACGGTAACGGTGTACCATAATGTTTGACAGTGTATGTAAAGATAGCGACATAACGAGCAGAGTACTGTAGTAGTTACACCTGTGTTTCGTAGACCGAGTTCATGTAGAGTATCTGACTTATTCACCTACTACCCTGCGGGCTGAAGCCATCTTCTTCTCACTATACAGTATAGTGTACACGTACATCAACGAAAAGTGCATTCTCAGCACTTAGCCTCGATAGCAGTTAGTTCGCGTCAGAAATTCGCCGAATCGATTTAGCTTTCAAACACTGCATTCCCGCAAGAAACCGTTCCTGAAACGTGTTACGTATGAATAAATTATAAAGGCGAAGTAATATTAAGGAACGACGGTCTTCGCGATCGTAGTATAACGATTCTTTCACATGTTCATTTTTAGATCACATCTTCGGATCTCTACACCTCCACTTCTCTACACATGTAGGTCCTCGAATCTAAACTCCTACATTGCAATATCCCCAGATCCCTACATCTCCAAATGCTCGTCTACATTCCTTAGCCTGACATATCCCTAGATTGTAACATTTCTAAATGCTTACATCCACGTGTCCCTATACTCCAGCTCGGAGGTAAGTAAACATAGTCACGTGTTCCTATATCCTCCCGACATCCTCGTTTAACAAAAGAGGCACGATCAGCGCGAAAGGCATCGTTCGAGCAAACTCAGCTCTCGCCGGTCATCCGTCGCGTTATCGATCAAATTTTTCCGCGATAAGCTGACCCAGTTGTTCGGCGGCCACTCGATCCCGTGTGTTCGCCTCGACCGATTAATTCCCGCGGCGTCGCAGCGTAACTTTCCAAGCGGAAGCATCTTCCGGGCGCAGTTTCCTCAATAGAAAAGCGACTCTTTCATGTTGGCCAGGCCGATGTCGGGCGTATGTACTTTTCCGCGTGCTTCCGGCCAGGAGAAACGGTCGGTGGAGACGGACAACGTAAACGCGCGCGCGCGATTCGGTGAAAAAAGCAAGAAGCAGGTTGAGAAGGGGGCTCGTTGTCGGTGCAAAAGGGGCGGTCGAGTCAAGGGGATGAAAATTTTGAAATAAAACGATAACGAGGCCGGTGCACGGTACGCCGAGCTCTCTGCTGGAAACCGTCTGCTGCTTATTACGTCACGTTGAACGTAGTTACTAATTAGTTACATTCAAAGCGCCGCGGCGCGCACCACCACCGTCGAGAGGGGTCGAACGAATGGCTGGCAGTGATGCTGCCGTTGCTGCCGTTGCTTCTACCACCGAGCTGCCAGAGCTTGATGGAGATGGCGGTGCTGATACCCTGTTCAACCTGCTGCTATTCGACCCGATGGTGGTTAAGGTACGTTCTCGCGTCACGCTAAATCGTGACTTTCACTGACGCCACGGGAAGTGCCGTCACTCTGTCGCAATTGCTGCGAATCAAATGCATTCAGCAACAAAGAAAGTTCTTCGATTCGACGAGCTACATTTTTCCCACTTATTCTACTGTTTTATCGTTTTCGTAGTCTCGGTGCTTCACTGTTTTACTGCTCTATTTTTATGTGGATATTTTGTTATAGGTACTATTCTATGCATCAGACTGCTAGACTACTATTTATGCTGTTCTATTACTTTCATATGCTATTATACTGCTTTATTGTTTTACTGTGATATTGTTTTTTGTATATTTCTATTTTTACCATTTATCTATTCTACTAATTCCACTGCAGTGCTACTATTCCACAATGTCATTGTACTAATACTTTTCAATATATTTATCATATAGATATGTATCTGTCCAAACGGTATTTAAATTTTCGCGTCATTGTCGTTTGACATGTCATCTTGTCGCACGTACTACGATTTTATCAATATTCCTTGTAAATTTCTTTCAATAAATAATTACATAATAGTCCATAACAGTTTAACATAAATTAACATAACATCTTTGTGTAAATTTATCTTTGTCATAAATAAACATAACATATTAATAATTATATTTATATTTAAACGAATATGCATAAATTCACCAGCATCAGGAGCGATAATATTCCGAAGTAAGGTACAAGTGGAATAAGCAGATCTACCGAAACGGAAAAAAACGCCGCAAATACAAAACAAATGTCAAGCGAGTCATAAAAGCTGCGGCAGCGGTTCGTCCGATGCGTGGCGATGTTTCGTCCGTTTCTTGCCACGGTTCCCTTAAATCGCCCTATGAATTCTCATCCTCCTCCCCTAATCTGTTCACCGTTTTGCTCTCTCTTGCTACTTTCATTCGTCCTCGGCTCTCCGGAACGTTTCGGTCGATCGATTTCGTCGTGGATACGAACGCGAGCGAAAGAGACGCTCGAATCGGGCAGGAGGGAAAAAAAAGGCGGGAACGAGAGAGTCAAAGCGTCGCTGGAGCGAGGGCAGAGAAAGAGAAGAAGTTTTAGGGGAAAGAAGAGAGGAGAGACAGAGAGGGCGAGACGGTGGGCAGGTGCGGAGAAGGATGGACAGAGGGTGGAAAAAAAGGAACGCTGCCGCGGAAACGAGATCGCGAAATAAAAGGGTTGCGAGAGCCGGGACTCGGTGGGAATCGGGGGTGGTCGAGAGAGGAAGAGAGAGACTGGAATAGGAGAGGAGAGGTAGAGATAGAAGAGAAGAGACGCAGACGCGTTGTGTCTGGTTTTCAACTACCCGGCTACAGGGGAAAAGAACGCGACTCGGCTCTTCTCTCTCTCTCTTCCTCTTTGTTTTTTCACGTTTTCTTCTCTCTTACTCTCCCCAAGCCGGGAAAACAAATTTCAGTTTTCCATGAGGAAGCTACACACATCGATGCGTTCCAGCATCACCATCAGAGCACTATCGCCATCACCATTACCGTCCTCTCCACCACCATAATCGCAACATACTAAAATATCGAGGAATAGCATGGATAGGTATATACTGTAGTAATTCTTATACATGTATGGAATAATGCATATAGGAATATATGAATACCTAGGAATTTAGATACATCCAAGAATATACAAGTCTAATAATTTAGGAATATACGAATCTGTACTTTCGGATATACAATAAAGTTTTAGGAGGGATGTGGAAAAGTTATAGAGGATGTCTCTAGACATTCCTACACAGAGACGTCCCCAAATTTCCAAGTATCCCTAGACCTTCCCAGATCCACTATAAATAAATTCCTACATATAAGTCGAAATATAAATCAGGTATTCTTCTCAGCTTTCTAACAGCCCATAAAGTATGCACGTGTTTGTACTTGCATTGTAACTATGGTCGAAGTGCATGAATTGTCTTATACGATGGGATAAATGTTCGAATTACCGTTGTCAAGTAGACGTAGAAATATACAGAGTCAGAAGCACCGTTCAAAGGGAGATTAAGGGGATGGTTCTGTATGCACCCTTTGTAAACCCAGTGTGTCGGTCATCGTATACCCGGAGTCTAAAGTTTGCAATGTTTGATCACCAAACTCTCCGCGACCACTTGAATTTTTTTTATTTTCAACGACCGGTTCTATTCTTTCCAACCCCTGTCTTTCATTCAGACCATTGAAAAACGGCTCGCGATCGGTTCAAGTGTATTTCTCCTCCCGTTTATTTTTGTCATGTCCTAAGACAATATTTTAGGAATCAAAATCGAATTAGTTGATTCTCAAGATAGAGAATGATCGATATTTTTTAGAAAGTAGATTATAGTCGAGGTGTTTGGACCATTGTTTTCTCCCGTCATTGATCTTGTAAACCGATACCATGAACTTTGCTATTTTTATGAAAGAGTTGAAGGTATAAAGTTAACGTGTTAGGTAAAAATGTAATTCAAACATCAACTTTATCATCTTATTTGACCTACGAGATGCTAAAAATACTGTTGAAAGTGGGACACGGAAAGTTAGCCTGACAAATCATGTTACCACTGATTCGACGTTTGGACCCTTACCTTTATTTACAGGTAAATCCTTATCAGATCTTTGTGATCCAAAGATTCGTGCAAGAATTTCAAAAACTTATCTCAATGGACGTGATCTAAATATCTTGGAGAAATGTCGACTACACAAATCTTCATCGATATTAATTTAAGTCCACAAGATTATCAAAAGCCACACCAAAAATTTGAAAAATCATTTTGACCTTTGTATGACCTTCTATATAAAATTGAAGATATTTATTGAATTTTTTGTCGAAAATCCTCAAAATTCCCTGGTTTTATTTCCGAATGAATCACTCCAGCTTACATTCAAAGTTGTATTAAAAGTTAGGCTGAAAAATCAATAAGGTACCTAATGATTCCGCGTTTCTGTTTAAATACAGCGATCGTTCGAACAGTGGTTGCACGATAGCGTGAGTCGTAAACGTTGAGCAAATTCGAGAGGCAGAAAAGTAAGAAGGAGGTTCCATTACCGCCCCCTGAACCGCCTAGAAAATATGGGAAACGCGTAGAATCGGAATTATGGAAATACGTACAATCGAAATTCGCGAGGGAGTCATTGCGGTTGTAAAAAAAATTTCGGAAAAAAAGACCACCGACTGCTGCATCGAACGGCAATTTACATGCTGTGCACGATTTCTTGTAAACGTTCAATTGATCACCGCAAAAAAAATTCCATTGACTTCGACTAATAGACAGCAATCAATTCGTTCGTGTTTCTGTTAACGTTTGATTGATTCTGTACATGTTTCGTTTCGTTTAATCTTGTTAGTTGCGGTTAGACACTAGGGAGTTTTTTTTTAGAATTTGGGTATTGGTATTGGGGGTTTGGGGGATTGGGAATTTATAGGTTGGGGATTTAGAAAGTTGGAAATTAGCGAATTTGGAGCTTAGAGATTGGGACAATTTAGAATTTGAGAATTGAGGGATTGCGGGTTTGGAAGGTTGGGAATTTATAGGTTGGGGATTTAGAAAGTTGGAAATTAGCGAATTTGGGGGCTTAGAGATTGGGACAATTTAGAATTTGGGAATTGAGGGATTGCGGGTTTGGAAGGTTGGGAATTTATAGGTTGGGGATTTAGAAAGTTGGAAATTAGCGAATTTGGAGGTTTAGGAATTCGGAAATTTTAGAATTTGAAAATGTGAAAACGTAGAAATAAATTAGGTCATTTAGAAATTTTGAAATTGGAAAAATTAGAAATTGGGGATTTATGAATCTAGAAACCAGTGAATTTAAAGGTTAGGAATTGTAGAAGAAGATAATTGGGGATCTGAAAATTTAAAAAGTGTAAAATTAAGAGATCAGGAAATGGAAAACCTGCAAAAATGCAAAATTGCAAAAACTGGCAAATGTAAGACTTTGCAGATCAGAAAACTTAAAAATTTAGGAACAGCAAAACTTGAATCGCAAATCCGTGCAAACAAGGGTAGCAATCTCTCCATTTCATCGGCAGAACTTTAACCCGATAAAGTTTCAATCTACCAGTAGCTTGTCAAACGATCCACTTCATCTAAAATATTTTTATCTCATCGTCGCATGCACGGTAACAGTTCCATAAGCAGCTTTTCTTTTCTCTTATCTCGCGAACCAGTCGGATCAATCGTCCGTAACGCTCTTAAAGTATCGTCCATAGAAGAAATCATTTGATCCATTGGTTTAGCAAAAGTTCAAAGACATTTCAATTCTGTGATAACTCAAATATGATCAAAATTCATCGTTACTATCTTGATCTCTGTTTTAAGTACATTAGAATTATACAAAAAATATAAATTATATTTATTATAAATTGTAAGAAAAAAATATTTGACTGGAACTACATTTTACACTTTACGAGTGGCAATATAATTAGTGGCCACAGTTATGGTCAAGATACCGGCAAAATTTATGAGAAAATAAAACGTGTAACTCGTCGTACAATGCAGCCGTATATTTCACATTACGTGACTATAAACGTGTTGTGATATTAAATGGCAATATAAAGAGAGTCTGTTATATGTCTGCTCATCCCAGACCGCGGTAACTGTAGCTTCGCAAAGAGATACAGCTGTGTAACGGATTTTCTGATAGTCTCGATGAATTATGGACAACCGACCAACCATTTAATCGCATCTGTCATGCGGCAAACCTAATTATTCTGGGAAGATAATCAATCGTTCGAGCAACGACTACATTCCTATTCGTATTAATCCTTTGATCGCCATAAAGGTACACAAAAAGGCTAATATATCGAAACGAAGCGACACGTTAAACGCATTACTATCATGAAGAGAACATTGTGCTCACTCGATAGATTCTTCGGCAGCTACATATTTCATTGCGAATGTAATTACTTTTGATCAACATGCACGATTAATTACACCGATTAATCGCATCGTTTGATTTCCAACTAAATATGTTTGACACAACAGGAACCGGGTTAATAAATAGAGCACAAGAGGTAATCCAAGTGGAAATTTACAATATCGAATGAAATTTTGCGGAAATTTAAATTCTATGAAAACGTGACGTTTATCAATGAAATATTTGTATTCGTATATTGGATACGCTTAATTCAGTGGAATTCTTTTATACGGCTACTGGCAGGGTGGGAAACAAATATTGCGGAGCTCCCGCCATATTCGTTACTGCTTATTAAATGATTGACGCGATTCGATGGCAATAAATGTACCGTAGAATAAAATTACGTCGCTGATGTGAAACGTGCAGTTTGCGAAAAATGACTGCGCAGTCTTTTGCAACTATTGGATGCGGAGTTTCGATATATGGCCGTAGGGTTGTGAATGTAGCAAGAAGTTTTGGGGGAGACATATTTACTAAATTTAGATGTTCTACGTTTCTTTAGATTTTTATATAATTTTTTTATAGATTTCTACGATTCTATAGATATCTACGTTTATATAGATTTTTATGCTTATATAGATTTATAAGTTTCTATAAATTTCTACATTTTTACAAATTTCTGTTTTCATAGATTTCTACACTTTTATAAATTTGTAAGTTTTCACAGATTTCTACATTTCTGTAAATTTCTGTGTTTCCCTAGATTTCTACATTTCTACATTTATAAACATAACATCCATAAATTTAAATATTTAGAAAGTTCTAAATTCCATAACCTGAAATTTGTAATTCCGAAAGTTTGAAAGACACTAAATTAGTAGTTTACAACCCAGTGTTAAAAATTTGAATATAATTTTAAGGAAAACTATCGAGTAGAACGGAACACACGGAAGAATGTCTTCTTTTGTAAAAGTTGTATGTAATGGCTCATAAAGAGCTTACTTCGACGCGAAATCCTGCCAACTTGGAAAATTCTACCGTTAAGTCCTCCGGATACGACGGCTTTGTAAACTCGAATCACTTTTACCCCATTTCACTCGATCTTCATTGTAATATTGTAATATTACTATGGAAAATGGTTCTTTTACCTCGAAAACCATTTGTTTCTATCTCTGTGGCTGAAATGTAGAAAGTTTTATACAGTAATTTGGAAATTTAGTCATTTTTTTAATAGGACGGCAGGAGATTTGGAATTTTGGCAGTTGGGGAATTGGGGAATGTGGGAATTGGGGAATGTGGGAATTGGGGAATGTGGGAATTGGGGAATGTGGGAATTGGGGAATGTAGGAATTGGGAAATTTGGGAATTAGGAAATTTGGGAATTGGGGAATTTGGAATTGGGGAATTTGGAATTGGGGAATTTGGAATTGGGGAATTTGGAATTGGGGAATTTGGAATTGGGGAATGTGGGAATTGGGGAATGTAGGAATTGGGGAATGTAGGAATTGGGGAATGTGGGAATTGGGGAATGTGGGAATTGGGGAATGTGGGAATTCGGAAATTTGGGAATTGGGGAATTTGGAATTGGGGAATGTGGGAATTGGGGAATGTAGGAATTGGGGAATGTGGGAATTGGGGAATGTGGGAATTGGGGAATGTGGGAATTGGGGAATGTGGGAATTGGGGAATGTGGGAATTGGGGGATTTGGGAATTGGGGAATGTGGGAATTGGGGAATTGGGAATTGGGGAATTTGGAATTGGGAAATTTGGAATTGGGAAATTTGGAATTGGGAAATTTGGAATTTGGCAATTTAGGAATTTGGAAATTAGTATATTCGTAAATTTGCAAACTACAAACTTAATAACTCAAAATTTTCAAATCCACATAACCTCAACTCTCAAAATCTGCAACAAATGGTAATACACTTCCTCCATTCGTTTTAACGCAAAAGCTGTTTCTAAATAAATACAATCCCCGTCCCAAACTTGTTTTACGAAATCCACATAATCGAATGTTCCGTTAATCAAGTTGTTGAATGAAATTGTATCGTTAATCGAATTTCAATTATATCGAAATTCCGTGTCGGTAAATTTCGTCAATTTTCGAGCAACAGAAAAGCAGACAATTGTGATCGCGCCGATTAATAGGTCGAAATTAATACTCGACCACCGTGGTTAACCGAGTGTGCCAGTTAATCTGACGATTGGTTAACCGCCCGACGCAGCTTTATTACGACCCCTGTCTCACTATGAATGGAATATCAATCGCTGGAAAACGAAGGGGGGATTATCCTGACTTACTTTATCCTGATGCTTTGACTCATCGTCGAATAAATCTTTCGACTTGTCAAGCAATTTATTGCTCCTTTCAACTGGCATAAATTTGCATTACAGAGGAACATCTCTCTTTACTTTCGTCATTTTTAACAACAAAATTATGAGATTTAAAATTTATGGATAAAATTCTATAATGTTACATAACAAAATATTCAAAAACTCTTTCGTTAAAAAATTTTTTGGACACGAAAATATTTATTATAAATATTAATTTACGTACTCAAACATTGACTGTCATAATGGAGCAATTGAAAATTGCAGTAGGTAATATTTTCATTTTTACAAATCTCCAAGTAATTAATTCGAGTATTTTCAGTTAAGAAAGTACACAAATTTTTAATAATATAGATCTGCATAGAATTTTAAGAGTCACCCATATGTGTGACAGGACAGTCGAAGCGAATATATAAATCTTTACACACACCTATACACACTAATCCTTCAAACAACATGCTGTTAGCAAACTTGTTTTCGACACAGTATTTTTGTGACAGAAAATAAAAAAGATCAAATATCGGGATATTGTCAATTAAAAAGAAGAACTTTTGGATGGTTCCTCTGCGATAATAGCCTCAAGATTTCATCTTAAAAAAGTAAAATCAATACGCCTGAAGAATTTCATTTACCCTGTTTTGATTGAATTCTCGTACATTTGCGAAGAGTGCTATATTTATGCTAATATTAGGAAATGATCAATTGAATGAGAATATTAACATCATTTGTCGAGACAGACCGCACATAGAGTATATGGCGGAATTATTCAAAATTGCAATTTACCTCATCAAGTTTATATCAACTCTCTAACAAACTTGTCCAAATTTCAACGCAATATTTCCAGGAATTTCTATATTGCCTAACATGGACCAATCGTGCCAATCAGACCGTGCAGATACATTCAATTGAAGCGATCAAATTGCAGGTGAGCGGTGCTAGCCTGCAGCGGTCGATAGGTTAATAATCCTATTAATCAACTTGTAGAAATTGACTTTCGAAAGGAACCATTCTGGTATCCTCAACTGATCCACAGTGAAATATTTGTTGGGTAAAAAAATACGGTCAGTTGTGTACTTTCAGGGTGCTATGCTATTTGGAAATGTGGTTTGGGGACTTGGAATTTGGGAATTTGGGGATTTGGGGATTTGAGGATTTGAGAATTTGGAAATTTGGGGATTTGAGGATTTGAGGATTTGGAGATTTGGAGATTTGAAGATGTGAAGATTTGAAGATTTGGAGATTTGGAGATTTGGGAATTTGGGAATTTCGAGGTTTGGGGATTTGAATATTGGGGGATTTGGAGATTTGGAGATTTGGAGATTTGGGAATTTCGAGGTTTGGGGATTTGAATATTGGGAGATTTGGAGATTTGGAGATTTGGGAATTTCGAGGTTTGGGGATTTGAATATTGGGGGATTTGGAGATTTGGAGATGTGAAGACTTGAAGATTTGGGGATTTCGAGGTTTGGGGATTTGAATATTGGGGGATTTGGAGATTTGGAAATTTGAGATGTGAAGATATGAAGATTTAAAAGTTTGCAAATTTGGAGGTTTCAAGATTTGGAAATCTAAGACTTTGTTGCTTTAGAAATGTAGCAAATCAAGGATCCAGAAATGTAAGTATTTAAAAATTCCAGAATTTGGAATTTGGAGATATGGAAATTTCAAAATTTAGAGATTTAAGTATTTACAAATTAAGAAGTTTGGCAATTTGCCAATTAGGAGCATTGACTTGGAGATTTGAGAATCGTAGTTGAAGATTTGAGTATTTCAGAAAGCATCACCTTCCATGTACTTCAACCAAATTCTCCAAGTGCACCCCTAAACCCAAATTAGTTCACAAAGATGTTGCTTCCAGATCAATACCGAACACTCTTAACCTCTACCAACTTCCAAACTAACCCTTTTAAAAATGTTGACCATACCAAAAGCTAAAAGCTTGACACGTAATGCATCTACGTTCTCCAACATTTCCGGAAGCAGGTCGAGACACCGGATAAAGGAGTTTTGGTGGTCGTGTCGTCGGAACGAGTGACCGGTTTGGAAATAATGCGAGCGTAGGAGTACAGGTCGGTTTGGTTGGTACGCGAATTAACGCTGAGGAAATCGGATTACGTCGTGGCCCACGGCACCGCCTGTCTAGTAACTCTTGCATTAGCCTGCGTTCGAGCAAATTGCGTTTATCCTGGACCGAGCAGGACGATCAGCCTCGAGTGCTCAGCCATGGTAAATTGCTAATTCGCGAGTCGCAGAAACAACGTGGTCGCTGAAATACGCGGGATTTCGGTTGATGGTTGCTGGAACTCTGATCCTTCGATAACCCTGTTCTACTTTCGGTGATAAAACTGATGATAATTGCAACTATTCGCAGTTCTACGAACTCATAGACTCAACATTCTATTGTTAGTCTTTTGGGCACTTTGGTTGTTGTCTCATCCACACGTGGGTCTTAGGGTATTATCATCTTCTAAATAAAATTTAAGCATTTTAACTTAAATTTATGGAACATGAGATGGTACATGCATATTTCATTTAGTGGTTTCAAACTTTCATAAGACAATTATGATGTATTGGTATAGTTACAATATTATTATAACTGGTGAACATATGAACACATGAACATATGAGCATATGAAGATGTAACATATGAAGTCATGAACATATGAGCATATGGAGGCATGAACATATGAAGACATGAACATATGAAGACATGAACATATGAGCATATGGAGGCATGAACATATGAAGACATGAACATATGAGCATATGAAGGCATGAACATATGAGCTTATGAAGATATGACATATGAAGACATGAACATATGAAGACATGAACATATGAACACATGAACATATGAACAGATGAAGACATGAACACATGAATAGTTGAACATTTATAAATGATGCTGAAAATTCAAAGATCTTCAAATGATCTTATTCTTCCAAGACACGCTCCATTTCAACTGGAAATAAGTTCTATCCCGTTTAACGATCTCCAAAGTGTAGAACTTATCGTTGTCCCTCGAATGTGACAGTGATCTTCCATAAGAATGGAATTCTGTGACAATGGATTATTCGGATTCATAAATCATCCGATGTTCAGTGAACGATAAATGGCTGAACGAGGACCGAACACGTTTCAATTCTCTGTCTGCCTATAAAATTTCATCGTCACCGGTGTATAGTACTTTATATGGTCCCCTTGATAGTAATTAAGGTATACGATCGTTCGCTAATATTCAAAATTTTCACCGGTTGTCTCTTGGGAATCCTGCGTTAATGGCCCCTGATTCACGTTGAAACTTCATTGTGACCAGGAATACTTTAAATTTTATTGTCTCAAGAATCTACCGAGCAAATACAATTCCTTTTCATATGCAACGTTATAGAAGTTCAAATTACCAGTAAAATGATTTAATGCTTAAATTTCAATTTATGTTCAACTCCCATTTTGTATATTTATCAAATACCATTATTCTAATATATAAAAATGTTTCATCTACAAAACGACAACAAAGTAACAAATACTTTATGAGCGTATACAAGTTATTTTAAATAATTTGACTCATTCTTGCAAACTTATATAAATCGAAACACGCGGAGACGAATTTCTTCGTGGGTGATCGAAGACGCAATTTCCGAGACAACCCGAGTATACGAATGGGTTTTGAAAAATACGATTACTTTCAAGCGATATTTCATTGAGGATTTGCTGCTTTTCGCAGCGAACAATTTCGATTCGCAGCTGCGTTTTTTCCGCGACGAGATTGTCATTTTTTTGGTAAATCTACAGCTACGGCAGCCAGGTCAACCATAGCTATATTTATCGAACGAATTTGCAAAAATTGAGCGACCCGCTGATACGAATATTCGATGCTTGCTCGCTCTCGCGAAACAACGATATTTCCAAAAACAACTTTTATTTATTCGAATAATGAGAAATATGGACAGGAAACAATTTCGTGATTTATTTTTATCGCAAAAGTAAAGAAAATTGTTACATGTTTGAAAAATATTAAGTTTACAGTGACATTGTTGCAATCATAACACAATGCAATTATAACATAGTTGACACAAGGCATGATATATCGCACTGATTAGCAATTTCTATAATTTTATATTTAAGATTGCTATGCTTTTTATATCTGACATTTCAATGTTCCCTCATTTGAAATGTCTATGTTCTTAATTTTACAAATTCTCTACTTCACATATTTCTAATTCGTTCAATTCCCAATGCAATCCCAAGCCACCCAACGCGGTAATATAACGAGAGTCCGCAAATGTGTTGCAATGCCACCAACTTTACCCCTACAAACTTCAACAACTACAATAAAACGTTACAAACTTTCTGGAATGGAAAATGCATGTCCCATCGAAGAAATTTCATAAATGTTCGTTAGGGACGTATCAAATGTTTCATATTCAATTATTTTCGTTATTCCATTCATTTCCTGCAAACAGAATCATGCATTTTTGGAATTCATACGATGGTAATAAAAAACCTACCATTTTTCCTCTCCCAGTTTCACGCACATTCGTATGCGTGCAACTGTTACGAGTTGTTTCAATAAAATTTGTATTTTCTATTTTTGCAGAGAATTTCTTCCCTTTAATTTTTAATTTCACTTCGCACGAATAAAAACAGAAAAAGCTATCAGCGTTTAGCTGCATTTCGTTTGGTAAATCAATGGCATTTAAAAAGCAAGCGTGTTAGGAAATCGGGCTTCCAGCTTAATGCTATGGAAATCACGAGACGCAGTTTATGGGAGAAGAGAGAAAAAAATTATTTCCGTTCGATCATTCGCCTCGAATCCAGGTTTTTCCGCGATCGAAGCGTTTAATGCTAGTGGTTTTATAATCCCACGTATCTTTAAGATTCTTTCGCTAAATTACTTTTTACTTCCCTCAAAAATTGTGTACCTAAATATATTTTTATTTTTAATACTTTATGTTGTACTATTCAATCATTGCACGTAATTATTAATAGCAGTCAATCATTTGATGAACATACTTTTATATCGTTGAAAAATATTTGTTTAGGTTAGTTTTAACGTTCTTGTGGTTGTAGAGGTTATGGCTGCTTGACTCGAATTGTACATTGAATAGGCTTGTAATAATTTTAGTAATTTTAGTAGAAAATTTGATTATATGAAAGTACCAAAATTGAAAAATGCGACTTCAGAACTTAAGAATTTATCTAATAGAAAAAAGAAAAAAGAATAGTTAAAAGAAACTTCCAATTAAGAAAATTTAGAAATTTAAAATCGAAAGAATTTGCAAAACTGAAGACAAAGTTCTAAAAAATGAAAAATTCAGAGAATCACAAAATGTATATATTGTCTAAGAAAATATAAAAGTTTAACCTAAATTAGTTGATCAGTTCCGACTAGATCCATCGAATGTACCAAGGATGTTTGAAGAACCTTAAAAATGTAGAGATTAGTAAAAGGCAAATAATTAATGAATGTTTTAATCAGAAACCATTTCGCTACATCGGAAGACCCTTAGAACCGAGAATCACAAACACGGGTCAGAAATTGTATCGTTTTTTCTGTATCTTCCATTTGCAATGAATCCTGAACTCGACTCGATGCCTATCCAGGGTATCCATTCGTCCCGGACAATTGACCGGAAGGCAAACGTTTCCAAACAGTCGGGTCCAGTCGACCCGGTTATTCGCGATTCAGTCCGTGTATCCGGTCGCCGAATTATAGCTGAAGAGGGCGAATATGCCGGCACGGAGTACCGCGGAGGAAATAATTTTCGACGAACACGTACGAGCCGAACAAAGATGAAAAGCGAGCCACGAATATGACTGACATCGAGCTATATCCTGGCGATCTGCATGAACGAGAAGTGGCGAAAAAAAAAGGGACAGAGATGAAGAGAGAAAGATAGCGGAGGTATGGATCGACGAAAGAATGGTGGAGGAAGAGAAACGAGGATAGAGAAAGATAGAAGAAGGTGCTTTAGAGAGCCAGAGTCCAATTTTTAATGAAAGCGTGGAAAGAACCATAAGTGCATATAGTGGCCGCATTTGTCCGCTCCTGAAGGGCTCTCCACGCAGAAGAGTCTTGCAGGACTATCATGGCCGGTGAGCTCCGATCCGGTTTATACCCAGGCTATACCAGGCGGGGAAAAAAAGATTCCAATAATTGCTGGTCGAAAAATATCGACAGTAAACTCTCTCGACCCTTTAATTGCACACCGAAGCACAAGGCATATTGGTTTTCCAGTCGTGTTCTCTCTTTCGTACACGTTCACTTACCAGTAGCGTTCTCCGTCCGTTTCGTTCGTTTCACGGTCTTTCACCCTGTTTCAAATGATCCTTGCGAACGGTATCGCTTAGTTTTTACTACGATTAGTACCCTGCGATGCTCACGCCGATGATATTAGACCGGCGATGGGCAGATCCAAGGCTCACGGGCATTAGCCTGCAACGTGAGAATCTGTTCCCCTTTTCATCAACGAGTACCTGTTCACCACTGCTCGAATCTTCGAATTTTTACACTTTTCTTATTTATCGTTTGTATAATGGTTTCTAAGTGTATGTATTTTATCGAGACTATATTAAGTTTTGAAATTTGGCAATTTTTGCAGGGTGGACATTTTTTATTTGCCAATTTACCTAATTTTAATTTGCACATTTTTGTTAGTTCGTGCAATCTTGTGAAGTCTATCTTTACAGACTATTTAAATGTTCAAATTTGTCGCGTTTGAAATTATACAACTTAATTCGCATATTTGCCTAGTTTGAAATTGAAAAATTTTTTAATTTGTACGTCTGTAAGGTTCAAAATTGTAATACATTTAAATTTGCAGATTTGTCAAATTTTAAATTCACAATATTTTAAGTCTGCAGATTTGATGTAGAAAAATTTTGGAACTTCACAAATTTTCACATTGGAACATCTGGACATCTAGAAATTTTACATTAGCAATATATATTCACTCCACAGTTTGACCGACATTTTATTAATTTAAAAGTAACAGCGTATGAATCGAATGAAATTATCGAATACAAAATGAAAAACATTCTATGATGGTTCCGAAACTGAGAATTAACGCGCAACTGTAGAAGCAATTTATTTTTTTTCTTTATCGCATATTGAAAGGCAATATGTTTCGGTTATAAACTAAATGCCCGTTCGTTACTGGTATTTAATGTGCAGATATTTTGCGTGGCAATTTGTTTCGCGATTGTTAATTGAACCAATACATGTGAGTGTTTTATATTGATAGAATCGAGGGTCGTTCATGATTCTTTGATGAAATGTGGAGCAGTTATCATCCAGTTGAAGTACTACCTGCCTCTGTGTTGCATCGAAAGATATTCAAAAATGATATACAATAATTTATAATTATGAAATAACATGGTAGTAGTGTTTGTATATTACACAAATGTTATAGTCAATTTTTCATTTTACAAGATATTTTTTTCTGCACATTCAAAAACATAAAACCACCCGAAAATTAAGCTCACAATTTTAATCATTTAAATAAAGAAAAATCACCGGTTATAAAATTTACTTTCCCGGTGAGCAATTATTTTGAAATAACTTGTATGAAAGGAAGAAGGTATCGAAGACTGACTCATCGACTAAGATAAGTTAAACAAATTGAATGAAATAATGTTTTCATTGCGAAAGATTTAATTAATTTTCATATGCATCACTTCTTACCAACAAAGACATTCTCCTATCGACACGAAAATAACTACATGTATAAGGAATAAATAAACTTATGAATGGTGATTTTCATTCATAACGCAGAATTTCAGAAGTCAGAACTTTCTATTGTTCCTCATAAGGCTTTCATCACAAAAACTACTACAAATTGCAATTTCTGTTTAAATTAAATTTTATTCTGAACTTAAAATCGTACATGAGGTATCATGGTCGTCATTAAATAATATAATAAAGCATCTATTGAACGTCGTGAAGAATTAATGTTTCTCGATAATGGCCGATCTCACTCCTACCCCCGTGGTACACAGAAAAGTTGCTACGTGTGGAGGGTGTGTGCAGGTGTGAAAAATTGAATTTAGCCGAAGCGTTTATCCCAAAGGTCCTTGAAGGTGGTTCTGAAACAGAAAAGATCGATTTTCTTGAATGTACTCTGTCGTGTTGCTTAAAACTCTTGCAAAAAGAGCTGAAATTCATTGGGAACAAGCAAAATTAAACTCTTTACGAACTCTTGTGTAATATTTAAATTTTAATTTGGAAAGATTATTTAGATTATTAAATTTAATTTAGAAAGATTATTTAGATTATTAAATTTAACGTAGAAAGATTATTTAGACCGGGTAATTTAAATATTAGAAATAATGTTTAAGTCGAACATATTTTAAATTGAATTTGCTTCGATTGTTAGGATTGATATTAAATTACGAGCAATTAAATTTGAGGAATTTTGGAAATTTCGAAACTTACGTGCGGCACTGGCAGACTCCACCTTCGCAACGACCTCCAGCTTTGCCCATGCTCAGACAATTTGCAGCACAAGCACTGTCTCCGACGACTCCTCCGAAGGAGAGCAAGTCACAAGTCACTCTTCTGTGTCTGTCAGCACGTTCTTCAACTTCTGGTTCGAAGACTTCATATTCATTTTCTGAAATATCAACAATTTTAAATATTGCAAATGGTGGTTCGTGAATCACTTTAGTTGAACGATTCAGTGAGAATGATATTAAAAGATATTCGTATTTTGTTACGTTAGTTATAAGGGAAGGTTTTGTATTTGTACGATGAACTCTTGCTATATTGCCGGCTGGATGAGATATCGTGTTGGTGGTGAGCATGGCTCACGAAGGTTTGAGAAACTTGGAAATTTGGGGGTTTGCAAGTTTGGACATATGGGAATTTGGGGGTTCGAAAGGGATTTACACATTTGAGAATTTGGAAATTTAGGGGTTTGGAAGTTTAGGGTTTTAGATATTTGAGAATTTGGAAATTGGGTATTAGGAAGTTCAGAGACTTTGAAAATTTAGAAGTTTGGAAGTTTGAGGATTTAGAAATTTGCAAACTTGAACATTTGGAGGTTTGAAAATTTGTGGACTTAATAGTCTAAGAATTTACAAATTTATAGACTTGAAAGTTTGTTGCTCTGAAAGTTTAGAGATCTGGAAATTAAGGGATCTAAGAAATTTGAATAGATATTCAGAAATTAAAAGTTTAAAAATTCAGATTTACATTTAATCCTGCAAAATCGAAGGCTAGAGGTTCCTTTCTCAGATTGCAAACAAAAAATATTGCTTACCAACTGGTGCAGCCATGACGGCGGCAAGAGCCATAAGAACCAGAGCGGCAAGGAAGTAGATCTTGACCATTTTGGCTGAAGTTCTCGAGGAGACTTGTGGAGGAAGTGTCGAAGTTACCTTGGAATGGTCTGTGAAGTGACTGATGATGGATCGTTGTTGAGGCGGTTTATATACAAATCTTCTCCTGCTGACTTTGCGTACGATAACGTCTCGGTGAACCCCCAAGCAAATATGTACACAGTTGCGGCCATAGGACATGATTTTCCGGCTCATAGTAAAATTAAGCGGAACTAGTACCACTTGTATTGTTGAAATTTACAATTAAAGTAATAATATTTGTTTTTCCGTTGAAATTTATTATTAAATTAGTAATACTTATATTTCTATTGCTGAAGTTAGGTCTACGTTAAATATGTGAGATAGACATACGAAAAATATCTTAACGAGATTACTTATGAGAATTGCATAAACCTTAGATGAGTCAGTTATTTATTTTATGGGGAAAATTTACACTTCATTTTTTCATACAGTTTATTATACAAGTATTAACAATTCAATTATTCATATTACATATTTATAATTTCGATATGCACTCTTTTACGTTATTTTATATATAAAATTTGACATATTCGTTACATTATTTTCATTTCAAATATTATGCAGTAATTGTAACTTCAAAAGTGGACATTCTATTTTAGTATTTCAATGTACCATATTTTATAATATATATTATGAAAGCTCTCGAACGTTTTCAATAATCCTTTTTTGGTTCAGATATGTAATTGAAATTATTATAAATTCAGAGAAATGTTTCATTAAACACAATATGATTCCTTTCCGCAAGTTAAATTTTGCATATTTTATTGTACATATGAATATACAATATGTTTTATTGCCCCTTTTACAAACTTTAATTCAATGTTTGAGATTGTACTGGTATCAACTGAAATATTGATAACCTATACTTCAAACGCAAACTCTGACACGATATGTGATACGACACACAATTGAACAAACGCCATGTGCTTCCCCGCGATGTTTACGGTTGGATTTTCCAAACCGCGTTACTTCACGCTGACATTGTTATCTTCGCTATGATTTTTTAATACTCGAATTTATAAGCATTTTTCAATAATGCACATAGATATAATATGGATATTAAGTGAATATTAAGTAATGCATTTAAGCGAAGTTCTTACTCGATACATGTGCAAACTTTTCGTATAACTATACTGATATTTTATCTACTAGAATTTGTCTAATTATCTCATACAGGAAGCTTGACAAAATATAAGTTTCAAACAAGTAAACCATAAAATTCCAATAGTTATAGGTATTGAAAATTATTGGTACTACTTCAGTTTTATTCAATATATTTTACATCATTTATTTTTTAATTACATTCAAACTTAGACAAGATTTTCATGTGTGCCTAAACATAAAATTTAACAACAAATCTGCTGACATTACTTAAAACGAAACATGTGAAGGGATTAGAAAGACTCTTCATTCAGAAACGAATTACACGGTTCAACAAAGACAAGTGTCATTATTTGTGCAGCTGGTACGTATCCAATGGTCTTCTAATCGCACCTGTGTCTAACTACAACTTTTCTATAAAATTCAACTTCAATCAACAGATTCTACAGATATATCTCGATTTTTGAACCACAATGTATTTTACAGCTGGAACGTGCCATTCGTGTTTACCACGTTCGATTCGGACAAGAATGTCACGTAAATCTCTCGTAAGCTGAACACGAATGGCAGTGGGATTCACCGTGGACGCTGTCACAGGTTTTTCCTCGAAGATAACCTATAGGGTTATCATTGTGTCGCTCGACTACAAGATGAACAAGTGTGTGCAGTTCCCGTTCGACAACTACGTATTCCTCGAACTGCATAATTTGTCTGACTAATCATTTTATCGTAATTGACGCACCGGCTGGCGCAGAGTGACAGTTGTATATAGTACCACACGACGTAATTATAACTGTTCTGAGTGCGATCATTTTATTTTCCAATTTAACCTTTGCACTTAGGTGATCGGACATTTATCTCTTTATGAGATGTTGACGCTACTTGTAACTTTCTTCAACTTTCTTTCTTTCTTCCATCTATTTGATTATTAATTGAAACAGAAATTTATAACAAAAGTAAAAGGATCAAATGAAGTTACCTAAATAAATCAAGGTTTCTGTAAAAACGTGTTTGGTATCGTAAAATATCTTACGAATTTTGTGGAACAAGAATAATTATAAAAATGAAGAATTTGAATTTAATACACTTAAACAATCTTAAACAATCTATCTCTAAATTATGTTTCTATCGAGAATATTAATAAAGTTTATGCAGTCTTCACCATCCAACTACGAATTTCAAATAGATACACCATAAATACTGCTTTGTCGCCTAATCGTGTCCGACTGTCTATTTCCGAGCTCCGAAATGCGCCAGCCTGATATTTCAAATAATTCATTCGATCCTTGTAATATTTAGAACTGTCGTACTATTCTCATTCATTAATTAAATTCACCGCAACCGTCGCGTGAAACGCAATTAAGTTTCCAAACACAGCGTGTAACCAAAGTAAATAATGTGCTTTATTCGTTCAATTAACAATTAAATGTATAATGTACGGATGTGTTGTATAAAGCAGGTATTAATTACAAGTAAAAAAAGAGTATAATTTTATAAACTGGCTGTTTTGCCGAACACGTTGATCCTCACGCCAGCGTTGCGGAGACCCTCGGTTAGTCTTCTGCCAAGATCAGCATCCACCTCCGTGAAGTTTTTCACAGCCCTCTCGACGATGAACGTCGACGCATTACGAAGATTTCCTACTATATTGTTCACCATTCTCGTTTTCTCGTCAGCGTTCAAAACATTTCTGTAGAACAAGCCAGCTTGTCCGAAATCATCCTCGTTCACGGGCTCGTAACGGTCCACGTCACCGCTGACGAAGAACTTCGGTGAACGAACAGCGGGACACTCTTGGGGTCCGCTGAAACTGTTGGGGAAGTAATTTGGTGCACCATTTTGGTTGTGTATCGCCATCAGACCATCCCGTTGGTAGTTCATCGCGGAAATTGCCTGAAAAATTGACAAATATTTGGTTTTATCGATGTTCGATTTCACTGTTTGATTTAGGTTGAAATGTTAATTTTCAAATTTTCAAATCATGAAATTCTCAATAATATTAAAGAACATTACCACGCTAGATTCTCGTTATATTGCCTTAATATGAATAGAGAAAGGAGTATTCTCTAACAACAACTGTATTGAATCACGGTAAAAAAAGAGAAGTATAACAGTGTAAAACGGAACCATAGGTTTCGTTACATAACCTGATTCTTATCACCCCCATGCAAACGTTAATAACGATGTTTTAATATTCATGCATCAGATACGGTAAAAGCAAATCCATCGATTTGTAACAATAATTTAAATTACGATTATCGTATGGTACGCGTAATTTATATTATCAGTAATTAATTTTGAATTACGAACCAGCGTTGCGTGTTTAAACTCGTTCGATGTAAACGAGGACGCATATTTTATAAAATATTGTTATCGTTGCTTCGTCCGTTAAATACAAGATGTAAAAGATAAAATTAACTTTTAACATTCTTTTCTCTCGTGCTATTTTGCACTAACAATCGACACTTAAACGATGTCAAAACAGAAAAGTAGAAATGATATTAAATTACCTTGAATGGACAATTGACTGGTAATTGAAGATGATTCGGGCCAAGACGATGTCTATGGGTATCGCCGTAGGCGAATAGTCGACCCTGTAGCATTTTGTCAGGGCTTGGTTCAATACCAGGTACCAGGTGAGCCGGATCGAAGGCTATTTGCTCCACGTCAGTGAAGTAATTTTCAGGATTTCGGTCCAACACCAGCTTACCAACAGGAATCAGCGGGAATTCTGTATGCGGCCAGACCTGTTCCATTCAAAATGAAAATACCTCTTTAATCGTGCTATTGTGTCGCATACTCTTTTGTCGTGTATTTCATTCGAAATTATATTATTCATCGAACTTTAAGCTTCAAATTGATATAATTTATTTATCATTTTACGGTATCCTTCTGCCATCGAATCGGATTTCCGATATTTTAAAGCTGCACAATATTCGACGACTTATTGCTATAGCGGTGCTTTAGCTAGCACTTCTTTAACTAACGGTTCTTTAACTAGTACTTCTTTAACTAGCGGTTCTTTAACTAGCGCTTCCTTAACTAGTATCATTAAATGAAAGAATAATTAAGAATTGCATGGTCGTTTTCATGAAACATCCTTCAAATTTTGAAAAACGTTTTCTATAATTAGATCCATTTTGTATTAAAAACGTTCATAAAATATTTAGGTAGAAATTTTTATCAAATTTTGAATTGGTAATGTACTATAACTTTATAAAATCGTGTCTGGCATTCTATTTTCAAAATCCAATATTTGACACATACAGGATGTCCCACTTCTGATGTCTAAATTATTTTCACTGTAATATACAACTTTAAAAAGACAGTATCTTGGACCAAGTTCGTTGATCGTAAATATACGTTCTAAAATCGTATAACCTTGTTCTTGAGTACCTTTACCAATGAAAATAATTTATACTTTCGACTGAAACACCCTGTATGCGCCAATTTAATACGTGATCTCCACCATTTATAAAACGTGAATCTTTCAATGCAAACGGACAGGCAATTATATTTTTGCATTTTTCTAATATATTTATAATCGAGATTGGACAGCAGGTAGCCACGCGTTGCATATTCAATACTTTGATCGTTGCTCGTACATATCTGCATAAAATTTCAATGCGATTAATCCCACGGTTAGTTACTGTTTGCCGAATGACATGACAGCAGTTTCAAATAAACGTTACCTTGGTCAAGTCGAATGGATTCCATTTGAATGACTTTGCTTGCTCCGCAGTCATAACTTGAATGGAGAACGTCCAGGTTGGATAATTATGAGCAGCGATCGCGTTGTAAAGATCCCTGAGCGAATAATCTGGGTCTGATGCGCTTAATTCTGCTGCTTTGTCCACTGGAATGTTCTTGATTCCTTGGTCGGTCTACAAAAGATATGGACACCTTTAAATTTTCTTTAAAACGTTAATCCACATTTGATACATCATTAAATTCTTTTTAGAAAGTATCGCTAAAAATCTTGTTTGGTTCGTTTCAAGGTTTTAATTATTTTGCTCCATATTTAATATATTGTTAATATTCTCTTCGGATCGATGCGCACGTTTAAACATTTCATCCGTTTGACCCAATTCACGTAATTCTCTGTTAGTACGATCCGCCGTATTTTATACCACTCGCGTATATATTTAAATTGAACATTCATATCCGTTTTAGGAACGTATCTTCCACAGCACAATTTTTATTTTAATACAAAAGTTGAACATGCGAGGAAAATACGTGAATGTGCGTCTAAAATGGTTGAAGTTAACAATGGGCAGTTTATACAATTTTATAACTAAAAACATTTTATATTCCTATAACAGAAATTTTATGTCTGTATTAAAACAACTTTACTTTTCTTAATTTGGATGAACTTACTCTCCAGTAAACTATAACTAATTAATATATTCTTTAATAGGTGTTTCGTAACGCGTTTCTTAATATTAATCCTACTAAAGTTTGAAAATTGGTCTTTCTGCACCCAAATAGAAATAAAAGTTTCCAAACTGCAGTAAGTAATTAACTCAGTCGATGAAAATCAGGGCAAACTATGTTCAACTATATTCCCTTAATGGAGGTAACGATAGCGCGTTATGGTATACAATAGCACGAAACTAGTACCTTATAGTGGAATTTACAGTAAACCATCTCGTTGTTGGCATTCACAAGTTTGAATGTGTGCGAACCATAACCGTTCATGTGGCGATAACCGTCGGGGATACCGCGATCCGAGAACAGGAACATCACCTGGTGCGTCGACTCCGGTCTTAGAGTAATGAAGTCCCAGAACATGTCGGCGTCCTGCGCAAGACAATTCAATTAACACACCGTTTAGAGTGGCGCATGATAATTAGGGAATGGATACACAGCAGAAAGCAGATACCGAACAATTACAAAGCAACGCTTCTAACGATCAAGTAAACGCGCAATTATACGTCTTTCGGTTTGAAAAAGATACGTACATGGCGATACAAAATTTGACATTTTTCAATGCGAATTTTACACTTTTGATTGCTGAAGGTGTACTGATGAGCTTACAAGTATTCGCAGTTCTGATAGTTTCAATTTTTTGAATTTTTACATTCGCAAATTTACTTATGCTCAAAACATTTTCTTGAATCTACAATTACATGTTCAATCTACAGTTTACAACTTATGCATTCATTAAATCTCCAAGTCTGCAGATTTACAAACTCCAAAATTCTCAAATTTTCAACTGACTAAATACAAAAACCTTCACAATGACTAATTTCTATGTTACAATTTTAAATATCCCACTAGTTTCTAAAGCAGCTAAATTTCTACACATTCCACTAGTTTCTAAAGTACCCAAATTTCTAAACGTCCCATTAGTTTCTAAGTACCAAAATTTCTAAACATCCCACCAGTTTCTAAGTTACCCAAATTTCTAAAATGAAACAGTTCTAAAATTTCTAAAATCCAAAGTCCTCAATATCCAAGTCCCTAAACTACCAAATTCTCAAATACTCAAATGTCCAAATTTCCAAATCTTTTACTTTCAATTCTCGAATTCTTACATTGTGACATTCACAAATCCGCAAATCTCTAAATCCCTAAATCCCTAAATCCATACATCCCTATAACCCTACATCTCTAAAGTACTACATCCCTAAAATACTACATTCCCAAATCCCCACACCCCTAAAATACTACATTCCCAAATCCCCACACCCCTAAATCCCTACATCCCCAAATATCTACGTCCCCAAATCTCTACGTTCCCGAGTTCCTACATCCTCAAATTCCTACGTCTCCAAATTCCCACGTTCGCAAATTTCTACATTCCCAAATCCCTACGTCCCCATATCTCTTAGTCTCAAAAATCTCTACGTCCCCAAATCCCTACGTCCCAAAATCTCTTCGTCTCCAAATTTCTACTTCCCCAAATACCTACGTCCCCAAATCCCTATGTCACCAAATCCCTACGTCCTCAAATTGCTACACCCCCCAATTGCTATGTCCCCAAATTCCTTCGTCCCTAAATTGTTACGTCCCCAAATCTCTACATCCCCAAATCCCTGCATCCCTAAATCCCTATATCCCCAAATGTCTACATCCCTAAGTCCACAACTTCTCAATCCCAAGTGCCTCAACCTCGAATCCCTCAATTAAAAATCCCTAGATCCTCCACTATTCGAATTTCCAAAGTCTCCATCTTCCAAATTCCCAATTGTCCAAACTTGAAATCACCGTCGAACCTTCAAATGTGTAACAGGGTTCCTCTTCTGCGTGTGTATGAAGCTAGGGAAGAATAGAGGGTCCTTGATGAAGAAGATAGGCGTGTTGTTGCCGACCAAATCCCAGATACCGTCTTCCGTATAGAATTTAACT
Organism: Megachile lagopoda; assembly: GCA_036983795.1. Lineage (NCBI taxonomy): Eukaryota > Metazoa > Arthropoda > Insecta > Hymenoptera > Megachilidae > Megachile > Megachile lagopoda. Next base: position 12,927,822 of record CM072790.1, on the reverse strand, counting down.
GCGAAACCACGCGGATCCCTGGAAAGAGAAACAAAGAATTATCGAGGGGCGAGCGAATCGGTGCAGGTGTTGTTTGAAATGTGTTTCACGGTGATAAATGCTTTGTCTCGTGTCTCGTATTCCAATATCGCCGGGACTAGTGGGACAACAAATTGTGTCACCGGTTGAAATGCAGCGAAAAACGCGAAAAAAAGAACGCGCAATCGCCGTGACTCATTGGAAATTGTTGTGACAACAATTTCGAAAAAGGAACTTCTCCGGCCAGAAATGGCGGACGATTAATCACAAGGACGGCGTGTTCGTTCGCTTTTCCGTTCGCTTTTTCACGCATTTCCGCGCGGCCAACCCCGCTAATTCGTACGCAAGAAAAACGACCGCTTTCGAACATCGTTTCCGGCACTTCTGCCACTCGTAATTACTGCTAAGTACTGGCTACTTGAGTCACCGCTTCTCACCCATTAGTTTTGTTGTTGCGGAGCTCGGAGGAAACGATTTTACGCGGGAACAAATTTTACGACGTAAAATCGGGAAGAAATTTCACGAAACTTTCGCTGCGAAGATGGAACGAAAGACTCGGAGACGTATCTTTACGACTGTTGTTTGTAAGTTCGCTGCGAGGTTAGAATTCCTATGCAAACATTTGCCTTGCAATTATACACACCGAATAATGGTGATTATAGATACTATCAATAAATTTACGTTACCGTTTTCATTCTTCGATTTTTTTTGTAAAAGGCGAAACAAATAAAACGGAGTCTGAGTGCAAAATTGCGGCGACATAAATGTATCTACGAGCAGGGGTTGTGACTTGGAACGAGTTCTGCTCTCCGTAATTTACAAGTTTATCGGTTACCATTTCGCGTATTGATAAGGATTTGAGAGCGATTCTGAATACACCGCTGTATGGTGGAAACAAAACCGTTCAAAATTGTTTTTGTCACCGCGATCAACTTTTACAATGTTTTCGCTTTATGACGTATACATATTCATGGGAACGGAATCAGGTCACTCCCGAACTTAATAAACTTTTACATATTTCAATTTCCAAAACAATTACATGCATTTCGCGTCGTGGTACTTCGTTTAAATAACATTTGAATTTTTTTTTTTTCGCTCTTGGAAATTGAAGAGGACATTATTAGTAACTGTGCTCGTTTCTAATTTATCAATTAGACAGCTGTCTTTCATTTTGCTTGTTAGACATGTACTGATTTGAAAGAGAATAATAAGTACTCCTATGATATAATGTTGGACATTTATAGTTGAATGTAATTTGAATACTAAGTGAACTTATTTTTTGCAGTTGGTGATTAAGGCTCGATCTGAAGTAAAGTAGTAAAACTGAGGACTTGTAAAGTACTGGTACAGTTATATAATAATATAATTATGTAGGTGCACATGCTGAGTTGTATGAACGTATAGTTGTATGAAGACATGGCTGCATTGTTTCATAGATGCACAGTTGCATAATTGCATATTTGCATAGTTGCGTGAATGCATAGGTGCACATTTACATAGTTACATAGATGCATAGTTGCATAGATACATAGTTTCACAGTTGCATAAATGCATAGACGCACAGTTGCATAGTTGCATAAATACATAGTTTCACAGTTGCATAAATGCGTAGATGTACAACTGGACAGGTGCATAGATGCATAGTTGCATAGTTGTACAATTGAATAATTACATAGTTGTATAGTCGCATACTTGCATAGATGCATAGTTGTACAATGGCATAGTTGTACAGTTGAACAATTACAGAATTGCATAGTCGTATACTTGCATAGTTGCACGCTTGCATAATTGCATAGTTGTGAAGATATAGAGTGACATGATTGTTTAATTGCATAGATGTACAACAAAGTTAATAGATAAGTAGAATAGCAATGTAATAGTATGATGAAATAGTATGTAATATAGTGTAAGAGTGGAATAATAGAAAAATATAGATAGAATTATCGAATCATAAAATAGCAAAATGGCGGAATAATGGCACAGTAAAATAGTAATATGGTAAAATGGTCAAATGATAAAATAGTAAAGTAGTAAAATACTAAAATACTAAAATACTAAAATACTAAAATACTAAAATACTAAAATGTTAAACTAGTAAAATGTTAAATTAGTAAAAATGGTAAAATAGTGAAACCATAAGGTGGTAAAAGGACAGAGTAAACCAATAAAACAGTAAAAATAGTGTAATTGGATTAAATAGAATAGGAAGATCGATCCAAGAAAAAAGTAGAAGTTTGCAATTACCTGACCGTGTCTGCAGAGCCCATTTCGCCACCCACGGTGGAAAATCTCACGGCGATAGGTGTTCTTTTTCCAACATGAGAGAATACGTTGGCCTTGCAGTATCTTGTGATGTCATGGGTAACTTCGAAATAACCGAACGCACCTGCGACCAAGCGACAGAAAAAGGATAATGCTTTGGAGAACGAGCTAGGGTTATAGGATCGTCGGGCATTCCGAACGTTTTATGGATATTTCGATGGTGCATATGTGACTTTTAGGCTTTCCCTCTTTCTCTCCCTACAACTTTCCGGAACCGTTCTGCGCGTTGAACTTACAAATGAAAATCCGTGAAACGAAATCGCGTGCCGAATATCGGATTTTTAAAAACCTGAAACCTGTTAATAATATTACCTCAAGTTACGCTATACGTTACACAAACGAATGAAATACCATGAAAGATATCGGAACATTTTCGAAAAAACAATTATGTTATTATCTCAAATTACTGCATATTGCACGAACGAACGAAAATTTTTATATCAAATAACAGCGTATCGAGTTAAATTATATTTAGAACTTCAATTTTGTCCTCTTTTATTAAACCAACTAACAAAATTAACGTCAAGTATTAATATCTGACAGTCACAATGTTCTAAATGCTAATTGATAGTAATCGCCGATTTATTGCTACAAATCGATATCGCGAACTGTTGCAACGCGACAGAGAAAATCCTGTACATTCGAGGAATCGAAGGAACCAAAGCCCCAATATCGTTCAGGATTTTCTACGAAACGGAAAATCATTGTCGATGTTTGTTCTACGTTTTCTGTATCAGGGTGAACAATCTTCGATACGATAAGAACGTGACGAATCGACATACCAGCTCCTTTCGCGTGTACCACACGTTCTGGAATCCTTTCCCTCGTAAAATGCGACATTTCGTCTAGGTAAACGAAATCTTGAAGCAATATGGGACCATTTGGGCCCACCGTCAAGCTGGCTTTTTTCTCGGCGATGGGTACTCCATTTCCGGTGAGCAGCACTGGGCATTTACCCTGCAAGATTAATAGATAGCATAGATAAACAAAAGCAACGTTTCATATTGTTATACTTTACAAGCACTATTACAATAGTATAAGGTCTAGGGGAATTCTAGGAAATCACAGGGAATTTTAATGGAAATGTAGAGACTAGGGAATCATGGAAATTTAGGGAGAGACTGAGGAATTATAGTGAAAATGTAGGGAGAGACTAGGGAATCATAATGGAAACCTAGAGAGATACTAGGGAATCATAGTAGTAATGTAGGGAGAGACTAAAGAATACTAAAGGAGAAAGAACGTAGGAGAGAACCTAGTAAGTTTTTACATTTTCAAGTCTTCAGAAGATCCAAATTTGTGAATCATCGAAATTTTCAAACTTCCAAATTCCCAAATCTTTATATTATCAAATCTTCAAATATCCAAATTTCTAAATCCCCAAATCCCCAAGTTTCTCAACTTCCAAACCCCCAAATCCCTAGATCTCTAAATTGGCAGATCTCCACATCCTCAAATTCCTAAGTCCCCAAATTTCTAGAGCCCCAAATCTTCACATCTCCAAATTTCTAGAATCCCAAATCTCCACATCCCCCAATTTCTAGAGTCCCAAATTTTCACATCCCAAAATTTCTATAGTCCCAAATCTCCACATCCCAAAATGTCTATAGTCCCAAATCTCCACATCCCCAAATCTCTACATTATCAAATTTTCAAATCCCCAAACTTCTAAATGTCTAAAACCCCAAATCCCTAAATTTCTAAATCTCCAAATTTCTGTAGTCCCAAATCTCCAAATCCCCAAATCTTCAAATTCTCTACCTTTCCAAATCGCCAAATTTCTAAATTCCCCAGTCCCTAAACCCCAAATTCCAAAATTTCCCAACATCGCAAATTCCTAAAATACCCAAAATTCCCTTTCCAACTTTCAGAATTCCCAAATCTCCGAATATCCCTAACGAGCAACTCTAACGACCATAATTTCTTATCACGATTCGTCGCGATAACCATGTGTCGATTTCCAAAAATAGGAAAAGAGAAGTTCCTGAAAATTACGCGATATCTAGGTCCGTTATCACAAAAACCGTACCGCATTTTCGAACTTGTGCAATCGCGTGATTCTTTTTTTTTTATCGCACGTCTAACCATGACATAGTTCGAGATCTAGTTGCGATGTGGCAATTATCATCGTTCATCGCTGAAACTCTCCGAGATATCTAAACGGCAATTTACGGTACATATACCGCGCATAAGTGCGACGCAATTTCTGCAATTCCGCGGACAACTGCACTGCGTCAATTATTCTCGTGTTCAATTATTCGCCCACTCTACATACGATTGTCTACGAAATGAAAAATAAATTAGGCTTAATGTTCTAATCGTTGCACAGATACTTAACAGTTGTGTCAGTATTTTAATTCAGACTTGTATAGTAATTCTAGATAGGCGCTGTGATTACGATTTTTATTTGGGTTTAAATAGCGTAGTTTTCTTGATAAAATTGGAGTTGAACGTCGGGGAGGACTCATGAACGTCACACATGAAATATTTCCCAATAACAGGGAGATATTACGTGTAAGGTAGCTAATGAACATTCTCGGTACCATTACATTAAGTTAATGTGAATGATTAACATTCTTGATTCCAAGATCGGTGTACTCATTTTAAATAACATTCGCGTTAGATTACATGTTCTGGGTCCGACATTATAGCATAAAATAAAATTTTACAAAAGTTTTTTAAAAGCATAAAATAAAATGTTACATATCGTTGTCAGCGAGACGTTTTATTTGTTAAGAATATAGGATTAATTAAGTGGAAATGTTACTGATGTAATTGAACGTATATTGGATGATTTGATGTGGCACTCAGAGGTTGGAGGAATAGAAATCTTATCAAATCAAACAATAGTATTTGTCGCAGGAAAATAGACGGTGAATGGGAAATCCCTATTAATTCATTTGCAAATTCGATAAATGGGAAATTCCTGTTAATTCATGCACAAATTTGATTAATGGTTAATGGATATTAAGAAGGAAATGAGTATAGTCATCCACAGCTGAAGAGGTCTGGGGACGAAAGTTTTTCATGCTAATATTATAATACATTAACCAAACTTTACCTAAACTTATTGGAAATTTATTGTCATAACAATAATTCAATATTAATCTCTTGATTGATACAATCCATTATTATAGTCTTCGTTGGGTCTTTTATTACAATCTAATACAAATCTAATCTAAATCAAATTTAACCCAAATTCAGCACTAACGCGTTTTGTAACAAATCTAAATGCAATCGAAATCTGAACCTTTAATCCAAGAACCCTAATTTAAGTTAACTGGAATGCAAACCCATTTAATATAAATCTAACCTGAATCTAAATACAACTCTAACCCGAATTCACTCCAAATCTAACTCCACACCTAGAATAAATGTCCCCATTGATAATATATGATATATTTATTACATCATTTTCACTTATAACTTGCACATCGATTGCACAAGAAAAGGTGATTCGTTGATACGTATGAATCATGCAATTATTGATCCATCGCTATTTCTCCTATTTTAAAGCGCGAAATAAAAAATGTAATTTCAAATCTTGCACGTAAAATGTTACATAACAATTTTTTCCTGCTCATTAACCTACTTCTCGTAAAAACATTACACGCATAAGTGTTTTCATCTTTCGTTAAATTGCAGTTGAATTACATTTTTCAACTTTTTCGTACTCACATTTCATGTGGAATGCGAACTTTCAATTTGTTCGCGATTGCTCTGCTGTTTACTTTTTTCAGCATTTCGCTGCCACTATCATCGAATAAACTTCGGTTATCAATTACATAAGTGGCGGCAAAAATTGCTTCTTCACAGCGATTAGTTGTTTCATTGTGACATGTGCTTATACACACGTGGGTAGATCACGATATTCAAAGTTCATTTCTCTTTGGTCGAATCCAGCGTATGCAATAGTGCAGCAATAAAAATGCAACTTCCAAAGATCGGCTTCTTACATTACACAAATAACATCTTCTTATACAAAATTAAAAAATGAAAGGCTTCTTACATTACAAAAGTAACATCTTCTTATACAAAATTAAGAAAAAGAAAATAAATTTCATTCACCTCCATCATTAAAATTTCTAAACGAAAAATTTGCCATACTAAAAAAATAATATCCAGAGAAATAAATGTAAAATTTGAAAGAGTAATATTTAACTCTACAGAAAATTTCAAAAACTGAAAGTATTTATTCAAAGTTAAATTTGAACTTTAAATTAGTCAAAAGTTAATTTTCCCGGGACTCCATCAAACTAATAAAATTAGATGTTCCAACAAGCGAACGCAATGACAGAATAGTTTCCTAGAATATTTCCTGAAATCGTATCATTCATTCATAGAAACAGAATTGCGCAAAATCGCTCAGAGTTGCGATTGTACTAATACCGGCGCTAGCGCGTTATAAATACAAATAAAACCAATTGGCAATAAATGATAATTGAAAATACACGGCGCTTCTGACTTACGGATATTTATCTGGTCGTTTAACTTGCAGAAAGAAAATTTACAAGATACACAAGATCGTTACGTAATACGATCAAATACTTCTCATCGTGAAATTATCCATTGCGAAATTACGGATCCGTTTTCAAAGTGATGATGTTTACTTGCAATCATGATTTCCTTGCAACTCGTTTACTCATGGAAATTTACGTTCATTCATTAGCGACCACTTCAAATGCACGCTAATGATGGTACGATCGATCACCAAGTATTTTTAAAATAGGCTAAAGTTATCGATGCGCGTACTATAATTCAGAATTTCGAATTCCCTGAACCAACTCGACGAGTCTTGTACTCGTGATCATTGACATAAGGTCATCTTCTCGTTTCCCATCCCACGATCCATTCCATAATGCTATCTACAAAAAATTCTGATTAATTTCACTATCTACCGTAGCGTATCGTTATCGTCATCAGCGCGAACAGGAAAACAATGTTCGGTACTTAAGCTAACGTAAATATACCACAGCCATTGAAATTTAGACACGTCGAAATCAGATGATATTGAAAATTGGAGATGCAAAGATATAAACATGTGGGAATATAGAAGATAAGGGATATTGAAAATTAGAGATGCAAACGTAGAAACATGTGGGAATATAGACGCATAGGTATATGAGCAATTGGGAGCCTATTGATATAAGAATTTAGAGATGCAAAAATATAGGAATGCAGGGATATAGAAAATTAGAGATGCAAAGGTAGAAACATGTGGGAATATAGAACCTTAACCATATTGATAATTAGAGATGCAAAGGTAGAAACATGTGGGAATATAGACGCATAGGTATATGAGCAATTGGGAGCCTATTGATATAAGAATTTAGAGATGCAAAAATATAGGAATGCAGGGATATAGAAAATTAGAGATGCAAAGGTAGAAACATGTGGGAATATAGAACCTTAACCATATTGACAATTAGAGATGCAAAGGTAGAAACATGTGGGAATATAGAACCTTAACCATATTGACAATTAGAGATGCAAAGGTAGAAACATGTGGGAATATAGACGCATAGGTATATGAGCAATTGGGAGCCTATTGATATAAGAATTTAGAGATGCAAAAATATAGGAATGCAGGGATATAGAAAATTAGAGATGCAAAGGTAGAAACATGTGGGAATATAGAACCCTAACGATATTGATAATTAGAGATGGAAAGGTAGAAACATATTGGAATATAGAAGCCTGGATATATGGGAAATTGGGAGTCTATTGATGTAAGAATTTAGAAATACAAAGGTAAAAACATGTGGGAATATAGAACACGAGTCATATTGAAAATTAGAGATGCAAAGGTAGAGACATATAGGAATATAGAAGCATAGGTATATGAGCAATTGGGAATTTATTGATGTACGAATTTAGGGATACAAAGATATAGAAATACAGAAATATAGAGATCTAGATATGTAGGTGTTTTGGGACGTAGGTATCTTGGGATCTAGCTAACTTCGAATCTAGATATCTTGGGATCTAGATATTTTGGGATCTAGGTATCTCTGGATCTGAGAATCTTTGGATGTAGGTATCTTAGAAGCTAGGTATCTTGACATCTAGATATCTCTGCATCTAGGTGTCTTTGGATGTAGGTATCTTGGAAGCTAGGTATCTTTGGATCTAGGTATCTTTGGATCTAGGTATCTTGAAATCTAGATATCTCTGGATGTAGGTGCCTTTGAATGTAGGTACCTTCGGATCTAGGTAACTTGGGAACTAGATATCATGGAATCTAGGTACCTTAGGATCTAGGTAACTTGGGAACTAGATATCATGGAATCTAGGTATCTAGAGACCTAGGTATCTTTGGATCTAGGTATCTCGGGATCTAGTTTACTTGGGATATAGATATCTTTGGATCTAGGTGTCTTTGGATCTAGATGTCTTTGGATCTAGGTACCTTGAGGTATAGGTATCTAGGTACTTAGATACCCAGGTATCTAAGAATCTAAGTATCTAAGTATCTAGGTATCTAGGTATCTAGGTATCTAGGTATCTAGGTACCTACGTATCTGGGTTTCTAGGTATCTAGGAATCTCCATACCCTGGTATCTAGGTATCTAGGTATCTACCTCGAGATCTAGGTTTCTAGGTATCTAGAAATGAAGAAGGAACAACTGCATATCACAGACGTACATATAACATTTTCATGACAAAATCAATCATTTTATTAGAATTTCGTCGCAACAGCAACTACAGTTGCTTTTTTGTTCGCCAATTCTCTGTTTGCCCTTTGCCTCGTTAAACCGGCGCATTTTTTAAGACATATGTGACAAAAGTCTCGGAATAGAAATAATTACGCCGCGCTTTCAAACCGGCCAGGGCGATAACTCGATGAATAAAACATTGTTCGTCGACTAAACCGGTGTCTTTGATTCCTGTCCTTCTTTTACTCAATAATGTACGAATTACGATTCATATCCAAGGACGTAGAAACACTTTCGCTCCATTTTACTTTAACAATGTTTATCACACAAATAGTACTTGATTTATTGTTCGATAAATTCATTAACTTTCGTAATATTTTCTGCAAGACTCTCGATAGGTGGCAAAACATGATATGGTAATATTTGATGAAGTGCGCTGTATAGCGGTGCTAAATATAGCACGATTTTAAATATAAGAACACGTCGTTCACAACGGCGTATAACAGTTCTTGGTATTCTATTATTGTTTAAACGGTTTCGCATTTAATGACAAATAATTTAAAATACTTATAACATCGTGGAAATGTACTACAGTACATACAATCGTAACTATGTGTACCAATTATTGATTATTTCATTACAAACACCTGTATTTGCATGTAGTAATCAATAGTAAGTGGACATTGTAGTGACAATGAAGTACAGTCAATGAAAAATGTACACGTACACCTTTTCAAACAGATTAACATTTTTTTAATCGCACAAACTTGAACTTTGTTGAGTCATTTGTTACAACTATCTTATCCGAGCTTGTAATGAAAATTCAGAAAAATTTGTTTAGTAAATTTAGAAAAATTTAGAAATTTATTCGAAAAGATGTACGAATACTTTCTGCGCCGACTGTTGGAAGTAGATTACTTTCCATATATTGTACTCCGTTGAAAAACAAAAAAATAACCCCTGAACCGGTTACTACACTTTCATGAACCGCACTATCATTATCGCGAGCCTCTTTCGCTAACGTTATGAAACCTAAACGCGCAACATTAATTTATCTATCGTAAATACTAATCAATTTCCCGTTATACGATTTACATTTTCAGAAAAACAACATCCATCATCAGTATTCGAATTCGAAGACAAACATCGCGTCCGATCTGTCATATCGATAAACGCCTATTGTACCGATCGACCGGTCGATCTATATCGATAGAATTTTTCGTTTGAACGCGTCTCTAAACATCTCCGATATGAAACAACACGAAGCAATAAATATATACTGTACGCAAGTGATATCGATAAAAAGATGCAACGGATGTTGATAACACATACCCTTGCGTTTTTCTTGTAATTTGTCAGCTGTTGAGCAGCGGGTTCTCTCTTCATTTCGGACATGTCGTCTTCGGTAGTGGAGTCTCGTTTGCAGCAGTACCTTTTAAGCGACAGTCGATGGAAAGCCAGTGTGAGATTAAGTTTTCTGGTGAGGAGCGCACGTGACTGCGGACCGGGTTCTGAATAGCAACTGGTCAGTTGCAATAACAACGGACTTTTATCATGTCGATTGACCGATGAGTGAAAAACACGCAACGGAGCGGCGTTACGTATCGGTGCTCGGCCCCACGCGACCGCACGGACTACTTGAATAAGGCCCGAACACCGCTTCGGCATTCTTCGGCGACGATCGTTTCCCGCCTTCGAGTTGAATCTGTGTGTATCTGACCGCTCGAACACAATCACAGGTCTCTTTCCTTTTGCAACGGGCATTAGGAAAGCAGGAAACTGAAAAAAGATCGAGAACTTTGCAGATATGGAATCGGCAAAGTGTTCTGGACAAAGAACACTAGTCATATGCGCAGCGGAAAGATAATTGGCTTTGTTTTGGCCGTTGTTTCGAACGGGTTCGCTATTAGGGGTGGCGATTCAGAGAATGCTCGGCAGTCGTACGCTTACGCAGGGGAAACAGTCTGACAATTTTCAAAATTACGTTTGGAGTATGGGAATTTTAGATTTTGGGGTTTAGGAATTTGGAATTTGGGGATATAGGGATTTGGAATTTGAGAATTTTGGGATATAGGGATTTGGGATTTGAGAATTTGGGGATATAGGTATTTGGCAGTTTAGGAATTTGGGAATTTGGGAGTTTGGGGATTTAGGAATTTGGGAATTTGAGAATTTGGGGGTTTAGGAATTTGGAATTTGAGAATTTGGGGATATAGTGATTTGGAATTTGAGAATTTGGGGTATAGGGATTAGGAATTTGAGAATTTAGGGATATAGGGATTTGGCAGATTAGGAATTTGACAACTTGAGAGTTTGGGGATTTAGGAATGTGGAAATTTGAGAATTTGGAATTTGAGAATTTGGGGTATAGGGATTTGGAATTTGAGAATTTGGGGATATAGGGATTTGGAATTTGAGAATTTTGGGATATAGGGATTTGGCAGATTAGGAATTTGACGACTTGAGAGTTTGGGGATTTAGGAATTTGGAAATTTGAGAATTTGGGGGTTTAGGAATTTGGAATTTGAGAATTTTGGGATATAGGGATTTGGAATTTGAGAATTTGGGGTATAGGAATTAGGAATTTGAGAGTTTGAGGATGTAGAAATTTGGAAATTTAGGAGTTTGGGAGTTTAGAAGTTTAGGTATTTAGATATATGGAAATTTGAGAAATTGGGGGTTTTAGGTATTTAGAAATTTTAGAATTAAGGAATAACCACTTGGAAATTTGAGAATTTGGGAATTTAAGGGTATTAAAATTTTGGAATTTCAGAATTTTTGGTTTAGGGGTTTAAGGATTGAATATGGGATTTGAGAATTGAAGAGTTGACAGTAAATTTTGAAATTGTGGAATTTTCAAACTGAAAACTTTGAACATGCAAAATTTAGAAACGAACAAATTTTAAATTGGAATATTTGGAGAACTGAAAATGTTGAAATGCGTAGTATACTTTTAAGTATGTTTGCGATTTGTGTATCAATTTCTACTTTTAATAAGCCAATTAAGTCCTCTGTCATTATCATAGCAATGCTTGTATCAATGTTTTTCAAAGAAACGTCATATAAGCAGAAAATGACATTATCTGACATTAGAGACATCATTCAATGTGATAACCTGCAGTTTTGAAATTCTTCTTAGGAAAGCAAACAGGTATGCAATTTTTGTAGTGGATCTGAGATTTCAAATATAAATAACTCTTATCATATCGTACAATGTTTTTTAACAATTCAGTAGTAGATTAAATACCTCTTCAATCTAATAAAAATAAATATTTTCAGTGCATCACAAGACTCGCTATAAAGTACTTTGACATTTTGGAATTAAAAGAAAGGAATAAAACAGTGGAACTAGATGAAATCCTTAATTTTGCAGTAGCAAATGGATTTTTGAGTTGAGTGATAATGTACCATGACGAAATGGTTTCGTCTTAGGTGAAGAAATCCAGAATTACTGCAATTTTGATGTTACCTAAAGTTCGATGGAAAAACTAACAGAACGTCGTTACGTAAAGCAGGTGAAAATATCAGTTGCGATAGAAAAAAAACTAAAACCCGTATTCTGCAAGTTAGATTCAACCAGATTTCTTTATACACTTCATGCACAGAGTTCACGAGTGTAAAAAAAAATTGATAAGATGTACGAATTCAATTACCGAATAATTACCTAGCGTGCAGCCAAACGGCATAATTGCTCTTGTTAACACGCTATGCAAGATGACTAAGCCTTAATAGCGCAATGTCTATCGAACTCCTTTACTTTGATTTTTATTTTTGTTCAAATTGCTTGCGTTTCTATACTTCGGAAATACTTTCCTCCTTCTGTACCTTCTATGCATTTAAATTCGGTACTTTTGAAAATTTCTTAGGTTACAAAGTTCTTTAGATCAACGAATTTGTGAATTCCCAAATCTTGAGAGAATCGAGTTATAGGTTCGAATTTCTAGATTTTTAAATTCTTCAATTTTCAAGTCCCTAATTCACAGATTTTCAGATTTCCAAATATCTGAGTCCCCAAATCTTTTAATTTCCAAATACCCGAATTTAGGAATTCTCAAGTTTCCAAATTTCTCAATTCCCAAATTTCCCAATTTCCCAATTCTAAATTTCCCAATTCCAAATTTCCCAATTCCAAATTTCCCAGTTCCCAAATTCCACAGTTCTCAAATTCCCCAATTCCCAAATTCCCCAATTCCCACATTCCTCAATTCCCACATTCCCCAATTCCCACATTCCCCAATTCCCACATTCCCCAATTCCCACATTCCCCAATTCCTATATTCCCCAATTCCCACATTCCCCAATTCCCACATTCCCCAATTCCTATATTCCCCAATTCCCACATTCCCCAATTTCCAAATTCCCCAATTCACAAATTCCCCAATTCCCAAATTCCCCAATTCCCAAATTCCCCAATTCCCAAATTCCCCAATTCCAAATTACCCAATTCCCAAATTCCCCAATTTCGAAATTCCCCAATTCCCAAATTCCCCAATTCCAAATTCCCCCATTCCAAATTCCCCAATTCCAAATTCCCCAATTTCCAAATTCCCCAATTCCAAATTTCCCAGTTCCCAAATTCCCCAATTTCTAAATTCCCCAATTCCAAATTTCCCACTACCCAAATTCCCCAATTTCCCAATTCCAAAATCCCCAATTCCTAATTCCCCGATTCCCAATTTCCAAATTTCTAAATTTTCAAATCCCCAAACCACCAAATTACCAAATCCTCAAATACCAAAATCATCACGATCAATGTTCAAATTCCCACTTTCCTCCAAATCAAAATTCATCGACATCAATAATCTGAGTGTCACAAAGGTTAATGGTCTGAGTAATTCGACACATACATGTTAATCGTCCACTTTTTATTTCAGAGATATACGCAACTTTTATTTTAAATGGTGAAATGATTTTGATAATGGAGTAATTGCAATTTTTGTTATAATGAGTAATATATTTTCAATTTCTGGTGATAATAGTGTATTATGAAATGTAATATTCGTGAAATCCTGTGCTAACGGAAGTTGCATAAAATTAAAATGAATGAGTCACGCGAATGCAAACTACTTGAAAGGAAACAAAGAAACGATTTGTTACTAATAAGAAATCGAGCCTTGGCTTCGAACAGAGACCAACCGTAAAGAATATTCAACTATTTTTTGTTTCACGTAGCCGAATTAAAACTTTTTATGGATCTAAAACTTAACTTTAGTAACAAGATCGTACAAAATGAAAATATGAAAAGTGTATAAAATTTTTAATTGATATTGGTTCGAAGCTGATATAAAAAAGCTACATGTTATGATTGGGAATTATAACATGTGTAATTAAGGGTGAATTACAATGAATGATCTATCGATATCAAAACCGCATCGATGATTGAATTAATTTAATTAAATATCAATTTATTGTTAACATTCGTTATTGAAAGTCGTATCAGACTAATTAGTACGAACGGAATCATCGCTAGTATTTGTGAGGCCCGGGACGAAAATTGACATTACTTTCGTAGCAGCGTTAAATCAGTGATAGACATCAACGAGTACAATAAATTCTCGTTATACGGACGGGGCTGAAGCTGTTGGTAATGTAGAACGTGATTTTGGCATGTAGTGATTCAAAGTTTACAAATTTGGCAATTTAAAAATCCCTGCGTTTCAGAATTTGAAAATTTCTAAACTTATAAACTTGTAAATGTTACCTTCTGAATTTACTCAGGACGAATACTTCATTTACCCGGCGCTTATGTCATTAAACAACTCGAATTATTTAAAAGAGTTGATCAGAGAGTTGAAATAAAAATTTCATCGTATATTTATTGACATCGAGTACCAAATTTATTGATATTGGAATTGATTAATTTATTTAAGTATATGGAAAGATCTAATAAATTATTTTTCATAGATTTGATTATACTGACAGGATTATGTCATCAGAAATAGTGTTACGTATGATATAACAGCATTTACATGAGCGTAACACGTTATTTATAGACAATTCTCTCCACGTACCTGTAATCCAAATATCTGGATCTAGATTTCATTTTCTGTGAAGCAATTATAAACACACTATCTACTTTTCATAACCGTTACAGTACGATAAAAATTCACGAGATCATTAGTGCACTTCACATACATACAGTTTCAAGTTGTTCATAATATATACATATAGATTAGCCGATACCAACTTTAATATCGTAATTTTCAAATCTAGGAATAAAAATATTTGCAAGTTTTTCACATTAGGAATTTAGAAATTTTTGTTTTCAACTTTGGGAACCTAAAAATTTATAAATTCTCAAATTGAAGAGTTTAGAAATTTTCAAGTTTTGAAATTGGGAAACTTGAAGCTCGCTAGCTTGACCGCACGCTATATTACCACACATTATATCGCTAATGTGACTAAGTACATGTTACAAGAACCACCCTAATCGAGTTCAGAACTTCGATAATTATCGTTAAGAAGTATAGAAAGTAAATAGAGTGATCCTGTTTCGCAAGTTTCTTTATTAACGCCATTGCAGCTTCATCTGAGCCAGGTACAGTTCCGAGCTCGACACCAAAAGCGAGCCCGCACACAATAAATGTGCAGCTCTTATACATCGTACATACGTACACATCCTGAATTTCACCGTTCGTTACTTAACATAGAAATTTACAGAAATCACGCAAGCCCGAATGACAGCGACTTTTATTCAATGTGCTCGATTGCAGAAGATTGTTGCTATTGTTGTTGCTCTAGATTTGTCGGGTCGCTATATATCGGCCTAAAAACGCGCGATGCGAAACCATTCTTGCTAGAGATCGTACAAAGTGTACAAGAAGTCGTACCTCATCTTTGGTAAATATTAATGGGAAGAGATTGTTGGCGGTAAAAATAAAGTTCACAGTGATCGACGATAGATTGAACGTACTTCGTGTGTGTTTGTATGTGCCATGATCAGAATCTTTTCTACTTCGTCGACGGAAACATAAGTTAAAAATCTACGCAACGAGCTATAAACATCTTACGGTTATGTACATAAGTTCAATGATCTATAACAATGATGGCCAAATGTCTGTAAAGTGCTCACGGGCACAACAGTGACGAGCTGTTGGATATTACATAATTAAAAAATTTTTTTAATTTGAAAACTTAAAATTCTGAAATTTAGGGGTTGAAGAATTGGGAACATTAGAAACTTGAGGGTTCTGAAAACTCAGAAATTTGTACATTTGAAAATTTGAGAATTCAGAAGTTTTAGAAATTTAGGAGCTAATCAGTGCCCGTGAGTACACGTTACTTGCCCATTTGTACCCACACCCTCTTGAACACATTTGTCCATCACTGTTCTACAACATGATTCTGGATAAAGCAGATGCGATAAAACCGCACGCCAAAGACATAGCAGAACATATAAAATAATATATTACACTCCGTATATATATATATATATATATATATGTATATATATGTATACACTTAATTTTTGTTACGCGAATCAAATCACTTATATTTGTAAAACATAAATATATTCTCTAAACAAACAATGTACAATAAATTATTCCTAATCACTACCCGACTTGGTTGCACCCTGCAAATGAACATGTACAAAAGTTCCTGTATCACTGACGGTAATCTTGATCTTACTGCAA
This sequence comes from Megachile lagopoda, assembly GCA_036983795.1. Taxonomy (NCBI): domain Eukaryota; kingdom Metazoa; phylum Arthropoda; class Insecta; order Hymenoptera; family Megachilidae; genus Megachile; species Megachile lagopoda. Next base: position 12,911,192 of record CM072790.1, on the reverse strand, counting down.
CTAGGTAGCAAATGTCACGGCAGCATCGAAAACTCATTGTCTCGCATCTGCATCGATTATCACAATGATTGGCGGAAATACAACACTATTTTCTTGAGTGTTGCTTGATCAACTCCAGGACGTTTAAGAGTCAACAGTGACAGTACGAATTCAAGTGATATTGGAGACCTCATATGAGAAACTGCGAACAAGAATTGGCAATCTTTGTCTCTCATGCATTGTTTTGTAGAGGAGCGACAGATACAGCAACCATGTTGACACAAATGTTCAATTTTGAGGTACCTGTGTATGTTACCTTATCTGTTGTCCTTGTCTACCCCTACAGAATAATACAGAAGAAACAAAACTCATCGACCGTTGTCCCGAATTTCTGACTTGTTCTGCCACTCTTGTTGACCCTCAAATAAAAAGCTGTTTCGCGTACGAAATTACGGTACCTAACATCAAAACGAATTTTCTCGTTTTTCGAGTCATTGGACGCGCGAAGACATGCATAATCTTCAAAGAAAATTAATACGTTAGCATAGAGTACCTTGAAGAACCGTTTTAGAAGTTTCAAGCTAAGATTATAAGCATCGAGTTAAGAGATTCTAGTTACGTCTTTTGGTTAAAAAAAATTCCCCAATGAGCACCGAGCACCTAACACATTAGTTACATTTGGCAAAATGTTTTGACCGATCCACAAAGAAATACCAAAAACGATCCGTAAAATGGTTAAAAGTCATTACAACGTTTCCTCCGTCGCTGTTACATGATTCGTAGAATCGTTAGCGTACCGCGCTACAATTTTTATTATACGTATAATTAAATAGATAAGAGCATTCGTTTGACCAGAGGCTAAGAATTGGTGATTTTATCGGTGCCTCGACAACACTGAATGGAAAGCACGCTAAACCTCTGGTTCACGTGTAGGGAAAATTTAAGCTGGACCATACACCGGGATCAGCGCGTTTCCAAAATGTCTGGGCTAGTCATTCATTGGCGCTGGTAAAGGACATTGCACCTGCCACACGATCAAATGACTTTGTTCTCCGTGCTCTTCGGCGTTCGCTGACACAGCACTGTTAGAATGTTCCATACTTTCTTCTGTATCTTCGCCATCACCTGAGAAAACAGCAATCAGCTATGCAGCACAAATTTCCTGAACGATGATTCATGATACGAATAAATAAGAAAGTGCGACTGTCAATCGTTCTTTGTACATTCGGGTACACCATAGGCTTCCTTAAGAACTGTCACGCCTGCACTTATTTTTAACTGAAGGAAGCGTACATTGCACCCAAGTGTACAATAAAATGCATGTCAGCTGGAAATGCCCGACCCCCAGAGGAACGAAAGAAGCGGAACAATTATATCGTATGTAGTTGAGCTTGAGAAACAAAAGTGCAAAACAGTTCTTGTATTAATAGAAATTATGAAAATGATTTTGTGCTGTACAGAAGCAAATAGTCTCGCATCGAATTTCACGAACGTTCAGCTTGATAATTAATGAATTTAATGAGAATATTTGAATGTATACGTGGATGTATACAATATGGCATTTTCGACAGAAAAATTTTGTAATGTCGAGGTTAGGAACATGTCTAACTACTTGCGAATTTGTTAGTTCAGAATTTCATTACACCGTGCGCAGAGTATAGTCTCAGTAGTTAGTATAAGTAATTTCATAAACCAATAACATAAACTGATTCACGAAAACGTACAAACAGTTGTATGCAAAAAAACATAAAGACCCATCGACCTCTTTTCATTTCTCTCTGGGGGCATACCTGACCAACTGCCATACAATCAGATGAGTGGCCACGTCACTCTCGTCTTCTGCCTCATCTGCTGGAAGTGTTTCAATCAGGTAAAGCTATATTTGATAGTGGTTTAATTTTTATTAATAGTATATGTCAAGCATGATCACATAGAGATCTCATGAACCGCATTTACTTAACATCATTATTTTTTCACCCCATTCAATCATAAAGGAACGGCTACTTAAAAATGTGATACGAAAGATTATTTGATAATGCGATCAATGTACCTGTTTACAGAGACACACTTGATCATACTTGATATATATGTATGTTAGGAAGTTTAATGATACACAATATTATCGATACCATGATATTAGGAATGTTAAATATGTAAATGATTAACTGTCTGCTGCAAAGGAATTCATAAATATAATTACTTACCAACTCTAAAATCTATATACCCTTCGCCTCCAGATAGAACAAGCATGGCTGGTTGGGAAGAATCGGATACCGCACTTTGGCCACCATGACCTATAACAATCGTTTAAAAAAAATTATACGTATTACGGAAATAAATAAAATGATATAAATGGACGTACCAGGCACTGCAACGAACATCTTCACCGCATCTCTATGTCCATGAAAACTAAGTTGAGCATGAGCCATGCTACAGTAAGGTATAAAACTTCCGAGTGTAACACCACGATCTGATGCAAATATTCTAACACCAACTCCTGGTGCTTCAGTTTTCCCGCTTGTTGCTTGAACTCTGGACACTGCCATTGAATTTCCAGCACCTGAAATACATACGTATTTCATGTATGAACAAATGTTTATTATGTTAGATAAAATATTTTGTTATCTAACGCTAAATTACCTTCAGCCAGAGGAACTGAAATTATTACTCCGTTTCCTGTTCCAATCCATAACCTATTCGATGAAATGAGTAAGGCGGTAATTCTTACGAAAGAAAAACCAAGTTTCCCAGTCCCGAGCATTTTGCTAACGTAAGGCTCAATATCGACGTCTTGAAGATGTTGGTAAGTATGAGCATGGTACAGTCTAAGCGTTGAGTCTAATCTAATACTGACCCATACTCCTTCGCCTAACCAAGCTAATTGCCTCACTTGTGATTCTCGACGTGGATGGGCATCTACGGTACACTAAAAGTTTATTTTACATGTAAAATTTTCTATTAAAAAGAAATAACTGTAAACAAATATACGTACCTCGACCGTCATTAAAACTGGATCTATTACATGAATTTTATTTCTATATCCGCACCATACAGTTCTACCGCTAACAGCAGTCATGCACCGGATTGAATGTTGTGGACTACCCAAGGTAATTACGTGGTATTGAGATAAATCCCATTGTCCGTCTGCACCTCTTCGAAATAATGCAACAGTTCCATCGGCGAGAGCGACAAGAACTCGTCCTTGTACGTGTCTAAAATAAAAAACCAACGTTTATGTTGCATATTAAGTTACCGTCCAGTTAATTTACAGCGGAGTCTTGCTATATGGTTTCGAAAATTACAAAGTTAGAGCTATACCACTGGCTCATTTCTGCAGACCATTGCAGAGCCATAAAACGAGACTACACTGTAAATTTCAATTAAAGTGGTGTGTAATTAAAAGTACATACACGATCGCCAGTGCAGCATCTTTCAATTTAACCGAATGCAAGCAAACTGACCACTTAGCAACAGCGGAATGAACAAATACCGCACCATTCTGAGCTCCAAGCCACATTGTCGGTTGTATCGAAGACATCTTTTCTATAGGTGTACCTTCTTCAATTGCTTCAGGTTGTTTTTCTTCGGTCGTATCTTCTTTTTCATTCAATCGTGACGGTGGTGCTTCTACATTAACTTTTACGAAGTGTACTTTTCCTAAATTCATGGTCTCACTATCTACACTTTCTAAACTTTGTGGCTCGGTAGTAACGTTCTGATTAGTATCCTCCGACTTCTCGGTATTTTCGTTGTTCTGCTCCTCTGATATACTGTCGGATTCAGTTTTACTCTTTTCCGATTGGGTTTCTTGCTTATTCTTCTGATTGTTCTGATCGACCGTTACCGTCTCTTCATGACCCTCATTGTCATTCACTCCGTTAGCAGTTCGGGCCGGTTCTTCATTCACTGCTTGAACATAATCACTTTCTTTGGCTCCAGGTACACTTGCGATGCAAAGTAAATGTCCTTGACAAACGTTAAAGACTTCCAAAATATCGGCTGGATTATTAGCATCTATCACAGTAACTTTCGACATCTTCTGAGTTGAAGTGCAGATCCAAACCAATGAGCTAAGTTGTTGTTCTAATTGTTCCGCTTCTACCCTCTGATTTTCATTTTCCTGAATCTCCTTATCCAAATGCTCAATAGCATCTTCGGCATCAGCTTTTGAATTGGTACTTACTTCTTGAGCTTCAGCTGCGTAGAACACGCTACCACCAATCATACAACCACCGTCTCTTGTTTTACCACCGCTTAAATTTACACCAGCGCCACACCATATCTGCATAAAAAAAATGGAATTGTAGCAATCTATGTATAAAAATCTGTATACATGTACAGTGGAGTATTACAGTGGCGTCTTAAAGACAAATTACATGTACCTTCATGCCAGGTTCTGACTCCTGTAAAGGCCTACAGTAGACTGGCACGGGAACGGGCTGTCTAACAGGAGCACTTGGTTTGCCTGGTAAACTCCAACCGTAAGCTTGTAATCTGCCATCTTCTTTTCTAACATGCGCCCGAACTTGACGATATTGTTCTCTACGTTCATTTGCTCGTCTCGCAACAAGTTTTTCAGAAGATCTGTAAAAATGTATAAAACGCAAATTATTGCATACTTTAAAAAGCACACGCCATGAGACTAGATGTTTTTTTAGTAATAAAAGTTAGTAGATTTACTGAATACTGTTGCCTGTTCAACCGTATATTCCTACGAAGATTTTCTTGACCACTGGACACACTTTGTCTTGAATTCAAACGAAGACTTAATCTGACTGTTCTCTTTCGGTCATATCTAACTGTCGGCTTCGTTATTACTCGCACAACGAATTTTACATCCACGTTTAAAAGCGAAATGTTAGACATACAGCAGAACAGAATTACCTGCTGACCAATAAGCACCCCACCGAAAACCAGAAAAACCAGGTATTTCTTGACAACGCCATGAAGAAGAGGCAAGGATGAACCCGAACGAAAAATTAAAGCGTAGAGCAAGAGTGAAATAAAAGCCAAGATTATAACATAGTCAAAACGTCATTTATTTACTGATCAGTAGTGATCATATTTGGTGTTTTTTTCTTCAAAAATGTACAAACGTTCATTTACAAAACTATTGCTTTTCAAGCATGACTTTAAAACGTAACAGAATAATTTACTTTGTTGAATTAATTCAAACGTGTAAATCATTATCGTAAATAGTAAATTGATTTATATCACAAATATATATGCAATGATTCAGTTCAATACAGTCATTTACAGCTTTATTTATATATATATATATATATATATATAAGAAATAAGAATAAAGACAGATATATTAGTAAAAGAAAAATTGTCAAAAAAGTAATCTTTTATTTGTGTGCAATAGACTATGATCTTATTTCAATGACTATCAGCGCATACAATACTGCGCATGAAATGTACACCTACGATTTTTATTATTTTAATTGAAAAATTGGCAGATAAGAAAGGATTGCAACAATAATTTGTTAAAAACCATCACATTTACAAATCGCTCAGGCAACAAATTATTTAGAAATGACTCACATTTTTATAAGAGCGATCAAGAGTAATTGAGAGTCGCGACAAAAGATTATGGATCCCAATTGACCAAAGAGGCCTCTAATCTGGAAACATGATTGGATTCAGAAATATTACTAAAAAGTTATAACGTATCAAAATTCTGTCCCACGGAGATAAAAAACGTTTTGTTGCCGTTGCAATAGCTTTGGTAAAATATTAAAAGAAGAACCCGTGTATCGTGGTTATATCTTTGTAAAACTTTTCGTTGTGGAAACGATCACAGTACCGTGAGTCCGTTGTTGAAAAAAAGCATGACAATGAAGAAAAAATCTCTATGCAGAGAATAGAGAAAAATTTTGGCAGGCTTTAGTGTCAAAGTGACAATATCTAAGTGCGTATATAGAATTTGATTGATTTCTCACATGGTGTCTCCCTGGTCGAGAAACTCATGGCGACCTTTCAACGTACGTCTACGCATGGTGTCCCAAGATGATGCTGGGACAACTTGATTTGTTGGTGCACTATACCTAATATGAGGTAATGTGTGTGGTCCGCGAACCAAGGCTCCCCGATCCGCGGGTGTAAAAAGACTACTAAAACTAAAAACAAAAGGAAATAATTATTATTCGACACAATACTTTAGTTTCATTTTATGTAAGTGATACTAACAACTTCCACACCGAACCTTTGCCCCCTGATATACTAGAAGGATCAGTTTTGCTGGCCCTTATCATTTCAGTCCATCTAACAGCTTCTTGAAGTTCCATGAATCGTTCTTTATATTGATTTCTCTCCATAAGGACTCTAGCCATTTCTACTCTAGTAAATCTTTTTCTTTGTGCTAATGGTACATCTTCTTCGTCGTCACTCTTGGCTGCTTTTGCTGCTGCTTCAGCTTCTTCTTTAACTTTCTTAAGCTCTTCTTCAAGAGCTGTGATTCTTTGCCGTAAACGTTCTCTAACTTGTTGTAAACCTCGCACTTCTTCACGTAATATTTCTTGTTCACTATACAATATATTTACTTATCAATATATTACGCACTACGTATGAAGACCGTATTATTTTAAATTTGAGAACAACAGTATGCCGGTTCTTTGTTTTTAATCGTTATAAAATATAACATACCTTGTTAGTTCATCAACTTTGATAATTAAATCATCTTTAACAATGTTAAGCGCATTTCTGAAAAACAGTTAAGTACGTTACACAGATATCATTGCAAATGCAAAAGTACAATTACGAACTATAAAACACTCACTTCGTGGCTAAAAGCTCATTGTTTTCCATAATGAGATTTTCAACCTCCTTTCCCATTCCTAACAAAACATTAAAAACAATTATTTTAAGTATATTCGCAAGGTTATACATACGTTCGAAACTTCATAACAAATTTATAAAGAAATTTCGAAAATATAGTTTCCTAAGTAAATAAATATCTTACCGAAGAAGTTGTCATTAACTGCATGGAGTATTATTATATCATGCGATTATACAGGTAAGGCATGATTACAGCCAGCACAGGTAAGAAAGGAAACGATAAAACATAAAAATGCATTAGTACATAATGTTTTATATAATATAATTTGAATTTTAATTCCAATATTAACCCTTAGAGTTCTAATTTCTATATAACTATGTACTATTGCAAAATTGATAATATTAATTACCTGATAGTAATTAATATGGTTAATAATTTTGAAGTTCATGCATGCAAAAAATTTATGACATTAATTTTATCAGAGTTAGTAAAGAAAAGTAAGACATGCTGTTTTTAAAATAATAAAAAAAAAATAGATGTACTTTGATGCTTCGTAATATAGATACAGTAAAACATAAATTTCCTTTTTTTTTTTTGTAAAAAAAAAGTTTGTTAGAACTCAAAGGATTAATAAATAAACAAATGACATTTTGTATCAATATGTAATTATTTCATAAAACATACCTGATGATGCATATTCTCCAGGATGAACCCAACTACCTGAAAGTTTATGGATGATGTATGAAATATTATACTTTGGTTTCAAATCAAACGTGAAATAAAGAATTACCAGTAATGTCCGCTCCTTCGTCCATTTCACCCAATGCATCAGCATCTTGAAAACTAAGTTCCTGATATAGTGTATTACCACTTCGTTGTTCTCTTTCCGTTCTACTCCTCCCACCTGGAGTAGTAGCTAATTTTTCTACAGTTGGTGATGTTGGTGTAACCAACAATGGAGGTGCTTCAGTTTCGGGACTTTCGTCTATGATCGAAATCAGTATTCCATATTACATCGATACGTTGCATAACATTATTGAAATTCAATAATTCAAAACACGTACGTCTAGAAATTGCCGTTGTTTTATTTGCTTTTACTGGTTTATCCGTTAATTGACTCTTATCGGATGTTTCAACAGTAGCTTCACTACTATTATCCAACATCTCTGTTTTTAAATTAGCAGCATTTGGTGGGCTCTCTTCTTGAAAATCTTCCGCGTTTATACTAGCTTCTAAGCTCTGAAAACCATAACTCAATGGCCCAGAACTTCGAGACATGTGAGCTAGACCAAGGGATGGCAAACGAGATGGACCACGACCGCTAGTTGCATTTTCTAATCTTTCTGTACTTCCAACTAACATTTTTGTTCTTTCCATATAATCTACGTGGGTTTTAAACAACTCTGTATACCTCTCATGCAGACGAGTATATTCGCGTTTCATTTCTGCTTCTTTCTCTTCAAGACGAACAACTAAACAAATATAAAAACTGACATTCCATATCTGACATAATGATTTAATTATAATGCATAACTATGACTAAATATATTTTGAACTTAAATAGTGAAATATATATATAATACAAAAGTATGTCATTCACCTTATTGTACCCTATGATAAATAAATATATAGCAAAATAAATTTTTGTGAAAGTGCATGCAAAACATCTAAACCCAGAATATAATTTAGTTAATCCATTGTATATAAATAATATCATAAATATAAGCAAACATAAAACAAAAAAACTTTCTACTCTACTGTAACGGGATGTTTTGTGAAGGGATGGTCTGAGAGAACCATTGGCATTTGTACCGTGATCATGTGAATTTTTTGTCTTCAGTTCCAGCATCCTTACTATCGACTCCAAGCTATCAATCTTTGACAGAAGTTCTTTTCTTTCATCTTCTGCAACATCTTCGAGCTCAAACAATTTCTGATCAGAGAAGGAATGGAAATATTACTTTCTTCAAAATAGTTACAAATTTCAAAACATACTTCCAAATAAAGTGGACATCATATTTCATTTTACCTGATCAGATGCTTTTCTTAATTGCTTTTCCCTTTCATATTGTGTTACAAGTTGCTCATTATCTTCCCTTAACAATTCTAATTCAACTTCACGTTCTTGATTTTCGGTATAAGATATGTCTAGACATTCTAGAACATTGACTAGGAGAGGCATTAGGTCTTTGACCACATCCTCATCATAACGTGCTATCATCTTTTCAAATTCTTGATAAATACTACCAGCCATAGATTGTACTTTCTCTGACATGACCACATGGCTGTCCTCATGGGTCCCATACACTGTTTCCTGATCCATTTCTACTTGACTCATTTGTAATATCTGTAATATGTAAATTCAACATAAATATCAATCAATTATTTGTTTGTACCATTGAAATTTTTTCTTCAAATCTTATTCTATATGTTCCCTTCAACAGCACACAGTTTTACATTTTCAAGCACATTTTAGGCATTCTGCCAAGTAAAGAGCTAATATTACAAGGTAAGTATGACACATCAGAAACGTTATTACACAACAATAAAGAACGATAAATTTAAATTCTGTCCAAATATCATAGTAAAGTGATAAAGACAATTTTGGGCAAAATCGGGCAAAAGTTTAGATTAGTTCAGATTTTAATAATTACAAATTCGAACAAACAACATAAAATTATTAACATAAAATATATATAAACTATCATTACACTCAACTCTCAGCAGTTTGTACTTCAATTTTACTTCGAATGGTATTCGAAGATCGTTTAAAAACAGTTTGAGTAGCAAGTCATCGTTAAATAATATAAATTGCACTCTCTTTACACGGCATAAAATTAATCGTGACTTTATGTCACACTAATTTCCAAACACGATTAAAAGATCCTTGATGAACATTCGTAAAAGATCTAAATGTCAGACGCATAACTGCACATAACCTTGCACGAAACACGATTCGAGATTAGAATACACTTTTAGAATGATAAGATTAAATCAGGTCATCGCGATTCCACAGCGAACAACTGCTGAATCCCGTGATACATGGTCATTCGCATTATCACTATTTTTACGTGATTGGAGATTCCTTAAGAACGAGATGGAACGTCTTGCCTTAAAGTGGCCCGTTCCGTGTTGTGATTCGTGACGTTTCGCAACCACTGGATCTTATGGTTCTCCGTTTGTTCTTTCGTTTTTATCGCGCAATTAAACACTTGTATAAAACGTTGTACGCAATCACATGAAATGTACCGAGACGGTACTAACTAAAGGGAGCATTTTTCATACATAACGTTCTTTACGTTTGACGTTAGCCAATTTCATTAGTTTCTGTCAACGCTGTCATCCGTGTTGACGATCGTCTTTACACGTAAACCTTCGCCATTTTTTTTTCACTTCCCACCGAGCAATTCCAGAAATGCATGGGCACAGATGAGCTATAAAATAGAACACTCACGCAATGCATTTTTATGTCACAATTCGGAAGCTCTAGAGTTCTCTTACCATTTTTGATGCAAGTTCTACTGTATCGATTGAGATTAGTACTGCATTACAGCGCTATTAGTAGTAGGAATTGCAATCAAAATTACTAATAGACACAATTTTCAAATATTTTATCTTCTATGATGATAGGTCTATAAAACCATTCCTAGAGTTGACCATGCGGTGCAGCACCAATTGCTCGCACTCGCGACCACTAAACCTGGGACTCTCTCCGATTCTTTATTTCTATTTTTATATACGAGAACTTTAATATTGAAATGTTGTCTTACTGATTATACATTTAAGACTCAACTTGCGCATCTCGGTTAACTTCAATATGCTCCCTTCCAGTTTGTGTCCCATACTATCGGCCATATATACGGTGGATAAAAATATCTCATTTAAGAACGAGAAGTAAAGCAAGCATGATGAAGTAATGGTTTGCAAGCCACATTCGATTACCATTAAATGTCCAAACTCTAAAATTTTTAAAGATTCAAATCTCATATTTCTGTATGCACTCTGTATGATTACTACTACTCATGCTTGCTGTAAAAATGTATAATCCAAAATAAGAGGTCACTACGTATACATGAGAATTGCAACCGTACAAACGGAGCAAACGTGCCCAAAATGAGTATGATCTTCCGTTGAACGAATTATACTCATCTTTATTATAATTGTTTACAGAAATAAATTAATAAACGTGAAACAAAATGTAAATAATATTTCAGATGTAAACAGCAGATAATTTTAATAAATATTACAAATTACCTTTGACTTTTTAAATATAGAGAATTTAAGATATTTAGGTTTCTCAACTTTCATATTGAATAATATTCAGGATTGAGATCTGGCGCCTATAACGTAAAGAATGATATTGTATATAGGTGCTGTAAAAGATTTGATAGTGTACTGTGATCAAAATAAATTACATTACATTTAAATACTATAAATGAAACTAAGGTTCTTTTAATACATATTTTTAAGTATTTTATTTTTTGTCAAGTTAGTGTTTCGTTTAAGTTATTTTTATACGTTCCTAATATATTTATTTATATCACATTAACAATGCCATTCCGTGTTTTGAGAACACTTCTAGTTTCAATTGATGTGTGTTTATAATAAATATTCAATCATTTTTCGTAATTATTATGTATTATGTTCGTCCTTAATAATTAATATTATATACGTGTATAATTCAGTGGAATCAATTTCATTTATCAAGCAACTTCTATGTATATTCAACATTGAAATTTTGATGATTCTCAACATTTCAAAACAATGTCAAAAAAAATTCCTCTTAATCAGAATGATATACAACCAACATTTAAAGGATTTCTGGAACGAATGAAAAATAAACATGCAATGCAATCCAGGTATAAACATTTTGTATATTTAAAACATTTGAATAACAATATATTATATAGCATTGGTATAAGATGCATGATTTAGAAATATTAAATATTTTTAATACATCATTTAATGTTAATGACTTACTTTATTTTTGTAGTACTCCTAAATCATTAACTACAAATTCACAAATAAATAAGGAGACATGTAATAATAGTGAATCTCATAGTACAATAAAATCGGAAACAAATGTTCATAAAACATCTATTATATCTCTTGTAAGATCATTTTACATTATATATAAAAGAATGCGTAAAGAAAGACCCTGTTACATCTTGTTTATTATGTTTTAGGATAGTTCTGATGAATCAATGTTCCTTGAATCTTTTAATGCTGCTGGAAAAACAGGCAGTCAAGAGACAACAACATTCAATGGTACACACAAACCTGTATCTACAAATGTACAAAAATCAAAAATTAAATGTATTCAATCATCAGACAGCGAAGACGATGTACAAACAAAACCAATTTTGAGTTTAAATAGAAAGAAGAGAATGATTAACAGCAGTAATGAAGAATCAATGTTAAATGAAAGCCCTCCAGCAACAAATGAAGAATATAAATGTGACAATGTATCTTCTCAAGAATCTCCTAAAAACAACAATGTTTATAAAACTGAAGCAGATGAAAAGCAATTAATTGGAAGTGATACTCCAAGTACTCCAAAAAAAAATTCTATTGATATAAAAAATGAAAAGTGTATAATATCAGATTCAGATAGTAGTCCAAATTTTAAACATAGTCCTACACAACTTCGTAGAAAAAGATGGATAGGTCCAGATTTCAAATTAAATTTGAAGCCTTTAGGCTTAGGGAAACAGTTGGATCCTTGGATAGAGTCTTCAAGAAAGAAGCCAATAATGTCTGCAGTACCTGTAAATATTATGTTTTATATATAAGTCATATGTATTATTGACAAATTAATATACTAATTATATTATTTACAGGTTACAAAGCAAAAATTAGAAGATAGATACAAGCATTTAAAAGATTTTCAAATAGAAATTCTTGATAAATTTTATACTGCATTGGATCAAATACCATTGCCTGTTTTAGAAAAATTTCCGGATTTCAATAAACGTTCATTTCAGGACTTAAAAATTTTGTATCAACATGTTAAGGCAAAAATACGATTAGTTGAAACAAGGCTAATGCACGCAAAAACTGATGAAAATCAAAAACCTGTTGATGATAAATTATGTGAATATAAAAATAGTCCACCGTTAGATACAACAGCTGGAGCTTTAAGTGGGCAAACAATTTTAAGTATTTCAGATAACAGCAGCTATAATATATCCACTGTTAATTTGGTTGATTCAGAATCGAGTTCTATTTCTTTTATGAAACCAAAAGATACATTTTCACCGATGGTAGATGAATTTCCTAAATTTTTAGAGAAAAAGAATGAGTCACAAGCAAATGAACAGAAAAACCATACTGTTGATTCGTGTAATTCTCCCATTCAAACAAAATCTACCGATTCTTTAAATCAAGCAAAAAAGGGTAAATTCCAGTTAAAAAGACCTATTAAAGCAACTATAGGTCCTGAAGTATCTAAACGAATTGGAGAAATATGGGAAAAGGAAGAGCAGTTTAAAGTTTCAGACTCCAAAACAGCAGTTTCTGATTGTAATAATCATAAAAAATTCGACAATTATGAATCAAAAAGAAATGAAGTTAATCAAAATGCATGTCCAATTCAAGAAAAGAAGCAAGATCTTCAAACCAGTGAAAAACTGATATGCGATAACAACGAACAAGATTGGTTCAATACATTTGGTAAACTATATCTTATCAAATTGTACATATAAAAAATATTATAATATATATATTATAATAGAAATTTATTGTAGATGATAATTCATATGCTGAAGATATGGTTGATGGTTTAACTCAAGAACTTGAACAGTTCCCTGCATTGAGTAAAGATTGTAATATAAAACTAGGTAAATATAACAATGTGTAAAATGATTTATTCTTTTTCTTATAAGTTTATTTTTCAATGTTTTGATTTTATCAAATAAAAAATAGCAGCCACACAAAATAGTCCTAATAAGGAACATAACAACGAACAAAAAAAGGCATTTAAACCAAATATTGAAAGTGGTATTTTCACTGGAAACTATAAAAATGATGGTGTTAGTGGCGAGTTTGATGGATTATCATATACACATTCACGAGAAATGTTAAAGGTAAAGCATTTTACTCTTCCCTTTTATTTGAATACTTATTATTGTCATTTTTAATTAAAAAATAAAAATGTATGAATATATGTCTATTGAAGCATTTAGTATCAAGTCTTTTAACCTTTCAGGTTTTTCGACAAAAATTTGGATTATACTCATTTAGACCAAATCAATTACAAGCAATTAATGCTGCAATGTTAGGATTTGATTGTTTTGTTCTAATGCCAACTGGGGGAGGAAAGTCGTTATGCTATCAACTGCCAGCCCTCTTGTTACCTGGAGTAACAATTGTAATTTCACCATTGAAAAGTCTTATTCTTGATCAAGTTCAAAAACTAACTTCTCTTGATGTAAGATTTTAATCAATATACAGTCTACATGTATGGTGGACGTTGTTTAACTATAGTTCATTAACAAATATTGTATAGATTCCAGCTGCGCATTTGTCTGGTACAATAACAGATGTTCAAGCGGATGGAATATACAGGGAACTTTCGAAAAAAGATCCTGCCCTTAAATTACTATATGTAACGCCAGAGAAAATATCCGCATCTCAAAAATTTTGCAACCTTCTATCTTCATTGTATGAGAGAGGGTTATTAGCTAAGTTCGTTGTTGATGAAGCACATTGTGTTAGTCAATGGGGCCATGATTTTCGACCCGATTATAAAAAGTTAAAAATGCTTAGAGAAAATTACACCAAAGTGGGAATGATTGCTCTTACAGCAACAGCTACGCCCAGAGTTCGGACTGACATATTACATCAGTTAGGACTTACTCGACCGAAATGGTATGTAATTATATTAAGTGAATTTTTAATATAGTCAACATTCCTTTTTCTTCTTTCAGGTTTATGTCGAGTTTCAATAGACCGAATTTAAGGTATAGTATAATCACAAAGAAGGGTAAAAATTGTTCAGATGAAGTTATAGCCATGATAAAAACAAAGTACAAAAATGACTGTGGTATCGTCTATTGTTTATCTCGTAAAGAGTGTGATGATTATGCGGTACAAATGAGAAAGAATGGCATTAAAGCATTAGGCTATCATGCTGGTCTTACAGACAATAGCAGGAGTGACATTCAAGGCCGTTGGATTTCAGAAGAAGTATGGAATTACATGTATTATAAGTAGCTGTAAATCTGTTTTTATAGATACGTAATTGTGTAATGTACAAAATTTTAGATTAAAGTTGTTTGTGCGACAATAGCGTTTGGAATGGGTATCGACAAACCAAATGTACGCTTTGTAATTCACGCAGCTCTTCCGAAATCTATTGAAGGTTACTATCAAGAGAGTGGACGCGCTGGTCGCGACGGAGAAAACGCGGACTGTATATTATTTTATAATTACGCCGATATGCACAGAATAAGGAAAATGATTGAAATGGACAACTCGAATCCTGATGCAATAAAAACTAATATAGATAATTTATTTAAAATGGTATCATTTTGTGAGAATAAAACAGATTGCCGCAGATCATTGCAACTGAATTATTTTGGAGAAATATTTGATCGACAACAATGCATCAGCAATAAAGCCACGTCATGTGACAATTGTAGAAATAAAGTAAGTGAAATTTCAGATGATATACTTTACTAATTAATATCTTTCAATATATAAGATAATTATAAAAGTGTACGATATTGTTTAGGACGATTTTAAAATGTTAGACGCAACAGACGACGCTAAACAAATTATGAAAGCTGTACGTGAAATTAACCAATCGAGAAGTGCTAATCTTACATTAGTATTACTTACAGATATATTTAAAGGAAGTGATCTTAAAAAAATAAGAGACTCAGGTATAAAATATTATTCCATAGGTGTACTGTTCACTAATTCAAGTCTGTATTACCGCTAAATATTTATACAGGTCTTAATAAGCATCCTTTGTATGGTCGTGGAAGGTCATGGAACAGAAATGACATAGAACGTTTATTACATTACATGGTGCTTAAAGATTATTTACAAGAACAGATGTATATAAACAATGAAATTACTTGTGCCTATCTAAAGATTGGTCCAAATGCTAGCGAATTGATGACAAGAAAAGATATAAAGGTTAAAACGATACATAAAATTTCTATCAATTTTATTTTGCATTTTGCAACGGATAAAATATAATAATTGTCTCTAAAACAGGTGGAATTACCTATGAAATCATCTACTGGTAATTCCGCGACAGTGGCTACAGTATCTACAGTTACAAAGAAGATTGACAAAGTCCTTCTTGAATTGCAAGAACGTTGTTACAAAGAATTAATGGAAGTAATAAAAGGAATTGCCGGGGCACTTGAGGTTTCGGCGTCTTCGATTATGAACATGATAGCAGTTAGGGCAATGAGCCAAAAACTTCCAGATAGCGAGCAAGCTATGTTAGAAATACCACATGTAACTCAAGCAAATTTTGATAAATATGGAAAAGCTTTGCTAGATATCACTCAAAAATATGCTGCAGAAAAATATGGTAAAAAAAAAAAATAAATTCAAAATTGTTTTTTGACCATTGTAATAATTAACTAATTGAGTGATTGTACTCGTAGTACTATTAAATGAGGAAAAAGCAGAAAGTAGTGCTAGTGATTATGATGATGGCGGTTGGGACAATAGCGCTCCTTCTTTTGCTGGTAAATTTAACAGAAGTCAAAGTAGAAAGCGAAAAGGTAAATCTAATTACCGAAATGCAGCAAAAAAGTTTAAACGAACTTCAACGAGGTAAGAATGTGAATATATAAATGTTGTCTCATAATATTTAATTTTATCTGCATTATATCATAATTTCTATTACATTATATTAGTACACAAAAAGGAAAAACTACGGCAAAAGGGAAAAGTACAACTTCGAGTTCGAGTAAAGGTCCTGGACTTGTAAGTTTAAATAAAAACAAAGCGTATACGTCGAATCCTCATCGATATATGCAATTGGGTTAATATATTGATTTGTATTATATGTTTGTATTTATAAAAGTGTGATGTAACAATCATGACTGTCCCATCTAACTTAGGATACATGGTATCCGTTTTAATAGAGAATTGGCACTTTTGCCATTTTATAATTAAAAATAATGCAACAGTATTATGTATTGTTTTTGTAAAAAAAAAAAAAACTCTGAGAGGTATGTGTATGTATATATAAAATTTACTAATAAAATTTTTTATTTTCATAATGACTGCAAAATTATATATTTTGGGTTTGACAAAAAATTAGAAAATAATTTCGTATTTATTAGTACAACTATTTATTTATGTACATATACAGCATGGGCTATTCATTTCAAGTCAGATTATATTTACAATAAATATACTACTTGTCTATGTACATAAAAGGAAAATGATATTCAAATAGCCCAACATTTCATTTATTATGTCTAAACTTGCTCTAAATTAAAATTCTTAAATATTTCATGATTAGGTATCACATTTATAATTCAGGTTGCATTATCCTTGCCTGACGATCCTCATTCCTTATATGCCGTTTTAATAAATCCATAATTTCATTATCAAATTCAGGTGGAGTGGGCTTTGCACCTGTAGCCCAATAAAATATATCCCAATCATTTGTTGGCAAATTTATAAGACGATCATACAGTTGTAATTGTTTATCGTCAAATTCATTTAAATATTTTTTTGCAAATGTACTTAAAAGAAGGCCATTTTCTAACATACCGCGTTTACGAGATTGATATACCAATCTGTAACAAAATTTTTTTATTACAAAAGTTAAAAATGTTATGATTGTAATTGTCATTTCTTATTACCTAGCTCTTTTGACAACTGTATTCTCTTCTTCACGTTCAATATATTGCGGTATATTTGGTTCATGACCATCCGGATGAATTATATTATTCAAATCATCTTTATACCTCATACAACTCGTTGAAACATTTCTTACCGACGGCACCGGTTTAACCTTAAATTACATGTTATGTTAATTACGCATACATTTCAATGTTGCAGAATACACTTCTTATATATTACATATTTAAACTTACCGTCAGTGCAAAATATTTCACGAAAGTGTTCATTTTTGTTTCCTAATTTATTTGTTATGTTAAGTGAAATTTGTCTTACACTGTCAACGGGACTTTCATAACATTGAAGTCAGCTGGGTCAGCTGACGCAGTTAAATATACCTAATTCTTTGTTATATTTATAGTGCTATGAACTGTTATAATTAAATATTTGCGTATTTATAATTGTATTTATACATGTTTAATGTACTATATCGTATTGACTGTAATGCAAATGTCATTAAAATATATCAGTAAATATTATCTGTGATAAATTGAATATAATAGATAGATACTTTAATTTTGTTATGTATATAATTGAAACTAAAATAAATAAATATGATAATCAGCTCTAGTGAGAGAACCATAAAAATATAATCATTTTATTTCTAACAAAAAAATTGTATTGACTGTAACTATTAAATTGAGATTACTGATAATTAGATTCTTTAAATTATACACTGTATAATTTGTGGTAAATATATAATATATACAATATATTTGTATAATCAGGGGTAATTGCTTATGGTTGTTGATATAGTCACTATGCAGAATACAAATTCCTTTTTAAACCATAGTCATGAAAATGTAAATAAACATTCAAAAGATCAATATGAAATTGTTCCCAAACCATTAGAAGTTATCGATTCTATTCTTTCAATGGATGATACAATTTTAAAAAGTATTGAAGATGATGATAATACATCATTTACCACGAGTCCTAAAGTACATGAAAAAACTTTGAATAATTTTGCATATGAATGGCAAAATACAATCAAGACACAAGAAACTACTAAGGAATTTAAAGGTGGTGGTAATAATAAACAGGACTTACCAATTGAAACTGAAAAAGTAGATACTTCAAGTATTCTTCCTAATGTATCTACTGAAGGAAACAATTGGCAAGATAATACATTTTTGAATGAAGTTTTTACACAATTGGAGTCAACTATTGAAAAAAATGATGATCATGAACATTCTATTGAGGTAGATTATTAAATTGTAATCATTCTTATACATCTTCAATTATTAATTACAAAACTTTCTACTTTTAAAAAGCAGGTTCTTACTCAAAACACTGAAAATTATATTGAAGAATCAGTATTTGTAGAAAATGTAGATATATCAAGGAAAGAACATCATCGTGTAAATTCAAAAAGAAGTTTAAACGAATATAATAATGTCATTCCAAGTAAGATACATTATTCAAATGACAAAAAAATAAATAAACGGAATACAAATTTGAATCAATCGACTTCTATGAAGGATGATAGGTTTTATGGTTTACCAAGTGCATTAAAGCAGCTTTTCTTACAAATTAGGGGTATTGATACATTATATGGTAAGTATTTTATTCATTAATGTTATTGGAATATAAAATAATATTAATAATTTCCATCATATAACATTTTCAGAGTGGCAGGATGAATGTTTAAGTTTAGATGCAATAAAAAATAGAAAAAATTTAATTTATGCTCTTCCAACAAGTGGAGGTAAAACATTGGTTGCAGAAATATTAATGTTAAAGGAAGTTATATGTAATAAAAGAAATGCAATATTTATATTGCCATTTGTTGCTATAGTACAAGAAAAGGTCAATACTGATTATAAATAATTCATTCAACAATTTAATTGCTAATTAGTTACATGAAATATACATGTTTTTTGCAATTTTAGGTTCAAGCAATGGCACCATTTGCGTTAGAATTAGATTTCTTAATTGAAGAATATGCTGCATCAAAGGGAGTTTATCCTCCTAAAAAACGTCGAAAAAAAAATAGTATATATATGTGTACAATAGAAAAAGCATTGGGTTTAATAAATAGTTTAATAGAAGAAAAACGATTTAAGGAAGTAAGTAAACTTACAAGATTAAAGAATACAATTTGAATGCTTTTATTGTATTAAAATTATTTTATTGCATTAAAATATTTTAGATTGGCCTAATAGTTGTAGACGAATTACATTTAATTGGTGAAGGTGGAGGCAGAGGTGCTACACTAGAAGTAATTTTAACAAAAGCATTGTATGTTCATGGTAAAGGAAGATTTCATAAATATTTTAATGCAAAATTTGCATGGAAATTAGTTAAAGTAAAAATTATTAATATTTTAGAAATCGTCCATATTATCGGAATGAGTGCAACGATAGGTAATTTAAACGAAATAGCGGAATTTTTGAAAGCGGATTTATATACAGGAAATTTTCGTCCTGTTGAAATCAAAGAATATGTTAAATGCGATGACTGTATTTGGCTACTTGATTTAAAAACAGAAGAACTATTAACAGATATGAAAAAAATTAATTACCGCGTAAGCATAATTAATACATATTATTTATCAATATACATATTAGGCTTTTGATCGTTGTTTTTCAAACTATGTATTTGTATAAAAAGTATTCAAGTGATGCAGCAATCATAGATCCAGATAGGATTGGTGGTCTGGTAATGGATGTAGTTCCACAAGATTCGTGTCTCATATTTTGTTCAAGTCGGAAAAATTGTGAAAATGTTGCATTATTATTAACAAAAATTTTGTTCAAGTGAGATCTTCTTTTATAACTCTTTATTATTTGCATGGAATTGCAATATTTCAAATTATTTATATGAATACTTTTAGATCATTGGAAACACATAAGACAAACGAAAAGCAAAATTTATTGAATGCACTTGAAAGAGAAGAAGGCCTTTGTCCTATCTTACAAAAAACCATAAAGTTTGGTGTAGCTTACCATCACTCTGGCCTTACGGCCGAGGAAAGACGATTATTGGAAGATGCTTTTAAAGCAGGAACGCTTTGCGTAATATGCTGTACGTCGACGTTAGCAGCTGGAGTAAATCTACCAGCTAGAAGGGTCCTTATTCATTATTATGTATTATTTTACGATAGCATTGCTTATTTATTCTTATAAAGAAATGTACAACAGGTAATATTAAGAAGTCCATACGTTGGTAACCAGTTTCTAAATTTAAGCAGATATAAGCAAATGAGCGGGAGAGCTGGTCGTGCTGGTATGGGAGATATAGGAGAAAGCATAATTATCTGTAAAAACAATGAGTTACCTAAGGTAATAATAAACATATAACTGTGATAAATTTACAAATAGAAAACGGTTATAATGCAGCAATATTTTCTACATAGGTAAAGGAACTTTTGGAATCCAAAATGGATGATTGTATAAGTACATTACACGTGAACAAAGATAGGGGTATAAATAATTTAATTTTAAGTGCTATATTATTCTCGATCGCAAAAACTCGATTTGAATTACAAAAACTTGCAACAAGAACATTACTTAATATACAACAGGAACGTTTAGGTATAAATATCAAACATATTGTGGATTCAACAATAACTGAATTATTGAAAAGTGGTGTAATAAAAGTAAAAGATAAAAGTAAAAGCCTTGATGTGTATCAACCAAATATAACTGTTGCTATTCCATCACAAATTACATGTCCTAATGATTCAGATACAGGAAAAAAGGTAAAAAAATCAATACAACTTACGAATGATACCAAACTAGATTTGTGCAATTTAGGACGCGCAGCTATGAAAGGTATAATCAGTTGTATCAATAAGTAATTTTATAATATAATTTATTAATTTCCGTTATTGTCATTACATTTTTACATTGAAGGAAGCATCGATATTCAATGTGCATATACATTATATGAAGATTTAAAAAAAGCTCAAGAACATTTAGTTCTCATCGATTATTTACATTTATTATATCTTGTTACTCCATATGATATAATACCTCAAGTAAAAATAGTTGGGAGTGTTTATTACGATGTGGTAATAAATTTATCGGAAACGCAAATGAAAACAGCAAGAGTTCTTGGAATTAATGAAGTCGCTATAACTAAAATACGCGACGGTCTAATGCCCAAAGTAAGTACACATTTTAATTTTCGTGTACGAAATATATTTGTAAATTTAAATAATTGTAAAATGTCACAGAACATAGAACCAAGAGTAGTTCAGCGATTTTATATAACATTAATACTGTACGACCTGTGGTCTCAACACGCGGTGTACGCTATAGCAGAAAAATATCAAGTAAACAGAGGCACCGTGCAAAATCTTTTATCTGCAGTTTCAACATTTGCATTTTCTGTAGTGAGATTTTGTCAGGTAGGTTAATAAATGCATTATTTTTGCGTTCTGTCCAATTTTAATAGATACTTTTATTTTAGGAATTAGATGAATTTTGGGCGTTCAAAGATTTATTAGATGCATTTAGTAAAAAGTTATC
This sequence comes from Megachile lagopoda, assembly GCA_036983795.1. Lineage (NCBI taxonomy): Eukaryota > Metazoa > Arthropoda > Insecta > Hymenoptera > Megachilidae > Megachile > Megachile lagopoda. The sequence goes on along the minus strand of CM072790.1, from coordinate 12,889,079 downwards.
ATACTGTTGCCCTTTGGAATTGGAAGCATTAATGGATTTACCATTAGTAAAAATTGTAAGAAATTTACATTAATTTTTTTAATGCTGATAAAAATTTATAATTAATTGTATTCCAGGGAAGAGCACGTCAATTGTATAATGCTGGTTTCAAAACAATACAATGTATAGCTAAAGTACAACCAAAGGAATTGCAAGAAAAAATTCCATATTTGAACAAAAAAGTTGCAACACAAATTATTGAAGCTGCTAAAGTAACTGCTTTAAAGATTAAGCGTGTATTTATATCTTTAATTTTTATACTTTTATTTCTAACTTTATTTTTATTATATTTTACAGTTGATTATTTTGGAAAAGCTTCAAAATTTGGAAGATGAAACAGAAGATATTTTAGACGGTATAAATATAAAGAATTTAAAGAGGATTTAAATCGTGTAAATTAATACATAATAAAAATATTTGTTTATTGCTATATTTCTAAAATTATTGTTTAAGAAAAATAAATTTAATTTACTTATGATGCTCAAATTTCTCTTGTATATTATAGCAATGAAGTATTTTGTTACAAATAAAATAATTAAAATATATGTACTGTTAATTTGCAATTAATGCATATTGTGTCAACAGATCAATGTGTTTTAAGAATAGCACATTGTTTAAGCAGGCACATAAATCAAATATCCAAAGTGTCTTTGATTTCATTTCAAGGGAGTATGATATCAAAACATTATGGAACAGTTTTCGTATTTTGTTAATTTAATATTACAGTCGCTATATATTCATATGATAAAAGTTAAAAACAACAGTTCTATTAACATAAATACATTTACAATACATATAAAATGTACAAGTCAATTATTTAATTATTACCGTTTTTTATATAAACATGGATTTAAAGTAATAGGAGGTAATTTATTTCTGTGACTACCTATGTCTTTCTCTTTTTTAAAGTCTAGGAAATAAAATAAGTTATGGGACAAATCAGTCCAGGTGTTCTTAAAACCATAGCTCTCTATTGTTTTTATAAAATCTTCCACTTTCTCAAATCGACTTTCAACTTCAGCTATTTTCAAAATACCACTGGAAACATATTTTTTTTACATTAGTATTTAACATTAATGTCTTTTATAGTTTTTTCCAATAATAATACTCACTCTTTTTTTAGTACTCTATTGGCTTCTATAATATAATCTTTAAGATTAGTTCCCATCAGAGATAAACAGAATACAACAACATGGACTCCATTTGTTAATAATGGAGTATGTGCCATATCACAAGCAGTTATATTTTCATTCAATGAAACAAAGTCAAAAGAATGCACTTTATGGGGAACAGAAGCAGCAAGTTTGGCTTCCCCACAACCAAAATCAGCAATTATATGACTCTTTGACCTAAAATATATATAGTTGGTAGTTACTATTTAATACAAAAATTAAAGGCTCAAAACTGAAACAACTATACTAACATCTTCTTAATTGAAGTTACTATAACATCAAGTGGGTTCACGGGCCACTGTTCAACCTGTTGTTTGTATCCTTCATGATATGCTTTGAATGAGTCAGGATCATTTTGAAAATAGTTATTAGATTCTGAACTTTCACTACTATAAAGGGATTCATTTATGTACCTAAATCTAGATGCTCTTAACTTAGTCATCATTCGTTCCCTCAGAGAGGATGGTTTCATATTTTCTCTCCAATTTTTCATTTTCTTTTGTTTAACAACTACTTGTTCTTTTACAGATTCTGGTTTTACATTCTCTTTTTGATTTTTTACTTTCTTTTGCTGAGTACCTATTTGTTTCCCTAAAGACTGCAGTTTTGTATTTCCTTTTTGCCTTCTTGCTGCCTTTTGTTTACCTATTCGTTCTTGTACAGATTGTGGTTTTGTGTCTTCTTGCTGACCTTTTGTTTCTTTCTCTACTAACTTCTTCAGTCTTTTAATATCTAGTTTATGATGACTTGTGGATGGTTTAGAATTATGGTCCCTTTTTTGAACAGTCTTTTGTTTCTTAGCTTTATGTGATGTTGAATCAAATTTTGTTGAGTTATTATTTGTTTCTTTTTCATTTCTTTTACGTTTCATACTCTTAGATTCTTTTTCTTTTAATGCTTTTTTAACACTATTAGTATCAGTCTTATTGCTAGATTGATTAAAATTTTTCATTCTTGTATTATGTTCTTTCCTTTCACGTCTATCACTGTTTTTAAGCATTCTCCTTTGTTTTTTATTTCTAATTTGAAATCTAGTTTTTATACTTTGACTTTTATCCTTCGTATCTAATACTTTCACAGAATTTTGTTTTACAAGGTTAGCAACTGCTTGATGTTTTTCTTTATCAGGTATCTGTTTTAATTTTTTTGCTAGCTTCTGTTTGTCCTTCTTTGATTTGTTCTTAAATTCATTTTGATCTTTAATGATAGCAATTTTATTTTTCTCTTGATTTTTCTGTTTCTTCTTCTAAAATAAATATCAAAGATAGATATTTTCATGAAATACTAACCGAAACAATCGAAGATGTTTCATAAATCACGTCACGTATAAATATGTAATTATTACATACACTTTACAATTTTTAATTATTTACCTTATTGGTTTTTATTTCAACATTTGTATCAATCTTCTTTGCGCTACTAGTATTTTTCTTTACCTTCTTAGCCATTCTTTTTAATTATCAAGCAATTACAACCATCACCCACGTGGATAGAAATAGAACTGTTTATAATACATATATATCGTTTTGAATATGATACGATTAGCGCGATCTAGTGGTAAATGAAGAACGTACCGCTTCAAAAAATTGTTTTTTATCGTAGAATAAACAAGTTTTAAACATTAATAGCGAACGTAGAATATTTTACAATACGGATATACATTAATTCTGACATATCAATGCGAACACATCGTCAAAACTGATAATTACAGAAACTGTACCTTAGAAACGATATGGTAGCAGTTTTGAAATTAACAATACCGAAAAACAACCAAAAATCGTATTCCGAAATAATTAAAATTAAACATATATTACTTCTAAATTCTTACAGTTATGAGTTTAATGATGGATATAGGCAGGGACTAACCGTATTTCAAGATGAAATGTATTTTAAAAGGACCACTAAAAAGCAATGATTTGGGTCATTACTTTCGTGGTTTACTGTCAGATGGCACCAGCAGGATATTAAAGTACATGATTTGTTTAAATCCAGCCATATTCTTACAAATAGATTTACAAAGAAATGTTTGTTATTCAGAAAGTAATGTATAATTACATTGAGAGCATTATACTAGATTAAGTGTCAATAGGTTTCAGTGAGAGAAATTCGATACGATTGACAATAAAGGATATACACAAAAAACATTTGTATTTATTTATTTTATTAAATATTGGAAACTTCATTTGGCTTACCTGGTGATGAATTTTATTTGACAAGGTGCGAAGATTCTGTAAATATTTCGGGTCGTTCTCTGCGCTATGATGAATTTCCTCTTCGTTGAATTTATTATGAAACACTCGTTAGAATTTTGGCGCAATTTGAAGTGAGTTTGCAAAGCTTGATATGACTATTTTCATTAGACTGTTTGGAGCATACCGTGGCATAATTTAGTTAATTATAGTAGTTTTCCGCGTTATGTTCTGCGTTTCTACGAGATGAATTGAAATTACTGCCAAGATGTCACAGTACTCGACGGATTCGTTGGAGGACGCGAACGAGATCTCCCCGAGGAGCCAAGATTCTTTGAGAGAAAACAGTGTCAACCTGCAGACAATTAAAGCTACAAATAATTTATCACGTGACGCGTCGCTTCGCACGAAACGTACCACTACATTATTAACTCGTAAACAAGGCAAGCGTACAGTTTTCAATTTGTGACATCTTTTCACACTTTAAGTAATTATTTTTAATAATATTAATATCTGTAGGTTTATTAAAAAATAAAAAAACAATGCAAAATTCTATATTACCTATTTTATACATATAATATTTTAAAGTTATTTTAGTAATACCACGTTCTTACACGGTAACTAGTACTGTTCAGGAGTACCACAAAGTTTATAACTGACCTAAATATAAAACTTATTCTTTTATTTACGAAATATACTCTTGTACTTTCTTAAGAAAACCCAAGATACCTCGTAGAATATTTAGTTCTATGTATAAGTTATGCTTTCATTCACCGAAAGATATCATTGGAGAGACAGTGGATTTGTTTCTACATCTTATCTTTTCTTGAAAAATGAATGGTCCGCGCGAAGGAACAGTAATATCGATCCAACCGAAGGAACTGGCTTTCATTTTATACTCTTTTTTCCTTCTTTCGGAAATGTTTCAGATACCAGATCTAATGAAACCACGTCGAGCATCGGTATCAGCAAAGACACGGAGACAGTCGGCAGTAGGAATGCGATAATTGCAAACGGAGACACGTCCAAACGACGACGCCCGGTTTCTTCAAAGAACAGAAAACGAGACGTTACGGATCTCCCCCGGAAAAACGTAAGATCTGGAAATCTTCTCGAATCTTCAAACATTTAACACTCGCACTGTGCGCAATAAATTACAATTACGAGATTGTTTCCCAATTTTTTGGGGTTGTGGTTCAGGACTGCCCTTATTGGGGTGTAATGTAAATATATAAGGAAGAAACAATTTTAATCCTCAAATTCAATAATTGGTACACTTTATAACAGTACTTATCATTTAGTACAAATTAATTAATAATCCCAATCTTCCAGGACACCTCAAAGCAAGAAGACAGTAAGAAAATGGTCGCAACCAGATGTACCAGACTTAAGTCGAAACAAATTTGCAGCAAGAAAACTTCGATACCTACGAAACCTGACAAAAATCTTGGCAATGTACTCGCACCAAAAATGGAACAATTGATGGAGCCCTATTTGGATCTTGATCATCGGAGATTCAGTTAGTTTGTAACGAGACGACCTGAGTTTGTGATCGACGCGAACTTAAGGGTAGAAAAAGGGGGATGCGTTTGCGTTGAAACGCTAGCAACGGTACCGGAACAGTGCAATTTTCTTCTGGAAGGTTTACTTTGGTCGTGATTAGATGTTGTTTCTGTATATATATATACATATATATATTTCCAAGGAAGAGGATTAGAACATACGTTGACCCTTCCAGGAACTCTCTTTTTGTTTGTTTTTTCTCTACTCGCTTATTTGCAGTCGCTATGTTGTACTGCTTTATTGTTGTTTGGATGCGTCGAGACTCTCCGTAATTTGAAACACGTTCGCAGCCTCGATTTCGTTGGTAAAAGGATTGTCTTCGAAGGGAAGGTTTTTAAAATGTTAGGCGTGGCAGATTGCGAGGTAACGAAATTACGTAACAGTTGTTGGGCCAGTAGGGTCTGATACTAAAGGGATTTTGGGATTTAGACTAGGCTGAAGGCTTCGAGATGCTTGATAGCTTTGGGATTTTGGGTTGACAATCAACTTTAACAGCTTGGGGGGCGTGATGAAGTTGCTGAAAGTTTCATCAGGTAGCATCCTCGTTTTCGATACGTTTAATTATTTATCGTTCGTTTATTCATTAATTTACTTTCATGATGATTTATTATTGCTTGCAGTGATTGAATACATTCATGATGATTTGTTATTGCTCGCTATGATGGATTTTATAAAATCATCGCCCATATGTGATATTGGACGAATGTCAAACGTGCCTCAAATGTGTGACATAAAGTATTAAAGGTTTTCAGCTAAACTGTTCCTTTTTTTTGCCTCCGCAACTATCGATCAGTTTCTATCCAAACACGACAGTCACGAGTCCGTTTAACGTGATCCTCCCTCTTCAAACATTAATTCGATCTCGTACTGCTACGTGCTGCATGCAACTGCCACCGGTCATTGCCGTATAGAATTGGGTTGGGTCTGGGCTATCTAAAATATGGACTGATCCCTTCTACGTAATGTGACAGACCTAGGATGTAAGATATTTCGTGCAATTTATGTTAGAGGTTTAAGTACTTTTAGAGTTGCAATTATTAAAACTTTTAGATTTCTAAATTTACAAGTTTTCAAGTGTCCAAATTTGTAATGTTCAAAGTCCCAAATTTTTAAATTACAAATCCCTAAATCCCCAGTTCTCTAATCCTCAATCTACAAACCCCAAATTTCCAATTTTCCAAACATTGAAATTCTCCAGTTCCCAAACTCTCAAACCCCAATTCTCAATTTCCAGATTTTCAATGTCCGACTATCCAAATCCCAGATCCCAAATTCTCAATTTCTCAGATCCCAATTTCCCAAATCCCAGATTCCCAATTTTCCAACTCCTAAATTTCCAAATCTGTTCCACCTAAGACTGCCAGTTATCCCAATCCTTTCACCGTAACTAGCTCCTCCGACGTCTCGCGTTCGAGCAATCTAATTTACAGCGATTCGCACGTAAGAAGATCGGTAAGAAAGATTCATCTTCAGTTCCACGTTGCTCGCAGGTGTACCATGGTACAGCGTTCGATCCCCCAAGGGTTCCACCTTGTCGGTTTGGGGGGACAGCCACCAAGAGCAGCTCACAGACGACGAAACACGTTCGTTGGCTACCCCGAGGGACGATCAAAGCGAGCTGAGCTTTTATCGGCGTCTAATCGGGGGATCCAACGATCCTTTGGCCTCGACCATCCGATCCTCCGAAACTGTACATCAGCGAGAGCTGCAGGACACGAACATCCTCTCCTTTTCCTTGGACGAGAGAGTTAAACAACCGTCTGGCGATAAATCGAAGAAGAGCGTGGGCTATCGGCCGTACACCATCGAGGAATACAAGACCTTGTCGATTCCGAAGCTCGATCGATCTCTTGGGCCCGATAAAGTCGAGATGCAAGCGAAGGTACGTTTGTTTCGTTTGTTGCTTATCTACCTATCCACCTTACATCCTTTGACCGTACTTAATTGCACTGGGATTTATTCGTCACGCGATCCTGATTGGAGGACAGAGAAGGCAAAGCGTGAACACTTGAACGCTACTGGAATACTTTTATATCGTCAAAGCTGAATCCTATCGTATTTTTTCATTTATTTAACGTTTCAAATCGTGTGGATTTTAAACATTGCAATTATAATTGCGTACAATTCAGTTAATTAACTATGACACGTTGTCTATGTTACTTTGGGTCGCGATTCAAAGTGAAATCCTATTTTGTAAGATCAGATTTTTTATATTACTATGTAAAAGATTAGAGTCTCGTGCAACTGGAAGATGGATTTTATAAATTGTTTTATAAAATTGTCCCAGTTTCATCGCAAACGATACACAGGCTACTTTTCGATGCACCTGTTCGATAGAATCTATGCGAAGAAAACGGAAGTCTGTAAATGACAAGCGAGGAAACGGCCGCATGTTTATTAGATTGAAGTTACGAAGATGGGCGACAAGCTAACTCGCTTTAGGTCTTCCGTGAAATTGTAAACTGTGATGGGTCGACGGAAGCGAAGTTTCTTCTACTTCGCTTTCTCGGCGACGGCAGGTTAACTTCCGGTAGGACAAGGAAACGAGATTGCGAGATGTCTCTGTTCGAACTTTTGGTAACTCGACTTTCATCCTAGCCGCGCTTATTCGCGAATCGCCAAAAAGACTGTTTATGTGTACAGCTGTTGCAAATGTGTTCGTTTAAACAAAAACCAATTCTCGGTTATTTACCAGTTATTTACTAGCTGTTTTCCGATTACTTGTCGCTACATTATTCGGTGTTTTGGAAAAATAATAGAGCAACTGTGAACATTAATTTGAGTTTCGAATCAAATAATTTTGCGTTGATTTAGGATCAAACAATTCTCCGTTTTCTAGGATCTGAGTTCTTTAGGATCAAATAGTTTTCAGTTCATTTAGGGCAAAATAATATTGGTTTCAATTAGGGTCCAACAATTTCGTTCCTTTGAATTAAAAAATTTTCTTCAAATGTTCAGAATTGGTCCGGAGTCAATTTCTGTTTCGATAATAAAATACTGTGAAGATATTTGGTATGATTTGTCAAAAATTGAAATATTATTCAAATTTGCAACTGCTTTGTAAGTAGCAATTAGTGAGTGTAGTAGTCAATGAATGAGATATTGAAAGCAAGGAATAGCTCAATACAAGGAACATTTTCGGAAAGTCGTTTGACGATGCCGTTCTTTCGAGAGGACATTCTGAGCGGCGTGCCGACGCAGCTTCGGTAGCCGCGCGACGCCAAGCGTACGGCGAGGAAATAGTTGTCGTCGTCATACTCGGAGACACAGTGAATTCCGGAAGCCTTTGAGCTAAATACTCCAGAGTCGGAAGGTTGTTCAGCAAATTTTTCAGACTCCACAGTACCGCGAGCTGAAATTCAAGGGTGACAGAGAGACAGGGAGAGACCGCCTACTTATGGACCCACGCATATTCTCTCATAGACACGTATCCGCATTCCTGCTCGTTTCTAAGGAACCGGAATTCCGTTGCTCTGATCGCGTGCCGTTATCCTGGAAACGATTCTAGCGGATTGGAAATTAAAATTTCATACTGTTCATTCACCTTCTACTTGGATGTGTTCTTTAAGAATACATTCGCATTCGGAACTCAAAATTAAGGAACTGAAGAAGTTCAAATTTTTCATACATGTCTTTCTCTTCTTTTATTTGGGGATACGAAATTATGTTACGTGAAATATCTTTCGTTTATTATTGGTTGTACTTTTAGCCCTTTGCATTCGAAAGGTGACATACATATTTGGTCTACTACAACAATTTGCAATATGTATTTTTCAATTAAGTCTACAGTGGCAGACAAGAGCATAAATATCTATGAGCACAATTATCTGCACTTCCCTAATTTTTATTACTGAATTAGACCTTTCGATCATTTCAAATCTATTCTCGAGGCAAACAACCGTGAAACGTGCACGTGTAGCATGTCAGGTCCGAGAGAAAAGTACGGTCTTTATGCAACATCCCTTACTGTCCCGCATTTATCGTTCTTCAACCATTATCCAGAATTACGTCAGAGTAGCAACTTGGTAGCAGGGAGATAAATGCACCGATACACGGTGAATAAACTTGTTCCTGGTGGACGCGTCGTCGAGAACAATTTAAATGAAATGCCGGCCGAGGTCAACGGGCTGGAACAAGGGGACAAGAGAGGTACACCATAATGTCCATAATTACACTGACTCTCGAGAGGTTGTATTAATATTGCCCACGGTTTAACTTGCCATGATATTAACCATGCACCGACGTGCATTAACTGGTGCGGTTTCACGATAGAATGACACGACGGGTAAACAGAGAAACGAAAAAACAGAAACGTGAACAGAGGAGGAAATATAAAAATGGAGACAGAGAAAGTGAGTCGAGGTATCGATCATACGATGTTTCGCTTTTGACTGGAAGAACATGAACTATTTGAAGCATACTTTAGCAAGTCTTTGTGTTACTATAATGTAGGTAATTTCGTTTCTGCATAGACAATTAGTTTATTTATTACTTCCTTGTAGATTAGACAATTTATTAGTGGATGTAATTTTTAAACACTCGAGTATATTAAAAATTGTAAGGCTGTTTTTAAATGAATCTGAAATTTAACAAATAAAATGTCTGTTAATTCACAGTGAGTTAATGATGTTTTAAGCAAAAACTTTTAATGCTTGTAACTGAAAAGGTCATACCAAGCAACAAACTGCCAGTAATTCTTAAACCGAGTACAATAAAAAAACTGGATTAAAATTTTAATTTAAAAGTACGGGAGAATGTACTGGTAAAATGCGGTCGTTTCACGTAAAATAAATCTGTGCTAGTACTTATGGAAGTGGCTGTACACATACGCTATTCGGTAAAAGAGGGTTAACTAAAACGTAACAAGTATAACAGTGCGATGCATCGAGTGTGACCCTCCTGTCTGATACAATTCCGTCTCTCCTCCTCCTGTTCTTTTGTTCGTTTCCTCTATCCGTCGGTTACCACTTGCCCCTCACTTTTCCACCTAGTTCCCTTTCGCACCATCCTCTTTCGACGAGCATTTGCATAATCTACTTTACGTTGGATTCGGCCGGGCCAGTCGGCACCTCGACGATTTTCGCTGTTAGCTCGATCGATCGATCTTACTAGACTTTTAACGGCAAACCGGTGCCGGATGTTCGCCGACAGAGAAATGAGGGGTACACAAAATTGTCAAATGCTCTAACGACAGACAGAGGGTGTTGAACGTGCTCGTTCGCGTTACCGGAAACTTGCACGGAGTGGGCGAATCGTCGCGTCGCGGGGCTTTCGTAAAAAGTAAATAAAGCCCCGGGCAACCGGCCGAACCCTCAGGTCTGTTTAGTTTGAAAGTTTCATCGAAGCGATGGCTGCTTCGGGGATTGTTTGTTGTTGCAGACAGAGTGGCTGATGCGGCGAAGGTCATACGGGAATTCAGTTAGTGCTCGTAATTGCCAACGAATACTGATGCAAGCACAAAAACTCAAGGTAAGTGCTTCTGTTTTTTTCATATGAATACGTTATGGAACCTTGCTGACTTCGGATCAGGATATGTGGGAGGGTAGTTCTTCATTTAGGGTAATTTCAAATAATTTATAGTCTTAAAAGTACCTAAATTCTCAAGTTTCTAAATTTTCCAAAGCAAGCTGGCAAGACAGGATACAGGCAATTTTGCCATTCGCCATTTTCTTCGGCGTTACTTATAATAACGAGAGTCGCATTAGCCGCGATAATCTCACAGGAAAGTACCGAGCGCACCCTCTCATTTACAAGAAATGTAACTTCTTTGTAATCTTCGTCGTTCTTTTAATCTTCCCCTTGTACCATTGTTCAAAGTTCAAAGTAGTGAAGATAACGAGTCTTTGCTCGCACAAAAGCAAAGTTCCATCGGGGTAGCGGAAAAAATGATAGTGATAAAAATTTCGTTCAACGACTCTTTGTTCTCTATTCGGAATTAATCCCCGCTAAATATCCTGCCAATCAAAAGATCCGTCATTATAAACGTTCGGAAACGGTTTCCGGATAATTTCAGGCGTTTCGTGAAAATCGTTACCGAAAATGCCGGAGCTTTCACCAGTAATTTGAAGAGATTAATGCACGCGAATGGAGCAGTTTCAATTTATAAAATGCGAAATGGATTTCTTTTGGTCGTCGCGCGGAACATTTTTTATGGCTGCGAAAAGCGCAACACGGTATTTATGCTCTGCTGAATCGGAGTTGCATATCGTTCTTCGGAACTAATAATATCGCGGAAAAAGGATAGTCGAGGTGTGGCAGGATGACTAATTGACGTCGTCCACCATTTGATACATTCAATATTTAATTGCCAATTAGGGGATGCAAAGAGGTACCCCGACGAAAACTGATTCGTTTCGCTCGTTTGGCGCGCGAAAGTCAAGCCTCATAATGGTCCGCCCAGAAGATTTATAAGCGAGATTAATTACGTGCGTATCATTTTCGCGTTAATAATGGGGAATGTCTCTTTTTTTTCAACTCCCAATTTTTCGCTCGTTCCATTCCTTCCCGTTCCGTGCACTACATCAAATCACCGTTAAATTCTCCACTTTTACATTCGTTTTTGTAATTGCCACTGGGCAAGTCTACTTAATTGCTTTTTGGTTAATTGCTTTTTAACAGCGTTATATCAATTGCACGTGAATTGGTATTAGACATACTTTAGAATGGCATACTGCACAGATATGTTCAGTTTTATGTAACACAATTATAAGTTGAAAATTAAGAGTTATCGTTATAGATAGATTTTGCTACAAATCATTTGCTAAAATTTTTCATTAAGAATTTATTAAAATTAGATTACTCGGTGCAATCAAATAGAAAGTTCTTCAAAGTTATCTGCTATTAAAATAGAAAACAAATTGCATGAGCAAATTACTAACTTTATCTGTTCGCATTAGCCCCTGAATTACCTGCATAAACTCAACCTAGGACTGGTCCCCATAATTACATTAAAGGCACCTGCTCGTTATTACCAGCATCTCCAGCGGCATCGAAGGACGCTATCTTTTATCAATACAGAGATCAAATTTTCTTAATGACAATCCCGGTACGTTCGCAAAATCGAGTCTCCGGTTGCGATTCCGTTTCACAGTTTATCAATTATACATCTGTGATCGTTCGTAAGGGAGGAGCCACGGAAAATTAGTCCTTACTCGTTAGGTTGGATTAAATCTAATCATAAGACGCGAATGGCGTGGAACGTAGGAAAAGGACCGAAGGCTAGCGTGAATGCCGTTGGGCGAAGTATAGACCGGTATCCGAACCGAAATCCAATTATATGCACAAAGCGAGGAGTGCAGGCCGCAACTACCACAGGCACACGGCTAGGAATCGAGGATACAAGGGGCGAGAGCGTACAGAAATTCTCTACACGTGGATAAACCTGCGTTACATCTCTCTGGAAAGGGTAGCCGGGTACCCGTGACTCGCCTACCGCCACCGGAATTAGATTTTGCTTACTTTCGTCCTTGCTAGAGTGGCCTCCGCTCGTATCCTCCTCATCTGTCCGCCTGGCCGGTCCCTCCGTATCGATAATCGCGGCCTGAATTTCAACGAGTTACGCCCTTTATGCATATTTGCCCTTCCTCCACCTCCGGCAAACTTTCTTTGTCCCGGGCGCCCGGTGTCGTCGATACAACCGGTCACCGCAAAACAATTTGCAAAGGAATTCGGAAATAGCTGGCGACGTTTCGCGACGAGTCAGAACCACCCCGCTGACGGCTAACTTCCATCGAAACTATTTCTAAATAATTTTGCCGCGAGACTCTGTCGCGTGACGTGGAATTTTTCAGCTGACAATCGCGTTACTTCACTTTCCGAATAGTTTCGGGGAACCCTGTTGCGAATACCGACAGTCTACTATGCGAGTAAATATTCCCGAAAACGGAGCACCGCCATTTTCATCATTTTTGGTAAATAGTCGGCAAAGTTAACGTTACCACTGCGATCTTGTGGAGCTTTCAATCAGAGCTAAATTAGATTAGGTCATTTTTTACTGTCAAGGTCACTTTTACAAGCACTTTAGCATTATTAACTGTTAGCTTAAAATGGAAGTTTGGGTGGATGATTATTTAGTACATTGTCCCTTCAAAGTTGCTTCAAGTAATACCATGAAGGTTTCAATTAGAGTTAGGTTTGGTTATACATATAATTCAAGTGCATCAGTGCTACTTAATACATAGTTTGTGTCCACAATTGCATACACTTAAAATGAACTAAATTTTGTTGTATACTACACGTCAATATTAACGATAACATTTTATAAGTTGTCAAATGTGTATTTCAATAATGTCTGAAAGAGTTCAGTCCATATTTCTGAATTGTGTAAGGTTCACCTAGTTATGAATACAAATGATATTTTATACCTGAAAAGTCTTGTTTCTTTTCTTTATTTCGATTCTATGAGAAAACTATTCAGCTCGTTACAGGTATCGACTTCTTTATGTTCACAGTTGAAGGATGATATCGCTGAGAAATGTTTCCTGCCTCCTTTGAAAGATCAAGAGATCGATGCAAAGGTAACTCAAGAGCTCTTTTTCGCAAATGCTCATCCATGATCCTTTGTTCCCATATATTTCCCTACAAATGTCTGAAAGGAGACATTTTCAGTATTTTCTAAAACATTTTCAAACATACCATGTTAATGATCGCGGTATTTAAAAACTTGCAATTATAATTAAAATTAGAACAATTTTAGACAATACTTTGCACATAAAACAATGCTTGTATCATAAATTTCATTGTAATGCTCGTAACATATTTAAACTGCTACTGTAAATACCATTGATGTCTTTTCAGACGCAAGATGACTCGATGTCTTCGATGATAACCGAGGATCGAGCAACTTCAAAGGACAGAAACACGAATTGCAGCAGATACTCAAAACGGAATCAGAAGGTCGGCAAAATAGCTTCTCCAGGAAGTTCCAAGAAATTTGAACGAACATCTAGCTTTTGTTCGTCCTTAAACTCTCGCGACTTCATTGAAGATTCATATTTGGAGTCCCTAAGGCAACGCCATCTTTACGAGAAGGAGATGGTGGATCGTATAATAAACCGAGCACTATGCTCCTGACTACACAGCAAACAACTCGCTGCATAATTTAAATCTCGTCCAAGAAACTGTGAATACAACATCTGTTTACCGTTGATTTTTAAATATGAACGCACTTCTCTTGTCCAAGTCGTCGTCAATTATTTCGATCGATCGCGAGTCGTGTAATTAATTTAACGTCGAAGTCCGTTGAACCGTTTGCATAAATCACAATCGATTCTGCTATCAGCAAGTCACCGTGTTTTTCGGCTTTCTATCCCGAGCTTCTTGCCGGTAGCGTAACAAAAGATTCTTGCAAATAAATTACACCGCGGACTCAGGAGATTAGTCGACGAATGAAATATTTAAACTTAATTCCATCGAGGTAACTTATTCATTGAATGTTATCTTGGGAGTCTGGCTGGTCCGTGTCGATATACCAGTCACCAGCGGAGGCGGTTATATGGCCGGTCACGCATAACTACCTACACTTTTCCATTCATACAGGCAACAAGACCGTACGATACACCGGGGAATATATAGTTCCGACGAATTCAGAAATTATTCAACGCTTTTTGACGTTTCGAGTATCACACGACCTGGCTGTTGCTTACTCGGAGCTAAGTCGTGTCAAGGATCCACGACACGGACATAACCCACGGAGACTATTTTTATCCATGATCATCTGCTGGATTATCCACCGGGAAAGAATTTAGAGGACCGAGGGATAAAGGACTGCTGTCTTTGTTTTCTTTATTATTCGTCTCCAACTACAGGTCGTTTCATAACGCGTAAACTTTATTTCGGCGACATGCACAGGATTCGTAAAATGCGAGTTCATTAAAGCAAGTCAGAGATAAAGCATGTTCATTTTCCTTTCGTGAAGTCGTGAAATTTTAAGACACCGGGCTTTCGGGTACGTAACGTACGCGAGTGTCGCGTGTTATGAAGCATTCTGTAGATCGCGAGTGCTCTCATGAATAAGGGAGCACGTGCACGTAGCCCTGGCGTAAAAAGAAAGAAGAAAAAAGCGGTTTTATACCGGTACAACTGCGTCCTTCTTTTGGAACGCCTCGTTAAGAGCGGGACTCCGTTAATTATCTTTCGCAATAATCTGGCTGAATTTTCGGCGAACCGCGGGCAACAACGTTCCAAACTTGGACACGGATGTGGCTATTTAATTTCCGGGAAATGGCGTGTTGTTATCGAGTTGGAGTTTTAACGCGTTATCGCGGAGATACCGGAAAGGTAATGGCGCAAATATAACAACGTTTGTCCACTGTTTTCCGCTTGGTTTAAATGTTGAACAGAAGATAAATCGAACGTGGTCGACCGTTTACTCAAAGGATCGAAGAAAAGAGGATTCCACCTAACGTATCGGAAGTCACGTGTGAAGGCATCGCACGTTGAAATCGAATTTTAAACGGTGCTTTCCACGCTCGTCATTTGACTCTCGAAAGTGGAGCCACTCGATCTCTTTACGATCAACATTTCATCAACGTTTAATCTCCGTTGCTGAAGCGAATCTGTAAATCGGCGAACGCTTTAAAAGAGATATTCTAACAACGATGGCACTTATCATGGAAACTTCAATGAAGTTAAGTTTCCATTGGAAACAAATTCCCGCTCTCCGTAATCACCATTTATTCCCACTTCTATCTTTCTAATTAATTCTAACTTTGTACTCTCGATATTATTTTTTTCCGAGATAACTTTTTAAATCATATCTCCAGAACGCAATTTCATTTCCAGCAGAGAAGTCCGAGGAATTCGAATAGTGGCGTGACTATCCAACATCGTTATCGATATTTATCGATAATACCGGTAATCTACCGATAATTCGATATATCGGAAATACCGCTCAAATATCGCTTAGCAAAATAGCGGTAGAAGTGATGAAAGTGGAGTGTATCGTGTAATTTTGGTATTTGAATGCGTTTATTTTTATCGGAACCTGGAAATAGCAAGGTTGTAAGTTTTAGTGGAATGTTTTTTCTTTCGGAAAGAATTTGTGTGGTTTTAGGAAATAATTCATTTAACAGGTTCCAAATTTCTCAGTTTCTTAATTTCCCAATTTTTAATACCCCAATTCCTAATTTCCCGCTTCTAAATTCTCCACTTCCTAGTTTCCCAATCGTCAACAATCAACAAGACATCGATAACCATTAACCGCACCCTTAAATTGGGTCGACACGAAAATCCGCGACGAATACCGGGAGATGATCTCGAGTTTTCTCGCGAGTTACTGCATCGGAAGCCGGCGCGCGGAATTAGCAATGTATCTCGAATAGATTTATCGTGGGCAGATTAAGATTAACCCTAGAAGAGCGGAGGTGTAATCGATTTCCGAGGGAGTTGCATTCGCGCCGTCGTGGTCGCGATGCAGCAGCACTCCTGGCGGCGGTTGTTCGCACCAGGTGGTTTGTCTGCGTGTACCCGGAAAAGTTGCTGGCACGTGGGCGTGGTCGTGATAGTGACGTGAACAGTGCTCACGTGCGTGCGTCCGTGCGTGCTGCAGTGTAGCACCCGGACCTGATGCTGAATGTACGGGACGCGAGGGCAACGACAGGGGTTGGCACGGACTGATTTCGCCATCAGACTGCCACCGAACGGGCAGGTCTGTCTCGCGTGCCAACACACATCAATGGTTCAGGTGAGTGATGCTTCTGGTTCCTTTCCTTCTTCGAATCGTTTCTAGATGCTCGTTGAAGGACACGATCGTCCGGAATCACCGGCGATAACTTGTTTCGGACGGTCCAGGTGCAACCACCTCGACGAATGAACCACGTCACGTTCAAGATGTCGCTAGTGCGGCGACATGGACGATATCGCTATAAGGGTGCAACTTCACCCCGTGACCTTGTTTCGGTGGCGCTACTTGTGTCTGTTTTCACGCGACACTTTGTGTTCTGGGGGGGGGGGAACAGTTTTTAGTTTAGGTCAAATGTGGGGACTTCAAAAGTTCTGTATCTCTGAATTGGCGAATTTCGAAATTTCCAGGTTCTGTAATCATGAAATTTTGAGGACTTTTGACTTTTGGAACTTTGCAACCTTCGAACTTATGAATCAGGAGATTCATAATTTCTATTTCTGTAGAGTTCTATTTCTATAGGTTTGAAGCTTTGTTCCTGAATTGTTAACGAAGAATTCCAACTAATCAGAGTGCGATAACGCGCGCTCAGCCGTGAGAGTGATGGGTTCGAGCGTAACGACTGACCGTGGTCGTGAACAAGCGCATTAGTGTCATCTCAGAATCCCACAAAAATCTCAATGTTCCAAATCACATATGACTAAGAATTAAATTTTTTAAATCCTAAATTCTTAAATTTTCACATTCTTAACCCCTAAATTTCTGATTTCAAAAGTCCATAGACCAAATCCTAACCCCGTAAACCACCAAATTCTGAAATATCCAAACCTCGCATTTTCTAAATCAGAAGAAAACGACGTTGCAGCCCAATGCAGCATGTATTAATTTGTCAGATGTAGCGGAAATTCTTAAGCGTTAACCGAGCAGCGTAAACCCTTAGCCTGCTCGTTGTGGTCCTTTATGTAAATGGATAATGGGTCCTCGTACTTGGCTAGGTTCATAGACGACTAGTACACTTCTATCTACCTACATACATTGTAACGCCGAAGGGCAGTTCATTAACTGCCGGACTCTGGTTCGATGAGAGTTACGGAGAGCCGAATGGCTTTGAAGTTGCAGACACCTCGAGGGCGTCCACTGTTGAACAATGAGAATTATCTTGTCTTTCTCTCTTCTCTTCTTCCCGTCTTCCAATTCCCTCTCGTTTATCCATTGCCTTTCCATTTCCATATTCATCTCGTTTTCATAACGCGTGTCAGACCAGACTGCCGGCTCCTGTAATCGAGCCCGTTTCGAGGGACCGATCATTATTGGGAGCCTTGTGTACGAAAACGATCTTTCACTCTAAAACGCTTGATTGGGGCTGAAACTTTCTCCACATCACTTTTACTCTTTGATTCTACGCGTGGTGATTCTACGCGTCACAATTACTACGCGTGACGATTCTACACGTAGCAATTACTGCGCGTGGTGATTCTACATGTAACAATTACTGTACGTGGTGATTCTACGCATGGCAATTACTATACGTGGCGATTCTACGCATGGCAATTACTATACGTGGCGATTCTACACGTACTGATTCTATGCATGGTAATGTAACGTGTGGGAGTAGGATACGTGATAATACTACGCGTGACAGTTACTACACATGGAAATTACTGCGCATGGTTATACCACGCATGTGTGATACAACTCGAATCCATACTACGCATGAGTGATATAACGTGTGTCGATATAATGCATACTGATACAACACGTTGCAAAATAATGCTTGAAGATACATTTTACGAAATAATGCTTGAAGATACATTTTACGAAATAATGCTTGAAGATATAACACGTTTCGAAGTAATGCTTGGAGATACAACACGTTGCAAAATAATGCTTGAAGATACATCAGGGTTATCAATACACGCGACTAACGCGTAGCGATATAACAAACCCACAAAGCATTATTAGTATCGTCAAAAAAAGAACAGAGACTCTTCACTTAAATAACTTTCGAGTTATCGAGAGATGAACAAAACACGTTTTCCAAAATTGATAGACGAGGCTATATTTCAGCGATTACTATATCGAGGTGCCTCGTTGCCATTGCCAATTATAGTGGTCAGTGAGCCACAAGGAATGGTCGTCTGTCGTCGATATAATTACGGGCAGAAACGAAGCGCAAATGGCATCGTGAACAGGCACAATGAGGGTTAGATTGAAAATTGCTCACGGTCCGTGGGAGAGTGGAAATTTGCGGAGGCTGCGTGAAAACGGAGTCTCGGCGAAATTGCTTTCTTGCTCGAGCCGAGTTCTTGCCTGCCGTTTATCAATGGCCACTTACACGATGCATGGAACACGGTGAAAGTGCAAACCTGTGTTTTTCGCGGTTCCGTGCGCCGGCTAGACGTAAAAAGGGAAAACCGTTCCAGAGTCGGGAAAAATGTCGGTGAAAATTCTCGTTTGAACGTTTGCTCTTCGTTTAATGCCGTTTGCTTAACGCGAGAATTGTAGGTACGTTTAAACGAATCAACTGATACGAATGAGTGGTGGGATTATTTTTAAATAATTTTATGAAATCCTCCGCCGAAAAATGGTACCTATGGAAAAAAACGAATTTTATGAGTTTTATTGCTTCCGTCAGAACGGAGTTTTCAAAGCGCAGCGAGTGGAAAATCGTACAGTGACTAATTTCAGGAAAAATGTCCGCGGTTTATTGAAAATGTTCCGTAAAGTAATTCATGGTGTATTTTGTTAGAATGATCGGTTACCTTGTATGGTATCGTTATTTAAGAATTTGTTGCATTATTTGTAGGTATAAAAATGTTTTCAAAGGATCTTTGAAAATTGTAAACATGATTGGCAAGAAAATGTAAAACCGTGCAATCGGTAGAATGTTCTATAAAATATTAATCTAATAAATAATTTTGTTTATAGTTACGAGCACCTTATACGCGGATGTTTCTGTCAGTTATGAAATATTTCTGATGTTCCCATAAAGTATACGAACATCTGAGTTCTTTCTGTTCCGGATTTATTCTAGCTATTCATACACCTATAAATTGTTCGTGTTATGAACTTTTATTTATAAATGGAGTTGTATAAAGTTCCTCACTGGCCGTGCTTTTTTTACAACCTCCATATATCACATTCGAGTTGACGTTTTTATTTACGAAAAACAGTAGACGCGTTTGTTTATTCAGATGTATACGTTACACTCTTCGATTCATAAATGCCTCAATTATTTAATCGTCGTATTCCGTAAATATTCTAAATAAAAGCGATTAAAGCGGACAATGAATAGTTCGCAGCTAAATCGAAAAATTCATTTCGATCTCGAACGTTATGGCTGGTTAACCACCGCCTATCGCAATTGATTCTTTTATTCCTCTGACTTCATTTGTTCTCGATATTTTTCAATAGGATGTTTTTGTAGGCTGTGCAAATTTATGAACTCCATTCTCATTCAATTTCAAAATTTAGGATTTCACGTACTTGAATTTGGGAATTTATAAATTTCCAAAGATTCAAACTTGGGAATTTCCAATTTTTTAAATAGGGTATAAGTTTCATTTTTTGGAAATTTTCAAATTTTTAGATTTGGGAATTTTTCAGATGTTCAAACTTGAGAATCAAAAAGGATTCGAACTTGGGTATTTGAAATTTTTGCAACTGGAAAATTTACAAATTTTCAAATTCGCTAATTTTCAGAATTAAGAGTTTCTCTTCCAAGCTGAGAAATTGAGATATTATACTTTATGCTAAACAAATTTTCAAATTTCAAAATACGGGAATTTAGATATTTAGAATTGATAGCTTCGACAATAAAGCTTACGTGATCCATTTTGCAGTTCTTGGAATTCCAACTCCATTTAGTGCCATATAGCGAGACTGTACATCCGATTATAAATTCCTGGTGCAAACGAAGTGGACTTTGACACATTTAGTTCGCTATGAATCGAAGTATGAGTTTACAATGCTCCAAAGTTCTCTTCCGGTCTGTTTGAAAGACTTGCAATCCTCTCGATGATCCGCTTGACTACGCATCGCTTCAATCCGCTCCAATTGCCCGTTGATACGCTTTTCGTCCATTTTTCCGACGACATCAATCCGCTTTCGACCGCTTTCTGTCCACTCTTTGCTATCTATCTACTTAAAATTAAATTGCAATTTATCCTTCAATCGCTAATTCTGAACAGTTAATATCGCGTTTAATATTGCGACCCCTACTTTCTGTTATGAAACAGAAGCTAATGAAAATGGAAGTTTACTGTTGAAATTGAGATGCTGATATCGATGACATTGTTGATAACATTTCGATATAACGAAATGCAAAGTATAGTTAAAGAAATTGCGTTACTATTGGTCGCAGTTAAATTTAAATAAATATCTGTTATAGATTTGATCGATTATAGGAACGTAAGGTTACGTTGAATTAGATCCAACTTGATCTTCCAACTTAACCAATCATTCAAATTTAACAGTTATCCAAATTGAACTTCTCTTGCTTTCAATTTAGATTAAAATTGAATGAATATATTATAAATTTGATTGATAAAATGTAACGTAAAGTGAGGTTAGGATCTAGTTTCAAGGTTAAAGAAAAATAGAATAATAAAAATGTATGTAAAGTTAGGTTAAGTTCTGCGTACGAATGAAACAAAAATCAAATTTGAATGATAAAATCTCCGTTATTAGCCTAAACATCTTAACGAATCTACACATGAATGAGGTATCGACTTGTCGACAATCAATAGCGCTGCCTGCAATTCAAAGATCGAACAAATTACAAGCAATAAATTATCAGTCAGTTTTCGACTGGTACATTGAGAGATCGAGTGTTTCCCGATCAGCATGGATGCGTGCAATTTATCCGTCTCATAGATAGTATTTCTCGCTAGAGGTGAGAGCAACCGAAATCATTCGTTCCATCAGGTACATGTACATACACGCGATAGCACGGTGTGTGTCGGACGTGTTAGATAGATTTCTCTTGTTCACCCCGTAACTTGTTTGATTTCAATCATTTTCGAGTGTTTTCAATACATTTTCCAAGTGTTTTCGATGAGAGCCCGTCAGCGACGATCGAGCTATATTGTTTCATCGTATCCGGACGTTTTCAACGGGATCGACGCGGCGGATGTACAACATCGAATTACACGTCGACGTCCCATGTCTTGTTCCCTTCTTTTTTATCGTATACTTTTACTCGGAGGATTCGATTATTTTTTTCCATGTCATTTAGTTAGATCATGACACCTCGACTTCACTCTTGTCAGAAATTTCCGAAGGTTGACTCAATATTTCCTAAAGGATTACTTGTAAGCATTTTAATTTCCAAACGAAAATTCATAATCTCATTTGATCGTATCTATCTATTCATTTTGTTTTCAGCGCTATTTATGAATTAACGAAAGAATGAATATTACTCGCGTCTCGTAACAGTAATTGTCAACGCATATTTCATCGAGATTAATGTCCGACAGTTTCTGAATGGAATCGCGATAAAAAGGCGCGGAGCAGGAAAATTTACAGTAACGAGTAGTCGAGTCGTGGCCGTTCTTAAACACGGAACATTCTACTTATTTCCGTGTGCATCGGGCAGCGGTTAATTATGTTTGCTTTTCATTAAGCGAGTCGTACGACTATTTGTTTTCGCCTGACCGGCGGGAAACATATTTTTCCAACTGTTTAACCGTCAAATTATGTCGTGCGTGGATAAATACGTTGCACAGGTTTTTGCACTAGGTCAGCTTATACTTTTAAGCTCGTTATTTTCTGTTTGCGATAGAAATTATTTCGCTGTAGCAAGAATTCCGCGCACAACAAGCTTAAATGTGTATAATATTTTATTTCCATTTTTCTTTGCCTTCGTTAACACGTTCATTGCCGTAGAGATCGCCGGTTGTATACATTTTTTATGCTCGGGTGTGGAGGAAAAATATAAACTTTGAAGGGTTTTAAAAATTACAATATGTTGTAAAAGGAAAATATGCATGACTGAGCGGGATGTATATTTATAAACTCTCTAGAGATTTATTTGTGGATTTCTACATAAGATGTTTCGTGATAAGTGCAGCTTCCCAGATTCAAAAATTGTCATATTCATAAACTTATAAGATAGGATGCTTCGTGATGACTGAGCAGCTTCCTAGATTGGAAAATAGTGATATTCATAAACCTATAAGATAGGATATTTGACGATAAGCGTTATCAGAGTTGAACGACTGTCTCCTCCGTATTCTTGTGCAGAACGACGTCCGGCTACTTGGTTTCCGCGCACGACAGAGCTCGCTAATTACTCGGCGAGGAAGCACGCGCTCGGGATCTCTTGACACGATTTACACTTCCAGAAATGGAATGGCCGAGCAGAAGACACGGGATTCGTAAGATCGCGTGTTTTCACAACAGCCCTCTCCCCCGGTGTGCCCGGTCCTCCTTTTTCACCCCCGTTTCTTCCGGTTCCGGCGACGGTCTGTTCCTGGCAGATCCGAGAATCACAGCTTGTTTAATTATCTCGGTAGTTATGCAAAGCAAATACGTGCACCGGTGGGGAAAATTGAAGACTTGCTAATTATCGCGTAAAGACGTAAGAAGAGAAGCAGAAGAAGACGGAGAAGAAGACGAAGAAGAAGACGAAGATGAGAAAGTGGAGTAAAAGGAGCAGGGATGTCGACGGTTTTTAGAGAGGGGATGAGACGAAAGAAGGGCAGTCGTTTAATTGCAGCGGTTCACCACTCGACAAAAGTGGCTTTCGTGCTTTCCGGACTACGACAGTTATGCCTGACCTCCGGCTATGAAAAGAAATTCCTTTTTGAGATTCCATCGAGGTCGGCTAATTATTTTTTCCGTTTCACCGTTTTATTTTTCCTTTTTTTTGTATACATCTGGAATTGAGCGTTTGCAATTAGCTTAGTAGAGCTTTCAATTATACATGCGATCCTCGTGTTTGCGATTCTCGTTTGCAATTGATTCGACTAATACCTTTCGAGTACTTTTCATTGAATTTCATCGAAGCTGAGCTTTTTTCACACGTTGCTTTAACGTATCAGTGCGGATTTATTATATTTCTGTGCGATATTGTGGTCGGAATTGTAAATTTGCTACATTGTTGGCTACGGTGCATGCAAACAACACTTTCGCTTCCGTTGCAGTTGCAAACATTTAAATATTGTACCATTATTTATTGAAGCCGTAACAAAAACACTCAAAATATCATTTTTATACACGTTAAATATTTCACCATTTAAAAAAAAACTAATACTTTGTATCTTCAACTTTCAACTTGTTACATGAAATCAAAAATGATTTGACATACGAGGTTATTGAACTACAATAATTGTCAAAATGGTTTAAAATCGTTGTCCTTTCGAACGGCAATCAAAGCATTGAAATCGTTCTTGAGTCCTCGATCCTTTCGTCGGCGCACGGCCGCGAAATCTCCGTCGATACCGTCGGTGCCTCGGGTATTTTTCGTCAAGTTCGATAATACGCACGTTCGCTTATCAGACCCGCGATAAAATGTGGGATGGGTAGCGTGGTGAGGGATGGGTGCAATTCGTTTATTATCGTAAACCGCATCTCTTTCCAATATCCCTTTCACTGGATGTATTCGAGTCGAGAGAGGTTGAAGGCATAGAGATGTGCCGCATCGTTTCAACCCCGAAGAGCTAGAAGAGAGAGGGAGAGGCGGATAGGGGTAGATAGATAGAAGAGCAAGGGGAGAGGGAGTTTCAAAGAATTTCCAATTCTCAGCTTTTCAACGACGCCGCCTTCGACGGTTCGTTTGTGAGCTAGAGTTAGAAGGATGAAGATGGGAAGGGTGGTGAAACAGGAAAGGGCCACGGGGGTGGGTTGATGGTGGTCGAACGGGCGGAGTTGCCGTAATGAATCGTATTCAGTTTATTCTGGGCTAAGTTACGTTGCCGCCGACGTTGCACCGACGGTAACGGCATACAGGCACTGAACTAGAAGTAAAATGGGACTGTAGCAAAATTGAAAGGCGGAATTTACCCTTTATCCCTCGCTCCGATCTTCGCAGCAGTTTTCCTCCTTTTTCAGCCTACGATGCTTCTTCGGCTCTATCCACCGTTATCTCCTTCCCTTACCGATTCAACCTCTCTTTATCGTTCTCGCTTTCCGCACTTGCTCCACCGTCGTTCTGTCTTAACGAGTAAATCGAAAACGACCAGTAAAAACTCGGCGTGTACATCAACTATTCAGCGCTTTTCAGATAACCCAACTACTTTGAATGTGGCCCCTAACGGAATCAACCCTTTCTATCTTATCATTCACGGCTAAAACTGTTAGGTCTCTGAAGTTCAATGTCTATTGACCTTTCTAGAAGGTAATTCATTTTGATAACATTACGTTGATTAACATTATGATATAATATGAAAACTTCAGATGTTCGAATTTGGATATTTAATATTTCGCAAAGAGTACCATGTTTATACACATCCCTCCGTATGGTGTATTTCAAAGAAAGGAAACGTGTCAAATGAATTTGTTCACATCATCTAGTTTCATCGATATTCCTTGCACTATTGTACCATACCAAAAATGATTGGATGCGTTAAAGCGTGATACCGAGGCTTAGCGTCGTTAAATGCATTTCCTGTATTGTTCGTTATACGGTGGAATTGCGATTACAGGAAGGATAGAGTTCCGCTCGAAAACATACGGGAGGAACCGGTATGGTGAATCGTGCTTTCAAGCTTTCGTCCTGCATCGTAGATTCAGTGCCGGTAAAGCCTGCACTGTGGTTCGTGTGTGACCTAACGAAAGCCCAAGTACACAATTTGATAATGGGTTAGCTGTGTAACGTGCACACATTTGCCAGCCGTAGTACACGCGGTGCACACAGGATACACTGAATCAGTAATAACAACGTGTTTGCATAATCAATCATGCTCTTTCTCCCGTTTCTTCCTCCCTCTGGCCTTGTTGCGATGCCATGTTTTCGAGATGAAGATGATTAAAGGTGGATGGTGTTATCCTTTCAGCCAAAAACGCGTCTCCGCTTCACTTGTTTACCATGTTAATGGCAGTCGTCGATGTTTGGAGATCCGTGCCCTATGTACCCTGCACAAAGCTGTTAAAAAGGTCCTACGGTGTTTGTTATGTATTATACATACGCCATCGACGCCATTTGGAAGCAAAATATTTTCTGGATAAACATTACTTTCTCTTTTCTAAAAAGACCTTTGCGTGTATACCAAATTCGACGATATAATTCAAACAATTCTCCCCCATTCTCGTGTAATTTCCACCAAAATGTCCACAAATGAAGATAAATAAATCACCGAAACTCGATACGTTATTACAATAATTTGAACAATCCACAACTATTCCCGCATTAAAGCATCGAATTACAGAATTTCTACTCGCCCGTTTACAAGTAATCGAATAACGACAAAATAAATTATCGGAATTTAACGACAACATCGCGATAATTTAAACGAACGTTATCGATAATTCGTATACGAGATTCAAACAAAATTTCCACGCATATGTCCCGAAATTACCAATTAATGCGATATTGTTTTAAAAATATTGATGGTCGCATTCAACTTCATCCCCCGCATACGACTCGCGCGCGCAGAGCGTATCCCCTTGTCGAGTTTCGTCGGCGGGTAATAATATGCAAATGAATGTTCTGCAAAACAGTATGCAAATAAATAGCATAGGTTAAATATGGAGACGTCTGTCTCTGTTTCTTCTTGGTGCGCGGCATCCCTCTTCTTTTTTCCGCGTCGCGTCAGAATAAGTTAATACGTCTGCGTAAATGCGACGGAAACGCCTCTCGAGGCTCAGGTAGTACGGGGCTGCGGTTGGAATTTTCTCGCGTTTTACAGTACAGTGCACAGTTGTACGGGAGGTTAGTTTCGGCTTGTAAAAATCCCAGCTGCTACGGACGCAACCGGGTTCACCATTTTTTTTCTCCTTAGGATCGCGTACGCGAAGGAAACTTACCGTGTTGAAGTAACCCGAACGACGCTGCGCAAACTTTCTGCACGCGTGCCTTCGACCCTGCATTTCCCTTATTTTTCCGTTTAATTTTCCCTCGAACTTCGTGAAAAGTTCACTGACTTATTTATCGCGCGGTGATTAATATGCTTGTTGTCAACGGCATGTAGTCGCGATTCTTCTAGAGTGCGATGCAACGAATTTGGGAGTTGGGATTTGGAAATTTTATTGTGGCGAGAATTTGGGGATGTGGGAATTTGGAATATGGGAAATTAGGAATGTTGGAATTGGCAATGTGAGAAATTAGGGTATGGGAATTTGGGATATGGGAAATTAGGGATGTGAGAAATTAGGGTGTGGGAATTGAGGATGTGAGAAATTAGAGTGTGGGAATTTGGGGTATAGGAATTTGGGATATGGGAAATTAGGGATGTTGGAATTGGGGGTGTGAGAAATTAGGGGGTGGGAATTTGGGATATGAAAAATTAGGGATGTCGGAATTGGAGATGTGAGAAATTAGAGTGTGTGAATTTGGGAAGAAGGAATTTGGGATATGGGAAATTAGAGATGTTGGAATTGGGGATGTGAGAAATTAGAGATTTAGGGATTTGCAGCTTTGGTAATTCGGGGATTTCGGGATTTGGAGCATTGAGAGTTTGTGGATGTAGGGATCTGGAGTTTTAGAAATGTGGAGATTTAGGAATTTCATAATGTGATAGTTTTTATAACTTAGAAATTTAGGGGGTTGAGATTTGAGATTGTTGGAAATTTTAATATTTGATCATTTGACAGTTAGTAGTGAAAATGTACGAATATCGATAATTTGCTATTTAAAAATGTCCAAATTAAAACATGTATTTGTTCATATAAAATGTTGTACAACATCAAATTTCCAAATGTATAATTTAAAAAATGTCTAAATTTGTACAATCTACTACATTCATCATCGCAAGATACAAGTATGATTTCTAATAATTTACAAAAAAAATTTAACGAAAAAGAGTTGTAGTTTTATCGTTGACCATAGCATCCCTTATCGGAGTAGCAACATAATTTCTGAATGAATCGCGCGACACACATGAACGTGGTTCGTAAACAGTACATCGTATAATGCATGCACGCTGGAACAAAACTAGCACGGTATTTCGCACGATTTCAGTAAAGATAGCATCATTGGACGTGGCGATTATCCAGCCAAAGGTGCGAACTAGTATTTTGCTCATTAAACACTCGGCCCATTCAGACTCGCTGGTTTATATATGAGCTCGATTTTAACGGACTCTGGAAAGTTGTACGATCCATTATCGTTCTGGCCGTTGTTTCCACGTGAAATTTCACTGGATTCCGACTGGAATTCTGTCGTGCACTTCGGTGGCTGCTCCACAACATCTATAATCTGTTTCTTCCGTTTACCTCTGTAATTGCGCTATTATTACGAGTGCCACGATCCATCTCGGTGACTTTCATTCCCCCTATGTATACATACTTTCTCGACTGCTTTCTTTTTCCTATCGCGATTTTATCGAACGTGTACGAAGAACGTGTATCGATCGTCGAAAGTACTCGTCGGATAAGAGACACGATAATGTCAGGAAAGGGTAATTAAAATAAACGTGAATTTCTAAAATGAAGAACATCGCGCGAAGCGAAGTTTCTTGCTGGCAAAAAGCAGCGAAATGGAATGAAAATACGATGTCGGGAGGTAAGATAACATTTGTCAAGATAGTCGAAACGAACGAAAAACATGATGTAAAGGAATATTTTTTCGACGGATTCATTGTATGGTGTATCGAAAACATTCTACTAATCTATTAATTAATATTATTCTATTAACTAACCAATGAATGAATATGATATATATTTTTACATTGTTTCACGTATTTTATACAACATTCTGATAAAAACTGTGCACATCATAAAATATGTAGATAAAATTATTTCTGGACCGATTTTAATTAACCAACGACATTACATTTGTGATTGCACTTTTACATCTGTATCGTTATAACATAATTATTTAAATTGATTTGTTTTAGTCACCGTGGCGAAAAATAAAATTTTAATACACAGAATATTTAATGAAATTTTATCCTACAGAGAGAAGGTATTATTTACATAGTAGAACTTGATTAAACCCTGCAGTCTCTGTGGATTATGTATCTTTCCCTTTATTATTCTCTGCAATGCAATTTTATAAAAGTCGCCTTAGACTTTGTCTCGTATCACCCTTTGGGCGTGGTATTTTTAACATTAACAGTATTTAAATTAAGAACTGGAGACAGTATTTCATTTTATCTTCCAGTGTTTGCTGTAATATCTTCCTTGATTTATTCACGACTGAATATTTTCTGGAAAATATCTTACGCTTTTAATCTGTATTTGAATAAGGGATGTGTAGAATGAATTGTGGGGTTAATTGAACTGTGACAGTGTAAATTGGGGTGCAGTTTTACTAGGTGGAGGATAGGGGTAGTAAAATTTTGAATTTGAGAACGTGGAAATTTATCCTTAGGGTTTTGGGGATATAGGGATTTAGGGATTTGGGGATGTAGGGATTGGGGGGTGTAGAAATTTGGGGATTTAGGAATTTGGGGATATAGAGATTTGGGGGTGTAGGGATTTGGAGAGGTAGGAATTTGAGGATTTAGGGATATGGGGATATAGGAATTTGGGGGTGTAGAGATTTGGGGATATAGGGATTTGGGGATGTAGGGATTTGGTGGCGCAGGGATTTGAGGATATAGGGATTTGGGGATGTTGGAATTAAGGGATGTAGGGATTCGGGGATGTAGGAATGTGGGGATATAGGGATGTGGGAGTGTAGGGATTTGGGGATGTAGAGATATTGAGATATTGAGTTTTGGGGTGTAGGAATTTCGGAATGTAGAAATCTAGAAATCTAAAAATCCAGAAATCTAGAAATTTATAAACGTCGACCTCTTTATATTTTCGCCATTTTATTCTACTTTTCTCATTCGTTAAAAGATTAAGAAACGCAGTTAAGTTGAATAATTACAAGGATAAGAATGAATTGTCAAGAAGCACTGAATACTGTAACAAGCTTAATAATTTATGAAGTTCACCGTTTTATTTCTGTAATGCTGCTGGCAGCAACAAACTGATGACGCAGTAATTAAGGTGATAAAACAAGCAACACGGTTCATGCTTTGGACAGATCCAATACACCATTACGAAGGACTTTGTTTCTTATCGCAATACTTGTTTACACGATGTTTTGCAGCGTAGGAAACAGCTGTAGTATGATTTTTGCTTTGAAACTGTTACAAACTTTCAAAGTTATAATCACTTGATATAATTGTAATAAATTATCCTTTAATTTACATTGCATCGAATAATTAGCGAAAGATACGTCATAAACTTTAACTTCCATTTTCATCAAACTATATTAACCTTCTGTTTTTTTTTTAATAAACTACCTAATAACTTTTATTAACTAATCTATCCAAAACAATAGCATATCATTAAATACGGTAACAGAAATGCAATTCTCAAACAATCGATATGCAGGAGCTAGTTATTGCGGCAAATGTCCCTAAGTTAAATCCGTTCAGTAAACAATAACAGTTAGTTGTTAAATCTTTCGACGATACAAATAACTGATCATAGCCTGTTGAAACTGTTTCTGGTGCTTAGTTTGGCTGCCGACCATGGAACCTCAGTCTGAAAAGCGTGGTTGTTCTGGTCCTGTCGAATATGCTGTTGACTTTCCTGTTGCTGCAGTCCGAAACCTGTATACCGGACGAAGTGCCCAGAGATATGGAATCAAACGTCATAACCGAATGGAATCTTGGCACCTTAATCAAGGAGCAACAACAGTCGGACTGCGTAACGCAGGATTACCAACCGTTGCCAGCTGACGCGAGCAGCTTGAAGCTGAACGTAAGGCTGGGTCGATGGGATGCCCGTAGAATGTTCCGGACTTTCGACCATGTTTTGGTCGGTTCGAGTTTCATCGAATTATCGCAAGCTTACCGGGTTTGTTTGGCTACCCAGAGTTCGGTGGAGAAGCTTCACTCCTTGGTGCAGGCTGCCCATCACTGGACAGGGCCGATGTCGGTAGCCTTGTACGCGGCCGGTGACGAAGAGTTCGACGTTCTTCAGAAGTACCTGGTCTACCTTAGAAGATGCTACGAACCCATAAGGGAAAGGGTGTCGTTTTCCTTGGCCGTGCCGAGGAACAGACCGCCGAAGAAGCAGCCGATGGATCACGAACTACCCGACACCGTGGATTGTGCCAAACCGGAAGGGACGTTGAACCAGCTGATGAACGGGATCTCCAACGAGCAGACCAATTGGCGGATACACAACGTCTATCCTCAGAATCACATGAGGAATCTAGCTAGGAAGAACTGTCAGACCGACTACGTGTTCCTGACAGACGTCGATATTGTGCCGAGCTACAATTTGACCGGGGCTCTCGACGAGTTCCTGAGAACCGATAGCTGTGATAAGTGCGCCTACGTGATACCGACGTACGAGCTGGACTCGCGCGTCAGATTCCCTCAGAATAAAACGGAGCTGGTCCGGTTGGCGAGAAAAGGGCTGGCCAGACCCTTTCATCAGAAGGTCTTCATCCACAATCAGTTCGCCACCAATTTTACCAGGTATGTACGTGTTGTTTTCTACCTACCCTCGAGATATTCAAATATAATTCCCTTTTTTTTGTTACTGTTCGTTTAGATGGATACTGGATACCGCTCTGAATCATAGGAATTTTGAAAACGTGAGGAGCGGCAAGGTGTACATTAGCCACGACGTGACCAATTTCGAATTCCTCTACGAACCTTTCTACGTGGCTAGAGATATTGTTCCGCCACACGATGAGAGATTCATGGGATATGGATACACGAGGAATACTCAGGTATGTGGTTAAAATATTGATGATTGGGTGCTTCATTTGTATTCGATAAATACGTTCGATGGTGGTAACAGCTTGGTCGCGAAACTAGAGGGTAAAAAGGTAGTGTTGAGTATATACTTTCAAGTTAGTTGCCGTTGTAAAATCTCAGTGTTTCATTTTCGAGAAGCAATGTTTTAATATTCCGTATTATCGAGTGCCGTATGGCCGTTCCTGCGGGCACGGATCACGTCAGCTAACCCAGTATCGATCATATTTAACGCGGCACGCTATAATATGAATTATTAACGATAAAAGAAAGAATTATTTAGCATGTGATAATGAAATTAACATTAAGTGATTCTATAATGAAATTAACGCGAATTATAAGAAATTTAATCAGCCTCGTCGAACAAAACTAAATCGAGGTAAACCCGACAGTATGCAATGTTATCCCTATCGTTGTTGCACAACTGCGAATATTCGAACAGAGGGGAACTCGTGCATTGTCAACACGATATTCAAAACCTGGGGGAAAAAATGAAAGGACGTATATTTACACGGCATGAACAACGTGGCGAACCATGTATTCGTGTACATTCGTGAGGAACATCGGAATATCAGAGAACATCAAATGGAAGCATCGGAGGAACATGGGGTAGTTTCATAGTACAGAACTCGTACAAGCAAATCCCACGCCCCAGAGACATTAATTGAATTACATATTATCATTGCCGTCGTTATCGTGCGATGGAGGCTCATTTCACCGAACAAGCATTATTCAATTTAAACTTGATACATCCCGCGCCGTCTAATCGAACGTTTGCATATCGAGGGTGCACGATGTTACGTTCTAGTAGCCGTGTGAAGGGTAATTCGTGTTTCAAACTGTACTTTCCGCACCCGTTAACAATTTACGGTGAACATCATACTACTTGCCGTCGTTAAACTAAATTGAAAGCTTTTCTAATATTGCTACATCTGACGCGATTAATTACTAACTGCAATTTCTTACATCATAAGGGTATGTTCTTACACGTGTATAATATAAGTAATGAGATGCAAATTTTGGTGTGGATTTGTAAATTGCATCAAATTTAATATCTGAAGAGAGTTTGTAGTATGGAATATTAGATTGGAGTGATTAGGAAGTGGACTTGAATTAAGTGCTTCAACTTTGAATAATATTATAAAGAAAGTTACGATAGGGGTGCGTTGAATTTCACTGTGGTAATCAATGTGAAAAATCTTAGATGAATAGAATATGCTTATGGGCTGAATTATTGAACAAACCTCTGATCGTGAAGTAGTATAAGCCAATATCAGCCACGTAGCAGTAGTAAGTTTAACGATATGTCAGACATTCTACATACCACGTTCCTGCAATGTTACATTGATTTTTCATTATCTTACTACTTTCTTATTCCACTATTCCACTGTTTTACTGATTTTGATTTCTGAGGTACTCACGAAGGGTTGCAAAATGTTCTTCGAAGTACATAATCGAGGGTGAAGGTCACGTAAAAGATACAATTTTCGCATAGGCGATCGCGGACATAGATGATACGTTACAAAAGGGAAGTGAGAAGAGCGATGAGACGCTTAGACGCGTTACAGGTTTGCAACGAGTCCAGGTTTTTTCCCATCGGCGGTGACGTTCGCGAAACAACCCCGTCCCCAGGTTTCCTGTTGGAAATAACGAAATTCCATCATGCGGCGAAAATCCGAGCGCCACGTAGCTACGAAGCCCCGTATCCGTAGAACGAAGTATGCCACAGCGACGGCAATAAAACGGGTGTAAATCTACATGGCCACGTAGGGCGGATAACACACCGGGGCAAAAGCGGACGTACACAGGCGCGAACGTAAACTGGTGTTAGGTCGCAAACGTAACACGTTCCCTGTCCGGAGAGCTACGTGGCCCCTGGTACATTGGTATTCGCGTCTTCTCTGCGGTTCGTTCGCACAACATCCACTCCCCACGGAGGAATGAGAATGGATATCGTTCGTTTCTCCTACCCTCTTGTTGTACTCGCGCCACGCCGCACCGTTCTCTCCGACCCCTCGATCCAATACAATCCTGTCGCGCCATTCTTTCGTCGAGCAACCGGTTTCCCTCGACCTTCGTGCACCTCGGTTTATCCCGTTTTGTCTTTTCCACCCCGTTCCCTCTTTTCTTTTTCCATCCCCGAGGATGCACCCTCGCTGTTTCAACCCGCTTCGCGAGCGCGTTGTTTCACCGCCTCCGGCCGGAGCAACACGTTTCCGGCGCCCTCGCAAACGAGCACATTCCAAACGGCTCCCAGCTTTTCTATTGCTCGCTGATCCGTTGCAACGTGTTTTCTCTACGCTCCTTTCGGCAATTAGGCTCGGCCTGAATGCGATCGGCGAAACAACGACTTACTTCGGGAATTAGCGTGCGATACGCTCCGTCAATTCTTGTGGGATGCTCTGATACGATTTATACGTTAGTTGATTTTTGTTGATGTCATTGATTTTATGAATGGGTGATTAGGTTGTTTGCTGCATTTGCTGTATTATACAGATGAACGTGTTGACCGAAAGATTCATTAACACATCCTTTATCGAGTAATCAAAGTCGCGAACGATTTCGATTGATATCTAGTCGTATCTGCGTATCAAGTTGATCGTGAATCTTTCTGGTCTGCAATTTTTTCACGGTCTATCAT
Source organism: Megachile lagopoda (assembly GCA_036983795.1). Lineage (NCBI taxonomy): Eukaryota > Metazoa > Arthropoda > Insecta > Hymenoptera > Megachilidae > Megachile > Megachile lagopoda. Next base: position 12,854,988 of record CM072790.1, on the reverse strand, counting down.
TCTCGTTATCGCGACGGAACCATCGATCATCGAAAACTCGAAGTTTGAACGTGACGCGAGTAAAACGATCGAAATCGTATTGAAAGTATCAGTCGACGTTTATAATTAAATAACGACCATAAATCTATTATCGATGAAATTTCGATGACGAATGGTCCATAAGTCCTAAACCAATAGAAAAATATTTGTCTATCACAAAATTTTAAAGTCAATCGGGTAAGTAGTTTCCGTTTTATGAAACTTTAAAGAAATCGCTACGAAGCTCGTTGAATTCATTTACATTAATTACTTCCTGCATCGTAAACTTTGCCAGCGCATAATTTCCAAGTTGGGGGTAACTTTACTTAAGCACGAAGGGGTAGAGGTTTCTTTAAAATTATTAATTGTTTCATCGATTGCTTATCAATGCTTCGATATCTTAAATCATTAAATATTATCAAAATTATTGGTTCAAAATTATTAATCGTTTCATGGATTGTCTATCGATTTTAAAATTCGATTCCTGCAGAAATTAACCAAACATTAAATATTCGATCAGTGTACAAAATTATTAAGAAAAATTGATATAAATAACGGGTAGAAAGTTACAATGTTCAACGTCGCTTTGATACAATTATTAAAAATGTATTATATCGCGAGGGAACAATAAGGAACGATTGGTAAATTCGGCGCGAACGACACGCTTCAAAATATTACGCCAGCAACAAACCGATCGCGTCTCAATGAATTTCAGAGCGACTCGTTTCAATATTGACCTTTCGACGTTCATTTCGAAGATTGACTTTCGATCGGCAACGAAATTGATTCGACGGCGAGGAATGCCATTGCCGTGAGTGGCGGAGACACGCGAGCATTCGAGATGCCGAGCCACGAATCAAACAGAAAGAAAACAGCTTGCCTCACCTGATTTCGTCGATTGAACGATTACCTTGGCTTCGAGCTCGTCAATCGGCTCGGTTTTCAATGCCGCGAATCGACGAATCGAGCACATTGAAAGGGAACGAAGCACGAAGCTATTTTCACATTATTCTTTCGTCCCGCAGCGAACAAAGAGCGATTTTTAACCTCTAATTGATGAAGTACGATTAGTTTTGTTATATTCGATAGTTCAGTAGTAGACACTGACAAATTCATTTTAATTATTGTTATAAACTTTTTAGTTAATAATTGTACATACAATAGTTAGCAAATTTTGGAGCGCGCTGACATGAGGGTTGCGGTGTTCAAAATGGCCGACACGTTTTTTGAGTATAAATACAAGAATGACGAAACTTTAATTGAATACTCTGTTAAAAATATGCAAATCAGTTTCCTGATGGAGTAGATTGATCAAATAATTTTCAGCAATAGTTAAATATAATTTTCGTTGCAATTGGCGAGTAAATGGTTGATTTAAGTGGACTCGTACTATTGTCCAATCAACCTCATACTTCATTCTTCAACGATATTTCTTTCCTCTCTTCCGTTTCGTTTCCGTCGCTTATTAACCGGATGAAATTGCTCACTGAATGGCGGCTGTTATTGATATGTTGTAATTAACTCGATTCCGATAAAGACGTTACCGTTCACGGTGAACTTGTTCCAGCGAGAAGCTTTTGTAAATGCATCGATCTGACAATGGCGGATGCATTTAGCGTAAAAGAAATACAGACCTGAAGAAAGTACTCGTAAAATCGAGCTTTAATGAAGCATTTCAGTGGAAATGTAGTTATCAATTGTAAATGTACATGTAAAAGTATAATTGGGACTGATATAATTAGTATCAGATTCATCGTGTTCTATATAACAGGTCCTTGTAAATGACGGTATTGTCTACAATGTACTTTCTACCTAATTAATTAATTTTATTGTGCAATATGGATTTTATTGTGTAAAAGTTCGATTGCGGACATTTGAGAGAGGAATTTTGTTATGTGGATTTCTAAATTTTTTATTTTTTGGTGCTCTAAATTTTTAGTACTCTAAATTTCTAGTATTCTATATTTCTAGTACTCTAATTTTTAGTACTCTAAATTTCCACTATCCAAACTTTCTAAATTACCAAATTTCAAACTTTAAAATCTCGAAATCCATGTAAATCTGATCTATCACATCACGTCTTGTTCGTCTAGCACTTAATATTCCCATCACTGTCCCAACACGATATTTGCATCCAAGGTAATCCATCTGCACTTTTTCGAGTTCGAATCTCATCACAGGGCATTTACCGTCGTCACCGCTTAATGGACGATCATTCAAACATCCAACTTTTCTATCCACTTAAAACGACATACACACGCGAATCTGTGCATTAAAACCTCGCGTAGACCCTCATTTCTCCCGCCGCGGCGATCCAAATGGAAGGATCTTTCGCCAGCTGGGATTTTATCCATCGGTATACCTTCGCTGTCGGAAATGTAAGATAAGGGAAGACGCGTTACGTTGGTACGCTTTATTCGCGAGGATTTGTACCGACGTGCGATCGCATAAAACTCAATTATCAGATTTACTTTTCGGTCTCGGTTGGTTTCACTTGGCACCGCCGTTATCTGGAAAAATTATGCGTCGTTGTTTACCGAACTCACCGGCTTCTTTGGATGCATCGTCACGTATGACCTTAATGCGTGATCTTCGCGTGGTATTCATCAGCGAATTTCTATGAGGATGCTCGTTTTCGACACGTACAATTGCTCCTCAGCAAGAGTCCAGCAGAAACCATTTCTTTCTTAATTAATTCTTAGATACTAGATAAATGGTTTGCAGATAAATGACTCTTTCTGTTCCTCAATCATGTGTTATGATTTTACGCAAAGCGTTATCAAATTAGATACTTGTATTGTGGTTATTAAATTCGATTCAGGTTATTTAATACGTCTATAAAATTAGAATGATTATTATACCATTTGATGATTGAACGAATGTTATATTCAAACACCACATTTAATCAGATTATTTGATTACTAGATATTTAATCAAACTACTTGTTCAAGTGATTATTTAATCAAACTATTTGGTTATTAAATGATTATTTAATCAGATTAAAATGAAGTGCTTATCAGACCATTTGTTCGACAAACGATTAAACAATATTTAATTAGATGTGAATAGCAGAAGCCTCTCTTCCTAAACGCGCGAAAAGTAATTCTGATGTAACGTGATCGACGAGGTGGAATATAGAGAACCGCGGTTGCCTAACGCGAGAAACTTTTGAAAAGCGAATGGAATCAACCGTGGAATTCAAGGTATCCGGAACCACCGTTATTCGGTGGTGGTCTGCTCAAACGATATTCAGACGTTGTATTAATGTAAATTTACGCAATTTCTGTAGACGCAGCCAGCGATCGTTCTTTCGTGTTTCGAGTATACTCGCTGCGGTTTTGCTTGTTCCCCTTGTTCCTACGCCACGAAGAGGAATACAGAGATGCTGAAGCGTTCCCGTTGTGCTCTGTGCTCGCACTAATCATTAACCTTCGTGCACCAACACGCGTGGAATACGGAATACCCCGTTTATTTATAGGTGTTCGTGCAACCGCGCGTATGTGTGCGCGTACATGGCCAACGTTATCAAGCGGAACAGCGAACAATTATTTCTGGTCTAAAGGGAAAGCTGGATAACGGAAGACGGGGAATTTCTGTTATTACGTTGGGAGGTCAAAAACTTGAAGTATCCTTCGTTTGGGAGCGATCTTTCTTCGAGGTTTCGCTGAGAGATTTAGAAACTGGGGTGAAGTGTCCAAGAAGAGGTTGCGAGGGGTTGCGGGGGCGTTGTACTTTTTGCGCGGAGTATTTTCGTGTGTAGTCATGGCGTTGTAATTTCCATGTGTTGTGATTTAATGCGTCGAGTTTCTACGAGATGTAGTTCTACGCGTTGTAATTTCTATGCGTTGTGATTTCCACGCGTTGGAAGTTTTATGCGTTGCGATTTTGATGCTTGGTATCTCTACGCGCTGTAATTTCCACGTGTTGGGACTTTGATGCGTCAAATTTCTATGCATAGTGTTTTCCACGCGTCGTAATTTCTACGTGTGGTGATTTTGGTGCGTGGTATCTCCACGCGCCCTATCCTCACGCGACGTATCCTCAGGCGCCGTATATTCACGTGCCGTATCTTCACGTGCCGTTTTTTCACGCGCCATATCTTCACGCGCTGTATCGTCACGCACTGTAACTCCACGCGCCGTATCTCCATGTCCTTCAATTTCCACACGTTGTAATTTCAACGCGTCGTATTTCCATATTTTCTAATTTCCACGCACCATATCTTGCATTCTACGTCTTCTTATTAAATGGCGAAATATTAGAATTATAAATATGACGAAACCTACCGTGTATACGACCACGTATATTACCACTCACCTTCCCTAAAGACAATGCACATCCCCAAACGTCATATTTCTACTTAATAAAAAATTCCGAGTCACATTGGTAACAAAAGTTGAAGCCTTACATTGAGAGATCTCTTTCTATATCGCCAATGTTACGAAAATTTCGTTGTTACAGTCTCGCCCATGGGAATAGTACAAAAGTCTACTGTATAATCGTTTGAAACAGTCGCGTAGCGCGGTACAAATAGAATTCTTTGACAAAAACAAAACGCACAGACACGCTAATTAGCAAGGTACGTCAACTAGGTTACGTTGTTTAATGTAATCTGTGTTCTGTTGAAACTCGGGACAAACAGGTGCCCTGTGACTATCTTGTGTTGCAAGAGCCAGAAATGTTTTACACCAGCAGCCGCAAGAATGTGACCCGCGGGATATGCTGTGAAGGGAATTAATTCTCGTTCACCGGCTAATTAAGACGGATAATCGAGTAGAATGAACATACGTTACAACGGACAATTCAGTTTTACTAATCAACGAGGCAAGTGTCCACATAAAGGATGATGTTGCAACGTAATTTTCAATTCTTGTTTTCTGTTCTCTTGATTCTTTATTAGTCTGTATTTTAAATGTTTGCGTTTGTGAGAAGTTAAGTGGGTAGAATATTAATTAACGGAAATAAAGTAGGTGTAAAATACAAATTTCTATTTTGGTAATTAATCGGAATTTTTAAATAATTATTATCTACCAGATTGAGAGATGTGAGATAAATATATGTATCAGTGAAAGCAGGAGAGATACCATTTAATCAATATCTAGCTCCTTCTATTGCAATTACTGATAATCCACTCAAATATTCTATTCTACTTTCATTGAAATTATTTTTGCCGATTCTACCTCTTTCCATTTACATTTTTTGTTCATTTTACATCTATATTTCATATACGAAATATTCCAATGAATTATTGAAAAGAAAGTTGAATAAAGTGGTAGATTGAATAAATGGAACGTTCATTTGCTTGATTATACGTATTTCGGCATGATACGTTTGAAACTCGTGTAATCAACGAAACACTCATGTTGAAAACCAGTTGTTACCACACGCGTGTAATTATTCACTGACACGTCTAGGAAACAGGGAACTGAAGATTAGACGTCGTCTATCAATTCCTTTTGACGTTGTCGGAACCATCATAGACGCGTTTCCGCTTTGCAGATGCGGTGTTCCTTTGCATTAATTACAACCAATCCGCTGTCGTCTATAGCTTAACAAATCCCATTACCCGCCTTTTGCTAGTCTCCCAAATTATACAAAAATTTGTTGCATTTATTTATACTACTGCACTCAAATTTTTATTTTTTACATATTTTTAATTGTGGGCATTTAGGGATCAATTTGGGACATTGAGAGATTGGGAATTTCAGAAATTAAGAATTTGGGAATTTGTGAATTGGAAATTTGAAGATTAGGGAATTGGGCAGTTGGGGAAGTTTCGAAATTGGGGGATTTGGGAATTGGGGAATGTGGGAATTGGGGAATGTGGGAATTGGGGAATGTGGGAATTGGGGAATGTGGGAATTGGGGAATGTGGGAATTGGGGAATGTGGGAATTGGGGAATGTGGGAATGTTGGAATTGGGGAATATGGGAATTGGGGAATGTGGGAATTGGGGAATGTGGGAATTGGGGAATGTGGGAATTGGGAAATATGGAAATTGGGGCATGTGGGAATTGGGGAATATAAGAATTGGAGCATGTGGGAATTGGGAAATGTGAGAGTTGGGGAATGTGGGAATTGGGGAATGTGGGAATTGGAGAATGTGGGAATTGGGAAATGTGAGAGTTGGGGAATGTGGGAATTGGGAATTTGAGAGTTTGGAAATTTGGACTTTTGAAAGTTTGCAAATTTACAGTTTTAGGGTTTTAGAAATTGAGAAATTTGAAGATTTGAAAATTTGCGAGTCTGAAGATCTGAGGTTGAATTTACGGATTTGGAGCTCTAGACGATTTGAAAATTCATAAATTTAGAAATTAAGAAAGAATTCAGATTTTGTAATTTACGAATTTACTGATGTGTGATGTGAATTTTTGGTGTTATCCGACTCTAAACTCTCGAGTGCAAGTTAATATCAGCATGTAAATTATTTTCACGGAACGACCGATCGTCAAAGTGTAACAGTAACGTTATCTCAAGCCGAGTAATCAGAACGTGTCTGGCAGGTTTGCGTACGGCATGTCACGTATGACTTGCCATTGTTACGTACGATTATTCAGGAAGATGCATCCAGACTGAGTAACAGGAACGGTGTATCCCGTCTGTTAGGACTGTCTGACTTGTCTAGGTTGGCAGACCCTCCGCAAGATTGCCAGCGGTGCTCCCTTCCTCCTTACCATTCTAATGTTGGAAACATGGTGTTTCCTATGGAAATGTCACTATCCGCAGGATATCTATGGGACGTTTACAGAAACTTTCGAAACAGACAGCGCGTTACGCGACAAAAAGTTGCAAAACATAGGAAGAAGAGACTATAATACAGTTTCGCGAAGTTGCGCGCTCGCTGCGGGTTATCGTGGAAAACAGAACGATACCGAGACTTAAGAAATACTTTTTCGATTCCGCAAACAGAAGAACGAGGGAAACAAAGAGACATCTGGATTCTCAATATTGTTATTGCTCACATAGTTCAGTTCTGTTTTCTTGTTTTACACGATACATCACTTCGCTGAGTCTTTTGAAAATGAACTTGGTTTGGATTTATTATATAAAAGTGGAACAAAGTGGCACTTGTTATATATTGATTTAAAGCTTAGAATTTAGACCTTTAGCTTTTTTTGAGAATTATCGTATAAGTGGTATTTTAATATTTTTAGTACAAAATGGAGGGTTCTTTGTTAAAACAGACAATCAATTTGTAAAGGTATACAGCTACATAACTACATATATGCAGTTAAAGGTGAAATTACATACAATTATACATAATTAAAGGTAAAATTACATACACTTATATACAATTAAAGGTAAAGTTCATACACGTACATATAATTAAAGGTAAAAGTACATATTTCGCAGTTTCTCTTCATGTACAGATGTCTTCAAGTGGTCTAACCTAAAAATTACAGATTCTTCACGACAGAAATTACAGACTTCACAGCAAATCGAAAGTTCATCATTTTGGGGCATAATCCAAAATTGCACATATACTAACAAACGATAATAACTCGTAATTTAGCTCCATCTACCATTTCAACGAACAGTCAGCCATTTTGTCTTAATACTGACGCACCACTTGCGCAGTGGCTCTCACCAAACTTTAAGTTTTGCATCGGTTAACAAGTGTTATTTTAATGTACCTCTACCAATTCGTGTCATTTTTATGTTTCATAATCGATTATATTGAACTACAATCCCCGTGTATGGCGATATAAAAAAGAGAGCACTAAAGTCGTCGTTTTCTATAAAATCGAAGGAGAATTGATGAGAGAACCGTTTAAATTTCTTTCCGAAGGTGTAATCGTTTTTTTCGTTATTCATGCCTTTCCACGCGTACACGTGTGTATGCTTAGATAGTGGCGCGTTTACGGTGTTTCGTGGTTGCGAAACGATCGAAGCAAATCTCTGTGGATTTTAAATTCGAACAGCGAGGTATCGAATCCCGAGGCTGGGTCGTAAAGAATCTGGTTCAGTCGTTTGCCGTTCACAATCTCGTCTCGCTTGGTTGCAGTTACCTCGGATCGAATCGAACGCGGATTCCTGCTTGTTATCGGAACGTTCCACTCGCGAATCTTCCACGTCGAAACATTTAGCTTCTCGTAAGTTTTCGAATGTTTCTACTGTGGTCAGCGACGTATCGTTATCGTTCAAAAATATCGTATATTTTTTTCGATCGATATGTGCAGCTCTGTTGACAACGGTTTCACACACTGATCCTCACAGCGAAAAGTTTGTGGTCAGACAGGACAGTATACACATTATTAAGAGTTAGGGTTATTTGTTTTCGATTTCATATTTTAAGCTGTTAGTATATGTCATTGTCTCAACATTAAGAGATCACAAAAGTTCCTTTCATTTGCTCTTCGAGTAAATAAATTAACTGTACTTGCAACGATATTCAGATATGAAGTCAATGTGTTAACCTCCTCAGTGATGATTTTTTTAAGGTTACAAGAAAAAGTAATATAGTTTTGTATGAAACTTTTACTTGTTTTAAATCGACAGTAATTAAATCAAAAAATTGAGAAAGAATTAACAGTACACAGAGGAAAGTTATAATATCCACATATGTAGTGGTTGGTCGTTGAACTTGAAAGAGTATTCAGTGTTCTTGAACAGGTTAAAGCTATCAAATGATTCACAAGTTTATGTTAAATTGTATAAATTGTTAAGATGTTCATTATTGATATTCGTACTAATTTTTAGTGAGATAATGTAATGTGAATGTAAATTTATCTATTATACTTCGGTAGCGTTATAAAACTGAAGAGAAACGTTTGGTCCAAAATTATCAGTCAACGAACCGAATAAAGTAATCGGATCCGGTGTTGAGTAAACGAAAAATTTGAATTTCAGTATGAATACAAACGTTTATCGAATATTCCTCGATATATTCACAACTGGAACATATTGCCTCTATTTTGCTTCGAAATGCACTTTACTAAAGATATATTTCAGAGAGTCGCGGATGTGCTTTATGGCGATAGTGGATTTGAGCTTAAGCTTTGTACTCTTCGACATTTTCATTCTTTCAAATTCAGATTCTACCTTTACATATTACTTTCCTGATATGAACGTTTTTCGTTCGCAAATTTAAATGTTTCATTTTAGTCAAGTTTTCACATTTCTAAATTCCCGAATTATTTTAAGTTTGCGAATTCTAAAATTTTCAAGTTTCTAAATTTTTTAAATGATTCAGATGATAGTAGTGTTTTAACATCGATTCCTGTTTTTCTGCGTAGGTTTACGAGATGTACGTGGCCGGTTACCAGTTCAAGGTTCTTTCGCCGGTTTTTACCGGGCATTGGGGTCTGCAGACGAGAAAAACCAGGCCAGCATGGCGCGAGCGACAGAATAGTGCCAACAGAAAGCACTTTGAGACGTTCAAGAAAGAGGTTTTTGCTCGGTACATGCGCGATCCTTTAAAGATGATGAAAAATGCTAACTGACGAAAAGCTCGTCAGAGATTTCGCTGATCGATCGCGAGATCCTGATCGCCGTCCCTTTTATTCGTCACGAGGCCATCGTCGCAAATTGAGACAACCATTTTGTCCTCCTTTTCTATGAACGATTTCTACCCTCTCACGTTCAACTTTTAACCTTTCATTTCTTAGAAACCAAAATATTGTTCGATAAGTATTTTGTTTATCGGTACCACATTCTTTAGCATATCAGTAACGTTATTATTAATATTAAGCAATATTGTTATTAGTAACTAATATTAGGTAACATTATCATTAGTAATTATTATTAAGCAATATTATCAGTATATTATTACTAATATTACTATTATTTTAACTTGTTTCATTTACCAGACAATTGCAGCCCACAGACCGAACCTATCAAAATGAAAATGACACAAACATAAAAATACACAAGTCAACGATAGGGATTCTAATTTTGAAATACTTCAGCAGTTTTTCACAGCACACAAATACCTACCAGGTTAACACAAAGGTTGAACCACACACCTTATGTTAAACAAAAAATATTGACACTGTGAGCGCCATGTTGACAACTTAACACAAGTACCTCTACTCAATTTTATTTCCATCAAATTCACCGATCTTTCCACTCGAATTTGCGCAGAATAAAAATTCATACACATATGGCGTTTCACGTGTTAATTACACGATCTACACAGTTAACCGAGAGAGTCAGATTTTCTATATGCTTTACATCCCGTATTGTACGATGAATCACGAACGATACTAACAATAATTAACGCTCGAAACGAACGATATATAGAGCTGTGGTGGCTCCACCAATCATCCCGTGGCGCACGATTATTTGAGCCATCAGAAATTCATCCATCCATTGTTCGGCGAGTTTGATGGTCTCTTCAGCCTTTCTGGGGACATGAAAAATGAAGGGCTTCGTCCGCTTAAGGTTGATCGTCCCGGAAATGATGGTTTTGTTTAACTTACAGCTAATGGCCGTTATTCAGCCGGGCTTTATCGGTTGTTCGAGCCCTTCCCCACAGAGTTTTGCGTGTCTGCTCGACAGCAAATTACTCCATGGAACGGACAGAATATAACAGATTGTCACCGTTATCGACAAGATAATCGGTTATACGATCACTTTATTCGATGGTTCTATATTTGCTGTATTTCCGCGTCGACCTCATCCCGTTAAACGTTTCATGGCTAGGTTATGTTAACCTCTTAATGTCGCGCACATTCGTCGTGACGACTACGGTAGAAAGTGTCGGACGTATTCGTTTTATGACAGTTTTTCAGCCGTCTTCAATTTACCTTCTTCACTTCTTAATCTTCACTTTAATTTTTTTGAAATACCTATATTTAATGCACGAAATTTTGTTCAAACATTATCCAGTACTTTTGTATACTGGTTGTGACGTATACGTTAACGATAAAGGACGTGCACTTTGAATGACATATCTCCCTTATGAGGTGAAAGAACGTATACTTAAGTGTTATTTTTGAGAAATTCGTTATTCTTCTAGGTACATAGTTCTATTTGTAAATTTTGATGTATTTAGCAACATTCGCATGCACATGAAGATGTCACGCAAGGTGTAGCTTATTCCTCGTTCCTGATGGATATGTTTCATTGGTTAACTCTCGCAATATCCGTCCCGGTCAATCGGTGACATATCATAGAAGCGACATCTCGAACGAGAAACTGATACAGTGTCGCATTATATCTGAAAGCAGAAGTTCAATGCCAGATTGCCTGAGTTGCGAGCTTGCAATCTCGTACGAGTGTACACAGGAAACATTAATTTCAGTCGTTTGATCGAGTTTCATGATGGTCGATGAAATTAGTACAATAATTTAGGGTCCAAGGTTTTTATATTCTCGCTTGGGCAGGAACTATCGATGTGACATATTTTACGAGTATCTTATTTAACATTTTGTGCATGTTACGTGATATTCATTTTATATGATAGTACACATGACAAAACTTATTTTTACATAGTAGAACTGTGTTTTTATAATCAGCAAATGACAGTATTCTGTAATAATGTTTTAGTTTAAAATTGATATTAATTTGTTTGTCACATTGTACGAAGAAAACTCATGAGTGATATTAGTCAAAGTTAAACTTTCTTCTGTCCGCCATTTTGTATACACCTCGTCCGCCATATTATCTACGGCTCATCCAGCTACCCAAGGTGCTAAGAGACACCAACAAACGGTATACGTAATTAATTTCTCAACTAGAAGTCGGCCCAGAGCCGACAATCAGAGTAGAATATCTGATTCAGTGAATCTCGCTGCTCAAAAGACGCGATGCAGGTCTACTTCCGGTCGGTCGGTTCTACACATACGCAATGCGTACCTGTTCTATACCACGTTCCTCATTGGTTTCCCCAGCTTTTGTCCCCTTGTACGCTTTGGTGCGCGTTTTCACCAGAATTATCACTGAAATCGAACGAAAATTCGGACGTCGGTGAAAGATCGCGGCCATCGAAGCGAAAGACGATGAAAGCGAGGATAAAAGAGAAATAAGAAGGGATTTCGTGCAATCAAATAGCCACGGTATCGATGCACTTGACGGTACTTTTCGTCGATTCGCCTGTACGGAAGTTGCTTGCTCCTTCCGCTCACGAATCCCCAAAGTCATCAGAGACTTGCCATACGGGATCGCGAAATAAATGTCTGCCTGTGAGTTTCGTGGCACGTACACGAGCAGGGAAACGAGGCTGGGGAACTTAAGCGAACGCAGCTCGTTAGCTGACCGTGATTTAAGAGGGAACCGTTTAAGTTCGAGATCAATCCGCTCGATGTTTTTATTCCTTTTACGAGAGCATGTCCTCGAAGCAGGATGTCTCGTTACAGCATCGACGAAGAAAGAGAAACGAGATTGACCTCTAACGAATGCAATTAGCGAGAACCGGTACGATCGATTTTTCGATTGGTTGTTTTAACGCGTTGACTGCCATTGCGGTCGCCGATGATTGATGCCTGAATTCGGGTTCGTAATTAAACCCGTGATATACCCGTGTATTTCGTATGGAAACTGTCCAAATTCTCTAATGATAGAAGCGATGTTGTCACGGACGGCATTCTTGGATGTTGAGTTGATAGAAAAGTTTCATACTTTTGTACAAAGACTGGGTGTATCACGTAACGCCTACGTGTCATAAATGTAGAAAGGGTCGCTTCGAATTTGAATATTGGATCTACCAGAAGTTCTGCCCAATAATCTCAAGTCTTAACTTGTAGGAATGTGAGGATTCTACAGAAATGGAATCTAGAAATTGTGATCACACTAGGAAGAGATCTTTAGTATCGATGAAAATTATATTATTTATGTGTCGTTTAATTTAGAAAATGATAGAACTCTTCGGTAGATCTAACTTTGCAGGAGATAAACTGTGAAAGACGAAAATTTGGCGAGGGATGTTTATTTGTTCGGTCAAATTGTAACTCTTTGGTGGCTGCAATCATCGAATTTATGGCCTCCATAATTTTATGCTCCTAATACGTGAAGAGTGCCTAACTGATACGATTTGAAAGACTTTATCAACATATGTTGTAATACCTAATACTGGCCATCGAAGTGACACCTAAATCTGAACGATACCTAAGTAAATATAAGAAATCACTTCCAACATCATGAACTTGATTTCCAACTTAATGTAACCGAGCAATTGATGAAAATGGAACAAATTTCGATAAAATTAATAATACATCAATACTTGACGGTTCTCTGATTATTTTGCTGAGTCAAAATGGCGGTCAACGTGTTGGAGGGTTGAAGTTGCAGATGGTTGTACTCAATTGGCTCTAAGTAACATTGTGATATATAATTATTAGAACCTAGAGAACGATTTTGACCGATAATCATCGCAACGTGTTTTCTATCATTAATTAATTCAGCCGACACAAGATGTTATTTCTAGCGAGCACCGTAAAATAGTGATTTACGTGAGTTGCGAACTAAGCGCTTTAAATGTGAACTGAGTGTATTACATAGCTGTTTAAATTTTATTCCGAATGTTTACCTCAGAAATCCTGAAACATTTGTAGACACTGCACGAATTCATTTTTTAGATGAACGCATTCAACCATGATTTTTTAAACAGTTAACTTTTCCTTTATAAAAAGAACGCAAAATTTGATGCGTGATTTATGCCGGAAGAGTGTGAAGTAACGATTATTCAGGATGAAAGCGAATGTTTAAAAGGCAAGGTTTTATATTCTCACCGTTGCATTCCATTTTCGGTTTTCGTGCACAATATTCGTGGCGATTAAAAATGAAATTACACGGAATTCGAGTAACCCAGTAAAGCTAATGGAACTCGTGGACTACCGTCTCTCATTTTTTAAATATTCCAGCACAAATATGACCGTGGGCCAAGGGTCGTCGGTTGTGCATCCCTGATCAAAAAGAATACCCCGTAGATTAAAGCGAAATACAAACGAGGTTGACGTCCTCGTTCGAAACTTCTCTATAACACGACGAGCGAGAAAGCATAGCGAAAATCTTTTTACCTGTTTCCTCTAGCGATACTGCCACCACATTTATTATACATCACACTTGGATGTTATAGGATTATCCTGTATTCTGAAGTTCCTCGAATTGGCGATATAAGGAGACTCGATGGAAAGATTTTTGCACGTTGCGTTACGTTTTTCAACCCCTATCGTGGTGCCTGGGTTTGATCGGACTCGAGCGTTTTAATTGACTGTTGGTTAGGGAATTTAGAGATTTGGTGATTTGAGAATTTAGGGGTTTGGAAGATTGAGAATTGGGGGTTTAGGTATTTGGGAGTTTTGGAATTTGGTACTTTGAGAATTTGGGGATTTAGGGATTTTGGGATTTGAGAATTTGGGGATTTAGGTATTTGGGAGTTTTGGAATTTGGTACTTTCAGAATTTGGTGATTTAGGGGTTTGGGATTTACGACGGGGTCAAACTGACCCAAGCACCACTTGCGGGTTAAAATCAATTGACCCTCGCTGTCTGGTTCGTACAGCAATAATGATTGCTCAACGACTCGCCGCAGGTGAAAGGTTCTACATACCTCTACATATGTATGTAGTCGAAACATTTTATGGCACAGAGTTATTGTATATTATAATGTTTTTACAAATTGTGTGTAAACAGCCAAAGCGATTGTAACACGAGATAATCATTGTTAAACGATGAGATACGAATAAATTAATACAAAGTACATGGATTATCTCATTTTTCATGATCCACCAATAACAACTGAAACATCAATAATTTATTTATTAAACTTGAAATTTGTACCTAAAAATATATTATTTTATAATTTATTTATGATACTAATTATGGTACTATCTTAATAACGTTAACAAATTGTATTTTATTTAAAAGAGTAATTTTATATAAAAGCAGTTGGCAAATTTTATTTTGTAATATATTATAAATACAGTTTAAACAGTTTCAGATTCATTTTATAATTTGTATATGATTTACTTTGTAATGTATTCCTTTTATAATTTATTTAAACACAGTTCGAGCATTTTACGATTTATTTATGTAATTGTACGAGAAGCGATACGGCATACGAGCGCAACAAACAACAAACACTGCAATTTCGTACATTCATAAAGGGCAGCAATAAAAATCGCGGACGGAAATAAAATTTTTTAGTGACCAGCACGCCGCTAGTAACAATCGTAAAACTTTCGTAAACACGATTTAGTAAGTTTTATATCCGCGTTTTTCCGACAACTTTTATATTCTATACATACACGCGTTTTTCGCGATTTTACAGAATATTGCACACAAGCAGAGCGGCACTGTTCAAAAAACCTAAAAAGTTTGCGATAAATGTTTTTTTCTTCCTGTTACAATAACCATGGGTTTTACAATTGCTTTTTAGGTCGTTTGTTGTTCATGTCAATTCAAGTAGAATCCGTATAACGTGTTCGATTCGAAGCAGAAAAAAATACCTTTTGTTTTCGGACTTAGAGGAATTTGCAATATTTTTTTGGACGAAAAATCACGTACGACGAGAACAATATTCGATCAGTAATCCAAAAATTCTTTATTTTACTAGTGAATTTTTATATTTTTAAGCTTGTCAGTTTCTAGATTTTTGAAGTCTAAATCTTTAGAATTCATTTTGGAATTCGAGTTCTCACACACTTAAATTACTAGATTCCTAAATTCGTAGGTTCTTAAATCCCTAGATTGTTAAATTCCAAGATTCCTAAATTGGTAAATCTCTAAGTCCCTAGATTCGAAAATTACTAGATTTCTAAATAGCAAGTTTTATAAATTCCTAGATCTCTATATTCGTAGATACCTAAATCCCTAGACTCCTAAGTCCCTAGATTGCTAAATTCCAAAATTCCTAAATGACTAAATCTCTACATCCATAAATTTCTAAGTTCCTAGATTTTTAAATACCAAGATTTCTAAATTCCTAGATCTCTATGTTATCAGATTCCTAAATCCCTAGACATCTAAGTTCATGATTTCTAAATGCCCAGATCCCTATATCCGTAGATCCCAAAATCCCTAGATTGCTAAGTTCCCAAATTCCTAGGTTCCAAGATTCTAAAATTCCTGGATTTATAAACCTCCAAATCTCCAAATTTCAACAGTCTCAAATCTCACGTTACCTAAGTCCCTAGATTTCTAACTCGCATGCTAATATCCCTAGATTTTTAAACCCAATTCCTAACCTCTAAATTCCTCAATTTCCGACGACACTAAATTTCAAAATTTGATGTCTAGTAAAGAACACCTTAAAATGTAGTTCATCTACTACGACCACAGTCTTTATCTTGCAGCTTTGTTAAATTAAATTCTGACGTCTTTTTCCCCCATGTTCCCATTTGCCCTGAGAACCTTATATTTACCAGCATACGTCGAATACACGGGTTAATTTAGACCCGCAAACGTGTACCGGGAATAATTCTCTCAAGTTCGCAACGAAGTTAGACCGATGTAAAAACGACGGGCAATTAAATACACGACGTCGAGCCACGTTGAAAATACGCGGGCTATTTTCCGATGGTAACTAGCAAACTTCAACACCGAGCACGATGTAAGTTTCAAGACTGAAACTTTGCAATCGTTCGATATATTGGTTTCCAGGCAAGTGTTTTCTACCGAGGTGGTATGTAAACTTTCCAAAGAATGTGCTTTATTACATTTTTTTTCACCCTCTTTCGCGTTGCTGAACGTCGAGGGGTTGCACTTATCGAAACGCGAAGAATGTCTACGGACATCGATGGGGTATTGCATTTTCCCCTGTTACAGTGACGAACAGTTGAAACATTACTTTCGATACTCTTGTTCTTCGAAATTACTTTTAATTCGTACGATGATCAGCGTTGAAGCGAATTATTATCTTGCTGCTTCTTTATAGCATTAAGACTTCTAAAAATTATAAAGGACTTAAATATTATCTTGTAAATTATGGAAGTTTTTATCGTTTCAACGAGTCTCAAGTAATATAATCACGTGGTTGTGATGATTAATACCTTCAAGAGAATTTTGATGGGAAATGTACGTGTTTTGCATTCTAAATTAAATGCGCGTTTCAGCGTCTGCTTTCATAATATAGATTTAATTTTCAGTTATAGCTATTTTAAGGACAAACTTGAAAATTTCATTCTACATCATTCTTTATAACAATAGAAACGTTGCTATGGAAATTAGAAATAATATATTCATTAATATTTAGAGATTATTTCAAAGATAAAATTCACAATTCAGTATTTAAAACATTTTTCATGTCGCACAGTTTTTAAGATATTTCTACCCTTAATTTTAGGTTAGGTTTCATTCTCTGAATATTTTCATAACAAATTTATATGTGAATGCTCGTCTAAGTAATATTCGCTTAAAAAGATAATAATGTTCGTGTCTATAATTTATCTTGGCGATCATCGACACTCCAAAACGTTTCAGCGATTTGGATCGTTTCGATGAAGCCACGAGAAACATGTAGCAGTATCAGGTCATTACAGAGGAAATTGTCATAATGCTGAGTAATCCGATTTCATTCTGTGCCAATATTGAACGACACGAGCTCGGGCTACGGTAGTTTGCTGTAACTAAACTCCGTATTAAATGCATCTCCCAATCTATACACAGTTGTGTCACCAGTGATAGTACAATCAGTTGCCACAACAATCGTTTCGTATTATCGCGTATGAATCACACGTAGCAAATAAGTATTCTTCAATTTTATATTATTGGTAACGATATATGTTATACTTCTGTGTTTCTACCTCTTTTACGAAATAACAAAAGTGGACATGGATTAGACCGGCTCCCAGGCACAGACATTTTCCCTAGGAAAGCCAGATTTGCCTGTGACTGTGTTTTCAAAACAATTGACGCGTGGATTGAACGGCTTTGAATCGAGTAAAACCAAACCGCGACTACACGGATCATCCAGGTACACGTGGATCACGTTTCTGTCGTTTCGTTGTTCCCACGGTTTTCGGTGCTTTGTGCAATTTCAGCTTGCTTTGTTGCTTTCAATTCGACTCGCGGACCGAAACGAACGCGTTCGCGTTACCGTTTCGTTCGCGGCTTTAATTCGTGCGTGGACGAAGAAGGAAAACGCAAGCGATATCGGTATCGTAACAGATCGTATCGAGCCCGTCGTTAATTCCTCCTAATCTCCGCTAATCTCCGCTAATCTCGAGACATCTCCAACACCGTCACCGTCCGAATAGATTCCTTTTCAATTAGGGAGAACGTTCCCGTTGATGACGTTGACTTTCCTACGTTGAAACTTCCTGAATTCCCGATGAATCTGCCGGCTGCACAAATTACACGGATAATCCGTGGGGCCTCGTTTCTTCGATAAATCGCAGACCGTTAGGAACTTCACGGAAACCGAGAGACAAGCTGCGATGTAACGATAACGCGACGTGGGACTTCAATTTAAGATATTACATCGTGGCCTCTGATCTGCTCCCTCTTCGCTCAAAATACCTCCTAGAGTCGTTTGCATTAACTCATAATGCGACGGCACAAATCAGCTTCTTAGGAGCTACTTTCAAGATAAATCATTTTTTCATCTTGTATATTAAACACGAAATAAATTTCAATACCAAATTTTATTTCTATATTATTTAATATCATTGAATATAGTCCGATGAATGAAGTGCTATTGAAATTGAGCATGACTCTGTACCAAAATTTGAGGTTATTGGGAACTTTGAAAATTATTGGGAAAATTATTGGGAAAATTTGAGGAACTCGTCTTACATTATACATCTATGCAAAATTAATTATAATACTTATTGTGTATTACAATATGTAAATCTATTAATATATTTGCAGTCATCTGGGTTGAATTAATATACATGTATACATTCATTTAAATATTAATATACATTTGTGCGAATTTAATGTACATCTATATATCCATGTAAATATCAATATACACCTGTAGAAATTGAATATACATCTATACATCCATGTAAATATTAATATACAGTGAAATTAATGTACATCTACATATCAACGTAAATAAAAATATGCATCTATGTTCTAATACGCATGAAATTAATAGGAACATAAGTCGCAGAAAGTACTTTCATCGAACAAAGCATACTTGAAAACAAACGTCGCCCCTCTCAGGGTGCAAGGATTGACCGCATAATCGTGGCTTCTTGTCTCATCGCGATACACCTTTGACATTAATCTGCAAAGTGCTCTTTTGAACCGCATAATAATAGGCTTTGTTCGTACGAAAGACGGTATTCAGACAGTCTGATGGTCTGAAAGATTGTTCCCGTTCCAATTTCCAGACTTTTTCCAGCGGCTCAAAGAGAAACTCGGGGATCGTTTGTTCGATCGATTCGTCGCCGAGAACGAGCCGCTTTCCAATGGAACGTCGATCTTCCGTTTCGACGAAAATTGCGCCCGCGTCAGACACTACCGATCCTCGTACAAGTATTTCCCGCTGACAGATGGGACAGATCGATTTAATCGCGCTAAATGTTGTCTTTGAACTTCATGCTCGTTCGTCTGTCACGGGTACGCGGAACTTATGGCTTGTAATTAATCCTGTATGCGTTACGATCTGTCGATGACGTTCACGTATTGCAAAGGTAAAATGCTATCTTACTGCATTCTTTATAATGTACGAAAAGTACTTGAAACGCTAAAACTACCAAATTGACCACTTCACGAATTAAAGTTCTTTTAATTTTAAGGTCTAATTCACACGATGAATTCAAGCAAATATTCCACAGAAAGATTAGTTGAATTTATAAGGAGGTGCATAAAGTTCGTAGTAACATATTTTTGGATGAATATACTTTGTAACGCGCAAACAATCGTCACGTTCTTTCGCTGACGTGTGGAAACGTTCCTGCGAGGAAATTAACCACACGAACGGGCGCAACTGGAATCGAGCACATTCCGCGAAACAAAAACGATCGATTGTCTATGACGAGCGGTCGTTTCAATCCATTCGGGACGGAATTTCCGTGAGACTTGATGGAATTCGTTTTTCATCCGGGTAGACGCGGGAAATTCGCCGAAAGGCCGTCGCGATGGAAGGAAAACATGATCTGCGTGCACAAACAATTCTGTCAACGAATTTAATTTCACCGCGATGTAAATTTGTATCCGTTCGGCCGAACAAAGAGAAAAGGGTTCAATTAAAGTGGAATACCGTTGCCTACGTTCCCTGAAAAAAAAAAAACTGAAAAAATACCACGACTATTCGTTTTTTAGTTAGCGGTCAAATGTTTTTTTCGAATCGCTGCGAGTTCGCTTCTGAAATATTTTCGAATTTTATTACAATTTTGATTGTCCTGCCTCACAGACTCTCACTTTCTGTCGATCGAAATTACAAAGGTATACAAATATTTTGATAAAATGTTAAAACTTCTTGTTCTCTTTATAACAGGAAGAACATATTATAGCATATAGCATATTATAGACATTATTGTAATATGTACTCATTTTGTAAACATACTTTGTACCATTATATTTATTAAATTTCTATAGACAAATATAAGCAATACATTAGCAACTTTACTGACAGATCCAAAAACAGCTTCAGATCGTACAGGTTTCATAAGAACATCAGGTATAAAAAATAATTCATGTTCTCAAACGTTTTCAAGAGTCCAATTAGTATCACCATGAAAATGATAAAAATTTCGTAACAGTTTTTCTGCTATCTAAAATTGTTCGTGAGCGTTGAAAATTTCGAAAGGATAAAAATTCTGTATTCGCGAGTGCATGACGGTGAGACAAAGTCAGACAGAATGGGATCTTACGTCACCGTCAGCGGACATCTTTTACGGGGGTTTCGAGGCTTTCGTCGAAATGTATGAAGATGGCGGAATGGTCGTTATGAATAATGTCTCTATAACGTCTCGTCCGTCGCTTCAGGATTTCAATTGTTAAAGCCCAGCTGCGAGGGGAGAGGAAGCCGTGAACGGTGAAGAATAGTAAAGATGAAGTCCCGAACACAATACTCCGTTTCGTCATTTGAAGCCGGCCAGAAGCTCATTCCGCTCCGTCAGCCGCGACGCTTCGAACGATTCTGGACGTCGATGTAGACGAGGACGACGAATCTCGACAACGATTTGATGTTACGACGTCGTACAAGAGATTCTCGAAGACTGGCGATAAAAATCCTATCCTTGAACTTCTCACCTTCAACCCTGAATCCTCATTCGATTTAACTTTGCAGTAACAATTTTAACTACCATTATCGAATTTAAAAGATTTTAATCTTTTTATACTTTTAATTAAATCAGGTTCTCAATTCTGGGATTTTAAGGGGATTTTAAAGTTGGCAGGACTTTAATCTTTGACAAACTATAATCAATTTTATGATTTATTAAATTCATGTGTTTTATATCAGCTCAAGTCACCTCACCCTTCAATTTAATTTAGATGTTATAAAGAAACCAGAACATCCACGTACGCGTAAGTGTTTCAAAGGGACTGTAAGTCCGCCATTGCGCAAATATAACACGCGTGAAAAGTAACCGTAAGAGTATAAAATGTTCCAGTACCCAGCATCAGTTTCTCTTTAGGGTAGCTTGTGTCCTCGCAATTCACGTAGTCGGTATCCTTTCGTTTCCCTGATTCATGGTCGTCTGATCCTTTTTGTCCTGCGATTTCCGTTTCTATCCAATGCGTCTGGCCGTCATCCGTTGAGTCGTCGCAGGACGTCGAGAGACCGCGTCCTTTTCTTCCCCGGCTTTCGAGTGTCAAATATTTGCCAAGCCCGGGGCTCGGCACGATCGTTCTCGAGATTACACGGGAATGCGGGTGATCAAAAGTTCGTCGTTGAAGCGAAGAAAAGGGAAGGGTATCCCTGTTGGAAGGGTGGATGGACCAGAGACGGAGTCAGAGGGCTGGGGCAAAGGAATCGGAGGATAAGGGATAGGAAACGATGCTGGCTGTGAACGCGGATCGAGCCTCCGGCCCTCTGGAAGACGCCCTGCAGCACGAGAATCGTTTTGTAATTGATAGGAGTGTTTGTTCGCGTTTGTAAATACCATTCCATTAGTGGTGCCGCGAGCATGAACTACATGAACTTCGCTGCACACCAAAGTTTCCAGCTACTTCGGTTACCATCGCCACGCACGGCAAACGGAAGTGAGAGAAATTGAGAGCCTCTATCGTCTAACCCTCTATCTCGTTTACCCTTTACATGCTCCACAAACTATCTCTTTCTCTTACATGTACGATGTAACGTTATGTGGCGAAGAACAAATCTTCGTGAAGACTTGCTGTTTTCACGGATGGAACTTTTGAAGTTTCTCAAACTTCCATATCCGAACATTCGCAAATCTCTGATATTTGAAGCTTCTAAATTCTCAGATGTCTATCCTAAATTTCCAAACTCCTGAACCCCAAGTTTCAAATATCCCAAATTCCTAGCTTAACAAATCCCTAAATTCCCAAATCAAAAATTTTCAAATTTCTAAATTCCCAAATATTGAAATACCCAAATACCTAGCATCCCATATCTCTAATATCCCAAATTTCTAAATTTCCAAATCCCTAATATCCCAAATTTCTGAATTCCCAAACTCCTGAACCCCAAATCTATAATATCCCAAATTCCTAACGTAAATCCCTAAATCCCCAAATCTCTAATATACCCAAATTTCTAAATTCCTAAATCCCTCATATCCCAAATCCCTAAATTCCCAAACTCCTGAACCCCAAATCTATAATATCCCAAATTCCTAACGTAAATCCCTAAATCCCCAAATCTCTAATATACCCAAATTTCTAAATTCCTAAATCCCTCATATCCCAAATCCCTAAATTCCCAAACTCCTGAACCCCAAATCTATAATATCCCAAATTCCTAACGTAAATCCCTAAATCCCCAAATCTCTAATATACCCAAATTTCTAAATTCCTAAATCCCTCATATCCCAAATCCCTAAATTCCCAAACTCCTGAACCCCATATCTGTAATATCCCAAATTTCTAACTTAAATCCGCAAATTCCCAAATCTTAATATCCCAAATTTCTATATTCTAGCAATAAATCAGTCCTTTTTACCAACTAATGCCACACATTTTAAAGATCATGAACCCCGTACGCTTTAAATTATTCTCTTATTCCGTGTATCCTGCCATTTCCTCTTTTTCATCTTCATTGCCCTGCAGTTTGTCTTTCTTACATTATTTCCATTTGTCCGTGTTATCCTTCCCTCCATAGAGTTCTTCCCTTAATTTTTAATTTTCAACCGTTTTTTACCGTGTTCCTCTGGACATTTCCGTCTTCCATTTTCTACTTAACCCTCTTTTTGCTCTTTTTAGCAATTGCTTTTATTTTTAACGATGCACTCTGTCCCTTCTGTTTACTAATTCGAAGCTCGTTTTCACATTTACCTGTTTTCTTTGTATATTCTTTTCAACGGTAATCATTTTGTCTTTTTCATTTCTCTGTTTTCTCTCCTTTCTTGCAATTTTTCTCCAATCCCTTTTCACCTTCTTCTATCGCTGCCAGTTCACTCTCCGACAGCCATAATACTAGTTGTCTTCCTTCTATCCTGGTTTGTCTTGTTTCTCCGTTTTCTCTTCGACACGAATAGACCACTGTACGGTTTTGCAAACACGATTCCAAAGTTTGTTGCAACTGTACAATTACACGTGCAACGATTCCTTCATTAGTTACGTGGATGGACAATTTCACGAACACCGTAACGAATTTTCGTTCGTGTATAATTTTATTCTGGACTCCAGATCGAAGGACAAAAGCCGAATTTTATTTTGTGGATTTGGAATTTTAGAGTGGAAGTCTCAGGATGTCGAGTCTATGAGTTGATAGTTTCACATTTGGGGATTTCACAATTGGACTTACACATATGGTAGAGTTGGGTTCCACAGTTAGTAGTTTTAGATTTGTGGATTCTAAAATCAGAGGTAAGGCTTTCAAACATTATGAGTTTCAGAGTCGGAGGTTCTAGAGTCCCAGATTTGGTAGTTCTAGAGTTGGAAGTTCCACACACGAGGATTTCAAAGTTCAAGGTTCCAGAGTTGAGGGTTTCCAAGTTTGTGGTTCCAGACTTAAGAGGTTTAAAGTAGGGATATCTGGGAGTGGAGGCTCTAAACTTAGGGGTTCCAGAATTAGTTTCTTTGATAATTTCAGAATTGAGGATTCTAGATTTGGAGGTTCCACAATTTAAATTTGATAGCATCAGAATTTTGGATTCTAGAGTTGAAAGTTTCAAGATGGCGTGTTGCAGAGTTGGAGATTAGCTTAGGTTACATTTAAGAATTCCAAAAGGGGTCTTCAGATTAGGAAACCCAGAGTTGAGAACCCAAACGGTACCTTCAAAATTACGTCTCAGTTAAATATTCAGAAGCAATTCAAGAATTAAAAGTTGCAGAGTTTAGATTTCCAGATTTTGGATAGCTGATCAAGTTAGCAAACTTATAATGGATCAAACAAGTTTATATTCATATTTATTACAATCTGTATGACCCTCCTAATATTCAAGAAGTATTACAGAAATTTTGAAGACCTCGAAATGTTCAATTCCTCCAATTACAGTCGGCAAACGATGCTCGAGACAAATGTACGTTGTTATGTAAATGTAGGTAGCATCGGTTCCTTAAACCGGAATTAACCGCGAATGGTGTCGTTCCTCGAGAATTTCCGGTATAATGCGCAAACGTATGCGTCATTCTGACAAATCGTAGGACACCGCCGATAAGGTCGAGCAAGGATAGGTGTCCTGTACGGAACAATGGTAACCATACGACCGATATTAATCGATCGGTAGGGCGTCGGGACGCTAAGGCAGCCGACGCATAATTCAGGGATGCTGCAGGCCACTTTAGAAATTAGCCGTATAATCCGTCGAGCTACCTCTGATATCGGCTGCCATATCCGTTTGTGCACGTTCGCAAAGCGTACGAGTACGCCTTGCATGTGCGATCAATCATGGCAATTGCGATTCCACATGCTACTGTTGTTATAAATCCTATTCCGCTGTAACAGGGGATTTTAAACGCTTTGTCACAAACGGAATCATGTATCTGGGTACGACCACATATGGTCTGAGTCACATGTTCGGGCAGAGTCGCATATTTGCATAGATTCATGTACTTGAATTGAATCATATATTTGGGTATTGTCATGTATTTGGGCAGAATGATATTTTCGGGCAGAATTATGTACTTAGAGTCACATATTGGGATAGATTCACATACGTGGTCAGAATCACATATTTGGATAGATTCACACATTTGAATAGAACCAAATACTTGGACAGAATCACATATTTAGATAGAATCACATGTTTCAACAGAATCACATATTTGGACATAATCACATACTCAGTCAGAATCACATATTTCAACGCAATCACAATGCAACAAAATTATATACATTTTGAAGATGTTCATCCAGAAATTACCTATCGATAACATAGAAATCTACATTCATTATGCATAGTTCGCTTTAGTTACCATAAATGAAACTCGTCACAAATGAACACCTACTCATAGGATATTTGATCCGAAATTGATGAGACCGGAGAGAATTATTCATTATTTCTAAGTCAGATGCCAGAGTTTTATGGTAGCGATAGGCGATCGGTGAATGGAAAGTGGAATTCCCATAAACAAAGCCGGATTGTTTTATTCCGGCAATCGTCTCAAGATAGTCGAGGACATTTCACACAGCTCGGAACGTGCAATTTTATTCGCGTAATTTCGAAGCAGCTCGAGCGTGAACGTCATCTCGTCTCGAATTTTACGACTGATCGCTCAGCGAGACGCCATCTCGGTTGGTTTCTATCATGGCCTCTCGCGAAAACAGAAACGGAATTCCATTTAAGTACCTGCCTTTCTTTATCCTAGATCGAAGTATACGAGATTTTATTTCCGCGTTCGTTGTAAATTTCTTTTCTTTACCCTTCATTTCGTATATGGTGGCTCGATTATCTTTACAAACATTTTTATTCATTACAGTAGCAATATTTACATTTATTACATTTATTTGCAGTAGCGATATACTAATTTTTCCACATATTCCAGGTTTTCTGTTTTCAGCTCTTTTCAAGAATTAATCTTCGTAATCTTTGGAAACACTTTTATTAATTTCGTTTTGAAGAAACTTTATTTAAAACAGCTTTATGGAACATGTTAATCTTTTCATACTTTGTGAGATTCTTTTTGGCTCTTTTCAAGAGTGGCTAATCCTTATTATCGTTCGAGATTCTCTGCTTTATTTTGGAGAAATTTTATTTAAAGCAGATATATGACGCATGCAAGTTTCCTCGTATTTTGTTTTTGCTTGTTCGAATGGCTAATCTCTCTTGGAGATATTTTTATCTCTTTCCTTTTCGACAAGCTTTATCTACAAAAATTGCATAGTATTTCTATATCAGCCCCTAGGGTCTAAGAAAAAATAATTTCCAACGAACGCACAGCAGAAAGATGTAATTTATGTAAGTCTCCGATAAAATCGTGAAAATGATTTATGTTCGGAGGGATTTGATTAAATTTGTATTCTTAAGAGATCAGAGATCGAGCGGATTCAAGCGGGGATCACGGTTGAAATTGTTGTTTCCGCAGTTTGGCCGCAAGCGGAGATGACGCGGTCCGAATGAAACCTATACCCGGCCACATAACGAAGTCCGCAATATTTGTCCTGGCAATGAGTAATTAAAATGCAAATTACGAGTCGCGAGTAAATATGTTTGCAGGAGTCGTGCCAAATGCAGCCGCGATCGCCGGGATTACCCTTTCAGCGAAACCCGATAACGCCCGGCGTCCATGGTGTTTGCCGTTTTCCACCTATACTGTGAAAATGTTGGCTCGTTCACGAGAAACAATTAAACGAAAGGTTTACACGGCCGTATTTTTTCAGTCGCCGCGGATTATTGCCTCTGAATTCATCGTCGAGATGCTGCGGGGTTGCGAGACTTATGGGGGTGAACCGCGAACGTAGAATTGTAATAAGATCAGATACACCATTCTTATAAGTCAGATGTAAATTAACGATAATAGCGTTGTAATTTCTGCGGAATACCAAATTTTTAATGAATAATAAATAATTAATCTACCCTTTTAACGTCATAAATATTAAGCATCTAATTTATCTTTCTAACATCGTAAATAATTTACCTTCCTACGATTATGAATATTGAGTAATTAATTCACCTTGCTATCATAAATATTAAATAAATAAACTACCTTCCTCCCTGGCACGTTAGATACGGCGGTGTTTCAGAATTTATCGCTAGGTTATTCACCTTTCATCCCTTCTTTCTCCAATTTGAACATATCGAACTTCAATATCCTAAATATTTTTTATACATTAAACGAAATAATAAATTATATATTGCGCAATTACTTATTTTGAATAT
The DNA here is from genome assembly GCA_036983795.1 of Megachile lagopoda. NCBI lineage: Eukaryota > Metazoa > Arthropoda > Insecta > Hymenoptera > Megachilidae > Megachile > Megachile lagopoda. The sequence goes on along the minus strand of CM072790.1, from coordinate 12,827,687 downwards.
TCCGAACGATATTTAATATTCATTTCCATTAATTCGATCGTATGATTCAATGCAAAAGATATATGATTAAATGTGCAATATTAAATGACGAGAGAGATTTCATCGAATTTTATGTAATTTTCCCGCGATAATGAGATGTGCACTGTCGACGAGAACTTTGAAATCCTAAACGCCTTGCGAATTCGTATCCCGTAGTCTCCATTCGATTTATCGCGCTTCTTTCTGTTCAACGTCTGTTTCTCCGCGACGCCTCGTGTTTTCACCCTTTTGCAGCCACGTTGTTTGTCTTCGCGCGAAGCAACCCATTTTACGGTTTCCAACCAGCGACTCGAAACTCACGGTATTACAGAGCGTGGTAATTACCGCGTTTCTGATTACCTCGGCAGCCGAAGGCAGATAATTGCATGCGATATATCCAGCGACGCTACTTCGCGAAGAGGTACAAATTTATTTCGAACTTTTCCAATAATTCGAACATACTAAAAAGTTATCCGAACAACAGAGCATAAAAACATGAATAATGTTAAGACGTTCGTTGTCGAAGCACGAACGATAAACCCCGAAGGAAATTATCGGTTGGCAAAGGGTGTAGCACGTTCGGCATCGATTCAGTTGTTTGTGGGTGTTGGGTGGTGTAATTACAGATGTACCGGGTTGGTCACGGCCGGTTGAAATTCATTTGGCAGCTGGTAATAGAAAAGCGAACTGTACGAGGTCAGAACTCGAACCTTATCGGGAGGAGACTGGTTGACCGGAAGCGAGGACGCGCTCGCGGCTAGCCATCCGGTTCCGTGAGGTTGGGGTTAACCTGCTGGTCGTCTCCCAGAGGCCTTGTACTCGGAAATAGAGTACGGTATATATGGCGTACGATCCGACTCCAACGGGAACACCCGGGATGCTATTGATAACACCTTACACTCCACTTACCTTTTAACAATAACACCCGCCGTTTGGATCCATTTAGTGCTTTCATTTGTTCCTTCGAGACTGTGCTTCTATTCGTTTAATTCGCTCGTTTTGTTTGCTGAAAGCTGCGAAGTTCGAGGCTTCTGTCGAAGCATTATCGACTGGCGAACTTATCGATTATTATTGATTATCGAAGTCAAGGATTACTATTGATTATCGAAGTCAAGAATTATTATTGATTATTGAAGTTGATTGATTATAATTGATTACTGAAGTTGTTATTGATTATTGCTGACTATTGAAATGATTGATTACTATTGATTATCGAAGTCAAGGATTATTATTGATTATTGCTGACTATTGAAATGATTGATTACTATTGATTATCGAAGTCAAGGATTATTATTGATTATTGAAGTTGATTGATTATAATTGATTACTGAAGTTGTTATTGATTATTGCTGACTGTCAAATGATTGGTTATTATTGATTATCGTAGTCAAGTATTATTATTAATTATTGAAGTGATAGACTATTCTTGAATATTAAAATGATTGATTATTATTGATTATTGAAGTCATTGGTTATTATTGATTATTGAAGTTATCGATTACTAGTGGTTGTCGAACTTGTTATTGATTAATGAGGTGATTGATTAGTATCAATTGTTGAAGTTCTTATTATTAAGTGCTTAGCGTTCTCCCAATAATAAAGTTTTAAAAGGCGCGTGCAAACAAGCAATATGAAACGTTCGTGCGAGTACGGTCTTTATTTGAAGCAAGTTAAACGAGACGTCGAGTAGGATAATTTTGGCAAGGACCCGTCTTCCGAGGGCAATGTTTCTACTTGAAATCCAAGCCAATGCGGTGGCAATAAAGTACACACCGTGATATTACGCGCGGTCCAATAAATATGATATTTGCCTTTATACGAATCAGTTTCTAAATGGTATTGCAAGGAATACGCCAAGAAGTACCGGTTAAAGTCATAAACCAAAAGCGGCCATAAAAGTCTACATTTCGTACTGCGTAAACTTTAAACGCGAAAATTATTCAGGTCTTTGCGAGTATATTTAAGTAACGGCCATTCCGTTCACTATCCCGAGGCTCTAACTATTTAACTTACGGCATTAACTCTTTACCAGCTGAAAGAGAATCGTTCGGTATCCGGGAAAATGCATTTTCTATATTTGATTGTTAAACTTTGATTCGCAGGAAGCTCTCGGAGTAGTATAAACCGGGGATATTTAACGATTCACATCGCATCGCTTTCGAATTACCTTTCAAACATTTATAAAAGACAGGAGATTTGAATCTTCGAACTATGCATTAATTATACGTACCATTATCTCGGTTAATAATTACGGTGTACCAAAATATTTCTGTCACTCAGAAACAAATTTCCAAACACGCTATATTTTCCGAATCGATTAACCCTTTACTCGAAGGTATTTTTGCTGTTGACAGATGCCGATTTTAAAATACCTTTGGGTAAAAAGTGTGCTAAATTCTTTTGAAGATTTAATTGTCTATTTTACTATATTTATATCGCCTAAAAGGTAAAGAGGGGGAGCGCGATAGATTCGGTTTGTATTGGGAAAGGAAACGAGGGTTATCGGAAGTACGGATAACGCACGTAACAACGGAATTCCTGTTAGGTCAGATAACGGAATTCCTGCAGTTTGCCGCAAGCGGCCCGTCGTAACGACGAGGTAAACTTTTAATACGGAATTCCTCACGCGACGACGCCACCGACGCGACGTCGATACGCGCGGAATTCCTGGCCGACGCAAATAGACACGGGATTAACTTGGCTCGACCGGGACCATTTACCGGGAATTAAAACACAATGGACATCGTCTTAAGTAGGATTAAGCGGGCTTTAAACGCGATTAAAGGAATTCGAATTGGGGAAACCGTAGAGTAGGTTTATGGTTAACACTGTTTGGAATCTCTGATCGTAAGCTTGCCTGGTTTATACACGAATTTAAAGCAAACGTTTCTTTCGTCGATTCATTAACATTTCGACACGAAAACCTTGTCGTTTAACCTTTAGCAATTAACCCTTCTCGAAGGGTGGCTCACATTCGTCCGATATAATACGATTTGAAACAGTGTTACACACATGACATATGTATAGATTTGTACGAATCTATGTATTTGGGGATTCTTGAGATTTTGTGTTCCAAAAGTTCAGAAACGTAAAAATTTTGGAGAATGCAAAAATTTACGAAATTGCAAACAAGAATAATCCTCATTATATCTCGAATGTCTCCTCACTATATCTCCAACTTCTCTTCACTCTACTATGTCACGAATTTCCCAAAGAAAGTGTAGCATGCTCATCAGACAAAAAGTCGGTTAACCGAGTTTAATCCGTTACCACGTCATCTGTCTCCCATTTTATTCGTTCGAAATCAGAATTTCAGCCAAGATCCAAAGTACTGTTCAAATGATCTCCAATTACCATTGCGACAAAATTCGAAGTGCTGTGTTGTATTCAAACCGTGGAGGGTCATCAGCGGTTGGTAGATGCGATTCCGAGTACGCGGATTTTGTCTTTCATTCTATTTCCATATTCCGCTCTTGACTGTCAAATTAGAGGGTGCATGTAGAACGTAGAATGGTAGAAGAGTTTTGCTCGTTGCGCGTTGTCAGGCCGAATTTCAGAAAAAATTCCAGCATCACGTACGACGCGCACGACGGAGAATACGTGAGACAGAATCATAACAGAAGAGAATTTTGCCCGGGGGTTTGATGTAACGAAGGCTGTTGTTTTAGCGCCCCACGCTACCGACCGTATTGTGCTCTACTCGCTTTAATCATTCACGGTGTAAACAAGCTAACAGTCGAAACGATAAAGCTACTCTCCTATTGTCACTCGAATATCTGCTTGAACATTGATTTTCCCGTGTAATTTATTGTCATGTCGCGTTAAGTACAGTCGCTGCCAAAATCGAGTACACATCTTGCAATATTATCAGTCTTCTATGTTCATTATTCTAAGTTAATTTTGCCGAGTTCATTTTTCTGAGCATCATTAATTTATTTCTTGCAATCTTCTCGTCTACTATTTCACTAATCTGAACAAGTATATGTTATACCTTTAATATTCTACTGTTATTTTCGAAAATTTTTCATTCAGTCTTCATTAAAGTAAACGAAGTCTCCATTCAAGGAGGAATTATTCTTCACTCTGTTTGAAATTATAGTCCGACTATTCTAAATAACATTAAACTCAAAGTGTAATCAACTAGAATTAACTCTCTGACTTATAATATCGCGACGCACTCATGACGCACATGACACTTCAAATACAACAAATCAAAATTATATTCACAGCATAACTGAGTCTGGAGACCAATTACAATTTGCATAATCAAGCATCCTTAAATTCAAAATATACTTAACATTTGAATGTTCCTTAACATTGCAGTAATAATTAGTTATATCTGACTGACGCAACTGCCAAAAGAAATAGGTTAGGTTAACCTTGATAAGAGTCCATCGAAGACAAAGAACAGAAGGAATTATAAAAGCGCCTATTGATCGACAATTTGTCACAGTAGGGAAACCGAATTTGATGGATTATTTTTCAGTTAAAAATTACGTGGAACGTTCCTATCTTTTCAACGATTCCACCGTCGTCGAAATTTTGCCCACAATTTCTATAGCGTACCGGCACCGCCAACATTCCGGGGTCGTACGGTGCATAAAAGCGCCTTGTCGGAAAACGTTCACGTAGGGCGTCATCGTCGTCGTGGATAAGGAAGGACGAACGCCCAGGGCGACCCCCGTTTCGCGAGCCACGGTACATACGTTCCGACGTTTTATTTCGTCATTGTTTTCCCGGAACTTTTCGTCCGCCTCTGCGAACACGACGACCGTAAATTTACTATTTCCCCCGACGCGACTCCTTTCACCTACAGGCGACACGTTTCTCGCTTCTTTTCCCTCGACTTATACATATTTCCCCGTCTGTTCCCTTTCCTTTGCTCGACCTCCTTTTGATTTATTGCCTGGTCCTGTAATTTCTGTATCGCGGACACGCGGAAAACTTCGTACGCGCGTTTTCTTGCCGGATCACGGAAACGATACATTCATGAGAGCCTCCTTCGTTTCCATTCCTTTTTTTACTCGTTACAATAACTAATGGCGTTTCAGTAGCTCGTTTCTCATTTTTCCTACCGTTAAGTCGCGTTTTTTGCGACGTCCACGTGTTACCACGTCATGTTGGAAGACTTGTAGTTCGGAGACGCGGCTTCCTCTTGTGACAAATCGTTCACCCTGGAGCCTGGGACAGGTAGCAAGTCCGCCATTTATGGTCACGATCAAATATTGCTGGGTAATGCGATTATCGGTGTTATTTACTTGAATACGTTACATAGTTTGAAGAAAATGCAATAAGGTTAGCTATGGTTTTGGGATAAGACTTATTGTTTGCCTTTTGTTCTTAGCCTTTGATGTTAGGCGTAAGTAGACATGTGGATGGAACTTTGTCCTGGATTGACTATTTTGTTATTTTTGCCATAATGCTTTTGTACTGCATGTTCTTTTATTCTACTCTGTCCTCTCCAAGTTATATTGTTGAACTATTTCACCTTACTATTATTGTATTATTACTATTGCTATTACTACTATTATATATCTGGACATTCAAATATTTGCATTAAAAGGTCACGAATTTTCCTCTTCAATATGCAATGCAATTCGAAATTCAATGTTGCAAATATTCGAATTTGTTATCATTTATTTATCCGATTTATATCCAAGATGGAGATTATCGTGAAGTAACATTCTGCAGCCTAATAATGGAATTCTTACATTACGGGATTATTCAAGCCGATACTTTATATTCTCATGGTTCTCTGTCAAATTTTCGACAGAATTGAGTAAAAGGAACATCGTGACAGGACGAAATGGAAACCCGTTTGCGGGCTTGTCACGCGCGACAGGAGCCACAAAACGGCTTGGTTTTGCGAGGATCGTCGAAGCGGAATAGGAGGAAGCAGACAGCAGCAGACGAAACGCTAGGCTGTGTCGGGATTATTTGCACATCATACCGCCAGGGAGCTTTGCTAGAATCTCTACGATCGTACACATCAATCGCGAAATCGTAAATTCTCCAGTGATTCGGATATCGTTTAACCCATTAACGATCGCATCTTTGTGTAACTGTTACAAATTTTGCTTATTGATCTGTATTGTATTTCTGTATCACACTTCTATCTTTGGTACTATACTTTTATATCATTCTTCTATCTTTAGTATTATACATCTGTATTATACTTCCATATTATACTTCTATCTTTGGTATTATTCCACTTTGGTCTTAGACAAACTACATATGTAAAAATACACGCATTGTATGAATTTTTTATAGTCAACAACCACATGAGTAATATACATGATGCAACAAACATGCAAGAATAACGAAAGTATCAAAATTAAACACCCTTCTACGTAATAATTTTATCCACCTGTAAAAGCTTTTCCCTCGTGAAATTTTTGACATCGCTTTTTCCGCTTTTCGCATAAAGCTGCGTACGATACGGATATTAAGAACCGATATCTGAAACATTATGCGCAAGGTCGCCGGATTGAAAACAGAATCAGTCGCTGGCTGCTTTTCGTTCCATATTAGAATTCAACCTTTTCTCTATGGATTTGAAATGTCCATACGTCGATATAGGAAGATTTGTCAACGTATCCGTTCGTTTCGCAGTTTTAATATCGTGCTTATGGTTTATGTATCAAAATACATATTGCATCGACTGGCCCCGGCGCATTAATCTTGACGTTCCTTTGAGGAATCTGATGTTTCTTGTTTTGTAAAGACGTTGGAAACTACATGGAAATATTCTGTGGCGAAATGCAGTGGCGGATCTTTCGACCATTTTGTAAAAATTCGATATTCGGTCATCGAAATTTTTATTATTTTAGTATCTTGCTTATTTGTCATACAGTTGTTACATATCAAATAAATCGTTTTTGAATGTGTGATTACAATTTATCAAATTGTAGTTAATACAATTTGGTAACAGAAAAGTATTGTGAAATATTCAGCTTGTACAAATTAATGTAAAATTTTATACAATTTAAAGTTTAAAGTTTGACGAAATTGACTATGTGAACGTATGAATATTTTCATACAACAGCCCATAAGCGATCGTTATGAATTTCCACGTTTAATTGGCTCTTTTCAATTGGCATCGACGCTCGTTAAAGATTCCATTCCTTGTTTGTTCAATTAATACGAAATCATTTTATATCAATTATTCGTATTAACCACCAGTTCTTTTACTACCATACATTTTGCTATTGTTCTTTCTGTTATTCAGTATACTTCTCGATTAAAATAATTGCTACGTTTTATTTTACTACCTCAAATTTTCACGCTTTTCATCGCTGATACACTGAAAAAGTTTATGCAATATTTTCACGAAATGTTTTCACAATATACTGTTATACCGAGTTAGTCAACAAATTTTTAACAAAATTGATAGATGTAAAAATTTTAATGTCACTCAAATAGCAGTTGAAATGCAATATAAAAATCGAATAAATCTGATTCTTTGAAATTATGTTTTGCAAAGGTGTCAATTACCGTGTAGTTTACCTTGCACGATAGTTGCGCAATGCGTACCGTTGTATTCAAGACTTTAGAAAAACTCGAGGGGCAATATAAATGTACGGAGTCGTTGAATAGACCAAAGGATGTCTCCTGTGTTCCAGCGTCGTGTGACCGTTTTTCTTACTTTACGTCGTTTAGAAGAGGCAGCAGGCCGCTAACGAAAATTTAAAAGCGTTATCAGACGAAATGCCCGCGAGTTCTGAAAGCGGGTACACTCGTTTAAGAGCGGTTCTCCGTGACAAATTCCTGATTTGCAACTCCATCCAGCCGGTCATTTGTTTCCGCGCCACTCTAAAATTTAACATCTGACGAATGGGCAGCATTATTTAAGATTACGTCCGACCGCTACTTTTTAAGGACTTTAACGCGATTTGCGCTTCCTTGCTCGCTTTTCGCCATTACTCCGCTCGACTACGTTCGCTCTAGTCCTTGCAATTAATATTTCGAAACCACCTACTTTCTTAATAGAAAAGGAAAACAATTCGTTACGTAAGATTCTACATGGAAGGTTCTTATTAACAGGGAATAATTGATAATTTAGTATAGTTTAACAGGTTCAGATATAACAGATTTGACATTATTGGAAGTAATTTTTAATAAGTTGCAAAGATTTAGGTGATTCAGATATTACTGCAAGTGTTTAATAAAATGTACTCAACAAGGTCGGAGATTTAACTAATTCAAGTATTGTTACAAGCAATGTTTAATAAATATAGTACACAAAATTAAAGATGTAACGGGTTCAAGTACAGTTAGAGGTTATGTTCGGTAAATGGCACAGAAGTAAAAATTTAATGGATTCAGATATTGTTTGAAGTAGTGTCTGATAAATATATTGCATACACTCAAAGATTCAACAAATTTAAATACTACTACAAATATTGTTTGATAAATATTATACATTGCACAGTAAAGGTTTAACAGATTCAAATATTGTTTGAAGTAATGTTTGATAAATGTATATGCACATATTCAAAGATTTAACAAATTCAAATACGACAAGTATTATTAGATAAATATATAGCACAGAATCAAAAATGTAACAGATTCAAATATTACTACAAATAATGCTTGATAAACATATTGCACAGAATCAAAGAGTTAACAGTGTTTCAAATACAGCTAGAAATAATATTTAACAAATGTATCGCACAGGGATAAAAGATCATTAGCTACGAGAGCATCTGATATACATACACGAGTAGATATTCACAGAGCGAGGTGCAATCTCTCATTTCCGGCGGGTAAAGGCAGCACACGGTCAGCCGATCGCACCGGAAACGATAAAACAGGCGTACTCGGAGAATCTATTTCGCACACTCTGCACGAGCAAACAATCGTTAAAGAGTTCACGGAACCTCGGACAAGTTCGAGGAAACACTAATACAATCTGGAGCGTGTATCTCCCGGTGCACGTTCTTTTATTTGTTCGCAACAAGATCGTCCAGGACCCTTCGCAGCGGCAACGAACGTGGTGTTTGTGCGGAAGAACGTAGCTTCTTCGTTCGTTTTATATTATTAAGTTTCTAACGTACTGAAAAGAGCCGGTTGGATGTGTTTGAACGGTCGGGATAACCGTGAGCCTGGTAGCAACGCTAATATTGCCGAGAACCCTGCCAAATTGTCGCAATAAGCGTCGCAATGTCGGTGGCTTCTTGCGACACCGTATTCTGATATGTTTTCACCGGGAGCTGCTGTGCAACCTGCTTCCTGCCGGTGATTATCAACCTACCACCCTGGAGGTTAACCGGGACGACGCAGGAAGAAATTTTTGGTTACGTGAAACTTTTTCCTCTATCGTAAACTCACGATTAAGTCGGTCTCTCCTTTGTGTGAATTTGTATCTCCTCTCGACTTACTTTTGCCTAGTTCACGTCTGTATTATTGGTCGCGTTATATCGTAGGATGCAACGTACTGCGGAAACAAATGTTTTGGGTATAAAAACTGTTCGGAACAAAAAATGTTTGCAAATATGTAGTTCAAAATATTTACTCGGCAGCATTGTTGGGACCTGCATCAAATATATGTCTTTGTACATATTAAATATGTTAAAAGTCTATTAAATATGTCTTCATACATAAATATTTTAACATACACAGTACATACACATTTTCAATACTAAAGAACAAATGCGGACGAGTTTCATTTGTGTCACAAAATGGCGGTACAGTGACAGTATACATGACATCAATATTCACTAATACTAAAATATATAAAATTTAAAAGTACTTAATGATATGGAATGGCGTGGAGTAGTGGATGGATAAGATCGATTTTATAACTTCAATTATATATTTATCTCACAAACAAGAACTTTTTAATAACTGCTGTAAATACCCGAACAATATCTTGAAATGTTTACAATAAATTCTTATCGACTTCCAGGGAATTCATTGATTCCAACTGATATCGTATCTATAATTTTGTTAGTCCACTTTTGCATCTGTCTTATCTAAACTACTTAGATAATGCTTAATACCTTTATTAATAGATAGAACTTACTGGCGAGTGATTGCAGTAATACAAAAAATGAACGATATGTGATAACATTTTAGAATCGAGACATTAACCCCCTGTACTATGAATTATTTGTTAGGTGCGTCAGTTAGAAGTAACTAATCACAGCTGCAATATTAAAACAGACAAAGAAAGTTGAAATATTATGTCAATTTAGTATTAAACAGTTGACTATGCAAATAATAAGAGAACTCCAAATTGAAGCGTATTAAAAATTCGAGTAAAATTGATCACTGCTGAAGTGCGTCACCAGTGCGTCACGAGTTAGACTCGTCAAAATAGTGCAGAGGCTTAAGAAATCCAGAAATTGGCAAATTCGAATGGTCCGAACTTTAGAAGTACAAAAATTAGTGTCCATAAAAATAGTTAAATTCACATATTTATGTTTGTTAATAAGAAAAAGAAGGTCGTATCTAAAATCGTTAGGGTCATCGCAAAAAATTTGACCCAAAATAGTTTCGTCGCTGAAAATAAATTTCCAGAAACGGAAAGGTCTTCTGAAATGCTCTAACCCCTTCATACACCGGAAACGTTCACAAAGCGATAGGTAAGTACAGTTATCCCCGGTGGAAGAAGGTTAACGACTCGTAACCGCGTTCCATAAACGGAAAGTCTGCCAGCAGTCTAAACAGGCACCGTTCACGTGTCATTATACACGCCGACAATTGTCAACTTTCGGACAAACGAGTAGAACATTTTCCAGCATAATGTGCCTTTTGGCGAGGGTACTCGCGCCGCGATTCTTACCGAAACGAGCTTGAATGTCTAACCGGCTACGACTTCTCCATGCATACCTTCCGCCATATAACCGTGCACGTAATACGTGTTTCGTCATTAGTACGTAATAACTTTGACGCAGTAGTCGCAACGACATTACCGGTGCATTAAAGTTAATTCAATATCAACCGGAGTTTCTCATCTTTGGCATCTTTGTGCGCCTCCGAGGCACATTCGACCCCACGGCATGGCTGCTTTGTCCCGGTGCACTTCGCGACGAGGAAATAGTCCAACGAACGGAACGACCTGTCGCGAATGGCACTCGTAAATGGTTACCGTGCTGTCACGAAGTTTATTGAATCGCTGCCATGATTTTCGGTTTAATCCACCCGACGATCTGACGCCGACGACAATTAAAACCTCCCGCAAAAACGCGACACGCGTTTGCTTCATGTTATGACTCCTTTCAATTACCCGAAGTGCATGTAGCTCTCTTGTGGAGTACTTGAACGTTTGGTCATTTCGAAGCTTGAGAATTTGTGACTTTTGGAATTTACGGGGACTTGTGATTTCTTGAGTTTGGAAATTTGAGAATTTGTGATACCGAACATTTGAGGACTTGTAACTTGTACTTGAGAACTTGTAGTGTACATTTATAAAGTTGAGAATTTGTGACAACCAAAGTTTATAAATTTTCAAACTATAGAATTTGTGATATTAAAAATTTGTAAATAGAAAGTGTGTAATACTAAAAATTTGTAATATCTACTTCAGTAAATTTGAGAACATTTATTTGCGAATAATCTAAAAATTTGAGGATCTAAAAATTCTTAAACCGTAAACTCGAAACTTCGAATCCCGAATTTTGTTAAATCTAAACTGTTACCTGCAATCGACTTTCAGTTCATCGAGAAGTAATTAAGTTGTCAGAGAGAAATGATAATCCCGTTTTAATTCATCGTTTCGCGTGTTGTCGCACCCCGAGCAAATGTAGCAGCAGCCACAGGAAATAAAAATAACATCCGAATGGACGATGGTGTTAGCAACCGGTGACAGAAAAGTTATTGGATCGTGTCTGCGGTTTAATGGGATTATTGCAATGGCCAGTCGAAAGCTATCAGCTCAGCCTGCGACGTCTCGAGGAGCGTCGAAATTAAACATTTCTGTCTGTGTCTTTCCAACGGTACGTTGGAAAGCACCCCTTCTATAGCTTATACGAGTTTCTATCGGTTTTCCTTCAACAGAAGCTACAACAGCACCGATATTTTATCTCGTACATTTTACGCTCGTGTACAACTGCTGTTATATTCGTCTCAACGTACGGTATATGTAACTTTTGTTCAGTCGATATCGGGTCAAGTGTGGGTCACTTTTGATCCATATTTTAAGCGACGATAAAACTGGCAACCGTCGACTCCGTGCGTTCCGTACACGATTAAGGAAAATTTAAGGAGAATTTATTGGAGTCATCTCTTCACTTTTGACAATGAATTTAATATTTGCAACGTAGTAACAGTTTCGATTGATTAAATTAAATAGCACAGATATTGACATATATATTTTCTACATATATTTATTATACACATTTTACAGTGTTATACATTCATGAATATTTTCAGGAATTATACATTTTCTATTAATATTACTAAGATACATTTTTCGATATTATTTACTTATTTCCATAACCTAGCGAATCCACGAGAAACTATATGAAGCTACGTATACATTGTTACTGAAACAGGAATGCTTTGAGACCTTTGCAAAGATGCAACAGGATGTTGCACATAATGCGGAAAATATTGCAACGTCACCATGTTGTATCTTGGATCTCGTTACGTCCGCGCGTAAGTACGTATAGAATCATGCTATACCTGTTATTTCTGTGATCCAATCTTTTACTTCGGATGTGGCTGTAAAAGCAGTCGGATATTTCGAACTGCAGGATCGGCTCCACGATGTTACTCCTGCGAATTAAATCAATTTTACTAAAATATCCTAAACAAGCTTTAATGTTATCAGTTTTGTTAAAATATAATTTCCAAATGCAACATTTAGTTGTTATATAACACTTAGTTGTTATTACACTTGGTTCATTTAATTAATAATCAATCAGTTGGTGGTTCTATTTAGTTAGTAACAGTATTGTTTATTTAATAACGTTAATTGAATTTCATGTTTGGTTCATCAGTCCAGAACAAATTAACGTTTCAACAAGATAATATTACTATGTGGAATAATTATTAAAATTGAATAACTTTCAAACTCGAGTTAAATATTAAAACTTATCGAATAACTTGCGAGGTAAATATTAAAGCTTACCGAATAACTTGTTTTCGAAAACGAGAGGTGAACCAGAATCACCTACACAGGGCCCAGTCTCATCCGACATGGCGCAGAACATCCTGTTCGTTAATATGTCACCTTTGCTGGCTTCCTGGCAGTTCTCGTTGTTGATTTTCTGCATGGTGCTGCATAATAATTCATCGGACACTGGACCTAACAACTGAACAAACTGGTTCGAACACTTCAACGCAGAACAAGTCAAACAATTTTCAAATTGTTCTTACCCTCGATGCACCCCAACCGAGAACTTGTACCTGGGCGCCATCTTTGATCATCGAATGAGTTTCAGGCAACTTAATTGATTGCTTTGTGTTGTCGAACTTTATGCTATCCAACAGCTGAGTACATGCGATAAATATACTTTATTAGAACTACTAACATTTAAAAATATTGCAATCTTAACTTTCTGCTAAAAGAATTGCTTATGATACTTGAAAATGTTTTCTATAATCCTTGATTGAAGATTAACTGATAAGTTACTTCTTCTTTAAAAGGTGTTAATGTTGGATGATGTTTAATCTCTTCATGGTTACTTGATAATTTAACAATTCTCAACAGAACAAATTAGAATTCCTTATTGGAAAAGTATTAATGTTTTGTATTGAATCTCAACATCGCAAAAATAACAGACTGTTCATGGTTTACTTGGAAACATATAATTCTTGACTAAAGATTAATCATCAAAGTAACAAAGAACATGTCAAATTTCATGTATGACAGAAAAGTTACCTCGACAAGACCAACATCAAAGTCGTAATTATATTCGTTGAACGCCGGATGTATTGTGACACCTTTGACCTTGTAAATCTCGCCATCCGCAAAATACCGAGCCGATCCAACCCTCACATGGAACCCCGTCACATATATCCTGTAAAACCGTGCACAAAAAGAAAGTAAAACACCATTATACCGATCATTAGAAATGCGACGTATTAATCTTGCCTGAGAGCACACTGAGCCGACGTTATTATCCACTTTTCACCGATAATACTGCCGCCGCAGAAATGTTCAACTTCGTGTCCGAAAAACGTGCCATTGTTCTGCAACGAAACCTGCAACCGGAGGCATTGATTCTCTAAATGCCAAATCGAGCGTGAAGATGTATCGTGAATTGTACTAACCGCAAATGGATATTGTTGTATGTAAGCTTGGGCTCCTCCGATGATCCTGGATCCTGGCGAATCCCGGTTTTGCGTTGACACGAGCCTCTTCTGATAATTGCCTACATTCAAATTGCAACATTCGATTTGTGTGTTCGATATGTGATGGTTCATTTAATTGGTCGTTTAATTCGATTAAGGTTATGTTTCTGACCGGAGAGTTTCGCTTATTTGTTAACAATTTGGGTGTTTGTATGGACAGGTTGTTTGTATGCGTGAAGTTATCAGGTTTGTAATAAATCTTCATTGGAAACAATAGATGAAGCTTATTAACTGTGTAAATAGTGGATGAAACTTATTGACTCTAGTGAACAATATATTGTGGAATTTATCGAGTTGTCAGAATGATAACCTTGATAGATGACTACAGTTGGTAGATACCAAGAAAGTAATATTTCTAGTGATATTAAAAAGAATTTCTAATAATAAGTAATAATAATATTGGTAATAATTTCTAGTAATATTTAACTGAATTAATACTTGAAAAAAATTGATCAGAAAATAAACCTTACTTGAAATATGTCCGGAGGTTGTGCAGAGGACCGAAGAGGCAAAGATCAGCAACACTGTGGAGAACATGGCGGTCGTTTGATGTCAGCAGGAGTAGATGGTCCCTTATAAAGCGATCGACTTTTAGCATAAACAACGATTTATTGCCTTCGACTTCCGTTTATCGGGAATGTTAATGCTCGTAATGCTATGACATTAAGGGCCGAGGCATTACGAGCAAAACGTTTCCGCGTACGGTCAAAGAAGCAGCTCAAGTTATTTAGATAACGGCAGAAAAAACAGTACTATCCCCGTTGGTGTTGCAATAGGTCATAAATTTGATGCTTCGATGGGATCCGTGTTTACCTCGTTCCGAGACACGTTTAAGCGGCACTTTTATCTTGCGCTTTTGGCGACTAGAATTTCGACGAAAAACGGTTTTCAATAACAATTCGAACTTGCTCGATGAGCAACGTTAATCGTTCATTGCGTGTCCAGTGACGCGTGCAAATATCGAATTAATGAACTCTACGTTTCGCAAATACGTAACGCATCAGCGAATCCATCGTTGTCGGTTGAAGGGCAGTTTTTTGTCGAAATTCATCGAATTAATTAGTAGCAGGATGGCCGTGTTGTGCCAAAAAATAATTTTAATTACGTGTCGTGTCTACGGTAAGCGCGTGATAAATGTTGTGTCGTATGTTAACGACAGGGCAGAGAAGCGCATTCAGCTCATCAACGTGGCCAAGTAATGTGATATTTGTTATTAAATTAACATACATCACGGACCAGTTGGAAATCTCTGCTTCTCTCTAGTACGCATTAAAATATAAATTAGCTACGAGCGATTTCATTATGTTCGGTAAATCAACGGTGTAACGAACAGATTTACTTTATTCAATGACGACGTGTTACATGGCTTTGTTGTGTCTACGATAATCCGTGCTTTTCGTTTGGAGAAATATCGATGCGAATTGGAGGCGGAAGTTTGTCATTTTAATTTCATACTTTTGTACTTGCACCTATATTTACACATTTGTATATTTGGTACAGTTATATTTTTAGGATTATATATTGTCGCATTCTTATTCATATTTCACAATTCCTTGACTTCTTAAGTTTCAACTTCTTAATTTCCCAATTTCCCAATTTCTCAATTTCCCAATTTCCCAATTTCCAATTTACCAAATTGCCAAATTGCCAAATTCCCAATCTTCCAATTTGCGAACTTTCCAATTTCCAATCTCCCAATTTCCCAATTTGCCAACTTTCCAATTTCCCAATTTCCCAATTTCCTAATTTCCCAATTTCCCAATTTCCCAATTTCCAATTTACCAAATTGCCAAATTGCCAAATTCCCAATCTTCCAATTTGCCAACTTTCCAATTTCCAATCTCCCAATTTCCCAATTCGCCAACTTTCTAACTTTCCAATTTCCCAATTTCCCAATTTCCCAATTTCCCAATTTCCCAATTTCCCAATTTCCCAATTTCCCAATTTCCCAATTTCTCAATTTCCAATTTACCAAATTGCCAAATTGCCGAATTCCCAATCTTCCAATTTGCCAACTTTCCAATTTCCAATCTCCCAATTCCCCAATTTGCCAACTTTCCAATTTCCCAATTTCCCAATTTCTCAATTTCCCAATCTCTCAATTCCCCAATTTCCCAATTTCCCAATCTCTCAATCTCTCAATCTCTCAATCTCCAAATTTCCAAATCTCCCAATTTCCCAATTTCCCAATCTCCCAATTTCCAATTTCCCAATTACTCTACAGTTTTCCTTGAAATAAAAATTACATTTTCCTTGAAATAAATTTTGTCACAACCGATGGCTTGTCATCTTCCGTAAACGATCTCGTATTAAAAAAGTACGAGATTCGTTGAAATGTTTTAATGAATGCATTAACGAGGTAAGTAATAATGCTCATTGTTAGCAGCAGTAGCGGATTTGTTGATATAAATCAATTAATTTATACTTCATTCAGTTCTCACTTCATTCAGATGTAAAATAAATCAGATAAATTTAATGATAACGGATACATGAGTCTGGAATGGAAATCGTATGTACATAATACAAATCGAGATTAACATTTTCAATTAATGTTTGATTCATGAATTTATTACGAATTAATATCCTGTCGGAATATCATCGTTGTTTTAATAAATAATATTATTGCATGAATAATCGTTATTTACAAATGCGTTATTATACAACTAATTTTTTGCACTTCGCCGCGCATAGAACATTCGAATGCACATTTACTGCGGACGTATTAAATATTTGGAAATTATTATTTAAAATTATTAATTTACATATTCATTTATTTAACGGACGTATTGATACAATTTATAAACTCGCATTAAAATGAAAAATAAATCATATGAATTAAAAGTTCCAATGAATATCTATAGCAGGTATCAGAATTACCCAAATAAATAAAAAATTGATCACGTAGGTTGTATTTAAAATTTAGTTCAAATATTTTCTTTTTTTGCAAGTTTCTTTGCGAAAATAATATAACATTTTCAACGTGTAAACATAAATCTGTTATCTGTAGAAACCAATGGTACATGAAATAACACATAGAAATTTCAGATCGATCGATCGGTCAGCATTTTTGTTTATTTTTCTTTCGCCAGTGGCAAAAAAATACATTTCGAGAAAAACACGTTCAGAATTATTCCACTGCGTTACGACGTATCGGTGCTCACTGTAAAATCCCGCGTAAAAGTTAGAAATATCTCAAACTTTGTCACAAAATGTACCAGTATATTTTTAAAGCTTCATAACTTTGAATAGTACAAAACAAAATTGATTTCATAATATCTACCATTAAAATATACTCTTCAATATTTTCTATCGTTGTAACACTGCTACAAAAAGCCGTAAAAGAAGAAATATCTCGAATTTTGATATCATGCTCAAGGATTCGTGATTTCGAAATAAACGAAAGAGATAAAAATTGATATTTTGAAATCTAATTAAAAGACTGATGTCATTTGCTAGACATTATCTAAGATAATTAAAGACTTATCTATTATTTAAGACATTGTTAATATCTACAATAAACGGTATCAGATTACTTAAGTAGTTAATCAGCATATAATTTTGCAACATTTAGTCGTTGAGATATAATTTATTCAAATGGAAGAAGATATCGATTGAGAATGCATAGTCAGAATATTCATCTTTCGAGCAAGATTTGATCCGCAGCGAAAACGTGTCCAATCAGTCATTATCGCGGGTCGATTATGAAAAGTGCTTATCGGAGAAAACATCGGCACGTATCCGGAATGACAAGATGCTAATAACCTAATAATTATCGTTGACTCACGGAATACGAAGGTATGTGGATAGATATTTCCCTATTCCCAAATTTCTCGAATTCTGAATTTTCCAAATTCCAATTTTCCCAAATACCAAATTTCTCAAATTTCAAATCTCCCAAATCCCAAATCTCCCAAGTTCCAAAGCTCCCACATTTCAAATCTCCCAAGTTCCAAATTTCTCAAGTTCCAAAGCTCCCAAGTTCCCAATCTCCCAAGTTCCCAATCTCCCAAGTTCCAAATCTCCCAAATTTCAAATCTCCCAAGTTCCAAATTTCTCAAGTTCCAAATCTCCCAAGTTCCAAATCTCTCAAGTTCCAAATTTCCCAAATTCCAAATTTCTCAAATCCAAATTTCTCAAATTTCAAATCTTCCAAATCCCAAATCTCCCAAATCCCAAATCTCCCAAATCCCAAATCTCCCAAATCCCAAATCTCCCAAATCCCAAATCTCCCAAATTCCCAAATCTCCCAATTCTCCACCGATGTTTCTATGTTCGCCTTTCGATGAGTATAAAAAAGATGTCGATAATTTTCGTAACGCGTCGGTATGCTTCGTTCGGTTATTTCCAACGTGTCGGCATTCGTCAGAGCTTTGCCAACAAGCTTTGCGAAAATATTTCACGGAACGAACCGGGGACACTGGAATGCCTGTAAAATGTTCATTCGCAACACGGCACGGACTCGAATCCGCCATAAATTTAGATAAACGTCGCTTCCCACACATTCGCTGTAATTTCAATAATCGCATCGCACCGATACGATCTCCGACGAATAGCTCTTCTTTTTTTTATCAGCGATTGCGTGGCTGTCTCATGGGACGATTAAGCGTTTCAGCGATAAACAGAATTGCATTATTTATCTTACCCAATGTTGTCGCATCGTGGTGCATTTCTTGATGCTTGCGAAATGATCAATGATATCACGTAACGGTTGGTCTTCTTATTGGCGTAACAGGGATTTTTGTTTGCGGTGAGTCTAGTCATTTTTGGGGCCTTGGAATTTTTGCGGTATATGAGGGTTTTTGGATATTTGGAAATTTTTTGATGTTCAGAAATTTTGGGTATTTGGGGTACTAGAGAATTTCGAGATATTTGGGAACTAGAAAATTTAGAAATTGGGGAACTTGAGGAATTAGGGGAATAGAATGATCGGGATTTGAGAGAGTTGGAAATGAGGAGATTTGAGAATTGGGAAATTTGGGATTTAGAAGATTTGACAGTTGTGAAATTTAGAATTTGGGAAATTTGGAATTTGGGACATTTAGAACTTGGTAAATTTAGAATTTGGGAAACTTGGAACTTGGGAAATTTAGAATTTGGGAAATTTGGGATTTGGGAAATTTGGAACTTGGGAAATTTAGAATTTGGTAAATTTAGAATTTGGGAAATTTGGAACTTGGGAAATTTGGAATTTGGGAAATTTGAGATTTGGGAAATATAGAACTTGGGAAATTTGGGATTTGTGAAATTTAGAATTTGGGAAATTTGGAATTTGGGAAATTTAGAACTTGGGAAATTTAGGATTTGGGTAATTTAGAACTTGGGATATTTGGGATTTGGAAAATTTTGGAACTTGGGAAATTTAGAATTTGAGAAATTTGGGATTTGTGAAATTTAGAATTTGGGAAATTTGGGATTAGGATATTGGGAATTCAATAGTTTCATATCTCATAAATGTGAAAATTGAAATATCGAATTAATTCAAATGTAAGCATCGAATTGAAAATGACCAACCTCAAACAACCACAATTATTATACAATAAATAGACTACAAGATAAATTAAATCTTAAAAAACACCCTTATCTAATTTCACCTATCCACACTAATTCCACCTATCGCTCCCCCACAATCGATACATTTCTGACATAACAAACGTACAGAAAACCGTGGAACAAATTTTCGCGAATTGTACAAATTATAATGGGGTTAAATTTTAGAAACGGTTGAGCATTCAAGGAACAGCGAGCATGTTCGCGCGTTCTGTATACGTGTTAAGCTTCTCGGTGTAGTGCGTCGCGGTAGAAACTAAGCATTAGGAGTTGGGAACTTCGAAGAGATTACGTCGAATTAAGCTGGCAGGAAGTTGGGGCACGAGAGGGATGAAACGTCTATCCAGAGTTCCTGAAGTAACATCGTTTCACGTGAGTTGCTGTTCCTTAGAAAAAAAAAGGAGAACAGAAAAACGATAACGATTGCGAAGCCCTGTCGGATGGACAGTCTTTTCGATATTTCAGGACGACGCGCGAGATCTTAATCGTCTTCGGTAATCAACGGTTGATTGATATAATTTCATACACGATTTTGTGTAATCAGATTCACGCAGAAATAATTTTTACTGATATAGTAATATATGAAATAATTTTACTGATAATGGCGAGATGTAATCTTGGAATAAATGTATGCGATGATTTATCGGTGGAATTTGGGAGATGGAAAATTTGGGAGGTTCGGATTTTGCAGATTTAGAAATATGATAAATTTGGAAGTTGGAAATTGAGAAATTGGACGAAGTTTGGAAAATTGAAAGCTTGACAATTTAGAAATTTATAAAATTGACAATTTAGAAATGAATATATTTAGAAATTGACAACTTAGAAATTTTAAGATGTAGAAACTTGACAATATAGAAAGTTAGAAATATAGAAACTTGACAATTTAGAAATTTTAAAATGTAGGAACTTGTCAATTTAAAAATTAAATATTTAGAAACTTGACAACTTAGAAATGTAAAAATTTAGAAACTCGACAATTTAGAAATATAGAAGTTCGCGAATTTGAGAAATAAAAAATTTGGAACCTAGAAAATTGCCGAAATCTAATTATTTCCAAGCTATAGCAGAGGACACTATCTCGTCGGATGTAGGGACTGAATATGAGACCTCCTTCTTCCTCCAGGCTATCTTATGTTTCCCAATATCCCAAGAAACATCATTATTTTCGTAAATAACACGTATTTTCAATTTAATTTAAGTGGTGCTGTTATCATTCCGAGAATCAAATATACGTCGAAGATATACCGTATTATCTCTCATCTCCAGAATGCGTTTACATAGACGAATCTTGACAAATACTTCTTTCTATCAACTCATACAAATTTAAATTTTCGATGACAATCCTTTTCGTATGACAATCTCTACCGAAAACTACTATAGAAAACTATCAAAAAGTTATATTTCCGATTTGTCATCCAAAATTGTCGATTTCCAAATCGACATCCGATGCAATAACCATGAGTCGAAGAGGAAATAAATTTCATCAACAAAGTTATCGTAAAAATTTATCGGAACAACTTCTAACAAGATTTTCATTCAGTAAAAGGTAAGAAATAAACAAATTACAACAGACACGAGAAATAGTCTGGTCGGAAGTTCGATCGAAAAACCGCAATCAATGTATTTCACCATTGATATGAAATCTGCGATCTTATCAACGTTCTCGATGGTCAGGACAGCCGTTCCGGATTTAAAAGGACGCAGATAGTGAGTCTCAGATACTACACCTTGAAACATGTGGGGATTTTTGCTGTTGCTGTTGCTCTCGGTGAGCTCGTACGTGTGCAACTTGGATCCGAGGATAATTGGGGGACAGAATACCACAATCGATAAATATCCTTATCAAGTAAGTCTCCATTCATAATTATTTCATTGGAAGGGTTTGAAAATTTTATTACGCTGAAAGTTGTGAGAAGTAATCATAGCAAAGTTTCAATTTATGATTCTCAAAAGTTTCAGCGCTATGAATACTGTAAACTTGTAAACAATTTCTGTGTATAATAGGTGTCTATACAAGTGCGAAATAGTCATCAATGCGGTGGTTCCTTGATCAGCGATCAGTTCGTATTAACAGCGGCACATTGTGTCTACGGGTGAGCGATTAAATAGTACACCAGAGATGTCACATAATAATTATATGATATAATAAGATAATTTATTGATTAAGGAGTCGAAATTCAAGGTTAATTGCAATTATCTTGTAGCGAGTTCTTCAAGGACATCAAGATACGCATGAAGAGTAGCTACACTCAGAAAGATGGTGTATTGATTAGCAATGTCAAGATCATGTGGCATACTCAGTACAGGGATAGCTCTGCGGATTATGACATTGCATTAATAAAGGTACGTATTATTATAGATTATGGCCACTTAATTTCCTAGCTATTGTTAACGCGTTGAATAGAATGGGACGTGCTGGTGGCACTATAAAGCATTTAGTTGACAGCCACATATCGAAAGTTTATCAAACAGTGCAGTGAGAATTTATTTATTTTCAAGATTCCAAATTTTGATTCCAAACCTAACCATAATATATCTCAATATTTATATAATATCTCAATATCAATCATTAATCACCCTATTCCAATATGTCTGACTTGAGCTATCCTAACTACCCTTATGTGATATGTTCTCCTGACATCTTACAAATTCCATCAACACGTCAAGAGTCCAACCTGAGTTGTTCCTGACAAAAGTTATTCTTGTCAAACCTGTGCAAGTCAACCATTTTGTGCACCATGTTTTAATAGTATCCACTAAAATTTTGTTGGGTAACAACTAATATTTAAATATCATACGTTCTTCTGTTCCTCCAAATTATTTAAAACTTATTAATAGAAGAATTTTTTCAAAACCGTTAACAGTGATGTAACCTGACAGAAAATTAGACCGTCATTGACTGTCATGGTGCTTAACGCGTTAACAGTATCTTTCGAGGAACAATTGGACCAATTTAATAACCTAGTTACTTAAGCCTACGAGTAAATAAGTTGACGGTAACGCGTGTGTACAGCTCCCAACCCCCGTGAAGGACGTGAAACCTATTAAACTGGCGAATGCATCGACGAACGTGCCGGACGGAAGTAACGCGGTGGTAACAGGATGGGGTCGGCAAGCGGTAAGTTTTTGTCAATCGTGGCCGTGTGCATCGTTTTGACAGCTGTTGCACCGGTAAACTTCGCGTTTGACGATGGTGGCTCGATGGCCTCGGTCAACGGTGACATACGCCGAGTCTGATTACCTACTGCGAACTCGCGCAAACATCAAGGTTCGTTTGTCGATCGGTCGACAATGTTCGCCGGTCACGGTAAACAAGCCTCGCGTTTGTACTGTCTCGAACGATGCACGCTCGCCAGAGATTACAGCCAGAAACCGTCTGAATAGTCGAATAATATGCTGTTACTCGCAGCCCAATGGACCCACTGCGGCCATTCTGCAAGTTGCCACGGTGCCCACGATCAATTGGAGCCTGTGCAAGAAGAAGTTTGCCGAATACAAGTTGGACGTGACCGAGAGAATGATCTGCGCTAGTAATTTGAATTTCGTCAGGAATGTGTGTCAGGTAAAGTTTTTATTATTGAGGTAGTGCAATTTTTGAAGTCATAGGAAGATTTTTCTGGATAATGTAGATTACGGGTTTGTTCATGGACAGTTTATGGAACTTTCTACTCGGAGCTTTAGGACTTTTCTCTTTCCTCGAGTTAATGAATTAGGGATTAGGGATCTCCATCAACTTTTGTTGCTTGTACCACGTCTAGAGGTACCGGAGACTTGGCTCTCTACTGTGAAATTTACAATTTACAATTTCTTCAGATTAATAAAATAGAAACTCAGTAATTTGTTCGTCGACTATCGCTCTATAAATAGAATCCATTCAGAAAGTCGTCGTCACACAGGACTTAGGCTCCTACTACAAAATTTAAGATTTCCACTTCTGGTTTCCTCAGATTAATAAAATAGGGACTTAGAAATTTTGTACTTCGTCAACTTTCTGCTTGTACTGTGATGTCCCATAAATATGCAAAATTCGTCCAGAACGTCGGCGACACACGGTACTTAGTAAGTAGAACTTAGACTCTGTACTTTGAAATTTACAATTTGCAACTCTAGTTTCCTCAGATTAATAAAATAGACATTCAGTAATTTTGTTCTTCGTAAATTTTCGCTTGTACTATGCTGTTGCATAAATCCGTTCGAAAGGTCGATACATGGTCGATACTCCAGATTGTATATTTTAAAACTTGCAATTTTTGTCTCGTCACATTGATAACGTTAATACGTGACTTGAAAGTGGCAATATTATTTGCTACATTAATCAGTTTAGTCTATCTTCTTCCTTCGTTTTGTATCTTTCAGATGATTCATTGACGTTGAGACTTAAGTGGTTGTGTACAGATAAGTTCGTTACGGATCTAAAGATTAATTGATACATTGTAAATAACTTGGTTGAAGATCAGTGATCCGAAATTTGGACACGAGTTCATAATTGCGTAAACAGCAAGGATAGCATCGATATCAAAGCGTTCTCAGAACTCTGATATCTGCAATATCGTCGATTCGTGGGGATATCCTAAATATGGTTTAATTCATAGAACTTTAGGAATCTTGATAATGTTCAGTGGTCATTATTAAGCAATGGATATTTAATTTAGTAAAATGAAAAACAGAACTATCGAATGTCTATAATATTGCAATCTACATATATTTCTAAGATACTGATATCGTTTTTCTGCAACATTAATTTTTATTGCATCTGCATGTGACACAGGGTGACTCCGGAGGTCCACTCGTGTTCAAAGGCGTTCAAATCGGCATCGTGTCCTGGGGCGATGGTTGCATAAATCGTGGATTTTATGGAGTGTACACTCGAGTATCCGCCTTTAATGATTGGATACAGAAAACAATGAAGCAGATGTAAAACATTACTATAAACATATGCTAGATGTAAAATATTGGATTACGCTTCCACCTTTTATACAGTTATAATGATGTTAAAATTACAATATAATCATTGTAACAAATACTTGTAATAAATTTTTGTAGAAATTATAATTCACGATGTTTCATGCAATTAAAAAAATTTGACGTCTGATGATTACTATACATTACCCTCTTAAATATTATTTCTATATATTAAATACGTAGACGTTTTTAATAACAAAACTGTGCACTAGTAACATCTGAAAATCATATTACACTTTTACCTTCTTGACAAAAATTTTCAAAATAGCTTACATTGTTACCCGAGTGCATTACAATTACTAAAATTGTTCTCCGCAGATAAAAAATTCAAAATATTAATTATAGAGAAAGATTAATACGTGATAAAACAACTGTTAAATGTAGTAATGTAGTTGAATTGATCACAGCTTTTAAAACACTGACTTTGTCGTCACAAAATGTCCGACGGCAGAGAGTCAAGATGGCGGAGCGGAACTATTCACATTTTAAACAATACGATTATAGAAAAACAATATTACTACTATGGAATGGATAGAAAGAAAGGTTAAATATAAAAGAAACTATTTGAAAACGTGACAGGAAGAAGAATCATTTTCTCGCCGCGAAATATGCACACGATAAGGCAAACAGCTTGTATGCACGTATCAGAAGCTAAGCTTCTCGTTTCCTCGTTCTCACCTTCTCTTTGTTACAGGGAATTATTAATTTTACAGCTGAGTCGATAGCTCGGGTATTCTAGTTGGTGCTCCATACCGTAGACGGTTTTGCAGCTTTGCACAGGTGGCTGACTCGTAAAGGGCTGCTGAAACGAGCGTCGACATTGTACGTGACGCCGTTGATCGGCGTCTTCTCGTCTCGTAATGAGAATCAGCAACGATTTCAACGAAGAGTTTACCTGGCTCTTTCGCCTTGATAAGAATCGGGACAGACGTGACATGCCACTGCAACTTGCATTAACTTTATTGAGCATGTTAATGTTCTTAAAACAACACTAATCGTCTAACAAGTACAATAATGGCAGAGTGTATTGAAAACTGATCCAATAAATCGGTAGTAACGAACCATACATGTGTGCGTGTTATATTAAGACATACGTTCATAAATTTCTATATATGATCGTAGATGGAACATTATTTGCAATTTTATAAGGTCACAAATAGAGAAACTAATAAGTACAGCAATTATAATAATGAAATGTCTATAGAAATACTACGTTTCAATGCAGAAGTACAACAAATAAACAGGTTAACAGTATATCCAATCCTAAAATTCATCAATTACATACAGAAAGTTATTTCATGAAACTGTGATAAATACAAAAGGTAAAAATTCAAATGTGAAAATAATAGCAATCTAAGAGACGAATAACAGAATAAATAAATAAACTATGATAATTTAAGAAATGAGTACTAGAACTTGTACAAAATACAGAGAATATAATATTGGAATTTTAAAATAAATTTGTGGTTGTTTCTTTAAATATTATAAATAATAGAGCGCTCGAATTTTCTGTTACTTAAGCTTCAACTTTGGCGGTTATTGTCAGTCTTGTCGCGATCGTCGTGGCGATCGCATCGATGAACGATCGCGTATCGATACTTTTAATTCTTGTTTTTTAATGTATTTGTTATCTTATCAGTGCGTGTGCGTAATATATTTCCTGGAATACAAGATATAACGATATACCGTTTTTTCTTTGTAGCATTTAGATGTATGTATTAACGTCTCATTGACACATGTGTACATATGTGTTTTACATAGTGTTTTGAAGAGTGTTTTCTACAGCCTGACATTTTCTATAATTATAGCATAATATTCTATAGTGTTGACGAATACATCAGTGTCTTTAAGTATGTGTTTGAATGTGAGTTTCTTATGGCATTTTGACATGTGTGTGATACATTAATATGTTTTTTACGATGTAACATTTGTATACGAATGTGGTAATGTGTTTGATATGTTGTTTTGATGTGTGTGTAGGGTCGTCAGAATAAGGTACAAAATAAAATTCTTATTTTTGGGTGATGAATTTTTAATTTTTATTAAAATGTGTCAAAAGAAGTTCAGTATTAAAAACTCTACCCCTATTAGAAACATCCCAAGGACGTAGACTCAATGAAGAGCAATCTACAGGAGACAGAGCAGTATTTACTATTTCAGAAATATTGTTGCTATTTTTCAGTTACTATTTTTAACCTTTTTATATTAATCTACCAATTATAGGTTAATTCAATATAACTTAATGTAACTTAATTTAACAGTTACGGCCTCTTCATCAATTTGGTGGCGTCAAAGACATTCACACACGAGATCTGTCAAATCTAAATTGAAAATTTGTGAATTCCTACATTTGAAAATTTCTAAAATTCCATATTTGTGAATTGACAACTTAAAAATCCGTAAATTTGAATTACAATTACATCGTCGCATGAAAATCGCGAAAGTTTTAGCGCGGTGTGTCTAAACGGTGCTCGGGGCAAACAGCCCGTTCAGTTGGAGCTTGCCGTTGATGGCGGTACATCGCAAAAAGAAGACTCGTCGCTAATTACACTTGCACCTGCTAATTTGCAAGATCCCCTGGAAAAACTTTCAATCGTTCGTTAACGTTTCGTACAATGCAAGTTCTCGATCCAACATTTGGTACAAACGATCCCGAAACCGTGTTCATTTTTTCCGTCTCTTTCCATCTCGTTCTTCAAGCAGGCACGAGTTCGTGCTCGTTACAACGGTCGCAGGGACAACGGTTAAAAAAAAATTCAACTTAATTGGTCCGTACCGAAGGTACGATGTTATCGCGAGCTGCCGGTGTTGAAATTATATTTTAGTCTTGCTCCTTTTTACGTAATCCCCGCGGAATCTGGGTCGACAGTCTCGAGACTTTCGTGGATCGGAAATTTTTCTCGTGTTCGGCTAAATTGATACGAACGACAATTAACCCGAATATCGAAATAAAAGAAGGGCGAGCCTCGTGGCGAACAGCTAGTCCTTTCGCCAACTTCCCGCCATGTATACGTGCTTACTGTTCTTGGTGTTGCAACTCGTTCCGTTCACGTTGTCGCAGTTTTTTTTATTCCAACGTACGTACTTACACCTGGCCTTTTCACCACGCACGGTAATTCAATTCAGACCTTTACATTGATCTTAACGAGCAAAATATTCTATTAACTTTTACGCTCTTTGCAAAGGAACTCTCTGCGTAAACACTCCAATGTACACATATTACATTTATAGATTAATGTAGACGTCATTTTTTGGTTGACATCAGCAGTTTAACGTAGTCGAATGATAAACAATTCACGTTTAATTTAATTCCTTCAATGTCGGTTACAGATGATCGACGTTAATTTCATAAACAAGTGGAAAGTTTAAATTGGAAAATGGAGGTCATAGTCATGCTTAAAATGTCAAGCGATTTATTATTTAATACTTCAGAGAATTACTGTAACTTCAGTAATGTTCAAAATTCGTTTTCCAATTAAATGAAAAATGTATACATTTCCAATTTGTGATAAATTAATTTGTAGTATCAATAGTTATTGCGTTATTAAAAGCTTAATTTTCCTTTTTCTCTAATTACCGAATTGTATTAAATACGGATAATCCTCGCGGCAGTCAACGTGTTAATAACGGATATTACATTTTAATGAAAGCCGGATTTTAATAACAGGTCGTTATTATCGCTATCCATTAATGGGCACATTAGCTTAACGGTGTTATTTTATTTCAATCGTTTAATACGAAGTTATTCGTCCGTCACGTTTCAATTGTTCCCTCAATTTTCGACTCATTAAAGAGAAATTCAACAACCGGTTGTTGAACACTCTTCTGTGTTCGTTCGATCGTTGCCGATTTAAGGAAGATCGTTAAATCCTGTCGACGTTCATCGAGCAACGTTACACTTTAATTAGTAGTTTTCCAACGGCCATGCAAGTGGAAATACAAATTCAATTATTGATTTTTCCAGTTGATGAGGGCCGTATTGTTGGAGGCCAGCCAGTGAGCATCGATGAACACCCGTATCAGGTAAGTATTCTAAACCAGTCGGAGCAACTGGTGAAGATTAATTGGTACAAATCTCTCGAGCAGAAATATTTCGTATTCCGAAACGAGCCATCGATATATCTATCCCCACTTTTCCCGTAAAACGATACCGATCCGTTCTTCGAATAGCAACGTCGAAAATGCCACACCAATACTCGTTCAAATATTATATTCCAATTTTAACGAACATTTTTGTTCTACACGATAGAGAAACAAATTAGTGACATTTACTTACGTACAGTATTTGTATTCTATTCTATACATATTTCAAAATCGACAAAATCGAATTCTGAGTTTCAAAATAACATACCATAAATTTTACAATACTTTGCTATCATCAAATATTTAAGTCTCGTGCGGTGTTCATATCGTGCTCGATATTTCTAATATTTCTTTAATATTTGATGCTTTTTATCAAGACTTTTACACGCGAGGTGACCAAGATAGTAATCATACATTAATCACATAAATAGTTGTACATTCGGTACACCATAAAATAGGAATTAAATTCTCGATCTCACAGATCACCGCAGAAAAATGTTAATCCTCCTACCAATCCATCGGTCCCATAACACGAATTTCCCAAGGATCAGCTCCGGTGATCGGCAAAATAGTAATTAAATTTACAGGTATCCGTTCGATTTAACAATCGTCACGTATGCGGCGGTGCGATTATTAGCGAGGAATGGATCATCACAGCCGCCCATTGCGTCCGAAGGTATCTCTCACCTTTTATCTTCGTTATGAACCGTTATTAGCCTAAGTGCACGCACGTGTGCGCGTCCATTAACGAGCGTTCCTTCATTCGCTACGTTTCAGTCACATCGTTCGGTTGTATTCGATAAAGGCCGGCACTTCGGACCTCCGCGAGGATGGAATCGTCGTCGTCGCTAAAGATGTCATTAGTCATGAGTACTACACCAGAAAAAACGCCGATTACGACATTGCTTTGATTCGAGTAAGTGTTCTATGATCGTGCTTGCTGTCGATTCACGTCATTTTGAAATTTCTCTGACGAGAGTTCTGTTGCGTTCTGATAATTTATATTTTGGTTATTAATAATAAAGTGTAACGCGTGGGAGTTCATTATAGGTACTACGGATATGGGATATTAGGGGTATAGAGAATTGGGGATATAGGAGCTAGGGATATAGGGTAGTGGGGTATAGGGAACTAGGGACATAGGGAACTAGGGATATAGGGTAGTGGGGTATGAGATCTAGGGATATAGGGTACTGGGGTATAGAGAACTAGGGGTGTAGGGAAGTAGGGACATAGGGTAGTGGGGTATAGGGAACTAGGGGTGTAGGGAACTAGGGACATAGGGTACTGGGGTATAGAGAACTAGGGATGTAGGGAACTAGGGATATAGGATAGTGGGGTAGAGGGAACTAGGGATATAGGGAACTGGGGACATAGAGAACTAGGAGCATAAAGAACTAGATATATGTAAAGCTAGGATTATATATGAGAATGTAGGAACTAGGGGTGTAGAGATCTGCAGTGTAGGAACTAGTACTATAAAAATTTGAAATGACAAGTATCTGAGGTTATAGGGATCTGAGATTCTAGAAATCTACGGTTATAGATATCTAGGACGGAGATCTAGGAATTCAATACCGTAAATTGCAACGTAACACACACCAATATAATATATTTCAAGCATAGTTGAATGAAAGTGTTAATTACAGACTTGTCCGAGTAACCATAAGCGTCTACCGTAGTGTTAATTACAGACTTGTCCGAGTGGACCATAAGCGTTTACCGTAGCGTGAAATTGTGCGGAAACACATCTAAATAGAAATACTTGTGAAACACAGTAACGAAAGCAAAGAACAGATCAACGAGTGGTCTCAAAGAAAATTCAAATCGATTCGGGGCAAACTCAACATCAATCGACATCGAGTTTATTTGTCCACGGGGCACGGGTTTCCCCGTGGGACAAAGCCGAACAATTCAATTATCGTTTCACAATCAATTCCGCAATGCACAAGCTGGCCAGTCGGAACCGTTGAAACCAATTACAATTTCAGTTGGAAAAGCCGCTGGTGTACAGTTCATGGGTGAGACCGATTCTGCTAGCACCGATAGCCGATCATTATATCGCCGGCAGCAAGGCGGTGGTTACTGGATGGGGAGTTTTGAGAAGTCACGGGCCGTTGACCAATCAGTTACGTAAAGTCGAGGTGCCGTTAGTTTCTAACGTAGAATGCTCAGAATTATACGTGACCCGACCGATCACGCCGAGAATGATTTGCGCCGGTTACGTAAACCTCGGAGGCAAGGATGCATGTCAGGTAAATCACTTTCACTAATTGTTCCTGCGACGAGTCAAGCGTGTCGTTAATCATTTTTTAATCGCGTCATTAAATTCAACTTTGCACCGTCTATTTGTATTTGTGCACGAGTCATGTTGTTTTTGCCATCAAATTGTCGTCGAAAGTTGTGGGAGATGTTTGGTGCATATAATGGTACTTCTCGGGTGATTTTGCACGATTTTTATTGCAATGCCTCGCGTTATATTGCTGTATGTTGCTTTGTTGCGTGTTAGGATGCCACGATACATTATAGGGTTACGTGTGAAATTACCATGCGTTGTAGTGTCACGTGTGAGATTACCATGTGTGTTATTATCACGTTTTATATCGCTCTCTCATTATATTGCCGCATGTTACATAACCACATATTGCATCGCCACTAACTACCCCTAAACCTTGCCACATTACTGAGAACCTGCCATAAAATAATTGAACAAACATCCATTTCGTTTTCAAAATTGATTATGTCGAAAATTAAGCTTGAAACCATAAATATTACAGTGTTTCGTACTCCTATAGCAATGAATATTACAGTCTCTTAAACGAATGATGGAAGCGCAGTGTAATTAAAAATGTTTCATCATGGAAATATACATTTCTAAGCTTCACCTGTACCCTTCTCTGTTTTTATATCCGCCATTATGGTACTCGTAGTACATATATAATACCTGTAGTAAGATACAGTCACCGTTCAAGTTTTCAGTGAAACCTGAAAAGGTATGTGTATCTTTGAATAGACCGGAGAAACTTCAGTGCGTGCTTGAGCTGAGCAACGAATGGAAGTTAATACAAGTAGAGTTAACGTTTCCCGTTGCTTGGCAAACGTTAAATATTTTAAAATTGGAGAAACGTATATCCATTCGCTCTCAAGATAGACGTTTAACTCGCGTTGAGGGTATATCATTCGTATCCTCTGTTTTTGAAACATCGGTTCGTTCTGATCCTGTTAAAACATTTCAATATTTAATAATCTTTTCCGTACAAGTCTTCGACGAAGGGCAAAATACAATTCGATAACTATATCTTCGAGGACTTTTCCTCGTAACAGCTTGAAGAATGTTTTGGATTACGTGCTATGTTTCCCGATATGGATTAACCGTGAAATAACAAATGATTTTCGTTCACAGGGAGACAGCGGAGGACCCCTGGTGCAGTATGATAAACTGATCGGAATAGTGTCCTGGGGTTTCGGATGTGCAAGACCAAGCTATCCAGGTGTTTACACGCGCGTGACTGCCCTTCGAAGTTGGATCACTGAGAAAACAGGACTCTGAATCTTTGCTATTTATCTTGACACGTTATTTCACTGAAACGCTTCGAACAAACAGTTTACATTGTATCGTACATTTCCACTGATGCTGTGAGTCAGAATTCTAATTGAACTTCTCACTAATTACCTGAACTTTCCTCAACTTCATTGTTCAAATAGTTTCAAAAAGTACTTACATAAAATTAATCCTTATAATACAAGGGAAAGTTCTTTAGGACATACATATAAGTTTAGTTCGTTTAGAATTTTCACTTGCAAGTACTTTCATGATCATTGAAGCATTTAACACTTTTATCACTGCGAATGAGATATTGCTATTTTGTTCCTTATGCAACTCTCCATTATGGCTGAGCGCTTCATTCAAAGGGCATTAGAACGTGAGAATTATTGTATAGTTTTATTAAGATGCATGTCGACAATCACACATTTCACAGGATTTATTATTACTGTAATTTCGTGTTCCTTTTTCTATTTACAATAAGAATATTGACAGAATTGTGTATATATACTTATTGACTCAAGAATGATCAAGTGCCGTTGAGAGCTGAGAAGATGGCAGAAGGTTCTGATTGGCTGTAATGATTCGTGATTGATTTCTACCATTAACAGTGTACTAGGTCAATGTAAAATACGCATTTTCCTAATTAGTTCTGTCTTATAGTGCTCAAAAGGGGCAAATAATTTAATTACTATGTCCAACTCAACAGTTCCCTGCTAACACAGACCTCATTCTTCTGGAATTAAAAAATTTGCGTGACTTTTTAAAATTTGCATCATGATTACCCAGAATTATACCAAATAAAATAAACGTTACAAAGTAGCAAAATTTCCAAAGCCGTTCATTAAAACGCGGCAAAGCAAGCAGATCGATAACAGGTTGGCTACGGATCCTGATGTACGAACGTAACAAGTGGTCCTGTAATTGTTCCGACTGTATCTCGTCAAAAGTATCTTGCATTTATCCGCGCATTTAACGCGCAAAAATACCATTAACCGGTTAATGAACGAGCCAGGCCAAAAGGGCTAATTGACAACCCTCTCGTTTCGGTATTTTACCGAACGGATTGTCGTTCGTAATAAGGTACGCGTTCGATTAAACCGCTAATTACTTCGTCGGACAATCGATAATCGCTCGAAGCTTTAATTTACGATCGCGAGTTATAATTGCAACGAAAGGCTTTCGCAATATTGTCGATTCGAGGAAAAAGGCAAAGTCATTTCATGGAATTCTTTTCTAAGGGTACGTTCGCAATATGCTGATGTACGCGCTCAAAGAAATATATGTTTCATAAAATTCTTCCAGGCAAATTGATAAAGTTACAAGGAATGTTCGGTTGAACGGTGAAGCAGAAAAGAAAACATCTTCCGGCGGGGGTTGCTTTCAGTCTGGCGGCGTGTTAGGCTAAGATCGGCGATGTTGACATTCTAGTTTTCGCCAATATGGTTCCTCGTGTATAGGATACCGGTGTTCGACGAGATCCACGCTAGGTAACTACTGACACGAGTGTACACGCCAGGATGTATCATAGTTTTACACCCTAATCCATAGGATAGAACACCAATCAGCGTCTGGCCTTCCATCAGCGGAGCACCTGGATCACCCTGCAAGCAGACGAGGGTTGACAGTTTCAGTGATTACTTGCACTTTCGACTCCTCTCCCTCTTGCTTTGATTCGCTAATGCATTGCTGATTTCGGAGTTTCGGAACAACGACCGATACTAATTACTCGGACCTCTTTCAAATTATTCCTTTCTGGTCAATTTTAAATTAGAACATCTTGTCTGACGTCGGACATGTTCATGGATTATACGACA
The DNA here is from genome assembly GCA_036983795.1 of Megachile lagopoda. Classification (NCBI taxonomy): domain Eukaryota; kingdom Metazoa; phylum Arthropoda; class Insecta; order Hymenoptera; family Megachilidae; genus Megachile; species Megachile lagopoda. Next base: position 12,793,412 of record CM072790.1, on the reverse strand, counting down.
TACGTCAATACGTTTAAAAATAATTCTTTACTGATACAAATTTTGTAATCACTGATCCTATTACGTTTTTGAGTAAATTGACTTTTAGGTGAAACATGGAATATTTGCAGAAGAAATAAAAATTATGATCTGATGTCTTCACTGAACGTTACAGATTCTGCAGTTGTACAAGTATTAATGCAACAAATAGTTACAAAATATTAATATTTGATTTGATGTGCTTTTCGACCACTACGTTTGTATAAATAAATTGTGATTATACATTAATGTCAACGCTAATTGATGTTAATTTATAATTTTACTGTTCCATATTCATCGACTTCAACAACAATTTATTTAAGAACGTCCCTATTGATAAATATTCAATTATTTGAATATAAAAGAAGAATTTGTTTACTTCATTTAAACACATCATTGGGTAATTGTATTTTCAGTTAAGTATAATGAAAATAAGAAAGAGGAGAAAGAAAAGGAAGACATTGAAATCTATTGGCAAGGATGACTCGACCGAAAGCTATCGTTCTTTGTACCATTGGGTCCCGGTGAATTTGATCGTTATTATGATAACGATGGAACGTGTAGGAATCGCCGTGCTTTATGACAATTTTCTATTATGTTCGATGAATAATGTTCAGCTTTTATTCAGCCGTCCGTATTCAAACGTTGCTTATAACGCGACGAATCTTTTGTGCTTCTTCACGGCGAACGGCGTTCCAGCCAGAAAACGAAACGATGGCAAATATTGATGCAATGATTTCATTAATCGTTTCTATACATTCGATGCTCTTCTTCTGAAATAGAATTTGCAGTGAAAAGACGGTATACTTTACCATCAAGGTATATGAGATTTCTGCGTATTGCGGTTTTCGTGCATTATATTGCATAAGTAAATAAACCTTAATTCTTCCAGTTATCAAATTTCTCAAATTCATCGTCTTCAAGTACCCATATCTTCAAATTTTTTAATTCTTTTGGTAAATTTTAAAAGTTGTAAATTTTTAAAAATGTAAATTTGTAAATCTAAAATTTGTAAATTTTTCAATTTTCGAAACCACAAAATTACGAATTTCCTAATTCCCAAGTTCCAAGAACCCCGGATTCTCCAATTTTCGAATATCTGAAACCACGAATTCACAAACTTCTGGATTCCTAAATCCCCGAATTCCCAAATTTCCGAATTTCTAAAATCCCAAATTCCCAAAATCCCAAATTCCTAAACCCTCGAATTCCCAAAATCCTGAATTTCCAAATTTGCAAATTCTCAATTTCCGAATTCCCAAATCTCCGAATTCCTAAAACCCCAAAATTTCAAATTTCCAACCCTCAAAATCCCAAATTCCAAAAACCCCCAATTCCCAAATCCCCAAATCCCTAAATTAGAATCAAAAATTCCCCAAAACCAAGAAACTACCATTTGCACATTTGATCCTCCAAAATCGAAATCCAGTTAAAAGAAGCCTACTCGAACCAAAAGAAGTCTAGTACACTCTTGTGTACATGCCAGCGGCTCAAAATCGATGCAGTCGACGCGTCAGACGAATTAGCCGCGTTTCGAGGGAATTGCCGTTTAATTGTACGTCCAAGCACGTGTAAAAGGCAATCAGAATCGCGTCAACGGGCCCTGTAATTATTCGTTTATTCGTTTCACATTTTTCTGTTCGCAGCTACCGTGACGCGCTTGATTACCGAAGCGAGCAAGTTATTAAGAGGCGCGGACAAAGGCCGTTTCTCGCGAATCAAATCGGATCGAATCGACCGCTCGAACGCCGAGAATGATTGCGCGTTAATAAACGAAAAAGCTAGGGTAATAGAATTCAGAAAATATCCATTGAATTCGAATTCCGAAGGTGGTATTTAATCGATGAATCACAAGGCTTTAGTTTTTGCTGCAATGAAACGCTTGATGTACGACTACGACTTTGAACTCTGCGATCTTTCAAGAAAATTGATTGTAATCAAAACTTGTCCTATAAATTCTTTCTTCTTTAGTTCTTCATTTATTTCAATACTTTAAATTAGTCCATTAAATGCAATTGTTTCTTCTTTACTCATATTTCTTCTTTAGTATCATATGAGGTGAACTGTACATTGTTTGAAGACTGCATTTGATTTTGTCTTAGCTGGACTGAAGTTCGTTCAGATAGATCCTATCGAATAATATTTAACCAAAATAGTGTTATTCTCTACTATTAGACAGTCATGTTGCAGTACACTTAACAGCTGCATCGAACTCGTAGAATGAATCTGAAAGACCTTCGAAAGACGTAGGTCAGAAATAAATCCTCATAGTTTGAAGTTGCCCTCATTGATACGATCATTTCTGTCCATAAAATATAAAACCACACAAAATGGTCGAATATTCCGAATATTCTATCAGTTCCAACTGAAATCGTTCCAAAGAATGGACTTTTGTAATTAACCTTCTTGTGCGTCCATCTCTGAACAAACCCTCAACAATCGAACAAAGTGATTCTTGATTACGTAGCTGTCAAAACTTCGGCCCTGATTTCTGCCACGAGCACGCGTAGGCGTCGAGTTTTTGGTAGTCGGGGTTAGTATTGTTCCTAAAACAGTTGTAGCTGACAGTAAAACGGTCTGGTAACGCGTACGAGCGTGGAAGCGTCGTAAGCAGTGCAGAAGAGCGACGCCAGCGTCGAGTGGCGTCACGCGCGAACTCGAGGGATCTCCTTAGCAGAAGCTTCGGATCTTAAGTGTTCGGAGGGTTGTCGTGGCTCGCGAATGCACACCCTTCTCCATTCTCCCCTTCCACGGACCTCGTTTCATCCCTTACCTGACACGTTTCCACCCCTGAGGTCGCGTTACCGGCGCAGAGCATCATCTGGAGCACCGGTTGGTACGAGGGCATCTTCGAGCTGCAGATACTACGATTCACTAATGGCACTGTTGTCACTGAGAGCCGGGATTCTGTAGCATTAGGCTGAAAATATTGCAATTCATTAATTTATTTAGACATTTTTATTGAATTAGAGTTTATTTGGGATACTGGGAGATTGATGAGGGACGTGCAAAAGATTTACTAACGTTTTTAAATATTAAGTGGAGGGTAATTTTTATTCAAATAATTTGCTAACTCGATCATTTTTACTAAAATATGTACGTATATATGTACATGTATATACATGTATGTATATGTGTGTACATGTGTGTACATGAGTGTACATGTATGAACATGTATGTCCATGTATGAACATGTGTGTACATGTGTGCACATGTTTATACATATGTGTACATGTGTGCACATGTATGTACATGCGTGTACATGTGTGTCCATGTATGCACATGTGTGCACATGTGTGTACATATATGTACATGTATATCTGACTGTACTGCGTGAGGATTTGAGAAGTGCTTACATAATGTGTGGTTCTATAACGCATGACTTCGCAATGTGTGCTGCTATAATGATCAGGGTTTCATGTTATCAAAGGCTTAACATTATGAAGTTCAATAAAGAACAATAGAAGAATAATTTTGATCGAAATGCTATGAAACAGAGAATATACTTGATTGCCCCAAATTGAATTTCCAGCAATCAAGTCTAATAAAATTGACCACGTTCCAGTCAGAACTGCTTCCGTAAGGAAAATACAAATTTAATTCAAACCAAACACGATTCACACGTATAAAAATTCTGTCCCCTTTTCAGCGAGTGCAGATAATATGTTAAGCTTTTTTCTGCCATGATATTGCTAGGTACTTCGTTCCGAAATATTAAAGATCGTTCGCACAATTTCGAGCCGGTGCAAATTGGAATCCCTATTACATCCTGCACACGTGTTCTTGTTACTTTTTTTAGCAATCGAAAATTGGCCCGCATAAAACGTAATCGACGAATATTTGTAGCGAAATTGAATCAATGACGAAAATATTATTTAGAAAGTATTTAGCGATCGTGCGTTGATCGACACAGAAAGATAATTATTACCGGGTATAAAATGTTCTATTCGAAGTAAACTCGTGATACGTTTCGATTATATTTTATGACACGTTTCAATCCATTTCTCGTCCGTACATGGAATAAGAACATGGCCGTGTGAAATCGCACGTGATGAATTATAAAATGTATTCGGATAATTGTCGAACGGTGTTCGCGCTTTCTGTTTCGTCCCCGATAAAACGACAGCGGTTTTATTTTATTAATAATATCACAAACGGCACTTACCACCGTCTGCCTCCAACCTGTCACGAAACACATCGTTCCATCATCGGGTTCGTAGTCCTCGTTTTCCGCCACTCCTATCGGCAGCAATTTCTCTCCGAATTGCACAGGAATTTTCAGCTACGTTCCGACAAATTTCATTAAATTGGAGTGATCCGGTTCTGTTTTTTTCTCGCTGCATGATAACTCGCGGACAAGAGTGCAGTTCATTAAAATATCTCATATATCAAATTCATCTGTTCGATTATAACAATTAATTCGAAAATTAATACCGCTTTTCACATTTATGCGTGAACTGAGATCGAATATAAATATAATAATATAGTACAATAAAATTGTATATACGAAGTCCATCGACAATCTATCACGGTTTTGAAAATTTTAGAATCTTGTAATTTAGTGATTTGATAATTATAAATTTTTAAATTTGAAATAGTCAAAATTAGAAAACTGGAAAAAACTTGAAAATTGAATACCACCTAAAATGCCTTCTAAATATAAAAATTTAATATACACTTTCCTAACTCGAAAAATACTTCCATTTGAAAATGAGAAAATGTGAATCTTCGCATTCTAAAAATCGCAGCACGGAGCTACAACAGTAGCGCTATCACGCGTTAAAGCGTTTGAGATTACAAAATGGTTACCTTTATCAACGCGATGTTATTGAAGAGCACATATTTGTCAAAATTCTCGTGTACAACAATGTTGGTCACTTTCAATGTATCTCCGTCGTTGTAAAGGTTGGACGCACGCACTCTAACGGTCACCGTGGACGACTCGACGCTGTAAGCAATTACGTTTCGTTGTTTGTTCTCTTGTTCGCGTTGATGCAATTTGCTGAATGCAACAACGCGAATTCCGCGGAAGATACTCACCGAAAAACGCAGGACGCCACGGTTACGATCCATGATTCGTGCACCAGTGCACCGCTGCACGCATGATTCCCGTGTTTCTCGATGGACACCTGTGTTCAACAAATACCTGTCATTTGCTCGTGTAGTACACCGCGACCACGAATTTCGAATTTTATTTTTCTACGTTGTTGTTTGTTCTTCCCATTTTGTTTCCATTTTAACATGACGCGCACAAACGGATTCGACCGAAGAAATTCACCGTTTTTCGTTACATTAATGAACGAATTTTAACCTTTTAAGGACTTACAAATACGAATATGATTTAGAAATTAATTTCAAGGATCTGCATTTGCTTAATTTTTGTATGTTCTGTTAGATCTTATTCTTATAATGTAGAATAATAAAAATGACAGATACTTAGATAATAACTTACATGATACGGATAATCCCTGATGTTTACATACTTTGTATTTTCAAGTGCAGCAACTATACACGAGATTTATAAAACATTTTTAATTTGAAGCAGAAAGTACAATTTATGTAATTTCTTTAAGACAGACAAATTTATACGATTCATTTAAGACACACATTTATTTAAAATAAAAATATTTATTTGAAACTTGATATATAAAAGTGAGTATATACCACTTACCATTGCTGAAGACAACGCAGAGTAAAATCAGTAAAATTATTTTTTTGAGATTAGGCATTTTGTTAATCAACGTGTATTAACAAAAGTCACCTGCCTGACGGAAAGACTGAAACTGAATTCGGTAAAAAAGGGACCAAATGTTTTGTAAAGGAACGTTATCTTCATCATATAAGGTCGCACGAACTTCAAAGAGCGGGTATTCATAGAATTCATTTGGGGTGTGTTACACCGAAGGAATTGTTCACGATCTAAAAAGTTTCACTCGTTGAAAGCGAGATTGTGATTATCGATAACGTATCGAGTCCGAGATAATGGAAGAATCGTGTCAAGATTCGTTGCGTATTCAATTCGGAACAATTCGAAATTAATCGATCGATTGTGCTTGATAAAACGTATTTCTTGTACGCGCCGTGTGTGTATTCCGTGTGTCTTTCGGGTGATCGATATGTCACCCATCACTGTTTATTTTTATTTTTATTTAGAAACAGTGTTTCAAGAGAATCATTCGAGGAATTCATTATTTCTACAGATTAGATATGACGGCTGGGAATAAAGATATAATATGATCGAATATGCGCATCGATAGGAGGTAATATTTCATCGGAATCAAAAAATCAAAGCAGAAGAGTACTTCAAAGTGTTTCAAAGCCAGTGTTTCACTGTAACTGCGATCTTGATCGAACTGTCCAACTGGATAAACTATCGGAGAAAGTTTGCGGTGCTCTCGGGATCAAAGGTGGCCAGACGTAAAAAGCATTTCGCGGTTAAACAAACTATTTCATCCGTCAACCTGTCCTCGAAAGACGGCACCGAATTCGTTCTCTATGAACGTAAATCTGTTTCTTCATAATTGGGAAATAAACTGATGTGCTCAGATGTGGTCTTCATCTACTTTCATTGAGTTTTATACCATCACTTTTCCAAATGTTCAAATTCTTAAGTTTCCGAATCAAATTTAATTTTTAGAACTTCAAATTTGTTAAATTTTTAGATATAATTTCTAACTTGAATTTCTAAGTTGTCAAATTTTTGAAGTCCTAAATTTTCAAACTCGTTGTTCAAAAATTCTTGATTTTTAAGTTTGTAAATATTCATCTTCAAACTTTGGAATCACTATATTTCTAAGTGTCCAAATCTTCAAATCTCATATTTCCAAGTGTCCACATCTATAAATCCCCAAATTTTCAATCTTATAAATTACATATCCCAAAATTTGCAAACCCAGAAGTTCATAAACATCCAAATTGAATCAAGTTGTAAAATAAAATTTTACAAAATTTCACATAATATCACTGCTTTTATTTGTACACTGATACACACTGCCGTGTGTTACATTTCGACGAAGTATCTAATTTTATACAAAGCTTTATACATCAGACATAATTGTGTTTCAATGACATTGTCGACATTAGTTCGTTACACTCCGGTTACCCTCTTGATCCAAAATCGTACATTAGCCACGTTCGTATAAACACCTGGGTATCGTGGTCGGGCGCATCCGTAGCCCCAGGACACGATGCCGTAAAGGACTCCGTTGGCTACTAAAGGACCTCCCGAGTCACCTTGACACGAATCCTTTCCACCTTCGGTGTAGCCAGCGCATATCATGCGGGGGGTTATGCGGTTCCCAGAGTTGTTGTAAACATTCTCGCACGTTGTTCTATTTACTATGGGGACTGTTACTCTCATAAGGCTGAGCGATGATGATCCACCTTCCTGAAATGCAGATTGTTCATTCAGAAATTAATTTACAATATTACTGAATTGACAGATGATTTTGATATGATCAACAGTTCGCAATCGTTCATTTTAAAAAGGTGAAGACAATTTCTGAAATTTTTGATAACACGTATCTTTCAATCTTAAGTGTTGTCTTCCCTGATTATCAGAAATGGAGATATGATCTTAGTCGTTTAAATTTCTCTGCATTGCTTCTAGGTTTCTATAGAATCCATAAGATTTTTATGGAAATTTGATGATATCAAATCTTGCAAAATTACGTACAATATTATACAAATTTGTATATTTGTAAATTTGTTTGTATAATTAAAACACTGCATTAATTACCCTAACTGCACCCCAGCCGGTCACATTCACTAAAGCACCAGAGTTAGGCGGCACTGCTGCTATATTCACAGGCTTTATCATTTTGGAGAATGTGAACGTACCATTGATCTGCAACACAATTATAAATCTTCAATCGATTCTACAAATTTAAATTCGTAGTTTAATTTTTACAAAAATTAATTCTTAGTAACACATTCCTAAATAAGGAAACTGGTAATTTCAAGAGATACGTCACAAAATACTTGTAATGTAATTGATTTTTAAAACGATCAATCAATCGAAGTATGATCACTTACCCTCAAAACAGCGACGTCGAAGTCGATAGTGGCTCGACTATAGTTAGAATGTATCACTATCTCTTTAACGCCGTAAGGAGTGCCCCTATCTTTGTTGCTGCTACCAGCTCGCAGTGTATATCGATTGGCAGGTAATCTGTAATTAAAACATATCAAAATACCAACGAATACAAATGTCAGCGCTAAATGTCGGTTGTTCCGCCTCGGTTAAGCTGCCAGTTGTTTGTTTTCCAAAATATGAGCAGGGTATCTGATGGCCTTATTGTTATTGTATAATCGGTACTCGGTAATCGCGAGGGAATTCGAACTGCAAAGCCGATTTAATATCGCGATAGCTTTCGCAGTTATTACCGTGATCAGCCAGTGAATGCTGCCAGGCGAGAAAATGCCAGGGATCATCCAGTGATGTGACGGTGTCATATCTCGCGCTAATTGTTCGAAATCAAATAGCGAAAGTGTTAATCGACAAAAGACGAAATTCATAACATTTCGATTGCCTTCAAATTCCACTCGTATTAACGCAGCTGAAATAGGTAATTTTCAGCAGAATCTAGAGTGCAATGTGATGTATAGAGAAAAATTAATAAGCAGCTCATCAAACTAAAAGCTCATCTACCAATGTTGCCATCTGTCAGCAGCAAAAGTACCTTAGAGTACAAAGTGTATTTAGTAAGCCATTTTGAGTGCAAATGGTATTAGCCTTATTAATTTATGGTTCAATGTCTAGTGTACACGAGTGGAGGGTTCACCTAACGTAAACGTACTGAAACAAGCAGCAGTGTTCGGGACTGTTTACCAAGATTGTAATATTGTTAACTTATTTGCGTTATTACCCCACGCAATGAGCTGCAGTGATGGCCCATTGGGAGCTGATGACCGAGGCACCACAAATGTGTCCGGTAGTTTGCAGGCTCAGTTGATAGGGATGCTGAGTTATGTCAGCGAGGACTCCTCCGACGATACGGGAATCCGGAATTGGAGGTCGGACCTTCTGCTCCTCTACGAAGCCTGCAACGTTAATTTCGAACAACGTGTAGAAACGATTTCGCAAAATCCAATCTCGCGTTTAATAAAGCTAAGAGCACGAAATTGCGCGAATTGCACGATGAAAGAAATCAAATTGTTTATCCGGTATTTTGTGAACGATGTAACGAAAGAAAATTAAAGGAAGCCTTGTTAGCACTTACCGAAGCATCCGACAATAAGAATACTCAGCACAACGAATCGCAACATCTTAGCGCAATATCAAGATTGTGCACCGTTCGCCGCTTTTATACGGGAAACTTGCGCTTCTGAATCAGCAGAAAATTCCTTATCTGATAGCAAGTATTCGTAATGGGACGTCACAACGCATGGTGAGCTTGGAATAAGCTCTTTTCATAGGAACAACATTTTATATTTTATTTGCTCTAAAATCCCGCGAAAGAACTAATTAGAACCTGTTCCAACTGTGGAACTTGCAGAAATTTCACTTTAATGTAAATTAACCACTTGCACGCGACACACACAACATTCATTTTAATACAATTTGAAATAAATGTTTTTTAATTGAATCTATAGTATTATACACGAAGTGTGAAGCAGACAGCAGCAATTAATAATAGAGATAATCTGAAATGAATTCAGCAAACTTTTCAACTTTTTTAAAAAGTTTTAAGAATATCAGACAACAGCAAAAGTACCTTCAGGTTAAACTTATCAGTAAAAGAGATACATAAATAAGCATCATGCTCTAGATGAACAAAATGAATTAAATAAAAAGTTAGATAAACAAAATATTCTAGATGAAACGAATAAAAAGTTACCTAATGAATACAAAATTGATCAAGCTAAATGAAAAATAGAAAATGACAATTTCAGCATGTAACGGTCTAGCACATATTTAAAAAAATATGGTGCATTAGGTTTTCGATGATATTAATGGAAATTTTCATTCTAAACCGTAAGAAATGGTTATAGAAAAGGGTGGAGGGATTTCATGGGGAAAGAATAGCTCCGCTTTTTCGCAGACACGATTTCAACAATATAGCGAGATAAAAATCACGTCGTAGTACGCAAGAGGCGCGATAAGATTTTGAATGAGCGTGCACTTTGCTCGATAAGGGACTTTCAATGACCTTACTCGTTCTAGGACCGTTTCCCGTTCACAATGGACCTCGATGTGGTAACCAGCTTCTGCAACAGATTGCTGGAACCGTCTTTCACGGTAACCTTAAGCTTCCCCTACAACGGTATCAAGAAATCGAACGATACTTTCAATTTGAGTTTTCTCAAATATGCGGATTATACGAAAGTTGCAGGAATTTTTGACTGCATTTGTGTTCTCGAGTTCTGTAATTTTGGAAGTTTGTAGTTTACGAAATTACCGATTTACCAATTGACCGATTTCCAAATATCCCAATTTCCCAATCCCCCATTTTCTGATTTCCTGATTTGTCTATTTCCCAATTTCCTAATTTACCGATTTCTGAATTTCCCGATTTCGCAATCTCCCCATTTTCTAATTTCCCGATTTCTAAATTTTCAGATTTCTAAATTTCCAGATTTTCTAATCTCCCCATTTTCTAATTACCCGATTTCTCTATTTCCCAATTTCCTAATTTCCCGATTTCCTAATCCCCCATTTTCTAATTTCCCGATTTTTGAGTTTCCCGATTTCCCAATTTCCCCATTTTCTAACTACCCGATTTCTCTATTTTCCAATTTCCTAATTTCCCGATTTCCCAATCTCCCCATTTTCTAATTTCCCGATTTCCCAGTATGCCAATTTTCTTTTTTATACAATGCAATTTTATTAATTTGTTAAAAATTTTATAAGTACATAAAGTTACCGACTAAAAGTTTTCGAATTTTTCAGAGTTGCAAATTAAATCGTAGAATCAAGAAATAACAAATAAATTCCACATTTGTAAATCGTGCAGTTTGAACTATTTTATTTCACGCAAATTTCCCAAGTGAAATTTTATAGAACATGAACGACGTTTAACAAAATTATTATTCACATTTCAGCCGCTGTCCGTTATTAGCGACCAGGGAGCGATTTCCCCGTTTGCGATCGGCGGTTAGAATTTGATGGCTAATTGCACATGTTGATTTACACATTTTGCCGGCAAATATATGGATCGCTGCCGATTGTCCTGCGATTAAATATCCTGCAGCGTCCACTCTGGTGCAATGCTACGATTGGATGGGATAAAGCGAAATACTAGCAATAGACATTAGTTAACGACAATTCCAAAAGCCAATTGTGTAATCTGTCTCCCGGGCTTTGTGCGCTTTGTCATTAAACTGCCGTTGGGATTGCGAACGATCGAACTTACTCACGCCTTTTTATTAATCACTCGTTCTTGTTTTCATATCAAATTCGACGCATTTCGTCATACGAATTACAGCAATGTTTTTGACGTTTTTTCCACGGAATTCGTGCGGATTTCTGAAATCGAACGAAAAAGCTTCAGCCGCCTTTGTGTACGTGTCACCATTTCATCTTTTATCTTTTTAATTACTGCGCTCTGTATACGTTTTGTGTTTTCAGCGAACAGATTTTTTCGTCTTTTAAGTTTACACAAAATTTTCGTTTTTCAAGCTACACTTTCAAAAGTATAAACTTTTGAATATTTCTGAACAATTCTTTTTATATTGCCTTGCTTCGAGTTTTGAGTTTTTACATTCTTTAATCTTTTAAGTTCACAAGCTTCTGCATTAAACATAAACTTAAAAATTAAACAATTACTCGACATTTTTAGTAAAATTAGGAGTTTCCCACTCGAGACAAGAGTTGTAATTATTTCAAAACGTGATAAATCAAGTTTATTCTCGTGTTGTAGAACACATATTGCAATAGCTACCGAGACAAGATTAAGGTATCGTATCTGTTCCTTCTTTTTCCTCTTTATCGATCGAAACACCCCACTATCAAGATTTTTCATATTATCTCTTAATCTATTGCTCGCGTGATTGATTGTATCGTACGTGGAAGAAATGGGTCGATGTTAAGAAAAAATTGTGATTTAGGACAGTTCGCAACAAATATTTATGTCTGGTTGTGTTTTTGCAATTAAACAATTCTGATTCACTGATCGACACTTTTTATCCATATCGACATGTTAACCAATCGAAATTAGTGTCGAAATTAGTCAACTTTGAAGATTGTCTCCTTCGAGTTCTTGAAGCTCGATTAATTTTCACGCTGCTAAACTTTTGATCCGCCGAAAGAATCGTTGAAGATGGATCGAAGATTCGCACGGGTCTCATAGTTTTCAAATTCCATCTACATAGCAGATTCGTCGTTAATTAGTTTTCGAACAGAACCACTTTCTCTACTTCGCTTTTTTGCTTCTTCATAACCCGCATTCTTTTCTAATGGAAATTCTTGTTCAAATTATTTTGCTCGTGACCAGTTTTACCACGTGTGCACTTTCACAAGAATTTACACGAATTTAGGTTAGGTTAGAGAGGGATGCTAAATATACGAAATATACATGACATGCACATATTGTTTGTTATAATGTTATACATTATTAGTGATTGTTTCTTAACTTGTTTCTCAACAAATGTAACTGAAAAGTTTTCACGAAATAAGGTTTTCATATATGATTATTATGTTATCACAAGTGATACGTTATTACGACACTGAACCTGTACAACGCACAGTGATGTGTCATCAAACGAAGCAGTCTGATATTAACTGATACTTAACTGCAAACAAGATACAGCATTAAAAGTATATACCACCCTAAACATCGTTCATATTTAAATTTTTGTCATTTCAAATTGCATTAACAAGAGGGTTAAGTCAACAGCGGTTCAGTAAATACGAAGACAAATGTCTGAAGAATTGATAAAAACGTAGAGAAATAAAATGACTGCATCGAGGAAAATCATGACAAGTCCTGTAACATCTTCCAATATGCGGTCCAGACGGCACCGTGTCTACTTATACGGCATATTTCGAGGATTGTTACGACGGGACGAAAGAGTACCACGGCAGACTGCGCACTTGCCGACTGGCGATTAACATATAAATCAAATCTCTGGCGGTGCAACCCTGTTCCCAGCCGGTCCAACGTTCCCGCAACCCCTTATCGCAGGATTTTCGCCGATCTCGCGTAAGATACGTGTCCTTCGCAGCCTGTGCCGGTCCTTGTGCCCGCTTTGAACTTCCCACCCCGTCCAAAAGCAGATGCTTGTCCGGGTACGCGCGAAAACTCGACAGACTCGATATCCTGATTGAATATGTCGCGAAACGGAGACGAACTGTCGAGAGGACGCTCGAGTTTCCGAACTTCTTCACTTCTATGATCATCGTTCTTAAACCCTCCTATTTTCCCGATGAACATCTTCGTTTTTCGAAGTGGTCGATGATCGAGCTACGAAAGTTTTGAAAATCTGTCGATAGAGTACATTCTATACTATTCGAGACTGCAAACTTTTGTCTGTGGTGTATCAGTCAATACAAGTTTATTTGTCCGAAGGTTTTTGATTTGTTCAATTTATTTGTATTAATATTTTGGAAAGAGATAGAATTGCAGTTAATTGGGCGTAGAGATGGTAATGATGATATTAACTTTTAGTATGTCATTCTGATCGACATGATCACATTCTGATAACATAGATATACTTGCTATTTTTACACCATGTGATAATGTAATAGACCTATTGATAGAGGCCTGAGAAACCGTGATAACATAAAACTAAACAACGAAAATGTTCTTTATACTTTATAAAAGAACCCATGATGCTCGTCACTAATGGTCCATAAGTCAGTTGTAAATAAACAGCTGATGTGCAAAAGAATATATTATAGTACACGTACATTTATCGTACAAGATGTACCAAGAAAATATACTTCAACTAGTTATTACAAATATATTTGACTTTAACATACAGTAACTTTAATTACCTGTAACTGCAATTTGTATAATAGATATAATATGTAGATATGCAAATGAATATATTATAGTACATGTACATTTATTATACAAGATGTATGTATTATACAAGAAAATATACTTCAACTAGCTATTACAAATATATTTAACTTCAGCATACTTTAACTACTAACCTAACCTAACTACAGAATATCTACAGCATGTGTAGTACATATATGTACAGACAATTTGCCAATAATTTCATCCTTCCAAATTTTCCTTCAACCAATAGCTAATAAATCTTGTGTCACAAACATTGAAATGGTTATATAAACATCCTCGACAAGCTCCAACCTTGAAACCGATGTATCGAAGCCATCGTGTCGCGTTGTAACAAAGCCGAAGAAAGAGAGAGAAAGTGGAGGCGTCGATCGTCAGAAATTTTCCAATAGCTCGAAGCGAGAGCTCGACGACAAAGAGATTGGCAGCGAGATTCGAACGGAAGGAAAAGAGAACGGTTTCGTGGGGTTGGTTCGTTTCCTTTTCGAGCCATGATGTGTGACCGAGGTGGGAGCAAGCACGGTAACCGTAAGTCTGCCGTGAAAGGACTAACGAGCCCCATCCTGAAAGAATTCTTCGACCTGGCGTTCAAACCGTCACTTGTTTTCTAGCTATCTTTTTTCTTTTTTCACACTTGTACTTGTCCTTTGCGCCCTTCCTGTTTCATCTTTTTCTTGGCTCCTTGTTTCATCTACTTAGTTCATCTTTGTCTTCGAATATTTTATTGCCACTCATTTCCACTCTTCCAAATCTTAAATTTTCCAGTTTAAAAATTATTCAAAATTAAGTCCCTGCCGTGTACTTGCTTAAAAGATCTGTCAAAGAAGGGAAAATATTTTTTTAATTGTAACAAAGTATATCAATCCAATTAAGAGCGACAAGTGCAAAGAATACAAGAGTCAAGATAGAACGTTAAAAATAATAAACAAGCGTTATCGTACTCCTCGCATTTTTCTCTAACAATCAAAACAAGCGATATCTGTTGTCAGCACTCGAGCAGTTAAATTCAAAATGCAGAAGAAAATGTGTAGATCGAAGGAAATGGCAGAGAGAAATATCGTGGGGCGAATCTATATTCAACGACAGTAAAGTTTAATGAAAAACGAACCGAAGGAAATGACCACTGATTGCTCGTTCGCTTCTCCTTCAATTACGGGCCTTTTCACCCACGCTCAATCATCTCGCGGCGAGTAGCGTATTTTCGACCATGTTCATCACGAAATTACACTTTCCGTGCCGCAACACGGTCGAAGAAAAAAGAACGGCGTTACCAGACGTATTTGGACCATCTTTCCGTTTCCGGCGCGAATCTGCGGCTCGATTTTTTACCGTCGATAAATCGTTGCCGACCACAGCGTGGAAATTTCGTCCGACGCGTTACATGTGTCCTTAGAGTGTTGTTAGCACTAGAAACATTGTACAACGTGAAAATTTAACACTTGGGGAGTTCGGGAATTACGAAATTTTAGGATTTGAGGATTTCTGTTTGTGAAAATTCGAAAATCTGCCTTCCGGAAATTTAAAGAGTTTTAAAATTTGAAATTCGAAAGATTGCAGTAAATCTGAAATTCGCCGAAGTAGAAAACTCGAAATCAGAAAGATTGAAAATTTCGTTAAGACTCTAAACTGTAGAAATTTATTTTCTCTGATGACGCATCGAGTAATCAATGCACGCGCATTCGCGCAGTAAAAAACAGCGATAAGGACGAGTATTTGAACTGGAAAAGCTTATCAGATAATCGTTGCGCTCACGTAGTCGTAGGTTCTTGGCAGTGAACGCAGAAACACAGCAATTTGCAGCGACAGAAATGCAAGACACATCGGATACATAATTGGCTGCTGCGATTGTACCGAAGTTCTCGAAGGCGCGAGGATTACGGTGAACCTGATTGCGCCTCGAGCTTTGTGTCGCAATTTGGATTCGCCATTCCTCTCGTTTCCCTTCCAGCTTCTACTTGATTCTTCCAGCATCGCGCGAATCCTGTCTTCCTCGTTATTAAACTGTCCAATAAATTGAAGTTACGTCGTTTGGAAATCTGTTTCGAGAACTGCGTTGCTTTCGATCTTTGCGAATCGATAAATATGGAGGATAACATGTTTTTGGGAATTGATTTATTTTAGGTTAGTTTGCTATAGGGAACATTTACTGTTGTACATATTTAGATGTATTTAATCACATTCAGATATATTTATTGTTAGACATGTTTAAACATATTTGCTATTATAAACATGTTCACTGTTGTTGAGTTAAACTCAGGCAGTTTATTATCAAACATGGTCATCATTGAACTAATTTACTATTAATATAGCCACTATTGAATCTACTGTTAGATATATTCACCATCGAGTCCGTTATTATAAATAAATTTTCATTAAATGATGTTCTCAGTTTTCAGATATCTGTCTCATTTGCAATTTGTAACAATTGGAGCATAGATTTTGTGCAGGAGATCTTTGGCGGGCAATTTTGCGTTTCAACATGGCCGTCGCGGCGAATTCCTGGAGGTTCGTCGCCAACTAAAATATCTGCCGTGTATCTGCGTAATATTGCGTGATATTATTTGTAATAAAATTTAATTAACTTCACCGCTGCGACAGCCATTAACGTCACCGCCCTCGCATAATACACGGCGGTAAATTACGTTTGATGTATCACCGTGCAACGTTCACATTTCTGCCTACCGTAATAACCGAGAATTGGACACAATGGCGCCATCGGCGATTAGCTACGCGGCTCGTTAAAACCGTTGCCGGTCCTCTCATATTTTTTCAAACTTTTCCATTTGCCGCTTTTCCCATCGAGGATCGTGACATCGGGGCGTCGCTGGACCCACCGTTCGACACGGAACTACAGGATCGAAAACGTTCGCATCCGTATCGCGTCGCACAGCGTACGGTTATTTCCCATGGCTGTCATTGTCGGGTTAAATTAATTCATTAAAATTGTCGGGCTCTGGTAAACACCGACAGCAGAAAGGAATGAAAAAGAACACACCAACGTGCCTGCATCGTGTCGCTCGCCTCTGTTGTAACCCTAGGGTCTTCTGCTGAAACGTAACCTCGTTACTCGTGAAAAATTCACCCTTTCATAGAGTGAACTTCCTACGTATTCAAATATTATGTCACGATAAATTATTTATTAACGTTTAACATCCCGATTTTCACGTTAAATTCGTTGAAAGTTCTAATAGACAGTAATTTTGTTCTCGTTGAATCTAATTAATTACAGTAACACTAGTTTATTCTTTGTAATAAACTCTCAAGTTCCAAGAGTATGCAGCGAACATAAATGGAGGACCCAATGTAACTTCAAGTTAATACAAAATTTAGATCAAGTTAATATTTGATGTATTAAATGACTGGGTAACATTACGAATGAATCAGAAATGAATCAGAAAAATAACAATTGTATACACTTTCAAGCTTTCAATATGATGACACAGGATGTAACATTATAATATTTAAAGAAAATACAAAAGTCAAAATTTTTACATCATATTCTGAAATATTACAAGAAACTGTCAACGTTCCTCCAGAATATATTTGACAAGCTTATTTATCTCACGACGAGCGAAGGCGTTCATAAAATGGAAGCCGTCATTCAAATATGGCCGCCATTCGCGTTAAAGTATTTTGATTACGAGGAGGGTTTCTCGTTGACCGCTTACGCGAGCCTGTTCGCAAACAAAAATCGATTCGATCATCTCGACCATGCTCTCTAGCCCACGTACGGACGCATTACGACAATATGAGGGTGGTTTGCTCAGCTATGAACCGGGGACGGGTAATCCAGCTTCGTAAGTGATTGGGAAACTCGGCGAAGTAACCACCGGAATAATCAAGGTTTGCGTTTCGTGTGTCGATTCCCGATGCTTCGACCCCTGACACAGACATTCGGCATCGTCAGCGTGTAACTTGTAAACCGTAGATTGAAAACAAGAGTCCACGATGAGAATAGAGATCCCGATTGAAGAGATCCCCTTGGCTGGATGCCTGTCTGTCAACCAGCCAATTTCGCCACCATTTCACGGTGTTACGTTCCGGCTCTTCGAACTTGAACATCTGCCACGGACATTATGGATTTCGATGCAATTTCCCGAACTTGAAACTATTATTTCTGGACTTTACGACTTTTAAAATGTGAAACTTTTTCATTTTGGTACTTTGAGGCGTATATGTCTTGCAATTTTTGGGTTGCGATAATTTGGGACTTTGGGATTTTGGGGTATTAGGATTTACGGATATTGGAATGAAGGATCTCTAGGAATATTGGGACCTTGGGATACTAGGATCTAGGGATATTGGGACCTTGGGATACTAGGATCTAGGGATATTGGGAATTTGGGATATTAGGATCTAGGGATATTGGTATCGGAGATTATTAGGATTTGGGGATACTGGGATTTGGGATCACTTAGATCTAGAGATCTACGGATTTAGGGATCTATGGATCTACGGATCTACGGATCTACGGATCTAGGGATCTACGGATCTAGGGATCTAGGGATCTAGGTATCTACGGGTCTAACTATCTACGGATCTAGGTATCTACGGGTTTAACTATCTACGGATCTAGGTATCTACGGGTCTAACTATCTACGGATCTAGATATCTACAGATCTACCGATCTACGAACTTATTGATCTAGAAATCTAGAAACCTAGGAATTTGGAGATATTCGTATCCAGGGATCTAGGTCAAACGTCTGAACTATAACCCATTGTCAAAAGTAGACATCCATAAAAGTAGAGTTCATAATAATTTCCGAAACTCTTTAAAATAAGAATTTAATCATCTTCCGACAGTTATTTCTGTACACAAAATAATGTCAAATTGCTACCTCAATTCTGTGGACGTGGTAAAATAGCCGAGGGCTAATTGCAATCAACGAGGTTTTATAAAACGAACGAAGTATCCGAGCGATAATTTGTTTCGAATCTGGTGCCGGAACGGAGGGTGCTCTTTGCTTCGATCTCGATAATGGTTCACCGGTTTCGAAACTTGCCCCTCGAGTTTCGAAAACGCTATTTAATTAACAAATCCGACGAAACAATGCCGGTGGACCTCTCGATCGACGAAACGAATCAGTTATTTTATGAAAATGTTTGAAGCAGTCGTCTGCGATAGGGTGTTCGACGAGCGCTTAATTTATTTGCAATTGAAACGTTCTCACTTGACGCTCGCAACTTCATAAATTAACAGCTGCAGTTCTATCCGAATAAACGTCACTTCCTTCAAAAACATAACCGATTCGCGTGCGTGGACAACCATCGAGATCGATTATCCGTTCTCAGCAAGATCGTTGAGAGCTCGGTTGAAATTTGCGACAACGTTTCGAATATTTCAAGCGACAAATAAGCGGGACGGTTCGGAAAAGAGGGAGCAATTTAAATTGGTCTACTTTCCGAATTTGCTCCTGCTTCGAACATTTGTTTTCATAAAGAGGATAATCTCTTAGGTTCCATCTTACTGCCAACGTTGTACGAACTTTACCTTAATCCGTTACCCGTGGACTCCCATTTTCCGGGCAACTTTCGGAACACTTCTTTTCGCTGCCTTCGCTGCTGTAAATCCGTACATCGTGAATTATGCTGTTCGAAAGTAGAATCCAGCGACAAACGCTGGTTCCAGCAGCTCTAAATTATTTTACCGTCTTCGTTTTAAACTGACTCGGATTTCACGAGTCCGTTTTAAGTCTTCCCGCACAATTCGATCCTCGCTCGTGTTTTGTGTCGCTGGAGACCAACCGAGAGAGCGCCATGGAACTGCAAGTCGCGATAACAAATCATACCTGTTTTTCGGACGCAGTCGCTATCGGTTACGTTATAGTCATTAGTTATCGTTGGAACAGATGAACAAATTTCAATTATCCGGTTTGCAGATAAACAGGCAAATTGAGTTAAAGTAATTGGATGAGTGGTTGCATTTTTATGTTCTTCGCGCAAGCACATTTTATGGCAATTGCAAAAACTTCTTGGGAGATAAATGTGAATAAAAAATCTACGTTAACATGATTGTGGTCTAGCACGCTGTATCTTGAGCGTCATTATAACAGTTGCCTTGTGTTAAATTTTACTGTCACAGTGAAAATAGTCGTATATAGTCAGACATATGTGATCACAACTACACAGGGTAGCCATACGTTAACATATTATCACAATAAAAGTTGATGTGTGTAGTCAGACACAGTATAATACAAATGATTCAGTCTCTCAATATTAAGTAATTAGTTAATTATGATTAGAGTAACTTAATCTTTGTGTCATCTTTTAGTCTGTTACTGTATATCTCAGAATTAAAAGTCCTTAAAAGTTCATTTCATTTGTTCCTCTTGTGAATAATGTAGTTGAATTTACAGAGTCGCCAATGGTCACGGTACTTGTGAATAAATTAAAGGTGTTAAGGAAGCAGAAAAAGGTCCCCAAATACCTTACAGAATATTTGACACCAAAGGTCCACTGTGTATTTCGAAATTCAAGAAAGAACACACTCGCATTTAAGCACGCGTTACAGGACGCGTTACAGTTACAACGTAGACGAAAAACAACAAACATTTCCGGTACAAACACATATATCGTGGCGAGCATGGTCGGTCTCGTTTAAGTGCGACCGCTGTTGAATAATGAACATCGCAAAACGTCCCAAATTCCGGAAGCGAGGGGTACACTATTTCCGTCAGGGGACCGACAATTTCACGCGGTTTTATATCTTCGTGTACGTTTCAGTTGCATCTATGTGTATGCGACGCGCAGAATGGTACGGTTGCCCATAAACACCATGGTTTCCATTGCATTTATATTTTCTACAAATATTTCTGTGACCGTTCTGCGCGTGGCGATAGAATGCGTGGTGATAACAGTATCTGGCGATACAATGCGTTACGATGCATACACGTAGTAATTGCATACGCATGGCGATATAACGTGTAGCAATATGTCGTGTAACGATATAATACGTGATTCAGTGTTGAGTATAACTTTAAAGTATAATGCGTGGTGATACGGCTCGTTGTAATACTGACGGGTAGAAGCTTAATGCGTGGCGATATAACGTGAAGTGATGTAACGCGCAACAGTACAGCGCGCAGCGATATTAGTATGTGACAATACGATGCGTAGAGACATCAGCGTGGAGTAATTCAATTCGCGGCAATATAACGCGTGGCGATATAACACACGGCGATACAGTGCGTGATGACAAAACCCGTGATACCAACACATGGTAGTACAACGCATAGAGACACCAACGCATAGTAATTCGACACATGGCGATTTAACGTGTAGCGATATAGCGCGTGGCGATATAGCGTGCAGAGACACAATGCATAAGGATAACCACACGTAGTAGTACAACGCATAGAGATACTAACGCATAGTAATTCAACGCATGGCGATATAACGCGTAGCGGTACCAACACGTGGTAGTATAACGCGTAGAGATACCAACGCATAGTAATTCAACGCATGGCGATATAACGCGTGGCGATATAGCGAGCAACGATACAGCTCGTAACGGTACCAAGACATGGCAGTATAACGTGTAGGGATGCCAACGCGTGGCGATATAACGCGGGATAATATAACGCGTAGTAATTTATCACGTGACAATACAACGTGTGACGATATGTAACATGTGGTACTAAAATGCATGCTAGTAATGACACGTAGCGATATAACACGTGGTGACTGCAACGCGTGGCAATAAAGCATGCTATCTAAAATGTTCGCAGATAATATATGTACAATCACAGTGTTAATTTGTCACTGCAAAAGAAGTGCTAATAACTTTCTGATTTCGTTCCTTTATTAAACTTGTCCATATATTTTTGAATGCCTTCGTAGTTTTTCGGTTGTATAGTAAAGTAACGACGTAGCAACGAGCTTTTGAGATAAGACACGTTTCGGCGAAGTATTTCGACATAAAATACTTGCGTGAGCTGTTTGTTGGATTCGTGTAGATGGTAAATCTTGTGTTTCGAGAGCAAACGTTGTACAAGGTTTTGATAGGGGAAACGTATCCACCCAGTCTGCTTGAGATAATCGCTTGCTTAGAACAGGGATTGATAGACGAGCGTCTGAAACAGATTCTGGGAGTGCAAGTTTCGGATATGTAAATAGGTTGAGCCGGTTGGATTTTGGTAGTTCGAAATGTTAGATTGAGATTGGAGAGATTGGCATCCGTTTGAAATGGGTACGCGAAGAGATATTATATAAGGAAATACATAGAGAACCGACAGAACCAATTACTGCAATTTACCGCGGGAAATACGTTTTACACGGAAATACTTGGATACGTTTAACTTTTCAACCTCCCCGTTTCGAATTTCGTTCATACGTTCGATCGTCGTTCGAACGCGCTTTTTTGTCGCTTTTTAATTTGCGCCGCGACGGAATTATTCCGTTTTAAGAAATTTCATTTCTTTCGGGTTCCATAATCGTTTATCACAGGCAACCGCAGCTCGCGAGAGAGCATTTTGATGACACCGCAACCGTGTAAATTAAAAGCGCATGCTACGGCTATTCGGACGAGTAAACAATTTACTGTGGCTACGGCAAAACATTTACTCCCCCTATAAACAAACGAAGCGATCCAATTTGTAGGAAATACATTTAGCTTGGCTCGACCGTCAATGGAAAGTATAATGGCCTCTCTGTTAACGCTGCTAATGTTAATCGCTCATTTAAAGCTGTTTGAATTACCTTAATACCGTGTATATCACTCCTGTTTCATATTTTATTAACCAATCCACAAAGAGAATCTGTTTGAGCCAGATATACGTTGTTTGTAATGCTTTATACGTTTCTACGCTAATTAAACATTCGGTAACAGAGTCACACACACGTGACGCTTTTGGTTTCTCGTGAGATGTAATTAACAATTATGCACGTTTTAAAACGTATGAATTCTGTCACGTAATCTTAAAAATATTATAACTAAAGCAATGGACAATAGCATAAAATTATATTTTATGGAGAAAGTGTTGTAGAATTTTTAAGGTTCTTCTTTCGGGCATTTCATGATAATCGGTTTTCAAAATTAACATTTTAATGATTTTGTTTACAATAAGTCTTAAATCACATTATATTTAGAGCTATTCGATAGGCAAACTATCAACCATTAAATCGTTACATTATCAATGATTTGATAACGTAAAATTACCACAAAATGATGCTTTTTAGTACCCATTTTGAGCACTAAAATTTAGCGAAAATGGCTACATAAACGTTTCATTATCGTTGTTAATAGAGAATGACTGGCTGTCAGTTGTAATAAACAATGGAATTCTATTACGCTGGCGCGCATTAAATGGTTAATTATAAAACATAAAGGACTGACACGATTTGATGACATAAAAGCACTGCAAAATAGCATTTATGGCACATCAATTTGAAAATTAAAGCACCCTGAAAATGACTACATGAGCGTTTCATTAATATTCTTAATGCAAAATGGCTGTTGTCCGGAACAAACAACGATTTTACGAATTAACGTCCATTAGCAAATATTTATACCATGTGGAGTCATTTATATCTCAGAATGACAATGGAATTATCGGACTTTTACTTTATTGTGAAGAATATGTAGTTTTTGAGCGGTTCAAATTTTTATTGGAAAACAAAAATTTGGAGATTTGGGAATTGGGGAGTTTGAGGATTTGGAGATTTGAGAGTTTGGGAACTTCTGAGATTTGGGGATTTATGATCTGGAAGTTTGGTATTTAGGAATTTGGGGATTTGAAAATTTAGGAATTTGGAAATTTGAGAATTTGGACATTTGAAATGTCAGGATTTGGCAATTTGAGGTTTGCAGATTTGAGAATTTAGGGATTTGGGAATTTCATGACAAAGGAACTGAAATATTTGTGGAATTTGGGATTTGGTAATTTGGTAATTTAGGAACTCTAAAATTTGCCAATTTTGAATACCGAAAATTTATAAAATTAGGTATCTCAAAATTCGCAATATAAAGTTCCGAAATATCAAACTTTATGATATCGAAATACGAAATTTCGTTGCTCACTAATTATTAAAGCTAATAATTATCTAGCATGGTCCTGCTTTCCGTTCTGCGCGGAACGAATTTTCAAGTAGTCATCTAGAATTTATCGTCTCAAAAATCGGATTAGTCTAAGAGGATTAAATGGTACAAATAGTTAATTTCTATGAGAGTTCGTATAATGTTTATGTGATAAATCAGTTCGCGAAGGCAACGTGCTCGAGCGTTCGATCAAAAATGCATACTAACGCGTTGCTTGTCGCGCCAATCGGGTTGCACAGAATGCAGCTGACTGCATCGAATGCCTTCGAGCGGTGCAATATGCGTGAAACGTGTGACACGCGACACGTGTCAAGCTCGGCCAATCGACCACGCAACTCGATTTATGCGCAAACATACGTAGCGAACCGTGGTGAAATTATTTCGTGAATTGAGCGCGTTCCAAGGCGACGATGACCCTAATTCCGGCGATTCCTATCTATGATTGATTAGTCACCACACGAAATATAGAAAGTTCACGATAAAACTATTTTTTTGACCTGTCAGTCAGAACAGTCTGGGAGCAATCGTTTCAAGTAATGATTTGACATTCGTAAAAAGTTCGATATTTGTCGTTTTATGAAGTTGATTGTTATGAAAATCACGTTTGATATTTTCGGAATAGAAAATTCACACGAAAGTATAGAATTAATGTGTGAATATTATATGATTTACTCTGAGGCTTTTATATATTTCAGTTATCACCACAAGTTATATTACCGCAACTTGTGGTGATATAACGCGAACGATATCAACGCGTAGTGAAACCAACTGGTGGCGATACAATGCGTGGTGATATAACGCGACACAATTTCAACGCATAGGAAATCAACTCGCGGCGATATAACGCGTGATGATATAACGCGAGACAATATCAACGCGTAGAAAATTAACTCGCGGCGATATAACGCGTGGTGATATAACGCGATACAATTTCAACGCGTAGGAAATTAACTCGCGGCGATACAATGCGTGGTGATATAACGCGAAACAATGTCAAAGCGTAGTAAATCATACTCGCGGCGATATAACGCGTGGTGATACAACACGAAACAATATCAGTGCGTAGTGAAACAGCTTGCGGCGATATAACCCATGGTGATATAATGCGACCGAATATCAACGTGTAGTGAAATCAACTTGCGGCGATATAACGCGTGGTGGTGTAACGCATAACTGATTTAACACGAAGAAATGTCAGCTCGCATTAATTTAACTTCTAGGGATCCACCTGGTAATCTAACGCACAGAAAATGACGTAACAACATTGCACGTACATTTACTCCACGATGAATAGCTGCAATTATAACAGCTACCTATAAAACGCGTCTATGCAACAATAATCGCAACTAATATTCTCTGTTCATATAACATTTAAAACGATTAATTATTTAACAAGTAAGAATTCCACAATCAGAAGCTACTCCCTGGACTCGAAGATTCGGCAACTAGAAAGTTAGGAATTCCCGTTTGATCCTAAGCTATCGACAATTTGAATCACCATGTATGTATCATCGGATAAGAGTGAGACAAGCGAGGAGTGAAATAACTTTCTCCGTGAACGGAGACGAAGCGAATCGTTTCAACGATCAGCAGACAAAGATGCAGCAGCTTTGGGGATGAAAGAGGGTGGTCTCGCTGTCTCGCCATCTCCGGGTTTTGCCACCCTTGCATAATGCATCGAGAAACGTCGTTAAGGCAAAGACGAAACTTCTCTGACATGAAACGCCAGAAGCACACGCGTCTTTACTTCACTCATCCCTGTTCTTCATCTTTCGAGTACCTTTTCTGCGTTTTGTCATTTTCTGAATCAGTTTTTCTGTATTTTCATTTCATACGTTTGTTTTGCGTTGTTATTTAATGTTAATGTTGCAAGATAAGCCACGATGAAAGCATACGGTATTGAATTGAACGAAAACATTACTGTTTTATTATTGTATCTTCGATGACATACATCTGGTCGCAATAATGTTATTGTTTTAATTCCCGTGTATTGTTTTCCTTCGCATTTATCACGAAAGACGGTTTCTAAATAAAACATTTTTGTTGACCAACAGCGGTTTCGCCATAAAATCGCATCGCTAACGCTGCTGCAACCCCAAAGGGTCTTATGTCATGAAAAAATAAATAGGAAGGCTTCTTGATATTCCTTGAATGTATCTCTAAGACCAAAACTAATGTTAGCTCAATTATTACCGAACAATACTGTTTAATTTTTTATTAGTCCAACACTTTAAAAATTAATGTTACACATTTGCGATTTCAATGTTTTAAAAATTATTTCGTTAATGTTCTTTACTTCATTTCCTGTTACTGTACAAATTATATTAATTTTACAATGTACGTTACAAAAGAGTTGCTTAATCTTCACATGTACTAAATGGTAACATGAAAATTTAACTCTTATCACATATTATTTGCATAATAGAATGCAAAAGCGAGTTTAAAAATTTATATATTCGAATAGATAATGCTAAATGCATTTAGCGATTACAACTTCATATCTTTTCGTACACACATAGAAAAGTCACATTTGTGTATACGATGCTACTCTATTTTGCTTCTCTTTTGATCGGATGAGGAATATTTTGATTCGTACGACTTGCAATATCTGAAGCACCATTGTAAAGTCCGAAGAAGAGTTATTGTACTTATTACTGTTGCGATAAAGAACATTATAGAAAGAAATGCGACGATATCTATATCGTATCGCTGGTACCACGGGTCATCTGCTCCTCTGAACCGAAGATGTGCTGCTCCTTTGTGACGTAGCACGTATTCCACCCACCATATTGCGTGGTCTTTACTATTATAAGGTTTATCTTTCGTGAGATTTCTTAATTCTAACATCTTTGTCTTATACCTGTAAATGATGTACAATATATGTTACATTTTGATCAATTTTAACGCACTGATAATTTATAACGTGTTAAGCAAATGTTCGGAGCTCATGATATTACTAGTTATAGTATTATATAAAGCTGTAGTAATACTAGTTGTAGTATTATTACAAATAAGTTATGAGTGTGAAGGTACTGAATTTATGAATTCCAAAATTCTCAAATTTTTAGATACCCAAATCCATATGTCTTCAAACTCATAGATCTCCAAGTCCTTATATTCCTTAATATCTACATTTCTACATCTTCAAATCCCTACATCCCCAAATTTCTAAATTCTCAAATTCCTACATTTCCAAATTCCTACATCCCCCAATTCTTACATCTCCAAATTCCTACATCCCTAAATCTCTACATCCCCAAATCTCTACATCCCCAAATCCCTAAATTCCCAAAGCCCTACATTTCCAAATCCTTACACCCCCCAATTCCTACATCCCCAAATTCCTACATCTCCAAATCCTTACATCCCCCAATTCCTACAGCCCCAAACACCTACGTCCCCAAATCCCTATATTTCCGCATCCCTATACCCCTAAATACCAACATCCCCAAATCCCTAAATCCCCAAATCCGTAAATATCCAAATCCCCAAATTCAGAATATCTCAAATTCCCAAGTTCGTAGATTCCTAAATCCCTAGATTTCCAAATGTATGAACCCCCAAATCCCTAAGTCTCCAGACGTCCAAATATCCAAATAACAAAATCCCCAAATCTCAAAATCCCTGAATAGCCAAAAATTCTTAAACGTCACCCATCGCAACAATCTTAATTATATCAACGAAATTGACCCATAATTATTTCTACTAATTCTATTTCAGCAAGTATATTAATGCAATATCGCTCGTAAACTTGAATTCATGCAAACACAAGTGCGATGTAGAACACAAATTTCTAAAGACACACAGGGTGCACGGTTCCAAGTAAATCTGTGTAATTATTAATGGGTGAAACACGGTTAAACTACCTTTTGTTATTGAGTACATCGATAACAGCCTCCTGGAAGGTTTCCTCGTCGAGCTCGGTAAAATCGAGCATTCTACCAACTCCTAACGACATAAGTTTCTTGATTCTGAACAGTTGATCAAATATTAACGGTATACCTATGATCGGTACGCCATAATGTATGGCTTCTTCCGTGCTTTGCAACCCTCCTTGATAAATGAACAGTTTGATATTCTCACGAGCTGCAAGTATTTCAAGTTCAATTATTTCGGAATAAACAATCCGCAGTTCTGCCTTAAAATATTCTGTTAAATATTCCTTTAACTTACTTAAATTTTTTGTATGTTAAATAATTATGTATATTGGAGATGGAAGCATTAAAATTCGAGATGGAAATATAAAAGTTGGAGATGGAACACATAAAAATTAGAATAAAATGGAGGATACATTTTTACCCAGAACACTCTGTTGAGGAATCCAATCACGTATGAAGATGTTCCCACTTTTTTTAAGTAAATCATTTGTTTCGAACTTCCAGATGATCTTGTAGGGTAATCGAGAAAAGACATTGGAAATTGTTGTCAGGGTCTCAGCAGGCAACATCGTGGAATTAATAGTGGATCCAAGATTCATGTAAATGAAACCTTCGGACGCTGCTCCCAGAAATTCAAGTATATCCTGCACAGGCGGTAACTAGATTAAATACTCCTTGTTACATCAGAAATTCATCAGTCTGACATCTTTGTATCGCGAATTTAACAACAGTGTTTAATCGTACTCGAATTTTAATTAACGTTGATGTTTTATTGTAATAATTATGTGAAGTAACCAGCGGAAAGCTTGAATCGAAATGCGAATAATTAAAATTAGTACGCTTCGTGCTGAATGTGGCTGTTTTCATTGTGATCAAAGTATTGCTCGCTTGAAGATACATCAGAGCTTACGGTGCATTATATTAACAAAAATGATAAAAAGAGCTAATTATTTCTTGATTATGGAGGATAATTATTACGAAAACAAGGCTCTTTGGTGGTTGCGGACAGAATTGCTTGTTGGAGATGGACATTTTAATTTCAACTCGGAATTTACTTATGTTAATTACCAGTTTGTGACAGGTTTTTCTGATTCACAAATTTTCACATTTCCAAATATCTAAATTTTTAAATTTCCTAAGGGATGAATTCTCCTTAGGGACCGAGTCTACAAATTCCCAAATCCTTAAATCTTCAAATTTCTTAAGGTCCGAATCTCTAAATTTACAAAATACCAAATCTCGAAATCCCCAAATTTCTACATTTCCAAACAATCAACAAACCTAAATAACCTAAATCTAAAATCAAAGATCTAAATCAAAGAAGTGACCTTGACAACATGTACCAAAGTGAAGGTCATTGAACCTTAAACCCCCTAAACAGAATTTCCATTTCACCAACAATTAAATATGAAACCTTTAAAATTAAATATGAAATACCGTCGGCAAAGGCGGAGGATTGTCCATAACCGTTAAACTACTGTATCCAATAACATTGAGTGGCATTGGTCTGGCATAAGTGAGCAACGGATCATAATTAACAAAATGCAGGCTCGTATTTTTTATCATGTCGAGGGGGGAGGGTATGTCACTCCCAAGATATTCTTTCACGATATCATAGATGTTTCCTGTTTCATAGCTGTACCATTGACGAACCAAGAGCAGTGCATGGACAAAATTTTGTACTCTAACCCAAAACGACACTTCTGGTCCTGCACGATCGTAGAATTCCCAGTTCGAGGGATAAGAGGGCAAAAGATGGTTGCCTGTCATATAATGTTGCATTAAATTCATATCTACGGAGATTATACCTGAAAGAACAAATTTATTAAAAATATCCATTTTGCACCAAACGTGTGTTTCGCTTACTGATCAAAGGAACTTTTAATTTATGAGCAATGAAGCATATCCCATGAGTCATTGCATCTTCCGCGATCACCAAATCGAATTTCTCTTTGGTGTCCTCCGCATAGATCTTTTTTATATCCGGATGCTCGTAAAAGTATTTCGTAAACATCTGCAGGTAATCATACAAAAGCAGATACGACTGTAGCTTCGTGGTAGTCCGGTAAGCGAACAGTCTCGAATGCGCGTTTAATAGTTGCGCCATCTTCAAATTGGAGCTGAAATCGATTTCGGTATAGTTGGCCAACGACAGATTCTTCGTCGGATACGGTGTTGCTATCACTATTTCATGGCCTCGTTTATTCAGAGCTAAACTAAGCTCTCGTATCACAGACGTATGGCTGTAGAACGGCGCTTGGACTATTATTAATATCCTTTCGCAAGACACTTGATTTCCCAACACCATGAATAGCGCGAAACAGGGAACTACCAGGTGTTTCAACCTCCGAATATGAGATAATTCGTCCATTCCGTTGTTGTCTTCGCTCAATGTAATCACGGTGATTTTATTAGTACTCTGATTCAACCACTGTATTAATACTACTACGAGGACTTGAGGCTATTAGGACTAGGTAATGAAATGATGTCACTTTACGGAACGTTTAACATCGCAGTATTATATAATCGACTGTCGTGACAGTCGAGTTTGACCTGAAATATTATCACTGAAATTGCATTTTAATTCAAGGAGACTTTAACGTATTAGTTAGTTACAACTGTTCATTATCTTCATTGTCCTCTTTGACGGGTTGATTATAAATGTTATCGATGCAGAATTCAAATTTTAAAGCAAGAGGACGAAGAACGTTTTGATGCTCTTCCGTATCGTAAATCGGTGAAGTGTCATGGCGGACACCTGTAATGGAGATTCTAACCTCTTTTAGCTACATCGCTTCATTATTCTATTATTTTGTACTACTTTAGTATCCTACTCCTCCACTTTTTCGCTGTACTGATTATGTTGAAATATTCAGAGTATTATGTTGAACTATCAAAGATATGTTAAAATATTAAAAATAACTTCAAATGTTAAGTGATGCTAAAACGTTGAAAGTACGATATTAAAATTATGTCCATAATTTTTAAATGGTCTAAGATGCAATGTAACAGAATTTTACAGATGCAAATTACCGTCTTAATCCTTCCATCTCCATGTTCACCGATCAAGGATGTCGCGCATTTTCATAAATTACGCATTAGCGTCAATTGCACAGCGTCACGTTTCTCATAATTTGAAAAGTTGTCTCGTTGCTCATTTATACAGACGGACAGGTGGGGTAAAGTTACCGAACTTTGCCAATTATGTTTGTCGAGCATCGGTATCGTTCGAAACAGGTTAAACGGAAATAAACGCAAATAATTCATCGACGTTTCTTTAATTGCGGCATGCCGTTAAAATAATCGATACTAATTGGATTAAAATATCCATCACGCGCTTGATATTATATGCAGCAATTTGGTAACACGTGGCAACAAGTTTGGTCTATTAGTAAATCTGCCATTATTTATTAGCGCGTGTTTCATACGATTTCTCATAAAAGTCAACAAGTTTCGTATAAAGTGGCTGTTCTAACAAGAGCTAATTGGCCCCGATGCACAAGAGTTAATTATTTGACTTCCAACATAATTTAATTATCAAATCCTTTCATCCACCGAGGATACGAAGTGCGATCGATTAACGCATCAACGCGTTATAGAAACTCCAACGAACTATTTGCTATTCATATTCATGCGTTCGTTTACTTCGCCAGTTTGCCGAACTCCACTTCAATTTATTACCTGTAACGTTAAATCGATCAAACGATTTCCAGCAGTTCTCCGAATCGAGGAAATCGACAGTGGTTATTTTTTCAGACTATAAGATACGTTCTCGAAACTCTTGATCGAATCGTTAAAACCTTAATGACTTTTCGAGTTAAGCACGCAGGAAGGCTGCGCGGAGACCTCGCTATTCCTGCGGGAGAGACGCCGCTTCGAAACAACATTCAGGACGTCGCTATTCGCTTCGCAACTATTTGCTTCTACGTTTAGTTCAACCTGTTCCATTGGCAAAGTATGCAAATTTATAAATTGGCTACACTTCCGTCAAGTTTTAGTTTTGGGGTCTAAATAGCGGCGAATGTCGAGGAACGCGCTTAGAATTCTATAGGTGATTAGGAAAGTTACTGTTGCTTTCATTGTAGTCTTCATCGTTCAATTATTCGGTAACAATTAACTAGACAGAAATGTTCTATTGATAAATTATTAGGGTATGGAATATTACTAAATATTTGATTGAATGGCGTAGCAGCGAAGGACACATTGATACTGAATGGAAACGTTAACACAATACGACTATAGAGAACTAATAAGTTAATAAACTGTCATAATAATTACACAGCGCCGAAGCTTAAACATGCAAACAAAATAGATGTGAGAAGCAAACGCAGTATCCACGCGGAAGTGTAATATCGCGCAAAATTACATCAGTTATACCATAATCGGCATTCGGCTAGCGTTCAAGATCGAGCATGTATCACGAACCATCACACGGCAGCCTATTAGCTGTCGGTCGAGAATTTCGCACAAACACGCCATTCCGATCACGCAGTCATTCGCTAATGAGCCATCGATCACCATGTGTTACCATCAGCCACTGTAACATTCATTACAACCGTACATCCGCTCAAAAGTGCGATAGTACTGATAAAACCACGCACTACAATCTTATTCCATTAACACGTTGCAGAGCTGTCAAATTAACAACTTAATGATTGAACGCATTTGTAGGCTTGAGACATTTCATGCTCCTACATCTCTATATTTACTATATTCCTAGATCTTCATACACATGTACTTCCACATTTCTAGATCTACATATCCCCAGACTTCTATAATCTTTCATCTCAATAGCCCTGGATTCGTAAATGTCCATATCGCTAAATGCATGTAAACATACATATTATATGCATACACATGTGTATGGGTTCTCATGTTCCTAATCTCCTCCATACTCTCTCACATTTATAGTTTCTTGCGTTCCTGGATCCTCATATACATTTTCATATCTTCAGATCCATATGCAGATCATATACCTAGATCAGTATATCTCTGAACCTCCATATCCCTATACCACTACATCTTTGCACCCCAACATCCCTAGATCCCCATATTTCTACTATGGGGACATCATACATCTCCACAACCTATGATATAGATCGATAATAGTGTGAAATGATTTAAACCGGTTTCAGTGCAGCAGGAGCACATGTACCAAAAATATTCATCTCATCGACTTTAAACAACTCAGCTAACGGTTCTCTCGCGTTTTTTCACTCGTTGTTCGAGCACATTCGTTACGACGAGTATCGTCGGCACTCGGTAGCAAGCGGGAAACTTTCAAGTAATATTAAACACCTGTCAAACTACGGCAGTCGGTAGCCAACGGGGGTGGCCAGGTCAGTACGCGGATAGGTAGGCCGATGTACGAGTTCATCGTGGCCCCGGTGAAATGGAGTTACGAGTGCTTTTCGAGATATTATGTTTGAGTTTGGCCCGTAATATACGCCAGTGGCCCTAGCCCCGACGTACATCGTGGCCCGTTAACGATGGATGCTGCGGAAACGCGGAGGAACCATGTGAAATTCCTGCAGATCGTTGATTGTATCGTGTTTGGGAACGGATGGAATCGTTCGCAAAACGAGCCGGTGATTTCGAACGAGTGAGAAACTCGACTTTACAGACACTGGATTATACTGGAGTTGGTGAACTGTCCATGTTGCAAAAGTAATCGATGGGAATTCAGATAAAATCCATGGATAGTCGGCAACATTAATTTTGATTGTTAATACCAGTCTGTGGGAATCGCTGTATTCGATGTCCCAATAAAGAATAATATGTGTACTCTGTTATTGATTGCTTAGGAAATTCCCGAACTCCCGAATTGGCAATTTATGTTGTATTCCCAGATTTCCAATCCTCGAAGTCTCGAACAATTTCTCTCTATTTTTCCATGTCAGGTCCTCGAATTTGTAAATTTCCAAATTTACTCCTACTCCCAAATACGAGTTATCCCATTTCGAATATTTAGATAGTGACTGAAATCTATCTAATAATTATATTTATTAAATAAATCCTCTGTAACAGTATTCTATAATATTACATATTTTTTGAGTAGCTACATTCATCAACGTCCAGATGAGAATAGCGTTGGTAAGAAAAAATATTACAAAAATACGTCACGAATACTATCGCACTGTAGACGGTAATTATTTCGAACAAAGAGCTCAGGAAGAAAGAATCCGTCGCTGACCTGAATAGCTTAATTTAATACCGTCTAAGCTGCAGAGCTTAAGAAGCTTTCTCTACTCTGTCTTCGTTATCGCCGTACAAGAACGTTTGCTAATGCCGCGCCATGATATATAAGAAATATGACATAACGATTCTCTCCGGTATATTGATCTATTTGTTTCTAACAAGATTGAAGACAAATTCATTTGATTAACGTAGTCCATTAGTGTTTTACGGTACTTCTACTTTTTTTTTTACGAGAGAACGTCCGACTCGTAAATTGCTCGTCGATGAATCGGGCTTCTGTAACGGGTAAACAAGCTTGTAACGGGTGAACAACCAAAAAAAGAAGCGTTGCTCGTTTAAATGGATTTCTTTAACGATACACAAATGATCAGGTCCGATCGGTTCTAATTAATTACCCCTCCGCGTGATCCTCTCGTTAACTCGAAAAGTTCATATTGCTTAAATTACCGGCTTAATTGTCATACAGCGGTGCGCTTTGAAACATCAGCAGAGAGTTCACTAAAGCACCGACTTGTTCGGAAACTTCATCTCTTCAGCTACGAAATAATTAAAATACTTCAATTAGTCGGCTGCTGTCTACTTTCCCGACTAAAGTTCCTTTCCTTTCGAAGACCGCGCGGTGAAAAACTTTCTGCGAATCGATATCCTCGCTCTCATGGTCCATCGCGATGGAGGACCGAGGGCATAATCCATTTACACCGACGAGGATATCGACTGAGTTCACCGTTTCAGCAAATATAAACAACGAAGATACTGTTTCCTTCTATCTCGAAGACCTGGATGCAATAAATCTGAACCACGCTGATGGTTCTTTCCTTCGGCAAACATTGCCTTCCATGGTAAATTGCGACGGCTGCGACCTGCACACTCACAGATTTCTACGCCGGAAGTGTCGAGACTTTCAAAAATAAAATAATGTGGGCGGTGATGTTTAAGGACGGAGGCAGACGTGACAGCTTCAGCTACGTGTTAGGTCTGAAAAAGGCAGACCGAGTGTTTATCGAACGGGTTAGGTGCAACCATGAGGTGTTCGAAACTAATGAAGTCTACAAACACATCTTCGAAGTTCCAGTATCGATGTTTAAAAATTTCAAACTCCCAAGATGTCAAAGTTCATATATTTAAATACTTCAAAGCCTCGAAGTTGTAAAACACAAACTCTATTTCATGGTTGTTAACATTTCAACTCCCGGGATCTAAAAATTGTACGATTTCGAAGTTTCGATGTAGCGACGTTTCAAAACGATTATACTTTATAGATCCTAAACTTAAAATAATCCAAATTACCAAGATTTAAAGTATACTTCAAAATTCCATATTCCGTGTTAGGATCACTCGATCTTAAATTTCAAGCTTCCTAAGTTCCTAATTTGCGAGGTAACATATGTGATTAGTCGGCGTCGAAGAGGTGGGCAATGATCGGCTGCTTACGCACATACTGGCGAATGAAAATCACGTCTGGGCACGGAAACAAGCTCCGTATATGGTCAGGTGGATACGATAATTCGTATCGTGTCACGCGAATCGGAGCAGTCACGGTTTAAGCGTTGCATCAAGTCAGCCCGATGTAAGCTCTCAGCTTTCTCGGGCTAACACGTCGTAGAACGTACCGCAATTTATCTCTGCCACCTATGGTCGTCCAGGTCCGGTGATTCAAGCACGGTAGGACCGTTTGTAGCTTCGATTCCGTCATTAAGGCAGCACTCATGGTTTATTCAGATGACCACACCGGTGAGGACCCAAGCTCGTAGCCAGGGATGGGCTTACGCGGTTCTCTAGAGTCACTTGCTCATTCAGTTGATTACGTCGACCCACCAGCATGGCTCCCCTTACGGCTCGAACACCCCTAATCTCACCCCCTGTAGCCAATGGCGAAATGCCCTTAAGGTGTTTGCTCGAGCATCCAATTCTGCCTTCTTCTATCTAACCGCATCGATCAACTACGGTTAACGTCAAAAATATTCCCTTTGTTGCTTCGTTCCCTTTCAATACGTTCGATAAAATTGATACTTTTCCCGGGGTTAACGGCTCGAACGACGGACCAACGATTCTTTTCTCTTTGCGATTAATAACGGCAACGGAGGTCAGTCAATCCGTCTCAATCTCTCTTCTTGATAGATCTGTTCTTAATATACCTTATTCCCCTCTTTTCTGGAGATACGTGGAATTATGAATGGTCGCGTGATTTACACGGTGAAATATTTTTTAATAAAATGGTCTAAATGTGGAATTTTATTTTGTAACATATTACCAGACGTGTTAAATATTTCTAGAATGCAACGATCGATGGAACTCGGCTAACGCCATATCTGATCGGTGAAACGATTGCGAGTACTCCAATGACAAATTTTCAACTTGTTTCAATATTCAATTTTATCGAATGAAACAAGTTAATTATGGTACAAAGTCTAGAATTTGAATAATGTAATAATCTGAAAAGGTTGAATTATTGAACGAGAACGATTATTACGAAACGATGATTCAATGAAAGCGATGAAACAGTGTACTGTCAGAATACGGAAATTAAGTATTAACAGAACATTAATCGTTCGAATAGAGGAATTAGTAAACAGAAAACGAAAGGTAGATTTTGGGTGAATTATTTCAGTTTGGGTAGAATGGGAAAGCACGGTGGAGCTTTCTCGAATTCATCACGCAATCAATACCATGCGAATATTGGTGACGGTGATCCCTGAGATATGACGCTTCCACGACCGGGAACAACTTTTACCGTCGCCGCAGATGTTTGAATATTCAGGAACGGATCTGTTCGGTTCATCTGTCCACCTGAATATTCAATGATTTCGCTCGTTCGTTTACTCGTTCGCGTAGTCTTGCTCGCCGCGTTTCCACGCTGTTCCAATCAAATCCTTCTAACCGTTCGTATGCGACGCATTCACAAAGCTTCGTCATCGTGGCGGCACGAATTCCTTTTTTCCTTTTTCATCTTGTCCTCCGTGTGTAAATACACGTTCACGCGGTGTTTATTTCCGCGAGGAAATCAAAGCGTTTCCACGCCTAGATTACGATACAAATAATTGATCAACCGAGCTTTCCCTCGCACCGAATTGATTGAACGCGGAAAAACAATCCTTTGGGCATCGAAACCAAGGCTAACTTCAACCATGTTTCTACCAAAACTTGTTTTTATAGACCCTTATTAAACGAATTACCTAATTCTATTTAACCCCTAAATTTCATACATGATGTATGCAATTATATTTCATTTATAAATTCATTAAATAAAATATATAACTGTATCTGTTCTATAAATTTGTTAACAGAATGTACATAATTGTCTTCAATTTATAAATTCATTTAATGAAACATATAATTGTACTTAATGTATAAATTTATTAAATGAAACATATAATTGTAATTAATTTACAAAACCAAGAAAGCGAAGCGTGTAATTGTATTCATATTTGTATAATTATATTTCATTTACAAAGTCAATAGAGCGAAACGCACAATTGTATTCAATACACATTAAATGAAATACTTTAAGACAGAAACATAAATCACAGCTTATATAACGTATAAATTTAAACTACATTAAAATACATCACGGTATATCACAATTTTAATAACACTCCGGTGTCATATGAACACCCCTTTGTGCACTCTTGAACTTCATATGAACTCTTCCTAAAAAAGTCTTCCATAAAGAAGCAGCCATATCTTCGCTGTTTAATCAAGAATAAAATATAAAGAAGTTTAGTAAACAAGTACCATAAATAAAGTGTGCAACAAAATAAAAACAAAGGGGTAGGAGAAGGTTTTCGTCAAAGACGAACGAGAAGCCGTGCGCCGAAGCGAAAACAGGAGCCGGGATTAAATTCCTGTACGGTTGGGGTTGGATGGCACGTATGTCAGACGATCAAACGACGATCGGATCTTTACACGCAACTAAATTCCACCGGTGGTACACCGTGTGGAAATGGCAAATTAAAATTTTGAGGGTTGCAACGGTGTCCGATACCCCGGGGCGGTCGTCGCAATTTCACGCATGGCGGGGCAAGTTCGACCCACGGCCACAAAACCGTTGCCGGCAAATTAATACTATCTGTGTGTGTTATCAAAGCTAACGTTTTCTGCGTGAACTATCCTGTGTGCGGATCTTCGAACGATTAGTCTCGAATATTGCACGAGTAATGTGGACGTACACTTCCCTCGATATTTTTGTGGACTTTATAAGTTTATATTTCTCTTTGTGCAGAAACAGGGATTGCTGACAGATAGATAGTTTGGGAAGCTTTATAATGCCAGAATTGTATTTGTTCACACTTTAAATTGTAGGCAAGATTAACCCTTGACCAAGAGGGTTGGTAAGGTGAAAGATTAGTGATTCTTAAGAAATAAGAAAAAATTAGATGTCTACTGTAAGCTTTTCGTGTCAGTGATTATTAAATTTTGTATAGCATTCTATGTTGAAAGTGACCGCTACCTATCAATTTTCATGGTACATTAATTTTTATTTTAAAAAAGGTTGTAACTTGCCTCCAACCAGCGAAGTTACAAGATAACTGTTGCTTTCAAAGTTTCAATCTCCCATGCATTTTACAGTGTTAAAGTTTTGTTAAGAACCACCCTTGTACCTTTATCGTCTTAAACCTTAGCAATTTCACCGACAAATATTTTTATTACATTAAACCGCAATGACCGGTATCACGTACCTTCGTGTAATATTTCCAAGCGATAAAAGTTTAAATTCGATGTATAATAATATCAGAACAAGTTGACTACCTTGAACACGATATTGATAGGAATATTTCGAGGTAAAGGGCAATTTTGCCCCTAATTTTCATGGTACAGCCACATTGTTCGCCGTACAAGGCACAAGAGCAATTTAATCTCTTAATATGCTCGCTTTGAAAACACGAACGGTTAAGTATAGTCTTGTTTCTGCGTAGTGGCTTAGCCTAACTAAGCTTCATCGATGTCTCGTTCGCCAGGTAGTCGGTAATCTGGGCTTATGTAGATAGGAGGATCAGGATAGATTAATTACTCATTCGGTTCTCGGTTGGACCCATTGACTTAAAACTCGCTTTTGCACTTTGATCGAATCAACTGTGAATCGAACAACACTTTATAAAACAGACGATTTGCGAATGCTGCACTGCGAAGCAATTGCATTATGCAGACAACAGTCTTCTAATCCTCTTTGCGAGTTTGTGGATTTGAGGTTTTGGATAGTTCATATTTGGACATTTGGCGATTTGACAATTTTTCAGGTTTGAGGATTTGGGCATTTGAGAATTTGGGGATTTGGAGAATTTGGGGATTGGGAGAATTTAGGGCCTTCGAGAATTTCGAGATTTGGAGAATTTGGGGACTTTGAGAATTTGGAAATTTGGAAATTTGGAAAATTTCGGGATTTAGAGAATTTGGGGATTGGGAAAATTTGGGGAATTTGAGGAATTTGAGAAATTTGGAAATTTGGGAAATTGGGTATTTGGGAAATTGTGCAAATGGGGATTGGATATTTGGGAAGTTGAGAAATTGGGTTCTTGAGGACTTAGGGATTTGTATATTTGGGATTTGAAGATTTGGGGATTTACGGATTTGAATATTTAGAAGTTTGGAAATTCGGAGATTCAGGGGTTCGAACCTTCATTTCGGGATTTCGAAATTTTGGAATTTGGCGTTTGAGAAAGTGAAATGAAAGTTTGAGAAGTTTGCAAAGTTAGTAAACCTTTATTATCTTTAGACTTGAGAATCTGAAAATTTGATACATTATAATTTTCATCATCCCGAAATTTGTGAATTCTATACACTTGCATTTCTCAATATTTATAAACTTGAAAGCGAATTTAGAAGCTCGACAATTTCAGACTTACAAAGTTCGTATTTATCGTCATTTTCCCTAGACAATCCTATCACCCCAAAGTCCCAGTTACGTCAGTTATAGAAAACGATGGTAGATACGCAAAGTGGAGTGGTCTTTTTGAAAAATCGAGCAGGAGGTTATAGGGGTACGGGGGTAAGCAAGAGAAACGAGGAAACTCGTACATCGGAGCGGCGATTAGAGGGGACTTTAAAAGCTTTGGCCAGCGCAATAAGTCACCGAGCTGTGGGGAAAAACTATGGATTTCTTTTTTGACCAATAAAGCGTGCTGCGCGTGACCGGTGTCCCGAGGAACCTGGTCCAGGTACATTTTCGCCCGTATCTCGCGATTGCGGAACAAGAAACATTTTACAATTTGTAACTCTTCTAAAAAAAACAAAATGCAGGATCGTCCATTGTCGACCGCGATTATCGCAATCCCGCCGGATAAAGACTGGCAAAAGTATTGCTGAAACATTGACGCTGATAATATTGATTTATCGAAGAGTGGTGAATCTAAAAAGAGATTTAGGTTATGTTTGGTAAAAACTACTATAAGGACTAAGACTTTCTTTCGACGAATATCGAACATAACCTCTAACACGATTATGTAAAGTCGTAACTTTAAAATCGATCAGAGGTAGATGTCGATAGTTATCAAAAGTTACGGACATTTTAGAATGAAATATTTTTGCACATTAAATACAAGATTGGTCGGAGCGAACCAAACAATCATAACGTTTGCTAGATTTATCGAACTTTTTACGATTATGGATTACATATTCCTTTCAATTCTTGGTACTTAAGAGAATTCTATATTTTATGATAGAGATTTTTAACTTCTGGTTTTGAAAGAGCTACGGGGAGAGGTGAAGTGAAATGTGTCATTGAAATGAATGATTTTTGGGGTGCATTCTACGCTATGAAATATATGCAAGAAATAAACTTCACCCTCAAATTAAACATGAAATATGTATATCTATATACCTGATAATTAAACATTTTCAGAAAAATGCTTGAAATATTTCGAAACGTTACTGCAATGTTTTTTATATTGCTAAGTACGATTGCTAAGTGTTGTAGTTGTATAAATCTCTAAATAAAATTTGGACAGATCCTGATGATCCACAGCTATCAATATCTTTAAGACTAATTTTTTCAAGAGGTATAAAGTATATGAAACCTATGTGCATTGTACATGGACACCCTTAATTTCAAATTATGTGTGTCTGTATTTTTAACTACAAATACCCTTGTATTTTAAAGAACCTAACTCGTTACTCACAGTTCAAATACGATAAACCTTACTCGAATTTTTAATGATTCAATTTAAAGTCCAACTACAATTTGCATAGTCATATGTATCTGAGTAGACATAACTTTTTAGCTTTACTAGTTTCAATATCAGTGAATAATTCTGATCGACCTTCCAACTAAATCAACGAGTGAGACATTAAAAAGAGACAGAACTCGAATGATCTTTCAAGACTTTTTCCATGGATTTTCATTAAAGAATGAATTATTCGAGGAATTATCTAAGCGACGTTAAAACAGCGAGGTCGCAGCTTTTTCCGTGTCCGACGAAAGTACAATGTCACGCGCTAAATTGAGATTCACGATTCAAAACGGCGAACGTTCGACTCTGAAAGCGGTCCCGCGAACTTTTGCGTTTCGATTACACCTGCATATGACGTGTCAGGCCTTTATCAAGAGATTTTACGAGGAACACGAGCGAAAGGGTCGACGCGTTTTACAGCGGCGCGGAAAGTTTCGCGACAGTGTCGTGGCATTTCGTGGACGTGTCGCTGGCTGCTCCCGTTGCCAAATGTTTTTACGCCCCGATGCTTCGTCCAGTCTAAAATACATCCGTCCAGAGAAAAAAGTCGTTGCTATACCCGGTTGCTGCCCCCTTTTTTCCCTTTGCTGCGCAACACCGAATCGACCAAAATGTCGACGAGCACCGTTTTTGCCTGACCTGTTTGTGCTTGCTAAAATATTTACTTCGAACAAGTCACCCGAAACATTTTGGACAGCCTCAACTTCTGTTCTTGTCGGAGAGAGATTGTAATTCGATTATCTTTTATGCGGTTTCTTGAATTTAGGTTTAAATATTGGATAGGTAGATGTTCTTTATTCTTCAGTGTGATAGGGTGACTGTGAGATTTTTGAGTTCTGAGATTTTAAATTTAGAGAATTGTAGAATTATGAAGTTCTAGTTCACAATTTCCAGAATCCCAAACTACACAAATTTTAATATTGTACTTAAAATCTAAATATCTGAGAATTACAAAATTTTAGAGCCCTGAAGTTGTGAATTTCCAGAATGCTCACTGCCTAAAAATATTTAGTAGTCTACAGTCTCAAAAGACCAGTATCAAAGTTCCAGAATTCTAGAATCTTGACATTGTAAATTTCCGACATCCCAAAGTGCCAAAGTTCAAAAATTTTTAATTCCAAAAATTCCAAAGACCGAAAGTCCCAATATCCCAATATTCTAATACCCAGAAATTGTAAGATTAAAAAATTTGAAATTTCTGAATTCCAAATTGCCAATATCCCAAAGTTCCTGTATCTCAATATCCCAATGTCCCAATGCCCCAATGTCCCAATGTCATAATGTGCCAATGTTCCAATATCCTAATACCCAAAAATTCCAAATGTCCCAAATCCCAAAGTACCAATGTCCCAATATCCCAATATCTCAATGTCCCAATGTTCCAATATCTCAATGTCCCAATATCCCAATGTACCAATATTCCAATGTTCCAAAGTCCCAATATCCTAATACCCAAAAATTCCAAAATTCCAAATGTCCAAAATCCCAAAGTACCAAAATTCTAATACTCTAAACTCTGCAACTGCCACCATTCCAAAATTCCAAATATTCCCAAATTCCACACTCGTTCATCTTCAAAACTCCCGCAATTCCACGCGACTCGTCCACCTCAGCTTTACAAAGCTTTACAAACCTCGACAATAGCGTATTTAGATTATTTTCATTACTATCGGCGCAGGAGTGATAAATCCAGCCTGGAGGAACGATAAAGTACCCTGTAAAGTAGCTTATAAAACCATTAAGTGGTGTACATTACCGAGTGTTAGGGAATAAGGCGGGTTCAAAAGGGATGAAGGCAGAGAGATCGGCTGTTTCTTGCTAAGATGCCGTTGCTGGTAATCCGGGTTACTCTTCTCGGTGCACGATCCAAATAAATTGTTGGCGAAACCCATGGAACATCCACCCTGTCCTGGATTCTTGGCATCGGTGGCATCCTGTTAACCCGGGTTCTACTCGTTCTACTGGCTATACCTGCACTCGTGTTTTCGCTGCTTTGGCACGCCGGTATTATGTTGTCCACGGTAATAAGTGCGAGTTTGGGCGGATCACAAGTGGCGTGTTCGTTCATCGAAACGACCGAGGAAGCTTTATCGCGTGCTAAATCGGTATGATCATTATCCTCTTTCGCGTGATCCTTTAATTATTTACACTCCTGAATGTGCGCTCTTTAATGCTGCAAGATTTAGAATCCCTCGGTAAAGTCAATGTTAAACATTTACAATATTTATATGTTCTGTTAGAATAATCTTTCGTTCATTAATGGGTAATCACTAAGTCTTTGATCTCTAGCTGTTCGTTCATAGGAAGTTTGACATGTGGTCCACTGCCCACACGTCGAATATGTGGAAAACGTGGAAAAACAGAGAAGTCTGAATAAGTTGCTTCAATTTTGCATGTAGGTGTATCTGACTATTCTAAAATGTACTGAATCTTGAAAGGTATTAACAATATGTCAAATGAAGTAACATCTACATACGTGACTATTGGTTACTGATGTGGCAGAATTAAACATACACATATGTATGTGTCATCAAACGTGTGTAACTTTAATTCTATGATTTAGACCTGTTCACAACTTTTAACTACTATATGTCTCTAAACCCTTCCTCATTTATCTTCTTGAAGTATATTTACACATATGTGGACATTTAGTTGTGTAGTTCATAAATGGATCACATACGTGAACCATTGACTGCTGCTTTCCTACCTTCTATGAAAAGGAACAAAAATGGCATGAATTAGACTGGCTTGCAGATACAAATAAACTCTTCCATGATTTATTTACACCATTGTTATAAATTCAAAACGACTATAATATAGTTATTCCAAAAAACTAAATCGTTTCTTTCCTAACCTCAAAAAAATCATCCCCCAAGAGGTTATACAATAACGTACAAATGTACAATGTACATGCACACTGCAATTGTAAAATATAATTATACATTATAGAAAGAAATTGAGCATTAGACAAACGGATTTACAACATCGTAATTGGAACTGTTA
Organism: Megachile lagopoda; assembly: GCA_036983795.1. NCBI lineage: Eukaryota > Metazoa > Arthropoda > Insecta > Hymenoptera > Megachilidae > Megachile > Megachile lagopoda. The sequence continues at coordinate 12,749,150 of CM072790.1, read as the reverse complement.
CGAAATCCGATGCAGTTGACAATAATACGTGTGTCGTGAGGACGATCTATCTTTACTGGGACGTAGCCAATGATTATCGTGCCTGTCTCCCATAACCCGTTTATATTTCGGTAGTTTCCTTTCATAGATACCACGTAATTCCGTTCACCGTTTCCATCGTGAAACTGATTGCTCTGCCCCGTTTCGGGTCAACGGTATTTGCATTCAATTTTCATTGTATCATGTCCGCTTCTTTCTTCGGTTACCTAGCGAATTTCGCGAGACGGCAAGGAAAAACGAGGACTCCTTGGAATTTATAGGATATTCCTGTCCAAACGAACATCGTAAAATATACCGTTTGTTTTAACTCCAGATTACACATTCAACAATATTCCTATAACCCAAAGACAACATATTTGAAATCCTTATTTAAATATCTAAATTTCAAATATTTCTACGTCGTCCAAAGAAAGGATTATACGATTTTAATGAACATAATATACCTATCAACTCCTAATATTTAAAAATGTAGAAGTTTTGCCAGGAATATCTTTGACCGCACGGAATTAAACTTGCTCGTTAAAATTGCATAATCAAACTCAAACTTCGTGCATCTGATATCCTAGTTATCGTTCACGAAGAATATCCTTGAGTACAGAAAAGGGGTTTAAAATTTTTGAACGTAAAAACTCGAGTGGTTTTTCAAAGTCGAGTGGCGACAAATGTAATGCTTTTCAACCCTCCAATGTTTTGCACAAAAAGCACAGAGGAACCCGTTAAAAATCTTCAAAGTGTGATAAAAACGTCGAAACGGTTTCGATCGGAGCGATAACGAATTATCGTCGAATCTTGATCGCAGAGGCGAAATGAACGGGCTCGGTATTTGGGTCAGGGAAAATGAACGAGCAGGGCCGCGTTTATTTCAGCTGGTCGACGATACACGAACATCTCATTTTTCAGTCGGTTTCGTTTCCCTCGGTGTACAATTTAAATATGACCCAAATAGAACTACCGTCGACGACTGTCATCTGAATGCCGGTTGCCGAGTCGTACGGCGACAATTCTATTCAAAAATTCAGCTTTTAAATACGAATCAAGCGACTGCAGTTCCCAGCTTCGACGTACCTTTCTAACGTCGGATACCTCGCATTAATTAAGCCACGTTTGCTCATCAATCTTACGTTCTTTCGCGACGTCTCGATGAAGCACAAGATTAATGTGGATAAGACAGAAAACTAAAGGATAGGAGAAGCTTGCATCGTTCGGTGAGTTGCAGTTACAAGGCATTGTGCTCGAAACCGGTGAATCATCGATTGATTTTAACAACTTAAATTGCGGCTAAATTACGTCTTAACCTGGGAGTAATTGGTTCGGGTCGTTTAGCGATGAAATTATGGCTTGTTTTCAGTTGCGTTCAATCACACGTGAGTGACAATCGTGTGGATGCAAGGTCAGCGACCTAGCAGGGTGGCGACATAACTTAATGCGATACAAATTGTTGCGATATTAGTTATTGTAGTGTACATTATTAAGGTACATGTGATGATATTCACGGTACAAATTATTGGAATATAACTTGTCACGATACAGTTTGTTGTTATACAACTTGTCACGATACAGTTTGTTATACAACTTGTCGCGACACAGTTTGTTAACATACAACTTGTCACGATACAGTTTCTTGTCATGCAACTTATCGCAATGTAGTTTGTTGCTGTATTTCTTATCATAATTCAATTTGGCGTGACACAGTTGCTATACAACTTGTGATACAACGGCGACATAACCTCTCACCCAACTCGTAGCGACACAATTTAACAATTTGTCTTTGAAAATGATTAATAATAAAAACCTAATATTTATATAATTCATGTATTTCATGGAATCATTGATGAAATTAATTTGACCGAAAATTGCATTTATACATCGGTTCTCATAATTAAATTAATAATAATCAATAATTATAATTAACATAAATGTATCATGTTAAATATATAAAAGTGAACAAAATGTTAGATTTGTAAATTCCATTTTGCTCTGCAAAATTGTTAAAATCGCAATTAGTCTCCGCACAGGGTAATAAAAATAACATTAAAAGTGATTGCGTATAATGTTAAATCTCTGAATCCGTTATGGCAGCCACGGTAATGCAATAATTTGAGTGCTCTATTTTATTCGTCATAAGAATTTAATACACTGCCAAATGGAAGAGGAGTCTTTCTCATAAAATATTCAATCTAATTTACCTATTACATGAGAGTAGATATTGTCGATGTACATATAGTATTAATCTATGTATAATTTCTATCGGTAATAAGGACATCAATTCTTTTAACAGCCACCTGTATGCGATCGTGGTGGAAGAATTTTCGAATCGCGGTGAATTTTCCATGACCGCATCGAGACCGTAAAGGATCTTCATTAAATTATCTTCGTTAAAAATGGAATTTTATGAAGCCTCGCCGGTTCAGCTATCGTAAATCACTCGGTTATTCGGTGCAGAGAAGAATCCACGTAATGGAAGCACCGGAACAGGAATTGTACCTTTGTTTAAAGCAGCCGAAAAAGGGTTTACACCTTCGCAGAGTTCATGCATTTTTCGAACGTGCATTAGCGCAAGGTAAATAAAGTTTACGAAGTAATCCGACTGCATTTTTCGCCGACAATTAATTAATTCAACGTTCTTTCTTCTGATATGTGTCCGTATAAATTACATACCAACGTTCTACGTGCTTTTAGCCGGGGCTAACTAGTCGGGCTGCATTTTTTTTAAAACAATCTAATGAACCTCCAACCGAGAATATAATGGCAGCGCGAGAAAATACGAAACGGAAACGGGATATTGTTAACGTCGTTTGCTTAATTGCTAACGTTATTTCAAAAATTAATCGAAATTAAATGCTTCATCCTCCGATTTAATGAATCAGCAAATCTTTCATGCAATCTTTGATATTTCAACAATGTAGATACTATTACTTGATAATTAAATTAAAAAATATATTTATATCTTCAAGAGAGGACAATCTTCAAATCAGCATCCTTCAAATTTATATTCTAAAGACCTTCAGTCTGATGAAATTTTGTGGCACTTGCGAATTAATTTCCCAAGTTAATATTGCAAAATTATAAACTATTTTTAAATATTAAGAACTCGTAACACGTTTTAAACACATGCATTCGAAGCACGTTAAACACACACATTTGAAGTATTCGAAGATTTCTAATTTAATTAGAGTAATTTGATTTTCGCCGACAAGAAGGGGTTCTTTTGTACGTTATTTTCCCTGAAAACTATCGACGCGCAATTAGGGGGGGTAGAAGTCGAGACACGCGTTAACTGGTGATTTCGCGGAGATACGAATTTCACGTTCGCGTTTCTGCACGCAAATTATCTGGGCAAGACGGCGCCTTAACGTCTCGGGCGTAACATCTGATAGTCCGGTAAGTGCAACGTTAAGGTTGAATATAAGGTGGTGCATACGGTAGGTATGAGGGTTGACAGGTGGCGAGATAACATTCACGGTAAAGGAGCGTCGCGTTTATCGTTAAAAGCATCGAGGAAAATTTCGCAGTTTCTGTAGGCGAACGAAACCGATGGCGATACGTTTCTCTTTCATCTTGAATACAGATTCTACCATTTTGTACGATTCCTTTTATCATTTACTTGCACATAACTAAACACTCATGCCAAAAACGTGCAATACAACTAATTAACTACATGAAAGTAGAAAATACAGAAGTTAACTACATCAAGAGGCTTTGTCATGAAACATTTTTGAAATTAGTTGTATATAATGAACCACGTTAAGGTTAATAAAGATCTTAATTATTTAATCAGGAAAATTAATCATACGGGTTCTGTCATGAAATTTTTTAGGAATTAGCTGCAAATGATAATATTTTAGTTACCCATCACTGCCGATGTTCATTTTCAATCTACGACTGCTGCAAGATGTACCAAACATAACCTGTAAGGTCCGCAGGCTATAAATTACTTCAGCTATAGTTACTTTGATCGATGTAACATGTATAAGCATCTGCAGTCTCATGTGTATCATAAATGTACAACACATGCAGTCTTGTATGTATCATACATGCACATTTTTCAGTCCACCGAAAAAGGCTAGTCATACTTGAAACTATCACACTCAAAAATTTATATCAAGTATTATTCAAAGTTTATTTAAAATATTTTACTAGTGTAGAGCATTTGCTGAAAGTACGTATTAATACTTAAAAATTTTTAATTACAAGGGTTGGTACATAAAAAATTGAAGAGTCATATCTTTTGTGTTAACAATTTCGTATTAAGATATTAACTTGTATCAGCGAATGGGCAAATTCGTATCTTTGTTTCTCATTTGTTTATTTATTAACGAAAGATTACAACGTTGCTGTTAACACAGTATTATACAAGATTTCCCTTAAGTCCGTCCAAAATTCGTGGATATTGTTTGAACAGCAGCTCAGTGAATTATTCGTGGAGTACTCGGCATACAGCGATCCGATTGTGTATTTTACGATCAATATCCGTTTACTTTGGCTTGTTATTATCTTCGGTCACTTCAGTATGCGGTGCAGCTTTGCGAACCTGCTCTACTCGGTCAATCGAGCGTGGTTGCAGCTTTTGCGATTGATAATTAACATATGTATCAGTGATCGGCCTCGAGTCGATAAGCTGAAGGAATCTTGTTAAATCTATACGCGAACTATGCGCAAACTGGTATTACATTTCTGCGAAGCGTGATCGATCGTCTCGACAAACATGGCGGAGGCAATTTGCTCGAATTCTTTCATACGTAATAGAAAAAGTTTTCATTTAAATCTCTTCGATCTTCTAAGTGATGTTAATTATTAACTAGTATCGATTTAATTCTGAATGGGTGTAGTAACGGTACTTGCAATTAATCAGACTTATTTTATAATTTAAATAAATTTGAAATTTTCACTCGATATCTGGTATTAATAATAGAGTACGAACGTGTAGGAGTGAAATGGTTGAGTAATGCAATTAATGTCATAATTCTGTTACGTAAGAAAACGTAACGCAATATAAACGTATTGCGGAAGCAGGTTACGATGGCGCGAGTGAAATGTATTTTTGCAACGGGCTGGACCTTCCATGTCAGTTACAGACGCACTCCGCAACGATAGAAGTACCTTTATGGACCGTTTTTACGAGACACCACTCCATGAACTTCCATTCAACCTTCAAAACCGTCCGGCACAACGTAGAAGCTTTGTACGCTGTTGCTGGTTAAATTGCACGGAGTGTACGTTTTGGCTACTGTTGCACCTTTCACAACTTAACAAACGTACGTAACAAATACGACTACAACTAAAATTACCTATGGAATTAGTATATCGAGTTTCGGTATAAAATATAAAATAATTTTTAAATAATTGTATAAGATATTTTTATGCCAATTTTCAAAAATGAGTGTATGTCCATTTTGAGTGGATTACTCGTACGATACTTATCACTAACTTTTAAAGAAACATTCGAGTTCATCTTCAAACCGTAGCTTCTTCGGTTTCATTTTACACCTCAAATTCATTAAGATACCAGCGAAAGAATACGGAAGATTAATAACACTCCACCTAGTTCTGAACGCAGGATAAAATGCGATTAATAAATTTCACGGTACAGTAAATTAAGCAGAGCTTCTTCGTAGCGCGAACGATTAATTCCAGTTATCTCTTCGAGATCGTCAGTAACGAGGATATCCTGGTTACATCGCGAAGCTCTTCTTAAACGAGAATCTATCGTTTATATTAATTATATTCTTTCTGGTAACAGATACGATTATCGTGCGTACAAAAACAACTTGACCCTGAGGATTTCACCTTCATGAGTATACAGTGAAATTGCAAATCTGATAACTTCATGCTAGAAGTTTAACCCTGATGACTGTATAGTGGAACTTCAACCCTGATGACACCATACCAGAATTTTAACCTTGATACTGAAACTTCAATCATGAAGATTTCATACTGGAATTTTAACCCTCATGACTTCATAGTAAAATGTCAACCCTGATGACTTCATGCTAGAAGTTTGACCCTGATGATAATACAATGAAACTTCAACCCAGATGACTTCATACCAGAATTTTAACCTTGATACTGAAACTTCAACCTTGAAGATTTCATACTGGAATTTTAACCCTAATGACTTCATAGCAAAATGTCTACCCCGATGACTTTATGCTAGAAGTGTAACCCTGATGCATAGTAGAACTTCAACCCTGTTGACTCCATACCAGAATTTTAACCTTGACGATACCATAAACTTCAAACATAATGATTTCATCCTGGAACTTTAACCCTGACGACTCCATACTAGAATTTTAACCCAGATGACTAAATAGCGAAACTTCAACCCTAAAGATTTCATGCTAGAATTTTAATCCTGACATAAAATTTCAATCTTGATATCTTCATACTGGAATTTCCACCCTGATGACTCCATAGCGTATTCAGTAATTCGTGGAGCGATTTGGCGAAGCAAGTGTAAAAACCTGGAGTCTTAATTGCCCTCCACGGATTCGTAGCGTCTTAAACCGGAACATTCGAACTGATGTAATAACCGTAAGTGGCTTCTCCATTAGTGGCTCGAGTTCGTTGTTCAAATTGCTGTCGCTTCATATTCCAATCCGGTTTAACTCGACCTTAAGAAAGGCCCTATTAGTCTCGCCACCTGCCACCAACACTCGTCATCCAGCTTCTACGCGCTTCTCTCCTCTTCGAGTCGTAGACCGGTTGCGTGCTAGCTTCTTAAGTGAATTATGTCTCGGTGTCTCCGGTCGCAAATTAAACGCGTCTCTCGACGAGTATTAATCGACACTTCGCGTAACGCTGTTGCAACTTGACGCTGGCGTCATCAGTTTTCGCGTCGCTCGACGGTGCGTCTTCTCGCATCAACTTCTATGAACTGAAGCGAATGTATGATTTCGCAAATGGAATTATCGATCTCGAACCTTCAGTGTGATATACTGCCGCATCAACCGATTCTCGGATTAACATGTTCCGCGAGCGTCACACCTATCATGCATCCAATTTCCCATATGGGTCCAACATTTCTTATTCAAGCTGTTTTTAAGTACTTTTTATTCTACAATACTTTTTACGCTTAATACAGGAATGAATTAAAGAGCTATTATAAATAAACACATTTACATTTTTCGTTTATATTTGTAGCAAGAACTAATGTAAATTGCAGTTTCATATAAAAAGAAATACATTTGCACTTTTCAGTCGGATTTGCATATACGTATTTTTGGAACATATCACAAGTACAGCATGAAAAGGATGAACCGATCGTCAGGTATTTTGTACTCAGAAATGAAATATTTTATATGTATGAAACTGAAACGAATGAAATATTTTATACGCATGAAATGTTTTATGTGAAACTTCTAAAAAATTCTTAATTTTTTCAACAGTAATCAATACTGTGAAAAGTTGAATACGTATTTTAGTTAAAAAACCAGTTTCACGAAGTATTTTTTATGTCTCTAAAAATTTATTAGACTGACTACAATTAGACCGAATGACCGTAAAATTTGAATGACCACTAGAATATAATTTTTATTACTCTCCTTTGTTAGAAGGATCATTAAATACATAGGAGTACTTTCATAAGTAGTCTATTCGTCGCGAAGGGATTAAAGGGATCTGTACTAACTTTTATTTGTCGCGCTTCTTGAACGACGACATCCGGACAAGAGTTCCATTGAGCAAGACTTTTATCGCATTTGCAACGCACCTTTCGCGATCATTCATTCGTTTCACGGTCGATTTCGCAACGTGGAGATCCCGTTTAATTAAAATGCATCACGAAGGCTCTTGTTCGCGGTGGCGCAAAGGGATTAATAAGTCATACGCGTGCACAGAGCGGTGAAACGCGTCTGGCTCGTTCGTGGAGAACAATTTTTGATTTAAAAAATGCTTCACCGTGACCGAGATCATTGGGGTGAAAACCGCCGCTTTTATGGTGATTATCAAACCATGAAATTCATCTGTTTGTGTATCATTAAAGATTCGACAGTGATTGGGAGCGCGTTCGATGCGATGTATTCGCGAGAAAGAGTCATTTACAAAACGTTAATCAGTATGTATATGCTGATATACCATTCGTCAGATGAATTTTCATTTATGTAGATCTCTTAATGATCCACGTTTCAATATTGCCGCATTAATTGAAACATCCACCATTTCTATTTGGACAGCCTTCTGCTGATTACACAATTATTGAGCTGTACTACTTGTACTGCATTATTTTATTATTTTCATCGATTCTTTTGTTGGATTCCGAATTGGCAACACTTTATTTACTCGTACAGCTTGTATTGAGTCCATTGGACCATTTTTCAATATTGCGAGCTTTTATATACTAATACTGGAGACAGGTAGAGGTAGTGACGGTGGTCAAGGACAATGTGACTCAGGATGGGTGCGAGGCTGAGTAAGGATTAGAAATCGTGATTAGTGTGTTTGTATGAGGATAAGTCTGTGATGTGATTTGTATCACATCACAACAGTTTCTTCTTACATAATTTTTGTCTATTAAACATTACTCCTGATCGTGTCTAGTCTACGTACTCTACTCACACTCTTCTATTTTCAAGATTATAATAACTTGATATAATGGTAACTGTCAGCTATAAATACTATTTAAATTACGTTTCATTATGTTTGAAAAGTCCGAAACTACAGTGTGGTTCACACGGTACTTTGCGAAGGCAGATCGTCGGATAACAGGAACGTTTTACTTGCGTTTAGCCGTGTAATAGCTGCGGGCGCTGCGAAAGTCAGTGTAGACGGGAAACACAAAACGCGAGAAAGTATTAAACAGTTTCGGGTGTCTATTAATTTCGGCCTGTCCTGTACACGCGTATTCGATTTCAACGGCGACGCGGTGAATACGTTTGCTCGCGCTGAGATAATTCCGTTCTATTGCTTCCCTCTGCTCGTTCGATTCGATCGCCGGAACTGAGGTTTAAGTGAACGGCCCGTACAAATTGCACCGAATTTGTTCGACGAAAGACGGTCGGAAAATACCTCCTCGAGCGACGCGTTTCAGAATTATCAAAATACAATTTTTTCATCTGTCAATAATTTGAAGCAAATTCATTAAGAGTGGAGTTATACTTCAAGAATTATAAGTTTAAAAAATTAACAAGTTAGGAAATATAAAAATTATTCAATCTGACTTACAAGAAAGTTTAAAAATGATCCACTCAGACTTTTGGAATTATCCAATTTATAAAGTGGTGGATTTAGAAATGATCCAATCTGTGAATTAGGAAATTTACAAAATATCAAACTTCTAAATTAGACAAATTTCGAAATTATCCAACTTGAAAGTTAGGAAATAAATTATTCAATTTGTGAATTTACAAATTTACAAACGATAAAACTTGCTGATTAGAGAATTCAGAGATTCTCTTCACAATATATAAGAATTAAATTTTCAAAATTTGTACAGTATGAAAAATTCCTTTCTACACACTATGAAGCATAGAGAAAAGATAATTAAACAACTAAAAAATGAAAGTACTACAAAGGTCCTGAATAAAATTATCTCCCACTGTACCAATAAACTGAAACATAAAATGCAATATTTAAATTTGAAAATTTTGTACAATTTTGGTAAACGTTGTCCGTTTGGTAACTTTTACTGCGGGCGACAAACGGTTGACTGATTCCCTTTTTCATTGATTCGAACGTAACATAAGGTAACGAAATGAAAGAAGAACAAAGGAACTCAACTGTGCGGACATGACCGAGCCGTTTTCGAAGGCGCTATCAGGTTAACGGGTCGCTCGTTTTCAACAGTGAAACGGAGAGAAGCCTTCGGACATTCGGCTGGAAATCAATGATTCCTCGTGCACAGGCTATAAAACTCACTGTACACCCCATAAAAATATCCACGCTGACGACAGATCCGTGCTCGTGGCGACATTTTATTTTCAACGATCGCGTGTCTCGCGGTTTGCAGGACATTTTTCGGGATTAATTCTATGCGCACGAAACATCGGCCCCGTCATCCATTAAGTTCATGATATTTCTGCATATTCTGCTACAAATCTAGGAAACTTTCTCGTTATTTATCGTTACTTTTATTTTTCCATGTTTCAAACCTCTTTCAATTTATTCTTGTTGTATCGAATTAACTGTAATTGGACGATCACTCTTCTCATTTTGTTTTGATTTGTATTTTCATGGCGACAAGTTCAGTAAATATTAGGAAAGTTTGTGATATATTTGAGTAAAGTTCGAAATTTTGGAAAAAATGTGTGTTGACTTTTAGATTTTTTAATTTGTAAATTAAGAGGTTAAGATTTTGTATATTTGAAAATTTCTGTACTCATTTTTGTAATTCTATATCATTCAATTATACAAACTGTATGTTTCCAAATTACCAAATTAGCAAGATTGAAAACTGATAAATTACTAGGTAGCAAACATTGAATATTCGTGATCTACCAAATTTGAAGATTAAAAGTTTTTACATTATTAAATAGGAAATATTGAAAATTTTTAAATCATCAACCTACCAAGATTGATCATTTCTAAATAACTAAATAACAACTGTTGACAATTTCTGAATTACCAAATTACCAAGGTTGAAAATTTCCAAATGACCAAATTACCAAGATGGAAAATTTCCAAATGATCAAATTATTAAGGTGGAAAATTTCCAAATGTCCAAATCACCAAGGTGGAAAATTTCCAAATGATCAAATTACCAAGGTGGAAAATTTCCAAATGTCCAAATTACCAAGGTGGAAAATTTTCAAATATTCAAATCACCAAGGTGAAAAATTTCTAAATGACCAAATTACCTAGGTGGAAAATTTCCAAATTTCCAAATGATCAAATCACCAAAGTAAAAAATTTCCAAATGACCAAATTACCTAGGTGGAAAATTTTCAAATGATCAAAATACGAAGGTGGAAAATTTCCAAATGACCAAATTACCAAGGTGGAAAATTTCCAAATGACCAAATTACCTAGGTGGAAAATTTCCAAATTTCCAAATGATCAAATCACCAAAGTAAAAAATTTCCAAATGACCAAATTACCTAGGTGGAAAATTTTCAAATGATCAAAATACGAAGGTGGAAAATTTCCAAATGACCAAATTACCAAGGTGGAAAATTTCCAAATGACCAAATTACCTAGGTGGAAAATTTCCAAATTTCCAAATGATCAAATCACCAAAGTAAAAAATTTCCAAATGACCAAATTACCTAGGTGGAAAATTTTCAAATGATCAAAATACGAAGGTGGAAAATTTCCAAATGACCAAATTACCAAGGTGGAAAATTTCCAAATGACCAAATTACCTAGGTGGAAAATTTCCAAATTTCCAAATGTTCAAATCACCAAAGTAAAAAATTTCCAAATGACCAAATGACCAATGTACCAGAATTGAAAATATGAAAAGTTGAAACTATAAATTCTCCATATACACGCCACAGCTCGAGGGTGCACGTGTGTGCTTTTTAAAATCGCGTGATCTGGCCATCGGTGTCCCATAAAATACAAGTACCAGTTAGCATCAAACGGTCCGTGAAATCGATGGTAGCATCGTGTTTGGAAAAATATTAGTGTCGAAAGCCTTCAATTTTGTAGGATGCTTATGGTATCAAAGGTCTAAATAGAAAACAGCGAAGTTCTTATCGTGGACGGGGCTTGCCGCTATCTCTACTAGCTCAGTCCGGGTAAATCTATTACAGAGATATGTCTGCTGGTGCCAGGAAGAAAGTTAGTAAACTGGGTCATCTGATAAAGGAAGGAAGCATGGTGGCAGCTCAAGTGCGATGTACGGACGCGTTGATATCAGTTATCGGTGCTCGTCGTTGTTAGCTTTTTGCTCGATTGACATAGGTTCATGTGTTTTGTCCATTCAACCCGCGGAACGACTAATTGTTTCTTCGTGTTTTATGCTACCATGCAAATCGCTGCTGTCTAGACGAAATTTACCATGCTGCCATTTATGAAGATGCGTTTCATGAGAAATTTCTGCTTTATCGATGAATCGTCGGATATTCCGCTTTTGCTACGAATCATGAACGTTTTATCAAATAAAACGTACAATAATGAAATTTTATGTGGCACATTCTGAATAGGTATCGATAATTTGGAAAATGAACACGGAGGAAAAATATGAACGTTCATTCTTTTAGCGATTTATTGAACGTTTCGAAAAGGTTTATCAAAATATCGCGTATACATTTTAACACTATCGATAAAATACTCGATCAAAATTTGATTGAAATCGCTCAAGGGGCCTGCTGGAAATCGTGTCACGAAGTCTGGAAATTTTCCATATAGGCTAACGATTATTTTCCGTAAAATGACATGCAAACACTCGAATCGAAAGTTGAGTTAATTGGATCTTCGATGATCGTTATTATAATTTGCAAAGTTACGTGTACAAAATTTTGTGTGTAGCAGTTGACACGTTAAACTCGAAGTATGTGATAAACGTGTTCGCAAAACCTAACCTAACTTTGCAAAACTAAAAATTACCAAACTTACAAATTTCTAAATTTGAACATTTCCAAACTAGTATTTCAAATATTCATGTCCTAAATGTGAACAAATTTCAAGTATTTAAACTCATGTTCTCCAAGAATTCTTATACATACATGTGTGGTCATCATTATTGTTTTTGTACAATTTTTGATATGACTCCACATTCAAGTGGATAAAATATTTCGATTTTATTACAACATTGAAGTGAATTTCAAAATTAAATTATTTCTTTTTCTAACCTCAAAAAGATCATAAACGAAGAGGTTAATAGACTCTAATCAATTCAGAAGACAAAAATAATGTTGGTACTTCATTTGTCAGATTTTTCTAAAAATGCGACTAGTAATTAACGAGTAACGTGAAACAAAGAGATCGTACAACGCGTAATGTAATTTCATGACGAAGTAAACAGGAAGTTGCAGAGGCAGCTCTGTTTGAAATATTATCTTCGAGGGAGTCCGCAACGAAGTCGCGAAAAATAACAATACCTGGTATTACCTCTAAAAAAGCACGCGTGTTTTTCTACAAGCGTAACAAAGCGTAAGTGGAAACGTGTTGTGACTGAAATTTGTAATCGTGTTTGAAGCCGTGCACCGACACACCGGCACTACTTCAGTTCCCGTATGCGAAACTCAATTTTAAGGTAGCGCTGTTAGCATCCATTTTATTTTTTGTCGTGTTCTTCCCGCTGTACCTTCGCCACAGATTTTCCCCGAAAAAAGTTTGCCACTTTTCCATACCACTTCGAAGAAAGTTCATGATTCTGAGTGTCGGCTGCGAAAAAAGTTTCGTTACAACGTCTTTACGTGTTCGAACCGCGTATCTCTCGTTTCTACTTGTTTCTTCCTTAGATGGAGATTAGCTTGTGGGCAGTTAAGTACCCACAGCTTGTGGGTACTTAAGTACAAGAGCATGATCTTATACAAGAGGCATAATAATTTTATTGTTTAGATTATTCATTTTGGAGATATTGTGTTTTTCTAAATAGACAAATTTTAAAATGTAAAAAGACTTTTCTAGTATTAATGAGTATATTCTCTTTATGTTAACAATTTCATTAACATAGAAGATATTGTATTATACAGAAATTTCATTGTGTCTTCTGTAACCTCTTTACGGATGATTTTTTCAGGGTCCGAAAATGATGTAATTTATCAGCGTAACTATATCTAGCATTTATAAAAATAAATCATAAAAGAATGTACAGTATACAAAAGCAGTGGTAATATTATCGTATACGACTTTTGACGAATTTATAAATAAACTGAACGTCCATATGACAGTATTTTTCGAAGAGCAACTTTTTGAAGAATTATTATAAAAGATAAAAAGTATATATAAAGTACCGGTGCGTTAAATTTGAATTTAAAATCTCGCCGCAAATAATCCGGTTAAAAATGAAAGAAATTTTTGGCGAACTCGTAGAAATTGTGGCGCGCTCGGTAGGAAAATATTTTGGAATTCGTCGAAAATTGTGCATTCTCGGTTGCAATAGAGGTCGGAGCAAAGAAGCATCTGCTCGAGCAACGAAGCTTCTTTGAACCACAGCTTGAAACACATTTGCTTTGCCACGAGCCAAGACGAAACAGCGGCAAACACACGGAACTGCGTGGAATTTCGTTGCGTTCCAGAGACCATTCCATTTTGCCTTCCGTAGGAAGCGGCGCTGTTTCGATGCAACGCGAAACTGATTTGGCAATTTAATTATTCCTGGAATCCAACAGAGTCCCCGAAGTAATTGCGTTTATCGAAGACGATTCGAAAACTATGCGCGATTCCAGCCAGGACCACGCTTCGTCTTAATCTACTCCTGGCTGAAGTATGTGCACTTCAACGTTTCACGCTTCCGCGAATTGATTGTCTTTTAATTAACGCGCGAAATTTCCTCTGTCGCGCTTTCTATCAGCGACGAGCATCGACCGTTTCAATTTGTCTCTTTATTAGGAAGTACGTTTATGCGGATGTTAAAAGTTCAATTTCAATGATAAGTGATTCTGTTGATTTATATGATTGTTTTCCAGTGGAAATTTAGGGGGTTAGAAATTTGGGAATTTGCAAGGCTGAGAATTTGGGGAATGGGTAATTCGGGGTTTTAGAGATTTGGGGAATGAGTAATTTGGGGATTTGGTGATTTGGGGATTTGGTGATTTGGGGAAATGGTAATTTGATAATTTTGCAATTTGGTGATTTGGTGATTTGGGGTAATGGTAATTTGATAATTTTGTAATTTGGTGATTTAGGGATTTGGGGAATGGGTAATTCGGGGATTTGGTGATTTGGGGAAATCGTAATTTCATAATTTTGTAATTTGGTGATTTAAGGATTTGGGGAATGGGTAATTCGGTAAATTAGTAATTTGGGGGTTTAGGGATTTGGGGAATAGGTAATTAGGGGATTTACGGATTTTGGGAATGGGTAATTCGGTAATTTAGTAACTTGGGGGTTTAGGGATTTGGTGAATAAGTAATTTGGTAATTTAGGGATCTGGGAATATAAGGAATTGAAGAGTGGGTAAGTTGGTAATTCAGGGATTTACGAATTTAAGGATTTGGTAATCTAGGGATTTGGGAATATCAGCGCTGGGGAATGGGTTATTTGGTAATTAACGATCTGGGAGTTTGAGGACTTGGGGAATGGGTAATTGAGTAATCTAGGGACTTGGGAATTTAAGGATTTGACAATTTAGAAATTTGGGAATTCAAGAATTTGGGGAATAAATAACGTTATAATTTAGGAACTTAGGAATTTATGTATTTAAAAATTTGGGAATTTAGAAATTTAGAGATTAAAGGAATAGATAATTTGGTATTTTGGTAATTTAGAGATTTGATCATTTTTGAACAGTAATGGAAATGGTTTAGTTGATAATTCGACCAATTGATTTATTAATTCAGTAATTTGAAGAATATGTAATTTGATAAATTTGGGAACTTACAATTTGTAAACTTGAAAAATAAAAAATTCCGTAACTTGGAGAGTTGAAGACACAGAAAACTAAGAACACAAGAATCTGGAAATTTGCAAACTACATATAAATTTGTTAAATTGTTTAATTAAATCGAAGAACGAATTAGCACGTTCGTTTATACCGTCACAAAACATTTCCCCCGTTCAAATGATCCAGCTGAAATTTTTTAAATCCCATTGGAACCTGTTTGCTATCGTTCATACCAGATCGGTCCGTTTGAAGTTTCGAGGTTGCACCGAACGCGAGGTAATTTAGAAGATTGAGTTAATAGGGAAAAATTCGACGGTTGAACATTTAGCGAAAAGTTTTGAAGGAAATTTTTCGACAGAAAATTGCTTTCAACAGAATTAAAAAGAATTTGATACTTCATGGCTGTTTATAATTGAATGCATTAATTCCGCGGCAATCGGTTTGCTCAGCATTTGCCACGGTATTTCCATTTGAATAGACCATCTGCTTCGTTTCAAGCACGTGAGTCCGGATAAACACTGGTGGATGTGAATTTTCTAATTACGTTAATGTATAACGTCGAAAACTCGATACTTTTTTTCCGCTCGTCCGTTTTTTATTCATTCGCTTTTCTTGTATTCATCGTACACGTCCGCAATCAAGGGGCGTAAATGTTTCTTTAACCCTTCGTTGCACGGGTTCTTCGGTTTTGTAAAAAATTCTTTCAACTTTTACAAGTATTAATAATAAACAAGCATTTTCTATTTAGAAAATTTATATAAAGAAAAAGCACTCAAATTTTACAAACTCGCAACAGAGGACAACACGAAAGCTGTGGTTACAAAAGATTACTCTATTAATTCTGAAACCCGCAATGTGTTACGTTTAATAAAATACAATATATTGTTTCGCGTAGCACGAAATATGCATTAAAAACATTTTATCGGTCACGCGGACAATAATTTGAAAAAAGAGAGGTACAACACGTTGCAAAGATATGTAGCGACAGGAACTTGTGTCCAACCGACGAAGTACCAAAACGATCCCATAAAAAAGAAACGAGTAAACGTAAAACAAAATATCAAGAGGTGGAAGCCTGGAACAAGATAATCGAATAGAGGACACCGGTCCCGTCGCAGCGAGGATTTATAGAAAAACCTTTGTGTCTCAGTTGCCATTGTACGCGTCGGCAATTTCGCGGGGCTTTATTGCGCATTCCGACACTCTTCTCTCTTCGATTCGCTGGATGGAGAATCGGAACGGTCAGAAGAACGCTCAAAGAAACAAAGGGCGAAAGGAAAAGCGTGAAATAGGGAATAGTGACAGAGGGTGGACGGTACACCCTTCGTGAGTTGTAGGATTTGACATTTTCAAATTTCAAAATTTCCTGGTTTTTGAATTTCGAAATTTTTTATCGAGGAATTGAAGAATTGGAGAATTGGAGAATTGAAGAATTGAAGAATTGAAGAATTGAAGAATTGAAGAATTGAAGAATTGAAGAATTGAAGAATTGAAGAATTGAAGAATTGAAGAATTGAAGAATTGAAGAATTGAAGAATTGAAGAATTGAAGAATTGAAGAATTGAAGAATTGAAGAATTGAAGAATTGAAGAATTGAAGAATTGAAGAATTGAAGAATTGAAGAATTCAAGAATTCAAGAATTCAAGAAATCAAGAATTCAAGATAATTGAAAGTTTGAAGAATTCAACACAGTTCATGACTTAAAAAATTGAAGAATAGAAGAATCAAACCATTGACAAATCGGCAAATCAACGAATTGACGAATTAATGAATCGATGAATCAATGTAATCGTTAAATCGACGAATTCAACAGAGTTTTCCAATTACCAATGCACTCATCCTCAACTTTCCGGATTTGCAAATTGCCAAATAATCGAATTATCAAATCACTACATCATCAAGTCCTTCGTTTCCCAGATTCTTGTACTCCTAGACCCTACAATATTCATAAAATTTCTATATCCTGAGATTTTTATATTTCTAAATCTCTGTATTTCCGAATTTCCATATTCCAAAATCCTTATATGTCTAACTTTATGTTCTTAGATCCCTATATCTCCACGTTACCATATCTTTAGATATGTTTATCCCCAGATACCTATATTCTCAAATATCTAGACACCTATATCTCCAGATCTCTGTATCCCCCAATTCCCTAAATTCTGAAATTCCTACGGCCTAAAGTCCCTAGATTCCCAAAGTCTCATCACCCCAAATACTTAGATTTCCAAATCTCTATAGGTCCAAATCCCTAAATTTTGAAATTCCTATAGTTCAAAATCCCTAGATTCCCAAATTCTCATCACCCCAAATTTCTATCGCCCCAAATCCTAAGATTTCCAAATCTCTATAGGTCCAAATCCCAAAATTTTGAAATTCCTACAGTTAAAAATCCCTAGATTCCCAAACTCTCATCACCCCAAAATCCTATCACCCCAAATCCTTAGATTCCCAAATTTGTATAGCCCCAAATCCTCCAAACCCCAAATCCCCAAATTCCCGAACCCTCAAATTCCAAATCCCCAAAGTCTCCCATTCCTATATCCCTACTTTACCACATTCCTAGATTCTACCCACAGATACCTATATTTCCAGATCCCCCCAAACATCTGTATATAATTAGACGCGAAACGTCACAACAATAAATCCGTGCTAACGACCGTTAAAGAGTTAATGCTTTCCAAGGCGAAACAAAGCGAGTCAGCAATGCGATAAAGACAGAGGGAAAGTGACGGTAGGTGTCTACACCGTTCAAGGCACTCGCCTAACTTTTCAAGGATACCGAGCATTCGGTAATTGCGAAAGTTTTATACCTTAAATTCCAGCCAGTGGCTCGGTTCTTTCTCGTCGTTCTTTCACAGAGACACGGCCGCGCCGCGGGACGAATTCCTTTGCCGCGTTCTAAATTGCGCGCCGATTCTGACGAGGAACAATCGTATTACTATGCTGGTCGGCCGTCGATGATACGACAGTTGGTTCGTTCCTTTTTGGATCGGATCCAACGTCGTAGCCCCGCTCGTTACCCCGGCTTTTGCCCTCTCGATCGTTACCACTTGTCCTCCCCGACGGTAATTCTGTCGATCTCCAAGATCTACCGCACCCTCTTCTTCTTCGGCGTTCGCGAATTCTACGCAATACACGCACAAACTCTTCCACCGAGTAGACTTTGATTACCGATTTTCGAGGATCACATGGGAACGTCGTGACTGGCGAAATGCACAGATACATGAGCACGTATATTTTTTAATATCGATGCGTCATGTCGAGGATGTCGGTTTTTAATTCGTAGGTGGAACATTCTATTTGAATATTTTATATAACACTTTCTTCTTGTACTCTGGTAAATTTCGCTTGAGGGGTGATTAGGGGATGAGTATCATTTTCAATGGAACTATTTATGGTGTTAACAATTTGATTATTGTAAATGGTGTAGATAAAATATAGCATCTGGACGTTTTACATAACTCTTGGTTATTGTATTCTGGTAAATTTCGTTTGAGGGGTGATTAGGGGATGACTATCGTTTTCAATGGAATTATATATGGTGCCGACAATTTGATTGTTATAAATGGTGTAGATAAAATATAGCATCTGGACATTTTCTATAACTCTTTGTTATTGTATTCTGGTAAATTTCGTTTGAGGGGTGATTAGAGGATGGTTATCATTTTCAATGGAATTATGTATGGTGTTGATAATGTAGTTGCCATAGATGGTTTTGTGAACGCAATGCAGAATGCGAAAAAATGTAGTAAGTGAAAATAATGATCATAATCCTCGTATACCCTTGCAACGGTGTAGATTAGTATAAACAAGAGATTCAACTGAATCCACAGCAACGCTCACAGATCGAATTGCCCAAATGCTCGATGATGTTCACATGGGCAAAGGTAATTTTATATCGATTGAAAGACCGCCGTAGGTATTATTGATTATGTGATTATTACACGGAAGAACTGAATATTTCAAGCACCGTCAGGTAAAGAGTACATAAGTGACGTTCAGATACGAAGCGTTCTATTTTAATCATAGAACAACCTTGCTAAGAATCTTTCGGTTTCACTGTAATTTCGCGTTCCGTCGTTTCCGCAATTTCGAACAGTGAGCAATTTATTTCAATCTACGAGTGCTCATTAATCAACCTGATAACCATCAATTTGTGTCATGTAATGGAACGTGGAACGAGTTCTAGACCGTGGACTTGCGAGATCGTGCCAATAACGTTCTCTTTCATTCGTTATAACATAATTAAGTAAGGACTCCTGTGAAACTGTAACAATCCTGTTAAACGACTGGTAATGCTAGAAACAATTAGCGGTGTACAGATCTGGAGATATACAGATGGGGATATACAGGTCTGGGAACATAGAGATACTAGGGACCTAGGTGAATAGGAATCTAGGAGAATGGGGTACAAAGGAGTAGCGACCTAAGCAAATATGGATCTAGGAGAATAGGGATCTAGAAGAGTGGGGGTCTAGGAGAATAGGAATCTAGGGGAATAGGTATCTACACGAATAGAGATCTAGGTGACTAGAAATCTAGGAGATTGAGGACCCCAGAGATTAGGGATCTAAGGGAATATGGCTCTAGAAGAATAGTGACGTGGTAATAGGTAGAGGAGTACACATCTACGAATACAGATAGTTGAAGCAAGTAAACTAATAGGTTTTCAGGTATCTAAGTGTTTAGGGATCTAGAGCTATAGATTTCCAAAGATATAGTAACTATATATACATATAAAGATACAGAAATGTAGACAAATAAAGAAAATGAAAGTTGTATGTATAAAGCGATAAAACACGATTGTTGATAGTATCAGAGATGTTGTGCTCATCGAAACGGTTATGACAGCAAGATATCGAAACTTAAGTGGCGCTTGTTCGAAAGTTTGGTCAAGTTTGTCCAGGAGACGCGTTGAAAGAGCCGCAAAGCCGAATTCTGGACTCGGAAGTTGCGTTAAGTTTCGGGATACGTCTAGACATGGCCAGCGGATACGTACGACATAAGTTTAATCCCGAATTGGACGGCGGCAAGAAGCTTTCAAGAAGTTTCGGGCATGCTGCCGGAATGTTTCGACACGCAAACACACTTACGTTTACCTTTCGCCACGAATTCCCGGCGATATGCTGAAAAGATTCCAGCTTCGCTCTCGATTGCCTGGAATCCAGCATCGCTGACGCGAAAGCTGAACCTGGCACCACTGAAATCCCTGCGAAGGGAATTTCACGGATCTCGATTCATCCTTTCAAATGGTTTAAATTTCTCTTTTTCCGCCCTTTTTTTGCTATTACTCTTTTGAACTCGACCTTTCTTTCGTTATAACCCTTTTAAGCCCGACCTTCCTTTTGCTATCATCTTTTGCAAAATACACGTACTCTCGACTGGTAATGTTTCGGTTGTTAAGATTATTACAGTTTGTAATATTATTCCGGAAATTAATATCATTGCAGAATGTTGTGAATGTTGAGTATGTAATCGTACAGATCTAAGAGTTGGGTCATTTATTCCGATATACGTGCAGTATATGTTAAGATTATTACAGAATGTGATTACAGAAATTAATATTAATATCGTTACAGGATAATTGTGAAAAATGACGATTATGGTAGACATCTAAGATCCTGATCATTTATTTTGATATCTTTGTACTATATATCATTTGAAGTTTATCTCTTAACTAGCCTTTCAAGTTTTCCACATGGTTAACCATTTCTCCGTTTAGTTAATCATTTCATTTAAGTCCTCCCTTTGGTTAGTCATTTCTGTGCAACTTGCAATGAGGATAGGTGATTTGTTGAAGTTCGCTGTTATAATTAAGTTCTCTATTTGATTAACTATTTTCTTCAAGCTTTCTACTTGATTAACTACCCTTCCTCAAGTTTTCGCATTTGATTAACTATCTTTCTCGTGTTTTACAACTGTTCAAGAATTTCTTCCAAGTTTTACATTTTATTAAGGCTTCTCCTCAAGTTTTCTATTCAGTTAACCATTTTTCTCAAGTTTTCTCATTCGATAAACGATCTTTCTCAAGTTTTCCACTTGATTGACTATGTTCCTACAGTTTTACAACTGTTCAAGAATTTCTTTCGAGTTTTACATTTTGTTAACCATTCTTCTTAAGTTTTCCCATTTGATTAACTATTTTTCTTAAGTTTTGTTGTTGTGTAACAATTTTCTTTTTCCTCTACATTTTATTAATAATTTTCATCGAGTATTTTACTTCGTCAACAACTTTTGAGTCTACCTAGGAAGGAAGCACAGGTGTGATTAAAAACGACCATGTTGAATATGAACCTAACCAACAAAGAAAGACAGGAACGAGTAAAAATGTCCATTCATGTGCGTCAGTCAGAAGTAACTAATCACAGGTACAATATTAAAATAGACAAAGAAAGTTGAAACGTAAATGTTGCACGAAATGCAAATAATTAGACTTAAACTCCAAGTTGAAGGATATTCAAAATTCGAGTAAAGTTGATCACAGCTGAAGTACGAGTGCATCGCGTGTAAGACTCGT
This sequence comes from Megachile lagopoda, assembly GCA_036983795.1. NCBI lineage: Eukaryota > Metazoa > Arthropoda > Insecta > Hymenoptera > Megachilidae > Megachile > Megachile lagopoda. The sequence continues at coordinate 12,727,163 of CM072790.1, read as the reverse complement.
CAAAGATACGTTAGAACAAGTAAAAATGGCCACGCTTCATTAATACGAGTCTAACTAGCAAAAAACATACGAACGAGTAAAAATAGCCATGCTTCATCAATACGAGTTTAGCTAAAAAAGAAGAACAATGATTAAAAGCTATGCTTCGTTACTATGAATCTAACTAGCAAAGAAGAAACACAGTAACGAGTAAAAATGGCTATGGTTCGTTAATACGAGTCTAACTAGAAAAGAGGAACGAGCAGAAATGACCATGTTTTATAAACGGGTCTAGGAAAATTGGAAAAGTATCAGCGGAAGTCGATACATATCCCGTGTATCTTTTATTTATCAAAATGTACTCGTTAGATCGAAATACGAGCGTTGACTGGGCACGTTCATTTGAAGTATTAACCAGCGATCGGAAGCGACAGTGAAACGTCGGAAAGTATCCGCCGGTATTACAGACGAGGTATCATAGTCAATTTTTTGTCTACTATCGACGTAAAGTCGACGTAAAATTGCCGTCGGATATCCGGCCCGGGAAATGGAACAGTGAATATTTCGAGGAAGCACTTCGAACCGATAAATATATGTTATGTTAGTGGTACGAGACTTTCATTCGAGTCCGAACACGTCGATAAAAGCGTTCGTCCGGCCAAGGGAGCACCGTATCGAGCAGCATTTGTTTATTCGAAATCGATGAAATTTGTCGCAGTGAAAATTTTATAGAGTATCGAACGAGCAGTAATAGACTGGAAATTCTGCCCGAAGGGAATCGAATTTCTATCGAACCGGAACACTTTCGAACGTTTGACTCTTGCGTGTACGCGTGCAACGATATTGCCTCGCAACAATTGTAGAAATAGGATTGTTCCAATTCATACACAGTATTTCATTCTTTACATTTTCCATTTTCGAATCCCTTTTTTTACCCCATAACGAATCACGCCGCTGCGAATCGAAAAATTTCAAAATCGATAGATTAGGATTACGTTCGATCAATACTTAATATTATTTGATCTTGCGAATATTTTACTTTAGTAGAAGTTATATATACGATATTTTTGAGTTAGGAGTAATCGCAAACATTTACATATACTTAAATATTTAAATAGTTAAACCAATGTGCTGACATGGATCTAATAAAATAAAAACTCAAATATATCAGTCTTCATCGCAAAAATATTAAAAAATTAGTTGTATAGTCAATATTTATTAACTCGTTTAATTGTGTAGCAATGGTCTAACTATGAAATGTTTTAATATAATAGAAAGAAAAGGGAAGTGTGCTAAATACAGCTAATTATAAATAGAATTTATCGTAAACCTTAAATCTCGCGTGCCACACAACGTGTTAAGCGTACATTAATTTTTAATTTGTCTTATACGAGAAAATGAGTGCAGCATGCAACCTTGATTAACCACCCTTAGACTTGACAATCTCGTGCGGGGAGAATATTCATCTTCACACGAAGGATTTGGTTTCTCATTTATGAACGGAAACATGTTGAAACAATGAAACAATACCTTTGCCATCTGTCTCGTCCTTTGTAGACGAGACACTGAATTTTGAGTTCTGTGCATTCGCAGAATTCTGACATTCGTGGAATTTTTGTTGCGATGATAAATTACAAAATTTGTAAAAACAAGTAGGTATATATTCAACACTAAATTACTGATAACAAACACTGTAATAGATATAATAAATATTGTAATAGGTATAATAAACACTGTAATGCACTGCGATATAATAAACACAGTAATTGATGGAATAGAATTTTTTCTTTGGTTAACACTCTTCAGAAGATTGATTTCAATCATTAATGTGCGAAATAATTTAATCACTAAACGTATAATTCACGTGTAAAGCCAGTATCAAATATCTTTGATCTATAGTATAATCCCCATTATTATCATTGATTTGTTCAGATACATAACGCGATTAATTTGTCGCGCAGTCATTATCTTTCTAATTTTGCTAAAATTAATATGATAAATTAGAGAGCGATTCAATTTATCATATATGTAATTACAGATATTAGATGAACGACAGAGTAATTACAGGTATTAGATAAATTACAGAGTAATTTAATTTATCGTATAATTCATTTATGCTAGTTATGCAATTTATGGATAAAAGCTTCTACAAATTCTCGGTGATTAGGACTTGCTATCGAATAATGTAATAATTCAATGCGGTACTTTCGTACAAACTTTCGAGTGTACTAGTAACTTTTCCTCATTATTACTGCATGAAAGTAATAGTAATATCATAGAATAAATGTTTGTGATCAACCCAATTTCAGTTGCATTGCAATATATGAACTTCTGAACCCCATAACCTAAATCAATATAATATAACGTAACCTAAATTAATATAATCTAACATAACCTAACAGACTCCACTGCACGATGACTCTCTCTACATGAATCTATTAAAAAATGATCAGCAACACTCGACAACTCAAACAGGTTTCAAATTGTCATCCAAGTTAAGAACGTAAGATTACCCGACAAGACATCTTTTCACAGTCGTAATGGCGGTTCCCGAAGTTTCTGTGTCTTCTCCCATTAAATTACGAATAATTTTCAGTCATGATAAATGCTTTCGAATTCCGGTGGCCGAGTCGGTATTCGACCCAAATTGCGAGCCGTAAATAATCGTCGGAGAACGGGTCCGACAAGGAGGCAGCAGATTCGCGTCGAATCCGCGTTGTCGCGTCTCCTCGTTCCGTCCTCATTTTCCGCCGTTTGATTTATCGGCGCGTTACTTGAAGCGTCGTTGGAAAATATTATACGTCGATCGTGCATTTTCCTCGTGGAGGACGAGCGTACGCGAGCCGTGTAAATAATGTAAATCGTGGAAAAAGCGTTTCGATCGTGTCCCGTAAACCGTTCCTCTATCCTTGTCTTTTTTTTGCCGCGGCCCCGCGTGCCATTCCGCTCGATCATTTATGAAACGCTCGGCGTCGCGTCGTTGGCCGTAAAAATCTTCGCATTGAAAACGACCGACACGTTGTACATCGTTGTGCCTGTTGTTCAAAAGAAATATTTATAAACGTTTCGAGCGTAGTTATTGCATCGACTCTGTTACACCGGAATTACTCAGAACTAAATTCGGAGTGAATAAAGTGGCTGCAACGTAATCTCGATTTATTTCTTACGGTACTTATTTCTTATATTCAGATTTGAATATCACGTGTAACTGGACTCTAACATCTTGTGACTTTAGAAGAAGCTCATTTGTAAACTTTGAACTATTTAAAATATCATATTATAATGGTTCTTTTGATCATCGAAGGTCCTACAGCATCTTGTACTTAGCTCTAAAATTAAAATTAGCATCCCCTACAAGTTTAATGGAATCTTCAAACTCAACCGTGTACCGTTACACAAGAATACTTTCCTTGTAATTTTCAAATGATTCAGTAACGATGGAGCTAACGACTGTACTATGACACGAATTGATTCATCGAGCGTTCGAGACAAGCAACATCCCTCGAGTGCAATTATTGCCCAAGGGGGAGATAATTCGACGAATTCGCGTAAGGCTATTCTTAATCCGGCTTATCCGACGTACCTTTGTCCCCATCCAGAAACTTCCCGAGAACCGGCCCCTTTCTGCGCCCTGTTTCAACCCCTTTCTTCTTCCCCTACCCTTCTCGTCGACTAATCTTCTCGGGTGCTAAGCCGCTGATCAGAGATTGCGGCGGTCGCCTGGTAGCCACCCCGTAACGGCAAGTCAATCACAAGAAACGTGCGAATTTATCACATTGAATTCGGGGTATCAATGTTTGACCAGCTCTTAGAAACTTCGAATCACCTTCAACTTGTTTAACACTTACGTTGTGGATTGGACACGCATAAATACGATTAACTTTGGTAATTTTGTCGATATTACTGATACTCTGATATGACGTTATTTGTACATTTATACATTTATACAAATATGTTCTTGGTTCGAAAGTTTGACCTTCTAATTTTATTCGATGAATCATTTCCATCATTTGTTATGTCTAAATCGTGATGGACGTAGAAACTTTTTGAAGCTAACTCACAGTAGCAGTGGACATATAATCAGACTAATAATATAATTCAAGAAAATTAATTTACCTCAAAAAAATAAAAGTAATTTAATTTCATAATTCAAGAAAGTTTAACCTTCATATCAAATACGAATTAAATACAGATCTCTGTTCAATGTGGCGAGTAGCTCCGAGCCATACCCTCGTGAAGTTATAATTTAAATTCAGCATAAAACAAAGATAAATTTGTCTCAGGGGATCGGCGAAGGAAAGTTGATGGAAACGATTCAGATTTAAGTCGAATGTAACACGTTTCTTTTTCATTAAGGCACATTTCGTTGTTAACGTCTCGGATTTGTTACCAACGATTACTGCTGACGCAGGAACGAGTCTTTCCTCGGTGTTCGTGGATCGTGTTTCCCTCGTGAAACTTTCTGCTATTAAACTTACGTCTACGCCTTTCGCGTGTAATCCAATCCATCGAGAGCTTGTTGTTGATCAGCGTGGTTGGAGAGCATTCTACGAGCAGAAAATTCATTGTCTTGGTTAATCAATCCTCGATAGCGTTCGAAACGAATGAACTACAAAAGAAAGAACGATGTAAAATAATTGCTACCGACAGGTTCAACAACCTCGCCGTTTCACAAGGGAAAAACGAAACGAAAAAATAATGTATGTAATATAATCATAGTGCACTATAATTAAACTCTAGGATATAATTTTCCGACCTGGATTCGAGCATCCGCCATAAACCTTAAATTTCACGCGACACGAAACGCGTGAAACACCTGCTGCGATGAATCATGGTACCAGAGCCTCTCTCTTCGATATACAACTTCCGTAAATTACGCTTAATCTTATACTATACTCAAACATTCGGATCTTATGAAGAGATGATCGTGTCTTTCATTCGCGAGAACTTTTAACAACCTCCAATAAATATATCTAGTTAAATCCGAGTTAAATCAAGAACACTTGTTGCTAGCTTCAATTGTCCAAAACCCTCGATATTTGATGTTTCCTGCATCTCTAAGGAAGCAAATCTTCAAATCACTGAATTACTAAATCTGTTAGAAGAAGCCTCAACCTTGACATGGTCAATATAACATCATCGTTCAAGTAAAATGTTCCACATATCGTTTCCCGATTATCCGAAAAGAAAGGTTAACAGGATTAAAAGAGGTTGCAAAGGACAAACAAGAGTCCCCTATCGAAACAGCAATCGAAAGATCAAAGTATAAACAGAGGTCAGGTTTCATTAAAACATCGGACCGTAGGGTATCCTGGAGATACAATGCGAACTTGAAGGGCAATCAAAAGTGAAGAGTTCTCGGTTGGTTAAAGGGTAAACGAGGAAAGGGAGTGTATTTAATTAATGTAGTCGCGAGATGCACAAGGGTGTCGTTCTTGCTTCGACGATGCAGAAACCGGACTAACACGGCCGGCTGTGCGTGTATGCATACAAGCTGTCGAATTTGCCGCAAAACTCATGCATTTGGTGCCGCAACCGGACTACCAGTCGGACTCGGGAAAGGCAGTGTCCGCAATTTCCGGTAATGTCGCGCGAGAACGCTTTGACGAGGTCCAACCGACACCGAAACTGGTGTCCGCGAGATCCAACGAAAATTCACCCCCTAACCATCGTCCCTGCTAAACTTACTCCCTCCGCTTCCTTACCGATCTCCTATCGGGGCGGAGTTCGCAGGCTTACGAGAGAAAGGCGTAGTCGTTCGCGAGACTGTAATTTCCAATGAAATTTCAACGGGATCGAACATGCAGTTTCCTTTTGCGAGGAATCGCGTTCGACGGTAACCATTGTTTGGGTTGCTGGCTCATAGAGTGCTGGCTACAATATCGAACCCTTCATAACAATTCAAGGCCTGAATAGTTAAGTTAGGCTTTCGTTCATCTTATTTTGGTTATGAAATCACATTCTTTGTAGGTTTAAAATACTTGCAATAACTATACATTCAGAGAATAAATAATTTATTGAATACGTTTTACTGATTAAATAAATTTCAAACATGGAAGAGAGGATCAAGAGTCTTCCGTTTGTCTTCTGAACGAATCTTCAAACTGCTTCTAAGAGTACCTTAAAAATGTACCAAAAAATTGTTGAAAGAGTACGTTCAAATATAGTGAACGATTTCTAAGTTCCATGGCAAAGCTTCATCAGATTTTTAAAAATCTTATTCGATCTTTAACAAAATGTTTGATTGCAGTGTAATATCGATTTCTGAACTTTGATAAAAAGTCGTGAGAAGAAAAACATTTTTCTTGCCCGGAGAAAAAACTTGTCAGAAAGCGGATTAAATTTTTTGGCGAATCGCACGTTCAACTACTGCATGATTTATTGGGAATAAATGGGAGGATTTTCTACGGTTTCTACTTAACACTCGGGGTGTAAAAGATTAAAAGCAGCGGAATAAGCAAGATAGGAAGTCCCTAACGAAAATTTATTTTTTATACCGAAAGAAAAGTTCAAACTCATCTGGAAAAGCGTGAGCGAATAAAAAGCTTTGTCCAAGAATTCATAAAAAATCCGAGAATAAGCAGAAGCGCTGAAAGAATAAATTATTATATTTTCCACGAAAGTATTTCGTCGTAAAGTTACGATTAAATCGTTCCAAGTAAAAGCGGAAACGTTGAATCGCGCACGCGATACGTGGAAGCAGTAGAAATGATTAAAAAGCTGGGCTCAACAGGAAATCTGGATTCCCGTTAATAATCCTTTGAGGGGGAGCGGGTAATCGTGCTTTCGGAATGACGACTGCTGCTTGCGATGCTAATTCCTTGTCCATCTGTTTCCTAATCGGATCTTCCTGTTACGCTCGAGCGAAAAGTTTGAACCGCACTGCGACTCGAGGCAGAGGCGAGCGAACGTTCGCGAGCAAAAGACAGACCAACCTGCATTCTTCGCGAAATTGCCACGAAGTCTTTTCCTTGCCGTCTGCCTTTCAGAGGACACGACGGAATTGCATTTGCGACACGAGACACCGACACCTTTTCACGGTCGTTGGAAAACCTACTCGGCCCTTTGGGACGCTACACCAACGTCGGTTGGATGCATTATTAAATGCTCGGAACTGAGATACTGACCCCATCGACGGAACTATTCCTTTGACACAGAAATCCCTATTTAATTCACTTATTATAACCCGTAGCTGAATTGTTTTTCTTCTGTAACAATATTCGTTACGTACAAAAAGATATAAAATAAGATCTAAAATTCACGAAAGACTTTCTGTGATCACGTGTCTTCTTCAGTCAAAATGATCACAGATCACCTGTGTGTATTGGTAAAATAGTAATCTTAGGTGAAAGTAATTGTAAATAGAAGTAGTAATTTCAGATAGAATAATAACAGTGATTGTAGAAATAATAATTTTAGTCAGAACAGTAATAATTTTATGTAGGAGTCACGCGATGCAACGCAGCAATTTCAAGATAGAAGTATCGAGTGACTTTAAATAATTATAGTCTAGACAGGTGTTTAAGCATTTACGTCGAAGTCTGCGATGAACATATGAACCATATAATATACAAAATATGCTTTGAAGATATATTTCGCAGGATTCGATCGCAGTTGCATAAATATGGTCAGCTCGGTTATAGTTTCGAACGAGCGCAGTGCTAAAGTTCTAACGCTATTTTATAACCGAGCGTCGATATTTGATATAGCAAAATATTTCTCTCGTTTATTATGTTTATCGCGTTAATCCGTCGAATCGTATGGTTGCTTAGTTAGTCATGAGGTGTTTGTATTCGGGCTTAAACATTAGTTGTCGCGGATATCTGATTCAACAAATCGTTCCGATGATAAAGCGTCGTCGATTCTATCGCTGCGAAATTCCATGATCGATCGTGGCTTATTTTTTCAGATTGTCAGACTGTGGCGTCGAAAAACTGGGGTCAATTCGTTTCACGAACAATACCTTCGACCTTGTCACTCGCGACAATCGGTATCGTTTTGTAACGAGCTCGTTCGACGTTTATCATAATCGCAATTTCACTTTTGTTCGAATGCATTTGATGGGTTCCTGACAACGATAGACAAGGAATATCGAACGATGGCTTTATCGAAACTTCGAAACGAACGCTGTAACACTTTGCTAAGCCATACCACGACATGCTCGTTATCGCATCATCGCCGTCATAACGAGCTCGTATCGTCAATACGTTCGCTGATTCGAGTGCCATGATTCGCTTCATCGTTCGGTCCTTCGTAATCCTGAATGCGCATTTCGAGAGGTAATAACGAAGAACGATCGCTGCGCTAACGATTTAGGTGAATTCAATTGTCGATTTAGGGGGCCCTTGCTGTACGATGTTTTGTCAGCGTCAAATTGCTGTTCGACAACTTCGGGCTACTGGAGCATTTACTCTGTTCGCTTTCGCGATGGTCGCCATAGTGATGATGTCTGTGTTCACACACACTACAATACAAGGATAATTAATCTTTCAATTCCATCTTTTAATCTTTTAATGTATATGGGACCACATTAAGAGCCTTCAAAAGTTTCGTTTTCTTTTCCTATTAATAAATAATTTAACTGAGTTTACAGCATCGGTTGCATATGACCGCCATAGTGGAAACTGATGTTTGTGATCAGACACGCTATAACACAGATTATTAAGGTTACAAGTTCATAATTTCATCCGATATTGTACATCATTGTCTCAGCATTAAGAGTCCTCGAAGCTCCTTCCGTCCATTTTCCCTATAAATTATTAATTTTTACTAAATTTGCACCGACAGTCACATACGACACTACGGTCAACCTGTTAGGTTAAACATAAATCGTGTTAAACAATTATTAAAATGTAACTAATAAATTGCAGCAATACAGATAATTAAAATTAATTAGTAAATTATACTAGTAAATCCTGCCCAATAAGTAAAATTATTTTACAACTGTTCAACGAGAAGATTGCATATATTGATATAACAATATATATAAAAGAAACCATGTTAAAATTCGTGTAAAAATGCATGGTTATCAATTCACAATATTTTTGAGTTTAAATAAAAAAGAGAACATTGCGTGCTCGGTGCCGGATGCGTTAACACATCGATTCGCAATTTCCACTGCAATAACAGAGATGTCCAAATTTTTTAAATATCACCGCTCCACGAAGCAGTCTGACTGTCACGAGATATTAAAAAAATCATCACTTTTACCTTCGCCGATTTTTTTGATAAACTTACTATTTATTTTGTTTTCCGTGTCATATTTCGATTTTCAATCAAGAAATCCGTTTAACTGGGGCAACTGTGCCCGCGAGGCGCGACACATGGATGTGCGAGTGGATTTTTCATTTTGTAAATATAACATTTTTGCTCTCAAATTTTTAGTTAACGGGGTTTCTAGGTTTGTCTAGGCCCCCCAGGTTTCTATATGTCAAGGTTCTTTGATAGATTCATAAGTTCCAAATTTTCCAATTCCAAAATTGCCAAATTTCCAAATTTCAAAATCCCGAATTTCTAAATTTTAGAAGTATTAAATTTCTAAATTCTAAAATCTCCAAATCTTCGCATCTGCAATTCCTAGATTTGTAAATTTGCATACCTCTAAATTTCTGAATCCCTAAATTCCCAAATATCCAAAATCCCGAAACCTTCACATTCCTGAGCCTACAAATTTCTAAATAACAGAATCCCTAAATCCTAAAATCCCTAAATCCCAAACTTTCAATTTCCAAACGCCCAAACTTCCAACCCCCAGATGTCCAAATTTCACGCCAAAATTCCCCGTATAAAAAAATTGTAGATGTCATCTGGTGCACGCAGCGTGCACCCCGATGTTCGCGATCATCGGAGGGCACTCCGGCCGTAACCGATTACAACAGTGTCATCGTCCACGGTTCTTCGAGCGGAAGTTCCATAGGGGCGTCCCGGTGCTCGCGTCTCGATTTCAAAGTGAGATTTCGGGAAAAGATGCAGGTAAACAAACACGAGGCTCATAGAACGCGGAACCAAGCACGAACGACGATGGTAAACGGAAGATAGTCGAGGAAGAGCGAGCGAGACAGGTGTATAGGACTAGAGGGAAAAGCCCAGGGGTGGCTGGTGCGCGGGCGCGGCTTTGCGGGTCAGAGTGCGCCGGGTATATAACCGGGCGGATGCCGTCGTCCTTTAGTCTTGCGCTTATCGTCATCGCGACGATCCGCTCGGATTCCACAAGGAAGCGGTCGCGTGTTCGCGATGCACGATCTTCGATCGGCAAGTTTCGTTCGGCATTTCGTTGAGTTGCGTTCGGGTTAGTTCGGTAACGACGATCGGGGTGTACTTCGTTTACATTGACGTGGATTTAGATCGATCGGTCATCGATCGGTTGCGTGAAATCGGATATCGATCTTTCGCGATTGATCGCGAGCATGTCACATTGAGCCTCCGTGACCAGTGTCGGATCAACCTGTTGTAACCTTGTAACGCGTGCGTCGTAAAAAAGGGTTCACCACTTGAATTCCGACGATCGTGGACCATCGTTCCAGCTCACCCGAATGTGTAAAGAAGGTTCAAGTGGGCAGAAAGAGGTTTCCGCGGTCACGAAAGCAGGAAGAAGAGGCGAAGCGGTACCGGGCCAGAGATTCGATTGTCCGACGCGAGAGGCCGCGAAACGGGGAGCGTGAAAGTAGCACGGCTGAATGGTGGAGGAATCGAAACTGTCGAGCAACGGAAACGAAGGGTGGAGAAGGAAGAAAGGAAGAAAAAAGGCGGCACTGCAGGGAATTCGAAGTTGCGCCTCCGGTCAGATGCGACCAGCCGCGTAAACCTGTATGCATAGGAAATTCGCGGCGATAAAAGAGCCCGGGCCACCATCGCGAGTATCTGGGTCATACAGCCGCTTCTCTCTCGCGCGTGTCTGCCGCTGTCGTTGCTCGTTTTTCATCGTCCGGCGGTGTTCGTCGAAAACGGACGAGATCATCGAGTGAGCCGAAAACGGATATGCGTCGAATTAAGGGTACCGCGTTATTCCGAAACGATATCTCCGACCGGAACGGGGCATCGATATCTCTGATCGAGATGGAAAGAGTACGCGATCGCGACGTGGAAACGGTTCCTCCGCACACGCTGGTGTAAGTGTAAAAAGGTGGCGTGAAGCGTGCTGTAGAAAGTTCCTAGATGTCGATATTCGTGCGGGAATAATCGCAAAAAACGCGGAAACGGGAACACATTTAAAGGGAACTCGGCTTCCACGAGCGTTCGTTGACGTCCAAGATCTAGGGAGCCGTTGCACGCGAGCTCGTTCCGACTTCTTTGTTCGCGCGAGTCGTCCGGTTGAATTGTTCCCGTAGATCGGTGACGTAACAAGTTCGATAGCCGCGACTGTAACGAGCTGTTACATCGTTACCGGCTAGAAAACGAGGCATCGAGGTGAGATAGAGCGAGGCGGAAAAAAAGAGAAGGCTGTCCGGTCGGATTCCCGCGGGGACAATCCGGGAACGAACGAGCACCACGCGAAGAACTATTATCTGTGGAAGAGCAATCAGCTCACGCGAAACCCGTTTCTCTTTAGAGCGGACACATTGGACGCGCCGGCAGGGTAAATAATGAACCTCCGCAGTCATTTATCAAGCTCACCGCGAGGGCAACGAATGCTCAAAGTAGCCCGGTTGAAGTAAATGGAAGAGTGCAACGCGAGCTGACGGCAGGTAGCAAAGCGCACCCGCCGATCCCAGCTGGATTTCGCCCGCAAGAAAAATAAGAGCGTCGCTCGAGGTTGTTTTAGGTATCTCGATCGAGCGAGCGTTCGGTGCTCGTCTAATTACGAACGTGCTGCACGCGTCCGCGCCGCGTATCGTCCTTTAACCGATGTCGGTGTTGTCGTCGTCACGGTCCTTGAGATGCGATCTAACCTCGAATCGCGGCACGATCGACCGCGCGCTCGTTACGCGACGTTCTATCAGCGCGACAGATAACGTCGTTGTGAAAGCGTTCGTGGCTCCATGAAAGTGATCATCCCCGACGATCGTGGCAGAACGTTGAGCCCTGAACGTTTTGTGCGACGTTGTGGTAGCTGGCGTTACCGGTGAATCATGCGGCGACGAAACAACAGCAACGCCGGTTGCTGCTGCCAGAACAACAAGAGGGTCGGTCGTGGCGGTTACAACGACGCGGACGGAAACGAACCACCCGGATGGTGCTTGTACGCGACCGTGGCTCTGGTGGCCGTTGCTTGCTACCTGAACGCGTTAAACGGTGATTTCGTGCACGACGATATACCGGCGATTGTGAGGAACAAGGACGTGCTCGCGCAAACACCTTGGACCAGTATTCTCAACGACGACTTCTGGGGCACCCCCATGCACGACGTCAACAGCCACAAGAGCTACAGACCGTTCACCACCCTCACCTTCCGGTAAGTTCATTTTACTCTCCTCTCTTCGACTTTGACCGTAATGGGATACGATTTCTACGAGGATCATACGGTGACGCAATCGATATTTTCCTTCTATTTGATAATTTAAGTGGAACCGTTTGGCAAGCGTTATGTACTTGGTTCTGAGTACCATTTCGGAAAATTGCATGGTCGATTGAGTCTTTGATATTGAAAGAGTGTATTTGTTAATCGTCACAACAGGGAGAATTATAGAGTATTATTATTATGAAAGAATCACATATGTAACAAGCCAAAGAGAGTACAGATGCACTTGTAACAAGATGAGTTCTAAAACCTCAGAGACAAGTTTATCTTCCCTGTTTTTCATCTGACTGGTGCACCACTGCTGTAACCAATTACTACTTTGTAACTAAAACACGTACACCTCGTTAGTGTTAATTACAAAAATTTAATTATTCCTGTTAAAAGTTATGTTAGATTAGATGCGAAGCTCAAACACGATAAAAACAAATCTCACGCTAGATCCTTATTCAAGCTTTTAATTCAGCCTAACATATTTACTATTTAAAATTAACTTTCCGTGCCCCAAGTAAAATTAAAATTTCATGTTCAAACGTAAATAAAAAGGCTCGAATAATATAACTTAGATATTAAATCTCGTTTGAAGTACCAGCAAAGTAGTGCAAAAACAAAGTTACAGAAGTTGCGAGATCGGAAACTGTAAATTAAAATTTCCGTAAGTGATTGACAATCAACGCAACCGGCAGTGTATCATTAACAGCAATTTCAGCGCTAAAATTAGTAGACAGATTTGCAATTAAAGTCGTGTATTCGAAACGAATTTAACGTAAGCGCGATCGTTTCATCACGAGCGGAATAATTACAAGTTGCGTTCCCTTTAAAAGAACGATCGCGTGAAGTCGATTTTACGCGACATTTCGAGCAGAGAAGTTTCGAGATCGAGATCGTGTAAGGTGTACCGTTATCTCGAGCATTTCGAAACCGCTTGTAACGCGTCGCTCTTGCACGGACGTTCGTGTGGTTCGGATACTTTATCTAATTACCAGTAACAATAGTCCCAGACGTCTGACACGGTTACTTCATTCAACGGATCCGTCAGCCTGTCTTTAATTTTAATTAAACGAAACTCGCGTTGTGTCGTGTTCCCTCGAAGCTAATGACAAGCTCAACTCCGGATCGTGCTTCAGCTTTGATATTAAATAACAAGGAAACGCGGGAACACTGTACGATTGATTTTAATGAACTTTTCAGGGAAGTAGCTGAACTAACCTGTAATAACGGTTATGGTCGCGGTGATCATAGGTTTGCAAAGTTTCTAGAACTGTGGGGGCATAATTTACCCCTTGTACTTCATCACGGTCTCCATTTTTTTTCTGTTTAGCGGGAATCGTTGAGTCATACTTAACTTGAATCAATATTTACATTCGTAGTTTGTAACTTTTCTACACTACAGAATTAACGATAATTATTTTTATTAATAGTGATTAGTAGTAATTTGTCGTGTATGTTGGCTATGTTATGTGACGATAAATGACAAGTTTTATACTCCAATTTATACTCTTTTATACTCGATAGAGTATTTCATAAATATTCTTCTTTATCGACTATACGTTTCAGAGTTAATTTACGACCGCACTATAGCCGACAGTATATATGTTTCTGGAATTACTCTGTATATATCGAGAGACGCCCGTATTATAGCTAGAGAGTTTTACTGTATTTCCAAGAAAACCCTCCCTTTAGTGAACGCGAATAAAAGTGGCAGTTTTCTTTACTCTTCGCGTTCACCGCTTTTTACCACCGTAACGTTACAAAATTGCACAATTAGTCTATGGATTTGTGTCACCATTGGCGTAAGTAGAAATTTTATGCATTGTGAAAATATAGGAATTTGGAAATTAGGGGATTTGGGTATTAGAGAATGTGGGATTGAGGGATGTAGGGATTTGGAGATTCGGGGGTTTGAACTTTGAGTATTTAGGAATTTGGGATTTTGGGTATTTGGGTATTTAAGGATTCGAGGATTTGAGGATTTAGGGATTTGAGGATTTCAACTTTGGGTACTGAGGAATTTGAGGATTTAAAGATTTAACGGTATGGAGATCCTAGATTTTGGGCATTCAAATAGTTTATAATCGAAAGATTTGGAAATTCAGAATAGATCTTCAAACTTGACCATCAAATTCTCGAACTCATGGTCAACTTATAAAAAATTTCTAAATTCAACACACAAGAACACCCCCATCCAGCCTCCACAAACCAGCCTCCAGCTAACTTAAAATTACAATGTGATCTTACATCAAATTTCTGATTCGCGCCAGACACAAAATGTCCCTCGTCCACCACCATCGATCCATTCCAAAAAACCAATGCCTACCCCATTTTCTACGTCACTGTAGCAGCTCTAGTTCGTGCGAATCTCCACGACATCTGCATCGGACAATTTCTCGAGCGACCCTGTATCGATTCTCTCGCAGCGAACAGAGAATGGAAAATTACGGCGGTGCGTGTCCGGTGTAGCAGCCATGCAGCGCCGTATGGTCGACCATAGGTTCGTCCGGTGGTGGTCGGTCGGCAGAAGGGATGTGACAAGAACCTGACCACGAGAAACTGTACGGACATCGGTGTGTTACATCGTATCCGTGATACGCGACGAGGCCGTACCCTTTCCGGTTAGCGGCGATTTGATGCATGGATACCAGTTTGCCACACTCCCCGCGCAATACTGCATATTGGCTGGTATTGGGCGATCCATCACACCGCAAGACACCGGCACATCGCTCATTCTCCTTAACGCTCCAGATGCTGTTACCAACTTCGACGCGAGTAGACGCGAGGTTCGTACGTTCTGCAGGAAGGAACGACGGGATGGATTCCCTGGAACACAGAGGGAGGAAGAGTGAGCATTACGCTTCCGCGTTTCGCGCGTTGCCGGAAGTGGAACGCATCCATAATTCCTGAGGCTGTTGCGAGAAGGCTACTAGCACCGGTAGTCACGTTCCTACGTCTTGAGATTACGGGATATTAACGATCGAGACGAGCGAACGCGTCATTTCGCACCGGCTTCCTACCACCATTTTCTACCGTCATTTTTACAACCTTTCTTTGATAACCAATTTGGTTATACTATGGATCACTATTTACTCCTCGAGGTAGAATTCATAAGTTATCGTCAGGAAGAGGTCATTAAATTCAGTAAGTTAGAAGAATCTGCTACCACTCACGGTAACTGATCGTATAGACCCGAACGGCGATCAGTTAACGCGACCTTTCGTTCTGATAAGTATTTATACAAATTTTCCTTCAGACATTTGATAGAAATGTTCTTTCAATCATGATAGGTATCGAGAAACTATTTTATCCCATGTTATCCGTTTTCAATCAAGGAACGGTATTAACTGTGTCACTAAGATTTAATGTATCAAATCCGGCAAATTTCGTATATTAAATAGTTTACGTATACAAGTGTATAAACATTGCAGTCTGATGTATCTCAAATGCATAAACATTGCAGCGTGCTTATCAATATCAACTCTTAAGAAGGGCTCTTCAAATAACAGTCATTTTAAGAATCATCATCCCTTCCTTTATACAAGCCAACAAACACGGCAAGTTTGACATCAGAGAAGCTGGGTTTTCATTGAAAGAATCTTTAGCGGAGGTACTCCGGTTACCTAGAAACCTAGCAAATGATGATTCTTGTCTGACGCTCTTCAAACAGCGGACTTATTAACGCCGTAACTCGAACGTCCGGATAGAAAATGAGACAGAACCGAGAAGACAGCTGTGTTACACGTGTTTGTAATTACTGTTTTTTTTTTCGTTTGTCACGAGGCCAGCTGCCGATTACTCTTTCAGCACGGTGTTTTCCTCACGACGATTCACGGGTCAGAGATTACGAACAATACAACACCTTCGCGTGTAGCTGTACACATTTCATTCGGCGTCTTTCTTCTCTTTGCACCACCTACCATCCTTTGATCTCTTTATTGTCGGCGAAACTTTGATGCCGCTTAGAATATTTCCCTCTCAGAATCCCGAGTTTCGAAATGAAAACGTACAGCATGGAAGTTTGGAACGCGGGCCACGGTTGACCCGTGCCGCGTTTACTCTACTAACCTCTCTCGAACTTTGCTCGGGATTTTCAAACGTTCCTCGCTCTAAACCAACCATCAAGCTACAACTACGCGCGAATGCTCGGCCGAGTATGTCTACGGGATTGTGCACGGAATCCTCTTTTCTGAACGAATATTTCTGCCAAACGGAACGAAAGTATTCTCAAATCTGCGGTTCGATAACACGGTTTTAGTTAGCTCTCAACATTTCGTGAAGTTTGTCTAAATGCTCGATCTGCTTTATGTTGACTCCACAAATCCGTTTTACCAGTAAATTACGCAGATAATCCTCTACATTTGTGAAGAGATCGATGTGTCTTGTGGAGAGATCGATGGGATTTAATTATAATACTACGAAATTGAATTACCTTGTAAGTCTCATAGCAATTTAAGTGTGACTCTGCACAATTCTGTTTTGAACTTCATTGGACTCCAAGATTCTCCGGTCAGTTGATCAGACAAGTTGACGTGTAAGAAGATTGTATTTATTGATTAGTTGCTTTCCTGTAGAACAAAGTTTTGATACTCCGCAACTCTTCGCTGAACTATTACATCTACACGTTCTTTAACAAAGACAATTCTCCGGTCAGTTAACGAGACAAGTCTCAGTTGAAGTGTATAGGGATATTGTCATTGATTCGTGGGTCTGTCACCTAACTACTCATTTAAGTAGAAGATGGTCTACACGAAGCGACCGAAAACAAACGTTTCCAGTTTCTTCCGTCATCAAATTATGAAATTGAAACAGAGAAAATGTCAAAATTCTGAAACAAATCAGCACTATTTTCGAAAGTTCAGATCGTATGGCAAAATTCGTAGCAATTCGTTAGGAGGCATTGTCAGAAATGGACGCAATCAAGCTGGAGCGTTTGCCGTGACAATAGGGTTAAATAACGAAGCAAATTCACCGGGAGATTCGCGTTTACAGCGAGGAGAAGTTTCCTGGTTAGACTGCACGTTGGATGTGCGCTGCTGTAAACAGAAAGAGTCGGAAGTTAGCAGCGATTTTCCGATAGAGAACAAAGCGGAGATACGATCAAACCGCGGTTCGCGATATCGGATCCCGATACCATCTCTTATTTAGCCGGCAACGTTAACACAATGACGGCAATACCGTAAGATCGATGACGCGAGAAATAACTTGTTAATTTGGTCGCACAATTGAAAACGATAAATACGCGATAGGATTTAATGCGCCGCGAACAAAGAGCCGGGTTTCCCACGACGTCGTTACAAGCGGAACTTTATAATAATGGTGCCGTAATTAAAAATCCATTTGTATCGGCGCTGAACGTTGCCAACCAAGTAATGGTTCTCGTAATGTGGGTCAAAGATGCTTTCGATTAGAAGCACCGTTAAAACGCGAGCTCGAGTCGAAAATTTGGACATTTTTATTTGTCACGCGATCCCCGACGAGTGCTCCAAAAGTGGAAAACCCGCGAAGGAGTTGCAGGATTAAAAGGAAAAGTTTAGATAAATACGATTTAATGGGACCTGTCGTATTTCTCGGCAAACGCGACGTACGAACGTGGAATACCACGAAGAAATGCAAATGTTTTCACGAGGAGCGGAGATCCATTAAGCCCCGCGGAATCTCGTTTTCTCTTCTCTTCCCGGCTTAAACCGAGCATCCTCTCATTTCAATATTTACGCTCGTCCATCGGAAAAATGCATATAAAGTCGACAGAAATAAGAAAATATGGCTGATGCCTTCCGCTCGAAGCATCGTGCTCTATTACATCGGACGCTTAAAAACTTCTCAGGATTCATCTGCAATTTTCTATTTATGCCATGTCGGGTACAAAAGTTCAACGTTGCAGATAAAATATACAGTACGTGCTGTATCGCTTCTTGTTTCACTTTGACTGGTTGTGGGCAGGGTAAACTTAGGAATGATAGACTCTCTGTATTGTTGGATAATGTCATTTGCAAAATTGGCAGTTTAACAATTTGGAAATTTGGCGATGTAGGAGTTTAGGGATTTTGGGATTTAGAAAATTTGGGAACTTGGGGATTGTGAGATTTGGGGAATGTGGGAATTGTGGTATTTAGGGATTTGAGGATTATGAGATTTGGTGATATGTGAATTGTAAAATTTGGAGAATTACGGTTTTGTACGATTTGGGAATTATGGGATTTGAGGACTATGGGATTATGGTATTCGGAAATCGTAAAATCTGGGGAATTTGAGAAGGTGGTGGTTACAGGATTCGGGGAATTTGGGGATTTGGAATTTTGGAAATTTGGCAATCTAGAAATTATTACTTTGGATTTTTGAGCCTTGGGAAGTTTCTGAAAATTTCAGAATTTGGAAATTTGAAAATTTGTGAACTTGATAACGTAAAAACTTTGAATTTCCAAAGACTTAAAAAATGTCTAAACTCAAGAATTCCGAAATTTAAAAGCTTGCCTATTCAGAGATTGCAGACAATAAGTAAACCCATATGAAACTTCGTTCGAACATCAATTACCGTAACAATTGATATTTAAAAATGAGAAGAGTAAGAATTAAAAAGAATGCTACGATCTTCATTGACTAATTCGGTCATTCTCGTAAATTTATCCGCAGTCTTTGTACTCGTACAATGACGATCGATATAATCACATTTGCCGCAAGTAGGAGCTTATACCGGGTCTCCCAAGAGAGATTCTTCTTTGTTTCATCATACGACAGGAACGAGCGAATGAGAAAGAGAGAGAGAAAGTGAGAGAGCCAGTTACGCGCGTGTCGACCGGAATAAAAATTGTCAGACGACGAGTTTTATTCAGCAAAGCTTGTGTCACAAAGCTTTACGCTGCGAGCTTTTGTACCGGTCTTTATCCAATTCTTGGCTGAGAGACGGTTTCCATTAGAGGCTGGTAAATACGTGAGAGGAATTACCGTCACGAGCGTGTACTCCCCCTACAAAATTCACGATTGATCCTTAACGATTCTCCTACTCGATTATCGCAGGTGATAACTGTGATTTATTAAATGAACAAGTTAATTGTCGCACTGATAATGAACGTGTATATCGGAAAAGTATTGGGGGCTGCGATTGTAAATTTTATTGTAATAATTGAGGATTTAAACAAGGGTGTAATTACTAGATAAGCAATGTAACATAATTTAGTATAACAAATGTTATGTAATACAGGTGCTGCTTTTTTAATAAAAAATTGTTAGAAAGTTTGTCCTTAAAATCGTTAGCAAAGAATAACTATACTATGTATAGTCGAGTATCATATTATTATTCAATCTCCCAATTCAGACATTCAATTTAAAATATATTTCTAAGAGCCTCTTTTCAAAACATCTGTCAGAAATTAATATGGAGATCAAAAGTGTAAATGCATTGATTGTAAAAGTACTTTAACTAACTGCAGCTTTAAATTGAAAAAGAAAATTTGTAAGAAATAATAACTGAATTTAGAAGAATTATTTGAAATCGTCCTTTTTCATCTATCTAACCTCTCAATTTGCACCGTCAGCTTCAGGTGTGTCCCGTAGTAATCAACCCATTCGCAGTTAGTTTCCGGTAAAAAATATTACGAAGAAAAGTAAATTTAACCGTTTGAAATTCAATTGTATCCCATCCAATTTACCGTGTTCAGGAATTTTTCGATTAAACAGCCGCAATGCAGGAGTCTGTAGATTGCTATACGCATTTCTGACTAGTGCTTTTAAGCTGCTGCGGTCTCCTGTGGCCTCCAGTTACGCGGAACAGTGGTTTCCGGCATTAACAGTAGCGCGTTGTTTCCTCCACCGCGACTTACACCTGATTTCGCGGCGAAACCTACAGTAAATTCTCGTATACAAAAATTCTGCCATCGAGAGCCAAAGAAAATTTCACCGTTCGCTAAATTTTCTGTTTCGACGCCGTTTTAACATCTACTCTCAGACTGCATTTTATTCTAGAGTCTAAATTTTGTACAAATTTAAAAATTTTGTACGAAACGATTATTTTCGCTTCCAATTTACGGATACAATAGGGGTCTACTAAATTCGTACTCGGTTAATCACGGTTCTCGGTTGATGGACTAATTTATTGACAGAAGCTACTTCAAATAGAACTGGAACACGAGATGTCCGTTTATTCTCAGATTGTTTCGATGTATCTGAGGTAACCTAACAAAGGTGGTGTTTATAGAAAGTTTGATTGTTACTAACTTCAACGTGGACGTATAAAGTCAAGCGTGATAAATTGAATCGAGATCTCTGCTGTGTCTGACCACCGAGAGAAATGAAGCGGAACGCAAGTAGTGCGAGACAATGGTTGGACCGACGTCCTTTACAATATGTGCTCATCTCTATGTATGTTTAGTTCTGAACTATTAAATATAACACAGTTTTGATGTTATGTTCTAATGTACTCTGTCGAATGCAATTTTCGTGAATTGAAAATTAGGCAAATTATTGTTACTTGCTGATGAGTTTAAATTGTTGCAAAATTTGGGACTTCGGAATTTGGAGATTTGGGGATTTGGGGATTTGGAGCTTTAGGGCTTCGGGAATTTAGGGATTTGGGGTTTGGTGATTTGTAGAGTTGGTGATTTGGAGATTTGGGAATCTGGGAATCTGGGACTTTGGGAATTTAGGAATTTGAAAAGTTTTAAATTTGGAGATTAGGGATTTGAGGACTTGGGAATCTAAGGATCTGAGGATCTGGGGATCTGGGGATTTAGTAATTTGGGGATTTGGAAAAGTAGGACCATGGAAATTTGGTTATTTAGTAATTCAATAACTCGAAAATCTGGAAATTTCGTAATTTCCTAGCTTGATTATCTGTTGATGTAGTAAAGTCTTAATTTTGTAACTCGAAAATATGAGAAATTAAGAAATTCATGTGAAATTTTGTGCTGAAAACCTCGTTTCATGCCGGAAAGCATAATTTTTGAATTCGGAAATTTGGAAGCAAGAAATTTAAGGAATTCATATCCGTGAGACCCCAGAACAACAATATCGTTTTACAATAACGGCAACGATACAGCTATTGCACACGAGCTCGTAATATTAGCAAACAAAAATAAAAGAACCATTTTGATATCGATATTTACTCGAACGTATCGAGTTCCTCAAACACCGAAGAGTCGCGTAACATTCTTCCTTGCTGAATTTCCCCGATCTTCGATACCGTGAAAACATGGAGAGCGATGAATTTTCGAAACGACCGCACGAAAGCGATCGTTTGCTCGCTGACGCAAAAGCCTCAGATCGTTATTACCGTTACGAAGAGAAACAAACGGGGTGGTAACAAGACGAGCTCCGTCGTTTCGTTTGGTCGTTGTTCGCGTAAACGGAAGCCGAATATCATGGTGGATAGTTGACTGGAACACTGGTCCGCTAGACAACGGATGCGGAGAAACCACATGAACTTTCGAGTTTCTCCTCTCCATCGAGCGAACCCGGTAAACTATTACCTTTATCGAACTCTTTTCACCTGGAGAGCACGTACCGGCAAAGATAGCGAAAAGTTGGTTCGCGAGCAGTCACGACGCAGTCAATCGACGAAAGAGATAAGACATACAGCGAAACGGTCAAAGAGAAAGCGGGATAGCTTCCCTCTGGAAGGAATTTGCAAGTTAGCCGCGTTACGTGCTCCCTCGACTTTCGTCGAGAAAACGGACCTCCGTTTCGTGAAACCGTGCAGGTTCCTCGAACGAATTTCGAATACGGAATGATCGCCTTTTCTGATACACGGTGTAGCTTGATAGCTTCGAAACGTGTCAGGCTCCTTATGAATTCGAGACATCCCGCGAATTTCTGTTATTAAGGGGGCCAACTTGCTTCCTAGATTTCTGCGGGACGATTTGTGGCCTCGCACCGAATCGCTCGAATGTACGAAATCTTTCGGATGATTGTGAAACTCGAGTTATTCCTGGATGCGCCCTAAAGCAAGAACTCCGATTAATTCGCGCGATAATTTTAAATGCCTTTTATAATCAGAACCTTGAGTGGACCTCGAAATAGCTCACGCAGAGGACGTAAAATTGTTACAGCGCTCCTCGAAAGTTTAAATTTCACTCGGATCTCTGATAATTTAATCGAATTAACCGAATAAATGTCACTCTATTTTCAGTCGTAATGGAGTTTGAAATAAGAAGCAATTTAGCCATGACATTTTATTTAATTATGAGACTTTTCGCATTGACTTCGATCTTTTAACTGTTACAATTTCTGTATATCAGAAGGGTTTCAATTACTTCTACGAATTTTTAGAATATTCTGTCTTTGGTACGTCTTCTACTATTCAGAAAAGGTGAATTTCAATCTTCAAAAGGGTGATCTGAATAGAACAGAGCGTTCGAATATTAAGTTATTAGGATAATGGGTGTTCGAGTTCCTCTTTATACCGAACCTATGTATTCATTTGCATGGGTTCGAACCAGTACTTCATGGTGAATTTCCTTGGAAGCAACCCATGCACCGTCCGATGCACACCCTGGTCCCTGCGCACGCGATCCACGGGCAAAGTTGGTGGGATCGTAGGTGTTCGGTCGTTTAGCACTGGTTAAATCACGATTCATGGGAATGGAGCTCCTCACGGTGGGTTCTATGGTGATTTACGGGGCTCGTTCGCGAGCGACGATGAGCGCGGTCCGCGGCGTGCATGCCAGAGAATAATTATTATTAAATTACTTGACCCGACGCACCAAGCGGAATCTCGTTTCGCGGCATTACTGACACGCATGAATGATTACGTTTCAGACCCTAATTTAGACGCGCGATATCGCATTATACAGCTTGCCACGTACGTATGCTCGCATTCGATTATGCTACGGTCCGCTTCACCTGATATCTCATTCCACCGTGCGATTAATCTCGCCGATCATCGTCCGTGAAATTTGTTGTTGATGCTTCCTTTCTCGACGATCGTCCAACGCCGACCTGTTTGCGCACGCGGACAGACAATGTGCCAACGCGTTCCAAACCACTTCGGTCCGCCATTCGACATTTCACGATATTTATGATCCTTGCGGTTTTTATGCTCCCGTTTGGGTGTCACGTATCCACGGAATTTGACGCCGTCTGCTGCGTGCATTTGGCTGCAACCCGGATTTTCTTTGGGACTTTGGACATTTTGGAATTAGAGGAATTAGAAGAATTATAGGATTCGCATCGGAGGAATTTTAGAAATTTAGAAACAGAAGAGTTGGAGACTTGGGAAGTTGTTGCAAGTTTGAGAACACTGAGAATTTGGAGATTTACGAATTTTGGATTTCTCAAGTTTGGGAACTCCAGAATTCAGGAATTCGCTCTATTGGACATTTGGGAATTTACAAATTTGACAATCTGCACTTGTGGAAACGTAGGCATATAGAAATGTGGGAAATTAAGAATTTTATTATTGGAAGCTTGGTAAATTGAGAAAGTTGAGGACCTTGCATTCATGGGAATTTAGAGATACAGAAATTTGTGAAAGAGTTAGAACTATTGGAAGCTTGGTACTTTGACAGATTAGAAACTAGAAACCTACATTTTAAATTGAGAAAGTTGGGGACTTGAAAATGAAAAAATTCCCTCTCAAAATTTTGATAAAGAAACGTTGATTAAAAAATTTGAAATTATAACTGCATTTTATACACGTGCTGTATATTCGTTCACATAGCGCGTTTAATTACATTATTCCAAGCACCGCGTTCGAAGAACCAACCATCAAAATCGACAAAACGCTCTCTGTACCGATTAAATTTTAACTTTTTAATCAAACAGCAGCATGTTTCTTTTCGATTCCGTGTTCAACATTGTACAAAGCCAATTCGTTTCATCCCCTTCCGTAAACAAAGGTAAAAATTCATTCGCGACCGAGCCAGCGACGGCTTGAAATTTTTCAGACCCGTCATCCGCAAACAATAACCGTATTTGAATATTAAAATCAGGTCGAAACAATCCATCGGATAATCCGGTCCATTCAATTATCAGAAAATTCACGCGGCAAACAAAAATGTTTTTGGTCCTCGTTCGCGTACGATTCGTTTCCTCTGTACGCGACAACGTTCGTTGTTCTCTGTTTAATGGCTATATAGGGGACACATGCATTGATTAAACGTCCACGGAATATGTATGTAACGTAGAAAACTCGCGGTGGTAGAATCGAGTTGCGGTGTGAATTCTGTACGTCACCGCAGCGACGACAATCGAATTGCGGTCGAGATTCTGCACGTCACGACACCACTGACCAGTAGAATGTCCAGAGGCTAATCGAAACGAAGGAAAATGGGTCGGATTGTAAATTTCTCGCTAGATAAATCGTTCCCCTTCTTTACGCCGCACACGGTAGCTCGATTATTTATTCACATGTGCATTTCCCTGCCATTTTATGTTTTTTGTTTTGTCTAACAGACTGTCATTTTGGAGATCTTATTATGTTATGCAGAAGTTTTGCCGACAGAAATTTCATTTGAAATTATTGTTGAATTATATACGTAAACGGACATTAATTTTTTCTAGTTATTTTACTGGCAGTTTACACACACTGTATAAACTCATAGATACTTTACTCAAAACTTGTCAACAATTATAGAAGCACCACTATTTAACAAATAAAAATTAGCAAAGGAAATTTCCTTAATCGAAAATAATTTGTGCAGGTTTAATAAAATGAAGCGAATATTTAGAGGAACGTACAGGGAGTGCATTATCGTGGTTCAGAAAATGGCGGCAAGAAAGAAAAGAGCAGAAAGACTGGAGGTAATTGCGATTGTCGACGACTCTCTGTTGTTCGTGTTATTTGATCGAATAGAAGTCGTTCTTCGCAAGCGATATTTCCTTCGTTTCATTTCGCCCCATATATAGCCGGCAGTCTCGCGGTTTCCGTATCGACCTCTCGAACCGTGGATCAGTATTTCCGTGGACGTCTTTCTTCGGCTTCGTGCTCGAACTTGTCGTACGCCAGTAAAAAAGGAATTCCTCGTCTCGACGACAAGAACGTACCATTACAGAGGGCGGAAGAGGAGGGGTGCTCTTTCGGCGTTGATCGTGACGAGGAATCCGAAGCGAGCATTTATCTTCTTCGAGGTGTATCCAGCCGTTTATTGGATTCGTGAACTTTGCCACCGGGTATGTAATAACCGAGCCGGTGAAACCCCGTAAATCCGTGAGGAGAGAGAAAAGAGAAAGAGAGAGAGAGGGAGAGAGACAGCGACCACTCTTAAGAACTCCGGACAGATGGAATGATATTATTGTGCCATTGAAACGAGCACGGTATTGAAAAAGTTTGTCCTCTACGTATTCCGATAAATGATTAATGCATGGCGGCGTGGAAAGTTCGCGAACTGATTTCTATTCCCCGCTGTACCACCCCCCGCTGGATATAATGATTTTCTTCTTTTCAAATATCATTCAGATACTTTGCTGTTTCACCTGGTTATTTATGACCAGATGCATTCTGTTGGCAACGGTAAATAGCTTTTCAAACCCTTCGAACCGTGATTTATTTATGACCACGCGTCCCGTGACTCTCGGGTTAAATTAGCTCCGATTATTAACGATTTTTTGACGACTTGGGGTCACGCTGTTCTACTTTGGAAAAAAATTTGTGTGTAATTATTGACTGGAACGGTTTAGACAGATTGAAATATGCTTTAAATAGTTATTGAACTCTAGAGCGTGTTCAGTTTGACTTTAGAAGGTGTTACACTTTGTACTGACTGGGAAATAGTATTGTACGTGATGTGAAACATAAAATTACCTGAGTAGATTATATTTTCACGATAGATGGGATAGACAAAGTTGTGGACCTCGACAAAATAGTGATATCTGTTTTTTATTTTAAATTGGTGCATACAGCTAGACCTGTATAGCTAGACAGCTGACGACAGAGACTCCATCACATAATACAATGTGTATCCATTGTAATTGATCTATTTTATCAAAATCCATACTTAGAAACTATCTATGACCTTTTACTGTCAAAGTATAATTAACACGAATTATTATAAAATTGTAAATTGTAAGATCACCGTATTTCTAAATGTTGTTCAATTAATTTGAATAATGTAGAATTGAGCCTGGTAGAAATTTAACACCTCCCCAAACTGATTTAGTGAATAATGAAAATTAAGTTACCATCGAAATATTCAATTATGAAAGTTAATAGTCAACCGATAATGCGAAACAATAATAGATTTTTGTATGTAATATTATATCACGAAACATCATAAATTCGCGAAGGATTCGCAAACACCTGATCGCAGCACTTTGCGAACGATTAATTCTACGTGAATAGTATCGACAAACGGATCGGTAACGAATGGCCAACTACTCCCGATACGTCGAGTCATCGCGTTTTCAGCGTAAATGCATTTTCTGCGAGAGCTTCTGTCCTCGCGATTGTAAATGGCGAGAGTGCAATATACAGCGGGCTCGACGGCTGCGTTTACCGCAACAGAATATCGATGCCATGGAAAGTTTGGTTATACGAATTCGTCGAAAGGATAAACTTTCTGGATATCCGACGGCTATCTGAATATTCATCGGCTCGGCTAAAAACGTGAAAATTTCGCAACTGTCTCCATTCGATTCGTAGTTATCTCGTTTTAAAACAATGCCGTTCGTGAGCTTAACATCGCCATGTTGTCATGTCGGTATCATAACAATTTTTTCTTTTAACTTCTTTCTGCGGTGATCAATTATCGACTTTTATTAACTTGAGTGTCACGTGGTTAAGGATGGAAAAGGTGCAGTTAAGGTTTTGTTTGTTACAGTAGATTTATATTGCCAGTATTACTTGGTCACGCTTGGTGGTGATACACTGTTATTGTTATGGAAATTTTCGGGTTTCTTAGTATTTATGCCTGTAAACTTTCAAATTTTCATATTTTGAAGATTTCAAGTTCTTATGTTCTCAAGTTCTCAAGTTTCCAAGTTCTCAAATTTCCAAGTCCTAAGGTTTCCAACTTCTCGAATTTCCAAGTTCTCAAGTTTCCGAGTTCACAAGTTTCCAAGTTTTCAAGTTTCCAAATTCTCAGGTTTCCAAGTTCTCCAGTTTCCAAGTTCTCAGACTTCAAAATATCTAGATCCACAAATCCTCCAATTTCCAAATCCACGGATCTCAATTTTCAAAAAGGCAACTTTCTAACTCCCGGAATACTCAACTCCGCAGATTTCAGATTTCCCAAATCTGAAATGAGTGAGATAATAAGGACAGAATTGAATTTCGAAGTATGGATGTTGTCTCAAGTAAGAAGAGAGAAATGAAGCGGTGAGATGATCGCAGAAGTGGCAAAGCGGTCCGGACGAGCCGTAATTAATTTCCGATAAATGGCACCAGGCCCGTGCGAGCGTGTATTGGAAATTTGCGGGATTCGCAACTCGGTTTGGCATTAAAATTGCCCGATCCATTGAGTCGACAATTTCACGATCGCAATATCGAAATACGAGGCGGCAGGCTGTTCAATCTGGAACGAACGAACGAACCGTCAACGTATCCCTCGTCTCGCTCGGTCTGGTCCTGTTCACGCTTCGGTCGTGACGTATTTTTAAATACTGCCAATGGGAAAGTCGAGTTACAGGGGGGACCCGATTTATCGGTACGCGTAGCGAATAATACGAAAATTCATTTCGCCTTCGTGGAAAAAGCTTACTCAAATAACAAAGGTCGATCTGAAACGCGTTTAACGTTCAACGTACCAGCGTCTCGTTTATTTTCATTCTGGCTAATTCAGCATTCAACCGGCATAACGTTGCTTGGGTATCGATTTTCAACGGAAACGCGGTTTTTAACGTTCTCTTCGGTCGCATAAACATCCGATTGAACCTGTGCACGATGTGCACTTTTACGTCGCTCGCGGGTCGCCCGCGGCGATTTCAAGAATCCTCGAAACGAATGTGAAATCGTGAAACGTATCGAAACTGAAGGTAGAAAAGCTTCGAATATAAAGGGAATCTTTTTTACAGAAATAATTGATGGGTTTTGTTCGAACGAACGGTTTTACTTGTTGTACTACTCGTGATAGTTCAACTGTAATTACACGCCCTGTGTATACTACTTCTGTATATTTTACACTTCGAGAGCAAAATTACTGTTTATTTTTTAAGTACACTGTAACTGTTTGTACTTGAAGAATAAAATACTGTTTATACTTTAAATGTAAAATAACTGTTTGTACTTTAATCATCAAATAATTGTTTACTCTTCTGGAATAAAAAAAATATTTACCATTAGTACATTTGTAGATGTACTCAAAAATTTCTTCTTCAAATCTGAAAAACGTCACTTGTCAGTTAAATTCCTCGGACATCCCATCAAATTTTACATTGAACCTAATTTCAGACCCAAGATTTAATATTTTTTACTCGTGAAAAGTTCTATCATATTTAACGAATATCGATTGTCCTAAAAATTCTGTAACGTACAACCGTTTTAATGTTACGACACATTGGAAACTCTCTTTTACGAGAGTCCTCGATGCAGTGGATCTGAAAACTCGCTCTTTGAGTCGAGGTTAGGTTCGTGTTTCGAAATGTGTGAAGGGGTAGCGAAAATAGGACAAAGATCGGGTAAAAGTCGAACAGCATTCAGGGACACGTCACCTTTTCAGAGCACCATTGACGTCATTCGTCGACAAATTCACGGAATAAAAGTTTCTGTACAATCATCCCTGTATTCGATTTTGTTGCCGAATTCTCCCCTGTGCATCTATGCGGAAACGAACGTACAAGTAAATTAAACTTTTGCATGGCATAGCAACGAGCGTGTTAACACTACAATAGATTTTTTCGGTTTTGCGGTACAAACAACCCACTAATTGGGGTGAGTTTGGTATCCGCTGTTTCTCTTTAGTGCTGAAAATTGTGAACTGCGATTAGTCAATAGTTACTTTCAAAATTGTAATATATTAAATCTAAATTCATAAATTCGAAAAATTATCTGACTTGTAAAGTTTACAGATATTTACTGTAAAATATTGACATAAATAATTTTATTTTTTACAGCTATTTGAATATAAACATATTTTTAAACGTACACAATTTGTGAGAAAAGAGATAGAATTGTCTAATATTTTGTCAAATAAATGCATATTGACGGTATGTCTTTCTAAATTAACCGCGTAGAAAAATACTCCGACGGCATAAAATCGTTTCTAATTTAATACACAAGAAATTTCCGTCGTCGAGGACGAATTTCTCGACAAGCGGCGAGATTTATATCCACCACGCTGCAGGCACGAGTTGAAATTAATGTATCCAAAACTTTTCCTCGTGGATAGTTGAATCCTAACTTCACGGACTCTATCTCAACCCGTTATTCATTGAATAATTACGCGAGTCGTACTTAGATGGTGGTGATTCGTTAATGTATTATAAAATCGTTTGATTTTCGATTACATCTGTACTCGGTTACATCTTCAACACAACTGTAAACATCAAAAGCATGAATTATTTGAAAATTTTATTAAAATTCATAACAATTAGTGTCATTTTCATTGAATTCGTGGTGAACACGTTTTCGTGACTTACTGTTGAAGTGTGTGTCGTGATATACGCTGTAAATTTGCTCACTCGATCGCATGCATTAAAGAACACTTCCTCCTGGCTGCGATATTCACGATAGTCGATGTACATTCGCTGTTCGAGCACTTTATCGTATCGTCGTCTAAAGGCGACGCATAATTCTCATCGAGCTTCTACGCATCAAGCTGCGTCACCTTGGCTAGAGAACTCATTAATAATTAAGTGCTTTCTCCCACCGTACACGGAAATGCCGGTTATCAGCGTTTAATTATTACGGGCTAATCGTTGAACGTGTCGCTGGCTAAGCTTGTTCCGGGATAATTGAGCGTGACGCGTCTATTGTCGCTCGTTTTGCCTTTGTTTCGAATTGCCGTCTCAAATTTGCATTAATAGCGTGCAGAAGCTTCTTGCATAACTTTCGCACCCCCTACAGTACCTTAATTCGGTCTTAGCAGAAATTCCATGCAAATAATTTCATATTTTACTTGCGAGCCTTTTAGTTATTACAGTGAATGCAGCAATGACGCTGAAAGATACGTTTCTTATTGCAGTTAATGACACCATTATTTTCTTAACCTAATTTTATGGATGACTTCGTCAGCAGTGTAACGAAGTGACTTAATTAGATAAATGATTCTATATACAATCTTGATGGAAATTAAAACAGCATTAATACAAACAGTGATCGATGAAATTTCTTAAAAGCAGACGGAGTGATACACAGACTGTCAGACTACTGAAGTAGATATCGGGCAAAGTAATGGATCCCTTTTATTTAAGTAAAAGAAGGAAATTACACTTGTAACACGTACAGAACACATAAAGAACGATAAATTCTAAAAGTGTTTCTCAAAATAAAATAATATATACAATATTGTATATCAACCAACTTTTAAACAGAGAAACTGTATATTTATAATCTGTTTGCATAAAAAAATGTAACTTCGATTTTTCAATGCAAACCCGGGAGACATAAAAAATACGAAACCCAGGGAAAATTTATGCGATCAGCGTAGTCGTGCAACGAGATAAACATAATAACAGTAAAATGCATAAATTTTCTCGGCACTGTTGTCGGTTTAAATGATAAGGAGTTAATTTACATCATTTACACCGGTCATGCGATAAGTCATCAAAGTTTATTTGCTTTTTATTCGAAATGTCTAGGCAATATATCGTAACGTTTTCGACCACCGAACGGTTCGATGTTTCGGAAGGGTTAAAATCCGTATTTGGCCGTCGGCTAATTCCTAAATTAAGCGGCACACGGCACTTTATCGGGAGGAATCGCGCGAAACGTCACGCGAGTATATCGCGCGTTCGTCTCGACGTGGTTCCCTGTACGGTCGGCTGAAATTACACCCTTAATCGCGAATATTTATCTGCAATTATTATCGTCGCCCCTCGAACCGGCAAAATTACGCGCATTTACGTACCCGGATGGCCCCGAATAATGGGACGGTTTAATTGCGTGACTGCAGGACGAATCCTGGGAATTGCACGAGTCGGTGTATAAGTATATTTTGTGTGTACATGTGTCTGTGTCGGTCTGCGTATGTGTGTGCAGGGGCACATACGCTCACTGGTTGACTGAGTTAAGGCAGCGGGGCCGCTTTGCTGCCTGCTACGCCGGATAGTTAATTACTTAATTACGTTGCCGTAATTAGCTCATAGTTTTGAAGTCGAGCGAGTGCGAAGGCGCACGATCAACGAATCGACGCTACGTGACAATAAATTGCTCCCTTTCGCAAAATTCCGTTCACGCCCATTTTTAATGACATTCTACGAAATTATGAAATTTTTGTAAAATTCTTTCAAAAATATGGGATACAAATATATTTCCTTTGATATCGAAATGGAGACCTGTATCGAGAGTTATAACGAGTTTTAGATAATTATGACGAAATTATATGTTTGTTTAATTCATCATTTGGGGCTCTGATTAATTAAATTTCCAGAAAATGTGCATTAGAGGAAAGTCAAACGTAAACACAACTTTTTCGTAGGATGTTGATTGGTTCAAGGTGATGTGTGGTGTAGTAGGACACATGCAACATTGGACAGAGTAGAATACACATATGTGACTTTGGGTAGAGTCGAATACACACATATGATATTTGATAAAGTAGAATACACACATGTGACATTGGATAAAGTAGAATACACGCATGTGACATTGGATAAAGTAGAATACACACATGTGACATTGGATGGAGTAGAACAGACATATATGACATTGAATAGAGTCGAATATACACATGTGACATTAGATGAAGTAGAATATACACACATGTGCCATTAGATAGAGTCGAATACACACATGTGACATTGAATAGAGTAGAATACACACATGCACCATTGGGTACAGTAAGATAAACGTGTGCATCTTCACATGTCCCTTCGCTACATATTGCGTTAGATACACGTGTACGTCTTATCTTACTGTATCCAATGTCGCGTTGTACTACCACGTGTCAAATTACCAACACATCGTGTTGAGTACACATATGTACGTATCCTACTCTATCGAATGTCGCATGCATCCCCATGTGGTCAAATCACCACACGTTGAATTACTAACACCTTTGCATTCTATATCACCCAACATTGAATATCAATTCCATCAATGGCGATATAACAAAAGGCCACTATGTGCCACCCTTTCTCTTTGACTTCTCCAAACTACAATTATTCGATCAAAATTTGAAGTTTCTCATTATTCCCAAAATTTGTATGATAATATTAGGTAAATTGCAAAAAGATAAACCAGTGAAATAAGTTTCCTACCAAGCTATTTTAGAGTATTTTACGAAACGACACGACGGGTCCAAAAGACCGCCGAAACTTTGTTTGCATATAGATGCAGTTTCGTCCGTGAATGATCGAATTTGTTGGTATTTAAATTCTAAGCACGAGCTTATCCTCGAGCTTCCGCGAAATATATTTAACTAGATTACCTTTGACGTTAGTATCGCGTTGCCCGATGCAACGAGACCAAAGCTTTAAAGCCAACTCGGTCCGTCTTCTCTGGGTTTGTGTGTTTAACGGTAATGACAGTCGGCGTTCTCTGAAACTTGTGTTCATCGTCTGCTTCTTTTTGTCTTGAGTACCTTTTTTCCATACTCTCAAGGTGTCAGGTATATTCTTAGATAAGTCTACTATTCCCTCCACTTTTTTTTCTCTGTTGAAACGCTTTGTTTCGTGGAAATCTTTGTGAAGCTGTGTTCATTCGAGTTGAATTCATCCTTTTAGGTCAAATCAGTCGATTTTCTTTATTTTTTATTATATTATCAAAGATTGGGTCAAATAGAAAAGTAGACAGAAATGTAAAATTACAGTGAACTTTTTAGTGTCACATCGATAATCCAGTGACCTTTATTTTACAAAAAGATCAACATTAAATGTTTATTTTATAGAAAAATTTGCATGTATCGGTGAAAAAATGGTTGTTGTCAAACGACTACGTTCTTACATATCGAACAATGGTATGATTTATTCGACATATTTCGTGCTGATACACAGAAATTTTAAAATGACCAGAGAATAACACGTTCAATGGTTGCATCCACCATGGTGATAATTTAAATTTCAACGCGACGAGACACAGAACTCGTCGGTCTCGAATTCACGGGATTAACGCTGCCATATTTTCCATGTTGCATTTCGTGGACACGACACAGCGAGTTACATCATGATATAATGCACGTTTGTAAATCCATTTTATGTAACGCTTAAGTTCCGGCTCGCTCGTTAACTGTGAAAATTGCCGAGGTTCGCTCGTGTGCTTTCTATCGAACCAGCCGAGCTTCCGTGCCGATTGCATGATTATACACTGTACCGGATAACCACGCGATTTGTCATTTCTTTTTCTTTTTCGTTATGACTAGATGCTTGTCGTTACGCCACTCAACTTCCGCTTTTCTCTTATTATTTATCAATCGTTCCGTGTTGTTCCTTTTATCGTTTGATGTAATACAATTCTTCGCTTTCCTTCAACAATATCGTTATGTAATCTTTGTACTACCATTTCTCTCATTTATCAGTTTATTCGGATTTCTTCGAGGCATTAACCTCTCAATTCTTTTGTACGTTTCTTATTATAAAAACGTTTTTATGGGGATTGTTGTAAAGTTTTATTGCAGAGAACGAAAGTGTCATAGTTCTTGTAGATAGTGATATTGGGGTCAATAAGATTTCTATGAAATTATATTCTTGTGGTAATCAAATGGCGCTATATGGCGATACAGGGTGGTTCGACGTATGACGGTATCAACACACGGTGATATAACACATAGTAATTTGACGCGGGGTGATACAATATATCTTGATGTGACGTGTGGTAATTCGATGCGTAGTAATATAGTATACAGTGATTTGACGCGATGTGATTTAACGCGTAATAATCTTACGCATTGTGATTCGGCGCGCGATAATTTGATGTGTAGATATTCGACGTATGGTAATTTAATGCGTGGAAAATCAATGCGTTGTAATTCGATACATGGTAATTCGACGCGTGGTAATTCGACGTGTGGTAATTTGATACGTGGAAGTTCGACGTGTGGTAATTTGACACGTGGAAGTTCGGCGCGTGGTAATTCGACGCGTGGAAGTTCAACGCGTGGTAATTCGACGCGTGGAAGTTCAACGCGTGGTAATTCGATGCGTGGAAGTTTGGCGGGTGGTAATTTGACGCGTGGAAGTTCGGCGCGTGGTAATTTGACGCGTGGAAGTTCAACGCGTGGTAATTTGATACGTGGAAGTTCAACGCGTGGTAATTCGACGCGTGGAAGTTCGGCGCGTGGTAATTCGACGCGTGATACTTCGGCGTGCCGTAATTCAATACGTGGAAATTTGATATGTGGTAACTCGGGGCGTAGTAATTCGACACGTGGTAACTCGGTACGTGATAGTAAGGACGTGGTACTTCGATGCGTGGTAATTCGACATCTAACAATACAACGCGTAGTAACTCGGTTCATGGTGACTCCACGCGTGGTAATTCAACACGTAGTTATTCGACGCGCAGTAATTTAACGTGCAGTTACATGACGCGTAGTAGTCCAACTTGTCTTAATCCAATGCATGCTATCTCTCCACATATTGATTTACCACGTTGCAATTTATAACATTGTAATAATTCGCATGATAATTTAATACATTCGGTAATACGAAACATGAGATAATTTAACAAACCAAGTACTCCAACTCGTGACAACGTGACAGTTGTTAACTCGAATCGCGACATACAATAATTAAACGGATATAACGCTTGACCATACAAGATATAGTAGAATTTTAGCGACAGACGCTCCTGCACGTCGAGGTTAATTTCATGCAATCGTAACTCGAGCAATATAAAATATACGGGCTCTTGTCATGATAATCTTGCTCATAGGTCGTCGAGAATTCCGGTTGGAAGGCTCTTCGGCGCGGATATTGAGTCGTTCAGACCTCATTATGTATCACGGTACGGTAAAAGTTTCTCTCTGATGTCGCAAACCGTGTTTTCACTGCTCGGATCAGACTTTCCTTTAACCGTACCGGTACGTTCACCCTGGTTTAATGAAATAAGCGGCGTTATTAAAAAGACCCATCGCTGAGCACTTCTTTCCTTGAGCACGGAAACACTGTCGGTTATTGAAACGTATCGATCGCGCCGCAGAGAATGCTTTTCTTTTCGTTTCCGTTCTTTGTTCGTTTATGATACGTATGTTTTATGGGCAAGCTGTCGTAGCAGTTTTTAAAAGGTTTGAAATGGTCGGCAGGATTCATTGTTATCTGGTGTTTCATTATTACGAAACGGTTATATATGTTTTACCGTCAGCTCACTGGCTGCTGCGATACTTGTAAATTGATTTAAAGAGAAAATGATACTGCAGATATACATTTTGAGGGGATTAGATAAAAAATTGCAATTAGTGAAAATTGGAAATGTTTTTAATAATGTTGTGGATTATGAAAGATTCCGTTCGTTTATGTTTAACAAGTATAGTAATATACGAGAAATATAAAATATAAATGCACAAAATATAGTCAACAAGATCAATTTGAGAATTGAATTCTTCAATTAGAGATATAATTTCAAGAAATTATATCCAATTTCAGGAATCTCTGGTCAAATGGTTTGTACC
Organism: Megachile lagopoda; assembly: GCA_036983795.1. Lineage (NCBI taxonomy): Eukaryota > Metazoa > Arthropoda > Insecta > Hymenoptera > Megachilidae > Megachile > Megachile lagopoda. The sequence goes on along the minus strand of CM072790.1, from coordinate 12,691,106 downwards.
TTCGTTATTCGCTCGCGTGAATACATTGTTCCGTTCATTTGAACACTAAAATATTTCATCAACCTCATTCACCGTTTCCTGGAAAGCGCTTTTGACTGTACAACAATATTTTCAACTAATTCGCTGTTATTTACCGAACACAAGAGCAGTATCGAACAGATCAATGAATTCGTTTCAATCAAAAGCCTGCAACGCGATACGAATGAAAAGCTAGATTAATTTTTCTCCGCATTGTTGAATGCTGCAAATAATAGAAACGAAAAGGAAGAAAAAACGTCGGTGGTGTTGGTGGAAATAAAATCGTGTTGTGCCTAAATAAACTGTCCTTTGTAGAGACAATATTTTTCAGCATAAATATATTATTTCATTTCTAGTTACAACAATCAACGTTATTCGTTCTGTTCGAAAAACTCGCGAAATATCGTCACAAAAGAATCGAAAGAGAGCATTTTCATCGGATCCGTCGCGTAATATAAAGCAATCACAATTAATCGAGCAACGGTTCACCGCTGCGTTTTTATCGATCAATCGAATACCATCGGTAGCGAATTTTTTCCTCTCGCATTTTCCACGAGTTTCCTCGAAACAAGAAAGAGAACTACCAATAATTTATTCCAACGAAGAGGTAAGAGTCAGATTGCGGTGGCGTCGGTTTCCCTAATGGCTTGGCTCCCTCGTGAAATTGCTTATTGCTTGTCAATGTTCTCTGCCGGCCACTCGGTAATCCAACTGCTAGATGGAACTGATTTCCCACCCTTTACCACGAAAGGACCACCGGAAACATGTTGCTCGAGTCGTTTATGGATTACCCTTGGATTAAGCACTATCTTTTATTCTTTGCTTCTTTTCACCTACTTCGCCATTGCGCAAATTTAAATTCAAGCAACCAGGAAAACGGCATCATACCATAAACGAGTCAAATTCAAATTGCTAGTTTATTTATTCGTTCACGAAGCTTTGAAATAGATAGAATGAAGGCTTCAATATTGACGGATCTTTTTGACAATTCAGCTGCTTAATTGGGAATAAATTTTAAATACATTAAAGTGGTTCTCTCTGAGGTATTAATAAAAGATAGAAATGTTCAATTCTGTATCCTTCAAAGGGTACTTCATTATGTACTTTTCAAACTCTATGATTTTATTATACGTGTCTATCAGATATCACTCCATTATGTGTCAAAAATGTGTTACTTTATTACATGACAAGATATCTCTTATTATAAAATGTACATATATTATCTTATTAATGTTATTATAAATGTTCAGTAAGACTTTCCTATATGACGTCCAAAATAACATTCAAGGAATACTTCAAAAAATTGTATGAATATTTTAAAAGTCATCCAGAGTCAAAATGTACTATATTATCATATAATGTTATTAGTACAAACGTTCAAAAAGACATTTCTCATATGATGTCCAAAATAACATTCAAAGGATACTTGAAAAAATTGTTTGAATATTTTGTCATCCAGAGTGAAGATGTACTATATTATCATATAATGTTATTATTACAAACGTTCAAACAGACATTTCTTATATGACGTCCAAAATAAAATTCAAAGGATACTTGAAAAAATTGTTCGAAAATTATTAAAATCGTACAAAATCAAAATGTGCAAGATACATATAACACATAAAGCTGTAGAAAAATGATCGATGTCGATAAGACAACGAAACTTTAGTACAGTGTAAAATAACCTTATGAAGTACGTAATCCGATTTAATTTCAGTGTCACTTTGCAACCGGCGCATGAAACACGGAAAGTGAAGCGAAAAAAGTTCGCGTTCACAGTATCGCGAACAGAATGAACGAAACAAGGGGTGTCGAATAAAAACAATCACGAAACAATCGGTCGGAAAACAGATCAAATCACGTGGAGATTTTCGAGTAGGATTTTATCGTTGCAACGGCGTGTCTCGCGATTTATTAGAATTGCTTGAACGGCGTGTATCAGGGCTTTTGCCGCGATATATTACAACTGTATTGACCGAAAACTGAGGGTACGGTGTAAATCGCCGCACGATCCAACCGTGAAACTGAACACCGTAGATTTTGGGGGACTTCAATTCACCCGACACGACGGTTTCAGGGTGAAATCGTTGCGGTCAGCTGGATTAGGTCTGATTCGATTCTGGCGCAGCCTCTTGCCAAGATCCATTTCCTTTCCCGAGGGTTGGCCGTTTTCGAATTGGGCCAATATCGCTGGCCACCATTTCGTAGCGAAGAGGTGAGAAGGGAACCAGAAGTGTCATCGAAAGCCCTCTTTAGCTTCCCGATGTCCCACCTTGATAGTGAAATGATATAAACGCGGAAAGGGAGGGAATAATGTTCTTCCCTATCGCCAGAGCTTCTCGCTACGAAGCAATCTTGAACGAGATTATCACGGTCTGGATAAAACTTTCACCTATCGCGATATTTCTGTATGTTTGCTACCGAAGGTCCTCGTTAATTTTCCCTCCTGTGGACCTGCAAGAAATTGGAACATGAAAAATTTACGGCTGCTCCAGAAAGATAAGTGAAAATGCTGAAAATACGTATGCCGAAAATACAACGACGATGTGCCACCTCTAACTTACTTTATATCTTATCACGTATGTCTTAATAGAAAATACATTACTCCAATAATAGATGGATGGAATCCTCCACGTTAAATTCGAGTCTCAAGGTGATCACATTTAGCTTTATGTGCAAGGATAATAACTAATCGATGTTACGAACTTTGCAATTATTCAGGCCCCTTCGTATGAGTACCTTCCGGCATTGTAATGAAAATGTATTCTTGTTTGATAAATTAGTATTGTATTGTACTAGTTCATTGTGATCGAAATTTCTGATAATCAATTATAGCAACAACAATGTATTCTACCTTGATAAATTAACATATTCTGCATATCATTCTACGTAGTTCATTGTATTCTAAGTCCACTGTACCAGTTCATTACAATCTAAGTACCCCCTGCCGAAGGTCAATTATAAAAAATTTGTATTAAAAATTGCACCATAACATTCTAACCCATGTTCCAGCATGATTAACATTGACTGACGATAGAAATATGCATACTGAATAAAGCACGTGACAAACGCAACGCTGCTGGAGGCATAAACCACGCATGGTGGATGAAAGAAACACGTGTAGTCGCGTGCAACCGGTTTAGGCTTTCAAATAATTGATTACGCCGGGTTTTCGGGCTCAATCGATAATTGGCTGACACAGGGGGTACAAAAACAATTACCAGACAGGATTAGGGATTGGCGTGCCGTGTGCAGGGATATAACAGGGACGACGGTGGTTGATGACCGCGGTGGTGGTGGCGTGCCAAGAGATAGTAAGCATCGACCGACTATGCACCGCATAGCCTCAATCAGAGGATCGGAAACATCGGTTTCAGACTCCTACAGGGACTAAGAGCTGCAGCCTTATCATCTGGCTTTGCTCTATTTGCGTCTCTTGATTCATCAAAACGGTGAGAGGACCATCTGAAGCGATCAATTCGGCGAATCTGATTCAATTTACCCACCATTCAATGGCCGATCAATGCTCCGACCAATGAAGATCGAAATTTCATCAGATTACAATTTCCAAGTTTCTGTGCATCATACGTGATGTTAACGAGAGGAATTCCGTTTGGGAATAAATTTAGAGTTCTTCAGAAATTTGGTATTTTTCGCATTAGAAATTTGGGAATTTGGGAAGTTGAGGGTTTGGAGATTTCAGAATTTGAGAATTGGAGGGTTTGGGGATTTGAGAATTTGGGAATCTGGAAATTGGGTGATTTCTGAAATTGGAAATTTGCAGAATTTTAAGATTTGAGAATTTGGGAATTTAGGAATTATGGGGTTTATAGATTCAGAAATTTAGGAATTCGGGAATTTGAGAATTTAGAAATTTAGGAATTAGGGATTCGAGATTTCAGAATTTGAGAATTCAAGGTTGGAAAATTTGACAATTCACATACTCCGAATTTGAGAGTTTGGAAATGTCAACCTCAGTGTTTAGAAATTCACAAATTTACAAATTCTCTATCTTACACGTGTCCCAAAATAAAAAATAAATACTCTCATCTAAAATAAGTCTAGGTAGCACCCAAGTATTATACAATTCCCAAAATTATATTCAACGACCCTCGTACTCAACCCTATTCACCCCTTAAGCCCAAGTAAGTTGTATTACACTAAATTCCCTTGTTATTCCGTTACCCAGACCCTAATACAGAAAAGTGTTTAAAATTCTGTAGAAACATGGGACATGAACCGAAGGGTTAATCAACGCCCCATATAGATTCCGCTGTTTAATTATTTAAGCAACATTTCACGATTTTCCAAGCGTTTTGCGTTCCGCGGTGGACGCATTCTCCGTGCAGTTCGGTTCGCGCTGAAAATCGGTGAATATTCGTGGGATTAACTTGTGCCAGGGAATTTGGCCAAGCTCGAAACGCGGAAATTACCATTAATATGAATATTTTATGCCACCCTGGCGATGTACTCGGATGTTAGTCGAGCATTGCGCGCGGAGTACCGCGAGCGCGAGGATGAAGCAATACTTGCCGGCACAATAACACCATATTTATGTAAGCAAATTCCCTGCCTCTCATCGGTAGAGGCTCTCGAAGAAGAATTTGCATTCATTTGGGAGTAGCTTATATACCAGTTGCTCGAAAGCTCGTACCTTTTTCATGCAAATTTCGAACGACTGTGTCGTAACGCGGGGCCAAGGGAGAGACTCCGAAGCTTTACGCTTCACAAAGAGGACAGTTAACTTTTCTTTCCGCGCCAGCGTAACTTAAAGTCGTAACTTTTCAAATATCGAACATATGAACATGGTAGATGCATAGCCAATTCTTCTCTACTTCTTCGATGTTCCTATCCATTTATCGAAACTGTGTTTAAACTTTCCTTTATCGAAATTTCAGGGGAACAAGTGCAGTCGCTTTTCAGCGTTTGCGGTTAAACTTTGTGGTTAGAAAGTATTGGCAAGTTGCATGCGCATTTTGGTTATAAATGCATCGGTATTACATATAGTCGGTCTAGTTTTAGGTTATGTTGTCAATAGCGTCGTAGTGCTTAAAGTTTTAGGTTATGTTGTCAATAAAGTCTTAGTGGTTAAAGTTTTAGGTTATGTTGTCAGTAGAGATGAATGAAGATATACAGGGTGATTTTTTATTTTGCCATTTTTCTCATGTTCATTTTTATCTCAGTATATTCCATGATCAAAAGAAAGTAGAATATGCTGACATCGTTTAGTGGAATAAAAATGATACACCCCGTACAATGGACGTCACGAATATACAATAAAACAATTTCTACAGTCTTGTCCGATTTCATAATTCTTTTATAAAAAGAACATCTTCAGAAGATGTAATATAATACAATATACTATAATATAATTGATGTCAGTCTAACTAATGTAGTGGTATAACCGATGTCAACAGAAACTAGTAGTATAATAGTCGATCGATAAAGCAATATAAAAGGAAAAGAATAACGAAACGATCGTGGGTATAAAAATCCTTTACAAACATTTCCCCATGAAAATCTTAAATCGTATTGCTCGATCAGGATTCGATCGAATATTTACGTTGGGTATCCCAGCTGATTCGCATACCAGCTACAATTTACGAGCGTTGTATTCGGCAATCGATGCCGGCAAAAGTCCAGATAGATTGGAATGCCAGCAACGGGGCGCAATCGAATTGGACGCTGCTGGTGCGTTCCACGTCACAATGAAACCGGCAATGACGTATGACATCGTTTCCGGTGCAGCCGGCGAGGGCGAAGAATGAAAAGCACGCGATGCTATATCTGAAACGTGTTTCGCGTGTGCCAGAGGGTAACGATCGTCCACTCTGATGCCGTGGCCGGCGGTGCCTCGATAATTGGATGCTTGTAATTGGCCGAAATAGCACGCGCCAGTGAAGCTCGCTATCCTGTATCGGGATCCCTGTGTACCCGTTATTGCGTTCGACTGCCGTTTGTCTTCCTGCCAACCATCTTTGTCAGTTAGACACATCGCGTTATTCTAATCCACGCCTTCGACTCTGCCGTTTGGGACCTGCCATTTGTATCGATACCGGTTAACGCGTTGCATAACGCAGGAAACGCGATCGACACGTCGATTACGAATCTATAACTCTGTCAGGAGCGAATCTGCTTTCCGTAGGGAGAATGTGTCGATGGAGAAGCAAGAGATTTACTGGCTTATTGATATTTTGATGGATTTTTGGGGTTTCAACGTTTACGGGTGAGATACGAATCTGTTGAGTTTGAAATTTGGTACTTGATTTGTGGACTCAGATATAAGAAAGTCTAGGAATTTGGGGATGTGGAGGGTCGGGATGTGTAGAGATTTGGGGACGTAGGTATATGGAGATATAGGTATTGGGGGACGTAGGAATTTGGGGGAAGTAGGAATTTGGGGACGTAGGAATTAGGGGTGTGTAGGGATATGGGGACGTAGAGATATGGGGCGTAGGTATTTGGAGATATAGGTAATTGGGGACGTAGAAATTTAGGGACGTAGCAATTTCGGGGACATAGGGATTTGGGGTATGTAGGAATATGAGAACGCAGGTAATTGGGGACGTAGCAATTTCGGGGACATAGGGAATTGGGGTATGTAGGAATATGAGGACGTAGATATTTGGGGACGTAGCAATTTGGGGAATATAGGGATTTGGGGTACGTGAAAATACGGGGACGTAGGTATTTGGAGATATAGGTATTCGGGGACACAGCAATTTCGGAACGTGGGAATTTGGGGATGTACATATTTTGAAACATAGTAATTTGATGACCTGGCAACTTGCGTATTTAGAAATTTGTTTATCTAGGAATTGGAAGCATAGATATCTACCAATACTGAAACTTGAGAATCTAACAATCTGAGAATTTAGAAATTTGGATCTTAAATTCTTGCATCTAGAAATTATGCTAATGTCTTGCTATGTCAACAAATAAAACATACCTAATACCAACATACATGATTTTAAAAACTCCGCAAGCACAATGATAAAAAATAAGAGATGCTTCACAAAATTATTTACCAAACAGTTTGAAGCTACCCCATGTATAAAGTCTGTTTCGAAATATTCAGAAACAGTTGTAAAGTATTTCGAAGTGAAATTCTCAACTACTTGTAATGTTGTTGGATCTTATTCCGTAATGGTTGCAATAGCAAAGAGGTACAATATTGATCCTTTGCCAGGATTTTAATCATGCCGTTCGTAACCGAGCGAAAAAAGAAAAAAGAGCGGATTGTAGTAGCGCGCAACTTTTCGTGTTCTTATATTGATATACAAAAAAGTCCGGAGGACTTACTTTGAAGATTATGGTAATGAGCTTCGGTACCGATGTCCGTGGCATCTTAACGAGTTTCGCTGCAATATAAGTTTCGCGAAAAGTTTCAACTCCATTCAGGAAGAAAACTCGCTGCCTGAAACGTCGCCGGTTACCGATGCTCTCGACGTCGCGACATTAACAGACATTATTCCGCTACTGTCAGCCTACAAACTGCTTGAAACACCCTCGTATTCTTCTCGCGTACCAAAAATCTGCATTGTTAAACGAGTTAATTTGATCTCGGAGGTTCGCGACATTTCCTTCCCTTTCGGGAAAATGAAAAAGTTCGGAATGTGGAGAAATACTTTTGCAGTTGTTTCGTTTACTGTGACATTTCGATGTACGTGTGACAATATGAGAATTTTGGATTTAGGGAAGTTGGACATTTAGGATGTTGCAAATTTAGATGTTTGAGGAGTTGGAGATATAGAAATTTGGACATTTGGAAATTTAGAGTTTGGGAACAGTGGAAATTTGGGGATTTAGGGATTTGGGAACTTGAGAATTTGAGGATTTAGGAATTTGGGAATTTAGGAACTTACACATACAGTGATTTCGAGACTTGAAATTTTGGGAATTTAGAAATTTAACAATTTGAAAGTTCAATGGTCTGAAAAAATTGAGAATATGATAGTGTAGAAATTATGTACATTAAGAGATATAACATTTAGAAAATTTACGAATGTGAAAGCAACAGCAACTGCTACTTGACTATAATTTTAAGTATATTTAACTGAGCCAACTTATAATTGGTATTATCGTCCATCAACGTTAAACTGCCTCGTTTAAGCTTTTGTTGTGCAAGTTAAACTGTAGGTCACGTGTAAACTTAACCTTATGTGACTAATGAACGTAACGTATACACGCGACGAGTCCTTAGCTAGCGGCATTATATTGTTTGGATAGTCGCACTGTTATTTGTTAAACCTATTATAACTAACACTCTAAATAATTCAATAGTGAACTCCAATTTCAAAATATTTCCTATAATTATACATATATTCCTTATTCAAAAAATTCCATGCTCAATTAAAATCCGCAGCTATATATAAAAATATCGATTTGTAATTTTAATGGAAGATTTTACTTTATTTTAAAGATATTTTTCAGACCTATTTGAATGATAAAGCAGCCATGATTAAATAATCGTGAAGTAGATGTGAATCATTAATTCGTACGAACATAACCTAAATGAATGTCTTCAAAATTTCGAAGAACATCTATCAAATAATTATAACAAAGGTTGAAAATATATTGTTAAATTGTTCACATCGTTTTCTTAAAATAGGTATTGATTTTCTCTATTTCCAAGAAGCGTCTACATATTTCGAGAAGTTTTTCGAGGGAAGCAGCGGATGAAGAACGTTCATCAAGAATTCTGGAAACGTTGGAGTAGATAGGTAGCCTCTATTCAAGAATCGTTTGAACAATCACGATTCTCCGTCTCCTCTTTGTTCGCAAACGACCAGCCAGCCATTAGTTTCCGAATTCTAGTCCGAGATGCATCCGGCCTATCGATGGAACGTTATCAGTAGCAGGTGCCAGACTGCATAATTGCTCGAGCAGAAAGTCATTCTGGCCAATATCGATGATGCATAGCTTGCAGAGAAACATTCGTACCTAATATTGCGACCTGAGGTCAGTACCACGCTCAATGCTGTTTCCTCTCGTTAATTCATTGGTGCGTTTCAAAATATTTGCTGAATAATATAGAGGATATTATCAGTGGAATATTGGCGGATGATATTCACGATTTCGAATGTAGTGTTCACTTCTCTCAGTCTTTTGTTCACCTACAATCAAGAAATATTGATTATACATTAACATAATAACTAATCTTCTAATTTCTTATGGGTAAATTTATTCCAATTTCTTTACTGCGCATTTAAAAATTGAGAGTTTTTTTAATCTTCCATATTTGTAAATTTTCAAATAACCAAGTACCTCAATTCTAAATTTGTAGGTTTACGAATTTCTGAATTCTCAAACCAATAAAGGCACAAAATTGCACACTTCCAAATCCCAAATTCTTGGAACCTGAAATTTTCATATTTTTTATTCCTCGAATCCCAAAATCCCTGAACACCTAAATCTCTGAATGCTCAAATCCTCATATCTACAAATCTCTAAGTCCCCACATCCCCAAGTCCCTACATCCCCAAGTCCCCAAGTCGCCACATCCCCAAATTCTCCACATCCCCAAATTCCCCACATCCCCAAGTCTCCACATGCCCAAGTCTCCACATCCCCAAGTCTCCACATCCCTAATTCCTCAAGTCCCCAAGTCGCCACATCCCCAAATTCTCCACATCCCCAAATTCCCCACATCCCCAAGTCTCCACATGCCCAAGTCTCCACATCCCCAAGTCTCCACATCCCTAATTCCTCAAGTCCCCAAGTCCCCACATCCCCAAATTCTCCACATTCCCCAAATTCCCCACATCCCCACGTCTCCACATCCCCAATGCCTCAAGTCCCCAAGTCCCCACATCCCCAATTCCTCAAGTCCGCAAATCCCCACATCCCCAAATTCTCCACATCCCCAAATTCCCCACATCCCCAAGTCCCCAAATTCTTAAATCCCTAAATTCTCATACCCTAAAATCCCCAAATCAGCTAATTCGCAAAATGTAGAAATTCCATATTTTTAAATTCTCATATCCTCAAATCCCTAAACCCCTAAATTCCCTAATTCACGATGTCTCACGAAATTTCCATCAGATTCAGATTTACTTTGAACCTCTTCGACGTTGTAAGACTGAAAGTTGATTGCCTTCGATTCGACCGAATGATTTTCAACGAATTAAAATTTAATATCTCGATAACAGATCATTTTAAATCGCGTCAAGTGACAAGTTATTAAAAAGATGGGAATTATTGCATGGCTATTAGTGCCGATTGAATGAGCTCCACTGATTAAATAGCATTTATTTCGTGTTGGCAAAATAAATTCGCCAAATCGATATTTTCATCGCGAGTTAATCAAATTGAAAACTGCCGCTAATAATCGAATCGTTCATCCACCGAACAATCAATACCACTCTCGTGAAATTCACTCGGAAACTTTGATTGAAAGCTCATGAAAGAAGCTCGTTCCAAGATTTCCGTTTTCCTGCGAAACTTCGACGCGATTTAAAGTGAAAAGTAATCGCTATAGATTCAGACCAAGATAATACCTGTGGTCACCATTGTTAATATAAAATGATATATATAGTCTTTTATTCAATTACTAATTTTCGTTGTAACTTTAAATACTGGATAGCAAATGTTCGTCTTGTTATTTAGGTGATAGTGAAATAGTTCAAATTTGTTAAGGGTAGTTTTTAATAAATATTTCATAATGTAGTTTTATTACAATTATTAAGTGATTATTATATTTCTTCTGTATTGTTTTTTTGGAATGAATTTCCAAACACTTAAGTTTCGAAGTTCTTATATTTCCAAATTTCTAAATCCCCAAATTCTCAAACTTTCAAATCCCTAAATCCCCAAATTCTCAAATTTCCAAGACCCTAAATTCCTAAATTGTCAAATCCCTGAACTCCCAAACATTCAAGCACCTATTTCCAAGTTACTAAATTTTCAACCTCCTTAAATCTCGAATTCTCAAACTGCCACATATCAGAATGTTACAGTAATCGAAATAATTTGAAAAGTAGAACTTCATTCAGAACTTTTCATCCGACGAAAATGAAATAGGAATTACACAAATGAAAATTAACAAAGTTCAGTAGGTCGCCATCAGTTCCCGGAAGCAAACATCTCGAATTGAATTTCCCTTCGAGAAAGTTAGATTTCAAGGATCGAAACGGAGATGACTACATCGCAGCGTCGACATGGTTCGAGTTCCTTCTACATAACTCACGGTGATACGAAAAACTTTTCGTAAGTTCTATTCTCGAATCAACGATGGGTCAAAAGAGTACCGTTTTCTTCCTGCTGGATATTCGTCAGACGTACAACCGGATGATCCTTCAGGATTTACTTGCCGGAAGCGAGGTCAAACTGTCTTCAAGAAATTCATTATCGCACACTGGGACATCCCAGTGGCACTGCAGTCTACTATTGACGTTGAAAGTTTACTTTAAGAAACGAACGATAGACCCAGCGATTTCATTCGCGCAATTGCGCTTACAATTTTATGTAAATTTTTGTCAGACTTCTTCAAATGTTGTCTAAGTCGTAGTAATTACTCACAGTAAAATCATAATTATACCTAGTCAAGTCTTAAACTAGTTGAATGGAATTATCAAGTAATGAAATAGCAGCGAAATGGAGAAATAATAAAATAGAATATTAAAATAAAATTAAAAAATTGTAAAACAAATATTGAAATAGCTAAATACTAGAATACCAAAATACCTAAATAAAAATACCATCTAACCCTTCATATATGCTATACTACAGCCAAAGAAGCATACATTATCTGTTTAAACAGAACAATAAAATATCGTTTCCAATTCCAATTTCACATTACCTATATGACCACAGCCAGCAAAGAAAAGTATCCAACTCCCAAAAACGCTGTCAGAAAGCGAAATCGGTATCGTGATAATAAAAGAAAGACAGTGTAGGAAAGTCGAAATGAACCGGTCGTTTTGGTCGACCTAGACAGCGTGCGAGGACAAAAACAACCCCTAACGAACGGTCGAGGCCACCCTTAACTCTGGCCGCAACAGAGCCGTTCCGGATGAACTTTGTCCGTTACGTGAGCGGAGAGCTTGCTGGTTCTATTTCTTGTCTGTCTCGTGTATAGCCGGGACTAGCCAGCTTCCCTGTTATCAAGATTCTCCCATTTCGCAGGGACGGTGTTGGTTTTACTTGGAGACATCCCCTGCACCGGGTATAAGGAAGCAAACGGCGAGAGGATATTACGATTTTCTCGTCGGGCGAAAAAGATCGTGTGTCAAACGATTCTGCTAAATTTTCTGAAAAATGAATGACGGTGCAAGTTCATTGTGAATGACTAGTCAGCGGAGAGATTAAGTTAGGTTAGGCTATAGTTACAGTGGAGAATATGTTGCAAGTTTCTTAACACTAGTACCATTTGGTAAATTGGTTAGATCAAATGGCTGGTCTCGGATTTTACATTTTATATTACAAAATTTTGTTACTGGGTTTCTGTCGAAATGTCTGCCATATTTTGTTGAGATACAGAATAGTACTTGTTGATGCTTCTTTAGTTATTTATTTTTCCACTTTATTCTCAATTTAAAATGTGCGCATTTAATGGCAGCAGTTCTAGTGTGAACAGTTCATGATTATAAGTGGGTACATCGAACTATTGCTACTGGATAATATAGTATAGTTTATCCAAAAACGTCACTATAATATTTACAAAAAATGCAATAAAATTACATGGATGCATACATATTAAAATATTAAAAGAAGTATAAAATATGTTCATACAAGAATACATAACCTCTCAGCTCACTATTTAAATATTTATTAGCACAAATCTTGTCAGTGAAGCTGAAAGTGTTAGCTACTCAGTACTCTAAAAATTGCATTTGGTTGACTAAATCCTAGTACTAAATAAAAAATAATATTTCAAACAGCAGCGGAATAATCAACTTCTAAAACATTAAAGAGGTGAAATAATAAATTTTGAAAGAAAGCCGCACAAGCTTGTTATCGTTAATAAAACGTGTTATTCGTTAAGCTCGTATTTTCAGTGGAAATCCAGCCGCATTTGCATCCCGTAAAATAACGTCTACAATATTAACGCACTCAATCCCCGTATCGCGTCCCTGTTTCCCCGACGTGTTTTATCAGCCTGCTGCCCGGTACGTAGACACAGGGATCGGAACGGCTAGGAACCCCCATTAAAACCGGCGTTGCCAACTGAAAGAATTCCATGGGGAAAGTTCGCAGCGTTTCTTCCTCGAACCAGCGAAGGTTTCGTTCCGCTTGAAAAATGCATTCGCCAGCTCGTTTGCGCGCGTAGAAAGGACACATTGTGTTTACGACTTTCCGCCTTGGATTCTATTGGATTTCCGCGTCTCATTCGCCGAAGTACACCGGTGTGCCGTGAATTCCGACGTGAAAATTTCAAACGCGCCGCTCGTTCTGGCTCCGTTGCCCTCACCGATTCGCATTTACAACCGGGCTATGTTCTTCTTGCGGAATTATCCTTGAAAAAGCAAGGTACGACGGAAAACGATCTTTGAATATTCCGAGGCACATTAAAAGTGTCAGCATTGTTTCTGCTGAAAGGAATTTACGAATGGCTTAGGACGAAAACTGAACTGGCTTCTTTCATAAACGACAACGTTAGGGTTAAATCAATGATGGACATTGCAGACTTATAATTTGCCTAATGTAAACACACCTTATATCGATGATAAACTATGGACATTTATGCATTTATAATATAACCCCTTTGCAGAGGGAAATAGACAATAGTGACAATTGATGAAGAACAGATGACGACTTCAAACGAATTAATCAAAATTGTGAAATAAAAATTTTTTGGGTTGACATCCGCCAAGTAAAAATACCTTCAAGTGTGTCACACCCTGAATCACCATAAACTCTTGGATCTTCTTCATACCGATGATTGCGTCACCGCCAAATCCCTTCAAACCATCACCACAATTATTCATAAGTGACCTGGACCCGACAAGGCTCCAACGCTGTATAAAAGACCACGTGGACATACGAATAAATAACGTCCAACTGTGGAAAGTCTTATTACATCTGCCCGAATTTTTCATGTCTACGGACTTAATCCCTTGAGTAGACGGTTTTCATTAACTTTTGTGTCCCCGTGACAAGGTTTATTAACACAGTAGAAGAAAAATTTACAGTTGTATCCTTTCGTACATATCGACGTGACGACTTATATTCGAAGGGTTAAATTGTATCGCAAAATGTACATAAATCACGTAACCTACGAGATCCACAAACTTCCCAAACTGTGCTCATAAGTCTAATGCAGCATCTGATCACACGTTCAGTTGGCACCGAATAAAGAGAAGTGACTTCCGCTCGAGACAATGTTGGAGAGATTTTAATGTTGCCCGGAATATGCATTCAGCTCTGTTGTCCCTGTTCGCCACTTTGCGGATTCTCATCTTTGCGAATAAGTAAATACGCTGTGCCGGTTTCGTGGCACGAGAGTTCTGGCCCCGGGGTTGCTTCGAGATGTTTACCATTTATTAAAGATTCTGCAACACTCGCGTGGCGGCCTCGTTTTCCTCTTACCCTTCTTGACGAACAAGTTTTTTCTTGCCCTGGCCAGAGAGAGCAAGAGGGTAAATATGAAGCTCCTCGTAATACCCGGGCAAACGAAGCTTTAATGACGTTCGGAGGTCGTAAACGGAATCTTAAATATTTGAATATTTTAAGAACGTTTAACTTCGTGGACTGAAGTCGTAACTTCTGCTCCTTTTCAGGGACGATTCTGAAAACAGCTGTTTCGTTAGGATACGAGAATATCGGTAAACGATGAGCAGCATTTTCATAATTGGATCCATGTTTACGTAATCCGTGCAAACATCGTTACTTCTTCTTTGAAACGAATTTTCTTTTCGTGTATAAGGGAGCTAATCTCAAATTTTATCTATTTAATTGACAACAAAAGATATGTAGAGTAAAAGATTATATGAAATGAAGTCGTGGTTTTTTCCTGCGCTAGGGGCTGTGGAGGCGGGGCAGGTTATGGAGGAACAGTTTTATTTGTTTTCTTTCATTCGGAGATTTTATTTTATCATTTAAAATATCTCCTTAGGGGAAACAACTGACTCCAAAGGGTCAATCCTGTTGAAATCCAAATTTTGTGTTATTATGAATCTGTTTTAGTTATAATCTTGAAACGTGTATATGAACTTACAAGGACCTGATCATTTTACTCGAATGTACATTTACGTTTGATGAACAAAAGAAACTTCAAATAGTCCAAATAGGAAAGTATTTCATAGATTTTGTTCTTCGTTTCGATTCATTTGACATCTACGAAAACGATTGGTGGGTTTCGGCACTCAACCACAAACGATTCGAAATTCGTATGCAAACTCGCGTATATTTGTTTTGCCCGGCAACAATGCCACGACAAGCTAATATGTCGCCAAATAATAAAATATACCGAGCTGGTTTGCATAATGCGGTTATACCTGTGCTCGCGATTTCGTTCAATGAATTCCGTTCGATTCATCGAGTACGTCGGTGTTGATCCGATTCTCATACATCGTTCCGAAAGCAAGTGGCTTTTTATCAAGCTCGCCTGACACATGCAACCGAACGCATACACACACCATTCGTCTTTCTCTACCTTTTCCTCTGTCTGCGTTTCACGCCCATCCCTTTGTCTCGCTGATTTATGGAACGACACGAATGTTCCGATGCGAAAGATCGAGCTCGCAGCGAAAGTATTGGATGTAGCCGTTGCTGAATGATTTCACGAGATCTCAATTCGTGGTCGGAGCCATTCCTTTATCGTGGAGTGAACGTTGTTACCCTCGTGAAATGGGACGATGAAGAAAATATAGCCGAGATCGAGCCGTCAATTTATTTCAACGCTGTAACATCGGAGTTCACGAGTCGAAACGTAGGTTTACAATTCTCGAATTGCCGGAGATCGGAAAAAGGAATGGTTCATCTTCGAATATCGTTATATCCGCTTCTCGATGGATGGTTCTTGGAAGAGATCGATTTCACAATTTTATTTCAAATAAATTTTAACGAAGAAATTATTTGCGCTATATTCTTGAAACATCGAGTTTGACAAGGGAACTCCTACGCAGAGTTCTACAAAATGACGGATCAGTTTGTTTCTTAAGATGCTTCGTATAAGTGGAGCAGAGGTGACAAATAATTTGGAAATAATTAAAAAAGTCAAATTTGATGAACTTTATAGGTAACAAGTCTCCTTAACATCATATACGAAAACTGTATCTACCTTATTTTATTTGTAACAATTTTCTATAAGCGATTTCAGCTCTAACCTTGTGCAATGACACATAAAAAAAATTAAATCACCCTTGCATGAAGAACATCTTAAATATTCAGTGAAAAAAGAGAAATGTACAACTGTTCGCATATTAAAAAATTGAATGATACTTTCATAATGAATTTGCACTAAGAGACTGCATTACATCCTAAATATTCAGAAAAGAAGGAACTAGTCGGACAAGAAGAAGAGAATTAAATATAAAAGAACAAAAAATTTGTAGGCGTTCAAAAACCGACAAGCAAAGAAATTAATGTACATCGTATACAATAAAAATCGGCAAACACGAATACGGCGAGCGAATCAACGATCCCGTGTAAATGGTCGAAAAATATTAATTTTTTTTCAGCGTCGAGCATGAGGAGGGAAATGGTTTTGGGTATTGTCCGAGCGGCTATTTACGCGGACGTTCACACCTTGGTCAGATGAGATAGGGGAACGTTGCAGCTGGCGATGTTGGAAATTCAACGAATAACCGAAAATGTCGTTGGGTGGCACGGCGATTGTTATTACAGGGCGACGATTATCGCGTTGCTGCGATAGTCGGGAATAAACGCGGGACGCGCCACCAGTCTGGCGAAATAAATTCTTTCGAACGATTTCACCCGCGACCTCGGTTGAACGCGGCTGAATGTTATCACGCAGAGCCGATGCGTAATCAAAAATCAACGGGCACGGCGAGTATTTCGCGCGATTGCCCGGAATTCGGGGCGAATTTAATCCGCTAATTATACCTGCAAGCGTACCCTTTGACGGGAACTGCGAATATTGGAGGACGTTGCTTATCGCACCGTGAAAAACAATTGGAATTGATTTCTACCCGTTTCTTCGTCTTTTTACTTTTTTCAATTCTATTTTGTTTTACTTGCTGTATTCAGAAGAGTCGAAGCTGCTGGAGAGGCAGTATTTTTATGTTTAATTTTGATCGAATATTTGGGCCTTAATTAAAATTTTATGAGGGACGGAAATCTTCATTAAAATTTAACAGTATGAAAATTTAATTCGGATGGGTGCACGGTATTTTGTTACATTTGCTGTTGGCTGCTGCAGGTAGGTAATAAGGAGTATTTCCAAGTAAATAAGGTTATATTAAACGTGAAATAATTAGCTTGGTATTACCTATACAATTACAGAAAAATTAAGAACCATATAGCGAAATTCCATTATACTATTCCGAATAACAGTTGTACTAATTATAGTACCTTAATTGCGCTAATTTAATTCTACAGCGGTCTAAAAATACCACTATTGGCATTAATTACTATCATTATTACAATAATTTAATTAAATGTAATTTCAAAACGCAATATTCTGAATTAAACATTTATCGATCCATAACCTCACTTCTACAGATATACTTATTCGATATTCAATAATTTACTTGTCAAAATTTGATGTATTAAGTAATAATTTAAGTCACGTTAAATGTGGTAACCACAGAGTGTAATGTGAAAAGACTTGAATGTTAACAGTTAACAGGTTCATCGGTATTTTCACTGACAAACTGTTCATGAATTAAATTGAAAAGAGTTCGAAACCGCTTTTATTTGCGTCGCCCTGTACACAGTAGTTACTCTGTCACCGTTCAATTAAATCGCTCGTGGATTTCATTTGAATCGCTTGCGACAGAGAAAAATTAAACACGTGGGGAAACTGTCCAGTGGATTCGATAAATGGAACTAGAAAATGAAAACGTTTGATGCAACTCTTTGAAGAGATCATAGTATATCCTCGCAAACTGTAGCGATACCGTGCGTTTTGTTCGCTATTTCTTTATTGTTGTTTTTTGTCTGCAGGATTATTCTATATTTTTTTCTATGAAATACTACATAAAATGCACCATTGTCCCAACTAAATAATTGCGTCTGTTATCATTATCTACATCATCATTGTCCATTATCTACTTAAAATTTCTTTTAATTTAATATTAAGTATTAAATATCTTTTAGTAAAATGTCCGAACTGTTACACTTTAATAAACTAGAGGTACTTCATTTAATTTAAATTTACAACTTTGACCCACTTAACCTCTTCAAGGTCTCTGACATATACAATATAGTTGCACAAAAGTGACCCATAAAACTTCGCAAATTTAATGATCGAAGTTCACATTAATAATTTTTATCATCTTGTATATTATGAACTTTTGAAATTTATTTAATTGCTACTGAAATAGATAAAGAAGAAAAAAGTAGAAGAGAGAATCTCGTTCTAACCTAAAAAAAAAATCATTGGAGAAGAGGTTAGATTAACCCGCTCGTAATTACAAAGCGAACGTAGGTGAACGAGTTTCGTTTAATCACGGTTAGCTGGAATAGTAAACCGATTTAATTTGACTCGAATTTCAGTGCGATCGAGTTTAATTTCCTTGGCACTCGATCTCGAGCGTTTCGTTTTGCTCGCGACTAATCGCGAACGTTGTTTATTGTTAGCCGAAGGGAAATCAATTCGAGGACGCCCCGGCCGGATACCGATTTCCAATTTCTACGTCCGATATAAAACTCGAGCCAGAAGTATCGACGAAAGGTTATAAAATACCGTTTCGATCGGTCGAAGCGTGTCCTCGATTTTCATGAAATCTCGTTCAATATAATGCCTGTCGGGATAACGATCTTGCCGCAGCTAACGACCAGCGATTTATCACTTCTCGATGAAACACCGCTCGCGAATATCGGTTGATGTTGACCGATTTCGATCGACGAAAGAGCCCGCAGTATTTTTTTTTTCTCGAATTGCCTGCTTCGATTACATACCAAGCTGCAATTAGTTTTTAAATTCAATCGATCGTTCCTGTGTACGCAGGTTTTTATATAACGATAACGTCGTTACGTCAAACAGCATTTTTATGGCGAAAATTGCGGAGGCAACACGTTTAATAGAACGTGGAACCATCGCTTTTAGAATCGATTTACCATATTGATAAAGTATCGATTTTGACCATCATACAACTAACCTTTTTGATCTTGCCCGGATTGAAACTCGGTTTACGGTATTAGAAAGGGCTTTTTATTTTTAAAGAGTTAACCGGTGATCGAAATGTTGCTGCTAATAGCACGATAAATAAAGCGGTTTACGGAGCGTTTCAACTGCTGCAAATGGAAGGATAAAATATAAAAATTCGCGTAACTCTCAATTCCGAGAAAATGGCAAGTTGGGGACTTTCGGGGAAATTGGGGATTAGAGAATTCGGAGATTTGGAAATTTGGGAATTTCAGAATTCGGGGACTTGCAAATTTGGAGATTTGAGAATTTGGGGATTTCAGAATTCGGGGATTTGGATATTGGGTAATTTGGAAATTTGGGAATTTGAGAATTCGGGGACTTGAAAACTTGGAGATTTGAGAATCCGGGTATTTGGAAATAGGGGGATTTTGGAATTTGGGAATTCGAGAATTCGGAAATTAGGAATTCGGGGATTTGAAGATTTGGAGATTTGAGAATTCGGGGATCTACGAATTTGGAAATTTAGAAATTTGGGAAGGTGGAAATTTGAGAATTCCAGGACGTGGATTTGAGAATTCAGGATTCGGGTACTCGAAAATTTGGGAATTCGATAATTCAGCAATTCGGTTATTCAGAGATTTTCCAATTTTAAAATATGAACATTTGACCGCCATTACCAACTTACCCAAAATTCGCCAAATAAACCAAAAAATGATGCCAGAATCTAGTTACTTGTTTCAAGAGTAAATTCGGTTCGAGTATCGGCGGCCAGTCTCTCCAAGGAGCATGAATGAAGCAACGAATTGCTTTCGCCGGTTCATTTTTCACGCGGACCCGAGAATAAACCTAGCAAGTGTCGTTCACAATGCGTCTCTGGTTGCACAATGCTCAGCATTTTGGCAAGTCACCGGTTTCAATCAGCGTGGCAGGTCGCTGCGCGAGAAAGTATCTTGCTGGTACCTCGTGGCGCGTCGATCGCGAACGCGTTTTGTGTCTTTGCTCGATGAAAAAACTGCGAGGACACAGGGGAGCAGGAAACGGAAGTGTGGCCGAATTCGTGAAAACCCGAATGGCTATTCGTCATTCGCGACGTCTGGACGAGAGAAAAGGTGGCAAAATTTCAGTCTGCCGCTCGTTTTCTATGCTGCACGATTGGCACCTGAAATTTATGCACCTTTCGTGCATGAAAATTTTTGCAACATGGCGGAGTATATTCTTTATTGGATACTTTATTTGTTTCTGTTTGATTTGTTGCAATTTTGGTTGTTTACGAATTTATATTTTTTGGAGTAAATGTATTTCGGTAGGGGTTGAAATTATGGCGAAAATTCATCTTTGATCGATCTATGATAGTAATGATCTAGGTTTATTAAGAACTGTGTTTCATCTATCAGAATTATTGTAGGGCCACAATTTTTAGATCATGTTTTATTCAGGGTGTTCTATGTAGTTATGTATAAGTTTTATGTAGTATATAAGTTTTAAGTGTACAGACATGATTATTTCTACAAGGACCAGAAATGCAAAAATATATGTTTTAAATCATATAGTATTCAGGAAGACCTCCCATTCATTTGACCTTGTAGTGACCTTCAAGTATAGAGAAGTTCTTATTAAAAAACAGTCACATGATGTGGTATCTTTCTCAATGTGGATCGATTCTTTTAACCATCACGCGAAGAAAATATTAGGTTATGTTACCAAGCGAATGGCCTCACGAAACATTTCAATCGTACACCTAAACTAACCTTTGTAAGCAACCTTCGTACACGTAACTCTTTCTTGGTACTTCTTTTCCGTATACGAGTATCAATCACGTATTAATTCTCATTTGTTTGTCTCTCATTAAACAAGTAACCCATGATGATAGGGGTTGAACTCCATATGATACGTATTAATACATATACATATGTATAACAAAACTGTACATATGAACAACAAAATTGAAAACACTTGTAAAGTCCCGAAACAAGAATAAAAATGCACGTTTTCCCGTATTGCATCGAAGAAATTCGCAAAAAGCTCGGTTAAACGAGAAAAGGGAGCACCACGAAGTGACGAGAGGGAAAAAAGAGCGAACGATAGAGAGAGAGGTAACGGGTCAAAAAAAAAAGTTTGTCGAGCGTGGGCTACGTCGTATCCGGCCGTACTTTTCACCGGATTACCAGGTGCGCCGGAATCGGAGGTTGCTCGATTCGTTTCCGTACCTTTGGCTGGCCGTTCCATCGGAAATAATTACCCCGTCTGTAATCGACGGCTGCTGATCATCCTCGCTCGGTTAGAGAGGAGAATTTTCTTCTTTTTTTTAATGGGGATAAGATCGAGCTTTCAGAGATGGAAATAATGCGACTTTGTGGAATCGTACACCGAGGACGGAATTGTTTCCACTGAGGGCCAGACTGATTCTTGGCAATCGTTGTTGATGAGGATGAACGATGAAATGGCTGGCCGTTTGCTGCTTTGGCCCCGATACCATGGAGTCGTGTGGTTGATGAATTGGCGCCGGGCAAACCGCCCTTTGCCCTTCTTCCCTCTTTTGCACCCTATGGTCTTCTCTGTTCTTCTTTCGTAGACTTCTTTTGCGCTTCATGATCTCTGTTCTTCGTGAACCACTCTTATGGTCCTCCTGTTTTTCGCAAACTAACCTTATGGTACTCTCTATTCTTCGTGAACCACCCCTTTTGCACCCTATGGTCCTCTCTGTTTTTCTTTCATAGACTCCTCTTGCACCCCATGATCCTTTCTGTCCTTCATAGACCACCCCTTTTACACCCTATGGTCTTCTTTATTCTTCTTTCACAGACCTTTCCTTTTGCACTCTATGATCTTCTCTGTTCTTCATGAACCACCCCTATGGTCCTCCCTGTACATCGTGAACCACCCCTGTTGCACCCTATGGTCTTCTTTGTTCTTCATAAACCATTGCTTTTGTACCCTATCGTCCTCTCTGTTCTTCTTTGACAGACCTCTTGCACCCCATGATCCTCTCTCTTCTTCGTAAACCACTCCTGTGTGTTCTTCATGAACCACCCCTTCTGCACCCTATGCTCCTCTCTGTTCCTCATAAACCACCCCTTCTACCCCCAACATCCTCTCTGCTCTTCGTGAACCACCCCTTTGCACCCTATGGTCCTCTGCGTTCTTCATAAACCACCCCTTTTGTACTCCATGGTCCTCTCTGTACTTCCTTCGTAAATCACCCTCCTGGACCTTATGGTCCTCTCTCGTTTTCGCTTTTTTCGACGTCTCTTCCTCTTTGACTAATCTTTGCCTCCCTCTACGATCTCTCGTCATCTTTTATCTTTGCCTTTCCCTTTCAAATGCTCCCTATTATATCTATTCTTTCTTCCATTATAATTCTTCCGGGGAATGTCGGTGGTTATCACCCATCGCCTCACCCATACCATCGGTCTTTTTATAACTGTTTCCACGAGGGTATTCATTCTTTTTTGTCGATCACCCCTGTGCCGGAATCGACATGAAAGATCGCACCTTGCGGCGCGTTTGGTCAGGGTTGGTAACAGGGAAATGCTGAAATTTAAGAATTTGGAAATCTGAGAAAGTTTGGGAGTTTGAATATTTAGATGTCTAGGTATTTGGAAATGGGAGGTTTGGGGTTATCGAAGAGAATTTAGAAATTTAGGGATTTGACGAATTGAGGGGTTTGAAATTAGGGTATTTCCGTATTTGGGGTGTGAGAATGTCAGAATTTAGGAATTCAAAGCTTCAGGGATTTAAAGATTTAGAGACCTAACTTTTAGGAATCAGAAATGTGACTATTAGGGATTTATATACTAGGGATGTAAAGATACTTGATGAATTCGGAATTTTGAAATTTTTATATGTGAGAATTAAAAATTTTAAAAGTTTGAATATTTACATACTTCCGCTGTAGAATTCGAGATGAGCGAACTAGGAATTTAAAGATTTGAGGATATGAAATTAGGAAATATAAAAAATTTATGAAATTGAAGATTCAGTAAGATCGTGACTTACATGTTTGAAAAATTAAAGAACTGAAACCTCGAAGAATCGAAAATTTAGATTCTCCAAAAATATAGAAGTTTGCAAGATTAAAAACGATCAATTTCCCAGTTCTTCCAATAACGAAATTTAAATATCTGAGAATGTTGACAATAATTCTGAGCCCCTTTCTTCCTGCTTTATATTTGGCCGCAATCACACTGCTGCTTTTCATATATTCCTTTTTCCTCGACGGTATACGTTCATAGCCTCGTTTGCAGGACACTTTGAAGAACCGTGATATGATTATCCCTTAGTCACGAATGAGCTAGGAAGGTTTAATGGCGTCTAATAATCGCGGAACAGCCCACTACACTACACCGTTAACACGGGGTAAATTAAGAGCCGCGAGATGCTATAGTGACAATGGATGGTTGTAAATTTTGACGGCTTACAGTGCTCTGTATAAGTTCATTCGACGTGTATTCCCTTTTGTGAATACTCTTTTGTTATTTTTACGGTCGTAACGCTCGAATCCAGGGTCATTTTCTTTTGTCTATTGTTTCGCGGTTTTGATCAATTTCTAGTCTTTTCCGCCATTTCGATATTACGCTGCTGTCGATGAGGCCACGGTCTTTTCTGGATAGTAATTAAAAATTCGGGTTACCGATGCTATACTCATTCCGTGCCTGTTTCTAGGTCAGGATATACTTTTTTTAACTATCGAACGAAATATTGCGGATATAACTTGTGTGGTTGGTTTTGCCATGTTTGGGATGAAATAGGTTGGAAATTAGGACAGTTGAGCTGGAGAATTGGCCAGTTGGAAATTTAAGGAAGATGGAAAAGGTATTTGAGAGTTGAAGGAAATTGAGAACTTGGGAAGGGGGTAAGTTGAGATTTGGAAGGTTGGAAAGATGCAAAATTTGATATTTGGGGCTTGAGGAATTTGGGACTTAGGCAATTTGGAACTTGGGAAATTTGGAAATTGGGGAATTTGGGACTTGGGGAATTTGGAACTTAGGGTATTTGGGACTTGGGGAATTTGGAACTTAGGGTATTTGGGACTTGGGGAATTTGGAGTTTTGGAAATTTGGAACTTTGGGAATTTTGAACTTGGGATATTTGGAATTCGGGGAATTTAGGACTTGGAGAATTTGGGAACTTGAGAATTTGTAACTTTGGAAATTTTGAATTTTGGGAATGTAGGTCTTGCAGAATTTGGGACTTGGAGAATTTGGGACATTGAGAATAAACTTGAGAATTGACGAATTCACAAATTTACAAATTTGAAAGTATGGAACGTGATATTTATAAATTTAAATATTTGGAAAATTAAAAAGCTGAAAATGTAAGAATGTAGAAACTTCAATACTAAATTTAGAAATTTGAGAGTCAGAGAAGTTGAAAATATTAAATACGTAAACAACCCCGAATGGAAGGGGAACAATGAACGGGCAGCCAGTAATTATCCACATCCAAACGATTGCAACACGACACGTACCATGTCATTTGCATCTTTATTGCATATTCTAGTACGCTATAAACATCAGTCCGTATTACCGTTTAAATTTTTATACTCGGAACCGTGTTAATTCCCCGCCTCCCCATTAAGTATTCAGATCCTTAAAAGATACCTTCTCTTTCGTATCTCGAAGCATCCACGGTAAAAGTTTTATATCCTGATTACAATTTTTCCGCGATCTCCATCGGGTTCGAAGAAAAGGAACACAAGACACGCAGGCGGGTAGAAGGATTTCGTATACATGATGTATTACAAAGTTCCATCGTGTTAAAAGTTCACCGAACTTCCGTACGTTTCTCATTAAAACTTGTCCATTCACCGATGAAAAATTAAATTTCGCCGAGTAATTTGCCAAACAATATTTTTCTCCTGGCCTACGGCGAACAACGATAATTTATACTTTTAATCAGACACCGGACGTGTACACGAAACTTTGTACAACAGGTGAATACCAATTGGCACGGATAATGTGTCACGGTGGATTAAACAGTCGCGATTAATCGAATCGAAACGTTTCGTCATGATATTCTCGCGGCTGTACCAACGATGTTTTTATATCTCGTCGGTGATTAACGAACGATATTTCCCCGTGAAAATTCGACTATTGCGAAAACTCGTTCGGCGCTTTAATTAACCTTCATCGGCGCACGGCAACACGTGCAAGCTTTATACATAAATAACGGATGCGCGGCTTGCAATGCTTTCCGCTCATTTTCCCGCTCTTCGCTTCTTTTCGCGCGCATAATTTTTAAAGGACTTTTTCATCGCCTGCCTTTTTACCAAATTCGATAACATTCGTGGACAGTATTTTTCAAACATTTTACGGTTCCATAAACTGGAACAAAAGCTTTGAAAATTTGTTGCTGTAAAACATTCGAGTGAATAATTTTGGTAAAATGGCTGACTCATAAGTAAATATTCGTTATGAAGACTAGATCAGAATTGTAAACTTGTAATTTTATTTAAGAATTGTTCTTATAGTGAACAGTTTGTGAATTCAGAAACTGAGAATCGTTTGATTTCTAAATTCAAGGATTTTTAGATTTGAGTTCATTCACGAAATGGTACTTAATCTAACAGAAATATCTGTGGAAGCTCTACATCCCCATTTTTCTTAAACAAGATCACCATAATCGCTCTACATCTTATCCTACTACATTTAAGAAGGTGTAAAATACGTAATTTTTCCATCTATCCTAAAATAACGAGACCTATCTTTCGGCGTCAGAGAATTCAGTTCTAAAACTCCTATGACAATTTGTTCCTTCGTTAAAGCCACCGATTAATCTGTCTAACATCTGTAATTTTCTTAATGTCCTTGCTGGCTTCGGTAGGAATATATCTTGAGGGTAAAAAGAACGGTAGGATGTCTCATTAATATTAAATTCTTAGCGGATGAAATGGTCAGAACGTGGAAAGGAGAATTCACCCTCCTCACGCGCCATTTTAATATGTCAACCGTCCTTTTAAAACGTGACACTCGCGTAAAGTCACGTGACAAATGATACAAAAGAAAAGAGCAAACGGTTCGCAAGACCGCCATTTTCTTTACGGTCTTCCTCCTTGAATTGTTCACTCGCTGTCTCTCTCTCGTTTTCCGCGGTATAAATTTTCATTCATCGACAAGTTGATGACCCGAGCCGGCCGCTGCCTGAATTTCATTGAATTTTCAACGACGTGTTTCGAGACCCGATCCCGGTAAATGCAGCTTTCAAAAATATGATCAAAAAGCGTGACCGATCGAAAGGGGTATCATAGAGGAATGTCAAAAGCATCGAATCATTTTTCTTTTTTTTTTAGCGCGCTGATCGGCATCATTCAGTTTGTTTAACGAGAAAATAACAGCGCAATTGTGCGCTTGATATGAAAACGGCTTTACAAATCGAGCAACCAACGTTTTCGGTGCTTCTCGTTTGTTATTCGAGAAACTCCGTACAATGAGAGCCGTGGCATTCTGAATGGTCGTCGAACGTGCTGGAAAAATTTATTAAATTTTTGTCGAAAATGGTTGTTCAACACATATACGTTGCGTTGATGAATATTTTTTCCCTCCTTGATGATAAAATAATTTTCGAGTACAATATGTTGTGCTTTTCACGGTATCGCGGGTATTGTAACAATTTATATTAAACATTTCGACGTTGTTTAATTCGTGCCAAAATCGTTATTTTCGTGTAGCCGAAACAGTTTTTCGAGCGACCCCGATAAATATTACATACGATATTTTTTTGTCGAGAATAGGAAGCTCTCCAGCTTCATGACGCTCAAACCGTGGCTCAAAATTTATGACACGTGTGTAAATTCAAACGACAATGACGTGTCCTAAATCTGAGGCAACGGAAACGCTTCTCTTAAGAGCAATTTGACTGTAAGCACTAGCGTTTGACGATGCACTTGCTTCAGTGTTGACGGTAAAACTTTTTCATGTGGGCCAAGTTTTTGCTTTCGAAAAGTAGTAAAGACGGATAAATTTTGTATCACGTAAACTCCGAGGCAAAGTCATCTTACGACGTTTTCATTGCAAAATCTTTGAGATCACTTTCTAAGAAAAATGGACGGTGGACAAATATCTATTTTGTAAATATTTCAACGAAAGCCGGTTAAACTTGAACAATTCAACTAGAAAAATCCATTAATACTTTCAGAAACAATATTCCATAAGAATAGAGAAAAAATAAATTAAAATGAATCAAAATATCTCAGCATCCTTCAAACAAAATATTAGATAACTTATGAAGATTTGTTTTTACAAACAAAATAGTTTACTATTTCGATAGTTCTGTGAACTCCAACTTCCATAAACAAATTTTGTGCATATGCATTTAAGTATTATATTAAGAAAGATAGGATCCATTAAATGAGATACGAACGGTTTTACGATATTCGTAGCGTGACCAAGATGGCGGTCCTCCATTAGCAAAGTGGTGTCAATAAAATGGACGGACGCGTAGAATCCAGTTGTTCGTTTCGTTTTTCCGTCCTTACGATAAAGACAAACGTGTCTCGGTACAATTTATCGTTCGTACGTGTTTCTTCGTCTGTGACCGAAACGAGATTTGTAGTTCGATGTCTCTGAAAGACTATAAGCACGTAAACTGAATAAATCATCGCGTTTCATACTTTACAACGACGCTTGATACTTAAATGGGCGTCTCTCTAGTCTCGTTCGAAGTTCCGTCTCTATCGGTCGTATAACGGAAATGGCTGTTGCAGCGAAGCTGGAATAATTATTAGGATCTTCCGGCCGGTTGTACTTCATTTCATCGGTTCAACTTGAAGAGGATCCGTGAAGTTCTCGTTACTGATCTAGTTAGAGAGAAACTGGAATTTCTTGGTACAGATCTTTGCGACAAATGAAATTTAACTTGAGCGATCTAGTTATAAACATGGCTGTGCCTGAAATGAATATGTTTTGAACGGGGACGATACACGGCTGCCCGCCCAGCTTGCATCCAAGGTAATCCGCTTTGGAATAATTACTGTCGAATAGTTGCATCTCTTTTTATAACTCGGTTCAAATCACTAATGGTGGTCATAAAATACTTGTAAACGCATACTATTTTATTTATTTTCCATTTGGGAAAAGTGTAGCAACATGGAAATAAATGGAATGGATGTGAACGTAAATATCATCCCAGTAAAATAAAGTAATAGTTTATTTGTATATGGTTTTGTTCATCGGTGAGATTTTAAAGGTTTAAATTTCAGTTGTAACGCGTTTTAAACAAGGTTAATGGTTAAAAGGTTTTAATTGTAATTGTTTTGCAAAATTTTAGAACCTTCAAACTTGTTAAATTCTACGATTACAAAGTTATACAGTTTCAAAGCTACAAAACTCCAAAATATATTTAATGCAACACATCAAAAATACAGCTCCCAATCAGAGAGTCGATATTTGAGAATTTTAGGCCGATCAATTGCGTATCATTCGCTTGATCATATATTGTTATGGGATTTTGATTCCCGTGAAGTTTGTACATGTACACGACGTTGATTACGACCCCTTTTGGTGTTTGTCACGATGACACATTGTGAGAAGATCCGACAAATACTCGTCTTCCCCGCGAGCAACCACTACGTTTCGGGTCTTCCGTCGCCGTCAAAAGCAACCCCTTCGAGATTCAACGCTCGCGAGAGCGAACGTTTCGTCTGAATTTCCAACGTTGATTAAAGACTTCTCTCTATTTAATGTAATTTGGTAGTTTCGTGTTTCGACGACGACGACTTTGACACGTTACGTCCTCTGCGCCCCTGTCATTTGTTAGTTTTGCCAGGACGCCTGTTATTTGTCAGCTTTTCGCATTAAACTCGAAGGGAATAACGATCGAATCATGCTCGTGATTGCACAAAGGTTAGGGGTGCGAGGTGATTTTTATTTAGAAATCTTTTGGTTATACCAGGGTCTGCAATTCGAAGTCTCTATTTTTAACTATTTCAGTTTCCTATTTTTTTGCATACAGTTGCATCAACGAAAGACGTGCAATTTACGATCTCGAAGAATTGTGCAATTTGAAAATATGAAAGTTTGTACATTTGTGAATTTGTGTGTTCATAAATACAGATGTATAGGAAATTGGAACTGTCAAATTCTCAAGCTCGGACAAGGGAATCTGGAAGAATATAATTTTAGAAATTTATGTTTGAATTTGAGATTTAAGAAAAATTGAATTACAGAATTACAGAAATCTAGAAATACAGAGATACAGATATTTCAAATTTCCAAACGTCCAAACAAGTAAAGAAAATATACATATCTAGAATCATTCTATCGTTTCCATAGAAGAAAGAACGGTTCACCTGCATACGATTCTAAAAATTGAACAGTCGAGCCAGTAGTGTTCAGAAACCGGGTTGCATACAATTTGTTCAGTCGACAGAAAGTTTCATAATACGCGCGATGGTCGTAACACGGGTCTGTTCATGTTAAATGCATACGTCTCCTCCGGACAGCGCCATTTAAAAATGTCCGACGCGACGCGGTGACACGGTGTCCAGCATCGTCGCTTCAAAGGTGGCCACCAAGGGTGTGAGGTGAAACTAGGAGGCTAGCTGCATCTCAATGTGACTCGCATTATCAACGGCTGATAGGTCGGCAGGTGTAAAAGAAAATTAAGGCTGAGCGTGTTAACGGCACGAAGAGAGCCTTTGATTTTCACGCGGACACATGAATGCACACAAGCGTCGTCGTCGCTGGCCTTTGCAGTCTCCTGCTTCCTCACCCCGTCTCTTCTCTTCACACTTCTGGCTTTTTTCCGCTCGCGGATTAACCGGCGCGCGTAATTACATTACAACGTATCGAATTTAGCGCAGAAGCATACGGTCTGCTCGCGTTTCCACGCGATAATGACTCGTACGACTTCGCGTCCGTTAACGACAATGTAAAATTCGACTAATTAATCCGCCGACGGCTTCGCGAAGGCTCGTCGAACGGCACAGAATGGACGAGCGAAAAAACGAAGAAATAAATAAACGAAACGGATGCGTGAGACCGAACGCTGATCGCGCGCTTTGATCACCGGTGTAGCTCGCGACGCACGCTGAAATATTCGCGTGGATGAGACGCATCGATATTCATTGTCCCGGCCCGTCATTTTCAGTTTTATATTTCGGCTTTTTCGCCCGCGAACATCCGCGGACGTCGATTTATGGCGGAACCTGTCCTCGCGCATGTTGGCGGGAAATAAAAACTCCATGATAACCGGCCGCGAACAACGGGGTCCTGCGTTCGACGAACTCTCATCGACGTTCGTGTTTAATCCCTTCCTTTCTGATCGAAATTATGCGTTCCGACATTCGATGTTCGAGAGCTTTGAATTACACGTCAATTTTATGGCCAAATTATTATTTATATGTATACATTACATTATATGTTCAGACATGTGACCACTGCTCAGAACCATGCATGATCATATATCAGAAGAGAGGAACATATTTTCATTACGATATAATATTAAAGACATTATACGTTTTTTGTTCTGGCAATTCGACAGTTCCACGACAGTTTTTCCTTCACAGCTTCCAATCAATAATTTTAGGAATGGTGGAGATAGTTCATGATCAATGTTCATGAATAATATGAGCTGCCCATTGTAAAAGTAGGAAAAGTCACTCTCTTGTCTATTCGGTTAAACACCTCATTTCGAGAATTGACTCTTCACCCTGTTTCCTGCAGTAGCTTCATTAGTTTCACGAGAAGTTGGATATAACTGACATAAATTAAAATGTCGAATGAAATGACTATGTATCACGATTATCTTAAAATACAATGACCCGTATAAAGCAGATATAAAACCTTAGACATTTTATATGATGCCAGGAGCTAAAAGTTATTTACCATTCCGAGACCTCGAAGGTGACGTAACCGTTTGAAGACGTTTTGGAGCTCACACGTATTCGGCGGAATTTCTGTCGACAAAATCGCGGAGAAATCTTGCCGCGTTCCATGGACACCCTTCCAGGGTACGTCAAGCGACGACACTCTTTTTATCCAGGCCCTCCTTCTCTCCGCTCGTTGGGCGCATTCAACGTTGAATCATCGCGACAACCTGATGGCGCAGATGTCGAGATAACCGTAATACATGCAAACGTCGACGACAGCAAAAGTAGAATTCGTGCCGTATCTTCCGGCGGCAAAAGTCTCGTTTAGTCCCTTGGTGAGGGTGCTGGTGCGCCGTGAGTTTGGGCGCCAGGGTGCCGGGGTTGATAGCGGCCAGAGCAATTTACCGATTACCCTTAATTGAAGACGATGACTTAACGCGCTCGTATAACCGCCTCGGAAGCTTGGAATCGCAATAAACGATCTGTTCTGCAGCGTCGGCAGAGGCTACGTGACTTCGACGACAGCTCGATTAGACCCGGGGAAAGTATTTTATGCGGGAAGCACCACGTACCTTAACGCGCCCCTGCCATTTCCTTCGCGTCGCGTACTCGCAAAAGTGATTCGAACGAGCGGCGTTTTCTATCGCTTCTTCCGTCATTGTCGAACGCGTGTTACCTCTTTTCAACACCCTCTTACACTGCCCATTTTGCCGACTGTCGAAACACGCACACATTTTCGTTCATTTACGTGGAAATTGCAATGGTTTCATTATTGAACGCATAAGAATGCGATTGTTCAGAAACAGTCTTCCCTACAGATATTTCTTTAAAAGTGATTACATATTAACCCTTCTACGAGTCGATTTTTAACCGTAACATTTACCAGAAAATTTGGTCTGATGTCTAGAATCTTAACCCCAACTTATGAATTTGTTGGAAATAAAAAGAAATTCAATATGTACAGGGTGATTCAAAAAATCGAGACACAAGTATCGAATATGTTGTGATACAGATTCCTTCATATTTCTATAAAATGTCCGATAAAAAATTTGTGAATCTAAAAACAATTGAACTACATTGCACCCTATACAACATACTTTTGAAACTTGTACGTTTTCCGATAATTTAACGAAAAACTTAGATAATAAATGATACTTGGATCGGTTGACACTCGTAACTTTTCGACAAGTATTACGGTATGAATCTTTCGTTTTCGACAACGTGTAGCAACTATGTATGTCGCATTCTTTCGGTTACGTTGTTGCAACAGTGTGTCCTCCCCGGAGAGAAGAGCTTCGCGTTCGTCTCTTTGATGTTGGTGGAATTGATCGAAAGGCACTTTTACAACCACCTTTATTCCAGTCAGCGATAACTTACCCTCGCTGACACCCCGAGGGCTTTCGATCTTATTCATCCACTTTCGCATCTTTCGTTTACTCTCCCTGCGAGGGAGTTACGATCAGACGACAGTCGGGGATTCAGTTTACCAGAAAATACGTGGATCTACAGGTTGTCTTATAACTCGTGATCCTATGGTCTCAGAAAGATTTCACTGACAAGTATCGTTAAACACAAATAGTTCTTTTCTGCCCGTTAAATTAAAAATTTGCGAACTACTCTTGTTTCCTATGAAGCGAAGTACAATTGTATTATTAAAATTATTTCAATTTTCCGTGCAAGGATTGTCTTATATTCAGTAACATGTAAATTGTACGCGATGGAAATGAAAGGATACGAGTAGCACGGGGCAGAATTGTTAGCTGATAAAGTTGATTCGCGAAGGAAATGTGCGCGCATTAAAATTCCTTTGTGAAGGCTGCGTACTAAAAACGTAACGAAGTTAATTAGCATAGCGAGTCAGGAAGTTAAACTTGCTACGTAACATTCAGTAGCTCGTTGAAAAATTTGTTCCAAAATTGCGCTTCGGACAATATATCTATTTTCACCGGCGCAAAACGATGCATGCGTCTTACCATAAACCACGAGAAATCTTTTTTACAAGTAACTAATTACAACCTCCTCGAAAGTGTAGGAAACTTTTCAGGTTATTCATCTTTCTGTTCCCACTTGCGCGTTAACAGAAATTCCACGAATCGTCTGAGGCGATGTTAATTTGAAATTTCTTTCTTCCCTATTCTTCGGTACGTTGTAATAAGGGCTAACAAGGAGTGAAAGTTAATTAACCTAAAAACCATTCGAACAGCAAAACGTCGATGAAGACCGTAGTAATTAATTTAACGTCCCGGACGAGGAAGTTAAGCTTTGTAGCCGTAAGTTTTCCTACAGCGGTGTTTAATTTATTTCGCAAGGATGCAGAGCAATCTGCAACCCTTTCTCGCAACAAGTAATCACCCCCGGTGAAGAAGCGCTTTCGAGGAAGGTAGAATTTGGTTTATTAATATGATGAATGACAACGGGGTCAAAGTTCTCGCGCGGGGGGGAACGGTGTCTCTCTCTGTGCAGCAATATTCCATGAAGCACACGCTGGTGTCTGTGTACTCTGACGAATATAAATCGTTACTCTCTGCCTCGATTCTGTTCCCTTGCAAGCCGTTTTCGCGCGCCTTTCACGTACAATGGAAAATGAAACCAGATCTCGTGCACCTACGGCCCTGTCGCGACGACCTGCAAGATTTATCGCCAACTCCTCTTTCAGATGCGATAGTAAATTGTTCTTGTCTTGTACCTCAAAATTTTTGTTACTGTACAACATAGACACGCTCTATGAATATTTCTGAGAAGCCAGTTTGATCGTATGGAAGAATTTATTTGATATTATCAGGATCTATTCATTAAGATTTTTCTATTACTATTTGTAGTTCTATTTGGATGATATTAATTGTTAATATCATGTTTGATTGTGGTCTTCAGGGTTGTGACCTTCAGAGTACTTGAGCAGTATTGATTATATTATATCGCAGTTGTAATTGATTAAGAGTATCGATAACCATATTCATTAATCACTTAATCATTGCTAGAATGAATCAGCAGCTACGTTTGATATACTCTAATCATTGGTCTGCAATTTGTAATTGCTACACGAGTATTCATTTATTATACACATGTACCATATCTGTAAATATGCATGAAATATCACATATCATATTTGTAAATATGCAAGTAATGTTATATATCACAAGTAATATGTATGAAATTTGTAAATATACGAAATTGAAACTTATCATCACATGCATATTTTGTATTTTGTAGTTTACGCCACATATCCTTGGTACGTTTTGATGAGTTTACAGGCTCTGTTTATATTGCAAATTTCAAGAATTTCGCTTCTGCAGTTCCATACGTTCTTGCCTAATTAGAATCGACTGCAGTAATCTATCGAGATAATGATCTATGAAACTGCTAATTAGAAACGATGATATAGGCAACATTAAGAGCAGGTCGTATTAGCGATAAGGTGTGTGCAGTCGGGTACTGTTCAGAAATCTATATTCGGAGTTTCGTAGGATCATAAGCTCGAGCTATCGATTATTATCACTTCTCATTACCATCTAGCGTACATCTGAAATCTAAACGGAGGCCGTTCAGCCTTGATGGCTTACCGATCGCGTTACTACTTCGACTAGGTGTCTATACAGCCTCCATTATACTCTGCTCGTATTGGCAATTAGTAGCCATCAAATTCGAACCCTCATACGCGATCGTTATCTTCAGCCAGTTAATCGTTGGTTATGAGCTTGTTTGTTTTATCGCGGTTGAAACACGATAGGTTAGTAAAATTAATCGATATCGATGGATGTTGCTTGTACAACGGTTCGTAATTGTCTGCTATCCAATTACGTACGCAAGAATCTTTAAATTTTATGTATATACGAAACTGTTCGAGGTGGAAAATAACTTCCTGTTTTGCATGCATATTTTTAATGCATCTCTACATTCGGTACGTTTGACGCAAAAGGATAAAGTATGCGTCGAGGAATTTCATTTTCAACTAATTGAAAGCTATTTTCGTACGTATAAGAACGGAGAAATGTGGAAAAAGCTTGGAAAGAAGCATGCGATCTTTTATCTCTTGGTTTTTGCTTGGTTTATTAATTTTCAAATTTTACATTTGTGTATTTAGGATTCGAAGAATTTAAGGATTTGAAATTTAAATCTGATAATCGACAAATTTACGTCAACAAAGAAAACTTCCGCCGAATGTCCCTCGTTATAAACGTCGAACAAAATTGCCGCAGCAAAAGTAACAAAATTTAATTAATCCTTTCGCGAAGAAACATAAATAGCTTGATCCGAGGAAGTTGGATCGTAAAGAAGAGAGGAAGAGAAAAAATAATTCCGCAGGTTCTGTATAACTGCTGAGGGGGTTGAAAGGTTAAGTGCCCTGTTAGCAGCGTGAACTCTAAAGTTTCGTTAAAAATGTAACTCTCATTAAGGCTCCGTGTCCGTTTTGTGCAATACGCCTGTAGAATCCTCCCGCGGACGCGCGGAATGAAAGAGATACGCTGGCCGAGCAGGATAAACGATTCGGTTAAATATCTAATAACCTCGTTATCCCGCGATTCGTCACGTAGCAACTTGCTGGACAAAAATATCGATAAGTGCAGCCTCGGTCGATTATTCTTACAACTGTTTACACTTATGCTTACCAACCCTTCGCTACTTATGAACCATTTTTCCCTTTATGTCCCAATAAACGCAGATATCCCAATTGGGATTGATATGAAGAAATTAATTCTTATGAAGAAATAAAATATTAAACTTGTCTTGGATGATTCGACAAAAGCAGACGTGTCGAACGTTTTTCGTTCGCAAGCGGTTTACACCGGCCAAAAGCGACCCGTTCGACAACGTGTCGAGAGACGAGCAAACAAATTGCTCTTCCTGTCGCCACTTCTTCGCGATCGGGCGACCGGTCGTCGACACTTTGTCCCGTTCTCGCCGATTTCATCGATCTTCCTCAAAGACGACAACGGATTAGCGACCATCAGAGACGCGTTCGAGCTACGTATATCGCTTTCGAAACGATCGATCAAACAATCCGACTGGCTGCTTCACGATTTTCTCGACCTCCGCGCCTTCGCTTATGTCCCGTCACGAAGAGTAATTCTTGCTCGAATCTTTCTCGATCTTGCAATCTGTACGGGGACTTTTTCCGCGTTGCATCTTTTGCGTTTCGGAAATGCGAGAAAAATACATAAACATAGATGTACACAATGGGTGTAAAATGTTCATATACGTAGAAAATATTATACATTAATGTAAGTATTGATAGTGTATTTTACAGTGTATAGTAATCAAGATGGATACAGATATACAAATTTACTAGGACTATATCGAGGAATGTAATGTAGGAATATAGGTACTTCAGAATATATGTAGAAGTGACTATAACTATCATAAGAAAGTCAAAGTGCTAATTTTTAAATTAAATCAAACTTCTTCAGAACGATTAACTCTTTTTTAAATCAATTCCGAGAGTTCCTTTAATCATAAATGGAACAAAAAATTCGATATCTTTCAAGTGTTGACGTTAGTGATTTTTATTATAACCAGATAAACGCATTTCCTCGTTCCATCGCGTGCACATATATTACAGCAGATTTCATGAAAACGTTCAATTCCGTTGCATGAAAATTTCATGATAAATAAAAGCAACAACCCCGGGGGCAACTATCATATTGTCACGCAGCCGGTAACGTCGCTGTTCTTTTCAGTGTCGCGTCGGCTCGAACGTGATACGCCCGCAACGATATCGACGAATGCGCACGCGATTAAACGTACGCGTAACACGCGTCGCGATAATCGCCGACCACACTCTAGCATGCTCGAACCGATTAAATCAACGAGCACGATAGAGCCTAATGCTCACTAATTCTTGCGTTCGTGTGCGGCTGACGCGGCACAAAAATCTAAATCGTACCGTTCCCTATCGGCTTGTAAATCTTACCGACGCTAGTTCTCTGGTTCGCCTCTACGACCGAGTGATTTATCGCCGCCATGTTAATATCGCTGCGAC
Source organism: Megachile lagopoda (assembly GCA_036983795.1). Taxonomy (NCBI): domain Eukaryota; kingdom Metazoa; phylum Arthropoda; class Insecta; order Hymenoptera; family Megachilidae; genus Megachile; species Megachile lagopoda. The sequence continues at coordinate 12,654,089 of CM072790.1, read as the reverse complement.
GAACATCGAGTCTCCTGACATTTATTTGTCTGTCTACGAAATCTTCGACGACTGTTCATCTTCTACTGAACATTTTCTCATCGATGGTTTATACTTTGCATCGTTATTTGAATATTATTGAATGCAAGTTTAATTCTTTAGGTAGCCATTTTATGTTCAACATATTTTATGGTTAGGTTAGCAGTCGTAAAGTACCGACATTTTGTGATCTATTTTATAGACATGTTCTTTGGAGATGAAGGTTATAATGTGTATTTCAACTTCACTTTTTGAAACATAGTATCCACCTGATTTCGAGAAGATCATCTTACTTTAACACGAAACTTTGTACATCACATTCATGTCGATTAATCATTTTTAATTTACTTTCTATAGCGTGCAATAGTGCATAGGAAGTTTTTTCCAAAACAATGCAACGAAATAAATCCGACGGTACACAAGTGTTTAAATATTCTCGAGGAGCAGAGAACAATAACTAATTAATGGTGTAACGGGTTCGACAAGAAGATGAGATTCATTATCGTGACGATAACATAGAGGGACTAGCGTACGATGTTATCGAGAACAGCGGCGAACGTAGATAATATAATTAGAGGAGTTTCAGCAGCTAATTATGTTGCTCAGCTATTTACATAATTAATTAGTAGTTTGGTACGATGGACTCGTGTAACTGGTTGTAACACGTCGATATATTCGAGCTCACGACGCACGCTGTAGATGTTGAATGCATTTTCTTCGGCGAGTAGTGAAATCAATAAAATCAGCTACACGCACAGATTTCATAGTTCTTTGTCGTAATTTACAGACTAATAATTACCGACCAGTAATTAAACAATCGTTTCATCTACGTCAAGTATTATGAAAGAAACTTCTGCTTTGAAGGAAAAGTTAGCCGTGTTTAGCACTGATTTCATGATACACATGCATTAAAAGTTCTTTATTCCAGTGCAAACCCAGAAGCCTCGATGCTTTTTTAAGCAACTTAACAGCTACCGAGCATGTAACAAGATGTTTCACACGAATCCGCCATTTAAATAAAAATGTTACGTCGAAATCTAATATGTGGAAACTTGACGTAATCGACAACTCGAATAATCTGAATTACACCCTACATAAATCCGTCGAAAATACCCTTAAAAACGACTTAATCAGCTTATCACGACAAACTTTCATGAAAGTCCAGTGTTGAGGTCGTTACCTCGCCATTTCCCATAGCCAGCAACGTACCAGCGATACGGAGAAATTGTTGAAAAATTCATCATAAACTTTATTCGTTATTTTCAGATCGAGCAGTAAGTCCGCTCGTAACACGCGTTACAACTCACTCGGTATAGAAATCCAAAGATACACAATCTACTTTTGCCACGCAAACCGTGCAACTCCGTGGAGAAACTCGAAGGTACACAATCCTCTTTTGCCACGCAACCTATGGGGTAAGGATCGATCAGCGTGCTCGAACCGATGAATAATTACACCATCGAAGGCCACGTGAATTTCTCTCCGACGTTCGAGGAGCATGAAATATGCGCATCCTTAACGATCCTTGCGTGTTAAGCGAGAGACACACTAGCCGAGCGATTTTCCTTGCGAGTCTGCTTTTGCGGGGATTTGGCGACGGTGAATAGAGCCATTTGTTGCCAGCAAATTGAGAATTGTGTCGCGTGATTTCTTCTTTCTGATTTACGAGCTCACAACCTGGTACACTGATGTTTCTAGAATTCTGGAGCTGATCGTACCAGGAGATAAGTTTTTTATTTGAACAATGGTAAGAGCTTGTGGCGAGTCCTTTTAGCCCCTTGCACTACTTTGACGAGTCTGACTCGTGACGCACTGGTACTTCAGTTGGGATCAATTTTACTCGAATTTTGAATATGCTTCAATTTGGAGTTCAAGTCCAATTATAATTTGCATAGTCAACGATTGCGTAATACCATGTTGTCATAACATTTCAACATTCTTTGTCTGCTTTAATATTGTAGCTGTGTTTAGTTAGTTCTGACTCACGCACCTGACAAATAGGTCATAGTGCAAGGGGTTAGTTGAACTAGGTTTATATACGCTGAAACGTCGAAGAGTTTGTACAAATCGAAGTTGGAATTCTGTGAACTTTGAAGTCTGTATAGGGATGTGGAATGTCTAGCAATTTGGGAATATAAAGATATGGAGGTTTGAAGATTTGAAGATGTAAAGATGTAGGCAAATATGGGTATAGAGCTCGAACGAAATAATGTAAGTCTACATATAGAGATTTAGAGACAGAGGTCTAGAGGAATTTGGGATATATGGATCAAGTAGTATAGAGATCTAGAATCATAGGGATTTTGAGATACATGGATGAAGGGGTATAGAAATCTTGAGTCATGGGAATCTGGGGGTATGTGGGTCAAGGGATATAGAAATCTAGAATCATGGGGATTTAGGGATATAGTAATCTTGGGACGTAGAGATCTTGGCACATATGGATTTGGGGACGTGAGAATCTGAGAACGTGGGGATCTAGGGAGGTAGGGAACTGGCGACGCAGAAATCTAGGAACGTAGGAATCTAGGGATGTGGGAAACTAGAAACGTAGAAATCTAAGACGTAGGGATTTAGGAAAATTTAAGAAAGTAGAAATTTAGGGACATAAAAATCTCGGAATGTAGAGATCTAGGGACATAGTGATCTTGCATCTGAGTGATCTAGTGACGTAACCTAGAAACGTAGAGATCTAGGGATATAGAAACCTAGAAATATTCTTATCACCAAATATAGAGATCTAACAATGTAAAAAGTCTAATAATGTACCGATTCATAAATCTAGTAATTTAAGACTATCGATATAACACGTGCACTCGTACTTCTCCTTTATAGCATAAACACGATTACATTGAATTTTTTTCGAACGAATATCAGCTCGAAATAAGAAAAGTGTCGTTACTTGTACGGCAGGTAGTTTGAAGTACCTTTTCCGTAGTAAAAGGATCAGTCAACGATAGTCGATTACCTTTTAGTGCACGTTCGCTGTGTTCTCGCGATCGAACAGGCGATTAGGGTAATAACGCGTGTCGCGTTATATCGCTGTTACGAGCTGAAACGGCTTATTCGTCGATTCAGCGAACGAGATCGTCGCAATATAGGTCGTGTCTTACAAAGCTGTCGATGTGAATATGAAAGTGAAGTATGAGGGGAAATTGTTGGTGCGAAAAGCGTGCGGGAGGACGTTTCCTCGAAACTTGAAATGGCTATGGCACGAAAAACGATGGGATAAATGCGCCGTTTAACTTTATACTATAATTTAGCACTTTGGAAATTTATGGAACGTCCGTATCCTTTTTAGCGCGATGAAGCTACGTAAAACAAATACCTTCGCGTGAATCTTGCACGCGTAAAATATGTTCGGATGTATACTACGAATTTATGACGACGAATATCCCGCTTGCGCCAAAAATATATTATTAAATTTTCACGAATATTCAGGTATTAAAATACTAATTTGACGAAATTGAAATGTGGATGCAAGGGATTACCTCAAACAATTTCAATCTAAAATATACTGATTAATCCGTACGAGTTTTTAGATTGTATTTTTTTTAACCTCCGCACATATCGACAAAATAATATTAAATAGGTTTGTTCTATTTGAGAAATGTATTCAACGAAAATTCATTAATCTGTTCCATTTCGAAACGTATCATCCCGTACAGTATTACCGTTTTTAATTTTCAACAAAACGCTCGTTAATATCTGATGACTGTGATACAGTGACTCTAATGACGATATCCGTCGCATTTGTCATCGTAATTCCTCGTCATAATCCTCAACTTAACATCATTACCGTGACGGATATCAAATAAACGCGTTGCACATAACAGGGTTCTTAACGTCGAACGATAATCGCATGTTTCACATCCCGTTAATTAGCCCGATATTCGAATGATATTCGATCGCGCCTGGTGCCAGTATTCCTTAATTAATGTCGTCAAATTAATTCCGCTAAATCCAACCAAATTACAGTAACATTCGGAGGGAAACGATAGGCTAGCAACCAGATCGGTGAAAACTCAAGACGGGAAATCGCGAAGATGTCGAGAATAAAGAAAGAAGGTGAACAAGTCTGATGTTAGGACAATACTGCGTGAAGCCGATCCTTAGGCGAACATAAGGACGACTTCATCTGGTGCTCGACGAGAACAAAGCTCGCAATTTCGTTCGTCTAGAACCTTCTGTCCCGCCATTATCCACCGTCGCACCACATTTCCGCCTCTATTATCAGAAAATAAGGTGCTCGACCTCGTCCAACGAGACCCCGTTTTCGCCAACGAACCAGCGTTTCTTTTTAACTACGATCTACACTCTCCCTCAATTTAGGAGGTGTGTATAGATAGCAATTGCTTCTCCACTTACCTCATTTGGACACATTTTTTAGTTGGTGAGATTCGTGCCTCTTAGGTTATGTACGCGGCGGTGGACAAGAGGGCGCTTGATGTTGCAATTACTCGGGAGCTTGGATTCAGGTGTTAAATTTTAAGGTATTAGGTGTTAAGTATTATGTACTACGTACCAGATACTAAATTTGTATTAGGTACTACATTTCAGGAATTAGGTACTGAATTTCAAGGTATTAGATATTAAGTAATTAGGTATTGAATATTACACTTCAAGGTATTAGACATTAAGTAACTAGGTATTATATTTCAAGGTATTCGATATTAGATATTAGGTACTAGATTTAAAGGTTTTTAGAAATTTCAGATTTTAAAGTCTTCAAATCCCAGAACTTTCCAATCCCCAAATTCTCAAATCTTCAGTTTCTTAAATCCCTAAATTCTGAAATCCCCGAATTCTTACACATCCAATTTCCAGAATTCACCCAATTTCCAAGTCCATGAATTCTGAATGTCCCGAAATCTCAAAGCATGGAATTTTCAAGTCGTCGAATTCTTACACACCCGATTTCTCAAATCTCCGAATTCTCAAACCCCCACATTTCTAAATTCCTGAATTCTCAAACCCCCAAATTTCTAAATCCCTGATTTCTCAAACCCCCAAATTTCTAAATCTCCGAATTCTCAAATTTGATTTCTCAATTCACCGAATTGCCAAATCCCTAATTTCTCAAATTCTCGAATCTCCAAATTCCCAAATACTCAAAATCCCAACTTCCCAAAGTCCCCAAGTTCCAAACATCCCAAGTCCAAAATTCCCAAATCTTCAAACTCTCGAATTCCCAAAGCCTCAAATTTCAAAAAATTTCCGAATTTCTAAAATCTCAAAGTCGCCAAGTCCCAAATTCCCCAACTCTGCAATCTACAAATCCCTGAACACAGAAAAATCCCTCTCCTTTAAGAAGCAAACGCGGTATCTCGTTCTAGGGTTGATTTTTCCCACCGGCAACTTGCCCACCAGTATTCAACGTTCTGTCATCTGTTTGTCGCGCCGATCTCTTCTTTGTACCAAGAAAATAATCGCGTCTTTATGAAGAAGTTCATAATGGAGTGCAATATCTTGGCATCTGCTTCATAATGGCTTCTAGTAAGAACGTTCCCGGTGTTATTATTTTTAATGTTGATACATGAAGAAGAATTATTCGCAATTTCAACGTTCACGTTTCAACGGAAGACTCCATTGTAATGTTTTCGTATTGTGTAAAATATCCGTGGCACCTGTACAGTTTCTGCATTATATTTCATTATTTCCGAGGATCAGTTTTCATCGTTCCAAGGATCAAGCTGTTACTATTTTCCCTCAACGACGTTGAAGTTACTGCGGAAAGTCTCGTAAACCTCGACGGTTTTATTAAAATATCTAGTGGTTATCACTGAGAACGACGGGGTTATCGGGTCGAAAGTACAGACTGGGTAGTAACGAGAAGTTGCATGCTCGCAAAATAAATTAAACGCGCGTATGCAACGCGTGCGTGCGGCTTGCGAGATAACGCGATTACATCGAAGCGTGTGACACGGCGGGTCCACAAAAAGATACGCATCGGATAACGACTTTACGATATGCGTACCGTTCGTGTTAACCCTTCTCTGTACGATTAGAACCTCATAATTATGCACGTGACTGTTAAACGCTCGAAACGTATTGTTTCCTTTTGTTGATTCAACCCCCTAACGTATTTCCTTTTGCTGATTTAATTCGTGCTGGATATCGTCCCTTAGATTCAATAATTTGCATTTTTGTTTCAATTAAAATACTTTTTATGAACATGAAATAGCAGAGGTATATTAGCAGGAAACGATAGAAAGTTTATTTTTGTTATACCGAGGTGTACCATATGAATTATATAATTACTCGTACTGTATAATTTACGATTATAATTATGAATTGAGGCATGGTTAGAAATTATTTCATCGAAAATGTGAAAGTGCAGAAAACTGCGCTAGTTGTGATAATTTAAGCCGAGTGTTTCGATCGGTTTTATTTTATTTCTCACGTGTCGTGGAACCTGATAATTGCGTTCACTCGAACGGAATACATCGAACAAAGTTAGTTGGCGTGAACGAAATTCTCACCGCAGCAAGTTGTTCGATCTTTCTTGCGAACGAGATCCCAATTCCGATAGGCAACTTGTAATTACTCCGTACAGATGGCATCGGTGAGTTACAAGACCACAAGAGTGTCCTAGGAGTTCGCTGGAGTTATTGGGCGAACGCCAGCCCAATAAATTTATTGTTCCGAGCGTTGATAAATTTGTGAAACGTTGGCTCAACTATTCTCGCTTTATAGTCCAACTGACTATGATGTAATAATTAAATCTACGACGTCAAATACGTTCCGCAATTTCCGTGCATTGTCACAGTTTTCAAACTTCAGATCAGATTTGTATCAGAAGTACAGAAACTTTGAAAGTGGACTTTTTTGGGGTTAGGTAATTGTTTTATCATTTTACTGTTCCACCATTTTGCTATTTTATTGTTTTATTTTACTGTTTCACTATTATTTTACTGTTCTACATTTAACTGTTTTACCATTAACTTCATACTTTTTCGTTTTTAAGAAAACGAGTATTCACAAACATCGTAGTCTTCACTAGACGAAATGATACATTAACGCTAAGTTACTGGCAGACTGTTGAGTTACAGACATAAAGAATATTATTAACAGCAAGATGGATGTAAAATAAAATTTTAACATAAAAGTTTTTGATCAAATGATGAGTCCATCTTCTATACTTGCCATTTTATCTGCGATAACTTACCATGTGCACGAGATGATTTCCTGAGGAAACCGTTTCATCCTCCAATGATGGTCCACCGATTTCCGATCACGAATAACGCGATTGAAAACAAATTCCAGGCCAGGTCCGATAAACCATTGGGCTAAATATTTAGCCGGTTCTCGTAGCGCAGGCCGGTAATTAGCAGGAACCTGTAGCTGAACGCCGAATCCTAGTATTATCATCGATTCTCAGCTCGGTGTGTCTATGAAGGCTCAGCGAAATCGCGTGCAGCTACGTATGCGTAATAATCGATAATTAGACCTCTTCCGCCCCTGGTCCTGTTCGACTGAAGGATGTCCATTTGGGAAACGCGATAGCCCAACCATGCCTATTATTATCAGCGATAATCCCTAGATAACACCGGCTAGTAATCGTGTACTCGCGTTATTGGAGTTGCCCGGCATTATTTCGACGTTGTGCAGTATCCGCGTGATCTCGATTTCTTTGTTCGCGATCGTGATCAGCTTTCGATCGGCTCTAGGTGTTCATCTCGACCGTGAGAAACAGAGGTTACGGGGCTATACCGGGGTTAAATTAAAATTACAAAGCCCATGGAAGCCGTAGTTTACCGGGCCAGAAGCGGGTGAAACGTGTTCACCGCGGTGTGAATTATTAACGCGAGCATTTCTCATTTCCGGCCCGCTCATGCGCGACAGAAATTATTGGTGATCTCTGCAGATATATTATGCGGCCGCCACGATTTATACGTCATCGTGCGGGTTAGTGTACGGCTCGCATCGATCCAACCTGCAACCCGTACGACCGAGTGCCTTTTTTTTCCATTTTTTAATCTTTTACTATCCCCTTTAATGTAACTTTGCTAGCTTCGGACGGGGCTGATGCAGGAACAACGGTCGGGACAATAACCGAGCACACCTTAAATAAGCGCATGTATTATTAACGATGTAAAAAGATGGCTCGCATGGTGATGCGCTTCTTCGTGCTACGCGGTTGTCGCTGCGGTCTTCGTACTTTTATTCTAGATGAAAGTGTACAGGAAATTTAAACGTTCGTGTGCTTCCTTTTTTAAGCTTGCTATATTTCTTGCTGGATGGCCGAGGTGCAGCATTTTAAAAATGATGCTGCGATGTTAATTATGATCTGGGTTTACGAAGCTACGCTTGTGTTGCCTTCGACCATCGCGTGTCGCTCTTAATCTGACCGTTACATCGCCACGCGTTGCTTGGCCGCCTTGTGTATCGCCATGCATTATATCTCGGACAGTGTAACGTGTACGGGTTTTATTTTAGTTGCAACAACTTGAGTTCTACAGGAAACTTTCAAATTTTTAACTCAGCTCTTTAACTCTCAAATTTTTAGCAAGATTTAAATTCTCAAATCTTGAAGTCCTCAAAGTATCAACTATCCTATATTCTTCGAGCTCAAAGTCCTAGATCTACTTTAGACGCAAACTGTTATACATAGCAACTCCAAAAATTTCCCTCTGCCTAAGTGCATGATGTACGGAATAGTTTGCAGTTCACGAAGGGCAACAAGTGCCACAAAGAAGTCGGCTAACTGCAGTACATAGAAAAAAACATCACGAACCGTATTGCAAACAAGGCGGTAAAAGGAGCAGTAACGAGAGTACGGATAGAAATAGGAACGAAGACAAGGACACGTAAAAAAAGAGTACAGAGAAAAGGGTGGCGGAAATTGAGCTCGATAAATCGAGGGATGGTGGAGATAGAAATCCGGGCTAGTTCGGCCGTGAAACGCGGTCAACCATCCGTGATGGAAGAAATTTCCGGGAAAAGTTTTAATCGCTAATCACGTCATCCTGGCGAATATATATGTATGAGCCGGAAGAGATGGTAAATAGGTGTTTCTCGGAAAGAGAAAAAGCGACGAGGAAATCCTCTTATTTCGAGGCAGCTGCGACAGACCAGCCCGGAGAACGTCGACGTGCCGGACAGACACGTTGCCAACGACGCGAAAACTTCCTGCCCACGTAGAAACGATGTGTCCAACGTTTTAGTCCCGTTGCGAGCCATAATGACACCACTCTGGAGCCTTTATCACGTGCCGACTAGTCCCAACGAGGATGGGTATTAGGAAAAACTTCGTCGTTCAGATTGTGTGTCGACGGCGTTTGCAGCAAGGACTAAATCCGACATCACTATTAAACCTTTTTCTACCGAAAAATCATAATTACTGACATTTTTGCACGGTCGGAAAATTATGATTCTGGAGATTCTTTTTCTTTGAACACATGTATAAATAACATATAATATAAAATTATTAATATTATAATAAAAAGGCTCTATCGCATATGAATCATGGCGAAAGTTGATAACTAGTTGGAGATGAATGGTTGATGCATCTAAATTTTGGTGTGTAAGCACGAATATCCGAGGCGTTGAACGAGTCGCGTAGGAAGACAAGATGGCGTTATTCGTTTCACAGGTATCATCTCGAGACACGCGTAACGAGAAAGGAAGAAAATCGAAGGGAAAGGTAGACGATAGTTTTATGGACGCCGTACGAAGACAGATTGCGGTGAGAAGATCTCATATCGAAGGATCCTCGAGGATGTCGTCGTGGCAAATTGCTTGAACGTCGATACAGGAATGTTTCTTCGAAGGCTGCGTGCATCTTTTCGTTCACAACGGTAACTGTCGCCGCAGATGCTGCGCGACATCCAGGCAGTGCCGTGAATTTGCATGTGCGAATACCGCCAGAGATCCCGAATATTTCAAGCTGTAACAAGCTGTGCGTCTCGTAACGTAAAAGTACGCCGTAAGCTAATACCAAGTTGCGTCGTATATTTCATGCTGTATAGCATGTCAGCTAGCAGAGTCGCAAAAGTGAAACGAACAGTGTGCGCGACAATTTATGGCTTTCGAGTCACAGCTCTGGAGAGATGCTGTAAAATGTTCAAGGAGAAGGGAATTTATTAATTTCATAAATCGTAGCGTCTGCTGTGTCAAAATGCTGGATATATTTATGGAGTTTGAGTTTTCTCGCGTGGGGTCTGTTAACGGAACGACGCGTTGCGATTTAGGTAAATGTAGCTGAATGTGCATAACCAGTATTTTATTTACTATTTTAAAGGCTGCTATTTTATTGAGGTGTCTGTTATATTAAAAAAAGGAATTTTGCTAACATCCTAAAACCGAGGACACAGAATATTAAAGTGGTGGATCAGTGCGATTGTCAAAACTCTTCCACACTTCTCTCCCAGTCCCCCAGGCAGCTTATTATTCATTCACATAAGCATAATACCCAAATTCCTCTAACACACTTCACCACTTACTCCACCCCCGCAAACTATACATAACAGGAGCCTCAGGAGTGCCTTCAAAATGACTAACAACTAAGAGCAGAACAGGTGTCCGTTTGAAAGTTCAGAAACTGGTACTAGAGTATTGCGTGTACAAAGAATACTATCTCGAAAATATTCAGCGCTCTTCGGGAAGTTCCAGTCGCGCAAGATGTTGCTTTGTAGGTTGATCTTCAAGGTAGCGAGTTTCCGCGTCAGGTGAAACACAGGTCGACGCACGCAGCAGCGTGTCTTGTGTACTCGTTCAAGGTACACAGGCACGGTGTTTTCGCAGAACAGGTGCTTCGAGACAATACGAGACCCTCGAGACGAGAGGTCTCCGTCAGTCGTCGCATAATGAGGCTGGCCTTGTTTCGCTCTTCCACGCTGGAGAACGCTGATAAGGGCATCTTCAGGTGGCCGGCTGGACGAACGTTGCCAGGCGAAAAGAGGCTTCGTGAACAATGCTGCTGATCCTGAGACTCTTCACTCGACTGCATTAATTACGAGGACACGCCATTGGCACCGGCTAATTCTACTGTCCTTCGCACTGTCCCTTCAAGATCTACTGACGTGTTGGTATTAACTTGAGAGGGTCCGGCATTGTGACGACTTTTGCGAACTTATTTTCGCACCTATGTTACGTGTTGGACCTTCTTTTTATAGTCATAAGAATATCTGGCTGTCTTAGGGAAATGTGATAACTCAGTTGGAAGGGACTGCTTCGGGATTTGTGAAAGTTTAAACATTTGGGAGTTCAGGTAATTGGGTACATAGATGTTTGAGAACATTATAACAAGGGAATCTATGAATTTGGGATTATAGGTATTTGAAAAATGAAATAAACTAGTATCCACTCCACTCAGATTGCTCCACAACATCCCCAATCCTTCTTACACAAATACCTGTGATAAAAACGAAATCCGCAAATCTTTATTTCCATCGGAATCAAAAATTGAATCTTCCCGTCGAAACAAATCCTATCGATCCACTCGTGGAATCCGATCGATAGCTCGATTCAAGTGCACCTGTACGTACAATACAATTAGAAGGTATCCAACAATTAATCCGATTCCATTCGCCGTTCTCGCGAATCCACTTGGCGAAACGGTTCGTTTGTTTTTATTTAATTCTCCGTATATTTTCCACGCCCGACGACGCTTCGATCGACGAATAGCAGGTGGGCCGACGCCGTTACGCAGAACACAGAAACTCATCCCCCGGGGCGGATAACCAGGAAAGTAAGAAGAGATTTCTAGGGGAGTCGAAAGGATTGTATCGAAGGCAGTTTCAAGAGGGTCCACGATTGTATCGAAGTTTTTTACCGTTGCACGAAGAAAGTCGAGCGTGCACCACCCTATTCCCGTTTTCTGGGTCAAGAAGAAGATGGGACCTCGACGATGGTCTTCCGATTCGAGGCGTATTCTTTCTGTCTCTTTGACTTTTTTTTTCTTAACAGATGGTGGAAAATATCATTTTTTACCAAGATTAAATTGTAGCTTGTTTCTCTGACGATTTTGTCGTGTGAAGATATAACTCAGTGATATATTACGTAATATATAGCGCGAGATGATGTATGGAACAAGCGGATATAATTATTAATGAAAACTGTATGAACGCGTAGAAATACGGGGCGAATGTTTAGAGATGCCACGCGTGCAAATACTGCACTTGAAGACGCGTGAAGATACAAGACGTGGAGATACGGAGCGTGGAGATACGACGTGTAGAAAGTACGACCCTCTGAGGTACAACGTATGGAGAACAGACGTATTATAGAGTACTATGCGTGGAAATACGGCGCATAAAGACAGAGCATGTGCAGATACTGCGCGTGGAAATTATAGCACATGGAGATACAACGCATAGAGATACGGAGCGTAGAGATACGAGGTGTAGAAAGTACGGCTCTCAGAGATACAACGCATAGAGAATATGACGTGTGTTATAGAGTACTATGCGTGGAAATACGGCGCATAAAGATAGAGCACATGTAGATACGGCGCGTGGAAGTTATAGCATGTGGAGATACAACGCACAGAGATAGGGAGCGTGGAGATACACCGCACAGAAGTACGGAATGTAGGGATAGAACGCACAGAGATACGACGTATGAAGATATAGCAGAAGCAAATCCAACGCAAGTAAATTATAGCGCGTGGAGATACGACGCGTGAAGATATAGCGCGTGGAAGTACAACGCGCAAAAGGAACGGCGCTTAGATATACGGGGCAAGCAAAATACGGAGTCTGTAGAGTACTATGCGTAGAGATACGACGCGTAAAAAATGCAACCCGTAAAACGCACCTATAAACAGTTCGACATGCAAGAAATACGAGGCGAAGAAAGCCTACGCGTAATGATAGGTCGCGTGGAAAGTTGATGGTCTTGAGATACCTCGCGTGGAATAAAGTGGCAATAAAAGCCTTGATCATGCAACATAGAAAAATACAACAGTTGACTATACCAAGCCATTTCAATGAACGTACTAAAAGTAGTCGTCAAAGATCTGCGATACTCGGTAATTATTACGAGCTAATTTTCCCTCGGCCAAGGATGTTTATTACGATTCTTAACTTACGAACAGCATAAATCCAAGATACTAGCTTGTTCCCGTGGCTGCAACCGGGGATGTGTTCGCAAAGCTCGGAAAGCTTTATCGTTGTCGAGTAATGGGTGGCTGTTTGCAAGGTGGAGGCGCGTATAAATTGCTTCGCGAGCAGGAGAACGAAGAATAAGAAGGAGGAAAAAGAAAGTAAACGAAAGACAGAAAAAAAGAGGGCGGCAGCGAGGGTGTCAGGGGGAAGGGGGTTAGATAGGGTGAGGTAACTGCTTCATCCTGGCAGGATATCCAAGGCTATTCAACGACGAGGAGAGCGGGAGAGCTACAATTCCGTGGGAAGAATACCTCTGGGTATTTAAGGGATAAAATGGCGGCGTCGAACTAAACGCTTTCTGCGTATACCAGCAACCTCCTCACGCACCGTTGCTCGCTACCACCTGGGACATGGGGACATCCATATGAAATAGAGTAGACGGTATCTTTCTAGCGAATTGAAATACATTTCCAAGCCAGATATAACGAACTTTCGAGGGGAGACGATGGTTTGCTCGTGAACCGAGAAGATCCTTCATCTAAAGCTGGCCCGGACGATAAGCTCGACGCGGAACGACGTGGTCTTTTCTGTTTCTGGTCTTTTCTTTTCTTTTCTTCCTCGCCGTATAAACTCCGTCGGGTATTGCCGAACAATGGAGAAACCTGGAAACAATAGTCGGACCCTGTTCAGGATAGATTTCGTGTAATTTCGAGAAAAGGTCAGCGCAAACGCTCGAATTGTCAACTCTCGCTTCCGTTGTTACAAGTCGAGCACTTGGAAAATACGATGCTACAAATGGTCAGAGGACACCTAGCGGAATGAGTTCAACGAAATACGCCAGGGATACTTTTACACGTTGTTTCCGATTCGTGTAGTGGTTCAACGAGTTGTCAACAGGTCGTACTGAACCTGTTTAATAAAAATGAAGCTGGAAGGGACAATCGATATTGCTTTGGAATACGATGCGCCACGTACTCGACACCCATACGAATTCAGATAGTTTTAATGTCTACAGTTACTTTAATGCATTTTATAATTATTATATCTTTCAGCGCTGATTATGATAGCTATTGTGTTTTATTAAAATATTGTACATTCAATGATTTAGTCTGATGTTCTTCGACAACATGGTATATTGTTTCATCAAAATGATTATATGAACGCATCATAAATATGTTTATAGAAATTGTCTAACCATTTATCGAAGCGAATAGATCAATTCATGGGATACAATTAAAACTGCTCATTGAGGGGTGTCTGAGAATATTGACGATTGTACATAATCATTTTTATCTAATTGTAAGCTTAATTATGCTGCAAATGCTGTTTTACATGAAATCAGATTGAAACTTTCTGTGGTATAAACTCTATGTACTTGACGATGAACAACTTGATAGTATGTAATAGGTAATAAACACGCGTTAAAAGATTTTCAATTTTTCCACAAACCTTCCAAGTGTCCCGGACTGACCTAACTGCTCAACTCGTAGACGTGGGTGTTTTAAAATTCCGAGCCAAACTTCTAGCGAAGTGTGCTGTGTCAGGCCGGGACAGGGACGTGTCGCCCCTTTTCTTCTTATTCCGTGCCAGAAGCAGGCCAAGAAGAGGGATAAGAGGAGCAAGAAATAAGAAAGAATTTTCCTATTTTCTCTATTTCACTTTCAGCTCGCACCTGTCACTTGTCTCGGCGAAGTTATATTGTTACTTTCGGCGTGAAACAGCGGAAAAGAGGATAAAAGGAAACGGTTTCGCTGTTCTACGGTATAAACTCTTAATACTGTGACGAAGTGCTACAGGAAATTAACATATTCTGTAAATGTTGCAGTTTCACGGCAAGTTGAGTCCGCACGCTTCTTTCCGCTTTACAACTTTTTCACGAGAAAGATGTTTCTTCTCTGGCGTTTCATGAACGTTCATCGTCCAGATTGTAAAATCACAAGTAGAGTCATTCGAGAATTGTTATTTACAGTGGTGGAACACTTGAAAGAGTGATCTAGGTCAAAAATGTTGGTGAAAACATTTATGGATTCTTATTGTATCATCGTTCGTATGGTGGAACGTTGCATTGGCTTGTGTTGTATGGTTACATGTTAGATTGACGTACTTTCACGTATAATAACTTTCATGCGTCGTATTTTGCTTATATTGTATCTCCATGCGTTGTAATTTCACGTGCTGTAATTGTCACACGTCATAATTTGTACCCGCTGTAATTGTTACATATCATAATTTCCACGCGTTATGTTTCCACGCGCAATAATTCCTACGCGCTGTATCTTCAGATACAGTAACTTCTACGCGCAGTAATTGCTACGCTCTGTATTTCCACGCGCCACACTTTCCATGCGTTGTATCTCCACGCGCCATAATTTCCACTCTTCATAATCTCTACGTGCAGTATCCCAACGCGTAGTAATTCCTATGCGTCGTATCTCTACGCGCAGTAATACCTACATGTAGTAACTCCTATGAATCACCATATCTACACATATCATACTTTCCACGCGTCGTATCTCTACGCGTAGTAATTGCTACGCGCCGTAACTCCACGCGCCATACTTTCCATGCGTCGATTCTCCACGCGCCATAATTTCCACTCTCCATAATCTCTGTTCGTAGTAATTCCTATGCGTCGTATCTCTCCGCGCAGTAATACCTACGTGTAGTAACTCCTATGAATCAGCATATCTACACATATCATACTTTCCACGCGTCGTATCTCTACGCGTAGTAATTGCTACGCGCCGTAACTCCACGCGCCATACTTTCCATGCGTCGTATCTCCACGCGCCATAATTTCCACTCTTCGCAATCCTCACGCGTCAAATATCCACTCACCGTAATTTTCATTCGTCAAGTCTTCATGCATCGTGTTTCTGCGCACTATAATTTCTACGCATTTCTCCACGCACAATAATGTCATCTCATCAAATCTCCACGCACCGTATTTCCATTCCTACTAAATAACACAGTACCACATACCGATTACAGTATCAGGAATGCAATAACTATGGAAGCCTAATATGTATGCAAATGCATTTTCTACGATCTCCGTTTGACTATTTAAATTCCCGTTTGATTGATGAATGCGAATACCATTTCTAGAACAGTAAATCTTGGATTCCCGGAATTGCGAATGTAAATCCCAGGAATCGACGACGACTGATGTTAGCGTGTCGTCTAAGTCTGGCGTTTTACAGGGTTACCAATCGAAATCCAGGACAAACCGGCGCATATTCGTGTCACAGTCATTTCAGTTATTTTTACTTGGATGTCGAATATAAGCACTCGGATACAGGAATGCTAAGGATTACATATTTGAAAGTAGCTTTCAACTTGGTGATCCTCGATTTTGCCAGCGTTCAAGATTAAATTTCCTTTGAGATTTTCTAAATTTCTCAGTCGAGAAACCCTGAATCCCTTCAGTCCTCTAGATTAAACCTCTATTGAAATTTTCGGAATTTTTTAACTAGAAAGACCTGGATTCTGTCTACCTTCGGGACTAAATTTCATTAAAAATTTTCGGAATTTTCCAAGTGAAAAGATTCCAATTCCTTCAGCCGTCTCTGTAGATTTTCTGCATTAGCGTTCGATTCATCTGACTTGAAATTGACTCGCGATGAAAGCTCGATAGCTTCGACCAAAAAATCCTTACTCCAACATTGATTGGGTGGAGTACACCTTTCTTTTCATTGCCTTAAACGATTGACGGCAAAGGTTCACATTTATTCAGCTATTCATAACATTTTTCTTGTTTGTGGATGCCGGAACTTAGTGTTATACTTTGTTAACAAGATTTGACTGAATAATTTGGCTAGATTTTGCTATACTTATACTTGTTTAATACTTTATAAGTGGTTAGCTCAATATGTTCTGATAAGTATGGTAATTCATGGGATAGTGATCATAGGCCCTAACAAAATCAATAACAATAAGTATATAATTTGAACAATACATATGAACCTAAAGGAAATATTAGTTCTTTTGAACAATCATATTAACAGAAATTACTAATGAATTTAAACAATGTTACATTCATCGTCTCGAGGGATTAACAAATAAGATAGCGTCTCTAAATAACCTAAGAAACTCTTCCATAAAATAATCTTTTCCAAAGAGGCCAAAGAAGTTACGAGCCGGGAAAGTGAAACCGAGGAAGTTCGTGAATAGAAGTCACTGCCAAATTATCGCCGGTCTTTTAAAAAGCCGTATCCGTATATCTTGTCGAGGCTCGAACACGCGACAAACAGAAAGAACGAGCGAAAGACAAGTAGTAGCAAGAATATTCGACGTTTCGGCCGATTGCAATTTTTCAGTTGTCAACTCCAACCTGACGTCGTAAACTCAGGGCAGAAGAAAAAAGAGAAACGGAATAGAAAGAAAATCTGAAGCACATCGCACTCGTAAATCCTTGGCAGGTTGAAGCTCGACGTACGTTTCGGTTTTACGACTTCAGCTTGATTGTAAATCCATCGCTAAATCAGCGGTGTCAAGAAGAGAAAGTAAATAATCAAGATGCACATCGGCACCTTCGCTGTTTACCGTGTTTCGAGCCTGCCAACCAATTAATGATGCCCGAACGAAATTCGTTTCTTGCGTGTACCAACTTTGCCGAACTTCACGTGCCACTTCACGATCTACCGATTAACTCGTAGACCGAAGAGATACAGACGGATAAGAAACTTTTAAGACCCATGTCGCGTGAAAATTGCTCAGGTTGCTTGCGATTTATGGTAATCTTCCTTTCGTGCACTTTTAAGGTGCTCGGACTTTTTTGCCTGCGGTGACGCTCGCCACATTACAGCCATTAATGAAAGACGAACGATTTATTGCTTATTTTGCTTTTTAAAATAATACTTACTAATTTTAACCTTTGGATTTTATAAATTGCTCCACCATCAAATTGTGGATATAACCTCCCGATATTAGAATAATTATGATTGTAACCTTTAGAGTGATATATGAGATTGTACGTTTTATAGCAAATTGTGGACATGGCCTGATATTCGACGTTTTAACAGCGAAATAATTTATGTGGATTAGTAGCATGCTCATTTTGGCCTATAGCAGTATGCATTTATGATATTCTGTAATCTGCAAAGTGCCAGTACACATTCGTCTGCGAAGAGTACACACCTAAGTCAACAAGTTATATGATTTATATACGTATATTTTCCGAACGATTGCATAAATCTGTGTGCATACATGAAAATAATATCAAAAATATTAAATGGTAATTGTTTTTAAAATTCATCATTTTAAACATGGCCAATATAATATGAACCTAACCTCAACTTCATTTTATGAGTATGTACATCGTATACATTTTACTGCACATAACGTGTATGTATTTAATAGTACCAAAAGTGTCTATACATTTTGCTACATACTTCATGTGTGTAAACTTAATTATACAAAAAGTAGATATACATTTTACTACACACAAATATATATTTTATCGTAAGAGTATGCTATAAATGTATACATTTAACTGTATATGTATAAATCTTGTACAAATTTCATATACCAAAAGTTCTTAATTACAGTAAAAATGTAGATTTATAAAAACGCTTAAGCGAAGCAATTGACGTTGTAAGAGTTTTTTTACCGGTCTCGAGAGACGATCATTAGAGAGATGTCAGAACACAGGAATCAGAATTTTTTAGCATTCGAAGTAGAGGGAAAAAGTAGATAGAAAACAAGGGTAAGGCCTCGATTTAACACCAGCGTAGCAGCTACTTACGGTATAAAAGTGTTTGATCGTTACTCTTTTTATCGACACAATCAGCTCAACGGCGGTTTACGAGCGGCTGATCCGGTTTCTTCGGGGGAGGCAACGATGCACAAAATGGCAGGACGAAAAGCAGCAACGAACTGCCACCAGTCCCGTTGCAACGGGCGTAGGATGCGATCGTTACAGTTACACGCTGCTGCAGTGAACTGCACGAAACTGCAGCAGCAAGTTCTCGTGGTCCGAGATTAATTGCGTTCTGGCCTTTCTTCCCTTGCCTGAACATTAAACACGACGTTCGAACGATCTCACGCTTCCCCGGCCAAGAAGAACTGCGCGATGATAACGAACAATGAGCTGCGAACGAAATTAGAACACCTCTCTTATCGTCCCTCTCCACTTTCCAACGATTAGACACAATTAGAAACTGCGGGAGATATTTTGGGTGATTATTTATACAGACCTGGTGATATATCTAAGGAATTTGTAGTCACTTTATAGATTCGCACATCTAATTTCGAAATGCCAAAATTATTGAATTTCGAATATTACAAAATCAAATGACGAATTTTTAATTTGACGAATCCCAAAATTTTCAAGTTCGAAGTTTACATATTCTCAAATCCCCAAATTCTCTAAATTCCTTAAATCCCCAAATTCTTTAAATTCCTTAAATCCTCAAATTCTCTGAATTCTTTGAATGCTTCACACCCCAAATTTTCTAAATTTCTCAAATCCCCAAATTCTCTAAAATACCTAAATTCCCCAAATCTCCAAATCCCCAAATCCCCAAATTCTCAAATTCTCAAAATTCCCTAAATTTTCTAAATTCTTGAAATTCTCAAATCTCCAAATTCCCAAATTCCCAAACCCCAACTCCCCAAATTCTCTAAATTCTCCAAATTCCTCAAAAATTTTCCAAATTCCCAAATTCCCAAATTCTCTAAATTCTTGAAATCCCCAAATTCTCTACGTTCTCTAAATTCTTGAAATCCCCAAATCTCCAAATCCCCAAATTCCAAAATTCCCAAATCCCCAAACCCCAAATTCTGCAAATT
This sequence comes from Megachile lagopoda, assembly GCA_036983795.1. Taxonomy (NCBI): domain Eukaryota; kingdom Metazoa; phylum Arthropoda; class Insecta; order Hymenoptera; family Megachilidae; genus Megachile; species Megachile lagopoda. Next base: position 12,634,233 of record CM072790.1, on the reverse strand, counting down.
CTCTACATTCCCCAAATTTTCCATATTCAGCAAATTGTCCAAATTCCTAAAAAAAATTGTAGTTTTAAGCACGCGCAAATTCTCTTGTGTCTCTCCACCCAGAATTACAGTCTGCATGAAAAATTCATGCGAACGAACGAGCCATCGATGAAATTTAACGAGAGAAAAAAAACTGTACAACTAATTACACCGTAAATTATTCGAGACGCAGAGAGCAAACGAACCAGCCGATTCATTGATTTCCACAGGCCAGTGATTTTCAATATTAAACGTTAACAAGCTTGAAAATTTTCCATATTTCATGGTTGGGGAACAATCGCATCGGCGAAATCCATTGAAGCTGATCGAGTACCGTCATCATGGCCGCCGCGGAAACCGCACAGCCACCAATTTAATTCGGCCATTCAAGCGGCCTGTAAACAATTACGAAAAGGAGCGAGAAAATTTGTGAACCGATTCGTAACGCGATGTCGGGTAAATTGTTTAACCACGGATGCTTTAAACTCGCTTCGCGATTGACAGCCAACAAAACATCTCGAGTATCAAAATTATTATAATTCGTTGACAACGACGCAATAATAACAATTATTCTGCGTGTTTTGTTCGACATATGTTATTAAACAAATTATGCACTCGTTTCGAAATTGTCTAATTTGATAGCTGGCTTTCTGTAATTATTGTTGATAAATTGACGTGGGTTCGTTATTTCGGTTTATCGTTATTATCGTTTTGGAAAGTCGTGGTATTGTTGCAGTGTCAATAATTATATTCGGTGATTTAAGAACTTGGGGATTTGGGATATTGGGAAGTTGGGAATTTGGGATTTTTGGGTTTACAGAGTTTGGGAATTTGGTAATTGGGGAGTTTGAGAATTTGGGAACATGGAATCTTGAAACTTTGGGAGTTTGGAAATTTAGAAATTTCAAGATTTGGTCAATTGGGACTTCGGGACTTCTGGATTTGAGAATTTGGTGGTTTCTTGATTTGGGGATTTGAAGATTTGGGAATTCGGGGATTTGGAAATTTGAAGGTTCAGAGATTTAGGGATTTGGTGATCTAGGAATTTGAAGATTTGAAAGTTCGATAATTAAGGAATTTGGAAATTTGAGGGGTTTGTGGACTTGGAGACATAGAATTTGGGGATTTGAGGATTTGGGAGTTAGAAAATTTGGGAATTTAAAAATTCAGAAATTTGACGCACGAATAACTTGAGAATCTATAAACTTATAAATGTACAAAACTCAAAATTTCTATTCGTCAAATTATCCTCAGATCTTTTACGACCTCCCCGCGCAGAGATACAGACGATTGAAGTCAGATATCGATATAATCGATTACGTTTCAACCATTTTCCTTTTTGTCATAACGCTTCCTTTTGCAAATTGAAATTGTCTGATCCACACGATTCAAAGTTAAACAATGGTTACAGAAACATGCGGGAGCTCACTTTCAATGGGTCCCGTTTCATTTGACTTGTACCACATTCTCAATTGAAATTCCGCATACGTGTTTACCGACGATACGAATAATTAATTCGCGAACGGCAATAAAAGCTTTGCAGATCGATCGTTCGTTTCTGAACGTTGATAAAACCCGTCAAATTACAAGGAGGATGGAGAAAAAAATACGGTTTCTTCAGCAGGCGTTTCTTTAACGGTTGTTCTTCATTATTTACGGTCAATTTAGCGTGGATACGCAACAAAGCATCCCGACATAAAAAAGAAGGGATGTAAAGGGCATAAAAAGTCTTTCACACGATTTTTTTTTCCTTCTTCGAGTCGTAACTCCTTCGATAAAAAGGTATATCTGGGTTAAGCGCCAGGTACCGTTTTATATCTCCATTCTTCAGCGTACCGTAACATTAGCAATTTTATCGCCGATTGTTCCTCTTCAACTTAATCTGCATAATTAATGCAGCTTCATCTTCGCACCTTGTACTCGTATCTCCGGATGCTTTGTTCCTTCAGAATGATACGTTTTATTCGGAATAAATGATCAAGTCTGAAGAGAACCTTTATGTTTTATATTCGACACGGTGAAGAGGGTGCAGTCGGTGGAAGTCGGAAATTTCTGTTCAAATTTTCATATTGTTTCAGATTTTTAAATTCAACGTGTGGATTATGTGGACATTTTCCATTCATGTACTCTTGCAATTATTTTTACTTAATTGTTATTAGTTAGGAAATATAAATATACTACAGAAATTGGATCATTTTTCCGTCGAAATGGAAGAAATTGAACACAAGACATATATTATACAAGACATACATGAATTGCAGATTTAATGATCAGTGGAATGTTAAATAAATAGTTAAACATTGCAAACTAATAAATATAGGGGTTGAAAGAATTTATTTTCATTTCAGAATTGAATAACCCCAATTTATCCACTATATGTCCATTATCTTTCTATTTCTACATGACAAATTTCTATACAAAACATAAATGACAAAAATATGTTGCATCACAGAAAATGAAAAATACAAAAAATGAAGTAGCACTATTTCAGATACAATGTGTATTGTTTTTCAACCCATTTCAAAGTATTTTTTATCAAAACAAAAGATCATGCAACAAGGTAGCGTTATAAATAGCGGCATAAATACGGAGGGTAAAACCGCGTGCAAAAAGAATGCGCGTATTCTTACGTACGAATTTTGGTTGAAACGGTTGAATCGTCCGATTAACCGCATTTAATTAGAAGCACGTTGGACAAATTATACGACCACGTAATATTACGCGGAGGCTAATTCGTGCAGAGGATCGAGTAATTATCGTTGTTTCGTGGTGGTTGTTGCCGAGTATTTTTCCCCTCTTGCACTCCGCTTGTAATCTGCTCCTTAACGAGCCCACGGCGCAGGGACACGCTCGAACGGACGGTTAATTTCGACGCAATGAAACCAACTACCCCTACCGTTCCTCCAACCCCCGCTCTGAATCCTGATACAAAGGGATTCGGGCCAAGCACTAAGTCGGATTTTCGCTTAGAGATATCGGGGTTACGTCCGACACCATTGATTGGTGGCATCGTTCCAAATTACCCTTTAAACCGTCCCATCATCAACGAGGAATCGTTCATTTTTCTCGGCCCGACGATCACTTTTTCGACGACCCGCTTTGGAAAACTCGACTGACGTGTAATTTCTCTCGACATTTCACCGTCTCTACGATCCCTTTACAGTCGCAAAAAGTGACAGCGGACGAGTTCAACTTTTGCTCTATGAAACACAATAGTAGCCCCCTTTTCTGGATCCCCTTTTTCTCCATAGTGCATTTCCGAAGAGATGCACTTTTTGCTGCCATCGAACTGACTGACGTTTGGACGTCCGAGAAATACTTGTTTTTCTTCCGGATATTGCATTGTTTCGCAGATATTGCAGCTGTGCAGTTTTATTGTAAGGATGTTTGTCTCCTTTGCGAACATTTTATTTGTGAGCTTGTTTTGATGATCAGATGTATTTGTAGTTCGAATATTTCTTGAGACAATACTAGCTCGGTTGAGATAGTATAGAGGATTTTCTGAAATGTAAGTGGCTGAAATATTTTTAGAAAAGTTGAAATGTGAGTCTGACAGCGAACTGATGGACTATGGCACCCCTGAGGGCGTGCACGTACACGGTAACGTACACTCAGGGGCAGTGATGGGTTGCCATCACAATCTGAACATTTTTTATTTTTAAATTTTCAAGCTCTAGATTTTTAATGTGTCTAAATACCTAACTTACAAATCAGATTTCCAAATTTATTATTACCTAAATTCTGAAATTCCCTTTGCATGAGTCTAATATTGTAACTTTTCAAATTAGAACGAACACAAATTCCTAAATTCCCAAATACCCAAATTCGTAAATTCCAAAATTCCTAAGTACCTAAGTTCCTAAATTCCTAAATTTTTATGTTCCAAAATTTCTAAACTTCCAAATTTCCTAAATTGCAAAATTCTGAAGTACCTAAATTCCTAAATTCCCAAATTTCTCAACTCCCAAGTTCCCAAATTCCCAATTTCCAAATAACGAAACACCCAATTCTCAAATCTTCCAAATTACCAAATTCCCAAACCAACCCTCAAATCCCGAAATTCTAAAATTACCTTTGCTCCTGAACCCTTTCAAATCCACAATAGTGAAACGCTTCATCATAATCCAGCATGCGCAACGATTCGCGCAGCAGCTTTTCACAGATGCATTAATTAATCAATTAGCGGATGACTAATTAAGATTACCACTCCTTGAACGGTAACGAGTATCTATCTTCGAGGAGGATCTACTTAATGTACATAAGTAGCGAACTGTTTCGAAGCGATAATTCCCAGCCTGGCTAATGTACAATGATTACGTGGTATTAACGTGGACGAACATCGTGTGCACACCCGTTGGAAAGTCCTTTATCATGTTCGACATGGACACGCCATACTTTCCAATACACAATCTGGGAAAGGAATGAAGCACGTCCGTTGATATATGGCGCCACTCAAGGCGTATAAGCGGCAGTAATTCACGGTATTATCTGATCTGGATGCGTGGCTATGTGAAAGCGGATAACAGGCGCGAGAGTAACAACAAGAGGATAGTGTAGAGGACGGTGAAGGGATGACGAACGGAAAAAAAGGAAAAAAAAAAGAATAGAAGAGGAATGGTTATCCCTGGCGATGGTTTACCAAGGATCGCCAGTGTATTGATTCGATCGATTCGAATCGATGCTTTGGCACATAGCCTTTGATAAAGTGCCGTAAACGCGAGCGTACGGTGTTCCTCGACATTGTATGCCCATTGTTGTGCAATGTGCAACGTGCACATCGTTCGAAAAACTTTATTGTACTTGGTTTTACTTGGTATTTGTTCGACGCTGTTCGTCAAATCGCTACATCTTCATTTTACTTACTGTATTGTTTATGGGCACTTGTTAGAATGGCACAAGCTCTGTATTGTGATGTGGTGTACGAATGATATTCATGATATGTTTATTTTATTACTTTTTTTGTTTATGGGCACTTAGAATGGTGCCAACTCTGTATTGCGATGTGGTGTACGAATGATATATGAATGATGTGTTGGTACATCATGTTGTGTGTGATAATGGATACTTGTTATGTTCACATATACATGTGAACATGTATGTTCACGATTTGTATCGCTACGAATTATGTTGCGATGCAATCAATGACTAAGCAACTGGTAAGCAACGCATTGTATTTTTCATGTGTCATTTTGTCCATGACTTGTATTTTCCATGCGTTGTATTTCTCACATGTGGTATTCTCACGCACTGCATTTCTCATACGTCACTCTTCATGCGTTGTATTCTCCAAGCGGTAGTATGTGTTGTGTTCTCAACAAGTTGTATTCCCCACGTGTTGTCTTCCTCACTTGTTATACTTCCCAAGCGACATGTTTGTCACGCATTGCATTTCTCACGCACTCTATCGTCACATGTTACATCACGCATAGTACACACATTCCAATAATTATAAATATCGTTAACACTACCTTTTCTTTATTTACTGAACCCATAAAAATGGATCTTACAACTTCCAAACTAAAGAATAGTTTATTTATTATTATAGTCGCTCAATTTCTACAACATGCATAATTTTACTATTAGGTAATAATCGAACAGGAGTTGACAGAATTCGCAAATTGACAACAAATTTTATATTCATTTCCTCAGGGAATATTTATGATTCTAGCTTTCAATTAACATCGATGTAACGACGGGCATTTCGTTCGTCCGACGAATTTCGTCCCTATAGCCCATTGTTCTCTTAATGAAATTCACGACTACCCTCCGTCATTTATTTCGTTCCCACCCTTTCCTTCCATTATTACCGTCGTTCAGGCTTTTTATTCGCTGCTTCTTGCCCACGTTATCCCGCGGTTCTTGTTACCCCCGCCAAGTTCGCCGCCCGGGTCTCAGGTTTATATTTTTCGTAATTAATTGGCCCGGAAAAAGACTTCTAAACAATGGTTAAATTCTCCTGGTGATTTTCACGATTCAGGGAATAATGAGGGGCATTCATCGTGTCCCATAGCAGTCGCGAATGAACTGCATTGCTTATTGTGAAACGAAATTGCCCGCCCGTATTCCCGTGTTTATTCTGAGTAATATTTATCGAGTCAGATGGACGTTTTTCTTTTCTCCTTTTTAACGATCGTACACCCCTTTCCCCTCGCGGAAATTGAACAATGAACAAGACTTTCAGACGAACTTTATGGACCCCGTTGTTGAACGTTGGGAAACTTCTGACGTTCCTCTGTGTTGGGTGAGAATTTTTGCTCTCTTCGATTGCATCGCATATTTTATTCTTTTAAATTTTATAGTTACTCTCAACTCAGAAATTAAATAAACTTAACCATTTACCATTGTATTATATTTAGCGAAGACTGAACCATACATATTTCATTATGTAGTCGTCATTTTTTAACAAATAAATTTTGTTCTGGTTTAACAGTACTAGTTTTATATTTCTCACTTGTATTAACTTTAATATGATGTTTATTTAAAATGTCACACATGTTTGTTATTAACTGTACTTTCATTAGTATGCATTTATTGTTCACAATTGTATATCACATAGTATGGATATATTGTACATAATTGTTCACCCAATGTTATGCACAGCTTGTGCATACTGTACATATGTATATGTATGGTACACACGTGTACATCACATATGTAGTATGCATGTACTGTTCATAATTGTACATCAAATATTATATTGTACGAAATTGTACATCCAATATGCATATATTATGCATAACACTACATAATGTATAAATTGTACATACATGTACATCGAATAGTATGCATGTATCAGTTGCACAATTTCGTAGAGTCCATTTGTACGTTTTCAGATAGAAGCAGTTCAGATTCTACTTGTCTGACCATATATCTATTCTACTTATCCGACTACACGCGAGTCCGAGTTTACTTATCTGACCATAAATACACTGTATTCTACTTGAGCAACCACATAGTGTTCTAATCTACTTGCCTCGCCATATATCACTTTTGTTCCATTTGCCTTGTAATATACGAGCCCTGTTTCAATTGGTTAATCACATTTAGCACTACCTCGGTCTATCGTATACTCAGGACTCAGAGATATATCGAAAAATATAAATAAAACACGAAAAACACTGGTATCTCGAAAAGTATAAATAAAACATGCAATGCATTTCCATACAAAATCATGTAACATTTCACAATATCTACCCTTATTTGCTTGACCTTGTAATGACTTTGAAACGATTTATGAAGATAATATTAAAATATTCAAATGATGTACCATTTATTTTTGTCAGATTTATTGATTCCTCTGTACAAGAGAAGTATTAAGTACACCTATAAAAAGATCAATAATTTGAAATTACAAAGTTCATAATTTGAAATGGAAGAATTAGGTACTGCAACTGTAATACACTTCCTCACATCAAATATATCAAACAATTTGTAAAAAAAAATTGAATTGTTGCATATTAATTAAATGTTATATAAATTGAGTTGTTGATAGACAGAGAAGGAAGACAGAGAAGGAAGTGAAAGAAAAGGAAAAAGGAATACAAGAGGTTCGAATTATTGGCGATGAAAGGAATCAACTTGAACACCATTTAGGACGTAATTAGGCATTCAACCGATTCGGTCTTAAGCTCTTAATCGGCTTTGTTTCAACCTGACATCCTCTTAAACGCAGGGTAAGCCAGGCCGCCTGTCTTCCGTGGTTCGTGCTTCGAAGCCGTTACTTGTTGACAAACGACCCTTACATACTTTTGCCGTTTAAACGAGCCAACTGCAACGAATAGTTTTCCGTGAAATATTAAAACGTCCGGACAAACATTAAGAGGTTGATTAAATTATCGCGAGTCAGGAAACACGACGGTGTTTACAGCTTGGCGCCGAGCGATGAAAACGCGCTGTAAATATCGTCGAGATCCTCGAAAATCTGCTGTACGTATGTTCGATTAATAAGCCGAGTCACGCAATTTTAATGAACTGCGAATATCTTGCGGCTGAAGATGAAAAACTGTGGAGAGAAGTGTGAAACCGGTTAGCGAGGTTAAATTGCACGCGATCAGATTGTTCTATTCGAGTACGGCCATAAATATGGTTTTCTGAGATATGAAACTGCAGTTAGATGTAATTGGAAAGCATTAGGGGATTCCGGTTCGTGAAAAGATCTTTGCGAATACTGCTATTCTAATTTATATTTCTTTGAATTTGTATATTCTCCATTTGTAGGTCTTCAATTTTATATGTTCCTTAATTCATATGTTCTTAAATTCATATGTCCTCAAATTCACATGTTCTCAAATTCCTATATCCTCAAATTATTGTATTATACACTCGAATTACTATATCCTCAAAATCATACACTTCTAAATTTCTACGTCTCCAAATTCCTACATTCCCTATACCCTACATTCTCAAATTCCTACATCCCCCTATTTCTACACCCCCAAATTTCTACGTCTCCAAATTCCTACATCCCTAAATTTCTACACTCCGAATTCTACGTCTCCAAATTCCTACATCACTTATACTCTACATCCCCAAATTCCTACATCCCCCAATTTCGACACCCCCAAATTTCTACATCTCCAAATTCCTACATCCCCTATACCCTACATCTCCAAATTCCTACGTCCTCCATTTCGTACATTCCCTATTCCCCACATGCCCAGATTTACATCCCCAAATTTCTACACCCCCAAATTCCCAAATCGTCGAATCCCCACTTAATCCCTCATACATCCAAATCCCCAAATTATCAATTCCCGAAATCTCCAAATTCGCACATCCCCAACTTCCCAAATCCTCAAATCCCCAATTACTCAAGTCCTCATAATCCAAATTGCCAAATTTTCAAATCTCGAACTACTTAAACTCCGAGCGTTCCAACTTTAAACGCCAGCTTTCTAACTACAATCCCCTATAGTTGCATTCCCAGTGCAAACCGATTGCCCGTAAGCTTTAGCGGCACACGGTCCGCTCATCGGTAATTTAAAGCAGAAGAGAATTATTCGGCGTTTTCGTGGAGTAAGTTTCTGGCGGCATTAACGAGTTCGTGACCGTTGACATTTTCGAGGCAAGAATACAATATGATGGACTAAAACTGTTATTTGCGAGCGACCACAGCGAGACCTGATACTAACTGTCCGACCGCAACTACCCTCTTACTACTGGCTAACCACGACCGGTTCTATTACTACTGTTTGACCATGCTCGCCGGTAACTACTAGTCGACCACTGCGGCCGATCGATAGTTATTCCTGCTCTTCCGTCATGCATTAACGCTTTCGTGTTTGCCGCCAACACGTATTCGTATCGGGACCGGAAAAAATTTCGCTTTGAGGTACGGGCCTCGATTACTCTTCACGCTTCCTCCGAGCCGCATTCACAACATCTGCCGCTGTGTTTCAGTAATGAAACTTTGCGTTTGTAGCGTTTTGTATCGTTAGAAAAAGCAGGACGCAAAGGGAAGAAAAGTTCGACGCGAAAAGGGCTTGAAGGAAAACTTTCAAAGAGCATGTGTTCCGGTTACGGGAAGATACAGGAACGTTACGAATGTAATTCGAATAATCGACACACGAACTCTGGGGATAAACTGAAACATTCTACCAGTAGATTCATTTTTAGTATCTATCGTAGAGGCACATTAAACATTGATATTAAATATCGATTTAACGGATCGTGTAAAAATGTTCCTTGTTGCTCCGCTCAAATTTTTCAGTAATTAAATATTTTAGTCCGTGCAAAAGGTTTTAGAACTTATTTTTTTCCCTGTTTTATTGCAAGCTTTTGTGAATGACTCGATAAAGTATAATTGCGGGTAATTGAGTTCGGTCATACCTTTTCGTTTTATTCTCTTATATTCACTCGAGAAATTGTCCTGAACACGATCACGAGACATTCCTATTCTGGCTAAATCGTGAGCAGAATATGGTACTAGGGTCAGGATACCGGTTACTATTCTCTGGCGCTGTTTCAGTGATTTAAGGAACCAACCAGCTTCCTTGCTTCTAGTCACGTATCAGTACGAAAGTGTACGATGATATATATCGCTAACATTCAGTGACTTCGATCTTCCTTCAACTCCTAATCGTCTTTAATAGCGTTTCGATAGTCGCACGTGTTCGTTGGAACAGTTGGTAACAAATGAAAATGATACAGTCGTTTGATAATCGACGGTCTTATACCTGGATGTGGTGTTATTCGTTGTGTAGATATAATTGAAATTTATCTTTGTTTGAAGTTATGGTTCAGGGTTGATTTATTTGTATATTCTTCATTATTAGTTCCTTCATGATTTGATACTTATATTTTAAAAACTTTAAACATTTCAGGATTCTTCAATTTCCACGTTATCGAATTACTAAATGTTCCTAAACTCATCCACAAATTCCTGAGTCTTCAAGTTTTGAAGTTTTCAAATCTCTAACATCTTGAAATTCTTACGTTTCCAAATTTTTTATATTCTCAAATTGTCAAGTTCACAAAATAACAAATTACCAAGTCAAATTACCAAATTACTAAAATCTCAAAATTACAAAAACCACACATCCTCAAATTCCTACATCTCCAAACTTTATTCCTACATTCATACACCCATAAATTCACACACTCCCAAATCCCCAAATCTGCAAATTCCCAAATTTCTAAATCAGAAATCTGCCCAAATCTCTCACACCAGATACCAACATTCACGATACACATGAGTGTCCATAATTTCTTTGGCAATTATTAGATCCACCGGTGCATTAAATATTTTTCTAATCGACACCGAACGCATGTGTCCCGCAGCTATTTCCAAATTCACCGTATCGATCATACCGTTGCTGATCGGTATCGACCCTATGAGATCGACCATTAGTGGTCGAACATTAACACGAATACGTCAAATTACGTAACAGCCCGTTTTGTTTTACACGATCATGCACCAGGGACACGATTACGCGTGTCACCTCGAGCATGATTCCATGGCCATTCAGCGGGGAATTGAACATCGAACGAATATCGTGCCCTGAACAGAATTACGATTCACGTACACCACACTGATGTAATATACTGCTAATCAGGCAACGTTACAGCAGTTTGTGCTCTATTACATTCGGGCGGATACTTGGATTCAGCTCACTCGTGTGCCCGGCTCGGACACAGAAATTGCGTTCTGCGAGGTTGTAATGCAGAGGTTACACAAGATTGAAACGTGATATTTCGGTTTAAATAGAAGTGAATGTGCTTTAAAGGTGGAGATTTTTAAGCTCCTGCTATCACTTTGAATGATTAGAGTTCTTTTGATCTGAATTTAAATTTTATTTCGGAATTAACATTTTCAGACCTGATGTGTTGTTAGAGTCTCTGTTCATTAAAGCTTGCAGCTATACAATCTGTTATGTTAGAATTTATAATTATTTGAAATTATATTAGTTTTGTATTACCTGAAAATTACAGCTGTATATTTGTAATTATGTTAGCAATTATACTTGAAATTATATTAGACCTTGCAATATTATTTGAGATTCTATTAGAGGAAGCCTCTTTTCGGAGTCAACTTTATCGAAACGGTTATTGCAAACAATCAGCCCGAGTAGAAGGAAATACAGAAGCTGGAATAAATAGTTAACTAACCATTAACAATAAAACCGGAGGCTCGTGCATCGTGCAGGAAGTCCTATAAGTGCAAGCAGGATGCTAAATATGCAACCCTCATACCGTTTAGAGCACGAGTTCCAGCATAGCCCGGTGCCTCGTGAAACGAGATTGCGTCTCGGAGATGTTTCGAGACGGCCTCCGTTTGCTAAATACATACGTATACTGGAACTGAGAGCATCCGTTTGTGAATATACGACTGGTTATCGTTGTATCCTCAAGAATGAGCCGGCTCCGAAACGGATTTATTCATGAAATGATATTTTATGTTCAAAGAGATTTTCCTGATCCCTTCTATGCACTCCGTGTTAGAAGTAACAGCATTAGTTACGAGTTCAGACGTACTTCTCCATTCATATGATAAATACAATATCCATGAATTACCTTCACTCGGAAAATTACGGTCACAAACCCGACTGTTTCCAAGTTACAAGAATTCTGCGAAACGTCTGACAACTTACCACGTCCTTAGGGGTGAGAAACTTATTGACTGTATCTATTTTTAAAACGCCGTTGCATTGCGGATCAATGCGAAGATACTTCGAGAGACACTTTCTATCGAAATGTACGGGGTCAGATAATTCTTGCTGTTGAGGAACCAAAAATTCGTGTACCTTGTCACATCACGTACTTTGTACCTTGTCACATCGTGTCTCGTACTCTGTCACATAGAGTACCTTCATTTTGGAACTTCTTATGTCAAATGATTTCTATCAAAATGTACTAGTGAATGTTCAGATAATTCTTGTTGTTGAGGAACGACCCAAAAATTCATGTACCTTGTCACATCATGTATCTTGTCACATTATATACCTTGTACCTTGTCGTGCCTCGTACTCTGTCACATGGTGTACCTTCATTTTGGAACTTCTTGTGTCAAATGATAGTTCATATCAGGACATGAATCCATATAAATTTTCAAGTTAATAAAACAATTAATTTTTGAGATATGCTGAAGGTATGTGATAGGCAAAGGATCAAGTTTGATAAAGTATCAACTTCAAACGTTCAGATCGTTTTCTTATAGATATGTTTCATGTATCTGGATTTGAAGTTCCAGATCGAACCCAAAGAATGACTAGCCCAGTTTAAAGGCCAGCATGCATTAATTTATCAGGAAGGTTCAACCTCGTGCCCATTAGTGTTGTAGCCCCCTGGGCATCCCAGATGCAGCTGTTGTATCAAAGTTTGTTGAAATAACTTAGCTCCATAACCGTATAGTACAAAACACGGGGTCGCGATCATTTATCGAGGTGGTAAAATCTGCGTGCAAACTTGCAACTGACGCGTCCGAGTTCTTTGGTTGATCCAGGGCCAAGGAGGCGATAGGATACGCCTCCGGTCGGGGCAAGATCCTTGACACCTGGAACTCGGCCAAGCCCCAGGTCCGCCAAGGGCGTCGAACTTATGCCGTCGGCAGACTTTCAAAATTATTACCGGGCCGCGTCAGCATCTACGGTGTTTGTTTTCCTCCTGATGGCGGCTCCCTTGTCTCACCTATTTTTCTCCCGTTTCCTTTTTCCTCGCCCGCCTTTATCGTGACCTCTTTTCATCGTCTTCGCGCCTCCTCATCTTTCCTCGCGTTTCCTCCATAACTGGAATTGATGTTCAGGCAATATCGACGAGCGTGTCTGTCGGAGGGAATAAAGCATTCGATGATCGATAGCCGGGTACGAAGTTTCACGGGAAGCTGCTTTCATTAAACGGTGAAACACGTGATGTCGCTTCTCTTCGGCGTGCTCCTTCAAGCGACGGAAAAAGAAGGAAATGGAAGATATAGAAGAAATTGTATAAGCAGTTGCGGTGAATAGAAAGAATGAACGCGTGGAACCGGTGCAGAATCCGGTTATCTTGGACGACTTAAGCGGATTTTCGTGCAAACTCTGTCGCGACCATGCTTCGTATCCGTTGTACTTACAAACGGGAAGACGATGGCGACCATTGTTTTTCAATTGCTACGGTTTGAAGGCTCGATGAAAAGAAGTAATGGAGAGCTCTCTGCGGGATCAACGGGATGCATTTCGCGTTTAAACAAAGACAGTTTAGGTTGCCGGAATTACCTTAGCGTGAGAATTTGGAAATTTCGAAATGTGTTGGTTCGCAACTTGCGATGTTGCAAATTTAGTAACGTGGTAAATTGGGATTTGGAGATTTGGGAATTTGTTAATATAGAGTTACGGAAATTGGGGAATGCAGGAACCAGGTTTGGAACATTGGAAGTTCTGAAATTTAGGAACTTGAGAATTTTGAAATGTGAGAATCTGACAAACAGCATATGTTAGGAGTTATAAATCTGACAAGTAGCATATTCAAAAATTGAAGGTATTTAAAACAGTAAAAATTTGTTTGGAAATTGGTGAATACGTTTAAATAAATAAAGTTTGGTCGCATTATCTGAAATACATGAGAACACAAACTTATTCTATACTAAAACGTTAACGAAATTTCATATGCACATTTTCGAAAGCTAAAAGTTTGAAACGGCATACATTATTCCTGCTCTCCTATACCAGAAATCACATATAATTAAAAATTCACTCGAACCACCCCTGACTGCGCTAAAAGCTAAAGTTGGAATAAATAAACCACGGGTAAATATGATTATTTAAATCTTTCTATTTTATTTAAACCGTCAATGTAACAGTCCGGTATTTTCCAAATAGATCAATTAAAATTAACTGTCTCCAATACACAAAGCTTAAACCTTTAAAGGTACTTGAACATTAAAAATACAGACACTGCATTTTCTCCTGTTTCACATAAATAGGACATTGTACGTGCAGAACGGTCCACTTAAATTATTATAGATTTATACGAAATGATCGCAGCATATGTAATTGCGACCGGTTTAATATTAAACACTTTTTGCGATATTAATATTCAACGCTGCGTTATACCGTTCGCCCATATTGCACGGATATTCCAGAACAAATTTCAATTCAGTTTCATCTTGTATTTTCAGGTTGAACTACCTGATGTCAGGATTAACGCCAAGCTGGTACCACGCGACGAATATTGCCCTGCACGCTATTGCATGCGTTTTGGTCACAAGGGTGAGCCTAGTGGTGGCATCGCTTCGTCCAGGATTTGCTGCTCTGGCAGGCTTGCTGTTTGCTGCTCATCCTGTGCATACTGAAGCGGTAAGTAAATCTCAACCTAGAAACCTGTGCTGTCGTTCAACTCGTAAGACAGTCACTTCTCCATCTATGGTTAAACATTTAAACATTTAACATTTTGGGTGTTCAACTTCAACGCGAATGAAGGTACATGTTTGTAACAGAAAGTTATGCACTTCATGAAAAATTACAAAATTACAAACTGCAAAGTCACAACTCAGATGCAACTTATTTCATCTATTAGACACTTCAATAAGATACAGCAATAATACTGTACCTGATAAAGAGCCTATCTCTAGTTCATTCGCGTTATTCTTCAAAGACCATGAAAGCAACCCTTACTTGTATCAAAATTAATTAAATAGAAAAAATAAAAGATGTACTCATTTAGTCTAGTTCTGAGATAAAATAGTAGAACGTTATGTTCTCTCTTATGTACCTAATTTTACCCCACGTACCCGTCACAAAAATGAGACGCTAAATTAATCAAAAATAAAATTGCTCCTCGGCGAAACTGTCAGCGCCTTTTCGCGACGTGTCGAATAAAAGAAGTATTTCGTGAGCACGCAATGTTGAATTTAGAAGTGTTTCGTCCTCAAAGGGTTAACGACCCATTAACGAACACAAGTGGGGTTACCAGGAAGGGATTCTAAAACCTGAAGGTTCAATTACGGGAAGCGTAAAGCAAAAGCGAGGTAAACGGATTAGACTAAAAATTATTTTTCGAATGTTTAAATTGCTGTAGTTAACGAACTATGCGATAATTTCAGCAGGTTAACGTGGGAATTAATTTTCACGCGGGTGCGACTGCAAACTTAACTTAAGCCGATTGAGAGGTGTGATCGGTGGCAAGTCTCCTGTACTTCTCGTACACGCACGATACACAAGAACAATGAACTTTGACATCGGCTATAATGTTTGCTTACGGAATATGCGTCGGATAAGCGTATAATACTGACATTGTACTCGTCACTGTTGTCGGTTATCTGCTATTTCAGACGGTGCAGGTTTAAAGAGGGCTGAGATGAGAAAGGGTGATCGGCACGATGTTCAATCAAGCGCATTCTGCGCTATAGGGAAACCGATATGAGGAAAGGACGCGTTGCTATTACTACGAACTAATGGATATTAGAAATTTAGAGATTTTCAAAATTTATTTACCTGAAGATCTAATAACTAAAAAGTTTAAAGTTTCTATACATAACACTCAAAAATAGGAAACAAAATCTGAACGTTCCAATCCTCAATTATCTCCATCTAAAAAACAGCTACATGATGTCGCAAAAAAGAAACGTATCATTCATCAACTTTCAAACACCCTAAAAGTTGAATGCTACTATCGCGATAACACGTCAGTTGGCTATTATACAAACTAAAAAGAATAGCAATAATTTCCCTATTGCACGCCGTAAGAGGGTTGAAATTTGCATTTCACAAAGTTAAAGATTTTCCGATAAGTGAAAAAAACCTGGCAAAAGGAAGAGAAACGGGGGTCGGCGTAATGGGTTTTCCGATGTTGAGACTCACGTAGAAACACGTTGTTGCAACGTTGCATTCCGCGAACTGAAGTTTCTGACGCGGTGTCATTATCGTTAGACACAAGCTTTCGAGTAAGAATTACCATTCGTGATATTGATTATCCAAAGGGGTGGATTACACGTTACATGGCCGAGTCCGTTTGCTGGTCACGCAGGGAATCCTGTTACATCAGCTGCGTGCACGCGTGCTTGCATGTGTCGGTCGCGTGTGCGACCATAAGCGTCTGCCGGTGTCATGTGCAGTGTTCGTGAATAAAGAAGTCGGATATGCACGTACGATGGTAACTTGCTGTGACATTAAGTTGAAAGCGATGTCGTGACTCGTTCGATGCTCTATCAGCGTCTTACTGTTTTAAAGCTTTCGTTTAATAATTCATGAACTGTTGACAATCCATTTCTGCAATTCGAAGTTTATTGATGCTGAGAATTCTTTAGAACAGAATTGGTTACAGTTCGGTGAGGACTTTTGGAGAAGGTAAATTTAAGGAACCAGTTACTCGTTATTTTAAAATTGTTTTACTGCGATACTTATCAGGTTACCGAGGCTTGATGAGTTTTTTGGGAACATAAATATCTACTGACTGGTTTCTTGATCTTAGATGTTCACTTATAATATATTAACCCTTCACACTATTATTTCCTTTGTTGTCAGCAACTACGAAAGCATAGTTCAAAAATTTTAATTTTTTTTAAATTTCTTATTTGATTATTGTCACAAGTGTTAAAGAATGTCAGGGTATGGTAAAGCATACGTGACATTAAACGGTACACACAGTTATGAAATGTAGGCCAATTCAAATTTGCTGATTCTCGAATCCAAATTTGGGAGCGCAGCTGTCATCGGTCCCATCCAATTTGATCGGTAACCCTCATCATATTGCTATTCAACCACTGCTCCGACAACAGACGCAGAATCTCCCTTTGTTTGTCGTAGCAGACGTTGTTTGCCGAAATCATTAAACCCCTGTCGGAATTGAATCCTCGATTGAACAACGGGAGCGGATCGGGCGTTAATCAAGTTGAACGGAACGGAAAAGGCGTTCGACTAGTTGGCTGAAAGACTTCAGAGGTGGCTGTTTTGATCGCGACGGCCATTTATCGCGCTGTACTAATGGTTCTTTGTGCCGGTTCCGGTTCACAACGCGCCTTTTGGACGCGGCAGCATGCGTCACGGCGCTCTGTTGTCTGTCGGACGCGTCAAGCATCGAGAAGGACAACGACGTCCTCCTTGTCGAATCAGTTTGCGTTGCCGGGGGTAGCCGGTGTTTGCCGAAATGATCAAGCGATGAAAGCACCGGCCGGTTTCTGGCTGGCTGTCAGATTAAGCCCTCGACCGAGCGTTGAAAGGAAGCGCGTTAATTAAGTACAACAGCAGTGAAGCGGCTGTTTCCAGTGTAAACCCTGCGGAACAAAGGATGAACCGGTTCGGAAGAGGGACGACGAGAGTGTGGCCTCGAACGAGATGAAGAGGGTCACCGACCGCCCCTGGACTTCGAACCCGCGAATTTTCGCGATCGATCGATCATCACGCCTGTCGAACCTGTTATTCGGGTCAGCTTTTCCACCCTGCTCGCCGCGAATTCATCGCTAAAATGCCTGGAAGAGAACTGGATACCAAAACCTTTCACCACTTTCCTCGACACCTATTTAAAACTGTATTGGTCAGCAATTTGACAACAGTGCTACTGACTCTTGCAACAGAGCCACTTGTAGATACCGATGTGTACTCATGGTTTTGCAATTTGAAGATCTGAAACTTCTGATAGTTTCCAACTGTGGCAACTTGTATATTTTGAAATTTCTGTAAACCTTGAACCTGTAAACTTGTCATGAGAATAATAGTGGCCAAAATAAAAGAGGCCCAGAGTCATACAGTGATATTTGAATTGAGCGCTCGAGAAGGGTCACTGATGTCCAGGGCCACCCAGTACTATTAGCAAAGCTCAGAGATCTGATTCAATTCAGCCAAACTTACAAATTACTAAAAGTCTGTTACAGTTTTCACCTAAACTAGCAATTACTATTAAGTTTCAGAGTATTGTTCTCGTACACCATGGACTAAAATAACAATTTTTACGAAGTGGACCTTCGCGAGGGTAAAAGATGAATATGTTCCATCGGAAACATTTTCACTGGGAATTTGATATCTTCCGAGTGATGAAAATTGTTGTAAGTAGTGTATCGAAGAAAATCGGTGTAGCCAATTTCACGTGCAATTTATAATAGCATGAAGTTGATAGCTGGAAGCATCGCAAGGAAATCGAGAACGAAGGAAATTCAAAGAGGGTAGTAAGATGTTATCAAATAACCGGCGCGTTTCCATTGTAACACAGAAATGGCGGAACGTAAATCGAGGCAAAATGGGAAATATTTTTGAGAGGAACAAGCCGTTTGAAGTGTTTAGAATTGTAAAGATGTGGGAACGCATAGGAAAAGATTATAACTTAGTTGTTTCGATGTTTGTTTCGAGAAAGGTAAGCTCGAAAATATATAGGTTAAAAGCGTATCGACTAAATCTTAACTTCGCGGATCTCTCCGCAGCTTTGCATCGTGTTTACACGCAACGTGTATAAACTTGCGATAAGTTAGGTTAGCGTTGTTCAGGGAAATGTTTCAAAGTTCAGCCACCGTATACCGGCTAGCAGAATACAGTTTCGCTGTAGTTTCAATCTAGTTCGATCTTTCGAGCTAATCACCTTCTCGATTTAATTCTGTGTTCGACACGTGGATAACTTCGATATCCTGTAACTCGTTCGCTGTTCCGGAATCAGCAACTGCCTAACGTAACTTGTAATATCAGAGATCGATTCCTTTTAAATCTAATATTTTACCCTATTGTGAATTTATAACCTTCATAAAATTTATCGTTATTATATTCGATAAAATGTAAAGTTACAACCGGCTGCAACAGTTAACCCGATATTCTCTTGAGAGAGTGCAGAGCATACGACAATTTAATTGCCTGACAAAAATTAAAACCCGATCATCATTTATTTCTGTTCAAAGGGATCAATTAATCAGTATCGCTAGCAAACAAAATTATTGCAATTTGCAGTGGAACAATTACGAGTCGAAAAAGTGTCAATAACATGTAACAGTACTGCAATCATTTTTCGTCACTTTTATTCATTCGCGATACAAATCGTGTCCAATTACAGACGATACGAATTTATTCCGATGACATGTACATTGACGAAATTAATCAAATAATTGTTCGAAAAATTATACAACGGGTCGCAATTTCATATCGATGATTGCTTTTAGCGTTATCGTATTATTGCAATATTCGTAAACACAAATATTAATAAATAAATGTGCTTTGAAAGAGGGTCGCTGTTCGTTCGCAATACGAATCATCAAAGCGTATTAACTGTAAAAATTGCCTGATCGTTCCGTTCGTTTCGAAGAATCCCGTTCTAGATACAAAATCGTGGAGGAAACGGAAGAAAATACGCGTTCCGCGAATCGTTGGTGCGGAATGTTTGCGTGTTAGGGGTGGCAAAGGGGTGGCGGGTAGGAACGAATCTCGCCGAACAGAATCTCCCTTTTACCCGAAGGAAACTCGACGCGAGGAACGCGGAACGTTTTCCACTTTTCCACGGAGTTATACGCATTCCCGTGAAATCGTTCGTGAAATCGCGAGCGAACCGTCCTCCGTCGAAACACCGTCCTCGGTTATTTTCGCGAACGCGTCATCGAGAGAGGAACGGCGGATGATGGAAATTAAAGGAAGTGACAGGACACATCGACGACGTCGACGTCGCTTGAGGACCTCGTAGAATATTCCCCCGGGAACGGAAAGGAATTTCGCGGGGGTTGATGTTGATCACGAAGCCCGCTTTCTTTTAGCCCGTAGATCGAGGAAGACCGCTCGGGGCGACCTAGACGAACACGGACAAGAAATTTTCAAACTACCATACATCATCGAGCGAATATATCCGGTAAAATCCGGGCTACATGGGTTAAAAGGAACTTTTAGTCGAGTTCCGGGGATATAAGGCGGTGAATAGAAGTCGAATTTAAAGTAGGCCGTTGCCGATATATAAGCACGCGTGAGATGCAGTGCGTCAGCCTGATTTAGAAACGCGATCGATGGCCTGGAAATATTACAGAAGTTGCGAGCTTCTTTTTTGTTATAAAAAAATACAGGGGGATCGATATGTCTGAGCGTGCTTTGAAAAGCGAACGAATTTTGCTGGCTACGAGCATAAGGTGCGACGTAATCGATACTACAGAACGGGAGTAATGAATGATACCAGGAAATGAATAAAAAGAAACGGGAAATAAATTGAAAACAGCAATTTTACATTTCCTACGAACGAATGTACCTATCAGGCGGAAATTATACCGTTTCATAGTAAACAGAATGGTTATGATTTTATGAGAACTTGTACAAGTCTCCTAGGAAACAAAGATTGTTCTTAACAGGAGGATTGACCCAGTAAACGTACTTGAACGTAAAATATGCGAAACGTTTATTAGAGGTTCTAGCATCCAAAGGATTGTTCCCGTTGCTCGCAGCGAGAGATTCGCCTTTAAACGTAAACATTTCATGAGAATCCAAATTTTCCTTGGCAGATTACGAAAATAATTAAACGAAAGAACACAGAGAGGAACGATGCGTTTCTCCCTCGATTTCTCTCGACAGTCTGAAGATTCGCCGCTTCCTTTTAATCCTTTTCGCGAGCCCCTTTCTCGCGAAATTGTTCACCAGACAGAAAACACCTCTTGCCGTTTCTACCAATTAGAGGAGGGTTTCCAGGATAATCGGGGATCGTTACGAGCATTGGCTCTCTCTCTGCATTCACGCTAACGTTCTTATTCCTGTTTAGCTAGTAGTTGCGTGAACTACGACACCTACGCGATATTTCACGGCTCGATAAGGATAATGTCCAGTTAAATTAACGGAGGACTCGTCCGGGTTAGCGCGCATTAACGAAGTAATTTACGAATACTTCTGGGTTATCACTCTCGTATGTCTTCGAGGACCTTTCGCAGACCATTCTTTCCTCTCCGACGTTATTATCCCACCTTCTGTAACTTCCTTGCTGATAACCTCTCCATATGGTCAGAGATCGGTTTCTGGAGTCAGGGATCAAAAGATTTCAAGCTAGGAGCTCTAATTTTACTATTTTACTACTTTGCTATTACCGCACAAAGATACATTTATGTTTAACAAATAGTATTGGTACTTGTTGCTAAGAATATACTTGCAATCATTGTGCTAGTAAGTTGATCGTTTTCTATATGGTCGAAGCTGAGTGTTCAACAGGAAAGCTGGATAAAGCAGAATATTCTTGAGAACGAGCTGTTTCGCCGCAGTTTAAAGTGGCCATAATGGCGGATCGTTATGTAGCGAACAAAACGCGTCAAATCGTTGCGTGCGATGGCCAATAACGTTGACCGGCGATCGTAAAAACACTATCGTCGGTGAACAATCGTGGGTCGTGGATTTTGCGGTTAATGGCGTTGCCAACGAGACTGCTTGTAACTTCTGGTGTTCTTGTTGATTGCTTGCCAAAAAAATAAATCGATGACACCGATCGGCGAAGTTCCTGCAATAAGTTTCCTTACTTTTTGCATAGTTCCACTTCCTCGGTTAATCCGTTCGTTAAATATGAAAATGTTAAATCGTCGTAACTCGTTAAAACGTATTGTCTCAAAACGTAATGAGCCAAAACTGCAACTTTCTTACGGAAAGGTACTTTGACGAGTCACCCGAGAAAATTTAATTACTACCGGTATTCTAATTTTCTATATATAGAACAAAAGAAGATGAAGCCAAAGCTCTGAAACATAGCCCGCAACTTAAGAACCAAATTACACCAACTTCCTCTCTTGCAGTAATTTCACGTTTCCACGAAGCTCAATCTCGCCCGTTTGTATTGAGGATCCGCCCTGAGTTCCTGTAGGCACCGTGTCGGGGAGAGAACGGTAACAAGGTCGATTGAAGCTTCCTTTAACGTGCATTATTAACGAGCAATCGCGGAACGACGCGGTGCGTCATCGGTAACCCAGATAGCCCCGGGCAAAGGGGGTAATTCGGGTCATTATCGAATTATGTTAATTAAGAACGACCTCGTTCGCGCGAAGTAGCCGAACGTTAAGGAGGTCCACGAGACATATTCATTATCTCGGGAGCCATCGATCCCGTTCCTGTTCCCGATGGGAATTCGCGAACACCGGTTCGGCCAAGTCGGCGACGAGCCGTGGAGCTAACAGGGCGAGTTTTAAAAGTGATTTATCTCTGATTTATGGAGGAAGGAAACCCACCTCGGAAGCCGAAAAGTTTCTCGGCTCCTCGGCGGCCAAGCGGAAAGAATTATCGGCCGGGCACAATGGACAGGCGGGTGATATCGTTTACACGTCGAATCCCACGGCCGTTTGTTCCGTGGTCAGATCGCCCAGGGAAAAGGACAATGGCGGCTCGTATGTTGACCGGCCAAGAATTTTGCGTACCAATCCTCCGTGCACCTTCCATACGCTCTTAAATCTTGGACAACTTCGCTGAAAATACAATTTATCTAACGGACGCTGAATCGGTTATGAACAACCTTCTGCTACCAGCTTGTAATGCTTCCCTGATATTTTCCCATGGTTTTGAACAATTCGTATACCTTAAATAATACTTAATTTTTCTTTAATTGTATGGAAGAAGGTTGACTAATTCTGTGTAACTGTTATAGTATAATATAAATGGTACTTATATTAATAATTCTGAAACAGAGCTTATCATTATTATAATGTACAAAATACAGTAGGGATATGTTCTGTTAAATATGTTCACAGTAACAGTGGAAGTTACAGCAACGAGAGATTGATGTTACAATAAACAGCAATAATAAGATAATTTTTTAACAAAACACATTACGATGTCTTCATACGAATCTCAGATAAATCCTAGCTGTGTGCTTATGAAACAAATAGCAGTACTCTCATGTGCACCTAAGTATTTATATCACAGTTGACTGCAGATACGTACATAATTGATCCAGAAGCATTTCCTTGTTGCCAGCAAAAACTTGTCTCCGCTTCTTACAGCCAGTTGCACAAGCTTCCGAGATCCTGTGGTGAAATATTCATGCTGACGGAATTCGAAGCCGTCAGCGCAATCCGTGCACGATTCGCGCGCGAAGTCGATTCAAAGCAGAAGAGGTAACCTCGTTTCTCGTGGACGAAAGTTTCCTCTTTCGTTTGCGCTGTCGCGTCGTTTCTCCCTCTTTGAATCGACGTCAAGACACACCGAACGATATATCTTACCCTCTATTCCCGAAACGTACGGACAAACTACTGACAGAAAAAAAAGCTTGTCACTTCGACGACGTTATTGGCCTTAATCTCCTTTGAACCTCGATCTAGCCGCTTTCTGAAAGATGTTCGGTGATTAGTTTTCGGGTTGAGAGAAGAATTATTCAAATCGAGTTGTTACTTTAAATTTGTATTAATAAGTTTCGTTCATTTTAGTTATTCAGGTTCTTTCATTATTAAGATTCAAAGAAATCATAACCTAAGAATTGATAAGGTTTCTGTGTTATAAACAGTAGGATGTCATCAAACAATTTTTGATAGAAGCCACATTGTACATATAATAAAATTGTTAAGGAAAATTGTAAAAGAAAGTCTGAAACGATCGTACTAATAATTTATATTATAGCGTACCACATTATACATTTCTGTTAGAATAGTCAATAAGTTAATACTACAGGAGATTGTTTAAAAATAAATTTTTCAATCGTCCAATTAAAATAAGTTCGTTATTCTGCAACGATTACTAAGACAACGTACGTGCTGTTACAGCAGTTGTCTGTCTAAGCACTGACCTGTTCTACTTGCTCAGCGAAGTTCTAGCGTATTGAATCTTCTTGACCAAATATTAACCCTATTACATTTGTCTGAACAAATACTGATCTTATTCCCTGAGTCATACTGTTCCCTTTCTATTAACAATGATGATCGAATATAAATAAAGTACTTCATTATTTATCTTTTAACGGTGCATAATGTACTCTACGTACATTTAAGTGAACTTTCATCTGTACTCACATAATTTCTATATTGCCATCTTTCTGCATTGTGATTTTTCTTCAGTAGGTTTGGTTAGAGAAAAATAGCTGTTTCTGACTATTTTATACTGGGAAAATATTTGGGAAAATTTGCTAAAAATAAAGGTACTATCAAATAAAATTGTCAACAGCTTCAGTGCCGACGTGTCAAAAGGTTTTCGAAAAGATTTCGATCGAATGAACGTATTAGCTATAGTTTGTTATTGGTTCCGATCGGGATCATCTTAATCCTCTAATAGTAGAATAAAAGGGTGATATTCGTACATAGTGAATGGGTTTCGTGCCGATTCACGATCTCGCCGCTTTAAATTTCGGTTCGCCATCGGAACACCACGGAAGTAATACCATCAGTGAACCGAAGATTTCGATCGAAACGAACGGTTCGATTTCGCTCGGCGAAATGAAAAGCTTCAATTTCGGGTGAAACTATCAAAGTGATCCCATAACGTTTGAACGGTAGCGCGACCGTTACCATTCTTTTTGCCCGATACTGTTTGATATCGCGTTTAAAATTCGCCTTATCCCGAAGGAGCTGATACGGCACGGGGTTAAATCGTAACCCCGCCTATCTAGAGCAACTCGAAAGCATTAGTCGACAAGTGCATTAGTCGGCATAACTCAGCCGCTATCACGACGGTATGTAAATGGCTGAGTTGTTACTGGAGTATTCTCGGGCCGTAGATAACAATTTCTGGTTGATAACACACGCCGTGATAGATTCTCTGCACATCGCACGCGAACTTTTGACCGAGTATGCGATCCGCAACTTCGCGTTATAGAAAATTGATTCGGTTTGCTGGTAACTGTATTTCGACATGGCTACTTCTGTCATAAGCACCAATTTTAACTCGGATAATTTGGAGTATTAATATTTAAACTCGAAACATCAATACTCGTGCTGGTTACCGGTGAATGGACGTACAGATTCATTTAATTAATTATCTAGTGGAAGGGAGGTAAAATTTCAAGTTTCGATATTCTAAATATCTGAAAGAGGAGACTGAAATGTTAATTATCTGCGAATTAATTGGAAGTTAATTACCTGCAACCTCAGTAATTTGTATCAGTCTGGTCACATCGGTTATTATTGTAGTAGACAACATGTAAAATTCAAAAGTCTTTGCATAAAAAATTGTATGCATCATCAGAAAATAATGAACATTTTTAAATGTGTACCTCACATTATTAATATAAATATACAGAATATAAAGTATCGTATATAGTACAATGCACAAATTATACTTGCATATTTTTTTATAACAGTAACTGAATGTTTAGCAAAGTACAAAGATCACGTGCTTCAAAAAGTATACGAAAGAAATGTTAAAGATTGTTGTAGAACGTACATATAATTGCGCAAACATTACCGTCACAAAGTGTGGGTATAAAAAGACCCGACGACGGTTGTGCGAGCGTGAAAGCAGCAAGCGCACGGCGAGTGTCTGAAACGGCGCATTAGTTGGCCGCAGAAGGAAACTTCATAGGAGACCGTCTTGACTGCGCATGGAAAATGGTTTTATGTAAGTTGCAAGAAAAGAGGCTTACCAACTCTACTTGGGCAAAGGGCTTTGCTACCGCGACCATTCGTTCTCTTTCTTCGTTTCTCAATCTCTGCCTTTTCCTTTTCAGCATCGGCCTCCGCAATCGGGGACCCGCTTTCTCTTCGTCGTCGTTCGACATTTTTCTCAAAGCGTTCCGCTACGTAACGGGAAAACTTTTCGATCGCGACGAAAGCTACTAATATTTTTATACATTGCAAAGTAATATTCGTATATGTATACTCTTTATTCTCGGGACAAATTTCTAGTGCATTAGTATATTCATTAGTGTATAGTTTATGCTTTATTGAGGTGGGTGTTTGGGATAAGTAAATTAGTACGAGGATCTTCACGATTTGTATTTTCGCATGTTTGAACTTTCACATGTGTGAGTTTCGACGCTTCGTATATCCACGCATCACATCTTCACGCGCCGTATTTTCACGTGTTGTATCTCCACGCGTCGTATCTCAGCGCGTCGTATTTCCATGTGCCGAATTTCTATGCGTTGTATTACTACGCATTATATTTCCACGCGACGTACTTCCACGCGCTATAACTTCACGCATTCTACCCCTCATGTGTCGAATCTCAACGCAGTGTATTTCTGCGCGTTGGATCTCCACGCGCCGTATCTCCACGACCCATATTTCCACGCGATGTATTTCCACGCACCGCAACTCCATGCGTCGTATTTCTACGCCCTGTATTTCCACGCACCGTAACTCCACGCTTCGAATTCCTACACGCCGTATTTCGACGCAACGTGATTCCACGCGTCGAATCTGTACGCGCCGTATTTCCACGCGTCGTATCTTCACGCATTGTACTTCCACGCGCCGTATTTCCACGAGTCGCATCTCTGCGCGCCGTATCTCCATGCGTCGTACTTCCACGCGCCGTATTTTCATGCGTCATACTTCCAGGCACCCTATCTCGGCATACCCTCCACTCATCATACTGCACATCCATTATACAATAACGCAATAACTATCAGTCTCCAATACGCAAATCTCCAATACGATAACCTTCAACTCTCTAAACATAGAAATTTCTCTCGTACTAACCCTTCTCACTATAGTAATGCGAATCAATATCGGCAGACTGACATATTGATCCCAAATCTCAATTTCGTCGTGAAGCATACAAAATGGTCGAGCGAGTCAAACCATTGACCGTGTCTCTGGCTAGACTCGTTAATTGGGTACAAATAGAGAAAAAAGCCGCTGATGGCGTTGTTGCTCATCTGCGTGCCCTTCGCGAACAGATGGACGTTTCTTTAAAGGATATTAGCTGAACTCGAGCAGCAAGCTTGCAACGGAAACAAAGGGACCATGTTGATTTGCTTTTAACGAGCATTTGGTAGAACGAGCATCGCGTTACCGCGTTTAACGAACCGATTATCAACGCCGTGAGGATGAAAGAGGGGAAGTTTGCCAAGGATATTCGAGACCGTTCGATTATCGTGAACGCGATTTAGTGCATCGTTCGCGGCGACTATTTGCTGCGAGCAAGCGATTTCCATGTAACGTCAGCAGATGTCGTGGGATGGAAACGCTGGAAGAGTGTAATGCCTCTTAAGGGTTGGCATTTTTGTCGATAATAATATTCTCCGGGAAGATTTATCCTCGTCACGTAAATGGGATTGCATCGATTCTACTTCGAGCAGGCGAGGGGGAGGGTTTGCCCGGATTCTAACGAAACGTCTCCGATAGTTAAAATCGAACTGGAATATGATGTCAGCGGGAAGAGCTGATCCGATGTTATAAACTTCTTGGTATTCGGTGATAGAAGCATGATGGATGCAAGAGTCGCGATCGGTTAGCGGCAGTAAATCACGTTGAAATTTATTCGAGCAACTGCGAAAAGGTACTCGATACTGTATCAATACAGAGTATGATCAACTTTATCTGTAGCAGTGGATCTTAATTCTTTTTTTATAAATCAGATCTAAAATTTATTTCCAGTATCACTGACTGCAGGTGAAGCTTTTTGTGTTATAATTATGTGTATTAACATACATTAATGTACTGTATACGGTAAATTGGCAGGCGATAGGGTCTGCATTGATTCTGTCAATTTACCCGAAGCATATAGCACTTATAGTACCCACACTTGTAATAAAAATATTGTATTACAATATAATGCTGATATTTCATAATATTCTACTAACAGTAACTTAATTTCAAGAAGCTTATACGTTTCTGTTCGCGAATCCCTTAAAGTAAGAAAGGCAAACTCAGTAGCTCGATGCAAGTATACTTGCAAAACGTTTGAAGGACAATTTCAGTATATTTCACAAATGAAATTTCTGCGGGTTCATTAAGAATTCCCGTGACATCCGAAGGTATCCGAAATCCGTCTCGCGAGACGCGCAGCTATAGCTCGAAGCAAACAGAAATTCTATCCACGGTATTCCTCGAAGTTGAAGCAATTTGCATCGCGTCTGACTAAACGGATACAGACACCGCGAAAGAAAATGCAAGAATGGAAAGATCTCGGCCGTACGTGAGAAACGCTGGAGCGTTGGTGAACCCTGGAAACATTAGCGGAGCCACGTGATTCGCGGTTACGCGTTGCGGCAATCCGCCGCTTTAATATTATGGCGGTCTTTATTAAAGCACCATCTTCTTACAAGCTGCCAACTCCATTCTGAGACTGTAACCGTGGCAACGGTGTCGTTAACTTCCCTCGAATTTCGTTCGCGAGAACGAAAAGACGGAAGGGCGGCTCGGAATACCAATAATCCTTGCTACTACAACAGGCTTATTAAGGAAGCGACGGTTTGGAACGTGACAATATCGTCTACTTTCATCCCTGTCTACTCCTATTCCGCTTTATATCGTGATAACGACGCTGTTAACCCCGTTCCGACCGTGAAACGGTAATGGAATGGATGGCCTGAAAGAGAAAGCCACCGAGTCTTCTTTTCTTCGTCCTCTTATTTTCTTAATTACCAACTTTGCGCCGTGACTCAACTTCGAACGCTTCATTGATGTTTCTTTGCACCTTTTAGCACGGAATTGTTTCCTTGAACTCTTTGCTGTTACCAAGCTATTCTCTTAGCTATTTCATTTGGGAATGTTAAAATGTAGGGGTAATGGAATATTGGATAGAGCGATATACAGATGTAGAGATACATAAAGGTGGTGAAATATAAGGATATGGATACATTGGTGTATAAAGATTTGGGATCAGCTTGAGGATGTAGGTACTTGTGCATACGAATTCAGGCATGTGGAGATTTGAGGATATAGCTATCCCAGCAAACAAGGATTCTAGTACATAGAGATTTGAGAATATAGGGATTTGGGATATAAAGATAGAGGATAGAGATTTGGGTATATAGAAATGGATGTACGCGTTTTGAAGTAGTGGAGTAAATAAGGATTTGGACGTGCACGGATTTAGAAATATAGAAAGGAACTACAAGGATTCGGTTGTATACAAATTCAGAGATATGGATTTAGACATATAGAAATTTTGGACCACAAGGGTTTGAACATATAGAAGTTGGGACCATAAGGATTTGAACATATAGAAGTTGAGGAATGTAAGGATAAAACACAAAAATTCGATCATGTACAGATTTCATGGTAGAGGTATTTGCATATATAACAATGTGGAAAGGTACAATGCAAAATATAATAAGTATTTTCAATGCCTATTATATTTTTGTCTCATCTCTCTGACCAATGTGACCATCTAACCAACTCTATGAACACCTATATTCATAACATAAAATCGCAAACTCTCCCACCTCTCAAAATAAATCCAACGCGCTTAATTCAGATAACGGCACAAAAAGAATCGCGCTTATCAGCCACCTACATGTCTACGTTTTCCTCGTGAACAAAGGAACACTTTCTCAATAGCAGTCTCCGTTAAAATCGTTTTTCCCCGTGCTGGGTCCATTATTAATGGTCGTATACGAGCGATAAGGTAATCGTAGGTTCTCTTCAACATCTCCCTCTTGACACTCGTACACCTTATGTTAATGCTCGGCAATGTTACGCGTGGTTCATTTACGGTTAGGTAGAGACACGAACCAGCGCGTGTATGCCGTTTCACGGTTACGACGTCGTTACCGTATCGGTGTACGTCGGAGGGTGAAAGAATGCCAGGAGTTTACGGGGGGATGAGGGTGAATTCAGTCGCGAGGGACGCGGCTCATGGAACGACCACTTTATCCATGGCGTTGGGTTTCAGGATAAATTAAGCGCGACGTTTCGTGGGCGGGACGGTTTCTTTGCTGCTTACATGAACCCGGAGTAAAAAATGCTGTCGGACTACCCTCGTGTTTTGATTGGGGTAATAGAACAGTTTACTGCTTTCATAATCTATGTTATCACTCTCTTGTCGTACCCTGTTCTCGCAACAGATTCCCTCCTCGGTGTTTTCGGTAGAATAATGCATTGGATTTTCCCGACTCAACGGGCTCTTATCTTTTTTTATATCAAACCATCTCGCGAGTAAATGTCGTTTTTTATCTTGCTTGTACGAGAATTACGACCTCTGCTGTTCGCTTCAAACCTCTGCACACTTTTTCTCGGTTTTTTGGATATTTTGAAGTACATTTCATCGATCCATCGAGCACCTCGTGGACGTGTGCGCTTTCAAACTTTGAAATTTGGAAATTTGAGGATTTAGGAAAACAGGTCATGAAAAGTAATAAGTGACATGTCCGATAGAGTATAATTTTGATCTTTAATTTTGAGCTAACTTTGTTTATGAGATAAAATACACTTCTTGTGTATACATGATTTTCCTTTAATATCCTTAATTGCGTAAACCGCGTGACACCGCGAAATTAATTAATTAGTAGTAATATTGATATTACACGGTTAACCTCGTTCCCCACATATATTATACGCGTACACATAACGTCCATATTATGTAGGTTACGTAAACGCATGATATTGAAAATGTGATTGATATTGACTGATGCAGCAATTACTGGGAAAGTTCATATTAATGAATCCTCGTGCGTGTTTTTATTCCCGATTTGTCGAGTATTGCGAAAGCGTTAAAAAGTGTTCGAAGTGGAGGCATCGAAAGCGTTCAAAATGGAGAATCAAAGGAATTGCTCGACCAATCGAACGACGAGTGCTGCCGTTAATTATACGCAGCCGCGACTTTGGAAAAGCGTGGAAAGGTGAAAGGAATGTGATAGGTTATAAGAGAACGACGAACAGGGACGGCTCGAGTCGGAAACCAGAGGCGGAAGAAGAGGATGATCCACCTCGGAGTAACGAGCGAACTCCTGCGGAACTACCACCTCATATAATCAATTAGAACTCTTGAACGAGTGAGATGGTAATGGAGTTGAGCTAAGTACAAACTGGAGCAAACTGGCGTCGACTGGAACGAACGTATCAACCATCGTCTCTTCTCGATACGGCCTCCTTCAGCCCCTTCGCTTTTCCTTCGATTTTCGATAATTCCGAGATCTATTACGTATTATGCGAATCAGCGTCGCGGCCATTCATCGTT
This sequence comes from Megachile lagopoda, assembly GCA_036983795.1. Taxonomy (NCBI): domain Eukaryota; kingdom Metazoa; phylum Arthropoda; class Insecta; order Hymenoptera; family Megachilidae; genus Megachile; species Megachile lagopoda. Next base: position 12,602,839 of record CM072790.1, on the reverse strand, counting down.
TACCTCCATTCAACGCCGTTTATTGAAGTTACCATTAAATAGGAACGTTTCGTACAAAATTTTTGCTGGACGTTTAAGGAAGAATATTTTTGACGAATAAAAGAAATCAAGCAATTCTTGAGGAACACAAAAATTGAGCAACTCTTGAGGAATAAAAAAATTGAGCAATTCTTGACAAACAAAAAAATTGAACAATTCTTGACGAACACAGAACTTGAGCAGTTCTTAAAGAACACAAAACTTAAACAACTTTTGAGGAATAAAAAAATTGAGCAATTTTTGACAAACAAGAAAATTGAACAATTCTTGTAGAACATGGAACTTGAACAATTCTTGAAGAACACAAAAATTGAGCAGCTCTTCAGGAATAAAAAAAATGAACAATTCTTGACACACAAGGAGATTGGACAATTTTTTAGGAACACAGAACTTGAGCAGTTCTTGAAGAACACAAAACTTGAACAACTTTTGAGGAATAAAAAATTGAGTAATTTTTGACAAACAAGAAAATTGAACTATTCTTGTAGAACATAGAACTTGAACAATTCTTGAAGAACACAAAAATTGAGCAGCTCTTCAGGAATAAAAAAAATGAACAATTCTTGTCACACAAGGAGATTGGACAATTTTTTAGGAACACAGAACTTGAGCAGTTCTTGAAAAACACAAAACTTGAGCATCTTTTGAAGAATAACAAAAATTGAGCAATTTTTGACAAACAAGAAAATTGAACAATTTTTGAAGAACACAGAACTTGAGGAATTCTTGACAAATAAGAAAATTGAACAATTCTTGACGTACACAAAGGCTGAGTACATGAGACATTGACTAAAATGAGACACTGAGCAAAATGAAGCTACTGAATAAAATGTAAGAGATTAGTTAGAAAAATCAGTTCCCCTCAACTGATTCCTATTTACAACCACACATATGAAAGCCTAAATGAATGACCACCCTAAATGAAAGAATTAACATTCTTCGATGTATATGTTTCATTACAAATGAACTTCATTACCTACAGAAGAATTCTGAAAAAGAAGTAGTCTGTATATGAGACTTTAAAGATTGATTTATAAAAGATCTAAAAGTAGAAGTATTCAGAAACGAGTCTACCTTCCAGTTATGCGTTAAGATTACGTCAAAACTTTACGAGAGTCCTGCAGGATTTTACCGTCTCGGTTTAATCCAGCTAGCCGTTTCGAAACTCAGTTATATCCACCACTTAGGGTAATCGTCGCTCGGTGTTTTTTTCGAAATTGCCCATTATCCCCACCCATAAATCCGAGGGACACTGGAGACGCGTGAAAGAATCTATCACAAAGTGGCCAGGGTAATCTCTGTTATCTTAAGTAGACCTTTCGTTTATGGCTCCTTGGTCCTTGAAGAGACCACTTTCGACTCCTTCCTCATCCCCTTGACGTTGACGGAGTATTGTTCCTCGACCGAGATTTTACCCGGACCACCCCTTCCACTAAACGGATAGGGTAGATAAGAGGACCAACGACTGGCTCCTCGGAACATGTCACTCCTTGTTTATCTTAGACCGATTTTGCTTCAACCCATTTAACGAGTTCCAATCTCGCGATATCGCTTATTACAATTCAGGTATCGCTATATCTACCCTTTTTACGTTATTTTAGTGTGTCGTAGCAAAAAATTGTGTAGTGCCAAAGTACCGATGTTTCAAAGTCTCAAGGTCTCAAGGTCTGAAACTCCAGTCCCAACATCTTAACATTCTAAAATTTTGAATCCTGAAATTCCAAAATACCAAACTAGTTTCCCCAAAATTTTGAATCCTAAACTTCCAAAATTTCAAATCCTGAACTTCCAAAATTCCAAACTAGTATCCCCAAAATTCCAGCATCCCAAAATCCTAAAATTAAAAAGTCCCGAAATCCCAAAGTTGAAAAGTTCGAAAACTTGCAGTGCCATAAAACCGTGGTCGCGAGCGCAATTATTCTGTCGTTAACATATTCCATTTTGCGGCAAAGAACGAACGGCTTTGTCTTCTTTCAACTTCCTTTCGTTAACGTAGCGGTGATTTATCGCCTTCTGATATGAACGTCCGCGCTAGAAGTGATATTCATCAATGTCCATGACGCTGGTAATTACAGTTGGAATTTAATAATAACATCAGCAACTATATCGGTTTCGCTGCCTTGGTATTCTTGCAACATCCATAAAACGCATGAAATTAGGGGATCGGCGTATGTAGCGGTGCTTCATTAACGGTGACGTAATTTATTGCCGCGCGGGACAGTTAATAATGATGAGAATTTAATGGGGAAACTTGGAAATTTCCGAGACAAACGTTAATCATTTTTCGAACGTAAAAAATGTCTGCACGTCTATGCACCTTGTTAACAGCACTCGCTGAGAAATTAATGCAAAAAGACTTAAAATATGTAACTTGCTTTCGTTGTTTGATATATGAAGCTGAAATGGTACAATCATATGCAAAGAATTAACATGCTCGATCACAGGATGACAGGTACAAAAGACCATTACTTAGATGTGTGTTATTACACGCTTATACACACACATCTGAAAGTGTTGTCACACTTTTCTATTCACGTAAAGCAATCACAGTTTCCTCGGTTATCAAACTAATTCCCTTGTTTTCGGTTGCCATTCATCTTATTGTTACTGCCATTTCCCGATGTCTGTAACTATAATAGCAAATTAACTTGTAACACCGATAACAAGGATACCGCAAACGTAAATGCTATTAAATGGGAACTGCAAAGCCGATTATAACTATTAATTAATCGAGTAGAAATTGAAAATATTTCCAGACAGCAACTCAGCCACAACTTCATGTAAACTGGTATTGCAAATTAACACGAAGTCGTTGCTGTTTCCCGGAAATCGTTGTATACACGTCTTAACAGAAGCTTTTCAGTAGAAATTCCGGAAACTGATACTGATATTTGCATAGTTACAATTATTGAACTGAAAGATTTACGAAGTTTCAAATTCGGTAGTCTATGAACTCAACAACTTCAAGTTTACAGACGAACTTAAGAGTTTTCAAATTTTTGGTGTTCTAAATTTACAAGTTGACAAATTGATAAATTGACAAATTGACTAAATGACAAATTGACAGATTTACAAATTGACAAATTTTTAAATTGAAAAATTAAGAAACTTCACACTATCAAATTTCAAGAATCACCCAATTGCACAAAATTCTATAAGTACCTGAATCTAAGTATCGTAAAACCAAAGATGAGCCACCATATCCCTAAACCTTCGAACCGCGTTATTCCCGGCGTCGAAACAAGAGAAGTCGGGAAAATGAAAAATAGTAAGAGGAGAAAGAAAAGTAAAAGCGAGGAACGGACGTTGATCCAGTGGTACATACGAGTCTCCGGTTCTCGAGGATGTTGGCACACACGAGACACTCCGCTTCAGGGTGATCCTCGAGAAGCTTGGTTATTCACTCGTGGCGAGCTGTCAATAACTTGGCCAGCCTCTCTTCTCTTTCAATTCGTCGGTTCCTTTGCCTCGCCTTGTCCGTCATCGCGGGTTTCGTGAAAGGAATCCTCTCGTTGGCTTTCATCGCCGCTTTCTGGCTCGGCCTTCTCGTTTTACGCCGTTAAATCCAATTTCACTTTACTGCCTCGCACATCCAGAGCGGATCTTCGCGGTAACGCGACCGGCCATTGTACCCTTTCGCCATTTTCCCTAGTTCCTCACCGACGCTCTTCCGGTATATCTACCTTCTCGTTAAGCTGATCGTTCGAGCTTTTACTCGGGCTTGTTCCCTCTTCGGTATACGCTGTGCCCGACGTGATTTACGCTAGTCAATGTTGAACTTTTATAATGAAAGACCACTTTGCGATAAATGAAATCATGTATTATTCACCTCTTACAGCTACCGATATTACGATAAAGGTTGGGATATTATGTACACTTTGTAGTTGGAAATTCTTGATTAGTTAAATTGGAATTGGGGTTGATCTTAAAATTTAATCTTTTTAAAATATTTACTGTACCATTTGTAGATGTCTAGAGTATATCATATTCTTGTAAGAAGATAATTATGTTTATGTAGAATTCATATTTTATGAAAATGTGGGAGTGTCATCTCAAATTATCTTATGTTGTGAAATTATCTGATATTGTACAACTGTTACATGTTGTGAAAATGTCATCTATTCTTCAGAGAAGCATTGTAGTACCAAGCTATTTTAAGAGACACTAATTTGAGTGTTCCTTGCATGTTTCAGGTGACTGGCATTGTAGGACGAGCAGACGTACTGGCCTGCATCTTCTTCTTGTTATCCTTCCTAGCCTATCACGGGTAAGTTTAACTGAATTCTACCATAATTAATCTTGTCCTATTTATTTGACAGTTGTGTCAATCACAACTACTACAAGTTATATCAATTTTACATCCAACTTGCTTGTCACAAGAGACGTGGTAGCATACCGAAAGAAACTCTGCCGCTATTGATTAAATCGAAAAACATATTCGAGGCTTCATACATATTCACAGCTTTTCGTAGCTCCCATATTTTCGGTTGGAGTGAACAATTGTTTACGTCAGTCATTCGCAATAGTCAGTTCGAAAAACAAGAATACTCTTCCAGTTCACAGAGTTCATCTTGTGGTATGTGAACGGTATACATAAGTACTCATATGCTTACGTAATAGGTAACCTGTGTAATAAGTACAACTTATACACTTATGTAACAAGTATAAGTACAACTCGTATGCCTATGTAAGGAGTATAATTCGCATACCTACGTGATAAGTACAACTCATATTATGTAACATGTATAACAAGTACAACTCCATACGCTTAAACAAGTATAACAAGTACAAGTCATATACTGATGACTCAGAATCAGAAATGTACAAAAAATCGTTGCATCCACAATTTTCCCTATAGGTTGCAAATTTGACTTTTTGTTTCTTGCTATTAAAAGATCGATGTAAACGAGTAGCCAAACGTTCGCCAGCGAGCCGCGTGTAGTTGGCGGAGCTTCGAGACCCACATAAATTAGTTTAGTTTATAATTTCCACACGCCGTGCCGCCCTGGTGCTCACGTGAATGAATGGGCCGCTGTTTCGACGTCAGACTGGCGTCGTTCCGACGGTAAACGACGCTCGACGTCGCCGGTGTATGCATGTATGTGCAGCAGCTAAGTTCTCCGGAGTTATGGCTATATTATGCTTCTGACACCGCTACCTTATTAGATTACTCATAGCCTAAACGTACAGATGCGAACAGGGGAGAGATGTTTACGTATTTTCCTCGACTAATTTCTGTGAACCGTTCCTGTCTGCTTCATTTAGGGGATTTTAATGATTTGTCGCTTTCGTCTGAAGTGTTATAATGATTTTATGCCTTAACATCTCTGATATTAACGTCACATATACGGGTGATGTCTACGGGGTTTTGCTTGCTTATATGGGTAACGTTTTCGTGTTAACGTTCGTTTTCATTTTTCATGTGTAGTCGAAGTTAATAGTTTTCTTTTGTGGATATGTAGAATATGTATAATTCCTTACATATGTAGATATGTAGTTTGATGTATTTTGATGGAGTTTGATGTACTTAAATTTTATTTGTATGTAGGTATGTGACGTATGTTATGTAGATATGTAGAATATATGTTCCACATGTTCTACAAACATATGGAATATAGTAGAGTATGAATATAAAGTGAGACCATATGAATCATATACTTGAAGAATAGTTTACATATTTTGAAACTCCGGTAGCTGAAGTTAAATACTATTTAATTACAAACAAGAACAGAGTAGAACCATGATATAATATAAATGACATTAACTACATTTGTCTGTTGGAGTAAAAACACGAGGAATAACAATGACTGACGAACAGAAAATAATTGGCATAGGGAGTAACATGAATAATAAATATAGATAGGCAATTAGTTAATTATTTCTTCACATTTAAAAAGTTCGATCTGTGCAATGTGCACATTGTTCCATCCAGCCCTTTTTATCTCGACAATTCATTCAGGTTTAATGTTTCATTGTAGCGGTAAGTAAAAGCTTTTTTTTCCGCTGTTGAAACGAGGCCTCCGAGGTGAAAATGTAATCCAATAAAAGTAACACTCACCGTTCGTTGAAATTAATTTCCACACGAGACGGGTGTAATTAAACTTGAACCTTTCACGGTCCGGTTGAAATGAGGGGAGGCTCGTTCCGGAAATCGCAATCGATAGCCGGCGTATCCGGAACGAACGTGGCCCGATACGGCGCACATTTTTCCGCCACGGTGAAAAGAGAAACAAATATCGAAAGCGGCGCGAACCGTGCAAAATACGAGGTATATCGAGAGAAACGGACTCGTACAGTTCGCAAACGACGGGGAAAACTACCTCTCGGTTGAAACGCGCCCCGAATCGGGTTACTGTGTCAACCTTCGGGCTTTTAGGTAATGAATCTCGAATGAATATACGTATTAAAGAAAGAAAAAGATTAAAAAAAAAAAAATGAATAATATAAAGGAGGAAAGATGAAGGTAGAGGAACAAGGATGCACGAAACATTTCGGAACAAATGGTCATTGTTCGAAATCAGTGACACGATTTGTCGAGTTGCGGAAACCTATTCGACCGGTTGCAAACGTTGTACTTCCTTTGAATGCTCGTTTTTTTTCCCTCGTTTTAGTTTTACTCGGATCATTGCGGTGACCTTTTCATTCCTTCCGAAAGATTAAGGAGGTAATCAGTCGTTCGTGAAATATCGCGGGAAGTAATATGTACTGGTGATTAATTACTTGCGATTGTGCGTTTGCAACGTCGCTCGGAATATTTATTATTCTGTGTCTACACCCGGTGGAATACCACGTGTATTTTTATGTCTAGAGCACTCGTTTCATACGCAAGATGGGTAATTTGCATATTTATCGGTAATCTGCATTTTTTTATGAAAGAAATGCGATTGATCTGTGATTATCTTTGGGAGATTCGAGGTCTTGAGAATTTTGGAAATTTGGATATTTGGAAATTTTAGAATTTGGTGAATCAGGAAGTTCGAGGATTAAAAAGTGGTAATTTGATAATTAGTTTTCCTATAAAATTAAGAATCAATAACACCGCACCGTGAAAGGCCTAAGTATCACTCGAAAGTGAAAGAAGAAATTTCCAATCGCATTAATGCTCTCGTAAATCACGTAGCTTCATATCGACAAGTTTTAACGAGCATCGAGTTCCTTTCATCAAACTTGTCGCTAATTTAAATGCTGTTTCGTGTTTAATCTGTCGGCAAATTGTATCAGAAGTGTAGCAAGTTTCTAACCGTTTGAACGGTATGGAAGTTCGCCGGGAGTAGCAGAAGTATTTCAAAGGAAATTTCGAAAAGAGACAGTAACGATCGATGGACAACCGAGTGTAGGATAAAGCGGTTGTCTCAGAATCGGAAGAATTCGTTTCCATTTCGCTTTGGTTTAACCTGTCCTTTCAACGGCGATGCTTCTCTTTCACGTAATTGCCGCCTTTAAAACCGACGACCCGAATCGACCCTCCATTCTGCAGCTGCTTATGTTCGCTCGCTCGGAAATTAAGTAGTCGACCATTTGTGTTGATCAGACGCTTCGATTGAACGTTCTCTGTCCTTCGATTCACAACCTCTACTGTTTCTTCGATAATTTCGAGAGATTGGTATCGGAAAGTGATTGAATTGACCCATTCATTGCCTCTTTTTGGAGTGCACTTTGCTCTTCGAGTACACTCGCTGATTAACATCTGTTATATTACGTGCAAATTCATCTATCGGACACTAAATTAACTTTTATACCTAAACTTTTATTTACAGAGAAATCTGTATATTTCTTTAGTAATTTATTTTACTTGTTTGTTCTTGTCTTTTCCATTTCTACCTTTCATCGTCGTTTCAGTCTATTTCCATTTCTTGTTTAAATCCGTTTCTTGAACATAACCTAACTTCACAGAATTTTATCGTTCAAATACTCGTTTTTCTTCAAATTTTAGATTTGACTGAACCTAATACAACCTTATCGTTCAAGTCTCTTTATTTTTATTCAAACTTCAGATCTACCTAATCAATCTTCACTACCGTTTTATAACCACGCTTCATTTAAAATTATTGAAAAAATTATCAGAATCAGAAGATAAACAGAGAGTTAAATATTTTTCAAAACTGGCAAAATCAACAAAATTTTAAAGAGAGTTAAATCGAAGACAGACAATACAAAGTGTAATCATTATACCGATAATGATACATCGTTATACCGACAATCGTCAGTTGGAACGTGGTCAAATGACAAAGTATGCACCGAGAAAGAATTAAATTCCTGCAAAAAAGAGTGAAAAGAAGTTGACAGTACAAAGGGTAGCAATATTGCTGTCAGCTAAAAATATTCAGCATTCCTTTATTGGGTTTTCTAGTGCAAATTACAATTCGCGGAACAATCTTTATCACCACGGGGCTTTCCGTCGCAGTTTCTTTCTCTCGCGGCAATTACCGTGGAATATCCGATAAGTAATAATTTCTGCGCATAATCTTCCGTGCACACCGAGAACACGACCGTGGGTTTTTGCCACGAGCCATGGAATTCAGCACCTCGCCCCGTTACGACATCCGTCCATTAATCTTACTTGCGGGGCTTTGATGTAAATTATAAGAAATGCCGTGCCGTTCTGGCCGGGACGTCCTCTTCGTTTTTACGCGGCAAACGGTTCGCGCTTTTGCCTGCCGCAGGACTTGTCTCGTGTTAACCCTCTCCCTGCTTTCGAAATCCCTGGGATGTCTTGTAACGAAACCCTGAACGAAATTAATTCCGGAAAAGTACAAATATTATTACGTTTCTTTTCTACTCCACTTTTATCATTTTATTCGCTGTTACTTGATATTGTATTTTTATCACTGGTCATTTATTTTATAAAATACTTTTCATACATTCTTTCATAATTATTTTTCATACATTCATTAAAATACTGACTAAATATGTACTGACATTAGGTACTGTTTATTGTACATACTGGGTGTTTATTTAAAATATTCATTAAAAATGTTCGAGATTACTGACCCAATGCAACCCCCAAAATGATACATTTCATATAAATTGTTTTATTCTGTATACACATGCTAACTTACCCCTTATACGTTAGTTTTCGCCTTTCTAAGATATTCAATTGTATAAATAAAATCATAAGCTGATTTAAATTATTCAAAAGTACTGACTGTACAGCCACCCCCCAAAATAAAGTTGAGATCAATTTGAAATTGCAGAAATTTTTAAAGCGCTAATTTACTTGTATAACCTATTGCTCATCTATTTAATGTCTATTTGAAAAATAAATATACCAATGTATATTGGAAAAATACCCTCCTCGTTCAAACGCATAAATAGGATCATAGTAAAAATGAGTTAATAAAACCTTGAATCTCATAAAAATTAACAAAACCTTGAGTCTCATAAAAATGATAATAACCTTAAATTTCATAAAAATGATAAAAACCTTGAATCTTATAAGAATTAGTGTTTGCAAGATGTTCGAAAAAGGTCTCGAAACTAGAAACTATAGACCGACTTGTATAATCAGATGCGTTTGAACTCTGATCGAACTTGATCCGCTTGTAACTTCGAAAGTTCGGAACCACGTTCTGAACCGTGACGACCTAACTTGAAACTGTGCGAATTCGAACTCTCTCACAAAGTAGGAAACTTTCCCCGGCTTAGACTTCTTCGACTTGCATCTGTAACTTCGTAACAAATTTTGCGGAGCTGTGGCCATAACAAAATCACGCGTATGGGGGCCTTCTTTCTGATTTCGGTCTGTGCGACTATTTTTCTTTGAAGGTAAAAAACTTAGTTTGTTTTTTGGGAGTATAATATTCGAGAGGTTAGATAGACAGGGCATATTGGATGAGGTACACATAGTAATTTCAGCAGGGTACCCCGTACTTAGAAATAGAATTAAGCTAGGTAACTATAACTTCTAAGAGAAGCTATGCATTTTGTAAGGAATATAATTCATACATAAGTTGATAGAAACTTTTGACAGAATTTGTGCGTACAGTAAACTCTTATAGTGCCACAAAGAGAGTACCAGCGGATGTTCGAACTTATAGGTTAGGTTGCTCAGAAACTTTATACATCGCTGTTATTTTAATAAATTTTATGTTTACAGATATGGTCATTTGAAAACTGTAGATAATTTTCAAAATGCAATTCATAAACAGAACACGTTAATTAAAATAATAATTTGCATATACCTCTGTTATTAGAAATAAAAATAAACCACATGCAACTTCTCGAAGAAACTATGCATCTCGAGTATAATTAATTCATAGATAAGTTGATAGAAACTTTCACCAGAATTTGTACATACAGTAAACTCTTATTATAGTGCCAGAAACGGAGTCGTACCAGCGGGATTTGAACTTATGAATATAGGTTAGGTTGGTTAAAAACTTGATCTGTATACATCGCTGTTGTTTCACTGAATTTTCAGGTGTATGATAATGGAAGGACGCCATTTGTTGCTGTGAAGGTAGCAATATAACAAGAACCTACTGTACCTGTTTACAGAGAAGACTCAATTTATATAGCCAAGTCCACGAATTTTTTACTGCAGCAGCAGAAGATATCATACAGAAAAATCGCAGTGTATGCGCATAAACGGAAAGGAAAATATGGTTATACAGCTTTCTCATCGCATATTCCGGTTTAATTCGCGGAAGCAGGAAGTAAGGTTGAACCTTCTGGTTCTTAAAGGTTAATGATTTCCTTTTTCCCAGTCAACGAGGGGAGCTAGAACGAATTCGAGATAGTTGAACGGGGAAAATTGTGGTTTAATTACCGCGAAAGTGTAAACGCGAAAGGAAATTTAAATAGTTACTTAACTGGTTAGGAAGAAAAGAGTGGAAGATAAGTTCCGGTACAATTGTTATAGATGATATATTTCGAAAAATTGAATTATACTCGCGCAGAACGTTCTTGTTCTCCAAATTGGCATCAAAGACATTCCAATTCAATTTCCAGCGATGGAAATAATTGTCGAGCATCGGCAACCGCGATACGATAGAAACGAGAAGAGAATCGCGTCTCTGTTATCGACGATGCGTCTCATACTTTTATCCGGCCGAGAAACTTTCCTGAACTGTCAAGTTAAAACGACATCCCGGAAAGTTTCTTAATAAACAATTTAACTTGTTGGGGAAAGTTGAGACCGCTCTCTGGTTAGCTGTCGGGGCGAGACTAAGCACGGCTATGAAAGAAACGTTAGTTGTTACGTTTTTGAAGAAAACGTGTACGTACTCTAGGCGCTGCGAACCGCGTGCGTTTGACACTTTCCTACGAGTTGGATATTGATACTCGCTTCGATTTCGATAATTTACACGTTTTTCATTGTTCTGCAATGGAAACTGCAATATTGGTCACTTATTTAGGGACATAGGTGTATGGACATTTTGGATTTTGAAAATATAAGAATGTGAATGTGTAGCGATTGAGAAGTGCGGTGATTTGGACATAGGTGATTCTTGCGTATAGGAACTTTAAGGTATCAATATGTGGACATATGAAGTATCATATGAGGACATATGATTTGGTTATAGAGATGTGACGTTATAGGAACCTTGAGATCTAAGAACCTGGGGATCTAAGAATCTGGGGATCTAGTAATCTGGGTATCTAGGAATCTAGGGATCAAGGAATTTAAATATGAAGAAATCTGGAGTTCCGGAGATCTAACAATGTAGAACTCTAGAAATCTAGTAATCTACAGATCTAGAAATCTAGGAATCTAGGAATGTAGATATCTAGGAATCTGGGAATATAGGAATCTAGGAATCTAGGAATATAGGAATCTAGGAATCTGGGAATCTAGGAATCTAGGAATCTAGGAATATAGGAATCTAGGAATCTGGGAATCTAGGAATCTAGGAATCTAGGAATCTAGGAATCTAGATATCTAGGAATCTAGGAATGTAGAAATCTAGGAATCTAGGAATGTAGGAATCTAGGAATGTAGGAATCTAGGAATCTAAGTATATAGGAATGTAGGAATATAGGAACCTAGTAAGTCAGGTATCTATGTATCTAGGGAATTAGATGTCCCAGAATCTGATGATATGAGAATACAGAGACCTAGAAATTTATAACTAGAATGATCGCGCAAAATCAACAACGGTCATAGGGTCAAATTTTGATTCAGCGATTTAGCGCGAAACGACTCCTTCGGGGTCTCATTATTTTTCCGTGCTACGAAAATCCCAAAGCTCGTCGCCTTTTCCACCTATATTTTACCCACTTTCCGCAATTATCCGGTATAATGGAATGCAATTTAGATATATGATGAGAGGTGCGAAAGTAACTATTCTTCTCGCCGCCTGATACAAAGATGGGTCAAGTTTATTATACGTTATAATGATCCTCGTTAACCTTTACCCGATACGCGTTATTAACTCTGTGAGAGCTCTTTCAATTTAAACGTTTTCAATGCTGATTACATTCAAAATAGGACCTCGGTTCACTGGTAAGTAAATTTTTAATGGAACTCGGAGAAAATCGCGTTCCAAATTTAGCTGCTTCTGAAATTCGTCTACGTTTCTTTTTTGCCGTCATGTTTTTCTCTTTTATTCTTGTCAGAATATTTTGCGAACGTGGAACAACTTTTTGCAAATTGTAGCAAATACTCTCTGGTTTTCTACTGTTATTTCTGTTAATAATAAAAACAGTTATTGTTAATAATAGTACGTTTTGTCCGTGAGATTTCGCGTGTTTCCATAGTTAATTCATGTCGCAATGGATAAATCAAACCGTGTACATAATTAATGGAACAAACGTTCTCTGAAAAGGTGGAGGTTATAAATTTAAAAGGTTTATCAAAAATTAAAGTGAAATGTTGTCAACCTAACAGCTATTATATATATATACAATATAATAATACAACTTATATTTTTCAAAGTGTATTCTACTTTGAATAACAAGTGAATTTTTAAACAGCTTCTTCCTATTTAATTAAATTTAAAACACAGCTCAGTGCCTTCACAAAGTTTTGAATCGAATAATAATATGATAATTGCGATAGTAATTATTTTTTATAATAAGTAAGTATTTTTGTAGTCATTATAGGAAATTATTATACCATAATTCGTGACGAAAGCATCGAGAAAAAGTAGGCGAAGAATTTCTGAAAGTAATGTCTGCTTCTGTTTGATACATTACGTTGCTTAGTCAGCGATCATTCTCAGCCTTGTATTTTATCTCGATCTAATGTATTTCGTGCATGACGAGGCAAGAAAAAAAATTATCGGTATGTTTTCCCCTTTGCAAAGCTTCGCTGCCCATTATGAGGGAAAGAAATTTATGTTTTCACCGAATGCTATAGCTTATACTTCTGTTATGGCTCGCTGGAAACATTATTCACAGAACTTGTGTATACATGTAATTCTATATAATTATAATTATACTTATTTTTTCGAGTCACGTTATACCAATACGGTATTATCGTAGCAGTTTTTTTAGATTAACGTCTCAATTCTTTTGGGGTTTTATAGGTTTTTGTGAATTAGGGATCTATTTGAATGGTGTTACTATTATTATTATTATGTGATTTTTAGCCATTTGTGACAAGAGTGATATGCTTTATTTCTTCTAAATAGGTTCTTAAATTTAGTTCGGTTAATTTTTACCCGATACTGTCAATATACTTAATAGAGTATTAATTGAAGTTAGATGTTCTTTGTTCTGTAAAGACACTTCAATAGAATTTCAAAATTCTATAACATCAATTTTGCAATTTCCCATCAATCTCAAGTTTCCAAAGTTCAAAACTTCAGAAATTCTATGGTCTCGAATTTACAATCTCTCGATTTCACAAATTTCAAAAATTTCAAAGTTCCAAGATTAGAACGTCCCAAAATTCTAAAGATCCAATTCTCAAAGTTCAAAAATTCGGACCATTGGAAATTCCCTAGTCCCAATTCTCCAAGTTCCCCAAGTTATAAAATTCCCAAAGTTACAAAGTTCAAAACTTTCAAAATTTCACGACCCAAAATTCTAAACTTCAAACTTTGCAATTTCCTAAATTTTCACAATCGCAAAGTTCGCAACACATAAAAATTCCAAACTTCCAAAATATCCAAGAGCAAGATTCCCAACTTCCTCTCAATACATCTTCCTTCCATTATTTTCAATTTAATAAATTCAGTATACTAATATGCTGGAAATGAAATTACTCGAACAATTTGCACAACATAATTATTTTGAGTAATACTAAACGAATGAAATTTTATTATGGTTTCAGACAGCAGACGGCTTACGTATGGAACAGCGTGTGTCTCGGAGCGTTGTCGATGCTGGCGAAGGAGACGGGCATTACTGTTTTGCCTCTAAACCTTCTTTACGACCTTTGCCGTTCCTGGCATTCAATCAAGAGGTAAGCGTTTAAGCGCGTGCAGCAATTTGGAAACGCGACACGTGCCTGTCGCCGATAAATCCCGAAATAAGAAGTAACGATCTGTCCCGTGCTCTCGTCTCAAATCTTCCAGGTTTCTTTATAACTACCAGGGGGGTACATTTTATCCCGCAAGGATCATACTGTTTCCTCTGATTTAGATTATAGCCTTCTTTCCTCCCGAATCGCGGAAATTATATCCTTTCGTATCTGGATTTAGAATTTAAACGTTTTAGATGAAGAATTGTATCTAAGAGAATACCTAACCTAACTAACAAAATTTATCAACATTTGAGAAGAAACATTCACTTTTAAACAACTCATTCGTAGAATTGTATTTAGATTATATTTAAATTATTTTATATTTGGGTTTATTTAAAATAGTTGTATTGCCCAATGATTTATTTGTTAGGTGCGTCAGTCAGAAATTAATCACAGGCACAATATTAAAACAGACATAGTTGAAATGTTATGTCAATTTGGTATTATGCAATCGTTGACTATTCAAATTGCATTTGAACTCCAAATTGAAACGTATTGAAATTTCGAGTAAACTTGATCACAGCTGAGGTATGAGTGCGTCACGTCTCAAAATAGTGAGTCACCTTTCGAGTACAAAGGCAGAACTTAAAAATTTGATATATTTTGATTCTTCATCTCCCACATTTCCACTGTCCATTAAGCAGACACTTTCTCCATCGAATATATTTCAGCTCACGTAATTCATTTTCCGATAGAAACATTTGGTCTCGATTACAGCACTCTCGCGAGATTTTTTCGAATATTTGTAGCAATTAATTATAAACCGAATGCATCCGTTGTGACGATCATAAAACGTTTCGAGTGGAGGACATTAATATCAAGCATCAGGAATTATTCTCATAGACGTTGAAATAAAGTACGCTTTAAATTGCGGTACAAAATCGTGACCATATGAGGAACGTGAAATACGAATATCGCTGGTCCTTTGCATGCGAGCGTAAAATGGGATTTGTAACGGGAAGATTTGCGTTAATAGAGAGCTCTGGCTATCATCGTTAGACAAAGACGATATCCAATGCTCGGCCGTAAAACAACGGAATCGGATTAACTGTTTACAATGGATTATGGGGGACCGCTGAGTTCGAAACTCGATCCTTCGAGAGACGGGGATCGATGGAATTAAATTCGGTTGCGGTTCGACTCATTGCTTCCAAAATAGCTGGTCGAAATTTACTGAGTCCGTTCTTTGTGTTTCAGGTCTATCTTCGAAGCCAGGTGGAACGACGACTCCAGACACTTTTCTCGTCGAGCTGCCGCCCTGCTGGTTTCGGTGAGTTAAATAATTTCTTTATTCTGAGACTTTTTCTAGGTTCAAGTATTTTGATAATTTAATTAGAAGTATATGCATACGAATTTTGTTCGTCTGGTACATATGAAGATTACTGGTATTACCTCCGATTTAATTCATTTATTTATTATTTGTCTAATTTATTTATTTTGTCTTATAGCTGGGTCATTTATATTTTTTTGAAAGATTTATAGTGGCCTTATGACGTCAATTTTTAATTTCGTTAAGTTTGATGTTCGTAAATGTTTTCAAAATTTCATCGATATCATTGCAAGTTATTTTCTAAAATAAATACTCATCAAGGCTTTCTACACCTGTATATCTTTTGTTTGATGTAAATTATGTGGTAACTTATCAGGTTTTAACTTGTATTGTAACTTAACCCTGTTTTGACCTCTTCAATAATTACACATTACATGTACGTTCAATTTTAAGTTTAATAACGATCCACCTACATTCCTCCTTTTTTGTACGATATTCTTTTTAGAAATCATCTTATATAACCATCATGTTAAAATAAGTAAAAATATAATTATACAAGGGAAGTAGACTTCTAACCTCAAAAAACGTGGTTCCTGAAGAGGAACTATGTTGCTTACCCTATGTAAACTCTGTTATAACTTGTGTTACTTAACCCTGTTGCAAATTACTCATAAATAAATGACCTACTTCCCAACTCCCAACTTTGTACACAATTTTAATCAATTTCACGATGAATATGATCCAATTAAATGAGATACGACGTTGGGAAAACTTACGATTCTCAGTCAACACCTGCGTGTCTCTACAAATTACCCATCAACAAATCATCCCTTGGGACTCTACCCTTATAATTAAATTATTCCACGTCACATTCGAATCGAACAAACATCTAACTCGTAGAAGTGACACATCTGTGCGACAATAAGGGACAGGTTACGTTGTACAACTGATAAGAAGCGAAGTATGAAATAGACAGGAAAGAAAGACGTAGTCGAAACCTTTTTAACGCGACATGCAAACTCAATCGTGTCTAGAAACCTTGTAAGATTTACAAACGAGTTAGAAGCACATGTTGAAGCGCATTGGGTGCGCCGTTATCGCATTGTTGACATAATGGTTATGCAAAGAGTATTTTCTTCCGAATTTGTAGAAATTTTGAAAACCTTCAGGGTCGTTGAAGATTTCGGAAATTTTCTAATGTGGAATTTGTGAACTAGGGAATGTGGATCTTTGGAAAATTAGAATTGGGTG
The DNA here is from genome assembly GCA_036983795.1 of Megachile lagopoda. Lineage (NCBI taxonomy): Eukaryota > Metazoa > Arthropoda > Insecta > Hymenoptera > Megachilidae > Megachile > Megachile lagopoda. The sequence goes on along the minus strand of CM072790.1, from coordinate 12,585,869 downwards.
AGTTGGAGGATTTGATACCTTGGGATTTGGGAAATTTAGAGAATTTTAGCTTTTGGTAAATTGGGGATGTGGATATTTGCGGTGTGAGAATTACGTATTTAACAAATTTAGGAATTTGAGAATTTGGGGTCTTCGAAATTCGGGTATTTGAGGATTTGGAGACTTAGACATTCTGGTACTTGAGGATTTGGGGACTTAGACACTCGGGAATTTAAGAATTTGTGAAGTAGGAGAATAGGGAGATCCGTGAAATTTGGGGATTTAGAATTTTGGGATTGAGAGAATTTGGGATTTTAAAGATTCAGAGATATAGAAAATTGGGGATTAAAAAATTAGAGATTTTGATAATTTGGGACTTCAGGTATTTCAACTTTTGAATAGAAACATGCAAATGTGAATATTTGAGAATTTGAAAATTCCGATATTTGAGAATGTAGTAATTAAGAAAGATTTGTGAAGATTACGAAATAGAAATGTAAAAAATCTACTAACCCCAAAAATGATGCCATTTGAAACTTGAAACTTGCACCTGGTATTTCAGAAATTTGTTAAACTGTAAATTTCGAAATTTAATACCTCTCGAGTTACTGCCAAATGCCCGTTCATGTTTCTCGTTAGGTTTTGCCTTAATCTGAAATAGATCGCATTGTTGGCTAACAATAAGTCATTATCGGCGTGAGTTTCGAGTAGGTATGTTTCAATAGAATTGTAACATGGCGTCGGCAATCGATAACAGCCGAGGGCAAGCGTTTTCAGTCGAATTTATTCGACCGTTTAGTCGGAATTATCGCGAAGGTCGTTTACACGGATATAACCGGGAATCCAGTCGGCCGATGGAGAACACGCCGACGGCATAATGCGAACGTATGGGCTTTGTGCAGCAGGGGGTGGTTCAAAAATTTGCAAAAGTTACTTCGCTACGATCGATTGAAGCTTGGAATATTGTTTTCACAGTTTGCATTTCGTGCATTGTTCCCGTGGCACAATGACCTTTGCGCTGCATTAGCAGCTTGCGTGGAAATCCGACCAGCGTTTTATCGTAAAAGCTTGATTGTGCATTTCGACAGTTGATTATACAGCTCTTAAACTTCCTTGAGTTACTTGTACATAATATTTGTCAACGATTAAAAATGCAGTTTCTGAAAATATTGTAGTAATTTTATACATGTAATTTTTCTATGATCATAACATGAGAGGATCATGTCTTCAACATGGTTATTGGTCATTGAAAGATACGTGAGCTTTGTACTCCTTCATTGTTCTTTCGTCTACCATTTCTTCTTAATTTTTAAAACAGATGGGTTTTCAATAAAATATATCAATATTGCAGACTGTAACATACTGTTCATCTATATTAGTAAGGTAGTAAATAAATTTATTTACCTGAATTTTAAGTTTGACAATGTGTCCAACAATTTCAATAATGTTCCTTTTCTGCTTTCTTTGACTTTCTGATTGAACACACCAGTTCTTGTGTTTTTTTATAAGCAAAAATGAGCCTACCTGTGCTTTCATTTACTGTGCTGTACTTGGTCCTATTACAATAACAATAACAACATTGTAAAATTGCGAGCAAATATGTCATAAGTATTTGAAAGCATCAGATTTAAATATTTCAAATGATTTTAATAATTGCGTTGTATAATGTCGAATCTAGCTTGAAATTGAGGTTAACGTAAGAAGTGTGAAGTCACTCCACATAAAACCGATAAAGTAACAAATATAATTCGAACGTTCTCGCCGAAGTCGACTATCTCGTAAAGTGAAAAGTAGATAGAAAATCGTAGGAGATGTTTGTTCTGCGGTGGAGAACGCGATAATGTTACAGAACCTTCAAAGAGCGCATAAAGTGGATGGTTCGCAGGAAACAAGCAATTGCGGCGGAGAAAACTCTAAGAAGCCCATCCCGCGGTATTTGCAAACTGCTGAGAACCGCGTCGTTAATCCTTAACGACCGATATCCTCCGTTTTTATCGTACGGTTGCAGTCGACCACCGATGTTTACAGCAACTCGTGCCTTAAGCGAGTTTAACGATCGTTAACGCAGATACACTCTCCGTTGAGAGTTTCTTTTTACGATCGCGCAAGATAAAGTGTTCCGTCGAATTGTCCGGGGAAGCGTTGATAACGGTTGTTATTAAAAATCATGAAATTGCCAATTAATATCGCGAGCCGCGTTACGCAAGTCGTTCGTTAACTTTAATTAAGGCGATGTAACGGGTAAATGACGAAACGGCCATTATAAATGACGCGTAACGGTGTCCTGCAACGTTCGTCGAAGAATATTAGCTTAATTAACGATGCTGGCATGAAGCCTCGTATAGAAATGTTAATTACGAATTAAGAGTGCGTTTAGACATTTTTTTTTAATTTAATAGAGAGTGTAATGGAGGGTTGGAGTTCACAGCGGTTATTCTTGACACGTTAAACCTGATTAATATGTAAAAGTTGGTCGACTTTACCGCCACACACTGCATCGTTTTTCTCGATGGTAATTTGTATCGTAGGTGGAAGGTTATTGAAGCGTGTAAAGTATCATAGAGGCTGTAAAAAGTCGAGGGTGCGCACGGAACGCGGTTTAATCGAACGCGATTCCGAGTTATGCTAATTTATGTCAAGAAACGAGGGAGGCATGCGAGCTGAAACCCTCGTACAGGACCCCTTACATACATTTAACCCCCTTTCACCCCTCTTCTTCTAACCACCTATTGCCACTTACACGTTTCAAAGTATGTCCTTTCCTGGGAGGGTTACTCGACATTTTTCCTCTCTTTCGACTGCTGAATTTCACCGAAGAAATTGTTCGTGTACTAGTGTATGTAACGTTTAACGAGACTGTGCGAGGTTCAAGAATAAATTACTGTGATTGTATCGAAAATTAAGATCAACTCTTTTCGAAATGAATGAAATTTTCATGAAATATTTTATTAACGGTTGTCATGAAAAATTGAGTTGACCCCTCTATACATTTAAAGACAAGTATTTCAAACATTTCGACTAAGTTCACAATTTCCAGTCATGCTTTTTTACCTCTGTACTTAATTAACCTCTTCAGTCAACCTTTCAGCTTTTCTAAGATCAAAGGTAACATTTTCTTATATCAAAGGTTTAATTTTATATGTAACCACATTTCTCTTATTTTAAATCGATAGTAATTAAAAAGGAAGTTGCTCAAAGCATTAATAACGGAAGGTAAATGCGATGTGAAAAATTTCCACATACATTGGTTGTTAAATTTAAAAAAGATCTGAAAGTACACGAGCGTATCAGTACCCTGAAAATGGTTTTGAATTTTGAAAAAAAAACCTCTGCTTTATCCAGTCCGTGCAACCTCGACAAGTCTTGTATTAATTTTGACATTCAAAGGTTACACGCGTGGATGCACGCGTCGTGTTTGTAAACAGTAACGTTTCGGCACTTGAAATTTTTATGCAATTTACCGAGTGAGTTAGCAATTACCAATGCAGCAGTACGCGCCTGTGTTGGCTTTGATCGAGCAGTATTTACTTCCGGTTACAGTCGAGAGTCCGCTGCGGTTCCGTGCAACGTAACGGACGTAATCGATAAACCGATGCATTAGGGACACGCATTGTTGACTGATTCTACATCAGTATGCCGTTGGTTAGTCGATTTGGTTTACCGTTTGAATCTTATCTGCGTGCGCCGAATTATCTTAAGACCCCCGGCGTAATTATAATTCTATCCGACTAGTTAACACTTCGATGCGAACGTTTGATCAACTGATTGCGCGATGAAATGCTCAATGGCCGTTTCGTATGCAATGTTGCTGGTTGGCTTTTTGGATATGTTGAAATTTTCGTGATTCACGGATTTGGGAGATTTGGAGAATTGGGAAATTTGGGGAATTGGAAAATTTAGGGATTTTGCAAATTTGGCGATTTGGGGGATTCGGGGGAATTTGGAGGATTTGAGCGATTCGGGGGATTTCGGAAATTGGAAATTTGGGAAATTTAGGGATTTGAGTAGTTTAGGAATTTGGAGATTTGGGGATTTGGGAATTTGGGAAATTTAAGGATTTGAGTAATTTAGGAATTTGGGGATTTGGGAATTTGGGAACTTGGAACTTGGATTTTGGGAAATTTAGGAATTTAGGAATTTAGGAATTTGAAGACTTGAGGATTTGGGGATTTGGGAATTTGGAGAATTTGGGAAGTTTAGTGATTGGAGTAATTTAGGAATTTGAGGACTTGAGGATTTGAGGATTTGAGAATTTGGGAATTTAGGAAATTTAAGGATTGGAATAATTTAGGAATTTGAGAAATTTGGAGATTTGGAGACTTGAAAAGTTGTAAATTTGAAAGTTTGAGGGTTTAAGGATTTGAGTATTTGGGGACACGGTGAGTTGTAAATCCTAAATTAAAAAATTTGAAAATTTCAATATTTCTGAACCTGGAAAGTTTGCTCATTACACACTTCTTTTGGAAAGTGCACTTCTATATTTACCAAAAATTGTCAATTGCCCATATCCGCAAATGTATAATTACTACAATCTAATTATCAGATATGACAGCTCTAGTTCTACCTAAAGTTCCCCTAGGTCCTCCCTAGAATATTTCTAGAATTTCGTTTGAAATCCCCATTTTATCGCTGAAACTTGAAGCAGCGCCACACCATGTCACTTTCGCACCCATGCAGGGTTAATAGTCGAAACAATGCGCAAGATGTAGGTCGAATCTCTTTCTAGAACAACGTGACGCAGAAATAGAGTGTGGTGCAATAATAGCAATACAGTCGTTGTATGTCAAAACACGAAGACGTGGCTTATGGAGCCCGGGAATGAGAAAGAGGTCGTAAAGAGACGTCGAGACGACACGTGTATCGAGCATGGCGGATCGGAAGAGGGTTCCATGTTCCGGTGTCGGGTTCGATCGAGGAAGATATGAATACCTAGGATTGGCAGATATTGTCCAACTGCAGGACCCTTCTAGATACCACTCGTCCTTTGTATGTCCGTTGGCAAGAACATAGGGGGATCCTGGCAGCGGCATCAAGAGAAAGGGGTTGATGGCGTTCCATGAACGAGGAAGGGTAAGGCGTGAAGAGCCATCTTTCGAAGAACGTACGATCGGGTTTTGGGAATTGACGTGAAACGTGACGGAAATACGGCACCCAACGATTCTACGATTTGATGTCTACAAAGTTTCTGGGTCACTTCGACACGGTGGATGATGGAGAATCATCCATACCGTGCGTACACTGCGCATGTTTTCGGTTGTTGCATATCGAAGTTTACGGAGTAAACAAATTATGGAATCTGTAGATTGTTCATTTCATAGATTATATGGTTTATTTGTATTTTACAAGCCAATATGTGGATTTACACCATATATCAACGAATATCAACATATATGTAGAGATGCACAAGCATTCGCAGACTGGTAATAAAGTTGGTTATAATTTTGAGTACAGCTTATACGTATAATTTCACGTATATCGTATAATTTCACGAATAAAATCAGAGGTTATGTTTGAGATGTGTCGTAGTGTTTTCAAGGACATTGTCACGTATGTGCACTTTCTAATCACATATGTGCATCTCTGCTTCTGTATATTATTAACACTTCAGACATTCGATGATAAAATTAAATCTTCAAACCTCCCACTCAAACATGATGGACGTACAGTATAATCATAGAAATATTAATATGATTCTAATAAAAATATTAACATATAATCGTAAAATTATTGACATAAGACAGCAATATACCAATTACTGTTTCAAACCACATAATTACAAAATATATAATTTTCAGTCATTTCTTACACAAAATTCAAATGTCAGTTTCATAGAACATAAAAGTTAATTTCAGTTAACCGAAAATTATTGAACATTGTACAAATTAAACATCAAAATTAATAATAGTGATTTAATACCCCTAGACGTATTGTAAATTCTGTGCAGGTGTATAAATTAACCGAGATTAATAAATGAATAGTATAAATTAGAAAATGAAGGCGGTAGAGGAACGCAGGCGTACCGTGGTTTATTCCCGCGTGAAATTTTTAGCTCGCAGCCTCGTTTCTTGTTTTCCGTTTCCCGAGCCGGCTAATGAAAGCTTCCAATGCTTCTAGCAGTGTAGCGAGTCATTGAGCCACAAGTCGAGAGCCTCCTCCAGAAAAAGCTAGTAAGAGGCTCTTCCGCAATCTGGATTCTCTTTTGTTTTATTCCCATTCATCTTTCGAGCCGTGTAAACGGCAGATAGGAAGTTCGTGTTTTAGAAAATACTAGAGAAGCCCCCGGTGGAAGGTTTAACCTGGGTCAAGTTGATAATATAGCGAATATAGTGTAAATAAAAGAAAAGCATCCGAAGTTGCTGGGTTGCTTCAACGCGTAAAGTAGTTGCATTTTTAAAATATGTGCTCTCATTTCGCAAAAACTAAGTCGTACATCTTTGTAGAAGTATGTGGCCATACTTATTCTGAGGATAGTATTCGATAATTATTTTCGGCTTCAGTTCTTGGAGAGGTTATGTTAATGGTTCTATAGTTGGAAATCTAAGTTATAGCTGATAAAATTTTTAGGTAGAAGTGATGGAGGTGAAATTATCTTCTGGGGTTAGGTTCAAGAGTTTTTCAAATTTGAGATTAGAAATGTGGGATTTGGGAATGTGAGAATTCTTGAATGTCGGATTTGGGAATGTAAGAATTCTAGAATGTGAAATTCGGGAATGTAGGATTCAGGAGTGTAAATATATAGTTCGAGGTTGTGGACCTTGAGAATATGGGTACCTAGCAAAGTAGGAATTGTAGAATATTGGAATATGTGAATATGTGATTTCAATTGTAGAGATCTCATCACATTGTATTTGTCAATGTAAAACTCTGCTACTTCAGAAAAATCTAAGAATTTGAACAACTGAACCCTTACTTTGCAAACTCCGAAATTTAAACATTGTTGAATCTTCAAACTTCCATATCTGTAACATCAAAAATCACCAAATTTACACATCACCCAAAATGAGAAACCACGGACCCTCTCCTTAAACACGTCCTCATCTGAATTTACCCTACGTTGCACCCGAGTGTACACACGTAGGTCCGAATAAATAACCAAATACACAGATATGTTTTCCCTTTGTACGATTAAACTCTCTGTGCTCGAAGCCACGTTTGGATGGCGGCCAACGAGAAAAATTTCCGCGTAAATACGTGACCGTCGCAATTAAAGGGTCCCTCTTTATTAAAGGATTCTCTTTTATTTACAGTTTGGCGTGCTTCTGGTCGTGCGACTCGCCCTTCTTCATGGCGCTCTACCGAAGTTCTCGCCGCAGGATAATCCAGCAGCTTTTCATCCCTGTTTCCACGTCAGGTGAGTAGCCGCGTAAGTCCTTTATGCTACACGAGTCGTACTCGGGAATCCTATTACAATGTTTCAAAACTCATCGTGGCCAACAACTTACCGGAAGCGTATACGGTTGTTGCTTTGCGCCGAGAACAAACAATATCGGATAAACGTGAAATCAAAATGGCTGATTGCTAAAGGCAACATGATCGTACTGAACATCAATGTGCATTAAGATAACACATTCAAGAGGAAATTTGGTCTCCATCGCAAACATTGAAGCCATTGTGTAACAATTGTAATTCTTTTAATATATTCAAGGTATATCTGAATTTTCTGTATCATTAGAAATGAAGTAGGTAGATTTTTGACTTAGAAAAATTCGATTTAATGGTTTCATATTACCTGAGACACACTGTATAATTGTCTAGGATTAAGGAACGAATTATTTTGTCTAACAATAATTGTCCTATTATTAAAGAATGAAATCTTCAGTTAGTGTAACAATGGCCGTGTTTGTCATGAGGCAGCATGTCGAGCACCTGTATCTCTACGAAATCAATATCACTCTGAGCTATCGGATCCAAGGTTGTCCCTATTCCCGCAAAACATACGACTCGATGGGTCCCAAGGGTGAGAAGGGGTTGGCTATCTACGAACGAAACAGTCACCCCCAGGCCAAGCAAACAGAACGTCAAGCTTCGCTCTCTGCAGGATATCCATCCTTGCACGGGGTTTCTTCCTCCACTTGCATCTGAAGAGCCATCGTTTATATCGTGCCGCTGCTTTCAAGCTGACCCGAATCTACTGGCTGATGCTCGAGTTAAAATGCCTCTCTCCTCTTCCTTTAGGCTGCGCTTCGAGCGATATCTTCAAGTTCCGAAGCGTCGATCGAATCGTTCGGCAGACTCTCACAGCTTCGTAGCGCGTCTAGCCCTCAACTTTCGCAGTTGCTTACTTTTCCCCGTTTCTGGTTGCTCGTTGGACGAGAACTCGCCGACTGAGGCGGCACCGTCAAAGACCCGAAGCTCGTGCAACTTCGAAAAAAAAGGTTTCACCGATCGACTCGCGTAAAACGGCTGCGCCTTTAAGGTTCCTCAATGACGGGTAAGAGCATTCGTTCCATTTCGAATAGCCTTCTTTGAGATTTGCAGCCATTTATTTTATACGAACTTTCAACCGAAATGGGATCAAAGCGGAACGATGATTTAGTAAGGAAATGATTGGAAGGTACATATTTTACGGAGGTTTCTAGTGAGAGATACGTATTGTGGAGAAGTTTTGATGTTTCTAACGTGAGATACATATGTATTTTAGAGAGGTTCTAACAATTCTAATGTGAGATACATATTTTAGAGAGGTTCTGACGTTTCTAATATCATAGCTGGTCTGCAACAAATTTGCTCTATCAAATCACTATAAAACGACAACTAACCTCTTGACCTATCACTTCCTAGACATCCTTCAGAGCTAACTAATTGAGACTATAATGTTAAGACAAATAAACAAAGTTAACGTGTTAGACACATTTTACGTTTAGCATTCCTTAGTTGTACAGATTGTAGTTAGAGTTGAATCCAAAACTCAGTTGCGGTAAAAATATGAGTCTGGTTTGTCACATTCGAACTGTAGCTTGTGTCATGAGTGTGACACGATGTTATAAGACAAGGGTTAAGACAGTTCTTATAAATTAGGCCCGGGTCTGACCTATCTGACAAATTAAGAGAGTGCAAATGATAACGACGTGACATTAGCTGATGAACTAAAACCCAATAATTCATTGCATGCAAAACCAATAAAATTGCTATCGAAGACTTTTACATACGATAAATTCCACACTTCCTGATTCTGATATTCCAGATTCTATTTACTCGAAAGATTCTGCGACGAAAATCGTCAGTGTTCGTAAAACACGTATCGGGGAACGTAAAGTTGTCGGGGGAAGATTAGCTGAGCGACAGTAAATTATTCCATCTAAGAATGGAGGAAACGGAAGAGCGCGAAGAAGAAAAGGGTGAAACGCAGGGTGCAGCGTGTTCAACGAAAAATTCCGAAATATACGACTCGATTTTACGGTTCGACGGGCATGTCCAGCAAATCCGATTTCGCTATCTCCCCGAAGACTGACGATATCGACTGGACCCGGTAGCTATCACGCCACGAGAAAGGAATATGTCCCGTTGGTTTACGCGACCGGGAAAATAGAACCGGTCCCGATGTAACGTTCCATTTCGATATCTCGATATGACGCGACGCGCTTCCTTTTTGGCCCGGCCCGTTCTGTTCTGCTCCACGTTGCATCGTGTTACACCGGAACGTCCATGGCTACTTCCGCTGTCACTAACGGAAGAATTATTGTATTATTCGTGGAAGGGCCCCCGTGAAACTGTTCTCCATTCTGTGTCCTCATTTTTTAACGTTTGCTCGATAACGAACAGCATGCCATACCTGACACTTGTCCACATTCTAAAAATGTAGAATTGAAGGCAATTTATTTGGGATTATCTTTGATACGATGTTACGTTATTGCAATGTTAGACAGATGTCTAACTTTTGAAACATTCGTAAAAGTTGTATAGAATTCAAGGAATTTGTAGAATAGAATAAGAAAATTGAAAGAGGCCATTTTACAACCAACTCTCCTTTGGACATGTGTTTAATTTTGAAGTGTCTTTTTCTAATGTCAAATAACTGTTAAATACAGTTGAATAATGTTAAATAAATCGAATGACTTCGATGAATATAAAAAGTGGAACAATCTAATTCTTACAGTCCACATTTCTGAAAGATGTAAATGTATTAAGGCACTGGACTACCACAAGTGAAAGCACACGAAATTTTCGAACACAATCAGAATTTTTCAGTTTATATTGCCTTTTATCCGCAATCTTCTGCCTCGGTGATTCCATAAATTATTCCATTAAACTAAGTTCGAACTCCATCTGATCGAAGCGAAGAGTCCGCATTAAAATCAGTAAACGATATCGGTAAATGAAACCGATTTATCAAGGACTGAAAATATTAATATTTTCCATTATCGGTGAGGACTATATCCTGACGAAATCGTATTCCGGATCAATAGGATCCTTGCGGCACGTTAACAGTCATCCCCGTTGCTCGCCGACGCGAGAAGCGAAGAGCCGAGAGTGGAGGCTTTACTTAGCACAAGTACAGCCTTAGGAAACGTTCGATAATTTTAGCATATTGAAATATTGTTTCGTTTTTTTCTTTCGTGCCGTTTCACCGTATCAGCGTATCGGAGCATTCCTCCCCGAACTCTGCTCTATTTATTCTTTTTCCTCGGGTGCTACCCGTGGCCCAGCTTCTTTCTGCTCTTCTTCCACCTCCGCGACTGAACAGACGGGGCCGGAGATATTATGCGAAATACTTTCTGCCCGCCTTCGAGAAACCGGGAATACTTTATGAGATGTATAATTTCGCCGGATGTACCGAGAAATTTATATTTCGACTGCAGTCTACGTTGAGTCGACATTTTAACGACGATGGACAAGTGCGTTCGTGGAAATGTGAACTGTGAACGCTCACAGGCACTTGGGGGCACTTCGGGACATTCACGGGCATTCACAAGTTAGGAAAGTGGACTGTTGTTGTTACTTCGGACAGAGATTTAGAGAAGTTAGCAGTTTGGATATTTGGGTATTTGGAGGTTTGAGATTTTAGGAAATTTCAGGATTTAAGAGTTTGGAAAATTGGGAAGTTTGGAATTGTGAAATCTTGACGAATTTGGAAATTAGATGTCTATGGGGAGTTTATGAATTTGAGACTTTGAATTTCAAATTAAGGAATATAGGGTTTGCAGATTTGACAGTCTGATATATTGACAGTGTTACAATTGAACAATGTGATAGTCTGATGATTTAACAATGTTACAATTTAACAATTTGACCGTCTGATAATTTGACAGTATTACAATTGAACAATGTGATAGTCTGATGATTTAACAATGTTACAATTTAACAATTTGACAGTCTGATAATTTGACAATGTTACAATTTAACAGTTAATAAATTTAAAGAAGTTACAAGTTGTTTCTGCATACCTAGAAATGTTAAAAGTAAGAATTTCCAAATTACCCTTCACATATCGCAGCATACCACTGCCCATAAGTAAAACCACGAATGCAACCCTCGCCGAAATCGTTTCTGCACATCCTTGCGAGGAAGCAGTTGAATTCCTACATTCCCTTCTTTTTTTTTGACGATTCAAGCACATATGTACGGGTCGACAACACGTGTCCCAGGGATGACGGTGCAAGCGGAGGAAATTCGAGCGCGATATTTCGTTTTCCAGCCGTCTGTTAATATCGCGCGACCTAGAAAGATTTGCGAAATTACTTCCCCGCCATGGACCGTCTGGATGAGATTGAATACCAGCGTATAGCGGTCGCACCATTTTTCGGAGTATAAAAAGAACTCTTCGTGCTTCCGTGGGACTCGGTGTCGAGTAAATTTCACTCTATCTACTCGGCAGATTTGAAATATATACGCTCCAACTATTTCAGCCATGCTTTCTCTGTTTGGTTACCGTTTTATATTTAAAAACACTGACAAAAAGGATAGAGATTACGGTACCGGTTCGACGAAATATTTAATATTTAAGCGCCGAGAGAGGTGGGGGGTTTAAGGGTAAGCTGTGGTGTCGAGCAAAGTGGTCGGAGCAACGTGAATTTTGTTACTGCCGCTTATTTTCGCAAAATACCGCAATTATGGCTTTATTGCGGCATGCACGGAACTACAATTTCAGACGAGGCTGGTCCCGACCCGTGTTCCAACGTTATTTTCGCTCGTGTCATGAACGACGGGTTCGATAATAATTCTAACCGGCAAGGAATTCCGACGACAAAATTCAACCTGATATTCATTTCGCGTAGCACTCGTATCCGCTTTGCAATTTAAAAATTGACTTTCTATGCCATCAGTTTTATCATCGGAAACAAAAGAAATAACCCTCCTATCGGATTTTAGAGAGAATCAATAATTCAGCCTCTACTTTAACCGGACGGAAATTAAATCGGGTGTGTCATATCTGCACAAAGGAAAATGTAGAATGGCCATTTTTCCACAGGGGTGGGAAAGAAAAAATTTGCAACCAGGTACAATCGGACAGTTCTGTATGGAAATATAAATAAAAAATGTAGAGCGAAAATTTTCAGGCCCGGAAACAGGTAAAATTTGGAAACTGCATTGTGATATCTGCGTACCTGAACATTTGGAAATTTGTGTCGGATAGTTTCAAAAATTTGGAAGTCCTGTTTAAGTATGAGGTAATGTCTACACTTTTAGTGTAGAGCAAGCAGTAAGTGAGTGGGGTGGTTCTACAAACTTCTAACATAACCTAACTTTATTAGTATACCTACTAATAATTCTATTCTGTCGCAAAGTGTCATTTACGACTACGTCAAATCTTGCACAATAATTACTAGAAGACTTAGCAAACACTACAGTGTCAAAAACTAAAATTTGCAAATTAAGATACGGTTAATATTTAAATATGGCATACTATATGTACGTTGCGTCATGAAAAGATAAATAATTATAATATGAAAACGAACTGACGTAGCACAAAGGTACATCCGTCTAAAGGCAAATTAACAAGTCTCACAGTATTCCTATTTCCTGGCGTAAAGCTAGGAAGTAACCATTTATTCGTCCTAATGTCGTAACGTATACTAGGAATATTCATGCAGAAGAAGGCATGAGGTGTATAACAAGCTTTGACGACAATCGTTTCGCAGTCAGGTTACAAGGGAGCATAAAAGAGCGAAGTGGAGGGGTCGGAAGACGGCGGCTACAGTGTGCGAGAGCGGGAAACACGACAGTTGAAATGGTTAAAGGGGCCACGTTACAGCGATATCACGTATCTCGTATACGGTGTTCCACGGTGATTAATTCCACGTGGAATCCGGGCTCGTCTATCGTGTCTCGTCCGCGGTGACAACTTCGTTATATCCCCTCTACTCGTATACGGGCACGACGTTTCCGTGTAAAATATTAATTACGAAGCACGTTTCGAACGTGTGTTTCGAACGTTTCGCGGACTCAACAAAGGCCGAATGAAAATCCCAATGAATCTCGGATAGGAAACCGCCCGTTTTTATCGATTCACCGAGTACAGTGAATGGTATTATACGCGGTGAAATAAATGGGCCGGCAATTGAATTTTGTTTTCAGCGAAATCGACGTTGGAGGAACCTATGAACGTTCTCCTTCGAGGGCTTGAATTTATATCGGGCTACGTTTATTCCAGGAAACTACCTTTCATTGAGAATTGTCAAGGATATTCGAGTAAATTTTGTCGACGTTTCGGAAATGTGCTTTTAAATCAGTTCATTCATTTTTTTCGCCGTAGGGATCTTCAAATATATGAGTGTAAGATATAGAGATATGCGAATACAGAAGAGAATGGAGATTAGGGATATAAAGATCTGGGGATGTAAGAAAATAAGGATGTCGGGATATTGAAATGTACAAATACTGAGATCTAGAAATACTAGAATGTAAGAATATTGGTATCTAGGGATTTAGGGATCTAGGAATCTAAGGATATAGTAGTCTAGGGATAGTACGAGTCTAGAGATCTACGAGTGTAGGCATCTAGAAATGTAGGAATCTGGGAGTCTAGGGATCTACGAGTGTAGGGATCTACGAGTGTATGAATCTAGGAATCTAGAGATCTAGGAGTGTAGGAATCTGGGAGTCTAGGGATCTACGAGTGTAGGGATCTAGGAATTTAGAGATCTAAGAGTGTAGGGACCTATGAGTGTAGAAATTTAGAAGTCTAGGGATCTAGGGACCTTAGAATCTTGAGAGCTTGGAATTTAGAAATCTTAGAATTTAGGAATGTAAAGATGTAGTGTACCCAGGGATCTAGGAATCTAGAAACCTAGAAATCTAGAAATCTAGAAATCTAGAAATGTAGTGGTATTTAATAACACACATATAAACGATTGCTTCATTTCGAAATAATCAGTAGGTAAATGCTTGTAACTTACCAACTAGAAATGTATCAACAATATTTTTCGAGTACAAAACACAAAGTAAATTATAATCAAAGTAGATTCTTAGCGCGTCAAAGTTTGCTGTCGTACATTAAACAGTCTTTTTTACGGTTTAAAAAGTTCTCAAACGGACAAAAATTCGCATGTTTTTTACATTTAATATCCCGTCTGAAAACTCTGTTTATAGCCAAGTTCGCAACGTTATGAATACAGTTTCATCTACGCGGCCCTGGTTCAGCGGCCGGTATACTCGGAATGATTTTACGCTAGTTATTACCGGGGTTTATGACATTCTTAAATCGCCATGAATGTTCGCCAGAATGTGTATTCAGTGTGGCCTCTCGGAAGTTCCTGTTTACGTTTGTGCGCTTGAAACTCTTTTGAAGATTCGAAAGTTCCGTGGCAGAACAGAATGCTGGTACAACAGAATATCTTAATGTCGGTAACTTTTAACCAACGATTCTCGAATTATTGGTTAGAATTCACAAAGCGATCTTACACATATTTTCACAGAAGAAAATTACTTGTGGTTGCAAAAATTCAGTGAAAACTTTATTCAAGATCTCTTCGACGAAAGATAATCACCTTGAATCTTGTCATTTTAATTTATCATTCTTTCAATATGTAATTTTTCACAAACTGATATACGTAGAAAGAAATATATCTAACGTACACGTCGAATTGAAAGTCTTACGCAATTTGCATCCTACAGATCTGTCAACTCACCAGACACGCGCACGCACTAAACTCACTCTTCCGTAATGTACAAGAAAAAGTGGTAGGCACTGCTGCAATAAAACGTTAATTAATCGCGATAGTTAATCATCAAATTTAATGATAATCGAACTACCTGCGTAGTCCATAAAACAGCAATTCGTGACTGTGTACCTCGACCAAATCGTTACGCGTACCCGCGATCGTTGCGCGTAAATTTCCTATGGATAGATAAATTTCGTTCGATACAATGAAAAAAAAATTTATTCCCCGTAAAAGCTTTTATGGTGAGAATAAAAGTTGCCCGCGAGCAAATTCTTGCCAGTGAGAAATGTTCGGTTTCATTTCTCTGCGGTATCCTTTTTTTCCGCCCTTTGTATCTCCCTCTTTTCTTTCCCGCTGTTCGTCTTCCTTCTACAGTCCCGTATGATGTATTTTACAAAGCACATAAACAATTTCAGGCCACGAGCTGTACTAGACTCCCGGAAATTTAGAATCACCGCTACGTAAACGCACGAAGCAGCTGGCTTGCAAAGTTTGCTTCCAGCTAACGCTTTAACTCGTTTATACGCTTGTGTGTTTGTACTCTTTCCTGGAATTTACGTCTAAGATCTGGAGTTTACAGATACCTAATACGGTTAGATTGGATATTTTTGGTGTTAGCATTAAATGAGAAGACTTTTGACAGTTGTGGATGACTTTTTATTGGTGTGGCGATTTAGAGCACATAAATTTCATATGTGGTGACATAAAATGTATAGCATATATAAAGCTCTTCTACTATTTTTATTTCATCACAAATACTTTAGTAACATAGACATTCTTTTATCACCAATATTTTCTTTTAATCACATATGCTCTAATATGTTACAATGCTATACGTACACTAGCACTATCACACTACCACACAATATTTATCACTTTATGATTTAATTCAAACTTATCATAAGTTTACTCTGTATTTAACTAGTAAATCCATTAATACTTTTTAACAACACGCACATAATTTATAAAAAGAACTTGTTCCATTAAAGGGTTGAAAACTACCCGCAACAGGGCAGAAACATTCTAGGTTACGGGCCAAACAATATGACTAAGGAGATCATTTCAGAGGAGCATGTATAATACGTCTATGTGTTATAACCCAATAATAATAATATCGCCGGAACATCAGTGTAGCAAGCACGAAGAAGCCACGCGGGTAACGAGAGTTACGTTCGAAGGAGCGTAAAGCGAGATTTTATAGTACCATGAAATATTTCGTTTCCACGTTGAAAGTGGGTTCGCCTCTTAGTGGAAACCGTAATATTTATGAGGCGTCTGTGAGGCTAGCTTCAGATAATACTTTGCGTTTTATACGAACCTACGAGCTAATACGCGTTCAACTTGAACATGTAACGATTAAAAGCTTTGATCGACGTTACTAATCATATAATATAGCACTTAATAATTAAGTACTTAGAAACAATAATTTAGGTTGTTTAATATTTTTGAAGTTGGAGGTACAAATGTAAGAACTTGTTGCAAAATTTAATATATAAATTTATATTATCTAAAATTATATTGTATATAACTATATATCGTATGTATAAAATTACTCAGTATATCGATCTTCATGATACACGTTGTATCACGTACGTTGTATCACAATATTTGACCATCGTATCAAACATGTAGACACAACAGCAAGCATAAAAGAGTACTACAGACAAGTTTGCTATTTGACTTTGTGTCACGAACATTGTTGTGTTTCAATAGTCCACAGCTGTTTACATTCATAGAAATGGTCAACGTCGTCCGAAAAATATTTCCGCAAATATCGACATTTTCCTTTCGAGTTTCGTATTTGCTTTACAAATTCAAATTTTATAATCAGCATATATGGATTTGCGTATGGCGTCGCCATAGTGACACATCGAGGTGTATCGGCATATTATAACACGAACGTCCTGTTTGTTTTATGGTATCGAAGACCGGTAGAAACACGAGAAGAGTTCGATAGCAAAGAGAAAGAGAGGAGAAAGATGGACTGGGTACGGTCTGTGATTTCAACGGTGAAGAAGAACAACGGTAACGGTAATGCTGTTAGACCATTCCTGTCGTGTCCCCGGGGGTACATGCGAACGCGAAATGTCCCGACCACTGAAAATTCCGACGTTGGCTGAGATAAAGCGTTTCTGACAAAGGTAGCATGACGGCACCGCTGAGTGCACGTAATTAGTTATATCCGGCGGGCTTAGGCGGCGCCGCACTCTGACGAGTCCCCCGCGGTAGTAAATTTTATACTTCGCGACGGGACAAAGGAACGAAGATGATATCAAACAGTTTTTCCGACTTTTCCAGAGGGGGGTCAGACGACATCAAAGAATTAGCGACCGTCTCGTTATTGAGGCTTTTTGCTACACCCGATTCCCTTTGCTCCGCTTGGAATCTTATTTTCGACATCGACGCCGTGAATGCGATATGAAACGCTTTTCCTCCCTCTGTTTGCGTCGCTGCAGCAAACGTTTCTCTTCAATGCGTATCTTTCCTTCGTATCGTCTCTGGATCTCCTTACAGGATCTGCCCGTGCTGCTATTTTTACCCTTCTTCATTTTCTACGCTACGAAGGTCTTCAGGAAATATGGGATTATATTTTTACTTTGATCTTCAGATGGTCCGACATTCTTCACTGATTCTAGACCTGTCTGAAACTTTTGCAACACTTCGATATAGACGTAATATGAAACATCTAAATTCTCTAATATCTCAATTTCGTTGTTAACAGAAAGAAATAAATGATTCCTATCTTCAGGGATGATTTTTTTGAGGTTAGAAATGTTTCCAATTATAATTTTGCTTTTAAAGCAGTTATACACCTGAATTAATGATACAGCAAATAAAGTCATGTATTGAATAAGTTATACAATGAAAATTGTAGTATCCACGTATGTAACGTAACATCGCAAACACTCCCACGTGTCCTAGATATCGCTGCAGATGTCGATCAACATAATTCTCCTTTGCAGTTCAGCTCGTTAGCTTTCCGAAAGAAAGAATCGACACGATGAAACGGAACAAAACAAGTTGACTCGTAGAAAGAGTCATCCGAGTGTCGGCTGCAGAGTATCCAATTAGCCGGTACTCGAGCGAGGACAGTAGACGGTACGTTGAAGATCGCCTACGGGCATCTTGGCCTACAACTTTGTCTCGGTTCTGCAGCTCGTACGTGGCCACTCATCCGAGTCGCGTTTCTACGAGGCGTTACGGTTTCTAGTGCACGATAGTGCTACTTAACTTCGCTTGGTTGGTCCTCAACGAGCATCGTTGGGCTTCTTCTTAGCCCGTCGCGTTTCTTCTCTCGTTCAGCTCGATGTTTTTCATTCAAGGCTACAAAACTAGCGGAAAACCGTCTGAGGCTGCGTTTAGACTAGGCAAATAGACAGGCGACTACTTCGGAGCGAGAAAAACCCGTGATATGATGCTTTTCTCGCTCTTAATTACTTGCCTAGCAATTTGTCTAGCGATTTGCCTAGCAACTGGATACTTGTTGATATTTAGATTCTTCTCCAGACATTTGCCTACCTACTTTCTTAGATACCTGTCTGGATACTTGTTCACTTACGAAGCTACTTGTGTAAATACTAAGTAAGATACTTTCCCAGATATGTACCTAGCGACTTTCTTAAATACTTGTTCATTTAGTTGCTTAGACTGTTGCGTACGTACCCGATTAGACACTTGTGAAGCTACTGGTCTAAATACTAAGTAAGATAATTTCCTAGATATTCACCTTGCGACTGTCTTAGATACTAAGATAATTGCTTAGATTTAGACTCTTGCGTAGGTACCCGACTAGACACTTGTGAAGCTACTTGTGAAGCTACTTGTCTAGATACTTGTCCACATACCTGTCTACATACTTGGATATTTGTCTGGACACCTGTCAAGAAACTTGTCTAATTCCTTGCTTAACGCACCTCGAGGCTGACTCACACCGCATGTCACATCCTAAGGCAAATTCAGAATTCCACATCGCGCTTCATTACACATTAATTCAAATTAGCATCCATTATAGTGCATGTCTCCTTAATTACACGCGTAGTCGCAGTGTAAACCGACGTGTTGCTGTAACAAAAGATGATGCGAATAACTTTGGGAATGGTGTTCATGTTAGGGTTGATACCGATGTGTATCCTGCACGTTTTTCGCCAGATATTAAACTCCGCAGGGTTGCGGTACGCGTAGGTAGAATGTAATATCGTGTCGTAAAGTCGAGGCAAAACGATTCTGGATAATATAAGTGGTGAATTATTGGCACGAGAAGGGAATTCGTGCGGGATGAAAACGGATTCTAGATTTTTGTATGGGATAAAAGCGTGCTGTGAATACGGGGTAACTGCAACTTAAACGATACTTGATGTTTGCTTTGTGCCTTGCATAGATGACGACAGTTTAGATAAGAATAAGTTCCATGTTAGTAAAGGACCCACGTGAACGAGTTACAGATATTCCTTTCTTGTTGTATAACTTTTTTATTCTTTTTATTTCATTTGTGTTCGAAATTGTGAATATTGTAGGTATTTTAGAGATCGAATAGTGGTGCAATAGATAAAATTTGACTATTATGAAATTCATTGCATATTGCACTTGTCGATTTATGCTCCTGTTATTGAATATATGTGTAGTATACACATATGTTCATTGTGCAGTGTCATAGTCAAGGTCATTAAAGAAATTCGTTACGACTGTAGTAATTAGCACGTTGTGGTGATTAGAAATAGTCTTGACAGTGACCTTGAAACTTGCACATCATTTACATGTTTATAGCATTGGTAAACTTGCATTTACCTTATAGCATTAAATAAACTTATATTTCTAACTTTATAGTATTTTTAATGTGGATTTTGGGGTGTTTGGTAGATAATCAATGTTTTAATTCGGTAAATTATTTTCTCTGGACGTAAGTACAGTATTTCCCTAGTTACCTTAATTATGGTGTAAAATTTGTTGGTAAAGCTCGTCCTATTGCACGAGTCGACCACTCGGCTATCCGTCACAAGGGTCTCCGTTAGCGCGCGTTTCACTGCTTGCTACCCAGCCATAGGAATGTAACTCAGTCATTGAAACGACCCAGTGTAAATCCTTCAGGACCCTCGACGCATACCGTAGTCGCGTCTAGAGGCACGGATCTTGGTTTACCTTGGTGCGTAACACACCATAAGTGTGTTCACGTATCGTCGACTGGTGTACTCAATTACGAGCTTCAACCACTGACGGAGACGGTTTCAAGTGCAACAACGTTGAAGGGGTCGCATTCCCCTGATGAGACGTTACAGAACGATAATGGGTCGGCTTTTCAGTCTTCACGACGCTCCAGGACAATGTATCATCGTTGACGGAGAACGGGATAAATCTAACGCCTTGTGGGATTTCTTGCTCGCCAACGATGCCGAGGATACCGGCTCCCATTACCATTTTCGATTTACGACCAATGTCGCCGATATTTCACCAGAAATACCGTGTAATACAAAATTCGTACAGGATGCGAGCGAAGGGTATTAGTATTCCGCATGTGCACGACGATTTGTGTGGCACGCTCTGTCGGGGACATTAGCGAATCACTAGTTTCTTGCGCTGGAAAATTTCGGACTTTTGAAATTCAGAGCTTACTGTGCTCAGAATTTGCGTGCGCAATTCTAATGACTTTCAATAACGGACATTTCAGGGTTGATAGGAAGGTGCGAGGGATTAAGTACTTGCTGAAGGGATACGGACATTGGGGTGCACCGCGCAATCAAGAGGGAAGTAGAGAAAACCGCGTCAATAATTCGAACTTTTTAATTTCTAAATTCTCAAATTCTAGAAATTGTAGATTCTGAAATCCCCAAATTCTAAATCCTTAAATTCCCAAATCCTCGAATCGACTTGAATTCTCGAACTGTCGGTAGAGGATGCTATCCATCGGTGTCCATCACTGTTCCAGAGTACTGGGGAAGTCGATTAAATTACTACGAAACTAAAACCATAGCTCCGCCTTAGCTATCCAGCTAGATGGCTGGGTCGGGATTACATGCCACAAATTATCTACGTAAAGAGAACCACCCACTAATTCTCTCAGCTTCTACTGTTACACCTCTGCAACGCTGTCTTTCACCTTGTATTTCTCTGCTCAGCTTTCTGTTTGTGACGACACCTATCCTTCGCTCCTGAAGAAATGCAATTTCACGAAACGCAGTTGTACCTGGCTTTTTCGACTTCTCTACATTGTCCTCTTTGATGCACTTATTAATCTCGAATTTAAAGGCACCTTTGTCACTCGTGAACAATTGAACAATGAAATTTCATGAGCAATTTTATGAATAAATAATGTAAATTATGTCATAGTTGAATTTTACAGTTGTAGTTGAATTTCATGTCATAGCTGAATTTTACAGTTGAGTTTTATGAACAATATTACGATCAAATTTCATGAGTAACTAGTTAAATTTCATGAACAATTCCACTAATGAATTTCATGAACAGTTTCGCAATTGAATTTCATGACCAACTTTGCAATTTAATTTCATGAACAATGTCACGAATTTTATGAACGATTTCACGATTGACTTCGACAAAGAATTTCAGAATGGAATTTTGTGAACAATTTCGCAATTGAATTTCATGGACGATTCTGCTTTTCACGGGGACGAAGAAGATCGCCCTTTTATAGTGATTCTTTTCTTCCGTGGATGCACGAACGAATGGAGATGAGAAAATGAAGTTGTACATGTACCGTGTTCTCAAAGAAATCGCGTTTCTGAAAGTCGCGTTTGCGTCGTTTTTCTTTTGTTATTGCGGTGTCTGTGCAACCGTCGCTCTGATAGATATAAACTACGACACAGCCGCGGATTGCGGGTGTTGCCTGATGTAATCTGGCAGATGACACGAAGTATCGCGTTTATCTGGCTTGGGTGTGCAGTGATGCATTGCCATAGTCATGCAAATAGTCTGTACATTGACCTCAAACTTTCACTCGAAACAGTATTTCATGCGGGACCATGAACTTGACTACACATTCAAATGTTTCTCCCTCGATTAATTAATTTACTCGTATATTCGAAAGGTAGATACTAGGTACAGCAAATAGAACTGTGAAAATTTCTGAAATTTTACTACCAGCTAAAAATCAGCATAACAAGTGTTTCATGTTACATACTTGTAATAATTGGCACAAGTTATCTAATCAGCAGGCTGGTGAATTGATGCAGCAACACAGTACGGATAAACCGATTTCGATCGCAGCTAATCGAGCAACCTATTCTGGTAAATTTCCAAATACAATTTCGGAAATATTATGAAAGCCGGATATGCGCTATTCGAGCCGTATTGGTTGGCCGATAGTGTATCGAGAGCATTCAACAACCATCAGTAAATATAACGGGGATGATCCTCTCGCATCTATTGTGCCGTGTAAATCGCTTATCATCGTTTCGAGCGTTTTAATCGGCAAGAGGCAAGCGTCCGAGTTAAGCGCTGCTTTAACGCTTCGCAATTGAAAACTCGTAATTGTTTCCTATCGTACGTGTTTGCGCCATATTTATACTGCCGAAGACAATATCGAGGTGCCAGATAATTCGTCGCATTCGGCAATTATATTCCACGAATCAATAATCAAAATTAATTTTACATCGTTTGATTGTAGGTATTCAAGTACACAATGGGTATAGCTATGTAGGGATTTATAAGGACTTGGGGATGTAGGTACTTGGTCATACAGGGATTGAATGATGTAGAAATTCAGTAAAATAAGGATTTGATAGTATAGGGATTCGAAGATGTAGAATTAGGGCACATGTGGAATCAACAATGTAGAAATTTGGTAAAATAGGTGATATAGTAATTCGACGATAGAGATTCGGTTACATAGAAACTCGCTGATATACAAATTTGGTGATATAGAGATTTAGTAATATAGGACTTGGGTGCTTTAGGGATCTGGTAACATAGTATTCGGTCTTGCAACGATTCGAAGATATAAAGATTCGGAAACATAAAATTGGGATACATATAGAACCGAAAATGTAGAGATACGAGAATATAGAGACTCATGCATTCATGTATTCATGAATATATAATATAGCTATATAGCGGTACGGGAACATAGAGATACAATACTCTCAGAACTCTAAAAATGTAGAAACACAAAAATATAATAATATAAATATTGAATCTAAGAATACGAGGCCTCAGAGATCCAAGAATGTGATTTAGAACTACAACAAACAAGCGGTGGAACACCCACGATAAAATATTAAAAAAAAAACGGCAGGAAACGTATCGTTTTGCGACGGAAGTACAATGTGGGGTAGGTCACAATCGTTTTCCACCGTTCGCACGAAGGATCTTGAAGTTAAGCAACGCAGACGCTTATCGTCCCTCGACTCGCCAGTAATTATTCTTGTGCTCGCATCGGCGGAGGAGTCTCGATGCTCGCGTGCACGTTCAATTAAAAGCGACGGGAAGGAGGGTCAAATTAATACGAACGCGGTCATTAACGACGAGCGAAGCGAACTCTCTCTGTGTGCTCTCGAAGAGCGAAAGGGGGCTCGTGGCGGGCATGTACCGCGACACACAGAAAATAAGAAGGGGGTAGAGAGGGTGGTTCGGCGTCGAGTTCCAGGCAACACCTCTGTACACCACTCCTGGCTTCGATCCGTTTCTCTTTTCACATCCACCACGGAATCGTCGGTTAAAGGGGAACGATGTTGATTTCCCCAGCTATCAGGGTACACGTCGCTGCTAATTTCTGGCACATGGGGACTCTACATGTGTACAATTGGAGAGAAATGTCTTTGTTACAGTTTTAATGAATCTCTTTAACCAAATAATAATAAAACTAATGAGGTATTTTAAGTCCCCGAAAACGAGCACGATGTCTCCAAGAAGCTTTCACTTTGTACATTTCTGTATCTTTAGGTACTGTAATTAAAGCTCTAGTTTTGATTCAAACTCGCAGGAAACAAAGGTAGAAGTAAAAAGTTCGTACTTTCTGGATATTTTGTTGTGTAGCAACTTTGTTCCCTTTGTGTTAAGGTTTTAAACAGGATTGAGGTAGTTGAGGTGTTTGAGCTACTTGAGATATTTGATATTTCAGAAGAAAGTGATCACCCATTTTTAATATTATATATATTATTTTCTACTATGTTAATTGTATTTATTGTTATATACACTTTTTCCGATACAGACATTTAATCCTTCCGTCACCCCTTTTACCGTCACCAGTCTCTTCAAGAATGTTACGAACCACGCAAAATCATCTGCAAGAATAATACCCTGCTACCGAATTCGTGAAGTCGATAACATTTACCGAGTACAATCTTCTTTCCTGACGTATTTCCTTAATGCATCGAGCGAGCGCAGCCACGAAAGACCTCCATTGCTTTTCAACCTTGTGGCTCGTTCGATCATATTGATGGGTACCAGGAGAATATCGACGATGTTGCTCGATAATGGTTATGTCCCTAGACAAAGACGCTTTCGTACCTGTGTGGAGAGATCGGTATCGACAGTATGAGTCAAAGGATCTGCCACGATAGGCGATCAACCGTGGTACACTTCAGTAGGAAAAGGTGTGACAGAACTGTGCATTTATTGATTTCTTAATTTTTGTATTTGTTCTTGATTAAAGAATTTTCAAATTTAGAAATGAAATTTGGGAATGTAAGAGCTTGAGATTTATTAAATTTGTATATACAAAAATTTTGTAATTTAGAACCTTGAGAATTTAGAAATTTGAAATTGAAGCAGTTGGACATTTGGTACACAATTGGAAATTTAAGTACTTGACAAATTTGACTATTTGGAACATAGAATTTGTAAGTCCAACAATATAGATCACATAAGAATTCAAAAATTTGAAGATTTGAAAATACTGCAATCTTGGTACTGAACGTTTCGAGCAGAAATATTGACTTTCCGAAAATCGAAGCGAAATGAAGGGTGTCCCTTGTCCTTATCCGAAGGAAGCCTACATTGGATCCGAGTGTAGGTTCGATTCCGTGTGGCAGTGCAATAGATCTCTGGTCGGTTTACCGGTAGCCCGGCGAGACGGAAGTGTATCGTGGCCGGCGAAGCGGGCACATCCGGTCTACAAGATTAATTGCCAATAAACCTCCATTACAGGGACCTCTTCCCGTAGCGTCACTCTTCTCGTGACCCCGTGTCGTTTCCCGCCCACATACTTCCTACACCCTTTCCCGCCACTACGTGGACGTTACTCAACGAGGCTTTGCTTGTCTGGAATTTAGTTATACTTTAACGTGTTTGAAACAAGATCTCGCGTCTTTTTGGCAATTTCATACGCTGCTCAAAGTGACCGCTCTCTGTGAACCCGAGAGTGCTTTGAACAACGGCTGGTATAATCAAATTTTACATACCGGTCTGACAGCTAACCTTAATTGTTGAAAATTGGATACCTCTTCCCTCTTCATGAAGCTTGGTAACTGAAGATTTTAGCACTGAATATTTCGTATTAATTATGATCGTGATCTACATTAAGGCGTAGAATAAAGTGTAGAGGAAGTCTTTGCGTTGATTTTGCAAAATTAAGCAATCTCGGAAATTTCTGGATTTTAAAGTTTGTAAGATTGAGAAATTGTAAACTTGAAAACTTGAACATTTGGAACGGTAAATATAGACTTCATTCGCTCGGTAAACGTTTAGTCAACGCACGAGACTTCTTTCTTCTACATATTTTCCCCGGGGAAGTCTACTGTGCTTGCCTGTATACAAGATAAATTCTCTAACGTAATCACGTTAATCCCTTAGACCTGACGCTTTCAGCAGCCAATAGAAATTTTGCTACATAGAAATTGTTAGAGCTTCCGAGATATTTACATTATTACATCATGGTTTCCTCGATTATAATCACAAAGAGGAGCGAAGAGACCTCGTCATTTCGTAGTTAAAATCTAAGAACTTTAGAAAATTTGGAGTTGAAGAATTTGATCTCCAGATTTAGGAATTCAGAATTATTTCGAAAAATTTAAGAACCCTGTTATTACGATTTTCATAAAAAATGTTTCCATTTTATAAAAATCTGGATTGCTGCAGAATGAGTAAGGGCATTAGGATGTTAAGAAGCCTTCAGCTACATAACGATCCGTACTCGTGAAGTTCCCAGTTAAAGACAGAGAAGCACGTACAGGATAAGAACAGTTTCCTAGCGACTTTAGGTAAATCTCGTAAAAGAAATGTCCCGTTACAAGAGACACTTTGTAACCGTACTTAGCTTTGTTCATCTATTTCCATTCATCCGCGAAGCGAGATGATCCGGTCGAGCTTTGGAACGGGCGCAGAGATAAAATCCCTCTGGTCTTTCGCAAATTTTCCGCGATATTTCTTCCTCTAATGTTGGCGTCCATTGTATCGCGAATAAAAGTATTTCGCGTTCTTTGGCGCGACCGCTTTTTTTTTCAGGAAAGAATTTCATTAACCCTTTTCCATCGAAACGAACGAAACGCGTTCGAATCTGCCTCGAAATGTTCGCGCGAGTTGTACCGTCATCGTCGAAACGGACAGAACGAAGAAAAAAGGAGACGAGAAAGATCGTATCAAAACACGTACGTGACTAATTTCTCACTGAAAAATGACTATCGTTCGCGTGTCTGCCAGCCCGGGAACACAATATATTATGCGCGCGATTAATCTTACTACCAAATCGGCTGGCGGCTGCTTAGAAACACGTTGAACGAATCGATCGCGACACTATCTCGCGCCGGTAGACCGACGATTCGAGGGAAATTGCTTTCGTACGAATTCAAAAGCACGCTTTTCGTCGATGATCAAAGCTTTTAGGCGCGAGCGATAGAACAGCCAGCGAGACGATGACTTGAAGTTTATTGCGTCAATTAACTCCTCAGCCGCGGGCGCTTTTTGGAGTTTCCTGCTCGAGAACGCTGCCAAACTTCATTCATCATTCATAATTGTCGCGGGATATAATTATAATAACAATAACCACTGGATGAAACTGTCAGATGGATAGAAATGTACGTTAACTTTATTAGAGAACTCAGACGTTCAATAATTACGTATATTATTAACATTTCAGGATGCATTTTGGGAGGAAAAAACCGGGGTCGTTGAAAATACTTTTAATTTTATTTTTATCGTTGTGAGTAACGAGGATCACGTTTATTTATAACGTGAGTGCAGATTCGTCGGCCATTTCTATTAGTTCACACTCGGACCTTTTGAATATAGATATTAAAGTGAATACAGTTTTATTCCGGTTTATTTTTCGTCTTCTATTGTCTTTGATCTAGATACTTTTATGGTTCCTGAACAAAGTAGAAAAGTTGCAGAAGTCGTAAAGATTGTTGTGTCTTACATGAGATTTACAAAACTCATCTGATATCGCTACCAAAATGAAATTCCCTTCTGATACGCTATCTTAACGCATTAAATTCAAGAAAATCTTGCACAGCATATTGCAAGAAAATGGCTGTAACTGGCGAGTAGCCATTCGTATTCCAGACAGAAGTTCTCCACGATCCCAAAGAATATTATTCCTTACCTTAAACTAATATCTCCCAACGATTCGTCGGTTATCCGTGAAACTTTAGTATAATCGTTGAAACGTTGAACAAATCCTCTCACGGGGTATAAAATGTAAGAACGGCACAACTGTTTGAATACTAATAGCCGTGTAATAAAGTTCCGTGGCATACCGATATCTCGTCGACGGATGACAGAGCTCATTGTTTAAGTTTCGCGATCGTAAAACACGAAATATGTGCTCGTAACACGTGCACGTGTCCCTGCACACGTTCACCGATTTGTATTCCAATTTCAAAGGAATCCTCGATAGAAAGCTACCTGTTAGAGCCTGGGTACAATTCCCTGAAACGTATTCTTATTCCCTGAATGGCAATCGAATTTAACTGCGATAAAGATAGGAACGTACCGGAGTCGGTTAAAAATAAAAAAAAGGAAATGTCACACTAGGAAGCGTAAAACGTGGATGATGGGTAAATACCAGGCCAGGTTGTTCACGATGTTCTTTTGTTTCGCGTGAACGCGAAGTTTGCATGCTGTATCGGCCATTGTTCGCCCCAATGGCGAAACTTTCGCAAGCTTTTAGTAGCCCTGTCTTTACGTATAATGGTCCAGTTAAAGTGGATTAACAATTTCGCGTTTGGCCGTGCAGTTACCGAACCAATTTCAACGCATCACGAGACTACGGAACTTTCCTTCTATTGCTTCATTCCCATTTTTAATAAAATGACTTCGTTTTCGAAGTTTCTTCGGCCTGCCGGTTCTCGAGGACCGTAATAAACGAACAGTTGGAGACATCTTGCGAACGGTTTAACGGCGAAAAATTAATACAGGGGAAACAGGGCCATGTGCATTACGAGATCTCGACTTTAAGGTTGTTAGAAAATTTAATTGTTTCGCAGTCACGCGGAAGAAATACTTTATCAGATTAAATCTTCAACGGTGACGCAATTCAGGAGCCGAGTAAATTAAATTCTGGAGACACGTGTCGCGTACCTTGCATTTATTCCTTTTTTGCTCTCCCTTTTATTCCTACCAGACGTTGAAATATTTGTTGCAGAATGCAAATCGTGCTCGCACTATTGCAGGAATTTAAATTATTAACGCGTCCAGGGACCCGTGAATCTCCTGCTAATTTCTCCGTCGAGTTTGATAAACTAATCGCGATTAAATTCGAGATTAAAAAATATTACCGACGTAGAAGAATTAGATCGGTGTCCTACGGTGCCACATTAGCGACATCGATCGTCAATCGTAACTATTTTGGTTACCCACCATATGCTTTACGCACAAATAAATTCGTCCTAGAGGTTGAACAGAATCGAAAGAATCGTTTGACAATTTTTCAGAAGAATAAAACAATTCTCAGCAATTGCCGTGTTGTTCGAAAGTAAACGGTGCTAACTTTTCGAACAATTTTTTTCCGCACCCTCGTCAAAGTTAAGACTACCGCGCACGATAAATCAATTTCTCGTGTCGGGCCCCCATAACAACGCGTTTGCCCGTCGTCTCTTCGCCATTTTTCGCGTATTTGATTCATAGGTTGCGCGAAACGAGTGCAACAATATGCATCCGTTCCAAATAACGAGTAAAAGCCTATAAATCCCGGGGTATTCGTCGTGCGTTCGCGGCAATATCCGGCGGTGTACATGTATTCGCAAAAATCGTGGTCCGCTCTCCTATATACGTCAGTCTGAAATTGTAAAACCGTCCACCATTCTATGGAAGAACATACAGCCCTGCTCTTTCACGTATAACAGTGGATACGTGCCGCGAGCGCATGATATATGCGTCGAATTATTATTTTGACGTTTCGGGTCAGCTTTTCTTCCTACATCTCGAGTGTACGCTTCTTAAGCTGGCCAGGGCCATTAATCATGTCAGCAAAATAAAAGTGTACCGGGTGCCGAGAAAAATGATACGGCGGAAAAATGATCGTCGACCGTTGAATGGAATACATTATTGTTATTGTTTCTTGCGACTCTTTCGCTTGATCTCGTTTTACTTTTTCTGTCGTCGTTCGGGAACGTCAACGATAATTAACATTAATGTACGAACGAGAGAATAATGCATCGTTTATTACTTCGGTAACTATGCGGAACACGTTTCGAAATCTGACCAGTTATACCCAGTGCATGAGTGATGCGATAATCAACGCGTTAAACGGTAAAGTTTTAAAGCGCGATATACGAAAGCTAATAAGCGCTTTTCGAAATTAGATTAAACTAGTCATTTTTTCTTAATCGACAGCTATTTTATGAAATACTTGTTTGAACAGTTTCTGAAACTTTTGGATATTCTGAGCGTAGTAATTAAAGTTCTCGACCGGTAACTTTGCTTGCAGCTTATTTATATTCTGTGGATATTTATTGACGCAGTTAGTCTTCTAATATAATAATTTCGAAGCTACTTGATTGTATCATACTTAACGTGCATTAGCTTTAAAATTTATTTGCTAAATTAAATTTTTCATTTTTATCGTTACTTGAATACACTCCTATTATTAGAGTACAGATAAAACTCGAAAGATTTCGAAACAGTTCTCAAATTTACTGATTTAATAGAATTCCATGTGTTGTTATTAATCAGCTAATTTAACAGAAGCGAACATGGATCGAGTGAGCGGAATTGAATAGTCGAGCTATTTCGTTAATTTACTTTCAATTTTCTTGCACGAGGATTGAACACGATATAGAAGGAAATTCTGAAACGCGAAACGTGCTGGAACTACGTTCGTTGTGTAGACACAAGGATTTTAGAGAGCGCGGCACCGTACAGTTTCCATGTTGGAAGCCTTTAAATATTAATCTTTGCCGGAAGAAAATAATCCGGCGGTATTTTCCTCGGCTACATGCGATGTTTGCGTCGAAAATTCTTTAACCAGTGTAAACAGTCGTGTTCTTTCTAAATCCTTGCTCATTTTGTTGCTCTATACGTAGCCCGTTTCTCCGCCATTCTTGCTAACGTACAGCGCCGCGGTTTGCTATGAGGCGAAAAATGAAATGTTTCCACAAACGAACGCACCGTTAAAATTGTTACGACTGAACTCGAGCAAAGTATATATTGTTCTTAAAATATCTACACTTATGTGCAGCATTGCCTTCCTTTTCGTATACGTAAACTTGAAAGTTCATTCCAAACTTTCCCGAATTTTCAACCTTTCACATTTTCAAATCCTTAACTTTATCAATTTAAGAGCTCCCAAATTTCTATATTTGTGAGTTTCTATGTTTCTACATTCCGAAATTTTGCATTTGCTAATATCATGCATTTGCTGCTTAGATAACTTTAATATTCAAATCTACTCATTTTAAATTTCGAATATAATATAATTACATAAACAATTTTAATTCAGTCACTAGTTCCTTTTAACGTTGTTCTAACATTTTCATGTATCACTTACCATCTACAATTTTTAATAATAAATTGATGATAATACTGTTGTCATTTACATTTTTTA
Source organism: Megachile lagopoda (assembly GCA_036983795.1). Taxonomy (NCBI): domain Eukaryota; kingdom Metazoa; phylum Arthropoda; class Insecta; order Hymenoptera; family Megachilidae; genus Megachile; species Megachile lagopoda. The sequence continues at coordinate 12,554,858 of CM072790.1, read as the reverse complement.
TAACATTTGTAACACTTGTTATGAACACATATGTTCAAAATGATCAATAACAGTAGCTGTAAATCACTTTGCCCATAAAAACGAAGAAAATCGAATTGCATCTCTCGAGTATCTGAAAATCAATTATTCTCGAAATAAAGGAAGTAACGTTCCGGTAAATGATCTATCAGTTTCCCTGGCGTGTCGAGATTTGAATGGTACCCAAGAGGATGAAGGGTATCGCTGTATCGTTTCATCTCGAAACAGGAGGAGGACTCGCTCAAAGGATTAACTCGAATATGGAACACTCGAAATCAAGAGGCTTCGTGTCGGGAAATCCAGTCACGAAAGGGCAAACACAAGACACATTGTGCCCGACGATGCTCGGATCAGTTTACCGTGACGGAAGCTGAGTCGGAAGGTCATCTTTACTCAGTGGGAAGTCGAGTATACCGCAATGCAGTTCGGGATGCCATGTATCCCGTGTACCTTGTCCCATATCCTTCCCTCTGAAGCCGCTTCTATGCACATAATGGCACTGCTGCGTACCGTCGTTTCTGTTCGAGAACTCGTTTCGAGAGTGGTCTTGGACTTTCAAACGCGGCCAACGCGATGATCAGCATCTTCAGAGGAAAACCTATCGCGCCCATGGGATGAACTTATCGGTCATTGAGTGTCATACTTTTTAAATAGCGCTTCACGAATTTTAATATCGTCAAAACGGTTCATGATGCTCTTAATTCAATTTCAACTTCAGAAGTAGATATTTAGATTAAGAAGATTACTCTGTTGACATAAGATAATAGACTACAGTGAGAGTCTCGCTATATGGCCGTATAAGCACATGCGTGATACTTTTCTCGTGCACATGTATAATACTTCTTCTGTAACAGTGAATCACCTAAAATTTAAGATATCTAAACCTGAAAATTTATAGATTTGAATTGTCCAAATCTGAAAATTTGCAAATTTGAAATATCTCGATCTGAACATTTCTAACTTTGAAATTTCTAAATGTGAAAATTCGTGAACTTGAAGTATCTTAACCTAAAAGTTTCTAAATCTCAAATATATAATTATAAAAATTCCTAAATTTGAAACGTCTGAATCTGAAAATGTCTTCATTCCCAAATTCCATAAATTGAGGTTACCATCCCTAAATAATTACTCAATGCATAAACTAAAAAATGTCCGAATTCCCAAACTCGAATAATCTGTAAACTCTAAGAACCCGAATTTGTCCTCGTAGCACAGAAAAGTGAAAGAAATCGACGGTGCACTCGGTGTCTCATCGTTAACAATAAAGTGTCCTCTCGTTCCTCAACGAGTGAGCTCGAATCATAATCAGAAAGAATTATCCTAGTTAAGTGTACTCGTAACGGCATAACGCGTTTAATTAAGTCCCGCATTGTGCTAGCGATGCAAAAATGATGAGTTGTACGGTGCATTTCTGTGCCACGAATATTTCCCTTTCAATGAAAAGCAACGCGAAGCACTCGCGTGTAGGGTGTTAATAATCCAGAGTAAGGCTCTTTTAAAACAAATCCGGCGACACTCTATTGTTGAACCAACGTACGTAGTATGTGATGAAAACGAGGAATGTTTCGCATTGCTCTTTACGTTAGCTAGAAGGTAACTAGAAGAGAAACAATGCCACTTTGCGCTCGTTATATTTATATTTTCTAGTTGTCCCGCTCCCTTTCTTTCTCCTTCTCTTGCTCGGCTCTTCGTTAACAAAAATAATTATGCTCCTCAAAATTTTATTGCGACATAGTTGGTCAGAAAGCCTGAACAAAACGCATGCATTGCCGGGCTTATTACTAGCTACATAGAACTCATTATTTGAAGAGAAAATAATTAGCCGGGATCTCGGCTCGTTAAATATGTTCCAAAGTTTAAAGTACTATTGCACTAAGAATTCATTTTAATAATACGATATTGAAATTTAATAGTACATGTTTTATAAAAGTTACTTCCGGTATATTATTCAAGAAATCATGAACGTATGTGTCTGTAAGTAGGAACATATCGAGACAAGTTATTTAATAATAAATGGTGTACTAACGGTATACGTATAAGTATATGGTTATTATAGTGTTGGCTCATAAAACTTTAGGATGTCCCGGTGTACCCATGAAATTCATCCCCTATGCACCATCAATTATACGACACCCTGTATAATTTCTGGGAGCCCTCGAACATTCCACGTACGCCGCAGACTGGCGCCTACAATTAGGTGGGATCATACGGTGGCAGGATTAACACTCATGAAGGAACGGTGTGAATATTTAATAGCGGGTTATGTCGGTCGCGTTGTGGGGTACTACGGCAGACAATAGAGGTGCCAAGTAAGCCGCTTGTAGGCGCGACGATACACGGGGCCATCCTCCTCGAAGATGGCTGAGATGCTTGCCATGGAACGGCCAGGCATTATATCGGTGATTATATCGGTGGATGCTGATAGCAGGGAAAATGGAAGCCCCGCGTCAGCATTCGAGGGTGGCTCTTCAGGCGTCGAGCTCGACCTCTTCAGCGTCGTCGCCGGCCGAACAATACCGGCAGAACTCGCTGTTCCCGCACCAAGTACCGTCGATCAACTTCCGCGGGGACGAAAAACAAGGGACGATGAAGAAACGCGATAACGCGCGGAGATGGACTAGAAGGAAAGAAATTTTTATTTCGAAACTTGGGAATTTAGAAATTTCGGGATTTAGAGATTTGGAGATATGGGCATGTAGATATTTGGGATTTGACAATTTCGGGACTAGGAGAACTTTAGATTTGAGAACTTCGAGACATAGGGAATTCGAGAGTAGGAGAATTCGGTGCTAAGAGGATTCGGAACTAAGGGTATTTGGAACTTCGGGATGCAGGACTAGGAGAGCTCGAGAATATCGGAATTCGGAACTAAGGCAATTTCGAACTAGCGGAATTCAGAACTAGAAGAATTCGGAACTGGAGGAATTCGGAACTAGGGGAATTTGGAACTTGGGAACGCAGGACTGCAACTCCAGAATATAGGAATTCGGAACTAAGGCAATTTCGAACTAGCGGAATTCAGGACTAGAGAAATTCGGAACTAGGGGATTTCAGGTCTAGGGGAATTCGGAGCGAGAAGAGTTTGAAACTAGAGGATTTGACTTATGGAATTTGACAATTTGGAAATTTGGAAACTTCAGATATTTTAATATCTAAATTGGAAATTTTAATATTTCAGGATTATCGAAATTGGAAATTTGAAAATTATGGTATCCAAAATTTGACATGTAATTTGCGAATACAGTTTGTAAATATTTCCATGAATATAATTAACGAAGCATAGATATGTTCAATGTGGTGAAAACTACAGCTGCCTTCAATTTTCTGTGATTTACACGGTTCGCAATTTGGCGCGAGGAGTTTGATCGAATAAAGCATGCATTATTTTCGAAGTCACATTGCTCCAAAAAACACAACGTAAAATTTGTTATTTAACAAGCATTGACGGATCTGGATTTGACACGTTCGACCGAGCACTTCTGTGACACATGATTGACGCTTTTGGATGGTAATAAGCCGTACGTGCCAGGAGCATGGCATCGACAAGCACCCTGGCGAAATGCGATTATTTTGCAAAAATTGCGCTGTGCCACTTTTTTTTTATACCTCGTGTTCGATGAACGCTATGTTGTATATTTTCGCTGCAATGTAATATCTATAAAACTAATCATGACGTTATTTGTAATTACTCTGTGCTTTTAAACACTTTTAAATTTAAAGTTAAATAAAATTCAGATATTTTTCAATTTTCAAATATTCACGTATTTAACTTTTTTAATTTTGCAGATTTTAAATTAGCCTCCGAAGCCAGAGTTTCAACTTGTCACACTTTAAAATTTTTAAATATCTCAATTTCCATGTTTATAAATTTCTCAGTTTCGCACTTGGTGAATTTTTTATCTTCAAATTCCTAAATTAAAAATTGATCACATTAAAAATAGTGTTGGTGTGCAATATGACTGATGGTAAAGACTATTTATTAGTGGATATCGACTATATTAGTGTCAATCAGAGCCAACTGCCATCTCCTCAGCTTCTGACAGCAGTTATCTATAATTAGACTATCGATCGTTCATAAATCGAAATATGCATATATAAACTATGACATATACTCCTTCAGCGCTAAAGGTCTAAATGAAGTCTAATAATTAATTCAGAATAATGAATAATACATTGCTCAAAATGTTTCACCTGAAATATCGCGCGAATCAACATCGTTAAAAACCGCCAATTATTTTGTCGTTTCAGATTATTGACGTTCTGCTACCTGGCTGCTCTGAATTGCTGGTTGCTGCTTTGTCCAGCGACGTTGTCACACGATTGGCAAATGGGATCCGTTCCTCTGGTCGCCTCGTTAGCCGATACAAGAAATTTAGCGACCTGTCTATTCTTCGGCGGCTGTCTAATCCTCACTTACAAAGCCTTCACGGATTTCGAGGTGAGATTTCAAACAAATAACAAACGGAATTTCCCGCTCACTGAAGGTTTATGCAAATAGCACAACCGGCCATTATCGCGTGGTTAGCAAAAACGGATGGACTCCTGCAAAAAGTTGGATACGTGTGTCGTGGATGTGAATCCATAAATTACCGGTTTTATTCAAAGAGAACGCGGTCCTGTCCCGTGTACACAGATATTAAACGTTAACTTTTAATTGCTACAGGAAATTGTAAAATGAACGAGACGGAAATGTTGGTATACGTTAAATATGAAAACAGATCGTGTTACTACTGATATACATTTCTCATTATACTCGGCTTAATGTAGAAATATAATTATGGAACTCTGTTTGTTAATATACGTGGGTTTGAATACTTGAAGTCGTGTATTGAGGTAATTAAGATAATTATGTTTCGTTTTTTGTTGTACTCTTCTTTCTAAGTGAGGTCCAAAGATGTAATTTGTAATATTCTAGTTCATTTTCTAGATCAGATCACAAATTTCTACGAGTTCAAATCTACACATTCACAAATTTCTACACACTCATATTCCCACATTTCCACGCTAACAAATTCTTTAATTCTCAAATTCTTACTGTCCCTAAGTTCCACATTCTTAAATTGTCACATCTCTAAATTTTTTTACCCTCAACTTATCACACTGTCAAATTCCCAGCTTCCCAAATTTCCATATTTTGAAATATTTTTATCCCTAACTCCTCGCACCTCAAAATCATCACATTCCCAAATATCCACTCCTCCAAATACCGACACTCTAAAATTGCTAAATTCCCAAATTCCGAAAATGTCTACGTCCCAGAAATACCTATACCGTCCTCCGAAATATCCAAGTTTCTACATCGCGAAATTCTGAAATTAGGGGCTAGCCCGTGTATCGAAGCAAAGTTAAATGACCAGGCAGTTATCATGAACGAGAAGTCATTCCGTGGCTAAACGTTTCGGGCCACGAACGCGGCCGGTAACGAACCGCAAAGTTCCGTGTTGCTGCAGGTCCCCGCAGGCGAAGCGAACCGCTTCTGATGAAGTTGTACCAACCTCGAAAGCCATAAAGAAAGTTTCGCGACGGTACAACTGGCGAGTCAACCGACGGCCAGAGGGATGCCAACCCCTCGGACCTTTTGGTTTTTCGGGTCATCCGTCAGCGACGCGGCTGAGCATTTACCGTAATGTCCTCTTTAAGCTTAAACGTGTGCGAACTCGCCGGCCACTTTTCCAGAAGGAGGCCATATCTGTGGTTTTAACGTTCTCTCACCCTCCCTCCCCCTTCGTTCAACCCTTCTTCGCAGACAGGGAGAAAGAGAAAGAGTGGGTAGAGTCGGTGAACGTTGATGGAACCGCCACCGAGCGGATGTCTTCTTTGAGAACGAGGCCGTTTCTAGTCCGCTTTCCGTCGTAATCTTTGCGCCTAACATCCGATTTAAGGGACGTTTCAGTAATAACGCCCCTCGGCATTGTTCTCGATGCTGTATTGTCCGTATTCAGCGCATATCTTTGACATACTTTCGGGCGAAAAGAAAGAACGCTGTGAGGTAAAATGCTGATGGCCGAGACACCTGGCCAACCATGCGCTACCAGACGCCGCTGATGGATTAGCAGCTTCTTAATTGCGCGGTTTTTACAGGTTAATATCTCCTATTTCATTCTACTTTTTAATCCTCGAATTTTGAAGTTATTACCAGTAATTTATCAAGTTCTCAAATTCCTAAATTTGCATATGCGAAAATATTAAACTTCTAAAATAAACTTCCATTTTTGCTATCTAATATTCAAATTTATAACCTGCCTAATTTCTACCGGCTTCAATTTTAAAATTATCTGATTTGTAAGCACCTGAATTTGAAAACCATCAATGTTCTAAATTTAAAGACATGAAATTTCAGAATTTGTAAATTGCAAGACATGAAATCTGTAACTCTGCAGAGGCCAAAATATCAGAAGTTAATATCAATTTATTATCATGTGTATAGGTCGTTATGTGATTTTAAAGTTTAACCCCTTTTTGCGCGGTGTCCGATAAAGTAGCATTCGACTTTTAAAGCAGCATCATTCTACAACTTTTAATGGTGCGAGCACGTGTTATTTCGTGTGGATGTTCGTATAATTTTGCCATAATAAACCGAAACGAAACGTGAATACGATACGTACGAGCAATAATTTTATAAACGGCGATCGTTAAACGTGTCCTGTTTCATTGTTGATTTTCGCCCGGTTTTTGTTTGCCGAACGCGTCGAATTCGAGAAATCGTCAATGAAATTTAATTCTCGTTCCATAGCGTTCTCATACAAAAAACATTACGTGAAAAATAATGAGATCGAGGGATACGTTTCCTGAACAGTTTATTTTAGTCTTGTTCGATTCCGTGAATTTTCGATGGAACGACAAACACGCCTGTGACGATCGATCATTGTCAGAAGAAAGATATTCGTTTATGTTTCCCGGTAAACCAATACGGTTATCAGTTTATGCCGATTCCATACGGAGATATGCAAATATGTCAGACAGTAATTTTCCCGCTGGTCCCATGGAACCCATTGAAACAGCCAATGCATGCAGTCACCGATCACAAAACTGTTGACCTGAAATTGATTCGCGCCAAACGCGTCTTTGAACGATAATTGGCCATCGTTGTGCCCTCGCGTTTGCTCATTTCCGTTCCCGTAATTGTTTCATCGTCTCTTCTTTCCACTTCGCATTTATTTATACGTGCTGATCTTCGAGCGTTATTTGAATACGAGACCGAAAACATCGAAGAACCACGAATAAACCGAGGTAATTCGCGAATTATTAATGAGGTATATAAATAACGAACAGTTGTATTCACTGCAGTGATACGCTTCATGAAATTGAGAATAATTTTTATTAACGAGATGCATACGTGTATTTACAATAAAATATTTATATCGTGGGATGGAATTAACTTCACTGGCGCGGTTGCGGAACCTTATATATACATTAATTGACGAATGAAAAATGTATGATTTCTGGAGAACTTATTCGTTGTGTACACGTCAATAGAAATAACAGAATAGTGGCAAGATTAAATAATAAACCCGATGTCTTCTTCATTATAACGGATTTTTAACATTTAACTTTCTTCGCCGTAAGGTGTGTCACTTAAATTACTTATAACACTAAAACATTAAGTATTATAGATATAGCTATTTGTATTTAGTTAACAATTAAATTCGCGATTTCCATTATTTCTTAAAATTTAGCTATTACCGATTAATTGTCAACCTTATGCTATTGCATCATCTTTGACGATATACTTCCTATATGACCGAAGCGTTTCTTTGTAAGTTTTCTTCGGGACTAATAGTTTCGTTATGGAAGAAGGCTTCCTGTCGGACACAGCTGCAACTTTCACGGATTTTCCTTTTACACCCTGTTTCACCACAAAAATATCCAGTTTTGGCGATTTCTGCAAAAGAAAAAAATACATTGTATGCAATACCAATGTGACCAACCAAGGAATGCGCCAACATGAAAATTCTGTTTTAAAGATATCTTCCTTATGGTTGAACAAAATAAAAGTATATATTTTGCTTAAGCTTACTTTGGTCAGATCCCTTGGAGCATTCCACGTTTTCATATTGGAATCATCTGATGTTTTCGATTTATGTTCAATCACATTTCTGTCTTGTTCCCAAGGTCGTGCAATAGATAGAACAGATTCGAGCATTTTGAACAGCACGGCGTTCCGATTTTTATTTTCTGCAGCATTGTCCGATTTTGTGCAACCTAAGGATTCGCTGCATTCTGAGGTTTCTTTTTCATCGGATTGTGACTCAGCTGACTCCCAAGATTCAGATGGTCCACCTTTATTCTCGATCTTTGTTGACGGCTTCCTAAACTTATTGGAAATCGGTCGCCATTTTTCCGTTTGTTCACTGTTTGAAATCTCTATTTCTTCACTCTTTGAGGATTTCTTCCTTTCTTCCTTTTCGATTTTTATACTCTCTTCGTTATTCTCTCTTATAACTTCCTTGGAATTACTAAAAGTTGGTGACCAATTCCCATCGGTACCTAAGTTTCCGTCAATTAATCCAGGCAGCACAGTCGTTGCCGGTTGAGTGTTTTTCAAAGGATTTTGTACCTGGGTTTCCACATTCGTGTGCGAAATTGAAAGAGACTTCCCCTTCAACTCCTCGATAGACTCCTCTGCCGTATGTTCCGTTTTCGCAGACAGTGTACCATATTTGGCAGATACTTTGTCTACGAGACCTATATGAGAATTCAAACTGTCTCCTTCATCAGACCATTTGTTTCCCAATGCATATGTATGTTTTACCACTAATGGGCTCTTAGTTTTATCAGGCCATGAACTCCACGCCTTAGGTGATATCACACCCGATTTGTGCACTCCATGAATAGTATCAGACTCAGCCGTTATATCCTTAGACCCTACATTACTAAATCCAGTAGAACGAAGCACTGCAGGTCTATCGTTTATGTAGCGAACAACTGAATCCACAGCAATTGCATGGTCACTCAACTGGCTTTCTTCTTTCCACTGTCCATTCACAGAGTCCCAAGACACACCTTTCTTCGTCTTCGACTCCCCTATCATAATTTGCTTAGATTTCTTCTCTTCTTTCTGTTCTTTCATAGACACTTCTTCCTTCAGTTCAATTTTCTTCTTCTCAGCAGACCATTCCTTGTCTCCTCCCTTCCACTCCTTCTCCCCAGACGACCATTCCTGGCTTCCTCCCTTCCACTCCTTCTCACCAGAGGACCATTCCTTGTCTCCTTCCTTCCACTCCTTCTCCTCAGAGGACCACTCTTTGCTGTCTTCTTTCCAGGGACCTTTGCCTGAATCAAAGGATGGTGCCTTCTTCTGTTTCAACTCCGCTATCTTAATTTCCTTAGATTTCTTCTCCTCCTTCTGTTCCTTCTTCGACACTTCTTCCTTCACTTCAATCTTCTTCTTCTCAGCAGACCATTCCTTGTCACCTTTCTTCCACTCCTTCTCCCCAGAGGACCATTCCTGGCTTCCTTCCTTCCAGTCCTTCTCCCCAGAGGACCACTCTTTGCTCTCTCCTTTCCAAGGACCTCTGCCTGAATCCCAGGAATGTGGTTTCTTCTCTTTCAACTCCTCTATCATAATTTTCTTAGACTTCTTCTCCTCCTTCTGTTCCTTCCTAGACACTTCTTCCTTCACTTCAATCTTCTTCTTATCAGCAGACCATTTCTTGTCACCTTCCTTCCACTCCTTCGCCCCAGACGACCATTCCTTGTCTCCTTTCTTCCAGTCCTTATCGGGTGCAGACCATTCCTTGTCTCCTTTTTTCCACTCCTTATCGGTACTAGACCATTCCTTGTCTCCTTTCTTCCACTCCTTATCGGAACTAGACCATTCCTTGTCTCCTTTCTTCCACTCTTTATCAGGAGCGGACCATTCCTTGTCTCCTTTCTTCCACTCCTTCTCCCCAGAGGACCACTCCTTGTCACCTTCCTTCCACTCCTTCGCCCCAGACGACCATTCCTTGTCTCCTTTCTTCCAGTCCTTATCGGGTGCAGACCATTCCTTGTCTCCTTTTTTCCACTCCTTATCGGTACTAGACCATTCCTTGTCTCCTTTCTTCCACTCCTTATCGGAACTAGACCATTCCTTGTTTCCTTTCTTCCACTCTTTATCGGGAGCAGACCATTCCTTGTCTCCTTCCTTCCACTCCTTCTCCTCAGAGGACCACTCTTTGCTCTCTCCTTTCCAGGGACCTCTGCCTGAATCCCAGGAATGTGGTTTCTTCTCTTTCAACTCATCAATCATAATTTTCTTAGACTTCTTCTCCTCCTTCTGTTCCTTCCTAGACACTTCTTCCTTCACTTCAATCTTCTTCTTATCAGCAGACCATTTCTTGTCACCTTTCTTCCACTCCTTCTCCCCAGAGGACCATTCCTTGTCTCCTTTCTTCCACTCCTTATCGGGTGCAGACCATTGCTTGTCTCCTTTTTTCCACTCCTTATCGGAACTAGACCATTCCTTGTCTCCTTTCTTCCACTCTTTATCAGGAGCGGACCATTCCTTATCTCCTTTCTTCCACTCCTTCTCCCCAGAGGACCACTCCTTGTCACCTTCCTTCCACTCCTTCTCCCCAGACGACCATTCCTTGTCTCCTTTCTTCCACTCTTTATCGGGAGCAGACCATTCCTTGTCTCCTCCCTTCCATTCCTTCTCCTCAGAGGACCATTCTTTGTCTCCTTTCTTCCACCCTTTATCAGCAGCGGACCATTCCTTGTCTCCTTTCTTCCACTCCTTCTCCCCAGAGGACCACTCATTGTCACCTTCCTTCCACTCCTTCACCCCAGACGACCATTCCTTGTCTCCTTTCTTCCACTCTTTATCCGGAGCAGACCATTCCTTGTCTCCTCCCTTCCATTCCTTCTCCCCAGAGGACCATTCCTTGTCTCCTTTCTTCCACTCCTTATCAGGAGCAGACCATTCCTTGTCTCCTTTTTTCCACTCTTTATCTGGAGACGCCCATTCCTTGTCTCCTTTCTTCCACTCCTTATCGGAAGCAGACCATTCCTTGTCTCCTTTCTTCCACTGTTTATCGGAACCAGACCATTCCTTGTCTCCTTTCTTCCACTCCTTCTCCCCAGAGGACCATTCCTCGTCACCTTCCTCCCACTCCTTCGCCCCAGAGGACCATTCCTTGTCTCCTTTCTTCCACTCCTTGTCAGGAGCAGACCATTCCTTGTCTCCTTTCTTCCACTCCTTCTCCCCAGAGGACCACTCCTTGTCACCTTCCTTCCACTCCTTCTCCCCAGAGGACCATTCCTTGTCTCCTTTCTTCCACTCCTTCTCGCCAGAGGACCATTCCTCGTCACCTTCCTCCCACTCCTTCACCCCAGAGGACCATTCCTTGTCTCCTTTCTTCCACTCCTTGTCAGGAGCAGACCATTCCTTGTCTCCTTCCTTCCACTCCTTCTCCCCAGAGGACCATTCCTCGTCACCTTCCTCCCACTCCTTCACCCCAGAGGACCATTCCTTGTCTCCTTTCTTCCACTCCTTATCAGGAGCAGACCATTCCTTGTCTCCTTCCTTCCACTCCTTCTCCCCAGAGGACCATTCCTCGTCACCTTCCTTCCACTCCTTATCAGGTGCAGACCATTCCTTGTCTCCTTTCTTCAACTCCTTCTCCCCAGAGGACCACTCCTTGTCACCTTCCTTCCACTCCTTCTCCCCAGAGGACCACTCCTTGTCACCTTTCTTCCACTCCTTCTCCCCAGAGGACCATTCCTTGTCTCCTTTCTTCCACTCTTTATCAGGAGCGGACCATTCCTTGTCTCCTTTCTTCCACTCCTTATCAGGTGCAGACCATTCCTTGTCTCCTTTCTTCAACTCCTTCTCCCCAGAGGACCACTCCTTGTCACCTTCCTTCCACTCCTTCTCCCCAGAGGACCACTCCTTGTCACCTTCCTTCCACTCCTTCTCCCCAGAGGACCATTCCTTGTCTCCTTTCTTCCACTCTTTATCAGGAACGGACCATTCCTTGTCTCCTTTCTTCCACTCCTTATCAGGTGCAGACCATTCCTTGTCTCCTTTCTTCAACTCCTTCTCCCCAGAGGACCACTCCTTGTCACCTTCCTTCCACTCCTTCTCCCCAGAGGACCACTCCTTGTCACCTTCCTTCCACTCCTTCTCCCCAGAGGACCATTCCTTGTCTCCTTTCTTCCACTCTTTATCAGGAGCGGACCATTCCTTGTCTCCTTTCTTCCACTCCTTATCAGGTGCAGACCATTCCTTGTCTCCTTTCTTCAACTCCTTCTCCCCAGAGGACCACTCCTTGTCACCTTCCTTCCACTCCTTCTCCCCAGAGGACCATTCCTTGTCTCCTTTCTTCCACTCCTTCTCCCCAGAGGACCATTCCTTGTCTCCTTTCTTCCACTCCTTATCAGGAGCAGACCATTCCTTGTCTCCTTTCTTCCACTCCTTCTCCCCAGAGGACCACTCCTTGTCACCTTCCTTCCACTCCTTCACCCCAGAGAACCATTCCTTGTCTCCTTTCTTCCACTGTTTATCGGGAGCAGACCATTCCTTGTCTCCCTTCTTCCACTCCTTATCGGAACCAGACCATTCCTTGTCTCCTTTCTTCCAGTCCTTCTCCCCAGAGGACCATTCCTTGTCTCCTTTCTTCCATTCCTTGTCATGAGCAGTCCATTCCTTGCCTCCTTCATTCCACTCCTTCTCCCCAGAGGACCATTCCTTGTCTCCTTTCTTCCACTCCTTCTCCCCAGAGGACCATTCCATGTCACCTTCCTTCCACTCTTTATCGGGAGCAGACCATTCCTTGTCTCCTTTCTTCCACTCCTTATCGGAACCAGACCATTCCTTGTCTCCTTTCTTCCACTTTTTATCAGGAGCAGACCATTCCTTGTGTCCTCCCTTCCATTCCTTCTCCCCAGACGACCATTCTTTGTCTCCTTTCTTCCACTCTTTATCAGGAGCGGACCATTCCTTGTCTCCTTTCTTCCACTCTTTATCGGGAGCAGACCATTCCTTGTCTCCTCCCTTCCATTCCTTCTCCCCAGAAGACCATTCCTTGTCTCCTTTCTTCCACTCCTTCTCCCCAGAAGACCATTCCTTGTCTCCTTTCTTCCACTCTTTATCAGGTGCAGACCATTCCTTGTCTCCTTTCTTCAACTCCTTCTCCCCAGAGGACCACTCCTTGTCACCTTCCTTCCACTCCTTCTCCCCAGAGGACCATTCCTTGTCTCCTTTCTTCCACTCCTTCTCCCCAGAGGACCATTCCTTGTCTCCTTTCTTCCACTCCTTATCAGGAGCAGACCATTCCTTGTCTCCTTCCTTCCATTCCTTCTCCCCAGAAGACCATTCCTTGTCTCCTTTCTTCCACTCCTTCTCCCCAGAAGACCATTCCTTGTCTCCTTTCTTCCACTCTTTATCAGGAGCGGACCATTCCTTGTCTCCTTTCTTCCACTCTTTATCGGGAGCAGACCATTCCTTGTCTCCTCCCTTCCATTCCTTCTCCCCAGAAGACCATTCCTTGTCTCCTTTCTTCCACTCCTTATCGGAACTAGACCATTCCTTGTCTCCTTTCTTCCACTCTTTATCAGGAGCGGACCATTCCTTGTCTCCTTTCTTCCACTCCTTCTCCCCAGAGGACCATTCCTTGTCTCCTTTCTTCCACTCCTTATCGGAAGCAGACCATTCCTTGTCTTCTTGCTTCCACTGTTTATCGGAACCAGACCATTCCTTGTCTCCTTTCTTCCACTCCTTATCGGAACCAGACCATTCCTTGTCTCCTTTCTTCCACTCCTTGTCAGAAGCAGACCACTCCTTGTCACCTTTCTTCCACTCTTTATCGAGAGCAGACCATTCCTTGTCTCCTTTCTTCCACTCCTTATCGGAACCAGACCATTCCTTGTCTCCTTTCTTCCACTCTTTATCGGGAGATGCCCATTCCTTGTCTCCTTTCTTCCACTCCTTATCGGAACCAGACCATTCCTTGTCTCCTTTCTTCCACTCTTTATCGGGAGCAGACCATTCCTTGTCTCCTTTTTTCCACTCTTTATCTGGAGATGCCCATTCCTTGTCTCCTTTCTTCCACTCCTTATCGGAACCAGACCATTCCTTGTCTCCTTTCTTCCACTCCTTATCGGAACCAGACCATTCCTTGTCTCCTTTCTTCCACTCTTTATCGGGAGCAGACCATTCCTTCTCTCCTTTTTTCCACTCTTTATCTGGAGACGCCCATTCCTTGTCTCCTTTCTTCCACTCCTTATCGGAACCAGACCATTCCTTGTCTCCTTTCTTCCACTGTTTATCGGCAGCAGACCATTCCTTGTCTCCTTTCTTCAACTCCTTCTCCCCAGACGACCACTTCTTGTCATCTTCCTTCCACTCCTTCTCCCCAGTGGACCACTCCTGGTCATTTTCCTTCCACTCCTTCTCCCCAGAGGACCATTCCTTGTCTCCTTTCTTCCACTCCTTGTCAGGAGCAGACCATTCCTTGTCTCCTTTCTTCCACTCCTTATCGGGAGCAGACCATTCCTTCTCTCCTTTTTTCCACTCTTTATCTGGAGACGCCCATTCCTTGTCTCCTTTCTTCCACTCCTTATCGGAACCAGACCATTCCTTGTCTCCTTTCTTCCACTGTTTAACGGGAGCAGACCATTCCTTGTCTTCTTTCTTCCACTCCTGCTCTCCAGACGACCACTCCTTGTCACCTTCCTTCCACTCCTTCTCCCCAGAGGACCATTCCTTGTCTCCTTTCTTCCACTCCTTATCAGGAGCAGACCATTCCTTGTCTCCTTCCTTCCACTCCTTCTCCCCGGAGGACCATTCCTCGTCACCTTCCTTCCACTCCTTCTCCCCAGAGGACCATTCCTTGTCTCCTTTCTTCCACTCCTTATCAGGAGCAGAACATTCCTTGTCACCTTCCTTCCATTCCTTCTCCCCAGAGGACCATTCCTTGTCTCCTTTCTTCCACTCTTTATCAGGAGCGGACCATTCCTTTTCTCCTTTCTTCCACTCTTTATCAGGAGGGGACCATTCCTTGTCTCCTTTCTTCCACTCCTTATCAGGAGCAGACCATTCCTTGTCTCCTTTCTTCAACTCCTTCTCCCCAGACGACCACTCCTTGTCATCTTCCTTCCACTCCTTCTCCCCAGAGGACCACTCCTGGTCATTTTCCTTGCACTCCTTCACCCCAGAGGACCATTCCTTGTCTCCTTTCTTCCACTCCTTATCAGGAGCAGACCATTCCTTGTCTCCTTCCTTCCACTCCTTCTCCCCAGAGGACCATTCCTTGTCACCTTCCTTCCACTCCTTCTCCCCAGAGGACCATTCCTTATCTCCTTTCTTCCACTCCTTCTCCCCAGAGGACCATTCCTTGTCACCTTCCTTCCACTCCTTCACCCCAGAGGACCAATCCTTGTCTCCCTTCTTCCACTCCTTATCGGAACCAGACCATTCCTTGTCTCCTTTCTTCCAGTCCTTCTCCCCAGAGGACCATTCCTTGTCTCCTTTCTTCCACTCCTTCTCTCCAGAGGACCATTCCTTGTCTCCTCCCTTCCATTCCTTCTCCCCAGTTGACCATTCCTTGTCTCCCTTCTTCCACTCTTTATCAGGAGCAGACCATTTCTTGTCACCTTCCTTCCACTCCTTCACCCCAGAGAACCATTCCTTGTCTCCTTTCTTCCACTCTTTATCGGAACTAGACCATTCCTTGTCTCCTTTCTTCCACTTTTTATCAGGAGCAGACCATTCCTTGTCTCCTTCCTTCCACTCCTTCTCCCCAGAGGACCATTCCTTGTCTCCCTTCTTCCACTCTTTATCAGGAGCAGACCATTTCTTGTCACCTTCCTTCCACTCCTTCTCCCCAGAGGACCACTCCTTGTCACCTTCCTTCCACTCCTTCTCCCCAGAGGACCATTCCTTGTCACCTTCCTTCCACTCCTTCTCCCCAGAGGACCATTCCTTGTCTCCTTTCTTCCACTTCTTGTCAGGAGCAGACCATTCCTTGTCTCCTTCCTTCCACTCCTTCTCCCCAGAGGACCACTCTTTGCTGTCTTCGTTCCAGGGACCTTTGCCTGAATCCCAGGACGGTGCCTTCTTCTCTTTCAACTTCTCTATCTTAATTTTCTTAGATTTCTTCTCCTCCTTCTGTTCCTTCCTAGACACCTCTTCCTTCATTTCAATTTTCTTCTTCTCTGCAGACCATTCCTTGTCACCTTTCTTCCCCTCCTTCTCCACAGAGGACCATTCCTTGTCTCCTTTCTTCCACTCTTTATCGGGACTAGACCATTCCTTGTCTCCTTCCTTCCACTCCTTCTCCTCAGAGGACCACTCTTTGCTCTCTTCGTTCCAGGGACCTTTGCCTGAATCCCAGGATGGTGCCTTCTTCTCTTTCAGCTTCTCTATCTTAATTTCCTTAGATTTCTTCTCCTCCTTCTGTTTCTTCTTCGACACTTCTTCCTTCACTTCAATCTTCTTCTTCTCAGCAGACCATTCCTTGTCTCCTTTCTTCCACTCTTTATCAGGAGCAGTCCATTCCTTGTGACCTTCCTTCCACTCCTTCTCCCCAGAGGACCAATCCTTGTCTCCTTTCTTCCACTCCTTATCGGAACCAGACCATTCCTTGTCTCCTTTTTTCCACTCTTTATCCGGAGAAGACCATTCCTTGTCTCCTCCCTTCCATTCCTTCTCCTCAGAGGACCACTCTTTGCTGTCTTCTTTCCAGGGACCTTTGCCTGAATCCCACGATGGTGCCTTCTTCTCTTTCAACTTCTCTATCTTAATTTCCTTAGATTTCTTCTCCTCCTTCTGTTCCTTCTTCGACACTTCTTCCTTCACTTCAATCTTCTTCTTCTCAGCAGACCATTCCTTGTTTCCTTTTCTCCATTCCTTATCACTAGATGACCACTCTTGGCTGTCGTCTTTCCAGTGTCCTTTGCCTGTATCCCAGGATGCTCCTTTCGTCTCTTTCGATTCCTCCATTTTAAGTTCCTTAGACTTCTTTTCCTCTTTCTGTGTTTTCTTAGACTCTTCTTCCTTCCATTCTATTTTCTCCTTTTCTGCAGACCATTCCTTGTCTCCTTTCTTCCACTCCTTCTGACCAGGGGACCACTGCTGGCTGTCGTCTTTCCACTGAACTTTGCCAGAGTGCCCGGATGGCCCTTTCTTCTGTACTGACTTCTCTATTTTAATTTCCTTAGATTTCTTGTGCTTTTTCTGTTCTTTCTTAGACTCTTCTTCCTTCAGTTCTATTTTCTTGTTTTCAGCAGACCATTCCTTTTCTCCTTTCATCCACTCGTTAGCACCAGAGGACCACTCTTGGCTTCCCTTCTTCTCTTTCAATTCCTCTATCTTAATTTCCTTCGATTTTTTCTCCTCTTTCTTTTCTTTCTTGGACGCTTCTTCTTTCCATTCTATTTTCTTCTTCTCAGTAGACCACTCTTTGTCTGCTTTCTTCCACTCCTTCTCACCAGAGGACCACTCCTGACTGTCGTCTTTCCACTGACCTTTGCCCGAGTCCCAGGATGGTCCTTTCTTCTCTGTCGACTTCTCTATTTTAAGTTCCTTAGATTTCTTCTTCTCCTTGTGTTCCTTCTTAGACTCTTCTTTCATGAGTTCAATTTTCTTCAACACTGAGGACCATTTCTTGTCTCCTTCCTTCCGCTTCTTCTCTCCAGATGTCCATTCTTGCTTTTCTTCTTTCCAGTGTCCTGTCCCAGAGTTCCAGGATGCTTCTTTCTTCTCTTTTGACTCCTGTATTTTAATTTCCTTAGATTTCTTCTCAATCATCTCAACTTTCTTAGACTCCTCTTCCTCCAGTTCGACTTTCTTGTTGTCTGACGACCATTCCTTGTCTCCTTTTTTCCATTCGGTCTCCCCGGAAGACCATTCCTGATCTTTATCTTTCCACTGTCTGTTCGTGGCATCCCACGATTGCGCTCTGTCCTCTATAGACTCCACTGTTTCGCTCTCCTTAGATTTCTTCTCCACCATCTCAACTTTCTTAGACTCTTCTTCCTCCAGTCCGACATTCTTTTCTTCTGAGGACCATTCCTTGTTTTGTTTCTCCCACTGCTGCTCCTCGGAAGACCATTCCTGGCTTTCTTCCTTCGAGTGTTCCTTCTCGGAGTCCCACGATTGCCCTTTCTTCTCTTTAGACTCCTCTATTTCAATTTCTTTTGATTTCCTTTCTTGCATATGAACTTTCTTAGAGTCTTTTTCCTTCAGTGCGATTTTTTTTCTCTCAGAAGACCTTTCGTTGTCTGCATCTTTCCACTGCGTATGCCAAGTAGACCATTCCTGCCTTTCTTCTGACCAGTGCCCTTTCTTAAAGTCCCAGGGTGGCCCTTCCTTCTTTTTCGACTGTTGTATTTTAATTTCTTCCGATTTGTTCTGCTCTATCTGTACTTTCTCAGACTCTTCTTCCTTCAGTTCAATTTTCTTCTTCTCAGCAGACCATTCCTTGTCACCTTTCTTCCACTCCTTATGGGGCGAAGACCATTCCTTGTCTCCTCCCTTCCACTCCTTCTCCTCAGAGGACCATTCCTTGTCTTCTCCCTTCCACTTCGTCTCCCCAGAGGACCACTCCTGGCTTCCTTCCTTCCACTCCTTCTCCCCAGAGGACAATTCTTTGCTTTCTTCTTTCCAGGGTCCTTTGCCTGAATCCCAGGATGGTGCTTTCTTCTCTTTCAACTCCTCTATTTTAATTTCCTTAGATTTCTTCTCCTCTTTTTGTTCCTTCTTAGACTCTTCTTCCTTCAGTTCAATTTTCGTCTTCTCAGCGGACCATTCCTTGTCACCTTTCTTCCACTCCTTATGAGGAGAAGACCAGTCCTTGTCTCCTTCCTTCCACTCCTTCTCCCCAGAAGACCATTCATTGTCTCCCTTCTTCCACTCTTTGTCGCCAGAAGACCATTCCTCGTCTCCTCTCTTCCACTCCTTATCGGGTGAAGACCATTCCTTGTCTCCTCCCTTCCACTCCTTCTCAGCAGAGGACCACTCCTGGCTGTCGTCTTTCCACTGTCCTTTGCCGGAGTCCCAGGATGGTCCTTTCTTCTCTGCAGATTTAGACTCTTTTTCTTGTAGTTCGATTTTCTTCTTCTCAGAAGACCATTCCTTGTTGTCTTCTTTCCAGTGCCCCTTCTCAGCTCCCCAGGTCTCGTGAGTTTTCGTTTCTTTCGCTTTGTCCTGTTTTGCTGTGTTCCATGACCTTTTGAGTGCTTCGTCATTGATTTGTTTGGATAATTTTAGAATTTGCTTCAGTTCTTCTTCTTTCGAATTCTGATGTTCCCTATCCCTCATTTGTTCGACTGCTTTCTTCCAATCTAGATATTGCTTCTTGTGTGCTATTAAATCATCTCTAGAGTCAATTGCATCTTCGCTGTTCGAGGATTTATCGTCTCCCGGTAGAATATAGGTTTTCCTATGTCCAATCGGGACTCTATGCAGTGTCCCTCTATCTGTATATCCTGGCCCATGTTCTAACCTAGCCAATAAGGCAAGTGGATCAGCATCGTATACAGCTTTGTTTTTTAGAATTTCTTTACCACCGATCTCTCCTTTCCCGATTGGAAGACTGTGACCGTATATTCTTTCTCTTTTGCTATCCAAATGTCCCCAGTTTCTGTCTCTATACTTATTACGTATCTCTGAATTGTCTTCGATCAATTTCTGATGCTCTGCATTGAGTTCCGCTTGCGTCCTTATCGCCTTATTATGTTCGTTCCACGTCGGTACTGGCGATTTGTTCTTTCGATTCATCTTCCAACTCGATTCAATTTCATCTTTAATCCATTTTTCACCTTGTTCTTTACTTTCAACTTCCGCATGGCCACTTTGAACTACTTTAGGCAATGGTTCCTTATAAATGTTTGATCCAGCTGGCACTACGAACATCACCCAGTCACCGTCCTTCGATTTGTCACCACCTTTCAGCTGTTTACCTGTGTAGGTATTTGTCGATTTCAATTTAGCGTTCCTGAGAATTTTGTTGATGATGCTGCTGCTACTGGATGCACCGGTTGGGTCGTTTACCACAAAGGAGTCCCAAAATTGTCGTCGATATGATGATTTTGGTTTGTTGGTCTTCAGATCTGATTCCTTCACTTTTCCCAGCCATGCTATTATCGGAGGTACGTGTTTTTGTTTGTTGATACCTTTTACCTGTGCAGTGGTCGCAAATATCAGTTATTAGCATAATTACATAATGACGGAGGTTTGTTCAGGAGTACGTTGCAAACAGAGACTGAACTTTGTGAAGTGTGTACTTTGGATGTTTGGAAATTTGAGGTTCTGTGATTGGAGGATTTAGCGACTTGTGAAATTCGTACTGCATGAATTTAGAGAGCTGGAGATTTTTGGATGCGGTAATTTTGGGACGTGAAATTTCAGAGATATGAGAATCAGGATCTGTTCATAACACTTTTTAAAATCCTTATCTAGGTGAATATAAGACAAAAGCAGAAGTTTCGTCAAAGACGGATCTTTGATGATTTGTCCAAACATACCTGTGCATTGTCGTCAAGAAGCGATCGTCGCCAATTAATTTCGCTGGAAGCCTTTTGAACCGATTCCGCTTCGAAGGCGCTTAATCCAACTTCGCGTCGTGATTTGTGTTGTCCACTAACCGATGAATGTTGCGTTTGAACATTGCTCGAAACAGTTTCCACGTGTTTCTGTACCGTTTCGATAGCGCCCCGCTTCTGTGTTTGTCCACTCGATTTCTGTAACTGTTGAACCGCCGGCGTGACAATAACACAGAGAAACGATAAAAAAATCACAGGTATCTTCATCTTCGCCGTGTCATTGGACACTATTATCCGTCCACGGTGATCCTTCGATTATATATACTGTTTCCACACAATTGTAAAAACAGTCTGCTCGAGAACTCGATCGAATGTTGTTGCAGTTCGATGTCTACCAATCCGCTTCCGTTCTTCCGTTTCTATTCACTCGACTCGATTTTAGGTGATATTTACTCTTTGATCGAAGATCAATTGCGTTTGTTGATAATGTTAATTCTTCCGCAGTCTCGTTTCGAGGTGTTTGTGATTAATTTTACAGCGGATGAGATTCTGCGTGTGTACGTTGACTGGTCTCGATTTTTCTGGAACGAAGGAAACTTTACGTGGTTAAATTTTAATTTTTTGAGCTGCTATTCTATTTTTTGTGGTTAAGTTGGCAATTAAAATTGCTTTTCGGGAATTTTTTTAGTTTTTGTCGTGAGGTGATCGAGGAATTTTATAGTTAAATTTTATTGACACAAATGTTGATTTTTTACTTTGTTGTACTCATGTTTTTCTGTTTTGTTATAATGCTATTTTATTGTTTTGGCATTCTAGCACTATACAATTCTAATAGTTATACTATTATTATTATTATTATATTATTATTTCACTAATTTTGCCCAATTATTGTATTGGTCTATTGTTCTATTGTATTAGTTCATTATTATATTGTGCTATTATACTATTTTACTGTTCTACTAATTCTTCTCCATTACTGTTCTATTGCAGTATATTACCACGCTACTTCTCCAACCTAACCTAACTTTTCATTATGGTAGTATACATACCTAACAATAACTGTGGTAGTATACAGCAACGTACTAACTTTACAACTATAACAATGTTGTATTACAATTATTGCAATTATACTATCATATTATTATTCCTAATATGGTGCATTACCTGTGTATCCTATATTTCATTAATTTTACTACTTTACTCTTACTATACTATTTTACTATTTCACAATTTGCTTTACTTTGCAATACTACATTATATTTGTTCATTATTCAGTCATTGTTAAATTTTTATAAATAATTCCGTAAAAATAAAAATTTAGTTGCTAACTTAACTCGTACATAAGAAAGATTAAATGATCAGTGCAATTGTCCCACGCAATATTGAAAATTGCTTATCAGGTCGATATTTGCAACTGGATTAATATTTCAATTAAAACGTTCAGAATTTTATCCATGATTCAACGTTAAACGGGGAACAATATCTCGTTAAGCGAAAGCTCGAAATTCAAAATAACGCAAAAACGAATCGCAATTTTGAATATTGTACAGATGGAAGAGGCTGATTGGATTGCTGTCAGTATTCGACCTGAATTTTTCATTGGTTACTCTAATCTATTAAGTTCTATCGACGAATGCTTTCACGCTCGGATTTGTTCTCGAAAACTAGTATACGTTTATGAACGTTTATCAGACTTGCAACACTTTTACTCGACACGTCTCATTTACTTCGAATTCTCAAATGTTTACAGACAAAATGATACGAAAGGGAATGTTCCAGACTTAATTTTAAATGTCGTATCAAAATTTTAAATGGTTCAGCACAAAATTTCTCGAAAACATCTGCAATAACCAACTGCTAATCATTTTGACATTGTACTTTGACGTAAAAGTTACGTAACATTCCGTTGACGTAAAATATATCAAAGAACCGGTTAGTGTAAACAAAAGACATACAATTTCATTAAACAAGACACATATAATTCCATTTAACAGAAGACACAGAATCCCATTTAAAAAAATACATTTGCATCATTCTACCTATAAAAAGAACATTTAAAGAATAAGAATAACATTTCAAAATTGTAATGCTCACATGAAATTTTAAGATCAACATAACCTCAAATTCATGTGAGCATGTTCTCGTTAATTTCATACAACTTTAGTTTCAAACGTTTGTTCATATAATCCACATTTTTGTGTTGAACAATTATTTATCTGTACACCAAGAAATATTTGTGTCGTTTTAATAGTTAACAGTTAATAGTTAATAGTAGTTCGATTTCGATCCACGACACGGTATCCAGCTTTAAGGGAAGTGAAACAACGAAACGTAACATGAGAATCTTTGTTAGTAGGAAGTTTATTTAGCATACGGTTCGCGACGGACGCAACATTCTGCGGGAACGCGAAACAATTTCGTTCCATGGTGAAACGCTTTTCATCGCGTTTAACGCAGCAACTTGTGTTTCGTTTTCAGCAACAGAGGCACCCGCCTCTTCTTCTTGGTTGGATGTTCCTGGTACTCCCGTTCCTGCCCGCATCCAATCTTTTTATTACCGTTGGATTCGTCGTTGCGGAACGAGTGCTCTACATGCCCAGGTAACTACTAATTTCCCTTCATTCTTTGTAATCTCAAAAGTTATAGAATAACGTGGCCGAACGAGAATATTAAAGTAACAACCCCTAGCACAAAGCTCCACGAACTGAAATACTTATCTGTGCAAAGAAAACTTGTGCAGAATGCGGGCGTTATCTTTTGGAACTAGGGAAATAGGGAAATTGTGACGTGGATGATGAGGGACTTCACTATTTTTGACTCACAAATTTTAGAATTTTTTTATTTTAGGAGTTGAAAATATTGCAATTGGAAATTTTAGGGTTTGGCAATTTTAGATTTTAGGATTAGGAAATTTGGGGATTTTAGGATTCTAGGATTTTTAAATTTGGATGTTGGAAATTTGGTAATTTAGATATTTTGTCATTGAAGGATTTTGGAAGTTGGTAATTTAGGGATTTAGGAATTTAAGGAGGCAGAAATTTAGGGATTTGGGAATTTAGGGAGGTAGAAATTTAGGAATTTGAGAATTTAGGGAGGTGGAAATTTAGGGATTTGGGGCATTTAGGGAGGTGGAAATTTAGGGATTTGGGGAATTTAGGGAGGTAGAAATTTAGGGATTTGAAAATTTAAGAGGTGGAAATGTAGGGATTTGGGAATTTAGGTATTTGGGAATTTAGAGAGGTGGAAATCTAGGGATTTAGGAATTTAAGGAGGTGGAAATTTAGGGAGGTGGAAATGTAAGGAGGTGGAAATGTATGGATTTGAGAATTTAGGGAGGTGGAAAAGGGATTTCTGAATTTCGGGATTTGGGAATTTAGAAATTTGAGAATTTTAGGATTAAGGAATTTAGATTTAGTAATTTAGGCGTGTTGGAAATTTGGAAATCTAGGGATTCAGGGACTTGAAAGTTTGTAGAAATAACTTGTGATTTGGAAAGAAAATGTTCTAGGTATTTAGAGCACTGCAAGTTGGGGAGTTCAGAAATGTAATTTGAAGATTTGGCGAAAGGAATTTGAGCTATATAGACACCTGAAAATTTAGAAATTTGGAAACTTAACAATGTATGAATTTAATATTTAAAAAATTTGAAATCTGAACTTAAATATTTGAAACCTAATTGAGAACATAAATTTAAAAATTACTCGCTCTCCCAAAATTGAACCTATTTCAAATTCTAGAAATAAATATACCAGTAATAAAAAGTAACTAAAAAATTTTTCAGTGTCGGATGGATTCTACTGGTCGTGTACGGGATGCAAATCAGCTGGACCGCAATTCCCCGAAGAAGAAATCTGATCACCACAGGGATAGTTCTGCTTCTACTGTTAGGATGTTACAAAACGATTCATAGGAATCGAGATTGGACTTCCAGAGAGACTCTGCTGAGGTCAGTGTAACTCAACAATTCCATACATCCTACGTAAAAGTAGTAAATCATCGATTGCATTTTATAAAAAGACCGTGACATGTTTTCTCGACTTAATTACGTTTAAATTCAGTGCTCGGTGAAACGCGAATCGTTTATTTTCCCCTGTCCACGGAGACTGTCATAACATTAACCTTGATAACGTCCGATAATAGAACGAAACACGTACGCCAAAGAAACAGACGTGTACTTTCGAGTGTTTGTCGGCGAGGATGATGCAGAAGAACTCGAGGCGTGGCTTCGCGTTACTTTATTTACAATTGAAAGCGGCGCTCGCTCGAATGTCATCTTCTGGAATTCACGGATCGAGAATTTTCAGCGCGGGATAGAAGATTTCGGAGTATATCGTGTTCTCCGGGACGCGTGAAAAATTCATGACTCTTTCGTTTCTTAGAAATTCACCGGGAACTCTGTTGACGCTTTTTGCGATAAATTTTAAAAGGAATCCGACGCTTTCCGCCCTCGTTTCAACAAAAACTCTCCGCGAGAAGAAACTTGAGTCCTAAACAGTTACTTCTTCCAAATACACGCGAGAACTTTGAATTTACATATTTGTCATTTATTTTTTCGTGTAAAGTCATCTTATTTCATATTAAAAGATTGACAGTTTCGAGGTTGAGAACCGTTGACAAGGTTGACGCCATGTTTGAGCGAAATAAAAAGAGGTTTCGTTCACTTTTTCTAAGTTCTAGATAAGGTAACGATATTAGACCGACTATTTCAAATTTCCTCTTCGAATCTTCCGTACCAAGTTCCTCCGTTTCTATACGTTCTGCTTCCACTTCCTTTTGTTTCAAGTTCTGTAACTCGAGTTTGTTTTCTTGTAGAATTTCTGCTTTAGATTCCATGTTCGCCTAACTTTCTCTCTTTTGGACCTTCCGCTCTGAATACCTTTCTGTTCGGATCTTTTAACTCAAATTCCGATTTCCCTAAACATTTTACTCCGAAGTTCTCCACTCGCGTTTGGTTCTTGCATACGAAATGGCGGGTCTTGAAATGGCGGGTCTGGTAACACGAGTAATTCGATGACATACAAATTCTACTGTACAGTATTTATACTGTATCAATTTTACACTTCAAATTGCTTAAACATTATTATCTGAGTAATTACATAAATAACTACTCATGAATGTTTGTAACCCCTTGATAATGTTGAGATACACTCGTGACGCACTTGCAATTCAAATATGACAAATCTTGCTCATATTTTTAGTACAGTGGAATGTTCAATTAAAGTATAATTTTAATTTGCTCAGTCAAGGTTCGCTAAATTTAACGCAAGAATAAACTTTCCTTAATCTCCATTGATTGTACCAATAAACAGTTTGTCATGTCTGACGCACTTATTGAATAAATCGTAATGTAAAGTGTTAATACGAATTTGTCTCATTATCAGGTTACAGTGTGTGGTAAGGTGGTTAACTAACAATCAAGATTAGTGAAAAATTTTCAAACAAATATTGATGTATCAACCTGATGACCTAAGGGATTCACCCTCTTTCTTTCAAGTACATGCATCTATCAGATATATCAACCTGATATCAATTTAATAGATTCATCCCCTATATATAGGTATCAACTTGAAATCAATATAACAAGTTCGTCCTCATCATAAATTTATGTGCACCTATCAAATATGAGTATCGACCTCACATCCTAACATACTTGCAGCCTAACAGATTCATCCCCATCTTTCAATTATAGATTCATATGCATCAATTGTATATTTACCTGATATGAAACTAACAGATTCATCCCCTTTTTTCAATAATAGTTTCATGTAGACTTATCAGATGTATAAGCATGCTACCACCCTAACAGATTCATCCCCATCTTTCAAATGTAGTCGTATATCACATATACATATAAACGTGTTATCATACTAACAGATTTACCCCCATCTTTGCATTGTAGTTTCATATGTACCAATCAGATATACTATGTATAAACGTGTTACCACCGTAACAGATTTACCCCCATCTTTCACATTGTATTTATAAGTACCTATTAGATATGTATGTAAAAACGTGTTGGCACCCTAACAGATTTACCCCCATCTTTGAATTGCAGTATCATATGCACCTGTCAAACATAAGTATAAACGTGGCAGCATCCTACTAGATTCACCCCATCTTTCGATAACAGATTCCTTAATTCGTTCTATTTTCAGGATCCATTTGTCCCGCTATTATCCTAAATTTCCCGGTGATTCCCCGATAAATCACGGATATTGAAAAAAGTATAAATCGCGAGGAAAAGTTTCCGCTCGTTCGCGGAGCGTGCAGAGCGTATTCACGGGATCCCTGGTCTAAATTCGTCGAATCGCGAAGTAATTCCGCGAAGATTTACGTCAGGCTTTCCGCCACGAGTCGAACAACGCCACTGGCACAGCGCCAGGCTGGCGCTTGCACGTACGTTAACGTACACGTGTACAAAGCAAGCGAAAGTCGCGGGAAAGCTTCGAACGTGACACGGCGACGTTTAACGCCGTTGACGAAAGAAAAATCGTGGACGTAGGAATATCGGTGAACGCGTGTCTGAGACGAGCTATTTTGTTGCAGAGCCGGACTACGATCTCTACCGCACAACGCCAAGATGCATTACAACTTTGCCAACTTCCTCAGAGACATGTCGCAACCGAACCGTGCGATCCTGCATTACCAGCTGGCCCTTTGGTGAGTACCCTCTGTACACGTCGATGTTGCGCATTCCGCTCGAAAGCACCGGAAATACGACGTCACCGGCCTCTTAGCGTCGACGCAGTTCATGTAGAAGCTTTCGAAAACGCTGCCAGCAAATAGAGCCACGCTTTCACCGGATTCAAGAGATTTCAGCTGAAAGGGCTGGGATGTGTTCTGGCAAGTGGGGATGAAATTGTAGGGAACTTGAAAAGAACTTGCACCAAGGGAAATGAAGGTTTATACATTTTCTTTTTGCTTTCTTTTATTTCGGGTATTTAGCGAATTTTTGTTGCGCCGAGGCGTGTGCGCGGGAAATCGAAAGAAATTGAAAGTTTACGTTTTGTGTACGGTTGTTGTTGGTTAGTTAATTATAGGTTGATTAGGTTTTAGGATAGTTGATTATAGGGTTAGGTTAGGTTACTGACGACATCAGGGTGTAAACTTGTTTTTCTTTAATTTAGTGTTTGTGTAAGTGGAGAGGCAGGCTGTTCATTTTGGAACAGCGATAAATAACTTGTAACGTGTAATATGGAAACTTCGAAATTTTCACTCTCCTTAGTTCATAAATTTTCGAATACTAATATTTGGAAATATCCAAGGCACGAAGTTTACAAATTTTGTAGTTGTCAAACTTTTCGGTTCCCCAATTTGGAATTGTTTTCTAATAACATATGAAGAAGGTAATAAATCTTGCCGCTCACGGTAAAAGAGTGTAAGAAAAGAAAGGAAAATATTGAGGCAGTAAGATGAATATTTATTGAAGAATACCAAAAACAACAAACAGGTCAAGAAGAAGGGCATGTAGATTTGATTAACGCTGCGAGACGGAAGAAGTGACTTTCGCGGTGATAAAACCTTAAAAACACAAAGTGTTTATAAAGAAGAAATACCCATACTATAACAAGAGAAGTAGTTCAGCACTCGTGAGAGCTGGTTCCCTGTGGAGAAAGTTGAGAAACTTTATATTTGTTACGTTCAGAAGTTCAGAAATTTGGTAATTTAGGATTTGGAGATTTAAGAACTTGAGGACTTGGAGTTTGGGAACTTGGGAATTTGCAGATTTGGGTATTTGAGAATTTAGGGATTTGGGGTTTGAAAATTTAAGCATTTCAGGGTTTGGGGATTTGGAGACTTGGGGATTGGAGGATTTGGGGATTTGGAGACTTTGGTGATTTGGAGACTTTGGAGATTTCGGGATTTGGGAATTGGAGGATTTGAGGATTTGAGGATTTGGTGATTTGGAAATTTGTGGATTTTGGAATTTGGGGAATTGGGGATTTGGGAATTTGTGGATTTTGGAATTTGGGAAATTGGAGATTTGGAAATTTGTGGATTTGTACATTTGAGCATTTGGGAATTTCGGGAATTGGAGATTTGGGAATTTAGAAATTTCAGAATTTAAGAATTTGAGGATATGGAGATTTAGGAAGTTGAGCATTTTAGGATTTAGGGATTTAGGGATATGAAAATTGAAAAGTATTTAAATTTAAGAATTACGAAAATTTGGGGGTTTGAAAATTTGATTTGGAAATTTGAGGATGTAAGAATTTTAGATTATGGGAATTTAAGAATTTAGAAATTAGTAAAACTTTTGAAAATTTGCAAACATAGAAATTTAAGAGATCCGAAGTTCGAAAATATGGAAATTCAGAAATTCTATACTCCAAAGTTTGAAAAGCTAAAAATTTTCAATCTCACATATTCACTCCAAAATAGAAATACAATACAAAGCTTCTCTCCCTGATTTCCTTGCACCCGATCTTACAACCCGCATGAATTACTTGAACCTCCAAACACATGTACCGTAACCCCACGACAAATCCATTAAGTAGAAGAAACCTGATCAGTCCTCGATTGAAAAACAAATATCGACTAATGTACCGAACGAACATAAACACATGAACATACTCACCGAGACATCTGACACATCCCCTCGCTTCCGCGGGCGATCGATGTTGCAACAATTTCGAGTGATTTACCTTTCGTTGCGATCAATTCGATCAGAATTCTCATTTCGCGAACAAAGTAATCGTGGTAGTAATCGTACGGGTGTCGCGTATCAACGGTTTCTTTCTTCTTTGGTTGTTGCTTTTGGTGTCCTTTTTATCTGGAGGGCCGGCCGGCGAGGAACGCGCTTATCAAAGCGGTGTAAGAGGTTTACTGACAGCGACCGGTATTCCGATAATGAAAATTCCACTTCCCCGTTCACGCGAATCCTTTTGATGTCGAGGCTTCAATGAACCGTTCGCCCGCTCTTCTTCCTGCGAACAAGACCGCCGCTATGTTACTCTCCTTTTTTTGGCACCGGATCGGCCATATTTCACTTGCTTCCAACGAGACAAAGTTTCGCCCGGATCAAAGTCTGATTCGTGGTTTTAAGTAAATTCATTAATGTGTTATTTTACCGCAATCAACCGAATACTCGAGCACGTTTCGCGTTACCTGGACCATTGTGTTTTTAACGAGGATTCACTGTTGTCTGTTGATAGCCTTGTGATATTTTTAGAGTCGCTTCCAGAAGTTTCTTATTTTGGATGTGCAAGTTGCTTTGTTTCATAATTTTTGGTTTCTGTTTCTTCGGGATGTTAAGGATAATGAAGAAAACATGTTATGATGTAGCAAAAGATGTATTTGATAGGATTAGTGAATTTTTGTGCCTAGTTTGAGAAATAGAGTAGAATCTTGTTATATTGCCGGTTTTATAAGGACTAGGTGCATGCACTGCTGCGATTTGGAGGAAATTGATCTTTTCTGGTGGACGTTAAGTTATTGCGTGATATATCGCCATGCGTTGGTATTACCGCGCATTAATTCACCACGCGTTGCACCATCACGTATTAGTATTATCTCGCGTTATACCACCACGCGTAATATCGCCGCTTGTTATATCGCCACGTATTATATCGCCGCGCGTTATATCACCACGCGTTGTATTCCTACACATTCCTATTATCACGCATTGTATCGCCACGTGTTATATCGCCACGTATTATATCGCCGCGCGTTATATCGCCACGCGTCATATCACCACGCATTAGTACTACCACGCGTTGTATCTACACTTATTGGTATTACCTCGTGTTGTATTCCGACGTGTTATATTACTAAACGTTAGTATTACCATCGGTTGTAGCACTACGCGTTATATCACCACGCGGAATTTCCATGCGTTGTCATTACACAACGTGATTGTATCGCTACCCGTTGTACCTCTACGCATCAATATCACCAAGCGTTGTATTACTACTCATCATTACCAACCCAACCCAATGTATTGCAATTCCAATAAGTTTCCATTATTACCTCTCCATCAGTAGCAATATAACAAAAGTCTGGTTTATTGATTTTCAGGAATACTCATGAAATGCACGTTGCAAGTTGAAATATATTTCAATCCAACGTTACCAATAATTCATTACGCAGGCTGTATATAACACGTTCATACGTGTATGAAAATGAATCCACGCAAGCGTATATGCAAATATCTGTTGCGTATCGACAACTCGCCGTGGCACAAGTGTTTAAAACAATTGAGAATTAATTTCATTGCTGGATACGTTTGACGCGTTCAATTTTTTTTTTCTTCTTTTTACGACAGCCACTAGAAATAACAATACACTCGAGAGGAGCTGACAGGTTCTTCGTTTATTAAATTTTATCGGGTATTAATTAGAATCGTTATCGAAACTGACAGTTCCACTTCGTTGTTAATTGCGTTCCGTGTTAATATCGAGCGAATGAAAACATTTCGTAAATTTGTGTCGTTAAATTGAGTACACAGTTGTTCAGTGGCTGCACGACAACGAAAGTTGATTCAAATACGTTCGAGTGAGAGCAAGACAAATATTAATGATCCCGATATATATCTATCGAATTTGTTTCGAATTCGGCATTTCGAGTTTTATCTTCTTTAAACCTTCATTCGGTCCTTTCCATTCCTCGAACTCCTTCAAATTCTCTTTAAGTCTTCGCAGCTCTTCTCCTGTATTGTCTCCAGATTAATATTGGCAAACTTTTTCATCTTTAACCAACAATATTTTAACAGATCTCAAAATATTTCAACACATCTTAGAAATCTGGTTACTTGTTTTCGTGTAAAGCGATTAACGATCGAATTAAAATAAACCACGCACGCTGTAGCAATCGGAAAATAATTTGTAACAGTCGAAAGGCAATTTGGAAACGAAAAGTTACGATTAAATGGTACGTCGAGTCAGCACAGATTCGATTCCGGTATTCACGAGCGAAATTTAGTTATTCCATTGTCGCTATTCATCCTCAGCGCGCCACTATTCAAAGATCTCTTTTGAGCCTTCGTAGCCATCTGTCGTGGAAAAAATTCGGCAAAAAGAGGGAGGTGATTTTGTAGTTTTGATAGATGGCGTTCAAAAACTAGATCGTATATCTGAAAGAAAAGGGCAGAAGAATGGATGGAAGGAAAAGTGCAGACATCATATTTTTACGATTGAACATGCACCGGGGATGAAAAGAAAAGGGACAGCAACGAGTGCCATTCCGATGAGAGAATGCGATCAAACACGCCCTTGTATGATGGGATAATATTTGGTTAACGAGTAATTTCAATTTAAAAGCAACGTAGATTTGCGTACTAAAAATGGCCGGCGAATAAGCAAACAAGAACAATAAACGAAACGGTGGAGTTGAAAGTAAATGTAGGTTTCGATTTAGAAAGAAAGTGATATAAATGGAAATTTTAAATAAAGTTTCATGCAGGAGAACGTTTTAATGAAGGTTATCGATCGGTTACTTTTTCAGTGTGTAAAACTGAAGAAAAATGTAAATAGAGTGAAAATGATGGAAAAGAGGTACGTACTCGAGAAAAATTATTTACCCAACGTTCTTTGTTCGGAGGTAAAAACAATATAAACGAGCATCCATTTAATATTGACATATTCGATATCAACAAACCAGAGGATTTAAGCTTCACTCTTAAATTGTAATTCGATTTCATAACTAAACATTCATAAAAATTTATTTTGCAAAAATTTAAGTAATTGGACTACGAAACTATAACGTAGGTTATGCCAATCGAGTTTGGAGAGGCAGTTTGAAACTAGACTTTAATTGGATTTTAACGAAATTTGGTTATCTACTCACCGTCGAAAATCTGTTAAATATGAGTATCTTGAAGTTCAGGCTTTTTGCCTCGGGGCCTATAAACTACAACTCCACTATACTATACTGCAGTACTTCACGAAAATTTATTTTATGCCCTTAAATTTATACTCGATAGAAAATTTCTACATTTTCAGACAGCTAAATTGCAGATGTTCGAATTAAAAAATGAGAAAATTCAATGTTTGTACATTTCTTTGAAAGACAAAAGCTTGAGAATCTAATGTGTTCAAAACACGTTAAGTTTATTTCGAACAAAAATAAAATCGAAAAATATTGATCGCACCGGTCGTGGTTTGGATTCCGTATATTTTCGTCTTAATTATAAGTTAGTCGATTTAAAAATGGGTTGCATCGATACACGGGAACGATGAGTGACATCTCTCAGACGCGTGTCAATTTATTCCATCCGAAGATCGAGCAGTGAATAAGGTTGCTTTTCAACAACCGAGGAATATCGATGCTTTGAAATCTTAAAAGCGAATATCGAGTTCTGCATGAATTATTAATCCCAGCCCGATCAAATTGCTTCCCGTACGAGGCATGCATTTCTTTGACACTCTGAAAGTCTCTTCCAATATCATTTTTCCCCGGTGTAGCATGCTAAGTCAGTCGTCAGTTTCATAGCTAGGCTATCGTCGTTTCGATCGGTGTTTTTCAATTAACCTGGATACACGTGCGACCGGGGCCCTTTCATTAATAAACATTGCCCGTCCCTGATACGCGAACGTAGACGTCACAAAAGAATGCAACGCGGATAAAGCTGTGCGAAGATTATGAAAGTGTCGGCCGATTAAAATTCTTCTGCCATGCCGGAAATTCATCGGCGGATCTTTCCTGCCTTTTGCAAAGGTGGCGAACGTGGTCCCAAGTTCTCGTGACCTCTTCGATATCCATACTGATGAGGCCTCTGCGAAATAAGGCTTCGAAACTCTCTGTTTACAATGCAGTCGTATTCATGAGTTCTAAGTTCATTTGGCTTCGTTTTATCTTCCGCTGTTCGTTATACGAAGGATACATCTCGATTGAATCGATGTTGATCAACTTATTTCCCCAGCACCAATTTAGCCCTTTGAACACGACGATCTCTCTCTGAAGTTACTCGCCAAAGCTACAGAACACATCTCTCTAGTATTTGCATGGAGACTCGTTACGATACAAAGCTCGTTTGATAAATCTGGAAACAGAAAGAAACATAAATTGATTTAATCATCCTTCTTCATAAAGATTCGTACTTCTGAGTTATCTCACGTCCAAATTAATTTCATAGACTTATTTGCAGCTCTTTTGTGACAGTACTTTATGTGGTACATGAAAGTTGTATATTCTTCGACTCAATTTTTAGTTACATGTTTAATGTTCGAAGATACAGTTAAAATCATTAGCAAATGTTTTATACCTATGACAAATGAACAAAATGCACTATATACAAAATGTACACAATTTTGACATATATTACAGTATTTTATGACATGGTTATAGATAAACTTGACAATAAATTCTTAATTTGAAACAATCTGCAGTATACCTTGCCTTTATGTTGTCCAAAATGTATAAACTTTTAATTTCGAAGAAAAAGATTTGTCCAGTCGGAGAGGTTAAAGGGTTAATGCGTCGTCTTCCCATTGCGATATCACTCCATTCCCTTGAAGCATTCCGCCATTCCCTGCGCTATGAAGAAGAACGTGAACAGCCAGACCAAGGCCGCAGGAAGCCAACAAAAGTGCATTAATTAGCCACAGGGTGGGCGGCCGTGCACGAGATGAAGTGGCAACCGCCTCGCTTCTCTTTCTTCTTTGTTTCGCCTTCGTCTGGTTCCTCTGGTTCGACCGGCGAGCCACCTATTTCTCTCTCTGTCTACCGTTTGGTCGGTTGCTCTCTTTCTCCTACCTTTTTCTTCTTCAGCAAACCGCAAGCCACTTCTTACGCTCTTTCTCCGGTCGGGGCTAATGCAGCGCGCTTTAAAGCAGGCTATCTTTGGCCAGGTCGAGCGCGTTCCTCGCGCTTAGCTAAGCTCGAAACTGCATCGATCATTACTGAATCGAGGTGCTGGAGAGCTTCTGCTATGAACTGATCATCGATAACGAGAATACCGTTCGAAACTTGCTAGGCTTTGACGATCTCTTTCATTTGTCGAGTGCCGGGGATTATTAGGGTAGCGTGCTTCAAGAGGTGCCATGCAAAATACGCTACGAAATTAAATACTTATCGAGTTGATCCATTTGAACTTCATTTGTTCCAGGGAAAGTATGATTGTTAATTAATGTTAGGGAGGTTAATTGCATTTATTGGCAAACTATTATACACTGTCATGATATGAACGATATCAGTGTTTATTAAATAGTATCCAAGCTGCTTTAGTAGTTTAACTGGTATAGTCTTTTATACTACCGACGATGTAGAATCTTATTCAGAATGTTCTGACATATTTTTCTCTTAATTTTTTTATCAAGTATGTCTTGGCATAAATGAAGAATTAATGAACGTGATAAAATATTTTGACTAACATAACTATGTGACTTACGCAATAAATTGAACTTGCAAAATTTTCAAGACCGACAATAAAATGTTTCAAAAATCGAAATCCTCCCCCAAGATCTATTTCGTTGTTCAGCAATTCAATGCAATTTAAACTATCGCTATAACGATTCATTTGTGTGCATAACTTACTGTTGCAAAGTGGTTTTACATTTTCGCGAATCAATGTGCAGCCAGTGGATGCAGCAGCAAATGGCGGCGGTCCGATAGGAATCATTATAAGTTCGGACGATAAATAGTGATCGATTTATTTATCGATGCCGGCCGTTATTTGCCTTCAAATCTAAGCATCGACAGGTTTAATTCGCGATCGCGTGGTTCTCGATCGAGCGATATTTATGAGTCGATCGAGCGTGCGAGGCGTGCAAATTGTCCGATCGTTACGTAAACAAAGGTCGGACAAATCCGGGTGAACAAAATGTAACGCGGGACGCGCATATTTCACCGAAATAATTGTAAAAATCCTTCGTTTCGTCGCGCTAACGAGGCCCCTCTGTAGCGAGATTTATTTCCCATTCGCGCGACTCGCATTTATTCGCGACAGGGAACGATTTAATGCGGATATAATTGGATTTTAGCGAGGGAGACGCGACCGAAATGCCACGAAATTTCGGAGAATTTGTACTTTCGAAAAAAACTGGTGCAAAGCTGAGGTTTTGATCAACGTACGAGGCGTGAAATTGTTATTGTCGTCGTTTCTCAGACGCGTCAGATTAAATGAAATTGGACTTTTTTGCTCGAGGTTGAACGATGCAAACGGTTGACAGTCAAACTTTTCTGATACGTGTTCATATGTAACTTCGTGTTTGAGAGGAATTTTGCAAGCTACGTATGCAACAGCAATTACAATAAATGCAGGAGCAAAATATTTCAATAAATGTAAAAGAGCAAAATTAAATGTGAACAAGACTGAAAACAAGTGAAGATTAAATTTATATATTTTATTGCATGTGAAGCATTATTTTAACAATATAATTGTACATTTCTGTACAGGAACTCGTTCAGTGATTTGTATGAATATCTCGAAAACGTATTGTGTTTGTTCACAATTATCATACACGGTCTATGCAGTCTGTATATGTTGCATAACTTCTGAAACATGTGTTGCATCGAAATCTCTGAAATGTTTACACCCATAAAAAGTGTATTTGCGTTCCCCAAACCATGCAAGTATTTTTAAAAACTTTGTGTAATTTCGTTAGAATATTAATTGAAAAGTTGTTACAGGTTTACTGTGTGGACCACTCTGTATACAAAGAAATAAGAGCCTAATAAATCATAGTGTATACTTAACAAGGCCAATCTCATGAAGCTGTAAATATATATGCATTAAATTGCGTATCAAGCGTAAATAAAATTGCGTATTGACAAAGAATCGTAATAAAGTAATTGCAAAATTACAGACGAACAATCAAGTTGAAAAGAAAACATGGACCACGATAATAATACTGAACCACCCCATTTCATCCCGTTTGCTAATCATCAGTCTGATCACAATAACGTGATATTTACCCGCGAAAATGCAATCAATCCGGTAAACACAGAGGAGGACGTGATTGACGATAAAAAACGAGAGAGAAATATGAACAGAGAGGAAGAGAGAGACGGTATACAAACGATGCAAGCGCTAGAACGGCTGCAACCAGATGAAAATTGCACTTGGACGATGCATTCTCGTTGGTCCAACTCCCTCGCTTGTAGATCTCATTTCCTAGGCTCGACGACTGTCCTGTTCGCTCCATTCCAGCTTTCTTCGTCCCTCCAAAATGTAGCTTTCTCCGAACGAGCGGTATTAACTCTGAAAAATTGAACCTTCGACTAACTGCCAATTTCCTGCGTTTGTTTCGCTCGGTAAATCGACGCGCGAGCATTCCTCTCGCTGATACGCTTCGCGGATAACTTTTACATGTCTACGTTTCTCGTTACGGAATTATTGTTTTCGACCGGTGACTTGCAATTTTATCTTCGTCGAGGGTGAAAGTAATTGCAACTTTTCGTCGGTTTATTTTCTGTTATGTCTGTATTTGTGAAATTGATGGGATGAGATAAAGTTTTAACAAGAGTATGAAATTTGGTGGTTAGGTTCAATAATTTGTGAATCATGAGATTTGAAAAGTTGAGGAGTTATCAAGTTTATGTGACTTTTATACATTTTTAAACTTTGCATTTTTAAGTTCGCAACTTCTCATGTTTGGAAACTTCGAAGTCAAATTTTTAAATCTTTGCAATTTTGGAAACTTCTAGTTTTCATGTCCATAAATCTTTATATCTAATTCTGAAATTTTCAAGTTCTGAATTGGCTTGATTTACACCTATTTCAAATTCTCATATTCCCAAGTAAGTAAATCTCCAAATATTTACGTTTCCAAATTCTACTTTCCCTATTTCCAAAACCACAAATTCCAAAATTCTCATTACTACCAAATCCACAAGTACCAGAATTCTCATTTCCCCAAATCCTCAAGTTCCAGAATAATCATTTCCCCAATTTTCGAATTCTAGATTTCTAACATCTCCAAATGATCACATTGCAGAATTTTCATTTCCTCAAATTCCCACATTCTAGAATTCTCACATTTGTAAATCTCCACATATCAGAATTCTCACATCCCCCAAATCTCTAAATTCCAGAATTCTCATTTCCCCAAATCTCCACATAGAATTCTCACATCCCCCAAATCCCCAATTTCCAGAATTCTCATTTCCCCAAATCCCCACATATCAGAATTCTCATTTCCCCAAATCCCCACATATCAGAATTCTCACATCCCCAAATCCCTAAATTCCAGAATTCTAATTTCCCCAAATCCCCACATATCAGAATTCTCACATCCCCAAATCCCCAATTTCCCCAGATCCCCACATTTCCGAATTCTCACATCCCCCAAATCCCCAATTTCCAGAATTCTCATTTCCCCAAATCCCCACATATCAGAATTCTCACATCCCCAAATCCCTAAATTCCAGAATTCTAATTTCCCTAAATCCCCACATATCAGAATTCTCACATCCCCAAATCCCCAATTTCCCCAGATCCCCACATTTCCGAATTCTCACAACCCCAAATCCCCAATTTCCAGAATTCCAATTTCCCCAAATCTCCACATATCAGAATTCTCACATCTCCAAATCCCCTATTTCCAGAATCCTCACGTGTCCAACTCCCCAACTTGTAGAACTCCTACTCCGCCAAACCCAATTTCCCATAATTCTCACATCTCCAAATCTCCACATCTCAAAATTCTCACATCTGCAAATCCCCACACACCCGAATCCTCATTTCCCGAATCCCCAAGCGACCGAATCCCAAACTCCCAAATTCTCACACGTACCGAGTGCACGATCTCTGTCACAGTTGAGCAGGCATTCCGCCCGGGGTGTTGCTTAGATCCTTGTGTATCTCGCACGAATTAGCCTTTCCCACGGTTCATGTTCCACCACGACGAATTAGTTTTCGATCAGAAGCACGAAATTTCCCCGAGGAGACGTTCTCGGAAGTTCCCGGTGCAGCGGGAGGTGCGCATCAGCTAAGTAATTTAAAGTAGTCCGAGATTGACCCGGTCTGTTCGCCACTAATAATTGAGTGGTTCTGAAGTTCTCCAAGAGCCCGTTCCGCGACGGCGGTGCTCGCAGTTGTTATTGCGTCCGCGGAAAGAATGGTTCCGGGTGTCTGGAGAATTGTAAGGAAAGAAGAAGAGCTTGGACCCAGAGAAATACGTAGTCAATCGATGAAACGCCGCAGGATCGTGAAAACGACTCGTGTTTGCTTTTCATTCGTCGCGAAACTGTCCGTCAGACGTATCCTTCTTTATCTTCTCTTCCTTCGAAGGAATACACTTTCTCTGCCATTTTCATCTCTCCACCTCGATACATTCGACGATGTTTTTCGAATAACGTGGTTGTATCAATTTGACGTCTGTGACAGCTTGAAAGTATCTCTGAAATGAGAGAAATGTAGGTTATTGGATATTTTCGTGCGGGATGTTTATTTGTCTGAGAATACTTGGGTGTTTGGAAGAATGATATGCAGAATGTGCCACAGAAATATATTTATAGATGACCTGTGTTGAATTAAACTACAAAGCAGTAACTTGCAAACCTGTTCATCTGTTTTCATGT
Source organism: Megachile lagopoda (assembly GCA_036983795.1). NCBI lineage: Eukaryota > Metazoa > Arthropoda > Insecta > Hymenoptera > Megachilidae > Megachile > Megachile lagopoda. The sequence goes on along the minus strand of CM072790.1, from coordinate 12,515,915 downwards.
CATATTTTCGCATGAATTTATTCGGTATACTATTCTGTACAAAAAAAGTATTAAGTATTAAGACGTAAAGGTACAGGAGTATTAAAGTATAATATTGTGAGATATTTGAAATTAAAGAATAGGGTAACCAATAGGGTAAGTTAGGAAATGACTTCCTAAGACAATCAGTATATCGACTTAATATAATATCAAAGGTGTGAAATGTATCACACACTATTTTTGACACAGTACCGCTCTCAATTGCAGCCAAGCATTAGGACGTGGAGTGACTAAAATTTATAGTCGGAGTGTTTCGACATCGACTAAGATTTATGATCGTATCGATAAGAAACTTTGACACGCGAGGCTAAAATTGATAGCCGTCGTGGTAGGATACTTCATAAGTAACCGAGTCAGTCTCCAAATATCGCGAGATAACTAAACTTTGTAATCGTAGTATGAAAGTGCTCGATGACTAAATGTTGTCGTAGCCCCAGGGTATTTTGACACCTGAACTTGGCAAACTTGGTGTTTGCGGTTTGAGGCGGCATCACCTGATTTAACCCTAACTGAAAACTTTACCACCTGTTACTTCTTCGAGATAAGATTGAACATGTTCCAGTTGAAAATATAGAAACTCGTGAACACAATTTTTTGCGACAAAGGGTTCTTTGTCCCGGGTCTCGCTAATTAAAACGATGCAAACGCATCGGAGTCCTTTGTAAACGTGTACCAATGTTCGGTATGTGGATCGAAGATCACGTGGGCGTCTGTTAACAACGTACAAAGGTTTCCGTGCGAAAGTCGCAGTTTTATGCTCGAGCGGAACGAAAGATGACGGAAAAGGAAAACGATACGCGTTTGCATCGTTATTATTGTTCGACGATCTACGAAACATATAAACCTCGTGGCAGTTTTACACGCGCGTTACGCGGTCTTACGTTCGCGATAATACATTATGCGATTGGGATTTTATGACGACCCGGTTTTACTATTATTCGAGCCACGAGAATCGACGAGGGTCGTTCGGTGCATGGATACAGCCAGCGTTGCAGTAAATCAAGTGCGAGAAGGATCTCACGAATACGTTGATCCGCAATAAAAATTCTCGCCGTTGTCGCGGCTTCGAGTAGAGGGTTCAGTCGAGAGGGAAGTATATTCTGGCTGCGAGATACTAATGCACCAAGTTTTATTGTTTATCGATTTAACTGTTCGCCATCGACGGGTCGATATAGATGTCGGGAACCGTCTGGCGCTAGGAAATTCAATTTTCTTAGAGCCACCAGCGTAAAACGAAGAGTTTGAAATGTTTATTAGACAGTTAAGTTAGATCACTTCCGTTTTATGCTGACATACCTTTTTTAAACGGATGATAGAATTATTGAAGCATCGCTACTTTTTTGTAGCTCGTTCGCTTTCTTCACATTTTTTATCTGCTATCAAGTTTGGTTGTATTGCAGAATCTCAATATTTCAAGTCCAAAATTCCTGAAGGAGTGTTTCAACAAGTAACCTAGTATTGTACGAGTATAAACTCCAAAGTATAAAAGTTTCAAACTTCCAAAGTCTCAAAGTCTCAACATTCAAAAATTCTAAAAATTCAGACTCCATATCTCAACATTCCCAAAATCTAAAATTTCAAGTATTGAAAGTACCAAACTTGAAAAATTTTGATATCCTAAAGTTCCAACATTAAAGTATCCCAATATCCCACAGTCTTCTTATTAAAATATCTCAATGTCCCAAAATCCCAACATTAAAATATTCCACCACCCCAAAATCTCACCACTAAAATATTCCAAGACCTCAAAGACTAAACATTCTGAAATTCCAATAACTCAAAGTCCCAACATTAGAAAATCCCAATATCCCAAAGTCCTAGCACTAAAAAATTCCAACAACCCCAGTCCCAAAATTAAAAAATTCCAGCAACTCAGAATCCCAAAATTGTAAAATCCCAATATCTCAATCTCAAACCTTTAAAATTCCAAAGACCCCAATATTCCCTAAACTCCAACACCCCAAAACTTAAAAATTCCCATTTTCTATCATATTTTTAAAAAAAAGTTATGGAAAATGGTCGTGCACAACAAAAGATTTCGCAACGGGGCGTTCATAATGAATACGTTGAATGAACTTAATCTTCGTGATACGAAAGAAGCGATAAATATTCATGAGGATTAATAGTAACAATTATTCCGCGGTATGATACGAATTCATGATATGCCGAGGTTCATTTAAACGGATGAATAAAGATTGAAAACATCGGAACGTTAAACGTTGAAACCATTAAAATACTCCATCTGACACGCATGAACACGCAAAATGGGGTTAAACAGCGATACACGTGAACTTTTAAACATCGAGATTTCATCGTTTGTGGCCCATCTTGTTTCCCCCGATGATTAACGAAGAACAATTATCAGCGAACGTATCGTCTCGATGTCTATGGAAAACGAACATGAACCGTGCACGACAAATGTGTAGATGCTATACACGATCGTGGTACATATAGAGATCTGGAAACAACGTGGCCAATTTATTCATCAGCATTTCCGGTGGATGAACAATACAGGCATATAACACGTTCATCAGTCGTTCCTAATATGAGCGAGCATGCTCTCATCATTGTTCGAAAACGACAATGATCTATTTACCCGTGGGTAATGCTTTCAGAGAGAGGGCTGCCTCTCAATTATCTAGCTGATAATAACCGTCGATTCTTCTTCTTTTCCATTCGCCATCGAAGGGATGATAAATTTCAGCATTCGTGGACATTTCGGATACATCGTACTTCGACGTGGAAGGATATTGGATGTCTTCGATTAAAATAAATTGGGAAAGTTTATATTAGTGTATGTAATAGGATATAACTAGAATAATAAAAGACCGAAGATGTGGACAGAAATCAAATTTACTTTGCAAAGGGAGATAACCGAACCTACCTCTAATAAAAGCTTCACTACCAACAACCCACACTTTGCCTTTTACTAAAATCCATAAATCTTGTACCAAGTAATCGAGAGCTTTGAAGGTGAAAGCAACCGAATAAAAGTGTAGCAGAAATATTAAAAAATGGGAATTGTTAAGATCGAACTCTTATTTCAATATGATTTCTAACCCGCAATAACCTCGTGTAGAACACCATTATAGCTGTATAATAGGGAGTTGGATTTGCTATACGACCAACAGGGTTCCTTCCTCTTCGTTGCTGCTTTATCTCTGCCGCTTTCTGTCCTCGCTATCCAGCTTTGTCGTTGCCTTAACTTTACGATCCGCTGCAACCATAAACTCGGTCTATCGAAAATTACGACGGGATATCCTGCAAGAACCGAACTACCTGGAACTGCCATCAAGGAAGTTTTCCCGAATATTGGCATCATAGTGACGCATATTGTTCGCGTCCATTTGCAAACTGCATCGACGGAATTAATGAAGATTCATGGAAGTACGATTCGCTGAAAAAGCCGAAGGTTATGTCACTTTAAGTGACGCGATTTCTTTAACAGCTAGGAATAACGCCCCTCCGAAGTATGTAGTAACTTAACTGTTATAAAGCTTAGAACGATGCTTTACGTTTCACTCGTCGATTGTTATGGTGAAATTATCGGAAATCTCCTTAGACGTTACTTTCACTCCGTTTTAAATTTTAATTGTTATTTTTACACTTTATTATTTATGTGCGATTTCGAATAAATCGTAGTCACAGTGTCACTTTTGTGCGAACTTTTATGTATGGCAGTGACCGCCATTGTACGATTTATGATTTACGAATTTATGGAAGTTTTATGACGGAGTTTGCGCTTGACCATTTTATTTATAGTTATAATATTATTTCGAGAAAGGAAACACTCGTACAATATTTACGAACTCATTTACTGAAACGTCAAATAACGTTTAAATGGCACAGACTAGTTTGGCGTAGCTCGTTCAAGCTACACTTCAATTTACGGTTTCAGAGGAAAATAAATATCCCTGCCTTTTTCAAGTAAAATTACCAAACACGATGATTTATTACTGCTGCATCTACAGACTTCACTTGTTTTATTGAATACTATGTATGCATTATATTTTGAGATATTGTTATATGGGCGTGCAAAATGTCCGGCCTGATTTATATCACCATTTGTTAAATTTGACAAAAATACGAGGTCAGAAACATTGGAAGTATTTAGTAAATGTTGTACAAGAGATTTCTTATTTAACCAGAATAACATGTCTAAAAATTTGGAAATTTCGCTTTGAGGCTCTAAAATTACACTTTTTTCGATTTCAAGCTGATGTACTGACATTTATATAATTTTAAAATTCTACAATTCTACAATACTACAATTTTATAATTTTAAAGTTCTAAAATTGCAAAATCCTGAAAAATGTCTGTCACGGAAGGGTGTCTAGCAACTACAGGCGTAAGACAGGCTCTTCAGCGCGCTTTATCTCCTTATAAATGAAACAAGTTATTTATTATCCAATAAAGAGACACTCGTGTTGCGCGGCACCCTTGCGGGTGCTTTGCCGGGATTGTATCCCTCTGACGTGTAAATATCGAGGTTTTCCTGTGACCCTCTCCAGAGACCGACCAGACGCGTTTCATCTTTCACCCCCTTTTCGACAGCACACGTTCCCCGTATTATTTGAAAATACTTTCAGACCGACAGCGATTTCAATGTTTGACGCTCACCGAGAGTCCAGATAACGATCTCATTTGTCCACTTTATTTGATCTATGAATTTCTCAACAAATATGATCTACTGAAAATAAATATCGATTGTTACGAATTTATAATTACTGTTGTAGGAGACGTAAATATCCAGTGATCAACTGCCTCTGCAATGGAAATTAAAATTAAACGATGTATTCATGTTCTGCGATGAAATTGGAGACCGATAGCGTTGAATATAAACAGCCAATAATGCGTTATTGTCACGGATTATCACAATGCAGGTTTCATTATTCTATTACTATACGATTATACCGCGGAAGAACAAATTTTGCTATTCAATTCGTTATAATGCAGTTCGTTCGAAGTTACACGCTGGAAGGTTTTCCAGGGCTTTGCCAATAATTCGGTGTTGAACAATACATTGAATGTGAAAGGAAAAAAAATTAATTCGTGAATTTTTCGCTAAATTAGAAAACAATGAAAATTGTCATAGCATATCATTTTAAAAACTGACAGGTAAGTTAACCTATAAAAGAAGTTTATCAACATATTAACTAATAAATATAGCAACTATAATAATTATGGAGTAATGAATGTACCATAGCAGTAATGAATATATCAACTAATGAATACCATAGCGACTAATAAATACATCATAGCAACTAAAATGTAGCATGTCAACTAATAAATGAAAGCAAACTTACCAAAGATAATAGAGTCACGAAGCAATTGTCAGCAATTACAAACACCGCAGAAAGAATAAAAGTTCGCGAAACAAGCAGACCTAATAAAACGGTATCCTAAAACGGTAAAGATGGCGGCCGACACGGGCAGCAAACGCGCGATCAAAGTTGCACAGAAAAGAAAGTACGATTGCATGGTCGGAAGAAAGTACCAAGACAAGCTTTAAAGGACACAGTTTCTTAAATTGCGGATGATGGTATCTGTCGGAAGGACTTCGTGTTCGAGCTGATGTCTTTATCGTGGCAAATAAAGGAACGAAGCGATAAGAAGAAACGGGTTGATTGTGTACACGAAACGTTCGACAAAGCGGCTTTGATTAAAACTTTCCGGATAAAGTCTAAACTTTGGTACGATTAGTTTAGTAGAAAATCCAATCTCGTGAGCATTAAACGTTCGCGACGACACGACATTTGTCATTTGTTAAAAGCTACGAAATGTTCCCGATAGAAATAGTAATTTAATCATCGGGAAGATCGGGTTCTTTCTACGCTTGATAAGATGGAGTCGAAAGTTGTATAGAAAATGTCCGCCGAAGAAGAGTATCAGGCTCTGGCGTTGACTTTGATGAAACGTTTCGTGCTTTTAAGTAAAAACGTTGGAACGCTCTTTTTAACAAGTTCCTTTGTATCCCCCTCAAGATACCATCAAAGGGGTGAAACTTTCGAGGATAATTTTGCTCTTTAACCGAGGTCTTCGTTGTTGAAGGCGAGACCTCATTATGTTCACTTTTCTGCTGTGCTGAACTTTTATTGAAGTAAAATCGAATATACCCTGCGGAGATGGTGAAACTATGATACATATGCTTCTTAAAGTTTCGTGCTCTCTGAAAATTATTTTTCTTTGTACAGGTCGATAGAGATTATCTAAAATAAAGATTAGTCATTTGAAACTATCGAAATATATTTTGATATTTTTTATCGAAATATGTTTCATATTACATCTTAGAAGACCATTAATTCAAGCTACATTTTATATACCTTGAAAGGGTCGTCTTAAGGGACTCATCAAATAGGTTATGCTGTCCATGCGGATTAACTGCAACAAGGTATTCCAAAACAAAGATAGAACAAAAATGGACCGTATTGGAAGATTTATATTTCTACGACCTCAATTCTCCTGTAGAGACAAAAATCTACAAATACATTCTGTACCTCAAATCTATTTTCTTAAATAAACTTCTGAAGACTACGAATGTATTCTTTACATACATCTATTCTCGAAGAGTGCACGAGCTAAAGTTTAAATAACAAAGTTCAAAGTTGTACGAAAATAATTAATAATTCATGGGACATTGTAAACGTGTAAGTTGAGTATTTAGAATTTTACGCAAGTGGAAATTTTCGTTCGACGATAATGTCTTTTCGTTTAATACGAATTTCGTATTTAAGTAACAGTATTTGTATTAACAAAGGTATTACACTTTGGAAGTTCACGGTAAAGCTCATCAGGAGAAGCGTGAATTTGATGCGCAGGTCTTGGCTGTTCGAAGCTCTTGATGGCACGTGTGTACCGGCAAGAACTTCCGAGCGAGTTCTGAACTGCAGTCGATTGATTTTCTCTTAACTCGATCTCAAGTTATTCTCTGGAGCGTGCTACGCGTCTTAAGGATCTTTCGAGGGGCTGCATCATGAGAAAGTTTAACGAAGGGGTTGAATTAAACGTCGTACAGCCTCGGAAGTTCGACGGCACGCCTTTCGTTTTTCTGTTTACGGGCTTTGTGCACCCGGAATCGAACGTGTGGCGAGTGTATCGATTGTGGAACGAGCCGTGCGTATCGTGCAATATTTATCGAACAAAATGAAATCGAACCGCATTGTTTGCGGAAGAAATTGAAAGATTACTTTGGTCAACAAGGTACCGGGTCTATACACAGGCAGAAATCTATTTTCTCGAATAAAACCGATCATTGAAATTTGTAATTACGATGGATTACTGCGAAATCGTTATGCATATATTGGGTGATTAAATAGTTCAATTATTTTAGTATTCGCGTTGAATATTTGAAAATATGCGGACTGGATTAAAATAAAACGATGGAATTTGTAAGTTAGTGATTGAATTTGTAATTATGAGTACACTGGAAAATTGTAATGCACATGCTGATTTATTCATCGAATTCGTCTCCGCACTGAATATTTCAGTTAGGCAGTTTATGAGTTAGAATACTGAAATTTATAATTAAATTAGGGAATTTGTAATAATGATTGATTAATGGGAAATCGATGTGCGCGTGGAGGATAAAGTAAAATAGTGGTGGGTGGGTCGTCTATCGAGTTGAAAATTTTTGAGTTCCTGAGTTACTAAATTTCAATATTGTCGAATTCTCAAATTGTCAATCCTCAAAATTTTTAAATTCACAAATTCCTAAATTTTCAAAGTTTCAAACTAGCAAATTATCAAATTCCCAACTTCTCACGTCTCAAAATTGCCAAACACCGAAATTTTCAAATTCTGAACAAACCCCAAAGTTCTCAAACCTCCAAACTCCCAAAATTTAAACAGATCAAATTTAACAAATACGACGGATCACAATGAGATTATTATACACGTTCGCCAATTCAAAGGATAAATAATTTCCACATTAGCAGTCGGTAGATTCAACGCGAACTGAGCAGTTCAGTTTCTTTAAATGGAGACCGAGAAGATGAATTTTAATTCTCCTGTAAATAAGATTAGTTTCTATAGGCAAGCGTCTATTGAAAAGGTACACAAACGCAAAGTTATTACTTAGGAATATCCGTGAAAGGCGAAGTGTACTTTCAGCGTCGATGTTTGACCATTTGCCACGAGGAAGATAAACGAAAGAAAAAAAAAGTACGCGAAAGAAGTAGGTATTCTGCTCAGACTTCTCACTCGAGACTCGTAGTTGGTAATCTTTAATTGAACTTATTAAGAAAGTCTTTGAAACGAGTCCGATTTTCCGCGGTCCGAATGGCTCTTAAGTACCGCCTCGTCTCTATCGTTTCTATTTTAAGCTCTTTCGCGAGAGTACTTGCGTTTACTTGCAATCGAGAATCCTCTTCGTTTGAGCGACTCGTTTCGATCGAACCGTTTCAACCGTCCATTTTCAAATTATTCTTTTTCCGTTCAGATTATCATCAATAACACGAACGTTCCTATAGAAACGTATTCCGCGTTTTAAACATGAAAGGAAATCTTTTGAAAAATATTGAAATACTGAAATGTACCCGGAGATACAAGCAGTTTGTTCATAAATGAACGAATATTCATAAGAATGCTGTATTTTTCGCGTTTTTATTTACAACAATTTTTAAACCACAGTTTCCGATATTAACTTGCGAATCTGTAGCAACGACGCGTAAGATAAAATATTCAAAATGGCGCATCAGTCCTCGCAGTCCGCGCTATTTTCTTATTATCTCGGCTCCACTCGAATGAACCAATTTCGTCGAGCTAGGATAAACTAACCTGTCCCCATTTGTTTGGCAGTTTGATCGGTGCAGCTTCTATTTCGGTATTTCGTTGCTGTGAAAATCATTCCGAAGTTTTAACCCCCGGGAAATGGGGCTACTACACTATACATATATGTATAATTGTCTAAACATACGCCGCCGTGTGCGCTTTCTATCGAAAGAACTTGTGATTTAACGTACCATTTCGTTTAATTTAACCTAATTTACGATCCAGTCAAAATGTGTGGGAATAAGATAAAATTATGTGAACCATCGCATATTGGTCAAACTTATTTGTCACTACTGTATTTGTCAAACTATTAGCAATTTACTAGATTGTTTCGAATGTGTTTACGTATAAATTTGACGAAAAATTTTATACGTAAACTCTAATATTTCAATTTATTTGCAAACAATAATTTTTAGCTATGTATTATAGTTGTCAAACTATTTGTTACAATTATATTTGTCGAACTACAATTTCCATTCATGACATTCGTGTTCACGTTAAAATTTCGCAAGGTGGATCGATACGCAGCACAAATCAGCACAGTTTTAATTTTTCATGCATTTCGCGTTTTAATTTTTAACATCGCACTCGAGAATCAGCTAGTAGCATTACTATGTAAAATTCCGGACGGGAGATTGCGCGTCGTGACATCCTTGCAGCCATCAGCTCGCACGATGGATTTCAGCCATGCGTTTTCTCAACATTTCGAAGGATTGCGTTTTATCCCGGCTACGCGTTCCTCAGGAATCCTCTTTTCGAACGGTGTAAGCAAGCACGAATAGAAGACACGGTTCGACGAGTGTCTCCTTTTTAAGAAAGTGGAGGGACTTCGCTGGAATGCGATCAGCACGGATTTCGTTTCGTGATTCACACGATGCATCGAAGCAACCTGTTCGTGTTTCATTTCGAGGAGCTACGGTCTCGACGAACTGTTTACTCGATTAAGAGAATCGATAGAAATGGTTTCTCTGACAAAGACACGAAATCGTGTCACGGATTGTTTTATGGAAACATTAAATTCGATTGAAGCCATACGTGGTCAGCGTACGATTCGACTCTTACCTAATGTCCTTGCCTTCTCTATATTTTCTAATTTTCTGAATACGATTCCAATTGCATGTACACAAGCTCGAAAAGATAAAATTGGGGCACAACGAATGCAGGAAGTTTTAAAGTATAGTTGAGTAAATTGAGAAGTTTGGTCAACTTTGTAGAACACGAGAAAACGATTACTTGATTTACTTAGTATAAGCAATTAAGTTTAAGAATTCTACTTACACACGTAATAAAAGTGCATAAATGAGCTTCAAGAGAAATGGATGAATTGACATTGGTACACAACATATATATAACTACAATAAATTCCAAGCACATGGTCCTTTTCCATAAATCGTAAACAAACGTGTTCAAAATTTGTTTCTTGCGAATAAAAAATGTCTCACAACGACGGTATTTATTCAGCAGCATAAGACGTCCGACGGAGCAAAACGCTGAGGTGCATCAATCTGGTTCGAACAACAGATTCGTCAATTTAATCTGGACGTTCCGTGCTAGCAGAATCAGCAGAGTACGCGTGACAGGCGTCAAGGCTAGCAACGATGAAGCAGAAGCTCGATACGATCCTAATAAATTCCGTTGCTGGCCCATGCAGTTTTATTTTTCGGCGGAACAATAAATCTTTAAAGCGTCAAATGAAAGAGAGGGTGGAAAAAGTGCTTACCGTCGAAATATTTCGCCAGGGATCAATATCGTTGCCGGCAACTTAAATATAGATGAAACTCCGTTCAGGGAGGGGAAGAAAAAAATATGGAGTGTCGAAAACAAAAGGGAAGAGAAATACAGAGGAAGGGATGAAAAGAAAGAAGGAATAGACGGTATCCGTAGCGAGACGCGTCGAATAAAACGGATTCGCCGCGGAAGCGTGAACATGCATCACAAGACTCGATAGAATACCGGTCGGATTATACTTTTCTTTTTTCGCAGATAGCCGATCCACTCACGTCGGATTCCTTTCTGTCCCTTTTATCCGCTTTCTTCATTTCACTGTGTAACTCTCGCGAATCCTATCCCCGTATTTTTCTTCGACCTCGATGCTCCCTTATTGAGCAGCCAACCAACCCCTACGGACCCGTTACGAAGCAACTATCCTCGGGTATCCTACCCTCTGGATTATCCTCTCCTCGTTTTTTCCCTCTCTTCGTCCCACTGTTCCTCTCTCTTACTCTAATATTGCGCTCCATGTGTTACCGCCACCGATGACCTCCTTAATATCGAATATTACGCCGATAAGACCGCGCCATTTCGACTGCCATCTCGACCGAGTCAATTTGCTGTTACAGATGTCACGAGGCTAGGTATACAGGGACCACATGGCTCTGAAAATAACTGGATTCTTCTCTTTTTTTTCGACCAAATTGTGACACGATTTACCTTTCAGTTTCTTTGCGTTACTTTCGGAGTATACGTGTATTAAAGTTATTTATGGTCTGATCTTGTCTTCTATCTTGTGTAATATTCCTTCCTTTGGAGATGAGAAAATTGTAGGAAAGTTTGCTGAGTTCTAGGGAAATGTTACATTAATCCATAGAATTTCGTTAAGGTTATGTTCGATACTGCCATAGTGATCTCTCGAATTATGCTGATAGAAGTGCAATTTTGGAACACCGATTTTACCAATATTATATACTTATAAATAGTACTTTTGTAAAATTATAACTGGTACTCTGTTTTAATATTCAATAAAGAATTTAAAACCCTTCCCTTATCTTAGCACAGCGCACGTTATAATTTTGCGAAAGGTTTCCCGTAACAGTGTTAAGTTCCAGATTCTCCTGACAAATTTGCATCTTAAATTTGATCACAAATTCAATATTAATCTCCTCAAGTTGTACAGATTCTCCTGATAAATTTACATCTTAAATTTGATCAAAAATTCAATATTAATACTTTTCTTTAGTTAGCTAATATTAATCGGTACCATTTTAGTTCCACAAGATCCCGATTTCGAAGTACCTTTATAATTTAACTTAAACGCAATTGATAATTTTGCTGACACCTGGATCGCGTTAACGCGTAATCAGAAGGCTGAAGTTTGAGGAGAAACACGATATTTCCGGGAGGAAAATTCAGCTTCCCTCACACGAAGCTGTGGTTGACTACGTGCCACGAAGGGATTGCAGCCGAAAGGGTGCGAGTGACATTTTATTAAGTACAGAGTTTCATGCTTACAAGCAATTTAGTCGTGCACTACGAAGGCAGAAGTTTCATACAGGCTTACAACATGCGGGAAAATCATTTGAATGTTGCGAGCTAGCCGGTGATTTAAAGAGGTCTCATTTTGGACCAGTTATTCGTGACTCGTGTTCGCGAGTTCCTTTGCTCTGTAATTATGTATCACTGTCCGTAATTGTTTATAAGCAACACTTCGTTATGCTAGAGCTTTTGTTGCGAATGTACCGAAATACAAAAGCGAATAACTCGAATGGAATCTATGGGATAAGCGAATTAATTGAATCTGACGTGTTGTTTCGTGTCGTGATCGTACTCGGATTGATTGTTACGTGTACATTTCATGCGAGGATTTGAGAAATGGAAAAAATAATGGGTTTACAGTACACAGAGTGATGTACAGCTCGAGTACCATGGTGTGGAGAGTTTACAAAATGCTTGATTGAATTGCTATAGGTATTTTTGCGAACTTCGAAATTATTTTTTTATGTAGTGTTTGCTATATGCGCTCGTAAATCGAAAACTTTTTATTGAAATTGGATCATGTTATACTAGTATAGATTACAAATAGATTTTTCCTTTTCTGTTTCGTTTCGTTCTTTTTAAATTTGATGTTCACTGATGTGGTGGAAATAGATATCATGAATTTGGGGTAGAATACATAATGCTAATTCAATGAGGTAGTTAGGGGAATATTTTTATTGTCAAATTCTTGGAACTTCAAATTTCATAACTCCCAAATTCTCTAATTCTCAAACATGCCAATTCTCAAGCACCAATTTCACAAGCATCCAAATCCTCAAATCTCACAATTCTTAAGCATCAAATTTCTCAAATCCCCAAACTGTTAGTCATCCAAATTCTTAAATCCCCAAATTCTGAATCACCCAAATTCTCAAATCTCCAAACTCACAAGCATCGAAATTCTCTAATCCCCAAATTCTCAAATCATCAAATTCTTAAATCCTAAATTTTCAATCACCAAAATTCTCAAATCTCCAAACCCCCAAATTTCCAACTCTCTATGTCCTAAACCCCACCACAACTATCCAAATTCCACATTCTCCACTGCAAACAAAAATGACAGCTAATTTCCATACGGAACCTTCTTTAACCAACCAAAATATTAATAATAATTTCCCTCAGATTACATTACATTAACGTCGAAAATTAAGACCAACATTATTTTTTGATTTCGTTGAAATTGCGTAGCGCAGTGATTGTACAGCCAAAGAGTACGTGTTTTTCTTGTTTCGATAAAAGGGTTTAATTAAGTTTGTTGAAGCTTGTTTCTCCGCTGAAGAATCGAGTTCATGAAATGGTGTTATTTCTTCGCGGAAATTTAATATCGTCCTTTTAATTCTCGCGCGTAGCTGCACGGAATTGCGTTGTTTCGAAGAATCCCTGTCAGGATGTACGTTTCCTGTCGGAAGTTAGAAAAGTTTTGTCAGAACGCGTTTCCAACGTGATGCATTTTCGCTAACCGCGTTTGCCTTCTAAATTGGATTCGTGGAAATGGATGCGATCAAATTAACCGACAGCAGAATTATCCTCGTAAACGCTCGTCGTAGTCAAACATCTTATGAAAATCAACTGTCGGATTACATGTCAGAGATGTAAAACCTTTTCGTTTGCATAACATTTATTTTAATGACAAATTTGATGTAAGACGTTCCACTCTTTACTCTTAAAAGTTAAATCTGTGTACTTGTGTATGTTTTATGACGTCTCAAACAAAATGGCGTATCACAGTTCGCACGATGTTCACTGAAGAACAAATTACAATTCACTGAAATTATAATTCACTGGTTAGAGATGCAATAATTACAATTATTGTTGAATTATAACACGATTACAATTCCTAAATTACAATTCACCGGTCAGAGGTGAAATAATTACTAAAATTAATAATTACTAAAATTCGTCATTGTAAAATCAACGTATTGCGTTAGCACAATGGGGAAGCAAAAATTTGAACGGTACTGTTATTTTAATAATTTAAAATGTTTGTCCAATATTCGAGTAAAATGTTATTCATTGTTCAACACATTTTGTTTTCAATGCAAAAATATAAAATAAAACAATTTCACTTTAAATTATGATCGTTGTTATATTGCACTGTTTAGGTTAGGCGAGAGAGTATGATTTTTATTTCTTCATAATTATCAAATTTTATTACTTTGAATTAACTATTAGAGTTAAGTATTTTATGCATAAATGCATGATTAATGACCAAGTTTTACAGTATCAATTTTTAAATAACCTCGAGCAATTTTACAATAACCTTAAAATAATTTCAATTACACTTTGAAAGCTAAATGACAAAGCATTCGAGAAATGTCCTTTTAAAATACGATGCGTTGATTGACAAAATTCTGCGAAGCGCACATCGTCGAGAAGCAAAAGGGATGAAATCCCGCGCTTAAATTATGCATCATAACTCATTCATTTTATACATCATTTAATTTCCGTGGCGAAAGATTATTGCAAAAAAGAGGTATCTGTTTCTAGTGGATCGCTCGGTAACGCCGGGATGTCCAATAAAAAACCGAAGAACCTTCCGCGAAACGTAATTTCCGGCCGAGGAAGCGAACCGTTTCGCGCGAAGGAATTAACTAATTTACCTCTCGCGCTACCGTGTTCGCCTTTTATTTGTCCACAGTGACGCGTGTACGTTGGTAATCCTTAAATCCTTGTCCACGAAGTTGCGTCGAAACCACGAGCTCGCCACTACACTTTGTCACTGTCGCGAGATTCATGCCGCGTTGCTGTTCGTCAGTTTTCCTCCTCTTCTCTCTTTTTTTTTGTTCAAACTGGAAACTGGGACAATTTTCAGAGCAACTGGGAACCACACGACGAATAGCACGGCAGCGAGCTGTACCCGTTATTGACCCTTGCTACTTCACGTTAATATTAAACCCATTGGGACTCGTTAGATTTTTCAGAGGAAGTTAGAGTGCTCTACAGCTGCGTATCAGCAGGATAATAATTCTGTAGGTTCAAATTTTTTACGGCATTTTTAACCTGAATTCGGACCCTTTGACGGTAATATCGTTTACTGATGTTTCGATGAAATATTTTTACTCTGTGGTTTCATCATGCTTGGACAAGTGTGAACATTTTTAAGTTCGAGAGGGTCAATTCTGAAATTATGAATTGGTCACTTTTTAGATTGAGCTTCCGAGTTTCCAATATTGAAGTGCTTGGAATTTCAAATATAACCTCTGAGACCCAAAATGTTCTCAAAATCCCCAAATTTCAGATTCCCAATTCTTCAAATAGTCAAATTGTCAAATCTCCAAATTCCCAAATTTCCGAATTCTCAATCTTTCAAATCTCTAAATCCCCAAATTTTCAAATTTTCAAGTCCCTGACAATTCAAATTCCTCAGTACTTAAATTTCGAAATCCTCAACTCGCTAAATTCCCAAATTCCTAAATCCTCATATTCCTCACGTCCCAAATCTCTAAGTATTCAAATTCCTAAATCCCCAAATTTCCAAATTCACAATCTTCCAAATGACCAAATTATCAAATCTCCAAATCCCGAAATCCCCAAATGTCCAAATTTCCCAATTCTCAATCTTTCAAATCTCCAAATCCCCAAATCCCAATATTCCCGAATTCGCACTTCCCCAAATTCCCCAAATTTCCCAATTCACAATCTTTCCAACCCCCACCCTCTCAAATTCCCAAATTTCAAAAATACTCCTGCATATATTTAAACTTGAAAACTGAATATACCCTCCAGTGTGCAATAACGACTAATTACCGCAAACACAATTGCAGCGGTAATAAATGTAATTAGATCCTGAATTATTACAATTCACCGTAGAGAGGACTTCATTACTTTTAGGAGAATTGCGCCATTAATTAATCGTGTTTACAAGTGTCGATAACGAGATCTTGAACAGCATTTAGTTATCCTTCCTCATTTTCATTACACGATAAACATTTGCAATTTAAAAAGATATTCGAGGAACGATATAAATTATTCCGGCGATCGACTCGATTACCAATTATTACTCGTGCACGTACGCCACACGTGAAATGGAATTACCTTCGCGATTAAATGCACCGTGTTCCTCGGATCATTAATCACATTGTAAATAAGCGGCGTTTATTTGATTACAGGCTGTGGCCGACGTACGCCAGCGCGCATAACAACCTCGGAACACTCACCGTGGGCGATCAAGCGGAGCAACACTTTTTGGCGGCGATACACGCTCAACCAGGACACGTGAACGCTCATTACAATCTTGGTCAGTTGTACAGGTTAGTGATAACTGTGCATTCAAAAATTAACCATCGCATTCGATTTTGTTAAACGACCCATTTCGAAACAGCAATGACCCATTTCGAAACTGAATGTCCCGTTTCAAAGCATCAAATGTCCCATTTCACTGTGTCAAATTATCTCTTTGAAAGCATTAAATACATCTCGAGCAGTAAATGTCATTTAGAGGATCAAATGTTCGAAGATTAATGTTGCAATTCGATGACATAGTACTGCAAAATGGTACTTATGATTTATGTATCAGTTTGATGCTAAAATGACCATGAAGACTCATTAATATCTTCAGTATTATTTAACCTATTTTCAGAAAATTGTCTTATCGGTGCAATGTGTAGCAAGTTTATTATTCAACAATCTATAAATTTATGTCAAAGACAGTAACAAAAACTTTGCATGGCTATTTTCAGTAAACCTTAACCTTTACACTGGTGTAACATAAGTGCTACTTTGCGATAGTTTTATGTCACGAAATTGTATCAGATTGTAGAAGTTCTAAACTGATCATTCTAAAATGATTGTAAAATGTTGTAATTGATGAACAGCCATTTCGTATTTGAAATATCGATAAAACGTTTGCACAGTGATTGAACTTTAAGCTTCAAACAGACATGACAAACGTGTCAGTTTATAAAACTGTTATGAAATCTTGTCATTTAATATACCAACACACAGAGGATTGTGAATTAATTTCAAACCTAAATATTAACAAAGTATTTCCAAATACGTATTAATTGGAGTAATTCATCCGTGCACGTAGAAGGGTGAAAAATGTAATGGTACACAAGCGAAACGGAAGCGGAATAAAGGATAAATATCGTTGCAGCAGCAGTGAATGCACCGGGTCTAATGGACTCTTCCATCAAACAAAGTAAACAAAGCCGTACAAAGAATCTGAAATTCCGCGCACCCTATTTTATTAATGGTGCATCGCGGTAGACCGAAGTACATATTATGCGATAAATTTGCCGTAGCGAGGTAATTCTGGCGGTGAGGTCAGAATTAAAGTTTAATTAACGTCTCCAGCTTGATGAATTAAAGTTTAATTGACGGTAGGGGGTGAGACGCGCGCGCGACCAACACAACACCCTTCGTCCACCCACGCGTTGCTTTATAAAACGGCGATGTTGGTCCGGTACAAATTTTTTGATCTTCCCTTTTTCAGAACGGGAGAGAGAATGAAACTGTAAATTTTCAGAATAAACGTTCCTGGAAATGAAATCCTTATTTCCATCCATTGAATTCTCTTATTGTTTTCTATCAAAATGCTTACTTTACCCTGGAGACCTCGAAAAAAATGTCGCTGTCCGTTGGAAATTTCCGGCGAAGGCTTCGATATTCAGAGCAGTGTTTGAATAACTGTACACGACTCCAAAAGTCATTTTGATTCCATCAGGCTGAGATAGCTGTGAAAATAACTTCTATTCGCTGATTCTTGGGAAGACAGACATTAAGATTTTGGCACACTTTTAACCTAGTTTTTAAATTTTCAAGCTCGTAGATTTAGAAATTTAAGTGTGGAGGTTTAAATTTATGAGTCATCAGATTTTTATGTGTCAGATTTATGAATTTACACGTTTGGAAGCTTTGAAATGTTGACATTTGCAAATCGAACAGGGTCGACGTCCTCATACATTACGTCATTATCGCGTGTGGATGGAAAGAATGTACACTCTAGAGTAAACTTGCCTTCCCTAAAGAAAACGTGGCAAACAAGGGGAGAAGTCCCCAACTCGTTGATTTAGAATTTCAAGTCGAAAGTTTAGAAACCTTGATACTTGTAGAACTTAAGAATATTAGAACTTTGATATTTGGAGAACATAAGAATATAGAGATTTAAGATTTGAGGATTTAAGAATTTATGGACTTCAGATCTGGAGACAAATCCAGTGATATGAGAATCTGAGGATGAGTTAGTCTAAATGTTTGAGGATGTGAAAATAATGGATACAGGAATTTGAAAGTATGAGAGTTTGGAAGTAAAAAAAATGATCAAGCTTGCATGATGCTCAAATAAAGGTCCTACCCTAGTAACGTTAATTATTGTGTTGATCAGGAAAACGAACAGAACGGAGGAGTGCATACGAATGCTCCAGAAGTGTGTATCTCTGGACCCAGCCTACACACCAGCGTATCTGGTTCTGGCGAGACTGGCAACTGGACCAGCGGCCGGGGTGCTTTTGAGACACGTGGTTCGATTGCAACCACGAAGTCCCGACCACCTCGCGGAATATGCATCGTGGTTGTTCCAAAATGGTAAGTGAGAACAGTTAACCAGCTTTAAGAAGGATAAAGGCCGGTGTCCCCGTAGCGACGACCGAAAGTACGGGTTAAAGTAGTTTAGGGTAACGAAACAACATCGAAACTCTGGTCTGTAATGGCGTCGCGGCTACGTTCTCCGCTTTATACTCACGCCAAATTGTCCTCCGTCTCTTCAGGTAAATGGCTACCCTCCCTGAAGTACTATCTCAAAGCCATGGAGGTCTCGCCGTCGCATAGATCGTCGCTCCTGGGAACGGTCAGGATCCTGAGGTCGCGAGGTCAGTGGCCGAGGGTGCATCAACTTATCACCAGGTGAGCAAACCCCTCGTGTTTGCGGAACAATTAAACGAATCCGAGCGTGGAACTTTGATTATTCTCGTATAAATTTCGCCGTAGTAAAAGTGAAAATTACGACCACTTTCTGCGAGGATCATCAAATTTTAATGCTCGCGCGATCAGCGTTCTGATTGCTTAACGCGTCTGCGACTACCACTCGGAAATTCGTCTGTCATAGACTTCTTTTTTTACAAAATAATATATACTATTATTGTGCTGTGTACAACCATATACTGTTTGCGTATTGTAAAATAAATGTACCGTGACCACTGTCTCACTTCGATATATTGATCTTTTCACGAATAGTTTGCAGAAATACTTGTGGTTCTTAAGTGAACTATTAGTTAAGTAATATACAAGCTTTCTATTACAATTCAGTGCATATTATTTTTCTCCTGTGTGTATATAGAAAATGCACTTTAAAATCTTTCATAGAAATATAGAAATCTTCCATATTCTGACTTTTATATTTAACGCAGTCCAAATATATATTTTAAAATCTCTTTAAATATTTTAATATTATAATCCCCTGGTTTATTTGATTTTTAAATCTAAATACTAGAATCTCTTTACATTTTATATATGTATTATTCCTGCAAACTTGCATAAGCGAGCCTGATTGTCTGCGTTTATTTCGAGATAAAGTGAGGGATTAAATTATTAAATGAAATTCTGATACGTACATATGAATGATTAAACTATTCCTCGATTCCTTGTTTATTTAAAATTATATAAGAGTGAAATCAATATAGAAGGACTTTTAAAGTTTCATTAGTAAAGCACTTGCAAAGAAGCACTGGCTAGAATGCTTTTCAACTGCGTAAGTCGAAAGAAATATTAAACATAAATTTTCCCTCGCTAGCAATCACGTCATGGTTCCACTCAGAGGTAAATTAGCAGAAGTAAACGAAAGTCCCTGGAAACTCCTTGGTTTCAGGGAGTTCTAGTAAAAAAGAACAACCGTGTCCACTTGGCGTACGAATCGTCGAAACAGCTTAGCAAGTTCGGTTCTGGAGTTGACAAAACTTTCATATCTGGATGCCAAGTGTTTTTTGCCTATTTGCATATGAGCTTCCAAATTTCCAACTTTCATGTTCCTACATTTACAAATCTCCAAATTCTTTAAGTTCTAAATTTTCAAATTTCCAACTTCTCAAAGTTTCAAATCTTTCAATTCCCAAATTTTCAAAACTCCTAACTTTCAAAGTAAAATATTCCCAAATTTCTCAGTTAACAAGATCCTGAATTTTGATGTCGTTAGATTCCCAAAGTATCATATTTCTATATCCCCAAATTCTCAATTTTCCAAATTCCCAAACGCCCTAATTTACAAAACACCGAGTTGTCATATTCAGAAATTTTTAAATTCCCAAATTTCCACGTCCCAAAATTCCAAGATCCCAAATTCCTATATTTTGCATAATTCTAAATCTCCAAATTTTCATATTTTGAAATTCTAAAATTCCCATAATTTCCGAAATTCTAAATCCTCAAATTTTCAGTGTTCGAAATTCCCAAAATCCCAAATTCTGATATTCTAAAATTCTAAAATGCCCAAATTTCCACGTCCCCGAATTCTCAAAATCCCAAATCCCTATATTCTCCAAATTTCTACATTTCCAAATCCCCACATTTCTCAAATACCAAAACTCCAAATCCCCATATTTCCAAATGTCCAAACGCAGCTCTCGTAATTCATAAAAATTCACATAAACCATTCCAACAAAAATAAATACTTCAAATAAAAACAGCGAATGATATCTTAATTTAATAGAAAGGAGTATTTATTCAATTCGACGTATGATAAAATATGTTTGAAGTACAGGGTCGGTATGCAACGGGATTACGGTTTGAACGGGGTGCAAGGCTTTGCGTCCTTGTCTACTCGTTCTTTCTCTCTATTCTCTTTTCCCTTTTTTCTCGAACCTCGCGTACTGTAATCCTCTGGTGCCCCCGCAGTGCAAATAGCGTCTATAAAACAGCCACGGTAAATTTGCCAGCGACGATTCGCGCTGTTTTTGCAGCTCTCGCTTCGGGGGTTGCACGAGCGAATGCACACGGTCGGGGGGAATCAATTCTTTCTTGCTGGCCGAAATTATGGTCCCGTATCTCGTGATCGATAAAAGCCTCGTGCGAATATCTCTTCCTCGTTTCGAAAACGCACAAAGAAACGTGCGTTGTTCAATTAGCGAACTTATACGGATCGTTAAGTGACTTTCTGCAACGCACCATCTGTATTGATTTTGTCACAGCTGACTACAATTTTTATACATTCTATATGCTGCAAGAGTGTTACACATTTGCACTGATAATTTTATATACGAAGAATAATGATTTTTAAGAAATTGTTAAAATTCACGTGAAGTTGTCTTTAATTTTTTTCGTTTACTTTATAATTTACTCTGTGATCATTGATTAAATGTGTTGTGAATATTTTGACAAGTATAAAATTGTATAAATTGCAACATTTAACGAATTGTACAGCTTTCAATCATAAACAAGCATGCAACTCTGAAACCATTTTTATTTCCATCAACTTTAATCTTTTTATGAAACTTGCTTTATTTTATCTTTTGTTTTTATCTATTGTTTAAAGCGCACTATTTTTGGTTCAAATGTTGGTAGCGATTTTCCGCGTAAAATATCGGTAATAAAAATTGTGTTTCAATGAAATATTGATGTCACAGGTTCAAGTTAACGTCCTTTTACGACCACACTAAAGGGCTGCACATAAAAGTTTTTTATTAGCAAACCTTATTTTTGTACCGAATGCACCGTGAAAATGAATGGTTCCCCCACTGCGGGTCTCCACGGGTGATTTTTCGCCGAAGATAAAGCGAAAAGATTCAATTATCGTGCGTTACTTTCGATTTGCGCGCGAAATTTGAATTCATGCCAATAAGTGTCATTGTTAAGCTACAACTATTTTTCTAATAAAATTTTTAATCCCTTCTTCACATTTTGTTTCTGTTACGAATGTTTTATCTGTCACTGCTTTTTGTGATTTCGTGTTTTTGAGGTCAACCTTACTTCGCACATTCGGTGACTAAATCTGCACGAACCAATGAACTTTTGGCCGCTTTCATTTCTATCTTCCCGACATCTGACTCTCCTTATTTTCACCTAACCTAACCCAGATCCCTTTCAAAAGTAAGACGAAAACGGCACACCTTCAATCTTCAAGAGAGTGCTATTTTATGACCCGCGGTGATTGTGGAACAAGATATTACAATTGGAAACGTGAATCACCTTCCATAATTATCATAACAATTAAATATAGAATTCACCTATGCCAAGATATAATCGCATGTTGTAACACATTTATAATTTAATAAATCTATTTTTCTAAAAACCTAGTTTCATCCCTTGGTTACATTGCGTTTCAAATATGCTACATGAAAGCTTTGGATTTTTTCATAAATGAACCACGTATTTCACTTCTACTAAAATTGTCAAAAATACATCCTGCCTTTACTATCAGCAACTTTTATTTTAGATTAACATATATAACTCACAGTGTCCTGCAAATAATTTTTTAGTGAATTTGTAATATAGTAAAAATTCGACCATTGTTATTTTTTCGGTTATAACCATTTTTAAGTATTAAAAACCGTACTTCCCAACGGAAATAAAAAGGTCCTGCAACAAAAGGTTAACCTCCTACCGCAGAAAAATTGGTGCGACAACAGTGCACCCTCGACGGTGGTTTTTCGCTAAAAATCGGTCAAACGAGACACAGTTTTGCATCCGAAGCAACGGGAGGTGCCGTAGGCGTGGTGAATGGGGTCGTTCGAAGGGTTAAATTTCGGAGAAACAACGTGGAAAGTGATGGCAGCTGAACAGGACGCACAGGGTGTCGGTCTGTAACCATAGCGCGCAAGATTTCAATATGCACCGTTTGACAGATGTGCCAGGCCGTGTAGATTTTAAATGCAAATATAAATCCCCCGTGCAGACCGCAAACGTGTGAGGAGAGCAGAAATTGCCGAGGATTTCGAGCGGGTGCGAACGGCTAGCTGCGTCTGCGGTCGGATAAAAGTACAAGAATAAAAAAAACAATTTCAGATGTTATATGCTAGTATACGTTTTCGTGTAGATAGGCAACGGAACGATTACAGTACTCTCTTTCTTTGTTTTCTCTACGTGCAAGTTTTCGCGTGGAAAACAGAATAAATACGATTGTCTGTTCCTTTACTTCTTATTAGGGGTTGCGGTCTAATTTGCAAATCGTGCCTTTTCAGACGTCTATTTTTTTCGGTTATTACAGTTATGTATTATAAATAATAGTATTACATTACTACTTACATTCATTAATAATATTGTGATGATGTAGATTTCACACCGGTACATGGACACATGATAACTCTGAAGCGTAGAATGTTACACGTGGGGATTTAACGCGTGGAGAACTAACACGTGAGGATTTAACGCATACAAATTAAACGTCCGGAGTTAGAATAACGCCTGTGGTTCCAGTGCGTAGAAATCGAACACGTAGGTATTCTAACGTGTAGGGATTTAACGCGTGGTTATTCAACGTGTCGAAATCCAACGCGTGGAAATGTAACGTATAGGGACTTAACACGCAGGAATTTAACGCGTTCAAAATCAATGCGTGGAAATTCAACACATGGAAATCCCATGCGTGGAAATTCGACGCGTACGAATTCAACACATGGAAGTCCCTCGCATAGAAATCCAACGCGTAGGAATTTAACGCGTGAGAATTCATTGCGCAGGGATTTAACGAGTGGAAATTTGTATCGTAAAAGTACAACGCGTAGAATTTCTATACAATTTAATGGCAATATAAATAGTTGCCATCTACTATACGAACACGTGCCAATAACTTTACATTTTAAATATATAGCAAATTAACAAAATGAAAGATTTCTAAATTTCCTAAAAATTTGTCTAATTTACACATTAAATAATAAGTAGCAGTGATAGTTCCAATAGTTCCAAATCTCCCCACATTTTATGTTTACGCCATTTTTGTACATTTTTCACGAACGTAAAGTACTCGTTGAATAAAAAACGGTTGATTTTAAAAGTATCGTAAACTGAATGGTCGGATGGCTTGTACCTAGCTGCACAATTCACCGTAGAAATAATAATAAAACGTAGAATGTACAACTTTTGCGGTTTTATTTATTTGCGGGTGGGTTTGTGCGGCCGTGTTCCGGGAAATATTGATTCGGTGTTTAAGTGGATTGCGCTTCTAGCGTTCGTACGCGGAGTCGCTTATAAATAAACTATAAAGCGATAAATTTGTCAAGTCTTACACCGCATTTTCGACCGTTTCATTGTTCATCCCCTCACAACATTCTGCTTATGAATTATTTACCAACGGATGAATTATTCAGCGGAAGAACTGCGGAACTGGTCAACGTTTAACCATGGGCTCTCCGTTCTATATAATACAAATCATCTGCCGTGTGAATCGCGTATGAATTATGTCAATGGTGATGAATGAACGAGCGGGGAAGAAGTTCGATATACTATTAGAGTCACCGATAGTTGATATAAGAATTCAATATAAACTTGAAGTAAAGCGTTTACAATTATTGCAAACTTCGACCAGTGTTAAATTACTTTTTACAGTTTATTTTATGTCAATTAAACAGATTTCTACCTTGTGGTGGTTAAACGAATGTCAGATTAAATTCCCATAAATCGTCGGTGGTTCTCGTCGATTGCTTCCACTTACGCTCCTACACGAGAACCAGATTGTACTTCAGGTTTAGTAGCGGCCATTTTATTTCCTCGCGACGTGGTATCTGACAAAAGTATACCGGTCGAAAGTTTACGAGGTAACAGTCATTTCTTGTATTTCTTAAACGGCACGAAACGAGGAAATTAAAATGTAATTACTCCCCTTGAATAAGTCATCCAAGTATCTACATAAGTATAAAAATCCCGAAGTTCACGAGCGATATTAAAGATTACTTTCGGTGGGATAACAATTTTCATAAGCAGTGACCTCGTTTCTTCCGGTACGTTAACATCGACAATAACTTCCCCGACAGAATATAACTTATGTAATTGAACCAATCCTACACAACCAGCCTAAGTTCCAGCCAAGTTAAATGACTTCTCGCTTAAGAATTTTCCTTCTTTTATGGCCGCTGTGTACTCAAAGACAAGTTTGTAAACTTTTCTCGCCCATTGAATCACGGTCCAATTTCTACGAAGTACATTTTTCAGAATCCTTGTCCGGTTTACCCAGAAGGGTGGGTAACAGGATTGTAAACAGCTAAGCTGAACCCTCGCAAGATCACCGTCCATAAATCTGGACGACTAAACACGTCTGGATAAGTGAAACGTGAGCCCCAAATAAAAATGTCTAAATGTATCACGTTGATGCCTCTGCGCAGATGACTTTTTCCTGTAGATGTCACGAAACTGGTTGGAAAATCTTGATACATGCGCTAAAGGGAATCGGAATTCTCCACTACGATAAACTCTCATTATATTGCCACGGAGTAAAACTTTAACGAAGTTTTAGGCAGGCAATATAGGAAGAGCTTTGTTTGAGAAAATCTGGCTCGTATTTAACCTTTACGATCACTCGTAAATGGTAGATTTGCTTTATGACATGTTCGGTGATTGTGTGCATATACGTGTTTTGTGTGTAGAGCACGTAGTAGGAATTTAAGGTACAGGGATGTAACAAGACGTGACACAAGGCGTAATAATATAACACGTGGGGATCTATTGTGTGGTAACTCAACGCATGGTAATTTAACGGGTGATATTTCAACGCGTGCTAATTCGGTACGAGGTAATTCTACGCGTGGTGACTCCACGCGTGGTAATTCGGTGCGTGATAGTTCTACGCGTAGTAACTCCACGCGTGGCAATTCAGCGCGTGGGAGTCCTACGCGTAGTAACTCCACGCGTGGTAATTCAGCACGTGGTAGTTCTACCCATAGTAACTCCACGCGTAGTAATTCAACGCGTGGTAATTCAGCTCGTGGGAACCCTACGCGTAGTAACTCCACGCGTAGTATCTCCACGCGTGGTAATTCACCGCGTTATAGTCCCGCGCGTGGTAATTCAACGCGTTGCAACCTAACCTATAGTCATCTACCGCGTAGTAATCTACCATGTACCGATAAAACATCCAAATATCAAAAGTCCTATATCTCTTCATTGCACCTATGTACCCAATTTCACATTTAAAGCAACACACGAATCAGATCCATTTAAATTCTGATAATCCGCGAAGTTTCAGGCGTTAACGCAGAAAATACGAAATAATGTGGTGATAAACGTTCCGGCTCCTCTCTGCCCTCGCAGTTTGTAGGATTGCAATATTTTCGTTCGTCGGTGTGAAGTTTTATAAATGCATTACCAGGCGGATGCATTTTCGTGTATTATGACCGAGCTTGTTTGAATACGCGATCAAAAGCGTTCGCTTTCAATCAGAACCGCTTCAATGCCATGCTAATGCGTTATGGAAAACAAAATTACGCGATACACGAACTGGCCAAAAATACCGGGGATGCATTAACTCCGTTCCCGTGCACACCAGTGACTTTACCGGCTCGTGGAAAATTATCGAGCATTAGTGCTTCCAAACTGCCGATGGTTTCCGATCGATTTTACGAATCTGCAAACATGTTCCATTTACCTGGAAATGTTTTTTTTTTGTTACAAAAACGACAGCTTACGATACGAGTGCAGTGGAATTTTTGGGATAAAAATATTGCACAGCTGAACGTTCGATAACGAAATTTTTGTAAGTACTTAAGCAGTATTAGCTAAATGATTTATACTTCTGTCGATTAAAATTCGTTTCGGTATCGTGTCTTTTTGACGAAGTTATCAACCGTGAGTGAACCGTCTATTAAGAATAAACATTCAAGTTTACAAAATTATTGCGTAATTTTGGAGGACACAGATGATATAGAAATTGATTACATGACACCTCCATTCACTCGTATCGTCGATTAAACTTAAAAACTTAACTTTTTTGAAACTTAATATCTCCAGTGTTCAAAGTTACTTATGAACTGCTCTAATGATACGAATTTAGACAATTTACAAAGACAGGAAGGCTTTTATGAGGATATCCTTATAATTCAACTCTTTTCGGACATATAAATTCGCAGGGAAGCCACTGTGCACGAGGGATGATTCCATAGGCAACTATAAAGTCGTCACCGTTGCGTTAAGCGCTCGTCGAGCTGATAAATCGGGAATTTACTGACGCAATGTCCGTTTCTATATTTTCAGCTCGACGAGCCCGGGAATCGTGTGAGCACGGTACCAAGCTGGAGCAGATTTTTCGGAAAATTTATTTACGAATGACTATACTTTTCGAACGAGAGGAAGGAGTGGCCTGGAAATGTCAAGCAACGTACAAGTTACCTGCGTCAATGCATCATGATCTGAAAACGTAAAAATTTTGGCTACAGAATTCATTCGTTTCGAAAGGAAAGAGGTTAATTTCCCTTCCATGTTATTTTAAGCTTAATTGACTCTTCACTCGTATTTAGAGGTTCATGCAAAAATAATGGAAACAGTGGGTTTTTGCATGAAATCATTTTTATACTTTCATGCAGTCGGTTTTCAACCGTATTTAAATTAACGATTTGTGAGTTTCATAATAAAATTTATATTTTTAGCAACATGTAACAAAATGTTTTTTGTTTGTATAATCTTTCCGCAATAACCACATTGTAGAATATTCCATAATTCATACATGTTCCATAACGAAATAAATATTTTTAAAATGGAATTTTTATCTCTTCTTCTATGTAATTTTCACTGAATATATTATTCGCAATTGTCAACGATTTACTCTTCACATTACAATTTTTTAGGTAGTATACTTACCAATTTTTTCAAAAAGGTTCACAAGACTTGTACGATATATTTCGCTCGAACCCATACAGGTTTGTTTCCCATTTGCCTATTTTCGCCATTTCCTTGCAGCTTCCCACATAACTCTCCCCATCCCTCTTTCACCCTCCACCTAGATTATCTTTCGTATTCGATTCAGCCTTTAGCTGGCCCGCTAAATGGCAATTTTATAATTCATGGAGTACCGTGTTCATCCGGTCTATCGATGCTCTACTAAATGGCCAATACCGATGGAGCTAGTTTCTCGTTACCATTTTGTTACGGCAACCGTCGTTTATTTTGCATAGAACTAACCTTACGCACACTCGCTACGAAAATACTTCAAAAAGCACCAATATCATGTACGAGTCAGAACGTACTCAAAAAATCTTCAATACCGATACAATCTTTAAAAATCTTTAAAGACGCATAAAACGTTGACGTGCATAAAACCTATCCACATATGATCATATGTGACCGACTTTGCAATTCCGTTAAATTAAATATTTATAGAAACAGGAGATGAAAAGAATTTTTGAGGGATCTTAATAAGACATTGACAGACGCACTGACAGATTAAGTATCCTTGCTCTTAATAATCTGTATTACAATATGACAAGCATCGATTTCCATTGTGGTGGTCAACATGTTGAGAACAGGATGAGTTAAGGACAGCAGAAGACAATTTTATCTTTTAATCTGTTAATATAGATCATCAGATATTTGTACGTCGTTGTCTCAACATAAAGATCCTTCCAAAGTTTCATTTGATTTTCTATAAATAACTGGATTAGCACGCAAATGACTGTGGCCGTCATGACCTTGTTAAGTGTTGAGGTGACCTTGAACATAAAAAACATGGCCTTTCATTATAATTATGTAGAGCAGGGTTACTTTAATATCGTATAAAATGGTAAAGAGTTCGTCGAAAGAAGTGTAAAATAAATTTTGAATTTCAATTAATTATTTGGGCAGTCGCGTTAGCACGGTCCGTTCCACTGGTTGTATTAAACACCGAAACAAGTTGAAACTCGAGGCGGATGCGGCGCGAGGAAAGAAAACGAGCAAAAATCGTGCGCACCGGTGACAGGGGTCGAAATTAACGCGACGAAAATTTCGCGAAGCGAGGAGAAACGGAAAACACGGACGGACGGTTCGCGAGGATGTGCGCCAACGATGCATTCGATTACGTGACACGGAAACACGGTCGGCATCGTTGCCTCGAATCTAGCCGTAACTGTTCTCGGATAAATGCAATGGCCTTGATAACGATCAGGATTATTCAGCTGACTGAATGCACCCACAGCGGCAACGCCGCGCGACTCGCTCGGCCAGAAATGAAGGGGTAACTTCGAATCGCCCTAACCGTTACTTCGTGTTTGAAAAGTAAAGAGTGGCGTTGGTAGTCGGTTTCTTGCGAAAAGGGTGAATTAACAAGGGAATAGTTAACGCCGAGAAGTTATCTGTTAACGACGTGCGAAAACGACGGGGGAGGGGATGAAACGAATAGCTGAGGGTGGAAAAGAACGAAGCAAAGTGAAACGTATTTTATTCCCTTGCGAAGCAACCACTCGTTAGAAAAAGAATCGTTTTATCCCTTTCGTTTCAAGGACGATATTGCTAGTCGGTATCTTAACAACTGTACGAGAATTGTTTAACATCAGATATTTTGTGTGGTGAATTAGGAGAATTGGATTATACGAAATTGGGATGTGTGCAATTGGGATATGTGGAAGTAGGTGATTAGGGAATTTGATATGTTGGGAAAATGTAGAATTGACAAAGGTTAAATTGAAGCAATGTATAATATATAAAATATTAAAACCCTGCTCGAGAAACCTCTCGTAAGTAAAATATAGATTGCCATAGGTTCGTTGACCCCTCAGCCCGAGAGCAGCAACGAAAGAGGATCGAGCGTTTAAATAATTTTGTAGTGCAGTACAGGGAAAATATCAACCTTTCTCAGGTTAATGTTGCGAGCGAAGTATCTGACACGTTAAAGGATCGTGGAAGTCGACCAGTGACTCCTGATATTCACCCTCTTTTCCGCCTCGTAAACACGCTGCTCGGCTGCGAAAAAAGAGACCCGTAGAATGAACTGTGCGCGCGGAAGTGACGCGTGAAAAGGGTATGTCATTTACGAATTTATTTTATCGAGAGGGTGTGAACGGTTCTCGGGCCACGATGCCAGAAACTCCATCACCGTGAACGTAACCATGACTTGCGATCGTCTGGCAATTTATTTCGCGGCCACGTTAAACGCTTGTTCCTTTTCTTATTACCGACCGCCATATTTCTTCGCGAACAAAGAAAAATGTTTATCTTTATGATTCCGCTTTATGTACGGCTTGTATTCGGCTGCTAATACTCGTATTTCTTCGAGAAGTTTTCCTTCTGTGGGCACATGCGTGTCTAATGAACAGATGATTAAACACGAGGCTCGTTTTGTCAGACGATGATATTAATTTAAATGCAATATTTTCTTTCTTCTTGAATTGTTGAATTATTTCCTTCTTCGATCCAAGACAATCTGTAAATACATGACATCTCTTTAAATGGTACACTCTATCTAAAATGACATTAAATAATTAAGGTATAATGTGAAAAATGACGAGAATCTATATGATGTCCAAAAAATATGTAAAAACATGTGGTCACATAGGTACACACATTTCTGGCAGACATGTCAAATATTTTTAAATGTAATTGAAGCGAACACGGTTGAAATGTAAAATGTTATATTTCCTGATTGTGATAAACGTGTCGGTTAAAAGGTTAATACAGACTCATTTAAGTTTTAATATGTGTTTTTCAGGTGGCACCTGATGTTACGAGCGAAACGTGGTGGACTCATATATCGTGGCGACCTTTATATACGCGCGTGGCAGCTGCAGAGCGAATCTCGTCGTCGAGCGCATCAACATCAAGCAAATATCTGTTTATCGGTTAGTAGTTCCAAATAGTTAGTAGTTCCAGACACTCCATTACGATATTTATTGATTCCCATAAGTCCTAGAAACCACAGATTCTAAATACATAGGCCCCAAATATCAAAGTTCAAGATCCACAATATCAAGTCTGAACATCCCTAAACCGCAATGTCCCCAACTCGGAATATCACATAGATCCAAATGCTCCTCAATCCTAATATCCCCTAATACAAATATCCCTAAATTCTAATATCCGTTCATATAAATATCCCTACATCCTAATATCCCTTGATACCGATATCTCTAAGTCTTACATCCCCTGACACCAATATCCCCAAACCCCCACATCCCTGGTAACATTAGTATTAAAGAAGCGATTAATCTTTGGTTTGACATTGAACTCTCAGAGGTTAATAAAATTGATTACCGCCCGTCAGTATTTTCACGTGAACGACACGATTGAAAATGAAACGTATACCGAGGACAATATTAATACTTCTATTAAGTTTCCAAGCCCGTCGACGTTGATCTAATTTTATGATCCTCTTATTACGCTTTGATCCGTACGTTTTAATATTTCTCCCGTTCTTTCACCTTGTTCGCTTCATTCTGCCTTCGGATACTTTTCCTTGGCCCGGAAACACCGCGATAAAAGTAATTGAACAAATTAGTCGGGCCACAGAGAAGCCCGGATACCGCGGTTCGGTCCGCCAGTTCCATTCCGGTGCACCTCTTAAACTTTACCTTCTTTTTTTTTCGGAGATTAATTGAGATTCTTCGGCCACGTCGTATCGCCATAATTTTAATTAAATAGATTTGGCTCCGTTCGTTCTCTTTCCTGTTCCCCCTCGTTTCCTATTCAACCGGCGTACCCGCGACCGCCGCTTCTGCACTCGGCACAATTCGTTCCAGTCGTTAAAGATTCAACTCGTAAAAACTTGGCTACTTTAGGCTGCACTGTCTCCACCCTTTACCCTATTTTATTCTTGCCCTTTTTCCTTGCTCATTAGCGAGACGTCCTTTATCGATTCTCGCAAGTATGTTGTACCGGTAATCGTTGCCGGTTTCGTTCCAATCGAACCGAGTCGGAATGTCAAATGTGTCGAACAATATTGGCATAACGAGTCCCAACAGCTATCAAACTTCTAATACGCTTTCAAAATCCATTAAAAACTTATAAAAGTTTTTGTATAAAACTCACGGCGAGTTTGAAACTTAAACGATATTCGTATGAGAAATGATTATTTGCTAATGTCATTAATAATCGCGCTTTTACTCTGTCATTTTCATCGAGTATTAAACGGATGTCGAACAGTTAGGTGTAAAATTCAAATTCTCCTAAGAATTCCAAAAATTGTCAGTTTTCCTCAAGTTCTCCTAAAACAGAGGTTCTCAAAGTGCAACCAAACTTTGATTTCAAATAAAATACCTAAAAAACAAATTTTCAACTAAACATGCATCTACCAAAAGATGAAAGCCCGTCTCCATATCCGAATCCTTAGAACATGTTGTTATTCGTATGATTTTCGCTTATTTTTTGGTAAAACAACTTCGATACACCAAGGACTTAAAGGAAAGATATTCGAAAGTGGCTGAGAGGTGCCATTGTCCCCGAGTCCTTTCGCGTGTCCACGTAAACGGTCCAGCACCTGAACGTAGCACAAAATTTATTCACCCCGTCTGGCCGGAAGCTGGTCCCCTGTTTGTCCGTGGACGCGTTCAAAAGGCAGAGGCGTCGATCCGCGGGGAAGCTGATTAGCCAACGGGACAAGTCCACCCTCTCGACGCGTGTTCTCGACGAGCCGGCAAACGTCAGGACTCCCCTCAAACAGCTCGAAATTGTCTGTTGCAGGAGGGAGGTTGTTCGACACCCCGTGTCGCCAGCGTGTCGGTGCAGCTCGAGCAGGACAGCAACAAGTCGGAGCAGCTGGAGCGGGCGCCACGTTGTAACGTACGTACCTGTAGACAGTCGAGAAAGGGGAAAGCGCGTGTCACAGCACCCGCTCTGCTCGTCCAGAACCTCCTGGAGACGCTCTAGCTCGAACAATTCTTCGACTAACTACCCGTGTCTCTCTCTCTCTCTTTTTCTCTATTTTCGTCTCATCGTCAACGAGAAACCAGGCCGCCCGATTCCGAAGACATCCTCGGATCTCGCGAGTCCTGGATCTTTTGTAAGTGTAACCGGAAAGGGATGAACTATGGATTTTTCTGTGCGTGAACACGTATCCTGTTTTTACGGTGGTCGCGGAAGGATGACTGTTTTTTCAATGAATTTCGCGAGCCATCTTGCTGCGTCAGCTATCGGATCGACTACATTTTCACGAGAGGACCAAGAGAACTGTAGTTCGACCGCGATTTAACGTGTACGTTCGAAACGACGAGGAATGAGTTTGTATGCTACGCGGGTATAGCGTGGTCGTAGAGTACTGAACAATGTTTCGTTCGAGTGTCTTGAAAAATGAAACGACGTTCACCAGTAACAGAGAGTTCTGAGATGGTCATGATACGTTATTTCCTCCCTTGTAATATTAAATTTGACGTACATATTTCTTTGACAGAACACATTTAATGGACTACCAAATAAACAAGACCTAAACATAAAATCATGTCGTTGCAAAGTCCCATTCAATTTTTATCTCCTCAAGAAAGTAAGAAGGGATTTAAAGGAAAAGTGAATACAAAGATTGGTTTAAATGAAACTTTATCAAATATCAAGGTTACTTTTACGATCGAACTTACTTCGAGAATGAATAATTACTTCAAGAATGAACAATTACTTCGCTAAATGAATTACAGTTAATGAATAGTCTCTTGCTTTTTATCAACCCTATAAACTACAATCTGCGTCACGTTCGTTGCATCAATCAACGTCGTCGCGTATCGTTTCACGGATCTCCAACATTTACGACCACGCTGTATTTCGTGGGCTACACGAGGATGCGATAATGAAAGGCAAATGGCGTCGTTCGAGTCTCTGAATGATCGTTGAGGGGACTTGGACAGGTGATAATCGGCGTTGGTAATATAGTTACTACTATCGATAGCGTCGAGATGTTTCTACTACATGTTCGCTGTACTTCGAGTGCGCTTTCGACGTTCTCAGAGAAACGCTGCTCGTCACGATGCTACTCGTCGCTGTGTCGATGCTTTCGATTCGTGTCGTTGAGAACCGTGTAAATATTCATTGGTTGTAAGCTTCGAAATAGAATGAGCGATGTTTTCTTCCCAAGGAACGCTTCGACGACGACGAAAAAGTTTACGCCCTCGCTGGACCGTCGCTTGTCCTTTATCTTAAAATTTCTTTGGAATTATCAAACTTGATCAAGTGAAAAATGCAAAAATTATACCACCTTAGGTCAATCTCTACATTTTTATAAAGTTTGATTTACTTAATTCGATACTGAAAATTTATGCAAAAATCTGAATCGATAACATTTTTCTGAACTTTAACGACGGTCCTAGTGCAACTTTTTGTCGAAGAATCGTCGCAAACAGTATTTTTTTTTCTCGATCGCGTTCCTATGAAACAGTGACACGTCCTCGTTGCGGACACCGTGGACTGGCGGGTCGGAAAGCTCCTCGAAACGTGTAAATATCGTTGCTTTCGGTCAACACGACTGCAAATCGAGAATCGAATCGCTCTCGAATTTATTTTTCGCACGGCCATGAATTTGACGATGGTGATACACACCGAGCACGCAGAGACGCGTATAGAGTGGCTGGTAAATAATTGTTCTGCTCGGACCACATTCTTCGTGTGCGTGTTTTGTCTCCAAACTGTCGGATACGTAGCTCTCCGAGCACGCATGTAATTACACGGTGCCAATTTTAGAGTAATGAACGTATCGTCGGTTTCGAGAGTTTGGTACGAAAATCTTTTGTAAGAAAATCGGCTGAGAAAACGTGCGTCGAGAAAAGGAGATTGAAAGAGTATATTGTACTTCATACTTCGATGAGCTTTGTTAGGCAACGTTTCGACGCTCTGTCAAAGTACGATTTGGCCAAACATTCATTTTTTATTCTTTACGATCACGGGATAATAGTCACACATTTAAAACTTGATTTTGCAATTTAATAGCTCATATTATGAATATAAATTTATAATTGTGCAACGATCAATTAGGAACCTTTAAATTAACTTGGCCGCAAATGAACGTCTGACGCGACACTTTTATTCGGTAGAATGTTTATTTATCGTTACTCGAGAATTTCGAGATTTTCGAAGGTTCGTTCGAAATCCAAAGTGATTCGAAGCTCGAGCGTACTCGAATTTCTGCGGAACTTGCGAGAGAAATCTTGGAATAACGTAAACCAGCCGGTGAAAGTTTCATTAAAGCCCGTCTTCCGTTGGAAAACGATTTGGAAAGCATCGAGTCGACAAATCGAGGTTCCATGCATCGTCGGTGCAGCCCGGAGCGAGTTTCAATTAAAGTAAACTTCAATCCCGGTGGATTCTTTTGTGTGTCTTTAGAGGTTCGCGACTCATCGGTCCGATAGTTTCTTGTTTGAACGAGGTCGAAAGTGACGCAGCGCGACTGTCGTTCTTTTTTTCGTTTCGCTTCTCGTCCGGTTTTACACGCGTGCTGTCCTCGTAAATCGTCGCTCGAAACGGACGCTGGCCGAAACGTTGCCAAGACTTAATGGAAGACCAATGTATATACGTTGTACACTATAAAAACATAACGAAAAGAAAAAAAGATAAATCCGTGAAAACATCGAAAACGTTCCGCGAATGCTTATTGAATTTCTCTGCTACGAGTATTATCGTTCGAGTGATAAGGAACCGAGCGTTGGATACAGGAGGCGCTCGGTAGCTTTAGAAGATAGAGAGTCGTACGTGGGCGTGATCGAAGCTTCAAATAAGATTCGTCTATGTCAAAATGCCACGGACGTGACGCGAATTTGTCCGTAACAATTTGCGTTTGTTCGTATGTATACGTTCAGTCTCGTCGCCCGTTTCCCCTCTAGTCCCAGTCTCGTCGAAAATTTTCGAACCGAAGCACGTTGGTGACGAAATAGAGGAGACTGTCATTGGCCAGGCAGCAATTTACCCCTACGATACCCGAGGATCGATCCTCGTTTCCCCAGAAACGAGCCACGAGGTCGATACCGTAGTCGATATAGCCGCTGAAGGTCCATTCGATCGAGATGAAATATTTTTTTAAATGTGCTCTATCACACGAGATCGCGTCAACGTTGCTTCGCATGGATCGTGTGCGGGGTGTTGCGTGTACATATTTCGAGAGAAGTCTCGACCCACGAGAGAATCGAACGTGTTACTTGTATAAACTTCGAAGGTATTTTTCAGTTTCAACGCGAAGTTCGCGTGCAATTTGCCCGATCTAATTTGCGCGTACAAATTTGCTCAAACAAATTGATAAACCTGTTTACACATTCATTTCAGTTTGCGTAATTTTGTAGTTCGCCGAGTAATTTTCCTCGAGCAAAGTCCAGAATTTATTGCTTACTCGACGCTGTGCGTATATCCTTCACTGTTTTATTCGAGTGGACTTCGATGAATATTGAGCAATCGGGTACTACGTTTTGTGCAATTAAAATCATGCACAAAGAAAGGAAGATGGTGAGATTGTTAAACATGGATTACTTTCCTAGTTCCAATCCGGCCAATTGGATATTCGTATGTTTTTTAATCGAGCTGAGTTTATGCACGGTGAGGATGTAAATTTATAATCAGTTTCTCGTGTTACCTCATTCGCAACTAGTCTCACATGCTCAATCTGAAAAGAATATGAGGATTGTTTTTTGTATCACAAAAGTATATTCATCCTAAAATATGAAATAATACCTGTGTTCTTTAGTTTTTGTTTGAATTATTATATATTTCTTGTCTTATATTACTTCTTGGACGTAGCAGAACGTCTTCTGTGTGCGTTGTAGACGTAATAGACTGTCTACGTGGACGTAGTAGAACGGTCAATACGTCCGTGACGTATCAGTATCAAGTCATCCGTTGCGAATGGGTTAAAGCGAGGAGCATCGATTAGTATTTTATCGACGTAACAAGCACGCAACGCCTGGCATACTCGCGACGAGATTCGCGTGAAAATTGTCCGCTCGAACCGTTCGAGATTTTGTCGTTCGAACACTCGCGTCTTAACGATGTATTTCTCGTTCGGCGACAATGAAATCGATGTAATTAAGGATGCAGACGATTCCTCGGGACGACGATTGCGAACGAGTTATTTTATTATCGTAACGAAATAGCGACGGAGAGGTATTTATATAGCTATGCTTCATTACCTGAACGGTACCGAGATTATTACAATAATTGCTCAGCAGGAAATAAGAGGCGAGTTTTTCATCGCTTATTGTGTACAGTACAACTTACACGAATAAAAAAAAAACAAAACAAAAGTGAACACTAGGACGGTTGCTTTCTAAACCGTCGCACAACACCGCGCGAGATGCAAAATTTTGCGATCAGTTTCCCTCCCCATTCACCGTTTTATTTCACGTTAACCAGAGAACGGAAGGCCCCGTAATATTGCCACGAATAAGAAACAAAACGAGAGGAGAAAAATCGTGAAACGGCCCAAAGTTTCGGGCCACGTTGATGGATCGCCAGTCAGTTCAGTTCCTACCCGGTTTTTATCGAGGGATAACGAAGTGCGGAAACGATTCGCGGAAAAACTGCTTGTCGCGTTAATTTCCCAGTTTTTTCTTTGTCCAAAGTTTCCGATTGGCAGGACCGCGTCGATCGTCGAAATTCGACGGCGTGGCCGTGAACGACGAGATTCCGCGTCGATGAACGTACGAGACAAGTAACGGGACGTGTTTTCATGGATGAAAACACGGCGGAGAGGATCGGAACACGAACGACTATCAAGGGTATCGACGACGTGGAATCTGTCTACACGTGGGCCGTATATAATTAGCCGCAAAAACTTGATTAGTCTAGGTTATTACTCCATAGACCAGTTTGTACGTCTAATTACAACACGTTATTGCGCATACTCACTGTGAATACGAATGCAATTATAAATTATCATAATAAAGTGTATGTTTATATACATGTACCGGGTATTCGTTCAATTTATGTCCCGATATCCGGTCGCCAATATTGCCGTCCCGAACCCTCATCAATTATCCAGTTTTAGTCCGTTTAATTACGGCCGCTCGGTCAGAATCGCGGTTTCGACGATCGGGACCGGGACGAATTTGTGGATCGCTTTCGTCGCGACTAACCGACGATATTTCTGCGTGTCCCACTCGACCACGTGCATCGTTCAATTTGCAGATCACACTGCCATTGATAAAATGGTACATCGTAATTCTTCCGACGTTTCTAGCCCGACCGCCGAATTTACTTTGGACCGTGTATTTCCATCGATTTCCAAATTGAATCGTGCTATCTTGATAAACATCCTAGTTTACCGTGAATAGATTGCTAGGGTAGGCTATTGTTATATTGCCATTGGAACGGTATTTTCTTCTTCTTTGAGCAAAATGCGATATTATACTTCTAGAGGCAGGGGTGTCATAACACGTGCTGATATAACGGGGATACATGTGAAGATATAATGCTTGATTATGCAACGCGTGAATTGTATGGGTAGATCAATATGTACTGCAATGGATACACCTGTTAATTGTGACGTTTGTGAATTTGAGTATTTTTAACTTGGTTTGAAGATCTGGAACTTCGTTAAGAATTTAAAGATTTGACAATTCAATTATAGAATATTCCCACAAGTAAAAGTTTAAAGGTCTGTGAATTTTAATATTTCCAAATTTAAAAATTTGACCTTCTTATATTTTTAAATTTGAAGACTTAAAAATTCTTGAAGAACGGAATAATCTAATTCAGCTTTGCCTTCCTCACGCTATAAAAGGTTGCAGTACGTGTTTTATTTATGTTGACCTTGCCTCGTCCTATATTTTTATTCGGATTAAAAGAAGCAACCGAAAAAGGAAAAAGTAGCTTTGGCTTCCGAATGGTTTGTGGGTTCCTAAAGATTCTGGTCATCGAGGTTTTGCAAACATTGCAGTTTGCTGCATCAGAGTCCGGCTACCATACTGAAACCCAGAAAAGTCAGCAGGAAAAATTCTTCGGACATGATCAACCCTGAGCCAAAATCAATATGATTAAGGAAATCCAACGAAAACTTCCAAAATATTTTTATCGGTATACTTTCAGTTTCTAATTCAACAATTTACGTATTTACTTCATATTTTTAACTCCTGTAATTATATTTTAATCCATCTGATAGTCGGAATTATATTACATGAAACATACTTAATTATTTTCATAAAAAGTTTCACTAAAATTTCATAAAGTCTATAATATATTTGTTTAAATGTTTATCATTTATATCTTTTACTGCAAATTAGTTGATGAATGCTGTTGTAACTTACTCCATACATCTGGTAAGTATAAACGTTTATAAAATTGCTTGTTTAATACATGACATTTAATATATATTTTTAAAAGCATTTTCAAATTGAATTGAATATGATGCCCGATTTATTTGCTCGTGCAAAATCATCGGTTTGCCGTTTGTACCTCGTGTAACCGTATTAATATATTAATTACAAACGCGTAACAAAATCCAATAACCAAAGTTTCGATTCATCAGTTGTAATTTCGCATTACACCTAATTCGGACTGGCACGCTACCACAGAAAGACGGATTGAATAGTTCGCGTACCTCTGTAAATTCACCTAGTTGATACCGATATCAAGTGATTAATCACCGTAATTCATGAGCGAATTTTCAGCTCGCCTCATTAAATCCGAAATCCAAAGTACGGACTGTATTAACCGTATTTACTCGTATCGGCAGTTACAGATTCATCGATTAACCAATTAGGTTGTGTTTAAACACTCAATGACTGTGTACCCGAAGAAACCGCTATGTACTAACTTCTCATTTCTCGTTCCTTTAAAAATCCGTACGATAAATTAAATAATAAACACAAAATGGTAAGAGGGCGACAAGAAAAAAATTACATCAAATTCGTTTTCATTCTCAGCTTCTAACTTTTATATGAAGAATGTCTTCGATAAAAAATTAATCAAAATTTTCAATAAATTATCGTTTGGAAATGTCCAATAACTGACGGTCCAATCAGCCCGTTCAAGATTAAAAGCGCGAAGTAATCACAATGGCCGTAAATAAAAGAGCGGTCTTGGTGAAAAAAATCACCGGGCATCTTTCACGCATGATCGTACGTTCTTTATCAGGCTGACGGTAGAGGCAACAGGGCGATTTAGCTCGGAGACAGGAAACATTCGATCGGATAAATTCTCGCAGGTATCCAGTTGGTTCGCAGCTGAGCACACCTGGGGAGAGAGAACGAACGCAGGTGGTTTTGAAGAGTCCCCAGTATTATGCTCGGCTCACAATGAACGCGTCGAACGTGGGGCCGGCAACACCTGGAAATAATAGAGCTCGCCGCAATGCAGAATTTCGGTGCTCCGGTAAGTATCGTGTAATTTTAACGGTAATTGCTAGCGGTTTAGCGTGCCACAATTGAAATAGCCCTTATTTCGCCGGCCGTGTAGAGCCCTAGCGAGATGGCGACGGGGTGGGTTTTGAATAGGGCCGAGAGGAGCGTGTTGAATTCCGCGTGATTACGCCCCCGCTTCGCAACCGCGCGGAGGCGTCCCTTTTCCGCAGCGACGGAAACAAAATAGACCTAATATTCTGATTAATGCAAGATGCACGCGACCAACCGTGTTCCTCGACCCCTGGAAATTTGCTTTCTGAACGAAACAATGCCCTCCCCGGAGGCCCTTTTAATTGCTCGACTCCGGTTCAACTGGCAAGGTGGTTTTGTGTCATTCTTCTCCATTGTTGCCTACTTTTTGACCGGATAACCGGCTACCATTGTTACGTGAAATAGCCGACGACTTAATTCGTGATCCCCCTTTTTTAGTGTTTAAATACCAGCGCTTGTTCGTAGGTCGTTTAACTTTAGCATATTTTCAAAATACACAGCATAAATCACGTATAATATATGGTTGTTACACATACTTTTGAATTTCGAGTATTCTCTAGATTATGTACTGTTTATTGACTTTGCCTTATGTCTACTTCACACTCGAAGTAGGTAGTACATTCTCCTCATCAGGGGACACTTCGTAAAACTATAACCTAACGTCATACATAAATAACTTCTTGTAATCAGACATAAACCATAACTCTTTAACAGCTTTATCAGTAACTGAGCCTCGAGGAGTATTAGATGTACTAAAAGGATAAATGTGTACTAAATATCTAAACAATATACGTGAGAAGTGTGAAAACTTTCATGGATGAACTTTGAAAATATTCTAGAGTGAATTATCAACATTTGCAGTAACGAATGTTAGATAGAGAACTTATACTTTTTGGAGATAAATGAAATGTAAGAACGGTCGGTAATGAAATGATAGATGCGAGGATGATTTTTGCGAAATTTTTGTATGCGCAGGAGTCGGTGAATGCATGTCGGTGACCCGAATCGAGGGTAATCGAGGACTACGGTTGCCGTGCGGGGTCGACGTCACAAAGTTGGTGGCGTCGTTTGCGCGAACGAACGCGGGCAGTTGCCAAATCCAATCAGGCCGATAATTGACGCGGGGTTCGCCAACGTATAGGTCAGTCCGCTGTTTTCCGTTTAAATAAATCAAAAGACCAATCGGACGAATTTAAAACGCACGAGCGAAATGAAAACAGAAGGAAAAAATAGGGCCGGAGAGTGGAAAGAATAGTGAATAGCTTAGTCGTCGCCATTGATTTCGGTTTAACGTCGATTATGCCTGACAACCGTTGCGCCAATTATTTATTTATTTTATTGGATAAACGCTTTGTTCGTATCGTACGATCAAAACGATTCGATACACCAATT
Organism: Megachile lagopoda; assembly: GCA_036983795.1. Classification (NCBI taxonomy): domain Eukaryota; kingdom Metazoa; phylum Arthropoda; class Insecta; order Hymenoptera; family Megachilidae; genus Megachile; species Megachile lagopoda. The sequence goes on along the minus strand of CM072790.1, from coordinate 12,474,354 downwards.
GCTTTGTGATCTACGAGTATTTTTATACTGAATATAAATTTAGAAATTTTAGTTGGGGTGTTTGGATGTTTGGAATTTAGGGATTTGTGATTTGGGACATTTGGGATTTGAGGATTTTGGGATTTTAGAGACATAGAAATTTTAACATTTCAAAATTTCGGAATTTAGGACCTTGAGAATTTGGGGTTTTGAGAAGAAGGGATTCAGGAATTTAGGGATTTGTAAATTCTAGAATTTGGGAATTAGGATCTTAAGAATTTAGGGGTTTGAGAAGTTATGGATCTGAGAATTTAGGAATTTGTGAACTCAGGAATTTCAGAATTGACTTCGAAATTCAGGAATCTGGGAATCTATGAATTTGGGAATTTGAAAATTTAAAAAATTAGAAATATGAGAATACACTCTCGCTACTCTATACATAGCTACCACATAAACGCAAATGGACACCTAACCGGCAATATAACGAGAGTCTATAGTCTGTACTGAACCAATATAACTGTTACCTACAGACACTGTATTGGGACAATTATCAGTTCTTTCTATTCGGTATAAAAGATTGGAATGCATCGAAAGGTCTTGAATTCAAAAATGAATTGAAAGTGCCTCTCGCGCTGAAATCGACAAAGCGACTTTACGCGAGTCTTTCTACGATCGATTTGAGCCGAAGAAGAGCTCCATCTTATTTCGATGCTTTTCCAAGCTTTCTGGCAGAGATTTATAAATATTAATGTCCGTGAAAATTGTATATACGTCGACGGGGGATCTCCATGAAAATGGAGCCGCGGGCGAAAGATTTATGCGGCGAGCGGTTTGTATTCGAAGCCCACGAATGCCCTGTCGTTTTCATTGATATTCCCCGCGAAATATCGCGGCTGTTATTCGATTTCGTACTCGACGTTACTACGCAAACATTGGACTTACTTGCTGTCTCTTGATCCTTGGTAAATATTTTTTCAAACTACCACAAAATACACTGGTTGTAATACATGTTTGTACAATCATCGATTTCAGTCGTAACATCGTGTAATTGCATTTATCGAACGATATTGTAAAATAATAATGTGAAAATATGAAGCAGAAAGATGAAAATGTAAAAATGAGAAATACAAATATAATAATGTAAGCTGTAAAAATAAGAAATATAAATATAAAAATGTGAGATGTAAAAATAATGTAACGATCTAAAATATGGATATGAAAATGTAAAGTGTAAAAATAACAACGTCGAAATAAAAAATACGTACAATGTGGAACATGAAATAGGGTGGATTATAGTAAACAAAATATTAACTCAGTCTCTATTCATTTTTCAATGAATAGAAAAGTGTGTAGGCATTTTAATTTATTTTTTATTACAGCCAGTATTACAATTTTGTACGTCTAACATGGACTCGTTTGAACGTATCTTTCTGTTATAAGTCAGAAAGAAGCAAGCAACCGATAGAAAATCATCGATCTGAATCACGGTGCCTGGAGCTTTAACGCAACAGTTCTGTAGCGACCATTTAGATGGTCCCACGGTTCACCGAGCGAGTCAGTACTGGAAACGCAAACTGACCATCGAGGTCGGTGGTTTTCCCGTTTCAATTTTCATCGCTATTCCTTTCTCTCATCGTTGCGTCTCTTTTATTCGTCATTACAGAGGAACGAGGAGAATGGCCCTCGTCCTAATGAGGATCAATCATTCTTTCCTTCGCTCCGTTCGTTAAATTTTTATTTGCAATCATTTTTCGCGTTACTTTACGACGTCCAATTTCTAGGAGATTTTGTGTTGGGATAACTTTGATCCAGTTTGCGTAAATTTATTCCCCAAAGAGAATCACCGTTTTTTGATTTTCTTTCTCTGCGACAGTTGAATTAACCGGTGTTCAATTAACTGGCGTTCAATTAACTGATGTTCAATTAACTAGTGTTCAATTAACTGGCATTCAATTAACTGGTATTGAATTCACTGATGGACAATATGTTAACTAATGTTTTGATAATTGATCATTTTTTTATATTTGAACGAACACACACCTTGGATAGTGAAGTTAATTTTAATTTACGTTGCATAAAAGTTATTGTTAGCGTTTGTAATTGCTTGTAAGGTATCAATAAAAAAATGCAATAATGTATTGCTTATTATTTGTAGATGATCGGGATGAAAAATTTGTGGTTTCATTGTGCAATCTTATAGTAGCAACGTGCAGTTTGATTTACGCGCCGCAAAAGACGGGTATCACGTTTTCGATGGCCGGATTTCCCGATAATGGCAGCCGGATCTACATGATCCTAGTACCACCTGGGAATACGAATCAGGACATTATCCTGGCGTGCCGTGGCACCTCAGCAAGCTGGAATGGATGTGCGTTCTGCTGCATCGGCCGCGTCTACGTGATTGGGATTTGTCGAACAGACCTGTGTATCCCTTCTTTTGCTAAATCACCACCTAACCGAACTTCACAAATTTCCAAATTCTTTTAATTATTAAATCTCCAAATGTCAGAAATTACAAGTTTTCAAATTCGTAGGTCCCCAAATTTCTAGAGCTCTAAATTCCTATATCCACAAATACTTAGATCCCCAAATTTCTACATCCCCCAATTCTCAGATCTCCAAATTTCTAATTCCCAAATTCCTAGATCCCCAAGTTCTTACCTCCCCAAATTTCTAGATCCCCAAATTCCTAGATTCCCAAATTACTAGACCCCCAAGTTCTTACATCCTCAAATTTCCAGATCCCCAAATTCCAAGACCCCTAAATAGCTACACCCCCGTTCTAGACCCCCAAATTCCTATATTCCCAAATCTACGTTTCCAAATCTAGATTTCCAAATTCTTACATTCCCAAATCCTGAAATCCCAAATCCCTAAATTTCCAAATCCCCAAGTCCACAAATTTCCATATTTCTAATAACGGCTCTGTACAAAATAGAAGACATGTTTGTTACAAGTGATGAAAGTTGCAGCACAGACAAGTTGGCTACTGTTCGCTCGTTTTAAGCAAGTTCCTAAGAGCTTGCAAGTATAATTACAGGAAGACTCGATGGTCCCCCCGGAAACTTGAATGTTCTGTGGACCTATCTATCGTTACTGACCGCTTTGAGGTCTGATTTCACTTAGTTTCGATCGATAGGTGCCACGTTTCACCAAGACAAAGCTACCTATTTAGTTTCTCCCATCGATTAGACGTACAATCGCTTCTCGACTATGACTTCCTTCGATCGAGAGAAAGTGTGAAGAAAGGACATTATTATTCGTCCTATTTCACGCAATCCCTACTATCTACACTAGTCATATAGTCAAATAAATTCATCAAGTTTAATAAGTTACGACCTTGCTGTCGGACAAATATTTATTTATTTGTTAATTACACTGAAAATTTGTAATACGAGTATAATTATTCCACGCACAAACAATATCTTTCTTCCCGGAAAATTCTTCGTTCTTGCTTAGCCACGAAGCTCATGTAGTAGGATAAAACAACGAGGGAGCAAATAAAAATCGGGATGTTACGAGGCAGCAAATAAAGTGCGTATTCGATACACGTACGAACGTAGGGGTAATAAAGGAAGGGTAATAACTCGATTCTACTCTATGAACGTACTGCAAAATACCTTTCTCCGTGTGTCTATTAACCTTTCGTTCCTTGCAGGTTTCCCGGGTTCGTACACCACGGTCTTCCGGCGCACCATCCTTTACGATCAGATAGAAAATCGGAGGCCAAGCGTGTCATGATTTTACAGTGGCCTAGTTCTCTTCTGTTTCTTTCATTTTTATGATCGACTCCCGCGGCTCGATCTGCCGATCAATATTTTCATTTCGGTCGTGATTCAAACAACCGGTACGTTTCTATTGTTCGAAGTCAACGGGAAAAGAATGGCCGCTGTTTGCATACGAGTCACCGCTAGAAACGGGTAGCCGCTTCTCAGCACGTAGTCGTAATCTTTTACGACGTTGCACCGTGACAGAATTAACGTTCTGAAGCTTACGGTTATCGTATAATTTTATTCCAGCTTATCGTACGAACGTAAACTGCGTCGCGTTCGGTTCGTCGTATTTTATCCGACGAAAACGAGGCTGCTTGTAAAATACGCTCGGGATAAGCTGATCACGTTTCCATCGTTTCAACGTCGTGCCGATAATATTGACTTTTAAGAAGACGAAACTCACTTCCTGTCCCATCTTCGGTCCAATAAAGCTGTACTCAAAATGGATGAAACGAGAATCAGTATCCACTCACCGTCAGAGGTTACTTCAATCTTTTATCGAGCTTGATTACAATTCCGTGTTGTCGATTACGGGTTAATGATGTCGAATAGCACTTGAACTTGCCGCTGCTGCGATCAATTATATTATTGACGAATTATCGGTACCACTTCATAGTTAACGACATATCGACGATATCGTTGAGGATTATAGAAATGATCGGGTAGAATGTAATACGTAATTTTACCATTTTAGATCCATTTATTTTTACTGGACATCTAACCTTGCCATCTTCCAGTATCTTACAGTTAGTCGGTAGAATTTAATTAAGGTGTTCAGTAGATTAAATCAATAAAGGAAAGAGGAAGACTAGAAGATGTTCGACATCAAGTACCAGGGATTTGTGTACCCAAATCAAAGCACAGGTTCGAGAGGAAACAGGATTAGGCACGAATCACCGGCAGCAAAAGCTACTTCGCCGATTCGACTAGAAGTAGGCCCTATACCGGTCCCGTGAAAAGAGCCCAGTTGCATGCAACTCGGACAGATGAATGCTGGCGCACTAATGAGCCGTTAATGGTAAATAAATGGACCAGTAAGCGTGCCTGCATTGCGCCAACCCGTGGGACGTGACGTCAACCCTACGTCACCATTAATTAATGAGCGAGCTTTGTTCTTGCCCGGTCAATTACATACAATTCAGCTTCCAGTTTCACCCGGCCCGTGTCACTTTGAATCTCGATTCTATCCTCGTCTCGTGACTTTGACATCGCCGGATTAAAGTTTCAAAATACCACGTCTATGTTTTCTGCGGTGAATTTGTTCAAGGATAAATTTATTACCGATTGTACCGAGACAAACGTGCTCGGCAGAATTTTTCAGAAAAAGCTTCGCATATATCGCGCAACGGCAAAACAAACGCATAAAATGCGACGCATCTGAAAAATCTCGCAACAAATGAAGCACATATCTCTCATGGATGAGGGTAGGCAAACTTTACGGCGTACTCGAGAAACTCTGGGCTTAACGTAACGGCAAGACGATAAATAAGACGAAACTTCCGGTGAACACGAGGCCAACAAAGGATTCGACGACGATCGTTGCAAATTTATCGACTGACTTTGGGATTCCTTCGAAAGTTTGTTACTGCGGCTAGGACCTAGCTTCCGACAACTCCTCGAACTTTGGCCCGATCGAGCGAAAAAAACAGCGTCGCGGCCTTTTTCGTGCGAGCTCGAAAATCGAGAAAAACGAGCTTCCGACGCGTGCAACGCCGTATTCCGATAAGAAGGAAGAAGCAGCGAAACGAAGCGAGGAAAGTTGCGTCCATTGCGTCGAACAAGATGGAGGACCGACGCTCCACTCGAGTGTAAATCCACCCGTTATAGCTTCAATTCCGCCTGATTTACTTCCGGTCGCTGGAGAACGCTGGCACTCTCGATACAGTCGATACGATTAAATACGGTCCCTTATCGAATTTGAGTGTTCGTTGCTGCTGCTCGGTTGCGCGTTAATTGAACCTTCGTATTCATAGAAATTTCCTGATATTAGCTGCAGATATACCGAAATTGTTTTCATTGTATTCGAGATACGCGTTTAACGTATTGCTCAACAGGGAACTTCTGTTCTATTAACTCACGGATAACGATCGTTTCTAGACAATTAACGTTTCGAGACATTTTTACGACGGTGATAACTGGACGTTTAACAGATTCCGCTACTTGGAAATTTAGGAAATTTCTTCTGAGGAAGCTACAAAATTTCTTAATGTAAGTTGGGGTAATTTTTGTTGGAGTAACATTGTTTCAAAAGCAGAAAATTTCTTCTTTCGACTTTATTAAATTGCTGAAGCTTGAAGAGATATGTGGCAGGACACATCAAACACTAGCAACGAGGTAATTCTCAGAGCATAACTTTGTGCTAACTGTGCTAAAGATCTTCAAAAATTACCAATGAGATCACTTACTCAAAAGAAGTTCATACTTTGACTTCAAACAATGGCTACCTCACACAAAATTCAGGAAATATATTTTTGGGACTACTTTTTCATCCATTTCCAAATAAATTTGGATGAATTCCATTGCATTTACCTCCAAGTAATGTGTTAACAGCTTGAAAAGTTAAAAATGAACAAACGTCATAGAAATTGAAGAATGTCAATTCGCAAGTCTATTACCCAATAAAGAACGAGTTCCTTTCGTATCTAAAATTTTACTTCCCTTTTCCTTCCACTTGCAACGCGTATCATGCACTTCGTCAGATAATTCATTTCCACAACGTATCAGCAGCATAAAACGTTAATGAAAAGCAAGCGTACCGTTATAGTAATTCAAGAATGACTTTCAATTCGCGAGTTTATTACCTAATAAAGATCTCCATCCGTATCTACGCGACAAATTTCCATATTTTCCGTTTCCGTCCATTCGCGAAGATTCGTGTATCCGCGGCGCACTTCGCGGGATGATGATTTTACGGGAACCGCGAGGGTTTTACGATTCGGTATAAAAAAAGCGTGTCGGACGTAAAACGCGTGGGGTAAAATTTTACGCGATATCGAGTTCCGAAATGGTAGCTTCCTGTTAATTTGGTAGCGCGAGTCCGTAAAGCTTTACAGCGATTTTGATACATCATTTTATGGACGTCGCTCCATAGATCCTGATGGTTAAGGTAGCCCGGTACTCGTGGAATAAGTACGATGGCGAATCGATATGACATGGATGTATTCAGCGAGTCGGAATCCTTACGAGCGGGCATAAATCAGGCCGCGCGTAAGCGGCACACGTTTCTTGTCGATTCTTATACAGAAAGCTCGAAAGCTCCCCCATTTGTTCAGCCAGCTTCGCTCTTAATACACCGCTTTTTTCATTTCTATCTCGAGTAAATAGGGTCCACGTGTCTTCTATCATAAATGTATGGTACCCGTCGCGATCTTCAACTCTTCGTGAAATATCACTTTTCATCGTGGACCTGCACAGAAATTCCATTTGAGGAATTAAAAAATGTAAAGTATGTGGAAATATAGCTGGCTGCGTTTTAAAACGCATTGCACGGAGACGATGATTTCTCAGAGATTCAAATATAAAAGTGAACAAAATGAGGATGTACTTGGATGCTAAATGATATCATTTCTGGTGTCTAATATGTTATGTAGTACCTCGAATATTATTGTAGTAGTTGATACATTATATGGCACTAGTGTATTACCAAGTACTAAATGGTTAGGTTAAGCAAATTATTTTATACATATGATCTTATAATGTGCGCGAAAATCCATGCAAAGATGATAATATAAGAAGTTTCTACTTCTGCGATTCCTTTAGGTGTACAACATGTTTGGGTATAAAATGTCCACACATTATGGTACGCCCTGTAGACCTACTCGAACAAGACAGATCTCAATAGCATTTCCGGCTTGATACACATAGCACGTAGATAAATACAATCAGTATTAGTACGTGCCTGTAATCTATTAACCATATGTGCCTGGATTCAGTGTAGCGAGCAAACAGGTTGTCACCTAGGACAATGATAAAGCGTTTAATCTGAACAGGTGTTTGAACTCAGGTACACATGTATCCTGTATGTATATTTCGCGAGAAAATTCTTCGATCGCGATACAGCAAAGGAACAAGTGTAATGAAAAATGAGGGTACTTTAGATAGTTGCACGTTTCGTCGAACTTTCTTAGAAGTTTATTATACGAACGTGTTCATTTGTATCGCACGCTGAACCCTCGATACTACCCCATGAATTATGTATGCCATGAATACAGAATCTGTCAAAAGTTTCGTTCAGTTTGCAGTGTCTTATCGAGACGGTCCCTCTATTAAGTTGTAATTAGTTTTCCGACACGCTTCAAAGACGATCGAAACATGAATATGCATCTACTTATTAAAGACACTTTCGTTAACAAATACGTTTCGTCGAAATATTTTTCACCCGTTGAATAGCTCGCTGTTCCATCGAGAATCTGACCTGATTGCACTCCGAAAAATATTGCGCTTGTTTCCTGCAGTATGCAAAGCATTCCATTAAAGCCGCCAAGTTAAATCAATCAATTCACTTCGACATTTTGCAAACAAAATAGGACAAGCGGACTTTTCAACGACAACCGAATACATCGAATACTACATCACGTTACTGCTCTATTTTGCTGCGGAATTAAATCGATATTTTTGCTCCCTCACGTTGTCGGTGTCATTATTGCCGGTGAATAATAAGTACGGATATTTTCGAGTTTAGGGCATTTTTAAATTTTACAGTTGGAATTTGAAAATTTGGGGATTTAGGGATTTGGAAAGGTAGAAATTTGGTGATTTGAGAATTTGGGGATTTAGGGATTTGGAAAGGTAGAAATTCGGAAATTTAAGAATTTGGGGATTTAGGGATTTGGAAAGGTAGAAATTTGAAAATTTAGGAATTTGGGAATTTAGGAATTTGGAAATTTGAGAATTTGGTGATTTGGAAATTTGAAAATTTGAGAATTTGGGGATTTAGGGATTTGGAAAGGTAGAAATTTGGAAATTTGAGAATTTGGGGATTTAGGGATTTGGAAAGGTAGAAATTTGGAAATTTAAGAATTTGGGGATTTAGGGATTTGGTAGCCCTAGTGGACCATCGTACAGATATTCGCGAAAGCCACTATAGTGCCTAAGAGGTTGAACATTCCGTAGGAGAGTAAGTTCAACAATATTTTGCAAGCATTACACAGCGTACTTGGGCTGAAACGTGTCGCGAGCAAGTCAACATTATATTTCCCTGTATTTCGTCGCATCAGATCCAGCTTTCGTCGATTTCAATGCCGACACCTGATCTTACGAACATTTTCCGACGAGTCTCGGGAGAAAATCTGTCGTGCGAATATCAGGCTTGCCAGTTCGATCGGTTCGACGTTCCCACGGCGATTTCACGTCGCGAAACTTTGATGGCTGCCGTAGCTAGCACGTCGAACGATAACTTGTCCAAGATCCATCCTTCAGTAGCAGCAACGGCACAACCAACCCACCTAGGCGAGAGTTGTATAGCGAGTTTGTTTTATCGAATTTTCAGGGGCCCTGCTACACCGTATGGCATCCGCGCCGGGCTTTCCTTCGAACGATATTACTTTTTCCTTAGAGAGCTGCGGCGACGGGCTACCTCGGTACACGGCCACGCAAAATGAAAAGAAAATAAAACGAATATTACGGTTGACCGGACGGTGAACCGCTTCTACTTTGCCTTTTATCGTTCACTCTAACCTCGTCAAATGCATCCATAAGTGCTCTGTTTTCTTATTCGGGACCATCGGCTCATTCCAAACGCATTGTTCTCATGGAAAGTGGGGTGCACGAGTCAGGTACTGACGACTTCTTAATTTTTACACTTTTAAATTTGAGAATTTATGGGCTATGTATTCATTTATTTCTACATTTGTGCTTTTTTATATTTTTATGTTATTACGTTTGTAGGTTTGTACGTTTTTATGTCTGTACCTTTGTATATCTGAATGATTGTACATCTGTTCACTTTTACATTGGTACGTTTCTATATTTATACATTTTTACACTTGTTCGTTTTTACATCGTTACCGTTAAACATTCTTGTATTTTTACAATCATACATTTATACATTTGTGCATTTATACATTTTTACATTTACACATTTTTGCATTTCTACATATTAACATTTGTACATTTGTAGATTTGTACATTTTTGCATCTGTACATTTGTGCATTTATATATGATAACATTTACACATTTTTACATTTGTACATTTTACATCCGTACATTTCTACATTTCTACAATTGTACATTTCAATATGTGCACATTTTTCCATTTATAAATTCGTACATTTGTACGTTCGTACGTCTGTACATAAAAGAGTTGAACATTCCTACATGTTAAGTTTGAGTTGTATCCACCGTAGTAATTTGAGAAGGGAATTTCGAAAAATGTAACGGAACAGTAAGAGATCCGTCAATCTGTGGTAGCAGTTTCCGGAAGAAAAGCCGTAGTAAGATAGAAAAGGAAGGGCTCGGGCAGCGTGCGTTGCACGGAGTTACACGGGAGCATTTGGTTGGTGCCGCGGGCGAGTTCCATTAAAATTAATAATGCATAATCCGCGTGTTCCTCGTGGTCCGGGACAGATTATATCGGCGTTCGCCGTCGTCGTCGGCCAGACAAATGAAATTCGCGGCCTCGTGCATTCTGTACCGATTTTCGAAAATGCGAAAACGTCGCGTCGCGTACCAGCGAGATTATCCGCGCGAGCCTCGCGCTGCCTGCCAACGGGATCCGTTTATTGCGTGGAATATTACACAACGTCGGCAAGGGGGATTAATAATGAATGGCGACGGTGTTGAGCGTTGGCTCGACGATTATCGCGTTTTACAATGGAAATCGTTTGCTCGAACTGTTCGAGTAATCGCAAACATCCGATCCGATTTAATGAAGCACGCTGATACCGCCATTATACCCGTTTACAACCCCTCTCGCTTTAACCCTTTCGCTGCTGGACTTTACCGAATGAAACTGTTCGTGCAGGATACATATTTTGACAAATGTATGAGATTCATAGTTCGTCAAATGTGTGGGATTCATAGTTCGTCAAATGTATGAAATTCATAGTTCGTCAAATGTATGGAATCCATAGTTCGCCAAAAATATAGGATTTGTACTTTGTCAAAAATTCATATTACTTTTTGTGAATAAATCGTGTGAAATAATTTCAGTGTATCTAATAAAGTTTGTATCGAATTTTAGATGGACAAAGTTCGGTAGAACTTGTTCCACATTGTTTCGATTTTATCCAACTTTTCTGCGGGCCATTGTTTATTTCATAATAAATTGCACATATTCTCGGAGGAATATACAGGAGATTGTCAATGGACCATAACAAAGTTTTGTAGTAATTACTATATCCAAATGTATTCTCATCAAATTGCCTTATGATTATAAATAGTTGCAGCTGAAATACGACAGAATAAAAGATGAAAAACGCAACAATTTGAGTGTAAAAGTTTCTCTTTTAACCAAGTCCTATAACACAATTTGTATCAATTGAACTTTATGGTTTTGTTAAACTTGCAATTTTATGTGGCGCACATTAATGCCAATTTATAAGATCATCTTATAATAACCTTCTATGTGAAAATGAGCAATGGAAGGATATTCATTGATATCGATAAATTTAGCGATGTAATAGGTTCAGATTTGCTTGAATGGCAAATGGTAATGGATGTAATATAATTTGAAAATTTCGGGATCAAAATTGCACTCATGATTCCGTATATATATTTCTGTAATAATAAACTGAACGATTTAACGTGCTGTCGTTCTACCGTAACCATCATGGTTAACGTTAAATTGACATATTTTCGCGTAGCGTTTGGATTAAAATACATTCGGTGCCGTTTCGCTTCCCTTGTGCCCGACTGAACCCCGCTTTTATTCCCGAATTAAACTCGTAATTTTACCTGTTAATGAGATTTACATCCCACGGTGCGCACAGATTTCTGGCCGTGGAACGAGACCGCCGGTGCTTGATACCGATATAAATTATCTTGTAATTTTTAACCGGCTCGTGTTACCCGGAAATCTCCTCTGTCATATCAAGCTGACACGGGTAGCTATTCAACGTCAAGCCCATTTATTCCTGTTTGTAGGGAACGTTACTTCTGAAACAATATTTTCCACTGTAATATACATCTTCGTAGTTTTCCCGTCTCGCGTAATTATTTTAACCCTTTGCTGCGTCTGTTCGGTTAGATGCTGCTCGGTTAATGAATAAAACAATTGTGTGAAAAAGACTTGCGAAGCGTGTAATGCTCGGTCCACTTTTACATCGTCGAACGTGCAAACTTTATGAAGAAATAAATGATGCACGACGACGCAGGTACCACGAGTTTTATGGACAATTCATCGATTATAACATCTACCATAACATTCCGTTGCGTTCTCTTCGAAATTGTTATTTTCAGTATATAATTGATAAGATGGAAAAATCGTTTAAAAAAAACCTGTGTGCGGTATTTCAATCTAAATTCAGTTCAATGACACGAGATTGCTGTTTTCATACAAATACTCCAAACGTGAACTAAATTGTTAGTTTTATATATTACATGATAGTTAAGTCTTATATTATTTACGTTTATGTTACATATTAGATACCACATGTATTTCAACGTATATTAATATGTATTGCACGTATTTTAACAAAGATAAAATACATTAAATATGTATCCCATACATTTTAATACGTACTAAAATATTTCAAGTTGAATAAATACCGAATTACACAAAATGTACATTATAGCGAATAAATGATGTGAACCGTATTAAAATAGAAGGAAATACACGATCCGTCGTTAATAACCTTCGCAGTAGTCGCGACACAGATAAATAAACGAAAGAAGAAAGTGCTTTTAACACTGCCATCTGTCAAAATCAATACACGAAGCGAAAACAACTTGTAGCCGGAACAACCATCGACCTCGTCGACCTTTAATAAAAATAAAATAATATCGTTCCTTCAGTTTCTTGCATTTTCTCCAATAATTGACCATTCTCGTCCTGCCATTTTTCCCATCTATTTTCGTTTCTCCCGCGTTTAAACAGAATGCACTTTAACGGAGAGGTCCTCGTCGCAGTTTTAAAGTCGGTACATCAGCCGGAGGCGTCGAGCCTCGAAGAAAAGTAGAATATTGGAAGCATTATCGGTCGATCGGTCGAAAGCAGCGAGGACTATCGTTCTCGTACCGTACTATGGCTCCGTGCAGAATAGGCTGTTCAAAGGCAATGGACGTGGCCAACATGTATAATGCATGTGGACGGTTGATCCGTGACCCTTGCTGATTCTTTCTGGCCGACCCATCCGAGTTTAGCTACCACTCGGCCAACTTTACCGTCTAAGTGACTATTTTTTTTTCTCCGGCTTCAGCTAAATATTTAAAGGCTTTTATCCGGTCTCTGAGGGCGTCGTATCGTCGGCGAGCGTCGTAAAAACCGTACACACCTTGCGGAAAACGAGTAGTCAACCAGCTCAGCCGATGTTTTTTCGATACCTGTATATACACACGCGAAACAGAATTTCGTTGCTTTTCGCGTAATCCTTTTGCCGGATAATGCCCGAAAGCAGCACGAAACGTCGCTTTGATCCTCTTCCCGGAGTATGAAGCTGTTCAGAATTCAGCCGGAAAGAGAGACCCTGAAAACAAGGAGACACGTTCGCGTTACGCGGATGAAAATTCAATATTGACGTAGGCATATGCCTCGATGCTGTTGCAATAATGCCGCGGATGCGTTGCCCTTTTTAAATTGGATCAGAATATTGCTATGATGCCGGGGGACTGCGACTAAAATTGACACTGCGAATACTATACGAGAACTTGTATACGAGATTTTGTTATTCGGAAGGTTTCACTGCAGATGGTTTTACCGAAATGACCTAATATTTCAGGATATATTTTTTTCAACGATGTGTTCATTATTACGTATCTTGTTAAACATCATGCTATATCTTTATTCTAACTTATAGCTTTTACTGAGAACATTATGGAACACAAGATCAATATTTTAACAACTAGTGTTACGAATGTGTCGTTCAGATACTTCATACGTTGACTGTTACAGTGAAATCATAGTAGAGTCATATGTAAGACAATTTTGTACACAAGGATTTTCTTAGTGTCTAAATTTCTATGTTTGAGGATATACAAATTACATAATTCTTTTTATTGTCTACTTCGTCACACAATCACTAACGTTGATAGAATTACTTACGCAATTGCTACAATTAAATAAATTCATTGATATATACATTTATACATTTTGTACAATGAATATTACACACAAAGAACAATTTAGGTCTTTTTCAAGGGGTACCTAATTTTAACCTAGAGTTATAGAGTTATAACCTAAAAATTCCGAAAGATACCGTGCAGATAATATAAATCTATTTCTAAGAGATGTCTGAAGTTTTTTTCCTTGATCTTATAACTATGTTACGCCTCGATCGGCGAGATGTAAAGTTTATGCCAATAATTTAAATTCAAACGAGGTCCATCGATTACGAGACCCGAGTTCGATATTCAACGGAAGCAATGGTTTCATTGGATCATCGACGCGTTCACGTAGTTCGAGGCCATGAAAATTTCTTGCTAACTTCTTTAGGGACCATCCGTCCCTTTCTTCCGATGTAATTTCATTACCGTCGAGTTCTTTCTCGTACACGGCCGTCCACGCTAAATCCAGTCACGCAGCCCGCAAAAGGGAACACGGTAATTTTATGAAACATTTTCTGAATAACCTTGCAACAAAGCGGTAAATTAAATTTCTGGGATTGCTTCAGTTCTGCCATGTGTGGTAGCGGTCGGCATCGTTGCCCTTTCTCTTCGTTCCAAGAAGGGTAATTTTTTTCTCCTCTCCGGCTTTCATTTCTCACCTAGCGTTATTAGCGACCTTATTCTTTCTTCCTTGTTTCTCCCTTCTATACCTTCTGCGCTTCTGTTTTCACGTTTCTCTTTTTTTCCTCGCTAACAAAGGAAATCTATTCCCTCATTGTCCAGCTCTCGGATATTTGAGTTAAACGACAAGCAATAAACAAATTATTAATCTCGGATGTTGTATATTGCATAGATTCATGAGGATCCTAGAAATCGAGGTTGCGACCACAAAGAGTAAGGTGTTGAAAAAATGTTCACAACAGAATTATAAAGCGTGGAATTGAATCGAATTAAATCGTATCGAAATGAACCACACCAAATCGAATTTCGTCGAATTGACCCGTGTCAAATTGGATTCCATCGAATCGAGCAGGTCCAGATTGAATCACATCGAACTGAATAATATTGAATTGCGCCAAAATCGAATATCTCACCAAATTAAATCGCATCAAAATTTGTATAAAAAATTCGAAAATATCCCTGATCTCTTAAACATCCCACATGCTTCATATAAGTAATGCGGTAAGAAAAATGCAGAACCCTCTTGAGGTTCATTTTTTCCGCCTGCAGTAATTTCGCCGCACGATCGATCGATGGTAGGACGGTTAGCGAGGAAAGCGATTACGGGCAATCTAATTAAGCAACGTCCCCGACGCTTTGTGCATTGCAGCTGCATCAAAGTCGAGGACGAGTCGTTGCGGTCGGCCGTGATGAAGTCGTGCAGAGAGCAAAGGAGAGGAGCCCCGGTCGTCGTGCGAGAAGATCCTTTTCGAGCTGATCGACGAGCACGGGCAATGAATACGAAATTGTTGCCACGAGTAGTGGATAAGGGACGTGGCGGGCGTTCGTCGGGGCAGCTAGGGTGAAACCTTTGGTCGTCTAAGCCCCCGGATGAAGAATGGCGGCGTAATACATATTTCATCCATATTCATTCGACGATACACGGGCGTGAACCTCGTTAAACTCTTGGTAGGTGAAAGGTGACCGATACACGTGGCGCTGGCTCGTATGCACGGAATGTCGAGCAGCGTGGAATCCAAGCCACGCTATTGAACATTGCGATGTCTCTGCTGTCACGGGCTGTATCGATTTCCGGTCCGATCGAAACGCTACCCACTCGACTACAGGGATTTCCGGTCTGTGATTTATTCCGCTATTATAGCAACCTCCTGTACGATACCGTGTCGATTATTAAACGAGCAATTCCTTTTTTTTACAACGGGTTAAAACATCCGCTTCGGAGGCTCGACCGGGCCATGTGGATCATCTCGAGCGATTGGTTCGAATATTCGAATGAAGTCTTTCAAGCTTCTAACGCGATCTACTCCTGTACTTGTTACTTCATAAGCTGACGTTAATTGACTGAGTGCTTAACTTTCGACTAGTGTGATTTGAAAGGATATCTTAACGGTAAAGGGGAATGTGTAATGATAGTGTATGTTCTAGTTTTTAATAGGTACTGGTTAACAGGTCTTCACTTGCTGAAATGCTCTCTGAATGGGAGAGTATAATAATAGTGATTAATGATGTATACTGTCTATCTCTTGGTGGAGTTCGATCAAATTTCGAGTGACTTATTGACGCTGATGCATTTAGTGAGAAAGTCCATCATGAATCACTTTATTCGTTTAAGAAAAAAAATACAATTTTAAGCTACTGTGAATTGGTCCATGCCGCACTATTTTATTACACAACACAATTCTTCCTGTCACTCTTTATCTATTTTAAAATAGCTCCCAAACGAAAGTCGCAGGCGTCCCACACTTGCACTTATGCACAGTAAACATCCACAAAATACGATCTACATCTACCCAACAAGCGAAAACCTTGAAGTAAACCTGAAGCAATCTTATACCCCTTCGAATTTCGAAGCAACTTCAGCGTGACGTTTACTACCGTTTAGTCGAAAAGTTGGTGCCGAATATTTCCAGATATGCGCGTCCGGTGAAAACACGAGCAACGACTAATTGCGAAAGAACGTAAGTTTTCGAGAGACCGGGGTTGTCGAGAGGGTGGTCGAAGGGGATGAATGGAAGACGGTAGAAGTTATTATTCCATCGAGTGGCGCATCCTCGCAGATCATCCGAGCATAAAAAACTAATTTATCCGAAGGAAATGGAGACGAAGGAGGGTAGACGAGACAGAGAATTGGCACGGTCGGTCGCGTCCCTTAAATGGCTCGGTTCGTAGGCTGTGTTCTCCTTGCCACGCTACCTGCTCGCCTAGCTATATCATTTTAAAGACGTGCCACGAAATAAGTTTATAAGTAGTCTGCCGAGAGTTTCGTCAGACCCGCGCTTCTCTCTAAGTAGTTACCAAGTAGTTTGCGCCGGCGGAGTCAAGCTTCCCCTCGATATATTATGTAAGTGCGGGGACGCCGTTCCTCTTTCTATTCTTTTTCCCTCCGCGTTTCTCCTTCGACGGTTATCTCTTATTTTCCCTCGTTCTATTTCACCATTTCTCTCTCTCAATTTCTCTATCTCGCGGCTTCTTACTTTCAACTTCGAACTTTATTCTTTCGAACTCGACGCTGTGCGTTTAGCCTTTCCATACGCCTTTCACGAGCCGTACTTCTGGTTTTCGCTTTGTTACGAGTGGTACGTGAAGTGTTTAGGGGAATCTGGCGATTTGGGGAGTTTAGAATGGGCAAGTTTTGATATTTGGAAATTTGGAATTTGAACATGTAGGGTTTGGACATGTGGGTTTTGGACATGTGGGATTTGGACATGTGGAATTTGGACATGTGGAATTTGGGGATTGGGAGTTGAGGAGGTTAGGAATTCGGAGAAATAGATATTTGAACAATTAGGAATTTAGGGAAATGGAATTTGGGAGCTTGTGAACTTGAAAATTTATGAATTGGGGAAACGGAAATTTGATAGAATAGAAATTCAGGGAAGTAGTCATTTGAAAACTTAGGAATTTGAGAAAATGGGAATTGGGAAGGTAGAGAATTTGAAACATTAGAAATTTGAGGGTATGGAAATTTAGAAATTCGTGAAGAGTCAAATAGAATTTTACAAACTTGAAAATTTGAAACTTGAATAACAAAATTGATAAACTTGAAGCCTTGAATTTTCAGCATTCAACCTTAGACCCTTCAATGAACTGTTTCGAATTTATTTCAAACTCCTCTTAAAATGAATTGTAGCAAAATCATGTCACGGCACGATCTATAAACTCACCAACAATGAGATGTTGGCGAGCAGCCATCTGGCCAGTGTCGGCTTTTATTTTAGGTATGAAAGTTTAAATGGTTTCTACCGCTGTCTCATCTCCTGAGATTGACGCACACGGTTCTCGTGCTTAAAAGCTCGCAGTCGTAAGTAAAAGTGCATTCGTTAATTATCATAGTACTTTTGGTTGGTTATTCGTAAAGCAAACGCTACTGGCTTCAGTGGTACACGTGGCCACAGTAATGTTCCGCAGGAATGATGTAAACTTTCTTTCCCTTGGAAGGAGAGTACAATTTCTATTCTTAATGTTGCCCTCTTGCATTTTTCTTTGATCATACAATTTTTGTATTATATTTAAAGTGCTAAAATAAACTTATTATAATTTTTAATAGTAGTATAATAGTAGAACAGATGCCAAGAAGTTGAAGGTAAAATTTGTTCCCGACTATCGAAGAATTCACCTCAAGGGAATTCAAGAATACGCTAAACGCACCCATTCCACTTCAGCACCCGAATCCTTCGGTTGATCCTGCGACCTTCTTGCCGGGACACGAACTACCGACTATTTACCTCCATTGCTGCTAGCACTACGGTTTCTCTGTAATTCCAGGTCTGAAGCATTTTCGGCACGAATCGTTGACGCGACATTTTAAAAATAAAATCAACTGCAATCATGGTGTGCTGGGTCTTCCTGTCGATGTTGAGATTTCTCGAGATTTTACCTCAAACGTGTTGGTTACGTATTTCTGTCGAATTTTCAGAATGTCAAGTGTTCACATTTCTAAATTTTTGAATTTTCAACTGATCAATTTTCTGTTTTAAGATTTTCTAGCTTTTCAGTTTTTATATATTCAAATTTTCACATTCTTAAATTTTCAGATTTCTATTTTCTGCAATGATCAATTTTCTAGATTTCTGGATTCTTAAATCCTCAAATCTCCAGATTCCTATATTCAAACTTTCAGATCCTCAAGTTCCTATGTTTTCAACTTTTCTATTTCCCAAATCCCCAAATCGCCTGATTGTTAAATCTGTGAATTCCAAAATCTCTAATTACAAATCTCAAATTCCAAAATTCTCAAATCTTCTAATTTGCAAAACTCCAGATCTCTAAATTCTCAAATCTTTAAATTCCCAAATTCCCAAATCTTCAAATCCTCAAATCCCTAATTCTCCAAATCCCCAAATGCCCAAATCTCCAAACCCTCAAATCTTCAAATCCCCAAATCCCCAAATCTCTAAATCCCCAAATCCTCAAATTCTATAACTATCCCTAAGAGAAACCAAGTCCTCACCAATATTCCTTGGCAATAAATTTCGTGTCACATCCGAGTGTAGAAAACCTGTTAGCAGAACGGGGTCGAAGTACTTCCGAAAGTAGAATTATTGTAAGATTCGTGTTTATAGTTAAGTGCATATTCCCTCGATGAAGCTCGCTGCAGGCAACATTTACCGGGGAGGATCGTAAATTCAGCGGAACACAACGCCAGTTATCAAGGAACATGTCTATATGCAAACGGAATTGCAGAAAATGGAAGCGCAGCTTGTAACTTGATTCCTCGATATGAAGCACGCGAGTGGTTCGTACTGGCAGGCACAATAATTCAACTAATATCGAGAAAGCTATAGAAGCTGGCTGGCACCGTAAAGTGATCATATTTGTCCGTTTTGATGTCACAGCACGATAATTTGCTTCATCATTCATTTTAATGATTTTGGTAACAGTAGTTCGATCTTTAAGTTAGGAGCCCTTGAATTTACAATCTTTACCTCTAAGGTGAATATTTATTATCGCTAGTTTCAGTTAGGTTGATGAATGTGGTCATCTGGAGTGAAGTGTGTTGAAATATTAATTATGAAGTATACGATAGACTTAAACTTTAGGATAGGTACCTGCGTTATTAGTATTATAACCCTATAATATTACTTTACTATTTAGAATTGGTCTTATGGTCATTAATCATACGATTTCATTGTATGAAAACTGGAACGTTGATCACCGATGACCAACATGGTTGCAATCATCATGTTAGGTGTTTGTAGAGATGTAGAAATTTATTTACTTCCCTTCGGATCATCTTCATTGACCAAACTGAGTCAGCTGCAATAGTGTTCAAGTCACCCTCTTATATTTCATAAATTTGGAAATTTGTAAAAGTTTCAAGAACTCCAGATTTATGGTCCCTGATCACAGCAGTAATCGAGCAAAGATGATTAGGATTGACCGAGTCAGAACAAAATGAAGGCAAGTTAAGTTACCATGGAATCCGTAGAAAATGGGAGCTAATGTCCATAGATCACCATGCTATTCACTATGCCGCCGCCAAGTCGCTATCATCCTTACATATAGGGTTCCTGATACCACACTCAGTCATCCTGTTCAGACATTTGCCCTCGAATTTCCGTATGTCTTCATCTTCTATGCTCTCATTGTCGCAGCTGCCATTCTTTCTCGCACTGCTATCTCTTCTCGCCATTTATTTCAGGATCGAGTATTTCTATCTTGCATAACAGTTTCATGGAAAACAATTTAAACTTTCGATACTTGTTTCCGTTGTCTGTGATTTTTATACATTCGGCTGGTCGATTTGGTGGTCGGAGGAAGTTCAGGAGATGGCAGTAAGTGAAAAGGAAGAGAAAAAATAAAGAGAAGTGCATTTCGGCCAAGGAACTGCTAGTGGACTCGTCAATAAGGTTACCCAGACTCGAACCTCCATCGCTGCCGATCGATACCGGGACTTCGAGAGACCCATAAAAATTAAATTGTCAAGCTTCCATTTAACTGGGAATACTTCGATATTTTAGAGAGTGGAACTACTCGTATGATTTAAAATATTGTGGATGTATAATGGTTTCTATCGATTTTATGGACGAGAGGAAATATATTTCAGACATTTTTCTGGACTTTTTTGTTCTTGTTGCAAATAGGGAAGTTTTATAGTTCTCGATAGAGTAGTTATATAGGGTAAGTGAATTAAGTTTACAGAAGTTTGTCCAGATTTCAGACGTGTAAATTCTATACATGTATTCTCAAATTTTCAAATTCTTACATTCGCAAATTTTCACGTTCTTAAATTTACCAATCTTCAAATACTGCAATTTACAAATTCCTAAATTTTTCATATCCTCAAATTTCAAACCCCAAGTTCTCAAACTTCCAAATTCCAATTCAACTTTTCAATCTCTCACATCCCCAAATTCTCAAACCCCTAATTTCTGAAGCTCCCAAATACTCAAATTTCCAAACCTCCAAAACCCCAAATTTTCAATCTCCCAAATATCCAAATTTCCAATTCTCCAAAGGTGCAAATTCTCACATCCCAAAATTCTCAAACCCCTAATTTCTCAAGCTCCCAAATACTCAAATTTCCAAACCTCCAAAGCCCCAAATTTTCAATTTCCCAAATATCCAAATTCCCCAACTCACAAAAGCCTAAATTCAAAATTTCCAGCTCCTCAAATACCCAAATGAACACAAATCTAAATTTTCTAACCTCAAATTTCGGATTTTAAATGAAAACTCTCATCAACATCAATATCTCCCAGTTCTAAAAGAACGAACTCCGCAATTTCCACCGGCGGAAATCAATAGTGGTCGATTTTGCGAGGTATTCGATGACATCTAAATCACTTTCAGACAGTCACGAGCCACACGAGCTGCGTCAACACGGAATCAACACCAGACACGTCGACTCGCAGAGCTAAGTTAATCTGTTCGAAGCTCTTCTCGCATACTAAACAACCTCTTAGCGAGAACAAGGTGTTTTACCAAAATGTCTTGGTGGTAGCTACTTAGGTATGTAACGTGGCGCCTCGAGTTCGTGCACGTTTCTGACACCGACCGGGAAGAAATACTTGTGCAATGTTCAAAAATGCGAAACACTAAAGAAAAGACTGAAAACAATTCACACTTTCATGGGTATTGATCATAGATAGTTAGTCTGGAGCTGGACATTTTCATAAAATGGCCGACAAGAGGCTATTTCGTGTTTAGGTTAGGACCGTGATCGATTTAAAGGGTGATTGATAGAGAAATCTGAAGATCCAAAGACAGAAGCGGCAATGAGCCGTGGTTACGGTGACCAGGAAGATCGATCGTGATGGATCGAGTTGTTAAAAAGTTGTTGAAAAGCTGTTTACGTAAACAAGAAGCTATTTGCGATGAAACTTTCGATAGAGTGTCTTGTACGGAACTAGTTTAATAAAATTCAATACTTTAGGAATTTTGAAACTTTCTTTAGTATTTTGGAAGTTTTACGTTTGGAATTTTGAAGTGTTATCAGGGTTAAGTGGGTCAAAGTTGCCACTTTTGGAAATGCATCTTGGACCATAAAAATTTGAACGGATTTTTAGAGTAAGAAGAAAATAAAGAAAGAGAATCTCTAAGTCCCTGTTTTAATATATTCGTATAAGTTTCCGCGATTTTTCAATCACAAGAAATTCTTTGAGAACCCTTATCCTTTTGTCCCCTAAAATCATTGGTAGAAGGGTTAACCATACACGGCAGCGGTCTCTCAAGAGGGTTGGCTCGTTTTTAAGTCTGGCCACGTTTCAGTACATGCTGAATCGTTACGTGAGCCGGATATTTTGCTGCAATAAAATCTCATACTTGACGACAGCTCGTAGGATACGGGAAGACCTGGAACAAAAGCGAGAAAGTAAATATAATCGATCGCCAAGGGAGAATTACGCTTTATCGACTGGTATCAATCATAAGTTAACTTGCGATGACGTTGCTGAAGTATCTGCTGATTTAGGGCTGTTGTTGCGTAAATAATTTATGAGCCTGTGAACAAGTTTGATTTTACCTTTCATGGTTTTTTATTTTTGTTCAAATTGTCGAGTGTTGGCATTTTCAAAATTTTTGGAGTCGAAATTGCTACATTCTTAGATATCTATGTTTGCAAAACTACACGTTTCCGAATCTCTATATTCCCGAATTATCATTTATCGAAATTTTTGTGTTTACAAATCTCCACATTTCTGAATCTCTAAATTTCGATATTCCCATATTTCCTATTTCCTACATTTCCAAATTCCCATATTTCCAAATTTCTATATTCCCAAATTTCCACATTTCCGAATCTCGGAATTTCCAAATCTTCACATTTCCGAATCTCGGAATTTTCAAATCTCCAAATTCCCAAACTCTCACATTCCCAAATTCCTGTACCCCCAATTCCTCACATTCCCACATACCCACATTTGCGATACCTCAAAGCCCCGAATCAGCACATTCCCAAATCCGTATATCCCCAATTCCTCAAACTCCCAGATCCCCACATTCCCAAATCCCTAGACCCCCAATTTCTCATATTTTGAGATTCCCACATTCCCGATACCTCAAAGTCCCAAATCCTCACATTCCCAAATCCCTATATCCCCAATTCCTCAAACTCCCAAATTCCTAGACCCCCGATTCGAAATACATTTATCTTCACATTTGACAAAACCGTCATGGCGTCGCACATCGATTTCGTCTACAGAATGGCTAGGTAGCAATTTATACTCACGGTAAAATATAACATAATACAGGCGCATACATCTCGCGACTCTAAACAACTTTCACCATATGAATCTAAATTGTCAACTTCGAGGAATGGAAGCCATGTAATAAAAGGTCACATGTCCGATAAGCGCGTTATAAATGAGTTTTAGAAAAGGCAACGTGGAAAGTGATTTTCGTTCTCATTGGAAGTTGGGCTTCAACGGGTACGCACAATACGTAGACAAATGTTTTCCATCTGTTTCGTCGTTCTGTTGCTCTTTTTACGCGATTACCAGATAGACACGATAAAACGTGCTTTCACGTTTAATGCCGGAGATAAAAGCTAATTAGACGAGATTACTCGGTATCGATAAACCAAGCAATTTAGTTGCAAAGAGTGTGTATGAACATCTGATATGTTCCTTTTAAATAGAATTTTGATACATCGCTGTTTAATGACTTTGGAACTTTTGTATTCTGTACGCGAACGTGTAATCTTGGCTTTCTTTTCGTCGTTTACCTCTTTGATATTCGTTTTTCGTTTTGGATATTTGCGTTCAAGTTTTTCAATTTTTGTATCGTGGTATATGATTTTTCAATCTTTGTAGTTTCTTTGTTATTGAATTTTGAAGTTCCGATATTATGTCCTTCAGTTTCGAAGTTTCTAAGTTCTACATTTTCGAGTTCCTAAATTTTTAAATTTTCAAGCTCCTAAATTTTTTAATTCCTACATTTTGAAACTTCTAACGTTCCCAACTTTGTATTTTTAGATTACCAAATTTACAAACTTCTACATTGCTAAATTTCTAACTTGCTTCAAAATTGCTAAAATTCTCCACTTCCACTTGCAAATTTTTTAATTATTAAGTTCATAAATTTTCAATTTTCTAAATTATCAAATTTAAAAACGTCTACATTTTGAAGTTTCTATATTCCCAAATCCCCGGAAACTTTTAAACTTTCAAAGTCTCAGACTATCAAATTCAGGAACATCAATTTTGCAAGTTCACAAAGTTAAAATCATCAGCTGTACAAATATATCAAATTTCGAATATGAAGATTTAAAAAAAAAATTCACCCTCCAGATAACATATTACAACAGCAAATATTTAATAAATATTCACTGTGTTATAAAATATTCTAGGGTTGAGAAAGTAGAGCACAAGAGTTTAGTACACAATTATAGCATCAATTTAAAAATTGCACTTTTAATCCATAAAAGTGCATCGATGGAATGATTACCGGTTCTCGATTCGCAAGTAATTCTTCCGTATTAATAAAAAAAACTATCAGCCCCGAAGCATGCCAACACTTAACCCGTTAGACTATCGATCGAAACGAATCGTTTAAGCTAATAGCCGGAAGGGTAACGCGAGAAGTTAGCTAGTCAGCTACTTCGAAAGGTTAACCGTGCTCGCTGGGGAGACAATAACGATAACAGGTTCAACGTAAGGCACCGATTGGCCCGCGCCCTTCAAACACGAAATCGAATTTGCATTTACGAAATTCAACGCGATTCGAACCACGTGCGAAATTTATTACGGTACTCCACATTGATGATTTGGAGAATTCGCGACGTGTTTTGAAGAATTAATTGAAGGATCCCTTGTTGAAGCATCATTCTTGTTACCGCAAATATTATTACTGTTTTGGTCGATCAATTACAACAGATAACTATTATCAGCTTTGTGTTAACGATGTACTTGCTGAAAGACTATTTCTAGACTGTAGATTTTTATATATGATGTATGTAATTAATTTTGTATTATTAATATATCGAAGTTTGCAGTGGATGTAGATTATGTAATTTATAGGTTATCTTTATTTTTGGAAATAAATAATTATGTATTTTTGATACATCGAAGTCTGCAAGGTTGATGTAGGTTATGTATCTCATAGATTATATGACTGCAGCTACTTTTACTTATGATATAATGAATTGTATATTTTTGATATATTGAAGTCTGCAAGCTAAATGTAGAATTATGATTTGTAGGTTTACATGATTTATACCTTGCAAATCTTGATGTATTATAAAAGAAGATTCATAATCTATCATAGTTAAACCTTGACATACTTAATCAATTCTCTCCGAAGTTAAATGACTTCGAAATTGCAATTTATGTCTAAAGTACATATAAATAAGACGATGAACAACGGGGTTAAATATCGTCGAAATGATCCAACGCTGCATTAAAATGAAACTTTGAAGGTTCCCTTAAGTACATAATTTTAAACATTCAAGAATAATAAAACCCAACGTGAATTTATCGAAAAGTTCCGATTTATCATCTAAAAATCTTATAATTTTTTAACACGAATATGTTTTACGGTACGATGCTCTGATAAATAGAAGTATCTAATAAAATATTAAATTGAACCACGACACTATGCGCGGAGTAATAGAAAAAGTGAATTTATGCGATAAAAATGACGCAGTTCCGTAAGGAATAGCCCGTACCGATAAAATTGAAGGACTTTTCCGTGGAAATGAATGTTCGGCAACAAACTATTTAGTTGAGAAATTGTTGCAACACGAACTGCATCGTTACTGTTCGAGTACAGGTCGAGCTGGTTCGCGTTTTCAGCTTGAATTATACCTCGTTTCGTTATCAATTACGCCAAACCGCAGCCACGCCTCGAGATATAATACCTATCGTACACGGAAAACAACGCCGAACGATCGCGTCCAATGATCCGTTCTAACAGGCTACAATAGAGCTTTAACGGCGTGCCGTTCGAGTCTTGGCTAATCGATTTTGTCTGGAATGCAAAGAGACCCTAGAGACCCCTACCTATCGAGTGCTTTTACTAGCTTGATCAGATTTATTGCTTACCTCAAAATTATTCCATACTTTTACGTTCTTCTATATTTTTATATATTTATTATTTGGAAATTCACAAACTTTCGTGGTTCTGATTTAGAAACTTACAAGATTTCTCAATTTTTAAGCTTCTAAGTTCCTAGATTTCTAAATTTGTAAGTTTCTAAGTTCCTAGATTTCTAAATTTCTAAATTTCTAAATTTCTAAATTACTAAATTACTAAATTTTCAAATTTCCAAATTTCTAAATTTCTAAATACCTAGACTCCTAAATTTCTAGATTCCTAGATTCCTAGATTCCTAGATTCCTAGATTCCTAGATTCCTAGATTCCTAGATACCTAGATACCTAAATATCTAAATTCCTAGATTGCTAGATTGCTAGATTCCTAGATTCCTAGATTCTTAGATTCCTAGATTCCTAGATTCCTAGATACCTAGATATCTAAATTCCTAGATTGCTAGATTCCTAGATTCTTAGATCCCTAGATCCCGAGATCCCTAGATCCCTAGGCTCTTAGATTCTTAGATCCCTAGATTCCTACATTCCCAGATTCCTAGAATCCTAGAATCCTAGATTCCTAGATTCCTAGATTCCTACATCTCGAGATCCCTAGATCCCTAGATTTCTAGATTTCTAAATATCTAGACTCCGAAATCCGTAGATTCCGAGATACCTGCATTCCCAAATTCTAAAATTTCTAAACTTCCTAGTACATAAATTCCCAGATGCCTAAATTGCTAACTTTGTAAAGTTCCAGATTCTCAAATGTCCACATTCTAAAATTGTTAAATTCCTACATTTCCAAATTTCTATATTATAAAATTACTAAAAGTACCTAAATTTTCAAAGTTCTAAATCTTCACCTTCCAAATTTTTCAGGTCTCAAAGTTTCAAAAATTCTAAGTTTCCAACTTACTAATCCTTCATGTTCCTAAATCTCCACATTCCCATATTTTCCAATTCCAAAATTTCCAAGCTCTTTTCTAAGTTCTTAAATTCCGAAGTTCCTATATTTTCAACTTCGTAGATTTTCCGCCTCATAAATTTTCAACTTCGTAGACTTTCAACTTCATAAATTTTCAACTTCCTACACTTCCGTATCCCTAACCTCCGAATGTCCCGAATTCCGCACTTCATACCTTCATAAATTTACAATTTGCAAAATTTCAGCCTCCCCAAATTCCGAACTCGATAATTTCCTAAATTTGTAAAATTCCGAAACAGCAATTTCGTAAATATTCGAATTTTCCAGGATAGTATTAAACGGTACACGCGCTTTGGCAGATAATACCGTTTCGTGGTTTTGGCGTTATTTAAATTGACGAAACGAAAATACATAATAGGTATTTTGAACACATAACTGCATCGTCGAACGAGCCGTTAATTTAACGACTGCCGATGAGGATCGATAGAATTTCTTTTAGCGTTCCTCGCATTCTGCATTCGCGGTGTTCGCCAATAATGGAAGCGATTTATGTTTAATTCGCAACGTACGTCACGTTCGAATTTCACATCAAATTTTTGTTGTATCGGAAAAGTTCTCGATATTTTAGCCGAATTATTCCTCGTTTCTTGTCGATAGTAGTTCGAAACGATTTGTATCGCCTACATCACTCACCTTTTATTTCTTATCAATTTTTCGTACCATGGGTCATTTTCTAATTTCAATCGTATGTTGTCTTTTGTGGGAAATTTTAGTATTTGGGGAGTTAAAATTTTGGGTTTTGGGATTTTGGGAATTTGGTGGTGGGGGAAGTGGAGAAATTGGAAATTTGAGAATTTGGGGGCATCAGAAGTTGGAAAATTGAGAATTGGAAAATTTGAGAATTCGGAAATTTGAGAAATTGGACATTTGAGAATTCGGAAATTTGAGAATTCGGTAATTTGAGTACTCGGAAAATTTGAGAATTCGGGGAAATTGAGAATTCGAAAAATTTGAGAATTCGGTAATTTGAGTACTCGGAAAATTTGAGAATTCGGGGAAATTGAGAATTCGGAAAAATCGAGAATTCGGGAAAATTGAGAATTCGGAAATTTGAGAATTCGGAAAACTTGAGAATTCGAAAATTTGAGAATTCGGGAAAATCGAGAATTCGGAAATTTGAGAATTCGGGAAAATCGAGAATTCGGAAATTTGAGAATTCGGGAAAATTGAGAATTCGGAAATTTGAGAACTCGGAAAACTTGAGAATTCGGGGAAATTGAGAATTCGGAAATTTGAGAATTCGGGGAAATTGAGAATTCGGAAATTTGAGAACTCGGCAAACTTGAGACCTCGGAATATTTGAGAATAGGAAAAGTCCAAAGTAAAATTTTCAAAATGTAATATCTAAAACCTTGAAAACGTCCGTAATAAAAAACGTCCATTTGTAACAATACAGATTGATGATATTCACGAAGCGGTTCGTGTCTGATTATTGATTTTTCATCCGTGAAACAATATCGCGTCGCGCCTAACCATTTATCAGGATAAAATATGCCTCCGCTGTGTTCAATTATTTAACACGAGTGTAACGTTTTTCACTGATTCCTCGTGGAAAACGTCGCTTTTTCCTCGCTATTAGTGCGTTGATTCTTCCGCGCCATTTCTCGATTACGCTCACCCGTTCGTGTCGCGTCGATTACACGACACGAACGTTTCTCCCCGTTTCCGGAACACGTACACGTATATTACACGGGAAATTCATTAGAGAGATAGTTCGTTGATCAACGACAAACGGAATATTGGTAGGCAGTTTTCTCGCGTTACTGCCGACTGACGATTCGGTAATTATGTCATAAATAATGCAACGAACATTCTCCGTGTGCGTGCGTTCGATGGAACTCTGAACCCATTGAATGTTTTAGTGGATGATTGAAATACGTATAGACTGATTGAATTGATTGAAATCATTTGCTTGTATGAACTGTCACCTTCGAAATTAAGTTCTCCTAAGACTTACGGCTTGAATTTTTTAAATTTAGATAACTTTGCAGAGGTGACTTTTTTGGAGTTAGAAAGAGAGATGATTTAACTTTGTGATGTAATTATATTTTCTCATTGTATTTCGCTCTTTTTATATTTTACTCATCTGTGACAATTATGTAAATATATTTAAGTGAGAGTGTAAGAGAATTTTTAATACGCAACAACAATTGTAATAGCCACATATGTGGCCTCTGATAAGAATTTGATGAATTTAAAAACAAGCTAAATGTCCACATATGTGTAAGTATCCTTAAGAAGGTTAAAAAGAGGCAGATCGTATAATAAATAATTCGATGGAGGTTTGATAAAATTTTGTATCAATTCATTAGTCAAACTTTCAAATTTGTTATAATAATGTTTATTTCTGAATGTGTACCGAATGAATATAATTACAGAAAGCTCGTTATTGTAATAATCGTTCTGCAAAATCTGCTTTTTCTTTTTTCGTAACGATTATTATTCGACGTGCGTGCGGAAGGTTACGGGCAGAACGCAATTATGTAACAAGAGAACAGCGCAATTAACTGTTGCGTGTTCGAAACAGTTCTCCGTTAATATATAATTATTAACAAGGAAATCGTTACGAACATTTAAGCACGTGATACACGAAAATCGAAAGCGATCTTGTAACGTTTTCATTTCACGAAAATATTCACAGGATTGATACTGTTCATTGCATTACATTTGCATATTTTCAAATTCTCAAATTTTAAATTCTGTATGTTTAGATCGCTAAATTTGTCTATTTCTAAATTTGGTAGTTTTCAGATTTCTAAATCTTCAAATTTCTAGATTTTTTAATATTCAAATTATAACATTAGCTAATTTCTAGATTGACAAACACGTAGATCATCAAATGCCTAGACCACCGAATCCCTAGACCACCATATTCCTAGATCATCAAATTCCTATACTCCGAAATCTCCAGGTCCCCAAATTTCCAAATCCCCACATCCCTAAACTTCCACATACCTGTAGATCCCTAAATTCCAATGTCCACAAATTCCCAAGTTATCAAATCTCCACATTCTAATATTCATAGCTCCCCAAACAAAGATCTCAAAACTCTCTCCAAATCCTCAAGTCACCTCCTTTGTCCCCAAACAACCCCATTTCCAAATGTTCAAATCCTCAAAAATCAGAAATTAATAAATCATTCCTCCTATGATTACCATATTTGTCTCATTTCCTACCTGTACCACATAAAAATTCATTCTGAACATATCAAGTACAATTTACGGGTAAAATGGTATCCATCGAACGAATCCAAAAGTGATTTTCATCGGTTCGTCTCGAATGTAGCTGCAAGCGTTTCATTGTACAGGGATTCGGGGATTATTGGGGATCGCGAGGAAAAACACTATCGGTAATTCCGGCGTCCAGCAGGCAGCCCCTGTGCGCGCGTAATGAATGTCTTGCCCGTCGTTTACATAGGCGTTTAACCGGGGCTGTGATTTGCACGACCTTGGACAAATACTGCAGACGTATCGGCAGCTGGAATATTATTTGCGACCGGCCGGCTGACGTCCACGTTTTCGTTGCACGCGCTCCGTGCTCGGAATAATGCCCGGCCGCTGCTGCTGCGGATGATATAACGCCGATGATTAATTACATTCGCTGGAAGTACCGGCAAAAATAATGGGCGAACACGCGGACACCGAAACGGAGGATTTGCGAGGACGAGTAATGCGCGGCTCCTCGTTTTCCCATGCTGCTGCTGCCTCTGTTCGTGTCTATTTCGATGATCGAAGATGGGTATAATTCGTGATTAATGTAGCTTGACATTGCAGCTGATGCGCTCGTTAATCGAAATCAGTGTCCTTTACTGATATCTTTTTCGTTTCTTCATATCCTTTTTAGATCACTGGGCTACTTGTTCTTGTAGTTAGATGAAATTGTATACGGTTCGAAGTAGTGGAAGAGAGATGTGTGCTGCGATGTGGTACGCTGTGAGGTATCGAGTAGTGTAATGTGATAACTATTCAACACGTGGCAAATACAACGCGTGGACACTATGCGTGGTGAATGCAACGCGTTGTAATTCGATACGTGGGGAATACAGCGCGTTGTAATTCGATACGTAGCGAATACGGCGCGTGGTAATTTGACGCGTAGCGAATACGATCCGTAGTAATTCGACGCGTGGTAATTCGATACGTGGCAAATACAACGCGTGGTAATTCGATACGTGGCGAATACACCGCGTGGTAATTCGATACGTGGTGAATACAGCGCGTGGTAATTCGATACGTGGCGAATACAGCGCGTGGTAATTCGATACGTGGCGAATACAGCGCATGGTAATTCGACGCGTGGTAATTCGATACATGACGAATACAGCGCGTGGTAATGCGATACGTGGCGAATACAGCGCGTGGTAATTCGATACGTGGCGAATACAGCGCGTGGTAATTCGATACGTGGCGAATACACCGCGTGGTAATTCGATACGTGGCGAATACAGCGCATGGTAATTCGACGCGTGGTAATTCGATACATGACGAATACAGCGCGTGGTAATGCGATACGTGGCGAATACAGCGCGTGGTAATTCGATACGTGGCGAATACAGCGCGTGGTAATTCGATACGTGGCGAATACACCGCGTGGTAATTCGATACGTGGCGAATACAGCGCGTGGTAATTCGATACGTGGCGAATACAGCATGTGATAATTCAATACGCAGAGAATACAGCGCGTATTAATTCACATGCGCAGTGAACTAACGCGCAATAATCTAACTCTTAGTGATCTATCTCGTAGTGATCTAATATACGAAAATCTACCAAGCGATAATCTAACGAGTGAATGATCTACCACACACCGATCCAACGTGCAATGTAGAATTTAATTTCCTGACTGTTTTAAATAATGAATTTAACCTTTGAAGTTACACAGCGACAAGAATTGATACGGATTTCAGATTTGCTCCAAATGTGCCTGAATTGCTTCGGGACACCGAAATCCCCAGCTTAGAGGCCGTTAGTTTAACGGTGCGGCGCGACGTGATTGTACACGAGTTAGATATAATTCCTTTGGAGTTCCTGCAACGCGTAAGAACGTACTCTGTAGACAAATCTTCCCGCATGGTGTGTATCTCGTCGTAATGAGACTTGTGTGCGGAATTAATACCGCACGCGTTTCAACCGACAACGCTTAGTCAACGGGATTCTCGCTGAACGTTACGTGATGTATCTTCTTGATAAAACGACAGTCAACGGAACTTGTTAACTTTACTTGCAAACACGTAGATCGATTATTCGGCAACCCTTCATTTCCTGTGTCATTGTTTAGAGATCATAAAAATCGACGGTGAAAGACGATAAAAGTTTATCAAAATGGAGGATAAAAGAGAATAGAGGTTCACAGTTTATGATGATACCTTATTTGAAAATGTACGTAATTTGTGAGAGCACGAATACATAAGAGGATTAATGTATTTAAGTTATAATATTATAAAATTTTAATATACTACTAGTAGAACTAAAATTAACGGTGTGTATGATCAAAATTTTCAGATCAACAACGGAAGCTTAAAAAAGTTTGAAAAATATTTCCATACAATTTATCCATTCTACACCGTTCCATCAACTTTTCTAAATTTAACGTTCCCATTCCGCGAAACCGGAACTCCGTGTAGATTGAATTTCGAGTCGTTCGATTTCGATCACGATAGCTGCATGGCCAAAGAGATCAATATAAGGAGAAACTCGATAGGAAGATACGAGGTTGCCCGGAAGCGAAATAGACTACGCGGCAAAGGAAAACGGTATTCAGATGGATTTAGCATCTGGTCACGCAATTCAAAAATACATTTTTCTTTCGAGCCGATATAATTGGTATCCTCCCGGGAAGCGGCTAGGAAACAATGGACCGTTTTCCGATGCAGTTTTCCACGGTTCAATTAAAGGCCCTCGTTCGAAGTTGCCGATAAAGTCGAGCTACACGAATTCGAGCGTGGCAGTAACGAGAGTATGGCACAGATGTGGCCAATTTCCGTTTGAATGAGCACAGGAGATCCTTGTCCTTTGGCGGAACAGAATTTCTTCAACGATGGAGAACAGTATGCAGATTTTATGATACGTTACCCTCGATGCACCTTTAAATGTCGATTAGATTTAAACTTGAGACATTTTCTTGTTGAGTGCATCAAGAATGCATTACGGCTGCACGTAGTTATAATTAAAACAAAATTTCTGTATTTTTAGTTGCATTTGTATATACTGAGAGACCTTGCACTATAATGATAAGGTAAACTGATACCCCTATAACACTAAGGGGTGGATATTAAACTTCTATGCACTCTCTGTTCAAGTATGGTAAACAGTTAGCTAAAAGTTTTATTTTTAGTACGATTGAATGTACACCTTAAGTGTGATTGATGTTGCTGAAAGTAGGTATGAAGTTTTGACTTCTTTCAATCGCCTTGTCATTGTATCAACCATTGTATACCACTGTTCTATAGGACAAAATTTTTCATGACGCATCTACCGAATAAATCATAGTGAAGGGACTAATGCTGATTTCTTGGAACAGATCTTGGGCGTTAAACTGAGCCTTACTGTACACAAAAATTCTAATAAAACGCTACGAAAGAAAATTTGGGGTAAAAAAAATTGAAATGAAGATACACCGGAAAGAGTGGTAAGTTTGGCGATGGTTTTTGCCGGTCGCGTTAAGGTAGCCCCGAATTCCATTACGTGTCATGTTCCCGCGACCGCTATTGGGTAATTGTAGCGGTGTAAATAGCAAGCGAAGGCAATCAATGAGCAATTCAACGAATGGTACCGGCGGCGGATCGACACACGACGTCACCACCGCAGCTATCTGTCGACCTACCAATTCCATCACGCTCAACCAACGACTGGTTGCCCTATACGTAGCGAGTATTTCATTCGGTGGTCAGCTCGGCCAGACGCCCATTCTGCCCGTCGCCTGTCTCTCACCCTTCGTCCCAAAAAGCCCGGACAATTGTACACACCCTGGTTACCGTGTGATCGTTCTGGTATAACAACACGACCGCGCGTGCCTGTGTTATCAATGCGACATTACCACGGTTATCCGCCACATCCACCTGGCTTCCACCTCGCGGCGCAAGAATTTCCGTTACATCGGCCGACGTTCTTACGCTCTTTTTCCAGCGCGACGATGCCCTTCCGTTGGACGAATCCCTTCGCGAAGTATCACGAGTGTAATTTCCGGTTAACGGATGAGAAAACGTAACGGAGGTTGCCATTTGTCAGCCGAGTGATCGATGGAGCAATTCACCGCTGCCGTTACGTCGTTTACGCTGAAACTTCTGAGAATCTGACGGGCGGGTGAAAGAAAACCGACGTACAACGCTCTGGATTGATACATTTCGACACCGACTGTGAATGAGGATTAATTGTTTCTTTATTAGTAATATGGACATTCCTGTCACGGATACCATTTAGCATGAATATCTGTTTCAGAGGCTTATTTATATTTCAAGCTTTCAGGATTACCGGTGGTCTGGAAATATGGGATTTCGGAGAATACGGGATTCCTCGAAATTTACGAATAAATATTGGAGGATGTCGGAATTTTATGCTTTATTAATTTGTGAATATACGTGTTTCGGGATTTGTGGAATATTTGTAAAATCCTTGCAGCCGTCGTATTGATTTCGCGTTTGACCTTTCAGCGTTTCGTTTTCTGATGCGTTATAGTCATTAACGTGTGCACGCGCACCCGATGCATGTTTCAATTCGGTATTACATGCTTCATCGTTCGTATTACGTTCGTATTAATTACGTATGAAATCGATGATAATGTTGCAGCTCGCTGGACGTAAATCCTGTATAAAATCCCGCGTTCGATGGCCTTCAACCAGGGCATTAATAACTTTACACGATTCTCTGCAAATTCCCGTCATTATCTCGATCGGAAACCACTTTTATTTTATCGCAACGTCATTTCATAAGCTTTTTATCCGTCATCTCTCACCCGTTTCCGCCGCTCTATTTCTTGATCTTTTTTTTTTCGCGCATCACCCTTTCAACTTTTCCTGCTGCGAGCTCTCTCTCGACCCTCCTTCACTCTGTTTCATTTATTTCCTCTTTTCACCCCTGCCTGCTCCGACCTTTTTTCTCCTTATTTCCTCGTTTTTACCATCTGACCTCCTTCCTCTCGGAATCCTCTTCCTTTCCCTCTTTGTCCTACCGGATTTAAGTATTCTTATCTCGTAGTCTAACGCCACTCCTCTGTTTCTAACCTCCTGGATATCAAGGGTGCCCTACCCTGTCCGACCGTAAAGTCACATCGACGGGGCACGGGCCATGCTTATTTAAATACACGGGCGAACTGCTGGGATCGTAATAGCCAACAGGAAGCTACGTTTTTCCGTACAATGGAATTCCTTCATCTCACTCATGCTTCCTTAACACTTCGATACTATTACATCGTTTATCGACGTCATGACTCGACGCAGTTTTACAACTGGATTATATTACTTATTACATATGTTCGGTGTAAAAGTTAAAGGGAGCTCCACTGAAAGGTATACAATATGATTACCACATTAATTCTTTGAAACAGGGTGGAAAACATACTACATTTTCAGTTATACATGGACATGTATGATGGTTTGCCTCAAATACCAGCTTTTGACGCGTTCAATTATGTTTTATTTTCTCGATAAGGTTTTTAAAATGTTCAATTATGTTTTGTATCAAGTATAATGTTTTTAAAATGCTCAATTATGTTTTGTATCAAGTATAATGTTTTTAAAATGCTCAATTATGTTTTGTATCAAGTATAATGTTTTTAAAATGTTCAATTATGTTTTGTGTCCAGTATAATGTTTTTTAAAATGTTCAATTATGTTTTATGTCAACTATAATATTTTTAAAATGTTCAATTATGTTTTGTGTCAAGTATAAAGTTTTAAAAATGTTCAATTATGTTTTGTGTCAAGTATAAAGTTTTAAAAATGTTCACTTATATTTTATGTCAGCTATGTTTCTAAAAAGTTCAATTATGTTCAAGTGTTTTATATGTTTCATATGTTTTATATGATCTCTATGTTGTTCAGACATGTCCAATTAAATCATACTCGATGTATAATTATTATTAAATTTGATCGTGTTATCGAAAGATTTTCAACAGCACCGTATATCGAAAGGTTTTCATCGTGCGACGAAAATCGTTTCACACATGTCGAGGGGCTTATGATCGTATATACGTGTGCAACCGATTTCTTTTTCCGCTCGTTCTGTTTCCCGTACCCTCGCGAAATCGTGCGCCGAATGGAAAGCTACATTCACGAGGAACACGTGGAGAAGTCGAATTACCGCACACTCCGACGGCGAATGGCTTTCCAATCTGAAAGCGTGCCGGCGCGGGCGGATTTGCCGCGTAATTTTAAGCGGCAAATGAATCCGAAAAGGCTGCAGCGACGGAACAGCGCGAAACGGCGGATTCTTTTTGATATTCTCAAAATACGGGTATTTCTCTTCGCGTCGGTACATTTCCTTTTTCGCCGAAACTGTTTCGACGCGGAATTAAATTCCCGACCCTTCGATATTAACGTTCGAGGAAAATCGATCCTCCATAGGGCTGCAACGTTTTGAATAACCACTTCCATTGTAAATTCTATTCTTTTGAATCGGGACCCCGGTTTAATCGCCGTAATAAGTAAAATCGAATCCGTGGCCCGAACCGTTCCGAGATATTAAATGCAGCGACCGTGGAGAGAGAGAAATGTACACGTAAGATAGATAAAGCCATAAATCGCCGATGAACGAATTCCAGGTCAACCGCAGCCCCATATGATAACGGTAATATCGCGGCATCGGATCGATTATAACCCATAACGAACGGCGGGCGCCGACCATCGTGTCGATGATTTACGAAAACCCCCAATTTTATGGCGATTCGTACCACTGCTACCCTTTGCTCGACACTGCACGAGCCAATTTTTCTGAAATACCTCAGGTAACCTTTCAAACCTACCTTTTTTTTTATTTTGACAAATACTTTGTTGTAGTTCTGGAAATTAAGAATTGTATAACTTCGGAATTTAGACTGTGAGAAATTGGGGTTGTAACAATTTAGGAATATGGAAATTTAGGGTGAAGGAATTTGTGAATACTTGAGCACACAAAAATTTAGGAACATGGAAATTTTGAGACATGAGAATTTGAGCACTTAATTTGTAAATCTAGCAATTTAAAAATTTAGAACTTGCATAGTTGGTATCTGAAAATTTGGATAATTAAATTCACTAATCAACGAACTTACAAAATACAACAAATTTCTTTTCTTCTCCAAAATCAACTTTCCGTATTAATTTAAAGATGGCGTATTACTCAATCCAGTAATCTCGATAATATTTCACCAAGCGTTGCTTACGTTTCTTAGGCAGCGAGAAGCGATGAAAGGAAGCTTTCAATATTGTTGGACTAGTTCGATGAAAGGGCTCGATGCGAAAGGTACTCTTTATCTCTGATCCATGCAGCCCAGATTCATAGTTCGATACAAGGACGCCAGGATTAATCCTGGACATCGTGGGTGCACGTTTTAGCATACTGATAAACTGTCGCGAAAGTAAGTTTTCAACGAGCGACGGGAAGAAAGAGGAAGCTGCAACGGCAGCAAAGGCTACTACTGTTGCAAAAGAAGGAGCAAAGGACGAAGTTGGACGAAGGAGCTTACCTTCTGAACCTCTTTCCGCTTCCGGTAATGCCATCGTCGACAGTCAGAGTTACTTGCTTTTTGCCTTACTTTCGTCTTATCGTCCATTAAATTCGAAATCTAACATTTCGAAAGCTACGGAAATAATTATTTATAAAACGTGTGCCAAATTTGAAACCCGATAAACAAAATTTAATGTGTCAGAAGACTGTCATATCACGTGTCAAATTTATGAAATATCGTGCGATGCGATTATATAGAGATATATCAGAAGTTGTATTATTATTAAATTCAAAAATGTTAGATTTTATTTGGAAGCGTATTTGGAACCTTTTGTAAACGTCAATTTCCTGTCGAATTTATCAAACTTCAGAATTATATTGGACTTCAAAAGTCCGTCTGTATTTTAACCGAGAGTTTGTAAGTAACGTCGTAAAATACGTAAACGATGACACTACATTTGCATACACATATTCGTTTACATCAAGTAAATTAAAATATAAAAGCATGTCGTTCTATTAAACCTAACAGGTTTAATTTGGAACTAACACCCGTGCCAATATTATATTATCATACCACCATGTCTGATCTCACCTAATCTCTCTAATAGCATCCCAGATTCGCAGCAGCGTTTTCAGTAGTAATACTATCATGTGTGCACTTTACAATATCACTGATTTACGTTTACTGATGGATCGTTTTAATTTTAATCCGTACCTACATTTCATTTACACGAGCCGTAACGTTCGCTCGTTGACAGTAAAGTTAATCCGAGTTTCAATGACGTGAATTTGCTTGCCAAAATTTCCAGCTAACATGCGCCGCGGTGTTTCTCATTAAACTCTATTGCCATTAATATGCCTCGTTGAATTCGATACCGGCACGAAGTTAATCAAAATCGTTTTTATCGCTTGACCAACGGCAAGCTCGTCCACAAGTTGAACGGAAACGGTAGAAAATTTATTAGGACGTTTCTGGGTTAATGAGCGTTTGTATCCGCGATCGAGAGACGCTATTTTCACGGTACATTATAACAGTTTCCAAAATAGAGTACACCCGTGCAAAAGTTAACGTTAAACGCCGCTATTATCTCATCGATCGATTCTTCAAACGCAATTGTTCATTAAACAGTGGAACATCCATCTTGAATTCAGTGGTACAAATAATTACTGTAGTCTACATGCACTTCTGTTATGCAATAATAGTATAACACTTATTAGGTCTACGATGGACTGTGTAGATAAATTAACATGTATGGTTAATTGTTGTTTTAGAAGGGTGTAGTAAAGGGTTGTATTATGTGGAATTATTGCGAGAGTCAAAATTAAGGTTTGCTATATGTACGTTCAAAAATTTGCACGTTTCAAAACATACACATTCTTTTCAAACATTAACCCCTGAGGGTGACTGTTTCAAGGTTGGAGAAAGAAAAGTTCAAGCTCTAATTTTAAATTGATAAAATGCATAAGGTTCTACATTAATAGTTAGATCACAGCACCTAAATGTTGCATCAATGCTCAGTCAAAGACAATTGATCAACGCAGGGGGTGAACATCTACAAAACTTAGCAAAAATTCCCAGTTGGAGCAAGTCTGCATTCCGTGTATTCCTGACCGGACATTTTCTAAAACAGCTAGAATGGTACTTTGATCGTTCAACAAACCATAGGTCGAGTTCAAAGGGTTGCAGGTACAAAGACACGATGTAAGAGTATCGTCACCGTTGCAGTATCGACATCGATATTCGCGTGATGGACTCTCTTTGACGTCGGATATAGTCGACGATCGATGGATCAGTTACGGGCAAACGGAAATCCAGCCGAGTATACAAGGGCAGTCGCGTTGGACGTATTCCGCATTGAAATTCAGCGGCCACCCCGAAAGGGTAAAGGTCACGAGATAGCAATGAGCGAGTTCTTTTTCTTCGTCGCGGGTCCTCCGAGGGACATTGCCGTTTGAATCTTCGCGAAAAAGAGCGGAAAAGAGGAGGAAGCGGGTGCAAAGGATGCAGGGGTGTGCAAAGGGGCGAAGGATATCGACTCGTCGCTACCGTTGAGAACTTCTTGATGCAGTTCTGCCGGATATATTCGAGCAAAGTCGAAAAGATAGCCGGGACTCCTATTTCATCGTGGCCCCTGAAGCGTGCCATGCAAACTTCTATGCCTTGGCAAAAGCCCTCGAAGTGTTATCGATAGTACGTCGGATCGTGGCAGGACCTCTCGTAAATACTTAGGCAGCTGGCTGAAGCCGGGATGCTGCTGCGATATTCGAGACACGATGCCGGCTAACATCGATATCCTTGCTTCATTCGTCTCGAACTATAAGACAATTTCTACGTGCTCAAGGAAACCTCGATGACTCTGCATTTGCCAAGATGGATACTCTGATTACATACTTCAAACATATTTGGTAGATTGGCCCCGGTGTATTGGACCATTTCCGAAGACCCTGCTTTCGGAAATTCGAGAATTTCGGGACTTGGAAATTTGAAGATTTAGGAGTTTGGGACTTGAACTTCGAAGGTTGGTAACTTGGCAATTTAGGAATTCGTGCTTCTAATATTTGGAAGTTTGAGAAGTTGCAAGTTTGGCTACGGGTAGTTTGGTGTTTGAAAATTTGGGAATGTACAAACTTGAAGATTTAGAGATTTAGAAACTCAAAGATTTGTAAAGGATTTTCAGTAATTTGGAGAGTTGGAATTTAGAAATTTGTACTTGATGTTTTACAATCTGAGATTATATAAGTTGAAAAGTTTGAACATTTCTGAATAACAATATTTGCTGGTGTTCCTTAAATTTTTACCAATACGAGTTACGTAAACTTGTACAAGTTAGAAAACGGTCGAAAGGTGATAGTTGACTTCCTTTGTGTCGCATAGCGAGAAATCAGCAGCCGATCATCGAATCCTTCAGTGAATACAGAGAGTTTCCATCTTCATATTCGTACCAGGTTAATAAAGGGAAATACCAATTTGCGTTACAATGCGTGGTATTAAAATTTTCGTTGATTTTGAAAGATTCATGATCGCGACACAATTATCGAACGAACACAATACAAACTAGCTTGCATCGTTAGTCGCTCCCGATTGTTAAATCGAAATCAATTCTCGATGCTGCATCGGGCGTCCTCCATCATTCGGATTCATTTTCTGACGCAACGATGCCCGACTCCAATTTCGTCGAGTGATCACGATTAAGCACGATCATTTTTCAGCCGAAGTAATCTAGAGAAGCCGAGCAGTTAGATCATTTTCCACTAATACACGAGCGATTTGTTCCTCCGGGGAGAGGATGGAAGTCGTTTCTCAAGTAACACGAACGCCCTCGCGTTCGCGTCGATCGGATTCTTTCAAAGTGCAATCTTTTGCGCAAATGGGGCAAAATTGAAACCCTCGAAATAAATGAGTCGTCGTTTAAATCCCTTCGACTCAATCTGACAATCAGGTTGGACGATTGCTGATTAGAAGCGTTTCGACTCTTTCTTTTCTTTCTCCCTATGATCTTCTATGATCCTTCCACCTTTCATTTATTCTTTCGTCTTAATTTATCTTTCATCTGTTCAATGCAAAATGACTTCGTTTACCGTTATAGTAATAAACCAGTGTAATAAACATTTACGATAAAATATTATCTGATAATGGTAATAATTTATAGGCAATTTAACTGTAACGTGTACTTAAAGTATACAGTGTTATATGGTCACGTGCAGCCTTGTGCTACATTATGTTATACCTATATTATTATAGGTTATGCATATATAATTATAGGTTACGTCGTACGTATATTATTATATTCTACTCATAGTACCTGTAATATACCTATAGCTACATTACATCAATCTGACATTTCTCCGTGAATAGTTGTCCCACATTTGCGACACCTAACATGATAAGGAACATTTACGTCAAGTAAAAATTTCTTAAGATAGACAGTACGAGCCAGTCCGACAGTGAAACATTAACAAAACTGTTCACTTATTAAACAATTAACTCTCATGCAATCTCGACGTCGTCCTCTTTTCGATTCAACATAAAACAGTCATCCTCTGAACATGTCCACGTCGCTTTAATGCGACATCACAATGGAAATCCTTTGTTCGTGGCGGCAAGCGAGCCAGCTAGTCAGTTCCATAAAAAAGCGGAGCTTTCTCCGGCCATTTTCTCGCAATTACATTCAGACCAGTTAGCAGCCACTCGGCCAGGCATTGTCCGCGAAGGGGACACGACTAGGAAGTGCAAGTTAACGTTAACGGACTCCGTCGGAGGAGCGTCGACTTCGTTACAGCTTGTCGGCCGCTTCGCCTCGCCTCGTGTCGCTTTTGTCCCCGTAATAGAGTATTAAGCAGTTGGGATCTGATAAAGGCCATTCCTGCGAACACAGTGTTCCAAGTGAGTCGCGAGAGGTCCGATTTCAACGTGGCCACGAAATCCGACGGCCGAGTCACGAACGATTTAGCGTTGGAATAACAGCTCGAACAGACGGATCGACTTAATTTAAATGAGGGATCCTCTCCGAGACGGACCTTATCGATCGCGCACGAAACACTTAACGTTTGCATTCGTTTCGCGAACCGGCAGGAAAGTTCCCCCGACAGAAACAACAAGCGGCGAACTTTTCCGGTAGAATGGCCCTTTACGTTTTACCAGCTTTCGTGTTTTACATGGTCGACCGAAGTTTTCTTAAACGCTCTTGTTTGCCAAGATTTCTCAAATCTATCGAATGCAACTCGTTCGAAAAATCTACTGAAGCTAATGGTGTATTTCAACAATTTTACTTATTTATTTATGCGTGGGCAGCTTTGTACGTGAGAATCCAACAGAAAATTTAATTGGAGAATTATCTCTTTGTACTGATATTGGTGGAATTATAATGGAAGATTCACGATGAGACCACTGGAATTCAGAACCTAGAGTAATCACAAGAACTGTTATTTGCTTGACTGTAGGACTTTTCATACAAAGAACTAATAAATATACAAATAGGTAACCTGACAAACAAGTCTATTCAATGACCACATAAATCATTGTGTAATCCCAGAGTTAGTTATCATACCAATAAAGTCTTTGAATAAACCCTGTCTTATAGTATGATAGATCATATCTTACAACATGTTGCAATATAACTGTATGTGTCTGACGGAGAATTTCAAAAATAAATTTTTACCTCCAACTATTCACCTCCTTCCTAAGCCTCCATTAACTGAAAAAATGACTGTTCGATTGTGATCAAACCAATCATAACGTTCCGGTATAAAAAGCGATACACTCGATTACCCACAATTATCTGCCCAATCTTAACAGCTTGGGAGGAGTTATTTAATTAGGAGAAGAATATTCGTGTAAATGGAAATAAGTTCAGCATTGAAAAATGACCCGACTAACAGGTTGAATACACTCGAAAAACTGACGTCATCAATGTAACGAGCTCTTCCTAAGCATCTCCGAGGAAGATCAGAACGGAGTCGAGCGAATTCAGCAGCGATTCCGGGGACGGGAGAGAAATTTTCAAGAGAAACGGACCCGATTTAAACGAGATCTTATCCATACCGCTATCGATCACGTGCTCACAGCCGGATACTTCGAAAATGTTCGCTATTTCTTTAGCATCCGGTCTCGAGGAGCCGGGGCTTGGCTGTTGAACCATCCAACTTTTTGCCACTACTGAAACTCAAACTTCTTCCCCGTCCGATACAAGTTGCCCGACGTTTAACTGCTTTTATAGTTTATAAATATATATGGTCGGATGCCAAGTTGGCGTGCAATTAAATTTTCTACGGTTCTTGTTGGTCGCCCGGGGAATTTTCCGGCTGCACTCCATCCTGGCTCAAAGTTTCAAAAGGTACAAAATATAATGTGCCTCGGTAGAGTTCTTTATATAAATTTCGGGGCTGGTTCCTCGAACAGCTGTCAGTACAGAAACATAGAGCGTGATAATCGAAATTTGAGAAATATTGGAACTGCACAAATTAAGTGAATGATCGAAATTTTCCAATCTCGTTTCGAAACAATTCCCCTTTCGCCAGCTTCGGTTCAGGAAAGTCGTATCTTGAAATATGACCGGCAGCGCGAAAAAGAAAAAATTTATCATTTTTCTATTTGGCGTTCCGCTGACAAACGACGTTTACGAGGTCCGTGGGGAGGAGCCGAAGTCATCGAAGTGATCGGTTCGAAAACGAGCAATATAGAGACGCCCCGACGTCGAGAAGAGCGGATTAACGAAAAGAAAATCGATGGTACGGGGTTATCGATGGGGTGGGAAGCGTGTGAAGGAGACTGCAAAAAACGTCGACGAAGAGGATGAAGAAGAAGAGGTGGAGGAGACTCGTAAGCTGGCAAGGATTGGAAACGAAGTGTAACGTCGAGCAGGCTCC
This sequence comes from Megachile lagopoda, assembly GCA_036983795.1. Taxonomy (NCBI): domain Eukaryota; kingdom Metazoa; phylum Arthropoda; class Insecta; order Hymenoptera; family Megachilidae; genus Megachile; species Megachile lagopoda. The sequence continues at coordinate 12,430,258 of CM072790.1, read as the reverse complement.
GAGAAGTTGGATCGCAAGCAGCCGGATCAGCTTGGAAAAGTGTTTAGGGTCGTGGGTTATGCTCGACTGCGTCGGCAAATGAGATCGAGTGAAAACTGTTCGCGAACCGATTCTCCCGCTGGAATGTATCACTTCGGCGTAGACGCGCGTGATTAATGGGCTTCTCATGGAAAAGAATCTCGTTTACGTCGAAGAAAAGCACCGACGGCATCGCTCGGATACAATTGATTCAACCTACTCTGAAATGTGTTTTTCACCGGCAAACGGAACTCTCCGCTTCAACAACCTCTCATCGGAACAGATGTTAAGGTTCGTCGCAGTTGCTCTTCCAACCGGTAACCGTCTTCGACAATTTAAAAGGTTCGAACCGTTCGATCGATTCTTCGCAATTATGAAGAAATCAACTCTTCCAATGGTGCGGAAGAGGAATTTTGGATTCAGAGGTCGGAATTTTGCGGTACTATTATACAGTTAATCTACAGGCTATCTGAACAGTGTCGCTCGGAACAGATCTGAGTCCTCCATTTTGCGGTACAGTATTTCGGGATTGAATTAAATGTTAATCTTAGAGGATCACATTCGGGTGTAAGTTTATCTCGGAGGAAATGGTGATGTATGGAGCTTCCGTACGAACTAGATAGAGGTTCTCACAACTAGAGATTTCCTAAACCCTAGGTATCTGTACCTTCACGTTCAAAATATTCTGCAACACCAGTGTAACTTTCTAAACTTTCTTATATTCCCATATTTTTGAATTTAAAAATTTCCAAAATCCTAAAGGAATCCTAAACTTCCAATTATCAAAATCTTCAAGGTCTCCTCGCCATCTTGAAAGGCAACGAAAGTATCGCTCTCCATAGCGTTCCTGCTCGTTACGAAATTACAGGGATATTCGATGGGATATTAATCTTTTAATGACGGAGAAGCGGTGACTGGATACGCAACTCGATTATCAAGCGCACGGTACGCCGAAAAGTTTTCATCTCGTCATTGATCAACGGAAAGTTTCACAGGCAAAAAGCGGCTGATAAAGAGACGGACGTAGAAGATACTCGGTAGCTAAGATGGACGGGGTTTAAGAGGGGAAATAAGTTGAAACGAGGCATGCATCCGTACACAAGAAGCAGGGTGAAACAGCGAGGGGATCAAAGTATTGGTGAACATGATAGAGGAGCATGTCCCGAAGCGGCTGAGAGCCGAGGCCAGCTCGTTGCTCACTCGAGAGACGAAGATGAATGGCATCAGCTTGAATCCGGACAGAATCCATCCACCATCGACTTACCAGCCTGTACGGCCATCTTCTTTCTCTTTTTCTTCGTCTTCTCCGCTCGGTGCGATTACCTTCGTCCGGAAATTTTTACCACCATTTTTGCGAATTTTATCTCGTCGACGTCCATCGACGAAACAGAATTGAATATCCGTTAAATATTCTTGCGCTATGTACCATCTTTCAAGGAGATTGATTCAACAGATATTTTTTTTATAATAAACACGTGTCGTCTGCCGGTATTGTCGTCTTTGTGGTACGTCTATCGACCATTTTTCGTAGCAGTCTTTCTTGGGTTCAGAAACATAAATTAAATTGTCAATTATATAGGTGTAATTTTCACCCGAAACTTGAGTATTGAATCTGAACAATGTTTCGCAAAATGGGGGCAGCTTAAAATAAGGTTATGTAAATTTTGTTAAATTTGTATCGCTTTAATCAAAATTTTGATATAATTTTTTAAATAAATTATGTCAGAGGTTAAGAAAAACATGACTGTCATGTAGAATTATATTTCTCATCTTGCAAAAGCCTTGTTATGGAACATTTTTAAGGCTACAAAGCATCACGAAAGTATTTAGACCTGTCCAAACTAGAAAACATCCTGAAGCTTCGAACTTTATTCGACGGAACGTATAAAACGGCGCAGTTAAAATTAAACTCCGAAAGTGAATGAGGCACGGGAACGAAAAAGCGGAAGGAAATATTACGTGGAAGTTATAGTAAAATACTTAGAGGAGCATAATTACCAAAGTATCGAGAAGAATTTCGCCGGTACGTCGTGGTGGAATTTACTCGATGGAAAAACTGGAAAGATGTTCAGTTGATCGTGGAATGCAAATCTCCAGGGGCTTTTAATTAGCTGCCGTTCCCGTTTAAACGCAGCCTAAGTGACAGGGTCTGAGATTCAAGTCGAAATTGAATTTCGCCAAAGAATGAGAAGAGTTCTTCGGGAAATCGAATCAGGACCAGATCTCCTGACACCTCGTTAGATGGAAAATTCTGTCGGATTTCAACGAGGACAAAAAAGCCCGTTCGTTGACGAGATGTTACGTTATCAGTGACCAGTAAAATCCGGTGAAATTTATTTTAATGTCCGAACTGGCTTTTAGACAGCTACTATGGTAACTAACTGCTTTAATGTAACTTTCAGGTAGAGAACATTTTGAATCAATATCCTCTTGCTAGAATTTAATTTCATCGTTTAATTTAATTTCGCTTCCAATTTTATTTGATTCGATGAATTTTACATTCTTCGTGTTCAAAATTTAAGTACATTATGAAGTAAATGGAACATGACATTAACAGATGAAGATAAAAGTACATCGCAGTGTATAAAATTGATTGCACTTTTATTTTTGTACTTGTACAAGATCTTCAATAATTGTGAAGACATAAGTTAAGCTAATGTTTAAAAAATGTATATATCAGTACCGTAAGTATGTCAGTAAGTGGAAAATAAAAATGCAAAGAGAATTTAGAGATTTTAGAAAGGAAAGAGGATACAAATGGACAAGCTATCGAGAAAGGGTACGAATCACTTAGCGGGTAAAAAGGTCGATGTACATTTTAGCGCGACATTCGATAGCTGGCATTATCGATGTATGTCTGGAGACGTTGAGGGTAGTCCTCGCGATAAAATCTATGAAATCCTTGCCAGAAATGAGGTCATTCGAGTGGAATCGAACTTCTGTATCTCCCGATTTTCTTACGCGATTTATACCCTCGATTTCTCGCTTAAAGAACGGGTCGTGTTTCATCGTGCTGTATTATTTCAACGGCGCCAAATATCGAGAAATACGAATAAATTGCGGCGCAAAACTGAAATCGTTCTTATAATCCTATCGCTACATTTCCCTTCAATCGCCCCGATAAATCTCGAATCCTCGTTTTATTAGAGCTCGGTCGACGTTGAAATTTAATCGATCGATCTTGACAAGTTTCTCCAAGTTTAAATTGATCATAAAGCAGCAATTTCGTCGCCAACCCTTATAGAAAATATTAGTAACAGTAATATAAAACTTATCAGAAAGTATTCGTAGACCTTACCCTGATGTCACAAGAAACAATTTATTTTGGAGAAATATTCTAACCAAGTTAATAGCAGCAAATTATGCAACATGAGCAACAATCAAATATTAACTCAAATATCTCTTAACGCAAATGGAATAGCTGCTTGTGATACATGAAATCATACAAATTTAAAGCAGTTGCATGTCAAAGAGTCGCCAAATTTGAAGAGTATTCAGAGTATTCATGTCCCAGTTTACAGTTGAAGGGCTTATGTTTCGGAGTTGCATATTTGGAAGTTTTCAAAGTTGCAATTCGAAGTCAGTGGCGCGTTGCTGGGTGTTTGTTGCAAGTGCCATCAGTTAGTTTACCACATTAGTTTCCTACAAGTTGTAATCGCCATATGTAGAAATTGTTGTGGGTTGTAATTGGCGCGCATTAATTCCACACGCGTTAATTCACCACGCGCTGTAATTGCTACGCGTTGAATCGGCACGCATTAATTTGCTGCGCGTTGGTGTACTACGCGTTAAATTGCCACGCGCTGTAATTATTACACGTTGTTGCACCACGCGTTAATTTACCACTCTGCAGTTGCTACGCAATGGTTCACCACGCATGAAATTTCTACGCGTTGGTTCACCACGTGTTAATTTTTCATGCGCTGAAATCCCTAAGCGCCACTATTATTACGCGTTGCTTCACTACGCGTTAAATTTCCACGCGCTGTAATTGCTACGCGATGGTTCACCACGCATGAAATTTCTACGCGTTGAAATTACTACGCGTTAGTTCACCATGTGTTAATTCTTCCTACGTTATAATTCCTAAGAGCTGTAATTTTTACGCGTTGATTTACCACGCGTTAATTCCCCACATATTGTAATTGCTATGCATTGCAATTACCACGCGTTGCATCACAACACATTATTTCACCACGCATTCACGATGCGTTATAATCACATACAACCATACACTGCACCCTACCAGATCACACCTCTATGCATATCACCACTACACTACTCTGAAGAACAATATAAAATCACACAATCTTTGCAATTTTCTTCTAACATTTCAAACACTACTTTTCACTAATTATCCGCCACAAATGGTGGTAGAATGAAATGGTGTATTACGCGAACTACAAAAACGTGGAACACGCTCGAAACAGCAAGAAATGGAGGAAATAAAAAGATTTTCAGGACGATAATCTTCTTTAACGAGTGTTCATCAATCTGAACGGAAGGAAAGGAAAGCGTTCGATAGACAAATATAAATAACGCTGCTTTTTCATCGACCACCGACGTCATCGACGTATTGGCGAGCATGGCAAAATGAACCACGTTCTTTTGCAGCGAGGTTTTATCGAAGTTTATTCTCGAGAAAGCCCTTTAAAGGACAGTCATTAATCAGCGTGTTTTTTGCCGAGAACTCTTCACTTTTCTGCGCTTTGCCGTTGCGACCTCGCCAAAAGATTCATCTGCAGGGCGATCGCTTTCGTTAAACATTATCTGGACGTTTATGTACGATACACGAAATTAATTTCACGGTGCACGTAATTAAAAAGCGGGGAAACGAACGAAATTCAACGTAATATAAAAACCGCATTAATAACGCGAAACAACAATTTGATATCGTGCAACGTATTACAGACATTTAAAAAAGAACGGCCAGATAAAAATCGAGAACGTTAAACAGCATTGCGTACGAACGAAATAAAAGTATTGCGATACATTCCATAGAACGTGTTCCAGCGAAAACAAATCGTTGTAATTTCCACGAGCAACGCTGTTCTTTATTAAAAACCACCAACCTCGTTCCGGTGTAATGAAATTAAAGATAAACATTTCTCGTGATTTATCCCGGCTCGCGTCCCATTCGAATACCAATTTTTGTATTCGAAACACGAGCAAATAGCTTGCGGGGATAAACTATGACGTGATTATGGACGTTGGGTATAGAGCTTAGTTCTGCACACATTATGTATAGGAAAATGGCGGATATTCTTCGAAATGACGTGACAGAACCCTGAGGATATATTTTTCAACGCTGAATTGGCAACCCTGACACGACGTCGCGAATCATGTCACATATCTGTACGAGAAACGACACGTGTAACGTCGATACCGTGGCGCCGAATACATTAGGACGTCTGCTTTGAACGATTACGCGTTTCAAATATGAATATTCTGCGATTTTATATCGGCTTATGATACCGCAGGATGTCATGCATCGTATCTTAAGAACTTTTTATTTTCTGTCCGCGTATGACATTCGCATCGTATCGAGCTTTATTTCACAACTTTTTTTTGTTCGGTGAATTTGCTTCTATTTGTGAACGATTCTTTTTTTAAGCAGTAAAAAATTTTTAAATTCTCAAACATTTTTACCATTATTCAGAAATTAACCATAGGATGGTATATAAAAATTCTGAAACCTCTATTTCAACATTCTAGTTCAGCCCCGCTCGTTTAGCATGAAAATTCCTGGAATTTTCTAAATCCCTGATTATCCAAGCTTTCGAACACCCTTAGTGTCTCAAATGTCCCTAGTTCGCTCGTATTATCGAAAAACGCCCTTAACGGATCTGCAACGTGGCGACGCGTTAATTAGATGAATTCCCGTCGACCGTTTGATTCCGATTGTACGTTTTTCGGGGGGCATAATCGAAAAAAACGATCTCGTCCGCACAGACAAGACGTCTAGCAGTTTCAGTGAGTTACATTCCATCCTGGATTTTCAAATTACCGGATTATCTGGATGAAAAGTAGCTAGCGCAGCGAGTATCCGGCCCGCTTAACGTCGGCTTGCGGCGAGCCCGGCTTTAAGCTCGATTATGTCGACGCCTCGGCTCGTTTTAAATAGAGAAGAAGAATCGCTCTGGCGGTTTCAGTCGACTGCCTGAAATTCCATCGTTTCGTAGAACCGTCGTCTCCTCTGGCAACGACGTTTTATTTCGTCCGGGAACGCTGCCTTCGGATAGAAAACTCGACGTAACTGCGCCTCGAAGTACATATTTTAGAAACCGTTTTATGTAATATCCGTGTCGTACCGCGAACCATATCCGTGTCATTCTGCGTGTCTAAGTAAACGGTGCTATTTCAACGTGCTAGCAAAATCGATGCAAACGCGCTACCACCACTTTTGTACAGGGCCATTCCAAAAACTGGGACGTCACCATTTATTTACCGTGATAAATTGCATTCGAGAGATTCACTGTTGTATTTATTATTATATGGAGGCTTTAGCAAGTTTTTATGACGCACACATTAGGTAGTTTTTAAATATGCCATATAATACTAGTTTTGTACTGGACCATTCAAAAACTGCGACGTTCTTACAATTTATTTGTGGCGGAGGATTATATTCAATATTAACCCCTTGCACTATTTTGACGAGTCTGACTCGTGACGCACTGGTAGTTGGGATCAATTTTACTCGAATTTTGAATATGCTTCAATTTGGAATTCAAGTCAACTCCTTTTGCATAGTCAACGATTAATACCATGTTGTCATAACACTTCAACATTCTTTGTCTGTTTCAATATTGTAGCTGTGTTTAGTTCTGACTGACGCACCTGACAAATAGGTCATAGTGCAAGGGGTTAAGAAGTTAAAAGGGTAAGATGTTATTAATTATCATACAGATTTTCATTGGAATTTGGCACACCATTGGATATAGTTCCTAAATGTGGTACCAGCAGTTTTGTACAGGATCATTCAGGAACTTGGACACACCTATAACTTATTTAGGATGGTACATTGTATTAAAGGGATGGAGGGACTTGAATAAGTTTTCATCGAATTTGATATTTCATGAGATACAGTTCCTAAATGTGGTACCAGCAGTTTCGTACAGGACCATTCAGAAACTTGGATGCATCTATGATCCATTTAGGATGGTACATTGTATTAAAGAGATTGAGAGATTTATGAAATTAATTTTCATCGAATTTGATGTTTCATGAGATACAGTTCCTAAATGTGATACGAGTAGTTTTGTACAGGGCCATTAAAAAAACTTGGACATTCTTGTCATTTATTTCTTGAGTTGCATTATAAACACATTATGGAAAAATTGATGTTTTCTTACTGTTTCATCGTCAATTGCATGTTTCATAATTTTGACAAATTATTGCAATCGCTTATACATTTTAACAACTTATATTCTTAAATTCAGTATTGTATTCCTTAATGGACATCTTAATATAAGAATTATCCAAACAGTAGATAACTTTTACATTCAATGTTACACAGCTGTGATCAACCTTATTCTCAATGGAACGATCGATAGTAATACACACTCATCTAACAATTTCTAAAATTGCTTATACATGGTTTCATGAGAGGTCCTAAAAACAGAGCATATTTGATAAAATAAGTGAAAAATTGTAAATATTTGTGTGAGTCATAGTAGACAAAAGAACATAAAGTAAAAGCGATTGCAGTGTGTTGAATGAAACTGTACGCTCGATTGCAACCGATGTGTAACCGTGTCTCTTGCCTCGCTTATCGTTTGCATAATTCTCAACGATCCGGCAAGTTGTTTGGCAAAAACGTTCGACGAACAATCGTCCGGCATCTAACTGTCCCAGTGTAACGATCGAATAACTGAAACGTCCTCGTAACAGGCGTGAGATAATGCGAGCGAGAAACGATTTCGCGTAAGAACGTTTCGAAACAGGAACGCTTTCGCGATGCCAACGATCTCGATACTGTTATGTCACTCGATTGTACAGCGATCGATCTCGACAGAACAACGCGCCATATCGTTTTATTCCCGTGATCATGGAAAGCGTGAAACCACTCGCGGCTCGATTCGTACCGATTCACCGATCACCGAATGTTTCACGGTTCGCTTTTTGATTCATTGATGATAACGTTTTGAAAGGCAAGCTGTGTTTTTATTATCCATCCTGTCATTCAATTTACCCGTACGAGATTGTAAATCACCGTATGCAGAAATTCGAGGATGCTTGTAAAATATGTGTCACTGGTTGTGCAAACAATTTGCTCGTTTTTTTTTTAAATTGAGTTTGAGTTTTCGTTTTAATAAAGTACGGTTCGGTTACAGATTTGCAATCGGTATGATGAACCGTTTGAAGATTATTTACGGTGGGAAGGGTGCTCTCGCTGCATATTCGCTGCAAATTGTGCGGAATAATGTATAAATTTGATATTCCAGGGATTTTTAGTAAATTGGTTCGTTTGATAGATGCGGTGGACCAACTGTTATTTAATAAAGTACCGTCGTTATTGCTTTTGGAAATTCTACGGTATTTTCATTGGAGAATTTTATTAGCTTATTTCGATTTTTGTATGCTGCTAATATTACGTTATACAAATTTTAATACTGTTAATAGACACTGTTTCATGTTGAAAAATACTCAAACTTTCAAACTACTAAATCGTCAAGTTGCAAAATTTCTACATTCTCAGATCCCCAAATTCTCAAGTCCCAAAATCTGTCAATGCTAAAATACCAAAATTCCGAAATTCCAAAACTTCAACATACCGTCAATATTGAGAACCCCAAAATAATAACAGTGTCAGAACCATCTGTCGCCCTTATTGTGAACTAAAGAAGAATATACTAAACTTTTGTCTCTCGGTAACAAAAATATTTGAAACAATGTAAACGTCTATAAAAAAAATGTGAACTTACGAAATTGTTATCCGTAATGTGTATTTATAATGCAAGGAGGTATCCCTTCTGCCAGCGCGAAAATTCGAAGCGGGAAGAAGCGAGTGGGAGGAGCGGAATAAAGCAGCCACCGTCGAACTTAATCAACAAACAATCGATATCGGTGAATCGTGAGCATTCGACGACATGTGGCGTGGACTGATAGTGGTCTTTTGCATTGTCTACGGTACGGTCGGAGCACCGAGCCAGCAAGATGGCGATATAGCGAGCGTCGCGTCGCTTCGTCGGGACGTCCGTGAACCATTGCCGTTCGCCACCGAAGTCGAGGACCTGCTGGGCCAAGGAAATTCACCGGCGAACGATCGAGCCTCTAAAAAGCATATGAAAAATGCATCCGGTACGTTTCTTTCCTCTGTTCTTTCGAGAACCGGTGATTTTGTAACGCTGTGAATAAAATTCCCGCGGAAATGTTGTCGATACTTGACCCCTTCATGCACTCGACATTTATTTTGCTTAAAAAGCTTGGTATTATTAACCTGCTAACGTGATTTAACGTATTAATTGCTACAAAATGTCAAGGTTGAAAGAATTAATCTTTGTGAAAAATGTAGTGCAACTTGAACTTATTTTTAATTGCAAAATTTACACTTTGTCTTATCGATAAAATAATAAAATAATCTTCTAAAGATGACTGAACATTTTTTCTATCGATAGGATATTTTTTACAATTATGAAATTGTTAATAATTTTCTGCTATTTAACTGAATAGTGTTTACACAATTTGTTTAAGTGTAAATTCAATTGCCATGAATTTGAAATATCTGAAATTGCGTAATAGTGCATTGCAGTAGATAATAATTAATTACAATGTATTAGAATAATTGATTGAATACATTTAGTTAACTACGATTAGTTATGATGAATTAAAATGAAGCTAATAAATTATTAAATCTATCGTACGAAACAATTTCTCTTGCTTTGTAGATGCATCTAAAGTTATTTCGAATGGTCAAGTAATTAACTGTGTACATAAACCAGCGAGAATTTGACGCTTTGAGTTGCTTCTAGTTAAACTTATGTATTCGGAGTTTGAAATTGTTGGAGTTCTCAAAGGAGGTATTTAGGTTTGTTTGGTTACCACTGTCAGGTATTTCGTGATACAACTGTTGTTTAAGTTCAATCGGTTTCGATTAACAACGAAATTCGCTTCGGCGTTTTATTGATGGTGAAATTGTGTAAACTTTCAAATACGCAATTACATTCAGCCACGAGTAATTAATTAATCTTTCGCAGCGATTGATTGACCTGGCGGTTTATTTGAAACCGGGTGACGAGCAAATAAACGAATAACGATGAGAATTATGAGAATGAAATTTGAAATGTTTACATAAAAGAAAATTCAACAAATAATACGTTTCGTTCTTGAAAATACCATCGACGCGCCACGATTCGTATACAAACCACTCGGAAACGTTTCACCGAAATTTTCAATAAATTCAACGAATGAAACAACACGCTACGTAGTATATATTTTTCTGTCAATTAACGTGCTGGACCTCGTAAATGGGTTCGATAACTTCCATTAAAGTTAACAAAAGTTTATATCTGCGGAGCTGGTGTCGATTGTTACGCTATCACGATAAACACGTTTCGTTGCCTGTATCGGTTAAAAGTAATTAAAGTAATACAGTTGCGATCGCTGGAGCCGGGATAATCGATACTGAAAGGCAAAGATTGTGGATAGTTAGGAATTTGTGAATTTGGGAATTTTGGGAATTTGAGGAATTTGGGGAATTTGGGAATTTGGAAATTTAGTAATATGGGAATTTAGAAACTTGGGGATTTGGAGATTTTGAAATTTAGGAGGGTGGATCTTCAGGAATTTGGAAATTTGAAAATTTTTAAATTAGCGAAGGGTAAGAATTTGGAAATTTGAAAAGTTCTGAATTTTGAGACTTGGAGATTTGAAAATTCATAATTTTGAAAATATTAAAATTTGTAAGTGTAAATATTAAAATTTGTAATTTAGGGATCAGTAGATTTGATTAGGTTAATATTAGTTTTAGGTTAGGTTTCAATTGAAAATTAAATTTCCCACAAAAACAATTCTAAACTACGAGTTTAAAAATCTCGGCTCAAAACTTAGAACAGTAATTCTTATATTGTCCCTTAATAAATTGAAAGTTTAAAAGACAATTATATAAATTGCTCAAAATGGGCCACCGTATATAAATGAAGCTATTACCGAGCGAGTTAACGTCAACAAAATCACTGCCCTACTTATCACGAAAGTTTAGCAGCGCGACTGAAAATTCGTCTCGTTAAGTTGAACGCGAAAGACAATTAAGAAACTTGTAAAACAGCGTGAGATAAAGATTCCATAAACTGTAGGTGTTCAAAGTATCTGTAGCGTTGTCAGTGTTGGCAGTATCGTGGACGATAACGAGCTCGAATAACAACGCTTGTTTTAGGGAAATCGGACGAGGGTGGATACTACAAAACGTACGGTAGCGACGCCGAGGGTGAAAAGGGTTACTTGAAGGCAACCTACAGCAAGGGCAATCACGGATACAAGAACCTCGACACCTTCCACAAGCAAGATGGCGACAAATACGCATTCGAGAAGCACATAGCCTACGGCACGGCGCAGGCTGGCAAGAAAAGTGGCCACAACGAGGATTCTGGTTCTAGCAAGGGCGACCATGAGGGTGCAGGTACAATAAAATGTTACTTGTTAAGAATTAGCAATAATCTTGATAAAAAACTTAAACTTTTTTGTTACTGAAGATCTGAGTTTATGTAAAATTCGGAAAGCCTGAGGGTGGGGTTTGTAATTTTACCCTTATAAATTATTGTGAGTGGATGTCACATAATTGTCATTGTAAATAGTAAATTTTTATACTTCATTGCTCTTTACTGTCCTTGATGACTCTTAAGGCAAAGAAGGGTTGCTAAGGTGAATTGTCAGCTTGTAATAATTAATTGCAACTACTGTAAATAGTAATTTTTATACTTTTCGTTTGAGGTTAAATAGTGGTACAATACTTCATTGCTTCTTATTATCATCGATGTCTTTTAAAATAAGGGAGGGTTGCTGGGGTGAAATTTTACCTGTGATATGAGTCTCATGTATGGGGTTAATAGTTTATAATACAATTGATATCGAAATGACATCAAACTTCATAAACCTTGCTGAATTATACAAAACAAACGTAAGATTAGTTAATAAGATCAGTATATCAATACTAATTGAATAGAGTCAGATTTCATTTCTTAAAAATATATCCGTGTTATATAAAACGGATAAATAAACTAATACAGTAAATTATGATTAATAGATCAGTAATACGAATCGATCATAACTTGATAAAATCGAATGATTGAACGTAATTTGATGATACAGCAATGAACAAGGAAATTTTTCCGGTCCCCTTGTCACAAGTTTGATTAATGTTCCCCCAGTGGCTTAAGGTAGACACTAATTTTGAGTTAATCTCGAAGTTGTTTCTTGGAGAAAATAGCAGTAAATATCGGCGGGTAAACATCGTTCGCAAAGCAGATCCGCGCCATTAATCCCACAGGATACTTTAATGAACGCCGCTCGCAACTTCTCTTTCGCAAAGTTCGCAGCTCTGTTATCGATTGCCGATAAAACTATACCATCGGGATAATGATATTAACTGAACACATTGACGTGGTCGCTTGTCGCTAATTTTAACGAGGTGCACGGCCATTTTACTAATTATTTCATAGAAGGATGCTGTTCCGGTAGATTGTAACGTCACCGATACTCTATCGCATTCCATCTCGGGAATAGGATTTTATTTTTGGTACATTTTTGGGATTTTCGTTTCCGTGTAGAGACACTTTAGAAATTTACAAATTCGAAAATTCTCTAATCAGAAGCTTGAAAAATTCAAAAATTATGCATAAAAATCTCAAATTTTCTAATTGGTAAACAACCTCAATGTCCCCCGAGTGCTCATACTATAACTCCCTAACCTAAACATGGCAATTATATCGAAAGTCAAAGGTCAGAGTTTCGACTTAGTTAATTAAACTCGTTATGAACTTTTTGCAGGGACGATCGTGGATTCTCATTACACAACCGACGAAGGGGATCACGAAGGACACAGTAGCGAACACGATGATGGTGATCACAGTAGCTATAGCGAAGGTGCTCACTACACGGATCATGGACCCGAATCGTCGAGTTACTCTCATAGCGAAGGCTATGCAACCAAAGACGGTGACCATGGTTCTTACGAAAGCCACAGCTCGTACTCCAAAGACTATGGCGACGAGGACGGAAACCAAGGTGGCCATTACTATTAATCGTCCCTCGTCCCAGTCGGTTTCAACCTGTCTGCCATTTTGCCCGAAACATTTGGACAATGAAGCCATCTTCCTTACGTGATTGTATTTCGAGTTCCAGAGATTCCAGAAGTGGAGTGATGAACTTTGATTTTCCGCTCCTTGTGCGTGTATGCTAATGAACGTTTAATGGAATTTTACGTATGTTGATTATTGTAGGTACTGCTTATGAGTTTATTAATTTGAAAATTGGGCGACTGCCGGGTTTTCTGTGCATTGTGTATATTATAGATATCTTTGGAAATATGTAGCAACTGGTTGTGAGGCAGTATTTTTATGGTACGATTGTTTTGGAATAAAACGGAGGAATTATGAATTAATGTGTATTTTGTATGAACCTAGTAATCACGTTTGAGTAATGTACACAAAGTATTAATAAAGTTTTTACTTGTTTCTTAAATTTCTGTTCTTTTTTCTTGACGAAGTTCAGATGTCGCGAATTAAAAACTTGATGAATTAGGAAATAAATTGAATTATTTGGCGATTTTGTGTGGAAACGTAAAATAAATGTCTTCTAAATGATTAGAGAGTTGGTTTCAACAAAATTTAAAAAAGCATAAACAAGAGTATTTATTCTTGTTTCAAGCTCATCGAACAAAATTATCAATTGTCACTTCTATCATCGAACAGGTACTTCGTACAGTTTCGACTTCGATCATTACGAAACCTTGTTCCGCGCACTTTTATTCCCTACATTCAGCAAACATGAGTGCTTCTTGGACATGGAGCACCAGATGCAGTCGAGGGATCCTTGAAAAACGTAATCCATCATATTCTACAGTAATTAAAGTAGAAAATCTTGTCGAGTTACCGAGGTGAAACAGTAGTATTATAATTTCAGCAACAGAAAAATAAAAATGTACGAGTGTAACTGAGTTATCGATCTGTCATTAATGTTTTCCTCGACTTCAATGAATACAGTACATAGGAATCGAAAGTGTACTACAGAATAAGGGTCGAAGGTTGGAAAGAATATACAGTAGACTCTCGTTATATTGGTACTGAGGAGACTGTGTCGACAATTTTTGGGATTTGGAATATTTTGTGTTATTTTGCGTTTTTGGTACAATATGTTGTGATGGGGTTTGGAAGTGTCGTGACTGGGTGTATGATATGTGGTAAAGTAACGGGTGGTGATATGGCGCGTGGTGATGCAACGCATTTGATTACAACGCATAGAGATTACAACGCGGAGGGATTTCAACGCGTAGGAATCACAACGCGTAGATATTACAACTCGTAGAGATTACAACGCGTAGAGATTACAACGCGTAGAGATTACAACGCGTAGAGATTACAACGCGTGGAGGTTGCAACGTGTGGCGAACTAACGCGTGGTGAACTAACACGTGTCAATTACAACGCGTTGCAAATTAACGCGTAGGAATTTCTACGCGTAGTAAGTACAACCCATGGTGAATTAACGCGTGGCGAACTAACGCGTGGTAATCCACCTGTAGCGATTACAACGCATAGTATTACACATGTTGAATTAACATGTAGGAATTCACCCTATATCACGAAACAATCAACGCCACTCAATCATCGCTATCAGCAATATTACTAAAAATAGATCGACACAATTTGAAGCAATTAAAAGCTCGAAATTTCCAATTCGTTTTCGAGCAGTCTATCAATAGTTAAATCGTTGCTCCACAATAGCACGAGCAGCAATTAATTCAGTAATACCAGTAACGAATTCAGCGCGTAACTTTGACACCGTTCAAAGGTGTTGTGTCGTTATTGTGAGATTTAATGCCATTACGCTTGTGTCGCATTGATGAGGTGATCTAAATTGCAATCAGTTACCGAGTGTTGTTATTCGTCAAGGCAAATTACATTAGCAGTGTCTATCTATGACCGACTGTTAGCAACTATTTATTCCTACAACGTGATATTAATTGGCAAATAGATTATCGTCATCAAGAAGATGGTTAATTTCGTTTTTTACGAGAATTGGTATCGAAAATTTAAACGTTGTCTAATAATATCGTCCTAGTCTCGTCGCAATTTGTGGCTTCTTTAAATATGACAAGTCTGGGTCGAATACATACAAATTTTAAGGTTACAGCCAGTTTGGACTTAGAGGTGAATGCAGATTTTAATATTGCAATTGTGATTATGTCTGCCTAATAATACAGTTACGATTATAAATAACTCAGTTGTTATTCGAGGTTGAAGTACTTCTAGTTGCTAATTTTACCCAGTAACTGAATATACAAGTTATCTTATACAGAAATTAGTTGAATTTCGATTTCATACTTCAGTTTCCTTACACTTGACATATTTCATAGCAGCATTCTTGAAATTCTTTCATCATACTTTACTGTAAAAGAATATTTCTCAAAATTTACTGTCATAAATTGATATATATATTATACTATTTCGTAAATTGTACCACAGTATTTTCATCCTCTTTAAAGTAACAAGTAATATACAAGTAATGATCATCACATATGGAAGTCGAGGATATAATATGACACATGTAGCTTAATGACCACCAATATCGTCCCTCTGATACTTGTTCTATCGCAAAGATTCAGGAAATTGAAACCAGTTTCCACGAACAAAAGAGCGTGTAAAACGTTGTATCACGATGGCGTCGAGCGTCGTTGACTCCCGTTGTTCGCAAATTCGGCGAGCAGCGAATTAGACGAGGCCCGCGATGACAGGAGAATCATCCTTCGTCACGCGCAGCGTTTAACGATAATTATCTCGCGCAATTAACGAACCGATTCCCGGCCGTTGGTCGTCCCGAAAGTTTCCTCGTTATAAATAATTGCAAAATCCGACGGTGTTTCGCGTCGCGTCAAACGTCGTTGCCAGCGAGCAGGCTGATGCGATCGTCGCGTGACCGAGCGTACTTTTTAACGAACACCCTGCTCGCTAGTTCTTCGGCTCAGCCCTATGCTAATGGCGTCCACCGGACGTGCACTGACGTTCCACTATCTTTCCGAACCTCTGCACATCGCTTAAACGGCTGTCGTTGTTTGTATCTTTGTTAAAAACAGATAATGCAACGAGAGTCCTTTCAGTCAGGCGAACATGCGACTCGATACGTTTACCTCTGGATTTTCCTTGTTACGTGTTTGCCGACGCTTTGTTTAACCTCTTTCGTTACCAACCGTTCACCAAACCATTTACACGTATACCTGAGGATCGTGCAACATAGTCTTTGATACTTTCTTCGCTTTTTTATTGTGCAATGCGAAATTTGTTTTATATCCAATCTTAAAGAGTAAACGAGGTTATATAAATATATAGGTAACTTCATGTAGGGTAAATATATGCATAATTTTATTCAAGGTCATTCAAGGTAAATCACAGGGTGCATAGTCAAAGTTTGTGTAAAATAAATATACAGGTAACAACTTCGTTTAAGATAAATCTACGAGGTAATACTTCATGCTACCATAAATACACATAACCTAATTTCATATAGGGTAAATATATTGCTAATACAATTTCGTACAAGAGATGCTTATAATATAAGAGGTGACATAACTTCATACAAGGTGAATATACAATTAACACATCTTCATACAGGATAACATAACTTCATACAAGATGAATGTACGATTAACACATCCTCATACAGGATAACACAACCTCATACAGGATGAATATATAATTAATTCATCTTCACAAAGAATAAATATATAGTTCACATAATTTCGTACAAAATAAATATACAAGATAATTATTCAAGATAGATATTCGTATAAAATCATAAAGTGATATGTGTTCATATAAAATCAAACAATATATGATTTAATGGCATCAAAAGTGCACGGAAGAGTTTGAACGAGGGATGATTTCGTCAAAATTTTCATGGTGTGTAAAATTCGATCGTACTTGTTGCTACGAGCGAACGATTCTCGAATCCGAAACGCTTTCGAACGTGCACGCAATTCACATTGGAGTGTACTTAATCGGAATCACCTCGTACGCCTCGTAACAACCAAATCGAATAGTCGAATGTCAATGTTAGTTAGCCTTCTTCTCGCTCGTGAACAGAGCTTCTGGAGTGGCTACGAATTAGAGGACAATTTCATTAGCGCTACGAGAGATAGCTTGGACCATTGTTCGACGATTTGTGCTCGACTATTTTATTCATTAAATGGAGGGCAAGAAAGCGTCTGCAGTATAAAATAGAACTAACAATTAAAGCAAGGTAAGATAAGAAAACGAAATCTTACGAAATTGTAAAAGAAAATTAACGTTAATTTTATATATACTTCGTGTAATCCTCAAATGAAAAGATAAATGATTTCGACCTCTTCTCAAAAGGTAGCTCGATAACAAAGGAGTTAATTAATTTTTTTGTCTTTCTCACTCTATGTTCTCCTGTAGATATCAAGAATCTGTCCGGAGAGTCGGCGACGCACAATATTTGCTACTCTAGTTTTGATTTTAAAACACTAAAATCGCTGTCCAAAGTGCAACGCCATAAAAATACGACTTCTACTCTTTTCTATGATAAAAAGTAGATCATGTTACGATTCGCAGTCACGTGAACGCGTGCCTTTAGGGATTGGTTCCATTAGCCTTAATCAGGTGGCATAAGGGAACAGAATGTCCCGATAGCAGCAGTAGTTAGTCGAAATGTTTTCGAGTAAACTGTCGGCACTTGAAGCCTTAATTGAATAGTTGGCGGCCTCTTATTTCTCAAACGAAAGGGCTGGATACTCTTCAACGGCGATCCGCCGTCCTAGGATCTGCTTACAAAGCAATCTCTCCATCTGGGAAGGTCCAAAGGGAACACCACCTAATCTAATCTCCGTTACGACGACGCCGAGTCCAAATCGAAGTTGGCAGAGCCTCCGGTATCCGGTTTTCTCCCTGTCTAAAGGAGAGCTCGATAGAGAAACCGGGTAGTAACCAATCTTTATCTTGATTATGCAGCGCCAACGCCGAAGGAGCCAATCTCTAGCCGAACTGCCTGCCAAATAAGGTCGTAAAGAGGCTGAATCTATCGATCACCGTTTCAAACTGCGAATTCGGCTCTCCTGATTTGCAATGGAGATCAACTTCAAGCTGGTTGGAGGACGATGCGCGGCGCGGAATAAGTAGCCGGAAAGAAAACTCGGCTTTGTATCGAGCGAACAGGAAACGAGCTGCCCGGTTATACAACCACACCTGATGCGAATTTTAATGATCGCCACTGAAATATATTTGTCCGAGATGCTGATTGATTGATTCGATCAATTCAGAAATTGAATACATTTTATTCCTTTCGGAATCATTTGTGTTAACTGTACTCAATTAAGGATTGTGGTTTATTTAGCATTTGTTGTGCTTCAACATCTGAGCTCATTACTGAAATCAGAAGTTAAACGGATTATTTTTCATGAAAATGTTTGTAAAATTTTGTCCCACATTTTTTGCATTATATTCTCAAGCAGAGATAGCATTGTACCAGTTATGGGAGTTCGCTTTATGGCCCTCTACGGAACAATTGTGCAGAGCCACACAGACAAGCACTTTTACATACCACTTGATTTTTAAACTTGCAAATTTCTGAATATGTTCCTGAATTGTAAATTTCTAAATATCTTAATTTTTAAGTGTCGCTATTATTTCGTTCGAGCGCCACCAGCGTGCGTGAAAGTTCGTGAAGGGGAAGTGGGTAATATAAAAAGGAGACGGCGACATATAAGAAGACCAGGCATCAGAAGAACTTACGACTCTAATCTAATTCCTTTCGAAAGAAATATTCTGCTTTTTGCTACGTTCTAACCAGACGCTGCTAGCTCGAGCACTCGGAAACTATTGGACTCAATGAGCTTGATGAACTCCGACAAAATTTCGTGTATTCGAGCAGCCGCTTCATCAATCGATTTAACGATACTTGGCGAGATTCTGTGAGCTCCAGGAATTCTTGTGCCCGTGTTAGCCGTTGAGATGCTCAGACGGTTTAAAGCTAATATCCTTAAGACGTCGAATCTGAAGATATTTCACGAAGCGCGGTAATAAAGTTGTCAGCAAAAGCGAGACTAACACGCGAACAGTTGGCAAAACCGATAGCAAGTCCATGAAATTGTTATTTCTCACACTGCAAATAACGCGATACGTGTCAATCGGCGAAACGAATCCGTGTGACGAATCCACGTGTCCGATTAATTAAACTAAACTTAAGAGTCTTAATCCTGGGTCGTGTATTCGGTGACCGTTAAAGTTTAGTAACTGCAGTTTGTTTTTCAGCAATCTTACAAAAACTGCGCCGTTAGCTAACATTTTCCGTCGTTATACAAGTGACACGGGAAAAACGTTTGTCGATCTTGCGTCACACTCCACAGTTCAACGATTCCCGTTTTTCGTCGAGAACAGTCCGTTTCGGAGTCAAGAAAGTGTGAAAGCAGGTCCAGCGTAGAGGAAGGTTTGCGGTCGAGCGGATGAAAGTGAAACCGGCAGGAAGAACAGGATGCCCCGTGATAAACCGATCGAACCGTGGATATTTAAGTGTCAAACCCTGACGACGTGGTCGTCAGTCGTATGATCGCGTCGAAGCCGACTCGAGATGCTGCGCGTCGTTTTTTCTGCCATCGTCGTCGCACTGCTACTTCAGACATGTTGTACCCGAGAATTGAACGGTCCTCGTGCCCGTCGGGACGCTCGAGGAGAAGATAACGACGGCTCCCAGACGGTGCTGTCGGTGACGTTTCCCAGCACGAGCGTGGACGACAAGGGTGACCTTGTGAGTGCCGCGTCTGGACACCAAGGTCATCGTCACGAGTCCGCTGGCGGTCAGTCTCACCACTCGGATCATCACGAGGAACACGGCGAGGAGGGCGAGAAGGGCTACAAGAGCCATCATCATCACGATAAGCACGACAAGGGCGAGCACGATAAGCAACATCGGGCCGGCCACCACGAGGAACACGGTGGCCATAAAAAGAAACACCACGACGAGCACGAGAAGTACGGCGAACACCACGAGGGCGAGAAAGGTCACAAGGGTGGCAAGTTCGGCGAGAAGAAGGGTCACAAGAAGGGTCACAAGACCAAAGGCTACCACAACAAATTCCACAAGGACGAGTACCACAAGGAGCACAAGTTCTACGACGATTACCATAAAGGGGGACATCACAAGAAACACGGGGACTTTCATGGACACCACGAGAAGAAGGAAGGAGAGCACAAGAAGGGAGGTCATCACCACTCCGGTTATCACGAGGATCATCATGGCAAGAAAGGACATCATGATAAGGGTCACGTGGACGAGGAGCACAAGGGTCATCATGGGAAACACGGACACGATGAGCATTATAGTCATCACGATGCTCATGGGAAAAAGGGTGATCAACATGCTGGAAAGAAATATGGATACAGTAAAGGTCACAAGGGTTAGGTGTGGAGACCTCGGACTTTCGCTATTTACACTGAAACAGTGTATTTTGTAATTGTTATACGCTTCGATGTTGTAAATCGTTATTTATTTATTATCGATAGAAACGCTCGTTGTTGTTACGTTTGTAAATAAAGCAGAAGTAAATTAATATTTTTATTAAACTAGCAATTATCTTTTTACAACGGTTTGTTCTTCGATGAAAGAAAGTCCGTTTCATCCCCTCGACGCGGCTTTTTTTGCTACGTATTTTACGGAATTACTCTTTAGACTCATAAAAGCGGAACAATATTTGCACAGCCCGCGTTTAATATCTCGAATATTTCACAGCTGTCAGTCTTAAGTTTTTCCGAAGTGACGGCGATATAATGTATCGCGGGGCGATGTATCGTGGCCGGTATTGTGTAAATACATTATGTAAATACACGAGCAGGACGTTGTTGCTAGAGCAAAAGTACGCTGTCTCATTTTTGCTCTCCTTTCTTTTACCCTCTCGGTGGCGGGAATAAGTTTCTCCTCGCCTGATATCTAACCCATAACGTATCGCCATTAATCAAAACGGGACGGATCGGAATTCCGATGAAATTTTCATCGTTTACCGGATTAATGCGCCGAAAAAACCCGTTACGGGTTTCGCTAAGTTCCTAGAACCTTGTACAGTAAACGAATATCGTCTATTTGCTAGTGCAACGATGATCGATAATACTGTTGGAAATTTAAGCTTATCGTTTACATCGCTGGAGTGATGGAGCGAGCTCCATAAAATGTTACATTTTTAATCTAAATCCTCGTATATTTCTAAACTTATAGCTTCATTTATTTACAAATAATCTTAATTCAAATTAAAGATGCATCTAAATTACAATTAAATATAAAGTGTATACAGAAAAATGACTTTTGTCAAGGTAAAAGATTTTTGACCTCATTATTTTCAATTTATGTTATGCTCTCGTTATATTGCCGCAGGTTGTCCTCAGACAGTCCTTAAATCTGTAATTATAATAAAAGATCTTCAAGTCTGTAATTATAACAAATTTACATCCTCAAGTCTGGGAGTATAACAAATGTAATAGATCCTCAAATCTGCAATTGTAAAAAATGGATCTTCAAATCTGTATAGTAAATTTTGTATAATCTCAAATCTGTGATCATAATAAATATAGCAGATTGTTGAATATGTAAATATAACAAATTTGATATGTGATCGATAGCCTCCATAACAATTACGAGTAAGAAATGAAGAGTCATAGCAGAAGAGTGAGTTCATCGATGTACTTTATACAGCATTAACGTCACTGTCGTATAAATTTCTTTCGCGCCCGTTATATGAACCTCATTCTGCTTGATCCACGTTCGCATTAATAGCGTCGCTGTTTGCACGAGCGTTTCCATCGCGTTTCTTTCTATTTACCTATCCGCCAGTCTGTCTCTATGTAATCCCGCACTCTCCGAAAGCTTTATTTACACCTGGCAGCACGACGAAAATACGTGCTAGCATTTGCACACCGTCATGCTCGCGCGGCAAACGTCTATGTAATAACGGGAACGAGAAACAACGTGTTCAACGGGAAATCGAACGAGCAATCGTGAAAGAAAACAAAAATTTCACGCGTACCAGCTTCGATGGGAATCGAACATGATCGTTCGTTCGCGAGTAATCCGGACAATTTATACGAACGCTTGATACCCCGGAAAATTGTTCCTTCGTAATTAAACCAAGCTCTTCTGTTTGCACTTCATTTGTCCTAGACGTAATTAGAAATTTAACTTCATTTTCAAATATCAGTATCGCGATATCTAGAATTATTGTACAATTTGTCTTTTGATTTGTCAATTGACTTAAGTTCATTTCATATATTCGACTTAGGTTACATTTTAGATAAATTATAAATATTTATTATATTCAACACAGAAAGATTGAAGTGATTTTTCTGGGTCAAGAATTCTTTTCATTTGAACATTCATCAAAATATCAGCAAAAAAGTTTAACAGCGAGACAGATGGCAGTTTCAATTTTTTTATTAAGTTTATTATTTTTCGATTTAAATTCAAGAATTATAAATACAGTTGTTGCTTCGACTTGCGTATATTTATAATAGAGGTTGATCTCTGGTATTGACATAAAAAAAGTTGACAGCTTTCTGATTACTTTGAAATTTTTTCCACACCAGCACGTAATATCGAAGCACAAAAAGACCGTGAACTAGATTTTCGTATTCTCGTGGCATCTTTTCGTCCGTGTCACAGTCAGAATTTACACGTTCCCGTTAATTTAAACGCTTCCCACTGCCCTCGACTCGCATACTAAATTCACCCTCCTATATTCGCTTGCCCGTTATAAACTCTATTTAGCAGCTTCGTTCGCGACACGATTTCATTAAAACCGAACCTTGCGAGTTATTCCGCGAAATACTATGTCTATGGAACTAATAAGCCAGACTTGAACAATTCGCTATATTGTATACTTTTAGATATCCCAAAATTTCCAATTTTCCCAAAGTCCCAAAAATTATGCAAGATACTAAGTTCAAAAATCCTAAAGATTCAAAGTTTGAAAATTCCGAAACTGCAAAATACCGAAATTTAAAAATGAAAAAAATTCCCAAAGCACTATACAGAATTCGGGAATTTGAAATTTCTAGAGTTTTGATACAGCAAGCCCTGAAGCGAATATTAGTAGCCACAGTGTAGTTGTATAGGAACAAAGAGATCGTGTTGCTCAGTTAATTAAGAACTTAATCAAAACGTTAATACAGCAAATACCAGTGCAGAATTTTAACGTGAACTCATTATAAAGCGTACATCATACGTAAACGTGTCAGTATTCGTTCAATTCATCCGCAACTGTATAACTTCCTCCATTATGGAAAACTGAATTGTAATTAGCGTGTAATGAAGAAGATTGATCGGTCTTCGGAAAGCTCCCGCAATCTGTTGATTATCTAATTTTTAAAATTCCTACATTTATTACACCGTAATACACTTTTCCTACATTTATTACAAGCGTACTCGAATTTTAATGTTAAACATTTTACGATACATTTTGAAGGTAATCAAAAAACACTGGAACATGAATGATGCTTATGTCAACCGAAAATTACAATTAATTATTGTCCGACAATGTACATCGTGTTATTTCAGGTTAATTGGGGGTGAATAGGCGAAATGTTCGTGGAAATGTTTCACGCATTTCACGGCTCGATTTAATTTGCGCAACTTTCACGACGAAAAAGTAACGCGATGATAAATGAGGGCTAACTGAACGACTGAAATCGAGCGGAACTGCACCGAGATAATTCCGTTCCGGGTTTGGACAGAATGTTTCCGCGTTAACTACGCTTTTATAAATTAGACGAGAAAGTTGTTCCGTAGTTGTTACTTCTACGCGAACGAATCGTCGCCGGCTACGTGTCAAATAGAAAAATAAAATTCATTTAACTTTTTGGTACCACATCCCACAGTGTTTGCTCAATTGGCCATGACGATTTATCCAACTGAATTTATTTACACGAACTACTAATATTCTTGATACCGAGGGTTAATTTCTTAAATGTGGAGGTACTCCATCAAATTTTATTTTTAATTCATTTTCTTTAGGTTAGGTATATTTCTTAATTCTAGGCTTTACATCATATTCTTACTGTTAAAATAATGACACGAATACCTTTAATTTAGCTATTCTTCTATATTGAAACCATTAAGGTTTCTATTTAAGGTTGATGTTCTTTAAGTAGTTCTGATTTTTAGGTTGCACTCACATACTACTCGTGTAGTTAATGGCTTCTTTGTAGCTTCAAGGATTACAAGGACCTCGAATGATGAATATCTGTTATTAACATTTCAGAATTCTCAATATTTTACTACCGACAATATTTCAGTATCATCAATGAACAAGTTCTCACAAAATCTTACTCAATTTATTTTCAGATCCTCAACTCCCTAAATCTTTAATATCCACATTGAACTACATTGAACATACAAAACATACAAAGCATAAACTCTGCATGAAACTGTTATTCCATAGATGGACTAAATTAAAGTAATGGTGTGCAAACAATCTAGAACGAGAAACAAGGCTACATCGAATCAAAGAAATTAAATGTAGCAATTTCGTAACAGCAACGTCTTCTAGTAGCTCGAAGAAAAAGATTAATTACCGATGTACCGCTGATCAATCGGGTGTACCCGGTGCAGTCGGTTAAATGGAAAAGAAAGTCTTTAATCGAGACCGATCGAATTTGCTCGACGAAGAAGTCCACTCCACTTCTCCCGTTTCCGGCTGGCCGGCAAAAAACTTTACCACGATTCCGGATTGTGGAAAGAAATACTTGTAATTCGATCATGGTGCGCTACATGGGTGTATTACGTAGGTGTAACTAGACTAATCCACAAATTTCACAAAATGTAGGACGTTGAGGGTGGATGTTGAATGATCAAGTCCTTGGACTTGATTGGAAAGTAGTTAAAATTAGAGAGATGTTAGAGGGAAATTGGGTTGGGGTTGAGGAGGTATTGGGGGAAATGTAGGATGAGGAACAAATTCTCAAATCTCCACATTCTCAAGTTCTCATATTCTCAAGTTCCCACATTCTCGAATCCCCACATTCTCAAGTTCCCATATTCTCAAGTCCCCACATTCTCAAATTCCTACATTCCCAAATCTCCACATTTTTCAAGTGCCTACATTCTCAAGTTCCCATATTCTTAAATCCCCACATACTCGAATCCGTACATTCTCAAATCCCCACATTCTCAAATCCTCACATTCTCGAATCCCCACATTCTCGAATCTCAAAATTCTTAGATTTCTAAATTCTCAAATCCCCAAATTCTCAACTCTCTATCTTCAAATCCCGAAATTCTCAACTCACCATTTTCAAATCCCCAAATTCTCGACTCTCCATCTTCAAACCCCAAAATTCTCAAATCCCCAAATTTGCATATTCCAAAGCTCTAAAATCTAATCGCAAAAATCTTCAATCCCAACTCCCGGAATCCGCCAAGCGAATACAAAAGAGAATAACTAAACATCGCTAATTAAATATTCGACACAATGCACGCGCCGCACGTGCATATTTAGCCGGCGTTGTGATATCGAGTATCGCGAGGCGATCGATCGAAAGCAGCAACGAGCTTCTGGCCCCTTTAACACTCGACGGTGCTCGCGTATGATGTCCGCCCGGGGCATAGATGTTCCTTCTTTTCTTTTGCAAGTTGCGCGACCACTCCAATTAGATTAATTAAGCCAGCCACACGTGCTCGCATCGCGGGATGAAACAATGGCCAGGGTGTTTCTGGGACGTAGGTACGGTATCGCGGCGAAATTGTCACACGCCAGAGAATTTCAAGTAGAACCGCTCGGCTTGGTTGTATGCAATCTCCGGCCGAGAACGGGCTAGCTCGATCAAGCTGGGGCTGACTGGCCGAGCATCCCGGGCAAGCCCTGAAAGAAGCGTATAAAGCTCCGTTAATCCGTGTCCGGTGCACCGGAATCCAGTCTAGATAGACCCACAAATGGCCACGGCAATTTCATTCGCACTGGCTGGAATCGTTAATCAAACCCGTGCCACGGCGAATGCGCTAGATGCTACCTAGACTGTTCTCGTACAGCCGCCCTCTGTGTTTTCTCTTTTTCCCTCTGTGTGTACGTACGTGATTGTACACACAGAATCGCGTGATTAAGCGAGAATACCGCGAGTGTGAGAAGAAAATGGGAAAAAGGGTGAGAGATACAGTACCGCTCGAAAGTTTCATGCTCTCCATCTGCTGGTTACGATTACACTTGTCCTCAAAAATTCTCCTCCATTTTCTACAGTTTTCATTACCTATTAAGTCAAAGCAGTTATTGATCACTTTGCAAACGCTGAGGGTTGCAACCACACTCAGCCATTATTTCAAATAACCTTCTAACTCGAATTTTGGATGAAACGAAAATATTTGCAGATCAGCAACCGATTACTTGTTTCAATTTTTTACCTCGGATAAAGATTTGTTCAAATAGTTCAAACAGTAAATGGTGAAGGATCTGAGTTGGGATTTGTTGACAACAGAAATCTAATTTTATTAGAAATAAAATGCTTAACATATTTTCTTATCGAAAGTTTTTGTTCCTAGGTTTATGAAGAAACTTTAAAAGTTTACTTAAATTTGAAGATCTTGAAGTTTATTCGAACCTAACCAAGAATGTAAATTATTTTTGATTTTCAAATTCGTGTTAGAAAATTATTCGAAGATCATATCTGAGCATTATTTTGTTGTGATGCAAAAGTTCCATGAACCGAAAATCAACGTTGGTATAGAAACCGACGATATTACCCAGGGTACACATTTTGTTCATCGATGTGATCGATGATGGTAGTTGATGGATATATGGAACGCGAAGATTTATTAACAATCAAAGGAATTTATAGGCGGAAAAGTAATATGATTTGTCGTCATGGTACACGTGAAATTGACCACGTACTGAAAGGTGTAATAATAATTCATGTAGAATATAATGAGATGAAAGCTGTGATATTATCGGCCGATTCAATATTTTATTGAATTCCACCTTTGAAAATGATTCCACTGTATGAACACCGGGATTCCATTAATGTTCCAATAAATATCAATCTGTGTCGCATTTCGTTTGTTCGAACTTTTACGGTTAACAATAGTAAAACGAAAAATAATTACGTATCATACAAAGGACTTTTACATGATGATTATATAATACTTTTGCATTCAATATGACTAAGTATTGTTCAGTAACAATTATTCTATGAAACAGAAATTTGTAATGGATTTTTTAAGAACGTTCCTTAATTCATCTTTGTCTGATAATTTAGTATAAATAAAAGAAACAAATTTATCTATGTTTATCACGTATATAATGTATTATGCTGTATGATTATATTGGTGATTTTCTCCGTTACTATTTTCATCCAAATTACAGTTGCTATTTTTCTAAAAATTCACGGAAAACGTAGTACATCTTTACATCACTGTCACCAATATTTTTGAAACTGAGTTCCACTAATTTCGTAAGACAGGCAAGTGACAGTTCCACTCAGTCTTAATTTATGTTCCGGTAAAAATATATACTGACCGAGATCTGATTCTTAACCTAAAAGTAAGTGAGTATCTAAAGTTGGCCCAAACCGTTAACTGGAAAAGTATATATTGATTCGCGACTCGTTACTTCAAATCGTACTCTATTTTTCTTCGTTTCTATCGAGCGTGGAATACATCATCCGACGTTGGATAAACGTTTACATTTCAGCGAATGAAGTTCGGGATAATTGAAGGGTTGCCGCTTCACTTTGAATCGTTTAAAACTCGATTGGGGACCTCGCAAAAGGTACAGCTCCGACAGTTTCTTAGTTACACTTATAATATGAGAATATATATTTTTCAACTATGTCAAAGTCATATTTTCTAGAATTTATTCAGGGTTGTTAAAAATGTAGAATCCTTACAGCGACAAGGTCCTCCAGCAAATAAAATACAAAGGAAATATCGATCGATTCGAATCGTCAAGGAAAAGACAGAGAGAAGATATGTTCGATTGAAAAGAATGAACATTAATGGTTACGGGACGGTTTTATTATTAAAACAGGAACGCAACAGATCTCAGGACGACGTCTAAAATTAATCAACGACGGAATAAAAAACCAACAAGTAGCGCAACAGTGTCAACTTGGTTGCATCAGTTACATCGTTCAGTGATGATGATGGCCGCCACCACCGCCGCCACCGCCGCCACCGCCACCTCCGCCGCTCGAATAACCATGCTTCTTTCCTTCATGATGTTCTCCCTTCTTCCCATAATCCTCATAGTGCGAATGATGGTCGTCGTGTCCATGTTTCCCGTGATAGCCCTTGTGATCTTCGTCATAGTGTCCCTTGTCGAAGTGTCCCTTCTTTCCGTGATGATCATGGTGATGACCGGAATGATGATGACCGCCCTTCTTGTGGTGACCGTCCTTGCTCTCATGGTGTCCATGGTGGCTGCCGTGTTTCTCGTGATGTCCACCTTTGTGATAGTCGTCGTAGAACTTGTGTTCCTTGTGAAATTCGTCCTTGTGCGCTTTGTGGTGATAACCATGGGTCTTCTCGCCCTTCTTGTGACCCTTCTTGTGCCCGTGCTTCTCGCCCTTGTGGCCCTTCTCGTGTTCATGGTGGTGGCCGTGCTCCTCGTGCTCGTCATGGTGGCCCTTCTTGTGCCCACCGTGTTCCTCGTGATGACCCTCGTCGTGCTCCTTTCCGTAATGACCGTGGTCACCTTTGTCGTGGTGATGATTATGTTTGTAGCCCTTCTCGCCTTTCTCGCCATGGTCGTCCTCGTGGTGGCTATGGTGATCGTGACCACCTCCTTCCTCGTGATGGTGGCCGTGATGATGAGTAGCCGCCACCACCAGGTCCATTTCCCCTATCTCCCTAGCCGTGGACAGGGAGAGCCATGCGCAAACCACCGCCAGGCCAAACCACAGATACAAGCTTTTCGCCATGTTGGTACTTTGTTGACCAACGAGTGCTAACGACTGATCGGGTCGCTTTAAAGCAAAGCTTATATACCTGCCGTGATAGCTGGCGTTTTATACGTAATCGCTTTCGTTCCTTCGCAGCTGCTCGCTGGTACTACACGGGATTCTTATTTCGTAAACGTCACCAGCTCGTAGCCCATATCGAGCGCTGTTTTGCATAAAGTAGAAATTAGGCACGTGAAATGATCATCGCTGGAACAAATCCACGAAGGGATCTGCTTTCCCGAATAGCTACGTGCAAAAAGATTAATCACGTCGCGAATTAACGCGACTCGTAAGAAGCGAAACCACCGGCTAACTCGCAGTAACTTGCCGATCGGCAAGAACTTACGATCGATCAATTTTGTGTCTGACCGATAATTAAATAGGGAATATTATAAAACAACGGCAGCGTAATACGAATATATTTCTTCGTGGAATGATGCAATCGTTTCTTTCGTTCGCGATTTGAGTTTTATCGATTTTGTATTTCTATAGAGATTTTCAGAATGTTTTGGACGCATTCTGGTGAAATTAGTCATGATTTTATAGTGTGCGATTGCATCGAAGACGGGGTGATCAACCGTATCGAGATATTCCATAAAAGGTGCACGGCAGTACGATCCGTTTTGCGGTCGACTAACAATGAAAGTACATTCTTGCCAATAAACGTAACTACAGCCATTTTCTCCGATAATCATCCGATGATAGACCCCCGTTACAAGAAAGAATACTGTCGAAAATATATTCCAACTGATACCAGAGAAGAGTCAAAGTGTAAAAAACGACTTTGTCAATAAACGATAACAGTATTCACAGGGCTGATTCATAGATCCTGTTCCAAGTCCGCAAAAATAGTAATTGAGTCATCGTTGCGGTGAGCGATAATGCAGTGAAAGAGAAGAGAAAGAAAAGCGTTTCGTCGTTTACAGCAGTGACGGGCAAATCAAGTGCACGTCCAAGAACTTACGGGCAATGGGGTGTGCGGGGTAGAAATGAAGTAATAAAGATTCATGAAGATTTCAAAGTTTCAGACTTTGGAATTTGATCATTTTTAAATCTAGATGGTTGGGAGTACGAAACTCGAAATATGAGAACGTCAGCGATTTCAACTTTTCAGACTGAAAGTTTTGGAGATTAGAAAATTTGGAATTGTTGTACTTCTAAATTTTTTAATTAACTAGGTAATCATATGTACAGTTGTTTATAACAGTGATGGGTAGATGAAGTGATTGCTGAAGTAATCATGGGAACATTTGCAAATTTAGAAATTTAGAACTTGGGAATTGAATGACTTAGAAATTTAATAGTATTGAAATTAGAGGACTTGGAAATTTGATAATTTGGAATTGTGAATTTAGAAGTTTGATAATTTAGATGTTGGCAGACCTAAAAGCTTGAAAATTTGAAGGTCAGGAAACTTAGAAATATAGGACTAAATTGCAAATTAATCTAGTTTGCAAATTTAGGAGAATTTGTAAAATTTGAGGATTCAGAAATTGAAGAACATAGTAATTTTCAAAGTGTCAAATTACGACATTGAGGAAACGATTGTCCATCAAGAGCCGTGCACTGTTCGCACGTCCGTCCTTCCGGGTGCAATAGTCCATCATTGTTGCAAGTCCCGTAAAGTTTCGGCAACCAGGATCAGCGATATCTATCGCATTACATAACAATTTCTAAGTCGAGTGTATCCACTGAAATCGGCAAATTGCAAGCTAAAGGGGTTAAGGAGACGTTACTTTCGCAACGGTGTAAGTAGCCAGACCCGTGTCGTTGCTTCCTAATATCGATTATTCCCCGTTCGAATATATAACCCGGTCCAGGTGATCGGATTAATCATACCGAAAGCAGCGGCGGAGTCGAACGTATCGATACCGCCTGATCAATTCCCATCGATCGCCCCACCATGAAGTCCCGACCAGCGATTTGTCTGCTGCTCGTGTGCTTAGCCTGTCAGTGCTTGATCGACGCCCGCGAGATCGGCCAGGATTACGATGATCTAGCCGTGGCTGCTTCCCATCAGCACGAACATCACGAGCATGGTGGTGGAGAGGAGCACCATTCGGACCACCATCACAAGCACGGTGATCACGGCGAGAAAGGCTACAAATCGTCGCACCATCACGAGAAAGGTGACAAAGGACACCACGACAAGGACGAGCACAAGGGCCATTACGACGAAGAGGACGGACACAAGAAGAGTCATCATCACGACGATGGTTATTACGGTGAGCACCACAAGGGCGAGAAAGGGGAGAAGGGTCACAAGTTCCACGAGGAGGGTCACTATGGCAAAGGACACAAGACCAAGGGTCATCACGAGGTTCACAAGTTAGACGAGTTCAAGAAGGACAAGGAATTCTTCGACGAACACCATGACTCCGGACACCACGAGGACCACGGTGGACACCACCACGAACACGAGCACAAGAAGGGAGGACACTTCAAGAAAGGACAACATCATCACGGAGATCACGAGGATCATTACGGTAAGAAGGGACACCACGAGAAAGGACATCATCATCACGATCACAAGGGCCACAAGAGCGAAGGTGGACACGACGAGCATCATCATCATCATTCTCACCATGGCAAGAAAGGAGGACACGATGACCACAAGTCGTGGGGCTTTAAGAAGGGTCATTAAGGATCTTTGATTGTTATGTTTGTTGAGCATCGTGTTGTGTTGATCTTTGTATCTGGATGAAATAAATGTATTCTCAGATCGATACCAGTTGGTCGAAATAAACGTTTCTATCTTTTACAATTTCGTTGTAATATACATAGAATTAAGAGCTGATCGTAATTTATTAAACGATATTGCATCGATTATTTTAATTATCAATTGTAGTTCGTATTTTCTATTACTCGACTTTGTTATTACTCGTACCTTGTTATTTGTCGAATATAGCGTGCATAATTTGAGACAAAATCACAACTCGTTATTGTAGCTATATTTCGATCTCGGGGGACTAACAATTATGACTTGATAAGTACTATTAATACTTCGGTACTCAAATTCGGGTACTAATTTACGTCATCGTAACGAGCGTTTCGACGATTTCACTTATTCGACATAAAAATAGAAACGTGACGGTGATTGCAAAACGTTTATTGGCAACAGCTTCGTGGTGTTTGACGAATCAATAACTTTTCAATCGGTGATGATTTTTGCAACAGTTCAACGACCTCAGGTTTTATGCACATTGCACATTGGTTTACGCAAAAAATTGGGTCAATAACACTTTCTATTGTGCATTAGTTACCTAATTTTATTAAGAAATCGATTTCAGAACAATGCAGCGTCAAAAACGTTAAATTAATTTAATACCTAAAAACATTAAATTAACGAATGCTATAAAACTCGTACAATCATTAAGTCATTTTATTATATACATTACAGGTTTACAAATACAGAATTGTATTTGTTCGTGTCACTGTTTGCCGGAGTCTTTACGCGATTTGTGAGCTTTGTTAAATTTAGAATCTTCTTTGACATCGTGATGCTCGCCATTATCGAAGTACGATTTCTCCCCTTTCTCAACCTGATGACCTTGATCCTGATTGTCACGATGTCCTTTCTGGAACCATCCTTTTTGTCCACGATCCTTGTGATCCTTCCCCGAAGAGTGATGTTCATCTTCCTTAAAATCACCCTCGACCTTCTTGAAACCCTTGTTGAATTCCTCGTGCTTGTCGAAATGTCCTTCCTTATGATCCTCGTCATAATAATCGGACTCCTTCTTGTATTCATCCTTGCGGTACACATTGTGGTAGCCACTCGTCTTGTTACCCTTCTTATGGAACGACGAGTGATCATAGTCGTTGCTTTCCACACTTTTTTCTGCTTCCTCGTGAGAACCTTGCTCTTCGGCTTTATCAACGTGGTCCTTTTTGTTCTTATCTTTGACATCGTGATAACCTGCAGATTCACAATCAATTAGCAACTATGGTTGCTTATTGGATACTTAATTTACCTATCACACTTTTGCTTGATATTCATACAGAGTGGAGCTATGATACACCCATCCGCGTCATTTACAAGAAATGTATCATATCGAAAATTTCTTCATAAATAAACTTAATTGAACCAAATGATAAACCATAAATTGAGCGAATGTACCAATAACTTTATAAATAAGCACTTACTTTGTTCTTCTCCCTCGTCCTTCACATCTTCCTCACTTTTACTATGTTTCTCACTTTTCTTGTAACCTTGCCGTCCTTTTTCTCCTCGTGTCGCGTGTTCCTCACCTTCGTACTTCTGCCCATGTCCAGACTGCCCAGCGACGTTATCTGCAGTTTCGAAAGAAGATCCAGTTAGAATAAGCACCATAATTGAACCGTAACGTCACGACCAGAATCACCATCATCTTCGTGGTTTTTCTCTGCGTCCTCGCTGTCGCCACGAGCCTTCTCGTCCTCCTCGACATCCTCGTCCTCGCGTTTCTCCTCTTGGCGCGTAACCTTCGGAGCATCGTGTGACACACGTGGCGAATGTTGCAGCACTTTGCCGTAATTGGCAGTTTCTTGGTGAATCTGCCCGACAGAGCGCGGAACGTCCCCGACGATCGCGTAGGGTCGGCGAAGCGACGTCGTTTCAGGAATAGCAGACGCAACAGGTGCAGCAGCACCGAGAACGTAGTGCACGGTGTCCGGTGTATAGTAGCGCGGTCCACTTCCGTGATTGGTGTACTGCACGTAGTAAACCGGAACTCCCTGTTGCTGATTGTACGTGTACCCGGTGCCAGAAGCCGCCAGGTCGACCAATCTCGTCTGGGTCATCGTCGGCACCGCGTCGTCTCGACCAACCAGAAAAATGTAACATATTAAAAACGTTCTTGAGAACATGCTTCTGCCAACCGAATGCGAAACAAACGCGTTTCAATCTCCGCTGTTCGGAGAAGGTGGTTATTTCGCGTCCAACTTGAACGTACACTGGTGTGTCCATGAAACGCCGTATTGCCTTATATACACACGAGAACGTGATTCGATGGGTGAATAAGGGATCGCAGAGTGGAACCGAGTATTCCATGGTCGAGCTCGATAATTCAAGTACGTTGTGTTATTGACGGCTGACCAGTATGCCCGTGCTCGGGAATCGTCGCCATTTGCGTAATGCCAAGGAACTGCTGCCACCAATAATCGAGATCGCTAGATTTAGGTATACTCTGCCTGATTGGATCGTTCTTGACTGACAAATCGGCTTTGCTTTCGTCGAAGTATATGTTCCGATTAGAGGGAGGAATTCGGTCGTTATTAGTAACTAGGGGTGTGGGGGTACATGGCATTGCGGGATTCGGTCACATTCGGGAATATTTGGAAGAGTCTTCGATCTCGAGAATAACTTTCTATGTATACATATAGATCAATTTGTAGATTGGGTTTACATAGATCAAAAAGCTTGGAAATTTAAAGACTTGGCGAATCTCAGAATTCAAAGATCTGCGAAATCAAGAAATTCAAAAATATCAAAACTATAAAATTAACCAACTTTTGAATGTCAATATGTAAAAACTTGTAACTTGCACATTTAAGAAAGTAATATAAAGCTATGTAAATGGAATATTTAAAAATTGAAAAACCTAAAAATTGTCATGAGAATTGAAACATTTTCAAGTTTACGTATGTTATCGAAACTCAACGTTGCAGCTAAGTGTACCCCGCGAAATTCGCAGCCATTCTATACGAAATGTCATGACAGTAGCAGAACTGCATCTGCTCGAATCTTGCACATGCCGTGAGATACGTGTACATTCTTTCAGGAGCGGTGGGCGAACGGCGATCGAATCGAATCGTTGGTCGGCCCGAGTGACGTATAAAAGAGCAGGACTGATTGCTGCATGATTACAGTGCAAGCGAACCAACGAGCCAGCGTGCTTTGAAACTGGCGCGCCGTTTACCCGGCATGCAAGTTGAATATAATTCCTGAATCGCGAGAACCCACACTGGAGACTCCAGAATGAGCGTCTCACGGAGAGGGTGGTCCATTTACGCGATCCTTTGCGTCTGCGTGCATTTAACCCGCGGAGATATCAGCGTGTTCGTAATGAATCCGGAAGTCCACGATTTAAAAGCCATCGGCACGGAGCTCGCTTTCGAGGAGATAGTCGAGGATGCTTTCGATTTTATGGGCAAGAAACTGATCCCCATAAAGGAGCCTCGTGCGAGCAAGATTTTGGTTCTACCTCTGGAACCTGATGCAGAGATGTTGCCGGCTCACTACGAAGGGGTGAAACCTCCCGGTGTCGATCACATGGAGTTGAAATACGCCGAGACGAAGATTTCGAAGGATGCTGCGATACCTCTGAAGGCGGATCAGTCCGTAAAGTTGTCCAAAAAGAAGTCGGAGGGAAATGTGAAAACCGGGCACGAGAAGACGGTTTCGGTAGAGAAGGGGCAAAGAGGAGAGGACGTGACGCAGAAGAAGAAAACGGAGTACGTTGAGGATGGAGGAGAGAAAAGAGTCAAGGATGAACGCGGTGGAAGCTTGAAACAATATGCGGAAGAGGGTAAAAGCGAAGATGGTGCTTCTCATAAAGTTAAGAGTAATGACAAAGTGGATCGTGTAGCGACTGGATATCGTAACGTTTATCACAAGGACGAGTATAACAAGAACCATGATTTTTATGATAACGACGATCATGGCGGACATACGAAACATCATGGGCGATACAACGAGAGACACGTCGCTACGGAAGGATCGTTCAAGAACGGTAATTCTCGTTCTAACTTTGAAGTTGCTAAGCAGGCGGAGAATTCTAAGCCTACGGAGACCCAGAAGTTGAAGGTCGGCGGAACAATCGAAGGTCACGATGGATTTCTTGGAAATTTTCAGGGATACGTCAGGCAGAAACAGCAGTGAAGTTTTAACGCGAAAATACGTTAGCGTTTTATGCCGGCGAAAACGATACAGGGCATATTTGTTAATGTAATAACCTTGTAATTGATGTCTGTTAATTTCTCGTTTGTTCATTTAGCTCGTTGCTCGTATATCGACGAGAAAGCTCGGTACAATTGAAAGTTAATGTATGTGTTCGTATAATATGATCGAGGATAATTGCATGTTACACGGTGTGTTGTTAACGTAATTTGTATAGTAACTCATTATCTGAGCACGGTGATGCTCAAAATCATTCGAGAATCATCCGTGGAAATGATTTTATCAATTACACGTATTTCACAGAAACATTATTGTAGGATATTATTTTCTCCAACCAGTCGCCCTTTAATGGACGTTCGTGGGAAATCGGTACAGCGATGATAATGCTTTAATAATGAAATTTTACACTAATTAGTGGACAATGTCAGTAATCTATTTTGCTTTAATTTAATTGTAAACTCTGCATATATGGCAACAAAATTGGTAATGTAATCCGTGTTACGCGGAGATGATGGCATTAACAAACATCTCCATAATAGTCTGTTCCTCTGAAAATTATGAATTAAACACAATTAATGAATCATATATGAAATACAAGCAATTAAGAATAAATTAAATACAAGTAATAAATAACGAGGTAAATGCAATGAATAAATGATAAATTAAATGCAAGTAATAAATAATAAATTACATACACGTAATAAATGATAAATTAACTACAACTAATAAATAATGAATTCAATAGAGACAACTGGTGAATACGAAGTAAATTCGTATAAGCTCTGTAACATTTGTACATACATATATTGCACTAAACACTTTTTACATGTATGTAATGTTTTTGATTTCATTCAAGCTTGTAGCAAATACTTTTAATATTCTGAAGTTAATACATATACAGATATAACCTAATGATAATTGACACAATGGATTTGCAAATTAAGAAAGTTAAAGGTTACACGTCAGCTTGTAGAAATGTATCTACCTGTCTATATACTATTCATAGTATATTTGGAAGGTATTGTGATATAACCTATTAAATTCTACGAGCAACATGAATTTTCAACGCTGGAATTAATTTGATTAAATTATGTTGCAGTAATAATAGATGACATATCCATTTACAAATTCTGTCCATACATGATTGTAAATTATATCTACGTCCGTATGTGTACCTCATCTACACACCAATAATTGACCCTAAAATTTTCCGATTTCCCTCCACTTGAATAATTACTTATTCTTGCCCACATACGTGCACAATTTACACCATACATGTATCGTACGTGTATCGTGGAGACACATGTCTCTATGACAGCTAAGTACATAGACGTTTGTAGACCGTGTAAAATCGTGTGGGTACTCAAGCCCGCCTTTCCCTCTCGTCGTATTTACTCGTCGAGTACAGGTCACCGACAAAGATAGCGTAGATGTGCGATGATGAACTCGTGTGTGGGCACCCGTATATATACCGTAGGCGGTGAAACGCTGCGAGAGTAATACATAAATCAGCTGGTCTGCTGGCTGCCATATCATTTCCTCCAATGAATGAATAGAACCGTGTTTGAATTATCGCTCCCTGCTTTACTCTTTCAGAATCTAGTTCAACCTATGAGGACCTTTTTGCGCCTTCACAATGCGCAACCTTGATGAGCGACCATCAAGGACTAAAACATCGATTTTTCTTTGATGTATACTGCAAATTTCGTATGGGGGGAATTGGATAAACTCGAAACCAATAATTCTCATTTTGGAATTTAGGATTTGATAGGTTATTCAATTTTTTAGGTTAGGAATTTTAGAACGAGGATATTTTGGAATTTTTGGATTATAGAGTTTGAGGATTTAGGAATTGGTACACTTAGAAATTGGGAGATTGGGAAATTGAAAAAGTAACAAAATGGAAATATAGAATTTTGGAAATATCGAAATTGGGAAATTTAGATGTTGGAAGATTCAGAAATTGGGAAGTGTAAATATTGGAAAATTGAGAAGTTGGGGAATTTAGAAATTAAAAAATACAGAAATTGGGAAATTTGGATATTGAAAAATTGAGAAATGAAAAGTGAATATCGAAATTTTGTGGTCATGCAGCATTGACACGTGGCTTTAAAAGAGAAGAAATATGACACTAATTAATAATTCAATTAACGAATCTGAATTAAATTGAAACACGATAAACATATCAAGGGCGATTAATGGGGTGTTGAAAAATAATTTATGCTTTCGGGCAACCCTGGTCTACATTGTGGATAATTTGCGTTCTATGTTTGTTTCGTGACAATTAAATGGTTATCGAATTAATTTGCGGTAAATATTCTGTTATGAAATTAATGCAGTTTCGCACGAGACAATAGATTATTGATAACGTGTATTGGTAGCAATATTCATGATGGCGGTAATGTTTGACACGTGTTATTTTTTCCTCGACGAAATTAAATAAATTATAGTTTAAAACAAGTTAAATCAATCAAAGAGATCACTGTAAATATTTTACGATATTAACTGAGATAAAAATATTTGTTCATCCAACAAAATCACGAAAATCGATACTTGATCGATACGATTAATTTTGTCCCACTGTGCTGCGAATAGCTGAATTAAGAAACGAGAACATTCGATACGTATCAAGTTTTATACATACATGCGCACTGTGATACATTAACCAACTGATTGAAAGTAATTTTGGGTATACGATACATCGAGTGGAAATGTTATTGTATGAAAAACGAACAAGGGATGAAATGAAATGGCAGCGTACCTGTTGAAGTCGTTCGGGAATTCTGTTGCCAAATGCCTCAAGCGCGCCTCGAATTGCAACAGATTCGGAAATACGAGAGCTAATTTTCATTCCACGCCGTGGAATTTGCAAACAATCTGCCCGGTAAGTGCAATTTCCATGCGTTTCCTCCGGTTATTATGCAAATCACAGTTTCTAACCTGCCCCGTGTTTGACACTTGTCAATTCATCGAGATCTCGCGGCGGCTGAAAATATTGGACTTCAATGTATCGACTCGTACGAATATTGTGTCGAATGAGATTAAATTTGACAAATTTTAGAAGTTCTAAATTAACAAGTATTCAAGTAGTCACTAAATTTTCCAGATTTCAAATTTTTAGGTTACGAAATTTCCATGTTGGAAATCGCTAAGTTGTCAAATTTCTGAATTTCTGTGTTATCAAATTTTTTAATTCCCCAATTTCTAAATTATCTAATTCTCAAATCCACCAATTTCCAAGTGCCTGAATTTCTAAATACCCCACCTACTGAATTTTCCAATTTCCAAAACCTTCACCCATAAATTTCCCACTTTCTAACTCCTCCAATTTCTAATTCCCATAATTTGCAACTCGTTCAATTTCCAAATCTCCCAATTCCCAAATTCCCCAATTCCTAACTTAATTTCCAAATCCCGAAACTCCCCTTCAATCCTCATTACAATATCAAAATTAATTTGCAGTTGGTACACGAATACGGTACACACAATAATTTCAACACGTAAATGATATTCGGTATTAATCTCTTTAATAACCGCAACGTAATTACTACTTTACCTTTGAAGCTTCATATGCCATAAATTGAATCAGATTCATAATGTAATACTAATATTAAAATTTAATACCATCTTTTCATCAAACTTAATTAAAAATTGTATCTCTGTACACATACATACGAGAACATCTGCATAACACGAACACACCCTTTCCTCGTAGAAAATTCTACGGTTCTCCAACAATTTAACGATCGCTGTTTAATTATTCGCTGTTCAGGATGGAGCACCGTTCATCACGCGATTGGCTCTGCCACCCGACTACGACAACGTCGTGGAATTCATGTGCGAAGTATACTACAAATTTGAACCAACAATCGTACATAGCGGTCTAGACAGCATAGAGGCGCCTCCAGTCTTTAGGAAAATGATGGACAATCAAGTGAGACACGGATTGTCGATCATCGCAGAAAATCGTGAACACTGCATCATCGGCGTCGCCCTAAATACCGCGATGACCAAACAAATGGTACAAGATACCTACGATTTAGCGTACTGCTGCGATGCCGGTCCTATTCGGAAGGTAATCGAGTTCTATGCTTACGTGGAGGAAGCTCCAAGGGTTTGGGATCGTTACTGCATCCCCCACATCTTCGATCAAGCCAGTTTAATCGTCAGCGAAGAGTACCGAGATATGGGGATCGCCAAGAAGCTCGTACAAGAAAGTTGGATCCTGGCACGCGATTGCGGCTATCCATTGTTTCGAATTGACTGCCATAGCAGGTACAACTTGACCTTGATCTTGTTTATCACTGACATTCCTCAATATTTAATTGATCCAACAACCTAACTTTCTTACAACTTCATTGTACTTCTATTCAGACATACTACTCTGTGTAGTTCTTCAACGATTTATTATTATCATACAGGAGCAAGTTTGTTTTCAGACATACTACCCTGTGTAATTCTTCAACAATTTGTTATTATCATACAGGAGCAAGTTTGTTTTCAGACATACTACCCTGTGTAGTTCTTTAACAATTTGTTATTATCACACAGGAACAGATATTTTTTCAGACATACTACCCTGTGTAGTTTTTTAACAATTTATTATTATCATAGAGGAACAGATATTTTTTCAGACATATTACCCTATGTAGTTCTTGAAGTACATATAATTGTCATAAAAGAAAAAATTTGTTCCAACCGTAATATCTTATCAACAACTTCAACAATCTTTTCGGGAGGAAATAACTGTCGTACTTGCACGCGTAAAAAGTTTTATACGTTTCTGGTGTTTTATGGTTCACTTGATTTAAAGAACTTCTCTGATGTGCAGTTACACCGCGAGAATATGCGAAGGCTACGGAATGGAAGAAATCTGGAGAATACCATTTAGCGGGTACGTGAGCAACTGCGAGATAGTTTTCAAATATGTGAAAGAACCGCACACTCAGTGCCGAGTGTTCATCGAACACCTGCAACGCTGCAAAACTTATTGTCCACCGTACAAAAAGTGCTACAAGATCAACCGTATGCCTGCCTGACGGAAGCTCGTTATTAATCTAGTTGCAAATTATTATAATAGTTATTATTGTTACGGTCAGTAAACAATGTGCTTGTACTGTAACGCAGAGCAATTCACCGCTAAAATCAACACTGAATATAGAGATTATTATTGCTTTTGGTTCCCACGAGCCAACATTATTGCAACATTATTGTAACCACGGGCGTTGTTTGAGTTCGGTGTATAACGTTTCGAAAATTGTGATAATCGTCATGCTGCGTTGTAATTACATATCGCTCTGCGAATATGTTATGTTAACAATTGCAAGTTAATTATAAAATGTAAACATATGTGATTAATTGGGGTACTTAATTACGGAGTTGTTCGCCACGAAACGGGGATTCTGCTTAATAATTTTTATCGCAAATATTACTAATTAGTAGAATGAAAATATTTGCAAATTTGTAACAACGTATGATGCAAAATAATGACAGATAAAATTTGTGGAATATGTAACATACGTAAATTGAGATGATGCGGATTTTATTGTATTACCACAGGTTTACGTAATTTTCTTTTCTACTGGACTTCTGGTAAAAAAGATATTTGAGGTTGATATCCTCGAAAGAAGAAGTTTATTGTAAAAATAACTGTGTTGGTATTTTCTTACGCAAAATTGCTACTCTTATATCGCGCGAGACGTTTTCTACGTTGGTTACTTGATAAATTTCGTCATGTTTCGCGTAGCCGAGCGTCAATCTCGGAATTATATATTACAGTCTCACCGCTGTTGCTACATTCTATCCCTTTTTGTCAGCTGTCACGAAAGTTGCGAGACAGAAAATTGGAAATCACGTTTAAACAGACCGAAACCAACGAAGAATTCGCGGGTTCAACGACCGACCGAGCTGTCGAACACGCGAAAGTTCGCCAATCGAACGGAATAAAGCGCGGTAACGTTCAAATGAAATTCTCGATATTTGACTTGTAAGCTAGTCCCGACTTCCGACTTTCCCGACCCCCGGAATTACAAATGTCGACGGAGTTTTGAATCGGAAGCGAATTCGGTTATATAGCAACTTCTGCCCCCGCCGAACAAAAGTTTGACGATCGCGAAACGCCAATTAAACACAGTCGGGTAACAATAGTTCGCTGAACACGTTGTCGTAACGTCTGAAAACACACATGCAATCAAACGGATTCGTGTAATATAATTTCTGCTGTTAGTTTTCTTTCACACTGTCACGCGTTTTATTGCAACGAATTACATCGTCGTATGCAATCACGTATTAGACTGTCACGTATAACCTTGCGTTACATAAC
Organism: Megachile lagopoda; assembly: GCA_036983795.1. Lineage (NCBI taxonomy): Eukaryota > Metazoa > Arthropoda > Insecta > Hymenoptera > Megachilidae > Megachile > Megachile lagopoda. The sequence goes on along the minus strand of CM072790.1, from coordinate 12,387,903 downwards.
TCGCGTTAAATTACCTCGTATTATATTACCACTCGAATCGTGTGTTGGGTTACTACCTGGTAAATTGCCACGAGTTACATTACCACATATTGGATCGCTGTTAGATTAAGGTTTGATTGCTACACGTTAGATTATTACGCATTGGATTACTACACGATAGGCAACTATCCGCTAGATTACCGCATGTTAGATTATCAAACGTTAGATCACTACGTGTCAGATTACCAATTGTTAGATTACCACGTTAGATTACTAGGCGTTAGATATACAAGGATTGGAATACCGCTTGTTAGATTACTACACGTTAGATAACTGCTCGTCAGAGTACCATATGTTGCGTTATAACGCGTTAAATAACTACATGTTAGATTACTGCGCGTTGCATTACCACGTGTTAGATTACCAATCGTTAAATTATGAGACGTAAAATTACCACAAGTTAAATTACTACATTGCACATTACAAAATTCCAAAATTAACCAAATTATCTCCCATCTTTCAAATTAAAAAATTCAAAGCAGCTTTTGCATCCCAAACTTCAATTTTCTTCCCGCTTGTATTTTTTTTAAATGCAAACGTCTGACTGTAATTTCCTAAAAATCGTTCTGCGCTTAATAAGATAAGATTCTTTTATAAAAAGTCTGAAACGCATAAATTCCTCCTTCCTACCTGTATCGTTACAAAAGAAATTCATACCAGAGAGTATAAGTTAATCCACGACAAAGAACAACAAAATGTCGCGTAACACTTTTATCTCATTAAGTATTAACTGTGTTAATTCCGTTAGCTTCCGGGTAAATGTTAAGCCGATAGGTAACTAGAGAACTTCAGCCTCGGAGCGGTTTAAATGTACGTTCCGCATAAAGGCTCTTTCATCTTCGGCAAAACGAGCACGCAACATGGCCGCAGAATCAAACGAGACACTCCATAAAGGGATGGAATAACAGTAATTACAAAGTGCGGCTTTTATTGGCGCAATTAAACGGCGAACCCATACATAAATCTTTATTTAACGGGTTTTAAACGTGTCCAAGGGAAGGGCGGAAAAAAATTCTGCTTGTCCGAACCGAGACCGCCGTGGAATTACTTTAAACAGTCGGCGTAAATTAGCTTTAATCAGAAGAGGTGTCATTCTTTCGGATTAAACAGGGCCCCCATTTATAGCACTGTAAAACGGTGCTGTGTGACGAGGAAATTAACGCTGGAGCCGCTTTGGGCGGACATAAAACCTTGCTCGTTCCTTTTTCCACCATTTTTCTGTCACTATGAAATGTCTCCGTTTTGTTCGAGACGAACGTGCACGGAAAAGTATTTGCTCATTTGTACTTTTTCCGCTTTTCTAAAATATGCTTTTATTTTTTCCAAATATGTTTGCATGGAAATTATGAAAATTTTTGTTAACTTTGGTAGATGTTGGACATTTACGTGGATATTGGTGGAAGCAATATCAGGTTGATGTTCATTTCAGTTCATTGTGTATATTAGTGATATAATCACATTCAGAGACTCTATTAACAAATCACAATAGTAGTAGTTCTACAAACGTATTCCTACCAAATGGTGAACTTTTGAATTTATCAAATAAATATGAGATATTATCTCAGACACGAATGCATAAAGAGTGAAATCGTCCAGTAACGACCACTCGTGAATGCTTTCCGTCAAGATAGTCGTATCATTAAACTCTTGACGTTATCGTGAATATGCCGAACGATACAGCGACGCAAGAAGATGTCTAAATGCAGCTGATCATAGTTTCAATCCAGCAGTAGGAGGATTACGTGAAATGTTCGATGGTAAGGAGTTCGAGAAGATAGGTAGAGCATCAGCAAACGGAACGGAGCCGTTCTAAATGCTAACGAGCCTCTCGAAGAAACTCCTGTCGAGGAGGCCAGCATTCGAGGCCGACGGATGTTCATTCTTAGTCGATACACGCGTACTTGGCACGTAAGCGCATGCATTAAATGCATTTCCAGTGTACGTCGAATCAAAATCAAATCGAGTTTGGAACGTGGTCGGATGGTTGCGGAACCAAGGAGACGGCTAGAATCTAGCCCGACCAAGAGACGACGTCAGTCCCCTAACTCACCCCGAAGTTTCTCAACTGTAATTCCGACTCGATAGTTGCCACGGTATTACGGAACTACGCACACCACCCTAACTCCATTAATCATTACGGCTCTGAGATCGGCACTGGATCGTTTTTGAGAGGAGAACCGAACGAACAGTCGCTACGATTCCAATCCTAATCCATCTTGGATGGTATACTTACGAGCGACGTCGATCTTCCGACTGCCTTCAGATCGACCTCGACTTTTCTGGTTACGACCACGTCGACGTCCCCCTTCCCGTTCTATTTTCGACACACCGCTCCATTGCGCTCTAATCTGCCTTTATCACCGTATTTAAGACTATGACCGAACCGTGGTCCGTGAAGGAGGCAACAGTTCCACATCTTCAAGCTAGAAATGAGGGAATTTGCAAAAACTCAGCTCATTAGGAATTTAGTTCTTTCAAATTAATTAAATTTCTCGGAATAAATATTAATGTCAAATTGAAACTTGCTCAATGGACTACACGAGGACCATATACCTCGAGTCCATGTTGCATTAATGACGAAATTTCGACTGGGAACGTCTCCCGTTAAATTAATTAGAGTGTTCTTTGCCTGTCTCAATAATTTAACAAATCAATGGGAACTCGCGTTCATTTCCAGCATCCGTCTAATCCCTGATGACGAAATTCCGGTGGATGGTACACGAATTCTCCGTAGACGAAGCGATGTCACCGGCAAAAGGGATTCCCGTTCCTCCTCGAGGCCCGGTTTGACGTTTGTCGGGGCTTCCTTGCACTTGGACACGCCGTGCTTAATCTGCATAATTCTAACTACCGGTGTAGCAGATCCTCGTGTATTTCGCGGAACACGCGCGTCTAACACCCGCAATTCCACTAATATCAGAAATTGTTCGCCGAATTGAAATAGTTCGAGCTTAGACTCGCCTGATCCTCGAGGTATCGTCCTGGCCATGCGTGCGTCGTAATAGTTTCATTTCAGAGACCCTCCTTGCTAAATTGTTTCGTGTCGGAAACGTTGTCGCCTTTGCCAGATCGTTCACCGGATGGAATTCACACGCGTTAATCCACGTCCTGATATTCCGTTATAAACGCGGAACAGTATAATCGAAGTTAATGGTCCTTTGATATGCGCCATTCCGTTTGACGAGCAATATCAGACACGAATTAACGATATTCGTAACATGAAATCGATATGGATGCAGTAAGACGAATTTCACGAATACAAGCCCTTAAAACGGTGGACTCACGTTCCTACTCTCAATACTTTCATACTGATACAAAGTACACACAAAATATAAAGAATATTTTTCCCATATAATATATTAACCAATTTTACATTGCTACATCTGTCACAATATATCCATTGTAACGAAATACTTGTCCAGTTACTGCATCGAACTTCTGTGTTGACAGGTTAAAATTTAATTCGTTATGCACACAGCAAGAATGACAGCTTTGATTAGTTCATTAGTTAAACTTGATTTATGGGCAATATTCAAATTTCCACGTGACAGATTGACGGATTTGCAGACACTAACCAGCGAGAGTTCACACCGTTAAATTGTTCTGATTTTCAAGCTGTCTCATATCTATTTCAAACTTCAGAACCAATAGCTCATAATTCGCATTCATCACTTTTTATATCGCGCAGTATTTTACAGAGAGATTTATGACAACACCGAGAGTTCGTAGAACGTACTGTGCAACTACGTATCTTGATACGCGTATAACCCTCGGAAGACGAATGTTCTGTAACTGACCTGACAGACGGATGCAGTTATTTTGATGTGGAAACGTTATTACATTCAGTTCCAAAGACTGTACAGAAAATTTGAAATGTATTTCATCTGCAAATAGGCTGAACTTTACTTTGATTTACTGAAAATTGTTAACTACTTAGACGGTTATAATGTGTAACGAATAGGACCCAACATCAGTTTTATATTCAGAATCTCACCTGATCAAAAGTTCAATTCAAAAGTTATGCACATAAGGATCGAGTGTATAAAATTGAGTACGAGTGATTTTAGGGTATTTGATGATTATAGGTTACCTTGAAGCTATATTATAGGCGAGCCATCTAACGCAGCGTCCAATAACTTCAGAGACAACTTTTGTCTCGTGTTTCTCAGACTCTAGCGACTGCTTTGAACGGAAACCGTAAAACAGCTCAGCGTGTCTTTTAGCGGACGATTTCAGTAGTACGAAGCGACACAGTCCGTATGAAACCCGGCATTTCTTTCTGTTAGCGAATTCCTCGCAGTTTCATTCTCGTTAAAGCGTATACACCGTGTCGGCAGGTGTGGCAGACAACACTGATCGACGAAAGAATTGGATTTTGCTGTCTCGCGCTTCATACCCGGCTACCATTTTCCACCTCCATCCTCTGTTCTTCTTCTTCTTACGAACGGTTTTCTTCCCCGCGCCGTTTTTCTTTCGCAATGGCGCATTCGAGACCGAGCATAAAACACGTCGCTGCTTCTCATCCGGCGCTTTAACTATTTATCCGTTCCGAGAAGTTCCGACTAGCATCGTGCACCATTATTCCGCCATCGTTAATAATTCTTCGCTAAATTATCGTGTATTCATCAGAGCGAAGCAGTTTCTCGTTCTCTGATGAAATTCCATCAAGTGTTTTAACGTTCATTATATATTTCGCGTTAATTTCGATCATTTTCGTATCCCGGCAACCGTTCCTTTCTTCATATTTGTCACATTTTATACCTCGTTCTTTCATAGACGATCAATTAATCGAGCTTTATTTATTTTCAAAGTACGAAGACATTTATTACTTGTTCGCAGATCGTTGAACTCGATTTTGCAACCGTTTTTAGAACGTAATATATTCTACACTCGTTAGGTCGATCGACGAATATCTAGTTATGATTTTGCGTTTTATCAACGACAAGAGTGTACTTCGTTCGTTACTGGTTCGGGTAAAACGTAGTGCGGCCAATTCAAGGGATTCGGTTAGCCGGGAAAATCATATCGTTGTCGCGCGAGCCAATGTGTTTCAGTTTCGTGCTGGTAATTAGGCTTCCCTCGCTGGCAACGTGCACGTCCATTTGGCAGATGAACCTAACTCACCAAACATGGATCCATTAACGCGTATATTCGCGCCAAGGAACGTGCAGACCCAACAATGTACAAGGTGTTGTGTAATTAGAGCCGCAATTGGTAACCTGCTGTCTCTGAGTGAAAAACGTTAAGTATCACTCCTTTGGACGAGCTTTTGCTTTCGAGAAAATTTACTTATCATGCACAAACTGTACCATTTGTAAAAATGGCACGTATACATGTACATACACAGTACATGTACATTTTAAATACATAGATAGTATATGTGGACTAAATATATAGATAAATATGTAAACTGAATAGATAGACAATGAATATGTGAGCTAAATGGACAACAAATATGTAAACTAAATACATAGACAATAAATATGTATATACATGTGCATATGCGTATGTTCAAAGAGGAAGATACACTTATAAATTTCTGTATAGGTTCAACAAACATTGTGTATTTTCATATCCAAAAATTTAACCAAAATCGACAACTTCTTGATCAAAGAGAAGTCAAACTTGTGGTAGGTTAAAGTTCAGGAATTTTATTATACACGAATGTTATCCAGTTACTGCAGATAAAAATATATCTATGACCTTGAATATGATCTGGAAGATTAACATGCGCAGGTAAAGTTCGTACAATAAACAGAATAAAATAAATTGTGCTCACTGTAGTGCACATAATTATTACGCGCGAGTAACAGCTGCGTATTAGAATGATTTGGTAAATACATGGTCATACATGGTAACTTATTGATTACCGATTGCACACCGTATATTTTGTGCCATCCTGTATATTCTGAACGTACCTTCTGATGTAGAATCAGTAGGTATCCATTTGTACCGCCAATTACGTGACACCCTGTGTGCATACAAGAGCGTAACATCACAGAGTGTGTGCATACGTGCAGCCATGCTGCACCGAATGGTGGCTCGAACGCATACAACAAAACGAAGCCACCAATCTACCGTATTCTACAAACATCGCGGTAACAATGAGGGGATCCCTTTGGCGACGCGTGGGACGCATAGCTGCGCCCGTTTACGGAATGCGTGTGTTGCCGGTGCAATTGTGACAGGACATATCTGCGGATCCACCGAGATTATGCTACCCCAGCTTGCGTTACAACGCTATGCAACGTATGTTGCGTGTTGCCACTCCCCTCGTAAATCGCCTTGTTTATAGACTGGCTACCAGCTTCGAGATTTCCCTTGGTGTTCTTAATCTCTAGTTATCTGACCAATCGACAATTTCATCAACCTTCGCTTTGCGATCGTTGGAATACTTGCAAAAAATTTCGAACATCAGTTTTTTATTTCTCGCATGGTCGAATAAACGAACGCGAAAATTGCTGTGCACTTTGAAAGGACTGATCGTGTCATTACAGCGAACCCACGCGTGGAATGTTGAAAAGCCAAGCTCACGTAATCCTGTCGTCTTTCTTTATAACGTCGCATACGTATAGCGTGACATTCTTTCTCATCCCGTTGACCCAGAAACTCTTGTTGCTCGTTTACCTACATCGCCGATCTCTATGATTTTGTCTGTCGCGTATTTGATTCGAAACGTATTTTATAAAAGAAGGAAACTGGAACGACGCGTTACCATTTGGCCACCTATGTGATTCTGGCTGTGGTAAAAGTATAAACAAGAACGAAGAATGAACCTAAAGTAAAATTCAAAGATCATGTTTTTAGCGATTGCGTTTTGAAAGAGAACGAGAGATAAAATTCACATGATTTACAAAAGAAACGCTTTTAAGGACAAAATTTCTAATGTATTCTATATAATTAGATAGATCTGAAAGTTGTTACATTCTGCCAAGACCAAACTGTAGGTTCAAAAATGGTTTAAGACGCTTCTAATGTATTCTACAAAGCTAACTAGCTATATTTCAATTCTGCCAACACCAGTCTGTCTTAAAAATGATTAAAACTATTATACATTACCTTTAATTTACTCTCCAAACTAACTAGCTACATTTCAAATCTGTCACATTCTGCCAACACCAGTCTGTTGTAAAAAGTGATTCAAACCATTGTGTATCATTTTGAATGTATTCTACAGCTAACTGGCTATATTTCAAATCCGTCACATTCTGCCAAAACCAGTCTGTTGTTTCGAAAAGCGCGGCGTCCGAATTCGTAGAAATGCGCAATTTATCCAGTGAAGATGAACAATTTAATCCGTTGTAATTTCCTGCCGCCGAGTTCGTTGCGCGTAAACTTCGTTTACATAAAGTTCCCATTTTAAGCTTCATCGTCACTTACACGGTACGTTAAATCCCGGCACGATTTCTCCGCCCTCGAGCACGGGAAAAATCTGGCTGCTCTTATCCCCGCAATTTTACGCGCAATTAATATTTACACCACGATAAGATCGTCCTTTCGCGGCGATGAGACGCGCGGACCAAGGACGCGATAAAGCGAAATCAAGGGTTCGGCAAAAAAGAAAAGTTCCCTCGATCCGTTGGAGATTCCCTCGAATAAACGGAAGGGAACGAAGTCGTTAGGTACAACTGCCAGCAACGCCGTAAATATCGCGTACCATAAATACCGTGCGAGCTATTTAAACTTTTCCAATTACCTTGATATCTAGCATCGATGGCGTCCTCGCGGTGTTCCAGCCTGGTCGGCCACCACTTCCGGTGGAAAGGTTTCATAAACAAGCCTTTGTGCCGTGCTCGATCCGAAAATTCAATTGGAAAGTTCATTCGGTCAGCGTGAGAAGGCTGGAAACGTTGCACGCCGCTTTCCTCTCAGACCAACGACACGACTACCTGTGATCCCGTCAATTCCCTGCAACAGTTTTCTACCCGACAACCAGCGACACTGCAGACTTCGTTTGTTTGCATTCAACCGACGGCAATTCCATTTTTTACTGCGAACTTTGCTCGATTTGGATTGACAGCTTACGTTTCTGTCGCGAGATTGAACGCGGAGTCTGCTTCGAACTCGGTTGAGGGTAAAATTAGTTCTTAGGGGTAGAACTCGTTCTTAGGGTACGAATCCGTCTGTCAGGAGGACAATGTAATTTTGCACAGTTACAGAGAACGTTGAAACTAATAATTTTTCAAGATTACAACTCTCTGAAATACGAGAGGTTATAGTCAAAGTTCTGATAACCTATATTTAATCGTTTGAGAGTATATGAAAAATAAAAAGACATGCAAACAATTTTTCGTTTCTTCATTTCTCTAAAAATAACTAAATAAAGTACTCTCCTAAGTATTAAATTCAGTCTATGTCTGAACAGATGTAAATTTGAGAAAGATTTCACTGATTTAATCAATAACCTGTCTATTAACTATTCCGCAACCAGTGCAGAATATTAATTTCATTCAAATTTAAAGAGTGTTGAAATATCTGTCGAGAGATGCTGAGTATGAAGATAACAGGCAGATCGTTTTGAAAAGTTGTTTTTAAGAGCGTGTTTTAAAACTCGGTGACGTTGGCGCTTTCTAAATGGCTGATATCTACGGCAGGACGTCGTTTAATGCAACACGCTCAGCACCGGTCGGCTTGTGTTATTGTCAACAAGCCTAGGCGTTTATTATATTTGTCCCCGACGTTCCCGGCTCGCGCACAGGAGTAATATAATTCAGCATGCAAGGGTTGCTGAAAATCCGCCGCACTCGCTGATGCTCTGTTTACCCGAAACACGTCCAAATAATAATCGCGGGTTTGTTAAATTTTGACGCGTCAGACACTATGCATCACATACGGTTTGAGTGTTTGAAATCACGGTCGCAAGATTTTATTTTCTCGCGACAAACACTGAGGTAATCTGCACTGCTGATTAGGCACATCGCCATGAAAATGCATGTTGAGTAATTCAAAGACAATGGCGGATTACGGGCTCTTCCCAATCTTGAGATTTTAAGATTAAAAATTTCTGAATTTAGCTACTTGGAAATTTAACAATGTATAAATGTAGACATGTAGACGTGTAGGCTAGTATAAATGTAGACCTGTAGACGTGTAGACATGTAGGGATATACATACATATGTAGATATGTAGACCATGTAGACACGTAGTCATGTAGGCATATATGTAGGCATGTAGACATGTACAAATGTATAAACTTGGAAGATTAGGAATTCGAAAATGTAGAAGGTTGAAATATTTTAAAATACAAAAATTCAACAGTACAAAAATTGAGAAATTATAATACAAATATAGAAATATAGAAATTTTGTAAAGTGAAAATTTAGAAACCCCACTTTATACTTCTAACTATAACTACCTAAACCTCTCTAAACATAAACATGCATTTGCAGAGTAGACCTTCCGTGTTAATTAATAATATCCAAGAGGTAACGCTAACGGGAAGCTACATTTGCGCAGACAATTATAATAGAATAATAAATTCTTTAGAACGTCACAATCACGTTCACGGCCATTCAACGAACGAACCCCGGGGAATACGAAATCCTGGCTCCATTATATCGTACAAACGTCTCTTATGTAAAAGACAGTACCACCGTCGGGGAGCTGTTTTATGCCGTTCTAACAGCACCACGGAGATTATATGGGCTCTAGCTGCAATTTGCAGATCGATAGATTTTAACGCACTTGGCAGACCTCTCTTGGAATTGGAATGTTTCCAGCAGGAATGGTCCAGGGATGTTAGTCCGCTACGTAATTGGTATTCTTGACGCAGGAATTCATTTACGAAGTCAACGAGCGTGAAAGAGACTACCGAAAGATATTTTTAATAAAGGAGCAATGCTCCACGGTGATAAATTCTTCGCTGCTTTGTTTCATTATTGCTATTTAAATTCCCTATGCGTATATTCATCTATCTTTCTTACTCTTATTACGCATATTCCTAATGATGATAATTAAACGTTTCGAAATTTGCGAATCGTTACATTGTAACTTTTAGTTACATATAATTTCGTCTCTAAATTTCTACATATTTGAGAGTTCATTGCACTGTATCTCTACGTTAGTATATTTCTGGGACAAGTATATCTCTGCACTCCTCGGTCACGGTATCTTTAGACTTCTACATATAATCTTACATCTTTATATTCCGAAATCTCTACATACCTAGATCCCTACATCCCTAGATGCCAATATCAATAGATCCCAATATCGCTAGATCCCCACATACCTACATCCCTATATTTCTAGATCTCAATATCTTTAGATCCCCACATCCCTAGATCCCAATATCGCTAGATCCCTATATTTCTAGATTCCAATATCCTTAGATCCACACATTCCTACATCCCCACATTCCTAAATTCTTAGATCCCCATATCACTACATCTACATCTCCTAATTGTGGAATTACTATGTTACGAGTGATATTTTCCTGGAACTAAAACTTGTAAAATTAGTAGACTCCTAAATGTACTGGTCGTAAAATAGTGAAATTCATTTGAGCATAGAAGCGGTCGTCTTTGAATTACGACCGGAAGGGGTTAAGACTCGCAGAATCACCTGTTCAAATTTCGCTTGTTCAAAGAGCCATTAATCCGGCCACTTTCAACCATTATTCTTTCGACTGTGTACGCGTCTAAATTGCAGGGGTAAAACGCCGCAAGGAAATTCGAAGTGCTTAAACGAGCACTAATGACGAATTTGCTCACCGCTTCAACAGCGGGCCGCCGTTTTCTCCGATTTTTCCACTCAACTTTGCTCTCAGACCTACCGCTGACGGATATAATTACAGTTGATACCGGATTTGCCTCCGCCGAGCTAATGTAACGGCAAATATTTACGAGTCGTCGGGTTTTAGGGAATCTTCCGCGGAACAAGTAACAGTCTACGCTCCTCTTGGGGGCAGCACTGTTTACCCAAGCCTATTCGTGCGCCTTCCGCGAGTGTTTTAATAAAAATAACCTCAGACTTTTCCACCGCGAAAACCGCTACCCGCATTTTTCCGACCTTTCCGTTCTTCCCTCTGCGCGGGCTTCTGTTCATCTTCACGGTGAGCTGCTGAAAAAGATAGAAACAGACGAAAGAAACTCTAGCGTTCTTACTACCTGGTTTTCCTTCCTCTATTTTATTCTGCTTTTGTTCCCCGCGCTATAATAACAGAGATTAAATTTACTTCTAATAACTCGTGTGTAATCTCGTAATATCTTCGTATTACACAGTAATTCACTGGTTTAGATTTATGATAGAACGTACCGCCAGAAAAGTTCGACGAAATTCTGAAATATCCACTTACGCGTTATATTCGCTTTATAATTACGCCCTGGTTTCAACTTCTACATCCCCGGAGAAGTACAACGCGCACCAGAATCCACCAGAACAAGCAGTTTAACCGGCGAACGACGCAAAACGTCCAAAAACACGGTCGTTTAGCCGGGTTACGACTTATTTCGGCCAAGTTGCTCGCACTCGGAACTGTGGTGAAACATTTTGTGAACTGAAATATCTAACCTTTTGCGCCACACTTTGCGTCTCCCCCTATTTCGTCCACCCTCGTTTAACGTCGTAACGATTATAAGTAAGGACCCGGCGATTGATTGAAAAGTTGGACGCGCGTCCTTCGTTGAATGGCCGTCGAACGCGCAATCAGGATTCCTTTCAGAATCAATTCATGCGGATTGATAAAGGAACAATCGTGTTGTATGCAAATCCGCTCTTGATTATTTCGATTCAACGCCGTCCAATTCTCTTCGACGATCGACGACAAATCGAGCTTCAAAGTAAGTTTGTAATTTACGCCGGTTGTCCCATGAAACGGGATGGATCACTATAGACAGAGCGATGCTACCATAACAATTACGCGGTTGATTATCTGCGCTGTGGAAGCGAAGATACATTTATTAATTTATTGATTCTTGTATCTGAGAGCTATTATCTTATATGTATGATTAGGTCCTTATGTGTAGATGTTTATATTCTTGATATACCTGTATTTATTAGGTATACTTCTACAAAGACCTAATGTATATGTATCTGCACTTCTAAATATCTATATGGCTATTCTTCTAGATTTCTATATATTCTTATATCACTGAATCGGTATGTTACTAGGTTTACTTCAATATCTTCAGAATTCTCTCTATATCTCTCTATCTACTGAGATTTCTGTATCTCACAAACGTCTATATCCATAAGTACCCATATCACCAAACACCTATATTCTCAAATCCTTGTATCCTCAAATCCCTACACTTCTCTACCATTATTCCCTTCGATCCCTACACCTTCGAATCTTTATATCCCCAAGTAGCTACGTCGCTAGATCCCTGTATTCCCAGATCCTTCTATCCCTAAACTCCCATATCCTCTATCTTTACATTCCCAAATAACCCCTATCCTAAATCCCCATAATCTTAAATCCCTATATCCCTATAGCTATTTAGCTATACCGATATTCCCAGATCCTTACATCCCCATATTCCATTATCATATATTCTTGAAATTCTACAAATCCCTACATCCCACATTATTATCCTCATATCCCATCTCCATATTCTTGAATTCGAAGAGAATGATTTGCGACCAGAAGCAAGAAAATGGCTTTATTACGTCGATTAGCCGTGCCGGAGTTAATGTATTGCGAACAAAGTCGGAAGATATCGTAGGACTATCGTGACTCGAATCGTCGTGTTTATCTATGGAAATTGTAAATTGCACCGTTAGAAGGAACTCGATGCAGATCGTCCGACGAAGAGATGGTAATGCGCCCGATAAATTTTCATCGTACAGGATGATGGTAACCGTGTAACATCTCAGCAAGGTCTGTACGCGATTCTAACTGGACGTTCATTTCAATTTGACAGCATATTCAGCGAGTTCGTGCCGCGCAAATGGATCGTTTCCTTCGTAACATCACGCGAACGATTCTACGATTTTCAGTAGGTTTAGCATGATCTCGTTTCGTATTGTACTTAGATACCATCTACTCGTCCTTCCTTTGGAACATTCGTCAAGAAACATCGAGATCTTACGATGTACTTTGCCTATCGACAAGATCATTTTCAAACGTTAACTTCGCTTCGAAATTGACAAAGATTCTCATGTGGTGTACGAGATGAATTGAGGTTATGTGAGATCAAATCAATTAAGATCAAATTCCGGAGTAAATTCGTGAGGAAATTTTTCATTATGAAAACATGCTTAAATTGTGGTTTGAGAGTTTGGTGTATCCTATGATTTTGTAAGACAGAATATTTTTTCTCGGGTGAATAAACGTAGATAGAGCTTTCCTTCGTATATTGTAGAGGAGCACTTTACTAAATGCTATAGTGCATAGAGTGTTTTTCATGTCTTTTTCGAAACAATTAATATACTATCATTTGGTAATAACATAATGAAGGGAATACACATGAACATGATAACAAGGAATATACATGAACATGATAAATCTTCATCATTTGATACGAACGAATCATTGATAAGAACGTTACTATATAACATTTTTATTGTATACTCAGTTGAAAATGTGGTATGTCTTTATCCTATAAAGAGGTACAGACTTAAAAAATTTTTAAATTTGAAAAGGAATAAATATTGCTTGATACAATAATATCTGATTTGGCAAATAACGTGCAGTCATCCAGTCGCCGGATTTCCTGATATTCCCTTTCAGTTTGGAGCAGATTTGTGGTCGAAATTTCTCCGGGGCTAAAGAAGCGGAATTTCTATCTCATCCCTTTAGTACCCGAGCCGTATTACCATGGATCGCAACTTAACGCAAGTGATTCTAAATCATCCGGCCAGGCATGTATACTCGCGCGTTAATACAGTGTTGTACGGGTCTCGGCGTGCACTTTATCAAATTCTATAGCGTTATAAGCCGCTCGCTACGTAGCTATGCGTCCTGGGGGAAATATACTTCGTTCCCTGGGAAAGTTCTGCTTTCGGGAGGAAGAATCTCGAGTTTTAAATAAATTAAGCCTTCGTTTCCGAGCCCCGTAGGCGGGCGTCGGTCGTTTCAGTTGGCCCGGGAGCAACTGAATAATGTATGCTTCAGCAGGCAGCCGAGAAAGCCGGGGCAGGGTTCGAAAGACGAAAGAAAAGGGCTCGAGGAGCCTAAACGCGGGCTCGATAAGCGCGGATACTCTCGAACGTTGCGATCAGACAAACTGAGTGGCGGCGGAAGTCTGTCGTGTTGCGAAACGAAGATGGAAAAAGGTGCAACGAACGGGAAAGAACGGATCGCGACGGCAAAAGGAGAGGGCACGCTCAACTTTCTCAATTAAAAGTTAATTACCTTTCGGCTAAGACCACAGAATTTCAATCGGCCGACGAATAATTGTTCCCCGCGTTTGAACTACTGCCGAAGTAATTAACAGTGTAAACATTTACTTTTGATTCCGGGTTGATCTTTTTATTTCTCGTTTCGTTTTTTCTCCGTTATGTTTTCGCCGTTGCTGTTTTCTCCCGTCGACGGAAAAAACGCAATATTTCGCTGTTTATTCTAATGCAAGAATTCTGTCATCCGATCGAACACGCACCATCGATCTGATTATTCGTTTCGAACGAAATCTCCGGACTTTTTCTTCTTTTAATAATATCCCGAAGCTGTTCCACTTCGAATAGAATGAATCGGCGGGAAATAATTATGGATTCATTCTAGCTGATAGGATATTAACCGTTTAAGTGCATATTGAAATATGGCACCGACCTAGTTATTGGGCTGTAACATAAATTCGTTCGGTTAAATTCAATACATATTTTTCTGCTTTACTTCCATTCTTCATTATGAATAGCTAAATTTAAACTAAATGTCCACAACTGCAGTTCTTACTACATCGTTTCGTAAGTTTATCTAGTAAGAATTATCTATCCACAAGTAACATGTTTAGAGATCTATCGTTTGTCATGTTTCATTCAGCGACCGCATTTTTACTCATGTATGTTTTACATACGTTATGTATGCACAGAAAAAGATGCAGTGTTCCAATATAAATATAAAAGAAGATCCAGTATATATTTCTAATTCGAATAGAAGAATCGTAAATGTATGTTGCTCTATATAATAATCACGAATATGTTACACAAATCGCAAAATGGTGAAGTTTCGATGATGGCAATGAATGGCCCGTAAAAAGTAGAAGAAAAACTGAAACTAAGCAGAAATTATTACGTTCGAGGAGCGTCAAATTGAATGAGAATTCCAGGGGGGTTATGGAGTTCACAGTGGTGGCATAACTCACTCAGAACTCGGGTTAGAACTCACGGGCAATCGAGCTATCTCTTGTACCTCGCCGCTTTCATGGCTGACCACGAAACCCCTTTGGAAGCTGACGGTACGTGATGTAGAACTGAGGATGTAATTTCGGGACACGGTTCTGTCGGCGATCATTTCGATGAGGACATTTAATTAATTAATAGCCAGGGATCTTTAACGTCTTAATTATAACGCGATTAATTATGTAATCGTCGAGGAGCTGGCCCGTAACCAACTCGAAATTAGTCTCCTGTGTAACCGACCAAACGTTTGTTCTCTCTTCCTTCTCTGTCACTGTCCCTCCTTTTACCCCCTTTTCTTCGAGCCCCTGTCCGTTTCGATCCCCATCGTTTTTCCGTCGGACGAAAATGGGTCTCGAGAGGAACGACCCCTTTTACACTTTTGGTTCGACGAGATTTTTCGGCCGGAGTTAAGGTTTGTTCCGTGGGACGACTGGTTGGACATAAAAAAGCTGGAAGATTGCGAAATCACGAGGTGCCACGAGCACAGGCTACGTGGTCTGGATTCGGGAAACGGATTCTTCCACCCTTCACCCCCTGCTCGTCCTTCCACCCCCTCCGTTGCTGTCAGTTGCATCGCGGTTGGATGTTGAGCGAATATTTGCGAAGCTTCGATAAGTGAAATTCTATCTGCGCTACGCGGATGGACGGTTTAAGAACGTGCGGCTGTAATTTTCTGAGAACCGTGTGTGCGGAATGTGGTATCAGGATATAATACGAGCTCTTCCGGTTCGTTCAACCATCACGATTTCCAACGATTTTGCCGTCAGCCGAAATTCCTGTGTTTCGACGCGATTTAACGATTGGCCCGCGTGCTTTTGACTTCAACGGCAACTCATCTCCGACAATTCTCTACGATTTGGTCTTCAACGACTTTCGAACTCGATTCACAGCTAAAGACAACCAAACCTAATCTTAAAAAAGAAATAGAATAAGTAACAAAAATTTCGTTCTAAAAAATACAGGAGACAAACAGCAGAAAATATTACACAAAGATTTTCATGATTCGATTCTTTCTTAACGAGTCACATAGGAGTCCAGAAGGTCTAAAAAGTGAGATTGTTCGGTCGAGACGGTGTCGAGTTCCGTAAGTCACCATTTCCTGTCAGCCAGTGCCAGCTGACGAGCAAGAGGCAAGGAAAGTTCGGTACAGGGAGGTGAAGCGCCAATAACGGGTAGCTAAGTACACAGACGTGGAGGAAAGGGGTGCGAAAGCGGGGTGGCGGAGAGAAGAGTCTTAGAGGAAGGCGAGAACGGAGGTTTAAGTAGGATTCTTACGTCAGTCGGATTCCACTCGAAGTAGCAAAGAGAAAAGGTCGAATGGAATCGAACGCATCGAAAAGAACGACGCGACGGAAGGGTGGCAGGATCCGGCGGGTGGTTAGAGGGAGAACAAACAAATCGATGTGCAAGTGCGTTCTTGATTTTATCCCGGTTCTTTCATTGTTGCCTACTCAGCGACACCCTGCTCCTTGTCCTGAACCTTAAGCCCGATTCACAATGCGTTTATATTACGGATCGTGTCGAAGTAGCTGCGCCGAAAGTACTGTGATTGTATGAAAATTATTCCAAAATAAAACTACTTAACGTAGCACTCTCATACAACTTTCTTGGTGACATGTAATCTTAAAAGTTTTTAAATTAGAATTGATGCTTGCATATAATACATTATCTGTAAAGTTGTGTATGAATATTGTAAGGAATAATCATTTTTCATACAGTCTGAAAAGTTTTCAAATTAGAATTGATGGTTGTATACAGTACAATGTAAAGTTGTGCAATTTTATAAGAAAAGAGTCGTTCTTAAAATATTCCGGAAAGTTTTTAAATTAGAATTAATGTTCGTATACATTACGTTTGCAAAATTTTGTGAGAAAGGGATAAGAATTTTTCGAGAATTCTAAAAGTTCTGTAGTATAGATGCATATTGTTAACAAAGTTGATGAATGCAGTGTTCGTGAAAATTATTTCTGAGTAATGAAAGTATAAATTTCATGCAAGTTAGAGAAGAATGATTAAGCAACATGTTAACTATTGGATGATGATTTTAAACGGTCTTTGTTCCGTTATCGTTACTCTCAAATAACTTGCCGTTGAAATTAAAAGCGAAAACAATGCGTTCTCGTTCGTTATCGAACTGTCAATGTCTAAAGTAAACCATCAACGCGGTACACGCCTCTACGTGGATGAATTTACTTTTCACGCCCTCGACCATGCACTTTACCAGCTGTCGAAACGTGAACAAGCAACGGGAAGAGTTTAATTTCCAAACAATTTGCAGGAAACGAACGTTCGAGGGTGCTTATAGTCCGTATCCCGACCGCTATTCGAGAATCTATCGTATCTTAACCAGAAACAACCCCTATCGGTCTCGCAGCTATCTCAAAATCGATTCTCGTGACGTCTCGAGCTATTGGCTCGTTGAAAAACGCGAATTTATGGAAGTATTATTAGCAGCGGAATCGATACGAGCGTCGTATCGGCGATCAGAGGTTTTCGTTGTTTTCGAGACTCGAGTGCCGTGCAAATCGACGACGTTCGAGAAATCGAACGGGAAGATTGGAAACAGCACGGAAATAATAAAAGATGAAGAGGCCGAGAGGAGGGAAATCCAGGGGTACTACTCGTTGCTACTACATTCTCGCAATTATTCTGTGGCAGCCAGTCGAAAGGAACAGAAAAGGTGAAATAAGGAGAGGGTGGTGAACGAAGAAGAGGGAGATTCTATAGAAGGGTAACTCCCACTGCCACGAGGGGCAGACTGAATCGGAGGGGTGACTCACGGTGAACACTTTTGTTAATTAAATGCCGTTGTTCGGTTCGGACCAGCTTTTTTAATCGAGTTATCGTTTAAACAGCGTTCACCCGACAAAGGGTCCTTTAAGCCGGTTGCGTTTAAAAAGCAGTCTCTGCGTAAACATATTAACCTCCCGCGATCTACTCTTAATTACAGCCGATCCCTTTTGTTGCCACGACTATCCATCAACTTTTTGTCTCTCGCAACAACTCTGGAATTATCGGACACGAGAAAGGAATTTCAAAATTACCACTTTAACCCTTCATGAGTGAGTTTATATTGAACCTCTTTAATGGTGGATGCATGTTCGTGAAGCTAGTAAACGTAGAAGCAATACGTTGATACTGTAGTAAATATTAATTTATAACTGTTAATGTTAGTCATGTATAGGTAGATCATCGAAATGCACTCGAAACAAAATGGTGCGACTATAATGTTCATTCATCAGTGATGGGCGACTCCATGAGACATTAATGGCTAGTCTCAGTTAAAAAAAATGTGAACAATTAATAATTTAATATGTGTATGTTTCTAAAACCCTGTCTAAATTTCGAAATTTGGAAGTTTGATTAAATTTATTTTCTCTCAAGTAAACATCTACTTCACAAACATCTAGCTAATATAATATCTGGAATAAACGTCTTAAAGCTTACTTCTCTCTCGTCATGGTCGTAACTATAGTTTACGATTTTTTAACTTAACCCTGAAGCAAGCAAATATAAAAGCCCCGACGTAAGCCAATTATTTAGGTGTTGAAACGTCCTTCTTGACCAATTATCCTGTTCAACTCAGTCTCCGTTTAGTAGTAGCCGCGTTAAAAGCTTTTCTTGCTTCCGTCTTCCCGCAATCACTTTTTCACAAACGATAACGCGGAGCAATCTCGCCCGACACTTTTTCACGTGGGATTCAAGTGCCTAGGGAAATATGATGATCCTTGGGCAGCAGCAAGATAAATCTCGTCGGAGCGCAAGGATTCTACCAGCCATCCGGAGGCTGATTATCCTTTTTTTCTCCGCGAGAAAAAACACGAGAAATAAGTTTCAACTTGCTACTTGTTTATTCTTCTACCGTGTGGCTGCCCCGGAGAGTACATCGTTTTTGGATTGAATTTTCTGCTGAAGTAGATATTGTGGTAGCTGAAATAACTGTAATCAACGTGTTGAGTACTGCAAGAAATATTGAAGATTACGGTACATATTCATATGCTGCGGTTTGTTACCGTTCATTCCATTTTTCAATTTCAACTTCGTTGGTAAATTGCTAGATTGCTACATTGCTGGATTGCTGGGTTGCTAAATTGCTACGTTGCTAGATTGCTGCGTTGCTAGATTGCTAGATTGCTAGGATGTTGGATTGCTGGACTGTTAGATTCATGAATTGTCAGATTGCTAGATTGTTGGATTGTTGGATTGTTGAATTATTGGGTTGTTGGACTGTTGGATTACTGGATGGTTGGATTATTAGATTGTTAGTTAGGTTCTGAGGTTCATAGACTGCCAGATTGTTACATTGCTAAATTGTCAAGTTGCTACAATATTTTGCTAACTTTATTAGATTGTCAGATTATTAGATTGTTAGATTGTTAAATTGTTAGATTGTCAGATTGTCAGATTGTCGAATTGTCAGATTGTCAGATTGTCGGATTGTCAAATTATTAAATTTACAAATGCACAGTACACTTTAAACCATAATGATGAGATGATATCAAAGATGTTAACACGATAACACGTCAAATAACGTAATGTATGAGGAATTTCAGTCGGTAAAAGGCGAGATTACAAACAGATACATCGTGGGATGCGATGTTGTCGCAATAACGTTGCCAAGTAAAAATCCGACGAATCACAGGAGTAAAGCGTTTCCTCTTCTGTTGCGATAACCGTAGAAGAACTTGTTAATCAGCGACAAAGTTTCCCCGTAGCTCGAAGCGAGGGAAAAAGTAGCAAGGAAGATGGAGAACTCCGGAAACTTTGTCTCGTTGCGACGACCACTAGGTGGAATTTTAATTAATAATAACGAGCTGCTCGCGTGCCTCCAGGCCGTGTTTCGCCAGCAACTATCCAAAGTTGAAATATTTCGGAGGTGCCCCATGGAATCGGGAACTTCACGCTCGAAGTTCCATTGCATGACGATTGTTTCCTTTATACCATAATATACTACAATATTTATTAATCCGACAATTACTCCAATTTACGAGTAACTGAAATATCGTTCAAGTATTTGATCTCGAAACTCATATTTATTATCTCGTGTGTATCAAATTTGTTTTATCATTTTCGTCCTTGTAACAAATTTTATTATCTAACTAGATCATTTAATTTCGAGTTTGGATCATTATTTAGCAGTTTGATCTTCTCGTGAATTTTGATACTTTTAAAGAATTGTCTGCGAGGACATTTTGAAATATTTTTTATTCAGTTCTTTCGTGTTCTATTACCGAAAAAGCTTGATTTACTCTGAGCTGACTGACACATTTTCAGATCGAGCACTAAATACAAACGGTATATTTTTGACAAACTTTAATTAGCGCTTAGAAAAGCCGAAATGTCAGCGATATAATTACCGAGCAGAAATGTATGATTCAAGACATGTCGAGGATCACGGACAAAGTTTCCAATCATGAATCATTCATTCAAAATAATAGATAATGGAAACTGTGCTATTTGGTGGGTACAAAAGCACTAAATATTTTATAATTTTATTTCCAGAGAAAAGCTGCTAAATCAGAATCATATGTCACTCGAATGTAACATGACGAAAATAAATTCTCCATTTCTGTAATTGAATAGTTTAAAAATAAAAAATAATCTTCTAATAGCTCGCCGTGACATTTGGTTAACAAAATATTAAACAAGTAAACGAAAACCAAGACCATTTTAATAAATAATTCGTTCGTATATTTTACAAATTCTATTTCCAAATAAAATTGGATAAACCGGTGTCGTATAACGTTTGAATTCTACACGGCAAAAATAATGAAATTGATCATTTTTGTATTGTTACTATCGCAAATAAATATGTAGATATAAATAATAAATAACAGTTGTCATATATAGTTATGCAACACGTGACGATATACAGGGTGATAATTTAATACGTAACAGTGAGATATTTGGTAATTTAATATTATATATCGGTGATTATACATACAACGTATGAAGACATTATACGTAGTATTTTTCTGGAAATGTAACGTGTAATCTAATGTATAGAAATCTAACGCGTAGCCATTTTACGCTTGATAATTCCACACGTGATAATTAAACGCGTGGTAATTTAACTTGTGGAGCTATGACGCATAGTAATCTAATATGTGATAATTCAACGTGTAGTAATTTAACGCCTGGTAAATCAACGCGTAGTAATCTACCGTGTGATAATCCAACGCGTGGTAATCCAGCGTGTGGAAATACAAGTCATAGTAATCTAACATGTAGTAATCCAACGCGTGGTAATCCAGCACGTGGAAATACAACTCATAGTAATCTAATAAGTGATAATCCAACGCATAGTAATCTAACGCGTGGTAATCCAACGTGCGTTTATTCAATGCGTACAAATCTAACGCGTAGTAATCTAGCGAGTAGTAATCTAGCACGTGGTAATCCAACGAAATCTAACTCGTGGCATCCTAAGGTCTAACCCGCATCAAACGAAAATCCCATGCACGTCAGAGGTTAGCGGATTAAATTAATCTAATTGTACGTAGCTGAGAATCTCAGAATGCTGACGAGCGAGCGAATAAACAAACGAATCTGGGCCAGGATGAAAACACACCCGCGACCTTTCCAGCCCGCTAAACATCCGCCTTTAGTTGCATCGCAGCCAACACGGAAACGTCTTGGAGGATGGAAACCGATGCGCTCTATGGACGCTGAAACCAATGTCGCTGGGCAAACTGGGTCAGCTGCGACACCTTGAAAGCATTTAAACTTGCACCTAACAAGGTCTCTTGGGATCTATCGAGCACTGTCTGCTCCGTGCAGGGTATCTATAGGTATTCTGGTCGAGCTGCTGGAAACTTTGGTTAAGGTGGATACCCGGATAGCCGACAACGGAACGATGCTTCGAACTGATTGCAAACTAATATCCAATTCGATTCTGGAAGGGCGTGCGCTGCATTGATACCAGGTAACGGAGATCCTGTACTGTCTAATTTTAACGGGAACTCTCATAGACACCTCGTTATATGCACCCAAACCATTCAGTGAATCTTTTTTATACAATTTCAACTGTTAGTTCGCTACTCATTAACTGATTCCGATGCTTAACAATTCTAATGCGATTTGACGACAGACAAATATCAAACTTGTATTTTAGGTTAATTTTTGTACGATATCAGACGTAATGTTTGTTGCTTATTTAATAAGTATCTAGTATTTACTAGATATTCAAGGCTTAATAAATACACGATTGTTTCATCGGCAGTCTGTCAATGACCCATTGAAGATATCCGTAAACCTTAATCCCGTCTCGCATGATTCAAACAAACGGTTCTTACGAGGATGAAGTGTCTACAATGGTACTCGAGTCCGTAAAATCCGTGAAACCCTCCCGGTGCTGGAAACGAACAATTTTCAGGGTGGTCCGACGAGTAGGCAGCATTCATCGATAGAAACTCCGGGAACTCCTATGGATCAACCACTCTTGGAACTTTTGACCCCCAACCTCCGAGTCGCCGCCGAATTACCGCAGATCGAGCACGATATTTTTTCGCTGAAAAATTTTCACCCGGCTGAAATTGAAGAACGAGTCCTGCAACAGAGCTACGGAGGCTGTTCGGGCGTTGATAATCGGTATTTATCGGTCTACCCCACCGGCAGACATTACTGCTACGCGATATACCTGCTCGGAGAAGCTAATTGCAGCCTGCTACTCGAGGTGAACGAACTTTTTAAGCCGAACCAACCACGGGCTTACAAACTTTTACCGAATTGTGTGGAATAATCAAATTTTTTGAGTCGAAGATGAAGATTCGGTACCGTATTTCAGTTACACTAATTCTTTGCTTTTAAATAGCTTTCTTTGCCGCCATTTTAATTCTGGTGTCAAACACAATTGGCATTCATTCTCCTTTTGTTTCGTAATTTTTTATCATCTATTTCTCACACTTTACATAATTCTTTTTTCATATTTTTTAGATTAAGTAATCTTTGCTTAGGTACAATTTTTTCGTACAAGCAAAGTTCATAATATCAAAGACTATTTATCAGATTTGTTGGATGTGTGTAGAAAATTGCATATGCATACATAACCTACTTTCTGACCACATACGATCAGATTTACATTCTTCAGATGCACATTCTAGATTCATTCGCAGACGTTCAAAATTGAAGTTCCTTCTGATTCTAAAATACAATATTTTTGAAATAATAAAGCAGGTTTACAATGTCTTCTTGAATCGACTTATCGTTCAGATATAACATAGCACTCGTATTTTTAATCAAGGCAGACATAAAACAATTGTCACGACAGTAAAACTGTTTGAAACTATATCACAGCTCGTTCAAAGACAGTTTCCCCTTTCCAGCATTTTCTTTTATTTGCAATTGCTGTTTTCTATTCCAGACAATGTACGTACCTCCAGTTCCTCTTGCTGTTCTTTTTAAGAGCGACTGCAGCACGCGATCTTTCGCATTTAATAGGGTGTACACATACACAGGAACGATCGTTCGTGTATTATCTATAAGTAAAGGGGTGTACGTGTGTAGCACGGTTCGCAGAGAAACGTGGTAGAGACTATTAATTCGATTGCCAATCGATTCAGCCTTGCTTCGCTGTGCAGTGGTACACGTCGACGTCTGGCTCGAGTGGATTTTTCATTTACCTGTACTACTCGGTGGCCACGATGCACCTACATAATTAATTGTCCCGGCTGGAAGAGGACTCGATTGGTCTTCTGTTCGAGAGAAAACGTGTACACAGATGCTTCTCTGCAATTTTGACGTCACAACACGTCAGTCGCGTGGTTAATTAAACTTTCTTTCTCGCACAGGAACACCGTTCTTCCTCGCCATCTTTCTATCTCGACCGTTCGTCGAAGAAAAGGGGTTTTGATTAAAATGTTCCGGCGAGATTCGCAGCCACGTATTTTTTTATCCATTTAACGACTCTAGAATGATTGAATCCTTGGTAAATTGTCGATGACCGTATAATCGAGTATTTATTGTATCGATCTACTTTCGTAGCTTAACTTTTGTACTCTTTTGATTTGGTGGACTGTTGGGATACGAGCCCAAAAATTGCAGCATTTAGAAATTTAATAATTTAGGATTTGGGAAATTTGAGGATTTCAACGTAGGAATTTTGAGCTTTGAAAGCATGAAAATTCTAATTCCTTCCAAATCCGATACCAGCTACTCCGAGCAGTCTGCCAAAACGAACCGTGTTACATCTTGTAAAAGGAATTTATTCGCAGTAATGTTATTCACTCTTCAGCAGACATCGAAAGCCCCTCGTTTCAATAGTCAATAGCGTAAACTAACAACGTTAACGAAACGCGTACTTCAAATAGTGTAGCTTTGAAGATAGATTACTCGTTGTTCGCGGCTGGGTTAACCCGTTTGATCTTGCCAGACTGCGAAATTGCAGTCAATATACAAAAGAGATCGAAACGATTCCCGGTAACTACATATTTCGAAAGGTTCTCTCGCCACGATATCGTTTTCCTCTATCACACTTTACCCCCTTTTGTTACGTATTCAACGATGCGTTTGTAATTTTTCGAGCACAGGGCCACATTACGACTATTCTCTAGAAACGAAAATTTACATTCGCGTTTGAACGCTTGTGAACGTATAGTTACGCTATAAAGTTCACAGAAATTTTTGTCTCGTTCAATTTGGTCGTCCGAATTGCCAACTTTGGTAACCACAAAACGTATGTTAAATTAAGTCTTAGTCATATAAATTGTCAATTGTTGAAGTTTGTACAATTAATAAGAAATTTTATAAAAATAGTACATGAAATTTAAAACAAAATTAATGTAACCTTCAAACAAATTTAACGAAGTAATACAATAAATAATACTTTTCGCTCAAACGTTGTTAATTCATTGATTAATACATAGAAACGGACAAGTGTAGTAGTGAACGGACATCGAAGTAGTCCTTTGAAATCGTCCTTAAATCGCATTTTCTACGAGGACGACTCTCACCGAGAATGCCTGAAACTTTCAAACTTCGTGACTCCTCGTTGCTTTTATTCGAGCCCTCCTGAAGTAACTGCCCTTTGCAGCCCTTACGTACGACTTTCACGTTATCTTTGCCTCTGCCAACTTTTTACGACTTGCTGTTAATCATTCCAGTAGACATGTTGACATACATTAACACCCTGACTACGAAATTAAATATTAATTTTCTGACATCGACTTTCACTACTAAAATATTTTATTGGATGTCCATGTTTAATTTATGTATTAGTTTACACGCATCGTTACATCAACCTGAATTTATTTTTACTTAGAATTATCAAGTTCATATTTCTGTCAGTTATTCTACTATATTTAGTTTGTATAGCCAGGTTAGTAGCACACGAGGAATTTCCTGATGTATACAATATTGTGTACAATAGTTGGGAGTATCAGGAATGCACTTCGAGTAATTACTGACCGCTTCAAAATTAAAGTATAAAACCCTAGCTGCACAAACAACAAAGTTATACGTCCGCTCCAGTCGTAATTATTTGACCTACTAACACTTTTCATTCGACGTCTAAAGTTTGTCCTTAAAACCTTTCCCTATCTTCTGTATTTACGACTGCGCGTTACCACTAGGTTCTTATCGTTCGTAATAATTTCTACGGAATCCAACGACGGATAACCTCGGGAATTATTCAAAAACGACGACACGCTCTCGAGTGGATCACCGAATTTATGAATCCGAAGAGAAAGAGGAAGCAGCTGGACGAATCCGAAGAGAGGACTCGAATCGTGACGTACCCTCGTAACAACGAACGAATTAGTCGCGAAGATTGTACCGGTCGACAGACTTTTCTCTTCTGCGTCACCTTGATTCGATCTTTTATTCCCTTTTTCTTCGGTCCCTCGAAGAGGAACGCCCGTGGGAGGGGCGAAACGCGACAGGGAAGAACGTTTTA
Organism: Megachile lagopoda; assembly: GCA_036983795.1. NCBI lineage: Eukaryota > Metazoa > Arthropoda > Insecta > Hymenoptera > Megachilidae > Megachile > Megachile lagopoda. The sequence goes on along the minus strand of CM072790.1, from coordinate 12,361,696 downwards.
TACGTTCATTAGTCACACGTACCAGATTGAATTCCTCCGGAGCTTCCCTACGGGCTACAATCGTGAAATACGAACATCCGTGAGAGGATACGAAAAGTTTTTCCATCTAGAAAATTTCATGGGACAGATGAAAGTCCACGAAAGATGGATTTCCATCTGGTGCCGGCGGACGAGCAGCATCGAACGTTGACGCCGCCATCACGAACGCACCGAAGACCATCTATTATCTGGCATAGGGTGCAATGGCCGCGTTACAATGAATGAGGAGCGATGCGGAGATAATTTGTCAGCTTGAAGATCTAATTTGTAGCCGGAGTGTGTTTATAAGCTGATGCGATGCGCAGATATAGGGTATCTTGTTCAACGCGTTCGCCGTCCCGCTGTACGACCTGATAATCTTGTAACTGTTTCTTTCCTACCATTTGTAATCACCTTGTAATTCCTTTGATGCATAGATAAACGGCTGAATTTATAGTTCGTGATTGTGTACATTAATTATTGTAATTTAACGGGGCTGTCGAGAGTTAATGGGACTGTCAGGAGCAAATGTAGGTTCCCTACGTAAGACGTGGCAACCTAGGATGGAGAGGACGCTTGGCTCGTTGATTTTTAGGGTTTCTTGGGATTTGGAGAATTTGGAGACAAATCTAGGTAAACAGGAATTTACAGGCATAATCCTATAATCATTTCTGTCATAATATATCATTTTTCAATTTTCTGCACAGACTTTTTCTTTCATAACCGCTCCATTAAATTTAAAACTTTGTTGATTATCACAGTCATCAACGTGCAAATGAATTTAGATTATCAAGCTCCTACAACTATATACAGTTTTATAGAATCATTTATAACCGGATAAGGTCTCTGCCTCGACAGGCTTTTACAAGAATTCATACATCACGCAGACACGATGATCAAATCATTTCAACAAAGTTCCACCATTACCTAAAACGTGCGAATTTTCAAAAAGACAGTTTCTCAAAATGTGGGACGGTGATGCACAAATCGTTACAAAAGAATCGCGATATTAGCGGCAATTTCGTGGACGAATTTCCCCGAAATTAATCGACGTGTTTTCTCACGGCGGAACAGACCTCCTCGCTCCAACGGCAATTTTTTTAATTAAATTCGTTACAAGCCCTGCTTTGCCGTGCATGGTAAATTTTTTACCGCGTCACGACAACCATAAATCATTGTCCGGACGCGACGACGTGCGATTGTGAGAGCTTAAAATATGTATCGGGCGGTACGTACACAGGCATCTTAAATTGTTCCATACGCAATGACGTCCCGGCTGAATTCTCTGTCGTGGCGGGCCACCGCGGCTATGATTTATTATCGGAGCGAACGGCGCTTCTCGTAATTTATGCACGCAGACCACCGTTGCCTGCCATTCCCCCGTTCCACAATGCCGGCTGCAATTTCGCCGAACGTCCGATAGATCGCCGGTAAGTCGCGAAACAACCCCCTCGGCCATGCCTCTCGGCGAAAGGAGTTATTCGCTTTCGATTCGTGGTTTCGTGCGTCCACACGGAAACGCCGTTGTTCCGTTAATTGATTTGCCAATCATCAAGCTTGCGTTTGAACCATGATTACCTCCTTGTGCAACAATGACTCCTAACCCCATCACAGATCGTACACTTTTTATTATTTGTTGCTTGCATATTTTGTTTACGGAGACAATGTGCCGTTGAAAAGCTGAACAAGAGATATTTATAAAGTTCTAGCATTTCTTTGTTATTGTTGCATTAATGTATTGGTGTTTTCTCCGGTTGTTATTATTAAGGTAAATATATTTTCCTTGTGCACACGAATTTGGAAATTTCAGAATTAAGAAAGAAACATGTGAGGATTTAAGGATTTGAAGATTTGGGCATTAGAGTTCTTGAAAATGTAGCTTTGATTAGAATTCTTGAAAATTTATAAATTTGAGCATAAAGGTTCTTACAAATTCAGTAATTCGGAGATTTTCGAATCTGCAAAAATGAAAAAATTTTAGAATGCGAGAAGTTGAGATTTTAAGAGTACCTAAAGCCGTCATCAGTCTCTCCCCATACTCTCCCACACCCCAAACCCCTCCGTAACGTTTCCCTAAAAAACTCCACCGGTCTTCGTTAAGAATTTCAAGCTTCTTGTCCACAACGAAATCCTCTTTCCCAAATTAACTTTTTCACCCCCCTCGGACAACCCTCCGTAGAAGAAACCATTATCGTCGGGGCTACATCTTCCTTTGCGTCTGAAACTTCCCCTTCTTTACGCCGTTGGTTTTGGCAACAAGCTAGCCGTAAATTTACTGGATAATTCTTCGAGCTCTACGTTAACCTACATAACACACGATTTATTATGGCTTATAACGACGGCTCGGTTTTCGGCGTCTGCTCCTCGTGCCGGCTACTATGAATTCGCTGCTTGAACGTCCTTTAAGAATCTGTTTGCTTGCCAAATGCGAACTCGCGCTGTCTCGCTGGGATTCTTGAAACAGTTGCCCGGAGGGTTTTAAGCGGGATGAGAATATGGGATGGGAAAGCAACGACTTCCGGTGTAATGGAAAGCATTATCCCCGGCGACCGACCATTTCTTATTAACAGCAGTTACGCGTTATGCTTCTTGGACATTTCGTAATTGATATACAGCCTCTGTCATTCTTTACTTTCATTGTGCGCACGGGATTATACCGGGAACTGCCCTTCGTAGGATCCTTATTGCAGAGTCTTGGAAATAATAACGATCCTGGTTATTATTTTGTAATTTGACAAAGCACTTGAATGATAATTTAACAATCTGAATACTTGGTTGTCCACTGCAGTTGTTCGTACGCAACGCGGCAAAATAAAAGCTAGTTCTAGTATTTCGCTACTTTTCATCGACTGTCTCTGTTAAAAAAATAGTCATTTCGTGCCATGCCCGATAATTTCGCACGTCCGTGCGAAAAGGTATATAAAATTCGGTGAACTATCGGGTCCATAAAATTCGACTGGTGGCGAAAATTGTCTCTCTAGCAGTTGACGCTTTAAAGCCGACAACAACTAGCACAACGGGACGTTACACCGGGCAAATATAAATCCGGCAAAATTATCGCGAGCTCGTTGGCGCGTATAAATTCCGCCCGGGCAAATAACAGGAAGCATTAACGGGGGAAATTTATCCACTCATTTACACTCGACGTAACTCATCGACAATTTAAGGGGTCGTTACGGTTGACCTCCCAGAACTGGTCGACGGTACAAACTAAATGTAGCTTAAACAAACGCGAACATTCGCGATAAAACTTACAAAAGCAGCAAAACTTGTATCCAGCCCCGCGATGGTGGTCGAAAGGTTCGCCATTTTTTTTTTCCTCTCCCTTGGTTCTGTCACCGTTGGGGTATTTATCTCGTTCGCATGGCTCACCGTCAGATGCACACGGGCATAGACAACGCGAGAACGAAGAGAAACGACCGACGACGATATATTTTTGACACCGTCACCGACCCGACGGCCATTTACCTCAGTTGTACCCGCGTATCTCGTTTACACCGAACGCCGCGCGAAAAAACCACCGTGTTCCTTTTCGTGAGCCCGTCGTGAAATTTACCGGACAGGATTAATTTTGTCGGGTTTTGGACGAGTATGACTCGGAATTTTCGTAGTGTCAACGGAGACCTTGCTTGAAGGATTGAACTACAGCAATGTAGTTCTTTCCTGAAAAGGTCATTTTAAGGACATTTCAAGGTCATTACAGGGTCACTTCAAGGATATTTTAAGATCATTAGAGGATCGTTTCAAGGTCACTTCAAGGTAATTTCAGTCATTGCAAAGTTATTGAAAGGTTGGTTGAGGATTGATCGAGGTCGATCAAAATTAATCGAGATTAATCAGAATTAATCAAGGTCAATGTTAGTCAAGATCGATCAAGATCAAACAAGGTCATTTCAAAGTCAATACAAGGTTGTTTCAAGGTCAATGCAAGACATTTCAAGGTTCTTTCGAAGTCATTGTATGACTGTCGATTTCATTGTGACAATAAGAAAAATGTTGAAATTAGGTCTTTTGAGAATTTTGAATATTATGAACTTGAGAATTCGTTAATTTTAAAATGTCGAAAGTTGAAAATTTAATATATCAAAAACTTGATCTTGCAATTAAGAATTTGTCGAGAACTTTAATTTTAAGGTTAGCTCTTTCATTCACGAGGTATCCGATATAGCTGTTCAATAATTCCCTTCATTCGGAGCTGAAGAAGTAGATCGAATAATTACTAGTTTCTACCGTATTTGTATTGCAGTCAATAGAATTGTTAAAGCAACGTTCAATTCCAACTTCCCGATCAAAACTTCTTTCAAATGAATAAATAATAGAGGTAAGGTGAAACTTATATTTGATTTTGTTTCGTGCGGTAAGTTGTAAAAGTGTATCGTACTGCATTCATCGACAGTCGGTGCTAGCCAAGATTCTGCTCAGGTTCGCTTTCCTGATTTGATTTGAAATGCAAACGATGGTAAAACGTTGGGTCTCTCATTAGACTCCGCTGTTTTTTCGCTTCCTGCAACGTTTTGTCTACCACGCACAGGCTACATTTTCAAACAAAAGAGCTTGGAATTTCACTGAACTAATGAAAAGTATCTCGTTAAGTTCGATCGACGAAAATGTGGTCTGTATAACCGGCTAAAATAAATATACGTAAACTAGAAAATTCATGAAAGACGTAACGAGAAGCTCGACGGGAAATGAAAAGCAAAACAACAGAAGTTTCTGTGTCGAATTTGTTCCATTGCTCCGTTTGATATTTGCATACATTATAATCCAACCAGTAGAATAAACATAGATATATATGCTGAAATAAATTTGCGATACGCTGTATAATTCCCTGGAATAAATACCGTATCGCGTATGGTTGCATCTACCATCGCTGTCTAACTTTAATGAATTGTTCATCAATTTTAACCGAACGTTAAGTTCGTCGTAAATATCCTGTGTACCACAGTTTATTACAACAATTTGTTTTAACGCGATGAAATGTATTTTAATGGAATTGATTTTTCCGGGAATATACTGACATTTCTGCCCGTTGAAAGGGAAAAAAAGAAACGTTCCATTAACTAATTAATTTCATCTCACAAATATGAAAAAGCTTTTTATTAAACAGTTCCGCAATATGATACGCATTACGAACATTCCCAAAGATATAGAAAGGAAATTGTTTAAATCTTAATTCTACTTTCGCGTAACGAAAACGTAAATTTCGTTTACCCGCTATCTTCAAACGTAAAATTTAATCAAATTACAAAGTCAAATATCGTTACTTTGATATGTTTAAATAAGATTCAAAGTATTTAAATATTCCTGCAGGTAGCTCGATTCCTTTGAAACGAATTTACAAGAGTTATTCCATATACTGAAATTAAAAATTAAAAATATATCAACGCTAAATGCAAACTGTACTGAACATTTCAACTGTATTTATTTGTTTTAACATTATAACAGTTAGATATTTCTGGCTGACTGCCGGAGAAATCATAGTTTAAGAGGTTAACTTCAATTTCCACGTTCGAGCTTAAACGCGGAAGGATAGTCGTGATCTCACAAATGCCCTTTGATTCCACGGAGATGAGACGACACCGAAAGATTCCATCAGGCTGACATTATCAAGTATTAAAACAGCCGTTGTCAAAGTACACGGGGTTTAGCCTTAATAGGTGGGTTAATTAACGTCCTCGCGTCACGGACAGCCCGGAATCTTCCCCTCCGGGTGCGGTTCCGCGTAATTCGATTTTACAATGAGTTGAGAATGAAGATTCGTGAACACGTTCCTCATTAGACGATCCCGGCGAACTCCTTTGTGGGATTCTTCTATTCCGACCGTCGGAGAATTCGCGACGGCTACGTTACGGAATTAATTCCTTTTTATATGCACCCACAGGCGTCTCATTTTCTCACGAGCCCCCGGGAATATGACAAATGGATCCCTTGATCGTGCTTTCCGCGCGTATTTCGATGGAGATCCATCCTTCCTCGAGGACGCTCGTGAACAACCCGGAAGAGGATGGAGAGCGGAAGACCGTTTTCGTTCTGGTCCGAAATCCTATTTGGATACGATCCCTTTAATCCGGACTCGAAAGGGATTGCGGGGATAATTTTGCCGAATCGATCTTAATCAGCTTTCCCGTCTGCTACAATTCCGACCAGGAATTCGTCGATTCGTCTGGGCCGCGTCAAGTGCTAGACACGCTTCTAATAAAGCGGCTTCCAATTTCATCGCCGGTTTCACGCTCGATCGTTTCATCCACCGCGCGGAACCCTCGTGATTTCGACGCCGATATAAATGAATCCTGTTCGGGAATGGGGTTACCCGGTAAAAAAGGTTACCCGCTCGATTCTTGATCTCGAAACTTTCTTGATTCCACCGAGGGGAGAAGCCATAACTTAAAAAGGTCGGTTCGCCTGGGGTGCAATACCGTGGCCGCAATGGGATGGTAATACTACCTGTTACCATCGATCTCCTTCCATACTCTTTCGGACCGTATCAATTCCCTCGTTCAAATACTGCAACATTCCTTAACAATGTACTTTCATTCTCTACTTTTTGAAATTTAAATCCCGTATTGTAAATTCAGATAATATCTAGTACTGTAGTACTGAAATACCGTTTTGTACCGTATGTCTGAACAGTTCCAGAAATCTTTTAACAGGCTCAATCAATAACTTTGACTTGAGGTGTCTTATGGAGTACATACAGCAACTATTGTCATGCTGAATTTGGAAAGTTAATTTTCAAGTTCCATAATCATTTTCGATTTTCAAGTTAATCTTTAGGAACCTCAGGTGTAGATCACAAGTTAACAAAGTGACACAGGTGTCGTATATTGCCCCCAATCGTAAAGAGAACTCGCATGTTTTGAAAATCGACAGAAGTATGGTAGCTCACGTGTCCCACGTGACAAAATGATCGCCGTAGGAGTTATCGGTAAAATAAAGTTTTCTCGATCGTTTTCTCGAAATACGCACGAGTTTCCCGTAATAACCTGTCTGTTCTCCAATAACCTCGGTCAGAATTTACGCCGTTGCGAACGTTCCATAGAGAAGACTTCTAATACGAACTCAATCCTGCGTTTCGCCGAACCGTCCATTCCGTTCGTTCACGGTGGACGAACTGATCGAGATTAATCGCATTCCGTCGATCGGTCGATGGACCTGGCCTCCTCTGATCGACGACACCGATTAATGCAGGTCGTCAGATTGTGCTCAGGGTTAAATCGTGATGTCCTCGGCGTGAAGCTCGCGAGAAACTCTACGCCAGCTGGTGTGTTTGCGTGCGAGACTCGTGTTCGCTTGTATTCTCATTAACGGCCAGGTGGCTGTTGACGCATCGTTCGCGCGTCATCGTCCCTGTCCGCGTTCTGGCTCGTTTCTGGTTCGTCAAATTCCCGCCGAGACAAACCATCTCTTCGTTCATGGAAATGGAAACACCGCCACGGTTCGGTCAAGGAAGTGAATAATTCATCGAGTTTGCCCGCAGAATTTTTACGAAAAACTGCTAGCTTCGCGTCGGCTTGTTTTCTTCCTCCTTTTTTTTTCGTGCGCCACGAATTCATAGTTCGTTAGCGACTGGTCAAATAGAACGCTGACACGCGGACCGCATGCGCTTCGAGTCGCGTAAATTTTGTAAAACTGCTAGAAGGTGCTGCTACTGTTCTTTTGTAGTTATTTACGAGTCACAGATTAATTTAGACAGTGAAGTGAATAACCTTAGGGTGTACAAGCACGTGATTCTTTCACGCGTGGTTTCATTTGGGTGATGTGTGATCTCGTGTGATCGAGTAACGTGTGATCTCTATTTGACGTTAATTTGCTCTTGAGCTAATCGTCTTATGACGTTCTGATTTTGCAGAAATAAAAGTGGCTGAATATCGTTGAAGTAATCGATGAAATGTTACAGCATTGCATTTGTTCTTCAATCGCATATATCAAGTCCCAGTATCAACTCAATCCATCAGTTACAATAAATACATAAATTTGACACATAAAAGATTGAAAATGACCAACACGATTCATAGCTGTGTAAAATCTCGAGGTATGCTTTTAAATCGGAATAAATCTTCCTATTCGCATTAACCTTCCATTTCATTCGCACGATTCATCGTGTCCTGAAATTCCGTGGCGCACGCGAGCACCTACGTGTACCCTCTCCAAAAAAAAAAATGTAGGAAAAACGTTCTCTAATACGTATCGGAAGGATCGTGGATATCCTTATCGGTCGAATGGTGTCGGCGATAAAGCGATTCGCAGTATGGACGGGGCGCTTTAGGTGAAATCAATAGGCTGGTCGCGTGTGTATAAAGGTCGCGAGATAAAAAAAGGAATTTCGAGCACGCTCGTCGAAAAACAGAGGATAATACGAAATAAAAGAAAAATACAATTCTGGCTGTAGCCGGCAGTTATCGAGTTTTCGCGCGTTACCTCTGTGTTGGCCTCCATTTCTGGATGGTCGCTTTTAATCCGTTAAATGTCATTTCCTTGTACGCGTCAGCTACGGACCAATGAGCTTCGCAAGCTACGAATGTCCGCCACTTCTCCTGCCATTCAACGCCGGGAGCGAGGCATCCTCGAGTGCTCTCTTAGCCTATTCCCTCGGGATTTCATGGGGATTCACCTCCCTCTCGTATGCGCGTACACAGCCACGTGTGTTGCGTCCAATCGTACCGGGCTCGTTCGTCGATACGATAACGAACACTCATTGGACTAGAATTGCACGAAAGGCTCGTAAAACAAACAAATTTCTTCTATTTTCTTATTACGCTAGTTTTTAGGAGCCTTGAAACCGGGACATTGACTTAAAATAAATAAAATTGAAACAGACATTTATTTAAAACACTCAAATTTGGAACTGGAATAGTTACTTAAAACATTCGATTTTTATATTGTGGTAGATTATTGTACGCCCACAACGAGTTAAGCTGTAGAAATTCGTAGAGACACAAATATCTTCCTTGTTTTTCGACCTGACTAATCGGAGTGACAATTATAGCTAGCTATTTAACCCCGCTGATAATTATGTGCGAAGTGGACAATACATTTTTTGTTTTTAATAATTGTAACTGCATCTTTTAGTAATTTCGACAATTTCTTATTCTTTCCTCCTGCAATACAAGAACTTGTATTTTGTATTTCAGCCCTCTCGTTAATATTAAGTTTAACCCTTTGTACTCCTCAACTTCTTTTGCCTACCAGCTTTTCAATTTACAAAATAAATGAAGAAAGGGGTTCTCATCAAAATATATTGCAACGGTGCGTAGTGTGTGATAAATATATTTTTCATTATAAGCAGTAAATAAATAAAAATACATATATTCAATATATTTATCTAATTTATAAGATCCAACAAAAATATGATGTCGAACTCGACATAGGAGTGCAAAGGGTTAAAGTTTGGAGCTTCCAGAAGTGGTGGGTTTGAAAATGTTTAAATTTGAAATATTTAAGTATCTAAAATTTCGAACTACCTAAATGTAAAACAGTGAAGTTTTAATTCTTGCCAAACTTGAAAATTTGTGTTGGAAACTGGTGAGAAGCGTGTAGCGATATTTTCCAAGCACCTTGTACACGGGGTGGCACGAGGTGAAGCAAGTCACGCACGAAAATTCCAAGGACTATCGCGTTCCTGCAGACAAAGTAGTACGCTCTTCTGGTTCGGGATTCGATAATACACACCTCCTTGCGTATCTCATTAAAGTTCGCGGCGGGGAACAGGAGGAAAGGAATCAGGGCGAGCAACCGTGAAACGCGTCGCTGCTGCTTCGACGACACCGTCTAATCGAATTCTTCCTTTTTCTTTGTACGCTCCTTTCTTCTTCTTCCACTGTCTTCTCTGTTCCCGTTCGTTGTTTCGAAAATTGAACGGGCTAAAGGGAATTCACGATCAAACCGGAGACGTGCCTTCGGAGGAACGGTGACGATTGTGCACGCTTCGTGCTGATACTTTTCCTCCTCGGAGCTTCCGAGAATCCGTTCGAACGGAATGTAGATTCGTTGCGTAGATTTCGCGGAAAGCTTAAGGAAAACTCGAATGATTCCGGGCAAAGAGAATAATAGAATTTCCCTGGAAACGCACGGTCTGTTAACGACGGCCATTGTTCTTTTTTGACAGCAACTTGACCTGTATCGCGTTACGGTTCACAGTTTTAACTATCGTTCTACGGAACGTTCACCTCGCTCCATCGATTCATCAAACAAACAGCTTTAATCGATCTTTTGAATCGATTTATCGGCCCATGATAATCACTTTAGATTCAATTAACGGACACGGGAATGCGGGCTTCCTGGTGTTATCGACAGCTAAGCGACAACGGAGTAAATAGAAATGAACGTTTAGAAGTTATATTGATATGGACAGGCTGACAACATCGCTGGCAGACATTTTTATCACGAAATTCGGTTAATCGTTCGCGGTCATTAGCAATGAACACTAACAATTACATAGTCTGTTTGAGAACCTTGAGTTTGGGATTATTTGCAGGTGGAAATGTGGGAATGGAACATTTTCAAAGGTGAAAATTTATGAATTGAGACATTTTGCAAATTGAAAGTGCAGAAATGTAGAAATGTGGAAATATAGAAATGTAGAAATGTAGAAATGTAGAAATGTAGAAATGTAGAAATGTAGAAATGTAGAAATGTAGAAACGTAGAAATGTAAAAATGTAGAAATGTAGAAATGTAGAAATGTAGAAATGTAGAAATGTAGAAATCTAGAAATATAAAAATGCAAAAATTTAGAAACATATAAATGTAGAAATGTAGAAATGTAGAAATATAAAAATGCAAAAATTTAGAAACATATAAATGTAGAAATGTAGAAATGTAGAAATGTAGAAATGTAGAAATATAAAAATCTAAAAACCCAGAAATCCAGAAATGTAACTTTGAAAATTTGAAAAGTTTCCAATATCAATTACACGACAAAAATGAGAAATCTCTAGAATTACCATGTGTAATACAATTATTAATGAGCGACTAAAATTTTCGCATAAATTAACATTGCAAAACATTTTCATGTAAATATAGAGCGTAGTTATTAATTACATTTCAAATATAATTTGGATATCTTATCTGCAATTATTTAATCCAAGTTAATAATTTAAATTAATGATGTTGCATGCACGTGATAAGGTGGCGAATTTGATTACCATTTTCAGCTGCAATTCTGCTAAGTATTAGTTATCGAGGGCAATTAACGTAGCTGACGTTTATGATAATTGACGTATACCGAGTGAAGTACGGTATAAAGAACAAATTGCGTGTCTTCTGTACGGAACGTTTCACGCACACGCTATTCGTATTTTTTTAGTTTTATTACGTTGTCAGCTTAGGAAAAACTCTGAACGTCTGAATAATTGCAAATAATTTCTTCTGAAAATCCTACTACTAATCTTCGAATAGAACTTGCTTGTCATTGGTATCATATATGAATCAATTTTTAATTTGATTATGTCAGCTTATCGTTATCCTCTAAGTGACTACTTAATCTACGCTTAATTTCCTCAGCAAATAGAATGACTGTTGCACTAATATAGTAACATACTTCTTAAACTATGTAAGTACCTTACTTTATCTTATGGAAAGCACTTATAAGTAATAAGAGCAATGACTTTCATTTTCCTCCTATGAGATAAGCTTCTACCAGTCACGTTATTTACATTGAAGGAATCACGTGCGTTGCGTAAGTCTTACTATCGAAACAGTAACAAACTTGATGTACATTAGATAATGTGTACAAAGACGTAACATGCTGCAACATGATGTAACGTATCAGTTATAAATATGCATATGTACAATTTTAAAGAAAGTACAGTAATAATTAATAACATTTGAAGAACCTGATATCGAGAGAAGCCGAAATTCAGATTACTAAACCAAGTTAAAAATGTAACTAAAAGTGATAAATAACAAATGCAAAGGTAACGATATCATTGAAATATTATCGAAATTGTTAACAGAATTCATTCTTCTGAAAAAATAAAATGTTATCTCGTTAATGCATTATTCAATCCGTTCAAGGCGATGTTAATTGCATATGTATCAACCGTTATCGGCGCTCATTAATATTTAAATCATAATTCAAGAATAAAAACGACAATTTTGGATGATCGACGAACGCTATCGAAACGATAATGGACGATACGCGGCGTGCGCTTGGAACGCGTGAACGGCCGGAAATAGATTGGGCGAGCATATTGTGCAAGAAGAAGGATTTCTGTTCGGAAGCGCGGTTTGCATGTTCTCGAAAATGTGAGTGCCAGGCAGTGCCGAGGTCGAAGTACGCGTGAGTCGACAAGGACGAGGCTCTTCTTAATTATACTGGCAAACTCAACGCGAGACACAACATGCGAATCGCGATTGCTGTCTCGAATCTGACCGCACGATGAACTTGCAGAAGAGTCTAGTTCGTGACCAAGCAGCCACGAACCGTTCGCGTGTTTCGCTCGAAAGCGAGCAATATTTTCTTTAACGACTAAACGTCGCTGCATCTACAGTACGTTCAAAGAGTCGAGGACTATTGGCATGTGCATATTTTGAACTTCATGATCAATTGTAATGGTATTTCACGATAATCTGCAATGATAATCGGTTTTATCATTATCACAAGTTTTATTTTTGTTGACAGCGAAATACTGCTGTCGTGGATATTTGTTTCGGCAGAGTCTTTCCATTGTGGCGAACACTGGTGACTTAGATGGGATAAGTATAGGGGAGGAGCAACACCACGTGACTTGCATTTTTGGGATCTGAGGAAATTGGCATGTTGTCAGATTTCCAAGTCTTGAAATTTGTAGATTCTTTTCTTTTTTTAATTCTGAGAGTTTTCACATTTGTAGGTATTCAAATTTCCAAGTACATATCTCCATAACCAAATTTTTAATTTGTCAGAGCCTCAACTTTTTAGAAGTTCAAATTTCTATGTTCCCAAATCAAACCTCCAAATATCAGGTTCACAGTTCCATTTTCAAAAGACAAGTTTTCAAATTCTCAAATTCCCAAGTCTCCAGACCTTCAAGTCCGACGAAAGGCACCTTGTCGAACGAAGGTGGCGATATAACGAGATTACTTACAATTAAGGATTAAAGGTAAAGTGTGAGCGTCGAAATCGGGTAATACAATGGTCTGACGCACTCGAGCCGAATGAATTCTATAGGTGGATCTCATGGGGTAGCAAACGTCGTCAAAACAATCCTCCGTGAAATCGAAGGAAAGTGTTCTCGCGGTTGGGTAGCTTCTGAACGCGATTTTCCACGGGGTAACGTCGCGATCGTGAAAGTCAAGCGTTCCAGGGAGAGGGTTTTAGCAGCAACGGAGCTGCCGAGAAGGCATCCGACGGCATCGTTTCCGGTTGCAGTTGACTGAACGACACCATGGCGTTCGTAGAACGTGTATACGCGTCGCGTGTACGGACACGCTTCACGGTGCACGTAGCCGTGCAATTTCTTCGACGAGATGGAAAAGATCGATGGCACTTTGGCAACCCACCAGACCCTCGTGCGACCGTGCAGGAAGAACTCGTTCATCCGTCCTGTATCTCGAATGTTACAGCATGTTTCAAGTATTATAGGACTAACGTTTATTCGTTTGTAACGTGTTAAGATCACATTATTCTTACATCCATAGACGTATTATCCGCAGACCACGCTATCCCTAAGCAATGATATTGCACAATGTTACAGAGTGATAGATCATAGTGTTCCCAAATATTCGAAAATATCCCCAGTTCTTGACAAGATATGTCAAGGTTAAGATCATTGTAGGATCTCTTAAACAAGAATATTTACTCGTTGTGCTTTCAAAGCATGGCAAATGGAATTGGACTAGCTATTTCTGCATCAGCCCGTAGATTCGCATCAGCTCACAAAATCCAGCCAGCTGTTTAGCGACGTCGTCGAGCGAAAAGAGACCGCGATCGTATCAGCTCGAATGCATCAGCAAATGTTTGTCTGCAGAGAAATTCGCCGAGTTCGCTCGTTCGTACATAAACACGCTTTTCGCGAGTCACGCTGATTGATGGGTAGTTTCGTATTTAATTTGACCTACTCAGATAGAAACTGGCTGCTTTTTTCTACGATATCGTCCGGTTAACTATGATACCATTTATCGAACGGTCGATACATAACACGTATGCACGGGAATCGAAACGAAAAGATAGCACCGGTGACCCAGAGAAACGAAAACGTCATGCGACTCGTCTTTCGGAAAACAGCATCGCACGGGATTCCACTCTAGAAGAATTGAACGGAAAGTTTCGGTGGAATGCAATCGATCCGATAGATGGTGTAACGCGAACGAAAGCGGAAAATCGACCCGTGAGGGAGATCGATCCCGCCCGGTAGAATCCAATTTTGGTGTTCTCGCGTGAAAAGTTGTCGCTCGACGGTCTTTTTTACCAAGTTCCAGGAAATTGAATTCCGCTACCGATGGCTCGTGAAGCGGACAATTATCGGTGATTTAACGGAGGTGGTTAAGGAACGTGACGAAGCTGCTCGCGGAAAATCGTTCCGCTCCGCGTTGCGTTGCGACAACACCGTCCAACTGGATTTCACTTTGCCGATCGAGAAAAGAAACCGAGTTTGCGACTTCCATGACGTCGAGAGAGAAAAATAGGAAAAAAATAACCGAACGAAGATGGTTCGACGTCGCTACGCTAACCAATAACGAGCTCTTACTTTCGAACGAGTTTCGCACCGTTTCGTTTGACCCGCACGTGTATTACCATTGCTATGTAAATTGACCATGACCCACTCGAGGTGACGCTGGCTCTATCAGAGGCCATTATCACGGTTACCGCATCTGATCGTTTAACGACCACTTGTCCGATGTCGCTCTACAATGCCGATCTCTTGATACACTATTCAGTTCAATAAAAAGTTTCCTCGTTTTTCTTAATCGACGTGTTCGATTACAGTCCTCTCAATGTACGAGGACTATTATTGGTTGAAATCTTCGTTTAATCATTATTGGTTAGGTTAGGTTCGCTCTTGTGGAACAGGAATATTTTCAATGTTCGTAAACAATTGACATTCGCGATTTTGTGCAACCTCTCATTATTAAGTTCATGTTTCCAGTTATGAAAATGATGTGATGCTGTTGAAATCTTTGTATTTATTCTTAAACATTTGTAACAGATAAAGAGTCCATTATATGTACTTGACACTGGTTTTGATAAGATGTCCAGAGATATCTTATGTATATGATATATTTTATCTTCAGATCTTATTTATAGGTAAGACATCTAAAGATCTAAAATGTAAGTTACGAAGCCATGAATGCGTATAAAAAATAGAGAAAAAGAATGTGACGCATAAATTGAATAAATGTTACATATTAATAGAAATGATACATTTTGACCATCTCAATAGGTTATAAAGTGAACTATGCGGAAGTACTTCGCAGCCGTTGACATAATTAGAGATCATTTATGTGACCATATAACCGCGTTGCAAGGTAGTGTGGCTATCGAAAAGTGGCTCCCCTTGTACGAAGATGCTAGTTACGCCAATTGTGGCAGCTGTTACATTTTGGGGTACTTGTTGCGTGAGACTAACAAGGAAGTATAAACCAGAAGCTATTCTGTGAGTGAAAAATTTTGGGGGAGAGTTGAAATAGCTTATTGGAAGCAATACATCTTCATAGAGATGACAGTAGCAAGGTTAGCTATCTATATTTCAGTGTCCTGTTTTTATAATTTACCAATTGTCGATGCTTTTTTGTTTGTCATATGTTTCCTATGAAGTCTACATTTCTTGACTGTACAACCTTCACCATTTTAACTTCTCAATTGAAGTCATTGCTATGCCTGTCTTATGCTATTAACCTTATCACGTAACAGTCACCACGTCGCGGTATATGTAGATCGTTTTAGATAGATGAAGTTTTGTAATTACTTGAATCATGTTTCTAACCTGACTTACCTATAACCTCTGTCGAGAGGATTATCGTTCTCAAAGATACATTACAAGAAAAAAGTGTATAATAACCTATAATTACACGGAGTGAAATATGCCGACTCATCGATCAGTACATTGTCTCGTGTTCCATCTCACTCGACGTGTGTCTACTGGATAAATCCATCATGTAAGTTATGAAACAATTTTTGTCTCGAGCGATTAAGCGTTTCCTGATGTTGCAACATCACTACACAGAAGTTGCCGGTGTATACAGAACCGATTTGTGTCATTTCATAATAGATTAGCGAGGGATGCGCCAAGTATCGTATGAAACATTGCATAATGACACGAGCAAACCTAAGAAGTCATGAGTAAGCATTTTCAGTTTGGTTATCGAAATTTTTTATTTAATAGATTAACAAATCTACTTTTTTCGCTCGAGACGTGGTTTTATTTTTAAACCTTAATCTTAAAGTGTTGTGTGATGCAATACATGCTCTCGGTTGATCCTGTATATTAAAAGAAAAACTTTTTATAACAATGTAGATAACACTTATCGTTAAAGTCATGAAATGATAATCGCAATTACATTTATGAACGCGATCGTTGCAGGTCAAAAATGGGAGATATAGATTCTTCGTTGTCGAGAAAATTAATCCTGAAACATTATTGATGTGTAGTTTGACGATAAGTTGGCTGGGTGAGTATAGTTACAGTTAGCTGCTTTAATTTATTAGCATAACTCTGATTTTCTGAACTACGTTAAATGGATATGGATTCGATCACTGATACGATATAGTGTCACGGATTAGATTACTGGCGCGTTAGGTTGCCAACGCGTTGGAGTACCACGTATTAAATCACCACGCGTTAAATCACCATGCGTTGTATAGTTGCGCGTTAAGTCACATACGCTTTATAGCACCGCGCGTTAGATTACCACCTGTTAAATTACTAACCGTCAGATTACTACCCGTTAGATTACCACGTGTTAAATTTCCACGCGTTGTATGGCTGCACATTAGATCACCTATGCGTTGTATTACCACCTGTTAAATCCTCAACGCGATAATCTTATCACTCGTTAAATCCCCGACGCATTCAATTGCCACATGTTAGATCACTACCCACTAAATTATCACGTGTTGGAGTCTAAATTACCTACTTATTAGGTCACCTACTCGTTAGATCACCACGCGTTATACAGCTAGTCAGATCTTCACGCGCAGTACAATACCCACTAAATCAACGCATGTTAGATCACTATTCAACTGATCTCAGCATCTCTAGTTACGCCAATGGTCCATCTAGATGTCTGAACTTAGCAGTGTCATTGAAATTATTGCGATGTCATGATTCCCCGTGTGAGGTACATGTGCCAGCAGTGGTTCTACTCTGACCTTAATCTACGAAATGTGATTGCCTAATCAGCATCATCCTAATAATAATTAATAAGAAGATTAGACCAAACGGCGGTTGAATGGGCACGAACTCTTAGACGACTGGTATTTGATCAATCATCACTCATATTAACGAGTTATTCGCTGAAACATCTTGTTCACATAGATATCTAAATATACCACGACAAGTTGTCTCAAAATATCACCGATGCATAAAAAATGATTTCATGTCACGACGCTGTAATGACGATACAAAATTCAATGTCACAATGCGATTATTTCCACAACAAGGAAGATCGAAGCTAATATTTCCCGTGCTTCAAACAAATTGTACAACTCACCCCCATTTACGAAGCAAACGACGACTAACCATTACTTTTATCTGTCTTATCACTTCCACGTTATATACCACAGGAAGCTTCTGTCTAAAACTCTGACAATCATCGTCCATTCTCAAACTAACGTAATCCAATCCAAATAGCTAATTCAAATAGTCCTATTTTCAACATCGTTCATTAATAGAGGTTAATCAGAATCTCGACGTAACGCACCTGTCAGTCTGATCAAACAAAAATGAAACTACAAAAGATATCAGTTACCGTAGCAAACGTTGCCAGCCTCGTGAACATAGTTATTCAACAAAAGGAATGATAATTCAAAAACTATGCAGTGGCTGATAGCGTGACGTTTCGAAATTCACGTCGCTACGTGACATACAGCTTGCCCATTTAATAGATTCCTGACCACGTGCCGATGCAGTTCGTCCCGGTATCGGCAACCATGAAGTTGAAAATCGCGTTGTTCGTTTTGTGCGCGTTGTGCGTCATCGAGAAAACTCGCGGCGCGAGAATTCTGGCAATGATCGCGACACCGTCTTACAGTCATCAGATCCCGTACAGGAAATTATGGCTGAATCTGCACGAACGTGGCCACGAAGTCGTGCTCGCTACCACCAATCCCATCCCCAACATCAACTCGACGAGATTCAAGCAGATCGACATAAGTGAGAGTTATGGCAGTTTCAAAGGGACGAGCTTCCTCAAGCTTCGATTCGAAGGGGTAACTTGGTTAACGTTCGCGGAGGAGAGTTTGTTTCCATTGGTCGAAATTTTCTCGGAGTATTTGTTGAACAACACGGAAATGCGACAACTATACGCGCCCGATAGTGGTGCAAAGTTTGATGTGGTTTTGACAGAGTTTCTCTACATGCCTGCCACATATGCTATAGCGTACAGATTCAACGCTCCTCTCATAGGTATACGATCAATTCTATTGCTCTCAATCCTAGCTTCTCATAAAAATTTAGAAGACGACATTGTATGATTTTTGATTGGTCCGTTTGTGGAAAATGTGTGGAAAGTGTGGAGGTTAGGATGGAGTTAGGTCAATCAGATGGATTCGAACAATTAGAATATCAGGACTGGGAGATTCAAATGTTAGAGAATTTGAAAATTTGAGCATTTATTATTATTCTTAGGGATATGAGAATTTGGGTATTTGTGTATTTGAAAGTTTGAGAATTTTTGGGGGTCTAAGACACTAGACATATTCAAATTCGAACATTTGAGAATTAGGCAAGTAACTTTCAAATAAAACACAAACGACCTACACGACTCAGATCTACATAAACCTAACCATTACTAATAAGTTTAGTAACGGTGTTTCGTATTTCGCAGGATTAAGTTCATTAGGGCTAGTTTCCATAAATGAGTTCGCACTCGGTGGATTTGTACTGCCTTCTCACGAGTACACGTGGGAAATGGAGGCGAATACAGGCCCGAACTTATCATTCTGGCAGAGGTTGCGGAATTACGTGAACTTGTGGAAAATAACATACTTATTGTATCACGATCTGTTTCCTCGTCAACAAAAGATGGCCGAACATTACCTTGGGATGGAATTACCTCCGTTGATCGATATTCTGAAGAACGCTAGCCTTCTGTTTGTGAATCAAGCGGAGGCTTTGACGCCGGCTCGTCCGCAACTGCCGAATATGATCACCTTTACTTCTTTTCACGTCGAAAAAACTCCTTCTCCTGTACCGAAGGTATGTTTCTAGAACTCACTAGGTTTGTTCCTAGAATGTATGTTCCTGGAATGTGTGTTTCTACGAACATACCTAGTATTTAGTATAGGACAACCTATGAGGTGCATGAAGTTAGAAATGACATTGCAATTAGTGATTCAGCATATTCTTAACGACCCACCAGCCTTATTAAATGTATGAGCTAAACATACTTGCTCAATAATATTAATGTTGATAGCGAATCAACTATCAGCTTATCTAATAATATAATTATACAGATCAGGAAAGAATAAAGTCTCTACCATTTTGTCGTTCATCAGTTTCAATGTAGAATTTTGTCACAGGACCTGCAGCGTTTCATGGACGAGTCCAAAGAAGGATTCATCTACATGAGTCTCGGTAGCAACGCGAGAAGCGCGGACATACCAATGCACGTTAAACAGATGTTCTTTGACGTGTTCTCGAAATTACCCTACAGAATCGTTTGGAAATACGAAGAAGACTTTCCGGTAAAACTCGACAACGTGTTCACTGCAAAGTGGTTACCACAGCAGAGTATTCTTGGTACTGCGCCATTTATGTTTCATTGGATGCTCATATCGGAAATAGTACTGTCATATTGTACGAGGTTTCGTTGTTTCTGTAGCTCATCCCAACATCAAGCTGTTCATATATCAGGGTGGATTGCAAAGTACCGAAGAGACTGTTAGCTTTGCGGTTCCAGTCTTAGGCTTCCCGGTGTTGGCTGATCAAGATTATCAGACAGGCAGAATGGATGCCCTCGGTGTTGGAAAGCGTTTGGAAATCACGACTGTCACGAGGGAACAGTTAGATCAGGCTATTAAAGAGATTATTACCAATAAAGAGTGAGTACATGAACAGTTTAAAGATATAGTTCCATTCAGTTGATGTCGGCAGTATGCTTCATAGTCAAGTGCTACAGTTATGATCGGTTTATTATCATATTTCGTCTTTACAATCATGTTGCACTTTGCAGACGTTTTTGCTATATGGTAGCAACTCCACCAAATAGGAACTAATGATTACTTAAATTAATAATTAGCTTTTTAACATACTACAAACTTTGTATGCGTGTTTCAAATACCATCTACTAGGAAAACTCAGTCTTGCTAATCTATCGGAATTTAAGTCATGTTATTGATCAGACACATCTGTGAATTATCTTAACCACTTACATGTTTGTCACCAAATACCATGAATATCGCTGTCTTTAACATTTTCGTATTAATGAGTCGAACAACCTCGAAATCTGAAATTGTAAAATTGACCGGTCCAATGAACGACAAATACAGTTTACTGCTGTTAAATAAATTACAAGTCATTTACGTCAAGAGCAACTTTCAAATCCTCAAAAATTCAAGTTGTAAACACAGCCAATTTTGCTGAATACAGCTTTTACTTCTAGTTCTCTTTTCTACGAGAAAACATCTTTTAACTCATCTTCTCTTTTTCTAGAAGAAAGTCTTTTACTTCATCTTCCCTTTCTCTACAAGAAAACATCTTTTACTTCGTCTTTTTCTAGAAGAAAATAGCTTTCACTCCTAGATCTCCTGTTCGGTAAATGAATTAATCAACTCTCGCGAAAGAAAGGGGGAAACATATATATTTACCCTCGCACAAAATCAGTTCTGTTTTCTGTATTCATTAAGTTGCATTGATAACAATATTATAATGCGAAATAATTATAATAAACCGAATTGTTATGCGTCGAATGCAACGTTCATTGATTCTGTACCTCACAACCAAATTAATCCATGTCTCTTTGCTACTCTTTTCTGCTTCATCAGATACAGAATTGTTATCATTCGCTCACCTAATGTCGCCCAATATGGTCATTAATTTCGATACAAAACTGTTATCGATCGTTGTTCAATATGATCATTGTTTCAGGTACAAGGAAAAAATGATCAAACTTAGAGAGCTCGTTAGGGATGTTCCATACGATGCGGTGGACAATCTCGTTTGGTGGACAGAGTATGTGATTCGACACAAGGGTGCACCTCATCTTCGTTCAACTTTAACCTCGCAACCTTGGTACCAACGTTATGATCTGGATGTGGTTATGTTCTTATCAATCGTCGCGTTCGTGATCGTATCGACATTGGTGAACATAATCGCCAGGATATTCGTGCGCGTGCACAAACAACTGAGCCCTCCGAGACAGAAGAAAAAGATAAGTTAACGATTAGATAATGCTTCAAGTATCATACGATTGCGTTTAATCAGCAGATTAATAAAAACTATTGCGCAAGTTCAATTAAGACAAGTGACAAGCACAAATATAAATATTACAGGAACAATTGAAATAGAAGAATATTTTCACATGCATAAGAATATTCTGAAATATCTTTCTGTTGAATTCCCAAAGAAGAACCGTGATTGATACATGTATTGAATCTTATAGTATTAGACGTAGTAGTTTGAGACTATCAATAGACCTTCAGTATCAATTTTTAATTGATTCTATGCGTTCTGTGATAATGGGAGAATGTCACTGTACGAGAAAGTCAAGACCCACTAAACTGTTCACTTAAATGGAGGGCGAGTAACTCCACTGTTCACTGCAATAGCGTTAATTAACATCAACTTCTTAGAAACGTTTAAAGTTCGTGAGCATCAACGAGAGTGTATTATTGCAAGGAGAACGAATACTTATATCAATTTGCAGCGAAATTGTACATGTTTATTCGCATATACGCCATGTCGTTGAACTGTTCCTCGATTTTGTATTTATCTACGCTGGAATAAAATAATGTACGCTGTACATGAAATCAGTACAACCAAAGTAATAATAAGAAGAAAGATTCGTTGAAATCGTTCAGTTGTATGAACCATGGAAATAAAGATTTAAGTAAAATTTAATGTTTCTATTTTTATTAATAATAATGTGTATTGATTCTTGTTGAATTCAAACCGATAATAATACAAATATTTGTAGCATTTTATAAAAAGTTGCATTTCATTTTATCTCTCAGCGAGCTTTTATTAACCAACCCACAACTTCCGCATTAAATTGTTCAAACATATTCCGAGAGCAAAATTTTTCCACTGCACTCGTTCAGGAGTTTCAACTTCGCCGATTGCTGCAATCGAACGCTAAACTGGAAGGTTTATCCAGTTATAAACGATTTAACGTTTCTCAGAGAAATTCTACAATAAACTCTGTTAGAATAGAATTATGTGTTAGAAATATTGCCATTCTGTAGTTACATATATATAGAATATTATTTTTTTATAATATAAGAACAGATGTTCTTTGACGTGTTCGCGAAATTACCTTACAAAATCGTTTGGAAATACAAAGAAGACTTTCCGGTAAAACTAGACAACGTACGCCGCAAAGTGGTTACCTGAACAAAGTATTCTTGGTACTGCGCCATTTATGTTCCATTGGACGCTCATATCGAAAATAGTACTGCTATATTTTACGAGGTTTCGTTGTATCTGTAGCTCATCCCAACATCAAGCTGTTCATATACCAGGGCGGATTGCAAAGTTCGGAGGAGGCTATTAGTTATACTGTTCCGGTCATAGGTTTCCGGGTATTATCTGATCAAGGTTATACATATAACGTCCAGAGTAAAAGCTCTAGGAATTGGAAAGTGCCTGAAAATCACCACTATCACGAGGAAACAATTAGGGAGTACTATTAGAGAAATTATAACCAACAAGGAGTGAGTATATGCAAGATTTAGAAATATGTCTAATTTGTACTAGTTTTATTATTCATAACTTAACATCGAGATTTTGATCTAGGGTTAGGAATATGATAATTTGGGAGGTAGAGATCTGGAGACCTTTGCATTATTTATACTTATCGCAAACCAAAATTTTCACTTATAATCCCCTTTGTAATTGTTGTTAAGATACAAGAAGAGAATAACTCATCTTCGAGAACTGATTAGCGACACACCATACAATCAAGTTGACCATCTCGCATGGCAGAGTACGTGATCCGACACAATGGTGCACCTCATTTTCGTTCAACTATAGCCAATCAACCTTGGTACCAACGTTACGACATAGATGTAGTAATGTTCTTAACAATCGTTGTGTTCTTGACCTTATTGACAATGGTGTATGTAATCTCGAAGCTTGCCATATATCTTTACAAACTCATGAACTCTGCGGAACAAAAGCATAAGATAAGCTAGTGAATGGACAACGTTAGTTGCGTCATATGTGTACGTTTAGTCGATTGACAAATTAAATGCGTTGCGTAAGTTCAATTAAAACGGGGCTTCGCTTTAAATGTTAAAGGCTAGTTAGAGTGAAATGTTAACTTTAGTCGAATAGTTGTAAGTTAAGTTTATTTTAAAGTTCATATATTCAATATATTCATTAAACGTTATATAGAATAGTTATGATCGTATGATGGAACTTTGTTAGTCTTGATACTTGCCCATATAGCTGATAATGAGACTGAAAGATCGGCAAGTATGATTGCGTTCAACTAAGCATTTCAACATATCTTCATATTTTGTATTCAATGTTTTACGTTTATACGTAGTATAATTGTTTTAAGTCAAATGTTTTTTAATTTGATTTTATACATAGTTGTACTGATGTGATTCAAAATTGCTTCTTTATCAGTGGCAAAATAAAAATTAATTTCAGTAAAACATACTAACGCGTTTCATTCAATTTGCCAGTGGCTTCTTAATACCAATACCATACCAAAAACCAGAATGTAACTGATAATGTTACGTCTCAATGTTCAAATTGCGTCAATGATCGGTGACGTAGAGGATACGGCTTTAATAGGCCCCAAATCGAGGAAAGCAGCAGTTCATTTCCAAACCGTAACCATGAAGGTGAACGTCGCGAGCGTGCTGTTCGTTTTCTGCGCGCTGTGCGCCATCGAGAAAGCTCGCGGCGCGAAAATTTTGGCGTTGGTCCCGATACCGTCTTACAGTCATCAGATACCGTTTAGAAAGTTACTATTAGAACTGCACAAACGTGGCCACGAAATCGTGTACGTTACGGCCAATCCCATGTCCAACGTGAACCTGAAGAACTTTACTCAAATCGACGTAAGTGGCAGCTACACAAACATGAAAGGCCTCAACTTCATTCAATACCGCTTCGACGGAACAACTTGGTTGGATTTCGTGGAGAATTATTTATTTGATCTGAGTTATACTTTCACGGAGAACGTGCTGAAGAACACGGAAATGCGACGACTATATGCACCTGACAGTGACGCTAAGTTCGATGTGGTTTTAGCCGAATTTGTGTTTGTTCCGGCGATATACTCTATGGCGCACAGATTCGACGCTCCGCTAATAGGTATACCTTTGATTATGTTATTTGCATCGTTTGTATTTGTTAATATAATTGGGGGTTGATAGTCATTGATAAGTGTTAGTCAAATCATGTAGCAAAATTAATGTATCTCATGCTACAAAATCAAAAAGAATGTTGTCATAAGTAATCATGTACATTAAGAACTACCCTTGTCCGTATTTTATGAACAACTGCAAAGTGCAAACAATTCAACTGGTCAACCAAACGATATTTGCTAACAGTTTTTCATATGATCGCAGGTATAAGTTCCTTAGGACTCATCAACCTACATCAGTACGCCCTCGGTGGATTAGTGCTGCCTTCACACGAGTACACGTGGGAAATGGAGGCGAATACAGGACCGAATTTATCATTTTGGCAGAGGCTGCGGAATTATGTCTTGTTTTGGCGAATAATGTACAAAACATTTAATGAGTTCGTGCCCCGTCATCAAAAAATGGCCGAGCATTACCTTGGGAAGCAATTACCTTCGGTGATTGACATTTTGAAGAATACTAGCCTCGTGTTTGTCAACGAGGCGGACCCTTTTACGCCAGGTCGCCCGAAACTGCCGAACATGATCACCTTCACGTCTTTCCACGTTAATGAAAATCCACCGCCTACCACGAAGGTACCATCTTGAACAGACTAAGCTACTACATCCGTGAAATTGGAAATGACAATGCATTTAATTATAACGTCGCGATTTTAATGTTGCGCCATACGTAGATTAAATCAAGAGAGTTAAACACTAGCAGATAATAATTGTAATACCGATAACGAACAAGTGTTTTATCTAATCGTATACTTATAAAGGAAGAGACAAAATGTCCTTCATTTTATCGCTCATCAGTTTCAATCGGGAATTTTATCACAGAACCTGCAGCGTTTCATGGACGAGGCCAAAGAAGGATTCATCTACATGAGCCTCGGTAGCAACGCGAGAAGCTGTGACCTACCAAAGGAAGTTCAACAGATGTTCTTCGACGTGTTCGCGAAATTACCCTACAGAATCATCTGGAAGTACGAGGAAGACTTCCCGGTAAAACTCGACAACGTATACGTTGACAAGTGGTTCCCTCAGCAAAGCATACTCGGTAAGGCACCATTGATGTTTCATACAATACTTGTAACAGAATTAATTGTGTTGTATTGCACGAGATTTTGTTGTTTGCAGCTCATCCGAAAATCAAGCTGTTCATATACCAGGCAGGATTACAAAGTACCGAAGAGGCTATTAACTTTGCAGTTCCACTCGTAGCCTTCCCGGTGGTAGCTGATCAGGATTATCTATCGGCCAGAGTGGTTGCTACTGGGATTGGAAAGTGCTTGGAAATCACCACTGTTACGAGAGAAAAGCTAGATAGTGCTGTTAGGGAAGTTATAAACAATAATGAGTGAGTATATGCAAGGTTTAGGAATATGCGTAAGTGGTAGTAGTTCGTTGTTTAGGACAAACATCGAGATTTTGGACTGTTTGCTTTAGGAATATAACGATTTGACTGGTAGGGATCTGAACATCTAGGGATGCAGTAATTTGTGATATAAGAACACAGAAACCCAAATATTTTAAATATAGCACACATCCATGTGTTTCTCCATATATTTCTACCATTAACCAAAATGTCCACATTATAATTCTTTTTGTAATTATTCTTTCTCAGGTACAAGAAGAACATAATTCGCCTACGAGATCTGATTAGGGACACTCCATACAATCATGTGGACCATCTCGTTTGGTGGACGGAGTACGTGATTCGGCACAGGGGTGCACCTCATCTTCGTTCAACTATAGCCAATCAACCTTGGTACCAACGTTACGACATAGATGTAGTAATGTTCTTAACGATTGTCGCGTTCGTGCTCGTATCAACATCGGTGATCGTAATGGCGAAGCTTGTCATATGTTTATACAAACTGACGAACTCTGGACAAAAGCAAAAGATGAGCTAGTGAATACACAACGTTGCGTTCTATGTGTATGTTTTGTGAATTGACAAATTAAATGTGTAGAGTAAGTTCAATGAGCTTGTTCAGCGTTAACTACGGTAAAATGTTAAGGTTGACTGCAGAAATATATTTTAAGATGTTGTACTTTCATAACTTTCACGTATGATAAAAGACAAGTTGAATGTACTCGAAAAAGGGTGCTGGATCTTCTTTTGTCTCTAAAGCGATTACGTATATTAATATAACATTGTATACGACGTAATACTCTTCAGTTATTATGTACTGATTTTAATGGTCCTATAGATAAACGTCACATTCCTAGAACAAATGTGATCGTATTACTGTATTTTATGTAATACTGACTTCTGTGTATCGATAATGAGACTAATCGTGGAGCATGGTGGCGTTCAATAAGCGTTTCAACATATTTTTACGTTTTATGTTCAACGTTTTATACACGGACAATAAACCATTAGAAAAATTAATATCAATTTCAGTACAAAAGATGCGAATGTCTTTTAATTCTTTCATTTACATTCGTGGTCAAGATCATTATTTCTACATCTATTTATTTATACAAGTTTATTTGAAATTTAGATTGATGATATAAGACTTCATTCTAATCTTAGATTTATAGGAATAAAAAGAATTGTGGCATTTTATAAAATGTTGGTCCGTTTCATTCTACTTGCCAGTGGCTTTTTAATACCAATACTTTAGCTTTAACGTACTCGGAGGAAATGTACCGAGAACGATGTCTGTCGATTTGGCTTCTTCAGAAACTTCGACTTCAGTTATTCATAGAATGGAGCGATTGATAGATTCTGCTAGTTACGTACGATTCAAAATTTCTCAGAGAATTTTGTCGATTAACTTTCACTGAAGTATATTATTATCGTGACATGTACAGAAATTAGAATTCTATTTCACGACAATGAAGTCGCGTTGTAGAATCCCAATGTCACGACCACACTGTTGCCACGACGCGTGTACATGATGCTAACGAATGATAATTCATTTTGTATTTCAACAAAGTGCAATTGTAAACATCAGAAATGAACTTTGTCGACAGAACTCGCATAATCTTGCTCGTAAATCACCACAAACTAAGCAACGTCATAGTGACAAATGCAGAAACTAACACGAAGAAAAAATTGTTCACAAATTAAACAACCATCCGAGAAGGCTAACACGCGCGATAAATTTACACTGTTAAGTGCAATGATTACAGATTTACTACAAGTTATCATTCATTCGTTGGAACGTCAAAGAGCATCGCGATACAATAAACATTTTCATTTATCGAAATAAAATTGCAGCCGTTCAAGATAACGAGTCCGAGTGCAAATGTTGCATGTGGATGACAAGTCAAATCTTGATCGTAAATTTTTGCAACAGCAAAAACCATAACGTAACTGATAATGTTACGTCTCGATGTTCATATTGCGTCAACGGTCGGTGACGTAGAGGATACGGCTTTAATAGTCCCCTAACCGAGGAACGCAGCAGTTCATTACCAATCCGTAGGCATGAAGCTGAACGTCGCGAGCGTGCTGTTCGTTTTCTGCGCGCTGTGCGCCATCGAGAAAACTCGCGGCGCGAAAATTTTGGCGTTGGTCCCGACACCGTCTTACAGTCATCAGATCCCGTTTAGAAAGTTACTATTAGAACTGCACAAACGTGGCCACGAAATTGTGTACGCTACGGCCAATCCCATGTCCAACGTGAACCTGAAGAACTTTACTCAAATCGATATAAGTGGCAGCTACACAAACATGAAAGACCTCAACTTCATTCAATACCGCTTCGACGGAGCAACTTGGTTGGATTTCTTGGAGAATTATTTATTTGATCTGAGTAATACTTTCGCGGAGAAGGTGCTGAAAAACACGGAAATGCGACGACTATATGCACCTGACAGTGACGCTAAGTTCGATGTGGTTTTAGCCGAATTTGTGTATATGCCGGCGATATGCTCTATGGCGCACAGATTCGACGCTCCGCTAATAGGTATACTTTTGATTATGTTATTTTCATCATTTGGATTTATTAATATACATTTGAGGGTTGATAGTCACTGATGGGAGGTAGACAAATCATGTAGCAAAATTAGTGTATCTCGTCCTACAAAATCAAAAAGAATGTTCTCATAAGTAAGAACTAGCCTTGTCTGTAATTTATGAACAACTACAAAGTACAAACAATTTCAACTAGTCAATCGAACGATATTTGCTAACAGTTTTTCGTATGATCGCAGGTGTGGTTTCCTTAGGACTCCTCAACCTACATGAGTATGTACTCGGTGGATTCGTGCTGCCTTCACACGAGTACACGTGGGAAATGGAGGCGAATACAGGACCGAATTTATCATTTTGGCAGAGGCTGCGGAATTATGTTTTGATGTGGCGAATAATGTACAAAACATTTAATGAGTTCGTGCCCCGTCATCAAAAAATGGCCGAGCATTACCTTGGCATGCAATTACCTTCGCTGATTGATATTTTGAAGAACACTAGCCTCGTGTTTGTCAACGAGGCGGACCCTTTTACGCCAGGTCGCCCGAAACTGCCGAACATGGTCACCTTCACGTCTTTCCACGTTAATGAAAATCCTCCGCCTACCCCGAAGGTACCATCTTGAATAGACTAAGCTACTAGATCCGTGAAATTGGAAATGACAATGCAAAACAGTAGAAGCTAATAGTTACAATACCGACAACGAACAAGTGCTTTATCTATTTATACACTTATCAGGAAAGAGACAAAATGTCTTTCATTTTATCGTTCATCAGTTTCAATCGAGGATTTTATCATAGAGCCTGCAGCGTTTCATGGACGAGGCCAAAGAAGGATTCATCTACATGAGCCTTGGTAGCAACGCGAGAAGCTGTGATCTACCAAAGGAAGTTCAACAGATCTTCTTCGACGTGTTCGCGAAATTACCCTACAAAATCATCTGGAAGTACGAGGAAGACTTCCCGGTAAAACTCGACAACGTATACGTTGACAAGTGGTTCCCTCAGCAAAGCATACTCGGTAAGGCACCATTGATGTTTCATCGAATACTTGTAACAGAATTAGTGGTGTTGTATTGCACGAGATTTTGTTGTTTGCAGCTCACCCCAACATCAAGCTGTTCATATACCAGGCAGGATTACAAAGTACCGAAGAAGCTATTAACTTTGCAGTTCCACTCGTAGCCTTCCCGGTGTTGGCTGATCAGGATTATCAATCGGCCAGAGTGGTTGCTACTGGGATCGGAAAGTGCTTGGAAATCACCACTGTTACGAGAGAAAAGCTAGATAGTGCTGTTAGGGAAATTATAAACAATAATGAGTGAGTATATGCAAGGTTTAGGAATATGCCTAAGTGGTACTAGTTCGTTGTTTAGAACAAACAATGTTGTTTAGGAATATAATGATTTGACAGGTAGGGATCTGAATATCTAGGGATGTATTAATTTCTTATATAAGAACGCAGAAACCCAGATATTTTAAGTATAGCACACATCCATGTGTTTCTCCATATATATCCATCATTAACCAAAATGTCCACATTATAATTCTCTTTGTAATTATTCTTGCTCAGGTACAAGAAGAACATAATTCGCCTTCGAGATCTGATTAGGGACACTCCATACAATCATGTGGACCATCTCGTTTGGTGGACGGAGTACGTGATTCGGCACAAGGGTGCACCTCATCTTCGTTCAACTATTACCAATCAACCTTGGTACCAACGTTACGACATAGATGTAGTAATGTTCTTAACGATTGTCGCGTTCGTGATCGTATCAACATCGGTGATCGTAATGGCGAAGCTAATTATATGTTTATACAAATTGACGAACTCTGGACAAAAGCAAAAGATGAGCTAGTGAATACACAACGTTGCGTCCAGTGTGCATGTTTCGTGAATTGACAAATTAAATGTGTAGAGTAAGTTGAACGCGCGTGTTCAGCGTTAAATACGGTAGTATGTTAAGGTTGACTGCAGAAATCTATTTTTAGATTTTGTACTTTCATAAGTTTCACGTGTAAAACAAGACAAGTTCAATGTACTCAAAAAAGGATGATGGATCTTCTTTCGTCTTTAAAGCGATTACGTATATTGATATAACATTATATATGACGTAATACTCTTAAGCTATTATGTATTGATTTTAATGGTGTTATAAATAAACGTCACATTCCTAGAATAAATGTGATCGTATTACTGTATTTTATGTAATACTGATATCTGTGTATCGACAATGAGACTAATCGTGGAGCATGATGGCGTCCACTAAGCGTTTCAACATATTTTTACGTTTCATGTTCAACGTTCTATACACAGACAATAAACCATTCGAAAAATAAATATCAATTTCAGTACAAAAGATGCGAATGTCTTTTAATTCTTTCATTTACAATCGTGGTCAAGATCATTATTTCTATACGTATTTATTTATACAAGTTTATCTGAAATTTAGTTTGATGATATTAGACTTCATTCTAATGTTAGATTTATAGGAATACAAAAAATTGTGACATTTTATAATATGTTGGTCCGTTTCATTCTATTTGCCAGTGGCTTTTTAATACCAGTACGTTAGCTTTAACGTACTCAGAGGAAATTTACCGAGGACGGTGTCTGTCGATTTGGCTTCTTCAGAAACATCAACTTCAGTTATTCATAGAACTGAGCGATCGATAGATTCTGCTAGTTACGTACGATTCAACATTTCTCAGAGAATCTTGTCGATTCTCTTTCACTGAAGTATATTATTATCGTGACATGTACAGAAATTAGAATTCTATTTCACGACAATGAAGTCGCATTGTAGAATCCCAATGTCACGACCACACTGTTGCCACGAACTGTTTACATGATGCTAACGAATGCTAATTCCTTTTCTATTTCAATAAAGTGCAATTGTAAACATCAGAAATGAACTTTGTCGACAGAACTCGCATATCTTCTTAACCTAATATTCATGAAATCTAGTATCAAAGTATTTAACAGTCTTAACGTTCAACGCGATCTGATACTCAAGATGACAGAAGTCGCAAACAACGCTTCACACAAAAATCCTAATCACACCACTGGTAACAAACAAACTTAGGTCACAACGTTGTTCGTAAATCACCACAAACTATGCAACGTCATAGTGACAAACGCAGAATCTAACCCGAAGAAGAAATTGTTCACAAATTAAACAACCATCCGAGAAGGCTAACGTGCGCGATAAAATTACACAGTTCAGTGCAATGATTGCAGATTTACTACAAGTTATCATTCATTCGTTGGAACGTCAAAGAGCATTGTGATACAATAGACATTCTCATTTATCGAAATAAAATTAAAGTCGTTCAAGATAACGAGTTCGAGGGCAAATGTTGCATGTGGATGACAAGTCAAATCTTGATCGTAAATTTTTGCAACAGCAAAAACCATAACGTAACTGATAATGTTACGTCTCGATGTTCATATTGCGTCAACGGTCAGTGACGTTGAGGATACGGCTTTAATAGACCCCAAACCGAGGAACGCAGCAGTTCATTTCCAATCCGTAAGCATGAAGCTGAACGTCGCGAGCGTGCTGTTCGTTTTCTGCGCGCTGTGCGCCATCGAGAAAACTCGCGGCGCGAAAATTTTGGCGTTGGTCCCAACACCGTCTTACAGTCATCAGATCCCGCTTCGAAAGTTACTATTAGAACTGCACAAACGTGGCCACGAAATCGTGTACGCTACGGCCAATCCCATGTCCAACGTGAACCTGAAGAACTTTACTCAAATCGACGTAAGTGGCAGCTACACAAAAATGAAAGACGTCAAGTACATTCAATACCGCTTCGACGGAGCAACTTGGTTGGATTTCTTGGAGAATTATTTATTTGATCTGAGTGATACTTTCGTGGAGAACGTGCTGAAGAACACGGAAATGCGACGACTCTATGCACCTGACAGTGATGCTAAGTTCGATGTGGTTTTCGCCGAATTTTTGTATATGCCGGCGATATGCTCTATGGCGCACAGATTCGACGCTCCGCTAATAGGTATACTTTTGATTATGGTATTTTCATAATTTGCATTTATTAATGTACATTTGAGGGTGATAGTCACTGATGGGAGCTAGACAAATCATGTAGCAAAATTAGTGTATCTCATCCTACAAAATCAAAAAGAATGTTCTCATAAGTAAGAACTACCCTTGTCTGTAATTTATGAACAACTACAAAGTACAAACAATTTCAACTAGTCAATCGAACGATATTTGCTAACAGTGTTTTGTATGATCGCAGGTGTGGTTTCCTTAGGACTCCTCAACCTACATGAGTACGTACTCGGTGGATTCGTGCTGCCTTCACACGAGTACACGTGGGAAATGGAGGCGAATACAGGACCGAATTTATCATTTTGGCAGAGGCTGCGGAATTATATCTTAATGTGGCGACTAATGTACAAAACATTTAATGAGTTCGTGCCACGTAATCAAAAAATGGCCGAGCATTACCTTGGAATGCAATTACCTTCGCTGATTGACATCTTGAAGAACACTAGCCTCGTGTTTGTCAACGAGGCGGACCCGTTCACGCCAGGTCGCCCGAAACTGCCGAACATGATTACCTTCACGTCTTTCCACGTTAATGAAAATCCTCCGCCTACCCCGAAGGTACCATCTTGAACAGACTAAGCTACTAGATCCATGAAATTGGAAATGACATTGCAAAACAGTAGGAGCTAATAGTTGTAATACCGATAACGAACAAGTGCTTTATATAATCATATTCTTATCAGGAAAGATACAAAACGTCCTTCATTTCATAGATCATCAGTTTTAATCGAGAATTTTATCACAGAACCTGCAGCGTTTCATGGACGAGGCCAAAGAAGGATTCATCTACATGAGCCTTGGTAGCAACGCGAGAAGCAGTGATCTACCAAAGGAAGTTCAACAGATATTCTTCGACGTGTTCGCGAAATTACCCTACAGAATCATTTGGAAGTACGAGGGAGACTTCCCGGTAAAACTCGACAACGTATACGCTGACAAGTGGTTCCCTCAGCAAAGCATACTTGGTAAGGCACCATTGATGTTTCGTCGAATACTTGTAACAGAATTAGTGGTGTTGTATTGCACGAGATTTTGTTGTTTGCAGCTCACCCCAACATCAAGCTGTTCATATACCAGGCAGGATTACAAAGTACCGAAGAAGCTATTAACTTTGCAGTTCCACTCGTAGCCTTCCCGGTGTTGGCTGATCAGGATTATCTATCGGCCAGAGTGGTTGCTACTGGGATTGGAAAGTGTTTGGAAATCACCACTGTTACGAGGGAACAGCTAGATAGTGCTGTTAGGGAAGTTATAAGCAATAATGAGTGAGTATATGCAAGGTTTAGGAACATGCCTAAGTGGTACTCTTTCGTTGTTTATAAATATAGCACACATCCATATGTTTCTCCATACATTTACTATTAACCAAAATGTCCACATTATAATTCTCTTTGTAATTATTCTTGCTCAGGTACAAGAAGAACATAATTCGCCTTCGAGATCTGATTAGGGACACTCCATACAACCACGTGGACCATCTCGTTTGGTGGACGGAGTACGTGATTCGGCACAAGGGTGCACCTCATCTTCGTTCAACTATAGCCAATCAACCTTGGTACCAACGTTACGACATAGATGTAGTAATGTTCTTAACGATTGTCGCGTTCGTGATCATATCAACATCGGTGATCGTAATGGCGAAGCTTGTCATATGTTTATACAAACTGACGAACTCTGGACAAAAGCAAAAGACGAGCTAGTGAATACGCAACGTTGCGTCCTATGTGTATGTTTTGTGTATTGATAAATTGAGTGTATAGAGTAAGTTCAATGAGCGTGTTCAGCATTAACTACGGTAGAATGTTATCGTTGACTGTAGAAATATAATTTTAGGATTTTGTACTTTCATAACTTTCACATATGATAAATGACATGTTCAATATACTCGAAAAAGGATGCTGGATCTTCTTTCGCCTTTAAAGCGATTACGTATATTAACATAACATTGTATACGACGTAATACTCTTAAGTTATTATCTACTGATTTTAATGGTCTTATAGATAAACGTCACATTCCTAGAACGAATATAATCGTATTACTGTATTTTGTGTAATACTGATTTGAGTGTGTCGATAATGAGACTAATCGTAGGGCATGGTAGCGTTCACGAAGCGTTTCAACATATTTTTACGTTTTATGTTCAAGGTTTTATACACGGACAATAGTCTTAAGTCGAATTTTTTTTTAATTCGATTTTATAAATAATTGATGTAATTAAAAATTACGATTTCTTCGTTATTGTTACTTATAGATGACAGTACAAATGTGAAAAGAAATAAACCATTAGAAAAATAAATATCAATTTCAGTACTAAAGATGCGAATGTCTTTTAATCCTCTTTCATTTACATTCGTGATCAAGATCATTACTTACACAAGTTTATCTGAAATTTATATTAACGATATAAGACTTCATTCTACTCTTAGATTCATAGGAATAAAAAGAATTGTGGCATTTTATAAAATGTTGTTCCGTTTCATTCTATTTGCCAGTGGGTTTTTAATACCCAATCCACTACTTCAGCTTTAAACTATTGGAAGGACATCTCCCGAGAGTAATGTCTCTCGATTGGGCTACTTCAGGAGTTTCAACTTCATTTATCCCTGGAATCGAACGATTGATGGAAGGGTTCTGCTAGTTATGAACGATTTAACGTTTCTGAGGGAAATTCTTCGATAAATTTCCGGCAGAGGGTTCTGCTATTATGCCTTACTCGCAGACATCGAAACTGACTAGATTTCACAACATCGAAGACACGATGTCGGGTTCAATGTCACAGCAGCGCAATTTCTAAGAACATGTTTACGCTGAATGACATGGGATGTTTAGTAGGACACATGGAAGTTTAAAAATTTCAAACTCTAATAATTTGGCGATTTGAAGATTTTTAAATATTGAAAGTTTGGAAATCGAAAATTTAAAAATTTAAGCAAACTTGAAAGTCTAAAAGTTTAAAAATCTGAAGGTTCCTAAATTTTCTCTAATATCCACAAATTTACACAAGTCTCTGTACACATATTCTTACATCCACATCACGAACCTAACCTCATTCACAACATACGACAGGCTCGAAAAATCAATAAACGAAAGATGAGACCTAAATCAACACACACATTACTTGTTCATATCCTTAAAAATTAATACAAATTTCATGAAACAAATTAGAATAAATTTTGTAATTTAAAAAAGATACTTTATGAATGCCTCTAATATTAACCTTAACTACACATTCGTGACATACTGCAGATCTGAGAAAGATTACAGATAATTGCGACAAAACAAGCTTTCGCACCTATCAAAGTAAAACAATTATTTAAAATAGCTGCTACGAATCGAAATAATTGCAAGAATGCCATGAGTCAGCAATAACAGCGACCACGCGGGAAAACTGCATACTGATAGCGTCACATGTCGAGAACTATGTTACGTAAATAGCTAGTGTTTGTAGATTTTCCTCTTAGTTGTTCTGCAACCGAATGTCGGAGCGGTTCGTCACCGTGTCAACCATGAAGTTAAACATCGCGTTGTTCGTTTTGTGCACGTTGTGCGTCATCGAGGAAACTCGTAGCGCGAAAATCTTTGTGATGGTCCCCATACCGTCTTACAGTCATCAGATCCCGTACAGAAAATTGGTTCTAGAACTGCACAAACGTGGTCACGAAATCGTGTATGTGACGTCCGATCCCCTTCCCGTAAACTCGACGAGATTCACTCAAATCGACTTAAATGGCACTTACGATACCCAAAAATTCCACAACTTCATGCATCTTCGATTCCAAGGAATGTACGGCTTAAAGTTCATGCAGGAATATGTGCCCGATATATCCGATTCTTTATCGGAACAGCTGCTGAACAACACGGAACTGCGACGATTATACGCACCAGATAGTAGTGCCAAGTTTGACGTCATTCTGACTGAACTTCTCTATATGCCTGCTACGTACGCCATGGCTTATAGATTCAACGCACCGTATATAGGTACATCATCAATTTTTATGTTTTCAGCGGTTTAGTAGTATATCTCTGTATTGGTATGAATTTAGAAATAGAGTCATTGAGTTGGGGAATCCAGAAGATTGATGTGTTCGCGGTTATTAATCAGTTGAACGTTTTTTCCGTTTATATGAGAAATGAATGACTCACGCAAATACGGAGTTTATTGGTTTACCTTCAATATGTAAATTTTATAATTTAGGTTTCGAGTGTTGACACTTTGACACTTTTGAATCTTCTCGTTTACAAATTTTTAATTTCGAAAATTTTCAAAGTTAGACCTTTTCAAAATTACAAGACCTCAAACTGTAACCTTTAGAAATTTTCAGAATCACAAGCCCTCAGATTGTGGTCTTTACAAATTTAGAAGCTTGATAAAATAATAAAAGAATTTTAACCCCTTAACAATATCATGTCCCACACACGATGCACATGATTGTTGAAATGTGACAAATATGGCTCATAGTTTCATCGCTATTGAATGTATAATTTAATTTGAATTGCAACCCGTCTACTACTGATCGCCATGTCCAAAATATCCTTAACATTTGAACATCCTTTGTCTTAAGAGGATAAATCTTATTATTTGAAAAACCTCGTGAATGCCTCAAATGACCCATTTAATAATTGTACCATTAACAATACACTCAATGCAAATTACCAGCACAGTTCACTTTAAGAAAGATTAAATATAACACAACACATTACGTATTAAAATAAAACTATTAAGATTTTGATACTCGTTGAAATAGTTCCGTGGACACTGTGAGTCATAAATCGACAATTGGGAACCATTGCTGATAGCATGGCATCTCGAGAACTATCTTGCGTAAATAACCAGAGTCTCTCCAGTGCTCCTCTTAGTCGATCTTAAGCCGAGTGACGAAGCGGTTCGAATCAGCAATCATGAAGCTGAACGTCTCAATCATTTCGTTAATTTCGTACGCGTTGTGCCTCATCGAAGAAACCCGTTGCGCCAAAATATTGGTGATGGTTCCCATACCGTCCTATAGTCATCAGGTCGCGTTCAGAAAATTAGTAACAGAACTACACAAACGTGGACACGAAGTCGTTTACGTTACGGCCAATCCCCTTTCCATAAACTCAACGAGACTCACTCAGATAGACATAAGCAACAGTTACAGCACTATGCAAGCCAACGACTTCATGAAGAATCGATTCGAGGGAAATTACGGGTTGAAGTTCATGCGAGATTCTTTACCCGACATGACCGATTCTTTGACGGAACAGTTCCTGAATAATACGGAGTTGCAAAAAATATACGCGCGCGATAGTGGTGCAAAGTTTGACGTGGTTCTGGCCGAATTTATCTTTATGCCGGCTACCTACGTCATGGCGTATAGATTCAACGCTCCACTTATTGGTACTCCTTCAATTTTTATGTCTTTAATTGTTCAAGTTTGGTTTGTGAAATCCCGAAGAATTTGTGTTTCATCGCAGTTAATCTTCTTAAGTTTCTAATTTCGAAAATTTTCAAGGTTAGATCTTTGCAGAATAAGGTAGCGAATGAACTTCAGAAATTTTTGGAATAGCAAGGTATCGAATTGTGGTCTTTAGAAATTTGGAAATTTGAGATTCTTGAAAGGTGGGAATTTAGAAACATAGGAACACACATACCATGAGTGACATTGTGAGAAAAAAGACTATGTGTCTAAAACCAATTATCTTTGTAACATATTTTTCTGTAACTTTTATGTACGTAGGTCTAAGTTCATTAGGACTCGCTTCCCACCTCGAATACGTTCTGGGTGGATTCATGCTGCCTTCTCACGAGTACACGTGGGAGATGACCGATACTGGTTCAAACTTACCGTTCTTGAAAAGGCTGTGGAATTACGTGTCCCTGTGGCGGTATACGCACAAACTACTCAACGAATGTTATCCCCGTCAGCAGAAAATTGCAGAACGTTACTTCGGAATGCGTCTGCCTTCGCTGATCGACATCGTGAAGAACGTTAGCCTTATCTTTGTTAATCAAGCAGACGCTTTGGTACCGGCTCGACCGAAATTACCAAACATGATCACCTTCACATCATTCCACGTGAAAGAAAAACCTGATCCCCTGCCAAAGGTACGCACTTAGTTAACAAAAAGTGGATACTGTTGACCCGGTTTTAAGAACAGGCCTTACGTTATTTGTAAATATTACTGGTTGACAGACTGCGAATGTATATTTATGAGAAATCCAAGTAAACATAAACAATTTAATCTGTACACTAGGGAGTTCATGGATAACATAATTTATTTACATTTTGCGGCCCTCCATGTATCATAAATGTATAAATATCCGCAGTCTGCTGATTAACGATATTGAAATTGATATCGAATCAACAAGTAGCGTATGTAATCGTACAATTATCTGAAGTAGCGAAAAGTGGATAAAATCTCGTACATTTTATCGTTCGATTTCATTCAAGAATTTTATCACAGGACCTGCAGCGTTTCCTGGACGGGGCAAAGGAAGGATTCATC
Organism: Megachile lagopoda; assembly: GCA_036983795.1. Taxonomy (NCBI): domain Eukaryota; kingdom Metazoa; phylum Arthropoda; class Insecta; order Hymenoptera; family Megachilidae; genus Megachile; species Megachile lagopoda. The sequence goes on along the minus strand of CM072790.1, from coordinate 12,322,523 downwards.
TACTTCAGTCTTGGTAGCAACGCGAGGAGCTCGGATATGCCGATGGAAATTCAACAGATGTTCTTTGATGTGTTTGCGAAATTACCATACAGAATCGTTTGGAAGTACGAGAAGGAGCTTCCGGTGAAACTTAACAATGTGTACATTGGAAAATGGTTACCTCAGCAGAGTATACTCGGTAAGATGCCATTTATGTTTCGTTGGATACTTGTAATAGAATTGTTGTATTGTACGAGGTTTGTATCCATAGCTCATCCCAACATCAAGCTGTTCATATACCAGGGTGGATTGCAGAGTACCGAAGAGGCTGTTCACTTTGGAGTTCCACTCGTAGCCATCCCAATACTTGGTGATCAAGACTATCAGGCTAAGAGAATGGATGCCCTTGGAGTTGGCAAATACTTGGAAATTCTGACAATCACGAAGGAACAGATAGACAATAATATTAGGGAGGTTATTACTAATAAGCAGTGAGTATATACAAATTTTATGAATAACTGTATTTTGAATTCGAGAGGGACTTGTTATTTAGAAGTGGGGATATTGAGGTTAGGGTATGTAAGGATCTGGAGATCTTACATTCTGTAGGAAAATCCTATATCCTACATATTCTGTATCTCACATATCATATATTCTACATGTCTACATATTCTACATATATAATACTATATCCTACACATCATATATCTTACATGTCCTATATCTAAATGAAGATCTATATGACACTATATGAAAATCTAAAGACGTAGAAATCTGAAAATAGATAAATCTGGAGATATGGATATCTATAGATATACTGATCCAAGGTTAAGGACCATGTATGTGGTGATTTAGGGATTTGGAATGTGGAGATATAAATATCTAAGCATATGTGAATCTGGGAGTATAGAAATATAGGGACATAAGGATTTGAGAATATCTACTTATAAGTATGAAGTCTACTGATTTAGAAATGTATGACAAGACATCGCAACACCTAAGCTTTCTCTGCTATAAACAATAATGTTACCATAATAATCAGTACTGTTTTGACTACCATTTTTTAATAACCGCGTACAACTATTATTCCAGATACAAAGAAAAGATGGTTTACCTTCGAGAACTGATTAATGACAACCCATACAATTTTGTGGATAACCTCGTTTGGTGGACTGAGTTTGTGATTCGACACAAGGGTGCACCTCATCTTCGTTCAACTTTAGCCACTCAACCCTGGTATCAACGTTACGATCTGGATGTGGTGATGTTCTTAACAATCGTCGCGTTCGTGGTCGTATCGATATTGGTAAACGTAACCGTCAGGATACTTTTGCGCATTCTCAAGCATCTGTTAAGCTCTTCGGAGCAAAAGCAGAAGATAAGTTAACGATTAGATAACGCTATAAATATTATAGAGTGCGTTTAATCAACGGACTAATCAAAACTATTGTGTAAATGTAATTGAAACATGTGATAAGTGTAGACGTAATAATTATAAGAACGACTAAAAGAGAAGAATATTTTAACTCTCCTTAACAATATTCTGAAATACTTTTCCCTTGAATTCCGAAAGAAGAACTGTGATTGATACATGTATTGAATTATTAGTCTTATAGTAGTAGATATAATCATAGTTTAAGACTATTAATAGACCTTCAATAGCAATTTTTAATTAATTCTATGTGTTCTGTGATAATGGGAGAATGTCACCGTACGAGAAATACAATGCGCAGATCCACTGAAGTGATCACATAAATGGAGGGCGTGTAACTCCACTGTTTTTTAGCAATAGTGTTAATTAACATCGACTTCTTAGAAATGTTTCAAGTTCATGAGCCTCAACGAGCGTGTATTATTGCATGAAGAGCGAATACTTATCAATTTGCAGCGATGTTGTAAATATTTGATCGCATATACGCCATGTCGTTGAACTGTCCCCCGATTTTATACTTATCGACGGTGGAATAAAATGATATTGTACGCTGTATATGGTATCAGTAAAACCAAAGTAATAATAATAAAAGTTTAAATCGTTCAGTTGTATGAATAATGGAAATGAAGATTTAAGTAAAATTTAATATTTCTATTTTTATGAATAATAATGTTTATTGATTCGTGTTGAATTCGAAGCGATAATAATACAAATATTTGTGGCATTTTATAAAAAGTTGCATTTCATTTTATCTCTCAGCGAGCTTTTATTAACCAACCCACAACTTCCTCTTTAAATTGTTCGAAGGACACATTCCGAGAGCACAATTTCTCCACTGCGCTCCTTAAGAAGTTTCAACTTCATTTATCGCTGAAATCGAGCGATGGACTGAAAGGTTCATCCAATTACAAACGATTTAACGTTTCTCAGAGAAATCCTTCGATAAACTGCCACTAAAACATCTTATTATCGTGACACCAGCAGAAAATGGAACTAATTCGACTTCACAACATTGAAGTAATGATGTATAGTCCCAAAGTCGCGAACACGTGACTATTAACGACGCACTTGTATTACGTAACCGAATGCTAATTTTGTGTGTACATAACACCAACGCTAAAAGTTATCGTCCGTTTGTTGAAATACCAATCACAATCGCAATACAGTACATATTCTCGCTTATCAAAGTAAAATAATGGCCGCTTAAGATAACGAGTTCATGAGTGAAATGCTTGGATAGAATGTGGATGACTGGTCAAGTATTCACCATTAGTCAGCATTAACAATGACAGTCTGAAAAACCATAACGTGACTGATAATATTACGTATCGAAGTTCATATATCAGCAGTCCATTCTGGCTGTAGCTGCTTCCACACTGAAGATCACAGCAGTTGTCCGAGTCGAAGCGATGAAGCTGAACGCTGCGAGTGTGCTATTCGTTCTATGCGCCTTGTGCGCCATCGAAAAAACTCGTGGCGCGAAAATTTTAGCGTTGGTCCCGGTACCATCCTTCAGTCATCAGGTTCCGTTTAGAAAGTTAATGTTAGAACTGCAGAAACGTGGTCACGAAGTCGTGTACGCCACGACCCATCCCATTCCCAACGTCAACTTGAAGAATTTCACTCAAATCGACTTAAGTAGCATCAACGCCGATTTTAAAGTCAACTTCATGCAGTTCCGATTCGACGGATTGACTTGGATAGACGTATTGGAAAAACAAATGTTTAGTGCATGTGATAGCTTCATGGAGAACTTGTTCAACAACACGGAAATGAAGCGACTGTACGCAGCTGGTAGCGACGCTAAATTCGACGTGGTTCTGGCGGAATTTTCATATGTACCGTCCATATATTCGATGGCACACAGATTCGACGCGCCGCTAATAGGTATTTTTTTCATGTTAATTTCGTGAGTAATCATCTTTTCTAACAATTTGCCATTTGATTGTAGGCTTAAGTTCATTGGGGCTTTTGAACATGTATGAGTACGCTCTTGGCGGATTCGTACTGCCTTCGAACGAGTACTCTTGGGAAATGGGAGCGAGGCCGGGTTCGAATTTACCGTTTTGGCAGAGGCTGCGGAACTACATTGTGATGTGGCGAACACTGTACAAAATATTTCATGAGTTGGTTCCCCGTCATCAAAAAATGGCCGAACATTACCTTGGAACGAAATTACCTCCGCTGATTGACATTGTGAAGAATACTAGCCTCGTATTTGTCAACGAAGCGGACCCTTTCACGCCAGCTCGCCCGAAACTACCCAACATGATATCCTTTACGTCTCTTCACGTTGATGAAAATCCTCCACCTGCACCGAAAGTACGTTCCATCTTGAACAGGATAAGCTATGAGATCCGTAAAATTATTAATGACAATATTTAGTTATCGTGTCGTTAGCTGAGTAATACACCATACATGACTTAAATGAAAAGAACTAAACAGTACTAGCAAATAATGTCAATACCGATAACGTATCAACAATCTAATCATATACTTATCAGGATCGGGGAAGAGTACACAAAATGTCCTCCACTATTGTTCATCATTTTCAATCGAAAATTTTGTCACAGGACCTCCAACGTTTCATGGACGAGGCCAAAGAAGGATTCATCTACATGAGTCTCGGTGGCAACGCCAGAAGCGCGGACATACCAATGGAGGTTCAACAGATGTTCTTTGACGTGTTCACGAAATTACCTTACAAAATCGTTTGGAAATACGAAGAAGACTTTCCGGTAAAACTAGACAATGTGTACGCCGCAAAGTGGTTACCTCAGCAGAGTATTCTTGGTACTGCGCCATTTATGTTCCATTGGACGCTCATATCGAAAATAGTACTGCTATATTTTACGAGGTTTCGTTGTATCTGTAGCTCATCCCCACATCAAGCTGTTCATATATCAGGGCGGATTGCAAAGTTCGGAAGAGGCTATTAGTTATACTGTTCCGGTCATGGGCTTTCCGGTGTTATCTGATCAAGATTATATAACGTCCAGAGTGAATGCTTTAGGAATTGGGAAGTGCCTGAAAATCACCACTCTCACGAGGGAACAATTAGAGAGTACTATTAGAGAAGTTATAACCAACAAGGAGTGAGTATATGCAAGATTTAGAAATATGTCTAATTTGTACTAGTTTTATTATTCATAACTTGACATCGAGATTTTGGGCTAGGGTTAGGAATATGATATTTTGAGAGATAAAGATTTGGAGACCTTTGCATGATTTATACGTATCGGAAATCAAAGTTTCCACTTATAATCCTCTTTGTAATTGTTGTTAAGGTACAAGAAGAGAATAACTCATCTTCGAGATCTGATTAGAGACACTCCGTACAATGAAGTGGACCATCTCGTTTGGTGGACAGAGTACGTGATTCGACACAAGGGTCCACCTCATCTTCGTTCAACTTTAGCGTCGCAACCATGGTGCCAACGTTACGACATAGATGTCGTGATATTCTTATCAATTGTCGCGTTCTCGATGGCATCGATATCGTTGATCATAATCACCAAACTTGTTATCTACCTACGAAGACAAATATTGTGCACTGCAAGTCAGAAGAAAAAGACGAATTAGTGATGAGGTAGCTTTAGACGTGTCTCATGATCACGTTTTATAATCCGACAACCAAAAATATTATGGTAAGGTGTTACGAAATTCGCGAATGGAGGGTGTTAATTACTGGTCTTCGTTATGCTGATGATTTATGTGAGTTGTAAAGTATGCGCTAAACTGGTGACACAAAGAACAGTGAGATTACAGGTGAAAGGTTGAGAAAGTTAATTATGAAGCTCGTTAGGAAAAGAGCAGATCATACCACAAATTGATATGAGAGTATTAAGAATATTATTGATGTTCTTAAGACATCATCAGTAATTTTTACAAACTTTACATGAACATCTATCAGTTTAGAGTGAATAAACTTCACAATTTGAACATTGAAGTAAATTGATATTTAAATGAAATTTAGACGAATGTTTCATTTCCATTTACAAATCAGAACAGGAATAATTGTGTCCTTTTTGGGGAAAGCTACTCTGTTTTTCAGAGAGCTTCATTAACCAACTGCACCTTCCACTTTAAACTGTTTGAAAGACATTTCCCGAGAGTAATATCTCTCGATTGTGCTCCTTCAGGAGTTTCAACATCATTTATCGTTGGAATCGACCGATTGACAGAAAGGTTCTGGTACTTATATACGATTTAACGTTCCTCAGAGTAATTCTACCTTAAATAATAAATTTCCGCTAAAGCGTCTTATTATGTCTCGCTTCTGCTTTTGATATCCTTCTCAACTCGGCAATCTCAGAGTCTTTCATTCGATTAGAACTTGCGAAACATTCATTCAATACAATTACGAAAATGAGTCTTTTAGAAGAACAAGTAAAATCCAGCTGATTTGATTTAATTAATTTAAATTTATCTCAGTGATATGAGATGCTTCAAAATTGAATGATGATTAACAGCTTCAATAATCGAAAATCTTCCAAACAAGCATGTGCGTATCTGACGTACCATATAACATTCAAACTGTTCAAACTATTCCACGTTCAAACATTCACGTTATTGCCTGCAGCCATCGAATCTCCCATCTAGGAACTCAGAACTGATCAAACGTGATCACGAAGCAGTCAAAAATTATCCTCACAAATTACCTATCTCATTTTCCAAACTTCGCAGAAATTTAAACTCTGAATTCGTCTGTGGAAACGTCGACATGCAATTAATAATCCCCTTACGTGGTAATCCTTGAACATCGCGTGTAGTTTAAGAACTGACAGCGACTTTAACGTTATACGTGACCGCAGGACTAAGCTCGTTAGCATTACCCTCCGTCAAGGATCACGCGCTGGAGGGTTCGTGTTACCCTCTCACGAATCCACGTGGGAAATGGAGGAGAACGTGGGGACCATTCTGGAAGAGACTGCAGAATTTCTTGACGTTGTGGTACTCCATATAACTCAAGTATCGCGGTGTCTTTCCTTGTCAGCAAAAACTGGATGAAAAATATCATCTTCTTTCATAAATAAAATTAAGCGTGAAACAGTGAAAACTGGTACAGTCCTCACTTATTTAGTATTTTCGCGTCGTATTTGCCGCACGCTCGATTTGTGGCGCGTCGAGTTTACGGCACGTCGAATTTGGGACGCATAGAGAATACAGTGCATAGAGTTTGCGTTTGAGTTTCAGTGCGTTGAGTTTGCGGCGCGTTTAGATTGCGACGCATCAAATTAGCGGCGCGTAGCGTACTGTGTATGCAGAGTATTCGGCGCGTAGAATATTCGTCGCGTAGAGTACCCGGCGCGTAGAATACTTGGCGCGTAGAGTACTCGGTGCGTAGAGTGCTCGGCGCGTAGAATATTCGGCGCGTAGAGTACCCGGCGCGTAGAATACTCGGCGCGTAGAGTATTCGGTGCGTAGAGTGCTCGGCGCGTAGAGTACTCGGTGCGTAGAGTACTCGGCGCGTAGAGTACTCGGTGCGTAGAGTGCTCGGCGCGTAGAATACTCGGTGCGTGGAGTGCTCGACGTGTAGAGTTCTTGGTGCGTAGACTATACGGCGCGTAGAATATTCAACGCTAAATCTCCAGCGTGTCGAATTTATAATTTCAATCACTTTCACACCTTCCACTACCTCGCATTGTACTGTCACGTATTAAACTTGCTATGCCTCATACAATTACATTCAAAATCCACTATATACTACTTATAAAATCATTGCATTGCTCTATCAGTCCTTTCTCGTAAAAAATGCTATAGTGTCGCAATTCAGCAAAATGACAGTCTGTTGACAGTAGTTAGAGGATTATCAGAAAACGATAAGCAGCGATAGTTTCGTTTTCCGTCGAACGCTTTCTGTCGAATGAACCGACGCTAGAGGGAGCCTCTTTGTTTCTGCGCTTGATATCACGTCCCTTGCTCATCCAGGATACTTTTCGAGCTCTTTCGCCCCGATCTGGCAAAGGCAAACGCCTTCGAGAATCACGATATAGCGGGCACAAAGCCGTTTGTCAGAAACGCGACTCGAGTAACGGCAACAAAAGAAAAGCAGATGAAAGAAAATGGCGCGAAGAACGAGAAAGTGCAAGCTGCAACGCCATTGTTCCATTGAGTCTTCCGCCAATTATTGTTTTCGTCCCTGTGAACTTCTGCAATTGAATCACTGACATCTCAAGAATTTTCGCTTCCCTGCGCGCAGTTTTACCAAACTATTTCGTTTTGCAAAATGGAGGACCATTATTTCTGATCGATACATGTAGAACTGTTTCGTGCACGAAGTTTCTCGCGAATTTCCGGTGAAAGTCAAGGATTCAGTCTTCAGATGAATAATGCATCGATGGAAGAGCAGGATTTGTTATTCATGGAATTATCTCGAGTTAATCTAATCAATTGAAGAGTCACAGCGCTTGCCGCAGGATGGGTACAAAGTTTCATACGTAGGTGCGAAGCCATTTGAATGAAAAGATATGAAAACAAACCGCTGTGTTAATCGTAGATCCGCTGACTCAGATTTCTGTATTTACGCGAAGATTCACAGTGCTTGATAAGAATGTCGACAATTCATTCACACGTTTATTTACGTAATAGAGTGCAAACATCAACATGTATGAAAGGCAGCATGAATAAAAGATTTGAAACTTACAAATGAAAATTAAAACGGTCTCGTTTTCTACCCAAATGATCACATAGTCATACATAAACAACGTATAATTTGATTAACCAAAAATAACTTATAGTAGTCTCCAAAGTGCAGCGAAATGCTTCAAAATGACGTAACGAAGATAAAATATTCAACGAAGCAATCTTTATTCATACCACCTGTCTGTCTTCCATTCTAATGTATTCTCTCTTCCCGTTCATTCATTTGCCTCAACTATTCTTCTCTCTATGCCGTGTCATTTGAAACGTTTACTTGTTTCCTCACCCCTTTCTGTAATAAAATTAACCGGACATATCACCATTCCTCTGGGCCGTTGTCCTCTGAATTTATTTAGTTCTCCGAACGGGGATGGCTAATCCCTCGCATGGGATTCCGAAGCACGGATTTCAGGGTCCTCTGCATATATTACACGCGTGTAATATTTGCTCTGGGGACGAGGATTCTTCAGGATTTGCGAAGCTTCCTTAGGCTCGTGCTTTTATTATACACAATTTCGTGCAATTACCTCTATTGACATTATTCATAAGTGACACTTAGGAAAAAATGTAACTATTTAACTGAGACATTAAAAAGCGATACTAAGTAGATACAATACAAACGAAGATATTGAAAAATTATATAAAATTGAAATGATATAAACTATGACATTAAAAAACCATACAAACTATGGGCAATACAAGATATTGAAGAACGATATAAACTTGAAATGATACAAACTATGACATTAAAAAGCGATACAAACTAGGGACAATACAAGGCAGACATTGAAGAACGATATAAACTTGAAATGATACAAACTGTGACAACGGGCAATGCAAGATAATACAAACTATGTTAAAGAGCGATACAATTTAGAGACGATAAAAATGAAGACATTAATACAATTTAAAGATGACACAAAGCAATCAAATTTAAGAGCAATTTAGAGACGATACTAAGAAGAACGAAGACATCAAAAAGCAGATAAAAAGCGAAAAAAAGATGAGAAATAATAATGTAAAGGATGATACAAAGGACAAACGTGTATTCACGCAAACAAGAACAGTAACATTTATCACGTAGACAGGAAATTCAGCAAGTACGAAATGTTTCGAGCAACATGATCGTTTGAAGCACGCTCGAGCCGCTTTCAAGTCAATTGCCAGCGAACCAGGTACCTTCTGAATTGTTCCCAATTTGCATCGAATTGAACGTTTCTCGGTTATAACGGCAACACGCGTTCACCGTCGGTACAGGATAACGCATCAAACGTATCTTCCCTATAAATCATCGTGTCGTCCATTAGGAGAGGCAATTGATCCAACGCGTGTCCGTATTCGATTGTTTCGCCGACATTTTCGGGCCGCCTTCCCTGCCAAGTAACGCGCGTTCGCAGATAATTGCAGGATATTCTGCTTGCCAGTTCGAGATCCTCTATTTTCCTTTCCCTTCCGTTTTTTGCTGCCAACCGAGATGAATAGGAAGCTGCACAAACGAGATAGGAACTCGAACATTTACAACTCGAACCCTTATCTCTATCCCTTCGTACCTGACGCCTTATCTCAACCGCCGACCATTCGATCTTCCAATACGGATGGGGTTAAAACGCGGCCAGATATAACTAGGGTACCTTAATACTGTACGGTCACTAGTATACTTCATTTGTTAGAAATTTAGAAATTTTTGAAATTTGTCCTTGTGTTTACGAAGATAATTTACAAATTCTTCAATTTTTGTATTTGTAAAAAGTTCACTTTTCAAATTAGGAAGTTCTTAGATTTCTGAATTTTTCAATTCTCAAATTTTTGAAATCTTGTATCATCAAATTTATGAGTTCCTGAACATTCAAATCTCTATATTCATAAATTCACTGATCCCAATATTGTCACATCCTCAAATCCCCAAATTTTCGAACCTCTAATTTGTCTGTATGGTTCTTAGTGTCAAATCTCATTCTTATAATAAACCTAACTCTCAAATTCCAAAGTCTCAAAATTGCTAACTCCTCTAATCGATAAACTTCTAACTCCACAAATCTCTAACTCTCCTAATCTACAAAGCCTCCATCCCTAACTCCCCAAATTCCTAATTCAAGTCCCAATCTTCTCAAAGGCTTAATTTTCCAAATTCCTAATTTTGCAAATCTCTAACTCCCCAAATTGGTATCTTCTCAAATCTCTAACTCCCCAAATACTTAAACCCTCAAGTCCTCAAATCATACTATCCCTAACTTCCAAAATCCCTATCTTCCCAAATTCTTGTTTTCCCCAATTCCTGACTTTCCAAATCCCTAACTCCTACAATCTCTATCTCTCCAAATCCTTATCTCCCCAAATCCATATTTCCCCAAATCTCTATCTCCCCAAATTTCTATTTTCCCAAATTCTTAACTTTCCAAATCCCTAACTCCTAAAATCTCTATCTCTCCAAATCCTTATCTCCCCAAATACATACCTCCCCAAATCCTGAAATCCCCCAACCCCTAACATTCCGCATTCCTAAATCCCCAAATCTCTGTCTCTCCAAATCCCTAAATCTCCAAATCCCGAAACTTTCCAATCTCCAAACCCTCAAATCCCCAAATCTCCGAACTACCCAACAACAGTGATTTAAATTGAAATTTCTTAAAACCAAAATAAGTGTCAGACGAAAATATTATTTTATTGAATGATCAATATATGCATATGAAATTTGTTCTTGATTATTTACAAATTGCTATAATTCATGTTATGTGATATTCTTCGGAGCACGGTGTTAATTATTAAGCAGCGTGGCCGACAATTGGGGTGTGACGTCGAGTTTTCTTTCGCTGTTAATTTTCTTCCACCACAAAGCCGACTTTTTCAAAGTTCGCGGCGTGTTAGGATCGGTGAAATTAACCGATACGACGCCGAAATGGGCGCTGCAAATTAAAAGAATTTATACTTATTATTTACCACGCACGCTCAGCTATTTAAATGAAAACGATATGCAAATACATCAATTCTTGGAAACATAACACGATGCTTTGAACTTCATTCGTATTTGTAAAACCGTGCAAACACGTGATTCATGCTTGTAAAACCGGAGTGAAATATCTCGTTGCAGTTTAGCAATTATTTTTGCGTACACATTCGACGAGATTCATGTTCAGTAAATTCTTAAAATATCAAACATTCTGCAAGGTGCGTTCGATTGACGATGCATGAAATATGTATATTCAATTATTAACGAAATCGATCATTTAAACATGAGAAATCACGATGATTTCGTAATATATTATTAGTATATTGATTTCGTAAATACGTACCTGAATCCTGAGTTCCATTCAAAGTTATCCATGAGGGACCACGTCAAATATCCTTGCACGTTAACTCCGTCGACATACATGGCGAGAAGCATCTGTTTTAAATACTGGCGATAGTAATCGATCCTGGCGTCGTCATCGAGGGTTCCATCGTCGGAGAAACCGTTCTCGGTGATGTATATAGGTATACTTCCGTAATGTTCTTGCAACTTGCGCAGACAGTGTGCGAATCCTTCAGGTATAACCTATAAACGATCGTTACAAAATAACAATCAGGAATAATGAATTTCCAGTTTTTTATTGCACGCGTGAAAAGAATGATATATTGAAAATTCGAAATACGTGGTGTAATTGAAAATTGGAACGAGAGAAAAGTACTCACTTGCAACCAGCTAGAGGCTGAAGTTTTCCAAGTTTCATCCACGGTCAAAACAACCATTTCATCGTTGTCATGCGATGGGACTTCTCCCATGGTGCCATTTTCTACCAGTCTTGAGGTGTAGTGATTCAGACCCAAGAAATCGGCAGTTCCTCTGCAATTCAGAAATTTTGTCATTTAGAAATTTAAAGATTCACAAAGTTACGAATTTAGAAATTTAGAGATTCACAAAGTTACGAATTTAGAAATTTGGAGATTTGGAAATTTTTACAATTTACGTATTGAGAAATTCCCAAAATTTTTAAACTAAGAAATTACACCTTGATGAAATACTCGACAGTGCGATAATCATAAAAAATGTACCTAACTATATCAAGAACATAACGTTTCTTGACTAACAATGATGCAATATAACGAGAGTCATTAATACATAGAAAAGTCATTACCGTATGTATTCGACCCATTTGGCATCAAACTCAGGCAAACGGGACCTACTGTATCCTTGTTCGAGACTCTTCTGTTTGACGAACTCCTTCATGACAGTCGGATAGTCACCCTTTTGCGAAAGCACCGGATTCAACACCCACCCGCCATTGAACTGGAACGCGATCTCCGCTGCTACTTCGTCGTTAGGTGTTTTCGGCAAATAACCAAACACATTATGCACTACACCAACTTCACCCCTGTACTCCTTCTTAAATTCTTGTTCGTAGATTCTATAAGCTTTGGCATGTGCCTTCAGCACGTTGTGAATGCACAGATATTCGCCGATACCGTGCAGCCTTTTACCGGGAGCATGATACCCATAAGAGTAGCCATTTGAGCAGACCTCCTGCGGCTCGTTTACGGGGATAAACTTCTTCACCTTCGGTGCGAATTCCTTGAAAACCACCCTCGCGTAATCGGCGAACCATTCGACCATCTCGGAGTTTAACCAACCACCTGCGTCTTCCAAAACTTGCGGATGGTCCCAGTGATAGAGCGTGACCATGGGCTCGATATTGTTCGCCAACAGGCCGTCGATCACCTTGTGGTAGTATTCGATGCCATCCTTGCTGACCTTGTTCGAGAATCCTGTCGGGAGGATTCGTGGCCAGCTCAGGGACAGACGGTAGGCCTTGAACTGTTGAAACACATACATTTTTTGTAACTATTTGAGAACTTTTAATTGACTATTGAAGTCAGGATTATTTGTCAAGGTCTTCAGGTCCTCAAGTTTTGTTATAATATTATGAATACATGTTACAAGTTGGATATTAGTCATTGATCTGAAATTTAGCGTTTACAGTTAGCAAGATATTTTCAAATTATCCACAGAAAGCCTTAATTTTTGCAAGTAGGTTTTTATCAAATTTTGTACATACTAAGGTATATACTCTCTGCAACCCTAAACTTGGCGCGTGAGAGGCTGACCCAAGGGTCTACGTTGATCTACTACCTGACCTACGACCTCACTTGGTCAGGATAGAAAAATGGACACCTAAACTCGCACGTATAGGTCACGTACAACAATTGAGCCAAAGAATAGGGATAGTCTTTTAATTGGGGCTGTTCAAGGTGGGGTACATAGGTACAGGGTTGCATACAATATTTAAGCCTTAGTAACTGTAAGTTGTAACACATACGTACGTATCACGTTCATTGACCACAACAGTAATATGAAATTCTTGATAACGTCGACAAAAAATATCAATGATGTAAATGATTTCGTTGAACGTAATATCAGGGTTACATAAAAGAGATCATCGGTCATCGAATCAAATGGAAAATTTTCTCTAACAGTACGTATCAAAGGATATTTACCCCAAGATTCTTGAGCATGTCGATGTCTTCCTGGTACTTGTAATAAGAGTTGTCCGTAACATCCCCGTTTTGGTCCTGGTAAACATGACCCTTTGTATGGGTGAATCGATCCCAAGTACTTTCGCCTTTGTCTGCGTTTTCGAGGTACAAACTGTTAGAAAGAGGTTTGTCGATCTCGGGGAAATTTGAATTTGAGAAACCTACCGCTCACGTTCCAGGCTCCTTCTATTTGATATGACGCTGTCGCAGCTCCCAAGAGAAAGTTTGGAGGGAAATGTAGGTATTTCTCATTCTCCAGCACTACTTCGCCCCTCACGGAACTAGAAAAGACAATCTTATTGGAACTTGATGTTCGACCGAGTAACTCTGCTCTTAAATGTCATCGTTCTCCGATGGAACTTGTACATTGTAACGGAATTTGTTTCTCTTTGAAATGTAATTACATTATGTAAAATGTAGGAGATAGAATAAGATGGATATTGGGTGAAGTTATTAGTTACTGCCGGAAGAGGACTTTGGTAAGCAAAACAATCGGAGTGTGCCAATTAATTTTAATAATAAGGAGTTATTGTTAGAAATAGACAACTTGGAATTAGAAGCATTTGGTATTCTGGATTTGGGAATGGAAGATTAAGGTACTTTTGAGAATGAGATGAATTCTCATCAATGAATAAACTGATCATTTCTCTGTTAGTCAATTATATCTAGTTACAACGATCAGAACCTATTAAAGCAAGTGATGTCTACATTAAACAAAAATATCGTAAATAAAGTACAACTTACATTAGAAGGCAAAGAAGCACACCGGACCCAAACCACAGTGTGTTGAACATGTTTCTGTTTAAAGAACATAAATGGACCAGGCTATCATTTGAGTCGTTTATATACTTCACACTTACATGTTATCGAATCTGTTTGATAATACAGAGCACAAATTGTTTACATTGATTTTTTACGACACGATATAATCTACAACTGTAAGTAATTAATATTACACGAATATTATCAATAACTCTCGATATTATTTACTGATATTATTTTATTATGGCTCGATCGAATACTTAAGTGTTCGATTCAATTTTTCCAATCACGTGCAGAGATTTGTAAAGTTAAGAGGCATTACCCATGTGATTTTCTTGATGAGTTTACTGAATCAATTCGTAACGGTATATACACGACGATTAAACCCGTATTACTGCAACAACTGCAGATTCAACGAATCGAAATAAGGAAAACAAACGGGTTTAACAGGTTTCTCCCATCTTGCGACCTTGAAATTGTGAAAAAGGATATTTGTGATGCCAGACGTTCTTCAGAAGAATATTTGAATATGTCAGCTGGAGTTGAAAATAAAAATTCTGTTTGAAGTCTGATAGATTTATTTATAGAATGCTGCCGGATAGGGATACTGAATTGAATTGTTTAGAAATTGGAAAGGTGGAGATTTGATAAGTTGTAAAATTCTGATTTGGAATTTTGAGAATTTGGAACTATAAGAATTTGGATATTTGAAAATTTGGACTTTTGAGAATTTGGGAATTTAAGAATTTAAAACCATGAGAATTTGGATCTTTGGGAATTGCAACCTTAAAAATTTAAGAAATTGAAATTTCAGAACCCTGACAAATTGAAAATGTAAAAATTTGCAAATTACAAAATTTAAAACATTGCAAATTTGAAAACTTGATTTCGAAATCTAGAGCTTTAATACTTACAAAATTTGTAAATTTTATACTTTGAAAATTACGAAAGTTAAATTTTAAAACTTGAAAAGTTAAATTTGAAAAATTGTTCCCCTAAATGTTTAAAAATTCTTAAATTCCTATGAAACACGAAATATCCTAAAGTCTACGTCCCTTATTCTACAAAATAAAGGTTCGTGTGTATCGTGAAGCTAAAAACCGCCCCAGTTTCTACCTCGTTACGTGAATGTGAGCAATGTAGAAAATCAGTGACAGTAACAGGAAAAGTTTTTGTCTGATGCAGGCCATTTTCTCCATTTTGTTTCTCGATATCCTGAAACGAAACATGTTGCACGACCGCTGTGTCGCTCCAGGAGACACAGTTTTACGACTGTTTGCGAAGAAACTGGATCAAGGGATATTTTCCGTGATAGATAGGCTACATTATACGAGCGACAGTCGCATCCATGCAAATCAGGACAAATATAATTCCATTATGCAGAACGACGGGGATTTAAAGACTGTTCGAAGATGTAAAAATGTTGTGTAACGCTGTCGATGTTGATTGTATCAATTTTCTTTTAAATGTCTTAACATTAAACATTTAACGTGTCTTACATTTGTAATAATTATATCGAAGCTTTAAAAGAAATTTAAGTAAGAAATAGCGTTCGAAATTAAAGTTAAAACATTTCTTCGTCATCAATTTTAATGTAGAGTTCAAACTAGTGTTTCATCCATATTAAAAATATTTCTAAATACGGAGATGTAAAAAGTTAAAATTCAGCAGAAATCATACAAAATCCGTGCGCTACGAAAATGGGAATAAATTAATATTTAAATTTCCATCGTTTCCCGCCATGCGAACTCTATTCAAAATTAGAAAACTTAAGATCAAATTAAATTTTTTGCCGTCCAACGTTTTAAAATTAAAAACGTGAAGCTATAAAAGAATATAAAGAATTCCGAAAATAAAGTGGCGCGTAAAATGAAATTGAAATTGTACTCCCGTCTAAAGGTTGATTTAAAATTTGATTTAAAAAGTTACATTTAAATTTTCACTGTTTCCATCTGGGAAATAATTGAAAATTGAAACTATAGAAATGAAGCAGTGTGTAAAATGAAAACGTAGCCGTTCGAGGGTTAATTCGATATCTTAATGGGTGTAATTAACAAATTGGTTGCCGGTTTTACTGTCTCTCTTTCTGTTTTGCTCGAGAGTTTCATCTTTAAAGCTTGCGTTTCCGGATCCTGTACACCAACGTCGTACCTTAGGTCTCCGTAATTGAAATATGATTAAGAAATGTTGCCGCGGCAACCGAGCTTCTCACTTCGCTCATTGTCAGAGGTAATTCGGCTCTTTCTTGCGAGATAATGCGATAAAAAAGTTTCCACTTCTTGGCCGTCGTGTTTCCAGTCAACATCATGGAAGTTCGGTAAATAGGGTCTCGTTGATTGGCTACCGTCGACATACTGAACTTTTGCGAAGAAAATAAGGACGAAAGTTCTCCATGAATATTTGCAGCGATTCTAACGTCTCGTAACAACAATTTGATAATTGTAAAAAACAGAACATTCCATATTTATTTACTCCCACACTCCTCTGTAAAATCTAAGATTCGTAATTAAATGTTATCAGTAACATTTTCTTCTGTTTATTAATTATATTTTGCCATTAACACCTGAATGCTTCGGAACTGAAACTTTCCGCTACGATATCGCCAGGTAATTAACAACACAATCACTAACGTGTTTGTTCGATTTTGACTAGAGAATATATTGACTGTTAGATGTTGACTGATACGAATAAACTTCCGAATAATCGCAATGATAATCGTGATCGGACGATTCTCAGTAGAATTTCGATTGTACTCCAAATGATGCTACATCGACATTCGTGATATTGACATTAAATATTCTTAATCGGAGGTCAATTTTTAGCGTGCATGCCGGCACAATTCCTATCACTTGTTGCATTTTTAAAAAACAAATAAAACAGATACATAATACATTCATAATAAACTTTGATAAAAAGCTGTTTACAAATTTTTAGTATGAAATCAAGGTTTAATGTATCGTATGTATAGTAGCCTCGCAGTATATTGCCATATCGGGGAGTCACTTGAATGAGATACACTTTGCATGAACTTTCACATGCACTGATCGATGAATGCGATTGAACACTCATCGTTGGGTGCTGATTAAAAATTCTTTCGTAAATTGTCATGTGTTTTGCTGAAGATGCGTTCTATGTCGAAGTACTGTACTATAGCGGATGAAATATTGATGCGTTGTAATTACGAGTTGTGACTTCGGCACATTATAATTCTGACGCGTTGTGATTTCGGTGCGCTGTAATTTCAACGTGTGGTGATTTCGGCGCGCTGTAATTCCGACGCGTTGTGATATTGGCGCGCTGTAATTCCGACGCGTTGTGATATCGACGCGCTGTAATTTCGACGCGTGGTAATTCTGATGCGTTGTAATATTGGCGCGCTGTAATTTCGACTCGTGGTGATTCTGATGCGTTGTAATATTGGCGCGCTGTAATTTCGACGCGTTGTGATTTCGGCGCGCTGTAATTTCGACTCGTGGTGATTCTGATGCGTTGTAATATTGGCGCGCTGTGATTTCGACGCGTTGTGACATTGACGCGCTGTTATTTCGACGCGTTATTATTCCGACACGTTATGATTCTGACGCATTGCAATATTGGCGCGTTGTGTTTTTGACGCGCTGTTATTTCAACGCATTGCGATATCAGCGCGCTGTTACTTCGACGCGTTGTGATTCTGATGCATTGTAATGTAACGTGATTTTGACGCATTGTGATATCGACGCGCTGTGACTTTTTCGTACTGTAATTCCAACGCGTTGTGATATGAACACGTCATGAACCGACGCACCATAATTTCAACGAATTGTACTTCCCCTACTCCCACAAACTCAACATCAGCGCTATGTATCCCCATACTCAATATCACCGTCTTGTTATATCGCTGGACATAGTCCAACACGTGCACCATCAACAATCTTCCATATCAACTTGTAGATCAATATCCACGTATTGGAAGAGGTACATTTCCTTTGAAATTCCACGCCATCGCGTTTCCAATTACAATTACAGCCAATTTGCTCGAAGAAAATGGACAATTACATGCACATCGATAACAAGCATTAAAATTACGAGATTTGAACGCATTAACAAGCTACTTGGACTAACGATCGAAGTTGAAGATAGCTTTAAGCTGGGCTTTATTCCCCGATTAGCGCGCACGTGGTTTGCAGTGAAAATTGCCCTTATCGCGGTAAATACGTTTATGCGATCGTCCAATCATGTGTAACACGAGACCGTTTAATTTATACGTAAAGCGGTACGTGTTACCGTGATTCCTTGATAAAAAGTCATTGAACGTATGCGAAATCAGCTGAGAGTTCAAAAAAGTCTGTGATTAGTACTGCAACGTGCAAATCGTATCTTGTGACTGTGGAGCATATGTTGAGTAAACATACGTTTCTTAATTTGGGTACTGTATTAATAATGTTTCGGTTTAATTTTATATTTTTGTGAAATTTTTCAGTCTTTCGTTGGAATTCTTTTTAACTTTTTTTTTTAAAGTTAAATTTTAATTAAGAGGAAATAATTTGTCAATTGCCTGTGATTGATAGAATTTATATGATTGTAAATTACCATCGTTGAATTTCTAACCTATCCGTTAATCTCCACGTATTTTTACACCGATTTCAGCTGAAAATAAATTGATTAATGTTATTTTTACTCATGAATTCTTCTCGTAAAGTTCAATTCGGTCGATCCTTTTTTTACTTTTAGTCATAGATCTTTGCAATGGATATCTTTGGCCCATATATTCTCTCTTCCTTTTCCGATTATTTATTTCCAGTTTTATCCAGAATTTATCACGAGTTATATTCTACATCGAACGTGTCAGATAATAGCACACCATCAGAAACGTTCTTACTGCAATTGCGATAAAAACGTTATTTAATGTCCGTGGACGCGATAGACCTATACTAATGATGAATCATCCAGCGATCGTTTGAAAATAATGTACTATTGCACCGACCAAAAGTCAATCTTGCTACAATTGATTTCCGCGGCAATATAACGAGTGTCCTCTGTATATCAAACTTGGACACTGACCTGCCATAACTTCACGAAATCAAAACGTTAATTTAATCAAATAAAAGACTGAATAAAGAAAGAAAATTCTGAATATCATAAAGTTACACTAGTAGAAAATTATAGTATACTCTATAAGTCTCTACACTCCTACAAGAAGTGGAAAAATTGGTTTAAGAAATATGTCTTTAATCGTGCATTTTAAAAATGATTAATACCTACCTCACTGACCTGCAGTAATTGCTGCACCGCTGCGAAACAGAAACTGACCGACCTCTTCTTGACGTATCACTTATATAACCGAACTTGATTGATAAATATTTCGCTAAACATTGTCTTCTTTTGTAACAAAGACATTGTTGAATATTGCGGCAAATCAGTGGCCATGAATTATTGAAGAGATTAAAAATTCATCATATTGTTCGCAGCGCGCTGAGTAACTGTATCTGTACCTACAATACAAAAAGTGAATTTTAGAATGTCATATAAGGGAAATGTTTATTAGATTCTCCAATTACATTTCCCAATTCTCACATTCCCCAATTCCCACATTTCCCAATTTCCAAATTCCCCAATTCCCAAATTCCCCAATTCCCACATTCCCCAATTCCTACTTTCCACAAATTCCACATTCCCCAATTCGCACGTTCCCCAATTCCCACATTCCCCAATTTCTACATTTCCCAGCTCCTACATTCCCCAATTCCCACATTCCCTAATTCCCACATTCCCCAATTCCCACATTCCCCAATTCCACATTCCCCAATTCCAAATTCCCCAATTCCAAATTCCCCAATTCCAAATTCCCCAATTCCAAATTCCCCAATTCCCACATTTCCCAATTCCCACATTCCCCAATTCCCACATTCCCCAATTCCCACATTCCCCAATTCCCTCATCCCCCAATTCCCACATTCCCCAATTCCCTCATCCCCCAATTCCCTCATTCCCCAATTCCCACCTTCCCCAATTCCCACATTCCCTAAATCCTACATTCCCCAATTCCCACATTCCCCAATTCCCACATTCCCCAATTCCCACCTTCCCCAATTCCCACATTCCCCAATTCCAACATTCCCCAATTCTGAAATTCCCAAATTAAAAATTTACATAACACCAATATTCAAATTTCCAAATTCTGAAATTACTAAATTCTTAAATACCGCAACTAAAGCTGCATTTTCTTAACTTTGATATCTAACGTATCTGTAACGATAGACCTACTTCGCCTCCTACTACCTTGTATGAACAAGTCAATTGGTTAAACGACATTCTTCGTTGATTCCTCATGAGTACTTCCATTTGCATTCGTTCTCCCAACGCAAATTTTTCAATTACGAACATACGATTTACGAAGCGGTTCTCATAAACCAGTCGTGCACTATCGTTAATCCAATTGTCCTTATCAAATGTACACAAATATTATCGTATTCACAAGAAAATAAATGCTAAAGCGTACATAAGTAACATTTCCTCGCACATATGTATATCGTGTAGTGGGAAATTTCGCAGACATTCCACACATCAATAACATGACCTCAGATAGTTTATTTACGTGTACGAACAATGATAATAGTGTTTGTTCTTGTTTTTTGTTTCAGTAACAAACGATACATTCCGTTCTATTTCCTTTATCTCGAATTTATATTGGAACCTTCGATTGTTTATTATATTTCCCGAGTCCGTTTCTTACGGTTTACAATGTTCAATGGAGTACAAACATTGAAATCGTGGTATTCATAATTTCGAAACTTCGAGATTATCAAACAAAGAACCTTGTAATATACATGTAGCCTGATGTCGGATGACGTTTGTTATTAGAATAGTGGGAATTATAAAATTTTCAAATACATTGTCTCATTTTTAAATTTTTTAATTTCTATGCGTAGAAATGTAATGTTCACAAACTCCTAAGATTCTAAATTTGAACATTTGCAAACCCCAGAATTTCCAAATTCGAATATTTGCAATTTCCTGCACCTCTAAACTTGAATATTCGCAAACTCCTGAACATCTAGACTGAAATACAACGAACCCCAAAATTTCCAATTTAGAATATTATCCTACCCCTAAATTTCCGAAATAGAGTATTAGCAAAGAGTAAACTTTTCGCGTTAATAAATTTCTATTGTTCAGCTGTATTTTCCTTATTGAACTCGCCAGTGTACGTATTGAACTTGATTCCATCGTTGAATAAGGTCTATTAACGGCTACACGTGCTTCCTTTGTTCAGCGTGGCTGTCGAGCACAAGGCAACGAATGTCGATGCGATTGTCGCGGATGAGGAGTAGGTTCGAGGAGAAGCTGGGAGGAGAAGGGTGGTTTCGCGACACAATAAACCATTCTACGGAAGGCAAAACACAAACCCCGGCGCCGCTATAACCGAAGCCCAACGTGCTGCTTCATTATGCGGTGCGAGGTGGCAAAGTGCCAAGGCCTTTGATAAAGGGGGTGGCTACGTCCTACCAGATTCTCGATCCGTTCCAACCCCACTGCCTTTTCCGCCCTTTCGTAGTAACACCACCAGCTCCTGTCCACCCTCTGACGCACATCCTACACTCGCACCATCCCCGTCTAATTTCGACCCGAGAGAAAAACACTTCCTGATCTACAATCACCACCCTTCTTTCTCTCGTTCGAATTGCCTCCAGCTGCGAATTTACGGAAGTCTTATAATGATTTATTAATCCTCCAAGTTCGAAGTTAACCTACGGGAAAGTTGTCGAGTGGCGTCGTTGAAATTTAATTCGATTCAACTTTATACAGTCTAATTTAATTTACTTTCATTTCGTTCGATTTAATTTCATTCAATTTGGTTCGACTTTGCGATGTGGTGCTAGTGGGTAGGAAAATTCACTGATATTTCTATTTTTGAAGGGCTATTTCAGAGCCTCGGAAGAACGTATGTTCTATTTGACAACTAAAAGCTAGTAGTAATTTAATCCAGAGTGAAACTTGCGATTCGAGTATCAACCCCTTAGCTAAACTTCTGTTTTACTTGTAGTACTACAACTACTACTGTACTACTAAGGCGTGATCTACAAACATACAAGAGTTCTTGTCAGTGGCCATAATGAAAAGTTACATCACCCAGTCCCCAAAAAAATAATTTTAAATAAATAAAATCCACACAGAAACAGAATACCAATTAATGTACTTTAACGACAAGAAGTTATTTTTGAGGTTATGAAAAGCAGCAGATTGGAAGCGTATGATTTTGGTATTTCGTTGCTTCTAATTTGCCAGTGTCAGAGTGTAACGTTAACGATCTAACAAATTATGTAAGGGACACGTCTACGATGTTTGGCATCTCTAATTACAGGCTATGCAGCTACCAGAAGCAAAGGACAAAGTGGGTGTCTCCTCGAAGATGTCTGAGACACTGCAGAATGCGAGTTCTTCCCCCATGAAGTTTGCAGTAACCATGATGTAGCATATCATCGAAAGTTCAGTGCATGCTGACGCAACAAAAAGTGTTTTATTGCCATGTCTAGGATGTAAATTACTCAGTTCGCGAGCATACAATTAAGTTCAACCGGCTTATGGTTGAAACGAGCTTACACTAATCATTTACGTCCCGTGTAATTTCCTTTCTTCCCTTCTAATTTCATTCGATACTTAACATTTTTGAGAAAGATCCAAAATTAGGATAATGCATAAATGTCTGATGGATATGGGAAATGAAACATAACAACTGTAAATCGTGATAACGATGATTTACCGTGGACAGATCTCCCTCGTCAATTTTATTTTAACCGATAGTAAATTCCCAGCAGCACGTAAGCTTGAAATTTCCATGCAATCCACGGTAAATTAAACAACTCTACGTTGCTGGATCGATCGATTCATAAATACTGAAAAGAAATCAGCACCATTTGTATCGAGCATGTTCGCGTTCAAATTTATACGCTCATAATTTTGTTCATTGATTTTCACTTTGTCGGTGAATTCGGTATGAAGGACGCCGGAAACCATGTTTCTAATGTTCGAGTTAACATGCAACTCACGTGCATCTGTGGATGTGTGATCAATTTCTTAGTTTCAAAATTTAAAAGTTAGAAAATTTTAACATTAGAGATTAAAATTTCTAAATTACCAAATATCCAAATAAAAAAGTTGTTAAACTTGAAAATTATACTTCCTAGTTAATAAAATTCTACAATTACGAAGTAGAGTAAATGTTCAACAAATTCTTGTAAGTAAACTGGACGAAGATAATTCGCACGTTTCATTTTCGATCATTACGGCGCGCATTAAATAAAATTAGAACGTGTCGAGCGCCGTAATTTCACATAATCACGTAACGATCTCCAGCAACTATTTTATTTTACAACTACCGCCGTGAACTTAATTTCAAAACATTACGTACAAAGGTTGTATTAACGCTGCAGAAATTCTTGCTGTGCAATTATCAATCAACGTGCTTGCAGCGTAACGAACGCGTCCGATTAAATAGTTTCAAGTTACCCTTCACCTTTCACGGATGAAAGGAGAGTTCAATTGAATGTCGATGAAATTCCTTGGAAGTCCGTGGCCCTCGTTATCGGAGGAAAAGTTTAAAGTCACGAAGTAACGTTGCTCACCCCATCCTGTCGACTCGAATAATCTCGGATCGCCTTGGTTTCCCGTGTTCGTCTATAAACGTTCCCGCTGAAAGCATCGTTTCCGGCATCATATTTTCAGAAAAGGCTTTGCGAACGATCGAATAAACGACTTCTTCGAGCGAAATGCCAAGTGACAAACGCATTCGCATTATTATTTTATCGCCTTTTGTTTGCCTCTCTAGTGGAGACTCCAGTCGTTCGATTGAGAGGTTTGTTTATCTGATCCGTGGACATTTCCCTCGTGACTTTAGATTACGATCGATTTTGGAAGAATACGAAAAATTCGTATCTTTCGATCGATGTAAACGATATTAGCCTTCGTATCTCTGACTTACATGTTTTGTAGTGCTTTTTTAATACGTGATCTGTTGAGAACATTTGTTCGACTCTTGAAAGGTAAAGGAGGGGATACAATTATTGAATAACCACTTCACTTCAATTTTTACATTTACTAATGACGATTACCCTTTACTAAAGTGTAGCGATATAGCGTATGGCGATATAAGGCGTGAGAAATATTAGCGCGTAGCGAAATAGCGCGAGACGACATAACACGTGGAGGTATTGCCGCGTGGCGATATAACACATGGAAATATTGGCATGTGGCGATATAATGTGTGGAAATATTGGCGCGTGGCGATATAATACGTGGAGACATAGACGCGTGGCAATATAACGCGTGGCGATATAACACGTGGAGATATGGGCGCGTGGCAATATAACGCGTGGCGATATAACACATGGAAATATTGGCATGTGGCGATATAATGTGTGGAAATATTGGCGCGTGGCGATATAATACGTGGAGACATGGACGCGTGGCAATATAACGCGTGGCGATATAACACGTGGAAATATGGGCACGTAGAGATATTGACACGTGACGGTATAACACGTGAGAAGAAATGGGTCGTGGCAAAATAGCGAGTGGCGATGTAAGGCGTGACAATATAACGCGTGGCGATATAACGCATAGAGATATTAACGTTCTAAGATACTGACGCGTGACAATATAGCATGTCAGGGATATTGACGCGTATAACATTAGACACTCAGCTATTTAACGCGTACTGATACGAAACATCGGCGTATAGTATTATTTAATGCGTGGCAATATAGAGCGTATAACACGCAGCAATATAGGCGCACAGCGGGCGAAATTATTTTGTGTACTAAATTACGATCATAATTTCGTATGCAAACGTACAGAAGGATTAACGAAAGGATTAAGGTATACCGTACCATGCACAGCCGCTTTTATTGCGACAGTTAACGTATTAATGGCAACATGCAACATGCAAATATCAAATAAGAGGCGTACATCATAAATCCGTACACATTATTCTGCTAAATTTAACGATACAACGTACCCACGCACATACCGATATAAGTATATGACTTAATTAAACGGCTGATGGGTATAATCTTCATAATCAAAATGGCTTTTCGAAATATCGATCGAACTTACAAGATTTCGTCGAAACGTAATTTTCATTATCGGAATTGGCAGTGAAAAAATAAGGCACTGCAGATTCAAATATTCTACATCTTTTGTGAAACTAAATTTCAGAGATGGAATAAAAATTTTATTCGTTCAGTAAGTAGAAATAAGTCGTTTTCAAAGGGCATACATCATTTTGATGAATCGGTGAAACGATATGCGTGATAAATGTTCGCCAAACTGAATATGTGTTGTACATAAAATAAATAATCAAAGGAACGTATCCAACAAACGAAAGCACATAATTTTTGCGAGGAATATATAATTTTTTTCTACCTTTTCGATGAGTTTACCAAACGGTTCAAAAACTGCGTGAAATTTTATTACCGAAATACGCGCAAAGTTGTCCCTTGCCCATGTTTATCAAATACCGGTATTAGGAATAAAATTTTACGGATGTTAAACACTCGGGACTGAGAAGTGGTGAAAAATAAACTGCAAAATTCATGACACAAGCGTCGTTCCGTTCGTCGACGTAGAAAACACGTCCGGGTACTTAATATTATTTCCGGAGGTGTGACCTCTTTTACACGTCAAACAGATCTTTGGATGGAAAAAAATGTTCTTCGAGACCGTTGCTGAAAATTGCTGGCCAGCAGTGTGAAAGTCGTCCCTCGTGATGAAGCGGAAAGCTCTCGGCCGAGCGTTGAAAGCACACGAGGTGGCATGTCGTGTTTCACAGTCTCCCTCGTCGATTCGTCGATCCCTTTCGTACAAAGGGCAACCGGAAGTCCGGGTATCCGCTCACGGAATTACGCTACCTCCGACGAATAAATTCGCGCCAACGCTTCTCTTTCAGACACTTTATTCTCTCTTCAACTCCGACTGCAACTTTTTAATCAACTTTTATTAAATAGCTTGTGTGATACGATAACGATATATGTAATACGTGGTACATGATGCATTAACAATACAGTACGGTGATATATTATATCATATATTATATCATGTATTATATCATATATTACATCATACATTATATCATTATATTATGTGTAACAATGTATTATAATATGACTGTATATGATATGACATAATAACATAGGGTGATGTGACGTAACATGATATAATATGATAAAGCATGATACGGTACGATCGATATACAATTCAATATGTGACGCAATGTGATAGAATCTGAGTATAATTACGATGTCCCTGCAATTACAATAACATAGTTATCTCACTTAATGAATAAGTGTCTATCGAATTATCAAAGATCCGAAACGTTGGAATTCATAGTCAATAAGAGTATCGTAAGGTAATTTTAAAAAATGTAGAGATACGATGAAGTGAAAAAAACATAGAACGCGATGTAAATCACTTTAAAAAAAGATAACGAACAATATTTCCATACATTCTGCAACATTTTTTTTTTTGTTCAAAAATGAAAACTCACAGCAGGAAATCGAATCGAATCCTTTATCAGTTTCGATGGTACAACGTAGCCGAGCTAGAGTGACTTTCGGCCGCTGGCTCTCGATGCGAGCCCGAAAGCACTAAAATTTAATATTCCTCGCGTTCCGAGTATCCCCAGATGATAGCGATAACGCATCTAATGCCAACTCTGCCGAATCAGCTATTGAAATTTCAGTTATCACGATATCGCGCGACGATCAGTCCGTGATTATTATCGCTCTAGTTTTATTAGTAATTAAACCGTGCGAAATTGCATTGGCACAATTTATCTATACGGTTGTCGCGCGGAACAGCTAATTGCATGCATTTGACTAAAACTGAAGCAAATTGTGCATCGCTTTAACGCATATCTCTCGGAATAATTTCGAACACTTCGAGAAATTCGTTTGATTCGGAAAAATACACGGTACTAGGTTAAGTTACCGCTTTGGTTCAAGTTAGAGGTAAGTTAGGTTAGGGTTAAGTTATGTTAAGTTAGACTATGTTAACTTAAGCTGGGTTGTCTTATAGTTGGATAGTTCTGTTAAGTTAGGTTAGTTTAGCGTAGCCTCTATTAGATTAGGTTACTTATAGTTAAGTAAAGGCTATGTTAAATTAGATTCGCTCAGATTCTGTTACATAGATTAGCTTAGATTTTGTTGGACAAAACTTGAATCATCAATACTTATCAATAAATACTAATCAATACTTTTCAACTCATTGACTTATTTTAAAGAAAGTACTGTGAACGTTTACGTCGAGCAAGTAACAAATATTGCGTTACTGAAATATAATACTCACTGCAGCAATTTTCATTTTCAATCAACGAGTAATTACTCGGCAGACGTTTTCGAGACAATCGAGCGCGAGGCGTTTACGATAATGCACAATGTAATTCTCATTGCATCGTTTGTGAACCATTCACCGAGCATCCGTGGTACGTGCTCGAACAGGAGATGGTATTATTGCCTCCCGCAGGACCTTCCCGGAAATGGGTCAGGAACGCCTGGCTGCTTGTGCTCAAACGCGATAACAGCCACTTAAGCATTGTTCCCTAGCTCGATCGAACATACCTTTCGAATCGTTCTGACAATCTGCACGGTGACATCGATCTTACATCCTTGACAACTTCTACTTACGCTCTTTATGCCTGATCGACGTCAAACATTTATTTTATTTCCATCTTAACTCCAGTTAATCGTTCCCTTCTATCCTGTGTAATCTGTATATAGTCTACTAATTTTATTAATAATAATAAGAAATGGTGTTGCCATTTTGAATTTTCGACGCGAGTCCTTTAATATATACATACCGCCTTTAAATTTTATAGTGGACTTCTATTTTTGAAGGAGAATAATTGGTATAGGTATTTTATTCAGAGGACAATTATATTAATAATATCTCATCTTCCAGCTCTCACAAATCCCAAAAAGATGGAACTACCCTCGGTTCTCCTCGGTCGATGCGAATTCGGATAAGGAGGATGTTGCCTGGAAACGAGACCCGTATTCGGACCAAGATTTTTCTGATTTTGGAACGTGACTCGGGTGAAAAAATATCAACGCTTCTGAGCACGTTCTTGTATTACTTCGGGAGAAAAAATTGAAACATTGTTCCCGCATAAACCCAAGATTTGAAACAATCTTCAGTGGAATCACGAAATTCAAGTCCTTACGAAGATTCCGACAATATTGAAGTTATTAAATTGCCTTAAATCAAGTCCTTGCATATTTCGTAGCAAGGCTTAAAAGAATTTTTTACTTTAAAATCTTCCAAAGGAAAATTTTGAGAACCATGCAACCTTTTATTTTTAAATGTGTATGTTTAACGTTCCGAAACCATTAATATCAGTATTATCGTTCAAAACCATTAATATCATATTTCATTGAAAGCCATTAATATTGACCCAATATTTGTGCAAAAA
The DNA here is from genome assembly GCA_036983795.1 of Megachile lagopoda. Taxonomy (NCBI): domain Eukaryota; kingdom Metazoa; phylum Arthropoda; class Insecta; order Hymenoptera; family Megachilidae; genus Megachile; species Megachile lagopoda. The sequence goes on along the minus strand of CM072790.1, from coordinate 12,293,754 downwards.
TTCTGGAATTTTCACTGACAAATCAATGAGTATACGGACCGTTTAATATGTACCCTAACTTTATCTGAAATACGTTCGACAATTTCACGTGAGCTATGTAATGTGTTTTATCCTTTAAAATTCCCATATCCTACCGAAGCATCCTTCGTCGAACGAAGTTATACCGGAAAAGACGCATTGCTATGCATTGTTTGAATTCGATCTGCGTTCCTTTGTACCGGCTGCATCGGGATTTATTAAAATGCAGAAAGGAAAGGATTTCGGTGTAAGTACACCGGCGAGCCGAATGGATACGCGAACGCGTTCAAAGGTGTTTCCTTCGGGCGCCCGTCCGACCCGCCCCTTTTTCAAACATTGAACTCGCTCGAAGTTTTCCCGAAGTAAGTGCGCGCTGATGGGAATAAAAGTGGAAAACTCGTCTTCTTTCAAAAGCACGAGAGATTATATCAAGAAAGATGTCGATACTTTATTTTTCTAGCGATATTGCGAGCCACCGGAGGGCAACAAAGAAGGCGGGCTACCGAGAATCCTCCGGGATCTTTCTGTAGAAACAAAGCGACGATCGATCCTCGAGTCTCGTCGCGAGTTTGCACAGGCCAATGTGTAACGGGACCAATAAGACGGCAGTTACTGTTGCTTCTGGCCACAGATTAAAACGATACCGCTCTGTTCCTCTGCTTTTCTATCGTTTACCGCTCCAAACTACCCGCTAACACATGCTTGTAACCGAGCTTCCCTTTATGGCGGCCAACTTTAGTGACACTTGCCCACACCTTGTCGACCGATAAACTCGAGATATTGGAACGGGCATGATGGAAAATGACAACTTTCTAACCTGGATGGACACGTTAATCGTCTACTAAAATTTTATTTGCCACGTTGACCAAAGTGACAATTGACGTTTGTGGTCAGACGCGCTGCATACGGGTTATTGACCCTTTAACCTGCTGGTCTGTGCTTTTCCTTAATAATTCAGAAACGGAGCTTCAAACTTCATTTTTGCAAAGGAAAATGTTGTTCAGAATCACGTCAGCAACAATTCTTTTTATGGAACAACACTAGTTGTGAGACAACCCGTATCATTTTTGAGGCAGCTGCGGTATTTATGGATAACTGATTATTGTTGAGACAAATAAAGAAAGTTCAACTGTTAGGCATATTTTGCGTTTAGCGATCTTTGATTCTGCGGACTGTAATTAAAATTGAACTCGAAATTCGATTGCTTGAAAATATTATTACTGGAAATTTATTTTTGAAAGGTACATATTATCAAGCTAATATCAGGTTAGAACCGGACGTAATGATACGATCGTGTGACGGTACGGAAAATTATCGAGTTAGGCCCTGCCTCTCGATAATGAAGTGACCTACTTTGTAATGCGATATAATCATTACCTCTCGAAACGAACATTATAAACATCTAAAATTCAAGTATCCGAAACGGTAGATAGTGAGTTCGAGATTGGGGAATTTCAGACTTGAAAATTGTGGAATTTAAGATTTTAGAAATTCAGGGAAAATGTGAAGATTCGAGGATTTAGAGACCTGAGAATTTGGGTAATTTAGAAATTTAAGCGTATGTGGATTTGGGAGTTAGAGAATTTGTAAGTTTCTAAATTCATAGATTTGTAAATCTGTAAGTCTGTAAATTTATAAATCTCTACATTTGTGAATCTGTAAATCTGTGAACATATGAACTTTTTTAAATTTGTAAATTCAAAAATTCAAAAAATTTGAAAATGGATGGATTCTAAAGTCTGAAAACTTAAAATAAAATGCGCCATTCATGCACTGGACCGTGACAATAAACGGTAGCAGTCTGGCACCGAAACTCGGTCATAAATTTTCGCTTCAAACGGTTGAGAATCGTGTTACATGATTTACGTGACACACCTTGCTAGTCGGAGGTAACAATTTTTCTGCGTGCACGGTGATACGTACATTTAATCACGTATGATTGTTACAGTGGTAATTGAAACAATCCCGCTTCCGTTACAGCGTATCCTGTCGGTGGTGGAAGAGGGTTCATTAGCAGAGGACGTATCCACGAATCGATCACGCTCGCTGGGATTCGATTGCGTCGCCTTTGTGCGCGTGGAAACGAAAGCGCGTCCGCGCCACACCGTGCAATCTCGTTCGACCAACGACGGCACCGTGAAATTTGCATTTTGGATTTCAAGAGCGGCGATGCAGCCAGTCTGCGGGATAGATAATAAGATAAACCGGCGAATAGTTTGCTGATGCATCGCCATTCGAACTGCACCCAATGCTTTCAGCGATCATTTCAACGAAATTCGTACGCGCTCTTTTATTGGCGCGCACGTTGATTGATTTTTCGAATTTGCCGCGTGCACACGCACCGGAAGAGCCACGCGTCCTGTCCGCCGGCAATAAATCTTAATGCGGCATTTGTCGGTATATCGATGAAAAAAAATGGTCATTCGATTCCCTTCGGTGAAAACCTTTTTATCTTATCGTTTTTACGCCAGATAGTTTTGGCGGGAAATTTAAACGGTGTGAAGGAAGACTGGTGCTGAAATCTCAAATAAATTGTAATAATCGAAATATATGTATATAGGTAGATTATAATAATTGAAATAATACTATATAATTGGACTATTTTAAAATCTTTCTTTTTTCTAATTTGCTCAACAGTTATTTTGTAATCCCAAATTATGAATTCGGTTTGAGTAAATAATGATGAGGTTTACATTGAAAATTTTAAACATGATATGCTGTTTTATTACAGCAATAAACGAGGAGTTATTTTGTAATGTTTGGAGGATGCTACACGCAGCAGCACAATTTTAGTTAAACGAAACCCTGTTCATTTCGGTTAATTATTTGTCTAAATTTATGATACAGAGTAGGTTACAGTGTTAACAATGTAGAGCAACAAATGGAGCGCTACAATTGAAATACGGATTAAAGACGTTTTTAATAATAATTATAATGAGCTGTACTGTACAGCAACTGCAGTTGCTTAATTATTAATCATCCATTTACCACCGCACACGTGGAAAGTAACTCTTAACATACGAATGGCCGAATAAATAATTTTCGTATGAAAAATATATGAACTCAGTCGTTATCCGTTAAGTGCACTTCCTTGTTCTCTTCGTTCTTATCTACATATAAACTCCGAGTATCCTTTCTACCTAACCATGAAAACTGAAAAGATACACGGATAATTTATAACCGTGTAAATTTCCTTGCCGTAAGAACAGTTTAAATTACGAGACAGAAAGAGAAAAATAACACACGGGTATCCCGTTTACGAAAACGTTCCTCTTGCAGATCTTCATCGTCCTCGAATAACACGATAACGCGATTACACGCGTGTACATAATAAATAAGACGAAAATTTCGCGAAGAAACGAAAGCAAAATTGCAGCTGAAAGAATGGGAGGAGGAAAAGGAAAGAACTGAAAGGAGAACACGAAAAGAGAAATGGGTAGTCGATGTTTATTTCATATAACACTCGTACGTGGTCAGACTAGAGCATTACGTGTCACCCCAACTTTTACCTCGGTCCCGAAAAATTGGGCGTTTTGCATAAAAAGCACCGCCGGCATTTCCAGCTGAATATTAGCGAGCTGAATTCTTCACGATATACGTGCAAGAAATCCTGACGGATGGAAGGACGATGCTGGCAATTCGAATACTAAATCATGGCACGTAAGAGGGTGCAAGAAATGGGAACAGACATTGCAAGAAACGTGCCCTTCAAAATTTCTTCGATATTCAAAAGGATTAGATGCATTCGAGGATATATGGGCAGGGATCACTGACCTTGGCCGAATTGATTTATCTCGGTTGGCAATATCTTCACATTTTAAGTACTAACATTTTAAAGTTCTAAATTTTCGTGTCTTTACATCCTGAAATCCTAAATTTACTTATATTTATGTCATGAAGTCCTGAATTTCTAAAATCACAAATTTCTATATCTTCACATCTCGAAGTCCTAAAATTAAAAAATTCGAATTATTCATCTTTACATCTCGAAATGTTAAATTTCCATATCTTCACGTCACAAAATCCTGAATTTCTAAAATCCCAAATTTCCATATCTTCACATCAGGAAATCCTAAATTCACAAAATCCCAAATCAATTCAATCTTCCAAATATTCGATCCTCAAATTCCCAAACACCCAAATCCCCAAATTAATAAAATTTCCTAATCAAGTTTCCTCGCAGAAGTCAACTAAAAAGTACGCACTTTTCCACTATAAAAAACAGGAGTATGATTTTATCATTCGTGAAAGCAATAGAATTTCCAGAGCTTGTGTATCTAACCCTCCTGACATTTCAATATTCCAAAGAAGCTTCCATGTGTCGCAGTTTACAAGATTCAGTCGTCGAAAACAAGCTTCATATAAAATTCCATACAACCCTCACTCGTCCATCTTCGCGAACATCGAATACAAAATCCGAATACATAAAACACCTGAAACCGGCAACGGGAACGAAATCTTTCTAATCAAATCCGAAATATTTCTGCGATCTTCGAAAAAGGTGCTTCGATCCGCCAACCTGATAAACTCGTACATTTCAAAGTTTGCATTAACGGCGACGAAAAAAGGAAAAACCTCGATGGAAGCTCTTCGCTTCGCGTTCCATTAATTTCAATCCAACTACGATGAAAATCGATCAGTCGTGGCCGCTGGTGAACAGTTTACCTTCGATCGTTCTGTGTCACGGTTTCTCAAGGACAGCCGTGAAAAAGATTCGTGACGTAGAGTAAACTTGTTTTGATTAGATTAAGCTGAATAAACATGTACGTTATCTTAAATTACATTGTATTTACTGAAATTCATTTTTGTCTTACCATGAATCATATTTTGTAACAAATACAAATTTTAGAATTTTATGAAACTAGAGGAAAAATATGATGCTATATTAGTTCAATATTTTTTAATACAAAAATACTAAGAACCTATATCTTAAAGACATAGTTTAGAAGTTCAAAAACTTTGAAGACACTATATCATACAGTTATAACAACCAAAGATCTTATATCTCAAAGACATAGATTTTCAGAGTATTACAGTTTGAAAGTTCAAGATCTTCACAGACCATATGTTGAAAAATTCTGGGGTACCAAAGTACCAAAATTTAAAAATCTTAAGATGTCCAAAAATTAAAGAACCTCCAAGTAACAAAGTTCTAGAACTACCAAGCCCCCAAAATCCAATTATTTCAAAGTTCTAATATTTCAAAATCTAACAACCCTAAAAACCTAAAATCCTAACACCTTAAACCCCCAACGTCCCAAAATTCCAAAACTTCAAACACAAGAACCTTCCGAAAATTCTAGAATCCTAAATTCCTAAAGTTGCATATCAGGTAACAAATTCTCTTAATGCGGTCCACGCATAAAACGATGGTGAAACTCGAAGACTTTTCATAAGTTATCGTATTACAAGAAAGGTGGCGATCCAAGGAAGATTTACGTCAATCCAGCACGGTGGCACAGGGACAAGTAATCAAATTTTCCGTAAGATGATGGCAAACACGTCGTGTATTTGTCGAACACTTGACAGAACCTCTCGGGTTCGGTGGTTTTCCGCGGTTGTACGCCTGTGATACGCGAACGGCAAAACCGTTCCTGATTGCGCGGTAAAAAGTGAGTGACAGTAATCGTGGCGCGGCTACGTGAGCCGAGTTTTTCGTTCTTGTTCCCTGTGAAAACATTCCGTGTACTTTCAGCGAACGAACAATTCAATTCGACTGAAAGTGACGCGATAATCGTTCTGTTTTCCGTTAGGCGGACTCGCTAATGGAAAACGAGAGAACCGAATTGCTTAGCTGTCACCTGTCGATCGACCTGTTTGATTAATAATCCTTCTAACCTTTGGGCGATCACAATTTCAATTTCGTTTTACGCTTTGTTTTATGCATTTTGCGTTTATCTACACTTCTAGGTAACCCTTGCTTTATCTGGAGGTTCCACATTGATATACACGATATGGAATTGATGATTGAAGCTGCTGATGTTTGAAGCAGGAACGAACCAGACCTTCAAGAACTCTAAGAACTCTCTCTATTGTATTGAATCATCTAATATAAACCTACATATGTAATTTAACACATTGTTGACCGACCACGTGTGTTTTATCCGAATGTTGTTAATCGATCACGAGTTCAATTTTCTAACCCCTTGCACTATGATTTATTTGTCAGGTGCGTCAATCAAAACTAACTACAGTATAAAAACAGATAAAGAAAGTTGAAATGTTATGTCAACTTGGTATTATGCAATCGTTGACTATCCAAATTGAGTCAGACTCAAAATAGTACAAGGTGTTAAAACTCAGAATAATGTAGAATATCGCAAAAGCTGTCTTCATGGCGTTCGCTCGTGTTCATATAATAAATTTGTGACTGTTCAGAAACACGAAGATAAAATCGATAAAAATCTTGTGAAATGAACATAATCGGATTTGAGCATCGATCATTAATTATTATACTGTTCAGACAAGGACGATAAGTCGATCGGAAGTTTCGCGATGGTTCGGCAATTTTGTATCCGAAATGGCTAGTTAATCGCTCATTTTCATAATTTTCATTTGCATTTATATCCCCTTATTATTCGAGACCTGAAGTTTCGGCTTCGTAATGAGATTATTCTGTTCAGCCGGCATGTCAACGCACGCTGCTGCCGTGCACCGACGCGAAATCCTACTGAACTTCCGCTCAAACTTTTACAGTTAATATTCAACGGAAGGAGAAAGTGTGTGCGTGCGAAAGCGGGAGAAAGAGAAACAGACGGGCAAGAGAGAAGAGAGCGACAATACGAGACGAAATAAAAATATTAACAGCTAGAGCAGAGAAAACAATTCCTTCCGTCACACAGTGTCCCTCTTTCACCGTTCTCTTTCGTTTACTTTTGTTTTTACGGGCGATTTCTATGGTCCCGATTTTTTCCCTTCGTACCACAGCTCTTTTATGTTACCGGATTGTAAACGTTTCTTTTCGACTTCGTTTCGCGTTGCTGACATTAGCGCGCCTGGTTCGCTTCCGCCATTTTTGTTCCTTTGAAGTTCTTTGCCAACGCGAATGTTCAAGTTTTCAAATGATCAAATTTCTAAAAATCAAGTTCTGCACATTCTTAAATTGTATAATTTGTTGAGTGTTACCTACTAAAAATTAACAAATGTAGATCATTACCCACACCGCCATCTTCCCTAGAAAAATCTACTGTGCATACTACTATACAAATAATTATTTCATCCTGCTAAATTTGTTCATGCGTTTCCTTCTGTAAAATACTAAAATTTCTGTGAATTGTACACTGTACATTGTTTCCATTATGCAGAATTTGACTCTCATATGTAGTTGGAAACGCCATTCCATCGATACGTAAGAACTAACACAGAAATAAATTCGTTTCCTGAAAGGAAATCGAACATTATCTGGCAGAACTCACTCTATTCACGCAATGTATGTGTATACTTGTACACGAGGAAGTGTATAACATTTCCATAAACGGATATGAAACTTCTTTGCATAGCAATTCCTTTATCGGCCATTAAAAGCAACTGTAACAACGTCCAAAGTATTTCGTACGAAAAATCGATCGTTCGATACAAACGTGTGCTGTAGATAAATAAGTATCGAGTGCTTGTATAATAATTTGCTATCCGAAAAATGTCTAAAAACCTGGTTCCCTAAATCCTTTAATCCTCATTCTTTCAACTCAAATTTGCGAGTTCTGAAATTTATAAATTCTCAAATTTACATATTCACAGGTTTATAAATTTTCAAATTCTCAAATTCTCAAATCTTCTAATTTCAAAATTTCCAAGCCCCCAAATTTACAATCTTCCGAGTCCCTAAATCCACAAATTTCCACGTCCCCAAATTTACAATCTTCCGAGTTCCTACGTCCCCAAATTTCCAAGCCCCCAAATTTGCAATCTTCCAAGTCCCTAAATCCCCAAATGTACAATCTTCCGAATTCCTAACTCCCCAAATTTTCAAGCCCCCAAATTTACAATCTTCCGAGTTCCTACGTCCCCGAATTTCCAAGCCCCCAAATTTACAATCTTCCGAGTTCCTACGTCCCCAAATTTCCAAGCCCCCAAATTTACAATCTTCCGAGTTCCTACGTCCCCAAATTTCCAAGCCCCCAAATTTGCAATCTTCCAAGTCCCTAAATCCCCAAATGTACAATCTTCCGAGTTCCTAAATTCCCAAATTTCCAAGCCCCCAAATTTGCAATCTTCCGAGTCCCTAACTCCCCGAATTTCCAAGTCACCTTTACGATCTTCCTAGTCCCTAAATCCCCAAATTTCCAAGTCCCCAACTCACCTATTCCTCATTTTCAATTTCTACCAAACCTATCGATCGACAGAAAATGTCGAACGCTAATTTTTTAATAGAAAAGAGTTCGAAATTCTCTTTTAACGTGCATAGGAGTAATGACAACCCATGCAATATTCCGCGAAATGGAGAGTTCATCGTTCTACCATACAGTACATACGGTTAATCAAATAGAAGTCCCCGTATGAAATCGTCGGCGCCGTACAAAGGGAATGGTCATCACTAATTCAGCTGAAAACGATTTGAGTCTTCGACTGAGACTATATTTACGCGAAATAGGAAGACACGAATCGATAAAACTCTTCCAAGAACCAACAGAAATTCCTTGACACGCCATACTTTACCGGCTGAAATATGTATACGATGTAGAACGGTGTCGTTTGGTACCATCTTTTACATGACAGATGAGCTATACTTACAAGACAAGATATAACACTACACAATATGTTAACCGATATGCATGAATTTGCATGGATGCTGATAAATTTTGAAATATTGACATTATCTGTATACAATTTCTGAAATATTTTTTGAAACATTGACATTATCTGTAATATTTTAAGAAATACTGGTCTTAAAAATCGATTTTAAATTGTATAATTTCATAGAAGTTTTTGGCAGATTTGTAAATGGATTTCTTAACAAGTTATATATTATTTTAGAGACATATTTATGAGAATTAAGAGCTGTTGCAATCGAGTCCTTAAACATAGAATTCGATATCAAAAATATTTTGAAAAAATTAGTTTTATATTTTCACCTCCCATACTGATAAAAATTGACTTTGTATTTGTTACCAATGAATGAATGCACTTTCACCTAAATTTATTTGAAGATGTACATAAATTCTTTTTGTTTTACATTCATTATTCGAACGGTATCATAGATATCTGTTAACTGGCTGTTTTGAATAAATATATCCTTATACTGGCATATCATTGACAACATGAATATTTAGTCAATAATGATCGAGAGAAATTAATTTACACACATGTTCACATATATGGTGTGTGTACAATAATTTGAATTAGTAAACTTCAAAACGATACTGCTGTTACCATCTAATTGCAACCGGAAGAACTAACAACACAATCATTATTTTTTATATTTTCAAGTTGTGTGTGCAGTAACAAATGATAGTAGTTCAATTAATTAATTTATAAAAGCAAAAGTATATTTGCTAAATACGAAGTAGACATGTTAATTCTAATATGAATTCTAGTTTTAGTCATCTTCCTTTTCTACTTTGAATTTGATTACCTACCAAGTTGATACTGAGTTACTTACCGTATTTCACTAAAGAAGGGTTACCAATAATAGGCAAAATTACAGAAAACCGTTATGCTTTGATATCGACCAAATTTTGCATAGAAGCTCTTTTTTTCAGAATTAAACATCTGTGAGAACGGTGTTTGGCAAATTGAACAACAAATTTTTACCATTTCGATGTTATTCCCTATATTACCGACGAGACGCAGAATCGTGGCCAGAATCGGAACATGGTAATCCGACGTTACCCATAGAAGAAAAACCAAATTCATAATGGTTTGGTGGCTGCACTTCCGAAAACCTCCATGCTCCAAATTGGCTAAAATTTTGGGAGTGGGTTTCTTTTTAATAAAAATGATGATTCCGAGAAGGATTTTTGGCGACTCGAGAAAAAAATTGGTACCATTCGGGTGTCACTCTCTACTTTACCGACGCAATTATTATCGGCAGGAATACTTGAGACAAATTTGAAGGCGATTCTGATGCTATGAAATCTGCTATTTTCAATTCTTTTTAAAAGGTATTAATGTATCAAGAGGAGTACTATATGTATAATTAGGTTAGGTTAGGTTCGGTTAGGTTAGGTTAATTGTTGGGGTGGCCATTGTAGAAAACGTAGATAACAGTAGATGCTAATACTACGCCGATAAAATAGGGAGTGACACCCAAATGGTCAAAATTTTTCCTCAAGTCGCCAACAATCCTTCTCGCAATCATTATTTTTATTAAAAAGAAATACATTCCCCAAATTTCAGCCAATTTGAAGCATAGAGGTTTTCGGAAGTTTAGCACTTATAATATATACTTACTTGATCAATGCGCGTTTAATGCACGGTTCTTGGCACTCCGAATGGTGCATTTAGCGAGCACACATATCTTCAGTCCAAAACATTTTCGTGAAAGAAAATGTGGAATAAATGAAATTATGATTTAACAGTAAATCGTAGCTCTTAGCTCGACATCGTTTTCCAAAGTTTATTTCGTGAAAAATATTTAGAAAACGATGTCGATTACCAGGTCACACCACGTGGAGGTGGCTACGACAGTGACCCACCCTAACTCCAAATCCCAACCACCCACCATTTGCAAATAGCTCATTTATCGGAAGGATAAATGAGTTCTGACTCTACTTAGCCCGTAGGCTCGCAAAAATATACAAGTTCTTTACCATAAAATAGCAAAGAACTTGTATCGCACGCAAGTTTCTTAAAACTAACTTATAACACACAGGCACACCATACAATTCTGAACGCTCGCATTCTAAGATTGCACCCGTGTTATCTAAAACGGTATAAAAAGCAAAGGGAGAAGGGAAGAAAGTTAGAAGAACTTTCGCAAAGAAGGAAAGAAAGTTAGAAGAACTTTCGCAAAGAAAGAAAGAAAGTTAGAAGAACTTTCTGCTAGAAGGAAAGAAAGTTAGAAGAACTTTCGCAAAAAGGTGGACCAGTATCCTCTATCAAGTGATCCTCGCCTTCACTGGTCAAATGGTAGTCGAATCGTGACTTACGTGAACCACGAGACCGATACGAACCAAGAATACTGGTAAGAACGAGTGACACATCCGCGAAGGGTTTCCCATTTCTCCCCGCTCCCGTTGAAAGGGAGTCTAACAGCAGAGAGGAAACCCACGCCGTGAGGCGGCAAATCGAGATGGACCATCAATCAAAATGCCTCGCAGAGATGTGTCCCTGGCGCTACACCAGCATTTTCAGCTCATAACTGCCGCGTGTTCACTGCATTAAACAACCCCAAATGTCCAACTCAGGTTCGGACCAATTGACACAGAATCACCGATTTATACTACACTATCGCGTAAAAAGTTTCATGAATAGTCATGAAAATGGGTGCAAGTTAGAAATGAAAGCGCTCACGCAAACTCACTTATAAACTTAACACTAATTTCGTGGGATCCCACATACACACTCTGTTTTCAAATTGCACTCGCATTATGTAAAATGAAATGTTAAACGAGAGAGGAAGGGAACACTATGATCTAACGCGGAAAAAGTTCGCTAATTGAAATGAGTGCAATTTAAAACAGCAATCGCATACACGTACGCTTATTAACATACTTATTCTAAACGCCGCACGCGTACCTCTAATTCTAAGATTGCACTCGAATGATCTATAGCGAAGTAAAAAAAGCAAGGGGGTAGGGAAGAAAGTTAGAAGAACTTTCTACTAGAAGGAAAGAAAGTTAGAAGAACTTTCTGCTAGAAGGAAAGAAAGTTAGAAGAACTTTCTGCTAAAAAATGGATCAGCATTTTCCGCCAAATGAACCTCGCCCTCATGGGTCAAAGGGTAGTCGCATAGTGACTTACGTGAACCACGAGACCGAATTGAACCGAAAATACTGGCAAGAACGAGTGACACATCCGCGAAGGGTTTCCCATTTCTCCCCGCTCCCGTTGAAAGGGAGTCTAACAGCAGAGAGGAAACCCACGCCGTGAAGCGGCAGATCGAGATGGACCATCAATCAAAATGCCTCGCAGAGATGTGTCCCTGGCGCTACACCAGCACTTGCAGCTCAACCCTGCCGCGTGTTCACAGCACTATGTACCCCCAATGATCCACTTGGGTTCAGCCCAACTGACAAAAAATAACTGGTTATACTACAATCTAACGCGTAAAAAGTTCATGAATTGTGAAAATGAGTGCAAGTTAGAATTAGAGGCACTTACATGGACCCACCCACCCTCCCACGAGCATACAATTAACTTAAATTAACTTAAAACTAACGCACGCATCCCTCGATGATCCCTCGATGATATCTTCAAGTTTCGTATATACGCATTTTATACATGCACTCATCCATACTACAGTGTATTACAATATTTTGTACGCAACTTAAAATTAACTTAAAATTAGAGGATCCATCGGTGAAATCTTTCTATGATAGTCCATGATGATTACCTATGCTGTAACAATCAAAAAGAATATGCAAAAGAAAAAAAAGATAAAACTCGAGTCGACTCGATGAAAACATGCAAATGAAATAACAATATATTTGTGAAACATTAAATTACTTACTTAAAATAAAAACCTAAAATGTAAAAATGTAATGGAGAGAAATATTAATTATTGAATTACTTACACAAAATAAAAACCTGAAACATACAAATGCAATTAAGACATATATGAAACATACAATTACTTACTTGAAATCAAAACCTAAAATATAAAAATGTAATGAAGACAAATATTAATTATTGAATTACTTACATAAAATAAAAATCTGAAACATACAAATGCAATTAAGACACATATGAATCATTCAATTACTTACTTGAAATAAAAATCTGAAACATACAAATGTAATTAAGACAAATATTAATTATTGAATTACTTACTTGAAATAAAAAGCTGAAACATACAAATGTATTTAAGACAAATATGAATCATTCAATTACTTACTTTAAATCAAAACCTAAAATATAAAAATGTAATGGAGACAAATATTAATTATTAGATTACTTACTTGAAATCAAAACCTAAAATATAAAAATGTAATGAAGAGAAATATTAATTATTGAATTACTTACTTGAAATAAAAAGCTGAAACATACAAATGTAATTAAGACAAATATGAATCATTCAATTAATTACTTGAAATAAAAATCTGAAACATACAAATGTAATTAAGACATAAAATTGAAGTACGAGGAATGAAATCTTTCTTTCACCGAAACAAAACTCTTCAAAAATCGAAATCGAGTTTGAAAACCTCAAAATACGAAATAAAATTACGGGGAGATTCAGGAACCTCAAAACTCGGAACAAAATCACGATGAGGTTTGAAACCTCAAACTCGAAATAAAATCCCAGAGAAGTTAAAAACCTCAAAACCGAATTACAGTAAAAGAGATCCAAAAGCTCCGAAACTGAAAATAAAATTCACAAATGGAAAGAAAGTACAACGCGTATTAAAATCCAATCAAAAAATAAAATAATGCAAAAGAAGAAATAAAAGAGCGATGAGGGTTGAAAACTTCGAAGCTAGAAATAAAATCCTTTAGTGTTCTAAAAACTCTACGATCCCACGATGCGAATGTGAGCACAGTATACAGGATATGTTTCATTCACGCATTCACACATACTGCAATACAATAAAAACTCTACATGTGCCTTTTGTTCTAAAATTGCACTCGTATAAAACTTTGTAAGAAAATAAAGGGTAGGGAAGAAAGTTGGAAGAACTTTCTTTTAAGTTCGAAGCAATTGACAATAAAAATGAATAGCTAAATAAATGAAAAATAAAAGAAAAACTGATAAGATAAAAATGATTGCTACAGTCCAATATGTAAGAAGTTAAAAAATTGTTGCAAAGATGAGTGCAAGTTAGAACAAAAGGCACTTACAATTTGCGCAAGCTTTTCGCCACGTGACGTGACGAAAAACCTGCGCCCGAGCCCACCCTTCCTCCCACAAGCTCGGAATTATCGTAAAAATAATGCACTAAATATAACTCACCAAAAATCAAACCCTGAAACATACAATATCTTATTAACATTGAAAATTGTAGGAAAAGGAGTGAAATTTTACTTTATTGAAACAAAATTTTTGAAGCACAATCGCAATGAAAATTGCGGATTTAAGAAGAACGAGCAATGTAATAACTTACCAAAAATCAGATTCTAAAACATACAAATTATTATTAACATAGGAAATTATGGGAGAAGAAATGAAATTTTACTTTATTTGATACAAAACTTTTGAAGAACAGAAATCGCAATGAAAATTGCGGATTTAAGAAGAACGAGCAATTTAATAACTTACCCAAAATCAGATTCTAAAACATACAAAATATTATTAACATAGAAGATTGTGAGAGAAGAAAATGAAATTTTACCTTACTTGATACAAAACTTTCGAAGAACAGAAATCGCAATGAAAATTGCGGATTTGAGAAAAGAGAACAGCATGATAACTTACTAAAAATCAAAAGCTGAAACATACAAAACTTGATTAAAACAGAAAATTGTAGGAAGAGGGTTGCACTTTTATTTTATTTCGTACAAAACTTTCGAAAAATACAAAACGCAATGACAATTGCGGATTTGAGAAGAGAGAACCTAATAACTTACCAAAAAATAAACACTGAAACATACAAAACTTTATTAACATAGAAAAATCTGAAAAGGGGAGTGAAACATTACTTCATTTCACACAAAACTTTAAAAAAATAGAAAATGCAATGAAAGAACCTGAAAATTCGGAATAAAATCGCGAACCGATCGTGAGCTCGTCAAAATTCGAGCAAAACGCGTTCAACGATACTTTTCGTACCGTATAAAATAACACATGTAAAATACAAAAAAATAATAGCGAGCATAGTGACAAAATGACTCTCCATCCTAAGATGGACAGCCATTAATAGTTCCCCTCTTCTTTGGCAACTTTTGCCGGGGCTCTTCGGCATATAGCCTCTTCTTTCTTCGGCTCAGCCTCACAAAAATCACTCGCGAAATTTTACGGTAACTCGGATATTCTTTGCTTTCATATTACATATACTTTCAATTTTACTATCGATCTCAACAAATAAATAGCACTTTTATAGAAATAAAAATGAACTATCCATTTGTTTCGATCAGCAACTACAAAATCAACATTTTATATAATACAAAAATTCATTACTTTTATAAGAAAAAGAATTCTCAAAATTGTACGACCAGCGATTCTTAGAATGCGCTGTCCGTAAAAGAATATCCGAGCAGAATTATTTCAAGCACTTCACTTCACTTCACTTCACTGTATACTTCATTTTTGCAATCGGGTCTAGAACCACGACTGCGACTTACAGACTAAAAGGCCTGGCCTTACGAACAATCGAGTTCAAGAGAATATTAAATAGAATAAATTCAAATTTAGATTTTCTCTTCCCGATTTTTCGTGTTTAACCCCCCAGATGCAAGCATCTCACGTGTGTTTTACCGGAGGACAGAGAAACGTGAAAGCTTGCTCTGGCCCTACCTACTTAAAACTAACTCAATCACACCAGAAGTATGCTACCTGCCTGCCTAACGCTATATTTAAAAAATGCAAAGGCCATTCTCACAAAAACACACTCCACGATTCTCACACACGCCACCCGGGTGCAAAAAAGCCTACTCCTAGGGAGTACGTCCCGGGACGTCTCCGTCACCCGAGTTCAATACAACATTCACACTCTAATTTCATACCTTTTTTGCTGAAATCGATCGACAATCGACAGTGAATATCAATTGAACATTTACATATTTCATTTTCTAATTCTTTCGAATATTCAATGTAATATGTGCATGTTATTTTGTAATTTATTCTAACTGAACTGTTATAAATTTGTAATTCAATCTAAATGACTTTAACTTTTTGAAAAATTTGTATGTTTCTATAATATGGTTTGTAATCGACACAAGGTCCACGACCTAACCACACACACACACGTGTAACTTGTGTCGATAATTCACTGTCAAATTGTCGATCGCCAAAACATCTTAAATCTAAACCGTGTCCACCTGCCCTAACTCATGCGAGTAGCATCTAAGCACGCGTATGAGTATAGAGCATAAAAATGAACACGGCCAACAATATTTTGACCTACCAGCTTTCTTCATGTGTGCTGAAAATCCTGAGCTAAGAAACATGATTAATAACATGCTAATAAAGTGTCTCTTCCGAAAAAAATTTACTCTAAAGTTTCAAAAAAGAAAATGGAAGAACACTTTGCAAAAATCTAAGAATATCGATTGTTTCATTTTTAACAGACTTTAGATATCAAAGTAAATTTACTAAATGATCAAAAACATTCATAATTGACTTTGATATCGAAATCTGTTTCCCGCGAAACTTTCTTGTACATATGTGTGTATTTAAAAGAGTTCACGGTACGCGTACAAAAAAATTAAACTACTATGAAATCGGAGGGTCATCCGACTTCTATGTAATTTTAAATTCGTTATATCGATTCGTAAGGGAATTAAAACGCGATGTACAAGAAAACCCTGACCTGATCTAATAAATAAAATAAACAGTTTGTACGAATATTGCACGATCGTACAGTCGTGGTCACTATGCTCGCTCAAAAATATAAAAATACAACCAGTTCCCGTGTCGTTTCGGACCATTCGTCCTACGACATGATGGGAACCGGAGGAACCGTAAAGCATGCGACTCACCGATCGCTGACTCGCATCACTTAGCGCCTCAGATCAATCGGTTGCACTCGTATCGCATCGTTAGAGGTTGATTGACTGCATCTCGGAGATTGAATCATGATCGGTTACTTTCGTACGATCAGGATTGGGCACTTCGGCTCGGCACAGAAACGTCCTTCTGAAAACAGAACAAGTCGAGGCACGTTAGCGAACTGTTTATCGATTCGTATTTCAGTTAATTCTTTCTCAATTCAAATTATAATAAACAAGCACATTTGCAAATAGGTAACATGCAAACAAATACAAACACGCATGCAAAACTAGACAGAAATAACAATAAAACGCGTTCAAACATTTGCACAAAACTTGTAGGTAATTATACCGAAAACGCACTACATTTGTAAAACTACGTTGAAACACTTTGGTAAATATTGTTTAAAACCCAATAAAAAATTTGGAAAAGTATGTAAAAACACATAGGTAACCACACCATAAAACCCGGTAAAAATTCAAAAATGTATGTAAAAACACATAGGTAACAACACTATAAAACCGACTAAAACGTTCAGTAAAATATGTCAAAACACATCAGTAGTCACACCATAAAACCCACTAAATATTCACTGAAGTTTGTCAAAACACATAGGTAACCACACCATAAAATCCGGTTAAAAATTTAAAAATGTACGTAAAAACACATAGGTAGTAACACTATAGAACTATAACATTCACTAGAATATGTCAAAACACATAAATATTCACACCACAAAACCCAGTAAAATTTGTGTAAAACACTGGTAAAACACTTAAATAACCACACCATAAAACACACTAATGTATCCGTATACACATGCACAATCACAAATTAAAACACACTAGTAAGCACGTAGGTACATGGGGAACCACACCATAAAACACGTTAATACACCTCCGTATATACACTAAAAAACTTGATAAAACACACTAGACACTTGCACTAAAACACTAGATAACACAGCGATGAACACACGATCGGTTAATTAAGACTTTGACTCGTACCGGTACGAGATGTCACAGTCGACCCGAACACTTCGGCAGCTTGAACAATACTGAGCACCTGTGACATTCATCGAGTTAAGAATGATAGGTGAACCGCGAACCAATCATGTCAATGTACCAATACCAGGCAGCTTGAACAATACTGAACACCTATGATCTTTATCAGGTTACCAGATAGGTGATCCGTGGACCAATCAGGTATCATGTAATCCACCAATACCGATTCGTACCTGTATTTGCAATATCGGCATTTTTCATTTAAATTTTTCATTTTTCATTTGCTTATTTAACAAATTATTGTTACAACTATTAAAATTCATCATTTTTATTAACTTTTATGCGTGCATTGGTTATAAGATTTTGTTTTATTATTACATTTTTATATGATGTCAAAAGATAATTATAAATTATATATTCTTTTTAATATTATTTTAAATTTTTGAGTAAATATTCGTTAAGTTACTATTTTATGAAATGAAATTCATGATTCTTTTTCAGCTTTCACCCGTTTCTCTGTTGCAATTTTTTGTATATGAACGTAGACATCCTGTTTATTGTTTCAAATAACAAATATTTATCAGTATTTTCATTTTTCATTTCAAACACTAAGGGTTCTGTGGCATAAAATCGGGCTGTACTTCCGAAAATCTCCATGCTCCAAATTGGCTGAAATTTTGGGAATAGATTTCTTTTTAATAAAAACGATGATTCCGAGAAGGATTTTTGACGACTCGAGAAAAAATTTTGCATTATTTGGGTATCAGTCCCTACTTTACCGACGCAATTATTACCGGCAGGAATACTTGAGGCAGATTTGAAGGCGATTCTGATGCTATGAAATCTGCTATTTTAAATTCTTTTTAAAATGTATCAATGTATCAAGAGTAGTACTATATGTATAATTATATTAGGTTAGGTTAGGTGAGATTAGATTAACTATTGAGGTGGCCATTGTAGAAAGAGATAACAGTAGATGCAAATACTACGCCGATAAAATAGGGAGTGACACCCAATTGATAAAAAATTTGTCCTCAAGTCGCCAAAAATCCTTCTCGCAATCATTATTTTGATTAAAAAGAAACCCATTCCCCAAATGTCAACCAATTTAGAGCATGGAGGTTTTCGGAAGATTAGCCGGTTTGGTAAAGTGAAAACATTCCTAAGTTAATTAATGTTGTATTCTGATGTAATTTGATGCATATTATAGTGAATAAAGCCAATAAAAACAATTTTAATTGAATTTTCACAAAAATGGAACAAGTGGCGCCGGAGAGATGGCGCCACTCGTTCCATTTTCCTAGAAACTCAATTAACATTAATTTTATTGGCTTACTTAACTTCAATATGCATCAAATTACATTGAAGAGCAATAATAATCAACTTCGGAATATCTTGACACAGGTTATTTAACCTGCAGTGTTTTTCGAGTTGCATTTTGATCTCAGAACATTCTACTTGCGTCAATTAAATAAGTCGTTCACTTTATCAAGGAAGCAACTTTTGTTTCATTGATTTCGACGTTCACTGCCAGATAGCACAAGAGGTACTATTT
Organism: Megachile lagopoda; assembly: GCA_036983795.1. Lineage (NCBI taxonomy): Eukaryota > Metazoa > Arthropoda > Insecta > Hymenoptera > Megachilidae > Megachile > Megachile lagopoda. The sequence goes on along the minus strand of CM072790.1, from coordinate 12,274,433 downwards.
CTTAAACATCGAATGATAGAAATTACTTTATTATTTTTCTTGATACATTTCACGGTTTTGTCTAGAGATGGTGCGTGAGGTACAATGATATTAACCCTTGAAAATGTGAAGAGGTAGAATATGGAAAATCAAATAGATCACTATCATATTTGAAGCTAATTAATTTAGTTCTCTCTGTGTTCATGTGATGTTACATATCATTATGCAAAATAACTCAAAACATGGCCCCAAAAAACTGACACTTGGAATATCTTCCTTATCCCACATTATTTTAATAAAAATTCCCAATTTTGAACATGTAACTTTCTTAAAACTAAATCGAAAGTGCTCTAACAATTCTAGTGTAATAGTTCTCAAATAAACATACAATTTCTTCTCTCTTTACCCATTTTGTATTTGTACATCTAAACATTTTACACATATTTTTCATACATCTAAATTCCATATCTATCCAAGTTCTTTCATAAACGTTTACTTACATAACTCACAATTCATTTAAAACGCAAATTGCACTATTTACGCGATTATCGGCACACTATGAATAATACAGCATTTTAAACGAAACTATCCGCACAAGGCTAACGCAAAGTAACTATACTTGAACTGCAAGCCACATTAGGGAATCGTGACGAATTGAAACGAGTATGAATGAAAATTTCGACGCCCGTATAATAAAGTGGTCGAGCACTCGAGCTCGGAGGGGTTGGGTCCCGTGCATAATTCGGGACACGTATACTCGTGTAAAACACGAGCGTGAAGAGGAGCCGTGGACACAAGAGAAAAACCGATTACGCAGACGGCAGAGTGTCGATTTCCCCTGAAAATAAGCAGCAAGAAAATGAGCTAGAAGGCGAGAGTCGCGCCATCACAGCTGCCCGTGGCGAATCCGTTTTTAGCCCCGCGTTAGGGGTTGCAGAAACCCCCTCGATCCAATGCAGTCCATCATCCTTGTCGACGACTTGTCAACTCCATTATGTTATGAGCAGACATGTGCGAATATTTCGAGAGTTTTCAGCTCCTTCGCTTCCAGACACCGATTCAATCCCCGTCACGAGTATCGTGTTAAAATGAACACCTCTTTTTTCTTCCTCTCTTTCAGGAATGCTTCCTGAGTTTAATTTGACTAATAGGGCCATATTACTGTAGTGGTTCATTCTTCATTTTTGCAGTTTTACGTCTTCGTATTTGGGAACGTGGAAATTTAGAAATCTGCAAACCTGGAACTTGTGTAGGAACTTAGAGATCACAGAAATCTAGGAATCTGAGATTTTTTAACTTCAAATGTCATAGAAGTCTGGGAACCTGAGATTTTTTAAAGTTAGATGTCATAGACATTTGGGAACCTGGAATCTGTGAACTTAGAGATTTAGAAATCTAGTCTTGGAACTCGTGATTTTGGAAATTGGAAAATTTAGAAATTATAGAAACCTGAGAAACTTGGAAATTTCGAAATTTTGGAATCATGAAATCTGATAACCTGAAACTTGACAAGTTAGTAATTTAGAAATTTAGAAATGTAGAAATATAGAAAATTCTAAATGTACAAACTCACAACCATAAAAACAAACCTACATTTTCAAATATCTACACCCTACACTAAATTCCTACACTGAAGTATAGTAACTTCCTAAGTTACTTAAAATGTTCGAATGCAGAAATCAGAAATGTCCAACCGCAGAAATGCAGAAAGACGAGCAATTTTCGAAAAAGAGAAAAAAAATTGGGCAGAGAGATACGGGACGCGAAACCCGATATAGGAAGGGAGCAAATATCATTACATGGCGCGATTCGATTAAAATGTTATTCACGTGCATCTATCCGAGGAGCGCGTAAACCTCGAATATAAGCTGGCCGATAGTAAAGCGGCGTAATGTAATTCAGTCCTGGCTGAAAAGCGACGGGGTGTTCGTACGTACATTACAAAAGGAGAATGGCTGCTGCGGTGGTGGGCCAAAACGTGACGCAGCGTGACTCGTTTACTCGCTACGGTGGCACAATGCGTTCGTCAGTGGCGTAACGCACACATTGTAGCCTATGTTCGAACCCCCAATCTTCAACTACAACGATCGTGTTGTTTATGGATCGACTCTTCGACTATCATGACTTTAATTTCTGTATCTGAAGACTAACTCATTTTTCTATTTAATTTTTATACAAGAAATATAGCTCTCGTTTTGCACTAATATAATAGTGCAGTAAAATAGAACAGTAAAATAGAACAGTAAAGCAATAATTAAAACTGATAAAAGCGGTAAAAAAATAAAACAGTACAATAAAATGGCGGAAATAGAATAATCGATCAAAGTTCATCTACATCTGCAATCTCGATCAGCTATATCCAAATAACTAATAATAAAAATAAAACAAGATCGATGAACTCCATCCGACGACTTGTTCCCTCTAGAAATAAAAGAGATAAAGTAACATCGGTCCGTAAGATCGCGTTCCATCGTTGTATGCTGCAATCCAGCGAATCTTTGCATGGTAGCCGAAAGTATAGCAGCAACCGCTACGCGTATTCATAGTTTGATATACAGATTCGAACGCGAACATTAACGCGGCAGACCTCCTTGCCTCCATGAAGCTGATTGATTACGCGAGCTCTCCGCTCCATCGCCGAGCGCCGATACACACTGGACGGCTGGTTTTGTACGCGTTCGTGAAAGGGAAGCCGATGGATACCTTTTCAAGCGAGATGTTGCCAACTTTTACCGTTCGCTCTTACTATTCGTATACACACCTCTTTCTGATCATCCTACTCTCTTGTCTTTGATGTTAAACACAGTCGCCGCTACTCTTTCGCCACTGTACAACCGCCGAGCCTCTATTGCGCGGCGCGACTGATCTCCCGCGTTATACGGTAGCATCATCTGTTTATATGGCAGCGAATAGACCGGCCGCTTTTGTCAGCTCGTGGCAGAAAATTTGATGTGATGTAATCGTTTCATGATCGTTTAAAGATGCGAGTCAAAACGAGTGCCGAGAATGGAAGATGGAAAATAATGGTGGTTTCAAGTTTGCTGTTCCTCCATCTTGGATTCTGACGTTGTTGGAAATTTTCAATCTCTAAATTTGAAAATTTGAAAATTTCAAGATCTAATTTCTAGGTCTTCAAATTCTGGAATTCTTAAACTTTCTAATTTTTTCATTCTCTAACTCCCCAAATTCCTAATTGCTCATATTTTTAGTTTATCGAATCCTTGAATTTCCTAAATTCTCGATTTCCCAAGTTCCTATATTCCCAGATACGTAAGTTCCAAAACCTTAAATTCCCAAATACCTAAATCCCTTAATTCTTCCTCCTAATTTCTCAATTTCCCAAATTTCTAAATTCTCAAATTCCTAAATCCTCAAATTCCTAATTTCCCAATTTCTTAAATTTCTAAACTTCCTAATTTCCCAAATTTCTAAACCCTCCAATCTGTAAATACCTAATTTCCTAAATTTCCAACTAAGACCTCAAATCCCTAGATCCCCATATTCCTCCTGAAATTTCTACCCCCCAGATTTCCAAATTCTCAAATTCTGAATTCCCCAAATTCCCAAGTACCCCAAATTGCCAAATTCCCCAGAGATCCCTTAGGACACGAACGCTATCTCTGTAAGATACACGCTGTATAAATAAGGGCGACATAACAGACGTCAACGGCAGTACATATTTCATAAGGGTAGGGGTTCGATGGTTACCGAATTTCTGATTATATTAACGTAACCAGAATCAGTTTTTCGCGATGCTCGTCACCCTTCGGCTTCGAGTTATACGATTACAATTAGCAGCACCCCCTTGCGTATTCCCTGATTACATCAGAAACGAACCTCCGGAGGCCGCACAATTGGGTAGTTATCGATATTAGGGTACGAAGGCTGTTTTGTTCACGGCAAGTTAAACGTTATGACTTTCCTCGTTACGATAACTTACGGTAACAATGCTTCGAACACCAATAACTTAACTTCACCGATAAATAAAGAATCTGAATAACCATTGACATAAAGTACTCTCAAACTGTTCATAATACATTAAAGCATTTTATAAATATCATCGGTACAATATCGATTAACAAGTACAACGTCAAAACAGAATTTAAGTGTATCATCAAACCAGAAGAACATCTCCAATAAAGTAACGTCACTTTACTCTAACCTAACCTACATCCAAGGAACCTGAATAATGTCCATAAAACAGTCTTAAAATGTTCATAACTCGTTGAAGTATTTTATTAAATAGAGGTACAATATTGATTAACATCATATTTAACATAACAGAACATCCCCAATAATCACTTTACATAAAACCAAACACGTAAACATTTTTCAATCGTATCGCATAAAAATAACGAAAAAGATCGTGCAATAAAATTTGGTAAAAGCATCCGCAAAAATACGAGAACCACAATAATCGTCCGGCTTTTAAAGTTTTCAGGACCCACTTCATAGCAGCTGTGAGTAAACAAGCGGGAAAGAAATACTCCGGAGAATGGTGGTAGCAGAATGGAGCAGATAATTTATGGAGAACCGTAAGGTCGTGGAACAACATTATTTGGCCGCGTGTGCAGCAACATCGTCGTCTTCATTCATGGTATACATCCTCGAGAAGTGTATGTGGCAGCAATTCATCGTGGACTGCACAATTCGTCTCGTTCTATTGAGCCGCCACGAAAAACGGAGTCAATGGGCCGTCGTCCTTGTTCGTTCCGGGTCGGGGCTTATTATTACGGGCTCAAATTATTTCAGGAATAGAGTTGGCTACAGGTGTACCCGTTCATGGATACGATGGGAGGATACATTCATGGTCGTTCTGGCTCATTGAGGAAAACGTAGCCCGGTGACGAATTCGTAGAGCGATCCTCCAGGGAGAAACGCCATCGTTAAAGGATCGCATTCAAAGATTCGTTGAAAGAAGGGTGAAAAGTAGCCTGGCTCCAACAGTCGATAATTGTAAAGGTGGCACCCTGTCGTCGGACAAGAAACACATTTGTCAACGGAGTATCGATGAACACTTCATTTTTGAGATGCAGCACACGCCCAGTCGGATCATGCTTTATTGCATCTTGGATGGTGGCTATTTGGGGTGGTAGAAAGGTTGGGCCACATGAGATTTTCGATCATCTGTATTCTAATCTTTAAATTTATTGATTTCTCAATTTTTGAAACGTGGATACACAAGTTTACGTGTTCTTGAAAGAACAAATCGTTTCGACGTCCCTTAATTTCCACGTTCTTAAGTTCTTAAAAATTCTCAAACTCACAATCTTCGAATACCTTCCTTGAATTCCCAATCCGTCAAATTCCCAATGTTTCAACCTCCAAATCTTCAAATTACCAGTTCCCCAAATTTTTAGCTAGAAATAGTGAAAGATCATTTTACACCCTCGAATGACCACGTGACATAACGCAACGATGAAGAGCTCATTATGTCTCTAATCATTCCAGTTTTGCCAGAGCAATCGGAACGCAACGAACTGCGATAGGAGACAGTTGACAACGAACGAAGCAGAGCCTTCAAAGATTTATTTTCGCGTCAAGCGACTTTTCATCGACTCATAATCTTCTCTTAATAACTAATTACGATACCAGCAGTCTTCAAACCGCGGCGTAATTTTCTTTATTTCGATCGTTTTCTAAAAGTATAAAGATAACTCGTGACGTGCTATCATCATTTTATACTTCGAGATACGTGGAAAGAAGCATTACCTCCTAGAAGGTAAGTTCAGTGTTCCGATAACTGTATCGATGGTTCGATTATCGAAGCAACCGAACAAGATTTCCGCGTGATGCGAGTTCCGCTAAACGGCTATCGCGATTGCCGATCGATCGCGAACAGGACATCAATACTCATTAATGTTTGTCGCATCGACGTTCCAGGACCAACCTCGACAAAGATTTCAGTGACTCGACCGGTAACTATAACGGATGACCGCATGGTGAACGTGCAGGTCTATCGAGGATGACCATAGTCCGGACCGTCTGATCCACGAAAGGTGCAACCGAGAGGAAGGGAGATAGAAATGTCCAAAAAATTACACAGAATGCTACAGAATGATATAGAACATGTTCTATGTCTTCTACTTTATGAAATCTCAAAGATACAGACTTTGGAATTTTTTTATGAAAATTTCGACTAAATTGCTATGAACAGATTATTATATTATTGTATTTCTAAACTTCATAGTGTCTAAATTTTCTCCAATTTTTCATATTTCTGAAATTCCCAAGTTCCCAAATTTCCAAATCCCAAAATCGTCAAATTTCCATATCCCTAATTTCCCAATTCTGCTATTCCAAATTTACAAACTTCTAAAACCCCTAACCATGAATTTATCCTTGAATCTCTCAATTCTCACATTCCTAAATCTCTAAATCTCCAAATCCCCGAATCCCCAAAATCCCAAATCCCCAAATTTCCAGATCTCCGAATCCCCAAATCCCCAAATTTCCAGATCCCCGAATCCCTAAATCCCCAAATTCCCAAATTTCCAAATTTGCAAATCCCCAAATTCCCAAATTACGATACCACAATCAATTCCCAAACACCATAAATCATACAACGAGTCCTTTAATTATCCCGTAAACGTCTTTGTCTCCTTTCACCAATATTCCGGTTGAACGTGTCAATCCACCCCCTGAAACCGTCTGATCTCTTCCGGGCCTGAAGTTCAGGATTCTCGTCAACGATGCGAAACGATTCTCGTAGCCAGGACAGGGAATAATCGAGTGGTATTTTCGCGCTGTTTGCAAACTGTATCGACGACGGGAGGTCTAAGACCTATCAGCGGCATGCCGATAAAAAGAGCGACGGAGGGTGGCTGGTTGATCGAGGGGATGCTCTATCGCGGCACGCATCCACGCGGGCAATCGAGAGACTCACCGAGCAAGGGGTGCAATTCCAGCAGCCCTCTCTTGCTCGCGATTTTTCGAACAACGAATCCGCGCGTTTACCGGCGAGAGGGTGCGTGCTTTGAACGACGAGAGGAGCCACGACGAGGTAACGCGCGAGATGACGTGCGGCGAACATCAAAGGGCCCGACATCTTTTAAAGACCGCCACTGCCTTACAGTTGCTCCCTCTTTCTCGATCCTTCCTCGTCTTTCTTCGCCGTGTATCCTCGCTCGCGTTCTTTGTCCGAGTGACTCGCTTCACCGTACCGGCATCGTCAGTCGCTTCGAATCACTTCGGCTACGAATATGCTTCGCTAAAAATCCCCATTCGATGATATCGAGAAATTGCGGAAATTTTTCCTGTTTCTCATGACGTCTGTACAGTAGACTCTCAGTATATTGCCGCCTTCGGGCGTAGTACTGGTAATTCATTCTTAGAAGGTACAGAGATAGATCTAATATCGAGAGCTGTATTAGATGTGTCGTCTTCTGGCCATGCGTCTTATCGCCACGTGTGATCATTTCACACGTTCTATCGTCACGCGTCATATCTTCACGCGTTCTATTACCGCGTGTTGTAAATCTACCCGCTGTATTTCCCTTTCCATCACCACACATTACATTGCCATGCATTGTCAATGCATTATCGAGGATGACAGTAAACAATCATCCGGCCGTTTCACTCGAACAACCGAAAAGGGATGATACTCGTACCGCAAAGAAAAGATCTGTCCTTACCTTTATCCTTCGCCGCTGGTCCGGTGATTTCGGTGAAAATTCCGGGCAACGTTCGAGCTGGCCACCTTTTGTCAGCCGTAGGATCATCTTTCGTGGCGCGTCCTTTAAAATCAGGTCCAGAGAAGAAGGAGCCTTTCCCGTGGCGTCGTGGCGAGCAACTTGATATTATTTGTCACCCTACGGTCAGGTAGATTAGAGTACGAGTGGAATCGTAGAAAGGGGATTAAGGGTATCCAAATATCCAAGTCCTGGCTAATAATGAGGCTAAGCAGCAGCGACGATTGTCGATAATGGCTGTGGCCCATTTTTCTGTCCCACTGGCACCGTTTATCTGCCACTCTGCCTGCGACAATAGGTCCCCGTTGCTCGGGTCTCATTCTCCACGGATTCATTACACTTAACGAGGGGTTTATTATTTAAAAAGGATTTACGTTCATTCGGAGGAAGATCCTTCCAGGAGGAGGTAACAAACAAGCGATTATCCGTTCGGATCGAGCGGAAACGAAGAGTCGAAGGATACCCTGCGTGCCGTTCACTACAGCCATTCTTTCTCGCTTTCACCTTCACCTGTATCCTTTCTGTCTTTCTTTGTTCACCCTTATCGGTCGATACGATATCGTGGCGTTTTTATTCTTCGCTCTTTATCCGCTCCGAAAAACGTTCGGTACCGAAGATACGGGCGAACGTTAGAAATCGTTCGTGGTATAGGGTAACGCTCCGTTGACACGATGATGGATCGTCCACCTTGACCGGACAGGTAGACGTACATTCACGGGTACGCGCTGAAAGTGTGTAATCGTGGCGGCACGCAGGTACCTTTACACAAGGGTCAACAACTCCATCAAAACGTGAAAATCATCTGATACGTGTTAGTCGAGTTTGCTCGACCGATCGTTGGCATGCGACGAACGCGTTGGACGAAAAGCAAAACACACTCCGTCCATTGTACCTACCCTCCGGACCTACACAATCGCTTCGAATATTGAAAAATCTTACCATTACTACTTCACAATCACATATATCTTGAATTAAAAGATAGATTTAAATTACATCACTTTCAAGTACATTTTATTAACCATAAATTCTTTGTTTCCAAATTTGAAACAGCAGTGACAGTTCAACAGCAAAACAATGAAAAGGAGAATATAAATATAAACAATAAATATGTAAATATAAATATAAACAATAAAAATGCATATATAAATATAGACAGTAAAAATGTAAATATAAATGCCAATAATAAAAATTTTAAATAAATACAAACAAAAACATGTGACAAGCAGATTTAATAATATTGAAGAAATAAATGCGATGAGCAAGTGACTGAAGTGTTTCATTGTTTCTGCTCGTTCGTAAAATTGCATAAAGGAAACGGTGAAAATATGTGGTGTAGGTGAAGATCCTGTGGTAATGCGAATTAATTCGGTAGCCGCAGCGACGTTATAGGATTCCCACAAACTAGATTCAGGCCAGAAGAAGAAAGGATGAGGGTGAGCGATTACAATGAAGGTCTTTGCACGAGCAGCTAGGAGTTAAGTCGTGGGTAATAATTACCGATCCCTCGTTAGCACTGCCAATAGAGTGCCTCGCCCACCTGCCCACGTTATAATAATATAAGCCGCCTCTTTTGCGGTTCACAGCCCTCGCACGTGCCATAGTCAGAAGCTCCTTTATTCGTTTTCTGCCCTTCGTTTTTCACCCTTTTGTGAGTGCCTTCGACCGCTGCATCGGTACTCAAGGTTCAGCATTTCTTCGCTCTTCCTTGCTACAATCTAATCGAAACCAATTACAACCGAATCGAAATGCGTCAAATTGATTAACGGTCTTGCTCTTTTACGTGGTCTTGAAAGATCGATCTGAACGGTTTGGATTAAAAAAATATACGATAACATTTCGACACGCGTGTCACGAAAGAATTTGAACGACGTTTGTTACGAAATTCCTTTTGTAAGTTATCTCGCAATGTAGATCGATGTTGGTAATCAACGGAATAAGGTTCTCATTCAATTAATTGCGTTTATTCAGAGACGATCAATCAGCAATTAGCAATCCACTGTCCAGCGCAGGGTGGTCAGACAGTGTGGTCCGAAAGATAAAAACAGAGCGCTTGAGAACACCGTGTGTAATTATAAAGCATGGTAACGAATTACATATTGGTCTTGAACGGAATCTATCATTATCATACGTATCAACAATATTGTTAATTCATCGTGTCCTGTGATTACACGATTTTCTCTGTAACAAGCAGGTGGATGTAACTATGGTGTTAAAATACAAAATTTTGGAGGAAAGTGTGTTATGAAAAATTCCTTTATACTTTCGGAAGACTGGGATATGATAGTATAATTATTAGCCGCTACACTTGTCATTGAACATTAAAATATTTTTATAGTAGTTTCATATGGATATTTTGAAACTTAACGACTTAACGAAACTTACGACCTTACAAAAGTACAAATTTACTAATTTCAAACTGCCAATTTTACTAAGACACAACATTACAAATTTACAAATTGTCGAGAGCACTTGCAGTCGACGCACCGTACCCTTATGAGCACAATTTCCCACAACGACCCATAAGGGTCCACAGAAATAACTGAAAATCTGTCGATGCTCGGTACAACCCCGTAACTAATATCACCGACCAACAGGCACCCTCTCGGACATCGATGGCATCTAATCAGGAAGAACAAGTTGTACATCGCGAAAAAGGACATTCACGAAAGGTAATACAAGATACTGACTCTAATTATGAATCTTGAGAGCTTGGCCACCCCTGATCGGTACGTTTACGTCGCTCGGGTCTCGTTTTGTTTTTCACTGCCAATTTGCGGCGAGGAAAGAAGGAGAACAGGACGAAGAGACGGACGTCTTGGTGGATGAAGAACAGGAAGAAAAAGGAGATCGCTCTGGTCACACATGACAATGTACGACGAAGGCATGATGGATGAGGGGGCGGCTAGTTTACGTGATCGAGACATGATCGTCGGCAAACGGGGTGGTCTGGTTGTCCATCCGTCCGTTTCTCTTTCTTTCACACGGGGCTGACTCGTCTTCGCGTCTTTTGCCCCGTCTTTCTGCCGCCCCTCGCCTCCCATAACCTCGTCATGCACGTTACACGCACACCGAAGCAACCGAACGCACCCCTGTCACCGGTCTGAGCGATCTCGTTGTCATATTCTACGGACGCGGCTCTGCAACTTCGAGAGAAGCTGCTCCCTTACGGGTCCTGCGTGCCAGTGCCTTTTATGCCGCGTTCACACTGTCTATCTTGGGGATTATTGTCGACTACATTGGGGATGCGATGGTTACTACTAGAGTTATCTCGTTTTTCGCGTGCGAGTTGTGGTGAGCACTTAATGAGTCGGGTGCTTGTTTTTTTAATTGAGTCACTGTGCGATGCGGCGCTGCAGATACACGCAGGATTCAAGTTTTTAATTATGGAAATATGGGGATTTGGGAGTTTTGGGATTTTGGAGTTTCGGGGTTTGAGGAGGTTAGAGATTTGAAGATTTGGGAATTTGAGGATATGGAAGTTTGGTGAATTAAAGATTTGGGATTTGGGAATTTGGGTACATTAATATGGGGGTTCAAGAATTTGGAGAATTTAAGTTTGAGGATTTGGTAATTTATGAACTCAGAGATTTGGGAATTTGTGCACTTAGCAATATGAGACTTTGAATATTTAGGAATTTGAGAATTTGGGGATTTGAAGACTTGAGAATTTGTAAATTCTGAAATTCCCTCAGAATTTCTCTAGGCTCTTCTAAAATCCCACTTAGGTTCCCCAAGGATCTTTACATTCCCTCTGGTGTATCTTCACATTAGGTCCTCTCTAGTGTGTCCCTGCTATCAGAATATCTTACAGTCCCCTTAAAATTTATATAAAAACCACCCTAATCCACAAATTATCCTAGCCATATGAATCATGTTGCACAAGACATTAAAAACTCATACGACACGTGTTCCGTAAGGACGAAAGATTCGAATCATCAGGTAAATCCAACATGAATCACCATCTTGAACTGCATCGAGCGACATACTCGAACGACGTTTCTCCGCGTCGTTCGCACGATCCGTTTCACAGACGTTTCCTCTTCTCGGATTTAAATTTCAAAGCAAGCCCGAGCCAAACCGTCGCGTTACGTCTTTAAGATAATACGGGTTCCATGATCCTTTTTTCTCTTGGCCTTTTCGCTCACCTCATTCGATTTCCATACGGGACAACTCGCGAGCCGACGAAACGCCGCTGAAATTCGTACGGACGTCGAGCGGACAGCGACGGAGGCAGAAGAACGCGAGGCTCACGCTGTGACGTTACCCGCTCCGGGCACGCTCCGGGGTTTGACGAAGGAACGAAGCGGATAGGAGGTCCGCTCGCGGGAGAAACCAGTAGCCCCTCGTCGAAGTATCCCGCTGACCTTTCTTGATTCTCTTCCTTACGGAGGATCAACGTTCAGCGAAGTCCTGACGTAAGGAATGCTTTGCCAGTGCCGAGAGGGCCGAGCTGCTTGTTCGTGCTACCGGACCGAAACGTGAACCTTCGTCCTCCTTTCTTTTCTTCCTTCTATCGCCCTTCACGTCCCGTTCCGTCGTTTCGTTTCTGGTAACGACGTTGATTCCAGATATATCAGTCGGCCCGCGAAAGGCGGCTGGACGTCTAGTTTGAAAAATTCTTAATTAAATTCTCTTGGTTGGACGTCTTGCTGGCAAAGGACGGCGCGATCGGCCCTCTGCTTTGCGTGTGGAATCAGTAATGAGACTATTAGCGGATGTCTCGTTGTTGGGATATTGTGTGCGGCAGGACCGTTTTGTTTTTGATCGGGAGAGTATTATGTCAGACGTTGGAAATGCGACGGGATTCGGCTGCCCCGGACGTTTCAAACTTTTACCTCGCTCTTTCGCTGCTGACTCCTTGACAAAATGGTTCCATTTTTAAGTACCAATCTCCCAAATAAAATTCTGCTGTTGCGTTTAATTAATTTCGGTTGCATTAAGATATTACGTTGGCAAAGAATTGTGACCATGTGTCAAAGTTGAAAAAGGGCTGCGAGGCACTTGATTCTGTTTACGTCAAGAATTCTGTCAAGAGTTACAACAAAATCTAATTATGAACATCAACGAAATATATAATGATTTATAAAAATTCTCCAGTGACATTTTTATAAAAAGCACGTAATATATATTATAAATATACGTATAAGTATGTATAGACAGATTAAAACAACAATGGATACATCTCCACAAAATGTGTATTCATAATATATCCAAAATTGCAGACAAAAACAATATCCGAATGAAATAAGAATTACACAAACGACGTTTCACTATCGAGACTGAAAGATATCCACGTGAAAAGAGTCTATCGATTCCGGCGACGAAGAACATTCGTTTCCATCCTAAATCCAGCGAGATTGAGGGACACGACTCGATAAATGCCGTCGCAGAAATTGATTTAGAAGATTTTCACGGGCTGCTTGGTCGTGGCCTCGTCGACGGAGAAACGGAGAACGCGTATCGTTGTTCCGTGGTCGATCACACGCAGATGACCAATCAGAGGCAAATCGTTTCCCAAGAGTCAGAAAACGAAGAATGGACCACTGTGTTCTCTACACGTCCTGCCTTCGAGTGATCGTTCTCTCCGATGCCGTCTGTTTTCGAGTTGCGTTTTATGGCACCTCGTACATTCTCGCGGCTTACACCCTCCGATTCGCCTTTTCTGAGGACCAAACTTATTTCACTCGATTGCGAGTGTCGTTCGATATTTCTCGAGATATTCGTTTATCGCTTTTCTTTACGACCGATGGTCTTTGATTAAAATTGCTCGTTGGTGTTTGAAGGTAATGGAATTATTAGGGGGTTGATACGGAAGAAAATTAAGGTTGGATATTTTGACTTTTATAAATCTTTGGATAAATGTACTAATTTAGATTTCTGAAATTGAAAAGTTAGACAGAGGGAGATTTGATACTCGCAAATTTAACATTTTTATGCTCCTAAATTTATAATTGTAAATTTCCAAACTATCACATTATCAAACTTCTAAATATGTAAATTTATAATGTACCGTATTAAAGTTATAGTATTCATGCCCTATCAAAAGCCGACAGAAAAGATCACAGCTTTCCCGTATTTAAAAGGGAAGTATGTGTGCATACAATATGCACACGTAAGTGTATGTACATATGTATACGGGGATGACATATCGCGCAAGTTAAGATAATTGGTCGTACGACGATCAGGACAAATATTATTTCGCAGAAGGGCGTATAGGGATTATATTTGTATGATAATACTTCATGCATCGATGGTCCTCTACAATGCTGGAGGGGAACATTGGTTGGGGGAGCGTTCGTTGATTCGCCTTGCTATTATTCGTTGTAATCGCTGCTTCATAAATATCTGCGAATTGACTTTTCTCTTGTCGAGCGTTTACTTAACACGAGTACCTTATGCGAAATCGCGGTTAATACCAATCTTAGAACACATTGCTCTTCAATTAAAAAACCAAGGATATCGAACAGAAAACAAACTTGCTACAGGGATCTTGATACTTTTCTCTTCATCAACTTATCGCAGAATCCTTTGCTGTACATATCGGGGCTGTTTGTGAATTCATGTGTTACACGTCATTCTTCTTGAAATACGCAATAAAATGTCAGTAATAAAAATGGTTCTCTATAAATTTTGATAAACATTTAGTTGATCAAAATGGCGGCCGTGCTGCTCCCACTCGTTTACCTAAAACAGGAAATACGTTTTTAAATTAGAATTTTTTTAAGTTACTTTGAGCGATGTTATAGACAGGGAGATACACGATAAGAATTCTGTGAAAAGCAATCGTATTTAAGAAGGGACAAGAAATTGAGCGCTGGAACAAAAGGGCGCGAAAGAGTATCTACGAGGTGAACGCACGCGTCCGGAAAAAATCCGAAGCGACACGTTCGAACGATTCGAAAATTCGGTAGCTTTCCGTAGCTCGAAGATGATACCGTTGTTAGGGACCCTAGGGTGCCTTTGTACCACTGGCCCGCCTCCCCCGCGCGAGAGCCTGTGCCCGAGGGTCGGATAAGAAGAAGAAACAAATCCGCCACCTTTGGATATGAGAAGACGAGCGATGGCCGCTGCGATAACCGACCGGTAAGCCGTCTAGGAATGTGGCCTCCTCGCTCGATCTCCCTTTCTATTTTATTCTGTCTCCGTTTCTCTCTACTCGGGTCTGACACGACATTCGAGAAGCCTTCATCAGGACCCCGATATCGAATGGAGCTCGCTGGCCAACGTTACCTCGTCGACGACGTATCGGATACACCTTTGACTCGACCACGCACGGATAGGGTCCTTCGACTTTTGGGACCTCGAAAGGATTTCTTTTTTTTTACCAACTTAAACCGTGAGAATCATATACCCATTCCGTGACATCCCAAAACATCAAAGTTTGGAATTCCAAAGTTACAAGGTTACGAAGTTCAAAAATTCTTAAGCCCCAAAGTTACAAAATTATGTTTCAAAGTATGAGTCTCAACGTCCCGACATATAAAAGTCTTAAAGTTCTACAGTTGTATATTGTGTATCGAGATTGAGGTACCATGATCTCAAAATTGTAAGAGTCCTAAGTGCTGAATTTCCAAAGTGCCATTTTCCAGAGCCCAAATACCTCGACGTCCCAATACCGCAAAAACCTAATGAATATTCCAGCTTCCAATATCCCAAAGCTCCAATATTTCAAAGTCCCAATATGCTGAAGTCGTAATAACCCCAAGTTCAAATATCCCAAAGTTGAAATATCGGAATGTTTTCAATATTCCAAAGTTCCAATATAACAAAGTCCTAATGTTCCTAAGCCCCAATAACCCAAAGTGCTAATATCCAAAAGTGGCACTATCCCAAAATTTCAAAGTCCCAAAATTTCTCTTCCAGAACCATTAATTTCCTCTCCTCAGTCTATAACCCACATACGCATAAAACGATCCGCCAAAACTCAGCTCGCTATCCACCGGTGGATGAGAACTCGCAGTTAGGAGTGCTCTGTACCAAGGGTTGACCCTCTTTGCTTTCACAATTTTAATCCGTGGAAATTGTGTCGGTAAACAGAACGATTGTTCGCCCGTAGGGGGGAAGAGTCCAACGTTTACGTCACGCCGCTCATTCTGAAAAGTAATCTACACCGCATTGTCGGTCCGCAAAAAGAGAGAACTGGCTGTTCGTCCACGGTTCATCCTCGAGGACTTAGCGCGTCGGCTCTTCTCGCCGTTTAACGCGGCTGGCTTAAGTTCGATTCACAGAACGCCCAGCTTGATCTGTCACGGGCATTGAGGATCGCGGTCGGATGATCGCGCGTAAGCACGTTATTCGTAGCGGCTTTTCAGCCGCGCGGTATCGTTGCCTCTTATAGGGGTTGGTCCTAGCCGTTGCACACGAAGAGGGGGTAGTAAGTCCCACCACCGTCGCTACTCGGATTATCTCTGGGCGGTACGGGCACCGGCTCTTTTTTTTTTCTCGATACCTGGCCGAACGGGAGATGCCCGCGTTACCTGGTTCGGTTCCCCGCCGGACGCGACAATGGCTGAAATTTGTCGAGAATAGCCTGTTTCCTTCCTTTTACTTAGCCTCTTCTTACTACGGGTACTTTGCAACGAACACCCGAGGATTTTAGAAACGATCGCGGGCCACACCGAGTTGCGTTGCATGCAGTGTCTTTTTGGACTTCTTTCAATTTTGGAGATACTCGAGATACTAAATCTTTGGGCAACCTTTCATTTATATTCTTTATTCATTACTCTGTTAATTTCTGATCGTTAGTTCGTCACTTCGGGTACGATATTGGTGCATCGCATTCGGGTTGAACATTAGTGCATACACTGTTTGACTAGAGTTGTGATAATCTTATGACAAATATATCAACGCCATTTTTATCGAGTTACTACCAATATTTTTAACTGAGAGTACTTCTTTTTGTGGACATAATACTGTTGCACACTTAGAGTGTTCCAACACGAGTTGGATTTTGAATATTTTACAACTTGAAGATCAGTCCACATACTGTACCTGAGGTTAACCCAAGTCCATTTTATTTTCTTTCTCTACTTAACTGATTTCCTCCTATACAAAATTTTAATTACAAGATCTATAAAATTTTTATTCAGAAGAGAAACTGTTCTTGGCTATCAAATATCTGAACACGTTGGGGTTGAATTCTAATGTTTCTTGTTCGAAAGCTTGTACTTTTACACGAAGCATTTCGAATTATGTTAAGTACTGGCCAACTGGCTGTTACGTAATCCGCCATCTCCGAATGTCGATTGACGCGATAAAACAATGGCGTCGAGAAAAAAGAACCCGACAGCGTAGATATGCACCGGTAGCATCCTCGTTCGATGACGCTGTTGCGGATCGCAGCTGTGTGCATCGGATTCAGGCTACCTAATTTTCGAGAGGGCGGACGGGGGGTCAGAAACCAGCTGGAATCCACGGGATCAGGGGAGTGAGGGCATTCGGATGCGTCGAGCCGTACAACGAGCCGTACCACGGAATAAGGGATGTTCTTCCATTCTGTCCTTGTCCCTCCAGCCTCTCTGGACTACCACTTTTTATAGTGCGCCGGTACACGAATATACATATAACTAATACCTACCCTATTGCGAGCACCCCTGGCTCGAAGGGTACGGCGAGACTTAAACACCAGGATACTTACCGCATGTTGCCATAATGAGCGACGAGACTAGGGGCTGAGAGGGGTGGAACGAACTGCACCCCCACCCCGTTGCCTCTTTTCATTGAACGCCGCAAAAGGCGGCCAATGCCTCCAAAGAAAGATTAAAGTGCCGCGATGCTCGGCAGTTTGTTTATCGCTCGTTTTCTTTTTCTACCGACATCCTCCTTCTGCTTCGAGCGGTGCGGCGCACGCACGCCGAGCCGATCGCGAGGAACCGCGCAGCTTTTTCTTGCAACGTGCTTTCGACGCGGGATCTTCCTCTTTTTTACCCTCTTAGCCTGCTTAATACTGAGAGCGTTGATCGAACTTTTTGCTCTTATCGAGGGAAAAGGGTTTTACTGCCGGCAATTCATTGTAATGTATTCTTGATCTTTGGTTATAGAATAGTTACGTTTTCGTTATACTTTAACAGCTGTTTATCAAATGTTGCATTTTAATATTTAACATATTTTTTCGTATTAGGGTATATGCGCTATAGTATCTTTGTGACATCTTTTCGGTAATTCTTTATCGAACTAAATAGTCAGTTTATGAGGTATTTCTTTATAAGTATAGGTTCTCTATGAGGTGATCATGTACCGTTTATAATAATATTCGTTTGAAATTCGACCAGTCAGAAATGTGACGTGTGCGACAAAACGATTCCACTCACAAAATGTGCGTCTGCAAAAAGGTCGAGCGACGCGTGTGCACTATCAGCAGGTACTATGTGCGTACGGTTAATTTGAACAAACGATGCACTAGCGTAATTATTATCGATATCGTGCTCCCGTGCACGGCCTGCTCGCAAAATGTATTCCTCCTCTGATGCGCATACCAACGTGTACAAGGGTTCAATCGCGGTTTGACGAGGGGTTGGAAAATCGGGCCGAGGGATGCGAAGGGGGATGTTTCAGAGTAGGGCGGACCAGTGAAGGGAAAACATGGTGGCCACTGGTTGCGGCATTCATCAGAGGCGGTACTCTGCGTACCTTTTGAGATCTCCTCTCTCTCCTTTCTTTCTTTCTTTCTTCCCTTTTTTTTTCGCCGCATCGCGTCGTTCATGTGTGCGCGCGGTACAGAGCGAGGATTGTGAGAAAAAAAAAGTTTCCATTGAAAATATTCGCAATAAAAGGGACCGCCTTCGTCGGCTCTTTTCATCGACTGTTCCTCGATGCCGGAGAGGGGAAAAAATCGTCCGCTTGTATTTACACCTACTTTCGGCTACTTGGAAACGCATTATCGCGCTCCATTCGGGGCGCACGGTCTACGTGCTTCTCTGAAAAGTTTCACGATTTAACAGATACTCTAGCGTGGGCGCTGCATTGTGCCGCTTGCAATCGCCGTTCAAGATAAGGGATGTTTTATCGTTGTTTCGTTCAGGTATAGGTATGCGTTTATTTTGTAACCATTGCCATGCTTTTTTTTAAGGGGAACTTTAACTTGACATGTAATTTATCAAATTTGGTTGTAGTGGGAATCAGAGATTAATTATGGCAGACAATGTCTATCTGTATTATATTCTTTTAACTAGTCCCAGAAAAAATCTCAATTTGCATCGCAATCACTATTAACACGAAGTCGCAGTGGAAACAGCTAGTACGTAGTAAGACACGTTTAGTTATTAGGTAATGAAATACGAGTCAAATACTACTTAATTCGTAGCTGACAATTTTGCCTGCCACAGTGAAGAACATAAATACTTGTTTGGTAGCAGTAATTAATTTAAACTATCAATCGTTAATTCAATTACTAATTCCATTAAAAAGTCTTTTTCTATTCGTTGTTTGTTTCACAAGTTTCTCATTCCTTTCGTTAATTGCTGAAGATTACATTTCTGCTTCCGGTCACCGGTGACCTCAATGATCCCCATTTATCATTTCTTCGGTGCTCCTTACTATTCATGTCTCTGCAGTTTTGCCATTGTGTTCCCCGCCATTCAGATCCTTTAAACGTAACGCAATCTTCAACCCTTTCAACGTCGCATCTTCCTCGGCAGCAATATCAATTAAAATAAAAAAAAAAGAATAAAAAAGGGAAATATAACGAGTTGCAGCTATACGAATACGATAACACAATCGTGAAAAGAGCATTGAAACGAAGGGGGCGAGTGAACAGGTAAAACGGGAACGGGAAGAGCAGAAATCACGGGGAAATGACTTTTAATTACGGAAGAGAGGGTCGCGGAGGGGCGAGAGCGGAGGGGAAAGAGCGTATTCGGCGCCGGCGAAAGAAAGAAAGAGGAAAAGCAGAGGGTGCGGCACGGATCAGAAGCATGACGGATGTTTTCAATTACATTTACAGCACTCCCTAGCATCGGTGTCTGATTACACCGAGATGGCGGGAGCCTCGGTTGCCGCAAACTGCACTTGCCGTTTTCGATGCCGTGCCGCCTTGTTCGTCCCGTGTTTCATGTTCAACCCCGCCGACTCACCTAACTTACCGCGAATCCTTCGCATCATGATGTCGTCGTTCGTTGCCATCGATTCTCTTCTGGAAACACGCCTTTCAGTAACTCGATACATTTCTTTTCCTAGGCAAGCTCGACTCGGGACACTTTGCAGTCTCTTTGCGGTAAATGGCTAAATTTGAGAGGTAGGGAATTTGCTGGGGAATTTGGGAATTTGGGGATTTGGAAATTTAGGGATTTGGAGTTTTGGGAATTTGGAAATTTGAAGATTTGGGGATTTGAGAATTTGGGAATTTGGGAGTTTGGGAAATTGGAGATCTGGGGATTTAGGAATTTGGGGATTTGGAAATTTGGGAATTTAGGGATTTGGGAATTTGGGAATTTGGGAATTTGGAGATCTGGGGATTTGGGAATTTGGGAATTTGGAAATTTAAGGATCTGGGGATTTGAGAATTTGGGGATTTGGAAATTTGGGAATTTGGGAATTTGGGAATTTGGAGATCTGGGGATTTAGAAATTTGGAAATCTGGGGATTTGAGAATTTGGGGATTTGGAAATTTGGGGAATTTGGAAATTTGGGAATTTGGGAATTTGGAAATTCGAAAATTGGCGAATTTTAAATTTAAAGAACTTGAATTTCTGAATTAGAGAACTTGGAAAGCGAAGAGTTTGGTATTGAGAAATAATAGCAAATGGTGAATTTGGTGTTGGGAAATTAAGGAATTTGAGAATTTAAGAATTGGAAAGTTGAAAATTGGAAACTAGAGAATAGAAAAATTGAGTAATTAGAGAATTAGAAATTTGGAAATATTGAAACTGAAAAAAGAAACCCCGAAGAAGCCAAATTGGCTAACCTCATTGTACATCACTTGACCAAGTGCTGCGAAGATCATGTAACCCGAATATTCCTGCCAGTTTCGTTCAGTCTGCACAGTATCGAGTTTTTCAATAAACGCGATTCAGCTGGCCCCGGTATTATATCCGGGAATCGGATGGTCGGAGCCTGGAAATGGACAATCCATTGTTTACGCGGATAATCTTATTAACGGTACGTTAATCTCCGTGTCCAGCGGCGTTCAAACAGCCGTGTCGCAGTTCGTTAACTTAATGGTTATTATTAGAATGAAACGCGGCTCGCGAGCAATCCGGATAAGCCGAAAGGCAATAAAGAGGGAATTGTAAATGCTTCGGTTGAAAATGTTGCCAACAATACGAGCGACAACGGGTGGGCCCGTTCTCTTCCATTCGCGTTAATCGTTCAAATAATAACCGGTGAATATGAAATTCGTCTAGTCGGAAACGTTGATACGCGGCATCGTTTTATTCGCGATTACGCGACCGTGTAACAGATCCGTGGAAAAAAAATATCTTTTCGACTCTCGTTTCGAATACCGCGGGCTCTTTCTAATTATTAGCCTACGACTCGTTGCGCCTCGATTATTCCGTTCTTTCTGGAACGATGGGAATTATCAGTATACGCGGTAGTTAGGCTAACGATTGTCTTCTAAATGCATGAACGGGCTTTTTTTAACTTTATGTTTGTTGCTTTAACAGATGCGATTCTACTCGTTGACAAATTTTTTATACATGTATAAATAGAAATAAATATTATTCAGGATCGAAACATTATTTCAATAAATATTTTATTCAAATTACATTCAAATAATAACTATTGTAATTGGAGTTGAATGATAGAATTGTACAATACGTAAATATCATAATTCGACTGTACCAATTTAGGTGAAGTTTTTTCGTTCAAATCGGTATATTCAAAATTCGAACCTAACCTAATCTAATTTCAAACAAGAGTAATTAGACTTAAAATAGAACAAGTTATTTACGTATATTTCATACATAAAATGTCACATAATGGCAGCAAAAGAATGAACATTAAAGATTTAACAACATCCTAAGATTTCTCATCATGCACCAAAGCAATTAAAAGTAAATTTTGCACGTAATATACATAGAATATCCAGAATTATGGACACTATCCACTGATACGAATAGAAATGAACGCGATAGTGGAACGGTTTTCTGAACTGTCAACGGGCCCGGCAGACATGTGGCACTTTTACGATAAAATCGTCGAACGCGATCGATGTTCGACATTTGTGATTCGCGAGGATCAGTCGACGTTCGAATGGTCGTGCAACGAACACATGCCACTCGTCGGTTTCGACTTCAACTTGATAAATCCAATTGTACGCGGTGGATAAGCTGAAAGGTACACGAGGGCCGTGACGAAAGGACCGCTCTGAAATTCTGACAACGATATGACTGCTACGCGTTTCACGGAAGCTATTCGATCCTACCGATTTGGTACCCTGTTTCGAGCAAAACCCACTTCTCAGATATAATAGAATAATTCCATTAATGCTCTAAACTGTATCATTTGCTCTTCATTTATAGATCTTTTTTTACTGTTACATACTTTTCTTTCGATTACAGATTTTTCCTTTAGTACTTAGAATTATAAGTATAGCATGTGAGATCGTATGAGACACTTTCGAGCACGTAATATCGCGTGATGGGTTTATTAACAGCACTATTTCGATATTTAAAGTTGATCAGATTCAACGTAATAATCAATATGTACAAAAAGCAATATGTACAAAATTTCAAGCCAAAGACATATGAAACAGTTCATAATATTTATCGTCCAGAGTTTTATTTGCTGTAGTAATTTTCTGAGAGGATACCCTGGACCAAGCATTCCATTTAGAATTGTCAAGATTAATTCCCAACCCGAACATAATCGTCAGCAAGAGTCCTTTGAGTCCTTTGACCACTGAGGTTAGTAACAAAACATATTTTGCTCGCATGATTGCATCGGTATTTCCGTAAACAAATAACAGAAAACAAGATTTACCGTGAATCAAGTTTGTTAGACGAAAATTATAGAATTAAAATTGCTTGTTTCTTGAAATAATCTCCGTAACGAGTTAGGTACTTTTCTCTCGCGAAATTTGTTGGTACTTGCAAGTAAAAGGATCTCAAACAGCAGTTAATTTGCAAGTTTTACGAACAGCACGTAAGTTCGACTGATCTCAAGATCTGGTTACGTTTGACTTTTAATAGAGAGCTACATCGTAAAGTGGGCGCTCAGTTGTGGGATCAACGACCGAAATAAATGAGAAGTGTCACTCAAACGTCGGCACATAATTACACAGGTATATCTATCCGGTACTCACCCGCCCGTTCTACTATAATCTGGTTTTCTGGTAATCGTCCGACTATCTCATTCACTTTTCCTTCTTTCCCTCGTTTTCCTTCAGATTTTCCGTCCCTTAAAAGCTTCCGTCAAAAGCGAACTCCAGACGAAACATTTTACTTGCTTGAAAATGTTCCCGTTCGCATAAACTCGCGTCAAAGATTTACGATGAAAATTGTGTGAAGCAAAGTGAAGTTTTTCATTCGACGTCTCTTATATTCAGGGTAGAAATAATTATATAAACGTGACTCAGGAGTACTTTTTCAAATGCGGATGTATCTTTTTATTCATTTTATTCATTTGGGATCGCATACGACTTGCGGGTCATTAGCGATGTTTACATTATATTGGTTGTATTATAATAAAATTATTATAGAGCACTTTATAATCGCTGATATAAACATTAGACATAGTTAATAAATATTTGTGAACATTTTCATTTATTCTCTGTAGTTTGATTCACGATCGACATTCGTGTACTATTGTTGCATTAATTGTACATTTATATTCATGAAGTTTTTAATATTTTTTTTTAATAAATAATTAGGGATTGTGAACTGTAATTTATATCTAAGCATGAGATAGGGGTATGGATTGATTATCGCTCGCTTCCACACCTGAATTTCAATACATTCGCGTAATTACATATTATTTTACAAATAATAAGTTTACATCGATACTATTAAAAATATAACATTATGTGTAGCATCAATCAATATTATGTATAACATGTAGATTAATAGTATATGTTGCCACGATTGCTGTTCGGATGTTGTCGCTGTTAAGTGGGCGACAACCCTTATTTGTAAAGCAAACTTTATTTTATAGCCCGGAGGCAACATCTAACACTTTGATAACCATAACAGTCGACACCGTAAATTCAGTTAAATCTAGTCTAATGGAAAATTGCATTTGTAAATTTTTAGATATGTAGATTTGTAGATTTTCACATACGTAAATTTATAGATTTGTACATTTGACAATTTGTAAATTTGAAAATGTATCAATTTGTCAGTTTGAAAATGTTTAACTTTTCAATTAAAAAATGTGAAGGTTTACAATTTTTAAATTCATGAAATTTCTACTTTGTAATACCGTAAATCTGAAAATTTGAGACTTAAAAACTCCCAAACTTGGGAACTAAAACTCTTAAACGCAGGTTCCTAAATAACTACCCCATTTACCCAACGCAAACGGTATACAACTATCTCGTAAGAAGCAAAGAACGCAAAATGTGACAAATTTCCCTGTCACCTCGTGAAAGATTTCGAAGTTGCTCATCTTCCAGAAACCTCACGAAAATCCAGCTTTTGCCGGATATCCCGATATGACGGAACTTTCGTTGAATGGCCCGTAGCACACGTCGATGCTCCGAGCTGATCGATTCTCGTACCCCACCACCAATTACCCACGGATCGTTGATTAATTGCACACTCGGTCGAGTACACGTATTTAGCGATGTCGGTAGCGAGATCGGTCGTCCTTGGCGGTGAGTCTTCGATGTTCTTCCCTCGGGAAGTTCGGGTGTCGTGTGACCATTCACGTGTAGCGAAACCAACCGTGCGCAGGTTGCTGGCTTTTTAACTAAACTACGCCGTTTGAAGGAAAAAAGAACAGGACGTCGCGACGCCGTAGCCGCGTCACGCTGTTTAAGGGGAAAAAAGGGGGTGTAAATACCAACGAAGTGGTAACTGCTTCTCGCGAATATACTGCTCTGCCGTTTGTCTGGAAATTATGCGATACACCCTTTTCTGGAATTTTCTTCTCTACCTTTTTAAATAGCACACTTACGATCTTGCTCATATACTAATTCAAGAATAATTTATAGTCTTGACGTTGACGCCGTGTTTACAAGGTATAATACCGCTACTTTTTATAATATTTTTATCTAATATTAATATTCCAATGTACTTATATTTTACATTTTCGTGACGTTTCATATATTCGCTTGGTACCATTGTATCAATTCTCAGTTATATCGTCAACTGTCGTTATATTAACAAATTCATATTTTACATAGAAAGAACATAGAAATTAAAATTATATTAAAAGAACAAGAGAAATGGTGGCAAAGTATAATGTCAATTGGACGTCCGATTGTATCTGTAATCGACACGTAATAATTTAATGCAACAATTGAGAAGTAACAATTTCTCTCGAATATGCCGGATAAAGAACGTTTTAATTTCTCAGTGGAAAAGTCATGTCGCGCCGTCGGTTACGAATATTCGATACGATCAACAGGCAAACGAAGAAGAAAAATGGAGATTGTTCGTTAAAAACGGCAATTAATATTAAATCGGCTATACGGTCGGGTTTCGTCGTCGTTGAATAAAGCGCGAACGAAAAAAGGTAACAATCGGCAGAAAAATCGGGCCGCGTACGTGTATTCCGCGCTCTAAAATAATTAACAACCGTGGAGTCGAGTTTTTTTTCCGCGTCGCGAGTCTCGCAGAATGAAAGGAACAATCGCAGGAAAATTTATAGCCGAAATAACGCGCGTGACAGTTTGTCGAGATCCATTATTATGGTCGTGTATCGATGCTCCGTGAATTACCGACCGACGTCGGTAAAATGCTTCTTTTTTCACCCTGTTTTCTGGGGAAACGCGTGCTCCTCAATTGGCGCTTTGGCAACAGCTTCAAACGGGAATTAAATGCACAGGTAATTGGAACATAATTGAAGCCACCTGTTTCGTGTACCGATCCAAAACATTGTCTTCGCGATACGTTCGTTCACGAAGGAATTAGAACAATTGTTTTGCGAGTAAACGGACTTCTCGAAATCCTCTCTTCTTCAAAGGGAGAAATAGTAGAAAAATAATTTATTGTCTGTATTGAATTTTTGAGTAAAATGGACAAAAGTATTAACTCATATGTTTATTTATCTATTTGATCAGTTATAGGGTTGATTCTTCATCCATGTTTCACCTCGCGGTGACGCTCCTCTGACGCAAAGTACAATTTCGGGAATAAATTCAACTTTGGGTTCTGATTAGTTACACGTTTACTGCCAGGTTGGATTTGTCTAAAATCCCAATTACAATTTTAATAATTAACTGCTCCCGTTGTAATCAACTGTCTGCATCGTATATAATTTGTTTTATCTTGTACCGTTGATTATAATTGGATAAGACTACTGCTCAGAAATAATGATCTTAATGACAATAACTGCAAAATCCATGATTTAAATTGTTGCACATACACTTCATTCCACGAGCAAGAACTTTGCAACCCTGTCGAATACGAAGAACAAAAGATGTCGCCTAATTAACAACACCTGAACGGCATCAAATCAACTTAAATACATTGTCCCATCTATTTTATAAATAACATTATTGCATGAACGCTCGTGGACATTCAAAATTGTCGTCTGTTTAACAACACAGCACCTGCACTCCATCAGATCGATTGCGACACAACCATGATATTAATGTGTACTAGTCACATTGTTATTATTAGTTAAATATATAAAATTAAGAAAATATACTGAATGATGGTGTTGCTATGCTGTGAAATAGGCGACAGTCTTAACCTTTACTGTATACACTGAGAATTTCATACGACACACAGAGACTGTGACGCATTCCAACGACTCCAAATTGTCACGTTCAAACTATTTATTATTTTACATCCCAAAATTACTGAATATTCTTTAGGAATTCCAAGATAAGAGTCAAAAGCATTTTTCTTAAAATTAAAACTTGGCAAAACAACTCGTAGACTAGTAACGTAGAAAAAATTGTGTTGGAGTGTCACCCTCGATGTACAGTAAAGATACTACGAACATGTCGATATGTATCCGATGCCGTTTAAGCGGCATTAAGTGACAGCCTGAAGCAATACTCATCGCGCACGTCGAACATTTTCCACCCTCGCATGTCCCGAGATCATAGACGCTCCGAAGAGGTTCCTCGCGTAATAGAATCCCGATGTCGTCCATGTGCAGCACCGAAGACAAGGCAAGATTGCGTAGAAAACAACGAGGGGTGGTTCGAAGCCCGATAGAAAAGGGACAGGGCAAGAAGCAAGGGTAGAAAAAGGGAGCGTGATAAAGAGGCGAAACGCGACACACGTTCCATGCAAAAATCTCTTGCACACACTATCGCGCGCACTGACACGACACACGCACGCAGCCACAGACACACACGCCCATACGCAGAGATCGTCGACTTACCTCTTGGCGCAGAAGTTCGAGCGTCGAGTCGAAGGCAGAGAGAAAAGAGGCAGTCGAATGACGACGGCCGCGACGGCGTTGCGTGCGAGAGTGGCGTCGCGACGCCGGGCGTCGGCGTGCGTCGGCTGCGCCGCCACGGTGCCGCGCCGCCAAGACAATGGCGTCCTACAGTGCGGTCCAACGACAAAGGGTGCCGCCTTCCATAAGCGCCGCCCATTTTGAGCGTCGCATCGCTCGTCGGCGCGAAACGCCGGCTCTGAAAACCGACGCTCTTCTCCTCTCACGGATTTCCTCCCCACCTTTCTCGCGTGTTCGGTGTACAGCAAAGCGAGGCGTCCCCGTCGGGGTGCCGTTTGGCTCCACCCAGACGCAGCGTACGCGAAACGGGACGCTCGGCGTTCTCGAGCCACCTCAGCTTCGGCGACTTTGCCCGGAGGCAAGGCAACCTCGACAGGCTATCCCCGAGCTGGCTAAACGGAGGGAGAGAAAAAGGGAGAAAGAGAGAGCGAGAGAGAGAGAAGGGGCGAGAAAGAAAACCGATAGAGGGAGAGATTGTACGAGAGAACGTAGGCAGCAAGGGGTGGGGGTGCCGAAATCGTGCGGCAGGGATCTTCGCATGAAGGAAGGCAGACTCTGGTGGTCAATCGGGCGCCGCGCACCGCAGCAGTGACGCGTCACTGCACCCCTGTTTTCGAGTTGCACGTGTTTCTTTTCCTCTTCACCGACGATCACGTTCGAATTGTCCTCTCCCGGTTTTTCCCTTGGTCAGCTTGGCCCGCGACACCACGCACCATTGATAATAACAGCCGACCGGACATCTCCGAACGAATAACCGTGCTTTGCTCTGTCGATGGTCAGGAGAAACGGCATCCCGCTCGACGGCGTCGTTTCTTCGAGCTTCGCCAGATAATCTTGTGAACGGAGCGAATCGTTAACTGGTGCCGATTTACCGAGAGGTGCCCTACGCGTTCAGAGCCACCTTCGCCGACGCTCTCACCTGTGCTGGATTCCCGTTTGCGACCACCGCGTTTAAACACTGTGCGTTCTCAGTGATCAGTGCGAGCATCTCGACGACGATCCGTTTTGCTTTTCGGAGCCGTGGCGAAACACCGGCCGCTCGTTAAACATCGCCGGTCGAGCCACGTTTCAAAAGTGCTGTGAACTTGCCGCGGAGACACGTAGCTGCGGATTGTGCTTTTAGCTGGTGACTGGATCCGGCCTGACCACGGCCATTCTCGACACGGTATGTTTATTACTTTTTGCTATTTCGTCGATCGATCAACCAAGTGTCAATCGTGGGAACAAAGTTTGCCGACGATGAGATTCGTTCTACCTTCCAGAGATAACTCTGACGATGCTGGTGGTTCTCGACTATTTTTATCCTTTGACAACGTCGTATTTTATTAATGACTTTTTGTTAATAGCAGAGAATTGTGTTTGAGGGTTTTCATGGTGTACGTCACAAAATTTCTGATTTTAATACGTCGGGTGCCATGTAGGATTTGAGGTTTACGAATTTTCAAAAGCGGGACATAATAAATCCTAACTTCCTGCTAGATTAAGATGATGTTCATTGCGTCTCCATTCTGTTACTGTCAGTGTTGCTACAAACTTTTTATTTGTTTCAACCCTTCGTCACATTCCGTTGCAAATCTGCTACACAAAATAATATTCAATGAAATTTTTATACTTTGTATTTGCTCCTCAGAAACTCTTGTATTTGCTCGGACACATTTCATTATCAGTATACTTACCGTCCGTAATTACAAGCTCACATCTAGTTTTACATCTACGCTACATAAAATAGCAATATTACATGACCTTTCCTTGAAGAAATTTTGTAAACAAGAAAGAATTTCTACATAATTATTTTCTACTGTCATCGTTTGTAAAAGCTCACAAATATTTTTCTTTTTAAATTTAGTAAAATGTATAAAATTATTTGGAAGGCATCCATTCGACACTGAACATATTAAAATAGTACACTAAAACTATGAACTATTAGCTGTTGAACTATTTAGAATTTAAACATAAAAGGCTGATGTAAAAAGTTAAATGTTAAATTCCTAAAATATGGGGTACATCAATTGTCAAAGTCTTGAATCGTTTTTATGTTTAGGAAATACATTCTGGGAGTAAGAATGGTTAATGTACAATAATGCGAATGTTCTAAATCACTTATTACCTCATTGTGGAATTTGAAGCGTTAATGGAATATGAAAATTGCCGCGAAAAATAGGATTTGAAGTTTGCCGCGTGACCGATGCCGGCGGGGTAGTTCTGTCATAAGGTTTCGCACTTGCACAAATATTATTACATAAAACTGTATCTCCATTGAATTATGCAATTTCTTATCATTTTATCTTATCAAATTATAAACTACTACTATGTACCTAAGTACGTACAATTGACGTTCTGAAATTGCACATCTACGGCTACCGACGGATCCTTTACGACTATTACAGAACTATCACCAATGTTTATAATCACAAAATACCATATTGACGTAATTAAAAATAACTGTCCGTCTTAACTATGGTAATTTTTGTAAATCTAAAAATTTTTTTTTTAATAAAAATTTGATACGGGCACTATCAATGAATTCAGTGCGTTCGCTATGTTTGAATTGGTGGGAATATTTCTTCCGTAAAATTCGCGGACGTGTAATCGTGTAAAATCGTAATAAACCGAAATAGACGCAAATTGCGCTCGCCACAATAGTGCTGTTAACGCTATAGTGGTTCATTGTGATCAAGAGTAAAAGCTGTCAACTGAAAGTGAATTGCATCGGATTTATTTCGTGGAGGGGCGTGATTAAATAACGCTGCTACAACGCTTTGTTATTTACCGACGAAATCTGTCGAGAATCCCAATTACTTTGTAAACGGTAGAGGAAACGAGGGTTATTTACGGTAATTCGTTGAAGATGAAATTGGATTATAAAATTCAGATCGGGATTACATTTTTCATTCGAAACGCGATTTGATGCCGACAATTTGTACTGATCGCATACATCATTTTACAACATACTTAACATAATACATATTAACGAGTTAAAGTACTGAGGTTACACGAATTACAATTAATTTAAACTACTGACCAAATGGAATACATATACGAATAGTCTGACTCTTACTGCAGTTTTTGAAAATTATGAGATAACACAGCAGTTTCAGGTTTTCAAAGTGACACAAATGCGAGTAATTAAATTTTACTGCCAAAAGTACCTTTTATCCTTTGATTCTCGTTCAAAAATTATACTAGGCTTGTTAAATTCATAATTTCCACTGAATTATAATTGGAAGTATTCAGAGATAATTAAGATTTGGAGAATCATACCTATAAAGATTTGCGAATTAGCAAGTTGCCAGTGAGATTAATAAAATTCAAATTAACGTTCGCGCGAATATTGGTCGATGATCTAGGCGCGAGCATTTTCCCGTTCGACCCGCCATATTTGAAAGAACAACGCATAGTTGAGTAACTTTTGGAACGTTAAAACCCGGTTTCCCGTGTGGCCCGTCGTTTCGCGCCGATCGAGCTTTCCGTCGGCGGTATTTTCATCTCATTATACTTTCAAACTTTCGGAACCACGCGTATTATTTCGAACGGGGGAATAAAACAAAATTTTCCCCTTTATGAATAATTTATACCATTCGCCGCACGAATTAGGAATCGGCCGGGCCAACAATGGCGCAGACATGGCGGAACGCACCTGTCCGCCTTTATTATTTTTACACGAATCCAAAAAAAATAGAAGAGCCGACTACGAGAAGGAGGAAAGAAAGAAGCATCGCGCGCGCTCATTGAAAGTGATACAATCTCGGAAAATAACAGATGTCCCCTCGTTGCTCTCGAGTGCTCGACAAAGAAAGCTTTCGCGTACCTCGGAGATTTCATGGAAAGCCCTTTGTTGTACTTGAAGCGCTCGAGGGTGAAGAGACAACCAACCGGCCTTTCTCGCAGAAAGATTCACCGGTCACAAATTATTTACTAATTTCGTTCACCTTTCCCGATGAATCGCGGCCCACGAAGGATTTCGCGCGACGACGAAAAAAAGAAGCGGCCGATTTAAACGAATTAATGGTCGGGCGGCGGAAAGGCAATATATCACGCGCGTCCGACTGAATGACGCGTGACGAATTAGGCACGATTTCATCGGTTCGGACGCGTACGGGAAGTCTCAACAAAGTCACGGCCCGAAATCGTGCTCCGAGCTCCTTCCTTTTCGGGGCTTTAGAAAATACGGTAGGACCTCGGTTATTCCAACTAATTGGCTACATGATCAGCGGATGATGCAACTTCGTGGACCATCTAACTTTTAGTATCGACCGTGTGAGCACAATGTTTATCGGAATTGGTTTATTCTGGGATGCTGCGAGAAACTTCCTCTCGATTTTGGGAGGTGGCGTGTAGCCACAAATTTGCTTATCTTATAGTAAACTCTGAAATTTTCGAGTTGCATCATTTCTAAAATAAACTGACAAAATCCATCACTTCTACATTTTTACGACAAGATCTCACTTCCAAATCTCTGTAGTTTCTAATTAATAGACCTCCAAGTCCCCCATTTCCCAAATTTTAAAATATATCTGCAAAATTCTGTAGTTCCAAAAACCTCAAACTTCATCTACGTTACCAAAACTCCAACTTTCCAAGTTTAGAAATCTCCCAAGTTATAATATCTCAGAAGTTCCAGATTTCCTAAACTTCCAAATCCCTAAATTCGCAAATTTGTCATGTTTCCAAACCCTAAAATGTCAATGTTCTAAATTTCTAAATTTGAAAAGTTGAAAGTTTGAAGATTTCTAGACTAAAACCATTAATAATACATACAGCCTTTGCCGAATTTCTAAAATGAAATTCTACAATTTCTAAATTGAAACCATTAATAATCAGCAATTAATTGCTGAATTTTTACAATTAAACTTACATGCATATATCGTGTTTGAAAACAGTGCCAGCGTTAATAAAGTATTTAGACGATCAAGATTCTCCGTAATGAGAAAATATCAAAAACTAAGTAACATATATTACGTTGTTGCGTGAGCTTCGATTAAAGATCATTTTCATTAGCATTACAAATGTGTTTTCCGTCGTGTTTTTACATCGTGTGACGACGTGTCATCTCAAAGGTGTATCGTTCACTATATGGGACGTATCCTGCTTGAAAAATCTTGTACGTGTGTAATTTACAACCCTTTATGCATACGTGTAATTTCGAGGTAACGTATGAGATTTCCGTGTTCGATTCAAACCACTTTTTCTCACCTATTCGCTGTAAACCATTATGACTTATCTTGTGTTAAATTATTGCACAAGAGCTGTGTTCCTGCAATTTAAGTTCGTAAACGGCGTTTGATGGTTAATTAATGAAGATTACGTTGACTGTTGAGAACATCCGTAGTTAATTATTGAAGAATATCCAAGTCTGCAAACAACAGCAGTTTTCAAGTAATCTCTTCTTCCTATAAACTTGATAATTCTGTATAGAAAACTGTGAACAACATTAGTACATTAATAAATTCGTACATTAATAAGGTAACATTCAAATTTGAAATTAACTATGCACATCTTCAATAACTACATCCTCGTGTCTGACACACGTCTGTATCTACTTGCGTCAACGCGGTTAAACTTCGACAGAAGTTTTAAAAAATACGAATTGTACCAAAAAAATAAAATTGTGCATCTTAAAAATTTAATTTCGCAATGAACTGTCGTCTCATAACAAGTACTTCGCATTCCCCAATCAAGAGACAAAGTTCGTATTTACTGAACATAGTCGATCGAAAGTTGTCAGGCATTAGGTTAACGCAGAAAAATTCACAAGTTGTTTAACGATGTTCGTTAATGAGGCCGCGAAATCGCAAGATTTTCCACGAAAGCGTTTTCATTAAGAGGAAAAGTGCTTCCGCGTCTCTGATTGCAAATCGAGCGTCAAGGATGTCGTTAACGCATGGGCCAACCCCTCCGTCGCTTTGAAACTGTGTTTTTCGGTCTAACCAAGAACGAGAACGTCGTCACATAATTTTTTCCGTTTTTTTTTTCTCATGGAACATACGTATCTCGCGCAGTTGGTGAAATTAAGTAATTTAACCCTTTGAACAGTGGGAGCGTACATTTACGTGTTTCATTAACCAGCTTGCCATGATACAAACGTACGTGCACCTACGTTTTTTTTGCTTTCGAGAAATTTCTACTTCGAATGTTAGTTTCACCAAATTTTTTATGCTAACTTAGACGTTGTTCTGATATTTCTGGATATAGATTTTCTATGTCTTTTCCTCTACGTTTAAATTTTTACTTAGTTTAAATTTTCCTTGGGTCTAAATTTTTCATACACGTCAATTTTGTCGGGGGTTTAAATTCCTCACGCACATTAATTTTGTCTAGGTCTAAATTTTTCGTTGACATCAATTTTGTACAGCTGTACATTTTCTCTAGATGTAGATGTTTTTAAGCGTGGATCTATATTTAAATTCATATTTTTATTTGGTCCAGATTTTAGGTTAAAATTTTTCTTACACTTCCTGTAAAATATTTCAAAGCAAATAAAAACGTCCTGCTCACCCCTAATATTACGAAGTATACATTTCATCTAATACTGACTATACATTACAGAATCACCCACAAAATTAATATATATCTCCACAAAATACCACTATAAACAATATAGCTAAATGTCCTGTTTTATAAAAAAAAAATGTACTTCACGAAATTCTGAGGAAGGGAAAATTCCGTAGTGCGGGGTATTTTCTCAAAACAGCAAACGAAATTACTTGTAATCCGATGTAAAAAAAGGGAGCGCAAATATAGGGAAGCAAAGTCACTCCAGATGGTCGGTTAGCAGTACGAAAACTCAGTGCTCAAAGGGTTAATGTGCCATGGCTTCTTCTAAGCACGCGTCGGCACCGGAGAACGAAGAAGCTGAGTAATTGGTAAACTTTGCACGGTCTTGTTTAATTTCTACGAGAGTTTAAACTTTCCTGTGTTTCGTAGAACTTGTCTCGCCGTATAATGCATTTATATTAGTGTCAATTGATTTTCTTCGGGTATTGTGCTTCGAAATTGAGACTGACCTCTGTGATATATTAATCTGTTCATCGATTTTCCTGTTTCATTGTTTAGCTAAGAAATTTCATTGCGTAACAAATTTAATTGATAGCAAAAGGGCATGTCGAATTTTTGTTTAAGAAAGTTTCAAATATTTGATGAGGAGTACATTATGGTGGACTCTGACGAGTGTCTAGAAATTGTTTCAGATCTTTTGTATTAGTAGTTTATATTAATAGAAAAGTTAGGATGTAAATGATTTAAATTGCTGAAATTATTTTGTTGTAATAGTAACAACATACACGTGATACAATATAGATAATATGCATATAAAATATAGTAAAGTTATTAATTTCTGAAAAATTGTCGACTACGTGTAAGTTTGAAAAATGAAATATTTTTTCCTTCACAAGATTATCGGTACTAGAATAATTAACAACTTGTTTGAAAATAACCAAACCAAGATTGCTCCTAAAAGATTATGGCGGTTATAAGAGGCAACGAGTGAGTATAATGTCAACTACTGATACACGTATCCTAATAGCATTCCGTTCATTCTCCACCGCAATAATCACGTTTCTAACTGAGCTACTCGCGAGGTAAATGGCCTGCAGTTTTTATACGACATCACAATACGGTCGCGTGATCGTTAGGGTAGCAACGTATATGTATAATCGGTCGACAGCGATACAGCTTGCACATTCTGATCGAGACCGATCGTCTATAGGAATTCAGTGACCCTCCTCGTCGAGATGCTTCTACGAGAATGAAAGGAGCTAACGATCTACGAAGCGAACCGAATGATAATTAACACTCGTCGTAACTGCCGCGTGATTAACCGTGATGAACGAAAACGACGCTGGAATGCGCGTAGGTGAGCGTCGCCGTAAACTCGCCTTCAATGGTATCTCGATCGCTAAACACCATATGACTGCCGGTGTGAACATCACTCCTGACCACAAAGTATCATGGCTACAAGAATTGAATTACATGGTCGATAGGTAAACGCTTCTTACCATCGATGGTAGAAAATGATCTCCTACGATGTTTCAAATGTGGGTCGATACGTTAGATAACATTTCAGAAAATTATCGATAATTTGTGAATTCCTTTTTTGACTTAATTTTTGAATACCTTTTTTACTTAATTGACGAATGCCTTTTTAGTTTAATTTGTGAATACCTTTGACGAGATGGTTAAATTTGAAATGATTGCTGATCATTACAGCTATGTTCATTTGTATAGAGATATGTGGGTGATACAAAAAATGTCACTTCGCATGTAATATTACAGAGATGAAATTTTAAATTACTTCGTGACGGATGCAATATTATGGAGGTGGGCCTTGGGGTGGTTTTAAATTGAGATGTATAATATTGAAAATTTTATTTGAAACGTATGTGGATTATGTGTGTCGAGATTACTCGAACATAAAGAGAGAGTTTTTTATATATCGTGGAATTGCACTATTAATCATAATTATCGTCTGCTTTTCGCGCTCTAAAAGTTGCAGAGACAAATTATATAGATTGCTTTTGCTATACTTTCTATTTAAAGGTATAACCAAAAGACAGTGAAGAAGCTAAGTAAATTGTCGCGGTTAATAATAGGGGTTGAAAAAAATTACGAAGGGGTGGTTTTCAGTTAGAACAAACATTCACAGATTTTATTGTATTTTCTGAATGGTAAATGTTAAAGAAAGGAAGCAGTATAGACAATTAGTGGGTAAATTCATGGCCAATGATAATTATACATGTTTAACTCTAAAAATTACAGAGGAATGGTTTTCATTTGAAATGAATGAACTTAGTATACACTTTCAATTGCTAAAAAAGCGACAAAAGGAAGCAGCGAGAAAGAGTGAATTACATTAACAGTAGTTATAAACGATGGTATAAACCTAACCTAACTGAAAAATTGAAGAGGGATGCTTCTGAGGGATGATGTTTAGGACTTATAGATTGTAATTTTTATTTTTTTAAATGACGAATATTAAAGCATCAAAAGAAGTTAAAGAAGCATAGTGTTCTTTAAACGAACACCCTCCATAAGAATTTTTTAATTAATCAGCCTTCCGCCATCGACAAAGGTCGAAATAAAAATCTGTGGAAACAGCAATCGAAGGGAAAAAAGTTTGATTTTCGAATATCGTTCGGCATCTGCGATTTCGCGAACATAATTTGGAACAGAGAGGCATGTGTATCGACGAACGAGCGATAAATTTATACGAGGGCGTATAATCAAGCACGGAAAAATGGAATAATTTACCGTCGACATGGCTATGTTTATTATTCCCGCCGCGGTGTTATTTATTTTCTGGCTGCATTTTGAAATTTGCTTTTGGCGAACCAGTTTCGACGATGCCAATATTTGCCCCGTTTCGCACGCGATATAATCCCCTGAATTATGTTCTTTGAAGCGGCCGCCGTTTGTACGCGTGGAAGGGCGCGCGAAAGAGCGTGCAGAAGTACAGAAATCAATCGAGTTTCCATGATTTACCGTCGGCTTATGAAATCGGTTGCAACAATATCGAGAGTCATTTTGACACAGGCGATTTTCGACGTTTTACGCGGAAACATTGATCTGCCTTTACGCTCCAATCCGAACCCGTCGGACAACCAGATATCCGACTATGTTTTTCTTTTGTACTCGCATTTCGTATATTGCAATTATTAATTTCACGCGTTTTCTTTGCGTTTCCTGTCGAACGTTGTCATCACGATTTATATCTCGAAGATTTTAGAATTAAAAATTAATGCAATGAGACATATGACATTTTTTGCAATTTTTTATATTGACTATCGGACAGTCGTGTATTCCTGATTTTGATACTTGACCTTTATTCTATTATTATTTAAATTTTATTTACTAAGATAAATTTAACTATTTGACTGTCATGTCACCCCTCTGTATGGTACTCGATTTCACACATGAATCCATTAATTCCTTTGAAATTATTAGAAATTTCTTTGCCTTTTCCTTTTGAATTTCTTTAATATACATACATCTAGCATTTAGATCTACAATTTTTACAAAGTCAATTTTGCAAAATATGATTCCATTCCATTTTCATTTCAAAAGCAAACACAAGAGTGACCACTGTTTTAGCGTTAAATAAAGTGATCACAGAAAAACAATCTGTACCAATATTTATATTGACTGATTATATTTTAAACGTCCAATATCAGTCCATAGCCATGTAACAAAATTGTTACAGCAAACCTTTTCATGTTTTATTTTTGCTTTCATCTGCTAAATATACTTGCTACTTCGTCAGGGAAGATCTGAAGCGTTCTATATTTACTTCAATGACTAATTGAAATGATCAATCTCGAATTAGTTATACAACTTCTTTATCGTTGTACAAAAACATTATCATAATTCTGAACACGTACAGCATCAAACTCTAATTCATATTGTATGTAAGAGTCTAGAGTTAAATAACCCTAGTCTAGAGTTAACATAACCTGTAATATAGTTTATCAGTACGCAACACATGTTTTTAATTAATTAGTGCGAGGATCTAGCAGAGAAAGTTGGAAATGGTATAAGCGTACATTTTGTAACAACAACGTTCCATGATCTTTCGTTCGACTAACAACCACCATTGTTCTTCCATGAAGCCTCGTAACGCTAAAGAAATTATTTCAGCTTTTCATCCGCGGTGTCGACACGCTCGCGTTTGCATTCTAACTGAACATTCTTAATGATCAGACTGTTCAGAGCGTAAGAGCTTGTGTATAGTTCGTAGAATGCTTCTTCTGTAATCCCTTCCGAGCGGTAAATTACGAAAGCTCGTTTGAAATCAAGTCTCGGGGGAGAAAAATTACTCGAACGTAATATTTTCCATCCGCCTTTAATTCATCGCGAAATTCTCGCGTCTCAACGTCTTACCGGGCGAAAATTTCAAGCCGAAATTAAATAAGCGTGCAGCCTTCTTAAATACTCGAAACAAATTCTGTCAATTTGTGTTACGTTCAGAATGTGAGGATGTGGGTATTTTAGAGATGTTTGAAAATTCGGAAATTTGGGGATTTGGGAAATTTAGAAATTTGGAAGTTTAAGAATTCGAATATTTGGGAAATTGGAATTTTGGGAATTTAGGGGCGTTTGGAAATTCGGAAATTTAGAGATTTGGAAATTATGAAACTTGAAAGTTTACAAATTCGGTAATTTGAAAATTTGGGAATTTGGAACTTGGAATCTTGAAAATTCGGAAATGTAGAAATTTGAAAACTAGGAAATTTGGGGACGCGTGAAAAATCAGAAACCCAATTTGGAAGATTTGAAGTTTTCCAAAAGTCCCGAAATTTGTTAACGATAAAGTGCAAGTTTCCTTTGTAAAAATCCGAAAGAAATTTGGCAGCGAATATAATGTGGATAATATAAGCGATAAAAGTGAACAACACGTTTTGTGTGTGATAGAAGACACATATAAGCAATGTATTCGCTTTGAAACGGAAGCAAAAGCACGTGGTTCGTTTGGCATGAATAAACACCCCAGCCGTTGCCGTGGAACTAAGCAAGCTTTCGCTTGTAAATCTTATGCATTAGCCTTGCGTCCTTGTGACTTGCTGCTGTCATTGTTATGTTGTAATGTATTGCATTGTGATTGCGTTGCAATCATAATTTCCTTATGCTCTATGGCTCTCATCGTTGACAGCGCTTCA
Source organism: Megachile lagopoda (assembly GCA_036983795.1). Taxonomy (NCBI): domain Eukaryota; kingdom Metazoa; phylum Arthropoda; class Insecta; order Hymenoptera; family Megachilidae; genus Megachile; species Megachile lagopoda. Next base: position 12,235,600 of record CM072790.1, on the reverse strand, counting down.
TGCATAATATTACCTTATTGTGTTGCTCTACCGGCAACTTGATAGTAAGCTAATTAACCAGAGTGAAAGATCTTTCCTAGTGAACTCCTTTAGTAAATGATACGACCTCGATTATTTCAGATTTACTCGATCGCAATCTGTTTTAATTACCAGAAACATAGATACAATCACTCTTTTCTAAAACTAAAATACATACAAATAATAAGGACACATATAACAAAAATTGTTGCAAGAATGATTAAGAAACGAAATATATTTAATTTCCAGTATTAACCAAATCAAAAATTATATCGTAACAATAGGATTCTAATTGATTCATTGTTTTTGATGAAGATTCAGTAATTTCTTGTTAAAAATATTTTTGTAGTGTTTATCGATGTACAATCAGTGCTAGTTTGTGAGACTTTTATGTCATTAAATTATGTTAGACTTCATGTAGCTTGAAACTGTTCGCGGTAATTGACAATCGACCATTTTGTATTGAAAATATTCACAAAGAGTTTGCATTAGTACTTTCTTGGAATCTGGAGCTTTAAATTGATATATCACATGTGTAATTTTGTGAAGATTTTGTGTCATCAAATCGTGTCCTTTATATGTTTCGAAGTTCGTCCTTGTTTGCTGTAACTAACCGCCATTTTCTATCATATTTATACAAATTATGTAGTCTACACGTTTATCAAACGTGCTTCAAATTAATATACTATACATGCTATTTTGCAATATATTTTTGTTACGAAGTACTGACAGCCTCGATATATTTCAAAATTATCGACTGTTCTTCATAACTGATCTATTTTATGTCGACCACATTCATAAAGAGTTTACAATCAGCATTTTCATCAAACCTTCACATATTACACGCCTTCACAAAGATTGTGCGATTGTTATATCAAACATTCTCCAAATAGATACGTAACTATTTTCAAACATTAGTCATCAATGCCTATCAAAATCTACCACCACTCGCCGTAACCGCTCGCCAGTGACACTAGCTCCAACGAATAGATTCCTCAGCGTTGAGGTATAAATCGATACGTCAGTAGCACAATCGTTGCGAATTACATTGAAAATGTTGGCTATCGGTCGATCGGCAGCAATTGGATATTAGAGTCGGTATGTGGGTGGATTTTGAAAGGAGACATATAGCGGAATTTGTTGCGGACGATTAATGGAAGGAAGCGAGGTAACGGTCGATCGCGTTGTTCGGTTTTCAGCACTGTGTTAGCGTGGCCGGAGGTGGCGGCGGTGGCGGAGGCGGAGGCAGCGGCGGCGGAGGAGGTGGCGGTGGAAGCGGTGGCACGGTCGGCGGCGGTCGGCTGAACCTGCACCTTCGTCCTTGCGGAGGTGGCGGCGGCAGCATCGCCGGAAGTGACAGCGCTTCGGATTACCCGCCAAGTGCTGCGGCTGCGAGGAGCAGGGAGGCGGCGGCGGCGGCGCTGCACGCAGCAAGAACCCTGTTGGGCGCGGGGGTGGCCAACCCTTGCTCGCCCACCCCCGAACCGCCCTTCTGGAAGATGCCACATAAAGGTTGGTCGAACTGCCTTGTTTGTTTACCTTCGTCCCTCACACTTCATCCTTCTTAATCCTCCTTCCTGTAACCGTAACGTGGAAGGTAAATCTACGAGGCATCAGATCCACGTTACGAGTTATGACAATTAGTGAACAATTAAGTATTATAAACGAAGATATTGGGCGAAACCTTGATAAGGTTGAATCGTTAAATCACAAGGTATTCGAGAGCGAATCTGGGTTGTTCTAGGACAAAGACGGAAATTTTGAACTCTTTGGATTCTGAACTTTGGGATACGGATATTTCAGAATTTAGGGGTTTGGACATTTTGGAAGAATTTGGAAACTTGGAAATATGGGAGTGTGGAAATTTAAGGACTTGAGAATTGGACAATGTGTAGATTTGCAAGTGTAGAAATGCAGACATGTAAAAATTGGGGAATGTGTGGATTTCGAAATTTGAAAATTTGGAACTATAGTAATTTTGGAATTGAAAAACTTGGAAATGAGAATTTGAGAATCTGAAAGTCTAAGAATAGACAAACATGGAATATTTGGTAATCCGACTAAAGTTTGGCAATATAACTAGAGTCAACACTACTATAAGTATACGAGAGTCATATCTAACTCGTGCAAAATACTTTCCTATTCAACAAACAATAAAATCTCCCAAAATAAATATTTATACGTAACTGGTACCCCATCTCCGCCTATATCGCCATTTTTCCTAAAGACCTTTTTCCACCAATGTAAGTGTCTTCACCAATTAAACCATTAATTCAAAATATTATTTTTTTATAAATTTATTATGTTTTAAAGAGATTAAAACATGAAATTACTGTGTGTAGAGTATTTTTATCTCGCTACGCTGTTTTTGTGTCAGCATAAGATTTATATGCACATCCTATCGACCGGTTTTTGTTCGAACGCCACTCTCGCGAATAGATTATTCTAGTACTAGTTCACTTATCGCTTACGAAGCGGTTTCAAAGGAGTACAGCCGTTGTGTTGTATCGAGCATAGCAGTTTTATCGTTTTTTTTTTCCTTGGCGTTTTATCACGTGTACCGTTGACACGTATATAGGCCTCGTGTCGTGTAAACAAATTTAACTCGTGGAAATAGTAACTCGATCTAATCTGCTTTTACCTAATTCGCATAAAGAAACACTCGTACACTATCGAACGACAATTATTATTATCGTATTCGCTTCCTACTGTATTTCTTTCTATTATCGTTCGTTTCTTTCTTATAAAAGTTTCATATTATTTATTGAAAGTAGGTGAATTACATCGACTGTTATAAAGGTTATATGGTGGCGTTACAGATTTATAATAACTGATACATACTTATATTCCTAATTTCTGAAATTTCTAGAGGGATCCTTAAATTCCCCAAATTTCTAAATGTTCAGATTCTTAGATTTCCTAAATTTTAGATCTCCAAGACTTTAGATCTTTATGTTCATAGATTCCTAAGATCCTGTATTCCTGAATTAGTAGTATTCACAAATACCTTACCCCTCAATCAGTAGATCCCCAAATACCTAGATCCCCGAATCCTCAGATTCCCAAGTTACCACGTTCCCGAGTTCCTAAATACCCAAATTCCTAGATCTCCGAATCCTTAGATTAAGTTACTAGATTCCCGAGTCCCACGATTCCCCAATCTCCAGATTTCCAAATTCTTGCATCCCCAAATCTCCAGATCCCCAAATCTCTACACACCCATATTCTTAACCCTCCAACTTCCTATACTTTCAACTCCCCAAATTCCTACATTCCTATATCTCTTCGTGCATGTTTCCACCTAATCAGTATGTAATTTTTGGTGTGTCCTAAAAAAAGTGAACAAATATGGTACACTTTATTATCCAGTTATATCAGAATAACGTACGACTTATAATAATATAAAAAAGAGCAAAAGCTAATGGTGATAATAAATCTTTCGCAGACTGTCCTCTCGCTACGAAGACAGGTTGTTCGTGAAAGACAAAATGGAATTGAATCTTTAATCGTGAGGCTCCGGGCACCGAAGGATGCCCGATTATCTGTCATTCAGATACCGTATCTGCTCGATCCGGCTTTTATATCTCGTCGACTGTGCTAATAGAAGGCCGTTACAATATGGTCGATCGTCGGTCGCCTTTCGTATTGTCACCAATCGTTAACGTCAACTTTGTGGACAGTGTGCCGTGAAATCCGAGCCCCATGGATTTTTTTTTTCATCGATATGTTCAGAACCGACGATGCGTCCTATCCCCGGGATGGATTTCGAGTTGTCTCTAAATCGGACGGAAAAGGTACGAAAGTTCCGTGAATTGACCTGAACCTAGCTGACCTCCATATTTAGTTTAATATGGAACTGTTTCGGCTCAAATTTTTGATTAACCATCTAATATTTTTGCCACAGGAAAATATCGTTTAATTCTGTTGAATTCTTGTTACAATTATTAGTCTTGTGATGGAAGTAATTTAGGGGTGGTATTTTTATCCAGTCAAATCTTGTCAAACCTCGACAAACATCTAATATTCTAGATCATTGTTGACTATAACTGCGAATCAATCAGTTTATATCAAAAACGTCGATAACATTATGAGCTAGTTATTTTGAACTTTTAACATTTAAATCCCAACAACGTTATTTTACTATAATGTCCACAAAAGTTCCCGTACTTGTAACTACTCGATATAGTACGCAAGAACGCTATTTCTTGTTCAGCAACCGAACGGTTACCGAAACCCAGATTGTAACACCTTTGCACGTTGAAAAAGTGCAATAAGGGTGGTGGTAAGATCGAGTATTCGTGGCTGTAACAGTGTATCCTTTCTAAACGCGTCTCAATTTACATCTTGTTACCTTTCCGTTAGCGTGCTGCTCTGCTAGGATCATAGGTGGTTCGGATCACACCGCAGCCTTCGGCTAAATTTGTGACCTTCGCAATGAGTTATACGAGGGGCGAGCAAATACGTGTACGCTTATGGGCTTAGGTGGGGCTCGCGGTTACCCCCGGGGTTAGCCTGTAACCCGACACGCCTTTCCTTGGCTTCTGTCGAGCCAACAGCCCCTTCAACGAAGACTCGACGGCGAAGGGTGGCGCCTTTTACCGAAAAAGCCTCCGACGATTCGGTGCTACCAACCCCCGGACTATACAACACTCGGCACAATCGGGTGTATTGCTTCGGGTCAGACCTGGATCAGGCGTTGGATTTAATAAGCGGGATCACCTACACCGCCAATTTGTCTCTCCTTTGTGCCGGTTTATCGTTACCTCCTGCTCCCTCTAAATCGTACGCGTCACGCTACTAAATTCCTTCGGTTCCTCTCTGCATTTTATTCTTTCTTACGCGAATTTCAACTGTTTTATTCTTTCTTTCGTACACAACGTTTTATTATTTCTTTCGTATACGTTTTATTATTTCTTTCGTGAACAACGTTTCGTGTGATACAAATATCGAGCATCGATAGTTTAACCCTGTATGTACATCGATTCAAAACATTTCGGGTAAAAATGTACCAATGTACAATGTTAAAAAGATTGGGCAGATATTTCAAACCCTGTGATATTTTTTACAAAAACTAGCAAGGTTTCATATTCTGTTGGGATTTCGATGCGCCGCGTGATGGCTTGTCCTCGCAACGAACGAGTTTGAAGGGAAACAGCGAACCGGCGACGAAAATTCCATTTTGTTCTAACTTCGGTCAGAAAAAGTAGCGTGCTGTGACGAATTTTTGAAATCTGATTCCAGATTTGTAATTAGCGATCAGAAAACGTAGAGATGCAAATTTTTATCGAAATTCGCTGGCTGAGCAAAATTACTGCGCTCAAAGGGTGAACTAATCAGTGGCTCTAAGACATCTGTGAAAAATATGTACAGGTTATGAAAAATTCATACAACAAATAATAAAATTTATAATGTACAAAAATTACAGAACAATTATTATACAACAAAATGGAAATTACCACATAATACAAAGACAAAATGGAGAAAGGTTTCCTACTTCTACGATTGTTCGACCCTTCGATCGAATAATGTCCAACAATGTCGGTTAAAATAGTTAAGTCAGCAGCAGGTTTATCCCGTTGTAAAGGGGCGTGTATGTTTATCCGAAGTTTGGTTGGATCATATTACGAACGATCGTAATGCCCGTGTTTCGGGCACAGAAGAGTTTTCCCCTCGAAGCGTGGCTGCAGTTGCGAGTAGACCTACAAAATACCCTTGCAGCATAGGGTGCTTTTCTCTTTCTTCGCAGGGTTTTCTCCGTTCGTTCGATTTGACCCCCTCTCTCCCTTCTCGTTTGCCTTCCTGCTCCACTGTCTGCCCCATAAAAGCCCCGTAGCCATTCGAATCAAACGGCCGATTCACGAGAGCACTTTATATCGTGCTAGGCTACAAGATTTGTTAATGGTTATGGGTGAGCTCGTGCCGGTCTGCTCGCGTGCCAACTGAAGCTGCGGAGATTACCTGCGCCGGCTTTCAAGGGGTAATAAATGTCGAGGGTGCGGGATTATCCGTGGCTAGGCAATAGGATATCGTTCGTAATACATCTCGAGATTTTCCCTTCGTTTCATAATTTATCCCGTTGCGCGATGAAACGAACGGCGTAGTTAATTTTCTGACTTTATAGTGTCGAGTCACTCGCGATAGAACTTGCCGCTCCAACTTAGATTGTAGTGGAGATGTCATTATCGATTTTCGATATGTTAACCCCTTAAGTTGGAGCGATGTCTCGGAGACGAAAAAGAGAACCACAGGTGCGTCGTACAATCTGAACGTACTCGTGCACAACATTAGTTGTTTACGGTCATCTTCACCCCATTTTGTATCTAGTATGGTCAAATGCCTTAATCTCTTCACGGATGATTTGTTTCGTGCTTTAGTCATTTTTTATTTGTAGTAGTGATGTAAATAAATTTTTAATGAATTTATAATGTGCAGAAACGACGGTAATATACATGTTTCTTTAGTCAATTTAAACTGAACGCACATATGTGGATATCATGAAGATGTACATATGTAGATAAACGTCTTGAAGAAGTTAATTCCTTGCGACATGGCGAGTCATGTATGCCATAAACCAAGCTTTTTAAAAATATTGGAAAGTATAGTACGACAATGGTACATAATGGGAAATAATTAAAAGTTTGGTTAGGTAAAAACACATTTAAAAATTTTATTATTTTTCCATAAGTGAAGATCCTTAGGTAGAATACTAAAAAACTTCACAAGTAAAAGAAGCAACATTAGAACAAGTAAAGAGATCCATTAAAAAAAAATTATTTGAGCACGTAGTATGATTAGTTTGACGTTTCGTAGAAGATATCCGTAAGCCAAGTAGACTTGAAGATGCGAGAAATTTTGGGAAAAAGGGACGGTAGAAGTAAGGAATGCCGTGGGACTTGAAATTGCCCTGTGCACGTTTAAATACCAATTACGTAACCAGCTGCGACTTCGCAATTATAATTAAGAAACGCGCGAAGTGTAATCACCCGACAACTAACTTCGATGTACAGTGGTCCCGTGGTTTCCACGGTGAAAAGCGACGAAGACACGCGATGCCTTGCGGCTTTAATAATAAGAGGCGCGGTAACGAGTATATACGCCGTTAGTATGGCGTTGCTTCCGCTAATTCAACGCCGCTTCTTAACACTGGCCGTAATGAATTCGTCAGAGGAAGAAACGAGGAGGCGAGAAACAGAGAGAGAAAGGGAGACAGACTTAGCAGCAAGGGCGCAAAAGGATGAGAGGTGAATAGAGAATCTCGCTCTTGCCACGATTCAACTCATTACAGAATGTATGCTCCGCACGCCATCTTTGATGTCGCGTTCACAGATGAAACTCTTGCTTCCTGGGTGGCGTGAATTTAGTTCGCCGGTGAATCTCGTCCTTCTCTCCTTTTCAACCCTCTCCAACGACGTGATAATAACGTTTAACGAGAGTTACCTCTCCACCGAGAGAATAAATAAAACGTGCCGCGAATTTTCCCTCGCTCGTATCGCGCGAATGAAAGGAAAATATTTTCCGCGAGCATATTATTCACGCGCGACTCTTCGCTTAATAGGATTCCGCTTGTTACGTCTTTGAACGCTATCGAGGCACGGAACGATTATTTCCAAACCGTGGAAAAATTGTGGTTAATGCGGATTGATACGCGTTGCAAATTTGTTAGATGTATCTCGAAATAATGGGAGAATTTAGGGGAGAGTAGAGGTTTGCAGACATTTGAACACTTGACAACTTAGATCTTTGGATATTTGGAAATTTGAATGTCAACATTCGAACATTTAAATGCTTTTAAGTTTGAAAATTTAGGAATTATAAGAACTGAAAATGTAGTAAATTAGTAGTTTATCTAGTATTATAGAGTAGTATTTTACAAGGTACTATACAGGGTGACTCAACTAGCGTTACTCCCGGGAAGGGGTTGTAGCTGACGCGATTCTGAACCTTCTCCTTTGCAAAAATGGTATGAAGACATCACTGCAGAATCTTCAGTTTGAAAGTTATTATTATAGAATGTGATATAAACTATAGTACGTGTTCCTTTAATTACGGTAAAAGATTTGAAAGGGTTAATACAATTTTGTCTTGCCAAGTGTCTACACTCCTGCATCCACGACAAATATTGTCTATTAATTACCAGTAGTTCAGTGGTAATATTGCCGATAGTCCAGTACCTTACCTAATAATCTGAAACGTTTCATTCCGTAATAACGATTAATTAAGGTAGAACGGTGATTCTCCCCAAGTTCCCGAGCCACAAACCGGTATGATTCGTATCGAAACTGGAAAGCAGAAAAGGAAGAAAAGATCGGGTATTAATCGGCAGGGAATGTATTTATATGCCTTAAATAGCAGACAAGTATTTCCGCGCTTAAAGAGAACGAAATGGCAGAATTTTCCCGCTCTTCTCTTGCCCCTCTTGTCTACGGCATAGCGTTAAGAACGGGTAGGTTCAGGGGTTGTTTGGCGAGGAAGGCTGGTCGCGAGGGGCGGCAGGGGTCTCGCAGGCGACGCGGGCTCTGAACGAGGGTGGCAGGGGTTGTGTCGGTAGAGGGGTGGCGGAAGAAGAGGAAGGGTGCCGCGACGTCGTCGTCGTCGTCGTCGTCGTCGCCGTGCGACGGCAGGATGGGATTTAATCTGTGTCCCGTTTCACGCTCAGCCAAGTGGAACCTTTTTGCCTCACTTTGCGGCATGACTCGCTTTTGCGCTGGTCGTCGCGTAGATTAACGCGAAATTATATATAAAGAATGTGTGCGGACGGCGTGGCGTGTGCACGGGTCGTCGGTGTCGCCACGGACGATTCGCTCTCCTCGTTCACAGAAACAGGGCGAAAGAGAGAGAGGGAGACACGTTAGAGAGACAAAGAAAGCCTTATACTTTGTGCGTTACGCCGGGCGTCTTTTTCTCCATGTACCTCGTGTCCAAGTCACACTCTCTTTATAATGAATTAAACCCCTGAAAAACTAGACCAAGTACTTGCTCCGTCCCACAAAGGGAAGACGAGTTTTGTTTCGTCGGGATTTCAATGCTCCGTGTGATGGCTTATCCTCGTAACAAACGAGTTTTAAGAGAAAATGGTATACTGAGGGCGAAAACACGGTAGAACCTTTTTTAGCCGAACGAGAATTAAGACCAATACGAATATAGAGATCTAGGAATCTAGGGACGCAAGAATCTAGCGATGTGTGAGAGTATAGAAGTCCAAAGATATATGTGGAGGTACAGGGACGTAGAAATCTGGAGTTGTACAGATGTGAGGATGTAGGTATCTAGACATATAAAGATTTAGGGACGTAAGGGTTAGAATATGTAGGAATCTAGGGATATAGAAATGTACCGATATAAAAGTCGAGACAAGGATCTAGGAGCATAGAGAACAGAATATGTATAAATCTGGGAATGTAAAGATGTAGAAACGTAGAAATTTAGAAATGTAGACATGTAGGGACGTCGATATCTAGGGATATAGAGATATATGGTCATAGGAATCTAGAGATATAGAGGTTTAGAAGATACAAATATCGAGATATAAAAATCTAGGGAATGTGAAAATGTAGAAATTTGGAAATTTGAAGAACTGAAAATCTGAAGAAATAAAAGTTTCTTAATTTAAAAATGTTGAAATACAATAATAATACAGTGTAGTACAGATCTCTGTTTTAATGTTCCAGAGTGTCTCTTTGTCCGATACTATTTCTTCTATTCGAAAGTTATTACTTCCTTCTGAAACGATCAGAATTAAATCTAATTATTATAACGTTTCAATCAACGATCTGCGCATTCATACAATATGACAATCAGAGTTGCAGGACAAAGGTCGACGTTATTACAAACATCTAAATGGAAGTGGATAATTTTACTTCCCTGTATCATGTGCCATTTAGACTGTATTTAGGAAATAAATATAAAATTATAACTACGAACAGATGGAGTTTGCAGGACAAAGGACGATATTATTGGAAACAGGTATTCTTAGTCTTCGATTTCGTACGCCATTTAAATCGTATTATTAGTACATATATTAAGAACTTGTAAGGGTGTTGTCTCGAAATTTATTGTGACGTAGAATTACATCATTAAATTTGTCTTTGGTGCCTTCCTGTTAAGGCTTGACGTTGCCTTTCTCATCTCTACAAATTCATATTCTCATCTTTCTAAATTTTTAAGGTTATGTATTTATAAACTTGAGAGTTGTCATGTTCTCAAATTCTCAAATTCTTCAATTCTTAAGTTCTCAAATTCCCAAATCTCTAAATTCCCCAATTCCCAATTTCCAAATCTCCAATCTTCAAATTCATAATCCTTCAATATCCCGGTTACACCAGCGTTTCAACGCACCGAGTCTACTTAGAGTGTTTTCGATTAAAAGTTAATTCATCGTAAACGTTCTACGAGAAGTGTTGAATACGCGTAGATCTCGTCACCGGTAGCACTCTACGGTACAGAGCAAAATCTGTTCTCTGCGAGATAATCTTTGGTTCGGTGAAAGGATGTACTATGTAATTTTAGATCGTCGGTAGCCGACACGAGTGTTCCAGCCAACTTTATCTTCAAAGATGGCGCGTAATACGTTCAAAGCCGTCCCGTGATTCGTCACGGGCCCTTGAATGCATCAAAAACATACCGTGTCTCGTTCGTACATTTACATACGCGTTTATTGAACTGGCCCCGTGCGATGAATATTCATGGGGTGTCCGCGAGACGAAGTGGATTTTTCGAAGGGTAGCCGTCGTTTTAATCGGATCAAGGAAAATGTCTTAGCGTTACGCCGTTTTCGTCTTTTTCGTATGCATAATCGAACGGACTTTTACTTTCGCTCGACAATCACCGGCTCCTCGGTATGATCGCGAAATTAACGCGTAAAATGCTGCTCGTTAACCTCACGTTTAATGCAAAAATCTTGTTTAAATAATTTTTGTTCTTTTTTCGTCGCTATTCGGATCCTTCGCACGCTTGAATTAACGCAATTAATTGCAGCGAATGTCGCGTTCGAAGGTTATTGTTAAACCGTATCTTTACGATTTTATGGCACGCGATAATATCGGTGGTGCAACTTGAAAGGTGAGCGGGAAAAAATAAAACCATGGAATAAAATGTGTTATATAGTTCACGAAAAAGCTTCTTAAAATATTTCTGATCTTTGCATGAAATATAATTCATGAAATCAAAATTTCAGTAAGAATTAGTTAAGGAATAGATGGTAAAAATTAATAACCGCGAATATAAAGTACAAATAAAATTCCAAATGACGGAATTCAAGAATCTTTCCAGATTTTCAAAATCGCAATTTCGAGCACTTTATTTCTAAACATTACAGACGATGTTTGTGCACGTAACACGAAGTAAATACACGAGACTGCAACATTCTTGCTTACGTAAAAAATCAATAAACTTCTGTAGAAAACGCAAAGAGAAAAGCGGTTTATGCGCGAGACTATAGAGCGAGGCTCTCGTCAATTTGTCAAGCGTGTCGTTTGAGGGACGTAAAAAGGTAACGTTAACCAACGACGCTTTGGCTGAAATTCCGTCCTCGAATAACAGAACACACCCACCGACAAAGGATCAACTGTTCCAGCAGGTACGAAGAAACAACTGTACGAACATGCAAAGTGGGCCTTTTAATGTTTTGTCGCAGCTCATTCTAAATTTACATGTTGACGCCGACAGCGTGCAAAGAATAAGGGTGAAACGAAACGCGTGGCTACTGGCTGTGTGTTCCGCGCACAGCTGCCCACGGAGAAGGCTGCACGCGCTAAATGCATCTTGCAATTAACGAATTTAATTAATCTGCCGCTTTTGCGCCGCGTAAAACGACAAGAAATAGTTGGAAATGCAATTTGAATGGTCTGGCCTGTACGGCCGCGCATGAAACCACTTTGTGCGTTACGTACCACCACGGGTTTTCATCAGCCTTTACCGGCGTCACCAGAGGGCCGAGATTCCACGCGTTTCGTGCTTATTTCACGCTCAAAGGGGATGCACGTTTCCACGTCTGCGACTGTCTCTCGCGCTTTCTTGCATCCGTCACTCGGACACCCTCGCGACCCGCACAAACATGCTGAATTTCACTATTTTCATCAAAAATTTTAAATCTCTATATTTTTATCCCTCGTCTTTTTTATTAATTCTCTGTTGACGGAATCGTCTTTCAAATGTAAATTTTCAGTGCTAAATTTTAGATTTCTTCACTATTGTCAGTGATGTTTTATTCACTTTTTCCTTATGGTTACGTTATTGTAAAACCGTCTTTGTAATTGCCGTTTGTTATTTCTCACAGTTCTCCACGTCAGAAATTTTCAAGTTCTTAAAATCTATACCCTAAATCCTCAAATTCTGTACTTTCGAAATTTTCCAACTCTCAAGTTTCTCAAATCCCAAATTTGTCAACTCCCAAATTTCCTAAATTCCATATTATCCCAAATCCCACATGTCCGAAATCTCACATATCCCAAGTCCCACACGTCCCAAATCCCACATGTCCCACATCCCACATGTCCCACATCCCACATGTCCCAAGTCCCACACGTCCCAAATCCCACATGTCCCAAATCCCAAATTGCGAAAATACCAAATATCCTAAATTGCAAATTGCCCAACTCCCGAAATTCCCAGGAACCATATCCCCAAATTTCCAAATCCTAACTCTCCAAATTCCCAAACTAGAACTGTGCCTAAAAACCCTCGAAGATGTAAGGTTCCCTAAACTTAATCTAGCACCAATCAACTACATAACAGCACTCCATCTCCTAATTACCCCTTTAACCAAATCTCCAAACCTGTACCCAAATCTTCAACCTATAAATTCGTCAAACTCCAATCGAGAAGCATAAATCCAGTTACTAGAACATACAAATTAACCTGCATCGATGATATTCAGTAGTTTGAATAGAAGCCACGTGATCATGTAGCGAGAACGACGGTGTATCCAAACTGTAATTAGACTAATAAGAACATCGCGTGGGCACGTACACGCATGGCCGCTGTTTAGCCAACCAGACACCCTGGCTAAGTGACAGAATACACGTTGCGCGCGTTTTGATTCACAGAGGAGGACTTGATGCACGGGGGTGGTGCGGGTATTGGCGGGGGTTCTATGGTCGGACAGAACTCAATATTTGGGTGCTCGGCTGCAGGACACAGCGGGGTTAACCAGCTTGGCGGTGTTTACGTCAATGGCCGACCATTGCCAGACTCTACGAGGCAGAAGATCGTCGAATTGGCCCACAGTGGTGCTAGACCATGCGACATCTCGCGAATTCTGCAAGTCAGCAATGGATGCGTTTCCAAGATACTCGGCAGGTTGGTCCCTCTTATATTATCATTCTTATATCTGTCAGATTTCGTTATTCCTCTTAGATCCATAAGATGTCATTTCTTTTTTAGATTCATGGAGTTTGTAATTTTTCTTAGATCCGCGGATTTCGTTATTTTTCTGAGATTCATGATATTTCATCATTTTTCTTAGTTCCATGAAATTTCATTATTTTTTTTTATATCCATAAGATTTCTTTATTTTTCTTAGATTCATGAGATTTCGTTATTTTTCTTAAATCCAGAGATTTCATTATTTCTCTTAGATTTGTAAGATTTCATTATTTTTTTTGAATTCATGAGATTTTATTATTTTTCTTAAATCGATAAGTCTTTATTATCTTTGTAGATGCACGAGACTTTTATTTTTCTTAAATCCATGAGATTTCATTTTCTTGGAGCCACGTTTTTGATTGAATGTTATTTCTTTTGCAGGTACTACGAAACTGGTTCGATCAAGCCACGTGCAATTGGAGGCAGCAAACCGCGCGTAGCAACCACGCCGGTCGTTAATAAGATCGCCGATTACAAACGAGAATGTCCGTCGATTTTTGCTTGGGAGATTCGGGATCGACTTCTGCAAGAGGGTGTTTGCAATAACGACAACATACCTAGTGTGAGTACCAGTGTAATTCAATTGTTTGCAAATTTTAAGATCAAACAGCAACAGACTTCAAGAGATATGCAGAGTGTGACAAATAAAATGTATACACACTTTACTATAATATTATACAGAATGATTGAACTTGTTTAATTAAACGTAAGAAGTGTTTCATAATTAAAGAAAATACTAATGGGTTACACTTGAACATAACACCCTGTACAATTTTACAGATAAAGGAACATAGGTCAAATTGTCTACTTTAAAGTTGCAAATGTCCAAAGTAATCATGGACGTTAAAGTTATCTAATACTTTTTTCATCATTTTTGTTTCATATTAATATTCACGTATACGTTATATTGGCGCACCATTTTCAAATTACAAATGTTCCAAATGATCATCAACGTCAAAGTCTCCTATTCTTGCTATCATTTTCATTTGACATTAATATTCAACACCGGCTATTATCAATATTTCAGTATTGTCGATAAACACCAAAGACCCTGAAGTATTGAAAGCATATATCGGCCGTTCGATATCGAAACCACATTCGCAGGGCAGAAATTACCGGGCATTAATCAAACTGGAAAAATTCTGTGCCATTAACCGAAGTCAAAGATATTCAAACTCGGCGAAAAGCTCGCAAGAACGAATTCCAATCGTTCCAGGAGCGCAATTAGCAAATGACCCCGTTCACCCCACGCTTAACCGACAAAAGAAAAGCGCAATGACTCCGCAGGAGACGAATCCCGTGTCGGCGACGCGTTCCCGTCCGGGGGGTTGCTCGATCGGGATGCTCATTCGCTAGACACGTAGCCGCTTTGTATGTGGCGGTGGTTTATCAGGGTGCGCACCCTGACGGTCGGTACTTACCCGTCGGATCTGGCCACTCGACCCTAATCAAAGTCTCGTCAATACGATCGCTTGGGAGGGGTAATCGGTCCATTACGCGGACCTCGGCATTGTCCACCCTCGCTTCGCTGATCGCCCTTCTGCGATCTCAAAGAATCCTCTCTTCTGCCGAGCGAACGTCCGTCTTCCAAACATCCTTTCCACCCTCCTGGGTATCGATATTCGCCCACGACCCCTTCGCTGGTGCCTTCGATCACTACAATATTTCCCTAGAACTTGACCGCACGCTCAACTTTTAACACAGGGTGTACTTCAAATATTTCAACATGTCTCCCATTGTATTAGCGATGGCTATTTTATACCGAAAATCTCACTAAGTTACATCTAAGGTAGTAGGGTCCTACGTCTGAGATAGCAGAGGTTACCTCTAACTTCTTTGAGATCCTGTGTTCAACGGAACAGGCACAACTTTTAACACAGAGTGTACTTCAAATATTTCAAGATGTCTCCCACTGTATCAGACGATAGTCTAATACTAAAAACCTTCCTAACAAGTTACATCTAAGGTAGAGCCCTAGGTCTGAGGTAGAGGTCACCTCTAGCTTCTTCGCGTTCCTTTGTCCAACGGAACACGTTCAACTTTTAACACAGGGTGTACTTCAGATATTTCAAGATGTCTCCCATTGTATTAGCAATGGATGTCTAGTACTAAAAACCTTCCTAACGAGTTACATTTAAGGTAGAGTCCTAGGTCTGAGATAGAGGTTACCACTAGCTTCTTCTGCATTCCTCTGTTCAACGGAATACCATAGTACCCCTACGGGTGTCTGTCACGAAAGGGGATGGCACGCGTACGAGTCGTTACCCGTCGGCTGGTGAAAGTACTCGCTTTTGCCCGGTTACGTAGTCGATGTTCGGAACAGAGGAACGACAGTACCGGTGAGGGTGATCAATCAGTATGTCTGTGTGCACGCGAACGAACGCGACCCTCTGTCGATAGTTATCCTACGTCGTTCGTAAAGAAACATCGAGCTCGTTCCGATGGCACGGTACGTTTCAGCTTTTAACTCGGAGTCTTTATAATGATCAGCGTGGGCAGGCTTGTAAGCGTAGCCGGGACATCAGAGAGGATCGCGATAGAATTGTCCGGTGCTTGTGGAATTGATAGAGATACGGTTGTCGATTGTGTGGCGGTCTTTTGAAATCGGTACCATCAAAATGGGCGTCTATTTGCTACCCGTGCGCAGGATTGTGCTTGCGAAGAATTACCAATGGTCATAGTAGTTTATCGTCTAGGTATTCTTACTCCCTTCGTGATCGAATAAACTTAACAAGTTCATTCTTGTCGTTTTTGAGACTTATTTTTCTTGGGAGTTATTTCTTCTTTGGAAATTTGTGATATTTATAATGGATGATAGATGTGTGCATGCTGATGTGTAATGAGAGCTGTGTTTAACTTGGTGTTGATACTGCTTTTTATTTTGATATCAATATGTTCTAATTTGCATCTGAAGACTTACACTTGTATAAGTACACTTGAGTAGAGTAAATGAAAAGGGTGGTTGCTTCTAGTCATGAGACAATCTTGAGGTATATGCAATACCCATAAATTCCTACGTTGTTAAGTTACTACGTCCTCATATTTCTACATCCACATAATCTTATGATCCTAAATTTCTAGATCCCCAAATGTTTAGATTATCATATTTGTAGGTCCCCAAATGTATCTTCCCAAACACCTACATCTGCAAAATCCAAGATTAATTAAACTGAAATATTTAACAAGCTTATCAATATGTCCTCAGATGAAAATGATAGCCCACATTTAGCCTACTACCCCTATTTGAAAGACCTCAACCGAGAGCTCCGATTTACAAAATCAGAACGTGGGCAAAGTACAAAGAGATGTAGAAAGAAGGGTGTTACCGAATGGCTGTTTCGTAATCTTGGATTTATTCGATGACGACAATTGTCTGGACAATGACAACGATGTTAACGGTAATGATAGCAATGACGATGATGGTAGGTGGTGGTAGTGGCGTTGGCTGTTGCGGTGGGTACATATCGTGCTGCAATGGGGTGCGACGGGGTTAGTCGCCGACGAGCGGATGGAAGCGGGTAGAATCAGGGTGAATGGGATCAGTTAAGCGTGTTGCACAATTATTCGTGTCCGGTCGCGCGTGTAATGGTCTGCATCGGTGCTGCGGCTGTTGTGCGGCGGGAGCCGAGTGGAGCGGAGCGTAGAGCGGCTTGCTTGGTTTGATGATGGAAAGCCTAGGCTACAGCTAGCGTAGCTGGCTACCTAGCTACGCCGCTACGTGCATTTAGTCTGCAAATGTCCTTTTCGTTCTCCCGCAGCCATTATTCCGCGGGATTGAGGCGAATCTTGCGATACGAACTTTCCATCCCCGAGCCACCCAACCCCCTTCTCGCAACTCCCGTCCGATTGATTCCGGTTAAGGAACGTGGTGGCTTGGTCTGCCGCGAAATCGCTTTTCGTTTGTTTGGAACTGCTTCGCGCTGCTTTTCAATAGCTCGCGCAATTTCCTGAGATCACGGAACCGCATTGGTAAGCGACATGCGTCCATCGTCGGAGATTCACCTACTGGAAAACAGTCCGTTGCGAAAGATACGTAATTCATTACACGTCCCTAGGAAAATGCTACATTTAATATGAAAGGTTTTAGAAACGCTCTGAATCGAAATTCGAGTTGCACGTTCAAGAGGGAATCTGTCTTCTCTAGAAGAAATATGACGTCCGAGGGTGAAGTAATTTTCTGCTCGTTGGTTTTGAAGGATTTTTTAGCACTTGCAGACTTTGGGATTGGTTAAATATTTGAGGATATAGCATTTGACAACTTCGGAATTTGAGGGACAAGGACTTTGAAGAGAAAATTCGATTTTTCCAAATACTTATCGATTGTTCGACGCCCTCGCGAGCGTACTCGATTGCGTTCGATTTTCGCGTCGATTACTCGCGACAAACAAAGCTGACACGCAAAACGTTCGCAGTCGTAGAGATTCTGTTGCCATTAAACAGAAGCACATAAAGGGTGTTTCGCTTATAATAAAGCGTTACTGGAGCTATAGCTATAGAAACCGGCACTCGACTCGATCGATCCCATCGTGTCGCAAACAAAAAGCGCGATTGAATTTATCGGCTTTCATTCGACGTAATAACGCGGGCCCCACTTGACCCAGCCTGGAGCGTACGCAGCACTCGAACCAACAACGTCGTTGGCACCCGACGGCATACAACCATTATTCCTAAGGTCTTAAGTCGAGCCACGCGAGAAGGATCGGCTTTGCACTCGTCGTACCTCTCTCGTCGAACCTTTCAACGAGAAGCCCGTAATTAAGAAGCTTCGCTCGATATCCTCGATCCGCAGGGATCCATGGGAGCAGTGCAGTTCGGGTTATGTTCGACTTGCCGGTGCACCGTCGACAAGTCGATGTTGGGGGTTGAAGAAGAGAGGGAGAGAGAGAGAAAGGAGAGAGAGGGTGGTTGTAGGGTGGTGGTGCAGCGTAGAACAGCGAGACTATTATGTACGAGTCGAGAGCACAAGGCTCGCTCCCGTGGCTCGTTATAACTTTAGAGTTAGCCAGTGGTTCGGTCGCGGTACAAGGTGAAGAAGACTGTGCTACCGTTGGTTAGGGGAGCGAAGAGCCATGGAAACCGTTTTATGTAATAATAATTGGATGGCGGTGTCCTTTCATCTGGGTAGTCTCTCCCTCAACTTGAAGGTCGCTAAAGAGAAAGAGAAAGGAAGAAATCTCGATGGCGGGGGTGGCGAGCGAGAGACAACCGATGTAACTATGGAAATGATTGTCGCGCCACGAGCAAAGAAGTCGGCCGAAACTTTTCAAAGTGCCGTCTCCTTCCTTGCGATCCACCGTTTTTCTTCGTCATTCCGCCTTTAATTAAGCGCGAACGACGTTCGAAATTCATGGTAATCGATTACACGATTCTTCTCTACATGTGCTTTCCTTATGTTACCTTCAAATGAGTACTGGACCTGTTCTCCTTAATACATACATGGATACGTCTCTTATTGCAGAAGCTAGGTCCTTAGACATCATAACTTTCAAATCCCCAACAAATTTCTAAATCCCAATTCTTTCCTAGGCACACCAAATTTTAAGTCCGCAAGTCCGTTTTTCGTGAATGGCTAAATTTGAAAATCCTAAAATCTCTAATAAGTCCTCAAATACCTAGATCTTCATATTTCAAAATCGTCACATCTCTATATCGTTTTGCCTCACCTCCAAACTATAAAATCCTTCAAAATCAACGAGAGGGATTCCCTTCCCGTAATTGTCAAATTTTCGTTAGGAAAGGCAGATCTTTATTGTACGTTTCAAATCGACCAATGCAAGCAGAATGACTTGGCGCAGTCGATTCTTCAAAATTTGTCGAAAAGTTTGTCAAAGCGAAACGCCGGTATAGCAACAGTCGGCATCATGGTGACTTGTGCAGCTCTGTGACGGAGATTGTTCGTGATCCGTAGGTGTCGTCCATCAACAGGGTGCTGAGGAACCTGGCCTCGCAGAAGGAGCAACAGGCGGCAGCGGTACAAGCGCATCAGGGTGCCGAGAGTGTCTACGATAAGCTTCGGATGTTCAATGGCCAGGCTGCAGGTTGGCCCCCGGCATGGTACTCGGCTACACCCTCTCATCATCCTCTGGCCACGGGAATTCCAACGGCAGCAACCCCCGGCTCTGGACAGTCCTTGCTACCGGGCAGCCAACTTCACGGCCGCGACGATTCCCTGCTCAAACGAAGCGGTAAGCACTGATCTACAAGGTTTCTACTAATATACATGGCGTTTCGATACACTCGAACATCTTTGAAGATGTGATACATGAAATGTCTCAGAAGAAAGTTACGCGATTTCGAAAAGAAACTTGTGTGGTAAAGGCAACTTTCAAATTTGTTTTTCTAATTACTATATCATTTGCTACTGGTTTGGTACTATACAGTTTCTGGTTCTGGTTGGTTTGGTACTATATAGCTTTAATACATCATTCCACATGAAGTTTAAATACAGAGAGTTGTGTACCGATATTGAACTTTAGATATAGTCCTGAGAAAATGGCCCCAAGCCAGATTTTTTAGCCCCATTAACCTCTATCCTATAAATTATTTGAAGCTAAGAAATGAAATTAGCATTGAGTTGTTATAAATAGGTGATCATGTAACGTCAAACATACTATATACGCTGTTCGCATCTTCTATTTGAAAAGTGAGCTTAAAAATAGGGTTCCTGTAGCTCTACATCTTCCATCTCATCAGTAGACTGTACTAATCAGTCTTAACGTCACTATGAGTGATAGGTTTAGTTAGAACAATCGAAAATTCCTTCCAAGTGCCATCAATTGTAAAAGTCATGTGATCTCCAAAAATCCTCCACCAGAAATTAGAAATTTGTTTATCATTCATCTACCTTCTGAGGTCCAGCACCAGACCTCTACAACAATCACACAGCATAATTAAATTACACCAAAATACGATGTGTTTAAACGCGTCACACCGAATGTTTCAATAGACCGCCGTAGGTAAACGGAATTATTGTCGGTGTTCGAAGTGTACGTGCTTCTGAGTATTCTTTTTCTTCCTTTCACGCGTTCGAGAAGCTATAGAATCGAACAAACGTTCGCAGGAATTCGGTCTCAATAGTTGATCCACTTCTTCTCGAGCGTTGGCAGATCCACAATGGTCGAAGGAAGGTAAAAGTCAAGGGAGCACCCTCGAGGGTATTATAATCTGGTGGTACGCGCGCGACACCCTCGCCTTTCTCGTTTTTACGAGTCTTCCACGAACGAACCCTGGCATTGTACGAGGCTATAATTCCACGATACCTCGCGCATCGGTCGTTGCCAGTTTCGACTTTCGAAGAAAGGCATGCCTGGTGTGGTTGAATCGAAACGTCTCTCCTAATAGGATCACCGTAATCGGACCCTGCGGTTCGGATCGCGTCCGAAATTGTTCCACCGACGACAATTCCGAGTGTAACCGCGCCCAATAAGCAGATTACAGAAATTATGAACGGTAGATTATTTTCGTCAACGACCAACAGCTCTCCGATTCGAGCACGCGGACACCGGTAGACGGTATCATGGTCATAATCGTGGACGGTGTCAGGTCCGAACCTCAGAGGGGGCAAAATTTGTCTCAAGGTAAATTTCATCGTGTCGCTTTACAACGATTTTAGTTTTACTTTTAATTGCATTGTAGATATCACATACATTGATCGTTACCCACAAAATTTTGATCGTTACATATAAAATATGTGATCATTATTACCAATGGTTAATTGATATTCATTTGGAAGAAAGGTAAAATCCAATTTTTTTTATCTAGGATGATAAATGCTGCTTTCTTTTTGTCACGGGCAGTATACTAATTGATAAGTTGCGAATTGAATTCGAAATGCACCACATTGAATTGCATTGAATCCAACCGCATCCAGTTGACTCCCGTCGAGTAGTATCAAGCTTAATCGCATCAAGTCGAATCATGTCGAATTGAATCGTGTCGCGTCGAATCGCGTCAAATTAGGGAAATTCGTTATCGATGTCGCTTTCCCATCCACCTATCCGTACATAATAGTGCCCGTGACCTCTTCTCCGGGCGGTTAACCTGCCCATCAAATGGAGACAGGTACATTATTGCTGTAATCCACATAAAAAAGTCGAACGATGTCAGAATTAATAAATGAACGTCACAATCGTGAACTAAAACTATAGAAAATCTATGAAACAAAATCTCGTGCGCGTCTAATTGCGACTAGGATCCGATATCCGATCGAAGAGCGTATATCTCGTTTGAAGCCCGTGTACGCGGCAATGCGTCGTCACCTAGAAAATTAAAGCCAACGATCCAGGCTGCGAAACGGACTCTATCCCGAAATCGTCGGTCGTTACGTGGGCAGGAGGGGTGTCAGCGAGAACAGAAAAGGGAATATTCCGTGAGGGTGCGGAGGGGGTGGTCGGTTTCGCTCGAGGGACGAAGAGGTTGCGGGTAGTGTATGTTTGAGGGTGACGGTATTTCGAATCGGCAGAAGGGTACGCGAGAGGCAGTGGGTGGTTGGAAGTGAGTAGGGTGAGAGATTTCGTAGGGGCGAGCGAGGGGGCGGGCAGGGGTTGCGATGCGCGGGAGATGAGCGAACGAGAAAGCGAGCAGCTGACGAGCGGACGATATATAGGTACAGCTAGAAATACATATATACCGCGTAAGGGCAAATATATAGGTAGACGTGGAGCACGGAGGGACGGACACGGGGACAGAGGGAAAGGGAAATGGCAGGAAGGTATCGGGAGGGATGGAAAGAGGGCGAGGGTTCGGTGCGCAGAGGCGGAAAGTAATCGCGGCTCACCGGGAGCCGACGACGGCTCCGCTTCGCGAGTGTGTGCGTACGCAACTAACACCGGCTGCTATCGGGCGAAGACTACGCGGATGCCTAGTCCTCGGCTGTCTAGGAATCCCGAGGACGTTAGTTGCGCTGCGAAATCGCAGGAACTGGATACCACGGGACCCCAGCTACCCTTAATTGGATCGCTCTCCTCGAGCCAAGCGGCGGAAAGTTCGAATGGCAACGGTCGGGTCGTCGAATCGCCCTCTTCCGAATTTTCTCCGCTTCCTCGCGGACCTCCGAAGCTTCTACGCTCGCTAAATTAGCTGCGCGTTCCACGGTTAACGAGAGAATAAGCCCGCGCTTGTTCCTTCGACGCCGATTACGATGTTCCATAGGAATTCGCGCAAACTTCGGCTCGCCTTAACTTCGGGAACGGTGCCTTTGCTTTCTTGCACGGGGTACAACTTGTGACTTTGGGTAGGCATGTTTGGATAGCTCGAACAGAGTCGAATCGTTACTGCGGTCCCAATCGTTGCTCGTACGCAGGGTAAACGGAATGGAGGATGACAGGATAAAATTTCTCTGTAAACTGCGTATTAAACTTCCTCGAATAAATTAGCAGTACCAAACCTCATCTTATGTAACAAGCTTTTCTTCAGAGTTGGAAAGATTGCATATGAGTCTAACTCTTTATAGCCGCTACAACGGATATTTCAACTGCATGATTGGTCTAAGCAATTAATACTTATTGAATCGTATAACTGTAGAGAACAACAATTACGTATTGAAAGAATTGAGACTTCTTTCCAGTTCTGATCAATATGTATTTACATATATAGCAACGATCGGCGGATCACGCGTATATCACACATTAGTCTGCGACTTATACTTATGATCAAACTCGATACCACAGCCGAAGACAATAATGGTAATTTGTTTGACATCGTTTTCGTTCGCGTATGCTTTCAGACACCGGTTCTCTGTTGTCGCATCAGCAGGAAACAACATCGGACGGCAATTCCGAGCACAATTCATCCGGCGACGAGGATTCGCAGGTTCGACTGAGGTTAAAGCGGAAGTTGCAACGTAATCGAACATCGTTCTCCAACGAACAGATCGACAGCCTGGAGAAAGGTTAGTATTGCACCGCTTTTCGATACGGTTTCAAAGGCTACGCTGAAAGTTTTGAGAATCATGGTGATAACTGTATATTTTTGCAAAAGGAGGTTTTAAATGATCAGTTGTAAGACCAGGCATATAAAAAGAATCATCTGAATAGTTTGGTTGTTATAGTAGAAAAGAACGAATCAAATTGAACTTAACTTCTAATAAAGTAACTGAAAAACATAATCAAAGCAAAACATTTCAACATGAAGGTTTTCTTGTCCTATCATCCTAAATGTTTAACTAAGTTTATTGAAGCAAACTCCTCAATTCTCAAAACTTGTAGCGTGACGTTTGTTTCCTAACATTTTACTCCGTGCTCATTCGTTCGGCATCATTTTACGCGATATTTTTCACGATTCATGAAACGACAAGGGAAAAATGCGCGCATCTTCAGCTTTTTTCCGATCGAGCGCACGTAATTCCAATACGTGTGCAACGGATTCAGACGAACGAAATAAATTGCTGCTTTTCCTCGAAATATCGGTCTCTCCCGGAAGCACGAGCGGCCGGTAGAACTGCTTTAATTGGATCCGCGACCATTCAAGTCGGCCGACGTTCGAGTATCGTTGATAATTATCCTTTTAATCTGGTCCCGCGGTGAATCGAAATTATGCGCGATTAATACAGAATTATATACGAGCGTGTATTACCGACGCGTTGCCCGCACACGTACATAAACGTAGGTGTATCCGGAGCGCGAAACACACCAGGCGACCCACCGGAGGCACGTTTAATAACGAGCACTTGTTGCAAACGGGTTTCGTTTTAGAATTCGAGCGGACACATTACCCGGACGTGTTTGCACGGGAGCGTCTCGCCGAGAAGATTGGATTGCCTGAGGCACGTATCCAGGTGAGTGTGAATGTGCGAATGCGGCGTGTGCCTCCTCTTGCTCGTTCGCTCCACCCACCTTTTCTCTCTCCTCTTTCCCTTTTTCCTTCTCTGCTCGATGTCTCTCCCTTATTCTCTTCGCTCGTTTTTTTTCTGCCCCTCGCTTCGGATCCTTCTATCCTAGCCCTCTCTTCCGCTTTCGACGTCTTCTCCCGTGGCTGGCTGCTCCTGAAGAGGGCGGCTGGTAAGTGCGACGACGCCCTTTCGGTTAAACGCTTTAAACGCGTGACCACGGTACGTGGGGACGTTAAACACCTTCGACGACTGGAAATTCGTGAGCACGGACCACCTCGGGGATTTTATCTTCCCACTGGTCTTCCCGCTTTCCTTTTCTCTTGGCCTCTTTTACGTCCTCGCGCGACACCCGTTACTTCGCTCTTCGAGATTCCCTAGCTACGATCAAACATTCTTTCGATCTTCTTCCAAGCTTTGCACGATGGTTCCTTCAATTTTCCTCATGACGCGTCCATTACTTCGGATTTCACGTGTTAAAGTCGGGGATGGTCAAGTTTTGAAGCAGGATTCCAACTCTTCTCGAGATTTGGCAAGCTATTTCACCCACTCTCCGTGTTACTTGTCTAAGTAGGTCTGATCTACTCATGACTTGCCTACGGTATTCTCTGTAGTGTACTTAATGCGACCGCGTCATCAGAGACCGTTTAGTTTACGCAAGTATCGAGACGCTAGACAAGTGTAGCGAACAAGTAGCCAGACCTACCCAAGTACACAAAGACTCAAGAAGACAGCGGAGCAAACTATCCTCGCTTTTAGATTACATGCTTGGCCACTTAAGGAGTTACACTAGACTGTGATAGGAAAATGGCCAGGCATGTAATCCAACGGGAGGATGACGTTCCACATCCTACAAACTACTTTCCTCTCGAGTTACTTGTGGCTCTATTTACTTGTCTGTTGCACTTATCTGCAAAGGTATTTTTAAGGAAGTGGCCCATGTAACCCAGAAATGAAGAGATAATCTATTAGATGTGAACAAGTAGTACAAGATTCTGGAAGGCGACCTGTGAGGCCTAGCAGGCAATCTTCCACACTCGTTTGCCTGACTGTTTACCTCACACTACTTGTCTGGTCTAAACGGCTCCTAAAGACGCGTTTACATTAAGGCACGTTTACATTAAGACACGTTTATGGTAGCGCAGCAGGCAAGTTGCCAGGCCCATCCAGGCAAGTAACCCAGGCGCATGGAGTCTGTTAGGTTTGGCAAAGACTATCATCTTCGTTGTCGAGATACTTGGCTGACCACATGTCTGTGGTAACGTGTGTTAAGGATTACCAGGGATAGCTAGGCTAACTTCGGACAGGGAGATCACGGTCAAGTATGGAGGCAACGCTGCGGATGCAACTGGCGGGGTCAGTGGTAGCGGAGTGTATCGCAATTAATTAATATAACATCGACGGTTGCTCGAGCCATGGGGTGACGTGTACGAGCTAATATGTACGCAGCCTTATCGAACATTGTTTGGCCGCGCCGTGCCGTTGGCTCGGCCTGTGTTCGACCCTCTTGCTATCCGACCGCCCTCCCTCACCTGGCTCACCCCGGGATATAGGGGGTGGTGAAGTGGCCGGCGGGCTTTCGCGTCGATGGTAGTAACCGGGCGCTGAGCGTTATGTGGACGTACAAACAGTGCAAGACCATGTTGACGCATGTTTTCAAGCCTCGTTGGCTGGTATTGATCTTGCTAAGTGCAGGAAACCGGGAGTGCCGGTGCGAGAGGCAAAGGCAGAGAGAGAAGGAGGATCAGCGAGCGAAAAAGGGGGAGAGACAGGGAGTAAGAGAAAGGGACAGTGAGCGAGAGAGACTGCGAGATAAACGGAAAGAGAGAAGGAGAAGGAAAACAGGGGGGGAGGGAGTAGAAAGGAATCGTTCCACCACCGGACTCGAGCGTCGTCGTCGGACAAACGAACAAACGGAGGAGGAAGGAGAACGAACAGACGAGTAGCTGAAGCTATGGGGTAAAACAAAGCTTGGCGTGGTAGGACATGGCATGGTATGGCGTGGCACGGACTCTCGCCGACACGGCACGCCAGGGAACGTTACGAAACGCCACATCGCGCCGTGGTATATCCCGAGCCAGTTGTGAGGGATCCAGCAGACGGCCTAAGAGGGTTCGAACGCAACCATGGCAACGTCGAGTCCCCAGGGAGGTTGCCCTCTGATTGGTTGTTCCTCGCTTTTCCACCTATACCTTGAATACTCGCACGAGTTTCGCCATGCCGCGCAATACTGCCGTTGCCCGATTATCATCTATGGCGTTGGACGGATCATCCATGTGCGCCATGGCCAAATATCCGCGATCCGTCAAAGATCACGCGTTTCTGCTAAAAAGTCTCTTCTTGTCTTCGAGAAGTCTCATCCAATCTCTATTCTGACATCGTAGGATAACGAAGAAATTGTTCCCTCGAATTTAATCCTTTTCATTTGTATCATTTTGCCTCACTACCCCACGTGTATCATTTTTAGTACCGAACTTTCTACTAGAACTCCCAAATTCTTCCAAGTTTACTCCTAAATTTCCAGTTTTCCAAAGGTCTAACTCAAAATGTTTGGATCTCTTTTGGGCATACGCAAAGTTTGAAATCACTTCGTGCCTATAATAACAATTTTCTCAAATAGTTCAAATTTTTCACAAATATACACTTGCTTTCAAGGACTCTTCCTGCAAGAACAAGAGTCCTAAATAACTTGAAATAAAACCGCTTCGAAATCCAAAAACTGGAAGTGTTTCACAAAGTATCGAGGTAAAAAGAATGCACGAAAACTTTGACGACTTTCAACGATCTACTTGGAGCGTCGAAAAATATCC
This sequence comes from Megachile lagopoda, assembly GCA_036983795.1. Classification (NCBI taxonomy): domain Eukaryota; kingdom Metazoa; phylum Arthropoda; class Insecta; order Hymenoptera; family Megachilidae; genus Megachile; species Megachile lagopoda. Next base: position 12,208,585 of record CM072790.1, on the reverse strand, counting down.
CGCAAATAAGGGAAGAAACGAGAATCGATGGAAGAAGAAAGTAGATGAGCGAAGCATCGAGACGGTAGGTTTCGTGGTAGAATCTCCTTAAAATTCGCGTGAGACGCCATCTTCTAAACATTGCCAATCAAAGCAGAAGGTACGCGTTCGCCGTGAAGGACGGGAACGGTGGTGAACCGGGTTCGTGGAATTCCGAATGGATCGATTCAAACGAGTTTTCGGGACGTGGTAGGACGAGTTTACGAGGAACGACGGTATTGGGCGAAAGGAGCCTCGCTGCCGGCGAATGGTGGAATATTTGCCGGTGGGGTGCTAGAACACGATTTGCTACGTCGCTGGCAGGATGAAATTTATTTTATTTGTTTTTCTTCGTGATTCAATTGAAGGCCGCCGGGTGTGCACTGTTCAAGATCAAGTTTCGCCACGGACTAAATAATCCTGAATTTTCTTCGGCGACCACGGTGGTCCCGTGTGATCATTCTGCCTCCAAACAAATTGAAAACTTTCGGCCTTGAAAATTCAACCCGGGAATTCGTTAAATCTACCCGATTCTACTTCGTTCGTTTTTGACTGCAAATTATTAACGGTGACCAAAAGAACGCTGGTCTTTTTTTATTATACATATTATTATAATGTTAATTTTTATTTATTGTTTGCGCGTACGTTTGTACGATGACTTTTAATTAACAAGTGGTATGATTTAATCTGGAACGGTTAAATCGTACATACACGTCGTGATCAAGGTTGGGAATGATGGATTCGCTTTGTGGAAATCCTTGAATTTTTTCGAATTTCTTTAAATATTTCGAAACACTTGTATTACCTGTACAATTCTTTGACGGTTAAACGAGTTAGTTGCACCTATCAGCTATGACGTATAAATAACGGAGAAAAATACATGTCGCCATGGAATTTATATTTGGTGATGAAACAATATTTGAGGGGTTAAAATTTTTCACAGCGAAAGCACCCACGTTGGATGTACATATATACCGAGTTTAAAACTTCTGCAAAGTATTCGGAATAAAGATGTCAATTAAGCAATGTCAAAGTGTAAAGAAAAATCAGAAAGGTATCATCGAAGATTTTCTCAAAGATTTCCCACGCGAGCTCTCAAGATGATGGTCAAAATAACCTGTAACCTGGAACATCGTATCGGAGCTTAAGTTCTTTGTCGCGCTTTCACGGATTTCCTGATTTCCAAGATACCTCGTCGCTATAAGAGGATTCTCTCCCTTCGATTTGTCGATTTTCCCCGCTCCCGAATCGCTCGTGGCATAAACACGTTTCAGATTACATCGTAATTTTTCCCTCTGATGCGTTCCGTCATTCTTCGCTCCCTCCAAATTTATCCCGCAATCGAATTTTGCCGAATATCCATTCCACCTCCCCTCCGAAAAAAATATCGGAATAAAAAGAAAAACGAAAACAGCCAAGCTGTTTCATAATTCAACGAATCGATTGCTCGGCTCATTTGCAGGAAGGAGAAAAAAACAAACTGCAACGAGCACATTTTGATTTACAGCCGGTGCTTTATTAATAGCCGACAATCGCTACGTCGGCTATTTCGCTCGCGAAAAGCGCTCAACGTTTTCACGGTAATGAGAATAACGATATAAAAATTCGATGGCCAACAATGAGCGCAACTTTCTCAATTACCATACGCCGGCGAGGACGCTAACAATGCGCGAGTGGAACGCAGCCAACGGCATTATTCCCCTCGATTCTGCCGCTAATTTGTATGCATTCGGTCGAGTTATTGATGAAACGAAAAACATAATCAGAAAAAGCCAGGGAACAAAAGCTGAGCGAAAACGGAAACAACGGTTTACCTCGCGATTATCGGATGTTGTCAAGATATACCTTGTATTTCGAACCGTTTTAGAAACGTTTTAAACCTCTACTTTGGTTTAACTACAATTTTATTCCGAGGGGAATCGAGTTCCACAGTTTTTACAGCGGCGCTAAGTGTGATCGGGCGATTTTTAATATTTCGGAATTTGTGAACTTGAGGTTTTCGATGTTAGGTGAGGAGTTTATCATTTGAGAATTTGGAAGTTTGTAGCTTTGAAAACTAGCTTGTACGAATGATGGATCCCCTTTCGTGGTGTCGCTATTTCCTTACCAAATATTGGCGTGTTCGTTACCTTCCCATGCCTTTTTCCCGATGTCGACATTTCTCTATAGAAGCTTACTATTCTCCATACCGTAGAACTATTCTCGACGCCCGAAAACGAGCGTTTGCCGAAAAAATATAGGAAAAACAAAACGAGATGCAGCGTCGGTGAAACGAAAAAGAGAGAAAGAAGCGTGTGGAGTGCAGCGGGAGTAACTCAATTTCCCGTCCGACAACTGCTCAATCGCAATTAACAAACTGCAGGAGAGTCTCGTGCAAACTCGCCTGTGGGCCCCGGTTTTTCTAGGAGGTAGAAAAAAGTATCTAGATTTCGCGTTGCAGCTAGGTGGCTGGTTGGTCGAGAATAGAAAAGAGAGAGAGACGAGAGGTGGTAGAAAAAGCGGAGAGCAAACGAGAAAAGGGGCGAAGGGAAAGGATGGTGGAGCAGAAAGGGTGGAGGAGGATAGAATGGTAGTAAAAATGGATGATTGGAGGAGGAGAGAATGAAAGAAAGGTACGGGAGTAGGCGACAAGTGTGAAAGTAGAATGAACGCGCGAGAGTGCGAGGATGGATAGGTGCGGATAATGCGAATACATCGCGCGGAGTGACGCCCTTATCGTGACAAAAGCACCGTCATTGCGTCGGTTGCAGGTGTGGTTCAGTAATCGCAGGGCGAAGTGGCGTCGAGAGGAGAAATTACGGAACCAAAGGAGAGCAGCCGTCGATCAGGTAGTCGGCGGCGGTAGCAGCGGTGGAAGCAGCAGCACCGCACCCCCGGCTGCAACCCCTGCCACCCCACGGTTACCCTTAAATGCCGGATTCAACGCCATGTACTCGTCGATACCGCAGCCGATCGCTACGATGCCTGACACTTACAGGTAATTATTCTTTCGCCGCTTCATTTTCTTCGACCTCTCACCCTTGTTTAACAGATTCAAGTCACCCTTAAGGCTTTCCAAAATTCACATTTTATTCTTCGTCTTAAATAAGTATTAGAAACAAAATAAGAGTGTTTTCAATATGAAATTTCTAAAACGAGTTTTTAGCTGACCACGTGACACTGCCAAGCGACATATGGTTAAGATTAGATTAAGAATTTTTTCAATTCCATTAGTACCGAGAAGATATAATAAAACTTGTAACAACACAATTATACACGTTAGCATTTCTAGAATCATAAAATGACATAACCTCTTCGTATTTATCGGGATTCAGTATTTATAGGGATTTAGTGATTGGATTAGAATGTTATTTGGTAATGTAGAGATTTGCAGATAAATTCTCGCAACAATTTCTGTTACGTACCTTTGTTATACTTTGTCACAAATTGGTCGAACCCTTGACAAAATATAAAATTACTGAAATTATTAAATAATTATATAAAACGTACGATTTGCAAAGTCGTACGCACCATACTTCTGCCAAAAGAAATACGTCGTTTCCCCAAAAAAACATATATACATAAAATCCCTTTACCGATCGAGAGGTCGTACGTCAGAGCCGTAATAGATCGCGAGCGTAAGAGATCGTTATCCACGAAGAAGCCGGTTCTTCCTGGAAGAGGGCAGAAAAAGCTCGTCTGGCAAAGCTCGCGAGATCGTTTGACGGAAGTCGTTTCGAGATCCCATGGAATCGCGGAGATTGGCCTCCTCCGGTTAGCATTTTCCTCTGACGCGGATCCGTTTTCTCGCAGCTCGATGTCAAGCAGCTTGGGCGGGTCAATGGGTGGAAGCTGTCTTCAGCAACGCGCCGAGGGATATCCGGCGTATGTGTTCCACGAGCCTCTTCACTCGTTGACGCAGTCTTACTCCCATGCACACAGCACTGCTGCGCATTCGCAACCCCATCGCGGTATACCGACCTCTCATGGTGGAACCCCCACTACACCCGGAGGACAGCCTGCAGGACCAGGTGGTGCACCCTACCAGCCGACGACCTCGACCGCTACTGGTGAGTTTCCGCTTAAGGATTGTTTGTTTGTTCTTGCTGAATCTTCAAGGCCGTCTACCGGTACCCGCTTTGTCGCCACCTCTGCTTACGCGTTAATCAAGGTCGCTTGCAACCTTGTCTGCGAGCAATCGCGCGCCCTTTTCGAAACTACTGCGTGCTGTTGATTTCTCGTTACTGGCTGTTGATTACGCGTGTCTTTACTCCTCATTAATTATACAAGGTGTTTCACTTTTGTCCAAGGTATCGGTTTCTTTTATAAGATCCTAAAACTGTTGCTTACTTGTTTGCTTCTGCATTTCTTGTTAGATAAACATCAAGGTGAAATTCGAATGACAGATTCAGTTTATCAGCGATGTATGTTCTGTATTTATGAATGACAATTTGAACAAGAACTTTGGCAGACATGACTGATGAATCAAACAAGAATATACCTGTAGCATTTTTATTATAAGTTTATAATAAAACATCTATGACCCTATGTCTATATAACATGCTTTTCTTATTTTTAATCATAGAATACGCTGACATCAATTATCAATGTAAAAGTGAAACACCCTGTGTATTACAGTAGAATTCAGAGGGTCTCGAAGAAAGCTGATTCTAATCTTACTTCTTAGAAATACGTGTGTATACGTCATCAAACATATATCGTTAAATGTATACCCTAAAGCTAAAGAGTTTACTCATACATGAATCTTAACTTGCAACATCGAAATCGAATAAGTATAATTCTCTTCCAAATACTGCTTTATAGCTACGAATTTCTTTGCTAACGTTTACTTTAAAATTGTCGAACTTTAAGCCACAACGCACTCGACATGCAAGTACTGTAAACAATGATTCTTGGTCGGTGAAAAGCTTCGAGAGCGATGCTTCACTTTCGAGCCCCAGGAAGATAAAGTCGCGAAACGGTAACGTGAAACGCGACGAAAGGAGCAGAAAATTTCGATTCGTATCGCGTGCTCGCGCCACTCGACGCGTGTCGAGTTTGCGGGACACAGACTTCCCGTTGAAACATACTCATTCTGTACCATTGAAACTGTCGCTTGATTACACACACTCGAGAATTCCGAGCGCGCAACCGTGAACAGACGATGAAAAAAAAAGGAGGAGGAGCACGCGCGTCATTGCGAGAAACTAGTTACCGTGCAGCAAACGACACGAGTGGAAAATTCGTTTAGTTGACGCAAGGAAGTTTGTTCCGTCCGGAGATACGATTGAAGCGTACGACTGACGCGGAAAAACAGAAAATAAATTTTCACACGTTCATGTTTATAACAACTGTACGCTTGTTTCTTCTTTTCGCCGATATTTGTCTCGTACGAATATGCACGTACCTCGTTTGAACATCAGTTTGCTGCCAGTTTGGACGATTGCGATAATCTAATAAAATTTTCTATTTCGACATAAATTAGAGATATAGTATATCAGTACAGTAACAGATATAGTATATTGGTACATTAATGTATACGTATTATATTTCACGTGGTACTCGATTTGCCAGTGGTAATCGTAACAGGGTCGATCACAGGGGGATGCTGCGGTCGCAAAGCGCCAGTCTGTACAAAAGCTCTATAAAAAGGAAAAAAGTGCCCGTAACTACGTTTCCGTTTGACCCTGCACAACTCCGAAACCTAGTGCTACAAATGTTCGCGTCGGTCCTTTACTATAGGTTTCCACCCCGTAACCAAGGTTAACCAGATTTTGAACCTGGGATGCTCGCGAAATTGTTCGTTCCTCTTGATCGGCGTTGCTTCCACAATATATACGTCGAGGATTGCTTAGTAACCTCTTTACACGAAATCTACGTAGCCGCTCTCTCGAGGGATGTTATCCAGAGGGTTACGAGATGGCCGAGACGCGGTGAACAGGCACGTGGGTCGTTTGTCCACGGAATTGTAAAAGGATTTTAAAACAAATCTCGTGTGGCGCCAGCAGGCTGAATCGAAGAATGGGTTGTTCGGTGGTTGCCCGCCCCCTCTCGACCGCGTAGCTGCTGAATTTTCCATTTTCTCGATTCTCACTTTCTCCGTCCACCGCCTATAGTCGGCTCTTTCTTGCTCGCGTTTCTTTCCGCGTCGACTTTTCGTTCTCCTTCTTCGGCGGCCCTCTTCTTTCTCGTTTAACGAAAATTGTGGAGACCGGCGCCTCCTCCTTTCGGCAGCCTCTCCTCCTTCGTTCAGCTTTCGATCTTTCTCCTTCTTTGTCGGATCGGTTCGCACCGTCTCTGTCGTGGCGGCTCTTCCTCTCTTCAGGGTATACAGGAGGGTGAACAGAGGATGTGGATGGGTTGGGTCTCGCCTCGGCTGGGCGAGCGCTCAATAACGTGCGAACCCAAAGGGGAGGAAATACGGGGGTGCGCGGCGTATCTACAGGAATGGAGTGGAACGCCGTAGAATGGTGGAATACTGCGGAACACGCGCGGCATTCCTCTTGTCTTTCTCTCTCTTTCTTTCACCCTACCATAACCGGTTGCCTTCTTTCCGCTTTTCCCTTCGCTCTCATCCGCTCCGCTCAGCCCTGTTCCTCGTTCTCGCTTCTTACGTGCGGAACGAACCGCAACTTATCCATCATAATCGTTTTACGTGCATGAGCGCCGGGAACTTTCACCGTGTTCCTCTCGTTACCGTCGCCGTCTTCGCCGCTGTCCCGTCTGCTCGTTGCCCTTATAGTGACGTATCGTTTTCGTGGTATGCGCGCTTCATCTGTCCGATTACAGCGACCTGTATCGACGAGCTAACACGGCTTGTCGGTTTCGTTGACTCGGTAATTTGTCCAACGATCTACTGTGGGAACTGACCCGTTGAGTGGCGTGAAAGAACCTCCATTCTTCGTATCTTTTTGCAATTTCATACAAGATGCAGTTTGTGGGCTGCGTGATGAATGAAGTACTCGTAATGACTAATAAAAGTTTCAGTTGTGTATGTTCATCGTAGGTCTTCAATTATTTATGTGTTGGATGGTGCACAGCCTTGTTTCATGCAGTACTGTTGTTCGCTTTAACAGAGATTCGTAACGAGCATTCTCCTTATTAGATATTACACCTTGCAGAGGTCTGTCAACTTCGTGGTTGAGTTCAATGCATTGCTCTTTTCCTGACAATTATAGTCTCTGTACTATTGCATATTGTGAACGTTTGAAATAAAAATCTGAACGGATGAATTATAAATATATTTATTATACAAATCTGTTTAACCGTGTCTAACGTGTCTAAAAATCGTTCCACCACAGATCGTGTTAATAATAAATTAAGATATTAAATAAAATGTTTGGTCATGAAATAAAGGGAAACGCATCGAATATGTTTCAGGTGTGATATCAGCTGGCGTCTCGGTGCCGGTACAGATCCCCTCTCAAACTCCAGATTTGACCGGTAACTATTGGCCGAGGCTCCAGTGATCCCAGCTCTTCGGGTTCCCGCCCGCGAGCTTGCTCGTCGGGCAGGAGAGCCCGCCACCACCGACAGCCACCCCTGGTGCAGTGCCACGACCGCTCCTGGCGTCCCTAGGGCTACCAACGCAGCCAACACCGCACCAACCATCGAACACACCGGCTACCACTCCTGTGCACACCTCCGACACTAGTGAGTGAACCACCGATCAATCTCTCTGAACGCTCTCTTTTTCTCAATTAACGGAGATGATGGTTCTCGCGCGCGCGGTTACTCGACGACGCCGACGACGATCTTAGTTCGTCGCCGTACGACGAATCGTTGACCTCGATCACTGCGTTTCACCGCGAACTATGCGACAACGAAGACACGCGTCCGATGCTGAATTTAGAAATCTCACACGAGATCAACGTATATCGATTAACCTTCGAATGATGGAAGAGGGTCTATCGTGACACAGATGTAGGAAATTATTTGGAATTATCGAAAATTAGCAGTTATGTAAATTATTTATTATGATTTAATTCGAGGTGAGCAATTATGCTTATGACAAGTTGTATTTGTAGACACTCGTAGATAGCTAATTTTTGAATTCGGAAGTTTGAAATTACTTAAGTTTCCCAAATACTCAAATTTCTAAATTTTCAACTTCCCAAAACCCTAAATCACAAGGTTTCTAAATTCCTAAGTTTCACAATCTTGAAATCCTCAAATTTCCAAGTCCCTGAATCTCCAAATTCCTAAGTTCCCAAACTTCCAAACTTCCAAATTCCTAAATTTCAAAATTTATAAATGCCCAAATTTCCAAACCTCTGAATTTCTAAATTTCGAAACCCCCAAATTCCTAAATCCCGAAATCTCCATAACACCAAAAAATCGAGTAAGGTCTAAATTTCCTATTTTGAATGATGTTTCGGGTCAAAAAGGATTCCCTCCTACCATTTGAGGGTTAATACTACGGACGAAATAAAATCAGTTGTGTCATCTGTTTCGGTGATTTGGTTAAAACGTGATTTGTTAATTGAATTCGCGTTCTATAACGAAGGTTCCTGAACAACGTTGCAAATTATTAGATTGCTTGTAATTTTCTTTTTAGGTCAAAGACAAACGAAACTTTTAATTTGTATCGTTGGCTTGATACAATCATGACCCAGTTGAGGAAAGTAAATTTTGATTTTTAATTACACGGCTATTTAGTGATGGAAGAATTAGTTTCTTCTTCTTTAAAAGTTAACTAATAGTTTTCAATTTTTAGTAGAATACTTGAAAAATATTTATCGATTTATCAAGACAAATTTCTTATTAAAGATGTTTCCGGCTACTAGAAGTTTTCGATAACGAAAAGATTAAACGGATGAAGTTCAGAAACCTGTTAAAGGAACGATGCAACAGGAGTTTAAAAATAAAAGAAACAAAAGAGGAAAGAAGCGTTAACGAGCTTGCTTTAATTCGATTAATTACTCCCTGGAAGTTCGCCAAATCTCACAAAACGAACTGACACTGCTGATCGCTACTTTCGCTGACCAAAAAACAACGGCACACCTGCGCTCAGAATTTACGATTATCGTTCTATCGATACGACAAAATAAACTCAATTGCAAACCCTTCAATTTTCCCTAATATTGGTGCTTCTCATCGACGACAATCGTAAATTCCGTCTCCGTTCAATGTGTCAGCACTTCATTCGGGAAAACATCACCGAAATCTGTTTCGCGAATCTCAACGAATCTTCGACACTACATTTCAAATCATTGACTTACGACCCGGGTCACACAGGGTATATCATCCATCTCACGACAGTGTACAAATTAAAATCATCCGAAACGTTCGTTAGACGATCCAACCTACGATTCGACTTTATGTAAAAAATGAACGACTAATAAAGTAACATTCATTTGCATGTTTTACAAGCTGAAGATGAAGGGTGGAAATAAATAGAACTGTAAGGGAACTGAATTCAGAACAATCTCATGTTTATCAAAGTATTGCTTATCTGTAACATGTGTACAATTTTGTTTCAACCTAATTTACTTGTCATATACGTATGTACACATTTAGCAGAAATGCTAAACAGTACTAATAACTGTTTAGTTATTTACCCTCCACACTGACATTAAACGCGTCTTTTTATCAAATATATTTTGTTATCAAAAAATGTCACTTCTTACACAAAAAGTGTCCTATTTTCTATTAAACAGAAATCGTGCGAAATTTGTGTAATAAATTCAAAAATTCTGTTTACTTGGAGTCTCGTATGTTTGCACTCTTCGAATAAAGTAGTTCATAATACCATCTAGTATTAGAGCAACGAAAGTAGATATTAAACGATCAATATTTTTCCTGTACCATTCGAGGCTTGTTTTCGTTCTCGAATCGGCAATTTGTAACGCTTTATCGAGCTCTTGGTTGCGTGCCTCCCCGTACGCATGACAGCCGTGAATCGCGTGGAAATTTCGAGGGATTCGAAGACAGGGTAGGCGGGTTCCCGCTGCAAATATTCTCGCGAGATTTTGGGGTGGCTCGAGCTAGAGGCAAGCCTTTGTGAGAGAGGGGAGCGCGGGGATTGATAGCTGCCACGAGGGTGGCTTTTTTCGCTGGCCGGCCATCACGCTTGCTCGCAGATATGGCGTCGGCCGACAACCTCCTTCGAACTCGAAACTTCGCGTTCCTCGGTTACCTCGACTTTCCCCGACTTTTGTTTCCTCCGTTTCGAACTCGGAAATTCGCGATTATTGTACGGGTCAATAATCTGTCTCCGACTAAACGATTTTATGAATAAAGTTCCCTAACTAGCAAATCGAGTCTTATCCTCACAACTTTACTTCTTATGACATTTAAAAATCGTTATTGAACTTTGTGTCACAATTTTGGGAAAGGTTTACTGTCATGACATAAAATATATAATTGTGGAAAGATAGTTTTGTGTAAAAACGTGAACTCTTGCTGCAACTATTTTAATCGAGTCATGCTTATTTAAATAACTGGTCATTAGGCAGCGAAGGAAAACGTTGCGACAACAGGAACTTGACTTTCGATATGGCGATACATTTTCTGTCATGACAGTAAACGTTCTACTGTCACGTGTCCAATGAAAGAAGTGTTGTGACATTTAGATCTCAAAATACAATGTCCATAAGTCATAACACTTAATACTATTAAATATACGTACGTAACAGTAAATCATAAAAATCAATGTTACGACAACACAATTTTCAACTTTAATACGGTCACAAATTCCGATTTGCTGTAAAAATCTTAAAAGTGATAAAACTCATTTACGTTGAACTGTTATTTATCTCCACCTATTCAAAGGGTTAAACTTTGTATCGAGATAGCAATCAATTTTTGACGAGGACGAAACAAAAATTATGCGTTAATCGTTACTCGGTTGGATCGTTTCGCGAACGGTGTTGAAGGGGATGACGGATCCTCGCGTAATCCCATTAAAAGTCGGTCCTCTTTCTCGCAGACTTCACGAACGGTTCAAAGACACCGTAGCTCTTTAGGGAAGCGTGTTTTTCCCGAGTTTCACCTCGACACCGACTTTCTATCGGCCAGTCTGATGAGCACACTCGCACGTTGTATATTTTCCCCGGCACACGGACGATCGCAACCCTCGGTTCAACCCGCGCGAATCTAGATTAAGACAATCCAATACGTAGCTGATAACGAAAGAACTCTCGCGTCGATCGTCGTTGACGAGAAATTTGCGTGGAACGCGAGATATGCGTGAAACGTTAAGAATTAAAAGCGTCAGACAGTTGGAGTCTCATGAAACGACGTAGTCGTTCATCGAAATCGAAGAACAGTTTCAGTGTATCGCGAGAATTTTTACCAAAAATGGATATTTGGTAACGGAGGCTATCTTCTGCGTACGAACATCGTGAACAGCCTCGTGGCTCGCGATCGAACCACGTTTCATCGATCCTTTGTATAAAGACCATTGTAAAATAGCATTTGTTACTCTTCTTAGCCTGTACTGTACATTAGAAAAAATATCGTCGACACGCTGTGTATATACGTGTAGGTAATAAGCGAAGACGGTTATTTCGGCACCGTACGATCGTATCATTTCGTAGAGATCGTACATTTGCAAACTCTCTTTGCCTGTATATTCGATGTTCTCCCTTGAACAACGCATTTGCGAACAACTTTCACACGCCGTTTAACACTTTGACTGTTATCGGTACCACCGCTCTGATACTCGTATTTTGTACAAAAATTAGTTACTTAATCGATATTGTATTTGTTACGGTTTATAAAGGCATAAATGTGTAACCGTTTAAATTATTACATTTGAACGTTTGAAAATTTGAAAGTTTCAATAAAGTTTCTTGAACAAATATCTTTTTTCATGAACATAGGTAATGGATTTTTTTTGGAAATATGTGTGATTATACATTTGTGGGATTTAGCAGTCAATGTATTAAACGCGCGAGTTTGTACATTTATTCGCTCGTTCTTTCCGCACGGAGTCACTGTATGCCGGAAATATGTTTCACGCTTCGCGCGCAGTCTTGAAACGAATTTTCGAACGACCACTAACAACGAACAAATTCGAAATATACGAATTTTGAAAGCAAACTGGAGTTGAGGTAAATTTGTGATACCGAGTCTCGAGATCGATTCACTCCAAACCATTTAAAAATTACCTTTCGAGTTATTTTCACTCATTTTAAGCGTGACCTTACAAGTGTTCGAATGTCTCAATTTACTTTTAATTCTCAAAAAAGTCCGTTAGCAAATGAAACAGTGCCTTAACTGGACTGTACTGATCTGATATGCAATAGACTCGTTACAATGCCACGAATAAAACTGCAGGAGTAGAAAATTAAAAAAGTCGGTAATATAGTAAAGTCCTCTATTGCAGCAATCTCTGGACCTTCGTAGATTACAGTGAAACAAATCCATGCGAAAGCAGCAATGTAACGAAAGTCTACTGTGTTTGCAGATTTAAAAACAAGAACTCGTTATTACGCTCAAAACATCTTTTTCCGGTGTGAATCGAGTCTCGCATAGTCAGTGGAACATTAACCGAGTGTTCAGCTCCGAATTTTTCCCGAAATTGAATTTCCACGACACGCAAGCATACACACACTCGCACACATACAAAAACACTGAGTATCGCGAAAGTGGGAAAAAACTACGGTACAGGGTAATTTGATATATATATGCACTACCTCAGACAAGGCTTTTACGCGATATAAAATTTCTAATTAATCGCATTAGCGTTAAAGGGAAGGAGAAAAACGGAGGTGACGGAAGGACGCAAGCGCGACCGCGAAAACCACTCGAGATTTTCGTCGGTCGAGTTGCATGTAATACACATACAGACACACATATACACGGCACAACGTAAAATACACCGTCGGGTCGACTCGTCTGTTTGACGCAGTTCTTCGCGCGATAACGACCCCTGTATGAAAAGCGACGCGTGGTTCTCCCTCTGTTTTTCCCTCGGTTGTTTCGTTTGACTACTCGCGCGCGACTCGTGCCCGCTGTTGTAGTCGATTAAACTCGGTCGCTGATTCGTACCTGATTCGAGAAACACGGCGTTTAAATCGGTGACTCCGATCCATTGGATCTCCCATTCCTCTGTAGCAGCCTGTCGATCCGTCAGCCACCAGCTTTGTCGTCCCAGGACTCTTTGGACGCGTACAGACACGTGTTACCTTACATTCTAACATGTGTACATACGATGTAACATAAATTTCTTCCAACTGTTCATGAACAATTTTGGGATGTTAACTGTGTTAAACTTTTCGAATATGTTCAAAGTCTGGGATAAAAACGTATTATCTACTTACATGTCCAGCAAAGTGACATGCCTTTCATGTATTTTAATATGGTCATACTTCAGACACTTTAATTACGAAATTTTGTTTAGGTTTAACGAATGTTTAATGTAAATAAAAAATAATGGTTCTGAAAGACCACGAGTGTATGATGGAATGGAAGAACGCACAAGGGTATATTAAAAAAGTAACATCCAAAAAATAGTACAAAATTTCGAAAAAAGGAATGATAACGAATTTAAAACGAAATTTGCGTTAGCAAGTGACTGTACGCGTCCTTAGACCACGCTTCTCTCCTCGTTACACCATGCATACACATCCCACGAGACATTCATCAGCAGCCATACGTATATGAGTGTTACAGACAGCCAAGCAACCGTTTAATTAGATTCCGCGATTCGATCGCCGGTACATAGTTCAGAATGAGTTTTCGCGAATCCGTGACCCTTCGCGTCAGGGTCACGAAGTGTAGATAAACGAACTGTAACGATTTGTCCGCAATCGATAGGGTAATTACGAACGATTGCGAAGTGTCGTTTCTTCCGTTGACAAGACACGGATGAAAGAGCGATGCTCGCCTCTTTCGCGAAGCGTTGTCCCGTAGGATGGCAGCGTTTCCTTGCGACGTCGACACCCGACAGCTGGTGTACCAATTCGTCTGAACGTTTTCTACTACGAACGGGACGATTGTACTGTACATTAGTAAATTTATATTTTTGGATGAACACGGGGAAAAAACAATGCAACCACATGGACGAACGAACCGCAATTAGGAGAAGAAATCTTTCGCGGATCCATGCGAGTACGCGCTTGCCGCCATTTTGGCTCTCCATCGTCGAGAGAGCCACGACTTCGAAGTCGTACACTTCGTTCGAATCCGCATAATGTGCCATTTCCGCGTTAACACCATCGTCGAAACACAAAAGAGGTACTCCATCGAGGCTCGCTTCGATATTTAGTTCCTAAACATGTCCGGATTTTTGTAAACGATCGTTGTTTTAATGTCGAAATACTTTACGCACAATTCGTCTTTTGATACGCCCAATTCGTCCAAGTATCATTTCATTGCGATTCGTATGGGATTATTAAACGATTATGACGAAGCGGCGTCTTGAACTGCTCGATCGGATAACGGTGACCTTATTTTTGGGGAAAATTTATTGCGCCGCTCGTCAAAAGTTTCTCCGACTCCAAACGAAAAGGAAGAGAGATGTTTGATGAACGCTATGGTTTATTAAAAGGAAAAGAGAAAATAAAGTCATCGATATAGGCAGCGATATATCGAGGTTGCGATGCTTCGAACAAAATGGATCTAAAACAGTGATGGACGACGAACGGTGCACCGACGGGCACACGGTGTGCACTTTTGGACAATGAGGTCTCTCGATATATTACCAAGAACGAGCAAAATTTACAAATTTGTGGTTTCGAAAATTTCTAAATTTCCAAATTCTCGAGATATTCTATCCCAAATTTAAAGATTTGAAAATTCGACTTTTCGGTATTGTTATCTTTCTCGTGCACCTCATGGTTCTACACACCGTGCACGCCCGTGCCCGTGAATTCTTTGATAGACACTTGATCTGTCCATCACTGATCTAAAGGATAGATATTTTAAAGTTTGTTTTGATATACTTAAATGATAATTTTCCATTTCGTTGGTTGTAAGAAATTGCCCAACAATGTTCCGATACGCTCGATATTTTATACCACCGATTTTATTTCGCAGATCGACCCGTGACGCGGAAGTGGTCACGCAAGTTTTCTTATTATCTGTAATAATAATACTAATAACGAATACAGTGTATGAGTATTAACAAATTTATTAATGAAAATAATATATTATTGCGATAGTAATCTACGTAAGTGTTGTGAATAATGAAGATAATATTGTTGCTGTGATTACCTTTAAGATTGTAAGTAGTAGGATATAGAACCACTGTTAGGTGTCACTGTCTCGATTCAATAAATGTTATTTCATTTTAATGACAACGCAAGACATCTGGATTCGTTTATAATAAAAACTCCCTAATAATTCCTTCACTTAACCGTATTATATTACGTAACTTAATTGTACAAATTTATTTTGAGGCATATAGGTCAGTGATTGTTCGAGGTAAAAACAGGGTAAATCAACAGGGTATCACCATTAGCACTGAACTTTTGTCTTTATTATTTATTATTCAACTTTGATATATTATGCATAACGAATAAGATGAAAGGAACTCGGCATTTGGATACAGATACGACATCAAAAAATTATAATAAAGGTGTAGTTTCGGTTGGTCCAGAAAAAGGTAAACGTAATTTAGGATTCCAGAAAAAGTTTATAAATCGCCACAACGCTAGTAACACCCAGAACACAATCAACGTTATATCTGGAAATAAAATGATATTTTAAAAACCGAATGTCCTAAAGTTATTTAAGTATTCAGCAACTCTTCGACAACTGCTTTTTTTCTAGTATTTTTTACATAATTATTAATTTTACTAATAACTTAGTTATTTTGCTGTTAAAGCAATGATTATATTTTTTTGCACGATAATTTCAAATTGCAAAAATTTTTCGGAAGACCACTTTATCTATACATGGATTTCAGGCAAAAAGATACAATATTTGATATGTAATGATAAAATTAAACGATACCTTTGGCTTGAATTGGAGGCTGGATAATGGCATATTTAAAGTCTGGAACGGTACATCTCCTTACAAAATTCATCATGATATATTTCAAGGTAGATTCAGCGTAATAATCGAACGGTACGATGAACATATAAGATCCAATTATAGCACAGGTAATGTGACCAACAGTCAAAAAAAATAGTAATTTCTTGATTACAGAAACAACAGCGATCACAGTAATGAACAGGAACCAAAACATCCAATTGGAATGTATGAGTACAAGGGAATCTGAAAAAAAAAGATTTTAAAAAAATGTCATGATGCTTACATTACATCTTTGATGATCAATAAATTCAGTCGTTAAAAAAGAACAATTTTGACCACAAACCCCGCGTTAGACCAGTGATGGGTAGATAAAACTTTTAATTGTGCGAATTTGCCCAATTGTACATTGAACATTAAAAATCTAAACATTTAGAAGTTTTCAACCTGAAAAGTTAACTACCTATCAGTGTAAATTGTACATTCGTGTACCGCGGTAGCCCATCACTGGTACAGAGGACCCTTACCGTACCCTGTTGAGCGCACCAGGTTACATAAACCACGAGAACGTAATGAAACTATGCCAAAGACGCGGTGGGCAGCGAGTAGAGGGTGACCAAGTCGATCATCTGTCGACAGGGTAGATCGGACCGATACTCTGTGCAGTTACGCATGCACAGACCGTGTAATCTAAATAGGTCCCGAAGCTAAATAAATACGGGGACACAATTAGGTAAATGTGAATCTTCCAAGCTGGTTAGATCGCTTCGTGGGAGTTGATGCAGGGGTTGGGGTCGGAGCCAGTGTGCACGCGACGACTTTCCTTTCGTGTGAGTGACGTGTACGTGTGAGGGTGGATATGGTGAGAAAGGTAGGAGGCAACGCGAATGCCCGCTGCTGTTCTCTACTGCATGGGGGGATTCGGCAAGCGAAGTTTCCACATGAGCGAACAACATTGATAAAAGCTACAAGGGGACTCTCTGACCGTGCTTCATCCCTTCGCCAAACTCGAACTAACTTCGGGGGCGGTGGGCTCTGTCTCCCTTTTTCTTTTCGCGTTACTCCTCTCCGCTTTTAAGCCGGCTTTCATTATTTTCCTATAATTTACTACAACCCCTCTCCGTGATCTTTCCTCGGCCACGCATACAGAATTGCTTTATTCCGCGTTCGCCGCCACTTTTTCTCGCGCGTTCGCCACAAACAGTCACACGGATGTACCTGGGAAAGTGAAGTAGGTGATACACGCGGTAAAAAATCCTAACGATATTGGGACGAACAGATTGAAGATCATGAAGTCTTGGCAGATTCCAAACATCACTGCTATGCACAAGCCTAACACCCAAGCGAGTGTAATGCTTTCTGAAACAAACGATACATATATTCCAAACATGAACTTATCACCTCATGTTACTGTTTAACATATCGGATTAATTGCTTTGCAACTAATGAATCTTAAAGTATCCGACATATTATCAAGCTTCTTTAATCGCACACTTAAGTAATGCAAAGGTAACATCGATTAAAGAGCTATTGATATGGCTTTCATTTAACTAGATTACCGTGAATCACCACCGAAGATCGGAGCAACAAGTTTAGTCAAGTAATTAAATACACTATAAAAGTTTCACACCGCCGTTCAGTCGATAAAACGTTAAATATAACGCAAGATTATCGTTCCTTGATGTGTCAATAAGAAAAGTAATGAAAATGTAGAATGTTTGCTTACGTTCTGTGATGATATAACAAATTACGGTTGCAGTGAAAAATACTGGTATCGCTACGTCAATCCTCATACA
The DNA here is from genome assembly GCA_036983795.1 of Megachile lagopoda. Lineage (NCBI taxonomy): Eukaryota > Metazoa > Arthropoda > Insecta > Hymenoptera > Megachilidae > Megachile > Megachile lagopoda. The sequence continues at coordinate 12,190,871 of CM072790.1, read as the reverse complement.
CTTGTGTCCCAAGAAAACCGAGGCTAGCCCTAGGAAGAAGGTGCAGGCCACCATGAGTTTCGAATACGACGTTTCTGAAAAAAAGAATGATTAACAATTCTTTTTTCATTCGGTTTAACGATCGTTACAGTACTTATATAACATAAAACGTACCCAGAACTTGGCACGAGGTCGGGAATTCTACAGGATCGCAGGCGTACGAAAAAGCTGGAACGTAAGCGGCAGACTGAGTACCATAAGTGGCCACGGTGACGTAAACTGAGCCAGTTCCAATGTATGCGTTGAAAATTCGTCTCAATGGATTAAAAAGATCTGGAGTTGAGATCTATTGTGAAATACTGTTCATTGTATAATATGGTAACACCAATACAATGTGTATAATTTCAGTAACTTATCAGATCTGCAACTGGATCAATGCAGTCAAATATTTTTTCTAGGTACATTACAATCTTGTTATATTGCAACCTTCACACAGACTTTCTACGCTAGCGCAACTTCGCCACCCCCCGCCTATTCTATTCCAATTCCTTCGAATTTAAAAATTTGTAAACCCTCGAATATTTTAATTTACGAATTTAGAAATTTATAGGTTTTTTGAATGTTTAAATTCGGAATGAACTTTCGCTCTCACAAACCGATCGGTGGCAATATAACAAGAGTCTATTTTATTACTGCACATCCAATGGTCGGATTTAGAATATTAATCAAAACATTTATTTTACGAATAAAATATTGTAGATATTTCTTGAAACCTAGTGTCTTAGAAATGTCAGTAACTTGTATTCAGATTTATATACGAAAAAATAACTAACATATTCATTCACATTGTTGGCAATTTAAAAACCGATGTAATTTACTCTGAAATTCATTGCTCTTTGCGATTTTCAATAAAAGAAAAAGCTGAAGTATACCTGCTGACCATTTTCCATGATGTCGTTTACCGTCAACATGTTCATGATGTACGAGAAATAAGTTTCAGCGGATAGGTCCTGTTGTGGCAAGTATACGCGATACATATCGTGTGTGACTGGATTTTTGTCACACATCGATACCTCAGTGGAGTTTAAAGGCATGGAGGCTGGTTGCACATCGACTGTTATCATGCCGTCCCTGGTAAGTACTTTTGCATATGGCGCAATTTCGGTATCGAACTCCATGTTGCATCCACCCGGTATGGGTGCTAGGATGAGAATAATGAACTAATGCACGAGGTTGGTTTGTTTTCTATGCTATGAAATTTATTATCGTAGTCGTTTTTACACGGGTCTTCTATTAACATTGTATAAGACGTTTCAAAAATAATTTTACGAACGTATTTCGACGAAAAACGCTCCACGTAGTCCAAGAATTGTACTTGAGTACAAAGTTAAATATTTGTATGAACTATTGTATTTTCGGAACAAAAGTAGTACTTTCAAGACCGTAAAAACTATTTTTTACTAAATTACAACAAATATTTTTTGCGACCGTCTTCGCTATAATTGTAAACTACTAGTCCATTATGTTCTATCGGTGGTGGAATTGGGTAAGACGCGGAATGTGTCTATTTCTCCCATTAAAATAAAAGACCTCAACATTTACTATAATACTAACATCAAAATATTCAGAATAAAAGATAATAAGTTTCTAAACTAAACATTGGTAAGGTCAGTTAGGTTCGACGTTCGGATTACATAAGGAACTCGATTGTTGCATAATTGTACAAAGAAAGTATTCTCAATAACAATAATATAAAACGATAATAACAATAATTCTTATTTTATTTGTTTTGTAAAAAGAAATTAACTGACATGAAAAGTACATATAAAATATAGATAATTTTTAAGAAAAATTTTATTAAAGAAATTATCATCCACTTTCCATGCGATCAGATCTGTTTTAACTATACACAATAAATGGCAAAATTTTACTTCTACTCATGTATTCACTAATTATATTTAATGTATAACATGACAAAAAGATTCACAAAATTACAAAGGGGAACTTATGTATAAGGCATAATTTATGTAAAAAACAATATCAATAACACTCACCTTTATTGTTGTAACTCATAATAACGAGTAGGGCCTTCACGGAATAGATTCCATCATTTTTTAAATACAATCGTGGTATATCATTAAGAGTAGGTTTGACGTAAAGGCCAATGTTTGTTCCAAATACCCTTTTTTCATAATCTTTATCATAAGATAATGCAAGTGGGTGCAAGTGAGCATGAATTTGAACAATATAAAATGCAACATCGGATGAAATGTCTGTTATATTCAAGGTTATATTACTAAAAAGTGAAACTGATATTTGTTTGATATATGGTAAACTGTTATTAAGAGTGTTTAAATTCACTTGCATTATACTGCGATCTGCAAAATGCATCATACATTACTTTCCCACATAATTAGTCTTTGCATTGGTACATTCGATAGCACTTAGATAATATTACAAAATGTTCAAATCATAGGTGTTATGTATATCATATCTACAATACTGCTGTTAACTTACATTACAACTACTGTTTAAACAGAGAATAGCTTCATTATTCATATAAAAATAGATAAAGACAAACTTGTTACTGATTTTCATTTGTTTAAGCATTAAAGCTACATGCGTGATAATTCAATAATACAATTCTATGTTACATATTTTAAAATAAGTAACAAGTAAAATCAACAATCGTTTTTATACAATGCGTAAACAAAGGACAGTCAAAAGTTTTGACAGTGTACAATTTTTAACACGCTGACACTTAGAAGCAAGATATCTTGTTCTACGCTAAATAACATCTAAGATCGATGTGTTCATATAATATTGATACAAAGTAAATGAAACATCTCAATTATATAACATAAGTAGAAATTAAATGTTTTTCTTGTACTATATTCATCTGCATTTTTGTATGGTTCATCTTCTTGATAAACAAAAACAACAGTGTCACACTCTAATTTACTTCAAACAAATATTAAATAAATGCTATAAATTTATTTTAATTTATTTGCTTTATGTCAGATTTCAATTGCGTTTCAAAATCAACTTATACAGATAATATAACACGGAAAAAATTCTTATCAAGAACAGTTAAACGACTTTGAGGTTATGTGCTTACCGTTAAAGACTTCAAAGTTTCCTTTATCGGCTTGGCAACTAGCAAGTAGCAATAAAAAAATTAGTGTTTCTATGATATAGCTGCGTCTCATATTGATAAGAATTATAAGCCGAATGACACTTTTTCGATTAAATGATCTGGAAGCCGAGTCGGCAAGAAGCTATGTAAAATAACTACGACGCAACAGCTGGTGATAAACAGTCGGCGACGTGCATGAGCACACTATACTTGTGTTCGATTTTATTCCCCTTCTCTGTCATATCGTTGCACAGTGAAACAAAAATAGGCACAACAATCAAACATCGAATTTCGTGACCTTGTCAATTGAAAAAGTATTCGTTAATTATAGTTCAATATGGAAACACCGGTTTTGAAGTGAAACTTACACGGACGCGATTCGGCGCGGGAGAATCACCGACTGTCAGATTTGAACGTCATGAAAAGTGCAAACAAATTTTCAAAATTTCCAAGTTTATAAATTTCAAAATATCTAAATTTCAAGTCTCCAAATTTTCGAATATTTAGACTCTCAATCTTTCAAATTTCCCCAAATCTCCAAGTTCCTAAAATTGTTTACTTCTCAAATTTTCGAATTTCAAAATTTACAAATATTATGTTTGCAAAGTCCTCAAATTCATAAAATTCCTAAATTTTTAAGTTCCACAATATTCGGATTCTCATATCGTCAAATTTCGTATTGCATAGATCACCCTATATAAGTTCCATTTAAGTCTATTTGTTCCTTCATTCGATGCAACCTCCAAAATCTGTGTCTTATTCGAAAAGCGTTTTAATGAAAAAAATGAATGAGATATTCACGCTAAATCAAAATCACCGCGTACGTATGCGCTGTCTTCATACAAACATTAAGAAGCAAGTATAAATTATATGTATGTATATATGTGTTACACAGATATTTGATATATTGGCCTCCGCTTCATTAAACGATAAGTATCATAATTTAAGACTTAATTTGTATAAATATTTTCATAAAAATATTCGTAACAGAACGTTATTCGTTTTGTCCCACTGTGTGTCGTGTTTAGCGCGTGTTTCGCGAAACGATCACGAGGTGGCGGCGCAGTCGGGCCAAGATGGCCACGCTGGATCAATGAAACGCGAGTAATCATAGTAAAAACAGAAATTGACAAGTGTGCAAGTGAACACCAGACTTTGATTACGGTGTAAATGGACCATGGGGAAGGATCAGGAGCTGCTAGAGGCAGCGAGAAGCGGAAATGTCACCGTGGTCGAGAAGATTTTGGGTCAACGAGCGAAGAGGAGTGGTCCACTGGCAAGGTGGGTGTCACCGTAAGCAGACTTTGCTTTTCCCCGTTTCTTTTCCCTTTCTCGCATTCTATTTCGCGCTCGTCCCAACAGCCACGATTTCGTAAGCGTCGTCGAGTACCGATTGTTCGAGAAACGAGCTCGTTGTCTGTCAATTTGACGGATGATTCGGTTACATACGTGTACACGTTCGTTCTTGAATCGCGCGAGTGCAGCGATTTCTGTTTCGATGATAAAAGTGTTTATACAGTATTGACTGCCGTTCAGATCGGTCCCTTTCATCTCGTTTCCAACAGCTTCCGCGTTGCCTTGATTAACGGACTACGGATAACCGTGTTTTAAGCATAAACCAAATCGAACGAGTCATTACGCGTACCGGTACCTGCGTTAAATTACCTACGCTCGATTGATCGCTACATTTTTGCAATTAAGTCTGACAGTTTGCCAGTGAGGCACTGGGTGCCTGTACGATGCTTGTACCGTTTTAATAGCACATATCGTTACATTGGATAGTTTCCATTATTAATTAAGCGAAAGAACGGTGTTTCAACTGTGATAAATCATCCTGTATTATTATATTCTTCGGTGTTAAATTTTAACAAATATTCCGTGTACCTATCTATCCTTTTACTTCTCAATTAATAACAAACACTCCGTTGCCCAAAATTCTGAGATTTCAATATTTCAGAGCTGGAAATCTCGTTTGATTATTTCAAAATTTTATCATTTAAAAGTTATTTATTAAAGTAATAAAGTTTAGTAGGTTGAGCGACCTAAAAATCCATCTGAACGGTTTGGATACTTTATGAATCAATGATACGCTATAATATTATAATTCCTACGTGAAAATACAGGGCGTTTGCGGACCGTAATTTTCCGAGCGTAATCAGTTTTGCTCTGAATATCTATGGTGAACAACGAGCCCGTACATGTGTACGCGCATTATTGTCGAACGATTATTCATGATTTTACCGTGACCATGAATCACCCTGCCTTGCATACGATACATGACGAAGATGCGTTGATACGGACACGCAACGATCCCACTATCAATTATTGAAATTTCTGCTGAACGTTTCAGCGGGACACGCGTAACCCGTGTGTTCCGTTGGCCGTTGTAGTCGTCGTGTTTTTCGTGTCTCTTTGAAGGCGCGTTTTAACGTGCCAGGCCTTTAATTGAATTCCCCGTGATAACCAATGAAAAATGATGGCCGGAAAATGGGTCTCTGTCGTCTCTGGTTACTTCTTCGCGACTTATCGAGTCGTGAACACTTCTATCTTCTATTTATGGAAGCAGATAAAGAGGTTTATTCGGTGGGTAGCTATTTATTTTCAAGGGTCAACGATAAACCGAGCTTGGACGTGATAAATCGTCGAAGACGGTTGCAACCGAGTGATTCTTTTTTATTCCATGCCGTACATAAGGAAGTTTACTTTAACGCATCTTAATTGTGCGTGGCCATTGCCTGTAAAGTGGTTGGTTACAACAGTATAGTCCCAGTACTTCTATTTTAGTATTTCATTATATATCTTTATATTATACTGCTATGTTAATATTCCATGATTTAACTATTTGTACTTTGCTTTATTAATCAGGTCTATAGAGAGAGGTTTTATCGAACCTCGGGTTCGGATTTGTTTTCACAACAATGAGTCGTATGAATCGTTATTGCGTTCCAGTATACAAGTATAATGTGTGTCGATACAGCGGTAATAGGTGCATGTAGCGATACAAGAAGTATCACGACGCATGTTGGTACAGCGTGGCGATATCAACGTGCACATTAATAATTAATACTCACACTCAATTAGTAATATGTGTCGTATGCATACCAAGGTTACAGACGATACAGATGCGTATCGTGCATTCAATTAAAATGTTAATATTCGAAAGTTTGTTTTTCGAGATTATGCGAATCTATAAGACTGGAATTACAGGAGCACAGCTGTCGGATCAATCGAGTAAAAATAAAATTTACATAACAAGCATTTTAAACTCTATTGCTAATAACGACACGCGAGAACAGAGACTTCCGTGTTTCAGCGGCAGAACGTAAAAACAGGCTTAATAACTGAGTCATTCTTCCGAGTTAGCGTAGTTCTGTCTAAAAAGCGTCATTTGCATGTACACACGTGCAGCTTCAATTTATTCTGCGTGACTTGTGTGGATGAATTCCGGGAGAAGATAATTGGCTGATAGAGTAAGTCGACGGAATCAGTGACGCGTTCGATTCTATTCAGATTCGAACCAACCCGCGTCTACGATCGACAATCGTATCGACCGATACGGATCGATAACGGCGCGGACGCGATTGATCGAAACGGTCGATGGTCTGCTGGCTTCTTTATTGACCCAGTCCCGCGAACTTGTCGACAAAGATGACTTTGTCGTCGCTTCTTGCGTTGCCATTAATTAAGTCACGCTGGGTCGAGTCGGCTCGGAATGGGACCAGAAACTGACGCTTGTTTTCGAGAGGGTTTGACGCTTGTGTACGCGTGCATCGAGTGCATTCACGTATTTTAACACTGATTATCGTTCGCGAACGAAAAGTGTTGAATAGGAAGAGCGAAAGGGTGTTCCAGGTACAGGATGCGACAAAAGTTTATGGAGAACGTTACATTGTCACGAAATTTTCATGTGCTTTCCTGCGATGTTCGTAGGAGCTGTAGATAGGTATTATGTTTATTATGTACTTGTAGTATATTCATTATGTTTAGGGAATGAGTCATATTTATAAAATAAATAAGATTCATATTTATTCTAGGGTATGTGTATATTTTGATATTCGTCTGAAAATTACAAAGTACCAAAATCCCAATATCTTTACATTTCAACCAAAGTCCCAAAATTCATGTCCCCCACTAATTTATAACGAATATATCAAGAGTATGTACTACTTTCGAATTTATCGCGTTTCAATATTTAACACGATCCATCGAAAAGCTCGTGGACGGGTCGCACACTTTGGGAATCTCTATATTAAGGATACAAATCGATTAATTGGTTAAATAGAGCATAGAAGAGAATAAAGGTGAGAGGAGTCGGCATTGTAACCGACAACGAAGCTCGCGAGTGGGGCAGATCCTAAATGTATCACGAAAAAGCAGCTCCTCTTCTAACAAATTGCCTCCTTTACTCGTCACCGAGCGTGCAACTTGTCCATAACTACAAAGCACGCCCGCGGCAACTTTCAACCGAAGCTCTTTGCTCTCTTCTGTTCTCCTGCTCGTCTCTCGCTGCCAGGGCTTCGCGATCGGGTCTTTTCGTCCTCTTTTCAACGGCATCGTCGCGCTTTCTCGCACTGCGTCACCGGGAGATCACAGGAAAGCAATATAAAACGGCGGATACCGGCTAGAGACAAGAAATATTTTGCGATGCTAATCACGAGCTGCATGCTCGCCACTTTCCGTGTACCATTGCCCGCGAATGCGTTTATCCTTTGTTTGCGCGACGTGTTGACTTTGGGTCGGGCAATAATTTTAATCACGAGCCCGCGGGGATCACGAGAAAGGGCTCCGCTCATCTGAAAACGTCGCCTCAGGCGATCCAACCTTCCGTCAACCAGAACTTTTAACGTCATCGGCTCGCTATCATAACTTCGTCCTCGCTCTTTGATGTCGGCGTGGGCCCGTCCTGGAATCCTACGGAAACAGGAAAATTCATTTTTAATTTAAACTCTTCGATTCGGTGAATTTCATGGTCGACGTTGCTGCAATTATTGTTCTTTCTGCTATCTGTTTCCGTACTTTTGTCATTCAAAATTTATTTAGATACATTCTGCTTAATTCTTTACTTGCGTTGTGTTCATTTTTCTTCTTGCAGTCGAAATATAGGTTCTTTGACTTTAGACTGATCCTCTGAAAATTAGCGAAATTTGTTTATTATCGTTCCTTGATACAAGCAGCTTCTGTTTCTTATAGTACAATATATGTGTTTAGAAACATATACTACATTCGCAGGTATTGCAAGGTTTAAATGTTCGCTGTTAGGGATGTCTCTTTAATGTTTTTACAGAAGTGAACATGAATGGACCAAGTGAACTGGAGACTGTTCATATAAGTTTATTTTCATTCTTCTAATCTGAAAAAGTATAATAAAATTTTATAGCATATTCATCTTGAAATGGTATACAGATCAAGAATGTGTCCCCGCGTTGATAAGAAAGTGGCGCCAAGGGCGCGTAATTCAAATTGAACCAGCACCGTTTTTCCGCCCTTTGCATTCCTCCGTCGCTCGTTGCCCAAATGGCATCGAATTTGAGCATTACTGGGATTCTTCCCCTCCACCGCGATTCTATTACACTCGACCGATATCGTTGTAATGTTTTGTTCGTTCTCCGCTGTTCCGGAAGAAGGAATCGATGCGTTAAACGATCAACGAGGGGATAATTAGCCGGCAAGCAAGGCATTCTACCACGACGAGGTTCGCGTTCAATGAGTTCGTTTCTATATGGATCGATGAACGATCCTCCCTTCGAGCACCGCCCTTTTTTCTCGAGGGGGCGCGAAACTGCATAAAGTGCAACTATAAGAGAGTCTCCGCTTTTTTCTCTCACCTTTTTTTTCGAACTGACACTTGGAGTGTTTGCGAGCCTGGTGTTTTTCACGACATCAGCACGTATCGTGCCCTCTCTGCGCCGCCGGAGGAATTTATCGATTGATGCCCTAACATCCCTCGCGTGCGTGCACCCCTCGTTGCTTTTGGTCCCTGTCTGTCTCTTTCATTGTATTCTTTTCTTTTTGTCGCGTACACAGTACTCTTTCTTTCCATTTACTCTTGTTTTTCTTTCTGTTCTCACGAATACCGTATCTTATGTACTGTCTGGGGGTGAAAATTGTTATGATATCGATTTCCGCTCTTCGACTCACGAAGAAACCCTCTCAAATTCCTTAACGTAAAATCTCCCAATTTACGGATTTCTCGATTATTAAATCTTCCATTTTCTGAGCCTAGAATTTCTAATACCAAAATCTATGTTTTAAACCTTCTAAATTCTTAGCCTAAGTTTTTAAGTTTTCTTGAGTTTCTAACTTTTTATATTCAAATTTAGTTCCGTTTTAAAATTGATATAGAACTAAAGACTCGATCTAGATAGAACTTTTAATTCCTCATTTCCAATGTCATTACAACTCCTACATACACTTCACCACCCCCCGAATCTTCTCTCTCCTAAATTTCTGCAACCCTCTTTGTCTCTTGTTCGCGCTATTAAGATAAAAAATTATCTTTAGTTTTCACTGTACGTTTTCATGTGTTAGTCTACTATTTCCTTGCTTTTCCGCTTTTTCTGCTAGCTCCTTTTCCCTTTTCAATTTGTACTCGTCTGTCTTTCTCTTCCCTTTTTCACCTCCCTCACGTTCGATCCGTGACTGTTTCACTTTCTGTCTCCTTCTTCGAGCCACCCTCGAACTTCCTAGTTTTCCACCGTCATCCACCCCCTGGCATAAGGGTGCATTCGCACTAAACACTCGCGTTCGTGGAATCGGAAGGGGCTGGATAGAAGTTCTCTTACCCTCGGCATTTTATTGCGCCTCTGATCGTCGAGTACCCTGGAAAACCGCGTAATTCAATGACGAGAGGGGGTCTCTCCTGTAAATTTCATTTTAAACGCTACTGTTATTGTTTATCGACCTTCCCTGATTCTTAACGATACGCAGAATTTCGAGTACTTAATAAAAATCGGCATTATTAATTTTCTAATTAGACAATAATTGTCCAAACTTCAATTAGTCGAGTATTTACTGTTTTAAAATTCAACAACGTCACATAAAGTACCATTAATAAATGGTATGATAATGTACTAAAGTTTATCCAATTTTATTATAAAACTTAACATGCTGGTCGACATTATTACGTATAAATAAAAAGTTAATTTTTATCGTACAAGTTTACAGTACACATAATGTGATATTACAAATTCAAAGGAGTTGTCGATGGCAAAGTAAACGTTCTCCAGCGTGTATTCAGTTCTCCGTATTGCATGGTAGCGAACAAAAACAGCCCGCACAATTATCCTCGTCCAGTGACCGGGCATTTTTGCCGTTGATCGTTCGGTATTCTTGATTAAAACCAGCAAGAAATCGCCATTATGGATGCCTGACAGACGGTGTTCGTGCTTCCGTTCGCCACCCCTCCGGTGTTCGGCCACCTATCCGTATCTTCCGTGTCCCCTCGTCGTCCAATTCGTAATGTCCGTAGACGTCGAGGGCACTGGGCGATGTCCTTTTTGCAGACAATCTTCGGGCTTTAATTAAGGAACTTGGGCAAGCGGATAAACTCGATGAATGGGCCAAGCGAGTTGGGGGTGCGACAGACGGAGAAAGACGGAGCAGAAGCTGCTAAAGCGGCGGGACAGGGTGCGAAGGGGCGAAAGAGGAGTCCGCGAAAGAAAGGAAGAATCAAACTTTCTCGACTTGTTTAGCACGGGAGACACGTGGAAAAGAAAGTGCTCGTTTAAACTATTTCACCGTCTACTTCACATGTTCACTCCATTCTTCTTTTACCCAAGATTCTATTTCAGAGGTTCATAAATATACTGTAAAATTACTTATTACTGATTCATCGTCTAAAGTATATTTAATACCAAAAATACCGAAGATTAGGAACGTTCAGATTCACAGATTTTTAAACTTCCAAACTTCTAAACTTGAAATTTTCAATTTTAACAAGTGAGCCACTCTTGCAGAAACGGTTTGAAATTTGAAATATAATTTTCCTGAATAAACACTCGCGAGTATACGGGGTTCCCCTTGACACCGCCATTTTCTCCAGAGAAAAGCGCTTCGAACGAGTATATAGTAATAACCGAATTCGTGTCCATGAACAAACACGTAAACTAAATTATTTATAAACAATTTATTATAAACAAATACTTCGTTACAAAGATGCATAAAAAAATGATAGAAAATACTACGAATTTCGACGAGAAAATAGCGTTGCTTGAAACGTTCAATCAACTGATTGTGTAATTCGCAAAGATACCACTCCATGAATGTGTTATGACGTTAAACAATGATCGCTAACACTTTTCAGTGAATGGTATTTACCAATACTGGGCGTTCATCGGAAATTGTTCTATGCAAGCAAATATTTGGAGAAAGCCGGTGTTTGTCAAAACAATACATCATCGATATACGCGTGTTTACAACCACGGTAAAAATTGCACGGCATAAATGCGCAAAAAATATGCAACGGTGACGACAATTTAACCGTACACCGCGTAAAGGCAATTGCATTGCACAATGAAACAAATAAAAATGGAAAATACTGTATACTGTATCTGTTGGGTTGAATATATATGGAAACAGTTTTGTCAGTCCTCGACTGACACTCGATGATTTTGTTACATTCCTCTTTGAAAAGCTCTAAATGAGTGGAAAATATAAAACACTTCATATTTAAAGTAGTTTCTATGGAGGTACATTTTTTGACTCTTATGAGCAATGCTGATAAGAGACAATAATACGCGTTTTTTATTAAAAAATGTATTCGTAGAAATGATCTAATGAATCATATAATCAACAATGATATAATTGAGGTGGAATAATAAATTGTGATCATGAAAGTTGAGAAACGTTTCAACAATTTTTGCAAATAAATGCTTTTAATCATTATGATAAACTACAAGAATGTTGTAGTAAATGCAATTCAAACAAAATGCAATGAATAGGTACCACATATAAAGACACACCACGTGCGTCTATCTTCTGTAGTGACGCACCGCATGCGTCTTCTAAAGAAGCAGGTACCGTAAGTCGATAATAAAGAATTTGTCCGACGAGTTGTATAAAAGTGAAATAACAGAAAGTGGTGATAATTTTCGTGGTACCAATGATAAAATACTCGAAAGCCAATGAAGCGTTTCCAGGAAGTGCTTCGAAGTTAACGTTTGAAGAACGAGAAACAGCAGACGGTAAGAACGATTAAAACGAGGAGGTCGAGTTGAACATCTCCAAAGGAGCATTCGCGTGAGAGTAGAGCCAGACAAAGGTTCGAACCAGATCCAAGTCATTATTGTCATCGTTTACCACGCTTCCGAACAATTTCGTTCTCGTTCCCAGACGAGGCCCGTGGCGAGTAGAAAACTGCTGGATTTACCTCGTTAACGGGACGCGTTCTGAATCGGCGCTTAACGTCGGTGCCGCCATCAAAGCATCGCATTCAGTTTACCCAAAACAATTATGAGAACCGAAGGCCTTTCTCCGCGCAACGGGGCAGATCAAAGAACCTTCCTGGTCGTCGCCGTCGTCGACGTGGTCGTCATTAAGCGACGACGTCATTAAGCTTTCAGATACCGGCACTTAAAATCATCGGCTAGCGGTAACGGCACGCGTACACTCGCTTATGTACGCGAGCGTGTACCCGGGATCGTTCAAGACCCTATAGCGCCCTCATCCCCCGTTTCCTTCTGCCAACCTCCTTTCTAATCCATTGTAACTAAGATCAAAAACGAGAGAAACTGTCGATTTCACGAAAGCAAACCCGCCACCCGTCGAGTATATACGAACGAGTCACAACGACCTCGAGTGGCGGGGTGGCCGGGTCTGGCAAGCGAGGGGCAGCAAGAAAAAGAAACGAACACTCGAGGGTTCCGCGGAGTGCTCGCAACGCTCGGAACTTCGAGGAGCTTTCGGCCAGAGCAAGAATAGAAAAGAGCTAACGCGAACAGCACCACGACGAGAGCAGGCGTTGAATTTCCTCTTCCCGTTTCCTTCCCTTTCGCAACCTGCTCTCACTATCTTTAGCTGCTATTCTGCTCCAGTTCGAATCCTCACATTTACATATCTCCGTATTCTCAGAATCCCATATACTGCAATTTTTATATCTGATTCCCATATCCTTCTATTCGGTTCCTTAGAGTCTTATATCTCTAGCTTTGTAGATCTTCATGTTCATACATTTCTAAATCTACAGATTTCTAGATTCCTGTATCTTCATATCTGTATGTCCACAAATCTCTATATCTATAGATCCTTAGACTCTAGATTCTTATATCTCTAACTTCCCATGTTCTTAAACCTCCACGTTCCTAGATCCTCATATGTTCCCATTCTTGAGCCTCCAAGTTTCCACATCTTCAGATCTCAATATTCTCAGGTTGTCATATCTGTAAGTATTTATATTTCTATATTCACATATACACAGATACCCAGATGTACTCAAATCTCTACATCCTCAGCTACTCATATCCTCCTACTCTTGGATCTCCAGATCTCTATATTTCTATATCCACATATATCCATACCCTCGTATCTTCCTGTCCACATATTCACAAATCCCCAGATTCCAATATCCTTATATAAGAAATTAACTAGTCCATTCTCGCCTATCAAACATTGGCACAAATGGAATCGAATATTGGCCATTAACCAATGTAACGCATAATAAAAGCGTCAATATCAATAAAGAGTAGTTTTGTTTCTAATAACGATGCGAGAGTTTCATCGTGTGACAGTTCGAAGAACGAGGGTAAACATTCATATTTTTACGAGTCGATCTTCATATCGGAATCGTACGAGAACTAAGTAAATACCGTACCTTCCTGCTCACCGTTATGATGTGTATTAATCGAGCAAGATAAATATTGTGCTCCCTTATGTTGTTTCCCCTGTTCATCGAGCGGCGAAAATAACGTGTTTTTGCAACTTCTGCAAAACAACTCGCACGGTTGCTTTCAACGTTGCTACTTTGCGCTTTAATTGTAGTTTATTTCCATCGATTTTTCTTCCCTTCGATAACGCGATTGATTCGTTAGGGCGCGAATATGTGATTACCAGCGGTTTAATTCCCTGCTTGGTTCATACGCCTCTTCTAATTGCTGTCATTCGTGCAATTTGCTCCTATTTTATTTCATTTGTTTCATAATTGTGCTGTTATTCCCGCTATTAAATTTGTTATAGGTACTTTGGTTCAGTATCTATCGGAATCCCGTGCCAACAAGTAATGCAAGTATAGTTTGACTGGAAATTGGAATTTGTAATGGAAAAACGGATCCAACATATCACTGTACCCTCCCACCCCCAAGTACAAATATAACCCGAAAAAATCGGTTGTTTTTAATCGTCGAAACCAAGAATCTTAATCTTCAACATTGGTTCAGCAGGTGTTTTGACGCATCTCGATCGTCAAGTTTGTTAAAATCGATTCTATCTGATCGGGACCACTCGACTCATCGAGTGTGGTTGAGAGGCTTAACTCGAAGCCACGCTAATCGAATCCACTTAAGAAGAGAACGTGGAATGGCGAGAAATCGTTTCAACGTCGTCCTGGCAGCGGTAGTCGTTTGATCGAGCTCGAGGATCAATTCGATCGAGAAAAGAAGAAGTCGAAGAAGGTGTCGCGTTCCTCCCAAAGGGGATGAACTTTGGGGGCACGTTTACATTGTGTTTGAAGCAGGGACAGACGAGCGTTTATCTCGCCACAAACGCAACAAAGGCACGTAATGAGAACATGTGTTGGATGCAGGAAGCTTCATTAGCGAACCTGTTCCTGTCCGCGGGGTCCATTGTGTGACCTAACTGTCTCTGCCGATACCGTGATGCGTCGCGTTGCGTTCTGTTCCGCGTGATTCTTTGCCTCTGAGCTTATATTGCCGCCGGGTATTAGTTACCGGCAGTAAACATGAATTCCTAATTGCGGAAATGGACGCGCTGGTGACCTGGCAATCAGAATGCTTCGAACGTCGCGCAGAGTAATGTGTGTGCATCGAGGGACGCTTTGACTGACCGCCAATTGTCGACTGACTTTAATACCAATCGCATTCTATCATCCTTTTTGCATCTTTTACTTGTGTGTTATAATACGTATATTACATATGATCAGTTATATATCTGTACATATACGTACATTTCCATCTTATCTTCTAGAGCCTCTTATCTTCCTATCTTACCAAAAATGAATGAAATATACATCATAAATAAAAATATGTAATATATAATATTATATGCAAACATAAAAATCCACATTATTTATACAAAATTTAATCATATGCTAGCATAACCTGGTTTTGTTAACCTGACAAGATTAAATTTATCGAATTCTAAACATTTGTTCTTTTACAGTTTACGGCGGGGTCCGGGGGCTAACGTGCAGGACGCCAGTGGATATTCAGCCCTTCACCATGCAGCTTTGAACGGTCACAAGTACGTTTGAAGCAATATTTCTTCGTTCTTTTGACAAAGCTATGTTTCATCGTTATTTCCATACCATCGTTTATGTCCCATATCGTCGTTGTGTGGAAATCTGATCGATAACGACGAAACTATCTTAACTCGAGTTTCTCATTAATATTCCTTTCGATCGACGATTAATCGATGTCGCGCACATTCTGACGATAATTTGGGGAAACGCTTTTATCCTCAGGGAGGTGGTAAAGTTATTGCTCCAATATGAGGCTTCCACTAACGTCGTCGACGCTAAAGGCTCTTCGCCGCTTCATTTGGCAGCTTGGGCGGGCGACGCTGAAATCGTGCGGTTAATTCTTACCCAAGGACCTTCGGTACCTAAAGTGAATCTTACGGTCAGTAAACTTGTACCTCTTTATATTTTTTTTTATACTTTGTTTAAAAAAAGAGAGAAGTTGCGCGATAACGTTCACGTTTCTGTCAAATTGATCCTTCGTTTATCTTGCAATGCTAATTCTATCTTTCGTTCAGTAAAGTACAAAGTTTACTCAGTAAAGTATGAAGTTCATAAACATAAACTTTTAAATTGCCAACCAGCAACTATGTCACACTTTATTTTGAACAAGTTCGTATACGGACTTATCGCGCCCTAATGTCGCAGCAAGGGGTACTCCGCGGCAATATAACGAAATGGTAATCGAAACGAAGTATCTGTTAAACTCGAAATACCGGGTTTGTGTGATCGCAGACGAAGGACAACGAAACAGCGTTGCACTGTGCAGCACAGTATGGGCACACGGAAGTGGTGGCACAGCTGTTGCAGTACGGATGTGACCCCAGCATCCGCAACAGCCGGGGAGAGTCTGCGCTCGATCTCGCTGCGCAATATGGCAGGTAAATTCCACTGACGATTTTTCCCTTTTCCACCGTATTTTTTTGTTACCTTTGTTTGCACTCTGCTTAACGCATAATAATCTCGCGGCTGTTTGGCCCGACGAGTATGTACGCAATTTGAAATTCGAACGGCTTCAGACTTGTGCCGACCGCTGCCACTGAAACCGTTCGTGTAATCGGCCGTACACATTGAATAATCGATGAGCCTGCTAATTGGCTTTGTGCTCCTTCTGTAAAATTAATTGTCTTTTATAGATTGGAAACCGTGCAATTACTCGTTAGTATGTATCCAGAGCTGATCGTGCCCTTGCGGAACTCTTCCTCGTCCGTCATTTTTCCTCACACTCCGCTGCACTTGGCCTCAAGAAATGGTCACAGGTAAGTCCCTATTTTTAGGTTTTTGTTGTGTTTGAACTAGGTACAAATTATTTTATTTCAGTATATTTATGTGGGGGTATATTTAGGGTGTAGAACTATTTTAGGTATACGAGCTATTTTGTTTGGGGTTGTTCGAAGGACTGATGATTTCCGAGACAGCTATGTTCTTACATTTTCTGCTGTCAATCTTAATTTGTAGATTATGACTCGTTTATATTTAAAAGAAATAAATTTTCGAATTATCTATTTAACAAGTTATCAAAGTTACAAATATACAGGAACATATTTACAAATTTAGAGATTCGTTAATTTGAAAACTTACCAACTTTTATGTTGTCAAGTTGCAAAGTTCGGAAACTTTCAAATTTGCACTAGAACTTTAGAAACTTTCAGTAATGTACAAAGGTTAGGACACAAAATCGAAGGTAAAGAGAATGTATTATAACATTTCAGTAATTGATTACGACAATCACGATGAAACGGTGCACTGATAGTGTTCTGGCGATGTGCCGTCGCTTTTGATAAACCGAGCGTGAAAAACGCGATTGTTGAAAATTCCATTGGACATATTCGGTCTCAAGTTGCGATTCGTATTATGACGCGTCCAATAACCAGCCACTGTCGTTCAGCAGTTCCACGGTCTCTTTATTTAATCAAGCCCGATGCGATGCAACGCGATGATCGTCGCACGGCGTTTGATCAACACGCGAGGGTGGCGGCTCGCGCGTTTACCGCCGGTGTCCATGAAATCTATTTTATATTGCATTGCAGATCAGGATCGTTGCTGGATTATTCATGACTCGTGGAACCGTAGCGAACTCGTGTACACACTTGGACTTAGCGAACTGGTACACGCGTCGCACGATTAATTTGTGTTTGACATTTCGGGATTGAAACATTACGTTTGCAAATACATCCCAACTCTTTGATATATTAATTTTCAAACAGTTACCGTTGTCAAACGAACTTGATTACATAATTGGAAGGATCAAGTTTATTCAACCGCGATCAGAAACACGGGTAAAATGTGACGATACATCGTGTTATTGACAAGGAATTATTTAATCGTGCTCAGTTTAATGATCGATGCTCTTGTTGCGAAATTTTCGTGGTACAAATGTAATAGTGAAATGGTTCTGGCAGAAAGTTGACACATCATGTATTGATTACAACGTTCAGATTAGAAAAATTTGTTAGAAGTTATGGTGATATTTGTGGATATAAATTCGTTATTATTTGCAAGGGACATAAAGTAATGAAGAGGCTGTTGATGTTTATACAGTTATAATATTGTTTATAGAATGCCATATTTATGGGAAAGAATGCGTGATATGGACAACCGAAAAGTTTCAGCAAATTGTTTATCCTAATTGAGGAATATGAGTATTAAAGTAATATGTATTAGTCAATTTACGTATCACATTACAACAGTACATATGTGATTTTAATAAAGTTCATGTGTAACTTATTTTCAGTATAAATTTCCAAAATTGATACTGCTTGAAAAATGAAGCATTGAATTACAGTCTGGAATTAAGTCAAGATTCAGATAAATCCAGTGAACTCACCCTGACCTTGAATAAGTACCATCAAATATGCACACCGCAAGATGAGTATTTGGAACTAAGGAGGCAGGTCAACTTGTTTTTCCACCTGACTGTGTGTATGCTGTAACCAGTTGTTCTCGTTAAAATGCATTCTAACACGAAGTGTACGTTTCAATCGATCGTCGTTGCATTTTGAGGATCTCGTCAGAGTCCCCATGTCAGGCAAAATAAAATCCTTTCTGATGGTATCCTATCGAACGTAAAGATCCTTTTTATCCAACAAGGATCCTTAAAGTAACGTAAACGATACTCGCGAGGCGTTTTATAAAGGATGCGTGAAGGTTTCTTGAAGTGATCGCGCGAGAATGGGTAAATTTTTCTCCGCGTAAGAGTTCACGCTAATTACCGAGTAATGCAGCTCGCGCATTGTATTCAGGCACAACAATGGACCCGTTTCAGCTAACCATAACGATGTCGAGCCATTTGCAGCGTTACCCATTAGAGCCAATCAGAGAGCACCGCGTTGCGTAATCCCGTCGAATACGATATGTACGTCCTCCAGCTGGTAACTGGGAACCGTCGCAACCCTCTCCTGGTTACACGTTCTATAACCATCATCCTGCTGCCTACCGATTGCCCTCTCGTTCCTCTTCGGGCTACGTGAATGCGTTCGATCGCCGATAGCTCTTGTCCATCCGTGCGAGCATTGCTGGCTGCCTCTCGATTACGGGGATCGTATTAATCATTACCTTCGAAACGTATCGCTCGATGTTCATCGCTGAATCTCCGAATCGCGATTGCTCTAGTTGAACACCGTGCTGGGACGTTTGACCCTTTCGTTACAGAGGATGCCTTTGGTTTCGCATGCTTCGAAGCCTCGTACGCGTTAACCCTATTGCTTGCTTGGTATATGTAATTCGGATTAATTATGGACGTTGATTCAGATGTTGCTTATTTGGCGATTATTGCGATTGTTAGGAATATGGAGATAAGGGTGTGAGGGCATGGGGAACTAGGAATGTGGGATTGCTGATCTAGTCACTTTGGGATGTAGGGAGTATAAGGGTATAGGGATATAGGGGTACAAGGATATAGGAGTATGGGCATGTAGGGGTATAGTCATATAGGGGTACAAGGATATAGGGATATAGGGGTATAGGGCTATGAGGGTACAGGGGTATAAGAATATTGATGATATAGAAGATATAAGAATATATCTAGAAATGTAGAAATATATGAATATAAGGATGTAGGGATGTACAGACATAGGAACCATCCACCTCCAAAATTCCCAAAGTCCTCGATTTCTCAATTTCACAATTTCTGAATTTTTAAAGTTACCAAATTTCCCAGATTTCATCATATTTCACTTGAAACATCAGTTATATAGCCGTACAGTAACACCACTGAAACAATGTTATAGATTAATATTTTTGACCCGCGATTTTCGATAAATCGCGTGTTTTAAAAGTATGAACGGCGTATCAATGAATGAGATGGTAAAATAGGTAAATAAAAGTGTGAAACGGTGTAACAGAGCGAAAGGTTATTTCGCAACGCGAAAGAATGCGTTATAAACAAAAATTGGCAGGCAAATATCGTGAAAAGGCTCGCTGCGTTCGATCGATTTACTAGTATTTGCACAAATAATTGGCGATTGTTACATCGCGCGGCAAAAATGTTCAGTTAAATAAACGATATTGTAAGCACGGACGTTCGTTATTCGATTAATCGTACCGTTCAATCGGATGATGCAAGATTAACCGGATAATCGGTTACACCGGTGCTGTGCAATTAAATAACGAAAATGAATGTCGGCCTGGATTCGAAACAATTCTTTGGACGAATATTTGCATGTATCTGTCCCATGGATCTTTCGTTTCTTTTCAAACAGATCAACGCTGCATTTCGCCGAAATTTTTGTTTGACGTTTAACAATCCCATCATTTTCCTGCTACTGTAAAAATATAACATGTGTGATACGGAAGACGGTACCACACTTTAAGGTACATTTACCACAACATTTACTATAACAAAAATTTACTGTTAATAGAATATTATTATGATGTCACAGAGGGAGCTTGAAATTAAATCATCACAATTAATACTCAACAATATAATACCGACAGATTATCGATTCAAATAATACCCGATTAAATTCGTCAAACTGTAATAAATCCTGTAAAAAAGAAAATGAGTGTTACTTTGTACAAAAGGTAACTAGTCAAAACTTTGTACCATTCTTTATTGAAAGCAAGTGTTCTGAAAGCAACGAATAACGATGGTGTTCCCAATCGTAAACTGAATTTCTTGTACGTCCATTGTGCCGTCAACGAGAAAACAAAAAACCGGCAAAATCGTTCAGTCATTCGCGAGAGCGAAAGAACCAACAGTGCTCGTTTCCACGAGTCCGTTGGAACGGGAATTGTATTTAACGCTTTGCTCGACCAATTCATTCTCATTTAACATCGCGGCGTCACGTCCATAATCCGGCTGGTAAGCCTTTAAAATAATCGACGTTGTTGGGACGAGTGGACGGCAGGAGAGGACAGAGGGTGAACACGGCTCGATCGAAAATCGTTCAGCGATCGTGAATCGCCGCGAAACGGCAGTCACATTGTAATCGGGTATAACGTCGGTTTTTCTATGCAGCCTCGCAGCCGGTAATCGCTTTATCTGCCGCTCGCTGCTTATAATGCGATCGCGTCGCGATACACTGCCCGATGAATGCATTTTCTGTCGTTGCTGACGCTTCGACCCGCTCGATCTCCATCCCCTGCATTCAGCTTTCATTCCTAGTCGATCGAGGTCATCCTAACTCCGCTGATAACAGTTTCATCCAGTGAAAATACACTGGAGTCCCGGTATATGGCCACTGAACTTATACATACAATGCTTCGAGTTGATGGTATACCGCAAAAGTAATACCACTTTTATCCTAGTACAGATTGTTGGCAGCTTAAACTTAATGTGAGAAAATTCTTACACCGACCTGAACATGAAGTCGCTTATGAGGCAAGTACTCATTTTCGAGAATAAAATTGCTTTCGTGTTACGAGAAAACAAAATACATATTTTGTATGTTTGACTCAAAATATAACGTGGAATATTGTAACATACTATGAATATAAACGATATGTGACATTCTTATTGAATCAATTCTTACTGAATCGACTGTTCTTTTATTACGTCTTTGATGTATCCCTTCGAACTTGATCTTTATTATACAAAATTACATTGAATCGCTCGCTCCTTTATAAAATCGAAAGCAAGTGGGTCATCTCTCTGTTGGTATCTTTAAGAAATCTTGCAGCTGAGTGCACATGTTATCGTCTGAGGATGCTTGTACATGATATATCAATATACATGCACATGATATATGATGTATACGACATATCGAGGGAAAGTAAACATGAGTGACGTAATTGATAGACTTAGATGTGTGCAGTCTATCAGAGGAGTTTGCAGATCACAATATATTAGAAGTGCATAAACATCGGTGGTTCAATTATCGCAACGAAAAGGTCCGTTCCAATAACAATCATCTGGTTGTTCGGTAAAGTACGTAATGTATTTTCCTGTATTGTAATTACTTGATTCAATCAAATCCATGAAACCGGTCACTGGTGACCACCGGGGGGTAGTCAGCGTGTCAACGAAAACAAGCAAAGCTAGTTCGCCGGGATTCGCGACGAATGGAGAACGCTCGTCCCCGTGCGGGCAAATATATCCAGTGTACACAAGCGTGGAACACGCGAGAACCGCGAGCACACGCGTGTGTATATACAAGCGTACTCAAAGCACCGCATCCCTGCTGTTGCTATATCAACTTCAGAGACACGATTCACGCGAGCCATGCTTTTCGATCAAAATTCGTTCGATAAAACCAGTACCGTGTTTTGCTTCTGAAATCGACATCGATTTCTGTCATCAAAGTGCTTTACCTATGTGGAGAATCTCGACACTTCAAATATTTTGAGATCCCTTTGGAAAAATTTGGGAATTTGCAGATTTGTTAAGTTCGAAGTTTGGGGATTCGGATATTGGGGGATTTGGAGATTTGGATATCGGAAAATTTGGGTATTTGGATATTAAGACATTTGGAGAATTTGAAAATTTGAGAATGTGTGGAAATTTGGGTATTTGGATGTTTGGGAATTTGAGAATTTGGGTGTTTGAAACTTGGATAATTTTGGGACTTGAAGATTTGAGGATTTGGTGATTTACGAATTTCATAAATTGAAGATTGGTTAATTTGAATATTTCAAGTGTAGGAATTTGTAAATTTAGGTATCACATACACTGTCAAGACCTGACAGTGTGAGTGGATGTTGGTAAAATTATGGGGTTCTAAAAATTTGTGAATATGTGGTTCTGAAAATGAAGAAATCTACAAAGTTTGATGTTACCAAAAGAATGTTGAAAATTTTAGAATTAGTAAATTTGCAAACTTAAAAATTGTACAATTCGAAAAATATGAAAGTTCATAAAAGTTCAGATCCCCTAAAGCTATAAGCAACCGCACAGTTTGCCGTTGATTAATTCAGTGCAGTACATCCCAGACGACTTGTACCGATGAAATTCGGGCAATTCGACGTACCCTCATCCCGTTGATTAGATTGCAAAATCTCCGTCGTCCTTTATGGACAATCTCCACGGTCAAACATCGGCCGGTTGTCCGCGTGTGTGTACGAGCATTTTGAGTGTTTGGACAGGCGCGAAACTATGGTGCCTATGGCGATGCGCGATCGTGTACGGTCGTTTTCGATGTTGGCTGGTCACGGTCCCGAGTGTACACACGTATCCATCCACGTCGAAACGCAACTGGATTCGCTTGTGTACCGATGCACACTGAGATGATTGCGTTCACGCACGCGTTTCACGCGCTCGCCACGGTATTTGGTGGATCCGTTGAATGCGTGGGCGGTCAGATAGAGAGGGAGGTGCGCACAAAGAGACGGACAGAGAATGACAGAAGGGACGAAGGGAACGGTGGAACGGGGCTGGAGTAATGTCTATTATCGGATTCAATATCGGTGCTCTTGGTAAGCCAGTATACAAATACCCCTATGGCAGGGTAATAACAACATAGGTGCACGTGAATCCGATTCCCAGCCACGAATCCTATATGCGACGGATGGCTGCGGTCAGTGCAGTTGCTGCTGCTGCACGCCAACCCGACAGATACAAAACGAAATCTGGGTTTTGTGTGCTGTTCGACGTGCACGCCCGAAATGGGAAATGCGTGCACGCGGGACCACTTTCGGCCAGAGCCACGATCATCCGCGAACCGTTTCTCGATGGCTTTCGTTACCACCCTGCCCATGGAAATGTTACGTACGCTGAAAGGAAATAGAGTAATGGTTATTTATGTCCCATTTATTAGCTCCTACTTCGATCCCGAGATATTCTTTTTCAATGTATATGGAAAGTCTATTGTGAGATAAGTATCTTTTGTATTAGAGGTCATTTAGAACATATTGCAGCCCTTAAATATAATATTCTTCTTAAAATATCACAAATTTTGCATATAATATCAAAGTCATACACCTATCTCATAATTAAAAAGAAGTTGAACTCAAGAAGACAAGTCTAATAAGACTAATAAGTCCCATCAGTCAGATAATCGTATATTCTAGCAATTTTTTTTAGATGTTACCGTCTGCACCAGAGAATCGAGTACATGAAACTTTGTGCGTTTGTTGCAGAGCGGTCGTGGAGGTTTTGTTAGCAGCGGGCGTAGACGTGAACACGAGGACGTCCGCCGGAACCGCGATGCACGAGGCAGCTCTTTGCGGCAAAATGGAGGTGGTGCGAGCACTCCTGGATCGTGGGGTCGATTTGGGTATCCGAGACTCGCGACAGAACACGGTGCTCGATCTTCTAGGACAGTTCCCGCCGCATGTCACTCAGGACATTACCGCGGTGATAAAAAGTGCGTGTCGTTCACGTCGCCAATCTCGTGTCTCGGTAACGCGTAAACGAGCCGTGCAATTAACCAGGCGAAAAACCGACGCGTTTCATTACCGTCAATCGTTCTGTACAAGTAGGTGACGATACCTTGTATTCCACGCTACTTTCGATCCAATTTTCGCCTCGTTAAATGTCTTTAACGAATTTGCATGATCGCTTTCCGACACGATAAAACTTAACGCCACGATGCGCGACGACGCGTGAAATTTTATTGGTATATTTGTCCAATATACGTGTCACGTTCCTTCCTTTTTATCTCCTTCCTTCATCGCCGGTTTCATATTGTTCGTGTGTTGAACCAAATTAATTTGATATATGCTGATAAAATAAATGCTTGTTTTTAAATATTTTTAAACGAAACATAGGTTGTGATGTTAAGATTATAGGGTTGAAATTTCGGTACTAGTTGCATAATCTTTCACAAGATGTCACGAAAATGTCAGTTATGTACTGACAGTAAACACACGGTGATGCGTCATCCTCACCTAACTTCACTGTTGTAACATAATTTAATTTTTGCCTGGAACACTGATAGTTGTAATTAAAAATAATTGACAAGATATGCTAAAACTTGTTACGTAGAAAAGTTACAAACTGTAACAGATCCATCAATTTTCCATCCATATTTATCGACATTGCTTTTTATGTAATCATTCTGTTTATAAATACAAAACTTAAAAGCTGGCACAAGCTGTTTGCTTACAAGTTTATATATTTGCTATAATTTATTTGCGCTCTTCAATTAAGAACACGTTTCCCGTGCATCAATCACGTTACACGAGGGTCTATCTGCAACGCACTGCTAGTAAATTATAATCGCAAACAATGTATATTGAACAGGGCATAGGTCTTCCTCTGGGGTGGAGAGCGACGCCGACAGTGAAAACTTGCCACCTATTCCGGTGCAGGGAGGCGATTCATTGGGCAGCCCTTACGAAAACGTTCGCCCGGGGGATGATCTCTCTCCGGCGGAAGGGACGTCGCCCACTCAATGGCAGTTCTATCATAAGCCTCTAGACGACGATCGCCGTGTTTCCGGCACTTCCGTTATGTCTTTGTGAGTATCGTTTTTTACCCCCTTTTCACTTTGCCGCGTGTCCGCCTTGCTTGCAGTTCTTCTTTCCAACGCTGCTCGTAAATTCTTTTACAATGTTGTGCGTTGCTGTGCTTTCAGCAGTCAAATTCTTCTTTCGTGTAATTTATATTGATTCCCATACGTCAAATTCACAAAAGTGCGATCTTTTCTTGGAATGCATGGTTTATCTTGAAGTCTTAATTTTAGCATAATGTTAGGTACCCAATAAAGTTAAATAAGGAACAACCAAAAAAATACACAACATATATTACACTCAACTTGAGTTTTATAAGTATCGTTCGATCAGTCTCGTGGATCAAAATAATTCACTCCTAATGATGTAAAGAGAGCTTTATCGGTTACCTGATATTGTATCACGATATGCACCTCACAACAGAACCATCGTTAGGACATCTTGAATAAGTTACGTAGAAGTGACCCGACATTCAACGCGTTAATAAGGAAGATACGGGTCACGGAAAGTCTCCCAGGTTCGATCGCGACAATCCGCAAGCTCCTCGACAAGATACACGCATCGATAGACCGGGCCATTCGCGTTTCTCATTCTGTGCAGCGCATCGCGAAAGAGGAAGAAGAAAGAGCAACAATCGGGCTCAGCCAGCTAGCTGTTCCCGTATTTATGTTCATCCCGGCGTCATCTTCGCCGGGGAGAAAAGAATATCGCGTGGGTGCATCGGATAAGAGCAGAGGCCGGTAATATTTTCTAGAAAGAGCAGATACGTATAGACGGCCGCGTATAAACCCGTGGCGGCTTTAATATAGGAGATGTTGGGGTAAACAAAAGCGTAGACGTGGACCGGGGCACACGGAGAGTGAATGAGCGAGTGTTGGCGAGCGCGAGTGCCCTCGGCTGATGATGGTTAACGGTAGCGTTAGTACCGATGCCGGTTGCACCAGGACGGGGCTGGCCAGAGGAGAAGGTAGAGGAGGTGGTGGCGTAGGAGGGAAGCTTCTCGACCGTGGACCGAAAAGGGAAGCTGAAAGTGGAGGTGGAGGAGGTGGCGCGGCCGCGTGTAGCCCCAGCGCGTTAAGCACCGCTTGGCTTGGTTTAATTTTCCTGATGTAGGCAGGCGATGGTGGGTCCGACCGCCTCGTTCACCCCTGGGTCACCCCCTCGTATCACCCCATTGGTACATTCTCTCTCTCTCGCTCTCTCTCTCTCTTTCTCTCTCACGGTTTCTTTGTGTGCGCGCGTGTGTCGGTGTTACCGCTAGCAGCTAAACGCGACAGGTTGGCTCGGACAGACAGAGAAAGAGTAGCTCGGCCGAGCAAGAGACTGTCAGAGGGAAAAAGGTAGACGTCAAAAGAAAGACAGAGGCAGCAAGAGAGAGAGATAGAAGTGAACCGAGAGAGAGTGGTAGCAGCCTCTCCTCGCCTCCACCGTCAATGTTTGACGTCGGTAGCCGTAGCTCGGCCGCCTCGAGATGAATCCATCACGTTAAACAATGTAAATGTTAGCCCGTCTCAGCATAAAACTAATAACCATTGCTCTCTCCCTCGTCCTACAGGCATGGCCTCCAGCCGCGGTTCGCTGGCTCCTCATTCACCTCTGCGCCCGCTTGTTTCTGCTCCCGTCTACTCCTTCGGTCTTCTCTCTTTCTGTTTTCCTCGTACGCCTCCGGGACCTCGGTCTACGTGACCTCGTTAAAAAGTCGCCGCTTGTCGTGCAGGACATCTCCGGCTAAACTTACGTATTGTCGAGAGGAACGACGGATGCTCGAGTACCATTCTTTGCCCCGTTGTCCGACCGATGAGCGAGCTCGCTGTTTCTTCCCTTGGGAATCCGCGATCTTTAAGTATTTCGTTGAAATAAATCATCTACGGAGAGATGCACGGAGGTTTTCAAAAGACGACAACTTCGAGTGCTTTGTCGTCGATGTTAGCGATAATTAAAAGACCAGATAGGACGTTCCGCTGGTGGGCAGATTGTTCGCGCTGTGCTGGCTTCGCAGATGAACAACGGCTGCGTTGTTTCGATATGCTTTCGATATGCCTGACAAGTTGGATACGGTGTCTGACGGTAGATGCCGGATTGGAAATTTCAGTGAAGACGATCAGAACGGGGGACCAGTGAACGGAGTACGGAGGACCCTCCAGCTGACAGAGGACTCCGACCCCAGTTCCGTCTTCGACAGCGTCTTTATGTCCATGTCCGACACTCTCAACTCTATAAATACTCTCGAAAGTTCCGATCAAACTCCTGACGACAAACCACAAAACACTACCACCGACAGAATACCATTAGCACAACGCGACACCACACGGTAATCACATGCAACCATTCCCCGATACGTATGGTAGCGCTTTCGACTCTTGCGGTAACAAGTCCCCTACCTTTCTTAACTCTTGTGTCAACACTCGGAATTACCCACGTTGTTTGACCAACTTGGGCTACTCAGGTACTCGCACGATCAATTCGTACATTCTCGCTTTCTTGACTGCGCTTAACCCGTTTGAAGTTTGTTTTTGGTTCATGCTTTTGTTAAAAACTCGGTTACTCGGATATGCAAACGTTGACATAAGGGTTAATTTAACGAATGCACTGTTAACCCTCCATTGCATGCTTTTTTAATTCTACACATACATTTTTGAATTTTCATAGGTAATAATAATAAGAAAATAGCAATAGACAAATGTATTGCAATATTACAAATTTCTTCAAAGAATTAATCCGAAATAAAAAATTGTAATTAGGTAAGACAGAAAATACGAGATATGTAGTTTGAACAACAGTTGCAGGCTGCATTATATAAATGTAGCGCATTTATAGCGTAATGCAGCAGAGGGTTAATTCTGTATATTGTATATTAAGCTGTATATTGAACGAAGCTTTATCCAATCGCTGTTGAGTGCAAAGGTTTCAATTAAATCGAACAGCGTTTATCGTTCAAAGTGGTACTGAAAGTGACGCAATAATTAAACATAGTGGCTGTAGAGAAAAGCGGGAAAAGAAAAAGAAAAGCTGTAGCAAAGAGGAAAGCATTAGCAATTCCAAGTTAATCGTGAATTGGTCCCGTTGAGACGTTCAGTTTGGTTGCACAGGGGTTCCGACAGCGGATTGTACCAAACGCCACCGGTACCCCGAGGAACAATGGAGGGTAGCTTCGTGTCGGAGGATCTGTCCTTGACATTACCCACGGGATACGGGGGTGGCAGGGAGTCGGACCAATTGAGCGTTTCCTCGTCCTCGAGCGTCGGTGGACCGAGCCCTCGGGACCGGCGTTGTTTGCCCAACGATTCCAGCGCCGCCGGGATTTACTTGCCAATGGCACCCTTGTCCAGTTCTCTTCATAGCCCTGCCTCCAACAGTAAAGTCTCGGTAAGAACGAGTACCTTTATCGCCGACAAGTCACCCACTCTCGCTGACTTTGCGAGAGATTGTTATCGATGATGGAATCAAATACATTGCAAGTAGCTCTATCTTTGAAAGTGTGCATAAAAAAGAAGCAATATATTATGAAGCAGTGGAACATTGGTCATATAGGTCCGGAATTTTTAGTACCTTTCTAAAACAATTTTCCAATTTCCAAATCATAGCACGTTGACACTATATGTGTGTAATTTTCCTAGACCATCTCAAAAAAATTGGGACTAGTCAAATACTGACCTACTTGCAATATACTTGAATTTCATTTGCTCTCCCAAAAAATTCCGTTCGTTCGAAGAGAAATTTTGTTAAATTTTCACGAACAAATAAACACAATCCATAATTTAATTCATTTGATTTGAGAATGAAATTTTCAGTCGTTTAAAAATCAGAAAATAAGAGGTTAAAGAACTAGATTTTCATTCTTGGACGTCGTCGGTGAGATTTATTTGGCGAATTGTTTTTCCTCGTGCTTTTTGTCTCTATCTTTCCCTTCGCTGCTGCTGTAGATTGGTTCTTTTTTAGCGCGAAGAATCGTTCCGTATAACGTGGCAATGAATCATCTCTGCGCCTTACAGTTCGTTAACGTGGACAAATTGATCGCGGGTTAATTGGCTCGACAGCTCGACGTCGGCTACATTTTTCCTTCGAACGAGACGGCTTCTGCGGAAACTACCGCTATATCGTCGGACATTAATTTCTAAAGATAACTAGAGATCGTACAATGCCATTTGTTGTACATTAATTCACTCCCCATGTAAATCATTCTATTAACTTTTTCGTCGAGCTCTTTTCGGTTAGATCCAATTTTTATCATGTGTAACACGTGCCAGATTATTTGTTGCAAACCGATTACTTTTTTGCCGACTGCATAACGTAACTTCAAAATTATCGCACTCTAATTAATTAACTGTTCGTTGCATGACTGTTTCAAGTTTGTAGAAAGATACGCTTTTGAACTTTTGTAAACAGCTTCACAAGCTGAAGATCTCAGAGGAAACAATCGGCGTTTCAATCGGAAAAAGTTCTTTTACCATTCAACGTTAAAATTGGTCGTTTTCTACGATCCTCCTTTGTTCATTCTTCATCAAAGAAATTGAACCTGAATATTCTTTCTGCTTTGAATAACCGTCACGGATGATTCGCTGAAAAAAAGTTACTTTTATCCGCGTATCTAACCTGAGCAATGAATAGACCAGAGTCTACTTTTTATTTTTTTATGAATTGAGTGGATGTTCCGTTCGTAGCAAAATAGCACTGACAAGTGTAAATTTATATTCTATAATCTGTGTTGTTACATGTTGTCACATGACATTAGTCACTTTGGATGAAATGTGGATGAGAACAATGTTTTTCGGTGAATGATCCAAAGTGAAAACATGTAAATTCGGCTAGTCTATATTTATCACTGCTGTCTCACTCCGAATGAATCACCTATTCAATTAATCAGAAATGGGCAACAGCCTCTTCACGAATCATTTTGGATGAAACGTGGATGAAAACAGTTTATTCCGTGAATCATGCGTGATGATCGTCCAAAGTGAAAAGACGAAAATTCGGCTGATCTATATTTGCTACTGCCGTTTCGCTCCGAATCTACGCAATTCGTCAAAAGTAAAGATTAGCTCTGTCCACTAGTCACCTTGAACGAACTGCGTACGAGACCAGTGTTCCTCGATGAATCATCCGCGATAGTCATCCAAAATGTAGTGCTAATTCTTCCCGATCGTGTCACCTTTCATCGAACGTAATACCCACAAAATTGGGCATGGTTTCAGCCAACGCCTCCGAAAAAGCCACCCAGGCGCAACCTGTCCGTCTCTCCGACGCACCTGCAGACCCAGATGTCGTTGTCGGCCGATTGCACGCTGGGTCCAAGCAACTACGAATACTTGTTCATGGCTCGAAGCGGGGCACGCAGCCACATCGATCTGGAGCAGCTGCAAAAGCGTCGGGAACAATTGCGTCACGTGACGAGAAGCGTGGACCAATACGTGGAGATGAAGTCGCGTGTGCCGGACGGCGAAGAGAGACGAGAAACGAACGTGGAGCCTGTCGCGATCACGTCCATCTACGAGAACAGACCGATCAAGACGTTGAATCCTCGACGGAAGTTACGCAGGCACGCGTTCGAGAATTACGAGGCGGAGAGCAGCCCGTGCGCGGACAAGTCGCCCTGCAGCGAGACGGATCTGTTCGGTCAGGAACAAACGTTCGTGTCGAACGCCTTCCTCACGCTCAAGTCTTCCCAGGAGAGTCTGCTGGACGAGAAACGGGACACCGTTGACGAGCAATCGGTCCCCGAGGGACGCGAGGCGACCGACAAGCGCCTGAAACGAGTACAAATGATGTTACCCACCAGTCCCACACATTACGCCCAACCACCGACGCCAGATCATCCTCCGCCGTCCGCGATGCAGGCGGAAAAGTCTATTCACGAACGGATTCGTCCGTTGAGTCAGGTAAGTCTGTAGTCCAGTTTCGTTGTGATGTCCGTTGCGAATCTACTTGAGAATTTTGGGCAAGCTTGAAATAGGAACGCGATAAGGTTGCATACTGTGCAGAGCTCGGATGAAACTGAGGTGAATTGGTCACTGTAGAACACCACTGTATCAAGGTTCATTTGTATCATTCTCTGACTATTCTTCTGATCTCTGCACAGAGGACCAACTTGGTTGGTTATACAAATTAGAGCTATCGATTTGGATACGTTGGATAAGCTGCATTTTAACCTGGAATTATCTCTTTGAGGAAAAATGACGATCCACCTCGTTTACCTGTCACAAGCATTTGGATTTGTCACGGATACCCAGGTAGCCAGATAATTGTCTATCCGAGTGTCCGGATATCCTACGGCTACCCGGGAACCTGACTCGAGTATTCCTAGCCCTTATGTCCCTTAGCCCTTACTTATGTCCGCAGACAAACAAATGTTTAAGAGCAGGTATTTAAGAGCTATAGTAGATTCAAGCTATATCAAATAAATGTCTCCAGATAAATTTGATACAAAACGTTCGAACAGTTTTAAAACGTTTGTTCTCGTGTTCTCGGGCAAAAGTATTTGGACAAGGAATAAGACGAAACAAAAACCCAACCGATCCCACGATTCGCCGCGATGATCCGAGGATCGTATAGCAGTCCAATCGTATCCAGAGACTCGATACACCATGAGAAGTTGCAAAGGCGTTCGCGATTCGTCACACGTTACTCGCCGAGGCGTAAGTTCGCGGGCGTTCAATCTTGCACCCTCGGCTGCGTCTCGGAAGCACGACGCGTGCGTGTTGCGTCATGGGCCGAGACGTCAGACGGTAGCTAACGCGTCGGCTCGTGAAAGTATTGGTCCAGACTGTTGGTATCAAGAGGCGCATAGCGCCAAGAATGGTTTATCGTTGATGGAGATCGACGAAGCGAGTTACGCTCGCGACCATGTCGTGCTTCTGGCGGAAGAATCGCGCGGCGAGAGTCTCGCAAAGGACTCGGTCGAGGCCGGTAGCTCGAGCCGAAAGCTTGGACAGTAGATAAGCAGTCGACAGGAGGATGTCTTAGCGGGTTACGTTTAATATACAAGCCGTGTTTGATCTGTGATGCGATTTGCAAGGAGGTCGAGCCGGCTGCAAGCCTGTATCGCTCGTTTCCCGCCGTTTGCTGCGTCATCCTGTGATCGTTCTGCTGTGAGACCGACTCGGCTCGCTTCTCATCCGTTGCCGAATAGATATCCATAACATATACACCGCTCGCTACCTTCTATTCCTCCCTAACCCTCTCCGACTCCTACCCTTCCGCTACTTCCTTTCCGTTTGGCTCTGTAATACGCGTTCCCAATCCGTGTCTTTCAGCGGTTATACACGCTCCACGGAATATCGTACAGCGAGTATGTATATCATTCAGCGGGAACGACGACAAGACGCTTTTGGTACACGCGTGCGTGTGTTCGCGAAAGCAGGCTTTCCTTCGCCGTGTGGATAGAGTAGTTAGTGCCTGCAGATTCACGGATGCCGGATACGACGTTGGAGCTCTGCTTTTTGGCAGACATCTCCCAGAGACCTCTGTGTATCGTAGCGAGCCGTTCGCGGTTCGGAGCACACGAATCGACGAAGAAGGATGAAACGAAATGGATATGCTCGTTCGAAACCGGAAGGAACTTGTAAGGAAGATGTTGCTACACGTGTTTTCGGCTAATTGAGAAAGCTACGTGCAATTCCGTTGGACCGGATGACCGTGCACGGGTGCAGAAGTGGCAATCTAGCCGGGCAGTAATTGGCATGTGGCACGGGGTCGCGACCGGGGGATAACGAGTGAAACCCGATTTCGATTGACGCTTGGAAATCTCGTCAACGGCCACGGGACACGAGAGTACCCGTGTTTCGGCACAATTTGCCAGTCTGGAATGTTCGACAATTGCAGATACTTCTGATCTGCTTTTGATTCGTACAGAGGAATGACTGATTTGATGTTGCGATTCAGTACTATTCATATATTGAAATGCCTCAGGTGCATAGTTTAAGAACTATGACTGTAATGTTTCCAGAAAATTTAGTTGTATAGAAGGTCGAATGCAATGATCCAATAATGAATTCAACGACCCGCATTATGACCTTGAAATGACCTTGAATTTGAAAGCATGATATAAATTTCTTCCAAAGAAAGTAAAAGAACATGAATATGTATCAGTCTTGACAGAATGTCTTTGATAAAAGGTCTATAAAGAGCGTTCTGCTATTGAAAATCTTATGAGATGGTTCAGCCTGAGCGTTGATCTCAGGCGAAATAGGACTTGGTCATCTATTGCTTGCGCACTCAATGATCAACATATCAATGAGTGGCATCCTCGTGGACTTTGATGAAGCTTCAATTATTTTATTGTGACATGTATATGTAACAAGAAAAATAAGAGCGTGAGACCCTGATGACACGAGAAAAGTTCGTCGGCAACTGCGATCATCTCCAAGAAAGATGTAACATTCGATGTATAATAAAAGCATGCAGGTTGAAAAAGAGGTTGGAAGTAAAAATTGCAGAACGTTGAATCGGTCGAGGAAGCGTGTTGAGGTGTTCACAGGGTCGGTCGACAAACGAAACGAGGCGTCGTTTCAGCGATCGTTGAAGCTGGCATCGGTGCGCAAATCGCGAAAGACGAAGCTGCCAGATGCGATTCGACGACGGATTCAAGCGGGTATCGTGCCTTCTAGCAAAGGCGAGGAGGAACATGGAAAAGAGGAAGCGTGGCAGCGAGAAGCCGTGAGAGGAAGGACGCGGAGGAAGGTGGTACCGGCTCACGGATGGTTGCTTCACACCCGTCAACTTCCGCGGATCCAGCAGAGCGGCAGAATGCAAGACGCCGACACCCTTTGAATAATGAAGCCCTCGGCTTCTATGCCTGTCTGACTTCTCCTCGTGAACGCTCCTTCTCTTTGCCTTGTCTTGCTTTTACCTTGCCTTCACCTGCCTTCGCTTCGCCTCCTTCTTGCCTCGCCTTACGCGCCGACAGAGAGATCTACGAATTTCTAGAGACGCTTTCCGGCTATACGCCAGACAAGATGCGAGGAACCGCGTCCGTCTCTCGAGTCTCTGGCGTCAAATTTTAATTGCGTTACGACGATCTGCACCGTCACCGAATCTTCTCCTCCCGTTTAAATGTCGCCAGTCTACGCGTAAACGCGTATCGGTGACATGCACCGCGCACATTCTCCAGCAGAATCAGCTCTCTCAGCCGTTGCTGAGAATCGTAGACCGTCCTTTTAAGGGTCTGTGTCTCTTCAAAGGGCGTCAAGTATCGTTTGCAAGCTTAGGAAGACGATTTTAATCCTTCACGGTCGTGTATGTCTTAGGTACCTTTGATCTTGGGTATATTTTTAAAATCTCAGTATCTAAATATTTAAGATGTAGAGTCTTAGAATCACATCATTTAAACATTATCGTTCTCGCTTGATTTTTCATGGAGATGTACAGATATTTTATGAGGCTTTTGAACGTTGCTTTCACCGTTCGATATGGTTGTCACTTTTAATCGATTCGTAGCACCAAAAGCTTTGCAATCTTTAGACTCGTGTAATTATTAAACAAACAATAGAGAAGATAAGAGAGTACAATGCAGCCAATCGCGACACACAATGCAGCTCATCAAGAACGAGCTTTTAGGAAAAAAATATACCGGGGTTTACGTGCCGGCAGGTATACAAACGGAGGTCCCGCGACATGGAAACGGAAACCGACGAGGATTTATTGCAGTTTCCGGCCGGTGGTTCCCTGGACGCGTCCAGCGGATCGTTATCGAGCGTGTCTCTGTCCGACAAGAGCATGTCGACGGACAACGTCGAGGAATACTTCGGGGATGTGCCGTTCGCAGGTAAACAGCAACGCACGCTTGGCTGCACCGCATGACGCTTCTTTCTGCCCACGTGTACATGCATAATCGTTGTGTTACGTCTTTGTTTCTTCTTATTTTCGTCGTGTGCCTGACGGCGACGATCATTTATCCCCGGGGGAACGGATTAACGTTGGTTTATATCATTCGCGCGGACACGAAATAATTACGAGACGATTTCGTTCAGGCAATTAAAGTAACATTTTATGTTCATCGGCGTTGGACATATGTTAAATATCACGAGGCACACGGAAGACGAGAAGTCACATATTTGATATAATCTAAGTATATTTGGGTGTCCGAAAATTATATCTTATTTTCGGAAATAATGGATGTTGCCGTAAATCATCAAATATGGATGTACTTATTTATGCTTTGGATTTATCTAAAATAAGTTGCTTAAAATGAGCCCATGTGACCTTGTCTTGGTAGATCATTTTCGATCGATCTAATCTACGTAACTTTATTATCAGATAAAAATAATAAAAAGAATCGTAGTAAAATTTTATGAACAGTATTGAACACTGTTTAACGCGTTAATACACGAGCACCGCAATAATGATAAAAGTACAATTGGTGTTGTTTTACTAACAACCTAACATGATATTACAAAGTGAAATATATGGATCTACCCATAACAATTTTTGCCTGAACATAACCGTTCCGTACTTATTAAAAAATAACATGAATATCCGAAGAATGAAAGTCATCCGTAAGAATTCTTTCTAACACCTTATCGAAATGTATGCAGGACATCGTTTCAACGGATTCGAAAGCAAACTGAGGTTGAATGTGCATGATTTTTTGTACATAACGTACAATGTAACGCGTCGATAAGGTGTTATTTATGGGTGCTGTCACTCACAGATCGTAGTCTACGAATGAGACCCCATGGGTGCACCATGCCGTTTGCGTTAGGGAGATAAAAGGCCCCATTCGTGAACTGCGACGAATGTTGCTAATAAAAGAAAATAACATTTTTCGTCGATTTAATGGCGACAGCTTCCTTCGGCGAATCAGGTATAATTTATTTTTATTTTTATTATGTACTTATGCTCCTTTGGGAACCATGGCAACAGGAATTTGCCTGCTGATTTTTTGCGATGATCGGATATTATTTTGTGGGATCATTGTACGCTATTTCAGGTGGATTTTATATTTTTTTCTGTTGTTTCGCGGATCTGAACTGTAACTGACAAACATTCGGTTTAACCCTTTCGCACCGATTTTTTGGACAACGCATATTTCTTTTAATAGTTATTAATAGAAGTTTAAATAAGATTCGGTAGATTTGGGGTAACGGTACAGAATCTGAAACCCCGCAGTATTTTTAAGTATTAAATAATGGGGTACTTATTTTTTTATGTATTGTCTAAAAAAGTGAAATAGTCACTTTTGAATTCTAAATGATAATTTTTACTTTTAATTTTAATTTTGTGGCCTCATAAGGGTACTTTGTCAAAGCCATTAAATTTGTACTCCTATTTTTATGAGTCTTGTACTCCTAATATTTCCTTCATTTTTACAATAAGTGAAATTGATATTTTTCTTAGATACGTCTAAATAGTACAAGAGCGTTCAATATCTTCCCCTTCGGTTTCGCGCCATTTAATTAAGCATACGGTTCCGCAGTACCGTTACTCCGTGTATTTTAATTTCATATAAATTCCATTTTATCGAAAGGTACATTTATTTAGTTTCGAATTAAAGCGTGTACAGTGTTGCGTGCACGTAACATCGAACGCGAAAGGGTTAAAAGGAATAAAAAAGAGTAAATCCGGAGAAAAGCGGATACCCGATTCACGGGTATCCTATCCATTTTTCCGTCGAGGACGAAACGCGTGGAACGAAGAAAACCGCCTCGTCGACACGTTGATGATAAAATCCGTCGACGTCGGATTTCAATCTTTGCGCACGCGAAACGAAAGACGTGCGGTGCAAGCGGAATCCTGTTTGCGGAAAGAACTAACGATCGCCGCTCGTTACACCGTTCTGTTCCACGTTAAAGACCGGTTATCGCCGACGTGGTCGCACGCGCTATTTTCGCGGATCGAAATAACACCGGAAGCTGTCGTCTTTTCCCGATAGAGAAGACCGCCAGACGCTCGATAGGGGTGAAATCGGCGCAGTGGGTAGCATAGAGCTAGATACTTTGCCAATATATTAAGATTAGAGTTCGAATGGTTCCTTAGGTTATTGTCCACCTCTACAGAGTGTGTTTGAAGATGGCTTTCGTAAAGTAAGTAGAATGGAGGAAAAATATCTGACGATTGCGGATGGATTTTTCTCGGTAACCTTGTTAGCAGTATTTTATTAGCTTCAGCAGAAAATATTATTTCAATGAGCGAACTAATAATTGAAACTTTAGTACTTAATTATTTATGTATTTTATTATACGGTACTGGTGGATTTCCATAAAGATGGCGAATATAGAAGTCTCGCAATTTGAAATAATACAAGTTTTATTATACCTAGTACACGTACGCCTAGTACTAATGACGAGGATCTTAGAAAGTCTACGAACCTTGAGAAGTCCTAAGAAATCTCGATTCTAGGTAATTTATCAAGTAACATTGGTACATTTCTTACTTTTTCAACATTTTACACAAAAGTTGATATTTTTGACACTGTCGTAGTATATTTCTTTCTCCATTTTACTTCCATTATGAAGGTTATCTTGGTCAGATGTACTCTGTATAGTTAACTGTGATGTACATATCATACGTATACAGGCTGTTGGGAGGAAAGGATTGAAAATTAATTAATGTATGAGAAACAAACTGTATAATATTTTGCTATCATAACATCGTAAGTACTTTGTCAGAGTAGAACATGATTTTCTAACTATTTCGATTTTGCCCTTCTGGATTTACTTTCATGTGTTATATTTTACATAGTACTTTCATGATACCTTAAAGGTTTATTTTAATAAAGTAATGTTATGTATATAATGTAGAGTATTTTGTTAAGATCTGTTCATTCAAAGGAAAACGATCGATACTTGATAAATGATACATATTTCAGAATTAGAAGAAAACGGAAGTCAGCTCTGTTACTAGATAGTATTAAAGATGTAATTCTATGTAAAGTTTCAGTTTAATTTTCAGCTTTATTCATACAAAAAATCAAAGGTGCCCCTTTTCGTACTTTTTGGATAAGTGATTTGTTTCGAATTTTTGCCTCCATCAACACCCTGTATACATGCCTCGTTGCGTATTACTGTATAAAAGTTTATCGAAGATTATATCAAATGTTTTATTGTTTATTATCTTTTTGAATAGAGTATACGCTATATTTTCTACACGTTCGATTACCAGCTATATCGGTGATTTCGTTGTGTAAATACACTGTCCCATTTAAACGAATCTCGATATACTGTAAGATAATTTTTAACCGTACCCGTTACAGCTTAGTTAAACGTTCGTTATACATATCGTATATATTCTTTACGTAGTTTGTCGATATTTCCCTCTAATTATACGTTGTATCATGTATCTTGAAAGATGTAAAACTGGAGAACGTGTCGAGTGTACAATAACGGTAAAGGAGATATTGTATAGTACTGAAAATGATCCCATACGAATAGGTTATTCGAGAATAGTTCTAGCTTATAGTTATCGTCGTTGTAGATCGTAAAGAAAGCTAAGCGAAAGTATTCTTCGACGAATGGTTATTGTAACAGTGAGTGCAATGATTGATTGCAATTTATTGCTTTTATCAGAAAATCGTGGATAGATTCTCTATTTGATAACAACTTTCTTTTAACATATTACATTCACTATTTCATCTAGTACTTTCGAACAGTATTGTATTCTCAACAGTATTTACAATCCTTCATTAGCTGTACTCTTTATGGTGCAATTTTATTACTTTATAAGTTCATATCCCATTTTTGAATATTCAGAATTTAATTTAATAAACATACATATTATAGAGATGTTTAAATTTAAAACATAATTTTGAGAGTATAAAACATACTCTTTGAGTTTTGAAAGAAATTCAAGGAAATAAACTTTTGATCGATTGCAGGCAAACATATATCTTGCAGTATTTTTCGTTAAGAATGATATCCACGATATTTTAGATTAAGCACTTAGTAGATTAAGCATTTTGATTTGTTACGTTCCGAATTCTCCATTCCTCCCCGATGTATACATAGTTTATTTTGTGATTGATTTTTATATTTTATTTTATGTTAAACGCTTCGTCTGGTTATTGTAATCGCTCGATGAGCCATACGTGTTAAAAGAGTATATATAGTTAGTTAGATGGTACAGTTAGACGTTAAAAGTTAACTGCGATTATATCGTATGCGTTATATATCGTTGGTGTGCTAATAAACGTTATTTGCTGCTATGTATGCGATGTCTTGAATTATTTTGTCGCTTTCGTTCGTCCAAGCTTTCGTTATTTCCTTCTCTAAAAAAAAACGTTTTCTGTATATTTTTTTATTTATTTATTTGCAACTGCGCTTTTCCGATTCGCCACAGTTTTTATCGCGGAAATACTCCGTTCTTAATTAGATCTTTTTATTGTTCCGCGAAACCGCGTCGCAATTCCGTTTGAGAACTTTCCGAAGATAATTGTTTTCTTTGACGAAAAGGAAAGGCGAAATTTTCCAATTATCTCCTGATTTCGAGAGACGAATAGCGACTAGTTTTGAATTCCCAGACTTGTGTAACAAACATTTGCAGTATGTTTTCTTTCTGTAAGATATTGTTAATACGCGTTTGAGTGAAATTGCATGCGAGTGACGCAAACTGTCGACCAGTTTACTGCGGTATCCTTGGTTTTTTTCTCCACGTACCGTTAAGAATAGTTCTGTAAACAAAAAGAAAATGGATTAACGCGATCATCGGCCGATCACGATTAACTGCATTTCTCGAACGCACGGTAAGTTATCATCCAATTTGTATATATACACACGATTATTACATATTTCATTTTGATTACATTGCAACCGCTTCGATTTCTCATATTCACACTCACACCTTACGCATTCGTTGCCATTGTATATATCTTGTACATACTGCAACAAATTCACTTCGAGATCACGTCGATTGCAAAGATTAATGCTAACGAGTTTGGGAACGTTGGATTCTGTCCGTGCAGCAAAATGGTTTATCGCCGCACTTGTCCGCATGCATGCCCGTTAATGCAGTTTTTATCACCGATCCTGTAATATGCGACGATAATTGTTGCATCCGGCTCGTAATTTTGGATTATCGGATAGATATATCGTTTCCCGTCACACTCAAGTACTTTCATATAATACAAAGTCATATTTAACAATTTTTAACCTATTCGATAGTCATTGTGTATACTCAACCCTTCGCACTCCTACGTCGAGACATCACATTTCTCTTGGATCCCATAAATCAGATAAATAGATTGAATATGTATATTATCATTTATTTAATACTTGTAACAATAGAAAAATTTATTTGTCACATACTCCACCCTGTTGAAATACATCTACTTTGTAAATTAAGGAGAGATAAAAGAAATTAAGAAGTGCAAAGGGGTAAGAGTAAATTAGAAGTCTCTCTTGTCATCGATGGAATAGGTTAAAATTATGAAATTAAAGGACAATTTTTTAAATATAGTATAAATTTTGTACAATTGTACACGCTGGTACAAAATGGTACAAAATAGTACAAGTTGGTACAAAGTGATACAAAATAGAACAAGCTGATGTAAAATAATACGAAATGGTACAGGGTAGGACCAAACAGCATAAAATAATACAAATAAGTACAAAATAGTACAAGCTGATATAAAATAGTACAAAATAGCACAAAGTAATAAAAAATATAACAAAAGAGTAAGCATCAGTAAAAAAAATAAAAGTTTGCTAAAAGTGTTAATAACCATTGGTATTTTTTCAAAAGCTAATTTCAATTACAGTTATTAGAATTAACGCGATGCATTTTTAGGTTGTGTAGCCCGTGAACGACGGGTACACAACGTGGATGGAAATAATTAAGCGGCTAATAATATAAAAGGACGCGTGTCGTTGGTTGAATCTCACCTTGCTCCACTTTTCACTCGCTCGGAAAGCCAGCCGTGCAATTATTGCAGCATTGTGCTAGCGAGTGTGAACCCGCGGAACCGCGTTACGCAACTGCGGAAGAGATCTGTTGAAACGTTCCGATAATTTCTTCCTTTTACATCGGTACAACGTTTCGATGTAAGCTCTTTCAACACTCGCAATTTTAACATGTTCATTGATCTCTTGTTTATTTGGAACGTGCCATCTTTTCATTGATAACATTCGATATTTGTGTTTATGCAACATTGCATTTTTTCATGAATTGTATCATGTAAGTATGTTGTAGGTTATATTGATGGTTGTAGATGTGGGGAAATTTGGCGAGACTAGTGAAGTTGTACTGCGAAATAGTGCGAAGTGAAGAGTGCAATAATTGGAGTAGGTTCTACGTTATATCGCGTCACGTTGCATCAGTTGTACTATTATATGGGTTGTAACAGGGCTTTAGAATTTGAGAATTGGAGAAGTTTAGAATGTGGAAATTTGGGAATTGGGGAATGTACAAATTTGGAAATTTGAGGATTGGGAAATTTTGGAATTCGGATCTTTGAGAATTGGGGAATTTTGGAATTCGGAAATTTGTGAATTGGGGAATTTTGGAATTCGGAAATTTGTGAATTGGGGAATTTTGGAATTCGGAACTTTGAGAATTGGGGAATTTTGGAATTCGGAAATTTGAGAATTGGGGAATTTTGGAATTCGGAACTTTGAGAATTGGGGAAATTTGGAATTCGGAAATTTAAGAATTGGGGAATTTTGGAATTCGGAATTTTGGAATTCGGAAATTTGTGAATTGGGGAATTTTGGAATTCGGATCTTTGAGAATTGGGGAATTTTGGAATTCGGAAATTTAAGAATTGGGGAATTTTGGAATTCGGAATTTTGGAATTCGGAAATTTGTGAATTGGGGAATTTTGGAATTCGGATCTTTGAGAATTGGGGAATTTTGGAATTCGGATCTTTGAGAATTGGGGAATTTTGGAATTCGGATCTTTGAGAATTGGGGAATTTGGAAATTCGGACATGTGAGATTTGGGGAATCTCAGAATCCCAAAACTTGAGTTGACGAATATAAAAATTTAGAAATTTGAGAATTTAACAAATTTACAAACACTTTGCCTTGTAACTCAAAAATTTATAAACTTGCTTCAATTGACAAATACTCCCAAATAGAATTGGATCAAAGAATGATTATAAAGTATCGAAACATGTACACAGAAAAATAATTCCGTACGAGTGCACTATACACAACACTACCGGTTTTGTGCATCAGCGTGATATCTGTGCAGATAACAGCGTGTCTCGTTAAATCAACAGTGTTATCGAGTTCGTCGTAAGTTACGCTCGTTTTTACTGATAAACGAGCATCTACGCTCTGGAAAGCCTTGCTTGTCGTAGGTTGTGAATTTTCGATAATACGACCCGCCACCTTTATCTGAGCTGCCTCACAGAATCTTCGACCTCTAGAGAATTTTCGTTGTTCTGTTCGAACTTTCGATCCTTTGAAAACGAACGATGGATAGGGAACATTTTTATGGGAATTGTCAATGTAACGAGCTTCGAAATCTGACAGAAAGAGTGAATAAAGCTTTTGATATATAAAACTCAACGTAAAGGTTATCGATTTAAATAGTTTATCAACTTTGAAACTGACAGTGGATTAAATTAAAAATTGACAAATTGTTAGTTTGAAGGTAACAGTAAATTGTTATTATAATTGAAATGTTAAGTGTGGAAGTATAAAATTTCCTTGCTGAATTAGTTTCGTGACAAATTACTTGATATTTTTAATAATTCTAAGCAGGAGTGATTATTTCTGTCAAAGTAACATGCTGACGCAGTACTTACTGAACACAGTTGCACTCTAAATAATTGCTAGTTAATTTGCGGCTATACAGTATACTATAATATTAACATTTTCTACGTACTCTAAATTGAATATAGCCAAGACACGTTTCAGAATAAGACTGTCACAGTAAAACGTACAAGCAGGGAGCATAGTGTTTCGTCTGACAAATGAAACGCTGTATCTTATCACTGTTTATCTGTTCGAGCGCTCGACGATCTCTCCATCTTCAAATAAATCAGAATTCAGTCTCCGTTTCATCATCTGGAAAAAACCAGCAAGGAAGTAAATCTTCCTGTACAGTCTTAGATTTCTTGAAATTGTTTTCGTGACCGAAGAAAATTTCATTAGGTTCGTCAAGGTTTCTCGAATATTTCAAGTAAGAAGTTCATCATAATCAGTTTCTATTGCTATAATATTCGCAAGTTGTACTGAAATTTAATAATAATATAGATGTAAATTTTTTTAACTAAATACGCCGTGATATTTCTAAAAAATTTCAGAATGCAAGTACAGTAATGAAATTATATTTAATCAGGTTATTATTTTGTTAATGAAGAAGCATCACACTTTCAATTTATTTATAACTGTGCTATTAATGTTAACTGTGCTATTAATATATTACTAAGGGTGTATAATTGTGTATTAAGTTACACAATGTTTCCGTATTTGATCAATTGTTTACGGCAAACCCGATTTAAATTTATATTCTTGGCCGGACTAAATGGCCATTGACGTTTACAAA
This sequence comes from Megachile lagopoda, assembly GCA_036983795.1. Taxonomy (NCBI): domain Eukaryota; kingdom Metazoa; phylum Arthropoda; class Insecta; order Hymenoptera; family Megachilidae; genus Megachile; species Megachile lagopoda. The sequence goes on along the minus strand of CM072790.1, from coordinate 12,147,101 downwards.
GTACTAAGAATTCAGCTTTCGAAGGGGCATATATCTGAGTCCACTTAGCGGAAACAAAATAACTTCGGTCCAATGATGCTAAATTTAGATTCTGAAGTCCACTGTGTATTATCTGTTAAGCAACCTGGTGATTCATATCGAACAGGCATCCAATCGTTCGACAATGCTTTCGAAATCGGGGGTAGAAAGACTCTGGCAATTTCTGACAAATAAAATTTCATTCGATAGCGGATTCAATAATCAAGTTCATACGAAATATTTATGTGCTAAAAAATTCTTAATAATAATAGTTATTCGTGCACTGTAAAATCGTTAATAATTATAATTATGTACTTACAACTCCATACTTCCATAAAAAGAAAAAAATTACTTAAAGAATTTCATCCGAAAATAATTATTTAACAAATTGAAGCCCAAGAAAATTGAAAATTCGAATGAATTACAAAACGAAGAGTTCTATCAACTTTCGGGGTGAGTAAATCTTTTCAAGATAACTGTTGAAGGACGATCATCCCTCTTTTCGTTGAAAACGAATCTTCGCAAACGACACGGCACGGGAAAAACGAGAAAAATATAATTCTTTTCATTGTACAATCAGAATTTCTGGTCGCATTTAGAAGCTCAAAGTTGCAAGTCAAAGGGGATCGCAATTTAACGTCGATTTCGAGCATGAATTTCCGCGTTCTTCCGTTCAAGAACAAAGAGGCGTGCACTTTCCGTCACGGTCATAAACGAGGCACAATGAGAAGTTAACCAGCCCCGCTGCAAATAAATTCCGGTTCCCTTTCGTTGTTCGACCGAGCTTATGTTTCTCTCTGAACAAGACCGTTCGATGTACACCTTCTGTTGCTTCTCAATGTTCGATTGATTATTTTATTTTAACCCTTGTTAGCACCTGATGGCTTCATTTACAATTTTTACCTCGAATACCAAATTTTGTTAAATTCTTATTACAGAGGTGATGTAATAATTGCAATACAGTACGTAAAATATAAATTGTATGAATTAGTATATTAATAATATAATAATATCTGCACTATTTGTACACTATAACATGACAACAATAATTTAAACAATAGCATGCTTCTGGTAAGTTGACAGAAAAAATGATCCACATTATTTTCGACTGCCATCTTGTGTACCTCATGAAAGATAAAAATAACCTCAAAATGGTGTATAATCCAGATTTGTATCCATCCATATATTTATTACAAATTAACAACAAAAAAGTGTGGAGACTGACATATTTTCGTAGGAAATTCCAAAGTCGAAAGCATCGGAACGATTCGAGGGGTCGATTTCCGTTCCCAACGCGGCTCGACCGGAATTTTTTTTAATTAACCGACAAACATCGTTACGAAATTAATTGTAAGCAGCCGCGATAATATCCCAGTGTTCCCAAGCGAGTTGTAATCGCGAGGCAGCCCACTTATCGCCTCAATTACAAGAATGCTCGAATTATCTATGAGCTGGTGTTTCGACGAACGCGAGAAAAAGTCGAGGGAAACGGTCGTTGAAAGAACATCGCGACAGTTTAACGTGACTCATGTTCCGTGGCTTATACATTCCTCTTCGATGTCATAATCTCGTCGCTCGAGCTTCTTCCAGTCGCGGGAAAATGTTCGTTCTCGTTTTACGCTCGCGTGTTTGTTTCCTCCGTTCCGTTCCATTACTCTTGTCTCGATTTTACCAACAGAAAAACCCTATCTTTCTAGTTCACTTGCTGAAGCAAGCGCCGTTTTTGTTGCTTGAAAAGTGGAACGTGGAGTGACAGGTGACACGGTGATATCTATTGCGACGATTATCGTTTTATAGGATGACTACCTTGGGGTCATTGCTGACCGGTACGTTAACACTTTCACTGTGGATGTGTTACTAGGTTGAAGATAATAAAAGAAATAATGGAAATTTGACGAATTTCTGCGACGTATGTGTAGAAATTGGGGCAGAAATAGGGGTTTGAAGGAATTTGGGAGATTTAGGGAATTTCAGAGATTGGACAGGGGGTGATTCCGGATTTTGGTTATGAAGGTATTTGGAAGGTTGAGGAGTTTAAGGAATTAGAAGGATTTCGAGTATTAACTTTTAAAAATTGAAGATTGGGAATATAGAAATTTGGAGAACTTGGGATTTGGAAATTTAGAAACTTGAAAATATGAAGATTGTGCAAATTTAGAATTTGAAAATACACATACATGGACGATTTAAGGAGTGTATAGAATTCTGAAACTTGCCATTTGACACTTTGAAAGCTACTAAATATCTAACAATAACTGCAACTAAATATTCCAAACTATACACAACAGTAACACAATAAAGTCAAATGAAAATGCTCTTACGTTCAAGGTTGTCTCCGGAGACATCGATGCTCGCAGCGATTAATCTCGATTTCCGCCACAAAGTATCATGAAACAATCTGAAACAAAGCAAATAGATAATTCCTCGACTTCACGCCCGTACTCGTTTTTACGAACTGCTACAATTACTCGTTGTTGTTCACTTGCGTCTGTTGATCTTGAACGGAAGCAACGGAGCTTTCGTCGTGTTCACTCGCGCGCGTCTTGCATTTTAATGGATCACGTACCGTTTCCTTCGCTACAGAATGGATTAGTCATGACCTCCAAGAAGTTTCCCAGAACACCGGACTAACGAACTTGCCGACAGCTCTGCAACGACTGTGACGTGTGCGAGGAGTCATACACTCTGCAGAATCTGTTTACCGCGTTGTACAGCGTCATGCGATGAGTATCACTGACCTGTTCGATCCATCAACATGATAAAAATTCGATTTTATTATAATGACATTTATTCGTGTCGATCTTTCGACCGATCACGCCTGAACACCATCGACTATTTTTTATGCAATTTTTTGCTTCAAATGTTTGACTAACTATTTTGATTAGATACATCTTCATTGATTAGAATCTTCATTGATTCATAGATTCATCTTCGTGAGGTTTCATCTTCATCATCTATTGGTTAGATTTCAATTTAGGTATTTGATTTATTTATTTATGCTAGTTTTCTGTGAAGAGAGCAACAAGGTTAAGTCTGTTCTATAGCAGTCAATTTTGGTGTCTACTTCAAATCTTCATATTTTTGTTCGTTTAACAGCAGACATTTTTGGTATCAACTTGAAGTCTTCATATTGTTGTTCGTTCAACAGCAGACAATTTTTATCTCAACTTCATCGCTTCATATTGTTGTTCGTTCAACAGCAGACCATTTTTATCTCAACTTCATCGCTTCATATTATTGTTCATTCAACAGCAGACAATTTTTATGTCAATTTGAACTCTTCGTATTGTTGTTCGTTCAACAGCAGACAATTTTTGCATCAATTTGATCTCTGATATAGCTGTTCGTTCAACAGTAGACAATTTTGGTGTCAACGTGAAGTCTTCATATTGTTGTTCGTTCAACAGCAGTCACTTTTGGCGTCAACTTGAACTCTTCATATTATTTGTTCCGTGCAAGATACTTATACATGGCACGCAATTCGTGAACAAAAACGCGACTTTCAGGAAAGCGAGTCTTCTGCTCATTAACATTACAATGGTCGTGTCTGGTCAGTTGGAACCTTCGCCATATGCAAGCGCGATCCACGTAAGCGTGGATTCATTGTCCTCTCCGCTGCCATTCAATTCTTCTTCAGGGTCGTTTGCGTGTTTTCAGGTACCTGAAACTTTCTTGCCTCCGAAACTTAAATACTTACAGCACATATTTTTTTGTTGACATGTTACTTTACATGTTAGAAGTGTTCTTTATGAGAATATAGACTCGAGTATCAAACGCTTCGATGGATAATTTTGGGACTTGGAGGCAGATACATAGGGATTTAGGGATTTGGGTATTTCAGGAGTTGTAAATTTAGAACTTTGGAGATGTAAGAAACAGACAAGAATTTCAAAATTTATGAAGTAACTCAGGAATATAACTTTTGATATTTGCAACTGAAGAATTTCAATTTTTGATATTTGCAAGTTCACTTTGTGAATTTGAAAATGCAACTTCTTTAAATATTAAGAAATTATGCCTCCTATGAATTTGGGCGACCAGTCTCTTTACCGATACAATTACTCAAAAGCCTAAAAATGTCCGAATTTATCAATTGTCTGAAGTACGAAAACGTGAATGCAAATAAGAAAGTCTAAACGAAGAAACATGTTGAAGACCGTCTACCCGGTACAAATGGTCGTTCTAAATGGTTCTCTCTATCCCGGCATAGAAGGGAACATAATTCGGTCTGGGGTCCCAGCAAGCTAGTCCCATCTCTGGGGTCATCTTTCCGTGCTCGCAACATGCTGGTCGTATACGAGTCGGGCGACTTTCTACGTCTCTCTGTTCCTCTTTTCCGCTGGTTTGTTGGCCTCTTTCGTTCTCATTGTCCGATGGTAGTGCGGGTGGCGAGGACCGGGTTCCGTCCTCCTCTCCCTCGGTGTCTGTTCCTCCTACTCCTCTTACATTGCCACCACCACCACCAACTAACTCCTCGTGGACCTAACTCGTTCGAATTAGTCGTCTCGTTAAGCAGCCTCGTGGCACGTCGACGAACGAGTCCATCGCGTTACTCGGATGACCGCGTAAGCTCGCCAGGCGTTTACCCAACGATAAGAACCTAACGCACGCGGGTCAAACGCTCGTTGACTGCCCGATCGGTTACTTGTGTTACTTTCTTTCGATCTCGTAGACCCCGGACAAGAATCCTCGATTCCACGTTTGAAATTCTACCCGAGATTCCTTCGTCTTGCTTTATCGAAGCCTTCGGACCGGTTCCACGCTCCTGCCACGCTCTCCTTCAATTACCACGATCTGGACGAGTCCTCGGGTCGAATTCGAGTTGCTGCGAGGTCGATAAAAGGTTACGGAGAAAGAAAGTCGAGTGCCGGATTATTTTGTGCCCGACGTGGATCTTGATTCGAGCATCTTTGTGCTCCAGCTTTCAGGTGTTGCGATTTGGTCGAGTTAATGTAATCGTAAAGGTAGTAATCGATGTTGCGAAGGTACGCACGTGCCAACTCTTCACAGCTTACGTGTCAAATTTTTACTCGAGTCTTTCGAATCGAAATCTTCATCTTGTAACGCGACGTGTATTCGGGCGTACACTATCAAAATATGCTACCGAGGCACAAGTGATGCTAGGTCTGGGTAGCTCTTATGATGTCATACATGTGTACACTTGGTAGCGAAAGCGTTGATATCGTGTCACATGAAATCAGAGGATTGTATATTATACATTTGGGAATTCTGGGGTAAATATAGTCGAATATCAGAATTTACGTCGTTTGTTAAATATACGAGTCGACTACGAAATGACTAACTACACGGTTTAAATTTTTGTAATATTTAGTTTGTAACATTTTATACGTTTAAAATTAATAATTTTATTTAAAATTAATAAATGGTAATTTCATTAGCAATAAAATACTTGAAAGCCCTTTTGTTTTGTGGAGTTAATCAATTTGGAAAATGAATGGCTCATATGCGTTACAAATGATAGCACGCAATTTCACGTGACTCGATAATAACGTGTTATTACTTTAATCATTTCTTATTCTGATTATTATCATCCTTTTTCAGTAAGCAATTTTATGGATGAGTCAGTTGAGTCATCAGTTTTTAAATGAACCGAGTTAATTAGTAATGGTATGTAATTCTTCACTATAACTGTATTAGAAGTATAATGAACTATTCAAATAACTACGATAAAAATTAGTATTTAATTGACAGATTCTTAAACTACTATAGAAAATAAAACATACACATTTCAAAACAAACAGATTAGATCGAAAGAATAGAATGCAACGAATAAACAGATCAATTGCAGAATTAATGGATTGTCATTGATCGATCAAGTTTATTTATTAGTTTGTTAATAGCTAATAAAACACAAGCTCCTCACAAGTGTACATTTGTATCGAACGCAAGATCAAGTTATCGCTGCAATTCGAACAACTGATAATCTTGATGAGATTGCGAGTACTAATTTCGAGAACCATGGTGGGGATCTCCGTTTGCCATGTTCATGACATCATTTGGGTCTTTTCAAACCCTATTATTTTGTTACAAAATCTCTTAGTTTCTTTTTAGTGTAAATTAGAGTTTTTACGTTTTCCAAATTTACCAAACAGTAAAAATTCCCAAAGTCTTCAAGTCACCAAATATCAAAAATTCCTCAAATCCCTAAACATCAGCGATTCCAAAGTTCACCAAGTCCCTAAACATAAAAAATTCCCAAATTCCTCATGTCCCTAAATATCAGCAATTCCCAAATTCCTCAACTCACTAAACACATCAAAAATTCCCCAACTCCCCAAATATCAAAAATTCATCAAGTCCATAAATATAAAAAATTCCTCAAATCCCCAAATATCAGCAATTCCCAAATTCCTCAAGTCCCTAAATACTAAAAATTCCTAAATTCCTCAAGTCCCTAAGCGCACCAAAAATTCCCAAATTCCAAAAATGCCCAAATCTCTCAATGTTCTTAAATTTCCAAATCATCAAACTCTAAAATCTCTAACCTTCTAAACGTGTAAATTAGAAATATTTGACAGAGTAATTCCTCGAAACTTTTCAAAGAGCAGTCTATCAATGACGTAATTCGGTGCATATGTTAGAAGGGTCTCTCGAGACCCAGGCAGCATGTACCGCGTAAGCTGAGAAGAATCGTTGGCGCGATAAGCGGGTGTTAAGAAAAATTGGGCGGAAATTGGTGAAAAGTCGATCGGTTGACTCACGCACAGGTAGTTCGGTGGAGGAAACGTTGGGTCACGTGTTCCGTGGTCGAAGGAGGATCGATCGTAGCGAGGTATCGAGCGTCAGTGCGCGGCTGAACGAGGATCGATCGAGGCAGGTGGATCATCGCGTGGCTCGTGCGGGTCAGGGCGTGTCGTTCGCGTTCAACAAACCGATACAATCCGCTTTCCGTGACTGCAAACGTCAAGGAAACACAGTGCAGAAGGAATTACGGTGTTCACGGTACACCGACAACTCGTGCTCTACACTCCCGACAATCCGATATCGAACGTTCCGATTCGAATCTTACGATCGAACGTCAAGATTATTGAACGGTTCGAGTGAAGTGTCTTATCATTGTTTATTTATTCCGATTTGATGCGTAACGCGTGTTTGTTGACTCGTGCAAGTTTAGAACAGAAGATCGAGGAACAAAGGATAACTCATGGCGAGCTGAAACGTACGTAACGATTTGAACAGATATCGACATGTTTTTCAAAGTATTACGGATGATGTAGTTTTTTTAAACAGGATATGTTTAATCGACTATCTTATGTAATTCTTGACGTGACGTTGACTATGTTGAACTCTTGGTACACTTGATCAATTATGTTCACGACTGAATTTTGTGAAAGAATATTTAGTGGCTTTTGCTGTATTATTATTCTACTCATATTTGTCAAGAAACATGAGTTTGACACTTTGATTTATAATTTTAAAAAATCACTTATTGTCAGTGACAAATAATATTTGAAGCTAGTACATCGATCTGCTTTCTGCTATATTACTGTGTTCACATTTGTCAAGAGACGTACGTTTAAAACTCTATTTATAATTTAAAGAAATCATTTACAGATAGTGACAAATAATATTTGCTGTACATATATTTTAAGAAATTCTTTAATAACTACACTTCTTTGATACAACTAGTATAGGTTGTTTGGTACATCTACCAAATGAAGTTGTTTAACACTAGACCTACAATGAACATTCACTCTGAAATTAGAAGTGAACTTCAAAAATAAATCAGCAAATTGAATTACACATTAATACACATTAATTTTCTATCTCCAAAATGAACACAGATTTCCAGAAAACACGTGAACATTTGACATAAACCAGCATATAATGTGTACGTAATTTGAAGTTAAAAACGAAGCTGAAAAATAAATAGAAAGCAACAAAACATAAATTAGTACAGACGTTACTTTAAGTTACACCTTGTTGAAAATCAATGCAGATTTCGCGAGAAGAAACTTGTGGAACGGTCAAGTGACCGGTTTGATAGTTTTCACGTTAAAATAGAAGATGAGAAGAAAATATTTAGCAAAATGCAGGAACGTCGGTGAAATAACGGCTCGCTAACCGGTGCACTTGACGCGAGCGGGTAGCGGGTTTCGGCGGGCGAAATTGTGTGCAGCGAGGCGGTTGCGGGCCAGCTGCAGGAATTTTTACAAAAATGACACGCGTGTTCGTGCAGAGGCGAGGTGGTCGCTTTTCCAAAAGTCAGCGAACCGACGATGGTTCGCTGGTGTAACGACCAAACACATGTGGCCCATTGTTCGTAGTTAGCGAACACGGAGGGACACGGGAACGAGGGAGGTCAGAGGCGTGCAACGTGTCCTGTCGTGAGGAAAAAGGACATCCGGCTGGCTAGTCGCGAGCGGAAAAGAGAGGAAAAATTGCATGGGACAAGGCGTTCGCAATGCGGGGAACGTCGGTCGCGCTGTGCTCCTCTTAACGCTACGCGTCACACTCTTTCGAACCTGTACACTCGCCGACAAATCTTCTTTGCTATCGGAATCAGGAACGTTCTAGGTCCAAACATTTAACAATTCTGGGATTTGGAAATTTCAGAATTTCACATGAAAATTTCCGTAATTTGAAAAATTGATCTCAGAATATATTCTTGAGACTGTGGAATGTGGAATGAGGAAATGTGGAGGAACTTGAGATTTAGAACTGTGAAATTTGTAAATGTGGATATGGAGATGTAGAGATTTGGGAACTGGAGATTTGAGTATGTGGATATAGCAATATGGAAATTGGAAAACTTAGGATTTCTAAATGTGCGAATTTACGAATATGATAATTTAAGAATGTAGAAATTGAAAAACATGTAAAGGTTATTTAGGAACTTGAAGCCTTTGAATAATTTGAAGCCTCTGAAACTTGAAAATTCAGAATATTTCAGACTGAAAAGTCTGAAAATTGTGGAATTGTCAGTTGTCCGAAAATGAGAAACACTTGGTCCCCCTCCATAGTACTCGTCCTTAGGCAAAGGCCTACGTTGCAGCGGAGTGTACGCGTGAGTGCGCGAGTGCATTAGTGCCACGTGCATTCTCCGAGGGAATCCTGCGTGTTCAAAGTTCCTGGCGTGCCTGGCAAAAACCGCGATGCGCGTGTACTTGTTGCTCGTCGCGTGGCTTCGTGTACAGTAATAGTTTGTCCGCTCGTTGCGTCACCTTCGAGGACGCCAGACGAGAAATCGGTTTCCCGGTTGTGTTCTCAAGTTTATACGATTTTCGAGCCGATAATATACAAAGGTAAAAAACAATATTCAACTATTTTTGTATCTCCTCGTAAACTTTCGTTCATGAAACTTCATTTTTATCGACTTGGAGTAAATTGGGAAAAGTGACTTGACTTGATGTTGTAAATTTAATTATCACATTATTACATTATCCATATGTATTGTAACTGTATATCACAGTAGGTAGTTATTGATTGGATAAGATTATATATCCATTTGTGGTAAATTTTTCAATATGTTCATGACTGGAAATTTTACAGTTTTATTCATTGCCATTGTTATCTGTACTCTGAGTGAGTCTGTACTAATTTGAGGAGTTAAAAGCATATTTTTTTACAAGACCAAGTAAGTCGTGCAACGAAAGGTTGAATAATCTACTCTTAGAAGGCTAATTTATTTTTGAGATAAAAGTTGTAGTTACAGAAAGGAACAAATTGCGCTTTGTACCACAATCTCAAGATACTCTCCATGCAAATTTATGAAATTTACGCGAAGCAAGAGTGGCCGCAAATTTTTCTGTCCATGTAGCTGCGTTCTTTCGAAACGCATTCCTTCAGAGAAAACATCGACGAAGAAAGTTAGAGATATTTTCCCCTCGGTGAATTACGCACAAACATCGTGCACATATGTACGTAGTGCGTCAATCTAGATAAGAACTGCATGAAAATGCAGAATTTCAGAGCGCACGACACATGGGCTCTAACGATCGTTCGATCGATTGATTCACAATGGTCGATCGTTGAATCGACGCCTATTAAACGTGCATTGTGGGCTCATCTTCCTCGTAGAATTCGTGTTGCCTGAAAATTATTTCTGGCTCGCAATTCTGGTATTTTTAGGGTCGATTCTAAGTTTGGCTACGGCACAGGTCTTGTCCCGCATGTGTTATGTTATAATCCAGCTACGAAATATAGCGAGCATCTGGATAAATATACAATTCGATTTTCACGACCGTGCGAACGAATAACAATCAACTTTCGATCGTGCTCCTTTTTCGATTCTTCCGAAGAAAGCGTTCTTCCGAAATCGTTCGTTGAACAACTCTTCTTTGTTCGTCCATCTATTTAATGAACACCTTTTTTCTCGGTGAAAGCAATTCGATGTGTCGATAATATCGTTACCACGAATAAAATGTACCCAAGTGAATACCAACGAGAGTCTTATCAAGTCTGATTATGCTGTGTTGCATTTATTTCAGATTCGTTTAATGGATTTGAACGATACTGGACATAACATAATAATCTACACTTTATAACCTCGCATACATATTTGTTGTGAAATTCGTTTAAAAACTGTGAAATAATTAATTTTCAAGAATAAGTACATATTGAGATCTTATTTTAACTTTCTTTTTATAATTTTAAGATATAATAATATAAATTAGAATAGCTCCAGAAATTGTATGCTTCCTCTATATCATTCTTGTTCATATGAAAATTCGAAGCTTTCATTTGTATGTCTGGTGTACTAAACGGTCTAATCTGACTACCTACATCAACCTACTTATTACATAACCTCCTATATTTTTTTTAGACTTCAAAATTTTATAAGAAACGATGAAAACCCCTATCTTTGCCGATAATTAACAAAGCATTTATCCTTCGGGTATTGAAATTATATAAAACGTTCAGTACTAAACGAAATGTTTTCGTCCAGCGTCGCTTCGAAAATGACAAACGCAAACAGCGATAGGCGAAGCAGGTTATTCAAGGTTTCGTTGAAATCGGCTATTCCGTCCGCGTATTCCTTCCATCGCTATTTCCTCGGACGACGGCCTTCGTCGAAGCGATTTCTCGCGATTATGCTTTTGAATGCCGGCAGTATTTAATTATGCGAACGTTCAACCAATTCGCAAAGAGGTCGAAGAGCACGTTGCTCGCATTACCGTGTAAATGGCCGTGAATTCACGGAACGTTAATGCTCTTGCTCGATGAATGCTTTTCATTCTATGAAAGCGATTGTTTCGCGATGGCTTTCCGTAGTACGCTGGAAAAAAAGAGTTTAGAAATTTATGTATGTATACTCTTCGAGTGCTTGTACCTCGTTGATTTCCATGAGATAATATTAATTTTCAATGCTGATTATTGCGAATCACTTTTGAAAATGGGACCCTTATTTTCTGACCCGTTGAACGCTGCAATCAAGTTCAATTAGTGGTATTATGAGTCAGCTGAGGTCATTAGCGTATCCAAATACGTGTTGCGATGTACAGTTATTGTTAGAAACTAGTGAACCGTGTACCTTTGACGAGTATTGGTTTTACTGGGAAGTCAATTTCTTCACATTTTTACATTTCTGAATTTCTCAATATTCCTAAACTTGCAAATTCTGAAATTTAATTTCAGCCTTCAAGTTCCTATTACTTCCCAAATTCATTCTAAATTAAAAAATTTTCGGATGTTAGAATTTGAAGCTTTCACATAATAGATATTTCTATTTACAAATTCTAAAATCTCTATCTCCAAATAAATCTAGAAATTTAAAATCTTCGTAAATCTACACCTCGTCACAGAGTTAGTCATTGTATACAAAATTTTTTCGAATGTCTGATGAAACGAAATGGTAGATGATCTCAATATTTGTGAAGCTCACAGAACATAATCTAATAATAATAGCTACGTTTGCAAAATAATTATAACATGTATACATGTCACATTAAATTATACATTCTACCACTAATATCTTTGATATAAGTTCTACAGTAACGAAAATAATAAAAAGTATAACTAATGATATTTGACGTTTAAAACAGAAATTATAATATCTTCAGTGTGCATAAAAATTAATTTTGCGTCGAGGAGAATCGACAAGCCCGAAAGCGTATTAAGCACAGACAATTCGTGTCTTTTCCTACTTAGTCATTAGCAAATTATCCATTTCCATGATGATTGAGGGTCATTACATCACCCGTAAATTGGCGGGAGCATCGCGGGCACCGATTGGACGACGCCCGTCCTCGTAATTCGCCCAAGAACGAGTAGCACCTACGATCAATTGAATTTAATTGGCGACTCGCGACGAATTCGAGCCAACGGTTCGCGATAATATTCGAAACTCGTGATTTCCTTCGTTTCTTATTATTATTCTATTGGCGGGGCTCGATTGTCGCCGCATGAAAGAGCATCCGTTGCCTAACGAGTTGAATAAGCCGCTGGAGCAACGATTGAATGACAAATGCCGACTAATTTGTGGGTCGACGATCATTGAACAGAGATTTAAGTTTTATTTGCCGGTTGTATAGCGTGGATTCTTCTCGGAAGCTGTTTCATTCTCTTAAGTCATATTTTTCACGATATCTGCTGAGGAAGAGTAATTGTGTACACATATTTTTCATATTTCCGTCTTCGGAATAACACGAGTATTTTTAACGTTAACGTGGGGTACCAGGATAAATTCTCTTGAATTTATACATCACTTCTGTTTCGATCGTGTTTCGTTCGTATAAATTTCAAGTGCCAGCATGCATATGTGTATGTATGTTACACAGGGTTTTTGTGGTGAATTTGGGAGTTTAAGTTTAATATGCAAGCTGAAGCAATATACTTTTCAAGCAGTAAAGATATGTTGACCTTAACTTCTAAATTCAAGGTCAAATTCTGTTATTGTCCCATTATGTGGTAACCACCAAGAGAATAAAATATTCGAAAGGTTCTATGGTTTTTAACAGTTTTCTTTTAACAAGAACAGTTCAGATGAGCTCTTCGATTCTTCAATTAAAGGAATACTTTAATTCGTTGAATTTCAGTAAACACTCGTACACAGAAGGAAATGTTAAATCGTCTCCTCAAGTTTCCAACCCAATAGACTAAAAAGAAGCAGTAGAAAATGCACATCTTGCTACTCGACGTCTCTCGAAGCTTTCAGTCGGCCATATTTCGCGTCGAAATCGATTCAAAGCCTTGTATCGACGATGCAACGCTGAACGCAGAAGCGATCGGATCGTAACGCAAATAGCATTCACCGTTTCCACACGGTTGCCATCGAGCACCATAGTTTCATTCCAAAAGTAGTACGACGTAAAAACATTAGAAACGAAAGTAAAGCGAAGAAAACGAAAAACCGGCGAACACGTAGCAAGAAGAGGGTACAAAAAACGAAGGAGCAGAAGAAGAAGAGGAGGAAGAGAAGAAACGAAGGAAACGCGTTAGTTTCTCACAGAGTGACGCGGCATCGCGTCGGGAGCATGCAAACTCAGGCGATGAAATAAAGGAGAAAGAAAAAGGCGCATAATGTCGCAGCTCTTCCCAATTACTGCGATTAAACGGATTCCCTCGTGAGGGAAACTATTACGCCGTGAAAGCCAGCGGTCGCTCGTGCAACGACGAAGAGAATGGCAACGAGAGTGGAGCTTTCGTAGGGAAGGCTGGAGGATGGACGGAAGCGGAGACACGAAGGGTTGAAAAATAAAAATAAATCAAAAAAAGAAACGGAGGATAGAAGCACGGAGGTGAAGGAGATGCAGATAGAAGATGGTAACGGGAGAAAAGGACGACCACGACGAGGATTTATGTAATTTGTGTATATGACTTGAATAACTGCCTACATAATATAACGCTGGTGGTTGGAGTGCGCGCGAGCAGGCGACGCCCTTCATCATGGAGCTTTAATTAAAATTACGTACGTTTGCTGCTTGTAACGTGCGCGTACCAGCCCCTCTCTCTCTCCCCCTTTTTCGTGCAACCTCTCTCAGCCTCTTCCCTCCTCTGTTTAATATTTTTATGAGCTTTTCACGAGCCGAGGATGTACGTACACGCTCGCCAACACGCTCCTCGAGTGTACCTGCGCGGAGAGGATACACACAGCATCTTTGAAAGGCGTTCATAGCCGCTGCTTAAAGTGGTACTTTTTTTTTCTTTCCGTTTTTCTTTTGCCTTCACCCTCGACGAGCCGGCTGCACCCCGTCTTCTCGGCCGAGGACCGTTCCCGGGTCTCGTACGCGAATTCTCATTTGTGAAATTCGTATGAAAGAATCTCCATGGTGAACGCGACCACGCGGCCATTTGCAACGCGGCGATTGTGCACGGCCGCTGAAAACGACGCGCGATTGTCTTTGGTGTACGACGAAACACACCCTTCAGACGGGGCTGAAAAACACCCCGCCGCCCCGGCCGCGTGAAAAGGGCGAAGAACGAGGAGAACGTGGCGACGAATAGGGGAATTATTTGCACCTGTCGAAGCGTGACCGTGTGAGCGTTTAAGTGCTCGAAAGGTATCGCGAACGACGCCGTATCCACGTTTACACGTTCCGTTTAATGGTATTGGCTGTGGCCGACCGTCTGCCATTGGGAGATTTAATATCGTTACGAGTTTTTGTCGGGTAGCTTCGATTTTTTGCTTGTAATACCCCGGATGAAAGCAACGTTGCCCTTTTTTTCACCAACATACTGAATACCCCGCGTACAGACGTATCGCGATACTCCTCTCGCAAATAATCCGTTTAAAATAACGCTTTTCTAGTGATTAATTCACTTTTTTCTTTTTTCAACCTGCCACGCCGTTCATTTCAATTATACGTTTAAGGTATGCGAGCTGAAAATCAACAGAACCTCGGTTTTTACTTTGTAATGTAACCGGAGGATCACGTACCTTTCATACTACCATCTGTGCTGTTTTTTTCTTGCAAGCAATCCATTTGGGATGGTGCATTTTAGTGATTAATTCGCATTTTTCTGTTTTAATCCTACTATCGTATTCATCTCGATTGTACGTTTAGTCTGCGAATCAGAAATTGACGAAAGTACAAATTTAATTATACACACAACCAGGAAAATGGACATCTGGGGACATACGGATCTGAGAATATCTGGGTACTGATTTGAAGATCTTGATGACCAAAAACCAGCGTATTAATAACATTCTCGTTACAATTTTTAATAACATAAAAATGTGAAAGAAATCGGAATACAATAATAATAAATTATTCCGTGTCAACGTTAGCTATCATTCAAAAGAAGTCAAAATAAGCAGATACACGCTTTAACTATCCGTCCTATCTCTTTGCTAGTGTACAATATACCACCGGATACACATTTTTATCGAATTGATTGCGACAGGAAACAGGGATATCGTAATAGTCTTTGCCGATGCAAATTCGTTTGCTCCAGCGCCCATGAGGTTGTGCACAGCCCTGTTTGTTCACTCTCGTCGATCACTGGCAAATGTAACGTTCGCAACAAGTGCACGCGCAAATGATTTTTTTATGCTACTTTGACCCTCAAACGTTTATCCGTGTTCTTTATTTACATGGAACCTGAAATTTATTTGCCAGCGGTCGTTATACCGCGACTGCGATTCAGAGTACACAACCGGATGCGTTTTGAATATCCAACGCATGGTCACCATACGTAGTTCCGTCTCTTTTTTCTCTCCCTGTCGTTTTTATTTGCGAAATCATGTCCGCCAGATCGACGCGAAATATTTCTATCGGTAACCGATAGATGGGCCGCGACCGATGTAATTTACGTCGAGGAGCGACGACCACGTTAATTGTCGAACGACACCGTTGTCGAGAGTCGGTCTTGATTATCTTCCGGGAACTAATCTCGCGAAGGCATCGAACAATGACGAATCTGCGATGAATATTCAACGTATCCGTGAAATCCGTTCGTATGTGCAGCATATCCATTATGGATATCCGACGCTTGATCCCAGACACCCTCGCGGCTTGTTTCTGCTTAAACCCATTCGGAATTGCTAGCTGGCCGAGTTTCGAGAACGCTACATTTGCTGGAGATACGATTGGCGGGAACACGTTCATAAGTCGAATATAGTTAGTGGATATAGCATGATCGTAAAACCCTTCTATAAAGCGCACGAAATGTGTAGCGGCTCAACAGCTGCCAGTGTTATAGTAATACAAGTCCAACAAATTCAGTAGCATTAATTTGATGCAAGTGGAAATTAATAAATTAATCGAAGACAAGCAATGAAAGCATTACATACATCTTGTATCATTTTGTAAGGAATTTATGCGAAGGATTCTGAGACGAACATGGCTCAAACTAGTTTAGCGATTTTTGTGGTAATAAGTAACCTGTTTTATCTAAAATTGCTGACATTTTCCCGTAGTTAAATAATAAAAATAGGATCGAAGAAATCTACTTTTCACGTGTAGAATCAAGTTACTATCAAACATGTTTTGTTTATATGATATACAATGGCTACACTTGAAATTTATATAACACTTGTTATCGAGTAATATACTTCAGTGCAAAATTAGTGTATGAAAGACATTTGCAAGAATTTATCAATGTTGAGACGCGCGGCAAAATGGCCGACACAGTTCCGCAAGGAAATGCAACTCTGACAAATATGTGTTAGGGATCGTAGGTGACGCAATGAAATATTTGTATAAAATTATGTTTATTCGACAGGTTTGTTAAAAGGATCCGTGACAGCCGAACGACCACGTACGCTACGTCGGTTGCGAAACGTTTACGGGCCATCCGCATGCGGAATGGGATCCGGCGGCGAGGGTGGAGGCGGAGAACGAATCGAAGACGGTGAAGTCCCGTTCCGGTTGTCGGATCGTGACCGTGAAAGAGACGAGAAATCCCTTAGCATAATGAGTCCCTTCGACGAGCAGGAAGAATGGGCTAAGATCTCCGAGATCATGGCGTCCTTCGGTACAGGACTAGTCAGGGAATCCGTCTTCGTCACTGAACTCGAGAAAGAGTTCCAGACGAGATTAGGTACGTTGAACCTACCGCTTCATACGTGCTAGCTTTCCCTCGTTAATCAGTCACTCAACTTTTCTTCGAATTAGGTAACACATTCACGCAATAGTCTGAAGATCGTAGGAAAGTGATATCTGCAGTTACTTGCATTGAATTATTTCACATATACTAATTTCCATCTATTTTACACATCAACATTTTTATGTAACCTTTATAGCGTTTGATGTCAAGAATTTGTATGAATTTGTTTTAAAGGTGTTTGCACCCCTGTATGTAGACTAACTCTTCACAGATGATTTTTTTAAGGATAACAAAGAAAGTGATTTAATATTATACTCGTTTTAAATATGCAACAATTATATGAATAAATTCTAAAAGAATTTGTAATGTACAGAAAGTAGCAATATGCAAAAGTAGTAGTACATCCACGTATATGTAAATATCCTTGAACAGTTTAAACGGCAGTCAATGTTATTTATGAAAACGAACAAACGCAGTAGAATAAAATCGAATGAAATTAGCAGTACCATCTGATTTGCACGCAGGTCTGAGTTCAGACACCAGCAGCAGCCCCATTGTTTCAACTTCCGTTGGTCAGTGGCTGTCAACGCTGGGCCTGGCCGACTACGAGACTCTGTTCATAAATTACGGTTTCGACGATCTCGACTTCATAGTGAGTATCATCGAACTCTGTTCTTCGGAGACCATGTTAATACGACAAATCAATTGATTCGAATCGTATCGTTTGCAGAACGGAGTTCTGGACGAGGCCGACTTGAACGACATGGGCATCAGCAGCGACCAAGAGCGAGCTGTGATAATGGATGCTGTTGATTTGCTGAATAAACGCGTGGATAAACGTTCGGGAGGGAACACTCAATCGGTGGACGAATGGTTGAAGACTATTCACCTGGAAAATTACGCCGAAACGTTTAAGAAACATCTGTACACGGATATGGATCGAGTGAGACGAGTGTGGGAGGTCGAATTGGCTGCCGTGTTGGAGATCCAAAAGCCAGCGCACCGTAAGAGGATCCTGGCGTCGGTCAGCGGATCTAGTGCGCGTGCGCAGAATCGAAATTCTGCTGGCCCTAACCTGGAGGACCTCAATAAGGATCTGAACACCTTGGTAAGTGAAATCGTCCGCTACCAGAGAATACGAATCGTCTGATATGCGTCGCGCGCAGCTCGTTATTGCGCGACGTTCGCGTATCGTTTTGAATCGTAATCGTCTATCGCCTGCAGAAATTTCGAAGTATGCACGCTAGCATGTTCCCTTCGATTACTTTTATCAGGACGATGTGGAGCCTACAGTGCCTTAGACTTTGGAGTTTAGAGATTGTTCGCATCATAAGTGGATATTCATATTTTCACAAAATTCGAAATATTCTCATAGTCCTTAAAATTGCAACACCTTCCAAATTCCCAAATTTCGAAACTTCTGAATTCTCGAACTCTTAATATTTTCAAATATACGATTCCGAAATCTTTAGATCCTTGATATTCCCAAATAGCCAACACCTATATTCTCAATTCTCAAATACCTAAATGCGCAATTGCCCATATCCCCGAATTCCTAAAATTTCTGAAATCCTAGATTCGAAAGCTACCTACCTAGATTCTAAATCTCCAATTCTCAAATTCCCAATTCTCACATCTCCAATTCTCACATTCCCAATACTCAAATCCCTAATTCTCAAATCTCCAATTCTCACATCCTCAATACTCAAATCACCAATTCTTAAATCCCCAAATCTCAAATCCCAAATTCTCAAAACCTCAATTCTCACATCCCTAAATCTGAAATCCCAAATTCTCACATCCCCAAGTCTCAAATCCCCAATTCTTACATCCCCAAATCTCAAATCCCAAATTTGTAAAATATCAAATTCCCAAAGTTCATAAACTCTACCCCAAATTCCAAACCCCCCATAATTCCTAAATTTCCAAACCCAGAACCGCTAAAACAAAAAATACGTCCACCTTTCCAACAAAAGATCGAGATATTAACTTACTGAAACCTGTCCGCATCGATTTATCGTTGTGCAAAAAATTCACGGACCGGAAACGGTTAACTAAGTTCGTCGCGCTGATCGGACCATGTGACGCTGTTATTTCGCCGATTCTTCCGACATGTTCATATTTTAAGGGTTGAGGGGCGGAACAACGAAAATACAGAGAGGAAGGGGGTGTTAAGAATCGTTCGACTACCGATTCGACAACGGGGTGTCTGACAAGAAGCAAGCACTTGGTGGTAGAAGAGGGTGAAACGAGGATCGAGGGGTGGCTGCGACACCGACTCGCGCTCGATCGCTTCCGACGGCTTTCAGCCGATCGCGTCATAATGTAAATATCGTGGCTAATTGGAGAGGCGTTATTGTAACCGGCGCGCATCAGCTACCTGTCCGCTCGGCGCGTATCGCACCGAGCCGAGCAGAGCGGAGCCGCGTCGGCGACACTCGAGCAAGCTTTCAGCCTGCTCGCTCGAGCGGACGCTAATAGTTTTTGTTCGGTCGCCTCGAGCGCGATACGTGGATCCGTTAACGAGCTACCCCGTTACCTCCTGTCTCTCCCGTCTTTTTGGCCCTACCTCCCTCTTAATTAGCTAATTAAATTCGATTAATGCCACCCGCTCGACGCGTACACGCCTAAATTGCTCTCTTTGCTTCTCCGTTTCTCTGGTCCTTACGTCCATTCTTTTCTCCTAATTGAATTTCATCAGTCTTCCTACTGTACGCTCGCGGATCAACTCTTCCGACCACGCTTCGGTTTCAGAATTATCCGTTAAATTGATTCTTATCATTATTTCCGATGATTCCTCCTAAGAGGTTAACCTCGTACTCTTCAGACAGACCAGTATTGAGACAAAGTTCAAATGAACATATACTTTAACCATTCTTGATTATGCTAATTATGATCAGTATTGAACTCATTACTCCATCGTGATGGAAATACGATGCAGTACCATTTGAACCGTAATGATATTATAGATCAAGGGATTGAAAGAAAGTCATACTATGTGCACCTAAGTTGTCAGGCGGAATCCTCATTATTTTTGACTGCCAACTTACCAGATATAAGCTCTATCCAGCCAATGGTATAACAATATAACGTCGCAAATATAACTTCACAATATATCAGTAAAACCATATAAATCACAGCAGAAAGAGAATACACACCCGTTTAAAAAAATATTGAAATCTAGTTTGGCGCAGGTAACGGTTTACCGACATAACACCGTTATAGCCGCGTCTTTCGCATAGTTCGCGCAATTACGTTGTTTCGGAATACTTCTGTTCGATAACTCGATGTATCAGGGAGGATATTTTTTTTCGACGAGCTTTTTTTCGCGACTCGTCGTTGGCTGGGACCACGGCACTGACGCAAATTATACAGGCAAGCCAGATGTAACAAACGATTCGCGGGGATGTAATCCGAACGGCGAACGATACGCTCGCGTGGTTTAAATCCGGTTTGATCGTAATTCCCGGAGCGCGAGCGGCGCGAAACGATCACGCATTTCTACCGGAGAGATTGCAAAAAGTCTCCTTTTTGTGGGGCGGGGCTGCCGGCAATTTGAATCGTGACGCTTTTACGAGTGTAATTGCACGTTGTGTAACGTCGACTCGGTTTTCGAGGCTGGCTTTGTGAACGCGAAAATTCCGTGCAGCTTGTTCCTCTTCCCTTTTCCTCTCTTTATTTTCGGATCGCTTAAAGTATTAAATCGTTATCGGTAGAAACTTGTTGTAAAATACATGGTTCAGAGGAAAACCGTGTTAGATAGAACCGGTTGTCATTTCGTCGATAAAACTTTCAATCTTGTCGATTCAATTTAAATATTTGTTTCCTTTGATGGAGATTGAAATTCTCGCCTCGCTAAGAATTGCTCTTTCTAACGCGAAAGATGTACATTTTACGATATTTGTACAAAGTGTATTTGTACATTCATTTATGTTATTCAAAACGAGCAACCATCTCTGTTAAAGACACATTTGTCCAGAAAAATTAGTTGTACATACAATTAGAGATAGGTTAGAAGGATAGTATCCTTGACACGGTTATAAAATATATGCTGAACTCGATGACCATGGACAATGCATACCTCGTTTTTCTGTTTGCTCAAATTACAATAATTATAGACTACATAATAAACTTACATAATGTGTTTTGACGACATCATTTTCGAGAACCTACAGTTACAGACAACGATCCTTCAATACCGTCTGCAAAACATCCTCACAAAAAGTCCCCTCTGAAAAAATGAGAATACAGTTTAATATTCCACGGAACTTGATAAGAGATTGTACTGATTAACAAATACGAAGTAGAAAAGAAACGACGAGAGTAGTTTCGAGACACCAGTCTGCTGAAGCTCGCATCTTGTTTCCGCAGAAGACGAGTATACAGCAGCTGAAGGAGGAGATACGGGAAAAACTACCGGAAACAACGACGGAGGGTAATGGCGGTGCGCCGATAGCCGGAACGAATTCGACTACCACCGGTACGTTAAGGCACCGTAAAAACAGGCCAGCCCCACAGCCACCCCAACGACCCAGTTCGCATAATGGGGCGATCCCGGCACCGGAACAACTCGAGATCAGGGCACCGTCGGAGTTGTTGCTCGGTGTGCCATCAACCCTCAAGACGCAATGGAGGCACCAGCCAAAAGCTCTAGTCACCGGCTGCGTCACCTACGTTGCCAACGTAAGTCTAATTGCTTTCCTCTTCCTATCATCGCCATTTTCCAAACTGTGCCGCACGCTCACCGGGAGCTTGCTATTTCGCGTAGACCTTCTCTGACTCTTGCGCTCGAATCACGTATCTTCTCCTACGTTCATTGAATACATTAGAGAAATTACGTGTGGAGCATGTGGATCGGTTTTACCGCTTGAAAATATTTAGGTATCTTCTTTTTCGGTGGCTGCAGAACTCGATGCGATCGTGGCTGCAAATTTACTCGAGCGATTTTATGGAACGTTTCGAGGTTTTGTTGGTTTATTCATTTTTGAAATTGAGACTGAATCGTTAGCACTTTGCGTTTTTGACATTTTGGGAACTTTGGGATTTTAGAATTGTGGGACTTTGGGACCTTAGGACTTTAGGGGTTTAGAACTTGATTTTAGGATCTTGGAACTTTTGAATTTTGAGAATTTGGGAATATAGGAATCTGGAAATGTTTGAGTTTGGTATGTGAGGATTTGATATCTGAGAGTTTAGAAATTTGGAAATGTACAAATCTAGATACTTAGAAAATGTAGAACTTAGGAATTTGGGATGTGGAAATGTGGAGATTGGGAATGTAAGATTTGAAATTTTTATAATTTTGAGTCTTTGGAACTTCAGAATTTCCCAGAGTTCAAAATCAAAGTGCAATTCAAATTATACCACCCTTTCATTACATAATCTTTGTAAAGATAAGTAACGATCTTCCTCCCATATCTCTACAGTTTGTGCATCATAAAAATGATAATATATAACTGTTAAATCCTTCACACTAAGTTCCATGTGAGATGCTGTTTGAACTCAGAAATGCAAGTGTTATAATCAAGAACTCGTCGCATTAGCCTAGTAGGTAATTGTACTCCGTAATTTAGTCCTCTGTCAGACTTTATGAAACGTTGCGCGGTTCTTAAATAATGAGTGCGTCCTGTGATGTCAGCCAGATAGTCGTGACAATGCCTCAAGGTGAAGGCCTATTACCATAATGATCACGTGGGTGTAACTAATAACACATTTCATTCGGAGCATTACTTTTCACGGTGTTGTGTCTGAAACACTCGTAGCAAGAATTTAAGACCTTCGTGATATCATACTGTTTTATCGCAATCGTACATTTTGTAGAAAGCACGAGACGTTACTTAGAAATTTATAATTCAATTTGATAGCAAAAATTGAAAATTTTAATAGTTTCTAATAATCAAATAATTCGATAGTAATAATTGTAGGGTTACATGTCACAATAATTAAAGGATCACATATTTGAAACTTTGCGTCGAATATTTAGGTCACTATGTTTTAATCAATGCTCTCATCAAGGTTACATGTTTATAAGTCTTCATGTATCAGACAAATTGAACAGAGTAATAAAAAATAAGACTGTTAATTTGCTTACTGTTCTGTGAATGGCGTATCTGGAGACAAAGTGTTCCTTTTGTTTTACAATCACGTAGTATCTGGGCTCCACTGTCGTGAAGGAGTTGCGTGGCACCGAGTCGACCAAGAAGTCCATACAGAAGCTGAAGAAAACGTGCCGTGAACCGAGAGTCACTCCCGATATCTCCCTGGCGATTTCTTATCGCGGTGTTCGTTTTCTCAACACGGTGACTAACGTAAGAGATTTTTATAGTCTTATCAAGCATGCATCCGAGCAACGTTAGTCTTTTCAAATTCTCGTAGTACGAATATAAAAGCTCACTACGAATTTGAATAAGTTCTAATCTCGTATAAATTTAATGGACTAAAAACGTATAAGCGAATTTCATTGGCTCTAATACGTGGCTCGCGGAAATAATTAGCGTGATACGGTATAATGAGGTAGATGCAGAGGAAGCTGAATTTCCCTGTGTTTATGGAATTTGAGTTACGTTGCGAAGGATTAACGTTGGACCTTAATACGCTTATCCTGTTTGCCTATGTACATTTCGGATGATGCGAATCGATAGGAGCCGATTTGCGAGCACGAAATTCGCAACATTCACTGCGCCTGCCAGGATGCCGACGATCTAACCCATTTCGCGTACATCACCAAGGATCATGCCAGTCGTACGCATTTCTGCCACGTCTTTTGCGTACCAACGATGGTGAGTACATTCCCTCAATAAATGTTCATAACTACGAATGTCATGAAAATCATAATTTAATCGAGTTACGTATTTACTCATTAAACTGTAAATTACATTAAGTTCTCGTTTTGCGGTCGAATACGATCAATCTCCTTGAATTATCTAACTGCAGAATATATGATAGACATCGTCACTCGGGGATTGAAATTGTCCAAAGTTAAACCTTTTCTTGAACATACAACTGTATTAACCCAACCCGATTTACCGAATTTCGAGAAGTCTACGAAGCAAGGTTTGCTTGTTCCAGGACCAAGCGACAGAGGTGATCCTAACTCTAGGCCAGGCCTTCGAGGTGGCCTACCAAATGGCGCTGAGGGACAAGCTAGGTAGTCACACGGTCCGTTCCCAGTCGGCCAACCAGTTGACGACGTTGTCCAAGTCTCCAGCGCCCGTCAAGATGTCCATCTCACCGGATACCGCTCCAGACGCCAACCGGGAGCACGATCAGCCTCCGGTGCAAATTACGAACGCGAACTCGACCTGTTCCAATCCAAAGCTAAAACCACGGTTCAAGTCGTCCATTCCCAATCCGATCGTCCAGTCCGTGGTTCCCAGTCTCGGCCATGACATGAACTCGAATTCGAGTTCCGGATCAAGCACCACCGCGAATTGCACCTCGAGTTCGAATCCCGCCACCAGTCCTAGCACGAATTCCGTCAGTAGTTCGAACTCGAACACTAGCACCAACCAGACGGCCAAACCTCTGGTGACCCACGGCAGATCCCATTCGGTGAACGACATCAAAATAAACGGGAACCAGCTGAAGCTGGCGCCGACACCGGTCGACGATATCGGGATAGGCGTGAAGGACATGAAGCCCGGTTCCAGAGCCCCGATCGCCCTGTCCGAGGAACTATAGAGTCCGGGGTTCTGGTCCGACATCTGTTCCGGAATTTGGGATTTGCTGGATTGCAGGAACCCTTGAAGATTCCTTTCTCACGTCGCGAGACGCGATCGTTCTCGACGGATGATCACGATAGGTAGACGATCGTTGTTCGAACGAGCTCGTGACGGGATGACCGTCGTTCGGAAGGGCCCGATGCTGCAAATCGTTAACGCGTTCTCGACGGATTTGCGCGATCAGTCGGGTGAATGGTTTCTCAAGCGACGTTGTAGAGTCGAACACGAGTTGAACTCGAATTTGGATCTTGGTCCTCGGTCAGGATTAATCACTGTTACGGGGGGCATCGACCGGGTGCCCGTGTTTTTTTTATCTTTCGAACTTTTCTAGTAGCCTTACACGTTTTTACGATTACTTTTCGCTCGTCCGGTGTGAACCGCCGGCGAAGAAGCCAGTTCGGGTAAGTAAGCAGCGAATTTCGAATTTCTTTGCCAAACTCTGCGCCTCCGGAACCGCGTTGCGACCCTGAAACGAGATGACACTGTGATTTTCTACGTCGAGGGCATTAGAGGACCGAGAAGACTCTGGAGGGCAACCGTGTGCTCATCTTTTACACATTTCGCGCGGCTCGTGCAACGAGAATAAAATGCCGAAAGGGGCGAACCAGGACGGAAATGTTGCAAACGAGGCGCTACTCTCGCCAACAGTATTATTCGAGTAACATAGTGTTCTTCGGCATGACGTATGTAGATATTTTCTAGGTATAGCGCGCGACGTTTTGTCGGCACGGATGAGCGGTGGCTAACATTGACGTATAAATTAAGAAACGAAGATAAATTAATCGAAGACCTTCGTGCACAAAAGGCATTTACGAAACACGCATATACATTCCCGTGGCAGGAAGAAAAGATGCAGGCGAGTTTCACGAATTCGCGAATGCTCAATTTTCATCCCGTGCAATCAATCGATAACGACCGATGAGACTGAACGAATCGTTTTCTCTTCGAGCCGTGGATCGTTTCCTGTTCCGCATCAGGTTTCGTCCACGGATCGCTACCGTTTCTGTCGACGTTCTCATCATCCAAGACTGACAGTCCTTATCTCCTTTTGTATTTCACGTTTAAGCGTTTGCGTACGCGCGCACACACGTATTATAGTCAAACAAGAAAAAAAGACAAAAAAAAAAATGAACAATTAACAGACGGGAAGAAGCTCCATGCAATTAGCGTGTTCGTGGAGCGCGCTAATTCGACGAACCTCGCGATTAGGAAACGAAGTTACATTACGAAACGGTACCAAATACCTATCTAACGTATATTTTGAATGTTTCACGGAGTTAACGCGATTCGATATCGAGTCGCTACGTAAGAACGAGGTAGTTCTCGAAGAGCACAGCTTCGATCGAATTTCGAGCTGTGGCCATTGCATCGTTGAACAACGTAGCTCCGTTCTTTCTTGGAGCAGGCCTAACGATTGTCTAGTAACTAGATTCTAATTATTAACGAATCTTTAGGGATAACAGGGAGCGGCCGATCGCCCCGTTCACCAATTACGTTTCTTTCGAACGACGAAGAAGAGAGCATGGCGTTCACGCCGGAGCCTCGTACACGAGCGTAGATTGTGAATACGAACACGATAGTCAAAACCAAAGATTGCACTATGTATGTATATTATAAGCAGATATCGATCGAGCAGAGAGAAGATTCAGGTGGATGTCCACCATGGTGATACGGGGAACAGGAGAGGGGAGAGACGAATGGAACACGAGAAACTGCCAAACAACACACCACCATTAACCCGTGGCTATACGCACACTTTGTATTTATCACGTTTACAATAGTACATAGTTCTATAGGTATACACTATTGCGGGAGTATCTGTTAAGGTGTAAAGAAGGCGAACGAGGTCCACCGAGGACGAGAGGACAATGTGATTTCACGGTGTGTAATCGAATACAGTCGCGCGCATAGATGGCGTTCATGGATTCGGAGAAATTTGGGGAAAATTACCTTTGAACTCCCTTCGTTCAGTTTTGCTTCCTTTGTTTTATCAAAGGGGTTATACTGAACTTTAACCAAGGTCCACATTTGTGAGATTTAATCCAAATCAAAGGAGCTTTTGCTTAACATTTAAACATAATTTAACGCTAATCTAGATCTTTAATCTAGGACCGGAGTTTGAATTTAGAACCTAACTCAAATTCAACTTACACTTCTTGTGTTTGAATTTTAAGTCCATGTGTCTCCCTTATATTTTTTGGACATAGACCTAATTCAAGCCTTCTTAGATGCTGAAGTTTTGGATCTAACGCAAACCTTAATTCAACATAGTCTTCTTCCAAAGTTTCAAAACCAAATGTCCCATGATGCTTGAATTTCATATCTTATTCGAAGTTACCTTCTTTATATTTAAATGTAGAGTCAAACTTAAATCTTTCCTCCATTTAAAGTTAGAGGGTGAGATTTAATCTTAACCTCCTTTACATTTAATAAGTTTGAAACCTGATTAGACTTAACCTAGACTACACGTTGCTTGGTCCAAACTTAACCTAAATCTTGTTCGTTGTACCTAATCTCGCTTCTGAATCTAACTCAGACATAATTGAATCTCTTATCACTTAAAGTTCCAATCATGGAACTGCTAATAAATTAAAAATCGAGATCAAACTATACGAACGATGCAAGGTAATTTTTCTCCAAACTTAACCTGAAGAGAAAGAGCATCTCTGCACGCGACTGTACTTTCCTCGCATTTTCGTATACTCGCGTAGCGCAGCTATCTTAGAAATCGTAGTTCGAAGTAGAGAGCATGCTTCCTCGATGTGTGTCGGCAAAATACGAGCCGTGGAAATTAAAGGAGCTGGTTCGCAAAAAGTATGATCGAAGGGGGACACGTGTAACCGATTAAAAAAGGTCACACGTGCCGGCTCCGCGACGCCTTCAATGGCCGCGTTGTTCGATAGAAATCGATAGACGAGTCGATAGTACACGATCAAACGGGATCTTTTTTCGAGAGGGAAAAATGTTTCGACAGGAAACTATCGATTCGAAAGAGCATCAACGAAGGGGTTTGTTAGAGTGCCGGGGACAAATCGTGATTGATCGCTAGTCCACGAAAACGTAGTACTACGCGTCGCGAGTGCAATATTAGAAAACGATTATTCGACCCGTAATTTGTAATTGCATCGTTCGATAGATCCTCGACCAATCTCTTAGAACGTAGTACTACGTATTTCGTTAGAACGTCTTTAGGGACGATAGAAAATGTTTACCGAACGGTTTAGACTCGTAAGGGTTTTCTTTATTTTTTAATGAAAATCACACGGGCTGATTCGTGCGAATGAAATTTTCTGATGCGAATGCTCAAATTCTCGATACACGATCGATCGACGGATAATCGGGTATTTTATTACGTGTTCTCCCGTACAAAGTACAGAAGGTACCGCGAAAAAAAATGGTCGCAGACGTTTGGTTCGCATGGATCATTCGGTGTATTTTTCCGATTTATCGATTAAAAATTCGTTGCTCGCTCGAGCACGCGACTCGCGACTCGGAACAACAAGCATTTCGTCCATCAACGAACAATAGAGTTGCAGCCGATGCAATCTCGAATGTGCCAACAATGGAGCCCCGTTTTATACTCTACGATACACTCGTTCGATCCGATTTCAGGATCCGCAGGTTAGCTCGTCGAAGCATTAATCCGACTATAGATGTACATACATCGAAACCTACATGCAACTATTTGGTAGCTATATTGTTTCTGGTGTATTGTAAATTGACCTCTTTACGCGTGTATCGATGATTACACGAACAATTTATTTATTTCATTTCTGCGTAAACACGCAGAACCGCCGCGCTATCCTCCAGCGAAATATCTCTCTATATATGGTAGACTCGTTACATTGCCACGGGTGGTGCAATGGAAGGCTTGGACAGAAAGATTTCTGGTCAATGGCAGTGCGATATGCGTATTTAAGATTATTGATATAATTGTAAATATCGATAATTTATTGTGCGAATTTGTCCTTGTTGGAGATTGTAGATCCACTCGTGACATTTGGTTGTATGTTTCTTTTTTAGGAAGAATTTGTTTAGCTTTAGAATTGCTTGTCAGTTATTTATTTCCCAATCTCAGTTTCTCAATTTTCTAAACCCAAGTTTCGAATTTCTCAACTTTCAAATTTTCTAATTTCCAAATTTTCCTATTTTTAAATTTTCTAATTTCTCAAATTCCCAATTTCTAAATTTTCCATTTCCTCATTTCCCAATTTCCAATTTTTCTAATTTCTCAATTTTCCAATTTCCAAATTTTCTAAATTCTAAATTACCCAACTACCGAATTCCCAATTTCTAAATTTTCCATTTCCACATTTGCCAATTTCCAATTTTTCTAATTTCTCAATTACCGAACTACCGAATGCCCAATTTCTAAATTTTCCATTTCCTCATTTTCGAATTTCTAAAAATCTCGATTTTCCAAGTCCCAAATTTCCAATTTGCAACTCCACAATATCCCAATTTCTGATTTACCCAATTTTCGATATATCGATAAGTATCAATAAGCTATCGATAATCAGTAATTATATCTCTAGAAATCATTTACGACGATGTAATGGCAATATAACACATAATTGTGTAACACATTGCCATACAACGCGTGCGAAGGATAACCTGGCGATATAACACGAGGCTATATAACGCACGGAAAGTACAACCCGGCAATATAACGCACATGATCACATGAATCTAAAGATGGCAGAGAAAGCACCAGTTTGCTTGTACAGTGGCAATATAGCGAGAGTCTACGCATAGAGCGTTAACGTTAAGTAATTTATATAAATATTACGAAGGAAACGAATAAACGTTAGTTGTACGTTAGGCGACATATTCGGGTGGTATCGCGATGGTTTGTCGCGCGAGGCGAAACTCATTCACGGACCAAGAAACGACAAAGAAAGAAACTAGAAGAAAGAAGACCACGAATGTGTAATTAGCGTTCCGGCGAAAAAAGAAGAAGAAAAGAAAGAAGAAACGTGCGTGTTCGTCGAACGAATTTATGTTCGACGCGATCAAGTTCCTCGCTAGAGAAACGAGGTGACAACGATTAACGAATCGTCGATATATCGAATACAAGTTTCGAGAGTAGATGTACATAGGTGTACGGTAATATATGTAGAGTGTTCTACGGCGATCACCGTGAATCAGTTCAGTGCAACGATACCAAAGATACAGTCGAAGCAACTTCCTAATTGTACATTAGACGGCTATGTGTGATTAAACTGATATGCTGATTACATCATTGTGGATTTTCTGTTGTTGAATTATATGAATCACCCACGCCTTGGGATCCTTCGAGCTGTCGAATGCCTTCTTTTCGCGCTTTCTATGCTGTTCGAGGTTGCTGGATATTATTTGTTGTACAGCGATTCGAGTTCCTTTTCTACATACGCATAATATACTGTTTGATATCGATATTAATTAATGTTAAGTTAACGATATGAATTAATATTAAGTTCATAGTATCGATGTAACTTAATATTAAGTTTATGATATTGACATAAATTAAATATTTAGATAGATAAGTTGTGAAACGATATGAACTTTCCTTGAAAATATCGATACATTGATCATTTCGTCGTGTCACTTTTTAGCAGTCTATTTGCAATTATTATACAATAGATTAAGTATAAGAGGATATAATTTTTCCATTTTCTTCTTCAGGTTTGTCGTTAGTATTAGTAGAGTATTGATGGGGTTGAGATTTCTCTTTGACCTCTCATTTTATAATTAATTCAAATAAATTAGCGATGCTGGTTGCTGTTACCTGAGGCAGTTAATGTGTTCATGACTTGCATTACGCATAATATATACTCGAAGCACAGCTAGAATAACTATGATGGTTTATAATACATATCATTACCACACATCTTAGTCAATATTACATAGGGGATGTGTGGCATTCCATAAACTTCATCGAATATATTTAAAAAAATATCTATGGTAACACGATGGGTCACATATGACAAGCATCACATGAATTTCCATCAATTCTTCACACATTCGTGCTGTTCGAAATCTTTGATTTCATTTCTGAAATTATTTCAATTTTTGGGATATCGGTCCATTTTCACCAAATACCATTCTTCTGATTTCTGTTAATACGTCTTCCAAACAAGAACGTGTTCAGGATAACACCACATTCGATACTTGTGCTATTATTTTATTATAAGAAATAATAATATCACAACGAAGCGTTTAACATCGATTTTTAATAGCACACATTTCATGTTTGCCTTAGAACAACATTTTTTTAAGGAGAATACATTCGGGTGTAACGTAGGTATTAGTTACGAAGAAGTGCAGAAGGTCTCCCTAGATTCTCCCTAGGTTCAGGGAGAATTCTCCCTAGGTTAAGGGAGATTCTCCCTAGGTTAAGGGAGAATTTAAGTCCATGGAAATCCAAGGTTTAAGAATTCTAAAATTTAGGAACCTTAAAATCTAGGAACTCTGATCTAAGATTCTGTGATGTTATCTGAAATTTAGGAACTAGATTTGGGAACTTTAGGTTCTAGAATCCTTAGTATCTGGAGATCCTGAGATCTTAGAAATCTGGTATCTAGGAATCCTAATATCAGCTACTGGGATCTAGGAAACTTAGTATCTACAAAATCTAGTACCTATGAAACCTAGAATCTAGCAATTTAAAGACCTAGGATCTCTAGTATCTAAAGATTCTGGGATCTAGAAAACCTAGTATCTAGAAAATTTATTACCTGGGAATCCTAGTACCTAGAAACCCTAGGACCTAGAATCCCTAGCATCTAAAGACTCTGGGATCTAGAAAACATTGTATCTAAGAAACCTAGTACGTAGAAAATCTAGTACCTGGGAATTCTAGTCCCTAGAAACCCTAGGACCTAGGATCCCTAGTATTTAAAGATTTTGGGATCTAGAAAACCTTGTATTTAGAAGACCTAGTATCTAAAGATCCTGGGATCTAGAAAATATTGTATCTAGGAAACCTAGTATCTAGAAAATCTAGTACCTGGGAATCGTAGTATCTAGGAACCAATCTAGAAATCCCAGTGTCTAGAGATCCTTGAATCCAGAAATCTTAGATTTAGAATCCTAGAAATTTAGAAACCCTTGAATCTAGTAATCCTTGTCTAACGACCTTCGGATCTAACAACCCTAGGATCCAGGATTCGTACTATCTAGAATCCCTCGGATCCAGGAACCCTAATATGCAGGGTTCCTCTAGGAATACTACGATCCAGAGAAAGATTTGTCATTCTAAATTTGCTTCTAACCAATAAAATCCTACATTACACTCGAGTGTCCACATTCCGAAACCTCGAACAGTATACAAAGCGCTCCACGTTCATTTCCAAAAAGATCATTTTTAAGATGGTATTTAAACGATAGGTCACTTTTTAAGAAATCTATCGAAATTTTTCCTAAAAACCGAATACTAACGTAATATACACGTTTCTCGTTCACCTGGCACGATTCTCAGCGGATTCAGTGAAATCGCGTTCGTCCTGATTACGCGGCCGTTTCGCCGGGAAACGCGATGTCATTAACGCGACGCTTATCTCAAATCGCATCAATTTGCGAGCTGAATTCGCGTGATCGTTTCGTCGCTTCCGCTCAGAGGCTTTCGACGTACGTATGGAAACGCATCGTGAGAAAAACGCGTGTCTCGTTAGCGTCCTCGCTCGACATTAATTATGCCGAGCATCGTCGCCGTATCGCGAAATTAAGCTCGCCATATTATTCGATTAGTTCGTAGACGCGAGTCGTCGGTTTAACTAGCAATCTCCTGCGACCGGGTGCTTCTCTTTACCAATTTCTACTGTCACGCGAATAATAAATTTTCCGTTGCAACAAATGCGAGGATTTCGTTCTATAGTTTATGACAGGAAAAGGCTAGTTTTTATTTACCTTCAGTATTGCTGGCAATATCACCTTTCTCGCACAAGTCACGCAGGTTTAAAATAGCCGATCCTGTCGTAAACTTGGGTCTTCGAGGGGTAAGAAGCGGTACTTTTTGAGAAAAACCCCTGCGATTTCCTCGCGTACAGTCAATAAACTTTGAACGAAGGGTAATAGGGCTGTAAGTGCCATCGGTAAACTGAGGATCCTAGAAAATATTTAACACGTGTCAAAAACGGTGATACACTGTAACGAATAAGTTGCGATCTTTGTACAAGCAACCATTTTGTACGAAGACCTCTCGAAAATGGCACTTACATTTCTACCTTCTTTTATTTCAAACCCTTCGAAGATTTTGACTTTGTCATAGCGTCTGTGTCTTTCATGAAACTATTTTGATGTAGATTTTTAAGAAGTGAACTGATTCCGGTGGAAGCGTTTTCTATCTTTCGCATGATTCTTGTACAAGATTTCCACGCATCGTCTAATATTTCCGTAAAGAAAATGTTCAACTTCGAAGTTTCATCTTTCTTCGAAGATCAACGCATCTAAGCTTCTGTTAGTCTAATTCCTCGATTTACTATTTCAAATTTGTAATATTGCACTACTCAGAGTTTCTTTCGTTTTCGTTCCTTGAACCTCTGGTCGTGTCAATTGTCACCCATATGAAATGTATGCAATGGTGATTTTTAAATTGGAAACTTCTGCGATCGAATTACACCTGCATAAATTAACGATTTTACATAGAAATATACTTATGACAGATAATTACAGTATTATCCACATTCGCAATCTGCAATATTTGTATCTAAATTGAAACTTACAAATTGTTATTCTTGTTCCTGTGTGAAATCTCTAATTTACGTCAGTGAATTCGATCACCCGCAGTAAAAATAGACGTTAAATATTTCACGAGTTATTCTCTTGAATTCTCTCTTCTAACAATAAGTTATCGTACATTAATCGTCTTAAAGCTTCACCATTTTCGATATTCGTTAGTGGAGTAAGGATTCACGAATTCGATTTTCTAGTTTACATCGTGTTTCATAGGTAGATCAATCATCGGGCCATCAAACGTTGATAGTAAATCATTCGCAGGTGTCGAGATCCTTCATCGCAGGAAACATTCTCGCTTAATCGAGAAATTGGAAAGAACGATCCAGGTTATGAATCGTTCGAACGATCGAAAGACCTTCGCTGATTTAGACGTGTACATAGCTTATCAGATGTGTAAAATATAGCGTAGCGAATATAATTTTGATGGTGTACCGATAGAGAGACGGGAAACGAAAGGTTGTCGGACGATCGATCGTCCATCGAGCACTTGGCTCTTCGATGTTTCTCCTAGTCGTTGCGATATTTCTCTAATCGTAGTTAGTATTCCGAAAGTTCGATCGCCATCTTGATTGTCGTATCTCGAGATACTCTGTGCAAGATGCTTTAATCGTCTCGTCGATTTGGAGATCGCAAAATGCGAGTGGTTACGAAGATTACCCTCGATCACAAATCGACAGTTAATAAATCGATACGAGGTGTCGATCGAGCAAGACTGTAGATATCGTGGCAGGCGACTTTGGATTCCAAAGGATACGTAGAAGCTTCCTTAAACTTCTTTTCGTCCGAATTTAAATGAAAACTCGGGTCGACTCGTGTCACTCAATTTTTTCGTGATATTATGTTGGAGAGATATTCCTACGAGTATCGAATTTATTTTAATAGAAGGATAAGCATGAATTGATATACGCGTGGCACTGTTTCCCTATTACCTCACTAAACGATTGTCCTCGCTACTTTGTAAACTGTGCTGTAACTTTCGCTCTAATTATTGTCTCAATTCTACAGTCTCTATTTCTTAATCTGTTAACTGGGAGAAGACGAGTCGATCTTTCGTTATCGGTCATCGTTTTATATCAGTGCATCCGTAGCAGATTCGTTTCGCGCCCAGTTAACAAATTAACGCCTCTGAATTTCGCTATTCGATATCTGTTTCCGTGTAACGTTTACTATAATATAATCACACGACGTTGTACATCACACGATTCCATTACAATATCCGTGTATTTTTGTCGACAGTCGTTTTCGATTGTTCAACCCGGAGAGAAAGAACCTGTCGACGCAACAGTAGCGAAATATACAAGATTGATTTTCGACTTTCATTCGATCGGTCCTTTCTCTCGCGCTCCATGGCTGTTTTAACCCATTAATGTCCACAAGTCGGAAATATATTATTTTCAAGATATTTCTATCAATAAAACAATAAAGCAATACATAGGTGATTAACGCGTTTGCTGCTATACGGTCACATCTCCACTCACGCGATATCGCGTGCTCCATCCTCAACGTTGGATGTCGGATCACGCGACAACGCGTAACGCTCTTCGAGTCCGGCAATGAACGCGTTAAGGCAAATATTTCCTTGTAATAACTAAATAGATAGTGAACAAGAGACAAAATGACCATATAAGGTATAGCGTGTAACTTTGGGCATTAATGGGTGAGTAAACGATAGTCATTGTTCATTACAACTTTCTTCGCGTTACTGTGTTCTAGGAAAAGAGTAAAAAATCTAATAAAAATATGAAACAGCGCTTAATCGTCGTGCAATTCGAAGGGTGACTGGTAGTGATAGTAAATGATACAAATGTATTCGCTGATGAATCGTGGCATTCGCGAAATTGTTCGTCGACGTGGACGTTGTTTGGCCTCGAATTACGAACGAGAGAATTTTTGAAGAGATTCGAAGCGGGAAGGCGTCCATGACGATACGGTTTCGCGGAGCACGGAGACTGTGCAAAAGAACGTACAAATTGAAATGGAGAAGAAGGGTAGAGAAGTGAATGATGAGTGTCTTTTGAAATCAAAAGATTATGCGTAACGAAGCTATTGCCGAGAATGCCGTATATAAACGCGCTATTTTGTACCGAGCAGCCTGATTAGACGCAGACTTCCTACGTTCTTGGACACATGATATTTATTATTGTTCATGTTTATTAGAATGATATATATATGAGAAAGAGATTATTCCCTGGATATCTATAAACGCCTTGAAGGAATAAAACGGATGATTTACGGGACACGGGGTTGTCTTATTTATACCTCTATCATTTTCGTTCTAACATTTTATGCTGAGGAATTTTTTATTTCACTCATTTCTTACTTCTTTGTGTCAAATTTAACAAGTACCAATTATTAAATTCTTCAAAGTTCTAGATTTTCTAATTTTTCAATTATTTAATTTTTAAAGTTTTAGATTTTCTAATTTTTCAATCTACAAATTTTTAGATTTTTTAATTTCTTGACTATACTGACAACTTTTCCAGTTTTCAATATTCTAATTTTTCAAATTTTCCAATTACCGATCCTTTACATTTTTCAATTTTTTAATCGAACTATCAAATTTTCCAATTTGCAAATTTAAACTTCTAAGTGTTAAAATGCTTCAGTGTCGAAACTCGCAAGTAGAAAGTTGGAGAATTTGAATCACGACAGATAAGAAAGTTGACTATTATAATTTTCCGTGAATAATTGATGAGATTTACTTTTCCCTACCGAATCGATCACGTAGGTAAGTAGAAACCATTTAAATGCTTCTCAATCGAAGAAATTCGAAGTTCAAGTAGAGATACAATCGCGGTATGAAGGAGGTTTTGTTTCCAAACAACAGTGGTACTTGAATAAACGCTTTCGTATATTATTTTAGTTCCTTTAGAAACACAAAGAGAAATCGTTTCTCTGATTACCTATTCATTCGTATACGTTTACCTTCGTTCTATAGAATTCCGCGAATCTTCCTTGTTTTACAGAATAACTAGTCAATTTAAAATTCTTTGACTGCTGCGATTTTTATGGACTAAGCTTGAAAATTTAGAAAAGGTTCCAAATATTTTCTTATTAATTATAGGTTATTTTCTGATAGAAACATGGTCCTTATTATATTTTTGTGAGAAGCAGTTTTTCAATTAATTTTAACTTTTGTCCTATTTTCTAGTCATTTTTTTATAATTGAGGTGGTTCTATCACCACAAGCTTAAAAATTAGAACATTCATACAGCCAATGAAGTAAGTTTAATTATAAATTTTTGTGGTGAAATAGGTACTCAAGTTTTTTATAATATTAATGCAAAATAAGCAGAACATGCGAACAGTATGAAACAAACAATTAATATTTCAATCATTGGATGCAAACGAACTTTTTATGTTTAACATTGTCCTCTAAATCATCTTCACTTTCTCTGCATAAATCACCTTCAGTCCATCAGATGCAAATTGAGGTTTTCTTTCTGAAGTTGTCCATTAAATCATGTTTACTTTTTTGAACAAATCTTCCTCAATCAAACATACGCAAAATAAAATTTAATTGCTGAAATTGCACACTAAATCTTCTGTTTCTTGCACAAATCACTCGGATGCAACTAAAGATTTAACTTCTGAAATTGCACAATAAATCATCTCCATATCTTAAGAGCTATTTACAATCGTCCATCTTTACAGAAGATTTAAAAAAGCTCATACCATAATTAAAAATACACCTCTACCTTCTCCCCTACCGTTGCTAAACGCACATAACCAGATATTAAACACAATGATCTCCGTTTTACGTACGGTACAGTGAACATCTTTGAAATCTCAGAAATATCTTTGAAATTTGCTTAGCACGCATCGAGAGAGAAATTCGAAAGAAATTCCGCGATAAATAGTGGCCGCGATACAAGAGCAGCTTGACGCAAATATAAAACCAACCGTTCCTCGAGGACTTTCTTCCGGAATCGTTTCTTCTCGGCGGTGGCGCATTGAAAACCGAATAAAACGTT
Source organism: Megachile lagopoda (assembly GCA_036983795.1). Lineage (NCBI taxonomy): Eukaryota > Metazoa > Arthropoda > Insecta > Hymenoptera > Megachilidae > Megachile > Megachile lagopoda. The sequence goes on along the minus strand of CM072790.1, from coordinate 12,109,723 downwards.
CGGGTTATCACCTGGCAAGAGTTTCAAGAAAGTTTTCAGCAAGTACAGAGAACACGAGCAACAATCGTCGCTCGGCCGGCAATTTTAACGACGAAACTTGCCGAGCTTTCTATTATTTTGCCGCGTTTCACCGTACGATTTCAGGGCTTGTTTGGGAAGATAATAACGAGCCCGGCAACCAAGCCCGCATCCTACAACAATTTACCGGCTAATCGAAAAACTTTGTTAAGACTGAAACTTGGTTAATTAGCATCTTTACCGGTATCGGCTGCTTACCTTGCGGCCACCGTGCCCCCAACCGGAATATCCACGAACAAATTGTATTATATAAAGTACAGACGCCGTGTACTATCGATTCGTAGACTGACAACGTTAATTCCACGCGAAAACGCTTCGCAAATCTTCAGCTTCTACTTCGTTCTTATACCTCGATTTTTTGTAGTCAGTTATCGGTAGACATTTTCTACCGCTATTTTTATACGTTTTTCAAATAATGTGAGATTGTAAGTTTATGAAATGGGGTATTTTATATTTTGCAGATTGGTATGGCAAGGATTCGGCCATATTTTGCGGAAATCGGAGATTAGGTTGTTCATTTGGTAAATGACTACGCCTAAAATATAATAATACTATTTATTTTTCAAATTCTTAAATTTCAGGATCTCAAAATTTCCAAATCTCTAATTCCCAAATCTCCAAATTCCCAAACCCCAAATTTGAATTCTCTCAACATTGTCAAATTCCCAAATCCCTACATTTCCAAATCTCTACATTCCCAAGTCCCTAAATCTGAAAGACCATAAATTTGCAATTCACAGAATCCTAAACCACTAATTCTACAAGTCACACCTTCTTTCACCTCCAACCCCGAAAAAAGCTAATCCCTTCAATTAAAGCCGAGCTCCAACAACGTGTTGGTCCACCAGTGACTCATGATAGGAAAAATGAATGATAGGGAATAATTCGTAGCGTGGATGCAAAACGTCGATATGATTGATGAAGCAGCGTACGAATGACGTTTCGAAGAACAAATTGGATTGGTTGGGGCAGAAGAGGGGGTCGAAAAGGACGACGACAGAACGAAGCAAAGGGAGAAAACGTGGCACGATTTGTCGAAAGAATACGGCTGTCGACAGGGCGCAAGGAACACGTTCTTTCGACGTGGAAGTCGATGATTTTACTGTTGCCGGGCACGTCGTCGTCGATGTCCCCTTTCTTCTCCAGTTCGCAGCCAGGATTTTCGGGATTCTCTCGTCTTTTCCGCTTTCGGTCCCGGGAATACCGTCGCGTCATTGTTTACACGCACCTGTATGTACGTACATATATAACAATGTCACGCACACACCACGCCCTCGTTTATTTCTTTTGTTCCGCGTCGCAGCCAGGGGTGCGTTCGCTCCCTGGATCCGCGCTGCCCGCGACGATCGAGCCGATCGGAACGATAAACGAGATGTTGCGAATGCGGTTTCCGAGTCGATCATATCTCTTCGGTTTGGCAATTTTTCGGTTTTGGAATTTGGGAATTACATGATTTTGAGAGATTGAAAATTTGGGAATTTGGGAAATTTAGAGGATTTCAACATTTAAGATATTAAGAAATTTGGGGATGTGAAAATTTCAGAACTGTAAAATCTAGTAAAGTTAAAAATTTATAAATTAGTAAATTAGAAAATTAGTATAATTAGTAAACTAGTAAACCTATAAATCCGAGAATTCACGACCTGTAAACCTGAATTCAAAGCAACGTCTCTTAAGCAAGACGGGAAAGCTTCTTTCTAAAGACGAAAATTGCGACGGTACATAATATTATAAAGAATAGAAATGTCTTTCTTGCATTTCCCGTGTTTTGAGCTCAACGAGCCCGACTTCCTGTAAACAAGAAAGGTAATGGATATTTAAGGATGATTGCCAGCGGCATCAAGGTTCGTCCTGGACAAACACCGTCGCAACCATCATGCGGCAGTACCTCCGGCGGTTTAATAGTGAGATAAACAAACGTTTCTATAGGGACACTTTGACCCAGTCGTAGGAAAACAGGGCACGTATCATCGTGCGATGCCTTGGGCATATAAAGACAATTTAATGGGCCTATTTCGGTGGCAGACGTTGGCTACCGTTCCGCAGCGTTAGGACGCTAAATACATAAAAGATCAATTTTCGTAACATACGATGATATATTTGTGTCCAACGTGACACAACTGGTTCTTCAAATGAAGAATGGGGGTAATTATTACCCCCTTCATGATATAATGAATTGAAAAGAGTACTTTTTAACGTATTTCAATTTTACGGAAGCAGAACGTTTTGGCATCGTTTGTACCAAAAGTAAGAACATTCCGTACTCTTCTCCTTTTGTTAATCATAAATTTGAATACATCGCTATGTAAATGATTAAAGAGGGACGAGAAAAGAACTATTTTCTTCTAAAATTACAAATTCAATCAAGTACTTCTATGGAAATTTATGAGTTACTCTGTATTAATTCGTTTCGAGATTTCTAGGTTGCTTTTCTTTCGTACCACTTCATGGACTTATCTCTTGGTTTTCTTCTACATTTTCTTTTTTTATGCAAATGAAATTTTGCAGAACGTGCAAAACATATAAATCAGATATTAGGTTATGTGAACAGTAATGGTACTTCTCAATCAAAGATGGATACAGAGGGTGGATGAAGATCGTTATAATCATACAATTCAATGGATAAAACGAATAGAGGTGTCTATTATATACTACATATGTATACATAACAATATACTATATGTATATATAATAATTAGACACATCATTTACGATCTTTGAGAAAGGATCGAATATAAATACATGGTGTCCACCATCGATGAACATTGAATATCATTACAAACACAGGTTAAGTCAATGTGTTAAAATTGTGAATGTTCAAAACTATTATCAATGTTATTATTATGCTAAATATTAATGTTCACGTTATAGATTTTGTTAGTGTACGTAGTGTTTCTAAAAATATATTTACCCGCAGTTTGCTCATTACTCAACGATGTTCGGTCCTCGTGTATCACGCTCAATTTTTCTGCCTCCCTTTCGGTGGCGGCATTTTCTTGGTCGTCCTTCACCCATTTCTCTCGCGTTCATCCAACGGTATCTGTCCGTAGGATCGTCGAGCTCGCGCAGCCCTTATCGCGCGGCCGGATTCGCCGAAAGGAAGGAGAAACGAACGAGCCGGAGCAAAGTCCTCGGCCCCGATAGAAAAATACGGCTGGTCGTTCGAGTGAAGTATTTCAATGAATATGAAAGTGACGGCCACGTAATCCAGGCCAAATTTATCTGACCTCCTGGATATATCCCCCTCGCGTTTGACCTGGGTCCACGAAAACGTGCTCAGCCCCTCTCTCCTCGAGCCAGATAACGTATCGGAGGCTACCGGCATCGTCGAGGACCCCATTCGTTTTAACCTACGCCAGCGTATATTACGCCTTGCCACGCTTCCATGGCGATTGATATACAACCCATTCGTAATGACCGTTACGCTCGATTGAGAGAAAAGGGCCGCGACGCCGACACCGGTGCCGGCGTTAATTAATTCGACGCCGAGCACGCTTTTCGGATCCCTTCACGGACCGTCTTTTCGCACTCGCGCGACCTTCGATCACGGATAATGCCCACCCCCTACGTGATTAGTCGTTTAAGCAACGTGGGATCTTAATTGCCGTTGCACGCTGACTTGAGCGATTTCCCAAAATTTTTACGAAAGATCGATGCTTCCAGATGATAACGATTAACTACGCCGATTTCCGAGCTAGGATTTGCTCAGTCGATGCGCAAGACGAGGGTGGACGTCCGCGATTAATTCGTCCACGTTCGCGACACTGCTGCAGATTTCGGGGATTTCATAGTTGAGTTGGTCACTTAGAAATTTGGACATCTTAGAATTTGTGGTTTTAGGAATTTGGGAAGTACTTGGAATAGAGGTCTGAATTTGGAATTTGGACATTGAATTTGGGGTTTGAGATATTAGAAATTTGAAATTCGTACATTCGAGAACTCTGAAATATAAGAATATGGAGTTTGTGGATTTGGACACTCGGATAGTTGGGAACTCCGACATTTGAAAATTTGCAGTTTGAAGATCTATAAATGTACAAATCTCCATATTTGTAACTCCAAAAGTCTGCATAAAAACTCTAAAACGCCAAAATCTATAGCATGAAACTTCACAGAATTACGAATCAATTTTCACAATTTATCGCTGCACAAATATGAAAACACAAAACCTTCCGGAGCGAAGGTTCCAATCTTTCGATCTCGATCGAGTCCGGTTAAAAGTCAGAAGCAGTCGGATGCGAGGGTCCACGGAATAATTAGTTAACGGTATACAACAACGGAGCGGCATCAGGCGAGCCGTGTCCCATATCGAAGATAACATCTAGATCCTCCTCGTCCTAAGCCTGACTGACATTTCTGTACGGGCCTGACCCTGCTTGTCCTCGTCATCGAGTGTCTCTCCCAAAAACTGATCCCGTGGATTCTGTAGGGGTATTTTCTCGTCGAACGCCCCGGGCTTCACCCTCTTTCGAAGACTGTCCCCGCGGTTCAACGAGGAAAAACACAATTCGCCCGTTTTTCGGGACACGTGGCCCCGCGACAATAAGGAGACGCCGATTCATCGCGGCGACACGTAACAGATCCGGCCACGCACCGTTTGTCCGGAGTTTGTACAAGCGTTTGTTACGGTCCGGTGGAGTGGACCCTGGGGTCATATTGGCCTGAAAACGATACATGCTTGCACGAGCCGGGAACACTTCGCGATAGGTAACCCACCATGATTTCACCCCTGTGTTTTGATACTTTGTACGGTTTACAAGATATTTGGTACTAACTAACTGGAAGGTACGCTGGATTTCTTGTGGAAGAAATGAATGAATTTTGTATTTGAAGGTTTCTGAATTCTTGAAATCTCAAGTTTTGTACTTTCTAAATATCTAAGTTGTTAGACTTCTGAATTTGGGAATTTTTGGTTTTAAGATCTTTGGATTTTCTAATTTTTAAATTTTCAGCTTTCCGGATTCTCAAGTTCTCAAATTCTTCAGTTCTCAAGTTCTCAAGTTCTCTACTTCTCTACTTCTCTACTTCTCTACTTCTCAAGTTCTCAAATTCTCAATTTCCTAAATAATTAAAATTTCCTAATGTATTAAATTTTCGTCTTAAACTAACGTAAGTGTTATGTATACAGGTCCGTAGATTACGAAACATCGCGTAGGTGGCAAGAATGATCTTACATCGTTGAAAACAGCGATGGTAATTACGTATATCGCTTCATTACCCGGAGCAAGGTCATTAATTGCTTTCCGAGGACTTTGGTGGCGCAAACTGTACAGCAGCGATGCTAAATTCATCGTGGAACGCACGCGGGACTGTTTATTCCAAACACGAGAATTTCAATTAGCTCGCGTCGACGGTGCACACGTTTCACCGTCATCGATCGACAAATAATCTCTCTGTGGAATGTTACTTTCCGATCTCGGAAACTCTGAAGTCGACACGTGTCAATCGCCATTAGATTACCTCCTTATGTACGTACCTACTTTTTCATTCGGTCGATTCGAACGTTTCAACATTCCCTGTAAAACGGTCTGAATTTAACTAAATTAAAATTAGCAGCGAAATTAAACCGGGTGGAAATATAGAGTAGGATAAGTACACTATAGTTTCAAAATAAAATATATACATGATTTTTCAAAATATGCAGCCTGTATTATTATTCTCTTTTAAATAATGTAGCGAGCTATGGTATCAGATACAATTAATTTATAACAAAAATTCATAATATGATTCCTAAATAAAATGCATAATACAGTCCATAATTAAAATTCGTAATGTTAGGCAAATTACGATCTAATTTAAATAAATAAAATAAAAGAACAGGTACTCAAATGGCGGAGAAATCTTGTTCTTGTAAAAAAGGAGCATCGTGTATCGAAGAGACGCAGGTATAGGTAACCGAGTCCCGGTCGTACATACCAGCTTGGATATTGACATTCGCCGTTGGGATTGATACGAGGGACGTCGTCGAAGGCTAGAGCGAACAGGCCAGAGAACGAGCAAGATAGAGGGAGAGAGAGGTGCACTGCTCGTTTCATGGAATCCGCCGATATTCGCCATATTGGCAGTATTCCTCTCCGCTTTGCTCCCAGTTCCTCGCTTCGCCTCCCTTTGGCAACCCTCTTCCGTAGGGGCACACGAGAGCACGGCTGCGGCTGACGCCGGGCATCGGTAGAGCTGGCGGGTATCTATCGGATAATTAGCCGGTGATTACGTGGCAGTCATTCGGGCGGATATCAGTGCCCTCGACCCTCGACCTCGCCCTCGGGCAAGAGGGTACCTAGCGCACAGGCTTGCTTGCAACCTGCATACCTCTCTCACCCTCCGTTTCTCTTCCTCTCTGTTCGCGTCAGTCTATCTGCCTATCCATCCATCCATCCATCCATCTATCTCAGCCTCCCTCTCTCTCGCCTAATTCTCTCTATTTCTCGTTTCGATCCTCCTTCGATACTCCTCCATTCGTCCGTCTCTGTCCGTGGACAGCTCTCTCCCCGAGGAGAAGCTCAGCCGTACTTCCTGCATCTCGTTACTGACGCCCAACGCACTGCTGGCTCGTATTATGGACCGTGTTGGATACCATAGTTTCGCTACTACGTGCACTAGTGTACGTGCTCCCTGACGGAGGTGTTCGCGGTGAATGCCTGCACGTACGTTTGCCGGCCTGTCGAGAATAGCCCCGAGCGGTGACCAACCAGCCCACCGACCGACGCCGTCAAACAATCTCATTATCATTCGATTCACGGGTAACAGAGAGGCACACGGTTGCCGGGAACCAAAGGGAAACCCTTATATATCGGATGCCGGTTTCCACTTTATTGCCGACCCGCGAATCATCGCTGCAGCTCGCTCGTGAAATTGATCCTAGTCGCCAGTTGTTTCGCGAGCTGTGATTTTCACGCGAGAATTCGTAGCAGCAAGTATTAGTACGATGGGATAACTTATTTTTAGCCCATGGGACAGGATAGGATCTAAGTATTTTTTGCACGTTGTTATATCCTCTCGAGTTGTAGCTATAGGTGGATGTGGAGGCTTTGATAAATGAAGTTGCGTATTAGATTTTCTTACAATCTTTATGGGTCGAGACCCAATTTTTGTTACCTCTATACAATTCTATTACTCAAGTACTCCGAAATGGACTCAAAGTTTGAAAGTTCCAAAACATCAATATCCTATAGTCCCATGTTGGAAATCGTGTCAGATAAGAGATAGTGCATACGGTCACATGACCAACCTGCGTTTCTTCCAGTAATGAACAAATCATTCGATTGCAGTAGAATTTAACCAGTAAAATGGAACCAAAGGAATAAACGACGAAGCTGAAAATGAGCTTGAAGAAAGCGTAGGATCGAGCGGGTCGGTGATAAAGAATCTCTCTGTGACCTACTCCGTGAAAGCGAGCCCGGAGCCACGCGTGTCGAGCACGTCGGATCGTCTGAACTTTTCACCCTTCGTTCCTCGACATTGTCCACCGAAGAGGAGGCTGAAGCTCTCCGGTGGGAGCCGGGTAGTTCAGAGGGAGATCGAAAGGAGGAAAGAAAAAACGTCGGGTAAAAAAAAAGGGTAATGCGACGCAATTAAACAATTTGGAGGGGCAGCGGCGAGCGACGGTGCGGCGCACGCGACGCAAGAGACTTCAAAAGTGCCACCACATGTGGGCACGAGATGTAATCAGGAAAGTTAATTGAAGAGGCGAGGCCCTGCTTGTGCCCTCTTTCCGTCTCTGTCTCTCCGCGCGCGTCGCGGAACTCGAGTGTTCCCATTGGGGCCGGGCGTACTTGTGCCGCGGATGCAAAACCGAAGCGATTGACTCATTCAACGGGAATAAAAACACAACAAACTTCTGGCGAGAAAGCGAGAGAGCGAAAGAGAGGGACGGTGGTTGTTCGCGGCCGACGAGGAGAGGATCGGCGAAAGGGCGGCGGGCAAAGGTAACGGAAGAAAGAGAGAGAAGAGGAGCCGCGGGTTCCCGTGACGTCACGAGCAGAAGGCATTCAGATTGAAGAGCGCTCGATGACTCTCGAGATTTGTATTGCCATTAATAACGAGGCGGGGGTGCGCCACGTTCCCTCCTACCCTACGCTCGCAATTGCTTCGCGATACCGTGTTCACAATGTGTATGTACAAGCTGTACGGGCTGTGTACGTACGCCTGCTAGGCGGCACTTATGTTTGCGGTACACGCTTCTGCCATCCCCCGATCTCGTGTCGTAAGGTAATGCTCCGCGGTCTACGATGATTCGACGTGCACCTTTGACGTTGTTCCGACGAATGTTCCACCGGTAGCTAAGTACCGACGCTTATGGGAGGACGCGCGAATTCACGCTACTCGTGCGTGCACGCGCGGGACTGCGAATGGTACCCGTTCTTTTCTGCATATTCCATGCTCGTTAACGTTCTTACGGTGACAAACTCTTCAAAGTATTCACTCGTCACAAGATATCGAAATTCTGCTGCGATTGATTGGAACAGCATGTTCCATGCTTCATACATATTTTCGTCAGGAGGACATTAACGCAGTCCATTTACAGAATAAGATCTAAGACCTATCCACGATCTAAGTTGCATCACTTTTTTGTTAATAAATTCATCTTCTGATTCAATTATTTAACGCCATACTATTCAACATTATACACGGGAAACTTCTATTCGATATAAATATTTTCTTGTCTACATCATCAGTAAGAATAAGATCAATCAATGCAGTGATTCAGTGACCAGCACGAACACCTGATTTCTAAAAATCAGTTCCTCCATTCCCCTAATTCCAGTGATTGAATCGTTAAAAATAGATTAAAGATCACGGTATTGTACCCTATGGAAGTCTGTCGTTGGATAATCAGAAGAAAGGCCGATGTGAGAACGAGCTCCTGACGGCATCGATTTCAACTCGACGAAACGATGCACGTGACCAGAAGTGGCCAGAACCCCTTCGGCCGCGTCCCATAGACTCCACAACCCCTGGTCCATTTCTCCACGGGTTTTCGTATATACGTCCTACGGCGGTTGTGCACGGTGTTCGTCAAGTCAAGCGTTCGACACACAATAGAAGCGGCTTAAACGCCAGTAATTATATTTGCGGCTGAGTGTCGGACTAGATGGCAGTCAGTTCAGAAGATCCTTTGGGGGTCGTATCGACTCGTACACTCGGAAACTTGGGCTTCCTTCGGGTAACAAGTGCTGGGGGTGGGTTTTCCTATGGTTATCTTCGATTTTGGGGAATCAAATATGTGAACTTCAGATTTTTTCATTTTTAGACTTTAAATTTGCAGATCAACAATTTGATCTTCAAATTCTGTATCCCGAGTGCAAAACTTACAAAACACTAAATCTCCAAATTCGAGAATTTGAAAATTTTCCAAATTGCAGAAAAGTTCTACGAAACCAAATTTCGAAGTTCCTGAAGCCTTAACTGAGATATCCAAATGAAATGTACAAACTTGTAAAATACAAGAGAAATGAAAAATTGTCAGTATTATTCGTAGAACGTTGACGAATTATCGACGGACTCTGGATGCTCAGAAGTCGAATCGAAGATATTTCCGAAACGAATTTCGTTTTCACGAGATTCTGTCGTGAGGTTCGATTTCCACGGTAAAAAGAGGGAGCGAGCCTTCTTAGGCGGGGTAAATTGTTTTCGTGGAAATTCGCAGCCGTCAATTCACACGTTCCGGAGTCACCGCGTTTTCCCCGCTTTTGACACACGCTCGAATGTCGTGCGTCATTTCGCAAGCTAGGCGGACGCGGAACAACCCTGCTGCGAGGGTTGCTGGAGATGCAGCGTCACGCGTCACAAGAAATATGTCATCGTTGACGCGTGAAACTGGCAAAATGTCGTTAATTTACCCGCCATTCTTCCCGCAATTCGAGACTTGATTTTCGGGAAAATCAAATTACCTCTCGACAACGAATTTATTACATTATTTAGAAAATTTGGGAGTTTAGAAGTTGAGAACTTCCGATCGTAGGTTGTACATTCTAAAATGTGAATATTCGACAATTTAGAATTTAGAAGATCGAAAATTGGAAAATTTGTGATTGTAGCTGTAAAGAAATTTCAAGTTCTTGAATCCAGAAATGTATTATCCGTAAGTGTCCACATGTGCACGCCATTTGCACGTGCCCCACATCCTGCGTTGTGTACCAAAGAATTAGAGGAACAAAATAATGCGGGTCACACAAGGCCCAATTCCTTTTTCGCCCAGCACCTTTCCACAAGTAAAGAAGATTAGCCGGGGAAAATGTCTTCGGAGAGAAGATATACTCTGAGAAGAGTCTATTGTCGACGGGGGTGAACCCAGGCAAGAAGAATTCTGGCATCTGTTTCTGTTTCCGTTTCTCTCGTTCGCCTTATTGCCATTCCTGTCCTGCACCATCAGTCCCTTCTCTGCCTCTTCCTCCTCTTTGTCCCTTTGTTTTCGATACGAGGTTGAAACTTTCTTTTCACGGCTCGATATCGGTCCGAACTCGGTCTGCTTCGTCTCTCGTTTATTCGCGGAGGAACGGGCTCGATTCGCGAAAGATTTCCATTTTCGGTTCGAGCGGATGCAAATTAGTTCGCGGCTGCAATTCAATTAAGCTTCATCATTTAACCGGCATTCTCGCATTGTAATTTGACTCGCAGGTGGCGCGTGCGGTGCAGCCGGCGAAGTTCCTCTGCCTGTTTCTCGAGTAATTTGAGAGAAATTAATTACTGTGACACCGCGTCGCGGAGTATTTCAACGGGCGCGTACGTCGCCAGGAAATGCGTGGGCGTTTCAAAGAGGCGCGACGCGACGCGAGTGCCGAGCGTGTAACCAAATGCACGCCTCGAGTTGCTTCAAGAAAATTCGCTCGGCGATGAATCGTTGTTCGCTCCTAGACTGGCAATTAAATTCTCCTCCTTTGCCAACTCATCAAGTTATTGCTTGAATCGAACAGCAACGCTTACGGTTGCCATCGAAATTGTTCTAATATTATGCAATTCCGTGGAAAACGATTTTAACTCAAAGCGAAACTGTCGACTGCGAAAGAAAATAAATTAATTCTAGGTAAACGTTTAATTGTGCGCTTTTTAATCATTGAACGCTATGGACGCATGCTCACATACTGAGTAGGATCTTAGTAACTGGTAATTTCATTCGACTAATATGTCTTACTATGTTCTCGGTATGCAGATTTATTTTAAGCGTAGTCAACAGTACATTTATAATGTATATAATTAAACCTGACTCTTATCTAATTCTAACCTATACAAACGTTAACTTGAATGTTAAGAGCAAACTTATATAGATTTAAATAAATTTTATATAGATTTTTGGTCTAATTTCATTATCGATTCAATATAAATTTGAATACCAAGTTATTTTGGAACTTTGAGCAAGAAAAAATTCGACCGATATTATGTACCAAGTTAATTTAGGTTATAGTTTGAAGATAAATAGACTGAATGACAAGATTGCACATTAAGTTACACCTCGGGTACTTCTACCAGCCTTGATGATATCTTAACAATATTACCTACATCTGCTTACGTAGAGATGTTAATATAGCAGAGATATTCGTAGCTGTAAATTATAACTAGTATTAGTAACATTACAACGTCCAACTCCACACAAATAAAAATAAAACCTTGACATGAACTTTGACATAAACGTATCGCCTTCAGCAGCCATCGTGAATCCAAAGACAAAGACAAAGACACTCGCAACAAGATCAGAACTGTACACAAAATTTATCTCAAACTCGTGGCAATAAGTAGACAGTACAAACAGAACATCCACTTTCAATTTCTTCACAAAAAGCAACCTTGCAACTATGGTTCCCGAGAATAGAATAATATTAGAGATCAGTTGTTGTTGAAGACACCATCCATCGTCGCAAAACTCACGTGTCGATCGGACGTTATATCTGGTTAAAATGAAAAAAAAGTTAGCGAACAAGGGGGCGCGAGGTGGCGAAGGGGAAGACAGGGGTGGCTGTCCACAACGGGGTTCGATTCGGCACGGGACGTTCCGATCGAAAAGTCAGGGTGGTCGGTCAGGTGAACGATATCCGGTGTATATAGTTATACAGGAACCCTAGGAAACGAGCTTACTGGTGCATTCCCGGTTCAGCTCAGCTCTCCGGCGAAGGCTCCTCGCGCGCGTGCAGGAGCGCCCGCGCGTTCGTTCGTCTGACGCTTAATACCAGTTTCACGGCTTGATAAGCCGAAGCGTGTAATTTTGCAGCGGCTCCGGAGTCGGATAAGCACCAGGTTTTCTAGTTAAGTGGACCACAAAATTCGGGGAAGCCTATATAAGGCTTTTCGAGGTAGAAGGCGATCAGTCGAGCCACAGAGCTCCCCGGCACAACATCCGCGCACGAATTGTTTCTCGTTCCCTTCGATCTATCGTATCTTGTCCTCGTTGCTCGTAGAAAACGATCACGGTATGGCCAAACGTTGATCGAAACAATCACCCCATGAAGATCGAAATTTGTGATCGCAGCCGATGATGGTGTTTATGCGGATTGTGTGCACTTCCGTTTCGCTCTTTTCAGTTGGAATTTTGTTTGTGTTACTCGAATGCTTCGGTGTGAATTGTAGATTTTCTTCTCGAGCTTGCAGAGTCTGCCTGGTTTTAATTGTTATGGATTTTGAAATTTTGCTTTTATAATGACTTTACAAGTTCTTTTGACTGCTTCAAGTATTTACCTAACCACATGGACTACCCGTATCTACTCTTGTAGTGAAAACCATTTTATATTATAGATCATCACATGCTAACTTCGATAAAGAAAGAGTTAAATATTGTACAAATTGTTGCCTTTATTGAAAATAAAATTATGAACTAGGATCTTTCATGACTGTGGCACTGAAGGTGTTAAAGAAATGTGTTTTATGTACCTACTTCACTTGTGATTTACATACATAATTGACAAAGACATCGTGAGTTAATTTAGAAGCAATAAACTCGTAACTGGTATGTCATTTCATCGCATAGAAAACATAGTGGTACACATAGAATTTCAGAGAAACATTCACAAATTCGTAGATAACTATAAAAAGATCAAATCATACGTACCTTTTGAAAGCAAAATAAGTTCTTTGGAAAAGTAAAAAGGAAAATCCGATAAACCCTGGCATACCAGTTAGGGGTCTAAAAGGAACACTTCCAATATTTGTAGATAAAAGAGAAAAATAATAACACTTTCAACATGGAGAATTATTTTCTTCATTTAATACCTCCCATATCTGCGAGTAAATTTTGTTTTCACGCTTGTTAGATCCTTTTTTTTCGAAGAGTGAAAAATCGACGCGATTGGCAGACAAGTTTTATTTAGTAATAGCTAAACGTGTTTGCACGCTCCGTTCGGAAAATATGTTATTACCGTATCGAAATTCCGTTGCAAAGCACGCGATTTGGTAAACATATTTATTTTCGTGTGTTTAATATCGTGTATCGAGCAGTGATTCATTTGGTTGGTAGGGGTGCTATGCAAACAAAGCGTCGGAGCAGCTCGTTGGTAAAAGTATTTACCCGCTAAAAGACAAGCAAATTTAGTTGAGGCTTTTTTGCGTTTTGCCATCCTCGCTGATTTGTCACCGGACGATTTTCAACGTGCTCTACGTAGGCCAGATCAAATATCCCTGTTTACGCACGCTCGACGCGATAATGCTTGTAAATAATGGTGGAAGTTTGTTGACTTCCCATTTGTTGATCGACGCTTGCAGCGTGGATAACTTTGTTCCTCGCTCGTTCAATGTTCTACCCAATTTCAAAAAGCTGGATACGGTTTGGGGTTAAAACCTTCGGACAATACAGCAATACACTTCGAGAGTAATTAATATTATTGCTTAATCGAATTTATGTAATAAAACTTTCTTGTTAATTGCAGTTTTACCTTTGTTGTTAATTGAAATCAGTTTAAAGCGTGACGTAGTACTTCGTCGTTTTGTTATTGAATATTCATGGAATATTTATACTATAACAGCTTATATTGAGATGTTTTCAAATTCTATATCTCTTAGTTATTGCTTAGTATTGCATACTACAAGGGGTCAACTATCGATGACTCAGATGATCAAAACCACAGACGATGAAATGTACTTTGACTGAAGTTAACAGCTGGACTATTAACAGCTGCGCGCGCATACGAGCAAGAGTCCTGCAACCGGGGATTTATCTAGGAAGAAAATATCGAGGTCCTGTAGCCTTTATCAATATTTGGACTTCTACTGTTGTACAACTTTCCCCAAGTTAGTCTATGTTCTTTAAAACTGTAACGTTTGAAGTTACACAGAATCTTAACAAATTTCAATGATTTAAAAAACTAAACCCTTGCAGTAGTTCAGAAAGAAGTGACATTAAACGTCATATGTTATTATATCAACTGACAGATGATCGCTATAAATTTGTAATGACGAATAGTATTAAATGCAACATTTCAGAAAATTCAATCCATGTTTTAATTTCAGCTCATGATTCTGAAAGTCACAGTTACTTAAATGAATTCAAGCATGTAGCATCAAGAATGAACATGTAGCATTTCGTCTAAAACACTGAAGACCACTTTCGCCTTAACGCAGACATAAAAAGTTGATGATCGTCAGAAAATAGAGTACTATCCTGTAGTACAGCCCTCTTCTATTTTTCAAAATCCTTACCGTGTACAGAAGAACATTAGTTCATATTACCGCGAAGATCCTGTATAGGCAAGCTGCAAAAGGGATTCGGTGGAGAGGGAAATGTGCAAGACAGCAATAGAGCAACCATGATAGGAACGGGGTAGAGGAAAAGAGAAGGAGAGAGGAGTAAGGAGGCAGAACGAGAAGAAGGTTCGTAGCCGAATCGAGGATGTAGACAGGAAGGATGTTCGTGGAGTGCCATCAACTTAACTTGTACCATGGCACAGCGAGCACGAGCCTATCCTCTTCGGGCTGAAGAGAGCCAAGCCGGCATAATAAGCTTTGTGCGCCGACTGTCGACGTCGGATCCCTCTCACGGAGGGTTGAAGAGCTAGCAGAAGCAGCATCGGCAGCAGTAGCGACAACGCTGAGGAGCAGCAACTGAAGCTTTCGCCTCGCGAGCTTGCCCATACACGCGAGGAGCATCCGAAGAATCGAGCATCTCCTCGTGAAATCAGTCCACCCTTGCAACAGAACGCTTCCCGTCTCGTAACGTCGTCCCGTGTGCCGTCGAAAAATCTGGAAAGCTAATTACGCTCCATTCTGCTCCGACGATCTTACGTTGCCTCGCTCTTCCAACGGAAATGACGTTGCGCTCGTTGGACTTCTCCCTCGACGATCCCTGCCAAACGAACATATTTAGACTCTTGGAAACTGTTCCGATGGATAACTGGAGAATCGAATCTCCAAGTTTCGATCGCTTTCGACATGTGGATATGGTAGATGTAATTAGGCAAGGGAATTAGTAATAGGGAAGGGCTCGTGGGGTTGAAAGTTCCAAGTTCCTCTACCATTGGCGCAGTTAGAATTTTAGTATAAAGTAAATCAACATTCTTTGCGTAGAACATGGTTAAGTTCCTCGTCATAAATCATTTCTCTATATCTCAAAAATGTTCATTTTCTCAGAATCTAAAGTAAACATTTACTAAAATAAATGAAGCTATAAAATCTTTACAGCTTTTGATAGCCTTCTAGAGCTCTTACATTTATATGCACCAGTATTATATACAAATGAAATGAAATAGAGAAGGAACAAGTCAATTTTTAACTATATTACCAGATTGTGTTTTTCTTTTGTCTCTACACCTTTTCATATTTCATTTCCGCAGTCTCTAGCAGCAAACACACTTCGTTATAGACGATCCACTCTCCGTTGTTTCCGAGCGTGGGCAAACTATGCACTTTACCCTCTAAACAACCACTACCTTTAACCCACTTATAACCCTAACGTAGACGCGTATTCATGGCCAACATTGTTTTATTCGTGTCATGGGACCCCGATTGTTTTGCTCGTAACGTGGCAAATATTATGTTTAATCCGCTGTCATATACAGGGTGTCTTAAATCGAACATCTTAATTATTTTCACGATGTAGTAACATTTACTTGATTTAAGATGACATAATACTTGGTGGTCTACGGTGACTTATTACTTGATGATCTACGATAACTTATTTCTTGATGATGTATGATAACTTATTAGTTAGTTGATGATTTTGAAATAACATTCACAGTTGTGCAGTCAATTTTTACAACTTCACCAAATGTGAAATCATAAGATCTCGGACTGTTTTCTTCTACTTTGAATATCAATGAAAATAAATAAAATGTTCAAAAGTGTCAACCCCATTTTACGTGTCAAATATTTTAGCAAGTTTTATATTTCCATAAGTGTCCCCTAACCCCGTTCGCAGCCATCGGAAACAGGGTCACAAACGTAACCGACTGCCAAAATGAGTCCCTCAGACTTCAAACGTTCGTGCAAGAAGAGTAGGTAGCACATTTCATAAAGAATGAAGCAGAAAGGGTTTGAAGGGTAGTTTTAGCCACTCGGATTAAGCAGAAACCGACACTGGCTAATCCAACGTGCACCGATTAAGCCGTATCCGTTGTCGGGTATCATCGCGAAGGTTTTTCAACGTGGTTCCGATGGTCGGACTCGATATCATTTTTTTCTCCTCGTCTCTTTGACTCGATTCGACAAAGCGCCATGGAAATTCCGCCTCGGATCCACGGTGGTTGTCGGACGATGGGGATCTCAACGGAGGGACGTAGACCGCGAGTGTCAAAGACTGCGAGAGAAACCGAGACGGATGGACGAAGAAACAGAGACGGAGAGAAAGAGAGAGAGAGAGAGAAGGGGAGGCACTCGTTGATTTCCCGTTTTCATATTCAATATGATCTGCCTCGGTATTGTATTCATTGAAAACGAGTCAACCGCACGCAAGATCAGGAACCGGGCGCCAGGAACGAGAGTGGATCATGGAAGCCTGGCCTCGTCGGTGATGATGGCAGCGGTGGTAGTGGTGGGTAGGTCGTTGCGGTGGTTGGATGGATGGTTAGTTGGTAGGTAGGTAGGTTGGTTGGTTGGCTGACTGGCTGGTTTCCTACTCCAACTAATGAAAGGAGACTGCACGCCAGGGTCTGGAGGTTGCCCGTCTGCCTGAGGTTTAAAGTCGATGTGTCCTCTTCACCGTGAATCACGACCAGAGGGTTACCGAAAGGCGGGGATGCTTCTGGATCATTCATCCGGGGCTGAGGTATCTTTTAAGGCTATCGTTTCGCCTCTCAATGCCAGACTTACACCGATATGCCTGCCACCTGGACAACTCTCGCGATTCTCCTGATACTCGCGTCTCAAAATTCTTACAGTTGCCCCTTTCCACTTTGCACCGTGTCACGATTACTCTGATTATTCGTATCATGATATGGTTACTTCGATTCCATGCAACGATCAGTTGTCCCACAATATTATGCCTCTAAAACGCTGGTTGCTACAAATGATAAATGTAAACCTGATGTTACCTCCGGCGTGATAATCTAGAAAATTGGATCGAAAGAAGTATTTTCCGGTGTGCGAAGTAAATGTTAGATGTTGAAGTTACTGCTTTCACCGTTAGATGCATCAAACAGCGAAGTATGAATATAACGTGAAAGCTCAGAATGCAGAAACTTGCTTCAGCAATATTCAAATTAATGGCTTGCCAGCATTTCCGTCAGTTAGACTATGTATTCAGTCCATAAAAACGAATTCCTATTTACTCCCTAATGTATTGCGGGAACGATGCACTTGTACAATATGTGGTAGAGAAATTCACGTACATTCTGACGAATTTACTTATTTCGAAACATTAATACTTAAGCAAACACGAAGTTGCAGAAGAGTTATAGAATGTCATTCATAAAGTGTGTAAATTAAAATTCTTAAATGATGGCTTGAAAATCATGAAACTACTTGTTACACGAGGTATAAGAAAAATAGTCAATACAGCAAGGATGTACTTATTTTAAAATAATTTACCCTTTTCAAATTCTATACACATTATACATTATACTTAATTTTAAATTTATATTAGAAACATAATAATGAAACTTATTTTCCTTACACAATGTCAATGTGCGTGTACAATAAAAAAATATTACAGGTTATATTAACTAGTTCATATCGAAAGTCTGTACAGTTAATCTGTTTGTATGAACATTATAATTTGTTCCTCTAATTATGGAAATAAATTTAGAAGTCTGTAAGGAGTACATTTTACTGTACATATCACTTGTCTGAACATAGAATTGATATTCGGAATAATCCCAATGATTCAAACCGTTCAGTCATTCTAGACTGACCCGTAATTCGGGGCTCAAAAAAGAAACAGTGCTGGAAGGTCGTAATCAACGAAACATCCTCGCGTCAAATTAAAACCGCTGGCTCCAAAACGCAGAAACCTCTTGGCCGCTGAAAGGTAGAGGTGATTAAAGATATCCCCGCCGGAGCGAGACTTTTAATCATAGTAAACGCTACCCGGTGGTGGCATCTCGTGTGCCGCGGTAGGGACTGTAATGAAGGACGATCTCGAAGAATGTTGTCGTTTGACCGTCGGGTATCTTTCTCATCGACGCTGCTCTCCGTGCGTCGAAAGTAACGAGTAACGCCATTGTGGCAGAAGAATGAAAGTTCCTAATAGAGCGCGGCCAAGACGAGGGGGTAAGGAGCAGATCGCGTTATAAGTATATCGGTGCGAAAGGCGACTCGAGGGGGTGAACCGCAGAAGGGGTGGACCGGTTGAAAGGAGAGAAATACCCGCGCGAAGTTAACGGCGATATTCGAGACGAGTTCGCAGCTGGCTAGTATCGCGGATGAGATGGATGGTGCAGAATGTAGATCGCTGGGAGGGATGCAGATGGACGGATGGACAGACGAAGGGTTGCGAGCGAAAAGGGACGCACGTTGGCGTTGCAGCTAGGCTCGGTGCAACCCTATAGCGGCGTACCGCTATTGGGGTGCAATCAGAGTGGTGGCACGGGGCGGAGCGATGACGATAGGAGGGTTGCAACCGACCTCTCGCGGGGTGCTTTTTCGGAGGGTTGGATCAGCGCGATGCTCGATGCGCGCGGAGTCGAGCAACGTCGCGACGGCACGCGTCGAATTGCCGACCGCCGCTCGAACCGCTTCCCGATCTTTCATCCTTTCGAGATTATATGAAAACTTAAAACGCCGCAACTAGCGATCCCGCTATAATTCAGAAAGCTCCGCTCCTCAGAAACCTTCACAAATATATTGAGCATCGCGCCATAACCCTTTTGTGAGTGCACCTACACTGATACCAAAATTTAAATTCTACATGTTTATAAAATTGATTAATTTTCTTAATCGGCTTTATATTTGCTACAACTATAGGGACAAAAATATAATTTCATTTTATTTGGACAGGAAAGTGAAATGTGTCTAAGCTTGCGCTCAGCAAGTATCTCATAGAAAGATAATCAGAAAATTGCTGAAACTCGAGGTCTAAGTCAAATAGAACATATTGTATGTTCAGTTTTAATTTTTTCGAACGAAATGAGTTCGAAAAGTCAATTTTTGATATTGTATTAAATAAATACTTTTTACATTGTATTATCTGTATACATCTCATGTAGATACATTAAAGTATCTAGTTAGCAATATAAATTAAAATCTGCAGAAGCATGAATGTTTGTGCAGTTCAAATATTGAGGAACATGCAATAAAAGATTTTTAACGAATTTGTTACATAAATATAACTATACCAATTTTGTAATATATTCCCAGTAACATTGACCGTATAAGAATCTAAAAATGGTTCGGAGCAAAAATAATTTGGAAGAAAGAAAAGAAATGTTTCTTTTGTAGAAGTACAAAGTGTACAAAGTGTTTGTTATTAGCTTTTCAAGTAACACTCCTGTCCTCTGTGAAAGTATTAATTTTTATTCCACGAGTAAAACGTCCATTATACGCGGTATACTTAATTGTCCCCCGATAAAAGTGCAAAAGATACAATTCTGATTGAACGAGATCTCGCTGAAATATGCGAGCGTCCCTTCGGAAACGAATCGCATTGAAAGCGTACCAGTACCGTGTCAAAGGAGACATTTCACAAAAATTACATAACGTTACATTCGCGTATAATTAAAAATCCCAGTAATTTAAGCACGATGAAAGCGGTATAATAGTACGGATAAAATTACGCGGTGCACGCGATCGAGTAGTGTGCGATAAAACGTACGAAGTAATCAAAAAGTGAATTACAACAAAAGAAGTTCCCTTTGGTCATTGCATTTTCTCGTTTCGCGAGCGGACAAATCGTTGTCATTTACACGGTCACGTTCGGCACGCGAATTTACGCAGCCATTCGGAAAAGCGTCGCGGTGATTTGACACGCGTGGCGATGTCAGATGTTTAAAATTACGGCTCTCCTGGCTAATCCAAAAAACGTTCTTGCGTCGAATCGAATTTTTTCTAGCTCGATAGAGTCGCACGTGTCCGCACCATTCGACTGTGTGCTGTACCGTTTTAAATTCAAACCGTTTTTACTACCATGGGATCAATGGTGGCTGTTAAATTTTATGTAATTTTATATAAAATCGAAGTTTATATAACTGTGTTTGATTTGCTAGATGAATAAGAATAATTAGCGTTCTAAGGATTTGCTAGAATACGCGTTGATATAATGAACTATTCTATCACCACCCTTTATATTACCTCTAGTTATATCACTGCACGTTGTTTCACGTTGTATAATTTCGCGTTACATAATAGCTCAATGTATAATCTCGCGTTGTATCATCACACATTGTGGTGATATCTCCTTTTATCAGTGTATGTTCTGAAGTTATGTCAATTGAATAGTTTTATGTTGTGTCACAATACATTGTAAAGTCTCGTGTTATGTCACCACATATTGTATTGCCTGGCGTTTATAATCTTTCAAAAATGGTAAAATAAAGAAATTAAATTTTCCTTGGAAAAAATTTACCTCCCGGTGAAAAGAAATATAAAAATTCGATAAAAAAATAAACGCGAACAAGTCGAGTCAATTTCAACCCTTCGAAACGTACCGCACTTGAGACTCGAAAATCTCGCACCCGCTGCGCGGAATAATAATAATTACTATGGGTTTATAATGTCACTACACGCACTTAAACGCCGAATTAACCCACGGCAAGTAACCCTAGGCTATATTGAGAGTAATATCCCTATTACACGTCTTTCCTCTGTCCTCCCTCTTCGGCTGTTCTCCTCGCCAGTAAATTACGCGCTCCCCGTTTTCTCATTAACGTGTGCGTGCACCTATAACTCTGTTTGCGTGTACCAAACCCGTGAAAAAACACACGTAAACGATGACGAGAGTCCTTTCGTCGAGCAACCAGTTCCACCTCTGAACGTCGATGTAATTAAATTCCTTTGGCCGATTATTTCGTCGATCACCGGAACATCGACCCTGCTACGAATTTGCATTTTCAATGAACCCTGACCGGTCGTTTACTGACTCCGATTAAAGATTCTTCGAAATACACCTTTTCCGTCATGAAATTCAATCTGGGAGATCGTACGCAGTTACTTTTTCTGAAGTTTTTAACCAAACAGTCGATCGACATTAATCGGCTCCTGCAATTAGTCAACAACAGGTGGTATTGGAAAACCTATTACGTAACAATGTATTTGATTTAATGTTCGAGTATCGATCTTCGAATACAGACGAAATAATCTTGCTAATTTTACCTAGAAAATTAAATTTCTACATTTTGGGCATCGTGTATTAACTCTTAGAGGGTGGTTGTTACAATTTTCATTTTTTTATTTAAAGTTTACATCTAATTATAATTTCCATAATCAAGGATCGTTGGATTCAAGCCTGACGTAATATTTTAAATTTCTTTGTCTGTTTTAATATGATAGCAGTTGAGTGACGTATACAAATAAATTGCATGGCAAGTTAAGGGTTGAAGACTGTCCACTAGGTAACGGAGGTTCAGATTCGTGCGTACATAAATTGACATAAAATTGTAACATTGTAATAGTTAACGGTGACTTGACAAATAAATCATATTGTAAGGAGTTAAGGGTTGAAGTGAAAAAACTATCCAATTGATAATGCGTATACAAATTAACATAAAATGTTTCAATATTGTATCAGTGGACGCATTTGAGAAATGAATAGCGTGGCAAGGCGTTAAGGGTAGGTAAAAAGACTGTCCATTCGGTAAGGGAGGTTCGCGCGGACTCATCCCGCGTTGCGAGGCGTCTAGGCGCGCGTACACCACGTGTACGCATGTAAATGACAGGGAAGGGTGTGCGAATTGCGGCGACGAAGGGGGTGGTAGAACGAAGTGGAGCGATAGGAGGAAGACGCGAGCACGGATAACGGCCGTTGGACGAGGAAGGAGGCCGAACGGATGATAGATGAGAGGGAGCGGAGAAAAACAAAGAGAGAAACTGAGACAGAGAGGGTGAGAAAGAGAGGGTGAGCACGGATCGGAGAGAGAACGAAGATGCACAGTAGGCAGTAGTCGTGTTACTTCCGGTCGAGCGGTCGCTGTGCCTGGCAGCTGCGGAGTTTGCAGGACGGGGGTTGTTGTTGCACAGCCATGCGCCCCCTTTTGCGTATCCATCCGACCACCCACCCCCTCGTATCCAGCCTTCCGCCTCCGACACCCCCGCACCACCGCTCGCCGCCTCTTCGGCCCCCCTTTTATCGTTCCGTATCGTCACATTGATTCATTCTCTAATTCGATTAGTTTAAATGGCATTAAAACAATCCTGTTGCGAGTGCGTGCTACGCGGATTCGCCTCGAATACGCTCGCGAACGCGCGAGATCGCAGCTGTTCGCTCTCTCGATAGGGTTTGTGCCTGGAGATTCTCTTCGAGCTTCTTTCTTCTGCTCCAAGCTGATCGCGCTGTTCGGGGGATGTTTCAAACTGTGAGATTACTTTTTCAATGCTTCTTCTTTCAACCACTTTGATATAGCGTGTCACTCTTCACGCACCCTACTTCGAATATCTGAGTACGATAAATCTGATAAAATCTGATTCTATATAGATATGATTTTTTTAATTTAACTCTGATTATAATCTGCAGAGGCACTGATGTAACCTATGAGTCCACATATCCACGTCATATCCACAGTCCACGAGATGTGGACCTTTATGTCTACTTTATAGACTTCGATATGTCATAAATGCATATACACCCCCAGTCCAATAATCACGTCCTCTATCATTAGAATCAATAATTCATTACAATACTAGCAACAATATTCTCCTTGCCGAATAAGTGTCCAGAAGTCTTACAGAATCTAACAAAATTCCAAACAGCAATCTTACGTCACAAGAGGCAATTACGAGAACACTCAGAAAAAAAGTGGATGAAAGAAGGAAGAAAAGAAAAAAAACGAGATATCCCCGTTCGCAAGGGAACGCACATATATCCTCGGCCGCGTCAAAGGCAATACAGAACTTAACTCTCGGGATATCGTCGTACCGGCCGGGTCAAAGGCCATTAGGTTCGTGAGTTATGAGACAAGTTCTAATACTCTAATAATCTGGCTGTTGATCGCGTATAGCCGGAGCGAGCGTGCGCGCGGAGACGCGCTTAGAGCGGTGCTTAGGACGCGAGACTTTATTCTGGACGATCGGCCGCACGCCTCCCTTCCTGTTTCGTTGTCCCCCGATTCTTCTCCCTTCTTCGTTCGGTAACATCCTCACCCCTTCCGTGATCCTCCCCTTCCTGGACCCAACCCGCCCTTCCCAACTCCGTGGCGAGCCAAGTCAGTGTGAAATTCGGCAGCCCTTATTAAAGCTTACACCCCTGCGATGTATCCGTTCTTTACGCGTCAGGATCGTTCGCAAACGCGACAGCGTTTCTCAAATTGGAAAGCACTTTTTCTTTCGTTTCATTTTATTCTTATGGTAATCGGTGATTTATGAGCAAGTTTAGTTAGTTAGAAATTACGGACACCATATTTGTTTAACACTTAAGGGAGATATTATGTATGTTGAAGATGACTATGTGGATTTTGGACATTTCGGGATTTGGATAGTTTGGAGTTTGGAAATTGGACAGGTTTTGAATTAGGGAGTTTGGGGGCTGTGAAAGCAGAGGTTTAGTAGGAAATTTGTTAATTCAGGAATTTAGAAATTTGGGAAATCTGCGGTTGAACGTTTGGAAATTTGAGCTTGTGAAAATTTTGAAACTAGAGAATTTAAGAATTTAAGCAATTTAAATAAAATTATTCTAACAACTGCCACACAGAACAAATGCTAATTAGAACAATTCAAATACAGAGATTTTCTGCTGTTCCACGTGTGTGATCACGTAAATGATGTTCATAGAGTGTCGTAGAGTGTGGTCGAACGATAAACGTGTCTGACTACTCGCGTTTGATTCTACTTGCACGGCTATTGTTCGTTGCCCGTAATACTCGATGTAATTACCCGAGATTAAGGATGAAGAGAACAGAGAAACTTGCATGAATTTGTTTCAAAGTTTCAATCTTGATGGAAAGGACTCTACTACAAATTGTTAATTTGAAAGTCCATTTTCAAAAGCAATCATAAATACCACCCTTATTTTATCTAGGTTTAAATATTTTCATACGACATAATATTTTAAAACACACAAGAAGTCACAAATTACCAAACCTATACTGCCATCACTTTCTTAATCTTTCTAACCTAAGCAAAACTGGACTTGTCAATTAACACTTGAAAAATATGATTAACAGAGAAAAAGTTACACCATAAAATAATACATGAATCCAGCACACGTTGTTTTGAAATACGCAGAAATTTTCCCCGTAACAAGTTCAGCCACGCGATCGAAATAGCTGGAGGGAAAATCCGCAGCTCGTCGAGTAACAGTGACGTCTGAAAGTTTGAGAAACGCTGGATTCGCATCCGACGTTAGTTTCTAGTTGCACGCGTGTGCTGACTCATCTTTGTCCCACATCCGCGGCATTCGCAAACCGTCGGACACACGCTAGCAGTAACTAAATTTTAAATTTTTACTTACTTCCAGGCTGCTGCTCACCCCTGGACCCCGTCATTACCCGCTGCAATCAGCAGCCTAGCTATCCGCGCGGACGCCCCTATCCGCGCCGCTTCCCTTTTCCTCGTCCTCTTCACAATCTCCGAGCGTCGTGCTGCCGGATTGCCTGTAACTGGATTAACTGCGGATATTTGATAAACGGCCGATGGTCTTCGACAGGGAGCCTGTTTCGTCGGGTCCTCGTACTATTTCTCTTCGAGTAGGCGCCTTTTTTCCTTCCGTTCTATCGCCAATTTTTGCTGACACGCTCCACTTTCGCAACTGCCTACGGACGAACGTTCAGAGCTACTTTTTATATTTTTTACTTGTTTTGTTCGTTCGCTCAATTTTTATAATTTTTATTCAATCGTTTACAGTTTAGTTCAATTGAATTTATAGTATCAATTGAACTGAATGTTCCATTGAATTCATATATTATACTTGAATTTAGTAATACGTACATTGAAAGGAACAGTTTCAAAGATGTATACGTATTACCCTAACGTTCAATACTTTTATAATTTTATCATTTCATCATTATATCATTATAATTCTACAATTATGTCATAATAACGGAGAAATCTTCAAAGGAAATAATTATACTGTTTTATTTCCGATATAATCAAATGTGTGTTTATGGACTTTTTATATCTCTTGCTATTTTTGTCCAATAAACATTCAATTTTATGTTACGACAGAAGATGTAGTTTGTTTAATATGCAGTACTATTATTATAGCTACATAAATATGACAGTGATATTGAAATAAGTGTTTTAAGGAAGCTTGTAAGAGGTTATGGTCAAGATTAGATGAAGCTTGAGACTAGTTGAGAGCCGCCATCTTGAAACACTTTTGGCATCACTCAAACCCGACGGAATTATGGTTAGTTTCAAGACAGTTTGTCTCATGGTATTTTAAGTGATCAACTAAAATTAAAAAGATGTCTTATTTAAGAAGACACATCTAACACATTTAATAATAAAAAATACATTTAAGAAAATAAAAATAAATAGAAAATATTGTTTAATCTAATACGACTTTAGCTTTTTTAACTGCATGAAAAGTAGGAAATGTCCTGGAATTTTATAGAAAGCATAAATATCAGTGAAACTAACAATTTTTATAGCGTTCGTTTTGGCTTTCATTCGGGATTTCGAACAAACGGGAAATAACGAGTTTAGATAACGACATAACAAGAAAAAATAACTATTGAATGAAGAATAGATTGTTTGATCTGAATTCAATTAAAACGGCATAGATGCTTCTATGAAATGAAGAATAATAAGAAAAATAGAAATAGACGGTTTGTAGACACAAAAGTGACGGGGTTTCCAAACAGCGATTCGATCGTTCCGCCGATACACGTTTGTTTTCGAAGTATACATATTACGAATAGTCGAAACGATATTCGATTGTCCGTGGCTCCCGACAGAGGAATAAAAAGTTCCGCTCGTAAATAGTATCGCGGTGCGTGCGAAATGAGAGGCAGAAATTGTTCGTCATGCTTCACTTAACGCGACGCAATGGAATTTAATACCCTTTGTTGCGCATGAAATAGCAAAACGAAATTAAATTCGAACAAAACGCATCGGGGGAACGAAGTCAACCGTCGTGTTGCCGCGTTTGTGCGGAAATGTACAACAAATATAATGTAAGCGATGCGGATGAGTGACGCGTATTTTTCGTCCAAGTGACACGCACGAATAATTAAAAAAACACACGGCAGAAAATTTCAAAAACGGAACTACTAGCAATATTTACCGATATTAACGCAACTTCGTCGGATACGATGCATATTTCCTTCAAAACATTTCAGTTCGCTGCTCGCCATTCATTTTGATTCGAATATTCGATGAACCATTATGGTCGAACACAAGTATACTTCGAACGGAAGAAATTCGTTAGGTAACAAGTATTTGATCACTTCAATTACTTGATTGTTTAATGTTTACTTTAAATCTCGGAGAATGGTGTTCATTTTTTATCTTAACTAAATTTTGGGGTTTGTTTCTAATCAAATTTCCATGTTGCAAGTTTAAATTAATTTCGACTGAATGGAAGAGCTATAAATATTGGAAATGTAGAACTGGGGAAATTGAAATTGGGAAGTTTGAAATTGGGGAATGTTGAATTGAGGAGATGGAAATTGGTGAATATGAAGTTGACAATTGTGAAATCGATAACTGCGATTGGGGGATGTGGATATGAGAAATTTGAAAATGACAAATTAGGTAACTGAGAAATGTAGAATTGTATGTTCAGAAATTGGGAAACGTGGAATTGGCATATGTGAAATTGAGGAATATAGAACTGGAAATTTGTGTATCTTAGAATTGAAAAAAGTAGAATTGGCAAATGTGGAATTGCAAAATAGTGGAATTGGAGATTTTGTGAATTGGAAATGTAGAAGTGTGCATTGTAGAACTACAAAATTAGGAATTGCAAAATTGTGGAATTGGAGATTTCGTAAATTGGAAATGTAGAATTGTGCATTGTAAAAGTACAAAATGTGGAATTGGAAAATGTGGAGTTGGGAAATGTAGAACTGACAATTTTGGAATTCTAGGATGTGGAATTGACGAATGTAGAGTTGGAAAATGTGGAATTGGGGAGAGTAGAGTTAGGGAAAGTCAAATTATGGAGTATGAAATTGAGAAATGTGAAATTATAGAGCGTAGAGTTGGAAAATGTGAAATTGGGGAGCGTGGATTTGAGGAATGTGAAATTATGAAGCGTGGAGTTGGGGAATATGAAATTAGAAAGCGTGGAATTGGGGAATGTGAAATTATGAAGCAAGGAGTCGGGGAATGTGAAATTAGAAAGCGTGGATTTGAGGAATGTGAAATTACAAAGCGTGGAGTTGGGGAATGTGAAATTAGGAAGCGTAGATTTGGAAAATGTGAAATTAAGAAACGTAGAATTACGAAATGTGAAATTGGGAAGAACACATTATCAAAAATTTTATATAATCAGTCCTGTACAGCCATTTCTACACTACCCAATACTTCGTTCCGTTACCCACTAAAATTAAACAGAACATCCCCCACAAAATAAAGCTAAAATTACAAAATCAGTCAACGTACGCAAAGTTGGACGTATCCGAACAAGATACAAATGCTCCATACAAAAAAAATTGTGCACAAAAGACGTATAGGAGACGCAGGAAACGGAGAAAGATAGAAAAACGTGATTATCAGCGGATCGACGGGTGCTCGAACGAAGTTTGCATCGAGTTACTCGGAAATGTGTTTTTGCGGGGTGCAAGGAGTACACCGGGAGCCCTTGTCACCGAAACTTCGTCCGGCGAAGAAACAGGACAGAATAGAAAGAGTACAAATTGAAAAAGTCGGCTTGGAAGAAGGACGGAGAAGTCGCCGGCAACTCTTACGGAACAGGAAAGTTCGTCCTTTTGTCTCGAGGAGCAGACAAGTTTTTGCAATTGCAACTTTTCCAAGCTCGACTCGCGAAACGACGACGTTTCCTGAGAAAAGTGAAATACTGCGGTTCCGTAGCCGAGACATCTCGATGTAATGTGCCGCTATAGCGTTTCGGTATGCGAATATTAAGCGATGGCTGACTGTCTGCTGCTCGCTAGTGATTTATACCCGCTGGCGTTAATTCGTCGGGATTTATTGAGATTCATTTGCGTTCCTGATATTTCCTCGTCTGCCATTTTATCTCCAACGTAATTCTCTGTTTAAGCTGTTTATTGTCAAAAACGAGTGCAATTTTGCAAGTTAGGATCCGTATCAAATGGTCTGATATGACTTCAATGTCAATGGTTAGGTTTCACAATTTTTGAGTTTCCAAATTTATAAAATCCTGACGTCTTGAATGTTCAAGTTTTCAAATTGCAAAATTTTCAAATTGTAAATTCTGAGATATCCATATCATCAAATTTTTATGTCTAAAATTTTCAAGCAGTAATTTCTGATACGTAATGTTAACAATGTTAGTGAAATTGTGATATCTGTTCACCTCGAATAAAAATTCTGACGTCACCCACGAACGAAATAAATTTATAAGCGAGCAATCCGAATAATACGGAACACGTATATACAATAAATGAATTAAAAATAGAATGTGGCCTACGAGAAGGCATATCATTGAGATCCGTAAAACGAAGGCAACACGAAAAGGATTTGTTACGAGTTGAACACGGTCCAGAGTTTCGTTACAATTGCAATTAACGTTTCGCAGAGGGGGCACATCCCGCTTTTTTCCCCGGTTAATCCGTCCGATGTCCCGTTGAGCGTAAACAGGATTGCGGAATAACACGGTCAGAAATTTCTCAAGAATCTTATTTATTATCCCCGACGAGGATGGACGAGCCAAGCGGCAGAAGAACAATCGCGAACTAATTCAGCCACCTTAATTACCGGCGTAAGAACAATAAGATTTAGCGCTCTTTTGTCCCGACAAAAATGAGAGATTACCGCTCGGGTCAGCGGCTGCGAGCAGCGCATTTGCAGGTAAACGGGCCGTGGATGCATCCTCGGAAGCCAGCCCTCATTGTTTCGGACCGATGTGCGCGAGCAAAAAGTCCAAAGAGTGGATGCACTTTTCGATTTTTCCTTTCTTTTTTTCAACAACCGGAGACCGGAGTTTCTTCCAACGTTGTTCTTCCTCCGGATCGCGAGTTTCAACGACCACTCGAAAATCTTACGGTAGAATGCTTGAAAAATGAATTTTTGGTTACGTCCGAGAGAAAGGCTCTTTCCCTAATTTTATATGCTTGCTGCTCTTTTTCGACGATTTTCAGATGCTTTTTATCCACCTCTGATGATCCTAACTTTTATGAAGCAATTATTCTGTTCATATTCGTCCGTGTATGAGGGTATTGCATTTATTGTAGTATCTCAATTAATTCTATTATGCGTCAATATCATGTAACACAGATTGCACTTGTCTCACATATTTTCATATATTTCGATAATTCAAAAACGAAGCTTCAAACCCTTTTTTGCAAAGGAAAATGTTCGGAATCAGCTACAACCCCTTCCAGGGGGTAACTCCAGGGAGTAACACTAGTTTTGACACACCCTGTATAATTCATGTCCATATACTCTTCCATATAATTTCCAAAAAAAATCATAATCATATAACTTTCATATTTATACCATACTACATTCATCTCCAATAAATTATTTCGGAGTAATTTTAAATAATGTACAAATTCTTGCAATATACAATAATCTGAACAAAAATTTGATACCTGTGCAAGAAATTCGACACGAAACAGGGATTCAATAAACAATTCCGGACAGGTGCAATGGCCGAAAATTGATACGTCGAATTAGATTTTCCGGTGTTGGTAACTTTGAATACGATTCAGTATCCCGTACGGTAAAAATGATGATTTAATTACATCCGTCATTTAATTACATCATCGACGCGTCGATTAGCCGAAATAGATTAATGTGCTCTATTAAAACGTTCCATGATAATTATTACGCCGTTTCGATTCCCGGTCGAGAGGTTAACTATGCCGATACGCTGAAAAGCCGCTGGAGAGTATCGAGCGCGAAATCATGGCAAGAATAAAGGATCATCCGCAATGACAACCGTGATCAACCCTTTGTACGAGTCAAGTTCACCAATAAATCCTTGACGTTTCGATAAGGTCAAGATTCGTTTCAACAAAGCTTGGCGATTTTCCAGACCACTGCGATTGAACATGTCAGTAACGCGGAAGAAAGTGGACGACATATTTTTTTCTGTTTTACTGATATTTTCAGACGTTGCTGCTACGTAGAACTGTAGCAATTGTAAATTTTATTATCGTAGTTCTTATTACTGTTCGAATATTCTTATCATGTTTGAACTTTATCCTTGGATATTGTTTAAAGCAACCGAATTTTCCTGGTGGTGGAACTTCTAATTTGTAATCGTGCTAGTTTTGATATGGAAATTTTACGCGTTCGTATTTTGCAATGCAACGAATTTCTGTATAACAACCGTATTCGATTTAACTACATTTACATTTGCAAGTTTATTTGTAACACGACTTTTTATTTCTACAAAACAGTAATAGTTCATTTAACTACCTACGCAAAATTGATGGACTCAATACTTGCAATGAATTTTAACTTGAGAAAATTTGCAAATTCAATATTTGTAACAAATGAGTTCACATTTTTATATAACAGCAATCAGTTGGAATATCCACGCAAAATTTGCAGATTTTCAATTTGTAACGCAATGAATTTTAATTTGTATGTGCCAATGATTGCCAATTTAATTATGCAAAACTCGAAATTTGCAATGCACTTTCATTTATATACACCTTTGCTAAAACTTTTAGCAGTAAAATTAAGCAAGTGACTGTAGATTAAAAATTTGCAACCCGTTTCAATTTCAATTAGTCAATACTTAAATTTCAATAATCAAATTGACTCTATACGACTACATAATTGACTAAATACGATAATAATGATTGACTAAAAAGGGACTATTGAATCTGTAGTTACCAAAGAAAAATTATCTCGTACAAAACGTTTTGTCACGCCGTGAAAAGATCGCAAAGGGAACGTAACGAAGAGTCGTAGGTCGTTTTTAACGAAGACAGGGGTCGAGGAAAGGGGGATAAAAGTGATCGAAACTTCCGGCCCGACTCATCAGCACGCGTCACCCCATATTACGGATAACTATTCTTTCCGCTCGTTGCGAGACCCCATTGTGAGGGGAGCCCCTCACGTAAGCGATACAGTTTGGGGATCCCCAATTTTCTTCCCCCTCTATCATGTACTTCCCTTCGTCCTTTTCCTTGCCCCCGTTTTCTTAATTTCTCTCTTTCGCTACTCATTCGGTTTAGCTTAGGGATAGCCTTTTAACTAGTTTGCTGGTAGGTGATTCTCTGACACTCATTTACTTTTCGTATGTATGTTGCTTTTGATTTCAAGTTTTGGAAATTACCATGCGTAATGTATCAAAGTTGTATTGTTTCACAATGTTAGTGTATGGAGCAAATGTTGAAATAATAGTTACAAAGATACAAAATTCTGAAATCTCAGTCATAAAATTTCAAGGCTAGGAAACGTTGAAATACACTTCAACGTGTAGTTTCTTTCGTCGTTTTCTTTTTATCGGATCGTACAAATGTTTCGTAAAATATTTATGTGTAAGCAATCATATGCATATTTGTATAAACGAACATATGTGATCAATCACATTTGTACACACATGTGATTTATCATATATGTATTTGTATACGCACATGTTACATACGTATTTGTATATGCATATGTGAACATGTGTATTTATATACACGTGCACATGTAACCACGTATAATATATTGTATACACGTACGTGATTCGTCACATATTGTACACATACATATCTTTGAACGAGGTTTTAAGCTACATTTTGAAGCATCATAGTTTCCCTAAATAATATTTAATGGAAATATCTATTTCCATAAATAAGAAATAGTCCGTTCTTAAGATTCCTTTTTTATTGCGACGAACTGCAACGAGTTTCATAAAGAATGAAACAAAGGCAACGGAAGTTGATCCCGATAGAAAGATGTTTCTAACCGAATTCGCGTCATTAAAAATAATTACCGTTGTTGCCGGACCAGATGAAAGTACAACAATCATGGCGACGATGGATTCGACGATTTCTTTTCTCCCGTTGGCAATTATTATATGTATATTCTTCTCCTCGAGTTCAAGTCGATTCGTCTCGACTTATCGGCCTATCACGGAACAGAATAATAGGCGCATCCTGGTGCAGGAGATTGAAAGGAAAAAGAGAAGTGGTTTCTACGTTGGCCAGGTTCGTTGGTAAGGGGGCGAGTGCCCTCTTCTACTATGCGCCTCGCTGACTACAGACCACGGAGTTGAATCAATTAAAGTTTAATCCGGAACCAAGATCGAGAGAAGCAGCTCCTTCGTCCACCTTTCTCCCCCTTTTTACCCTTCCTCCCTTTTACATTCACCCTTTTTTATTTCTTCCTTTCGTCCTGTCTCTTTTATCTTTGTTTCATTCCTCTACCGCTTTTGTTACTCCTTTTTAACATTCGTTCTCTATGTTATCCATTTGCTTACGTTTCTTGATTATTGTGGATTCTTCCTTTCGCGGGACACTATGCTCTCTAATTGTATTATTTTCGTTATCTTTCATTCGGTTCCCGTGCTTTTGTTACCTCTTCGGTTTTCCTTTTTTCTTATTACTGTTTGAGGACTTTAGGAAGATTCCGCGGTTGCGGAATTTTTGGATGGTGGAATCTTGGATTTTTCGCGATTTCGGATTTTTGGGAATTTGGGATTTTTAACTTTTTGTTGCGGAATTTTTGCGTTGGAAGTTTTGGCATTTTAGAATCTTCAGGTTTTGGAGTTTATTGATTTTTAAATTTTGGAATTATGTGGTTTGAGGGTTGGACTTTGGGGTTTAAGGATATTACAATTTTAGGATTTTGGAATCTTAGGATTTTGGGTTTTAGGACTTCGAAATTTTAAAGCTCTGAGATTTTGGAAATTTGGAATTGTTAGACTTTAGGACTTTGTTAAATGGGTCTTCAGAATATTAGAACTGTAAACTGGAACTTTGATAATTTGGAATCTCCACTGTTCCAAGTTTGAAGCTTTGAAATTTTATAATTTTACGACTTTTGGACTTTGTTAAGTTCGACTAAATGGACCATCAACATTTTTTACTTTAAAGTACAAAGATCGTGACAGGTGTTTGGTAAATGTGACAGAAGGTAAACACGAAGTCTCGTGTGCATAATGTTCTCCATGTTCATATTATATTATTTTCACAATAATTCTAAATGAAATTTGTATAAATATCGATCATTGCAGTTAAATCGAACAATCAGAAGGTGAGTTCATCGGAAATTCTAAAAAGGTCTAAATACAGGACCCTATTAAAGATAACTGGCCCAGTGAAGCCCCGCCCCTGGGACATCCCATCCAAGAACACCGTTTTTAATCTTTCAGAAGGCAGAGGCGAAGGGGCGAAAGTTCGTGGTACGAAAGTAACGGAACAAGAACTGGAAGAGGGCAGAAGAGACAAACGAGGAGAGGGTCTAACCCCTCTGTTCGCCCTTTTATTTGCAAATAATTGAAAGGACCGTGCAGAAAACAAAGGGCGGGCCAGTTCGTGGTTGCCCTTGTCTATCCTGTTGGACGGGGAGTATAACTCGGTGGTATAGTCATGGAACGATGTTAGAAACGGTCAGGAGAATCGTATTAGCCTTGGCCCACCAAATAAGTGAGAACATGGTGTATCCTGGTAACTTGTTCCCTTCCTACTTCATACCTTTCGTAACGTGGACGTAACCATCCACGATATTTCCAGCTCTGTTAATTTGGGGATGTAGAAATAAATGTTCAATTTTAGAAATGTAGGAGTTTAGCAATGTGGTAACTTGGTAGTTTGATAATTTGGAAACCTAGAAATCGGAAATTTAGAAATTCGAAAACGTAGAAACTTGAAAAGATAGAGATGCAAAAATGAAACTCGGAAATTTAGGGATTCGGAAATGTGGAGCCTCGAAAATTTAGAGATTCAACCCTGAAATTCGGAAATGTAAGAAATCGGAAATTTAGAAATTCGAATATGTAGAAAATCGAAACTTTAGAAATTCGGAAATGTAGAAACTTAAAAAGTTAGAGATGCAAAAATGAAACTCGGAAATTTAGGGATTCGGAAATGTGGAGCCTCGAAAATTTAGAGATTCAACCCTGAAATTCAGAAATATAAGAATTCGAAAATTTAGAAACTCGGAAATGTAGGAATTCGAAAATGTTAGAAATTCGATAATTCCGAGATTCGAAAATTTTTCGATTAAAAAATACAGAGATTACAAAATTTAGAAATTTAGAAAAATGGAGATTATGAAACTTAGAAATAATCGAAGAAATCTAGAGTGTCCCCCCATAATGGATCATAATCGTAAAGAGAAATGTATCACGGTAGAGTCTGAACGAAATCGTTGATCCGACGGTGTTACACTCTACTTGTTAATCCCCCGTGTCCATATCTTGCGTATTTCTGACCCCACATCCCGGAAGATGCAAAAGGGGACGGCAAAAGGAGAAGTACAGGGAGAAAGAGAGCGAAAGAGACAGAAGGGGTGAGAAGAAAACGGCGGAACGGGGTTGGTCGACCCGAGGTTGCACGGCCAGGCAGCGTCAACGTTGATTGGATTTCACAGCTAACAAGAAAATTATATTCAAGATTGGGTAGGTAATCGTGCGAGTCATCTCACGGGTCGCACACTCGCAAACACGGCTGCTTCTCTTTTTTTGTACACCCTCCTCTGTTGCGCTCGCCACTTACCGCCAGGTTTTACCCCTTGTGCGGGAAACGTTACAGAAATAACTCGTCAAGGCGATTACTGGTGAAGATTACTCGATATTCTCTGGAGGGTTGTACGTGGAAGTGCCGATTGCCAGGCTCAAAAATATCCTACGCAAGAAAACAGCCTCTCTGTTCACCCTTCTGCAACCGATTTAACCCTTCGACGGAGGTGTTCGATGATCAAGCGCGAACTTTTCGCGCTGGTTACTTCACCAGCCCTCCGCACGAGCGGAGAGTACCACTTTTAAAATGGCTTTGAAGTAAATA
Source organism: Megachile lagopoda (assembly GCA_036983795.1). Classification (NCBI taxonomy): domain Eukaryota; kingdom Metazoa; phylum Arthropoda; class Insecta; order Hymenoptera; family Megachilidae; genus Megachile; species Megachile lagopoda. Next base: position 12,074,108 of record CM072790.1, on the reverse strand, counting down.
AAGGAAACGGGAAGTGCGGGGATGGAGACAAGAGGGTGGCAGAGGGTGAGACATCTACTCTCCGCTGAAACTTCATTGGACGTGGACTAACTTGCAGGATCGCGTCACGGATGAGAGCGTTTGGTATACCGCTTCGTTCTGGGACACGACCTTAATTAGAATCTTCGAAAAACACTTATCAAAACAGAAAGAAATGGAGCTACTTCTTAATCGAGGAAGGCTTAACACATTTTTACTGACAAAAATTACAGAATCATTACAGGTTTACTATACACAGAGTACATAAAATAGACTAGATACGTATGTACAATAACCTAAAAGTTAAAACTACCAGCCAGTCAAGATGGTTCCAAACTTTACCTTTCAAGTTACATATTTTTATTAAGCATTCGTTGAAAAATATCCTTGACTTTTATGGAAGTAACAGATAATTATATACATTGTATAATTCATGTTCCATGCTTTATTTATTTAGTCTTCTATTTGCAATTCTGAAGTAACTGTCCATCGAACAAAGATAGTTTTACTATGAAATACCTGTCTATTTTTGATACTTCTCAAAAGAGGTAGGAAAACAAGAACACTCATACATTTGTCGTATAAAAACTAATTAAAAAAAAGACAAAATTTTGGACTTATTTTGTATTCAGGTACAGAACCGTTAGTTATGCGACAACGTAGCGGATTGAAAAATGACTATACAGTGTACGGAACGAAAATGAAGAGTTAAAGGAAGCCATCGCCAAGGGGTGGATCGTTTGAAATTTAAGGGGGGTAGATTATACAGAATCGTAAAGCCACGCGACCGGAGACGTCTAGCAGGCACCGGGAACGTTAGCTCTTCCGCCTTACCGGGAATAACTAAGTTTTCGGTTCTGCTCCTCCTGAACAGCCAACATGGATATGAACTCGCAGCGTGCTTGGGTCACAGACCATTAAATCCCAGGTTTACCACAATAAGCACACTATTCCGTACTGCTCGGTGGGCTACCGCTATTATCGGACCAATGAGCCGCGGACACTGATTCACCAGATTTTTCCCATTCCCGGACACGGAAATACGGTACACTCTTAGCTGAGACTATTGTACTGCATTTCTTCTTGAATCTTAACTTCAAGGAAATTTCTTGTCAAAAATGTGTGCGGGAATTCTTTTTGGATGCCAAATGAAGATGTAAATGGAAGAGATAAATTAGTTGTTAGGTAAGCGCATGTTTGATAACTGCGCGTTAGGTACGAGGGATAACTGGGCGATAGATAATCGCGCGGTAGATTAGTACACAATAGATAATCACGCGTTGGATTACCACGCGTCGTATTGTCGTAGTACATCGACATGCGTTGCTATCTCTATGTGCTGTTACCGTTATGCGCTGTATCTCTGTGCGTTGATATTCGTATGCGTTGCTATTCATACGCGTTAATATTCTAATGCGTTGTTAAGGCTGATATCCCTACGCGTTAATATCACTATGCGTTGTTATACCTATACGCTGATACCTCTATGGGTTAATATTCGTACGCGTTGTCACCCTATGAGTTGGATATCTCTACGCGTTGTTATTCTTATGCGTTGATATCCCTACGCGTAGTCATCTCTATGCGCTGATACCCTTATACGTTGTGATTCCTATGTACAAATATTTCTACGCGTTGTTATACCTACGCGAAATTACCCCTATGCGTTATCACCACGCAATGACCACAAAAATCCCCTCAGTACTAAAATAAAATACCATAAAGAACTCTAATTTTAACTGAAACCGAATGCATGCAATAGAAAATCAGAACATCTGTCGAATCGTTGCTTTATCTTGCTGCGAATCGTCAGAATCAAGAGTTAAGATCTCTCGCGTTTTATTACGTTGAAGATTCGAGGACGAGTAACGACGCGGTCGCCATTCCGGCAATGCAATAGTTGTTGTATACGATGGGATAGAGGGTCGCGAGGGGATGGCCAAAGTATATTACCAACGTTACGCTGGTAGCGACCCCGCTGTCGCTATAATCTGTTTATAAAACAATTTGCGGGCCAAGTGATGCGTGAGATACAATATATCTACAAACATTGTTAGCATCGGCTCGATGAGGATTGCTGGGGGTTTAGGGGGAGGAAGAGTTTCGAGAGGAAGAGATGGGACACCAAGGGACTGGTCCTTTCTGATCTTTCCAGGATAGCTGCCACCAGTATACTACTCGTGATTTAACGTGATTTAATAATGTCCTGGCAAATAAACCTCTGGATGCTCGTTTTGCTCGCGAAAATTTCGACGAAACTCGTATGACAAGTTTTGATGACTATATTTATAACGACAAACAAAAGTTGTATAATTTTGATCAATCGGTATTGAACAATACATCAACGTACATCGGTTCAAAATGGAAGTAATTGAAGGTTATGTTTAGTTTGCTAAATGTCTGACTTTATATTGTTTGATGACATAAAGGTTCCATAAAATTGTACGTATAAATCAATTTGAAGGTTAAGGTTGAATGAAAAGTACTACATGAACATTTTATTAATATTTTTGATATAAAATGGCTTTGGTAAGTTGTAAAACTATGGAAGATATTGAAAGAGGATCTCTCGAAGGAACCTGTTACAAATGATTACTTGACCCCGTAGTAATTTTGTACAATAATCTCGAAAGATTGAAATTTTGACCGAAAAGTTAACGAACAAATTCCTGAATCTATGATTTAGGCACGTAAAATACATTCTCCTTATGGCCGCCATAAGTTTAGCATTCAGTGTACATATCCCTGGTAAGAAAAATACAATTTTGTTGTACCTAATATCGCAGAATGGCGCGAAGCATGGTTTCGAAATCGGTCATTTGATACGCGAAACCCAATAAAAAAGAAAGCGAAGGGGAAGAGGAAAAGCGTGGGCATCGAAGCATCGCAAAGCGGAACGGAAACGAGCGTGCAACGGACGATACGGTATTCGACGAGCGTATTCGAAAGAACTGGAAGAGCTCGTTTTCTCGAGCCCCGTCGGGCGGGCTCGTACATCGTTTTAATTAATCGGATCCGAGATTTCGTTATTACCACCGATTAGCTTACGTACCAGTGCGCATATTTTTTCGAACGTAAAACGCGAGTAGAGACTAAAACATCAACACCCCGACGGTCTGCTAGCTGATGACGGACAAAATGCGCATCACGCTTCCTCCCTTCGTGTCTCCCTATGTGCAATCCACCCACGCAACCCCCCCGGCAACCCCCGAGCAGCGTTGGTCCACCCTGGTACAGCGGTGTCCATGTGACTGGCCCATCCCCGTCGTTCGTTGGACGCTGCTCGTCCTTTCGCACGACGCGACGCGACGCGGCGCATCGTTGCATCGGTGTCCTGCGTGACGCTACACTTCACGCAACAGTAATTTCATCGTTATTTTTATAAATTGGGTGGCCAGGGTTAACGCTCCAGCTAACTCGGCCCGTCGGATTACAGCTTTTCGTAATATTAAAGTTCAACGCCGTTTCGCGTGTCCGGCTGTCGTTGTACATATTTTCGCGTGCAACCCCCACCCCACATAAACGTTGGTCGTTTTGTTGCCTCGTTGTTGTTTACGCAACAGGGAACGACGAAATTATTGCGATGCCGCCGGCGAACGAGCGCGAAACGACCGATCGTTTTTCTTCTTTTGCCAGGGAAGACCAGCTGAAGGATGATTTTGCTGGCTAATGCCGGATACACCATGCTCCGATCTGAGTTTTGTTTGGACACCGCCAGACAGCAACTTTTGTTACTCGTGATCCAACTGAGGGGTGTAAAATATGTAAATTTCTACATTTTTTAAATATTAAATTTCTATATATATTCATTCTTACATATCTTCTTTCGTACATTTGCTACATTTTTAACTTCTTAATTTGCAAATTTATCAACGTTTAAATTTTTACATTTCTCGCAGCTTCTTAATTCACTAACCTTCACATCTTTGAGTTTTCAAATGTTCTAATCTATATCATTGAAAATTTGTTTCTTTACCTAACTGCAAATACTCATATTAACCACTTGGAGCTGCAAGTAATAAATATAACAACCGTAGAAATATTTGGTAAGATTTGTCAAAAGTAGAAATATCACCTACTCAAATGCCCAACCGACTGTATGGCAATTAATCCAGCAGTGTCCCCGGCAAATCACCTGATATCAATTCCCAACAGAATGCAGTGGACCTATAAACGCGCGATCGTATCTGGAATTCCGATCGGTAATCCGGCCGTGGAAGAATCTGGTGTTCGGCCCTGAAGTGGCATTAATCGTCCCTTATCAGCCGGCAATAATTCCAGGCTGGGGCGGTGCGGGTATCGCGAGAGGCGTCGGCGTTCTTGTTGACGGCGTCCAAAAAGTAAGTAGCTTTTTATTAAAGCGACGCGGCGACGGTGGCGGCGAGCGAACGCTCGCAGATCGCACGCGAGCAAGGGATGGAAAGTGGTGTCGAGAGAGAGGTTGAAAAGCGGAGAGGAAATGAAAGCGGGCGAGCTCGTTGCGGAGGTGACGAGGGTAGGTCTAAGCGGGACCGTTCTCTCTCAGGGGCGTCTAAAGTGGGCGGCTTGGTGACAGAGGGGCGGGTTGAGGGTCGAGGGAGGCTGCTCGAGGGGGGCGCCTCAGGCACGTGACTGCTCGTGCCGCTGCAGGAGGGCAACCCATAAAAAGAACGAGCTTATACGTACACGCAGAAGGGAACGAACGTATATGTACGTACGAACGCTTGTCGGATGATAGGCCGAAGGATCGGCGGCGCGAAATGCATTATCGCGCGGGGATACGCGCCGCGTGCATCCCTTTACGCTCGCCGGCCTCGGGGTGGCCCACCAGGGGTGATTGATACGCGATTTAGACGAGTGTAAATTCTGATTGCGATGTCCCTCTATTATGATCGAAGATATAGCGCTTTTAACGCGCCAAGAGAACCTCCCGTAAAAGGGGTGCATGGGGTGTCAAAGGCCACATAGTTTTAATCACTGTTCGACTGTTGATGTTTATGTATTTTAATCACTGTTAGACTGCGGATGTTCATGCATTTACATGGAGTAGACTTTGATGTACAAATATATAAAAGTTAGTAGTATATTGATTATAATATGCTCTATCTAGACACGGGAGTAATTGATGTATATTACTTGTTTTCATCCCCTAGCGCAGGGAAGTATTAGGACTTTACAGTACTAAACTGTTATTTCGTTGATAATTGTGCTTATGAACGTTAAGTGGACAATGTAACAAGTGATATAAGGAACAGAGCAATAGTTGCAATGTATATGAAAAAGAAAATTCGTCAGTTGAGTTCATCCTTCTATAGCAAGAAGTGTTTGCTGTTTACGAATTTGTCGAGCTATGAGCGTCAATAAGCGGTGCTCGAAACTAATAGATTCAGTTGTAGGCTGGGGGTGAATATGATTTTAAAGTCCCTTTTCGGACCTCGGACTTCGTGTTTGTTTAAACTGTGTACCCAAGAGGGTGCATATGTATCCAGAGGGATAGAAAGTTTCAAGTACCTTCCTACTGCTGTTCCTACATAATCTTTGTATATACATGTCATCAATACTCGTATCAGCACTCTACAAATATGCAAATTTTCAAATTTCCCAAAAAAACTTCCATACTAGGTATGTTAACCTAACCTCACAAACGTAGAAATACGTATAAATGATAGTTTTAAGATATTTGAGAAGATATTATATTGAAATGATGATGATCGTGTTGCTTAACGTGGCACAAGTGAGACATCGAATCTAACGGCTCTAACAACCGGTATCTTCACCGAAACGCAGTCACCCTTCCTGATCGTGCGCTCGTTCACTGAGCGTCTCCCATAACAATCGCCGTGTAATTCGATTCGATATCGGGAATTAGAGTTATGATTCCGTACGAATAATATACGAGCAGGTCTTACTGTGACCAGACGCCGACTCAATGCCGGCACGTGCTGGACGTACGTATACGTCGACGTTCCAATTATAATGCGCGATTTGATACGCGTTGTGCGATGACGACTCAATTCGCTGAGATTTTCCAGTCTTTCTTCCCCATCTAACCAGTTCTGACAATTCAACGTTCGAAAGATAAAATTAATCACGTATATCATCATTCTCCATGAAAGTATCCTCATCTTCAATACAAAATTACAGTACATAAATTGCTCATTTGTTATCGTATTAAACTTGCATTGGACTATGTAGAATTTTTTTCACACATGTTACATAGCTGTCATAAATGAAGCAGTACTTTGGTATAACTTTTTTACCACAAGCTTGTATTGTAATAATACAAGTTTTGTAATGCTTGCCAGCAATTTATACAAAAAAGTTTCAGCGTATTTTAAATTTAAACAATATTTGTAACTCGTTGAAATATTCCAGATCACTTGTTGGCGCGTTTAATAATTATTTCATCTTTTATTCATACGAGCCAGTCGATGTGTTTCTCTGTCAAGCAGATGGTCATTGGATCGCGATTGAGAAATCAACGGGGTCGTGTGACTTTTTCGATACGTAACGAGGTTGATAAGCCCCGGTAACGCCCACGCGAAAAAAGGGAACGAGGAGGTTATTAAAATGCGACGAGGAGGAAAAAAAAGCTGATCGCCGGTCGACGAGGCGCGTGTCGAGCCGAGTGACGACCGATTCTCACCCTGTTAACGTGGCTCCAACCCCTAAACGGTTAAACGCCGCTCGTGTGGGACATCGTGCAAACTCATCGATCCCACTTTCGCTACGATTTGCATTTAGTAATGATCCGACATGCTTGCGACTGGCCATGGTCGATCATGGTACTTAAAATGAACACATCGATACAGGCTATTCGATTTGAAAATATAAAATTTGGTAGATTCCTCCTGGCACCATATTTCAGATTGCAGATTGCACTGTGTTCTACTGATCGATCGTTCACTCGAAGAATTAACTTTTTACGAAAAAGTACTTTCATTGAAGTAAATGTACTTTCATTATCACTTGTGGAAGTTCTACTTGTGGGTGGATTACTAAAATCATGCACCAAAAGATGAAACAGGAGTTATAAGTTTTAGTTGAAGCACAAGAAAATATTTTCCGTTCCCAGAAAGAAATTGACATTTTTTAAATAATTGTAATCAACAAGATACAATTTTGTGGCATATAGTAAAGTGGTTATGCGTGAATAATCTGATAATTTGTTCGAGATTGAAAATCGTGGACGTTATAAATGATCTCGGTTCTTTTTGTGTCCGGTAAAGCAGAGTCCTATAAATACAAGGATTCTTCTAGTTACATAATTCTAAAAAAATCAGCTCGAAAGCGGTAACGGTCCAACGATAGGGAAAGAGGAGCAAAAAGAGGTGGCAGAGCGGGGGTAGCAGAAAGGGAGAAAGGAGGTGGACAGAGGGACAGCAGCGGGTCCGCGTAATATAATTCAGTAAGTTTATGACTAGCCTGAGGGAACGGTGGCGGTTTGCATATAACCGGGGGTAAGTTCGCCGCGAGTTTTCGGCAGATGGAGAAAGATGAAAACAGATAGAGGGACGATGCAGAGGACGAAACGGGGAGGGTGGCCGGTTGGCCGTATTTCTTGTCTGGTGAGCTTTACGGTACCGCGCTACGTTATGACCGTCGAATGGATTATCATTTCTCTCTCCTTCTTGTCCACCCTTGTTCCCGCCGTCTTTCTCCACCTTCGACTATCCGTCTCTGTTCGTTTCAACCCCCTGCTGTATCCTGTAAGAAAGCTCACCCCCACGGTTCTTCGTTCTTCCACCCCGCAAAGACATGCAAAGCAGGATGGACGACGGTAGGTTTGAGAAGGCCAACACACACACACGTACCCACAGGGAAAAAGAGAAGAGGAGCACGAGAGATCGAGGGAGAGAAAAGAGCTCGCAGAATATCCGCGAAATGTTCCTTTTTCCGAAGCTCTTTTCCTCTTTCCGAGCATTGTTACCAACACGCTCGAGTTTTCTGCTCGCGCACGAGATAGCGGGAGATGGCTCGACGGATACGAGGAAAAAGGAGAAAAACCGGCAAGAGGGAAAGACCGATGCCATCGTGAAAAAGGGGTTGAGGAGAGGGTGGGTGGTCTTCGGCATGTACCGTGGATATGTAGACCGACAGGTACATGAACATGCACACGGACGATGTATGTATATAAAAACCTGGCTGCATAAGCGTGCTTCGCGTGTCTACGTATACGTGCAAGCATATAGATGCACGTACAGGGTGTTCGAAACAGCGAGGACCAAATTTAGGTCCTACACTGACAATCATATCCCTGTTACATATACATACGATTATATTCTTCGGATAATTAAACGCAGGTGTCCTTTCATCTTTAATTAATGCTTCAGGACTGAAACACCATTTTGTTATTTTGACTCCGACAGATTAGTTAGTGGTTGAATTTTTTTAATCAGTCAACAATTCTTCTAAAGTTTAAGTGCACAAGGATGTATCATAATATGATGCCCCCTACACTTATATATTTCCAAATTTAACAAAAAGATATAGAAATTTCAAAATTTCTTTATGTATTGTCTTCTTTAGAACCAAATTTCATACGTATCTATTCGTAATTACCTAACACCTATCCCGAATTACATGAACTTCTGTGGTCTACAGGTTCATACAAAATAACAAGAGTCAGACTAAATCACCAGAATATGGAAGCGGGGGTAACTTCAAGATAATATTAAATATTACAAGAACTCATCGTTGGTTTATTAAGAAAAATTTGAATAATTATGAAACGCTCGGTACATACGCGTGTTTATGGATATACGACGTATTTACGGGGTACCAAAGCTGTGTGCGAGAGTGGGTACTCGTACACGAACGTGTATCATGTATTCGTGGAAGAGCACGCGGGGCCGGAGGTCTCATCTTATGTTGCACAACATTGGCCGCCATCATTGGAGCAACCCGGCTGGAATTAATTTGAATGTTTTTTGAGCGGTACAGCCCGGGGGTCTCCATCTCGCAAGAAACGCCAGAAACCTCCGCCCCCGACTACCCTCTACCACCCTCGATTCCCGTCTTCCCTGCCTCAACCCAACTCCTCTCCCTCATCCCTCCGTGCCACCCTGTGGCCTCGTAAATATACACCGATATTGCGTCCGCGGTATCCAAGAATACCGCAATTTATCTTTTCCTACGTCGATCCGCAACCATCCCGTTTTATTGGCCAACTATGTTGCTTGTGTTCCGATCTGCTCGAAAATGAGCTGCAACCCATAGCTGCACGGTTTCATGTTTATGAACACCTATATATTTATTTCGGGGACATCATTTGTAGTTTCTGCGTGGATGAGAATTGTGAAGCAGGAAAGATAGACTTTATAAGATAGAATTTATTTTTTTAGGGAGAAATTTTGTACATGAGATTTTTGTAATTGATAGCGGTTTAATATGAATTGAAATTTGGGTAACGTGATTGAACATCGACAGGAGATATATTCTCAACCTCGGTGATATTGAATTTAATGCACTGGAATAATAAACTAATACAATCGTTTTATATCGCCGTTGTTGTACATGTGGACCTCTACTTCTCTCTTGAGAAACCCCCTCCACAAAAAGGAAGAAAGAACATTTGCCAATGATCACCGTCGAAATAAAATCGATCGTCGAGGTTGGAACGAATAGCAGTTTACGAAATTTCCTATCAGGCTGAACTCGCAATCGGCAATGTATGTCGGTGGGTACACAACCACTATCAGGTTGATCGGCGTCGCCGGTGTCGGGAGGGGTGTGCGGTGCAGAGCCGAGCAGCGGTTTATGTACCAGAAGTGATGGGTACATTTGTTCGTTATTTCGTTGTGTTTTTGTTTCTAGAGGGACTTTATTTACGACCGGATAGCGGAGCCACAAATATGCGACGAGATCGGCCGACGCGTTCTGTTCGGTCGCACGTATGTATTCGTTCGCACTTACGCGAACACGAGCCGACCAGACCGGGCCCCGGACAGTTTTGTACGTTTGGCAGCGTTATTTTGCGGCACTTTTATATCCACAATAATTTGCGGGGAGAGGGTGTCAGTCCACCGACGTCATCCACCTCGTCCAGCATGGCGTGCCACGTGAACCGCGAGTAATGATAATGAACCGCGACCCACCGGCGATAGGTGATTTATACACACCTGTCTCTTTCCATCTTTGTTTTTTTTTATCCTGCGCCACTGTTTGCTTTTATTGGGGCAATGTTTTTCCTAGCGGAAGGGAAAGCTCGTTGATTAATGCGAATTGGATTAATCGTTTTTTGCAAAATGTGGGAAAAAGTGTGCACACCCCGCTACGAATTTTTACGCATGATCGGTATAGACACGTTGTCAAATCGATCGGAAGTTATACACTTATTTATTTGTATTTATTTGTATGGAAATACATTTTGTTGTCGTAATGTTACGCCGAGCTTTGTACACTAAACGTGTACAGTCAACAGCAAATCTGGCGATTCATGCAGATTTTTCAGAATTCGAAAATATAGGAATTAAGTATGGATTTGATGAGGAAATTCAGGATTGGAAATGAAACTTGAACATATCAAATTCGAAAATATGAAGAAAATCGTGTAGACAGAGTTATGCAGACAGAATTGTATATCTTAGAGTGGTGTATACTCGGAAGAGAAATAGTGTAGAACGTGAGAATAGAAGATAATGATCAGCTTTGAAGTAATTCAGTCGAATGTTGTCGTTGAAGTGGCATTTAATTAGAGTCGCGGATATAATTAGCTAGGAGTGGTCAAGTCGAGGAGGCAAGGTCGTAATGAATGGCGAATTGAAAAATCAACTAGAGAGCAGAAGTTTCTTAGCTGCCTTTCGTTTTCATTCTACTTAATACACCATAAGACGTTGATCTTGAAATAAAACTTATTAAAAGAAGGGCTCGTCCCGTTCGCAAGGAATCGGAGTGCTTTTCTTCGTCGTGTCTTCCTTCTCCGGCAAAGTCCATGCACGACTGCCCATGAAAGAACACCAATTTTTTGCTCTCGAAACTTTCAGGAACGTAGTCGCCGCGTGGCGAGGTCGGAGCGGTTTCGCATAATAAATCTGAGAGATATTTGTTAGGGAGGGTAGGAAGCATTTGTCTATGTTAAGGGGGTAGAAAGGGCGCCGACAACACGGGCGCCTCCATCTATCAACGGCTCCAGCAAACACATCAATCCACGACTCACGCCACGATGGACAATTTTAAGGGTGGGAAAAAAAATAAATGCCGATCAACGATTTTCCTTTCGCGAATCGCAACCCCATCAAACGCAGAACATTCCGGATCGTTGTTAGTACCTGTTCAACTTAACTAGTCACTAACATCGATTTTCATGTTCTCGAAACAACAAATTTTTAATAGTAAGCGTCGATTTATATTTTCGTATAGTATGGACAGCGTAAAGAGAACTGCTTATTAATCAATGATCAGTATTTTGTAAAATATATGGTCAGCATGTGTGAATATTCTGTTTAATACAATTGAACATGTGTATCAAATAATATAGTATAAATAAACTACATAATATAAATTCTTTTACAGAATCCCTGACACCACTTATATGTACTGATAGTTCATAACTACGACCATTTATTTAAAGAACTATTTAAACGATCATTCATTTAAATAAATGTACTTTGACTTAAAAAGTGTGATCGTATCGTAATAATTGAAGGTATTGCTTATGATCCATTTGTATCTTATATGCGTACGATCAGAAAATAAAATGGCACCCTCTCCTCAATTCCTCAAACGTGGCCACCGAATTATGGTATAATAACGATCAGACAGACGCGAAACGAACAACAATGCGCCCCATTGAAAATGTATCAGGAGGTAAATTTCGATTATAGGCTGCCGGTTGTTTCGACCGCGAAAACGTTGACAATAGGCAATTTCGCATTTCAAAGGACAATATAGGCACTCGTTGTGATCAGCATGTAATTAGGTGCGGTACGTGGGCAGGCACGTGCGGACAATTCATCAAGGGGCCTTGCCCCTGAACGTGCTTCGATCCGCACCACGTCATTTACTGGTGTTACGAGGGCGCAAGGCATTTTGTGCAACTTGCTGGTATTACCACGCCGATTTCGCAATTGACAGCGTATTAGTTTTGTCCTGGTGTGTCCTTAAATAGTCCAAGAGCAAATGGAGACATTTCATCCTCTAAGGCATTCTCAGGAATTCATCCATTTCTTTTTTAAGTTTCATGGAAGAAATTTGATCGTGGTACAATTAAAGGGTTGAGTTCTTTTAATTGAAATTACGAAATGAAATTTGTTTATGGACCTTTTTGTTAGGTTCAAAAATGCAAGTTTGAAGTTCTGTTTAGGATCAAGTCTTTCTATAAAATATTAGAGAATCGTAATAATTATTTATCGAGCTTCGTAAGATTTCCTAAGAACGTGAATATATGTTAAATAACGAATCGTAGTTTGATAAAGTTGTAGTATAAATCGATGCCGCTGCAAAGCGATTATTATTCCCATCTCGCGTAAACAAGACTGCAAAGTTTGAAGGGAAATCGTAAGCATTGAAAAAAGGATTCATCTCGGAGGAGCAGAAAAAGTAATCGCAATTCGTCAACTTCCATTGTCCTGTCCGCGTTCTGCTCCACTTTTTCCGTGTCTCCTTTCCCGCGCGCGCGAAATTCAATTACGAGCTACCGGCCACCGCTATATACTTCCGCAACACAGTTTTTTTAAACTCGTTCCTTCTATTCCCGTGTCCTGCGCGAACTGCCCGAACGAAGTTACAGAACAGAAGAAAAAATAAAACAGTCCCCGCGACACTTCGTGGCTAATCCACTTACTTCCTGCCCGCTAAGTACTCAACCCAATTAACCGAGTTTCTCGACGGTTCTTTCCTCGCGACGACGACGACGAAAAAATCCCGTTCCACGAGTTTTCGAGAGGATTTCCTTTTTAATGGGTCACTCCGTACGCAATATGTCCAGCACGTGGGTAGTACACGCATGCTCCTACCACCCCGGTGGTTGGGGGGTGGATATGTGCGTAGATAGCCAACGTTCTCTTGTCTGCCCTCGGTGGCGGGTTGCTATAGAGACGCGTAACCATCCAGCAAAGGGAACATAATGGCGGTGAGAGGAGAAGAGGGTGAAAGAGGAACAGACGAATGGTGGTTGCAGGGGGAGGGTGAGTTTCGGTGGTAAGAAAGAGGGATATTCTCTCTTGGACGTAACGGGAGGGTGCAGGAACCAGCAAATGGGATTAGAGTCGACGCCAGCATCGGCATCTCTTGCTACATTTCTATGGATACCGATCGCTCGAATATAACTTTAAGGACGTTGCAAATCGATATATTATAAATACAGATAAATCAGTTATAACTGTTCACTGTGTTTATTGATTTCTACGTCTTAGGTATCATTAGCTACTTTCATTGAATCTCATTTTGTACTGTTATGACACGGTTGTAACCTTATTTAGACTCCATTGTTTATCGCCATCAAAGAAATACGTCAGGCTGTTCGTACTATAATACCAAATTTGGAATTGAAGACTGTATTGTAGTATACTGATGTAATTCTTTAATTTTAGCAGGGCAGTGACGTGCACTGAACAAGTTTTTTATATCTTTGAATCCTTAACAATTTTCATGTGGATTATCATGTAAACTGGATTGAGAAGGGTTAATATGTTCACAGTAATTATTACTTTTTGATCAAGACTAAAATGTAGAGATATTTGATGCACATTTGATCCCAAATGTTTAAGTTTACCTCAGGTGCTATAATAAAAGAACTTTTTAATTTGTTAATAATCCCTCAATCTCCTCAATCTGTTTTTTAACTTTCTATTAATTTCCAAGCGTCCAATTTCTTCAACGTAAATATCTATTTTATTCGTCTTAGCAATGTATTATACCTGATTTGTTACAAAAAATACCTCTGCGTGGGATCAAAATAGCCGCAACCTGTAGCAAGTATAAATTTAATGAAACGCGTGGCGTCCGCAAACCGGCCGATTAATTATAACGAGGGACTTAAATCCTGTTTGAATTATCACGCGCAATTAGCGATCGAAGGGTTTAAAAGGTGGTTTATATAAATACGTTAACGCGTGGCAACCTATAAAATCGCGGGTGGGTAAACTTTCTTACTGGCAGGATACGTTGAGTTGTATTTATGGAAACCTGACTGAGGGAACAAACTAAACTTTCCGTCACTGATCATTATCTTCTTACAATCTTCCACGAACAAATTATACGTCAGCAGGTTAGAAAATATCATTACAAAAATATATGTATGAGAAGTTATTAAATTATAAAAGATATAAGGAGCATAAAATTGTCAATATTGACATATTCTTTTTCCAAAATTATTTTTATAAATCATGTCTTTAATCTTTCGTTGTATTGAAGTATAAATATACTACATATACATCTTGTCAAAAATAAAATTGTCGACAGACTTTATGAAAATGTATACAAATGTGCAATGTAATCTCGAGATAAATTTTTTGAATAGAAAATATTTTACATTAATTTTTTTTTACTGTGAATTGCGACAGTTCAATATCAGATTAAAACGAAGAATTGAAGTAATAAAGGATTAATATTTTCCATCGCTCTCCGTCATGAATTATTACGACGAACGATAAAATCCGTTCGCTTATATGTTCGTCCTCGTTGAAATGCTACTTTCCACGCAATTTGCAGCGGTGAAAATTCCACTCGTCGTCCAATTATCGTATCCGTTTCTTAAAAGCGTCGTTTCAGCGACGAATTGCTTGAGATTGAAACGTTAATTACAGCTTTGATCCTGTCCCCACGGCGACACGGCATCGACCGAGACCGGGCAAGTGCCAGTGACATGCAGAACCGTAGGTAAGCAACCTCTAGCCGTATCCTCCCTTAGAGTAACCTCGGCCACCTCGAGCAACCCCCTTCGAGCTTGGTCATGTGGGGGATGGAATACCTGCTGTCACTTATCGGTGGCCTCGTTACGACCTCTCTCCCGGTAACGAGTCATTAGACAGCTGACTGCTCTGACTTGCTCTCTCTCCTTTTGCTTTACACCCTTCTCTCTTCTATTCCGCCATTTCACTCACACGTCGATGCAACGCTCTTCTTACTTTACGTCGTATGAACAGAAATTTTTAGGTTAGATTCTATGATCATGTCTAAGATTTTTAGGTTACTCTATAAAACCATTGCAACTCTTTTTAGCCTCAGTCTATCCCTAGGTTCTCATACACTTTCTAGGCTATTTGAATATTTGCAAATTAAGATATTTGGACGCTAAGAAATTTATTCGGAAAATTTGTAAATTTGCGAATTCAAATATTTGAACATTCGAAGCTTAGAAAATTTAAGTATTAGTTTGGGTATCTCGGAATTTATGCATCTTGAAATTAATCAACGACCAAGAGAGTCAATCCCCGAAAATCCCGACTGCATCTCCGTAATTTACTATTATAATCTTCCTCAACTAAAATACAATTTTCCCCCAGTTAAATCCGCAAATACAAAAACTCCTTGACTCAGCCATAATCTGCAAAATCCTCCGAAACACGTACATCGTCCACGCAAAAGGAGCAAACACGCGATTTAATAGTTCTTTACGTTTTAATTATGACATAATCTTGAAGCTCAACGCATCTTTTCGCTTTGCGAGCCGACGTTATCCGTTTCCTCATCAAAGCGACAGTTTTATTCGAGAGAATGCCATTTAGTTTCCGTACCGGATGGCCTGTTGCCGTCCACGAGTCACACCGGAAGACAGTGTTCGCGCCGGTTGAACGACGTAATCGTACGGTTACCAAGAGAATTTTGTTCGCCGCTGTTCGTCCAAGATTTTCGAGGCTGCGCGCTTCCCACAAGGATTTTCCTGGAGAAGCTGGATCCCTTTCGACGGGTTTGCACGGCGGAAAACCAAAATAACTCAATTAAAGAATTTCCATGAATCCCCGAGACGGCTACCAAGCGGATACATATTTATGATCTGATCATTCTCGAGCTGGAAATTCGAAACCAGCCTGTTCCTTCGAGCTTCCATTCTCGAGTTTTATTGGTACGCGGAACGAAGAAAGTTCGAATCGTTTGCGGATTTATTTTTTAACAGGATTAGAGTTGCGATCACAAACTGTATCCTCGAATTTGCTGCTCGAACAGGTGTAGTAAAAACTGGTGAAATAGAAACTTTTCCTTTTTTATAAATACCAAGGATCTGTCCAAAAAGTTGGCTATATACTTCTTTTTTTTTTTAGATTAATATTAGTAAGAGTTCTTTAATCTACTTCTTAATAATGCAAGAAGACAGTTACAATTCTACCAATAATTCTAAAGATTTCGACTGTCAATTTAAAAAATAACTTTCTGCATTAATATAAATTGTATCTAAATATTTAGCTAATATCGCACATGATATAACAGTTTCTTTTTACAGTAACAGTACAAGAAGAATGCGAGTCGTCCGACTAATTATAGGTCGTACTACTGCAACGTGAAGGAGTTACAATTAATTCAACGAGGTACTTGAATGTCATTGAAACAGCGAAACGAAGAGTCGATACTCAAAGAGATGCAACCGGAAGAGACGCGCAAACGATTCGAGCAACATCTCCAGGAAGAACACGGCGAAAAAAGAAGCGGTGGATAAAAAACAGAGAGACCCTATGCACCACGGTCTTTCGGTGGATTATAAAAACCGTTGACACGTCCAGTATTCAGGAGAAAATTGCGCACACCTCGGGTCGTGGCAGTCACAAGGCAATTACACGAGTCGGTCTGTACGCGTTCTTAAAAATTGCGTTTAACGCTACGAGGGCAAAGCAACGGACGATCCAGAAATTGCGACTGAGAGAAACAGAGTGACGCTCTTGTGCCCCGTGTAAAAAGGGGTTTACGTGGCCTCTTCCGCGATTTTGTCTCTCTTGCCTGCTCTTTGTTCCTCAATTTTCCTTCGGCTTGCTCTTTCGACGACGAACAGCGACGGAGAAAAAGTCAAAGCGCGAGATGGACGGAGACGGGGGTTGAAACGGATGTGGAGTACCCGAAGACTGTAGAGAAAAGGCAAAGAAGAGGTTAAAAAAAAAAAGAAATGGCGCAGACGGCGTAGCAGGAAGTCAGGGCTAAGAAAGGAGAGTGGATAAAAAGAAGGTGGAGGAAGGGGTGGCAAAAAGCGAGGAGCAGGGAGGAGAAGAGAGTCTCGAGAAGGGGTGGCGAGGGGCAGCGGTTGGATTTCATTTCGTCTTGTCTCTTTGATGTCCGTGATGCGTGCTGCTGGCCCGCTTCTGCCTTTTTAACAAACTCATCTCCTCGGCGACCCTTAATCTCCGCCCTTTGGCCCGTTCTATCCACCTTTCTTTCCTTTCCGTGCAACTTTGTAAAGGAGTCTGCACGTGTGTGCACGTTTTCGTCTGTACCTGTGCCTCTGTCGCTGTGAGCACGCGTGTGCTCGTGTGTGTGCAAGAGGTGAACTCGCGATCTCTTCAGAAACAGAGGGAACGCGTATACATATAACGTTTGTACGTGTGCCACGTCTATAGATGGCCCCCGGGCTCTTTATAGAACTGCAAATGTCTGAGCATGGTGCGCATTACGCCATTTACGTGATGGCAGGTCCCGGTAAAGATCACTATCTTCCGCATGAATCGCCTAACTCCGTCGCTATCCTGCTTCACGGAGATTATTTCCGAGCCAGGCAATACGATATTTTATCGGCATCGAAGTAGATATAGTTTCTAGCCAATTTCTTTGCTCGATTCTCGACGACGCGAGATCGATTCAACGGCTCGTCGTTTAAATACCTTCTCGACGTTTTCATTGCGATCGATTTACCTATCACGGTTACTATTTTCACCAGTTAAGATCTAAGTAGCTACCCTGAGGCAGTCTATTACTATTTCAGATTACTATTTCTCAAATGGTATAAGGATTTTTAAAATCAATGCTATCATTTTACATACAAATTGAAATCTACCGTCGTAATACTGTTTTATGTAAAATATATCAAACAGCCAATTTGCATAAAAGATATTGTTTTGTTCAAACCATAACAAAACTACTTCGTTAAAAAAAGAAGAAATGTATGAACACCTTTTTATGAGACATTTCTTAAATTCCAAGCTCAACGTAAAAGAATTTGTAAAATAAAAAAACTACAAAAACATCGTATAACTAAAGGCTAATTTACTAAATATCAACCCTCGATCTTAACCACATTCAGAGTCCTCTTCGAAGTAACTTCGTTGACTAATTCATCTTCAAAGTTGATCTCCTACGGGTCAAGTAGCCAAAGTGATTCTCCCCCAAAGCAACCCCTTCTACCCTTAAGACTCCTTCGCGCAGTCTTCTCGTTTTTAGTTTCAAAACACGCTCATTACCGAACTTTATTGCTTCGTAACGATCGGGCTCACCCCAAGTAGAACATCGTTTGCGGAAAAGGGTCACATCCGCATTGTGCTCGCGAAAATTAAGTGGTCCCTTTTGTAAGGCAACCCCTCGTCCTCGATGATCGTCGGTAGTTTCGTCGTCGACGACGACCGTGGCTATTACGCGAAAAAGGGACGATCATTTCATCGGGGCTACGATTATGCCGCGGAACGACGCTGTCTATGAACATAAGTCATCAGAAGGTGTCGTAAAAAAGGGGTGAGAAAGGAAGTTGGAAGTTATATGCGAATGGTCACGGCTGTTTAGCCGCACGTGCCTTCCATCCCCTGCGAGCATAATTTCTCGAAAAATATCTTGGATTCTGCGTGATATAACACGTATTATCAAATATATTCTACACAGTTTATTTAGAATATCATCATAGATTTGTTCTGTGAGTACTTAACAATTTGGGGATGGTTAAGAATTTGGAAACATAGGAAATTAGGGATCTTGGGATTTGGGAAGTTTGGAATTTTGGGATCTAGAATATGGAAACTTTGGGATTTAGGTAGTTTGGAATTTTGGGATCTGAGGATATGAAAGTGTAAGTATTTGGGGCTCTAGAAATTTTAGGACCTAGAAATTTGGGGATCTTAGGATTTAGAGCTCTAGAAATTTGGAAGTCTAGAGATATTTGAAACTACTGATTTGAAGATTTAGAAATTTGGGGACCTAAGAATTCGACGATCTTGGGATTTGGGGTTTTAAAAATTTCGGCGGTTTATGAATATAGGAATTTAGAGATTTGTGGGTCTAGAAATACCAGAGTTCATAATTCACAAATTGAAGGATTTGAAAATATGGAAAATTGTTAATACATAAATTCAGACATTTGACAATTTGGGAAAAGGGATGATTCGTAAACTTGAAAATGATTAAATTTAAAAAGATGTCAACAACTGTAAAACTTGAAAATGTATACATTTGCAAACATAAAAGAATGCAAATATCATTGAAGAATACATGCGTATATCCGAAAGAGTGTGTAGGTTGCACGGAAGTGTTGGTGGAGAAAACACCGACAACGGGTCGAAACAGGCCGTTTCACCCCATTCGCGTTCTATCGCGTCGCGTGGGATCGGCCGCGTGCTATCACCGCGTTATTAGTATGGAGGCGAAAGCGGGGTTTTCTAGGTTGGATCTGGCCAACAGAGAAATGGGGTTCGCGGTGAAAGGGGTTGCGGCGAGGAGAGGGTGTTCTATGGGAGGTCCTGGGTGCCTGGGGGGGTTTAAGTTTAGCGCGGCTGAAACGTGGCCACTTCCACGCGCAACGGGGGTCCTTGTTAGGGCGAGGACACGCACCCCCTGTCCCATGGGTCCCTTTTCTTCGCCGGCGACTATAACCTCACGCTCGTTACCGCATTTACCACCTTCCTTGCCTTTCTATTTTGTCGCATTTGCATTTATTGTCCCTTCGCGGCGTTCAACGTCGTCCTTCCTTTCCACTAGGTTGCCTATATTTTTAATATCAATGGATACTCCCTTTCGGGGGGTCCCGCCGAAGGAATCCGAGGATCGTAACGTTTGAGGTAGCACCCTTCCACATGGACATAATTATTTCTTTCACGAGACCGTTTTGTCTGCAAGGATTTAACGTATCGAATGGTCGTAAGGGGTCGTTAAGTAGCCATTACGGATGCGAGTCCCCGATTAAATCATTGAAGTTTGACAATTTATGAATAAATTATAATAAATAGTTACATCGGTGGGATTTAATGGAGGACGTCTGAGACGGGGTGCAGCTCTTTAGTAATTTGAAACAAACTGAAAAATAATATAAAATTATTTCGACTTGGTGTTATAAGAGGAATACTAATTGTCAAGTATATGTATACACATAAAATAAAAATTATATATAATTTGTAAGTATGTACTTTCACACAGTAAAGAATTATTAATCATATTTTAAATATGATTAAATATGAAGTTGACAAGTACAGGATGATTATTATCTTCTCTGAATAGGAGATATTTTTTACAAATATCATTCTGCACATATCTTTTTACAAATTTACCCAACGTCTCCACTTTGTGAACATATTATCAGAACAAATCTTTCCATCTTCTGTCTTAACCCTAGACTGTCTTTATAATTCAGAAATACGTCCAAGTGTGAGGTTATGTACGAATTTGTAAAACGAAAAGAATCGACGTTCACCGGCAAAATCGAGATAATGTTGAGAAAAGGCGGAAAAAAGGCGCGTCGCGGCAATTGTTGGAGATTTTCCATGCCGGGGAACGTAATCGCGAGATAACGTCTGTTTTTAAGCGGTAAATTCGAACGTGCACGCGAATGGCATACCGAAACGAGGCGGCGGGAATCGGCAGTCGATCGGGGATCGTGGGGTATCGATGGCGTCCTTTAAATCAAAAAATCCAATCCCCTCAAAATCACGAGTCTGACAATACTGGACGAGCAGCCGGGCATCCGGTTTTTCCGCGGAGTTCCAGCGTGCAACCGGCATCAATCCGGGTTATACGTGCTCGTAACGTATCTGCCTACCATTCGTTCGTTCGCTGTTCACCGTTCGCCGTTACCGTACACACATCTACATCTATTCGATAACCCAAATAACGAGTTCCCAGGGAACCGACGACAAACGGGCCATGATCCTTTTCGACGATTTGCCGTTGGTAAATAGAGCCGCCTTTATGGCGGCCCGAAACGCGAAACTGCAATATCGCGGCTGCTAATATCTGTCGCTGATAAATGGAACTTGATTATGCACCGCTCGATGTGGATCGAGCAATTTTTATTATACCACACTAAACGCTGTTTTATAACGCTGTTATGGTATTATGGAGCAGGGATATTCGAAAGCTCGATTTGGACAGTGGTGATTCGCCAGAAATGGTTTTCGATTATGGAAGTTTTTCAGGTTGGAACTCTAGAATTTGGCAACTTTGAGGAGCTTCGAATTTTACAGACCACCTCCCCAAATTTGTAGAATCCTAGTCTTCAAGTCTCAATGATCTCAAATTCCTATACTCCCAGATCCACAAATCCTTATTGGGATTCACTGTAAGTCCAAGATAAACTCCAAGACCAGCAAGGTCTTTCCCATATCCAAAATCTCAAAGTCTCCAAGTGTCAATACCCTCAAATTCAACCTATTTCCAAACACTCACCCATCCAAAAATTTTCGAATGATCAAAAAATTGAACGAATCGCAGTTTGCTTCCACCAAATTTGTCATAGTTTCCTGATAGAAGCGAAATTTGCAATAGACTGTACGCGTATGCTCATGGACGTAGGATTGGCACCTGGTCCGTCTATCTATCCGTCTAGAATGGATCTCTCGCGTCGCAGATACGTGGAAGGGGATCACTCGAGGATTCTGAGAGGCAGTAGATTCGGTTCGCACGTAGACAGACACGGTACGGGCGATCATTGTCGAGAATCAGGTAGAGGCAGGAGAATACACAGGCAAACAGGTACCTACGCAGGCATAGAAACAGGCAGGCAGGCACGGTATGTTAGGCCGTTTGGCTGCCTGACTGGCTGACTGGCGGGATGGTTGGCTATCGAGCGACGCCGATGCAATTCCAATTCCTGGCTGTCAGCGGCAGAGCTGCGGGAGACGCGTCCATTCGTGATCAGCCTCCCGTGAAATCCTGTGCCTCCCCCCGACTCACCCCGAAACGAAACCCAGTCACTACGTCTCTCTCTCTCTCTCTCTCTGTTTCTCTCTGTCCTGTACTCTCTAACGGTCCTCTCTATCCCGTTCCGTTCCTCTCTATCGCGCGATCGGTCCTCGTCTGGCTGCCTCTCTGTCTTATTCCCTCGTATCTGGCTGCTGTCAACCGGCCCCGAATTCTCTGGCATCCCCGTTTTCCGCTGAACATCGAGCCCCCTTTTCACCGTTCCGACCGTGTTAATGCGTCAAATGCGTGGCATCCGCGAATCCGGGGCTCGCGTCCTAAAGAGCTGGAAGCCTCCATTCAAGCCAATTTGCCGAGCCGGTTGGTCGACTGCGCGGCGAAGGAGCGAAACGAAACGGGTCAGCGTTTCTCGCTGACGGAATTCACCGGGTCCTGGTGACCGGACCACGCGAATCCTTCGAACGGCAGAAAATTTGATCAGGAAACGCGATTTGATGCGCCAGTTGTGGTCCGAGGTCGGGGACGTTCGATGGATCAATGAAATAAGTAGAAATAGTGTTAGCGCGTTATGGAGATACCGTGCGCTCGATATACATATTACTAGTTTTCCGGGTTCGTCGATATTGTTTGACGGAGACACAGTATCAATAGTATACGAATGTCAGGATATAAAGATCTACAGATATCTAAGAAAATAAAAATTAGTAGAGGTCATTAACTTGTGATATAATGACAATGATTATGGATTCCCTACGATGAAGTGTAAGCGTCGATAATATGCATAAGTCCACATGAAGGTGCTGATCTAACGAGATTATGTTGCAATATCAACACAGATGCCACGACTCCCATCACTTCCACAACATTTAATATATTAATATTTGCTAACATCGCAAATGCCATAAACGCTGAATTCAAAGTATCGCCTAATTACTCAACCCAACGTAGAATTTACGTAAAACGAGCCGAACAAAAGTCGGTGCCCAGTTCAAGCTACCGGAAGCATATGAACGAGACGATAGAAGCAATCGCAGATGGACAGAAAGGCAAGAAAGAGATAAAACATGGTTACACTGTCGGCCCGATACGTATTGTCAGGTGGGTAGAGATCCCCGGTTCGAAATCGGGCAACATCGTATCTCCGGTTATCCCGGTGCACGTCGATGTTGGCTTCTTTCACAGGGGCGTGCGTTATGCTAGCACGTAAACGAGAGTCAGTCTGAAAGGAGAATGAGCGAATAGAGGTAAAAAGGAAAAAGATGAAAGAAGAAAAGAGGCGGGAGAGACGATGAGCTACCGCAAGGGAAGGATACCACGAGGCACGACGTGGCGCGGCACGGTGGTGAGATTGCCCTAACACACAACACAATCCGGCGGCTTCGTCTGCTTCGATGGATTTTAAAAGATCCCCGAGATTATTACTTTTTCCTTTTCTTTCATTTTCATTCTTCTATTATTATTTCAGAGGAGAGGCGAGGAGCGGATGGTTGCGCCCGCGCAACCACCCCGCTCGACCTCCTCCTCACTCTCCCTGTTCCGCGTGTTTATACCTATACACACGTACATATGTATGTATGTACGTGTACATATATACATGTATAGGTGTATATAGGCCCGTGGATGTGGCCGGGATGCTCGCTCGAGTTCGTGTACGTATTGGTCGCGTCCCAGGTTCAGCTAGGCTGGGTTTGGGTTGGGTTGGATGCGTGGAAACCATGGACGACTTTGGGTAGGCTCGTTGGTTTCCCGCCGCGACTATCGGCGCGTATTGAAGCTCATCGTCACGGAAGTAACGTCGGGACAACGGCAGCGGCCTGAACGGGAGTGAGGACGGGGTGAACGTCGGAGAAAGAGGGACAGGCTGCGAAACGAGACGGGAGATGGACGGAGATCGAACGTGCACGGGACAGGGATAAAAACGACACGGAAGAAAGAGAGGGAGTCGCGAGTAAGGAAAGAGGAAACGAAGGGAAGGGTGGCACCAGATGCTGCCTGCCGGTTCTACGCCACCACCGACGAGTTTCCCGCTCGTGCCTTCGCTTCCATTTCGTGTCGATACTCCTCGGGCTTTTTCTGCCCTCGCGTCTCGACAACATATATGCAGCTCAAGGACTGCATCATGATAGCACTCGGACCCGCGAAACCGCTTCCATGTTTCACCTATGTAGTAATATACTAGGTATACAATAGACTAGAAAGACTATATTAGTTAGTAATGCAAGCTAAGCTATAAGCTTAACTGCAAACACAAGATATAAAGTAGTTGAGGTGTACAGTCATGTTAGGATCTTCATCCCAGTAGGAATAGTGTGAAATCATTTAGGATCATGTTGAAAACAATATGGCTGCGACTGAATATTCACATGTATAAAAACACTGCTGTACGAAAACAATGCTTGAACAAATAAATTAAGTACCTCTTACTGAAATGGTCAATGGTTTCGACCAACAAATCCCTTCATCTACAATTTTCAACGAAATCGAAGAAATAGCTGATCACTAAAGGGTGCATTTACTTCATTTTTTACTCGAATCGCATACTTTAAATTGATCGCATAAAATCGTAAAGCGTTTCGGGAAATTCTCTTGCATCACTTCCCCGGATGCTGTCTCGTTGGGCGTGAAAGGCGAATGCAACATCCTGTCCGCGTATCCTCTCGGCGAGTAGAAGAGGGCACCGTTCGATGAATCCGCTCGAATCCCACACGAGTTGGGATCGCTGGCGCACAATATGCGCCGGCTCGGCACAAAGCTGAAAGCCGAACGCTATTATTAACTCCGACCGATTTCTTACAATGCCGGATTTAGTAAGGGTTGTCCCATTACGTACAGTTGATCACACTCGAGCTGCAGGTAAAGTACAGGTGTGGGTATTCGCCAAGTTAAATCCTTCAAGAACGGGACGCGTTCGGTTCCACGATCCTACCCGAAGAAATAATGATCCTAACCGGGGCGCGAATATCGTCGTCCATTTTGCGTTTTCCTCACGTTTCGAGAAGTATTTTTTAAACAGAGTTGGGGTTTGGCGATTTTAGGGGTTGGGAGTTGGAGATTTGGAAAATTAGAAATTGAGAAGTTTAGGAAAAGTGGAACCTAGGAAATGTGAGAATCGCGCATGTAGGAGTTGGGTATTTGAGAAGTTGGAGAATTTGAGAATTGGGTAATTGAGATTTAGAAATATAGGAAGTGGAGATGTAGGAGCTGAAGATTTGGAATTGGGGATTTGGAAATTAGAAACTTGGGAAATTTGAGAATTGGAGATTCAGGAGTTGGACATTTGACTATTTGACCATTTAAATTTTTATAAAATTTAAAAAATTACAAATTTGCAGTATTTACATATTCCAACTCCTGAAACTACCTCCACATAACCTAGAGATTTTGCAGAATCAGAAATGTATACTTTTAAAAATTAGAAAAATTGTTACATGTAAATAATGTTAGTGTCCATGTGAGCACAAACTATTTCGTACAATGGAAAATTTGATTGGGCAAAAGGTGTATACCGTAAGCGCACGTAGAGCATGGCAAGAGTCGTTGGAGGATCGAAGCTGAAGATGTTAGCTCGCTAGACCGAGCTGGCCGGAAATAAGATCACAATAGCTCTCCTCGGTTAAGACAGTATTACACAACGATACCACGGTGTAACAAGGATAAGCTCCTAAAAGCTGCAGTCTATATTCCCGCGACCAATCGTTGTGTACATTGATCCCTTCTCTGTGCTTCATGCTCCGCGAAGCGTTTCGTACACGTTTCAAAGGATTTTTGTCAACGACACCTCGACTAAATGCGTGTTCGAGGCTCGCGTCTTTCGCTGTGTATAATCTCCAACATTTTTTTCAAAACATCACACATATACCATGCTATTCCTTTTACGTCGAATTCTACACAAAAAAATATGGAACCTTATTAATATTGAGGACTATCTTCAGAAAAACTTGCATTGTTATTCATGTCTCTACCTACCCCTTTTTTTCTACTTTCATGGCGGAAATGAAGGAGAAGGGATATTCATAGTTATTTTTGTTTTATTAAACTTTGGCCTTGGTACTTGTAAAAATACGATAAAAAAATTGAATGAAATACACGGAGGTTAAATTAGACAAATGTCTTTGTTCAGAAGCTCTTCTGATACGTTTCTTGTACGAAATATAATCTTCATGAAATAAAAGAATAGAATTATTGTAAAAGATATGTAATGTAATACTTGAAATAGTCTGAACATAACCTTAAAATCATCATTATACTTGCGACTATACTTGTGAGAAACAGTCGAAATGATCAGATTAAAGAGGGTTACACAACTGAACCTCTTTCCTTCTCCCTATACAAAACATAATCCCCACAAAAGAATACCAACAGAAAGCTCCTCGAGCTAATATTTGGAACGACCCAAAACAATTTACTTTAGCTCCAAAAAGTAACCTCAAAAGCACCATCACCGTCTTTCGCATCAAAAGAAAATGTCCCAAAAGAAACAATCATCTTCTTCGTAAAAATGTTAGTGAAGCTATCGGAAGGACAGTTACTCGAAAGTAAGACCTAGAAGTACCCGAACAAGTCGCAAACGTTCGTCGATTCTTTGGATGATAGGTAACGTAAAGAGAGGAAGAGGGTCAAGCCCGGTAGGTTCACCGATTTCTCGTGTGTACGTCTCGCGGAACCTACGATACATCATTTTCGGCTGGGATGATCTTACGGTAGATTTACCATTTGTACAGTTTATGGGCGTCGGTCTGGGCCATAAACTTGGTTGGCAATGACGGGAACGCGGGTCGCCGGCGACCAAGTTGGGTAAGCTCGACCGAAGCCTGAACTACTACAACGACAAGAAGCAAGCGAAAGGGGAAGGAACGGGGGTGAATCGGAGGGAAATCTCGTGGCCTGGAGGAACCTCACGGGGGTGGAAGTAGTTGGGGATCCTGCGGAGGCAATAATCGTGTCCCCCAGGTTGCTAGCGACGAAAGTGCCGTCGATCTATTGCTCTCCCGCTAACCTACGTCCTGTCGAGCACCATTACTTGGACCAGCCACTACCGACATTCTTCTTCTTCGAGCGAACATTTCTACCCCGTCATCGTACGTTGCGCGATTAAATAGTTGCCGATAGTTACGAAGTCTTGGTAAACAAGATTGGTTGACGGGACTTGTTGCAGTAAAGTAGCGGTAATACTTGATGAAAGTAGAGGAAGTGTACCTAATACCATCCATACATCTCGTAAAGGAAATTTTCAGACATCGATTACGAACTGAATCCATAGTTAAGGACATTAAAAATTTATAGGTTTTATTGATTCTGCTGTATGTTACAGGATACATGGTAATTGGTATAAATTCGTTGATACACTTGATATGATATTTTATGGTACCAGTGACAGGAGTCCGACTCAAATTTTGCTAGGTATTTACGTATTACCCTAAGCAAGTATTTACCCTAAATATAGGTTAGAAGTGTCTCATACAACACTGACAAATTCGATAGATCTGGACTAGTGGCAATTTAGAAATTTGGAAATTTGAAGAATTTGATAACATACTGAATTTAATAACTTGTAAAATAAAGATTTAACATTTATAAGCTGGATTTAAAACTTTGAAAGACAGCGATTTGAATGTTTTAAAATTCCCAATTTCTGTATTTCTAAATTTTTAAAAATGTAATTGCACCTGGTAAATCGTCACCCGTGAATTGTTCCGCGAGCGATTGATCCGCCCGCCGTATTACATAAACGAACAATAATATTAACAATTGCAAAGCTTATTATCGGTTGCACCGAAAGAAACGTACAACGATCGTTATTGCGCTGGTAAACAATTCACCGAAAGCGCAATTATTGGAATGTGCTCATTTTCCAGTAGGAGCAACGTGAACGACTAACGACGCGTACAAATTCGATCCAGCGTGCACGTCGCGGGCTTAATGCGAATCGGATCACCGTCGATTCGTCGTGGAACGCGGTAAATCCTTTTTGCGAGAATGTCATTCATCGATTCCAGGATACCTGCAACGAGAATCGAATGCCTACGCTATGCGGAGATAGTCGAGAAAAATGTTCGACGTTCCATTGAATTCTCTTCCTCCCTCCGTTTCTCTTATCCTTATCGAGCTCTACCTTCTTGTTATCCTATTTTCACTCGATGGACGATTCAATTTGTTTATCATTTTATCGTCTTGTCTCTTTTTCCTATTCTCTGCTAACTTTTTCATTATTCAATCTTCTATTTTACTCCATTCGCTAATATACGTATATTCTAAAAATAGTAACATATTAGAATATATTGTTTAAATATTGTTGTTACAGTATCGTTGTTATAATACCATTATCAAAGTAGAGATGTCCGGAAAAATATAGACATATATTGAAATATATCTATTCTTAATTGACAGCTAAGGTAGATGTTAAATAGTAGTGTCAAATCTTGACAGGAAAGTTTACAATACTAAACAAAAATAGTATCCAAAAGATTAATTCAAGTTCGAAGAATAATATCTTACTTAATGTGTAACAATAATAATAGCAACTCGTCCGTAATCCACCCCGCATATAACTTGATCCGCCATATTGTTTCACATCAGGTAATTCAAGCTGAAACACCCTTAGCACACCGTGGTCTAAAATTTATTCCTTAATAATTCGAAGCCGACGTTGAATAAAAAGGAGTTATTCATACATTAATTATTTTTTGTCGCCATATTTCTGCCATCAATTTCCGGCCGTATTTACCCGTACACCTTTACTGTACCTACTCATTTACTCTTGCACCCCTTTCCCCTCAATTTCTCCTTTTGCACATTCAATCCAATAGTACGTAGCTACCAGCATCCGTCCCGCGTTCTCTCTTTCCGCTTTTCCTTCGGCTCTCCTCGTCGCTCGTTCACGTGCAATCATCCATTCTTCGTCTCCTAAATCTCCTTTGCCTCGATGTTCGCAAATTACTCTCTCATCCTTTCCCCTCTTAACCCACTTTCACGTTACCCCTTACCTCTCTTTCACCATTCACCGCTTCGTATCCTCCTTTTTTTCCCCTCTATCCTTCCCACGTGTCCTCTTTCTCTCGTTCGACGCTCTTCCGATCGTTCCTTTCCTCTCGTCTGTCCTATTTGTCCCCTCCGGCAGCCTCCACCCGCCGCGCTGGTTCTGCGGATCAGAAGCCGAATGGAAATTAAATGCGCAGTCGGCCGTTACGTCGATTGATTTGTATTCTCCGATCTGCCGGCACGACGAGGAAGTGTGCTAAACTGCGGGATTTATGTTCTCTCCTAATTGCGTCTACCCCCACCCCTTAAACCCCTGGCAACCCCTCGGCTCTCGTTGTTTCATCGACTGTGCTTCGCCGTCCTTTTTCGTCCTACGCCCCTTACGGGATTGCTTTCGCGTTTCCTCCAAACTTTCATCATAAGCGTTCGCAGAACCGTCGCTGTATTTAGGAATAGTAGGTCTATGGTACCAAATGGACTCACTCGACCGTGAATGTCGGGACATGCGGTGATATTTCACGTTGGTTATACTACGCAAGGTGATAGAGGCACGTGGTGGACGCAGGACGATACAATGCGTGGAAATATGGACGCGTGCCGATATAGGCACGTGGCGATACAACGCGGGGAAATGTGGATGCGCGATGCAGCGCGTAGAGATGTGGACGGGTGGTGATATAACGCGTGGAGATATGCATGGCGATACAACGCGTAGAGATATGGGACGAGTGGTGATATAACGCGTGGGGATATGGATGCGTAGCGATACAACATATGGAAATATAGACATGTGACGATACAACGCGTAGAGATATGGAACGAATGGTAATATAACATGTGGGGATATGTATGCGTAGCGATACAACATATGGAAATATGGACATGTGACGATACAACGCGTAGAGATATCAATTGATAGTGATACAACGAATAGAGATATGGACACGTGGCGATGCAACGTGTAGAAATATGGGTGCGTAGCAATGGTACGTGTAGAGACATGAGCGCGTCGAAATTTGGGAGCGTAGAGACATGGGTGCGTAGCGATGCAATGCGTAGTATAACCTCCCGTTATATTGCCAAGTTTTCACAAACTATCAGTACACCAACATCACCCCACAATTAATATGCCCCACCATATTAATTAAATGTGATACACTTTCGCCGTTATTTACTAAATAATTAAAACCCTGACGAAGTCGCAACTTCATCTATTATTACATTATTTACAATTGTATCCAATTGGAGTTAAACGTAGCTTGAACCGACTTCCGGTTAATTCCAGATTAATTAATCACATGCCACGTAATTTCGTTAACAGAGGCAGAGGCGTCAACGCACGTTCCTTTGAAATGAATATTTAGCACCGATCCAGAGATATTTTTAGCGGTTCGATGTATTTTTAGGATCTTCGCTGCGTGGAAATACTCGATCATCCATGATCCGTTGGGGTTGTTTCTCGAGCAGGCTGCAACTTCTCAGAGGGGTGCGTGAAACTTTGTATACCGAATCTATTAATAAAGAAACAATACGCGAAGAGATGACACGGGATTATTCTGAGATTTCTGGTGATTCGCGGAAACATATTTCGGTACGTTTACAGGAGCGTTTAATGAAATTATTTGTATGATCGCTCGTGTCGGTGACAGTTCACGGTGAAATTCACGATTGAATCGTCGAGCAAGCGTTTAATTATCATAGATTGGCAGGCTGACTCGATTATCGCATGCTCGATGATTTTCTCCCCTTGTCGCGGCGGTAATCGTTAATGTAATAACGGGGAAAAAATCAGGCGGAAGCGCGCGAATCAAACCCCGGAGAAACATCATACACTCTGTCGTATTAATAATAGCGTGTGTATGATAACGCGTTGGCGTTGCCGGTCGTTGAATGAAAGTCATTATCATAGATAACTCGAACCCCATGGATTGTGCAACCCCCCTGTGGACGATTATACACGTTCCCGTATATACATAGAACATCCCCCGATCATTTTTCTCGCTCCACTTACGGACGCTTCACGAATTCGTGGAATCGAGTTTATATAAGTTCGTATTTATAGATATACGAATGTTTGACATAACTGGACTTAATTGGACTGTTATGTTGGTTTAATCAATGCATAGAAATATATGGTTACCGCATGTTATTGAAATATGACATGTTTGAGGGATGAAATTGTTACTGTTTATGAAAGTTACTGTTACTGAAAGTTTAGCTAAGTTGCTCTTCATTCAGAAATAAAAGGTACTTGTAGCAAGTGGTTTTGATAAATTGTTGCAATTTAAATTTTATTAGTATATAACGAAATTATGTATGGTTCTGTACATAATTTGTGTTGAGTAAGGTATGTGGTTTGAAATGAAGATGTTACATAAATGTGATAAAGATTTTTTGTTAAATTTTGGAACAAATTGGACTCTGTGTAAATACAAATCTGTGTAAATATAAATTGTTAAATCACTATTCACGGAATGTTTGCAGTCCTGAAGTAATACTCTATCTGAATCGTCCTGCCATCTGACGTACATCTATTAAAATAATATTAAATGAATATGTAAAATTGTACTATTTGACTACTTCGTTTATAATAACTAATAATGACAAAATATACAACTTTTGCAGTATTTATTGTACATAGATAGCAATGTTTTATTTACGATTTTAAAAGGTTTTACCGATACATAATGCAAAGTTTCTACTTTATCGATATATTCCGAATACAGAGACCTCACCTATCGATAATCGTTATGTTACGAAGTCGATAACATCATTTTTCCACCTTTTTCTTATTGTCTTCCAAAAGATAATATAACATTGGATTTGAAATTTTTCAATAGTTTGAATTATTCCAATTAATCACAAATGTCGCTTTTTTCGAAAAGAAAGATTGATTCCGTTGGTTTTTTCATTCGTCGCCAGATGACGATAGCAACGCCATTTTAAAAGTACCTACTGATAAGAAATTTAAAACTAAATAGCGTTAGCACAATATTTTCAGCTAATCGAAATAATTAACTTACACGGAAGAGGTATTTTTGACAGCCACTGCTAAAATTAAGAAATGAAAAAAATGTTAGTAATAAAAGTCGTAGAGTATAGGTGAATAATATTTTAAATTTGTAAATAGTTGCAACAAATATTTGATTCCGGACTCTTATTCTATTAATCATTACTTAAGTGACCATTATCAAAGCATGTTTCAAAAGTCTCTCTTGAAGAAATTAATTATTTATCTAAACATTTATTATAATCAATTCGAGAAATGATTATTAAATATAAAGTGAAAACGATTAAAAGGTGTTACTAATCAGGTTACTTCGTGCAGTGAGTGTCTAATCGAACGCAGACTTTCAATTCATTACGAAACAACTATCGTCTGCATATTAGGCACGTCTTCAAGAATCACGTATATACTAACCAACCATATTAAGATACTGCGCTTCTGATAAGGATCGATTTCAAGGCCACAGAATCCACTCTTACCGATCTGCTTGTACAACCGGTTTCCTTGAACTCTGCTGATAGTTCGAATCTTCAAATTTTGAAGTTCCAAAGTTTCAAATCATCGTATCCCTAAATTCTTAATTTTGTTGACTTCGACATTTTCTAGGAACACAAATTAAATCTCTGAATTCTCAAATTATCAGATACCTAAATTTCCTTATATTCCAAAATTATCAAATACCAAATTCTCAAATTTTCAGATTCTCAAATATACAAATTGTCGAGTCCCGAATTCTCCTATATTCCCAAGTTGTCAAGTTCCCAAATTGTCAAATTCCTGAATTCTCAAATCCCCAAATTGTCAGATACCTGAATTCTCAAATGCCCAAATAGTTAAATCTCCAAATTCTCAAATTTCCTAAATGGTGAAATTTCCAAATCCCGAAATTGCTTAAATCCCCAACTTGACGAATCCCCAAATTCTCAAACCCCCACGTTATCAAATCTCCAGATACTCAAACCCCCACGTTATTAAATCTCCAAATTCTCAAATTTCCAAGTTCCCTACACCAAAATTTCCAACTCCCAAGTTAGCAAATTTCCAAATCCTCTACACCCAAATTTCCAACTCCCAAATGACTACATTTCCAAATCCCCTATATCCAAATCTCCAACTCCCAAATTTCCTATACCGAAATCTGCAACTCCCAAGTTACCAAACTTCCAAGTCTGTCATAAAAGATCCATATCAAAGAACTTCAGTAAAGAACGCAAGAATCGGATTACATACAGCCGTCGACACCTTCACCTTTCTCTCTGTTGCAACCAAAATTCTCCATTGAATTATTATTACATTTCGCGCAACATATTAACATCAGACCGGCTCAGGTGTGTTTCACCAGGCACCTGCCAAAGGGTCCACTTTCACAAAGTATCGTACAACCAAAGACTTTGTCGAAGAAACAAAATCGCGAAAGGTTACATTGCGAATGCAAGTAAAGGGTCGAATAATCGATGCGAATTTTTATTGGCAACAATCGCTTTTGTCTACAGCCTTAAAGCTTTTGTAGGTAACTGCAAAGGCGTACGTTTGCTGAGACACGCTATTCGTGACTAATCTGACCTTCACCCTTGCCTCGTTTCTCCGGCTGGTCATTTCTCTTCCACTAGCCTAACTTAACTTCTCAAACCTGTGTTGCAGTCAGGTGTTCACTCTCAGGATGATGAAGTGTTTCTGTCCTTTTACAACTGGTTCTTCCTTTAATCTTCCTTTTTCGTTGATTAACTGATTAACCCGATCGATAGAATCGTGAATGATGAAGAGGAACTTGGAACTTTTTTGACCCGTGCAACAGGTTCTTCCTTTAGCCCTCGATATTTAATAAACCCCTTCCTTTAATATCTATTAACATCTCTCATTGATTTATATTCATTCGTGATTTATTTCGCTTTGCAATCAATTAGAGCTGTGAATATTGAATTGTAAATTGAAGTATTTTTCTCTTTCTGCAACAGGTTCTTAGTCCGACATATTTGAAAAGATTCTCTAATATTTATTTATATAATTCATTCCCATTAATTGACACTTTATCTCCTGTCACAATCGTTTAATTTTAAATTCTGAAACTGTGATAATTGAAGTGTTTTGTCTTCCTACAACAGGTTCTTCTTTAGTCCGCCATATTTGAGGAGAGTCTTCCTCTAATATTTATTTATATCATTCGTACCCATTAATTGACACTTTATCTCCTCTCACGATCGCTTAATTTAAAATTCTGAAACTGTAATGAACTGTTAATTGAAGCGTTTTGTCTTTCTGCAACAGGTTCTTCTTCAGTCCGCCATATTTAAAAAGATTCTCTAATAATTATTTATATCATTCATACCCATTAATTGACTCTTTATCTCCCCTCACAATCGTTTAATATTAAATGCTAAAACTACGAAGTATCCTGAGTCGAAGAGTTTTTATATGCTTACAAGTTTTTTCTTGAATATTTAATAACATTTAAATTGATTCGTTACACTGTATTGCGTGTCAATTTGATACTGAAAATATAGGTGAGAAGCTCTTTGGTTCTTGACGACAAGTTCTTTTCTATTTACTAGATAATTAACGTGATTTATGAATAATGAAGAAGAAGTTGAAACGTTCTGACACGTGCAACAGGTTTTTCCTTCAGTCTTCAATATTTATTACATCGTTTCACCACATAATCTATCCAACGCTTGTGTATAGACTGTAGAATTAATTTATTTAACTTCTTCAAGCATGATTACCAACAGTGCAATGATGAAACCATTCAAGAAAAACGCCAGGCTGCAACGTACATAGTTTAACACAATGGTTTTATCGAGTATTTTTTTTCGTGTGTGACTAGTTTTTAGTTTGTTCGAGATGAGAAGAATTCAGCCTGATTAACAAGATATTTCTTTGAGAAGAAATATTACAGTTTTATATTATATTTGGTATGGTAATCTTAAACAAATTTTTAACTACGCTGTTTTTCAATCAATACATTTCAAACTAAGATATTTTTTGATAGTTGATAGTTTCAATATTTTCGACCAATGTATATTGAATGACGCACCGGGTGCGTCTCGTAGAAATCTGACCAAATTCCTAAGCTCCAAAAAATTTCTAATGTAGACCAAGGTGAAAATTTTCAAAAATCCAAGTTATCGAATGACCAAAACACCAATGTACAAATCATCTGAATTTTTAAACTCGAAGACCTGCAACCTCCATAATTTTTCACCGCCACTTTCACAGACACCTTGGATCAATAACACCCAAGAAGCAATTAACACGTAAAAGCTATCGATAGAATCGAATCGAAATAGAAGACACGTTGAAATTCTACGTGAGTATCTGAAACCTTGGCAGAGATATGACAAGGACATGTTCACCTCAACGATGATACCTTGGAAAGCAATATCGAAACGCGACTAAATGTCACGACGCAGGAATCGAACTTGTCCTCTCAGGAAATCCTCCGAGACACAAAATGTCGGCAAAGAGGCACGAATCACGTAACAGTCCGTAACGTTATTCAACGTCGATTAAGCGTGGTTATTTTGCTGGGAACCAGCGTGCCGATTAACGCGATATACATAGTCATTTCTTTTCCGGCTGGTATCAGAACTTTCACGCTCGAAATGTTGGCTGCGCATTGCGAAATCAGATGATATTTGCACAACCGCGACGGCGTGGCGTGGATTCGCGTTTGCACGATTGTACGCCAATTACGCGAACTGTAACAGCCGCAGTTTGGTAACTACTTTGGCTATTTAGCAAGTAGTCGGAAGAATTGTAATATGATTATGCGTTGAATCGTTCATTAATATTCTTCAAGGTCGTAGAGCGTTGTTTTCGAAATTTACAGAGAACGTACTGATGAATGCAGTATAGTAAGGTGCAAAATTTTTACTGTTCATTTTAACGTTTTTTTATCTTTGTTATTTTTAGGTTATTTATTATATTATTTTTGTGTCATTTTTATACAAGTATTTTAATATAAATGATGATAGTTGATATTTGGTTCCCTACTTTTTACCTTGGTCTCAGAAGAACACCATTTTCTAAATTTATATTACTATGTCAATTTGTAAGTGACAATATCGTAATGTATGTGAAGTAGATTTAAGAAGGATATGTTTGTTTCTGTTGATGTAACCAAGAGTTTAATCTACTCTAACCAGAGTCAGATTCTCCAGCTTTATTAACAGTGACACACTGTACTACATATGAGCCAAGTAGATTTTGTATATATGCAAGGTTAGGAACTTAGAAATTCAGAAATCAGAAACATGGAACTGCTTTTAATTTGAAGACTGTTTTGTTTATTTGCAGTGTTGCATCAAACTATACGTATAAAAACACTTTCACAGATTGAAGAATCCGTTTAATAACGTGTTCCGAGAAGATTCTTCTTGTCAACCGAATGAATCCCTTTCATCGTTAATTTGCACGATTATGTAATCCACCGTGAATATTGAGACACAATATGTTCCCAGGTGACTTCAACAATTAAAACGAACTACATTTGCTTAAAATACTTAAAGATTAATTCTAACAATTCATAGAAATGAAACATAGATGTTCCACGTTTAACCCTTAAGTTTATTAAAAAATATGCACATATAGCTATGTATATGTACATATGTCCCATTAAATTTAACGACTACTTATTTAATTTCTTACTATCGTTTCATCATACTGTAAATCTCTCAAGAATTCCTCGAAACATCGCTGAAAAACGAACAATACCATCTATGTATGATTAGGTTGATAAAAGAATAGCGCAGAGAAAAAGCGATTAGAGAAACAGATCGTTGATTTGATTTAGGAGAAATGAACGTGAGAACGGAAACGAGCGGCTAAGGTGGCGTGAATTAGGCTTCATTGTTATCCGAGGAATGACAGGAAGAAGAGTTATCGTAAGAAGGAAGCTTGCGCGTAATGAGGCGAATCAGATCGTCAGTTACGAAATATCAAGATCGCTTGCAATTTCTTGCAACAGACTCGATGAAGTTTCAAAAGTGAAACGATTACCACACGTTTTATTCCCTGTTTTGTCGCGTGCATATTTACCTCGTTTTTGTGTCAAGCCGATCGTTATGGTAACAGCATTCTACCGCGATTCAACAGACTTTACGCGGCTTCTTGTAAGGAATGTTTATTATTCATCGATTCGTAACGTACAAAGTGATACAATTCCATTTTACAAGTGTATGATTATCGCCGATCGCGAAAACTCTCCGGGGTGGAAATCGTTCGGGTGAGGTCGGGCGAGGTCGGAGGAGGTCGGAGGAAGTCGGACGCAGTGGAGTCGAAGAACGAAGTTTAGAAATTTCGGATTTGGGGATGGGTTAGTTGTAATTTATACATTTATATATTTCAAATTTATTGATCTCACGGTTATTAAATTTCCAAAGTACCAAAGTGCCAAATTCCTAAATTTTCGAATTTCTAAATTGACGAATTCCTAAATTCCCGAATTCCAAAATTACCAAATTTTACCGAACTCCTATATTCCCCAATTCCTAAACTTCCGAATCCCTAAACCCCCGAATTCCTAAATTTTCGAAATCCTAAACCCCCGAATCAAAAATTTCCAAATTTCTACGCTACCGAATTCCTAAATCCCCAAATTCCTAAACTTGCAAATTCCCAACCCCCCAAATCCCTAAACTCGTCTACAATTAATCTGTCGAAAGTATGTCCATCAAAGAATTAAAATCCCATCAACATAAAATGGCCGAATTGAACGAGTTTAAGTCAGCCAAGCTTTCACCCATAAAACCTTATTAAAAATTACAATAATCAACGAAAGTCTATCATTTCAATCTCGCAAACACACCTCAATATTTCTAAACACAGCGATATTTCATAATTGTGTTTGTTGCAACCAGCAAAAACATAGGAGCAAGTTTCTACTGCCCCATCGAAGATATTTATACCTCCATTACTGTTTGCATTTTCCCTCTTTCATCGTTTGCGTAATCACGCGTTTTCCGCAATCCTTCGCTAAACAGTCTATCATTAGAGAATAACATATCTCATCCGATGGCCTTCCTCTATTATCAGATAAGTCGACTTTGATCTCCGATTTTTCAATGTCCGAGAAACCCGTTTGCCATGTATCGCTGAAAGGGACTAAGATAGGTACGTGTCTACGCCAAGCGAGATCCTCTGAAACAAGTATCGATCTTGTCCAAAAATGGATTCTTCTTATCTACAGTTTACCACCAGGGCCGGCGCGAGTTGTATGGAATGTCTAGTATTCTACATTTCAGACATGCTATGTGTGGAATCCCTCGTTTAGAAAGCATTCTCAAATGTTTTCTTCGCTTTGTTTAAGGAGCTTCTGAAATAGGATTCCTTTTTGAGTTCACTATGATCTCTTAGTGGGGTGTACAGAGAGAATGTTACCACTCGATTGATACGTCGAAAGTACCGTAAATGTTTTTTAATATTAAGGGGATTCATATCCACTTTGGTAGATTCTACATATAGTACTAGGTGAACAATTCTGATGGAAGATAAGTTTGAAAATCTGAATATTTGTGAGTGGATTTCGTAATTTATTTAAGATTTGAAAATTTATGAATTGTGAAATTTTTGTATTCAAAGTCTCTAAAATTTTAGCCTCGAGACTTCTCAAAGTCGTAATTTTCAAATTTACAACTTTAAAGTTAAATTCATAAATTATGAAATTTCTGAACTCCCACGCTCCTGAATTTGCATATTACCGAATTCTAGAAGTTCGAGTTTACCAAATCACTAAGATCTCCAATCTTCAAATCCCTAAGTTCTTCAAATTGCCAAACCTTCAAATTCTCAAATTCTAGAAGTTCCTATCCAGACGTATATCTTCTAATTTCCCAAATTATCAGCTTCCCAAAGTCACACATTTCCACATATCAAAATTGCTAAGTCTCTGATCTTCGAATGCTTCAAATATCCCATACTCTTTTATTTCCAAATCTCCAAGTTCACCAAATTGATCCCCAAATTCTTAAATTCCAAGTACTCCAAACAGAATCTTCCCCAAATTCTGAAACTTTCGAATCCCAAAAAATCCCACTGGTCGACACTTCAAAAATGTTGTCCGCCGACCCTGTTCACCACCCACCGTGAGCTTTGAACCTTCGTCCGTCCACCGTCTCCCTCTTCAAGCAACTATCATCGGCGTGTGTGCGCGTATACTCGTTTATAAACGTCTCGTGCGTGCACACACGCTCGAACGCGCGCGAGCGCGCGCGCATTCAGCTCCGATCGTTCCTCGCGAGTAGACACCCGCCGCAGTCGCGGAGACTCTGTGCTCACGGTGAGATCGTGGTCGTAGTCGATCGTGAACGGTGAACGGTATCGATCGATCGATCGATCGATCCTCCAGGCCAAGTCCCACCGTTAAAAGGAGATCAACAAGCAAAAAGTTCTACATTACGCGATCGAATTGGAACACGAGTAGATCGGCACGGTGTAGACGATTCTTATCGATCGATTGTCTTTGGAGATCGATGTCTATATCTGCAATAATCGTCAGAATACGCGGCAAATAAAAAGAGCGCGAAAATGACCGGACTGATTCTGCGCGGTGACGATCCACGTGCTTGCTGTTGATCCTCACGGAATCGATAATCGTACACTGAAGATCGCGAGCAGATGCGAAGAGGATAAAATTGAAACTTGTAAAATTGGGAGAGTGTTCGGGAAACAAAAAGTAGTGATTTCGTGAATGATTCGAGAGGTTCGTTTAGTGATATGGTTTTTCTTCCGACTCGTGGATGCACATAGTCTAAAAAACAATTGGACAATTGAACAGAGATGGACCACCCTTGAGACGTTCAGGTGAGACCGTTTCTTTTCCCTTTTTTAGAGTAAGTCAACTTTGAATATTTGCAATTGTGACAATTTTTAAATATCTAATACAAGATTGTCTTTTATTAGGTACCTAATACGAGATTTATTTTCACAAAGAATTTGATACGATATTAATGGTAGGTTGTAATTGTGTTTATATGCAACCAAAAATGACAAAATTAATTCGAACTTGTCGTGTCAATATTTTATCAAAAATAATTTCAATTTAAATCTAACATAAACAGTTAATTTTACACAAAAGCGAAAATACGAGCATAATGAATAGAGATATAAGATCTTGCATTAAGATGAACTTTTTTAAGACTTGTCAGTGTATTAAAGAGCAGTAAAAATAATTTATAGCCTTTCGATTAATACGAGTGGTTAAAAATAAATGTCGCAGTGACAAAATTGGAACGACTGATCAATTTAATGTCACAGTATCCGTGTGACAGACTAGTCGAGATGTGGCAATCGTGAGATAGTGTCGACGGTAAAATCTGATACCGTATTATTATTGTGATAGTTCCGTTTAATTGCAATGCATCGGGGGTATCGAAACAGGTGTAATTGTGATCACGAGTTCCTTTTGCGTAATAATCGCACGGGGAACGATTTCTAAGTAGAATAACGCGTTAAAGAAGTTTAATTAACCCTCTTTTTTCTAATCACATAATCGGTTCGATTACAATCTCTTGTTAGCATAAGAGAGAATCATAGTTGTGCAGTGAGCATTGTTGCAATTTTACGCGAATTTTGTGAGAATAATGAATTTATCTCGAGTTAACACGCTCGATTAAAGTACAAAACTTTGCAGTCAATTTTACAATTCACTGAAACGTTGCCTTGTTCCGCTTGTATAAACAGGTAATACTTTTTATTACCCTTTGTCGTACATTTTGTTGCTTCCGTGGTTTAGTATAATACGTAAGAGGAATTGTTTTATGGTTGCACAGTGATTAGCCACGCTAACAAGTCGAGATACTTTTTAGAAAGGGATTATTAAAATGTGTTGCGCTAAAATGAAATAGTATCGATAGAAGATCGACCTTCGTAGGAAGGGAGAAGAAAAATTACCCGGCATGCAGCGCTCGCGAGAACCGGCTACCGAATAAACACGTGCTACTTGCCATGCATACTTTCGTGTGCGCTATTCAAATCA
This sequence comes from Megachile lagopoda, assembly GCA_036983795.1. NCBI lineage: Eukaryota > Metazoa > Arthropoda > Insecta > Hymenoptera > Megachilidae > Megachile > Megachile lagopoda. Next base: position 12,033,180 of record CM072790.1, on the reverse strand, counting down.
ATATTTTTCTTCCTTCCTCCGTTTTTGTGTGTTTTCCAGCTACGATCGTAGAATATTAATCCTTTAATCTTTATTCGGTACGTCAAGTTCGAGTTTCCCTCGAATTTCCTCCCAACGGAGTATAACACAATGCTGGATATCCTATTTTCGTCCATCCGCTTCATCATCCCCTATTATCTCTTTCTCAAAACACATCTCCAGCAAAATTGATTGTGCTTTGTGAGGATTATCTTCACTTCCGAAATTTCACAGTGATTTTTATTGTTAAAAAGTTGAATATTTTTCTGTTCGTATATCTTTTCAAATAAATAACAAGATATTTAAAAGTCATGAATTATTACAAATTCGAATATTTCGTGCGAAGGTTTGAAATATTTCATAAGTTTTATTTCTCTTACATTGTACTATCGTACTGAATTATTACCACTGTAATAAATCATTTTTATACATATAATTTTTGAAATTTATACAAATTTTAATAACTTTAAGAATGTTCCTACGAATCTGTGTAATAAAATATATGAGGTTTTATTGAAGAAGGTTTACTAAGAAAAATCAACATCCTACATAAAATTACGAAGGGTTAGATAACAGTTGATCAACACTGTAATTGCCGGCACATTTCACACCCGATTATTTGAACAATCTTCCTTCTACGTCTTACACATCATTTCCTTTGAATATTTGTCAATCGCTATAACTTACGCCCCAGGTGATAAAGGCATAGTGTCTTGGAATTAATTAGATTCAGGTAGCAACGCCATTACCTTGATCGTCGATAAGCTGACGGTTTGCGGTAATGTTTTATGTTTGACTTTGTTTGATTTCACGAGGAATAACTCGAACGCTATACAGAGGTAATTTACCGTAAAAAAATACAATTCCACAGTTATGATACCTATCGGAACCGTGTTGAAACAGGTGTTAAACGTTCTTTTTCTGTTCTTCGATTCACGATAATGTAAATGAATCATTATCGGGATTTATTAGAATGACAATCGTATCTGTCATCAAATATTGTACTTAGAACTTAGTACCTTGTACTCAAATATTTCTATGAAATATACAGATTTTGTATAATTTATTGACTACTAAAATGAATTATTATACATTTTTTATACAGTGCTTCGATTTTATGGTACATGGAATAATTTTAATAGTATTCAAAATTATTCTATTGTACTATTTTTTTTATCATCATGGTTTTTTGGTATCATTATGGTATGCATTATACTGCCTCACATTGCACTTCCATCTGTTGTACTTCCACACGTTATATTGCCACGACTAGTATTTCTACGCATTATATTGCCAAGAATAGTATTTCTACATATTACATTGCCACGAGTAGTATTTCTACATATTACATTACCACGAGCAGCATGTCTGCGTATTACATTGCCAAGAGTAATATTTCCACGCGTTGTATTGCCACGAGTACCATTCCCACACGATATAGTGCCACGTGTAGTACTTCCACTTGCTGCATTATTACTTGTTGTACTTCTACGCTTTGTATTGCCACGTGTACCATTACGTGTTCCCACGCCATGTATTATTCAAGTGGTTCAACAATTTACAGTATCTACACTTCTACACTCAATCAACCCATATAACGTCAACTTCAAAAACTTTCCTTTACTCCTTTCAAAAACTTTCCTTAAGTGGCAATATAACGAGAGTCAACCGTTTTATCTATATTAGTTACTTTATATTAGTTATTTCATTACATTAATTACGACATACAATATTAAACGCATACTAATATCTATCTATATAATTTTCTCAGAATAAGCTATCGTTGCAAAAGTTCAGTTGTACAAAAAACTTGGTAAGAGTAATAAAGAAACATAATGATAATAAAGAAAGCGATCGTATCTTATTATTACGTAATTGACTCGATCTACTAAACGAATCGATCGTTCTTAAACGGCAATGGTTGAGAAACTCTTACACGCTTGGCGGAAACATTGCGTTTCGGCTACAATGATTCTGAAAGGAAATTGTGAGAAATTCGTGGAGAGGTCAAGCCAGAAAATATCTAGCAATAATTACTAGGCTGAAGACGACATAGCCTACTGAAAGTTGGATTGCGGCAGACAACCTTGGACTCGTTGTACTTAGAGGACCAATGGGTTCATTCTACTTTACCTTTGTACAATTTTTAAATTACCTTCTAATTTTATCTTTGTACAATTTTGACGACATCTGTGTGGAAAAATAGTAATAGTCGACACATTCAATTGATATCATCAGCACTTTATAACACCTATGTAATTAATTCGTGTATCATTTTTTATTAATCCTCTTCGTTAAGAGATTCGATCGTTTAAAATGTCAAGTGTAAAGGTTGGTGATAAAAATATAGCGAACGTGTATAAAATTTTATTAGCATCAGATTTTGATTGTTACTGTTTCATAAATGACAGAGATATTTTGCAGGCTGTTTGAACACACGTGTTAAACACGTGCGAAAACAATCGTCTGACTTGCATCTAGTATACGAATGAAATAGATTAATGGCTCAACGCGTTGCACAAGCCAGGCAGATTCTATCTGTAACCACCTCAATTTTTCAATCAAATATTCAATTTCCCACTCGAAATTACATGTTTGAAGTTCGCGGTATAACATCCTCGGACCAAAATACATCTCAACGAGAGACCCGATTAATCGGAAGGTAACCAAAAGTTATTTGCAGTGTGCACATTTCAGAATGCGTATCGGTCATCTAAAATTTTCGAAATCATCCAAGGATGACTTCTTTTCGAAAGCGAAACGGAGCGGCTTAATTATTGCACGAATAAATTTACATACAATTAACGAATACCTTTAACATTTTATGGATGATTTACAGACAAATGTTTATTCGTGACCATTAACGATGACAGTAGGTCAGTAATGACAATCAGATTCAATTCACTTTGGGTCAAAAGTGGTCCGTTTCATAATGAATTATCACGATAAGGTTTCGTTGTGTTTATTACACTTTCACCGGCGTAGTTTGCCTCCGTATGGGCACATGCGTGGCACAATAAAAATTATCCCCCGAATGTTACTCAACAAACAGGATACGCTCACATCAAGCCAACGTTTTCGTCCAGGTTGCTTATTCACCTACAAAATCGTGCTGATACACGTACACAGTTCCGTTACCCGGAATAATCATGTATCTATCGTAGATAGCAGAAAAATTGAACGAGAACAATGAGTCAGCTGCGCACGAAACCGTAACAACCCGAGAATTAATAACTTGGGATCGGTAAATTATTGTGATTAAATATACAGTTATAATACAGTTATAATATTGATTCTATACACATTCAAGATTTTTATATACAAATATTTCAGACTTTATGTACCGTTCAAATATGTATTTTCATAGAGTACAAGTATTCAGATGTTTCATATGTAGGTTAGGTTCAAGATATTCATATGTGGAGTACATGTATTTAGGATTTTCATATGTGGAGTACAGTATTCAGAATTTTCATATGGGGACAAGTATTCAAGATCTTTATGTATAGTACAAATATTCAGGATTTTCATATAGGATACAAGTATTTAAGATTTTCATGTGGGGTCCAAGTACTCATGTTTTTCATATACAGTACATGTACATACAATTTTCGTATACAGTACATATGTTCAAGTGTTACATATGCTTTCAATATATTATCACGAGCGGAGTTGTAGGACACGTAACTTCTCGAAATCTTGTACTACAGTAGACTCCCGATATATTGCCCCCTATGCTGAAAAATTTTCCTGCAGATCATTTTATTAAACTCTAGCTAGCATTAAATTAAGTGGACTTCTGTTACTACGCAGGAAAATTATCACTGATAACCTATGAAACTACGGATCACTAATGTCAGTTTAATCACACAATTTCTCGATACTTCATTTCCGAATGCAACTTATCATTTTCGTAAATTTCAATCACATTTCTCTCCCAATATTTCACCAAGTTTTATCACATGCAAATTGCTTTTCAGTAATAATAAATTCGAGATTTGCATAAAAGAACTATTCAATCTATTTGTACAAATCCATCCGAATAGTTTTATAAATTCCTTGCTAAAATGCGTTAAAGTGATAAGTTATCGTGAGTCATGTTGAATATTCTAGAATTCATTATCGACTTATTGGCGAGATCGATCTGGTGGCACAGAACGATCGCAGGTGCAGGACCTCCGAGAGTAAATATCGATTGACTTAGTTTACGGCAGATAAAAGCGGCGCAACGTTCTCTCAACATTTATCATCGACATCGCAGGACGCACTTTCACGCTCGCTGGTGCACGCGATACACGGTAACACGTTTCCCGTGTGTAGACACCCGGGAAACAACGATAGAAAGAAAACGGCTGACACGTGCGAACGTGGTCGAACGTCCTTATACCACTTACCCAGATTTTCAACCAGGAACAAGCGCCCGGAATAATGCCGGACACGACGGAGTTTTGCAAGAAAAAATACCGGGGACTTGTTACTTTCGAGACGTGATCGAAGGAAATCAACATATGGCGACCTTACACGCGTTGTTAACCGTGATCGATTACGTCTGTCGGTTATTGTTTTGTCGGCTATAAATGACCGTTGTAACGCTGCGATGCGATACGACGATATAATAGCTGTTAATTAACATCTTGGATACGAGCGTGTACGAAATGGACAAGCTGTTGCGGTGATGGATAGAGCAGTGCGCTTGGGGGAATTTATGGGCTACCATGAACACGGTGAGCAGAGGTATAGGGTCTTTGTAAGTTAAGAATGTACAAATTTAGAAATGTGGAGGATTTGGAATTTTGAAATGTAGGTTTTTGGGAATTTGGTAATTTAGGGATGTGGGGTTTGGAAATATGGTAATTTAGAGGGTTGGGGTTTTAGCCCCATTGGGTGTTGGACGCTAGCAGTCCAATTTACGCCAATTGGGGCTTTTACCCATAATGGTGCGAGTATATGGCCCTTATGGTGCTTATGGCCCTTATCACAGGTGGCGTTAATGGCCCTATAATGGCTTCCAGATCGCCCTTGTGGGGCTGAGATGGCGCACTTAAGATTGGGGATCGATGTCGCCCAATATGGTCCTTATCGCCATAATGGGGCTATTCGCCCTAATTAGGGGCGTATTGCCCCTTTGGGCGCTTGGCCCATATCTGCGCCTGTAAGGCGCTATAAGGACCCCATGTAGATGTGTATCCTTCCGACGTCATCGCATATGGGTGATACCCCATGAGCTCGGTTGCCCATTTGACATTTGCGCGCTGTATCCGCCCATGTCGCTCGCAGTTAGCCCACATTATAGGTAACCTAGATGGGTCCAATATTGGGTGCGGCTTTCGACCCCCGGACCCCTCCGCCCTATGCTGGCGCATCATAGCCCTTTGAGGGCCGCTTGGACCTTCCAGTATCCACCTTATTAACGCCCTCGATATACCCTCACGCCAATCTCCCCTATGCGAACACTGCACTTTCACCCGTCCATTAATGCCGTTGCCCTCATCCTACCCCGTACATCGTTCCAAGCCATCTACCGTCTCACGTCTACCTACCTGCCGCACGTCATGCACTCCTACCGTCCAGCTACCATACGCAATGGTTATACATCGTCACCCAATGCGCTACAACTCAGCCGTACCCCGCGGGCCCAGTCCTCGCTGTCCCCAATGCTATACAATCTATTGACCTCATGCGCGCGGGAGTCGCTAAGGCTTTGCGCCCATTAACCTCGAGTCATTTCAACGTTGAGCAACAATTTTGCGGTTTATACTTCATTTACAGAGATGTAGAAGCTGACGGAGCACAAATTGTTGAATCACGGACGACGAAGGAAATATCCATGGACGTGGAACAATTTCTTGCTCTTTCTTCAACTTATCTCCAAGTTATTTCTCTTAGTTATTTAAGTTATTATACACTCTTAGTATCGTTTACATTTTTCTTGTTGTACTGTATTATACTTTTAATGCTTCGCTTTTATTTTGATGATAAAGATATAAGAATTGATATTGCAGCGGTAATATGTTATGTAATACATTTTTGTTTATGCGTATTTTCTGTTACATTTTGTTCATGCAAAAGTGGGCCGCGTTGGTCAATATATTATTTCGGCAAAGTTATTTCTTAACTTTCAATGTGAATGTTTGTCAAACAAAAAAATCGATGTTGTCAGATATTTTTTAAATTTTTAGTCAAAAAATGAGTCGATGAAAGAAGTTTGAAAATTTCTAAATTTCTAAATTTTCATATTTTTATATCACCGAATTCTCAGATTAGGATATCCCAAATTTCCAAATTCTCACATTCCCAAATTCCTACATTCCCAAATTCCCACATTCCCAAATTCCCATATCCCCACATTCACATATCTCCGAATTCCCATATCCCCAAATTCTTACATTACCAAATTCCCACATTCCCAAATTCCCATATCCCCACATTCACATATCTCCGAATTCCCATATCCCCAAATTCTTACATTACCAAATTCCCACATTCCCAAATTTCCATATCCCCAAATTCCTATATCCCCAAATTCCCACATTCCCAAATTTCCATATCCCCAAATTCCCACACCCCCAAATTCCCACATTCCCAAATTCTCACGTTCCCAAATTTCCATATCCCCAAATTCCTATATCCCCAAATTCCCATAACTCCGAATTCCCATATCCCCAAATTCCTATATCCCTAAATTCCCATATGCCCAAATTCCCACATTCCCAAATTCCCATATCCCCAAATTCCCACATTCCCAAATTCCGTTATCCACAAATTCCTATATCCCCAAATTCCCCTATCCCAAATTCCCATATCCCAAATTCCCATATCCCAAATTCCCATATCCCAAATTCCCAAATTCCCAAATTCCCATATCCCCAAATTCCCACATTCCCAAATTCCGTTATCCCCAAATTCCTATATCCCCAAATTCCCCTATCCCAAATTCCCATATCCCAAATTCCCATATCCCAAATTCCCCTATCCCAAATTCCCATATCCCAAATTCCCATATCCCAAATTCCCATATCCCAAATTCCCATATCCCAAATTCCCATATCCCAAATTCCCATATCCCAAATTCCCATATCCCAAATTCCCATATCCCAAATTCCCATATCCCAAATTCCCATATCCCAAATTCCCATATCCCAAATTCCCATATCCCAAATTCCCATATCCCAAATTCCCATATCCCAAATTCCCATATCCCAAATTCCCAAATTCCCATATCCGCAAATTCCCAAATCCCCAAATCCCCAAATCCCCAAAATACCAAAACTCCTAACTCCGCAGCGTCCCAAACGTCCACATTCTATCATCCTGGTACTGCAACCAGATTCCTCACATAATTGCAGTAACTGTACATCGTCATATTTTACCTTACAAACTACAAAGTTGCAGCAGCGCTCAATTTTTAAGTTCGTCCTCAGCAGTTAAGACACACACGTTCGAAAGACTTATAACCCGATATAACAGTATTTTCTGGTGAAACGATGGGTTCCGTTGCAAAATCACCACCAGATTGTACGGTTTCCAATGAAAACGTGACCTGCAGCGAGATCTTCGCGATTGGCTTCTCATGCAGCACGAGATCTTTGATTTTTTAAACGATCTTCCTTTGCGATCCATGACGCAAGATGATCGGTGAAGAAGAACACGTTGTTCCCCACAACTTATCGAACTTACGAGCGAATAACAGTGTATCTTCAAATGTCAAGAGGAATCTCTTTAAGTACCTATACCGCGATAGGAATTATTCATTCGACCTTGTGGAATCCTCTCTCCTTTTCTTTTTTCGAATAATAATCCTCGTCCGAGGGTAGACTATGACGTTGCAAAATAATCGAAACTGCGACAGGCGTCGTAAAGGATGCGAGTTGATTTTCCTCAAGGTCGACCACAAGTTTTTATTTAATTTTTTAACGGGTTATAAATAGCAATGTGCCCTGTTTGACATTCTTCTGTTCCCTGGGGATCGTGCATATTTTATTATTTGGCGATTTTAGAATTGGAAGATTTGAGAATTTGGAGATTTGGCAATTTGGGGAATTTGAAATTTTGGTGTTTGAGGGTTTGGAATTTTGTGAGATTCGGGGGTTTGAGAATTTGGGGATTGGAGAAGCTGGAGATTTAGGTATTGGGGGTTTCAGAAGTTGGGGATTTGAGAAGTTGAAGATTTAGGAATTTGGGGGTTTGAGAAGTTGAAGATTTAGAAATTTGGGGTTTCAGAATTTGAGGGTTTGAGAAGTTGAAGATTTAGAAATTTAGGGGTTTGAGAATTTGGGGATTTGAGAAACTGAAGATTTAGGAATTGGGGGTTTCAGAATTTGAGGGTTTGAGAAGTTGAAGATTTAGAAATTTAAGGGTTTGAGAATTCGGGGATTTGAGAAGCTGGCGATTTAGGAATCGGGGGTTTGAGAAGTTGAAGATTTAGGAATTGGAGTGATTCAGAATTTGGGGGTTTGAGAATTTAGGGATTCAAGAAGTTGAAGATTTAGAAAATTGAGTATCTGAAAATTTGGAGTTTTGAGAATTTGCAATCTTAAAAATTTCGTTATTTGAGGATTTGAAATCTTGTGAGATTTGATATTTGACAATTTGAACTTTTGTGGAATTTATATATTTGAAAATGTAGAGATTTACGAATTTGGATATTTGAGAATTTGAAGACACAATTTTACTATTTGAAATTTAGAAGTTTTATGAAATTTAGGGTGTTAAGAATTCAATGTTCTAATAACTTACAAATTAAGAAAAAATTAAGTGTTTGAAAATTGACAAATGAAGCTTAAAAATTTCAAAACTAGAAAATTTGATTCTTGACACTTGAGTGAGTTACAAATTTATTAATCAAATATCGACAACATAAATTTATAAGCAATAACCTGCACCAAATAATTGATATAGCAGTCTAAATACAGTTATTGCAGAAACGACCGCCATTACGTGTTTTTCCTCCGTAAGATGGAAACAAGAAAGTACGAAAGAGGAGAAATACTTTTTCTCCATTGTCGGCTTCGAAACGATGAAATATATTCGACTTCACAAACCTGCATGCAAGTATTCGCGGGAACGAGGCGCTCTTATGCCGTACGTTTCTGAAGATACACTTAAAATGCCTTTGTAAATGCCAGCTTGTGATTCCCAGGAACATAAAAGGAACACGAACACTCTTCTTTCGCTTACCGTGTAATAATGATACTGTAAGGAATAATAAGAGCTCCGTTGCAAAAATCTGGTTTTGCTTCCATTATCCTTTACAAAAATGGAGGACACCTAGATTCTTTTCTACAAGTTCTGAATACAGTTAGAAAATTATACAAAACTAACAAAAACAACTAAATACTTCTATGCAAATGGTTAGGTTTATTCATATAGCTGGGTTGTTCAATCAGGAATTTGTCATAAAATATTTATGACGTTAATAAAATTCACGATGGACTTTAGATTTATTTTTACACCGAAGATATTGATTATCAATTACTGTAAGTTAAAGTATTGCAAGCTAATATTTATCAACTAAATATTAGTAACTGTTAAAATTGTTTAATATTTACAGTAAACAAAAGTAAAGTTTTTCACGCTACAGTTAAAATACAACTTTTTTCCCTTTAAGGGGGAGAAGTGTCTCTTTATGTTCCCCCATGTCCATGACTTTATTTTCGTTCCGTGAGAATAATAAATCTATGCATAAAGATAATGCACTTCATTCAACCTCGAAATATCGTTCTTCGTAATGTCCATTTATATTTACTATCATAGATAGCGATTCTACTTAATTATCATGCACAGTCAGTATCCGCTTCGTTCTCGACGACAAACCGGATTCGAAGCACATTCCGCGATCATTAATATATTTTACATATATCATGATTTTTTCGTTACTATCTTGTATAATGATCATCGACGAACACGTTGTTTTCGAGCTAGTTTACGATTATGGCGATACGTTTGGTGGCAAAAGGCATCGCGTCAAGTAGTCGTTTACCGATAAAGCAAATGCAACGAACTCGTTATCAATCAGTTGTATAAACGCTACCAAGTTCAATATTGACGCGTGTGTAATTTGTGCGAGCACAGAGTGGTATCAACACAAATCGGTACGATATTAATGGATCATGGTTCGATGCCTACGAAAAACATCAAATACGCCAGCGATCGAAGTGACGCGACCTCATCTAGGTTAAACAATACGCGAAATAAGCACTTTGTTCAATTTTGAATTTTTAACGTTTTAAATTCTCCAATTCTTTTTCGCGTGACTAAATTTTCAAATCCACTGTTTATAAATCTTTTAATTTTTAAATTTACACATTGTTGAAGTAATAAATTCTCAAGTTCTCAAATTCTTGAATTTCCAACTTTTAGAATATACAAATTTTCAAGTTTTGAGAAATTTAGATCTCAAGTTTCTGTACTGCAAATCTTCAAACACCCCAATTTCCAAATCCAAAAATTTTTCATTACCCAAATTCCCAAAATAAAAATCTCCAAATCTCCAAATCTCCAAATCTTGAAATCTCCAAATCTTCAAAATTCCAAACCTCTAAATCCCCAAATCCCCAAATCCCCAAATCTTGAAATCTCCAAACCCCCAAATCTCCAAATCCCCAAATCTCCAAATCTTCAAATTTCCAAATCTCCAAATCTTCAAATTTCCAAATCACTAAATCTCCAAATCCCCAAATTTCCAAATCTCCAAATCTTGAAATCTCCAAACCCCCAAATCTCCAAATCCCCAAATCCCCAAATACCTAAATCCCCAAATCTCCAAATCCGCAAATCCCCAAATCCCCAAATTTCCAAATCCCCAAATCTCCAAATCCCCAAATCCCCAAATTTCCAAATCTCCAAATTCCCAAATTTTTATAAAGAGACCTAACTTTGTCAAAACCAAGAAATTCAAAGATTTAATAATTCAGAAATGTTGAAATTTGCTGATTTACAATTTCGGAGAATTGGGGAATGAGCATATGCAGTAGAACAACATACTTGAATAAGAATTATTGACGTATTTTCAGTCACTGACGTAAATTTACATTTTTCATATTATTTTCGTCGGTGATATATACCTACACCGACGTTTCTGCTATTTTTGAATACCGTGAACATAAATATACGTCATTCGAATATTTATGTGAAGTCTTCAAATTTATAATAGCCTGTTTTTATTATGTTTCTGTTGGACTCTCGTTATATTGCCATCAATGGAACATTGCTGGAATTAACAGTACACGTGTTAGAATACATGTACATGTGTTGCAATACAACTGAATAGAGTTCTATACAAAGTAACATCAATAAATATTTTGGAAGAATTGAAAGTCTAAACCTTAAATGGTAAATATTAAAATATAAGTAATTTATCGTAAGTACTACTGAAAATTTAATTAACCCAATTCTGTAATGTCTGCTGTGGCATCGAACAATGGCGGTATAGTTCACTCGCTTCCTGACTTAAAATCTATCCTCTCTACAACTTCGCAACGCAATGTTGGCACTGCAGATTCTGCAAATATTTATCAGAAATCTTTGTCAACACTCGGTTCAGAAATCTCGACAATTATCATAATGCAAACGTGTTCGCGCTATTGTGCATCATACATCACCTGGACAAACTCTTAAAATGCAAATCACTGTTTAAAAAGTAAAAATTATCACCTTTCCAGATACCAAAAATAAATTCGAACAAATTACGTATAAATCACTCTTCTCAAAAAATAAATTTTATCAGCCTTTCAAATACATGCTGAGAATTGAACCTAAATAAAATAGGTGCATACATATACACATGTAGATATGCATGTAGATCACTCTTGTTAAAAACAAAAATTATTAACTTCACAAATACTACTTGAACTATCGACACCAAAATTTTCCCCTAAAAACAAAGAAAGAATTAAATGAAAATTACACAAACTCTCGATAATTTCATCGTCGAAACAAATTTTCGCGCAGATAAGAAAACAGCAACTATACTCGAAACTTAACACCTCCTAACTTAACACGTTTCAACTAAACTCAAAAAGCATCTCTATTTCGTCTTCCTTTTCGATACAGCTTATCACCGAGCCGATAAGATTCGGTTTCACTTGATGACACATTGATGGATTTCCCCGAACGATGAATTCTTTTGTTGATCGATAAAGGACTCGAAATCAGTTGCGCACGATTAATTGGATGATTAACGAAGACACATAGGACTCGTTCGGTAAATGAATGCAACAAGTGTGCAGTGGCAACAAGTGCATGTAACGTTGATTGGTACGGCAACGTTGGCAGCTCGTGTTATCTTTTGCTGTCTTGCAACAAGCAGTCAGTGACCCATAACAATTAGTGTTGCGAGGGAAGGGAGAGTTGAATGCGACCAGAGGAGGGGAATGTTGATTAACGGAAGTGGAATAAACTTGCGTGATCCGGTAGGGTAAGTCCATCACGACTTCTTGACCCCTGGTCTACTCTCGTGTGATTTTTACACGAATCGAATCACTAAATTGTATGCAATTAACACTTGTTCACGTTCTTATTACTCGTTCATCAGGGTGGTCCATCTGATCATCTGCTAGTGATGACAAACAGTGGACTTCGAAGAGACCAATAACATTCTATGAAGAATTACAGAGAACTTTTTACAAGGATCAAGGTTATTTGTTTTTAAATTTACAAATCTTGCATATAATTTGTGCAATAAAATATAAACTTCATATGTATATTTAATTTTGGGAGTCAGAGTGACTTGAAGACATTTCATATGTACATTTATATGTAAGGAAAGCATCAATGACATTGAAAACCTTGAAAAGTAGCTTCTCTTCTCTCAGCACAAAGATATTGTAACGTACTCGTCCTTTGAACTCAAATCGTATATAAATGTCAAATATTGTTATAATATTGTAATATTTTCATTGAAGGTGGTACACATTTATGTGGTTCTAGATGGACCACCCTATATACAGCAAGACAAAGAGTAAATAAAATTGCAGAATTTTTTGAACGACTTAACCGATCTAGATCACCTTTCCATCTATGAATCATCACTAGCCACCGATCACTCACGTTTTGAAGGACAACCTGCAGGATAGAGACAAAGTTTACAGGATAATCAAGAAAGTATCGCGTTACAGTATCGACGTTTGCAGAAACGCAAGCTCTATCGAACGACATCGGCAACGTTGACTGTGAACAGCGTGACAAGGATCGTGATTGACGTTAAAGCGTATCTTAGAATGCGTTCAACACGTGCTCGATCGTTAATTGAATGCCAACGAAGATAGAATCGCACGATGATCGGAGTTCTCGGTTGTCAAACGAACAAAGCTCCGAGTCTGTCTGGCGTTCCGCGAACACATCGATCTCTTCCCGTTGCACCGGCTGCAGATTAAAATGACGTGTTCGTGTCATACTTCGCATTGCGATCGCATTACGGATTTAGAAAGGGAGACACGCGAGATTCGTAAATAGAATATCCGCGGTCCCGTCCAACCTGCCACGATCAATTTTCTCTACCCCGCGATTTGTTACACGTGCGATCCTAACGCAAACACAGCGTGTTACAAGGATTACGAATGTCTGAAATTTATTAGCATCTGCGCGACCGGAATTACTGTAAACGTTGATTCATAGCGCAGTCATGCGCCATTTTTTCTGCGCCACCGGTCGGTTCACACCCTACTAGCTACTGTGCTGCAACTCTTGGATACGTTGCTGGTTTTTAGATAAACGGCGATTTGGAAATGTGCAAATTTGGGGATTTATGATAGGAAGTTGGAGGTTTGGGAATTTGGAGATTTAGAAATTTTCTGAAATTGAAGATTTGGAAATTTGGGATTTAGTAGATATAGAAATATGAAAAGTTGGGAATTTGGGGATTTCAGAATTTGGGGATATAGAAATTTGGGGATATGGGAATTTGGGGATATAGGAAGTTGGGGATAAAGAAATTTGGGGATATGGGAATTTGGGGACATAGCAATTGGGGGATTTGGGAATTTGGGGATATAGGAATTTGGGGATTTGAAAATTTGGACATATGAGAATTTGGGGATATAGAAATTTGGGGATATGGGAATTTGGGAACATAGGAATTGGGGGATTTGGGAATTTGGGGATATAGGAATTTGGGGATTTGAAAATTTGGACATATGAGAATTTGGGGATATAGAAATTTGGGGATATGGGAATTTGGGGATATAGGAAGTTGGGGATATAGAAATTTGGGGATATGGGAATTTAGAGATATAGGAATTGGGGGATTTGGGAATTTGAGAATTTGGAGATATGAGAATTTGGAGATATAGAAATTTGGGGATATGGGAATTTGGGGATATAGGAAGTTGGGGATATGGGAATTTGGGAATTTGGGAATTTGGAAATGTGGAAATTTTCTTACCCTCTCAATGAATCTTGCAATCATACAGTATTTGATCATCCAATTACATGACAACCACATCAAGTACCAGATTGATGATACACATTACACTAAACCTAACCATCTACTTCATTCTCCAATATAAATAAAAAATTCTGCGATGTAGGTTATACTTACGAAATCTGTCCGAATCAGATCACTTTTCTTACATTTCCTCTGCTTGAATCTATGTTCCATTTTAGGAATGTACACATCGAACCGAGTCTAATAGGCAAACTGGCACGTCGTTAACGTTGCACGTGCACCGTGATTCACGAGCGTAATAATTGTGACAATCATTTATTATACTCTTCTTACCTTCTCCTTCTCTCTTTCTCTTTCCATAAACTCCCGGTTCTGTCAGCAATGTACAGTCCGTGCCTAAGTGTTTTGATAGCTGCATACGAATGGTGTATTGCGTGCTTCGATTTTGCTAAATCACGCGAAGCGAGTCGCGATGCCTATAAATCTTGCGGCAGTGAGGAAAGCGGCTGCGAGAAAGCCGATAATTGCATGCAATAAATAATTTACATATTTGTAGAGTCAGTGGAGAGACTCTTCTCTTGTTCCTTTCGCTGTCGAGGGTGAATATAATCGCTTAGAATCACGAAGCAATCACTGGTGTTTGAGGTAGGGAATTTCAAGAGGTGATTTAGGAGAGGAACTTTGCTTTGAACATGATTTTGCTGGGAGAATTTGCAAATTTAGAAATATAGAAGTTTAGAAGTTTAAAAATATACAAGTTTAGAAATGTAAAAATGTAGAAATGTAAAAATGTAAGTATGTAGAAATTTAGACCTCGTTACCAAATAATTCAATTTGTCAATTTAGAAATTTCCAGTTGCAAAATTTAAGAATATAGGACATTTGGGAATTGCGAAACTTGGAAATTTAAGAACTTGTTAATCATTTTTCACCGTCAAAAATATATAACAAAAAATCATATATAATTTAATACAAGAAAAGAGATTAACCCACTCCCATCTTGAAATCCACCTCTTCTCGACCTAACCTTTACAAGTATCTCGGACTGAATAGCTTCGCACTACCGAACATATAATATTTCCCCATAAAGACCATAACAAAAGGGTTGAAGACGTTTTAGCTGTTAAAAAGACACCGTGGTCGATTACGATTGGTCCGTGTCATTTCCTGTGTCTAATCCGTCGCGTAAAGACCCCTTTCGACTCTCGGTCGTACAAAGCTACTTAAACAATTCTTCCCCATTGAGTTCTGTGTCACGTAGAAGCTCGTTTCTTGTAGCGGCGACAACTGAATCGCACCATTCGCTGTCCTCACGTACTCGATTGTTTTTTTTTTCAATGAACATTTTTTTATGTCGCGCCTATTCGTGTTCTTTATTATCGCGCGTGCACGGAAACGCATCCAACGCGCGGTCTTTTATTGTCGGGGATTCACTGTCGGAGTTGCTTCGTCGCTGCTGCAACGATCACACATCGTTTCCACGAAAAGGTACGGTAAAAACGCGATAATTAACGATTGTATTGCGGTTAGAACGATCGACGTGCGGTTAGGTGTCTTTACGAATCAATGATACACCCGTCAATTGCGGTCAGAATTGTCACCAGAGAAGAACCTTAGGGTTTATCTCTAAATGATATCTTACACGAGTTTTCAATAACTTCAAATTTTTTATGAAAACCCCTCGTTACGTGATTTTGTAAAAAGAATTGCATTTTCATACGCATGTAACTAACGTTGTTTTATTAATATATTAATATAAGCGGACTACTGTTTTTCAAAATTTATTTTTTCAATGTATCATTTTTTAAATAGTAATGAAATAGAAATTGTCAACTTAAAAATCTGGAAAAGAAATAAATAAAAATGGGAATTTTGTATTTGTATACATTATTATTTGGAAGAGATACGTTGCAAAATATTTGTAAACATATGTGATATATATGAACATATCGGTAAATTATTGTGAAAATTTTTGAAGCAATTGTTTTGTTTGCCGAGGAATAATGCAACTCAGTATTTAAGCGTTTTGTGATTGGAAAATTTGTATCGGATTTATAAAGGAATTTATAATAGATCGTTAATAGGTTTGATACAGTTCAATTTTCAGAAATATATATTTTTATATATTCTTCGTTTACAAACAACAAAGCTGTTTATCTCAGTATTACGTCTACCGTGTTCACTGGGTCGTTCAACACATAACACGTATTACACAACAGTTTATACCTACATTGGCTGATGCAGCATCATGCAAAAGGAATGGTCAGACTGTTTACGATCGCAATGTTAAATTTCACGGGACTTTCTACTTACGTACAGTCAAGAGCAACTCTGGCTCCCCTAGGGAGAACAGGATAACCATCGAGAAAAAGTGTTTTACACGTTGATCTGTAGGGATTGTTGGGACTTGCAAATTACGGGACAAAGGAATTTGGGCATCTGAAAATTTGGGGCGTAGGAAAATGGAGGCTTAGAAATTTGGGGACATAGGAAATTGGAGACCTAGAAATTTGGGGACATAGGAAAATGGGAGCTTAAGAATTTGGGGACATAGGGAATTGTTTAGGAATTTGGGGACGTAGGAAATTAGGGGCTTGGAAATTTGGGGACCTGAAAATTTGGGGACGTAGGAAAATGGAGGCTTAGAAATTTCGGGACATAGGGAATTGGGGGTTTAAAAATTCCGGGACATAGGAAATTGGGGGCTTACAAATTGGGGGATATAGAAATTTGGTCATCTAAAAATTTAGGGACATAGAAATTTGAAGACGTAGGAATTTGGGGCTGTAGAAAATTGAGGGCTTCGAAATTTGGGGACATAGCAACTTGGGTGCCTAGAAATTTGGTAATATAAGAATTTGAAGGTCTACTTTGAGGACATAGATATTTGAAGTCCTACCAATTTGGGGACGTAGGAAGTTTGGAACATAGGTACTTATCGATTGTTGGCATTTGAATATTCACAGATTAGGTAATCTAGGGACTGGGGGTTTAGAAATCAGATCTGAGTATAAGGAAAGACAGTTTGAAGAATTAAGGAATTTGAAGAATTGAAAATTACAAAATTTGCAAATTCAAAATCTTAAGCATTGAATTTGATAATCTAAGAATGAAAAAATTTAAGAAAATAAAAATTGTGAAGTATACAAGCGTTCTCTATAAGAAGCCATTGCACCCGATTGTACCTGCAGAGCGAAAGCATTTGTCACGTGCCTAATATGGAACTAGATTATGGTTTCTCGTTCTTAATAGCTCCATTACGACCGTGAAATAACACTGAATCGTTTCAGACCGATCGACAAATAATTTTCCTTTCGTTATCCTTGAAATTTCAAGGAGAACACCGATTAGGTTAATGCGGGAACAATGCGTGTACGAAGTTCACCGGTTAGCACGCCCGTGAACTTCTAATCACGGTGACAAACCACTTTCCTGCACGGAGAGTGGCGAAAGTGAAACTCGTTCCACTTCCGTTTTACCATTTTGGAAGACCGTCGCCTTGACTCGACGGATGCGCCATGTGGAATATTCTATTGTTCCGTTGTCAAGAAACTTTTAGTCTTTCGAGTTGTATAAGCTTGTTTGTTATTGTCATTTTCATTCGCTCACACTGCATCGTGAGTGTATTGTGTTTTACTACACACATTTCCATCGGGTCGACGTTTTAAAATCTATAAAGCATACTTAGCTTTATATGCTACTTGATACTTTGTGTCACGTGAAAATCACTGGGAAACTTCATCTGTCTCTTACAAATAATCCTGAAAGTAGTTATAACTTTTTCAGCAAATCTTATATTATTTAATACTCAGTAGACTTTTTAATAGACTTTCTTCAGGATCATCAATAGGTCTTCGGCAACTATGATTCAAAATAAAAAGATAACCTTGAAAGATGTCAAATTTTCAATGAAATGTAGAAAATCCCTTTTGGGTCCTTGTTAGACATTTCTTAATAAAATTTTGATGTCCTTCAGCGTTATTTTTCAAGTTTAAAATTATACATATATTACTGAAATTATCGTTGGTACCCTGAATAAAATTGTTTCGATAAAAATAAGTAACAAACCTATTTAAACTGTACAGATATTACAATTATTTTTGTTACCCTCAGTAAGATTGTTTCTATAAAGATAAGTGACAGATTCAAATAAAATGAGTAAAAATTCATACATCGTTGCACAATAACTTTTTGAACGAGTAGAGAAAAAAAGATGAAAACGACTCCTCGTATCCTTGAAACTATTTATGCATCAGTGAGGCAACAATGAAATCAATTTCACGTTCTTCGGCATTAATCTCTGTCCATTCTTCCACATTCAGCGTGCAGCCGTATCTCCAGCTTGACATTTTAGTTGTCGACGTTGAGAAATAGCGTGTGAAAGCACGTTTCTTACCCTTCGTCACGATATTAAGGATTAAAATGGTAACGGATGAAATCAGCATGAATCGACGACGTTCCATACGGCGAACCCTTTGTTGTAACCTCATGAATACGTATAGCCACTTTCGTTTGCAACACGGTTACCATGAATCTGGGTATGTGGAACGATCTTCCTTTCGAGATAAATCGACAAAAAGCTTCCCATTACGTAAGTCCACCATTCTGCGCGGATGTGGGTGTTTTATCAACGTACGATGCTCGGACCGTGATTGATACGAAACTGGATCCTCTATTTGACTATCTCCACGGAAACGTTTTCGGAGAAACAATGATATCCGTTCTGCGCTTTGTTATCCCTACATTGTTCCAACGTTCTGATAAAGATACTCGTTCAGGATGAATTAAATTGAAATATCCAGTACCGACCTTGTTCCATTACTGATGTTCAAATACGGATTTTGCATTAGGGATACTAAATTTTAATTACGAGGACTTCAGTTTTGGAATAGGTTCACAGATTTTATACACTTTTGTACAATTAGGCTATTAGATGGCAAAAATTATCCATTGGTTTCTATTGTATTATTTTATGATGTTTCAAAGTTCTGAAATTCCGGAATTCGAAGGGTTCAAAATTCTGAAATTCTAAAATTCTGAAGTCCCAATACTAAAATTATAGAATTTCAAAAATTAAAAAGTTGCAAAGTCTCAAAGTTCCACCGACACGATGTACCAATATTCTAAAGCCTTCAAATTTAAAAATTCCGAAATTCCAAAGTGTTAAAACTCTAAAGTTCTAAAGTCTTGAAGTCCCAAAACTCTCACGTCCCAAAATCCCAAAGTCCCAAAACTCTCATATCCCAAAATCCCAAAGTCCCAAAATTCTCACGTTCCCAAATCCCAAAGTCCAAAAATTCTCACGTCCCAAAATCCCAAAGTCCCAAATGTCTCACGTCCCAAAATCCCAAAGTCCCAAAATTCTCACGTCCCAAATCCCAAAGTCCCAAAATTCTCACGTTCCCAAATCCCAAAGTCCCAAAATTCTCACGTCCCAAAGTCCCAAAATTCTCACGTTCCCAAATCCCAAAGTCCCAAAATTCTCACGTCCCAAAATCCCAAAGTCCCAAAACTCTCACGTTCCCCAATCCCAAAGTCCCAAAATCCCAGTCCCAAAATTCTCACGTCCCAAAATCCCAAAGTCCCAAAATTCTCACGTTCCCATATCCCAAAGTCCCAAAATTCTCACGTCCCATAATCCCAAAATCCCAAAATCCCAAAATCCCAAAGTTCCAAAATTGCAAAATTTTGATCTCCCATAGTACCGTTCTCACGAAAATAGTAACTTGAATTACCCGCTCGCGATCGAAAAGATCAAGGAGATCGATTTTATTAAAATCACCGAAGTGGAACTGAAAATGTGGGTCAAGGTTATCGAACAACACTGCACTATCTCCTGACCTCGCGAATCTAGACTCCTTTTATTTTCGTAAACTTGAAAAGAACAACGAGACACAATGATAAAATTTTACAGTAATTACGAGAAGATACGATTTTAATTAAGTCGTTATTAAGGCTAAGAGTTCGCGAATACCTGGGTTCGAAGTATTACGTGGAGGACCACAGTTTCACTTTCACTTCGATCACACTTCGTACCTTGATTCTTACCGTACGGTGTACAGTACGGTTCGTATCGTGAAAGCGTTGTAATCGATTAATCAATTTGTCGATTAAACAACGAATCTGAATTGTCGTTCCCTGAACGAACATAGAAATTGAACGATTGCGATGTTTTCACAGTTGAAATTGCCAGATGCATCGTGGCGAAAGATGCAGTTTTGCAAGCGACATTCCAAGCCGTTCCTCACCGTAACCGTGTCGTACGTGTTCAACAAATTCATTTTCCGCATCCTGTCGCAAGACAAATGCAACACCCGCGCTATATCGTGCTTTGTACCAACAAATGCCACGGTTCAGGAAACGTGGATTTAAACGTGGCTAAAGTACCAGCTTCTTACCCGTTTCCGTTTCTTTGTTACACCAGGTACACGCTCCTCTTAGCACTTTGATGTGCCACTGTCACGTAATTGTGATTTTTACTATCAACTTTCTACACTGTTATAATTCACCCTACTTATTCTAACGACTACTAATTGCTGTTTAAAAACTAATAATTTTGCAAAGTACATTTAGACCCTTTACACTCCTTTACTTAAGTGAAGTATAAGGATTAACTAACGTTCTAAAGTAGTTTCCAGTTAATCAGTTGAATTAACGGTTAGTGGTAAAATTGAGATGCAACGCAATTAAGTGCGATAGGTGCAAAGGGAATAAAACATTGTAGCAATGAGCTAACCTAACACTTCTCGGTGAAGTACATCCACGGTCAACGAGTAATTATACTGATTGTTGCTTTTCAAGATGCGCATCGAAGCAAAACAGTCGTATGTAGAAACGATTGCCAGGTTGGAAGAAGTCCAAGGGCTAAACGCATCCTTCGCCTACTGTATGATGCACGCACGACTGACATCATTTAATGATACCACCTTGCTCTTGAAATACTTTTGGACTACCGAGCTTCAGTATTTTTTGTATCTTTAGATCTTTAAGATTTTGACTATACAGGACGTTGGATATGTAAGATTTTGGGTCGTTAGAGTTTCAGAACTTCCAAACTTTGAAATTTTGAGAAGCTTGAACTTTTATAATTTTAGAACTTTATCAGAATTTCCGTTTCTAATCAAATTACCTTTTACCAAACTGTGCGATAGTACTTCATATAACAGTTCGTTGCAATCCCACACAAGTCCTCCCACGGCAATATAACGAGAATATGCTATAACCGTTCAGAACCGTAAAAGCAATCAGCCGGCTATCACAAACTGCACACGTAGGAGGTCAATTAAACCACCGAATGACAATTAATTTCACCCGAATAAATATTAACCTGGTGCGAAGAAATTCATGAGTCATCGTAATGCCCAGCAAGTAAACAGGTCAATAAACTCAGGCACAGGATCTCGCAAAGCGGCAAGATTACGTTCACGTATCCGAGAACACGGAAGTGGGCGAGTCCTTTTCAGCTAGGCATTTCATTGTCAACGAGCGTAGACTCCTTTGAGCGATACCGTTAACACGGAGCGGCACATAAATCGTAGTCACCGTGCATAATGATCGATCGTGTCGCGTGGACGCTTATCAAGATGTACAGCATTACGTGTAAGCGATCGAGTGAAACGTGCCGAGACATGCATCGTGCATGCCTCACGAGAAGTCTCTCCAGACGGCGTAGCAGAATTCTCACGCACGACTCTTCTATTTAATACCTAATTAGTATAGAGATGTAGGGATATAGGGATGTAGGAACATGAGATGTAGATATTTAGGAATGTGGAATTATGTGTATCGACACATGAAGGGAGCTGGTGATATCGGAATCTGGAATATAGCTTTTTGAAATGTAACATATCATGTAACATCTGGGGATGTAGCAATATGAGAATATAGAAATCTGTGAATATGTCAATATGGAGATATAGAAATCTGGGAATATAGCAATCTGCCAATACATATCTCACTCTGAGGATATAGAAATCTGGGAATAGTGTAATCTGAGAGTAGAATAATTCGAGAATATAGCAATCTGAGAAGATGACAATTTAGGAATATACCAATCCGGAGATATAGAAATCTTAGAATATAATAATCTAGAGAAAAAATGTAGAAACATGGAAGAACATCTCGACAATTGATAAAAATTCGCAGGACGAAGTTTCGTGAATCCTGAGCAAGTTATATTTCAAAGAGGTTCAATGACGCTAGAGCAAATAGGAACCACATTCCTTTCACGCACAATCTTCAAACTCCGAATAGTACTTACAATTTCTGACGAGCGTTCGTTCTTGATCTGCATCGTAAAAGAGGATAAACGGACGAACCACGGTGAAACAGAGAGAAGGGTTCCACGAAGAGCCATGGTAAACCAAGGTGTTCGTCCGGTGTCCAGGAGGGGGCATGAAGGTCACACACCGCTTTACTCGTGCAAATGCCTCGACGACGTGCACCTAGACCTACAGAACAAGATAACTCGTAACTATCTGCCTGTAAGTTGGTTTCGTCGCGTGTGTGCACGCGTGCATTTGCAAATGTGGAGAGTCGATGGACACCGCGAGTTCAAAATACTACCGGAGAGACCTTGCGTTTCGATTGAGAGATAATCGTTTTGTCCATCGGGTAGATGGTTTGTTAAACACCGATGAAATAGTGACTTCAATTATAACAGAGGTATGATTGGTGGTGTAACGCGATAGCAGATTGGTAATTAAACGTGCGACCTTCGTATCTTTTATAGTCGTTTGAAATTCAAGAAATAAGGATGTAAGTACTCTTTGAATAGATTTTCTATATTCAGCAGGAGAGCAGAAATGAACCATGAACTTGTAAAATATTATCCCAAGAGTAATAACTAAACTGTGTTTATGCATATATGATATATCGAATCTGCAAAATCTATGAAATCCTATACATAAATTATATGGTAGACTTCGATATATCATAAGTCCGTGGTACAATAATAACTATTTGTTAGAATTAATCGAAACCTATATCGGAACAAAATTAGAAACCCAAAGAAGCTAATCCGACTCAAATAAAAATCCTACGCCAATGGATCTGCCAGGCAACGCGAAGGTCATTTCCGTTCAAGTCCAATCGTCGTTAGAATTGCAAATTAACACTTGGTTCCCGAAATACGCGCGACGTTGAGGATAAATGCGCTAATAGCAGCTGAGCGTGTAGCGAGCTCGTAGCGGCGAATCAGCCAACTACCTGTCTAAACGTTGAACGACCTCACAGTCCTTCCAGCTTCCAGCAGTTAGTGTTAGCAGTTTGGTTTGGTGTTGCAGGTGGTTTAGCCGCAGGCAACCGCGAGAGATGTGGTCGCGAACGCGATTCTTGGTCCTGGCTTGGACGCTCGCGTTGCTGGTTGGCGCGCGGGTCAGCAACGGGTCGCAGAGGCCGCGTCTCGGCGGTGCCGTCAACATCTTCAGCCGATACGGTTACCTGAGCATCAGCATGAGAGTGGTGCCGAGGAACGACACCGACACCTGGATATTCCGCGAGCCAACCTTGGACGTGTTCAGGAATCCTGTCCCGGTAGCGAGCAGGCAACGGCAGCAAACGGCCGCGGTCTTTGACGGCGATTTCCACATGGAGTTTTGCGACAACATCCGTCAGTTGTTGCAAGCCTACTTCCGGGACTTCACGTTCGAGAAACTGGAGAGGCCGTGGCGAGCGTTCACCAGTAGCTGGTCCAAAGCTGCCATAGCTCGCCACCTGGGCATCAACTCGTCCTTTATCACCGGAGAACATTGTTACGTGCTGGTACGAGTCGCCAGGTTCCGCGAGAACCAGAAGCTGACTGCCACAGCCGACTCGATGATCCTCGACGAAGCTGTTCTTAGGGAAACGGAGAACGTCACCGTTGGAGATACAGCGAGCGTCGTACGGTTCATCAAACACTTCGGATCTCACTACATTGCCGCTTATGTCACCGGGAACTCTTTGTACCAGGTGAGATTACTATGCTTCCGTCGGACATTGTTGTTATTTGGTGCGATCTTTATGCTCTAGAAGTTCCGCTGATGAAAATAATGATCTAGGGAAAGGAGACCGCATTATTCGTTGGTTCTTGGTTGCACAGTTTTCTAATTTATAAACTTTCAAATTTGGAACTTTAAAAAGGATTTTCGAGAATTTGATAACGTAGGCATTTGGAAATTTAGAAATTGAAGTTTTGAGCATTTAGGAACATTAGTTATAAATTTTGTGGTGAATAGTTTATCCGATTGAAGTTGTGCTTGAGAACCATTTATCTTCTTTTGCATGCAATTTTGCATCGTGTCGTGTTCGAGTAGATAATAATTATATAATTTTTTTCGTTTAACATTCATAACATTATGTGTTTGAGAAGCCCGACTTTATAATAGCCGTAAATGCCTCTATCAAGAACGAGTCCTTGTTCATTGACCACTACGTCAACGAATTACTTTTTATAATCTTGTTTATGTCTATCTTTTTCTTTTTAACAAAATTGACAGTGTCTTGCACAACACAATTTATGAAGGCATGAAATTCATCGCTTCAGGATGTTTCAGGAATCAATTACAACGTAACTAGCATCTTCAAAGCAGTGTAGATCGTGTAACGTTAGCAAGGCAAAATTATCCGTTGCATAAAACTTAAACGGCAGTTTAACGATTGGCAAACGGGATAATGATACCAATGTTGGTAATCAAACGATTTCGATCTCCCACGAGAAATACGAGGATAATAAAAACAGTGAATGATCGGTATCTAAAGTCCGGGTTCCCAAGAGCGGGCTGCTAAATGTTTTCCGTGGAGTCACAACAATTATTTCTAATTGCAATTATTCTCAGAACGAATTGCACTCTAAAGATTTTCACCATTTATTTAATTCCGACATAGCTACGCTACAATCCTATT
Source organism: Megachile lagopoda (assembly GCA_036983795.1). NCBI lineage: Eukaryota > Metazoa > Arthropoda > Insecta > Hymenoptera > Megachilidae > Megachile > Megachile lagopoda. Next base: position 12,007,895 of record CM072790.1, on the reverse strand, counting down.
ATCATGCTTCTAAGAATACGGGAATTCAAATTTTTTAATTTCAGAGTTTTTCAGCTCTCAAATTTTCAAACTTAAAAATGTGATCATTTGTTAATATCAAATTTTCAAATTTAGAAATTTAGAAATTTCAAAATCCATCTTCAATAAATTAAAATGGTACTAAAATTATTTGGCGATTATAGAAGAGTATCGCAACTCGAAGGTTAAAGACAGTGATACAAAAGATTTATCGGTTTCAGGTGTTCGTGTATACGCCTCAAGCGTACTTGCGATTGAAAGAACGCTTGAAGACGCGTGGCGTTGCGGATCTCTCGAATCGGGAATTAAGCAACTTCTTCTCGCCGTGGTACGCGGAGCACATGGGTTCCATACAAGCCGCGAGCGGAAACCGCACCGTCGAGACGTGGGCCGTGGAACACCTTCGAAATCAATATTACATTTTCTCGTACGCCAGCCTGCTAAAATTGCACGGGGACGCGTTGCTGCTGAAGCAACTGGACGGGCTGCTTGGGGACGAGGCGTTGTTACAATTGCAATTGCGAACGCTGGCTCCGATCTTCAAAGATCCTCAGCGACGCGACTGGTTCCTCGAGGTAATCGACAATTACTCGAAGTTGTGGGAGGTGAACACGTGAATTCGTGTACCGATCCTGAAATGGACGAAAGAGCCTCCTACGTTTTCCTTGCGTGGTTGAATCCGCTCGTTGGAGAACCACGATACGCGCGTATCTTCAACAAGATGGAAGAAGCGGCGTCAACGAAGATCGATCATTCGTTACTGCAGGACAATTACAGTTTCTCGATCGTCGATCAAGCATGGTACACTGTGGAAGTTCGCTGTTGTTCCTTCATCGAACGTACGCTAGGATTTAATAGACAAAACCATCCAACTGCTATGTTGTTATAAATAAGTATTTATTATCATATAATCGATGATAGAAAACATTTTTATACAAACGTTTTAAATATATGTATGTATATGTATATCACAAGCAATTTTTGCAAAAATGTTTGACTGAAAAAATCACGACTTCTTGTTTCCACGTTTTATATTCTTGACACTGATTTACCTTGGGTCGTAACTTCAGTTGTTCCGAGAATTAATGCGGAAACAGGAATCGTGATTTTTTCTTCTTTGTGTTTTTGATTTCTATTTTCGGTCGACGAAACGATACGCGTGAAAATAAATTGTCTGCGCGATGTTTTATACTCTAGGATAAGTATTTATCCTTAGAAAATCCTGAATGATTCGATATAAGTATTTAAGTATACATAAAAGTAAAGTGGTTAACTTATATTTTTCGTAAAAGGAAATTAATATTCAGTTTATTGGCACGATGGAACGTCGGTGGAACGGATGGAACTTCTTTAAAAAAAAGTTGCTTTATTTAAAGATGACTTTTATCACGAAAGTAAAACTTCAAACAATGCAAATAACAATAGCGTGAAGTAAGTTTGACAACGAAATTGACATAACAAATTCTTCAAAGAACAACCGTTGAAAAATACATACGATAGTGTATTATAAAAATCAGTATTTTCGTACGTAATTCGATTATGCGATGCATAAATTATTCTTTAACCGATTTTCAGAGTAACGAAAGAAATCTAAAGTACTCGCACTTATTAATTTTTATAAAAGTTTACAGATATGCTATGTATAAAATTGTCAATATCATTAAACTGCATTTTCCAGGGACAATAATTACATATTTCTTACATCCTATCTACAAAATGTGATCAAACGCGATTAGCACGAGCTCTCGAGATTTCTTTTCAAGTCAACATATCATAAATAAAATGTAACAATACTTAGAACGTGTACGAAACAAATTGTAAAAAACGTTTTTTTAAAATTTGATTGTTTCTAACTAGAACGATATCTTTATGGATAAATTCGTAACAATATCAGTGTATTTTCCTATCTCAAGAAATATTGACTGTGTTAAGATTAGTTACTGCAGATAATATATAATAATACTTAAACCCGAAATTCAAATATCACATTGGCTATTGACAGTGACACTGATTTCTATTTTGAGATAGAAGATAGTCTCGTTGTTAGCTATAGATCCTTGTACGAACGTTTGTGCATTAAGCTCAATCAGTTTTTTTAAAAGTATGTAACTTTGCGGACGCTTGCTGTTCTCTACCTAATTTCCTTCCATTCACAACCAATATAACGGGAGTTTCAACACGTATAGATTTGAAGTCAAAGTCCTGAAAAAAATTATACTCACATAATTGCTATTAAGTTTCAGACAACGTATCATCGCTAAGAATACGAACATTGTCGAGATAAGAAAACTTTTGATGAATCACGAACGGTTCAGGTATAGCAACAGAATCCCCAACGGTTACTCCACGGCCCTTAGCAAGATTATATACCGTTACAGCCATACAAGTTTTCTCTTCGTCAACGAAACAAAATGCGCTGGAAAATTGAATACGTATTTATTAATTAAAATAATAAATGCTTAATTTATTACTACTATTTGCTTTTTTAAATATTAAAAGATACACTTACAAAGGTACACAATCTGTGTCTTGTATCCAACATACTACTTTTCCAAACACAACTTTCTCAGGATTTAGTCCAAGAGTTAAGCTTTTCAACGATACTAAATCTAATTTTACAGTCTTCTGTCCGGACGTGAAAGAGCCACCTTTATATGGTCCCAAATGCTTAACATCCAATGCCTACATTTAATCAGAAACCTATAAATATGTATATGTACCAGTATCACACATTACACTTATGCAATCTTATGAGATGAAATATATTTTAATGTCATATGTTTAATCATTAGAAGATGTTTTATAAAAATAATTTCTATACCCGTATCATTTGGAACAATCTTTTTGGTTTTACTTTTCCATTATTGTTTACTAAATTTTGTACATCTTTCAAGTATTGTAACAATTCATCCCTTTTGTTACGTGGTGTTTCCCATAATGGATCTAGTAACATTGCTCTTTCGAATGACTTCAATGCTAAGCAATATTCTTCTTGATATTTTAAAGCCTAATATTATAATTATTTCACATAAATAAAATTCACTAGAATTTTGCATTCTTGCTAATAAAATACTTACCACTGCCTTATTGTGAAATAAATCAGGATTACTTCCTGCTACAATGTCTTTTTCCTAGAAATAATTAAAATGCTGTTAATACTGCACTGCTTAATAGAAATATAAATTGATCTTGTCAAAAACAACTTACTGCTTGTACATAAGCTGACATACAAAGACGTAAAGTTGCAGGATTTTGTGCTACCGTAAAAAAGGAAGACAAATATGCGTTTCCAAGAATTGCCCATGAAATTCCATCCGTTGTGTCAAGACTAACTGCTTCTTTAGCATGTTCTACACCTTTTTGGATATTTTGGATTCGTTGTTCAACAGTAGAAACTGATTCTTGTCTGAGTACCATTGACAAATTTCTTAAAGATACTTTATTTCTACCCTAAAATATTTGTAATTGTGTTCCAATCATATGACAAGGTATTAAAATTGATGAAGTATAATAATGTATAATTTTTATAATATAATTTTACATGGCGTAAAGCACCAACAAAACAATTTTTTGCTTGTTGGATATCATCATTTTTCCAATAACATTCTCCTAATTCATTCCATGCTTCAACTAAGTTAGGTTCTAATTTCACTGCTTTCGTTAATAATTCCTCTGCTTGAGATATAAACCGTTCTGTAACATTTAATGCTTTCCCTTTCAGATAATAATATTTTGCTCGTGATCCATCGATTTCATATCCTTTACATTCATCAAATTTGTTCAAAGTATCTTTCATTTCTTTCTCTACATCACCATTCTTTTTAATTGCTTCTTCGATAGGATGGTTTTCGAAATAATGATCTCGAAAAAAATATAATGCATTTACTTTCTCCTAAAATAAATGCCCTGGTATTAAAAAGTATAGTTAAATAAGAAGAATTAGACAAAACTACAAAAAAATTAAAAACGTTATTTTTTATGCATGACCAGAAAATAAACAACTTCTTTCATTACATAAATTCCATGTTCGAAACAATAAATATACCGTCAGAGCTACAATAGGATCTTCTTTGACAGCATTTCCTGATTTTGCTCCGGCAACCACTTTGTCATCTATAATTGCGGACATTTTTTAAAATACTCTAATAAACAATTATATCACATCAATTTCATTGTGCATCAGATACGCATGGCGTTTATAGCCTCATACATAATTTACGATAATTAACATACAAATTAACGCTTAAATAAAGCAGAATATCATTCGTACATAAACTGTCAAAGACCAAGAAAAGACCAAACAGGTTATGTATTAATATTAATGTAGCACTGGTGTAAGGTAGTATCCGCAATGAAATCAAACGTCAATTAACGTCAAATATTTTATTATAAACAACGTAACAATAAAATTACAAGAACGTACGCGTAACTGTATGAAAGAAAAATACAACGGTAATCACGACAAAACAATAATAAAATTCGTGGTAAGCTTTATTCGCATGTTTGTCGGAGTCTTTATTTCGCAAGAGAACCGTAACGATAAATGACAGTTTTTCGTTTATACTGCACAGATCTGCTTTGATTGGTTCTGACAGGCGCAAGCGTTCTACGTTTACGAATTCGAAAGTGTATATATGGTGATCCTTTATTTAGTATATTCGCCTCCTTAAATTTTACTAACAAGAAGCTAAATAATTCTTCTATATTAAGTACGATCGTACATATCTTTATCGAGAACTACATAAGTCTTACTACTCGATGGTTTAATTAGAAATTTGGGAATTTGAGGGTTTGGTAATTGAGGAACTTGGATATGTTTGTACACCGTATATGTAAACACGAAGTAAGAAACAGGCAGTAGATGAGCACAACGCTAGTAATAAAGAGTCTTCTGAACTCAACCGAGATGCGCAGGATTACTATTATTCTCTTGTGGAACGAAGTATACATCAGGAGTAGTACCAAAATAATCCGAGTGTGGCGGTAACGCCCTTTCCACTTCCACCTGTCGTGAGCATCGAAGGTGGCGACTAGTTCATTCGCGTACTCCGTGACCAAAGCTTCCCCAGAAGGCTGCATCGTCTCAGGATCGCCATTTTATGTGTTTGGCTCTGAGACTGGGACGGTGGGTGCGTGCGGTGCATACTACAGAGCGTATTCCGTGCATTATCTGCAAGATGTTACCCAAATACTTTGCGCCCGACATGTACAAGTAACGACAGGTGTCGGAGTGAGTGGATCGGGCAGCGAAGGCTCGGGCCGAAATGGTCCCGGAATAGTGAGCTGTGCGTGAGTGTGTTTTCATCGAGTTGTGCGTCGCACTGGCTTTTCACTGCTGTCACCGTTTGTTAATACCTGTGCCATTTGAAAAGTCGGCTTTGGGTCAAATTACGGACGGCCTCTGGATTCCTTGCGACACCCTCGCCACCATCTACGATGAGTTCGCGCAACATACCCTCAGACAAGGTGAGTTGTCACTTCGTCTAATATGTCTACCGCACCCTTCCGCCTCCTCTTTCTGCTTTATCCTTCGCATCCACGCAATCCCTACCCGCCGTTCGATACCTATCCTATACTATGCCTTTACTTTTATTCGCTAAAAGTCATGGTCACGAAATCCTTACTGCGTGAAATTTTTCATCGATCAATGAGAGATGTCTTCCTCTACATATCGCTTTTTTTTTATTAAACGGATGTGCACCCTCGCAATAGCGATACTCCTATCTTTTACTTTTTGCTCTTCCTTCGTAAAAGCTTTCTGTTATGTTATAATTAACGTTTCGCTGTACAATTAAATAAATTTGACGAAATGATTCGATACCTGAAGTTTAAATGGACAAAATCAAATTTCGCGCGTTATTGTCGCACCAATACGTTTTTATACTCCTTTGATCAATTACAAATCGAGATACGATTTCACGCTCGCGGTACGTACAACGACGTGTTCATCGCCGGTTGCGAATTTACTTCGTGCTTGTTTCGAGTGCTGTCACGAGTTTACACCCGTAATTAATTAATGAACGGTTACCTTTGATTCTCGACGATTGTGTCTACTCGGGAACACTACACAATATCACCGATGCTTTTTCCCTTTTTTCGCGTCGAGAGCTCACGCTGTCGACTCCGTTCCACCTCCTTCTCGTCCCCCGTGAATTAATTGTGTCGTGAAAGTCGTGACGGGACGTTCTCCACGCTTTGAGCTAGCTCTCTGGATACGTCGCGTTTTCTTTTTTTTTTTTTACAAAGTTGTCGCGCGAAGTGCACTCGTAGCCGGTCAGACGAGGCTGTTTAATTGGTAGCAGTCGCATCAAAGGATAAATGCTTTGTGTTCGGTGGTTCTTCGTCCCCTATCGATTCTCCACTTCACCTTTTGTTTCGCGTCTCGATATTATTAAATCAACGGGCCGTGGTTACGTTGTGCAGAGCGACGCGGAATATTCGCGCGCGCGCGGACGAGAGACCGACATCGCGGCCTATTCCGCTAAAAATACCCGCGCATCGAAAATTCAACCGCATCGATGACGCGTAAAATAGATGCTAATCAGATATGAACGTTATCAACCGATTTACTATTTAACTAATTACGGAAATCATTTTCCTATTTCTTCCTTTTAAACATGTCTTCAAATTATTGTTGGTAACATATAATTTTCAGGAGGCCCTTTTAAAAATATTGAATAACTACCAGATCTTTTATGTAAGCGATGTTGTTTAAAAAGTATGTATATAAATTGAAGGTTTTGTGTGAAGTTGAGTACGCTGTCAATCTCGTATTTTAACGAAGGCTCCATGAAAACTGTACCCTACCTTTTTTGTTCGATATTGCTGCTTTGGCAGTATGTTTGTTGTTGATCTTTCGAGAGTGAAAGTTAGGATATACCTAGTGGTTTCAGAACTTAGTATGCAGTACAGTTTATGGCTTCTGAACAGAAAAACGATGTACAGGGTGCTTCCAGAAACTAGGTCGAGCTGTGTGGATATTTCGTAAGTGACAATGGAGAGAATAGACGGGGGATATGTCGTAAGGCTTTGGGAAGTTGTTTTCCAATAACTGTTTCAGGATGTATACAAAGCGACACCATTTTTCAACATTTGTATAAATACATTAGATTGTAAAATAATTTCAATATTTCCAGACACTACAAGGCTATATAGCGCGAGACGTATACATGCAATAGTTCCTAAGAAACTATAACAACAAAAACCTCACACTATACATTTACTTTTTAATTTTATTCATCCTTGAGTGGAGCACGAAGGAAAATAATGAGAAATAACACAGTGTCGGAGTAATTTCTGTGACGTTACCAGCGCAGTAAAAAAAAAAGAAAAACTTGTGAATAGAAACGGACGAAGGCGGTTCATTACCGACTTCCGTGAAATCATTTGCTGAAGGAAAACCTGAAAATCAACTCGTTCATTCGATTCGATGGAACTACCTGTTTCGTGTTTCGCCGCGAAAACGTCGGGCAACGGATAAAATAATTAAATGATAGAGTATCTTTAGTAGGAACGAGGCTGAAAGGCCACGTTACTCTTGCGACCCGCCAACGGAATAGTACGTTCGCCATGAATTTCAATTTGCTCGATTAATTGTAACGAAACTAACCTTCTACGGGACCGCAATTCTCCGTGGAAAACATTTCTTAATTGAAAACTCACTGTAGCGGAACACTACTGTTTGATCCTTTCTTTTTTCCATCTACTTTTCTATGCTGCTTTAATCACGCGCGAACAAAACTGTTCGTAACCGTCACGAATATTTGTATGCAATTTGAACGACTCAAATTTTGCATGATTCAAATTATTTCTCGATTATTAAAACATTTTGTGGCATTAGTCATTCAAAAAATAATCTATGTTACGATATGTGAGATTCTTCTTACATTTTAGATTTACTAACTTTGCTTCAGGAAGTAAGTTTGAGTTGTGCCTTGTAATGTTGATAGTGTTACATTTCAAGCGCTTTTGTATTAATAATACAAAACGGGTACTTACTGATTCGCGCATGCGCACGCGGCTTGTACTAGTTCTGCCGCCATATTGGTATTTTGTCTTCACAAACGATGTTCGCCTTATACTGATTATATGATCGTGGTCACAACTCAAAAGGGTTCTCTACATAATAAAGATAAAAGTTTCTGCGCTATTCTCGAAAATGGCGTTTTGAGTTGCGTCGGTTTCGTAGCAAGAGTTTGTAGTTACATTGTAACGGTGAAATATGTTGATTGAGGAATCTTGTGAAAAAAGTACGTGATTTATCAGCATTGGTTGTTCCGTTGGAGAGTTTCGTGGCGAGGTCCTCTGGTCGAGAGAGGCTCGAAAAGGAGGCGTTTTAGAGGGGACGGTTACGTCTCGACCGCGATCCATTGTCGTGGATATCGAGCAAAGCACAGTCAAGGTCGATTAAAGAACAGAACGAATACATTTCTTTTCTTCGTGGAAAGATGAGGGATCCGGGTATAAGCGGCCACGGACAATACGAGATGATGTTTCTTGTAACGAACGCGTACAATAAAAACCGTAGCGAGAGAGGCTGGCTGCTTTTCTAACCGTTCGTCTCGATCGTTGTCGTCCCTCGACCGCCAGGAATAGAGAAAAAAAAAAGATCGAGCTGTCCGTTGCTATCAAAGAACGTCCAGCAAACGGATCAAGGTGAATCCACTTTTGTAAAACGTCTAAATCGATATTTCACGCCTAGCCGCGTTTTTCCTTCCTTTTTTGGATACGTACGAGGTTCAGGAAAATGGGACAAATTGCTATTCATGCTACAGGGATGATTCAATTCTGTTTGTTACAAGACACTACCGTGAATGAGCACGATACTTTATTACAATTTTTACATGTTTTTTATTTTCCACGCTTCCGCTACGAGTAGATAGAGGATGTTTGATTTTGGTCGCTTTGTTTGAAATTCAATGTAAATATAATACTCTATTTTCTTCGATCTGAATATTGAAGTGTAAAGTTGCTGTTTCATTTGAAAGGCAGATACGCTTATAAGCCATTAATTTCCTAACTCCAACATGATAAATTTGCTATATTTATGTTAATTGCTGTTTATCGAGTATCGTGTTTGAACGTATAAAATGATTATCATGCATGATCGTAGTATATGTACTCGTATTAAACGTGAAGTCAATAAAATGTATGACAGTGTTATATTTCTGGCCCGAGAAGATTATACCATTAACGATATAATTAATGATATACAATTAGCTAAATTGAAAGAAAATTAAATCGTTAATTAGATAGTTTCTGGAATATTCATTCTAACCACCATTAATGAATATTGCTTAATTTACAATTCAAATTACACAATTACTCTCAATTGCAAATACTGAAAGCAAATGCAACAGTATTGGATAATACGATCTGTGAATAAATTTAATCTTAAGAAGTTTTGAAATAAGATGCTAGAGAGCGCACGCTATCGCGTCTACTACGAAACATTTAAAAGTAGGTTTGAAGGAGATCTTTTAGTCTTTCACGGCCCAGTTAAAAACTATTAGAAATTGCCGGGTGCGAACCCTTCCTCTCCAGAGAATAATTTTTATGCTCTAAAAGGCTCTGGACGGCTTTGAAACGCGTACTTCGAAAAGGGATTAATTTTATTTCCTGTACTCTCTAATGAAAATGAAATTCACTCTATCAAGTCGCGTAGAAATGTTTTGCAATCTTGAAATAACATTTCTCTATACATCTTCACACAGGAAAGATCTCTGGATAGCGATTTTTTTATGAAAAAAAGTTTTTTATATCACAAAGGAGTTTTTAAAAATTTGTAGTGTGTAAGCAATTTTGGTGTGCAGAACATTATAGAATACAGAGGTGTAAGAAATTATGAAAAATATAAATTGGGACTTATCTCTTACTTTTAGACATTTTTAAAATTATAGATTTTCTTATGAACTATTCACAAAATTCCCAAATTTTGAAGCACGTAAATTTCGAAATTCCCATTTCTCCAGATCTTCAAATTATCAAATTTTCAATTTTCAAAATTTGTCAATTTTGTAACCCTGAACCGTAAACTTTCAATTATCCAAATTTCTAAATTTTTCCATTCTAAATTGTAAATTTTCAAATTTCTGATTTTCCAAATTTTTCTAACTTCCAAATCTTCAAATCCCTGAATCTATAATTTAAACCCCAAATTACCACGTTCGCAAATTTCTAAATGCTCAAACTTGCCAAATTTCTAAAATTCCCAAGGCAAATTGTCAGCGATATAAAAGGCAGTATGAGTGTCTACCGTAAATAGAAGAGTATCAAAAACAGTCTTGTATCCTATTCCAATTGCGAAAGGCCCTATAGAAGTTTCGGTGCATCAGAGAGTCGATAAAGGCAAAGGGTTAGATTCGTCCGTTTGCAGTTTTTGCCAGGCGAAACCGGCGTTTGATGTTTCTTTTCGAAAGTAGATCGAGTCTGAGAACGGTCATTCTCGGTACGAACAGGCTTTTTGTGGGCAGTGCGGTCAAAAGTTAACGTTGCCTATTGGCGCTTCTGTCTGGCTTTTTAACCGAAGGGAGAGAGACTCGTTTCTGCTTTTACGATATATCGTGACCCAGTGAAAAGCGAGAAGAGGCAGCGGCGAAATACGGGTCTGAAACGCGATTTCCGAGGCCAGCACTCTCGATCCGCAACGTGGAACACGATCGACGCGTTCCATTTCTCAAAACGGACTCAGGATCAAGGCAAACTGCATGACCGATGCGGGAACGAACCTCGTTAAAAATCGTGGAAAAAAACACCCATCGCTCGGATTTTTCTCATGCTGGTAGAATATTCCGAAAGCGATCGAGGGCTCGGATCCGTGCACGTTTCTTCCCGCTGAGAAATCCGACCGTGTCACGTACTACTCGTAAAACCACGTTATCGTTTCTTTCTCTTCGGCCTGTTTTTCCTTCACGTTTTTCCCGCTTTCGAACGCGTCGCTTGAAACAATTAGGGGATCGATACACTCCACGAAAGTAAAATAAACATCTGGAAAAAGATGGGAATTCTCTGCTTTGCGAGGCTCGACTTTTTACGGCGGGCTGCGAACAGTGATATGAAATTCTGTGCACGAGTCTATTGTTCGCTCAAGGTACGCCGATCGAAGGACTGTCACTCTTTTATCTCTTTCATCATGTCGATACGTGCCTTTAATTCTTTGATTTATACTTTCTATGTTTAGCATGCTCGTGGCTTTTGTAGACTTTGGCCTCTTTCGTTATTTATTTCAAATTTTTGTTTTTTAAATTTATTTAAAGCTTGGTGATTTGGAAATTTAGATGTTTCAAATTTTGGCTATTTTAAATTGTCAAAATGTCGAGTTTTTTTATTGTGCACTTGTGAAATTGTCAACTTGTCAGACTGCGAAATTGTGAAGTTGTCATATCGTCAATGTATCATATTGTCAAAATGACATGTCCTCAAACTGTCAAGTTGTGAAATTGTCAACATGTCAAACTGTCAAATTGTTAAGTTGTTAAACTGTCAAAATGACCAAATGATAAATTGTCAAGATGTCAAAATGTCAAAATTTCAAGATGTCAAAATGTCAAGATGTCAAGATGTCAAAATGTCAAGATGTCAAGATGTCAAAATGTCCAGACGTTAAAATGTCAAAATGTCAAATTGTCAAGATGTCAAAATGTCATTTTGTAAACTTGTCAAACTGTCATCTTATCAAGTTGTCAAATTGTGACTTCATCAAATTGTAAAGTTATCAAACTCTCAAATTATCCAATAGAAAATACAGAATTTCTGCACATCTAAACTTCCATCTTCCCAAACAAGTAAATTTACCAATTTATATTTGCAAATACCCTACCAATACTCTAAATCTAAAATTTGCCCAAAAATCTACATTCCTCCCTCAAAGTACCATAACTACTCTGGAAGCACCCTGTATACCGTCGATCCATTTAATCTTGCCATTCATCTTTCCATATTGCTGTTCATGTATATTACTAAGTAATATATTCAATTTAATATCTCGAATACCCGTGTCCCAAAATTCATGTACCGTATCCCTGTCCCGTTTCACGAGACATCGAATAAATTACAACACGAGAGGGGTTCACTCGGTGAACGTAGTTTTTACATAACAATGTTGTATCAACGTTTACGTGGAGGATAACCGCGAATATACGACCCTTACAGACTCCCTCGAGAATACTTGGCTCTCCCGTGCACTGCACTCGCAAAACTCGTCTTGAAAACGTTTCCCCCCTACTCTTTGATTCTATTTTAAAAGACTTGTTCTTTCACTTGCCGGGCTAAACACGTGGCGTGTTTACACGCGTACTACGGAAAGAGCTCATTAATGGAAGGCGGTGGTCACGGCTCATAAGGAACCGGTCTTGTTTACGTACGAAGCAAATAAAAATTGTTCTCCGGCACTCTTGTTTGAGGAAGACGCGTTTAGCTTCGTTTTTTCTCCATGTAACCCCTTGACGGATCACACACACGTACTTATAATAGGGTTAAATATGAGCTGGTATTTTTGTAATTTGCAAGTTTTTCAGATTTTTTTATTGGATGTGGTCATTTTTGTAATTTTATTGCTATAGTTGGAACGGTAATATTTGGTAAGAGTATGAAGGGCCCTGTATGAATTTTCAAATTTGTAAATTCTAAAATACCAAATCCCATGATTTCCTAATTCTTAAGTTAAATTCTTGAATCTCAAAAATGCCACAGCCACTAAATTCCACAATCCTCAAATTCGACATTCCTCAAATTTCACAATCCCCAAATCCTACAGTATCGAAGTCCTACAATTCTCAAATGCTAGTCTACAAATCTCACAATCTCCATTTCTTACAATTCTTAAATCCAACAGACCCCTAATTCCACAATTTTCAAATCCCACAATCCTCAAATTCTACGTTCCCCAAATTCTACAGTATTGAAATCTCACAATCCCTAAGTCCTACAGTCTCCAAATCTCACTGTCCTCAAATCCTACAAATTTCACAATCCCCAAATCTCACGTTCCTAAATTCCACTATTCCTAAATACCAAAATCCCCAAATTCCACATTCTCCAAATCCAACAATCCCCAAATCCCACAAACCTCAAATCTCACAGTCCCCAAATTCCTATACCCCAAAATCCCATAATCCCAAAATTCCACAGTCGCCAAATCCCACAATCCCACACTTCTCAAATTTCTAACTCTAAATTTCCAAAATGCTCTAAACCAGCCTTAGACTCTCCCTAAATTTGACCAAATTCTAATTCAAACTTTGCACGACTTTCACCATGTATTTCTCTTCAAAAGGAAGTCTGCAGTCGGATGTACATCTGGTTCGCGTTTCACGATGAAAGGGCGAGGTTCCGCCGGTGTAATTGTTTAATTCCGTACTTACTCCAGCCAATGGCTGTTATTAAGAGAAACAGATGGACAATTTTTGTCAGCCGGTTACAGAATTCCATCTGTTACGATCTTTATGGTTGATTGTACGGTCTGTTATTGCAGGAATATCGACGTGTTACCACTGTCGGATATTATCGCGTTCGAAAACGATCGCGAATAGCAGTTGCTTATGCACCTGTCCATCGTCCACCGATTGTGGTGGTAACGAATCGACGTGGCAATTGCGATACGAGAATATGCCCCTGATGCAATCGGTCGAACATAGTCCGGCAAATGTATGCTTAACGTATCATGAATTTCACAGAACCGAACCCATGGAATTTGCATAGTCAGACAATTACTATTGCACGACAAAATTCGTCGGCCGATCAAAAAAATGTTATCTCGTTTTGTTTTTGGGTATCGACGTACGACAGTTGGGACGCGATCGTTTCAACGCGCGAACAATTGCCATTTTCGTTCGGTGATGCGCGATTAAAAATCGATACTTGGCGCTCCGAAAATATTAGCTTTAATCACCTTAGCAAGTATAATCAGTTCGTAAAGCTTGTTAAGGCGATTAAAAGTTAATTATTAATCTTAATCCTTTATAATTGTTACGGGTTATGCTCGTAATTGATCGAGGTTTCGTTTTATTTAAACAGTGTCAGTTATTTTGAGGAAAGTTTTAGCAATTAGGTCACGATCGTAGCGGCAAGACTGAGTTTAAGCTAATGTAGCTTGCTCTTGAAAAGAATTTCACGAATTTTTAACGAAACTATGACTCATTCGTTTCGAGCTATTTTATCTGTAACTTTGCGAATGTAACAAGTGTTTATACCTCGAGTTAATTCGTATTTAGAAGACACGTATTAAAAAAGTGCTGATCATCGAGTGAACAATCGAAATGCAATTCAATACGTGACACCGTTTGTTTCTTCTCGCGTGCAATAAGAATGCACATGATACATCAATATTCGCAAATCACGTAAGTGGATCGTTTCGCGTGAAACAGCAATATTTCGTTAACTCCTGAAAGAGAAATATCGAGAACTTTTTTTTTTTTTTGTTAATCGAACGTGTCGATCGTGCGAACTTTCACACACATGATATTACACAACGGCACCGCTCGTTAGTAAGCCAGGGACCGACTCGATTGTACGTTAACGGCGAAACGAGCCGATATAACGTTTTCATTGCCACAATTCCACGGAAGTTTTTTTTTTACGCTTTCGTAAAAGTGTACCTGACCGCGCACAAAGAGAAAGTGCACGGACTACTTGTGCTGTTCTTGCGAAATTCCGATTCTCGTTAAGAGACCGGTCCGATTACTATAACTGAGCATTTTACGTACGGTAGCTTTTCCTTGCCTAAATGTCGTGAAAACGGGCATTTCGATAAACATCAAAACGTTTATTTAACACCTCTGTATTTATTTAAGTCTATAATAAACTCTTGTTATGTTGCCACAATCGGAGAAGCATCATCTAGCTATTCTAAAAATCGGCATTGTACTGTTTTTATTAATTTTTTCTGTCTTTCATGCTTAACGATATAAGGTGCGGCGATATAGCGCGAAGTAATTTAATTCATCATAATTCAATGCTTGACAATGTTATGCGTTGTAATTCAACTCGTGGCGATGTAAGGCGTGGCAAAATGAAAAACGGCGATATATCGAGAGACAATTTGACGCGCTGTGATTTCATGACGTTACAACATGTGGTAATTTAATAGGTGGTAATGTAGCGAGTAGTAGTAATTTGCCGATCAGCAATATAACGAGTGGCGATATAACGCATAGTAATATAATATGTGGTAATCTAATGGATGGTGATGTAGCGCGTGGTAATTTAACACGTACTAATATTATGCGCTATAATTCAACGAATGGCGATATAACGCATGGTAATCTAATGGATGGCGATGCAATGCAGAGTAATTTAATAAGCGGTGATATGACGCGCGGTAATGTAACGCGTAATAACACATCGCATTGTAATTCAATGGGTAGCAATATAATACGTGGTAATTTAACATGTTTAAATTCAACACGTAGCAATAAAACGTGCGGTTTTTTTGCGTTATAAATCAGTGCATGACGATATAGCGTGCAGTATTTCAACTCGTAATTTAACAAGTAATAATATAACGCTCAAAGATTTCCACTTCGATATTGCAATAGTCTGCACGAATCTGCATAGCCTACAATAAAGTGGCGAATTTAATTGCCAACCGAATAATAATAAAAGTAATTCGAGAATAAACACCAGGAATACCTGGTGAACTCGTTAAAAGCGAAGGAACAAAGAAAGTTCTCTGAAAGCCGTTAATATTGTACTGATAATTTAATAATACGGAGCATTAAAAAAGATAAAAATATTCTCGATTGTATTTAACTGGAAATGACGGCTGTTCGCCGGAAGATACAAAGGTATGCGCCGTTTAAGCAGAACTTTCGGTCGTAAAAACAAAATCTAATTTTACCGCGTCCACCCGCGAGGATCTCGTTTACCGTCGAAAGTCGAAAGCTTTCTATTGAGATAGCCTGATTTTCCTTGCTTCAACAAATATTACCCGCACGGAAATTGAGTAGTCTTTGTTCTATGGCCGTAACAATGGGCCGACTCGCAACGGCATAACCGTGAAAACTATTGTCCAACACGAAACTCAAAATGTACCTTCGGAACGTGGCACGTTCTATACCCGTGTTCCGCATCCGCGGCTAAACATTTGTTTGTCGCGGAAACAAAGTATCGCGGTGGCTGTTTCGTTGAGCTCGTAAAATGTAATTAACGGTACGTTTAGGGAGTAATTTCGCGCCGAATATTTCATAAAGTTGTGCGTTGGCGTTAAATCAACTTCCAAACCCAGAACAGATACTTTCAACGCTAATAAAGGAATCCAGTACTCGTATTCTTCATGAAACACAATACGGGACACGGGAGATCGGCGAAAGATACACTTAATTCGAACAAGATCGCGAACGATTCGTGCAATTAATTATTATGTAACATGGACAATTCGTGAGTAGGTCTTCGATACGGTGCACGTACATATCATATGTCACGTTAGAAGCGTTAGAAGTACGGTCTCTGGTAGTATTACCTTCACCCAGCCCCGTTCACTTCTAATCCTTTTATTCTTGCCCCATTTTCACCGTAATCCCAATTACCGCCGACCACAGCAACTTTATGAATCTATCGAACCGGACGAAGAGAATGAGAATAGATTACAATCCCATTTGACCAAAAGTAACCTTGTTACAGTAGACTCTCGTTATATCGCGTAAATCCTTAAAGATTGCTAATACGTTGATGTATACATTCTCTCCTTCTATTATATTTCCTCCATGTTCCTCGTTTGAAGATATAACGTGTGATCGTGCGATATAACGCGTGGTTACATGTCAATGCAACGCGTGGGAATACAGCGAAGTGATATTACGTAGAAGATATTAATTCGGTGCATTAAGAGTACAGAGGGATAAAATTCGTTTCCGGATGGCTCAATTAATCAAACCACTTGACCGAAAAGACATGACCTCGAATTTTGATCCAAGTAGCTTATGCGGACGATCCTTTCTGTCCGTACAATAATTAACATGTTGTCTTTAATTCGACTCATCCATGAGTCATGTCCTTCCGGTAGGGATTACACGATCAGTCAGTCCGCCGCTTCTTTTGTACGAGTCGCTTATTGAAAATGTTTCTTTGTGCATCGGTTATCCGGATATGCATCACCGAGTGCATTTTTTATTCCGATATTAATCGTTACGGAATTTTTCTACTTACTAATCGAATTTGTACGAATAATTACATCCCATTACAAGAATGAAATTGTAGTATTTCAGTTCTCTTTTTATCCATTTGTTGAGAGCGCAGAACAAAGTCATTAAGAAAATGACTGGTCGACGAGCATTTAATAAAGCATCGCGAAGTCACGGTGGGAAATTATGAAAGAGAATTATGAGCCGCAGAAGATAATCATCGATCCGGCAGGCATAATCCTATAAGACGGAACCGGATTAACCTCGAACGGTATTTGTAGAGGCTCGATCGTACGTTCATACTCGAAGTACCGTTCGCGTATACCGTAACAACGTGTTGTTATAGTGTAGTAAGTAGTTCGTCGAGTCCCGCTTTCAAGCTACGGAAAAGTTTATATCCAGGACTTGCCGTTGCAACCACTCGTCGTGTACAGTTTAACGCTTCGGCAGTTCCGTGAAAAAATAATGTAACTTCGCATTTCTTCGCAGCGAGCGTTCGAGACTAGGTTCTACTGCGTCTCAAACTTTCAAATCGATGGAAAATTTTTAAATCAGATCACCATTTACCGTGTAAAGTATACAACTAGCTAACAGGTTGTCGTCTATGTACATGAACATATAAATAAATATTTACAGTTTGCACAAATTCAGAAATATTGCACTGGTTTTGGTTTCAATGCATTTGCTCGTAAGACGCATAAGGTGCGTCGCCGTGTCTCTCGTAGAGATAGCGTGGGACACACACGGTGCGTCAGCATTTGTATCGCAGTTAATATTAAAGACGCATGTGGTGCGTCATCAAGGTGTCTTGTAACTCAGGGCTTTTAAATCCTTTACGAGTCAAGATACATTTTCAAATACAGTGATCTTCCATAACTCATAAAAGTCTACTAGGCCCCCTATCTTAGAACTTCCTAAAATCCTCCAAAGTTATCTAAGATCTAAAATTTCCATAGGGCTCCTAGAATCTTTTAATCTTCCTCCGAGACTGTCTAGGATCTTCTAAAATTTCCCTAGGGGTGCCCAGAATTTCCTAACATACTCCTAAGCCTGCCTGGAATGTCAAAGTTCAGCTAAGGTGCCTCGAACCTCTAAAATTCCCTCAGGACCATCTAGAATCTCCATAAATATCTCTAGGATCCACTAAAAATCTCTTAAAATTCTCCAGGAGTGTCTAAGGGCCCCTTAAGTTCTCCCAGAATCTCGCAGAGTATCCCTAGGCCCTCCGTAAAAACTTTCCGGTCCTCTAAATTCCGTAGGTGTAGCAAGACTGTTATATAATCTCGTGGAACCTCTGCAATTCATCTTCGCTTCCGTGGAATTTCCTCAGGGCTCCGATAAGATTCCCCCGATTCTCTTTACACTTTCAATATTCCCGGTACGAGTGACTAGCTCGACGAGCTCGCTCGAGCTGCCTATCACCGATATAGATAACGCCGTACACGTACGGCAGGTTCACCGTGTGCATCGCATAGATAACGTATGACGTATATGGTGGTACGTCAGAATTTGCGCTACATAGATAGCAGGTAGGAAGCGTAAGATGCATCGGCGTTTGCGTGGCATAAATAACGGTGCGTCGTCAATCCGGTACGTGTTAATACCGTTTAAAAGGAACGGAGAGTTGGCTGACAATCGGTCGACAGGTATTAAATGGTTGACGAGGTGGCTAGCAAACTGACCAGTTATCGTGATGGACCGTTCTGGTAGAACGTAGCTGTAATGCAGGTTACACGGGAGCAGGGAGACGACCAGCGCGGCCACATCCTGTGGCTGGTATTCATGGCACGCTTTGCGATTCAAATTCGTTAGACTAATGGCTGGACGTGTCGGCGAAGCTCGCTCAATTTTCTGGCATAACGGCTAAAAGTTGTTCCGTCCGCGTGCGTAACCCAGAACGATCGTGAATAAGGCTAATTTACAGGCAGCGACGCCGCCGGTGGTTCGCCATCGGTAAAGTTACCCTCACCTTGGAACAATAAACTGAGAGCGGTCATTTCGAGGTATTTCGCTGTTGGAACTTTCCGAGTGATAAACACTCGATTCGCGCTAAACCCGCGGGCCATTCTTTTTTTATTCCTTTTCATTTACCCTGAGATGCGATTCTTTAATGAAAAAGTACGAAAAACTTTGTCTTCGGAGAGATTTGAGCTATATTCGAGATTCTGCATTGATATTTACTTATTTAGGTACACTATTGTACCTAACACAGATAATGCATATTCTAGGTGCATATTAGGTGCATTGAGGTATGTATATTACGTGCATAGTAATGTACTTGCTTTTACCAAACAGATTATTATTTTTATTACAACTATTATTTTTAACAAACTTATTTACAATGCACTACAGCGATGTTCACTATTGAATGACTTTAAATAAAAATATACACGACATGCAGTATTTGAGAATACACTTGAAATCACAGCAATTCGTCCGACAAATACCATGAAATGAATTGATAAGATTGACAGATCAATCAGAATAGATCCAATTTATCGGGCAGAGAAATATTTCGTGCTGACGTGATTCGTTTGTCTACGAATCCTGGATTTCCTCGAATACTCGGCAGTCGCGCGAATTGCCTGGTACTTGGCATTTGATCAGTATCCCGTCGTTCTCTCTTTATCGAGCATGTAATTGGAACGGTTCCAAGGTTAGGGGTGTTTCGAAATAGCCCCCTTTTTCTATGGACTATTGTCAAAGCGGACAAAGCAACTACAAAACCGCTACACTCTATTCTGTTTACGAAAATATCTCGGCGTCGTTTATCAACCGTTTCGTTACGACGATTCGGAAGATAATTATCGCCCAACAGCCGACTGTGTACGAGCCGTTTAGTACGAAAGTGAGACAACGCCATTTAAAAAAGAAATCAGATTTCATACTCTTTCAGCTTTTATGGAACGTGAACAAGCTTTTAATTTTAAATATCTCGTTAACGAAGATTCACCTCGCTTTCGTAATAAATCTTTGATATTAATCAGAATAAAAATCACTGAGCATCGTGAAAACTTGATAGAAATCATAAGTTATTTAAAATGGTTTTATACGATGTAGTATTTATAGTTCTCAATAATAACACGTTTAAAATCGAATCAAATGGCTTGAATTTCACGAAGTAGATAAAAGTAAATTGCAGAGGAAAAGGGAAAGGGTAGCTTTTTAATTAAAATCTCACGGAAGTTTAAAAATGATGAAGATACAGCAGCTTCGCTCGTTTATGTTCATTCTGAAAAATCTGACCGATTACCGTAGCCGGTGAATTGGAACGGAAATACCGCAATATTCCCAGCCATTAAACGACCATCGAGAAGCGAGAACGTCCGGCTCGATCGAATCGAATGTCCCTGGCGAGGACCCCTAAAAATTATGCGCATAACTAACGGAGCCAGCCTTTTTCTCGCTCGCGATATTCTCCGTTGAATATTGAGCGGCATAATAAGCCGAGAGCGAGTCGGACTCGCTCCTGTGGAAGATTCGAAGGTCCTAGAAAAAGGAGTCGTGGTAGCAGTCACCGACGCCAGCTTGCGTAGACGGAAAGAAAGAAAGGAAGAAGAAAAGAAAGGGGAGAAAAAGAGAGAGCAGCATGGTCGTGAGAGGACGGCCGAGAAGCATGAGAGACCCGAGGCATTAACGAAGAAAGCTTTCCGAGCGAACGGTTAAGTTAGCTTGGAATTTATGGCCGCGCCGAATCAGACGTAAAACACCTACGGCGAAAAGAGGAAATCAATTCGAGAACCCTCCGACTGGTTCTGGCTGGAACGGAAGTCGCGAACCCGACTGTTCCCGCAGGCAAACCGTTCTGTACAGTCAACGGCAAATCTGGCTTCCCTGGAAAAAATATGGCTACCACGGGAAGATACCATACGTTTTTTGCGATTTTACACAATCTCAACATTTCGGGATTAGTTCAATTTAAGGACGCAGGAATTTGGGGATTTGGGAACTTGCATATCTATGGATATGGGATGTTGAGATTTTGGTAGCTTTAGCAATTTGGGGGTTTACAAAGTTAAGGGTTTAGGAAAATTTAGGAATTTGGGGATTTAGAATTTGAGAAATTTGCGAGAAGGATTAGAGACGAGGGATTTGGGAAATTTGGAAATGTAGATTTTAGAAATTCAGAAGTTTGAAACCGTCAGAGATTTTAACATATGGAACTCCATAAATTATGGAATTTAAAAATTCGAAAACTCGGAAATTTATTTAATTTGCAAAAACGATGATTTGCAAATTAATAAATTTTCAAGTTTGCATATACGTTGTTATTCGACGGAAGTGAACGTTTCATCCGAGTGTACCTACCCTTCCCTCCCGTTTTCCCCTCTTCCCGTTCCGTTCGTTTCTGCCGGACCGAGGGAGAGGCTACGAGAAATTCCCGTGAGATCGGTCGGGAAAAAGAGTCTACGAGTCACGAGAGAATCGGCCGCAGTCGGATTTCTTTGAATCGCAAAAATTACGGCCTTATGATCGCCGTTCCGTTCGAAACGCTTTGCGGAACACAAACTATGCGGCGAAGATCACCACCCCGGAAGAAAGGTAGTTTGCGGAGAACTCTGTAAGTTTTGAGAATCCAATACACCGTTTTATCGCGTCCTGTAGCACCTTAGTGGCACTCAAACTTTGAACGTAGATGGGATACCTTTGTAAAATAAAATTGAACGCGACGATTTTCTTTGGGCACTTTTCACTATTTCTTTTTTAACCCTTTTATGTACAGTCTGTTACAAACGTATTGGTACACGTTTTAAGGACAGAGTAACTTCGTTAAAATTTTACTAAACCATCAGTTCTCTAATAATTGGAGAAAGTACGTAGTTTATTAAATAACCTACATTTATGGTTTCAAAAAATTGCAGCAGTGAAAGTAGCAAGATTTTACAAATTATATTTACATTGCATTTAAAACGAATGAAAGGTTTCAGTTTTTGAACTTGACATGAATATTTGATAATTTATTTACCGAACAGTGTATCAGTACCAGATTTTATTTATTTTAAAACAGTGAAAAATAATTTTAAATAATTTAGCAATGTTATAAATCGATTTTTAAAGGCGTGATATTTGATAAAATCGATGCGAAGACAGTCGATAGAGAGCACACGTAATCGAATCTATGCGACACGTCGATGCGACATGCCGGAAGTGAACCAAGGCGTCCCTAACGGAAAAACGATTATCTTCACGGTCGGATTAACGGCAAGCCTATTTGCAAGAGCGGCGATCCTGGTCGGGTATCGTCGAAGCTGCAAGCGAAGGAAATTTCACGGAATCGCAATTTTTCCCTCGCATTTCTGTCGAATACGCCACCTTCGATCTTCTTTTCCGATTTTCGCCTTGCTACAGATTTAATCGACGATCGTCGATGTAATCGTTCTCGAATCTATCAAACGATTTTCACATTGTAACATTTCACGGATTGTATCGCAATACTTTCCACGATTTAACACTTTGCAATTGTGGGACCTTAGAATTTCTGAATTTTGGGAATAGGGATTTGGTATTTTGAAATTTTGTGGCTAGGATTTTGGTATTTTAGATATTTTGGGACTTCGTACTTTAGCACGTTGAAAGTTTACAACTCTGAAACGTATTTTAGAACTTTAGAATTGAAAAATATACATGATACCCATGTGCGCATGCGTAAACCAAGATACAGCAGCTGTAATATTGTGTACGCATGCGCACGCAGGCTCCTAGCGGCAACAAATCCCACAATAACGCATCATTGTCAAGTTTTGAATTCTTCAGAAAGAATCTAAGGGGAACTTAAACAGAATCGACTTAGAGTCTAGGGAGAATTAGAATCATCTCTCCACCCCTGGAATCCTCCTTATCGATCCTCCGCCGGTCATCGAACCGCATTTATTGCAAAAAGCTGAACCGTCCGTCGAGACACGACCACTATAAGCAGCTATGAATTTCGCGTAGGCGTTTCCATATGCGGAATTAGTCTGCTTGAAAAAGTTGCCGTAATCGTTGATAGGCTTCCCCCTCGTCTTTCCATTGCTCTTTTTATCTTCCGGTTAAATGGCCCACGATAAACGTCCGCAGTGATTCTGGCAACGTAAACAACAAGACCATATCCCTGATTCACTGTTTCTAGAAATCCATATGTTCTTCTACAAATAGACACGTCCGTCGCTATTTTTTTTTACCCACCCCCTTGTTGTGTCTCGTATTTTTTCCCGGTTGCCTGTAAATTTCCCTCGGTATTTTTAGCG
Source organism: Megachile lagopoda (assembly GCA_036983795.1). Lineage (NCBI taxonomy): Eukaryota > Metazoa > Arthropoda > Insecta > Hymenoptera > Megachilidae > Megachile > Megachile lagopoda. The sequence continues at coordinate 11,984,533 of CM072790.1, read as the reverse complement.
GCGGTAGCGAAACAATGGTACCGTTTTCAGCGACGCGTTCCCATCGTTCGCAACGGTTTTTCGTAAATTCGAGCCATTAAATACGGAGTCTGTATTTACGGGCGCATCCGCGATCTGTCGGCGTGCTGCATCGCGTATCGAGCTATCGAGAATCGAATCCCCGGTAACCGGTGAAACTGTCTTCCCGTTTCGGCCATTATATTTGATGGATAAACTGGAATTTGTACGCTGCTGTTTGCGGTGTACGTTCCATACAGGAAGCTTGAAAAAGGATTTCAAATTTTAACGATAACTTTGTGCAGAGCGTACACGGAGAAATGGCAGTACAGCGAGAGACACTGTCACACGAACAAATGTGTATTTTGAACATTTTATACGATATTTATTTTATGTTTTATGATATTTAATAGGACAAAATTGTACTCACTTTTCCTGGATTAACTTTAATAGTCTGCAAATAAACACATATGTAGAATGTATTTTTAGGGCAGTTTAATAATAATAGAGTTTGGATTTAAACCAGCGAATCCCGCAATTGAATTAGCCGAATACGAATAGAACTTTGATACATATGCAGTCCTTCGAATATCAACTATTCACTTTTATGTTCCCAAATTACATTTTCCTCCATCTTTCATAGTAACCTAAATCTTGTGAAAATGTTAAGATCTAAAGATTGTGAAACAGAGGAGAATTTGTTGTATCAATTTGAGGAGGAAAAAAAGGATACAGCTCGTTGACTTTTTGGACGACGTTCTTGTTGATTTTGAGAAAACGAGCAGGTGAAAAGCGGTGTTTGACGTCATTTTTCAAAGACGCGAGGCGCTAGAGTTCATCAACGAGCATCCAAGCACGCGATATTATTATCCCTAAGATTAGCGGCGTGCAAGCCGCTAAGAATAGCGTCGAAAGTAAATTGATCGCGAACGTTTTAGCGCGATGCGTTTCTTAGACGAGCAAAGTGCTTTACCGTGTACCAGCCAAGGAGCTTTACTTTTCTCGCGAGCTTGTGATAATAGAGCATTATGAGATACATTTTCCTCCGGGAATGGCGCATACGTACTTGCCACGAGCTAAAATCATTAGCGCGTTACGTGCCACGTGGATTACGTCGTTTATCGAGGGTAGAATTTTAATCAAGCTTCGTTTAATTAAAAGAGAAATATCGGGGCGAACGAAAGTGAAGATACAACGAGTGTAATAACATCAGGGTTCTTTTATTATGAACTATCACGATATGGTTCCACCCGTAATCTTATTTACTACCATATGATTTCTAATTTTGCACGTTTGCTATAAACTTCAAGATAGAAACACGAATATCCAGTGAAATGACATACACGATTTTGCGTTGTTATTACGTGACGTTAAATTGCAAGCCAAATATCGGAATATACGTGTTTTGCTCATGGTCTCACGTGACGTGATAATAATGTGTTCCCACCTTTATTCACGTGACACAGGAACGTGTTAATCAAAACTCAAATATGCAACTACTATGTGTATCTCCTCTTTTCAAAAAGCAACGAAAATGAATTTCAGTTAGTTTGTCTGGTTTTCAAAATGTAGACTTGTTACAGTATATTGTACATATTATACTAAGACAGGCTTTGACGAGTGATAGTCAATCAGAACATTGATTGATCCATATGTAGACGTCAAAATAATCACAGAACCGATCAATGTTACATCGTTCTATTGTCCATGCGATTATCAGCTAGGACCTTCTAATTAGTTTGTTAAATTCACCGACATGTCACGCGCATATCGATAACTGCTACTCAGACGAGCGTGCTAATTCGAGATTTCGTACTCTTGATGTTTGGCAATCAGACCTGGTATTATGCAAATCTTCTCGATGTAAACTAGAGATTCGCGGCAACGCAACATCATCGTGAAGGAATGTTCGCCAGAGGCGACAGAGCGACGTGGCTGTGAATTTATCGGGTATGAATTTCGCCAATATATCGACGATTAATTGCAGGATACATTCTATCAACAGCTTTCATTGTTTTGTCACGAAACTTGTACCATATCAGCCTGCTAATACAACTAACATCATTATTCCCGGATCAAAACGTGACGTACAGTCGATTCTCGCTATATTGCAATAAATGAGACTGGGAATGGAACATTCTTGCGATTAGCATACAAATTTGTATATGCTACAGCGGCTGGCGGTATAACGCGTAGCTAATTATAAGCGTGGCAATATAATGGATAGCAAATTTGGCAATATAACGCGAGGCAAATTCCAAGAGTAGCGATATAACGCGTTGTGAATTCCAAGCATGGCAATATAACGTGCAGCAAATTTCAAGCTTGGCAATATAACGCGAGGCAAATTCCAACAGTGGCGATATAACGCGTAGCAAATTCCAAGAGTGGCGATATAACCCGCAGCGAATTCCACAAATGGCGATATAACGCGTGAGAAATTCTAAAAGTGGCGATACAACGCGTAGTAAATTCTAAAAGTGGCGATATAACGCGTAGCAAATTTCAAGCGTGAAATTATAATCATATTTCATGTACATATAAAATATTGAGGATAATTTACATACATCGATTTTATAAAATATTGACGATAATTTACATACATCGATTTTAAAATTTGATGAAGCGAAGAATAAAGCTGATTTGATAAAATGTTTTTAATAATACGCGATTTTTAATTCCCTTGCCTGTTATCTCACGACTGAATGTCGACTGGAGGATACAAATGTATGGTTGCTGAAAAACAATCGAAAGATCGATAACGTTGGTAATTAATACGATGAAACGCGATATGTTGGCTGACATTGTTGTTCTTTCAGCAGTAAACATGCAATATTGCATCGATAATTCGTGCGATTCTTTTTTCTTTATTTGAATTGCGTTCTATGGATTTTTGTCCCACTGATATTGCTGCACAGTTATTTATAAATTTCAGGTATTTTGTGTCTATTGAATATGTATGTGTTTCACATTATTAAACACTTTAAGCGAAAGATATTTATTTCCGCTGCATGTAATATGTAGATATACAAACAATTTACGAATAAGAATTTGCGTATATGTATATATTTTTGTTGTAAACACAATTGAAACCGTAAATTGCGTTCCATGTGAAAATATACGATACATGTGATCGCTTTAATACTTGTTTTCAGTAATTATAATGTATGTTATTGCATATTTTCATTCATAATTGTCCGAGTTTTATTTATTCGAATAACGAGAGCTAATCGATCAGTGTACTTTCTAAGTACTGATTAAGAAATTTTACTGTATCATATCATTCTTTGATCATTTATTAACGGATTCGTTGAGAAAAGAATTTCTTGAACGCATGATTGATTAGGACACAGATGTTAGGACCAAAGTTCTGTATAATGAAACCGATGACGAGGCTAAAACTTACGGGAGAAGGGAATCAGGTTCGCCAAAAATTGCCACAGTGCGTGAAACGCGAAAGCGAACTTTTCCAACAAGATGGATTAAAGTCAAAATGATTCGCGCTCTAGATCTCGTTCGATACATCATAAGTGATCGATTATAGCGGCAGGAATATGATCGATTATCTCCGGTTCCTTATTTTAGCTGTTAATCAATCATGCAGCATGAATGTTTCATTATAATTTATCTAGCATTCGGCTAAATGATCGCGTTTGAGAAAGTTCGATGCGTTTGATCAAATCGAAACCTGTTTTCGATATCGACTGGTATGCTGACTAATTTCGATCGATCTTTAGAGGTGTTATCGATTATTATGGATAACATTGAAATATCGATGATATCAATCGTTACGGTGGAGGAGGTTGATTAAAATTGAATGTAACGAGCAATTTTATTATTTAAATTGATTTATTCTAACCTAACTTGTAATTTTGTCTTTAGCATGCAGTTATTTTTTAATAAATGTAGAGTAGGCTGGAGTTTAAACAAAAATAGATTTCAATGACAAAATTCAATTTTGATGTTAAAGATTTACAATTTGATTGCATCAAGTTCGTTAGGCTAAATTAAATTATATTTGAAGTTTAAACAATCAGTAGATGGAATGCTAATATTATGTATTAGGTTAGATTGTGATAGGTCAGAGTCAGTTTAGGTTTACCTTAGAGCTAGGTTCATTTTGATTAAGTTTGAGTTACGCTTGCAATTTAGACGAGAATAAATAGATTTATATCATAACTTCTATCAGATTAAATTTTTAAATTAAACAAGGAAATATGAACAGTACATTGTTTTAGGTTAGGTCTGAAAATCAGAATAAAGTGTGATAAAAGTCACATACCTCACAATCAGTTTTACCTTCAGCGGATAATAAAACGATGTATTACCGATATATCGTATCAATAAGGTACCAATAATCGATAATGATAGCTCTATTCGTGAGGGAAGAAAAATCGTACCGGCGGCAAACTACGGTGCAGAGAAACGGAATTTATTTAATTAACAATCGTCTGCGAATAATTAGCTCGTTGAGCCGGCGGCCAGTCAGAGGGCAGGAAAGAAGAGAACTCTCCCTGTATCGGAGAGCTTTTCTGCCCGGTCGTTAATTATCCCCAGGGAACCGTGGCAAGAAACGACGCCGGGTGAAAGTGAGGGCTTGGTTATTCCGGGAATGGCTTTGATGATCTTCAACAATACGCATTCCATCCGGTTTGCAACCACTTCTACATCGAATCACTTCAATTAACCATCGAGAGAGCTAGGAAGTGTTTTCACTTTTCTTATCCGTGATCATCTCTGTGTACTGAAAAGCGGAACGATTTTTCTATTATTTTTTTTTTCTTTCTTTTTTTGGGGGGATAATGCATCTTCTGTTTTGAGAGGACGATTGTGAAATGTGAATTTGGATATTTGAAACTGGTGGATTTGCAAATTTGGAGATTTGAGGATTTGGGGAATTTGAAAATTTTTGGAAATTCATTAATCTTGCACCAGATAACGCTGCATAGTCCTCAACTTTAGTCTTCGCGTGATCGTGTACATAACTCGAAGAGATACATTATCTCGAATTCTTAATCGATCTCCGTAATGTAGGCTCTCAGATCTCACTCACGTATTCCAACCATTAAAAACTTTTCTGAAACTGTTACTTTTTCCATCTACGATCTACGAGTATCTCATCTCTCCACTTACGAAGTATAGAAAGGAACCTTTTGAAAAATTTTTAAGTACACGCTATCGAACAACCGTAAAAGATTCTCAACAATACAATGTGGAGAAATAAATCACGCAATTGTACATACGAGGATATTAATATAGATTTATCTGTTAGTTCTTTGAATGAATTAACAATCGAAATGAGTAATAGGCTGCGTTCAAACACTGACGTTAACCTTTGAACTCTAACGCGCCTCTTTGTCATCCTTATCTTTAATCTTTTTCTCGTTCCATTTGTTATTTTTGAATCTTTAGTCAATTATACGTAGATATCGTATCATCGTTTTATTCGCTAGAAATAAAAGAATCGAATAAAAATCGGTTTTACGACCGTGTCCGAAGAACAAAGAATGATATCGCGAGTGAAACGAACGCTCGCGATTTAATTTTAACGCTTGCACGGTTATTGGCTTCTTTTGGATTCAAGATTTCTCTTTTGAAATACTTCTGAAAAATTTATTTTACAATTCTATAAATTATGATTGGAACGTTTGGAAATTCAGTATTATCGAATTTGTACAATTTGGTAATTTTAGAAAAATGAATTTCAGAATCTGTAAACTTGGTAATTCAACTGGTTGAGTATTCAAGAATTCGTAAAATACAAAATCTGTGACTATAACAATAGGAAACGGTGTAAATTGGTAACCCGGCAAGTTAGGAATTTGTAAATTTCTCCTGCGGGAAGGATTCTAATATCAGCGGCGTTTATCGATTTATCCCGAGGGAAGATAACCGACACGTATTGCGGATCGTACGTCTCGTAGCATCCGTGGCATTTCCTTTGCTGCACGGCTCTCAACAGCGTCGCCCTGAATCGATTTACATAAGAATTTCTGGCGGGGTTGCACGTTTTCTCGAACGAAACGAACCGAGGCGAGGGTAGAACGGAAAGGAAGAGAAGGATGATGGTTGCAGGAAGAAAGAGAAGAAGGTTGATGCAAGCAGAGAATCGATAGCCCTCGAGAAGGTGTCACAGCGTGTGGAGCACCAGATTCTTCGCCCACGTCACGACCACTCGAGCCTCCTGAAATAGCATACTTTTCTTCATCGATCAGTCTCGCGTCTGCACCAACTCCCACCTTCCGGTTTCTCCTATCCAACCCTCTGTCGACGAGAAGGCCGGGGGTCGAGGTTAAACAGTTCCTCACGGTTACTCGCCGCTACATTATTCGACCTACCGACAGACTATTTCGGTGCTCCTATTAAATTACCAATTGAATCGCTTCAACCCTTTCACGCGGCCAACTTTGCCTCCCATGTATTGCCATGCAAATTACCGGACTACGTGATCGACCATGGCAATTCCCCGATAAATTTTTGTTATTTCGTAAACATGCATCTAATTCTGGCTGTTCTTGTATCGTGATAGCTGCAATCGAAGACTGTTTAAGTGCTGCTTATCGATATCTGCTTAACCGAGTGTCGATAATATTGCCAAGATATGGTTAAGGTTAACGAGATCGATTCGAACATTTCATTCGTTCGAATCAGATCTGAACTGACCTGAGCTTTATCGTTCCAGTCTATTTATTTTTGTTTAATCTGTCCGACCTTAATCTAATTTAATCGAATTCTGTTATCAAGACTGGTAGTTTAAAATACTAATCTGAAAGGCGACCTAACTTTGCGCTAGCCTTAACCTATTTTCACTTATCCTGTGGTCGTTCGGAAACTACTTATTTTTAGTTAAACTTCAAGCTAAATTTAATTTGACCTGCGACTTAATTTTATCGCCCGGATCTATTTAATTCGTTAATTCAAAGCAGACTTTTGTCGTGATATGAAGATGAATAAGACAGAATGTGGAATGAAGGTTTGAAGATCCATTTGGAGTTGAACGTTCGTCAGATCTTCTCCCATGATTTTACCCCTGAATCGAAGGGACCGCTGCTAGCGATGTTTTATGGCACGATACGTCACAAATGCACGGTGTACGGGTCGATTTTAGTGGGATGAATGAAGGTGTGTATACAATGTACGTTGTTGGAAAGAATACGAAAGGAGCTCCTCGAAAACGCATTTCAAAGCAAATAAACGCGTGTTCGAGCGACGGGTGTTCTTTTTCAGCCAAGTACAAGTGTAAGGAGCCAGAATAAGGCATGTTTATTTCTTGTTCCCGTTTAATTGCTTTGTGTGCAAGCTGCGTTATTTCGGAGAATATCGTACACGTATATACTACGTACGAACATGCGTTCAAATATATGAATATATATTAAACATTTTTAATAACCGATATTACCAACCCAAGGAAATTTTACTGCCGTAAATATCTGTAATTACCGTTCCTTAAAATATTGACTTTTCCTTGGGGAAACATTCTGTATAGTAGAGCTGGCAGCTCGAAGGAGTTCGATTATCTCGAAAAACTCGAGATTCGAGATTAGCCGGCTTCTCTGTGATCCTCGGGGAGCTGCCTAATTGCTTCTCGGTATACTTGTACAGGCCCTCCCTTTTCAACGCCTCTTCGAAACCTTGAATTTTCGTCCCCAAAGGCGGGCGACTCTTTAAAAATAGCCGCGATCGCTTCCTTCTATTCGTGCCCTTTTTTACCAAGGGAGAAAAGCCTTTCGGCTTATCGCGTCGACTAGTCCCTTAATTAATGCTTCGGGAACTTGGCCCTGTTTGCGATTCATTTAACGTAACAGGCCAGTTCGTCGACATCTTTCGGTACTGTCCAAACTTTACAATTTAAAACATCTCACGACACTACGAGAAAATCATTTTTTCATTAAACAGAGTTCCATTGATAAATGCACGTATAAATCATTTAAAAATCTCGGAAGATGTTACTTCGTTGTGATTTTCAATCCCATTACTTAATTTTTCTCTTTAACATTTACGTCGACGAACAAACACACATTGTCACGTGTTGTATTACAACGTATCATGTTGCCTCGCGTTATATTGCCACGCGTCCTATTTTCTATACGTTATATTACCGCGTGTTCCATCGTCACATCTACTATAATACGTTGTATTATTACGTATCGTGTTGTCTCGCGTTATATTGCCGCGTGCCGTATTATTACGTGCCATATATTTCTACGCGTTATATTGCTACGTGTTATATCGCCACGCGTTGTATTATTACGTATTGTATTTCCTCGCGTTATATCGCCACGCATTGTATTGCCACTTGTTATATCGCCATGCTTTGTATTACTTCGAGTCCAACTGTTTCGAATTATATCGTCGCACCTTATATTACTACGTCTTACATTGCCTACGTTATATCGCCACGCATTGTATTGCCGCTTGTTATATCGCCACGCTTTGTACTACTTCCAGTCGAATTTTCTCATGTTATATCGTCGCAGCTTATATTACTACGTCTTATATTGCCTCGCGTTATATCACCACGCGTCGTATTATTGCGTAATATATTGTCTCACGTTACTTTACCGCATACTGTACTTGTCCCGCTTGGTATTACTACACATTTACATCACACACCTTATATCGCCACCGTCTATATTATCAATTAAGTGATTTCTCCTTGACTCGATCTTTTACGCATTATAATGTCTAACATGAAAACTTGTTGACCCATTATATTGCTAACTGGAATGATTCGCGCCTATCCAACCTAATGGCAATATATAACGAGAATGTGGCGTAGTTCAATGTGAATTTGTTTAAATAGATGAATCAAGCCCGTAGGTTTTATCCTCGACCACATCCATGACACTCTTCTCTTATTCACACCTGTCCTTCACGCATCCGACCCACATTCTCTCCCACGCTGGTCCAAATTCGCGCGCTCGTCAATCGTCCGCTCGCGCCCCGTGCAAGCTGTTTCCTCGAGTGTTCTGTGCTTGTCATGCTCCAAATCCTGCTGTACGCTCAACTTGTTCCATCCCAAACTGTTGTGGATTCTACTACCACACGGATTTAGACACATCGCAGTAGACAAACAAAAGGGTGAAAAAGGTATCCGTGTGGATAACAGCCGATCCATCTACTGAATGTAAATCAACGGATTCCTCCATCGAGTTAAAGTTTACCGATAGAACCGAAAATACTGCTCGATACTGATACCGGAATTTCCTATATCACTAAGTCACTCTTCTTACTCAGGTCTTTTATCGATGAGGATTCTCTGTTATTAGGATTCGGGTTATATCCGGTATTTCGATTCGTTTGATTAATTCTACTTGACTCTCGAAATCTGTTCTCTAGGGGCTCTAAACCGATCGGCTTATTGAACGATGATCGTTCGTTTTCAAACTACCTAACCGTCGATAATCTGCTTTATATTCAACAGTCGTTAGACTCCTGAACTTCGTCAACGTTTAATCTGACCTCTGGTTATTATTCATGGTGTGGAATGGGCTTTTGCTGTTCACGCGATAAGCTGTACATTTTTTAACGAGATTCATCCTCCAGGGCTTTCGTCGTACCAGATTCAGCTGCTGAAACTACTGTTCGGTTCTCTCCTTCAAGGAAATCGTATCTTAATCAGCGCAGTGATTAGATTGCGAGTAATTAACTGTGTCGGGACATCAAACGCTCCGAAAGACGACAAAGCTGCCGTTTGTGGAATTCAAAGGATAACTAAATGAAAAAACTTTAGGATTTCACTGCTTTTTTATACTTGTGTTCGTATCTTTAAAGCTGGCATTTTCATGGAAATTTATTGTAAAGATAGCATTTGAAATTCTTTTAAGGAACTGAGAGGTTATTAATATGGTTCAATTTTCAAATTTGTAATTTTTAACTTTTTAGATTCTAATACTCCCAAGTTTCTATATTTTAAATTTTCACATTTCCAGATTTCTATATCGCCAAATTGTCATATTCCCAAATTTTTACGTCTCCAAGTAGCCATATTTCCACATTTCTACATCTCCACATTCCCATATCCGCAAATTGCTACATCCCCAAATTTCCCATATCGTCAAATACCTATATCGTGAAATTCTCATATTCCCAATTTCGCATTTCCCCAATTCCTATATCGTGAAATGCTCTTATTCCGAAATTCGCATCTTCCCAAATACCCATGTCGTGAAATTCTCATATTCCCAAATGTCCATATCCTAAATTTTCACCGAATTCTCTTATTTCCGAACTCCCACGTACCCAAACTCACATCCTCAAATTTCTAAGTGTCCGAGACTCTAAATTCCCTGATCCCGAAACCCCAAAATTCTGAATTTTCAAATTAAAAAATATCTAACCCGTAACGTAATTTTATCGATGAATTGGCCAAGTTTCCACGAACTTTTCCACCATGGTTGAAAGATAGTTTGCGGAACAAATAAATCGTAGCATCAGAGAATAACATCTCTCGTTCATTAGGAAGCGAGCACTCGACATTCGTGAAATTACTGCCAACTCCAGCTCCAAGAGGAAAAATAATAATCTCTCTTGCCTCTCCTTACCGTTCGCTCCTCTCTCTTTAATCAAGACGTGCCTAATGCACTTCCGCGTGAAACGCCGTTACAGCCAGGAACAGGTTGTCTTTTCTCGAATGGGAAACTTATTTCGCACGAGCCACGTAATGGGGATGAAGAGAATTCGTTCCTTAAATTCACGAAAAGATGCACCGCGTGACCAGAAAGCAATTTCGTGCCGCCATTTCGGGGAAGCTCGCTTTTAGGCCAAGTAGACCCGGACACCGGAAGCTAATCTCGCTAGCGAAGCTATTCGAGAGATAAAACGGGCCAGGATTATCTCGATACCTCGCAGATTTCGACGATTGCTTCTCTTACGTGTTCGGTTTCCTTTATTGTTTCGTGCTGATACAGATTCTACGTATTTTACCATTTTTTTAGAGATTGAACTATTTAAACAATTCTGACACATATTCGCAGCATAAAATATTTAAAAATTCGACGATTTTTTTTTATATTATTTCTTTTTCCTTCTTGTTTTTTACGTATGTTCTTCGTGTCTTTTTTATGAAATTATTCGTTATTGTTCCATGAAATTATTGTGGAGTTATTTATTATTATTCCATGAACTTACTACCGTTGAATTATTTGTTATTATTCCATGAAGTTACTATTGTGGATTTATTTATATTCCATGAATTTATTATTGTGAAATTATTTGTTATTATTCCATGAACTTACTATCGTGGAATTATTTATATTCCATGAATTTATTATTGTGGAATTATTTATATTATTCCATGAACCTATCATCCTGAAATTGTTATTATTCCATGAACTTATTATCTTGAAATTATTTGTTATTATTCTATGAATATGTTACAACAAAATTTGCTACCGACAAATAAGTTTTTAATTAAAGTGAGTAGGAATCTGCAATTTGCATTTTAGATTAAAAGTGGGCCATGAAATTAATAGACTTGTAAATTGTATAATATATAAGGACCATCAAAGCGTTAATCTATAATCAAGGTAACACGAGTTGGTATGTGTATAGAGTTCTTGTTCGCTGATTTAAATTGTCCGTAATGAATATTGATGACAAGTAGCCGATATCATGCATAATCAATGCGTGTTAAATAAATTTCTTCGCGTTCACATTTGAATGAACGCTCCGTCTATCTAAAGTTTAAACGGGATACTTTGTATCAGCGAAGGAGTCAAGGCCGTGACTTCAGCTATTTGCCAGCTTACAAATTCTATTAGCAGCGTTGACGCGTCCAAGTGTTTTCTAATGCTTCCTGGCGCGGTTGTTGAATTGTAGAGTACCTTTAAACCACGTTGAAATTACAACGACGCGTTGTTCAATCCCAGAGAACAATGTTTTCCCAGCAAAATTTTCCGGGCTGATTTTAAAGTCGAATTTCGGGCAACAACACGTGTACAGGTACACAGTTTCGAGCGTACCAATCACGCAGAATAATTCTCGAAAAATGGAACAACGATGGTCGAATCAATATTCCATTTTCACTTGTATCGATAGAACAACGTGTAGACACTGCGTTCTATGCAAATGTCTATTATACTGTCAATTATACGACGCATGGCGAAACAACGCTTGACCATATGACATGTGCTGCATAGCAACACAATGCAACGCTCAGTAGCTCAGCTTTAAAAATCCAATGCTATTTCGTAGTTCTCTAGCAATATAAGTGGTAATTCACCTACTATTGTCTAATTCACCGGTGAGTATCTTCGCTATGAAGAATATTCGTGTTACGGAAATATGACTCTAAATTCCTAGGTCTCTACATTAGATCTCTCGGTATCCATAAATCTATGTTGTTCTAGATTACATGTGAATGTTCCTAGATCTGTGAATATCTAGATTTCCGATATCCGAGAATTCCGTATATGCTAGATCCAGTGAGACCAAGCATACCTAGACCCCAATTATTTCTAAACCACAAGTATCCTTAGATTGTTCGTGTTTACAGGTACAAGTTCTCCTACACTCCAAATATTCCTATGTCCATACATGTCAGTAGACCTACATCAGTAGTTGCTACATCCCTGTAATAGGATGTACCTGTATCACTAAATTCCTGCATCGTGAAGTTATAAGTCATCGATTCACTCCACATATTTGCCATAACTTTCGAAACATTCGCATAACACGACACCAAAGTTTAAAACAAAAAGTGTAAATAATAAATTGGAGGGTTCGCAAATCATCTGGTAGCAGTTTGCGGGCCGAGGACCCGTAGGAGAATGATTTATTTGTCGGCCGAAAGAGGGTCATAATTCGATTTGATCGTGTTCGGGGCGTGCCGCGTGTTTTTCGTCAATTAATATCGGCCGAGTTGCACGGGCGAATCGACGCATCGTCAACAATGCACACCCTCTCTGCGTACTCGTGCTCCCGTATCTCCGTTTCACGCCGCGTTGCGTATCGTCGCGGTTCGTTTGCCGACGGAAATTGAAATTTTCACGTCGATCCGCGTGTCCGAAATATTAATGGCTCCGAAAAACCGTTAGATAATACCTGGCCGTTCGCGTTCGGTGTGCCTTAATCAACAAGCTCTCTGTTCGTTTGCTCGAATTTTATTTCCGTTTCTCTCCGCTACGCGTTTACCCGTTCCATCTACACCTCGGTGATTCTACGCCATTTCGGTAGCTAAACTCTCGGAGCCAACCCGCTGAAACGAAACCACGATAAAACGCACGGTTAATTCTCGATTTCGATGCCCGACCGTAATCTGCCGCGGAGAGACGCAGACAGAAAGAACTTCATTTCCTGCACCACACCTGGAATCAGGAATTCGGTCCAGGCTAAACAAAGACGGTAATTCGACGGAGAAATCCACGAACACGCTGCAAACTCTACCGACTCCATTATGCCACGGTTTAAGATATAATCAACCCGGAAGGCACGAGTTTCAATTCTCTGCAGGATTTTTACGGGGATACGTTTATTGAGAATTAAGTAGTTACCTACTGTGTTGAGCAATAGGTTGCTGCCTGTTTTATATGGTTGATGATGATCGAGGTTTGCATGAGAAATGACCTGGAGGAGAGATTTACATCTGGTTTAGATTTCGAGGGTGAATTTTACACTTTTATATTTGTGAAGTTACAAAATTCATGAATTCCGAAATTTCTAGGGAGACCCAATAAATTCACAGATTCCAGAAATTTCAAGCTTGAAATCTTCAAGTATCTATATTTTCGTACCCTCAAGTTCTCAAGCTCTTTATATGTTAATACAATTGCTAAATTTTCAAATCCCAAGTGTCTAAATTTATCAAAAGCCAGCTAAAATCTCGACCTTCATCTCCAAGTCCACAAATACTCAACTTCTAAACTATTGAACAAATCCAAAAACCTGAGATTTACCAAAAAATTCACCACCCGCAAATTACCCCAATTTTGCATTTAATAACCCGCAGTGTACGAAAGCGCCATAAAATCCTCGATCACCATCGATACCAATTTCTTTTTCCATTCGGGAGTCTTGGTACGATCGCAAATATTTTGATTGGTGCTGGGATAACATAGCCGGGTGGTCCGCCTTGCAAATTGTCTTCATAAACGTACTCCGAAATAGCTTGGTTTCGTTTATAACAAACATTCCAACGCACGTAACGACACCGTACCACTGTCTCTCCTCTTTCGAAACGCGGTTAAAAGAAAAAGTACGAAACGAGACTGTGCAAGATGTGCCAAAAGAGGAATACGAGAGTCGACCGTGATTCCGTAGCGTGATATCCAGCTAACGGAAGAACACGAGTTCCGTTTCTAATCCCAGCGTAACAAGCGGAATATCTTGCAGCTTCGCTCGGCTTTCAGAGTTCCGAAAGTTGCATCGCTATTTTCATATGTACGTGTTTGCTTCTGATTATGCTCGTATCTGTTACTTTGCGTGCACCGCGTGTCACTGAGCTTTTGCTTCATTTTTCTGCTCATATGTACAGTAGCATTCGGATATACGAAGCAAATTTTTTATCATTAGTGGAATTCGTGTATAACGCCTTATTGTTACTTGATCGTCACAAGTATTAGGATTTCTATATCTTCAGATTTTGAAATTTTTTAATTCCTAAAGTTTCAAATTTTGAAACTGAAGTGAATTCTCAAATTTCAAATTTTCCCAATTCTAGTAGCTACAAATTTTAAAATCTTCAAACGCACAAGTCACGAATTCTCAAACCCCTAATTCTCAAGTCCCGAATTTTCAAATTCCCAAATCTTCATATCATCGAATCCTCAAATATCCAAATTCTCACGTCTCGAATTTTCAAATCCCCAAAATCTATAGTCCCGAATCCTCAAATCCCCAAATTCTCAAATTTCTAAATTTCCATATTCCTGAATTCTCAAGTTCCCAAATTCTCAAGAATTGAATTCTCAAACCCCAAATTCTGAAATCCCCAAATTTTCATATTCCCAAATTCTCAAATCCCCAAATTTCTAAATCCACCTACTCTCAAATTTCAAATTCTCAAACCCCAAAATTCCCAAATCTCAAATTTTCACATAGTCAAATCCCTCCATCCAAGTCCCCAAAATCCTCAAATTCCCAAGCTCCCAAATTTCAAAATCCCCAGATTATCCGGCCTCATACAACCACAGGTAGAGACATTATCGCAACGCGATATATTGCCATAAATTATATCGCCGCATTGTTCGGCGAAGCTCGAGATCGCATCTCTATTCACGTTATATGCGTACGCAATGTGTTGGCAGGCTGTTAGATCCCTACTCATTATATCGCCACGCATTATATTGTCACGTACGCTGTCATATTCCGCGTGGATGTCTTAACCGAAACACGAGGATGATAACGTCGCTCACGAAAGCAGCGGGGTTGCAGCAAGCAGGCGCTCTCTGGCTGCCGGGTGGGCCGGCGATATAACATGGAGAGAGACAGCGAGCTCCGAGCGAAAGGATGGCGGGCAAAGTGCACGTATCGGACAGTGATAGAACGAGGGTGGGAAAAGAGGAACTAAGAGAGGGAGAGAGAGAGCACAGACGAGCGAATGTTACGATCGATCGGCACTCACCGAGCAGTAGGGGTTCTCCTATACAGGGTGACCCTAAAATTAAACCGACGTTGTCACTGTTTCGATAACGCCATAATCGTAAATTCACCTTCCTGATATTTCTTATATGTATTCCACGATTTACACGATACCTTATTTACGTGATTTCGCTTTTATACGGTTTCTAACAATAGGCTTACACGCGTCAAAATGGCGCATTAAGTTCTTCAAATCACAGAAATTAAGATACATTGGGCGAAATGTTTTGGTGAGACAAATATAAATTTATGTTTCGTCCCTTGTACATTTATTGTTGTATTTTATTCTTATTGTGAAAGTACCTGTACACTTAACATTTTACACAATTTTTGCATTAAATTATGATGATAAATTTCCATTTATAATTCTTGATATATCACTCTAAAAGTGATGTCATGCATCTTATATCAAGGTTTTCCTTTGACGTGCTTTTCTTCAAAATCCGAAAGCGTGACTTAAAGTCTGACTCTCAGATATGAATCTGTGTCATAAAATGCTTCATCATCCCCTTGCAGTATTATAACTTTCTCAGCAATTGCGTCTGTTACAACTAATTATCTGCAGGAGTATTCAGTTGAAGCATTATTCCTTTAATGATCCTTGATGCGAAGTGCAGCTGAATTCAGAATTACAAATGTGATCCATGTTTGTCACATTTGAAGCATAAATTACGTCGAGGGTGCAGTGAAGCAAAATGTTGAACTACCGAAGTGAAAATATCAATCTGTGCCAGAAATGTTTTGTTAACCCCATGTCTTATGATTTTCTTAGCAACGTCTAATAAAGTTCCTGCTGCCACGTTAAGATTAGACATACTTTGTCTTTAATGAGTCTCCATTATTCAAGTTGAAATTAGAACCAAAGTTATAGTTTATCAGAGAACAGAGTTTATCATATTTGAACTACAGGTTGTGTCAGGACTAGATATTTTAAGTCAAGGAGTTAGGGAATTATGGCTTCTAAAAGATTTATCTGCCGGAATCAAGTGACAGTTGCTAACTCGTTTCAACTTCTGTCTTTGAGATTTAGTTATAATCTTGTAAGAACAAATCGGATCAACCGAAATTACGAATATTCTGCTCGTTTAAACTATCAAACTGGTTTTTTATTTTAAATTACTGGATTAGCGGGCTTTTGTTGAAATGTACAGTCAGAAGCGAATATAGGTTCTTTAGGGTTGATATGGTAAAGACCACTCGTTAATTTTTGGGGACTGCAGATTTCAAAGTGTGGAGATGGATTAACGATTTTGAAGCTTTAGGATTTGGGGATGTAGGTAAATTCTAGGGACTAGGAAATGTAGGACTGCGGGGTTTTTACATTTGGGGATTTAGCGTTACAGAAAGTACGGATTTGGAGATTGAGATTTGGGGTTTAGAGATATGGTAGTCTACAAATTTGGGAACCTAGGAATTCGGAGATCTAGAGATTTGTGTGATAATAATTTGGGGATGTAGGAATTTGAGGTCATAAGTATTTAGGGATATTGGGACTCGGGGATATAGGTATTTAAAGATGTAGTATTTTGTCTTCGAAATTTGAGTAACTAGAAATATTGCAGTCTAAAGGTTTGAGGGTTTAGAAATTTAGTAGATTTGAGATTCGTTGGATATTTAAAAATATAGAAAATTTCGTCCACGTTCACAGACTCAGAAATTTGGAAACTAGTTCGAAAAGATACCAATTTAGTAATCTAAAAATATAAAAGTGATCCAGAAACCTACGTCGCAGCCGAGTCCTCGTTGATTTTTATCTAGATTTATGTACCAGTTCATGCTTCACCCTCCACTCGCTTATTTTCAATCTAAAAGCAAGTATGCATCATTCGACGGTAGTTTTATCGCTAATCGATAAACTCTTTTCTTTTTGACTTTTATTTAATATTTAACCCACATTTCCTTTTCTGTTCCAGGTACGTACAAGTTCTCTCGAAATCTTCAGCCACTATAACGGAATTTCGTGATCAAACTTTCAGGACATAGGTTCGTACGAACTTTTTTCCCCAACTTGACCCAATTAACAGGCCGTGCCAGTTTTATCGGAATTTTTACGAACACCCTGTATAGACAAGTTCTTCTGCACCCTGCACCGCACCCGCACCCCTTCTTTCACCCTGCTCCCTCTTTCGACTCCTCCCCATGGCGTTCTTCTTGCGTGTAGCTCGCCGTTGTATTTCTTTTTCTCCGTTACGTATATATACGACGGCTCTTTGCCCTACGAAGTCCGAGAAGTGCTGTGACGAACGACGGACATAAGCAAGAGCAGCTGTTCCCAACAGACGTCTGCTTTTCTCTTTCGATGTCTGTGCCCCTCCTGCGTCGTACGATCGCTTGCGGTGTCACCATTTTCTTCCTTTGGAAACATCGTTCATCCCATTGATCGAAGAGTTGTAACGAAAAACACCCTTGGACCCAGATCGAAAATTGGCGAGCGTTCGGCGATTAGCTGCTAGAACGATGGTTGCGTGTACGTTGAAGTAGAAGGCGATCGATTAGGATTTATCCTTTAAGCCTAGTTTACATTGGTCGAGTACCCGGCGTTAGTACGTTGGAGTGGCAGGAGAAGGTTCGCAGTAGAATTGCTTTACCGCGGTGGTAGAATTACCCGCTGTACACTGCCAAGAGGTAGCTTAAGGCATAGTTTACATTTGTAGAGTACTTACTGTTGGCGTGTAGTGGTAGTAGAGTAGCGAATGGTAGAATTACTATGCCATGGTGTACTACTTTATTGGAGCTATCGATATTTTTAAGATTGGCGATATATGTAACTTTGTCATTCACGTGTCTTTCTTGTTTCAAATTAGACTAGTTATTCAATGAGAATAAAAAGATTCACATAACCTAGTTTAAATTACACTTAAAGTAATTCCATATTCTAATTTGTTAATCTGGCCTAATCTATCCTAATATATTGTAAGTACCTCACCTGAAGTACCTCACCTAACCCAATATAATTTAGCTTAATCTAACCTAACCTACTATAATTTAGCTTCATCCAACCTAACCTTATTTAACTTTGCTTAATCTAACTTAACCCAATATAATTTAGCTTAAAATTACCTAATCTAATATAATTTAATTTAATCTACTAAGTCTTAATCGACCCTAACCTAACCACCTAGTCCCATCCTAGAAACCTATGCTGATCACAATGCAATTTATAATCGATGATCATGAAATAATTTCAATTAAATTTTGGAGGGTAAATGACATTTATTTGAAATATACGTTTCGTTCAGCGATCAATAAATATATACGTGGCAATTACACGAGGGAAGACGATACGAAAATAAAAATGTTCACTGTGGAAAGCTGAAAGCGTCGGTGAACTAATTCGTCCGGGCAGCAGGGAATTACGAAATTCTGCGGTTTTTGCTGTTTTCTCGGTGGCCTGTGATCGAACGGGACGCGTAATTTATTGGCGAGTGTATCTGGGGCGGTTTTTGGTTCAACCTTCGAGCTGCGGATTAATTTTGTATAAACGCACCAGTGAAATGTTTGATATGTAGCCGAATGGAGGATCGGGTACGCTCTGTTTAAAGAATGAAATATAGATTACGTATTTGCGATGAAATTCTAAATTGCGGAATAATAATAAAAATGTGACCGATGGAGGATGAAATTGACCCATATTTTTACTCGCTTTCATATTTCGCTGAAAATCCGTTATGTTGACTTTTCCAAAAATTTCACTTTGCCGTCATTTATGTGATTATAACTTATTAAGTTAGATCGAATTAAGTTAAGTTACATTAGATTAGGGTTAAGTTGATTGGGTCATTAGGTTAGGGGTAGGTTGAGATAGGTTAGGTCCTTCGTTAGAGTATTAGGTTGGGTTAGGCCATTATGTTAGATTAAATTATAATTTATAAGGGTTAGGTTGAAGTAGCTTATCATTATGTTAGGACTACATCAAGACATGTTAAATTATATTATGTCAGGTTTCGGTAAGATTACCTTAGACTTAGTAAAGTTAAGTAGTATTAACATAATTATATTAATACTATGCTAGTTAGACCATATTATGTCAGAATCATGTTAGACCAGACTAAGTTATATCGAAAGTTTAATTAAGCTAAGTTCAGATAAAATTGAATCGCTTTATATTAAATAGGTAGTAGTAAGTTTAATTACTTTAAATGAAATTGTTAGTCCGCAATAAAATTGTGTAAATTTAACGTCCCGGTAAGTGGTAACCATCGCTGGCGAATTGGACGAGTAAATTAAATTACAAATTGCTCGAAATCACGATCGCAAATTACCCTCAGACGTAAAAGGTTAATTCGATTTCTAACAGCTCGACGAACGCAGAACTTCAAGGGCGCATAAAACGCATTTATCGTTCATCAGGTAAGAAGTTTGCGAGTGTTCCGTGCAACGGTGCAATCTACTTTTTGTTTTCTTTCTTACATGCGTCAACACGAACCGTTTACACTTGCCGCGTTCTCTGCTACGTCATCGAGTATGTACTTGGCCAGCGAATAACGGGAATCGATAGCTTCTCTAAGTAATGTAACATTGTTCCATGTTACATACCACAGGTGTGCTGCCACTGAGTGATTCTGAATCACAGGTAGATACTTTCACACGGACCGTATCATAAATGCGAAACCTTGCACGAGCATACATTCTTTAACACTTTCCCTGCCACTGACGTATGTTGCATTGTGATGCGTCAATTGTTCCGATAATCATATTTGACAAAAATGACTCATATTAGCAGGTGGACGTCGCTGCAACATTCTTCTGTTCTTTCTCACTGTTTAACTTTGTTACACTTATATTTAGCTTGTTTGATTTTTCATAGTTCGATATCAAGATTTCCATAAACACAAGGTGTAGGTTAATCATCTACATTCTCAAATATCGAAATTCTTAAATATGCACATTTAAATATCCAAATTGCCTACGTCCAAATTCCTTAGTATTAAAAATTCCTAGTATCCAAATACTCAAATTCCCTAGTTAGTATTGCAATTCTCAAGGTTCCCAAACCTTGAATTTACAAAATTACGAATCGGAATCCGAACGAATACATCAACCCGTATCGTGATCGTATATTCCCGAGATCCGACGTTGCGCATACGTCATCCGAATGTATCGCTGTGATTCCAGCATCGGTGCAATAGGATGAAGACAAAAGAAGGCGCAGATAAATACGATTCGCGGAAGTGGAGTGCATGGTAAATGATGGAACGCGAGGAATCCGCGTGTGTTCGGCTGGCACGGCTAAGGAAGACGTATGTAATGGCTTCTTAGAGTGTCCGTTGACACTGGATTCGCCGAGATTGTACGAAATCTCCTCTCCGTGGCACTTTGGATTTCCGTAGCCGTATCAGGAGCTTAGAGCGTAATCCATTTACACTTTATTGGGGCACGATGTGGCCTTTGGTCGAACGTATTTCTACCGCCATCCCCGTACACCGGCTCGAAACGAGGGAACGTTGTTTGTTCCTTATTATCTCGTGAAATATTGCCCTCTGAAACTTCGTTATACCACGATACGTCCAGCCATCGACGAAATTATGGCCTCCTGTTTGTTCACTTTCTTTCACCGCTCCTCTCGAAATTGTCCAGTGGTGTATGCTCAGCTTTATTAACCCTTTATCAGCCAACCAACTGTATCTTAGTTTACCTGTGTACCTACAGATATTGTGTATCCACTTTTTTTTTATTTAACTTTCTAGCTCTTTCGAGCGATAAGAGAAACGTTCGATATGTAATTATAAGTAATAACGTTTCTATATTGCATAGTGTTTTCAAATAGGTGTCCTTCGAATATGTTCAGTTACTCATTTAATCCCGTTCCTCAATCAAACGGTTCTAGCTGGAGCTTTCAATATGTTTAAAAAGTGTATCACGAAGTGTATGAACAATGAAAAAGTTTTATGGCTAACAAACGAATAGTCAATGAACACATCGTACCAGAGGTAATTCAGTATAAAAATACGATATCGAGTCGCATTCAATGGACGGTTTTATTTGAACGATATCTATTGTCAGCGAAGAAGGCAACAGTGTAAAGCGGTCGTACGATGGACATTATAGAAGTTTTGCAGAAACATACATGTGCAGTGTCTAGAATATTTATGTGTACTGCTACGTCCGTTTAAATTGTACGTTTCATTCGCAGACACGAAGCGTTCGCTTTCGAAGTTTAAACAAACTTCGATCCCAGACAAACAATGAAATTCAACGGACACATCGATGGTAAATATTTTATCGCGTATTCACGCTTCGATTGTTCCGCCGTAAGAATCGCCATCGGGTCGAACAGGGTCAAACTGAACGTAACTCGATGTAAAATGAGAAAAGAAAAAGGGATTCGGTATAAAACGATCGAGAAAAGTTGGAACGATCAAAAGCGATCGAAGTTATCGCGGTACCAATTAAGGAGCAGCCAGCGAGTCGTGGAAAAAAATTCGTAAAGTGAACTTCCAAACTTGTTCCTTCCCAGGATTCAATCGATTTTGCGCTGCTCAACAACTTTCCAGGAATATCTCGAAGAAGTTGCAATAACGAGCCGTTTCGTATCGCAACTGCGTTCGATCCTCGACTGCAGCCTGTTTCGTAAGCTACTTTCAATTTACATTGATGAAATGGTACAAGAATTAATTTCAGAAAAATCGTATTCGAGTTTAAACCTCAACATTTTCAAACCATCCTAAAATTGCAAGAAACTTAGAGGACAAATGTACAAATTATGAAATTCGCAAATTACCACTTACTTGGAAATGTAAATGGTGCGTCTAATGTGGAACCCTATGAGGGTTGGTATCCACATAATTTGTCCTAATTCGAGGGTTTATGTTCGGGCAATATTAACTCCAAAAACACTAAATTCAGACAATGCTATATCACCGTTCTTATTAAATACCACACAAATTTTCAGAAATTTCTAAACGTACGACTGATCATAAATTTGTCATTAAGTACTGAATTTTTGGAGTTCTGATTCTAAACCTTCGAATTGTCCACGTAAATTCGAGACGAGGCTATTAAAGTCACGTCGATATTAGTTGAAACTTGGAGCACGTTCAGAAACGGGGGAAAACAGATGGAAATACAAACACGAGGGTCATAAATTGAGCGAACGTTTTCCGCGACGAGAACGGAGAACGCGTCATTTGAAAGTCGATCGATACTCGCCACGAAGGATTCGAATACTCATAATTGTGGTGCATAGAGCGTCGTTATTCATTGGTTCGATTGCCGAAGCAACGTCGGTGTTCGAATTAGCCTCGTTCCTAGAGGAAGTTGAGAAAGGTCGGGTCTAGGTCGCGTGCCTAGATTCGCACGATCGAACACACCCCCGTCTCGTGATATCGACTTTTAATGAAACTGCCCGAACACCCGCCATCTTATGGCTTCTCCCGATCGTTTCGCGGCAGACTAATTCTCGTTCACGATTTTAATAAAACTTTTGCACGCGTTCAACGTACCATTTTATTGGCTTTTTAATGGCGGCCTTATGAACTACGTGTTACTAATTTTGGTACGCTGGTATATTAGTCGTTTAAGGTGAAAGCAATGGGCATTATAACGGGGACAATATAATTGGAGGGAATTTGGGAATTGTATGACTGGGGAATTTGAGTGGGAATTTTTGGAATTTAGGAATTTGGAAATTTGAAAATTTAGAAACTGGGGATTTGGGAATTTGGGGAGACGAAATTTAGGGATTTGGAAATTTGGGGGAGATGAAATTTAGGGATTTGGGAATGGGGAGGAGATGAAATTTAGGGATGTGAAAATTTGGGAGAGATGAACTCTAGGGATGTGAAAATTTGGGGGAGATGAGCTCTAGGGATTTGGAAATTTCGGAGTGATGAAATTTCGGGATTTGGAATTTTCGGGGAGATGAACTCTAGGGATGTGAAAATTTAAGTGAGCTGAAGTTTAGGAGTTTGAGAATTTGGGGAAGATGAACTCTAGGGATATAAAAATTTGGAAGAGCTAAAATTTTGGGATGTAAAAATTGAACGATCTGAAATTTAGGGATTCCGATATGTAGAAAAAGTTTTAAAATTCATTTTTGAATTTGCAATTCAAAGTTTTGGAATTAAAAGTTTGTTAGGTTTGACAATTCCGAAATTCACTCAAGTATTTTCAAATTTCGAAATTTCAAAATTTATCTATCTGACTCCTGCATCACGATATTTCACTAAAACCAGAATTTTCCTTTTATTAAATTTAATATCGATATAAAACAAGGGATAAATTAACGAATGTTCAAAAACAGAGATATTTACCTGAAATAAAATTGGAAGTACAACAGGATCAAACTTCAAATCAGTTTAAAACAAGAATGAAATGTTTAGCTCGTTTTTGCGTGGCAGCGAAAAAGGATGATATTCTTTAAAAAAAAAGTGAGCAAAATTTAAACACCGCAATTTTTGGAGAACGATTCGCGTACAAAAAATCAAAATTGTATTTTTCGTCGATTCGGGAAATATAGACGGAATAACGCGCTTTTTTCTGCAAATAGAGAACGATAATCCATTTGGTAGGAAAATAGCGTTTAAAAACTCGCTGTAGGAGTTTTGAAAAACGTTTTCGCGTTCAAATAACACGATTCGACTTTCATTTTTGTATCCGCCGGTTTTGATAATTCTCTCGCGAACAAAAGTCACCGATAATTCGTTGAAAGCGCTATGTTTTTTTCGTAGCAGCACGGAAAAGGAGTGGATAAAATAAATAGTTAGCGCGATGTTTACGCGGGTGAAGTTCGTATTTTTGTGAATTGTTGGCGCGTTCAAAGGGGAGCGCAATTTTTCTGGTCCACTCGTTTATGCGAATAAAATAAAAACAAAACAAACAGACGGACAAAAAGTTGAAATATGGGAATGTTGTTTTAACAGCATCGATCGTGAACTTGGTCGAGAGCACGCGAGGAATCTGCAGTGTTGAATTATTCGGGCGTTAAATGGCGTAGGAACTATTAATCAGCCACCAACACCTTCGCCACTATTAACACACTTTCGTGTATATATTTTCATTATGTTCATAACCTACGGTCTTGATGTTTAATTCTCTAGTGTGCTTGCGTAACCTTCATTTTATGGATCCTGCGCGTTCTGCTGTGCGTTATTGTTATCTTGATTTTCATTACTTAATGCGCAATTTTAATATCCTCTACCGTTCGTTCTTTTTTCTAAGACGTATCTTCTACTTTAGGAATATTTTTTTTTTATATTTTGTTATATATTTTATTATGTTCCATATAACAACACATATTTTCTTCACCTCATAATTGTTTAACAATTCTTTGTGAAAATATTTTTGAAACTATTAAATTTTATTCATCATTCTTCAGACACACGTTGATTGATTTCTATAAAATACGACACGTTAATTCTTAAACTTCCCGAAATGAAAATGCTGAAATATGAAAATGATATTTGAACTTCTCGAAATAGAACTATTTCATGTAACGATTTGAATCGCTGAAGTTTTCGAAAATAAAACTCTGAAACTCATTATACATGTTATGTACGAAAGTTTGGGCGCAGGAACTGGCAACAAAGGATAGCAAACGTGTGAACATCCTCCACTTAACACTTGATCCTCTTTTTTGAACATCCTGCCTTCAATGTTACACGAACCTCCCAAAAATGTCTCGTTGAACATCGACGTTCATAAAAAGCAACGGAGGATTCTCACATTATGTGGACGTCAGCTTGAATTAATTTAATAATCACTTTTTATACGAACACTGTCTTTGTTGTGTCAAGAGAGAAGTTAAAACGAAAAGTTTTTTAAAAAGGTAACGATTGAAATTGACTAATATTCAGTTAATAATTATCTGTTTGTTAATTATTGTTAATGATATATATAATGAACTGTTAGTAATTATCAGTTTTATTGCAAGACAAGTTATAACGAAAGATTGCGGTTAAAATTAGATGAAAATAATCGATTAATAATCTTCGTAACCATCACAATCTTGTTGCAAGAAGAGCTGAAACGAAAGGTTGTAGTTATAATTACTGGTTAGAAAGTAGTCGACTAATGGCCGATTAATTATCGTTTCTTTATACGTGACCACCTCAATATTGTTCCAATAATTAAAACGAAAAATTGTAGTTATTACTCGTTGGAATGTCGACTAATAATTTATTAATTACCGTTCTTCTACACGTATTTCAATTTCGCTGCAAGAGTAATTAAAACGGAAGACCGTAGTTAAACTCGGTAGAAAGTAGTCGATTAATAATTATCTTCTTTGTACGTTTTTGACTTTCCATGAAAGGGAATGAAAAGTACCAGCCAGGAAGTAGTCGGCTAATATTCGATTAATAATTGCTTGTATATGATCATCTGAACTCGGAAGAAGAGTTCTAGCGAAAAGTTGCGGTGAAAATTAGTCGGTAGAAAGTGGTCTGCTAATAGAGAAGCGAATCTGATAGAGCGCGTACCATTTATCGCAGTTTCGCCAAAGAAACATGCATATTCAAATTTCTTTGATCCTCCTGACGTTAAAGAGTCGATGATGAATATTCATCGATCGGCATTTCACTCGCGGTTCGATAACGCAAACGGGTATCGCGAATTAAGTCGCGAACTACGTGCCTGTAATCTCAATGGAAGCATCACGCGTTTCAATAACGCGTCCTCCCCTTGAAAACGACACGTCGCGAAAGTTTAAACGCGTAGGATGCGTGACGAAAAATCCCTGCTATCAACCCCTACGATGTATCGGGTTCTTCGTCTTTCCTGTCGGTCGACAGTTTCCGCAGAATTTGGGTCGCAATCAGGATGTATGAAATTTAATATCGGTGCTGCCGTTGCGATGAGAGTCTATCGGATTTGCATGCGATAGTTGGAAGCCCTTGTTCAGCGCTCTTTCGCTTCGATTACTATACAGGACGTTTTATGGAAGATGTACACCATCGAAGTTGCGACCTCTGTCCGACCTATACTTTCAAAATTTCCACTTTAGAAAATTCAATTTTCCACTTTCTGAGATCGAACTTTTTAACTCAAGATTTTGGATATTTGAAGGTTTGGGTACCTAGAAAGGATTTGGGAATTTCAGGACTTCTGGTAATTTAAAGAATTTTTGAAATTTTTACATACTTAGACTTTACATATTTAAAAATGTATAGATTTGGTAATTTGTGGATTTGCATAAATGGATTTGGAAATTTATAAACAGTGATATAGGAATATAACGATATCCAAGAACCATGCGTGTCAATACGCATGTCTTTCGCTGTGACAGTAATAATTAAAATTATCATTGTTTCAACGATCCGCCATCCAGGGATTAAAAGTACAAGAAGAAGATAATAGCATTGTTCGCGTGGACGTGTGTTTAGGTGCAAGCGTACTGGAGCTAGAAGCGTCGTTAATAAGCTGCGAGTGGTGACAAAAACCCAGGGATCAATTAGGGTTAACAGGTTGTAATTTTGCGGCATTCCTGGTTCCTGTGCAGCCTCGTGTCACGAAAAGAAGAGAAAAAACGCGAACAAGGCTCATAAACTAGGTTCAAAAGCCATAGAAATTTCTAGGCTAACCGTGGTGTATTCGATTACACGCGTGTAATAAGATTGACCGAAATACGTACGTATACACAACGCGATCGTGTACATTGTACAGTCAACAACAAATTTACCTTGTCTACAAGAAAAATACGATTTTCAGATATATGATAACATTTGAAAACTGGTAACGAGTTTAGAATTGGGGGATATAGGAATTTAACAATCTAGGGACCTGAGGAGTTTAGGAAATGAGGACCTATGTATATAGGATATCAGAATTTAGGATTTTCAAGATTTAGGGACTTAGAGATATGGTAATATAGAAATTTCAGGTACAAATGATTTGGGGGTCTAGGGATTTTGCACATTAAGGAATTTTTGCATCTAAGAAATTCGGAGGTC
This sequence comes from Megachile lagopoda, assembly GCA_036983795.1. Lineage (NCBI taxonomy): Eukaryota > Metazoa > Arthropoda > Insecta > Hymenoptera > Megachilidae > Megachile > Megachile lagopoda. The sequence continues at coordinate 11,957,069 of CM072790.1, read as the reverse complement.
TAGGGATTTTGGTGGTTGAGGGAGATTTAGCATTCGAAAATTAAAAAATTTCTGGATCTAGGGATTTTTAAATCCGATCATTTGGAATGTAGGTATTTTTGGATGTTTCAGCTCGGAAGAAAGATTTTTGGATCTAGAAATTTTTCGATCTAGCTACTTTCAGATCTAGAAACTTTGTCAAGGAATTATGGAATCTAATAATTCGAGGATCTAGAAATTTGAGAATGTAGGGATTGGGGAGTGCAGAAATTTGCGGATTTAAAAATTTGTAGATACGAAAATTCGTGAATTTAAACCGGATTGTACGTAAAGTTGGGGATTGGTATTGAAAGTTGAAGAAGATTGACCGAGCGTTGTTCGGGGCAAGGAGTAACGTGTTATCCGTAGAAATCAATGAAAGCTCTCACGTAGAATTATCGATCTATCGGACCGGGGTCTATTGTCTCAGTGCCGTTTTTCCAACTCCGCGAGAACAATGCAGCCTCGTTGCCGATCGAACGAAGTTAATTACCGCCAGCAGACCCTCGACTCGCTTGCCTTTCGATAACGAATATCGACGTTTAATTTCTCTTATGACTTACATTGTTCCTTACCGTTCAGATTGTGATCACGCGTAGCTGAACGTTCCTCGGGGATTAAGCTAACGACTTGACAACGAACAAAAGATACTCGAGGTATCTCGACAACGTTAATTCTTTGCACTCGATACGACAAGACTTGTCCATTTTATCGCGTTCCTTGGAAATTAACGAACCATTCAGAGATAGCTGATTTTAACGCGTTACCGTACGATAGCCGCACAAACGAACCTATAACCGATCGAGAGATTAATGAATTCGTTGCTGCGATAAATCACAATTTGCGTTATCGGAGATTGTACATTCTCGTTATATTGCTGGCTGAGAATCTTCATCTAATACGTTAATTCCCTTCTGACCACTCCCTTGCAATCGTATAAATCTGTAATTTTTTCAATTTATAATTTACCACATTTTTCAAATTATTAAATTCATAAACTTCACAATTTTCCTATATCTCGATATTCTTCTATCTTTATATCTTTCTATGTCTCTAGATTCCAAGGTCTCTACATTTCCTTACATCTTCATATTGCCACATCTCCCTACATATCGCTATATCTCTAAATACATAGATCTCATCTCTCTGTGTCCCTAGATTCATAGATCTCATCTCTTTATATCCCTAGACCCGTATATCCCATCTCCCTATGTCTCTAGATCCCCAGGTCTCAACATTTCTACATATGTACTACATATGTATAAAATACAAAGTCTGACACTGTTACTCGAACGTATTGCCGTCCTGTGCAATTGATATTGCTGAAACCCGAAATTGAATTACCAGAAAACGCATTAGTGACGAAACTGATCGATCTTTCGTCTCGTTCTCCCGTGAAATTGAATTACATCAACCGAGCTGCGTCGAAGTTGCTCGGTTTAATGTTCGATTAATTTCGCAGATATCATCATTGAAATATCGCGTTCCTTATCTGCGTGAACTTCTCGACCGTAACCGAGCAACGAGAGAAAAAAAAACGAACAATAGCTTGGTCAATTTCGTGTCGATCGCTTTATTTTTCCTTTTTCTTTTTCGAAACGTATCGTCGAGATAGCTCGGTTAAGTAAAATATTCCGGCGACCCCTCGGAACAGTAGGTTCCATTATCCGAATTGAAAAACATCGTGGTTGCTAGATAGGCCAATAGGCAACCTGAAGAGTCAGTAGTTTCACTTTCTGGCTTGTTTCCAGCGACCCGGAGACCTGAATCCCTGTAACACGTCGATCGATATACATATTCTTTTTTAGGAAGGGAAATCGCCCGTTATATCTTGATCACGGATTTATTCGTACCGTTTCGCAGCTTATCAGGGAACACGTGATCGGAATATAACGGCAGCCGGTGATATTTATTGGAAAACTTTTTTGTCTTCTTGCCACTCTAAGCAGCTTATTTGTGACGTACGAAATGGTCAACGGTATTCACCGGACTTGCCCACGTTCTTTTCAATGACGTAACGGATAATTCACTATTTTAAACACCTCGTGGTTATCTTATAAATAACGTCAGAAAGTTACTTTCATTATGTATTCAATCCTGATATACTAATTTTTTAATCAATTTGTCATTTCGGTCGTTCCAACATATACGTAACAGTTTATTCTATTAATTATTAAACTTGTGAGACTGCAACTTTATAATTTGATCTCGAGAGTGACTTCTTTTCATTACGTTATGTTACCTTACGTACCATACCAGTGTTTTAATTCGGTTAAATATTAAACGTCCAGGTGGAATACTGAAATTTTACAGGAAGGACAAAGTTACCTCGTCAACTTGCCGGAGTGGTTACCTTCGGATTTTTATAGTAAGTGCAAATTTTTCGCGTCATCACCTTGAGGGAAATTATCACTCGTTACGAGACCTAGCCGACTCGTTGTGGCGAGCCTCGACCACTGCAGAAACATTCATACCGGATGGGACAGCATTAGTATTTATTAACCTAAGGTCGTTCTGTAATTGACGTAATTACCAGCTCGAGATATTCCGCGAAGATTGGGAAAATTACTTGTATCAACCGTACACACCCTGACTCTATCCTGCTAACCACTCTTCGAATTTTATTAGCCCTAATTGAACGACACCTTTAGAGTCACCTCGGACGATCAATATTTGTTAGCGTTGACTCCACTATGTTTGTTAACAATAAAGTTTTGACGATTTTGTATTGGTATGTGACTCGAGAGGTTATGAATTTTTGAAGGTGCTATTTGGAAATTCGAAAATTTAGAGATTTTAGAATGTAAAAATTTGGGAGCTTGAGAATTTGGAAATTTTTGAATTTAGGAATTTGAGAGTTCTAAGATTTTGGAACCTTGTAAATTAAAAATTTCGAAATTAGGGGCATCAAAAATTTGAAAATAAAATTTAGTAATCCACAAAATCATAAACTCGAAGATTAAAAAATGTGCCAAACGAAGATAAAAGCCTAAAAATTAAAGTTCGAACATTTGAAAACTCAAGTTTCCTAGAACTTCTATATTTTCAAGTTAACGTTCGTGTTCAAAGGAAATCTAAGTGGCACCCGAGTGTATTACATATACTTATGGGATTTGCAACGGACAGAAGTAGAAATCCCCGTACCAAGGACAGTGTACTTATGGGATGTAGACTGTGCTCGTTGACTCATTATTTGGGCAGGTAGAGATTGTTGTCGTTTAAGGGGGTGTACTTATGGGGTTAACGACCTGCCACTTACAGCGGATGTACTGTACTCATGGGTTTCTAACTAGTCCCTACTTAAAAAGACAATACCATACTTATGGGATGAAGACCTGGGGTCTTACCGCTTGAAGGTAGAAACCCTACAAACGTGAAAGGAGATACCGTACTTATGGGGTGGAAACCTGGAACGATGTTTTTTACCATCTGGTGAAAGGTAGAAGTCTCGCCATACGGTACGGTAAATATGTTGTCACAAAGTAGAAGATATTAATCAATAATATATTTTTGGGATACAAACTAATATCATACTCAGACAATATTGTGTGACAACTTTTCTTAAAAGAGTAAGAACGTGATCACTTAGAAGCTAGATGAAACTATATTGGATGTAACTGGAGACAACTTGTCGCTTAGGAAAGTGGAAACCTTATCACGTAGATGTTTTGTATCTACTTATGGGGTGGAAGTTGGGACTGATGACTTCTGCCATTTGGAAGGTAGAACTCTCGTCGTTTAGATGATGATGTTTATGGAATAGGGACTAGTAACGACTTCACCGTTTAGAAGTAGAAATGTCTCTTAAACTGTAATTATGAGATGAGGACATTCATAAGATACGAAGCTATGACTTCCAGCATTAGAAAGGGTAGAAGTTTTGCTATTTGAATGCTCGTACGATGAGGACCTCTCACAGTCAAAGTAAAAGTCCTGCCACTTGCATGGGTAATTCTATACTTATGGTAACCGAAGATGACGAGTCATTAAAGGTAGCTCTGCCATTTATACAATACTATACTTAGGGACAAGATAGAGAATGGTGTTTGCAAATTAGAAAAGTAAAAGTCTCGCCATTTAGATAGATACTTATGGGATAGGAAATGACAACTTTCACCATTTAGAAAGGTGAAGATCACTTAGAACACTATACTTATGGGATAGGGACTTTCGCTATTTAGAAAAATGATCTCGTCGCGTATTGTTAGATGGTCATTATATTTGTAGACTGTGATGGGAATTAGGGTTTCTTGTAAATTGCAAGTTTCTTATTTGATGTATAGTAAATGTCTCGTAGTGCACTTTAGTAGATTAAATCATACATGTCAATCAGAATGTAAATTTAATCGAAGATTCCAGAATGTCTGAGATCCCAAGACCATGGACACATAGAGAAAATCAGAATGTTGCTCTTGATGAGATCAAGATCACTGAAGCTGATGATCGTGCCCTTTTGCCGGACAAACTAAAAGGGCAAGCGTGAACACGATGCGACTCAGATTATTCTCGATGCGATGTGAAGCATGGCTAAGTCGACACGTGGAAATGTTGCCACCTAGACAATGTAACCGATCGTATCGCAGTTCTTCTGAATACATCTGTTCAGGATGCAGCTGTTATTCATTTATCAAAGCGAAGGGGCAAGATCTAAATCCAAATCACAATTAGCGAGTTCGCTCGAGTTAATAGGAGTGGACGTCGGTGGGCACTTTCCGGAGCCGTTCCTCGACTGGTAAACGACATTGTCGTCCAGCGTGACGATAAATCAGGCCTGGTCATCATTCATAGCCGTTAGTTAACGACACGGGAACTACAATTATTTTAATGGTCCTGCTGTCCACCGGCTGGGAATCCTGTCTCGTTTCGCCTCGCGTAGCCATCGATGTCCCGTGACATCCACGCTCTCGGACACCATCCATAATCTGCGGCTCTCGCAGCTAGATGGAATTTATTGATAAAACGGCTACCGTGCGCGTACGTATGCACCCGTGACCTGGCTGCATCGGTAAGTCGTTTCGACGGGAAACACGTGTAAACCGTGTTACGAATATCACGACCCTGCCGCGGACACGTCGCCACCATGCGATCCGATTCGAACAATTGCTTGGTCACCTCGATACGTCATCAAGATCGATGCTTACCGCTCGTCTAATTTACACGGCTGTGACAATCAACTGGAATGTTGTCAACAGCCGATGCTGAAATCCACTGGCGGAATTTGTTGAACGCAGTTTCGTATTTAACTTCGGTAGCTTTTTTTAACTCTTTATCTGGTAATTGTATAGGAGACGGCACTTCCTACCGATTTCGAGTGAAATATGTTCTCGCAGGTAACATTTTCAGCCACTTTTTTCTATATATATACTGTGCGACCTTAGTTTTGGAGATACTCGCGGAAAACTTCAGCGAAATTTACATTCTAATTGGCATGTTACTATATTCAGCTGGTACTATCGGTATGTGACATTTTTTACTACCGTTCACTGCGGTATAGATTACATGATCAAATGAGAACGATACACTGAAATTTAGCATACTTGAGTATGTTATATCAGGAATATTGAACAGAACGATAACATAGTGGATGTGTGGTGGAAAAATATGATATGTTATAGAAATTTGGAGGTGTATGTACATTGGAATTTTTTGATTTAAGGACTTGAAGATCTAGAGATTTGGAATTTAAGGACATAGGTATTCGATGATCTAGGAATCTAAGAATTTGGAAGTCTAGAAAACGGATCTATGAATTTAACAATTTTAAAGATTCAGGAACGAGAAAATTGAAGAGTTTGAATATTTACATGTCTAGAAAATTATTTAAAAATGTGAGATTTTGAATAGTTGAAAATTTGAAAAGTTAACAATTTAAAAATATAACAAAAACATCGAGAACTACATGAATAATTTGTGAATAGAAAAAGCTTTAAAGTGTGGATCTTTATGAAAGCCCGCATCGCACACGAGCGTCCTCGTATTTATGCTATTCGAATGCTCACGATGGTGATTCTCCATGGAAACCAGTTCATTCGGCAAACAGCCTCGTTCCATTAACACAAAATACGAAAGATACAATTCTCCTTTTCGAGATCGCAATAAAAACAGCGACAATAGACGTCCAGCATTCAGAATGGTCACAGGAGACGTCGAATGCATTCTTTTGTAGCTCCTTCGGCGTACCATTTCCGTCAATTGCCGCTTTCCGTTTCGTCGGTGGTACGCATTCAGATAGCATCGGTTATATAGCCGTCGCGCTAAACGTTCCACCTAAGCGAGTCTCTCGAAAGCAATCTCGGAAGTATCTCCCGGCGAAGATGCCAAACGTAATCTTCTGGACGCATCGGACGTTGAATGGCACAGCGTGACTTCGACGCAGCACGAGCAGAAAAATTGGTCGCCCGATAGAAACGACTCCCACATACGCTTGTAACTCAGCTTCCTGTCGTTTCGCGATGAAAAGATCCATTTGCTTGCCACTCGTTTCGACTACGAACGACCTGGATGCCAAGATGCTGAACCTAAAGGTAGTCAGATGTATACCTGACCAGGTGCTGGTCCGTTTCGTGGAAAAAACGGGGGAGAGTTGTAACCCGACACGAAAATCTGACCTGGTCGTTTACTCGGCAACCATTTTGTCGTAGTTTCCACGAAAACGTTCGTATACGATCTACGTTACACTTGGCTGTAACTTGGAATTCGTTGAGCTAAGAATAAGTGCAAGGGAGTGGGTTTAATGTCGTTCGCCTTTTCGCCATTTTACTGGGAATATAGGGAATTTCTAGGGAGATATTTGAGAATTTGGTATTTTGGAAACTTGGAGATTTCAGAATTTCGGGTAGGGGTTAAAGGATTTAGGGATTTGAAGATTTGGGAATTTGGGGTTTCAGAAATGTGGACATTTTGAAAGTATTTGGGGTAGTGGAGGTTTGGAGATTTAGGAATTCAGGGATTTAAAGATTCGGAGATTCGGAATCCTGGGAATTTGAGGTGTCTGAAAGGAAATTTGCGGATTTGGGGTAGTGGTTTGCAGATTTAAAGGTTTAAGGATTCAGGAATCTGAAGGTTTAAAAATTCTGAAAGTTCAAAATTAGGAATTTGGTGATATGGAAATTTGAAGACCGAAAATCAGAAATTTATAAATTTGAATACCTGTCAATCTAAACTTGCAAATTCAGTTGAATTAAGAAACGCCTTATTTTCGTGATAGACAATATACGAGACTACAGCTATAAACGAATAGCGGTATCTCCGTTTCTCGTATTATTCATTAAACAATTAAATATCCCGTCTCTTTCTCGGGTGCAGAATTTCATTTGGAATCCCGTCAGCTTCGCACACGTGATGAAACCAGGGTCGATTTTATCAACGGCGAAAATTAATAACCGACAGAACGGACGCGACCATTCCAGTGACTGATAAAAAATAGCCGGATCTAATAAAGCAACGCCGGCATTCACAGGCTGATATCGTGATCGCTGTGCGATAAAAGAAGAGACAATGGTATCTATGTCGAAATGAACGACAAGCTTTTTCACGATATCCCAAACGATATTTCACGCGACTGTAACGTTTCAAAGGAGGTCACATTTTCCTGGCCGACAACACGCCTCCGTCCAACCAGCGTTTTCGCCCTCAAATCTTTCGAGACTAATATTCCCGAATTATTAACGCGATACGAAATGGAGCACGAAAAGGTGGGCAAGCGTGGCTGTAAAGCTATTATCAGCGAAAAATGGAAATCCTTTCGTCGTGCGCGATAAAACTGATTTATCTGCGCACAATGGCATATTATTCGTAGATGGCCGGCTCGCTGGATAATGGCGATATAAACAAAAACCGAATTAATGATCCATGAAACCCGATATTTCCACTTTTAATTTTATATTATCTTTCTGCGTTGATAACGATTGCCGACGATGTTCATTATTGCCTCGAACAAGGTTTGTTATAATTAACTGCTGCTGATTAAAAATTTCTGACCACTGTTCGTTCTCGTTCCTCGCTTTACTGTGCTTTGTGCTTTTGGATTTGTATCTTCTCGAATTTACATATTTGACAATTTCTAATGGTTCGTTGCAAATCTTTCAATTTGCAAATCCTCGAGTTTATTCGTTCAACAAATTTTCAGACTTTTCGATATTTGCAGAGTTTCGAATGGTCAAATTTCCAAATCTTACTCGTTAAATTCCCGCCCGTACTCGATTTTCCTAAAACCATAACCGAACGAAAAGCTTTCTCCTTTCATAAATGTGACACGTAACGAAGTCAAACAAGTGAAAGTAGAAAAATCCAGCTGTTAAATTTTCCAAAGTGCACTCTGTTTCGTGACACGTGAGACGTGCATTTATACGCAGCTAGACAAAATCGAATAGCTACTCGCACCGGTGCGCAAGGATCGCATGTAACGTGGTTAACATCGATGCGATAAAGCGTTTCTTCAAAGGACGTTGTCGGTAAACGTCTAAAGCTCTTCCGTTTCACGGTCTACAATCCAATTATAATTTGGAATCGGCCACGGTGGAAGAGCTCGATTAAAGGGACGTGCTTTGTGCGTCGCTAACAAGTGGCGAAAATCCACGCCTCGTTAAAATTACGTCAAAGGGGTCGCATCCCCCGCCGTCGAAAATGAATTTCTTGGTTGGTGTCTCGAGAGCCGCGTATAAACGAATTCAGAGGCTTCCTTTTCGTGCCATAAACTCGAGACACTGAGAAAAGTTTGCGTTTTCTACATTTTTGCGTGAACTCGATGTTGAATTATTTCGAATGAATTATCGAGTAAACAAACTGGGATCAATTTCATCCCTTGAGTTTGATTAGGTTAAATTTTGTTATTCAAATTTATTGAGAGTGAATTAGGTTAGGTTTTGTCGTTAAAATAGGTAAGTAGGTTTTGGTTAGATTTCATCAGTAAAATTTGCTAGGTTATGTTTGCTTTTACTACTTAAGTATATTAGATTAGGTGGAAGACACGGGTAGGATAGAATGATATTAGGATTAAATTATGTTTGGCTTTAGCTTCAGGTTAGGTTATTAGGTTTAGGTCAAGGATAGGTCGCATTAGAGGATTAAGGTTGCATCAGTCGAAGTTAGGTCAGATTAAGCTAGATTGAAATTAAAGTTAAGTTAAATTAAAGTTGGGTTTAGTTTTTGAACTAATATTTGTCAAGTTTAATTAGGTTAGGTTCTTTGGTTTGATACCTACAGAATCGGAAACGTTGCTTAATCCTTAAGTTCACTTTGATATTCGAAAGATACTTCAGTTAACCAAAGAAGTTCAAGGTTAACCTAGTTCCAAATTACCTTAACCCTATGCCGAGTAACTCTTAATAGTCAATAATTCGAATTTAACGTTCAGCAATTAAAGGCTCTAATAATCCGAGGCTCGATAAACGATCCTCGAACCCTAAGCGGAACGCTTGGTAACCGATAGCCCTAATAACCCAAAGTTTTCACCTAATAGCAACACCAGACACCAGATACCTGCAGTAAAGCCAGAGATCAGCTCCATAACCAAAATCCTGGCTGCAGAGAACGATCGCGATACATCGGCGAAGTGTGACGCTGGATATGCAACGGAAAGCATCGAACTGCAAGTCGTCGGACATCCTCCTCGTTTCTGACGGAAGTGTGTCGGCGTTATCTTTAGCGAGCCACGTTCGACCCATGGCGACTTTCGTCTGAATAATTCTCGGTATCTCGTTGACCCATCTCGGTAAATGTACGTAGGATGCGGAACAGAAGGACCTAAGCGGATCCGCGAGCCTCGGCGCCTCCGCAAAGGAAACGCAGTTAACCAGTTTACTGTTTCTGACGAGTATACTCGTCACGAAGAAATTAAATGGTGTACTTGTTAACTGTGTACGACTTATATACATTCATTCAAACACAACGTGTTTGAAGTTCGTACACAACTTATGTACACATCGATTCAGACATGAAGATTGTGCACGACTTGTACACACGTCCATTCAAAAAGTGAAGACTGTACATGATTTGTGTACACGTCTGTTCAAACATAAGGGGCGTACACGACTTCTATACACGTTCATTCAAACGTAAAGGCCGTAACACGGCTTCTGTACACGTTGATCCAAACATAAAGGCAACACATGACTTCTATACATGTTCATTCAAACATAAAGGCCGTAACACGATTTCTGTACACGTTGATCCGAACATGAAGACAGTACATGACTTCTATACACGATGATTCAAACATGACCGTACATGACTTCTGTACACGGTGATCCAAACATGAAGTTCATACACCACTTGTGTACATGTTGATCCAAACATGAAGTTCATACATCACTTATATACATGTTGATCCAAACATGAAGTTCATACACCACTTGTGTACATGTTGATCCAAACATGAAGTTCATACATCACTTATATACATGTTAATCCAAACATGAAGTTCATACACAACTTGTGTACATGTTGATCCAAACATGAAGTTCATACATCATTTATATACATGTTGATCCAAACATGAAGTTCATACATCACTTATATACAAGTCAGTCCAAACACGAAGTGAAACATAAATAAAATTTCAGTGCGAACAAATTGTTAATTTTTCATCGGATTAAAGTATAATCCTCCCTCGTTTTGCGTTGCAGTCTTCACACAATTTATAATAGGATTAATGTGTACACGTCGAACGAGATAAGTGGTTAAGAATACTTATTTGATATGAACATATACGGACTTATCTATAGCGATCATTCAATGCTGGTTCCTCTAAGTCAGTTGTCAAGTGTAACATCTAAGAATATTAATAAAAATTTCGTTTGTTCTGCGTTTAATGTATACGTGCTTGATTTTAATTACATATCCCACGAGGAATTTTGAAATTAAATTCCGCGGTTACCTGGTCAAGAAGAGAAACTGAGAAGATTGCGACCTGGGTAAAAAGTAACCGTGATTCCGATCTCGTTTCTCTTGTAAGAAGCGACGTGCTCCGACGCACGTCCACGAAATTCGCGAACGTTTCAATCTCGGTGCACGGATTTTACTGCGTGTGCGGGTTCCGCGATACGAAAGATAATTTCGACGATGTGTCTTCCACTGTTCTGCAGTGATTCCAGCAAAGAATAGAGCTACAATTTCTAGTGTAGAGCCAATTACCATTGACGAGCTGCTCCTTACTGAGACTGTAGTCCTTTATGTGGAACAAACGTATGTGTAATTTTTGTCATGGGTGGCCAACTTCTTGTGAGAAAGATCAAATAGGTTTAAAAATGATTAACATAATGTTTGTATATCATAAATAGGATTTTGCAATCACGAAGTGGCTTGTATTCGAACGATGGCAAATAAGAAAAATGAGTAGGTTAAAAATGAGGTCATCTAGGATGTATGTTTACACGAACTTTCCTTTTTATTGTTCTTGTGCGTTGAGCCTACTTGCGAAGCAACGCACACGCATTATAATGAACCTGCATTTATAGTCAGGTGTAATGCTCGATCCAATCGTATAAAAACAGTGTCATTTAAATGCAACCTGGCTACTTTTTTTAATATTCTCACCGTACATGTACACACATACGCTTCTGTGTGTACAAATTTATGTAAATATTCGTAGAGATATATTTGATGGCCATTAAATCATTTCTGTATTGAATAGTAGTTCTTTAAATCAGTATTGCTTCAAACAGCAGTCATTAAATCAGTACTGCATGAACTAACACTCGTCGAATCAATATCTCATCAAATATTACTCATTAATACGTACTGTATCAAATAGTCATTGAAATAATAAAAAAATATCGATTCGCGATGTGGCATTACTCGGTGAAAACAAAAAAGAGGAAGAACGAGCTCCTCTTACATTTCATCTTCTATTGAAAAACTAGACTTTCATCCGTCTGGTGGCACCAAGGTTCTTGTAAACGACTTCGATCGATAAAGCTGTCCGCACAGTTCGAAATGAAAGAGAGAATGATGAAAAGCTGAAATTCTCTTTCCACGCTGCTACGTAAAATTATTATACACATTCAAATTAACAAGCGACGTGTTCTAAAACACATGTACATACTACCACTGGCGTAGCCAAGTAAAATCAAGGTTTCACTTCCTAAAAAGTTGACTCACTTTTACAATTTTTTACATTTTAGGAAAATCAAGTTTTACTTGAAAGTTTCTCTCTGAATTTCTTAATTCTTAAACTTGCGAATCTCCTAATTTCCAAAGTTTGGAACTTGTAATTTTAAGATCTCCTGACTACGAAACTTGCAATTTCCAGATTTATAAACTCTCAAACTTGCATGTCAACAAATTATGTAATTTCTGATACAGTAGACCCTTACATTATTAAATACTGAAACTTGTATGTCGCTAAATTTCCAACTCTTCAGATTCCCAAATTACTAAGGTTCCAAACATCTCTAAAACCTAGACTTCTAAGTCCCCAAATGTCCAAATATCTCTAAAACCTAGACTCCTAAATCCCCAAATGTCCAACTCCCTAAATTCCCAAATTCTCCAATCTCTAAAACCTAGACTTCCACGTCCCCAAATCCCCTAACTCTCCAAATTCCCAAACTTTCAAACTCCCAAGTTCCCAAACATCTCTAAAACCTAGACCCCTGATTCCCCAAATTCCCAACTTTCCAAACCTCCCTAAAACCTATATCTCCAAGTCCAAATGTCTAAAAGTCCCCGAATGATGCCATAGTACATCGACCCTAAATCTAGAGATCATACTCAGACAATAATCCTAGTTACGCCATTGCACACGTCTGCGGGGCACGAAGCTCGAAGAAAATATAATAACGCAAACGCGACATCCACCGGCTACAGCTGAAAAAAGGCAGGAAAAGTAAAAAAAGGACGTCACCACCACGCGAACGAAATGTCGTATGAAATTATAATTGCATTGAACGACGGAGGCGCTGGTGTTTCTCATTTGTTAAGCAAGTTGCGCATTGACGTCACTCGGCAACGGGAAGAAGCAGGGGGCAAAACGTGTGTGGGGTATTTGGTGAAACGAAACTCGAGCATGTTCGCGACGTGGATGACGATGCGGTTGTGCTCTCGCGAGTCCCGAAGGTATCGACACACATTCGCAGCCGGCATATTTTTCGACTGGCTGATGTTCTTCTTCTTGTTCGGGACGCTTCAGGGCCGAACACGCGAGCAAACGCCTCCCACACTAAATATGGGTCATTCTGTATGCATATGCGCATAGGTGCACCCGGTCCTGCACCCGAATGCCCCAATGACCCGGTTTGCGAATCCCAACGTGTAACCTCGCCACTGTGTGACGCGCGCGCTCACCGAATCAAGGTAAACCCGACCGATACATGCTCGCTATTAGCCCACTTGTCTTTCTTCTTTGTTCCCTGTTTACTTCATCCCCGATCCGATCCTTTCTTTTCGATCATCGTGCTGTACAGATTTATTTATTAATTCACTGTGATCTACTTGCCAGGCGCGTCAGAACTGTCACGACGATATTAAAATGAACGGAGACAGTTGAAATGTTAGGTCAGTTTCGTATTGTGCAATCGTTGACTATGAAAATTATAGTTGGACTACGAATTGAAGAGTAGGAAAAATTTGAGTAAAATTGATCACAGCTGAACAACGAGTGCGTCACGAGTCAGACTCGAAATAGTGCAAAGGGTTGATTTTGCACTTGGAAACTATTATTTTTTTTATTATCAAGTTTGTCTGTTTCATTGTGTTTAAACATCACGTCTGACAGAGTTATTTATCTTCCATATATTTATTTGTGAATAAATTTGATAATTTATACGTATGTCACATTGGAGATGTATCAACCCTTATACGAATGTAACTTAGACAATATTGTAATATGAAAATATTAATACATGACGCTGTTCAAGAATAAAGTCCCATAATAAATTAAAAAACAGTCCACAGTAATTATTTGAACAATTATTTAAAATATTTGTCGATAAATAAAACTGAAATATGTGAGTCCATTAGACTCCCTTCAAAATGAGTAACATGGTACATATGTGTAACGAAGCATCTACAAAATTAATATTTTCCAGCACCCTATTTTGTTACTCTCGGAGCAGAAATTAATTAGTCTTCATTTCTTCGCTTCATCTTCCTCACGCGTTAAAAATAGTCTCTATCCAAGCATAGATACACATCTATCTTCTTTTTTCTCTTCTCAAAAGAGAATCAATTAATTAAGTGTCGTGCACGCTCGTATATATTAATAACGTATAGAACACATGCAACGCGTTACCTACTTCCGTGTGAAATACTCTCTTTCTCGAGTATTTATGTAATAACTCTGTGACCTGTTTCAGCTGCCGCTTAACTATGTAAATTGCACGAAATTACTATTGTATCGCGCGTTAAGCTTCTTACTTTAATTGTTACTTTTTATTCTTTTCACGTTGGCTGATTTAACACATGTACCTCGGGACAATGCTATCTCGATTAGGTTTCGCGCATTGTGAGTGCCAAATCTTTCTCACGAATTTGCAGATTAATTTGATTTATTTGTAATAGGTACTTGGTTACTTACTAAATTACTAGATTTCGAAATTTGCTGGTCTCTCAAGTTTCTAATATTTTTGTATTCTTCCATTTTACAATTTTCAATATTTGCAAATTCTTAGATTCCCCAACTTGCAAATTTCCCAACTTCCAAATTCCCCAACTCTCAAATTCCTCAACTCCCAAATTCCCCAACTCTCAAATTCCCCAACTCCCAAATTCCCCAAATCCCAAGTCCCCTTAATACCAAATTCCCCAAATCCCAAATTCTTCAAATCCCAAATTCCCCAAATTTCAAATTCCCCAACTCTCAAATTCCCCAACTCTCAAATTTCCCAACTCCCAAATCCCAAGTCCCCCTAATACCAAATTCCCCAAATCCCAAATTCCCCAACTCTCAAATTCCCCAACTCCCAAATTCCCCAACTCTCAAATTCTCCAACTTCTAAATTCGCCAACTCCCAAGTCCCAAAATCCCCAAATTCCAAATTTCCCAACTCCCAAATTCCTCAACTCTCAAATTCCCCAACTCCCAAATTCCCCAAATCCCAAATTCTTCAAATCCCAAATTCCCCAAATTTCAAATTCCCCAACTCTCAAATTCCCCAACTCTCAAATTTCCCAACTCCCAAATCCCAAGTCCCCCTAATACCAAATTCCCCAAATCCCAAATTCCCCAACTCTCAAATTCCCCAACTCCCAAATTCCCCAATTTTCAAAATCCTCAACTCTCAAATTCTCCAACTTCTAAATTCGCCAACTCCCAAGTCCCAAAATCCCCAAATTCCAAATTTCCCAACTCCCAAATTCCTCAACTCTCAAATTCCCCAACTCCCAAATTCCCAAATTAAAAACCCCAAATACTGAAATTCGAAAGCTTATCATATGTTTACAGTAGAGATTTCCCGTTGGATAAACATAAAATACAAGACGAAATACGTCATTGATTCATCGAGCGATTGTTAATCACTATTCGATAGGCAGCGATTTGAAATTGAATTTGTTAAAAAATTGTAACCACCATTTATTTCATTACTAGGAACGTATTCATTTGAAAGCTTGTCCGGTGAATAACAAAGCCTGTTATAAATATTAAAGCTAAATTCCATTAGAATGCCGATGTCGGACGGTTACCATTCTGTTTTTTGTTCACGATTTATTGCATGAATTTTGTAAAAAATTCACGCGCTGCATTTCACGTCGAAAATACAATTACTTCATGCGTCGTTTAACCCGCGAAACAGTTTCGGTAAATATGTGCGTGGTATCGTACATTTTACTGCAACGAAACAGCCTTGACTTAATAGTTGAACGTTACTTTGTTAACGAACTGCGATCATTATATAACCAATCAACGATATACAACTGATGCTTGTAACGAGTGAAACGACGAAATCAGAAATATACGTTTCTGAATCTCGGAATTTCCAAATCTTTAAATTCCCAAATCACTGAATGCCTATATCTCCAAATTTCTAAACCTCCAAGTTTCCAAATCTCCGAATTCCCAAATCTCCAAAGTTCCAAATCTCCAAATTTCCAACTCTCCAAATTCCCAACTCTCCAAATTTCAAAATCTCCAAATTCCCAAATCTCCAAATTCCTATATCTCCAAATTCCCAAATCACCAAATGCCTATATCTCCAAATTTCTAAACTTCCAAGTTTCCAAATCTCCGAATTCCCAAATCTCCAAATTTCCAACTCTTCAAATTCCCAACTCTCCAAATTTCAAAATCTCCAAATTCCCAACTCTCCAAATTCCCAAATCTCCAAATTCCCATATCTCCAAATTCCTATATCTCCAAATTCCCAAATCACCAAATTTCTAAACCTCCAAGTTTCCAAATCTCCGAATTCCCAAATCTCCAAATTTCCAACTCTCCAAATTCCCAAATCTCCAAATTCCCATATCTCCAAATTTCCAAATCTCGAATTCCTAATATCTGCAGTTCCCAAAATTCTCAAAACATACAAGTCCTCAAAATCTCCAATCCTCAACTTCAAAATCCAATGTCCAAAACTCCCAAATTCGAATTATTCCCAATTTTTCTCGATACACCATATATAACTATCATAAGAAGGAGATCAGTCCTTTCTCTCCAAAGTGAAAGCAGTGAAAGCTAAATGAGCAACGCGCTTCGAGCCAAAGAAATAAATAGTATCAACAAGATGTATTGCTTAAAAATCATTCCTATAAATTTGTATACGTTAATTACTTTTCCTCCTTCGCTCGTTATTTATTAGCTCGACAATGCTGTTATTACAGAACATCCAATCACGCCTGCATAATCGTTTCGTTTAAATGTAAATTAACAAACAAGGGAAAGAAAATGAAACGTGTAATGTGGGCAAAGAAAACGATCTTTAATTACGTTGTAAAGAAAGGAATATAATATAATCCGTATTATCGTAACAATGTACGAAATAAAGTCACGTTAATTAATTCCGCTTAAAGTACCCGTTAATTTACACTATTAACATGTTCCATTTATTTACGAACGAAATAACGTTCATTGATTTTCACGGAAATACGATTATAACTGCACAGCATGGCGTGACGTTAATAGGAATATTAATAGAATTGTGAAATATAAAGGGGAAAATCTGTGCAATAAAGTAGATCGCGTAAACGGATGAAATTATACATCTGGTTATTTTAAATAGCCGAGTGGATGCATTTCACCGACTGGAATTAAATTCAAAAGAAATAGATGGTTGTCGTGTGAGAATTAATTATGAAACGTATGTGTTCGATACATCGGTTAGACTCTTATTATTTCAATATCCATTTGTCACGATAGAGCATTTTCATTTTACAGGTACATTATGGAGAAGTTTTATTTTTTGTTAGTTCATAGGTATATTATATTTGTTTTTAATAAGTTCAGGATATTATGTAGGAAGTAAATTTGAAGTTTTAAGATTGAGTTCTTTGTGATAAAATAAGCTACACCGAAATCATGTTCAAAGATGGCAGATTTTTTGGAACACTCCAAATGAAATTCCTCGGGTTTAGACGCGGTTGTGATCCGCTTGATTAGGATCAAGGTTGTAAAAATCTACCGACACGCTTATCAATGTAGATGGGTTAAGTGTACTCGTTGCGGTTCGAGTGTTAAAGCTCTCGTTAAGAGTACATAACGAACAGCCGCGTTTCGTTATATTCGTATTCCGTGTGCTTTCGTGAAAAGCCTCGGAAATACATAATTTTCAGTTACATCGTATCTCAGAAAATGTACGTTTACATCCGTACGAAAATGTTACAAGATATCTTCGTTATTCTGCACAGTATCATGTTACAACAAAAAATTGCATTAATACATTCTTTGTTATGACTCTCATATTAGAGGACATGTCAGAGTATCATATTATAACAAAAAATTAAATTAATATATTACATTGTTAAAACTCCCAAGATTTTACCACATATGTTATTTCATTCCTTTTGACTTATACTTTCTGATTTCAATTACTAGTTTTCGAGATGTCCGCCATAAATTCTTACTGTCACAAAATTTTACTACATTTGGTCCTACGACTTGTTTCGAAGTAACTCTAGATGAAAGGTTAATTAGCTTCCGATGAAGTGATAGCTTAATGGTTGAATTTTTTGTGGGTATAACCTTCGAACCTTAATGAACCTATAACAATACGTACCCCATCTGATCCCTGGCGACAAGAAACTCAATTTAGGTATCGAAATACGTGGACACAAGTAAGTACACAATAATAGTACTTAGGTGTATTATGACGAAGAGTATTAAGAATGTTCTTTGTTGCTCGATGTCCGGATCTTGTCACATCGAGGATATCCCTTCATTTAGTCGAACGGACGTAGGCGTAACTCGCCTAGAATCAACGATCGTATTTCATCGTCTTTCTATTTCTCGATGAAAAAACATCGTAGACCCATAGCTGGATAGAGCGTAAGCCGATACCGATACCTTTTTTCCCTCAAATTCATTCGACATCTGTTCAAAGTCACTCCGAAAACACTCTAGCAACGTTGATACGCCCGCTAAGCTAATTACGGCGTGGATCCATTTGGATTTTGGTCTATTAGGCAAATACCCGTGAAATAATCCCTCCATGAGTTATGGCGCAAAGAATATTTCCCGACACACGTGGTGAATGGAAATAAACCTCGACCGGAGCCAGTTTATCAACGGAAAAACAACCGTGCATCATTTCCCTCACAATTCTAACCGTTCGACTGAAACTGCTGAATACGCAACGATTTGGATAGTTTATGTTATTTATTATCATTTTGTTCCGCGATGTGTGCACAGATATACACACACGTGCCACTCAAACGTACCATATGCATGATATATACATATCAGTATGTATTTGCTACTACTTTCATGGGTGAATCTACTATTGGTGTATATACACATTATATTAGCAGACTTTGCATTGATTTCATCACAAAATATATTTACAGTGAATAATGTTCTGCCTATTCCTAGGTCCCCAAAACCAGAGTTTCCTAAACCTAGAGTTTCACAAACTCAGAAATCCTCAATCCTGAAGTCCTTAAACTAAGAGGTTCCCAAACCCAGAAATCTCCAAATCCAGATGTCTCCAAACCCAGAGGACCCCAAACCCAAAGATCCCCCAAAAATCCAGAAGACACCAAATCCAGAAATCCCAAAATGTAGAGATCCCCAAATCCAGAGGATCCCAAACCCAGAGATCCCCAAATTAGATCCTCAAATCCAGAAGTCCCCAAACCCAGAGGTCCCCAAATCCGGAGGACCCCAAACCCAAAGATCCCCAAATGCAGATATCCCTAAACCCAGAAATCCCCAAATTTAGAGATCCCCAAACCCAGAAGTCCTCAAATCCAAAGATCCTCAAATGCTGAACCCATCCAAACCTTCCAAATCCTCCCAAAATCCCCAAAAATCAACGAGTGACCCCTTGATATATTTTCTTCGAGAAATCCTGATCTGCTCTTGACATGAATAAATCCATCCGAAATCTCGATACCACTTATTTCTTCGTCGAACCTACAAGAAGTTCCGAATACATTTCCACATCAGCGAATGTATTTATGCACCGTCTGCTTGTTACCTATACCAAGGTAAGAGGACTGATTCACAGCGAACTGACTGCGTCGTTTCGGAATCCAGAGCGAAGGCTATGGATTATTATGGTCAAGTAGTTAAAAGCGGCAAATCCAAGGAATATGTCTTTAAGATTCTAGGTCACAGTCGCACTCTGTATAGGATTGTTACGTTGGAGAGGCAAGAGCTTAAAACGTCCCTGCAAGGAATGAGTAGCTCTATCGCCATCCAGGCGACACTGTTTCGCTCGATGAATTCTTCGATATCGTTTTTCATCGAATCTTGGACAGTGGTACCGACATTGCGACTATGACATATTCGTCACGATTATGCCTCGAGATATACTGCGGCTTTGACCATTTACGATCGACACGTATCGCTGACGAATCCTTTCCACGAATTGCTTAATCTTCTTCTAATTGTACTTTGTTGAAAATGTAGTATAATGTACTGTTATTATATTATCATTTCCATTATTATATTTAGATTATATCTACAAGTTTGTAAGTCAAGTCCATATGTGGACGCGTTTCATATGAGCATGACATATGGTGATGCTTCTCACTTTCAGTATGAGATCATCATTGATCATTTTATACGTTTTACGACAAATGGAAATGAAGTTGTATGATGTGAATCAATTTACAATAGTCCAAAATTATATTATTCTAATATGGAGTATCATAATACATGTTATTGTGGAATAAAAAAATTGTTACATAATAAATGAACATTTAATATTTGTTCTTATTTTTGTTACATTATTTTAAATAACTTCAACTAAAGAAAATACAGAATTAACTCTGACAGTGTCAAATCTGACCCAACCAATCTACCCAACAGTTAAACCCGATGCATTTTTCTGTAGAAAAAAATCACATGTCTGATTTATAAGCCACGTAATAAAGCAAGAAAGATAGAACGAATTTTTTCCTCGTTCTGTAAGCATACATTTTTACCCAACTAGAGAAAAAAAAGTCTTAAGGCAGGGGATTAACCTGAATAAAACAGGATATATATTGCTGTAAGCCCAAGCGCGCATCAACCAACGAATATATTTCTGCCGCGACCCCGTTGTCTATTTCGAACCGCCTCTACGTGCTTTTCATTTCTCTCTTTTTTTTTTTTTATGAAATCTGAATTTCACGTCGCGTGTCGCGGATGTGACACTTTTTGACATAGTTACCGGGTGTTCCAGTACCGTTCTCGTGTATTTTATCGAGAAAAACTGAATCGAAAGCGCCACGGGTGCATGGCGCGATCCTCTTTGCTCGTTAAACGAGAGTCACGCGGATTTCCCGACGAATTTTCACGGTTGAACGACGTGTCACGATGTGTTTTCGGAAATTTCACGAAGAAGCCGATTGCGTGGACTATTAACTCGTTTCGTGGGTTCAAGCTTGTTTCACGATTCGGGAATTTGGGATTTGGACATTTGGGAACGTTAGGGAATTCGGTTCTTGAAAAGGCATATGGGGAAATTTAGGGATTTGGGTATTTTGGAATTTGCAAATTTTGGGATTTGGAAATTTAGGGGGTTGGAAATTTAGGGACTTGGATATTTGCAAATTAGGAAATTTAGTAGTTTAAAAGTTATTAGATAATTTATGAATTCAGAAATTTAAGAGTTTAACAAATTAGCAATTGGAAAATTTATGAATTTGAAAATTTGAGAACTTGACACGAAAATTTGATAACTTTAGAAATCAAAAAACGTAAAGATATAGAACTTGATAAAAGAATATAAATTCCCAAGTTTGCCCAGCCACCTAAAAATAAGGGAATTTAAATATATAATAAAGCATTCGATCTAGCATTCGAAATATTCGAGCAGTCGATTGGAAGGTTCGGTAAAGGCGAGCTTTTCATGGAAGAACAGTTTCCCGGAGAGATTTCTGGGTAATCCATTGAAACGCGGTTCGAACGGTCGAGGATTTTCGTTTGTTAGGTTTCCACGTTCGAAATTCTGCCTCCGCAAACAGACACCGATCCGTATTGCGATGGTAACACAGTCGTTGGAATCGTTGGTCGCGACACGATGCATAATGCAAATTGGTGTTCTCGCATCTGGTTTCCGGTCGACGAGTTTTCGCGACGATCAATGGTCCACGTTCGATCGCTCTCTCCTAAAGTACATGGCACCGTTGTTATTACAATGGCTACAGGCTGCTTCATCAATTAACACCGAAATTGATTTAAAATGGATACGACCGCAATTCCCCGAAAACATTTCCTGATTACGTAAATTACCTTATCTATATCCCATCTTTCTTCTTTTTTAGTTGAACTCATCGTCCATTTTATGTGGATTCACCGTCCATTTTAGTTGAATTCATTACCCATTTTATTTGCATTCATTACCCATTTTATTTGGATTCATTACCCATTTTATGTGGATTTCGATTCTTTTCGAAATTATCCACCGTCTTCCTCGTCTTAAAACATCGAATTCTTGAAATTATATTCGAGTGCGATTTTAATATGCACTTCGCGAGTGAATGGATGAATCTGCCAGTTCTAAATAAAAATAAAGATCTCGGTTTTCTGAATTTACGTTTCTTCGCGTACACGTTGAATCTCTCGTTCTGATGAAGAAAAATACTTCTTGGAAAGTGTTTTCTTATGCTGAAATGAGTTTATGGTATTTATGGTTCTAATGCAATTAAGGAGCGGAAAAATAAGGACCCGGATGAAGAAATATAAATCGAGGTCCCGCAATGAAATACGAACGAACGAGAATTTTATAAATATGCAAACGAAGAATGTTTTCGACGAAATATTTTTGCAAGATTCTTTCGCGAAATGTCGAGTCAAAAATGTTCAATATAAACGTTTTATTCTTGGAGTTTTAAATGGAGGTTGAAAAGTCTGATTTTACGAGGTTATTGCATTGTGCTTTAAATTTTATAGTTTATAAACGACGACTATTGTTCTTTATTTTATTCGTTCACGTTATATTTGTTTATCAAATAGGAAGTTAATAATTTTAATACGGACTTGAGATACTTTTATGTTGTTCAATTATGTTAGACTTTATCGGTCATCATTTGCTATAAGTGGTTGTCAGCCATTTTGTCTACAAAACATCGATGATGCATTTATGTAGTAATTTTCCTGAGACCTCAAGCTTTAATTTGATATATTACAAGCTGGATTTCGAGATACTTTTATGTCATCAATTTAAGTTAGACTTTTCCTGTTACAAAACCGGTCATCATTTGCTATAAGCGGTTGTCAGCCATTTTGTTTTAAAAACATCGATGATGCATTTATGCAGCAATTTTCCTAAGACTTCAAGCTGTAAATTGATATATCATAAGCGGGATTTGGAGATACTTTTATGTCATCGATTTAAGTTAAACTTTTCCTGTTGCAAAACCGGTCATTATTTGCTATAAGCGGTTGTCAGCCATTTTGTTTTAAAAACATCGATGATGCATTTATGCAGCAATTTTCCTAAGACTTCAAGCTGTAAATTGATATATCATAAGCGGAATTTGGAGATACTTTTATGTCATCGATTTAAGTTAAACTTTTCCTGTTACAAAACCGGTCATCATTTGCTATAAGCGGTTGTCAGCCATTGTGTTTTAAAAACATCGATGATGCATTTATGCAACAATTTTCCTAAGACTTCAAGCTGTAAATTGATATATCATAAGCGGGATTTGGAGATACTTTTATGTCATCGATTTAAGTTAAACTTTTCCTGTTGCAAAACCGGTCATTATTTGCTATAAGCGGTTGTCAGCCATTTTGTTTTAAAAACATCGATGATGCATTTATACAGTAATTTTCCTAAAACTTCAAGCTTTAAATTGACATATCATAAGTGCCATTTTAAGATGCTTTTATGTCACCAAATTTTTCATGCGTCACCATAATTGATGTAATCAGGCCGCCATTTTGTTAAATGGGTATATCCAATAACTGTCATCATACTCGAAGCTTTAAATTGATACAAATGTCATTCTACGGTATCCGTCATCGAATAATGTCAATTATTTCGAAATGGAGCATTTGTGTAGCTACGTGAAAAGCGTGACAAAGACAGAGAGGGAAAAACAATGAATTATTTTTCGATGTGACACGATTATAATTAGCTAGAAAGCAAGGAGTAAAGTGTTGGCGAGTGGCAGCGGCTCAGCTTTTTTTCCTTCAAAGCACCGAAACCCGTCGTGCAAACAAAGAAAAGAGCCATGGCGACGTTGGAGGCACCCGACACTACATTCATCTTTGAAGCACCATTTCAAAGCGTCACTCTTTACGAACCATCCAACTGCGTTACAAGCACGCTCATTCTCCTTCCCGTGGAGTTTTCTTTACCCCTGTACAGGATGTTAAGAAAATAATGCTCATGGCTTCTACGTTTACGTCCGTGTCAGGACCCTGAACTTTAAGATCAGAATCTTGTTTAAACTGTACGTATTCAGCTCTTTTTAAGCGGAGAAACAGTTCCAAAGGAGCCGTGTACCGGAAGTGAGTCGTTCTTTCAGAACGAACCGTGAAAATTTCTCAGAATTTCGACGATTCTCGGTTACTAGGTGGCCTTATTCCAGGATCCTCTACGGTGCTATATGCAGAGTGCCATCAAGGATAAGCTGTTTTCCTTGCTCTCCGATTCCCTCTTTCACCGTTTAAAGGATATTTCTACCGGTTTGACTCTGGAATTTGGGAATTATGGAATTTAGGATATTGGGGGTTTGGGAATCCACGGATTTTCGAAGGAATTTAGGGATACGGAGAAGTAGACAATTTGGGGAGACTAGAAATTTAGATATGTGGGGATTTGGAAATTTGGACCGCGGGGCATCGGACATTTGGAAAGTTGACATTTTGCGAAATTTAGAAATTTAAGAATTTGACAATTTCGGAATTTAGAGATTTGAATATCTAGAAATTTAGGGATGTGGAAATCTACAAATTCGGATATTCGAAAATCTAGAAAATGGGTAAATTCAGGAGTTGGAAAGTTTAAGAAAATTTGGAACCTTGGTGACATGGAAATCTTAGAATTTTGAGGTCCGAAAATTGTAAATTTAGAGATTCCACTTATAAAAGTTAGGAAGTTTAAAAAATTGTAAATTTGAGAAGAACCTGAACAAAAAAGAATGCTGATCGTTTCTATGATCACATCGTAACGCGATACCGCGTGAGCAGGATGTAACCTTGTCGCAACATTGTAAGGTCGCCTTAACGTTAGAGACCTAGCCGCACGGTACACGTGTATCGAGCGAGAAAGGGGTTGAAACCGAGATTTTTCGGAGCGCAGCGTGGGTGGTGGAACGTTCAAAGGGACTTATTCATGCGGTAGCATTCGATACTCGGTTTTTTGCTTCGCACACGCTGGTCGTCTGCGTGTACACGAGGAAAACGTGTGCTACCTGATGCGTCATCCACGACTGGGTGCTTTTTAAAAGCCGAGGAGGGATGGCTGTTTCAGCTTGACAACACTTTCCGGCCTCCTGGCTTCTCTACCCGGAGAAGTTCAACCGCATGTTCAGTAACAATTAGTTCTCAAAGATAAAGCGACGAAGGAGACATAGAGAGCGAGGGGAAGAAAAAGGGTGGCCACCCCGGCTACGTTAAATATGGATGTACGTGTACACGTACGTACGTTTTGTTAAGAAAGGACGCGAGGTAGAAGGATGCAACTACATGGGATTAATAATAAAAACGGGAAATATCGACGAAACGTGCGTACTCGGGTAAATAACGGGGTGAACGAGGGCTCTCGACGTGCGCAGGGTGTTAAAGTGATGCTGGATGATTATACAAGGATGTTACCAAACTAGTACATTTCTAAATTATTACATTTCTAAATCTGAGATCTAAAGTTCAACTGTATTCTCCATTCTTCAGATTCCTAAATACTCAAATTTCCACATCCCCTAAATTTCCAATATTCAAGTCTTTAAATACTCCAATTTTGGAAATTACCAAGTACCTACATTTCTGGATCTCCACATCCTACATTCCTAACTATTCAAATTTCCAAATTTTTAAATCCCCAAATTCCCACATTCTCAAATACTTAATTTCGTAGATTTCTACACCCACAAATCCCAGAATTCCCAAATATTTAAATTCGTCGATTCCTGCACCCCTAAATTCCCAAATAGCTAAATTTCCACCCCCAAATTTCCCAATATTCAAATCTCTAAATTCCCAAATTCTCAAATCCCGAATTCTCAACTTTTAAAATTTCTATATTTCCACACCCCAAATCCTCAAATATTCAAATCTCTAAATTCCCCAATTTACAACTCCCAAATCCCCAAATTCTCAAATTTCCAACTTTCCTCAATTTAAAAAAAAAACTTTCCAACTCTTACTCGTAACGATGCAACACGATATAGAACGTGATGCGTAGTAACATTGCGTAGCAATATAGTCGTCCCGCACGCGACATCGCGTGAGACATTAGCATCGAGACGACCGTTCTCAAATAAGATACAATTTTTCACGGATAAAAATGTTTCATTCTGAAAGCAATATTTGTCTAATCCGTGTATCGTAAACACGTATCGTTCCGTATGAATTAATTAGAAAGTACGAAGCATTAGCGAACATCAACGAGTTTTGCATCGCATTAAATTCTGTTTTCGCTGCCTGAAGCAGGCTTTACGACTCGGCGGTACTAATTAATTTCCTATTATCCTCTGCGCTCAATTATTGGCCAGCTTTCGATTCTGGTGTTTTGCGGATAAACTAACTGATACGGTTAATCGTTTTCGACCCGAAATTGATTTTATAACAAAAGAAAGAATAATTGGCCGTCCACGGGCACCTCTATCAATTTAATTAACCTGAAAACCTTTCATGCAATTATAAAATATACAGGACGTTGCAGAAGTAATTGCATCGTTCGTAAGATGCGGATCAATCGATGTGAGGTTTTGTGAAATGAAAATAAAAAATTTCTTTGAAAACATACCCCTAAGATTAAATTCACAAGAAGACAAAAATGTAAATATAGTTTGCTTAATATGAAGAATTAAGTTCTCTCGTTATAAATTAATATAAGCTACACTACCCAAAACACAGGCTGGGGTTCAATACGAATATACTTCACCAGAACGAGAAGAAAATTTATATACAAAATTGAAACGAATTAAAACTACTACCAAGACATTTACCTACTTAATTTGTATTAAACATGAAACAAGAAATTAGCATACCACAGGTGTTCCTCCGCACCTTACCGTCACGAAACATTTCCGAATGAGCCGAAAAACTTTCTCAATTTCTCCGTACAAATTCCAACAGAGGAATCGGTAAAACTTTTACAGCGTAGTGACAGAAAATCGAAAATTGTTGCATTAGGGCTCGTGGCAAGGGCAGCGGATGGTTCACGCGTTGTCGGGCGATAATTCGGCCCTCAGGGCGACAATGATTTATGTCGCAACAACTCTAGCAACGGATTCTCGCGACCGCAGGAACCACGAAGGGTCACGAACAACACCCCTCCCCCGCGAGTCTGGCTTCGTCGGTAATTATTTATGTTGGTCGGTCTTCACGCGGGACGGTAATTGAATTTGCGTCCGGAGAACGGTCAGTGACCGTAATTCGCCGGCCGTCCGGCGAAACGAGGGAAAAAGAGAGAAACCGAGACGATTAATACGGTCTTAATTGTCCCTGTCGTCGCGTGAACGAAACGTGCTGGCTTTTACGACAATTGAGGCTTCGTTAACGCGTTCGAGACCGACGATAAGTCGCAGCGTCTCCTAAAGAAATTACGCTCCGTTTGAAATAACGCAGAAACTTTGCAAACGTGATCTACGATGTAGGTAAAAGCATAGATATCTAAGAACGTAGGTAGTTAGAAATGTAGGTACCTAGGAATGTATCTAGAAATGTAGATACCAAATAACATGGGTAATTAGGAGTGTAGATATGTAACGTAGATATCAAATAACATGAGTACCTAATGTAACTAAGTAACAATATAGATATCTATGAACGCAACTCCTTGACAACGTGGGTACCCAGAAATGTAGATATCTACAAAAATAGGAATATAATAACGTGGGTATCTAGGAACGTAATAAACTAAGAATGTAGGTACCTGGAAGTGAGTACTTAGGGATGTAGCTAACTAAGAACCTAGGTATCTGCAAACGTGATACCTAGGAACGCCGACATCTAGAAACGTAGGTATCTAATAACGTTGGTACCTAGGAACGTAAGTAACTAAGAAGCTAGGTACCTAGACACGTGGATACTTAGGAACGTAGCTATCTAAGAATTTAGATACTTGTAAACCTGGGTATCTAGGAACGTAGCTAACTGAGAGCATAGGTGTCTAGAAACGTGGGTACTTAGAACGTAGCTAACTAAGAACATAGATACCTAGGAACGTAGCTAACTAAGAACGTAGGTACCTTGGAGCGCAGCTAACTAAGAACGTAGGTATCTGATAACGTCGGTACCTAGGAATGTAGATACCTAGAAATGAAAGTACGATGAAACGCATCTATTTAGTGACATAGGTATCTGGGAACATAACTATCCACCGAACATAATTACCAGCAAGCACAAGTATCTAG
The DNA here is from genome assembly GCA_036983795.1 of Megachile lagopoda. Lineage (NCBI taxonomy): Eukaryota > Metazoa > Arthropoda > Insecta > Hymenoptera > Megachilidae > Megachile > Megachile lagopoda. The sequence continues at coordinate 11,928,944 of CM072790.1, read as the reverse complement.
AAACATTGGCATCTTCCGACTCGAACTCGAATACCCAATAATTTGTTGAACAAACAACGAAAGCGAGAAAAGATGTTGCAATATTTGTATCTGAAGCGAATACAAAACGTCCGCTGAAAAATTCCACTTTTCAACGCGTTTATCGCTCGGGGGCTCGTAAACGTGACCGAAACGTAAAAGTCAGGCTTAAGGGTTTTAGGACAAAGTCGGGACTAATTCCCTTTCATACGGTCCCTAAGCAAAGACAGATAAGAGTTAAAGCATATATGTACATCGTGAACCGTAAATGCCATTCACTCCACGTACCCTTGTCCCACTGTGTTTCGAGCTTTTTCAATGTGCCCGCGGAGTGTACTCTTTTTCCTTTTTTCTTTGTTCCCTGCTACGCGTTCTCCGTTGAACCCTCCAAGTTGCACGCGTGATGAAGAGATACGACCGACTCGTAGGGGCACGAACCACATTTGTGATTCAAAGTGTACAGCGAGGAAGCGAAAATTAAGAGCGGTGGATTTACACGGACGAAAATTACGACACGTGTACGCCTGCAAGGGAGGGCCAAAAAAACTGGCGAAGGGTGCCATGGATGATGCGTAGTCCCAGCTTTTGTCCGAGTTCATTTTCTAAGTCCGTACAATAGGGGGGACGAAGAATTACCGGCCTCGAATCCGGAAATAATTTGCGAACGCCGAGGGTGGTGATTTAATCGAGTTATTTCGACCCGTGCTTTTTTACAATTTTTTTAAATATCACGCCGAGAATTATGGAGAACACGTACATCGATACTTATCCTCTTTTCCGATTTTTAAGTACGGTACACCCTCGTTATATTGCCCTTTTTATGTGTACTTACATGCACGCTAGTAGTGCTATATGATTATAGTTATTCGAATGATCGTCACATAATACTTCGGTGTAAGCAATACTTGAGCAAATATATAAATAAAAATAATGAGATATTATACGTTGTAAATTGATACATGGATCTTATGTGTTACATTACTAAACGGTATTATAGTTAACACTTAACGGATTATTTTTCTGTCTTCTTCCAGGGATTTTTTAAGAGAATTGAATAAACATGCATGCATAAAATTTTAATGTTTCTTAAGAATAATATTTTGTAACATTCACCCTTGTGAAATGGAATCTGACAGAATTAACATGTACATCTTGTTTCGCTTCTTTCTTTGAACTGCAGACGCAGGGCTTTTGAGAATACCTTGTCTTTCCTTTTCCAACAATTTTCTTAAGGATTTATCTTCGTCTTTCACAGAAAACTCTTTTGTGCTTGCCCTTTCCACAGTTATGAAATTACTAAAATCTCAAAAGCAAAACAGCGTAGGTTCAACATTTTTATCCAGTTTAAGGGAAAAAATCAATGCGCATAAAAATGAAAAACTAAGCAAAGACGTAAATCTACATGATCCTTAGTGTGCAAGTCTACATGGCTTAGGGTGTCAGACTGCAAATTTATGTGGTCCGTCCATTAAGAGTTAATACGTACTATTAAGTGTTAATATATACGTTTAAAATGAAAGGAGAAAACATTAATGAACGATGTATTCTTTATATTTTTCAGATAAACCTACGCCTCATTCTTGTCAGCGGTAAGACAAAAGAGTTCCTATTCAGTCCGAGCGACTCTGCGGGGGACATAGCGCACCATGTGTTTGAAAACTGGCCGGAAGGTAGGTTATTCTGGGACCCCGTTCCCTCTGACATTACCATAAAATGAATCTTCATCGACCCACCGCTACGTCATCGCTTACGAGTCATTTACGTCATTCAACTTGATTTTAAAAGAATCCCTTTCACCCCATCGTCGCGAAAGAAATCCATCAAAGTTGGACCCAAAGTGTCAAACAAGAAGCCGAGAACAAAATTTCTTTTGCCATCCGACGAAAAGTCATCGCTTGTTCCCTTTGATGGATCCACCGTAACAGCTTTCGCTTTGTAAGCTCCTTTGTACGCCACCGAAAATATGCGACCTCTCGACGGATAGTGACTGCTCCGAATGTCTCGTAACAAATAAAAAGAACTAGCAGAGAGGAACTAGAACTGCTCCTTTTGTCCCTGTAGCGCGGTAAACGTCGCGAAAAGATCGCTTCTTTCGAATCCGTTTCCATGCAAATCGTCGCGTCGAGTAACTCGTTCAATATTGAAATGTATTCGCCGTATCTTCTGCTGTCTCCAATTGCCAGGCAATTATGGTAAAAGACGGACGGGATAATTGACTGGAATTGCCGGGAAATTCAGTAATCAGTCAGCTTTTTTATTTCTTCGCGATTATAAGCCTTTCGACCTTATCCCTGAGGCGATGCAAACCGATCCGGAATTCATATATTCCTATATCCATATATGGACGTACCGCAATCCATATATACCGAAATTTCAATACATCTTCCAAGAAATGTCTGTTGTTCCCAGAAGAGATAAATACTGAAAATACGAGTTCGAAAAAAAGAGAGATAAAGAAACGGGAGATGAACTTGACGATTCATCCAGACCATGCTGGAAAAAGGGTTGGATGAAATCACGAGCGTGAAACGGCCGCGTTTTCCGGGCTGGCGAACGCATTTTTACTTTCGTCAGTCCGGCGGAAAAAGTAGAAATATCCCGAGACAAGGTCGTGGCTGATACGAGGCTCTTTGTTTTTTCAGACTGGGCGGAAGAGGCAGTCGCTAAAGCGGAGATCCTGCGGTTAATCTACCAGGGTCGTTTTCTGCACAGCAATGTCACGCTCGGTGCTCTTGGGCTTCCTTTCGGGAAAACCACGGTGATGCATCTGGTCCCACGAGAGAATCTTCCCGAGCCTAATTCTCAAGGTAAACCGACGACCTGTAGATGTTTACCACTGTGTACCCCCCCCGGAGAAAATATGTAATGGAGTACCGACGATGCCTTTGTGGTCCGAGCCAAGATGCCTCACGATTTAACCCTCTTTTTCATCGGATTCGGAAAAAGGAAAAACGCGTATCGGACCGCTTTTTGCCGGGGACGTTGCTCGATACACTCCTATTTTTATTAGAAACGCGTATTTCCTTTTTATTTGACAGCCTGGTTGAAGACAGACAAACAGTACTGGATTTCGAATAACAATTTTCTGACATATCTCCAGAACTGTTTTATGTTTGTACTAATTTCTAAATTTTTGTACATTTCCAGACTTCTAAATTTTGTAGATCTTCAGACTTTTTAATTGTCCAGTCTTTGAAAAGGTAGAATTAGGAATCTGGATAAAGTTTAAAACTTGCCAAACCATCCTATGTTCCCAGATTTCCTATTTCCACGTTTGTAAATTCAGAAATTATGTGTATCTATATTTCCAAATTTCTATTAATTCGCAAACTTTTGACGAGAACATCTGTACTATGTAATATCAGTCTCAAATCCTGTAATAAGATTCGAGATCATAAGGATTCTCAAATAATCCGTCAAAGTTACAGCATTGTTGTGGCAATTGCATCATTTTTTTCAAGTAATCGATATTACATCAAAGATCGGAGTGGCGTTTTTGCGAATTGCAGGTCTTCTGCCGAACGGCGAGTACATGCACGTCCAGCCTATCGACACCGAGTACACCAACTTCAGATAACAATAAAAGAAAATCACTGTGCTAAATCCAAAGCCTACATCCACGATCCCTGTTCCTGGCCGTAACTCGTCACGATTTCCAACAAGAAATTGCGTGGCAGAACTCATGGTACTTAATTGCCGCATATTACGAGGTATTGCCTTTGTAACGGACGTTGACAAATATCCTCTTTGTGCTCTGTAGACATGGTGATTCCATGGAGATAAATATATTCCCGCAGAAACGAAGCAGAGAAAGAAATATGTTGTCTCGTTTTTCTGATTCACACGCGGAAGTCGAGAACATGAGAATCGCGACTTACTGCTATCCGGAAGGGTTGCGTTCTCCAGATAAACGTGATACGCGTTACGCTTCTTTAAAAATAACAATGCTCCCGCGATTATAACTTGCACTTTTCTTTCTCCATTTTTTAGAGCGTTTTACGGTATTGCTTGTGTCGCTTCGGTGGCAAGATTTCTACTTCCCTAAGTGGCAATCATCTTCACTGTTTTTCACTCTAGTTCCTTAACTACATTCGCGACTTATTCTGACATTTAACTTTTTATCTACAGCATAGTAATTCGGATATAGTAATTTACCTCGCTTCCTCTGTTTCGTTTTCTGATTTAAGGGGTTTTGCGTTACTGTTAGGAAGGTAATACTGTATAGTCAGATATAATTAGAGACTCTCTTTGTATTGCCACAAAAGGGTTGATAATGCATTGAGTACACAATGCGAGTATACAACATACCCAGTACATAACAAGTATACAACGTATTGAGTATACAATACTTTGAGTACACATCGCATTGAATACGCGTGAATTGTATAAAACGTGAAGCATACAACACTGCGAGTACACAATATTGTGTAACGCGTCAAGTATGCAACGCATTGAGTACATACTGTGTCGGTTATGCAACGTGTCGATTATACAATGTGACTACACAATTGTCCAACACGAAATACAATGTGTCCCCTGTTCAACCATGGCGATCTAACTCGTTCACATAGTGTTATGACGAGAACCCATACTTCAAATACCACATACCATACATAAAATTTAGAGTGTAAAGGAATCTAACCCTACCTATTCCGATGATAATCTTGTATATACCGAAAGTGAATTAACGAAAGCACGTCCTGTTTGTTACAGATCAGAGGCAAAAAAGTAAAGGCGGAGGAAGTAGTTGCTGTTCAGCCTCCTGTTGCATACTTTAAAAACGAAAGGAACAAAAAGAACAAACAAAGAAACAAACAAAAAAAAAGATGAAAAATAAAACGTCGTCGGCTGCCCTGGATATATTTTGAATGGTCGTACCGTGTGAGAACCGGCACACGTTCAGGCTGAGCCATGGTTTCTAAGGTTTCGATGCTGGTGTATCATCGTTTTAGTGGCTGAGCTCGTGAGCAGTGTAGCAACGGCGAAATCGTCGCACCCTTCCTTCTCGCGGATCCAAAAAAGAAACGAAGAAAATATATAACGGTGTTTTACGTTGGTTCACCCGCGACGCAGTTTTGGGTCACCGTCCCAGGTGAACGATTCGATCGTCATCGTCCACGCCGAGTATCGTCGCGGAAGACAAAGCAGGATTGTAATCGTGTCGCGTTTAAACTCTCACCAATAAAAAAGAAAGAGATGTAACGCGTCCAGAGCCAAACCCATAATACACAGCTGTCCGTTTTGTTCGCTGTTACCATGTACTTGATCGGTGTATTCGCACTGAAAGTCTATTTATGACCCGTCGACTCACGACAGGAGACTCGTCGCGGTTCCATTCCAGGATGGGCTCGTTTCGAGACACATCGGTCGACAACGGTCTCCTGTGATCAACGTGAACGATATTAATTCTCTAGTACGACGAAATGTCATTATCATTTTCTTTTCTTTCGACAAAGAGAGATATTAGGACGTAGAGCCTTCGAAGGGGATGAAACGCTCTCTTGAACGGCGCTACAATGCTTAGAAACTCAACCACTATCCGACTACCGCAGCGTTAAATAGTAATTATTAATTGTAGACGGGATATCGCGTGTGTATGTATGCGTGTGTGGATGTGTGCGTGCGTGCGATGTGCAAGGACGTGCGAGTGTATCGCGTTTGAGGAAGAGAGTAAAGATTTATGTTGTGATATGCAGGTAGTGAATATATTATATATATATACGATACTATTATTAAAATTATATATTATATATATAAAAAAAGGTATATATATATATAATATGGTATGAGACATGTTGACAGACAGTTTGAACTCTCATACACGATAGACTTTATTATCATGAATTTAAAGTAATATTATGACGCCACTTTGAGAGTTTAGTATTCTGGATAAGATTGCAGAGGAAAAGAACATTGGATCTCTAATGGTAGTTATGATTAAATAAAAAAAAAAAGAAAGAACTCAAATATATCACCTGTTAAATCCTTCTTTTCCGAAATATCCCCTCTATGGTTATTCGTTGATCCTCTTCGAACCCACTCCTTGCCCTCCACCGCGTCTACTTCGACCTTTATTTTCCTTTTAAACCCTTTATTCTGTTCTCACCCGTCCATTTTTCAATCGATCGGGCCTAGGAACGTCACTTCGTAGACCCAACGATCAATCCACGTTTTTAAAATCGCGAGTATTGATTACAGTTAGGTCCAACCAAACCACGTTACGATAAGTTGTAGCCTATTCTATACTCAAACTATACTACTGTAATTAATTACTATGACTCTTACCAATGCATAATACGTGTATATAATATACATACATATATATATTATATATATAGATATATAATGTTCTTATGTAGTGAAATTCGTCGGAATTCACGATTGTCGGAGTTTATTTAATTTATTTCGCACGAAACATCGGCGGACAATGTTGTACACCTGTTCGAAATCGTCGATATCTGCTTGACCTCGTAAACCTCTATAAAAAGGATCATGCTTCCTTGGCAGGAACAAAAATGATCATGAATAGGAAATATTTCTTAACAAGTTGTTTGCAAGTATTATTGAAGTTTTTTATTATAATTGATAAGACGTTGAGTGATATCGAACGATTATAAGAAAGTAGATGTAAGGTGAAGAAAAAGAAAAAAGAAATGATACCGTCGGAAACGTACAGTGGAGTCTCGCTATATGACCCTGAACAGGGATATAGGAGAGGGAAAAACTGTGGAAAGGCCCATACAAATGGAACTCCTTCTAACCAACGATTGATTTCCAAAAGTCTACCGCTGAAAGATTTGTACATTTCGAAATTGCTTCAATGCTAAATTTAAAATATCTACAAATGTGTAAATATAAAAATTTGTAAATTTCAATTTTCAAGAGCTGTCGAATTGAAAATGTCCAAATTCAAAGTTTCTAAGATCCTAAATTTTAAATAATTTATATATATGTAAATTCAAAGATCTGTAAATGTATAAATTTCTCTAAACAGAAGAAGGCCATTAATGTGCATAGTCCACGAGCCATATTACGAGGAGCCATATAGCGTGACTGCATTGTAATTTCTGTTCTTGCTCAAATACGCTGAATAATATTTATTGATTTATTATCGAAACATACTCAGTCTCAGTTTTAAAAGGATTAATCGATCGAACAATCGGTGTATCGAGTGCATGCAGATACGAAACGATAGGTTTATGGGGATGGCTAGCAGTAACGCTATTTAACGTTTCATTATTCTCGTTTGATTTACGATCGGTTTTATTGCTCGAGAATGCCGCTGCCTTCCGTTTGTTCATACTTCTCTTTCTGTTCTCATTTCTTTTTTTTTTGTTTCTTTAAACAATAGAGATTAAGAGGTAGACTCTATGAACGCTGTTTATAAAAGTAACGAGAAAATTGTTTAGTGCGTAAGTCGAGAAAAAGTTGCGAATAAACAAACACTCATGGACTATCATCAGAAATAAAGTTACGAAAACACGAAACAAATGATCAAGTGTAATCGTCGAATTATAAAATATCGTTCGCCAGGATTTTATTCGTTCGATCACAAGGTAGACAAACAATATGTCGTTGTATACAGGAAAACGAAGAAAGGATGCTACTCTGTAATAAGCTTGTTGTACAGTTCCTTTGACGTTACAATATTACTTTAAAGTCTTGCAAAGGGAGTAGGATGAATGAAGCGTACGCGAAATATAAGAAGCGATCGTCGTCAAAGCTCTCTGTTCGTCGCCCGTGTAGAAATCATTTCTTTTCGTCGAACAAATCATTCTACGAATTTTACCCGTCTCTCATCTGTCATGGGTTATTTTTGAAACGCGTGACACGATGAAATCGTGCGCGATATGCTGTTGGAAGGAAAGGACACTTTTCTTTTAGCATCGTATAAATGTACAGGGTGTTTCAGATTCTTTGGACAAAGCATGGGGGTATATTCGTATACATGTTGCGTGAAGGTTGGCTATCGATATTTTATTGTAAACCAGCAAATATTAATAATCATTTATGAAGTATAAAACAGAAGATTTGGTGGATAGAATTAATCCATTAAGGACCAAGTAATGAAGCAATACAATTTTAATGCATTATGTAGAATAACTTAACTTGTTTTGTCAGAGTACCAGGAATTGGAACAATGAACTGTTAGTAGACAAGTATCACAAAATGAAAAATCAGTCTTAATTCGTATAATAATTTTGTCGTAATTTGTAATATTTATAGCCAACCTTTGTACGACATTTTTTCCCCCATAAAATTTTGTCGTGACAAACCTGCGACACTCCATATGTTCTTTGTATAAAAGCGTAGAGAGCACGTCACGATACGCCACCCTTTTTCGAGAATACAATTTTCCACCATCGTTACATTACCCCTCCACCTTTTATCCGGGTCTCTTTCTCTCTGTGTCTATAATTAATGTCCGTTTTTCTCTTTATCTTTTCTTTTACCAAGTTGATCTCAAGTTGCACACACCACGAGCTGTATAACGATGAAAGAGACAGACTATTTAGCAAATGCCATGGAACTTCCGAGGAAAAAGGGGGATTAATTTTAACGTGCTAGTGTATTATATTAAACTATACGCCTGACTCTATTTGCTGTTTAAACGAAAATGATGAACTTAAATGAAAATAAAATGGTATTCTTAAATGCAAAAAAAACGTAATAATAATAATGATAAATAATAATAATAATAATAATAAATAATAATAATAAATAATAATAATAATACTAAAACAGTCTACGAGGAATATAATTACACACTTACATCATATCAAAATTCTAGCGTATAAGAATCAAATCATTATACATACATACATAGATTTATTTGTACACGCGTTTCGATCAACTATTGTGCGCCCCATAACCATACCATGCCATCATTGTATGTACAATACGAACGTACAAATCTTTGATTCTTCATCGACATTGTCACGTTCATTATACACGAGCCAAACGAACGGATTAGCGCGTCATTACGAGCCGTATAATGGGTCGTCAACGATCCTCGTTACGAGTTTACGTAAAATGAGCTGATTACAGGTTTTCATTGAATAGTCGCGCGAAACACGAGAAACGGCCAAGTTGAAATTCGAAATTGTTCCGTTAAACGAGCTGCACGACGCGTTAACGACCCAGAAGCGTATTTTACTTTATATTCGTGCGAAATGTACAGATTAATTACAAAAAGAATTCAGGAGTCATTAACCTCTTCAAGGATGTCGACACATAAATCTACGTTTAGTTTCTTAAATTCTATTTTGCTAATGCGTCAAGCTGGAAACTTTTAATTTGAAATTTTGTATTAAAACATTTGTTTCGTTTAAAATCTTGTACGTTTATAAATTTGAATCTAAGCGAATATGTTGAACTGGATATTGATCTTCAGCTGTGACACGAAATTCAAAAATCCGGAAGAGGGTTAATGAGTATAGTCTGCTGTATAACTCCTGAGATCTTTTTTGATATCCCGTACAGATACGCTCTCCTTATGTGTTCAAACGCGTGACACGAACGTGCATTTTACGAACAAAAAAGGAAACGAAGAGGCACCACGAAGAGTAGACGAAGAGTAAACATAGCTGTGGCATGTTTTCCGTTCGCCATCCGAAAGCCATGTAATCAATTCAGTTTACTTTGGAAAAGAGGTTCAATCAAATAAACGTACTCATATTGGCATTTCTCATCTCGGATAGAGAGCATTGTTATCGCTAGTCGGACAGATTTTATCGAACACGGGTGAAGCATTATTGATGAATCAACGAAGAGAGTGATAATATAACAAAGCACCCCCGTGTTATAAACTGCAGATTACCAAGTACGTTACAATAATTTTATAGCTGCTGACAAACGCAGTAGATCGTGTAGGAAAACGAGCATGTAGGAAAATCAAAATGATAAACGATCACCTTCAATGGTTACGGATACACCTAAATCCGTCAAATAGGGTTTCATTAACACTTCGATGGTCGACGTTGCGTATTCGCCATTTTGATACTTAATGTTTTGTGCTAATATTTTTCATTTCACACTTGCAATGTATTATGTATCAATTCAGAAAGTAATTGTGCGATGTGTAAAAGCATGGTGGGATTCTTTGGGAAAAATGGCAGAGTCAGTTTGTGCAAGATAGTACATTTTCAAACTAAATTCTCCAAATTCTTAGACTTCTAAGTCTGCAATTCCTAAATTTTCAGATTCCTCAATTCCCACATTTCTCGTCCCTTATACAAATTAGAATTTCTAATAATACTAGAGTATTGTAGAAAGTACTGATCTTTCCTAAAGAAGCCTACTATGCTTAATTGCATCGCTAACACGCAACTCTGCATTTCGCCAGTAAAGAAATACAAAATTACGAGAGGCAGCGATTTATTCCGATAAACGGCCGTCAAAGTGTTAAAGAGAAGAAAAGAAGAAAGCTGAAGAAACAATGAAACTTCAAGTAGAAACATTCCAAATTGAAACGAGTCCCACCCTCCTCCTGTACCCTCGTTTAATTAATCCCACGCTCAACGAGAGAGAACATTAGAAATTCGTTGTTATTCGATGTTCGACTGTTCAAACGCGATCGTAGAACGTACGATGTAATCGTATTTTAATGAAACGATTGTAATTAATGCCTGAGAGAAAATTTAGACACGCGAAACTCGTGTTACACACGCGTCATGATCTTTGTTCACACACTGAGATTTCACGATACGAGCGGGAAGAAAGAGTAACAAAAAAAAAATAAAAAAGCAAACTGTGAAGAAGATGGAGGGAAAAGAAGAAGAAGAAGTGTACAAAGCGAACTATAATTTTATACGGAAATCGAAACGTAAATGATTTTACTTGATATCCGTGAACGTTCAAATTTTCATGCGTGACATTATCGACTAATTACTACTTAGTATCGAACGAGCATTGTTGTATAAAAAAAATTCTGACGACTTCTGAACTGTCTTCGAGCGACAAATCCTCTGATCCTTCGTTATCTTTTTTCTCATATTTTTTTTTTCTCTTCGCCGAGTTGATAAACAGTATTTTTCTAGGCGGGAAACTGTTTTTCTATTCACGCAGGGTAGAAGAATCGCGCGAACTCCAGGGAAACAAAATCGATTTCGAGAGACAAAACGATACGATCCACGCGTTTTCATTTTATACGCATTTTATGTTGAAGCTGACACAATTTCTTGTATTCGAAGAATTCTTCGTGTTTCCTTTGAACGATGCGTTAAAAGAAAAAGAATCTGAGACGAGTTAACAAGTGAAAAAAATCCACTTCGTGCATCGATTTCGAGCTGAATAAAAGAATGAAGAAGAAGAAGAAGAAGATAAAGAAGTATGTCTTTTTAATCGTTTGATAAGGGAGATGTATAAAAACGTTTTCAACTGGCCGTCCTACATAGAATATGGCGAATGTTAAATATATTATTTGAAAGCTATCCTACGTATTTGCCATAACTTATTGATGCGTGTAAATTGTAACAAACGATCCAACGTACTAACGGTAAAAAGAAAGATGAAAAAGGAAAGAAAAGGTGTAACGAAATGTAACACGCAATAATTTTGTAGACTTTATGTTATAATAAAACCGATGTTAAGAAATATTGATTCGAGTATTGTAAAACGATGATTTGAAACGGAACGGGTTAACTGGAAGTGGTAAATCTCGTAAAAATAAATAAATGACAAGTCAGACTTGTATTTGACGATTACTTTCAGTGTCTGCTGCGTGTTAATTTTATCTGAATATAATAGAGACGTTACGATGGAAAATAAGCTGTACTGAGATACAAAAACGTCAATTTATTTAATCATCTTACCATTGACGTAACTAGACAGGGGGTGAGAGGCAAACGTAGGACCTTATTAGTTGGACATTTAGAAATTTTACGAATTTACAAATTTATAAATTTTCAAATTTCCGGATTCTGCGAGTTTAGAATTCTCAAACGCCCCAATTATCGAATTCTTAAATCTCTAAACTTCGAAACTTTCAAATTTCCAAATTCATTAGTTTCCTAATTCCCAAATTTACACATGTCTATATTTAAAAATTCCAAATTTCCAAATTTAGTTCCAGAATGTCCCAAATTTCTGAAACCTGTTCCATAAAATTAGGGACCTGGACCCCAGACGAAGATCCTAGTTACGTCAACGGAACTCACACGAAAGTTGCGTTCGCGTTAGTTGTACAAAATCCGTTTTCTTCGTTTCCTCTTTTTATTTATTTCCTTCCTACTTTTGCCAAACGTCTCGCTGTGTAATGTATCGTTTCAAAACGCCAGTATCTTATCGTACATGTAACATAGGAGTAAGGAGTATATCATGCCGTAAAAGTGACAAATGGTAAACGTTTCTAAACCGAGAAATCATATAGTGATATAACTACCATACTCTCATTCAACCACGAGGATATTCTCATATTACAGTAAACTATCATTATAATGTCACCTCGAAAGCTATAGAAGAACTGTTTAGAGCTGGTAATATATTTGGTTGGGTCAGATATATTTCATATTATAACAGTTTAGCGAGGTAACATTCTAGAGTGTGAAATCCGTGTAAAGGCGACGATATAACAATAGTTTACTGTAACTGTGTACATGACATTCATTTCCTGTTCTAACGCGTTTACTGTTGGATTTCATCCATTTGAAAAGAATTTTCTTCTGCTCTCTGATTTGTATTGTTCATTTTAACCTGACAGTGCACGCGTAAACCTTTCGAAACACGAGTATTCGCGTGGGGTGCTCGTAGACTCCAAAAGGTGACATTTGACTGTGTTGCATAACAGTCTGTGGGTTTCATGATTCTTTTCTAAAAATAAAGTACGTAAAAATATAGTGGAGCAAACAATGCGTATTCATCAAATCATACACCTTTTTTGCTAGATTTGTTGCAAAACATACTTCAGTAATTAAAACTAGTACAACTTGCAGAAAGATGTCGCATCTGCATTCATTTACAGTTGTGTTGTATAATAAATTTAAAAGAGAAGATGAAACAAGGTAGACTGAATGACTACAGTATTGCTAAAGAAACGGTTGACAAAGATATACTTTTCTAAGGACGAAGGTTCTACTAGACCCCCACGTCTGCACTGTCGAGTTAAAGATGATTATAGTAATGCTCGGTTAATTGTCGTAAATTTGATCCGCTCACTGAACTACAAGTCTTATATTTTCTTCTTCGTAATTATGAATACGTATCTAATTTTCGATGTTTAAACATTAGATACACGAAGATCCCTGCGACCACTAATCGAGCATCACCGTATATCCGTGATTGATTCTAAATAGAAATTAGACGTCCTATTTTATCGCTACTTTTAGGTAAAAAGAAACGAAAGAAAAAAAGAAATAAAAAATCACATGTAAATAGTGTGAGAAGTAATTAAATTGAACGACGATGATCTTAGAATTTTTTCAACAGATTTCTTAAACGGATACACGTATAATTTTTGTTATCTGTTGCGCAACGGAGAACAATCAACTTCTTACAATAGGGCACAGCATAATATGTTGCAGAGTGGCTGACTGGGGATATTTCTATACAATAATTTCTATGATAATATAGATTTTTGGTGTGCACCGTGGAGAGCCGTCTTGTAATTGTTGATAATTTTTAAACAAGTGGATGACAAGGTGTATCTTGCATACTGTGCCGTCTTGTAACGAACTTGTCGATATACATAATATCAAATTTTTGAGAACTTATTGTTAAGCTTGCGTTACACACCTCATTTGTAAATATTAGATCATATTTTTGTCTGTAGCATAATGAGGATTTTAACTGCAATTTATTTAGTTTATAGTATAAGATAATAAAGCTGGAAAATATAATGGGATAACTGAAGCGTTATTATTTATTTATCGTATACGTAGTACTTTATTCTACTTCATATTTTGTTTTTTATGTTTTTATAACAAGAACATTCGATTGAGATGAACCGAATAAAATTGTAGCTCACGTTTTGCTCGGCTTTAATGAATTTAGGAACCCTCCCATAACTTACTTACTACTTTACCGGTCATTTACGTGTATAGTAGACAAAATTTTCAGATATACACTCAAATGCAAATCTTCTTTGGGAAAAATGGTAGTCAAGGAGAACAAGTCTCAACCACCCGCAATAACAGGAGCATTGGCACACATCATACTTAATTTGCAAAAGACACTTCCTAAGTCAATAAATAATTTTTCACAAGTACATTCTTTTAAAATCAAACTGTTTTATTCCGCATTTTACATCTTAGACAGGATATATACATTCATAATGTCACTTTGGTGATATAATATGTAAAAAGATACAAAACATGATAGTTTATAGTTAAGTAGTTCGAAAGAATTTTGGAAACCTCGTTCTACGTATTTGAAATTTTCGCGCGCTCTGGCTGGAAATTCGCTAGCGCTGATTGGCGGTGGAACATAGAAACTAGTGAAAATAAATTCATGGATTTATCAACATCTCCGAGTTATTAACACTTTTAGGGCGTTCCAAAGCAAATTAGTGTTGCTTTTTGAAGCAATTTGAGGTAAATTATTACTTATTAACCTGAAAAAACGATAAAAATTAATTTTTGACAGGTGGCGCCATCTCTCCAGCGAACGGGGTGAACTACACGATTTTGAAACTCAACTTTCATTAGTTCCTATCTTCTACCGCGAGATGGCGCCACTGGCGGAATTTTCCGAATGAATTCAAATAATACTCATATTAGTGACATTTACGATTTTCTAGGGCGACTAGAGTCTTCTACAACCTTCAAGCAACCACAAAATGTCGTTATTTCCTAAAATATTAGGAAAGAAAATGTGAAAATATAATATTTTAGCCAATAAAATAAATATTGTATTTGTCAAGGCTCGAGTGGCGCCATCTTGTAGTAGAAGTTGGGAACTAACGTAACTACAGTTTCAAAACTGTGTAGTTCACCCTGTTCGCCGGAGAGATGGCGCCACATGTACTGTTTTAATTTTTGGAGCTAATTAGTTCCTGCATTTCGTTGGTAGATGGCGTAAGTGATATATTTTACTGCCAACGCGCGCGAAAATATAAATTTTGAAATACGCGAAAACGAGACAAATTCTTTCAACTTTTGAAATTAATTATTTTACCATAATCTATCGTTTTGCATGTTTGTTGTGAATGTAAATTTTAGTTAAGAACGGAATTATATCTGATATAGTTTGCTTCTTGGGGTGTAAAGTGCACAATAAAACAGCTTACTTTTAAAAGCGAGCGTGTACATGCGAAAATTTTATCATCCATAGATTTCGAATGTATATTCTGTAAATTAAGCATAATTCGTGCCAATGCGTATATGTTATTATTGGTGGTAGGGGCAAAATATTCCAAGGTTTCTCGTGGCTACCATATTCTAAGGAAGCCAGATATGTTCATGAACATACGAAGTTTTGAATATTCAATCAGAACCGACATGCGCAAAACGAACATCAATGATTCTTCATAACAATTCTGTTATGTTGCAATATTGATAATTTTGACTTGTTTTATCGCCGACATTCGACGATAAAATAATTACATACTTTTATTTACATGTTCCTTTTTTGGTAGATAATGCTTAAATTTCATAATTAGTAATTATAAATGTACAAAGATGAACTCATTTATTTATTTACTGCATACGTGACCAATCTCACGTATTTTTTAATTCATTATTAATTTTATGAGCATACACTAATTGTAATACTAAAATTGATCGTTTTATTACATATATCATAAAAGCATATGAATATGATTTATTATCGTTAATCTCTTTTTCCATGGATGTAAAAGAAAACTTGAAACGCAAGATCTATTAATGTCTTAAAATATGCGATCATCAAAGTGTTAATATACATGAGTAAACATTAATTTATTATTATCCTCGCAGCTGCAAATGCTTGAAATAACCAATCATATACAGAAATGATGCAAGTAGAGTCACTTGTAAACAAGCATGATTATACAAATTGTGCATCTGGTGGAATGTGTGTAGAGCTTTATGATCGGCTGAAACTGGAACGTATTTATTTCGTACCAATTTCCTGAGCAGTTTGTTGTGATTTGTAAAACATTGATTTGTTGTACCAAAAATACAATTAACGACAGTATTTTGAGTAGAACAAGCACTTCTGCAAAATCTGTTTCGTACTCTGTATTAAAATTGACGTCGAGTTCTGTTGTTCCTGATAAATATTTAAAGACACAGGTACGTTTCAATTATCCGTCACCGGCTTTCATAACTTTGTCGATTTAATTTTGTTTTAATAGATATAAAACATTACAGGCTATAAAATAAAAGTGTGATATAAAATATATAGGTTCTGTTGCTTTGTATTTGATACATTTTGTACAAATACGTTATTTTACGATAAAATGGCGTGTGTTTGTAGCTTTTAGTTGTAATATTTTAATATTTTCCACGTTTTATACCGATTTGTTTAAAATTAGCTATTAATTATTGTTCATTACAGGTGGCAAAATGTCTATTCCCTTGACACCGGAGCACATTGCACAACTGAAACTATTTATCGACTTGTGCATGACACAGCCCACAATGTTAAATCGACCTGAACTTTCTTTTATAAAATCGTTCATTGAACATTTTGGAGGAAAAATACCAAAAGATGAACCGTCATCTGAAAAATCAGAAAGTGCAAATGTATCCAAAGAACCGGAAACTAAACCTGAGCCAGAACCTAAAGTGGAACCTGAACCTGAACCTGAACCAGAAGAAGAAAGCGAGGAAAGTGATTTGGAATTGGATATGACCGGAGTTATCGGTAAACATAATTTTTTCTTTTAGTATCGATAGAAATATTTTATATCTTTAGTTATTAATATTTATTTAATGCTTTAGAACCAGATACAGATGCTCCACAAAAGATGGGAAATCTTACTTTACAACCAACCGAAGAAGAAATTGCAGAATCACAAGCCAAACGTGCAGAAGCTGTATCAGCATTTGTAGAAAAAGATTATGAGAAGGCTTTAGAGCTTTATACAGAAGCTATTGTATTAAATCCACAGGCATCTTTACTTTATGCCAAACGTGGACAAATTTATTTACTGCTAAATAAGCCTAATGCTTGCATTCGTGATTGTAACCGTGCCTTGGAATTAAATCCAGATAGTGCAGCTGCTCATAAATTCAGGGGAAGAGCTAATTATTTACTTGGAAACTTTGAAGAAGCAGCTAATGATTTGAGACTCGCTTGTAAATTTGACTTTGACGAACAAGCTGATGAATGGTTGCGTGCAGTTACACCAAATGTAAGTATTTATCTTTTAATTTGTTATGATTTTGTAAGTAGCTACGAAAAGAGTTGTAAGGTCTTTTAACTCGATTAATTTATGTATTTTTGTGGAAACTTAGATTATCCTTATAGTATCTTAAAGATATTAAGTAAAGTATTCATTTTATCTAAATGTTTATTATATTTTTAACTGTTATTATGTGAGTAGTCTTTAGGATCAAGATCTCATGTTCACACAGATGGCAATCATAACGTATATTCCTGTTTGAAAAATACATAAATTAAGTCTACTTAAACTTAAGTACATAAATTAAATGTAATCAACATGTTCACTTAACGTGATAAACGTAATTAACATAATTTTGTATAATTTAAACGAGAGTAGTAATAACTGCAACATAACAACGCTAACAATCTGCATATTTGCAAGAACCAATCACACGTGTGAACATTAATAACACAATGCAAACCAACAAATATTGTGTAAGAAGTATTTAATTTACACGAGGTACATTAGAAATCAACTTTCTTTTTTCTTTTTTTACTAAAACAAACAATATATTCGTTTACATTAAAAATATAGTTTATGCTTCAATGTGGGAAAATGTTATCGAGAAACTAATAATTTTTTCTTGTTTTTTTTTTTAATAAACGTTTTGTAACTTTTAATAAGAACACAATTTGTTTATACAAGGTATTTCACAAAAAGCCTCAAAAAAGAGATCATTTGTCTCTTTCTCAATGGAAATATTTTTATACATTTTACATACTTAATAATATGTAATTACTGCTTCAGTTGTCTGGTCTTCTGACAGTTGAAGTCACGCTGCTGTATAATAGTTGGCACAACCATTACACTAAGGTTCGACAAAGTTTGTCGCGCGAGTTCACTTCATTTGCAAGATTTGATGTATCAAATCATAGGACCCCACTATTATCGTGATGCTTTTTCCAAACGTGTCTGATCCAAAGCTGCATTCGAACACATTCAAAAGAGACTCACTATCCATATTTTTTTTTAATTTTTTTTCTGTTTTATTTAGATTGGAATGGTAACACTCGTACTGTCCTCCAAACACAAGTATTATCTTGAAAAACCTTTGACATTCCAATCCACCGATACACTTAAAAGTATGTTAAGCATTACGATGATCAAATAGTTTGTTTCGTAGTGTCACCAATATTCATTGTTGCTTACCTATGGAAGAACCAACCAGCGTATCTTCGTCTCTTCTGTTCGCCCGTCGAATAGACTGGTCTAAATATATTCGCGCAAATTTGTATTTCAGGAGAGCTCTGTTCAAAGGTGTTACTTTATTCTTTTGTATTGTCTTAGGAGCCAGTTGGATTTTCTGTTCACCTAAGGGCAATCCAATCCTACTTTTTTGCTGTTTTACAGTTGAGAGAGAGAAACAATAAACAACATTCTCTGTACCGCCTCGAGTACTTAAACTTAATAGTATAAACGTTTGTTTCCTTGTCGCTCTCTTTCTTTTCTTATCTTGTACGATTTGCTCTCACTGCACACCTCGGTGTATCAGATATCAAGAGCTCTGTTTCAGAACGTTCAATTGTACTCAACTAGAAGGAGTTTCGTACTCATGGATGACTTGTTCCACGGACTTCTTGTATTTACCCACGAGCTCTGGCAGATCGTAGGCAATCGCCACGTCTAGTCTGTTGATCGGACATCCACGGAAGTATGTGCACGTGGAACTCAATAGAGGGAAATCGTAAAGAGGATTCAGTCGGAAGAAGTCTCGATAAACGTCCGGATCAGGCAGATCGTAGCGTGATATGTTTTTCAGAGTACTCAGTCCCTCGTAGATATGGTAATCTTGAGGATTCTCAACGATCTTGTCGCTGATCTCCTTCTTGTTTGCGAAGAATGTTTTGTGATTGTAATACGTGGTTAGATAGCAGTCTACCATTTTAGCATGATTGCGCACTCGTACCTGGAATGTTAAAAGACATGATACAGCAACTTGAAATTAGGTGAAATGTTAGAGTACGAAGAGGGTATGATAAACTCTTGTTACTAATTTATTTTAAATTGGTCGAATGGTAACTTACAGCGAATCTTCTGGCGCTCGCTATCTTGTGCTCCACTCTCTTGTCGATGGCAGTTCGCAAATCTCGGAGGAATGCACGTTCCTGAGCGTACAATAATCTGGTAGGCGCACCAGCCTCGTATGGCAACGACCACAACGACGTGGAGTACATTATCGGTGGTTCAGCGCTGGACATCAGCGGCGATATATTCCAGATTAGAGCGCCTTGAACTCTCATCAGTTCCTCTGGTTTTACTTGATCAGCTTTGTTAAGAATGATGCGCGTCTGTTTTCGGAAGTACGCGTTACACATTATATTAACGCACAGCTGAAACTCGTCCATCGATGCTTACCTGATGTTCCCTTCCTTTCAGTTGGTCAAGGATCGCCTCTGTTTCTGGTCCGACATCCAATTTCGATGGATCGTAGACTAAAAATATTATGTCCGCACGGTCGATGAACCATTGACACGCGTCGTTGAACGGGAACAAACGTTGGACTTGCTTTCGAATTTCTAGGATTCCTGGTATCTCGACGATATTTACCTGTTGTCACGTACAAATTACAGTGACGGTGCAATTGGCACGCAATTTATACAGTATGACAGGAAAATAGCTAGACTACTCTACTTTTACAATGGGTGGAGAAAGGTCATATAAAAATAGATGTCTTGCGAATGTTATAGAAAAGGTTAGGGTTTCGAAGATTTGAGAATTCAGAGATTTTATCACCTAGTTCCCTGCTGACCTGTATATAGTAGTTGACTATGTACATATTCAGGAAAAGGTTAGAAGCGAAGTCGCTGAAAGAACGGAGTACTCACTTTTTCCAACAGCTTGTTGTCGAGCCGTAAACCCTTCAGACGATCGAGCAAACCCTGCCCGAACTTTTGCAGTCCTGAGAATGTCCAGTCAGCTGCTAGCTGGGTGCCATCAAGGATCTCTTCTTCCTCGCCGTGCATTAGAATATTGAAGTAGGCTGGAGACGGCTCGGCTCCTGTGTCATTTCCATTTGCCGTTTTGCATTGCTCCTCTAAGCACTCTCTCAAACCACCTAAACACTATCTGTATATTCATGCTCCTAGCATGCTTCTACCGCTAACTTTCTAAAACTATTTTTGAAGGCGTGATCACAGCCGACTGAGTTAAGCGTTGAACGAAACGAGTCGAAGCATCCTCGCACAACAAATTCAAAAAGTTCTCGTTACTTACGCACCTGTCCTTAACGATGTCTGCCTGTACTCTATGTCGAGCAAGTAATTGATGATGGAAGATTTACCACCGCTCCATGGACCCATAAATAGTATCAGCGGTTTGGAGAAGATCTCTGGATCTGGAAAGATGAACATCTTCGTTATGTTGATGTGCATACTTGAAGTATAGATTTTTCAAAAGCAGTCTTCATTTACATCTGTCCTGTGAAACTCACCACCAAAGTGTCTGTTACTCAAGTCCCTGTATTTGTATAAAGATTCCAAAGGCTGTATGGCATTGTCGTATACCTTCTTCAAGTCCTTGAGAATAATATCCGCTAGCTTTTCGATAGCTCGTTCCTTGTCCTCATTTTCTTCATCCAACTTCAGCAATTGATTTATGTGTTCCCTTGGTCGTAAGTTCTCCGGTACCACAATTTCTTGGATCAGGTCTTCCTCGGGGGTAGGTTCTTGTTCCTCGTCCTCAGCCGTTTCTTCCTCGCTTTCACCGTCCTCCCCTGGTTCTTCGCCTACTTCTCGTCTGGCACGAGATTTCGGTTTCTCATCAGCTTCCTCGTCATCCGACTTCGCTTCTTCCGCGGATTTCTCTTCCTCTTCCGCGGATTTACCTTCTTCTCCTTCAGCTGATTTGCCTTCTTCTTCAGCCGATTGGGCGCCCTTTTCTTCTTCGGTCACATCCTCCGCTGATTTCGCGGCATCTTCAGACTCCTCCTCCTTAGCTTCTTCGCTCTCCTTCGCTTCTTCGTCTACTTGGCCCTCGGCACTCTCCTCTTGACCTTCGGCACTCTCCTCTTTTCCTTCTTCTTCTTGTTCCTGGGATTGCGCGTCCTCTTCCGCTTTACTGTCCTCGTCCTTTTCTTCTTTGGACTCAGCATCTTCCGTCTCTTCGGCTTTCGAGTCAGCCTCTTCGTCCTCGGCTTTCTCTTCTTCCTCGGACTTCACCTCCTCGGTCTGTGCTTCTTCGGACTGATCCTCGTCGGGTTTCGCTTCTTCGGCCGATTGTTCGTCGGCCTCTGCTTCGTCGGATTTTCCATCGTCAGTCTGCGCTTCCTCCTCGGATTTCACTTCCTCGGTCTGCGCTTCTTCGTCGGATTTTCCTTCGTCGGCCTGCGTTTCTTCGTCGGATTTTCCTTCGTCCTCCTGCGCTTCCTCGCCAGACTTATCCTCTTCGGCATCATCTTGCCCCGAGTCTGCAGCACCCTCTTCTACGTTCTCCGCTGATTCCTCCTTCTCCTCCTCGGTTCCTTGATCTGCTTCCGCAGACTGTTCTTCCGTTTTGTCAGTCTCACCTGTTGAGAAATAATACCGTCATTCAATCTCTTCAAGGTTACTGGAGATATACTCAAGATATATTGAAATACTGCAGATTCAAGATAGACTCATATATTGTAGATGTACTCTTCATCTGCCTAAAATACACTATGTTTCTGGTGTACATTTCAGGTGTATATTTCTAGTGTACATTCCAGGCGTATATTTGGCTAAATAATTTATGTGCTTTTGCTGATGGAATCAGACCAAAGTTGCTTATAGTCCAGAGGAACATAATTCGATGTACAAATTTTGTTGATAGATGCACATGTAGAGGTCGTATGAAGGTTAACTTTGTTTTTTATTAAATATTAGGATCCTACCACGGTCCTTATCTGTGTAGGATTAAAATAATGTTCACCTTCTTCGGTTTCATCTGCCTCGGCACTTTGTTCTCCTCCATCTTCAGCCTCCGCGGACGCATTGGCAGACTCCTCTTCAGCTTGTTCCGTACTCTCCGCAGCTTCGGCCTCTACAGACTCCTGTTTATCTTCCTCCGTTGCCAAATCCTCTTTCGAAACATCGGTTTCTGGCTCGCCATCCTGAAAATACACCAAAAAATCATTCTCTTTGATCGCATAACCCTTAAAATTTCAATTTGATTCGTGTCCGACTTACTTCCTCGCTCGCTGCTTGTCCATCATCATCCTCTTCTCCTTCTTGACTCTGTTTATCGGCATCGGTCCCCGCCTCGGCACTGGTCTGCTCCAAAGATCCTTCAAACGTAACATTCTAGAAATTGCTATGCTCCAGATGAAGATCCCTCAACATCTGAACATTACCTGTACCGAGGTCCTTCAATGCCTTCTCAATGTACGGTCGACATAAATCCTCCGGCGGCACCTCTAGCTCATCTTCGCTTTGCACTCCTGAAACGTGTCGAATTTAACTAATTTTAGGTACGAAAAGTTGTATTGAAATTTGATAGAGATAGGGAAGTTTCTCGATCAGCCACATGTCTGGTGTTGTATATTTGAGACAATTGTGCTAACTATTATTGTGCGTATTGAATTACATCATGACGTGGAATTTACACTATTTTTTAATTAGCAAAATGTAACTGTGTAACGTGTGATAATACAATATGTTGTGATATGTGGTAGTACACGTGGTAATATAACACGTGGCGATAGAACACGACCCAAGGTAATTCAGTTGGTTATGCTTTCGGTTCACGTATGAATTCGATGGCTGGCTCGATTCTATGCCGATTCTTCGGCTGCCAGGAATTTTTCATCGAGAGTTCCCCGCTATGCAAAACACGCGGTGCCAAAAGAAGGCGCGGAGTATTAGATAACCGAGCATGAAGCTTAGCAAAGAGGGTTTAACGCCACGCGACCACCAAAAATATCTGACCCAGGTGATGCAAGATCTTGTCAAAGTCGTTACACACCGCGTTGGGTCAGCCGCGTGCTCGGACAATGACAGGTGTTCAGAAACAACAAGCGTGTTCGTTGAATAACCTGAACGGAAAATAGACACCAAACTGATCAAGAACTGATCGATATCGACTATCGAGATTTGCTTTGCAAATGTAAGGAAACGAAGATAGGCATCGAAGTATGAAATGAACTACTGAACAAAATTTTAATAAATCACTGCTATGGAGATACTGATCATTCTGGGAATATTATAAGCGGTGACGATTGGGATATTTAAACAGAGACGTACGTTATAGGTAACCGGTACTACCTTGAAAATTGAAAGAGGTATTAGTAACTTGAATGCATTCCAACATACGATGCTTCGTGTTTAAACATTCTTAAAGACGTAGAGAATTATATCACTAGTATCATCCTGATTTCGTATAATAGCTGGTTATCAGAAACTATTTTATTCGGTGGATCATTTTGAAACGTCGAAGAAGATATGGAATGATAGGAGTCCGTAGAAAACAAGAAAAACTGATATCGAATCTACCTTGAAAATTAAACGAAGTGTTAGTGGTTTGAATGTATTCCAAAATACGATGCTACGAAGTAGCCAACAAGAAATAGATAGGATGCTACCAAGTACGATTTATAGAAAGTTACAAATGAGCTTTGGCCACGCGTTAGGTTACTACACGCTGTATCGCCATGCGTGGAATCACCACACATTAAATTACTACGCGTTGTATCGCCACGCATTGTATTGCTGCGCGTGGTATCACTATGCGTCGAATCACTTCGCGATAGGTTACTACGCGTTATATCGCCATGCATGGAATCACTACCCGTTATATCGCCACGCAAGGAACCACTACGCATCGAGTCACTTCGCGTTGGATTAGGACGCGTTATATCACCACGTGTTATATTGCCATGCATGGAATCATGGCGCGTTGTATCGCCACGCGTTATATTGCCATGCGTGGAATCACTACGCGCCGAATCACCTTGCGTAAGATTACTACGCGTTGTATTGTCACATGTTATATCGCCACGCGTTATATTGCCACGCGCCGAATCACCTTGCGTAAGATTACTACGTGTTGTATCGTCACACGTTATATCGCCACGCGTGGAATTACCGCGCGTTGTATCGTCACGCGTTATATTGCCACGCGAGAAATCACTACGCGCCGGATCACCTTGCATTAGATTACTATGCGTTGTATCGCCACGCGTTATATTACCACGCGTGGAATCACCTCGCGTTAAATTCCAACATATTGCATTGCTACACATTGCATTACCACGCGTTATATCGCCACGCACAGAATCGCCATATATCATATCATTCCACGTGACATCACCACGTGTTATATTGCCACGATATACAATTTTGTTCCCCTAATACAAATGCAACGATGAAATTGAAAGCAATAGATCTACGAACAAATCCCCTGTTGTGTTTTATACGCTTTTAACTAGGACGAGTTAACTCGTCCACGAGACGAACGAATTCAAGACGTACCACTTGTATTTCAAGTTTAAGGACGAATCGCACGACGCATCATCGTGGCTCGGCGATTTTTCTGTTGGAAAGTTTTCGCGGCTGAATAATGTCCCGAGATCTAGATCTTGGTGTCACAATTTGTGGCACACAGGACGTAAAATCTCGGTCGATGAAAATGTCGATATCATCTTTCTAGGCAGTACCTGGGACCAGGCCGGTTTCTAAGTTTAGCGGCGAGTAGGCGGCTTTGAGCCGAGCAACACTTGAAAATATTTATATATTGGATGAGCGAAACGTATTTTTATCGGTTATTCGTTGCGATGAAGGAAAGAAAAAAGAAACGAAAATTTTATAAATATTTCTGACACATTTCTATCTGCACGCCGATGATCACCATAGTAGTTTGTTGTGACAGGGATTTAGTAGCTGATAATACAGAAGCCAAATTTGAGAGTTTCAGAATGTTCAGGTTTAAAAATTTGTTTTCTATATCTCCAGATTTCTTTCACAGATCGTTAAAGCTCCCTATATCTTCAAATCTTTATACCACAGACTTCAATATTTAAAAATTCACATAACCTAAAATCCTCACATTCCAAAATTTCTTGATCTAAAAATCTGCAAACCCAAATCCTTAAATCACCTAATTCCTAGACCCAAAAATTCACACAACCCAACTCCCTATACTGTCTTAGGAATAATCCGAAGCTTCATTCTTCCTAGAGAAGCCTACCGTGTTCAACACCTTCCTCAAGTAGGCCTTCGGGTAAAAATTGGGTTAAGGGTACGGTTATTCGATACTTTCTCTTCAAGCTCGCAATTTATGACCTCCGATATATGATAGTGTCCAAAAACTTCTACTCGCTACTGTGTTAAATCTGCCGTCAGTCAAAGTCGAAAGGTAGAGATTGAAAGTAACAGTGTCGCGCGTTATACGAGGTTCAAAGTGAAATTTAATGGGTCCACGTTACTATGCGCGAAGAAAATAGGGATTTTCGTGGCAGTCAGGTCGTAAATTTTCACAGTTACGTCACTGATGCCGCCGGTGCTTTTTGGCACGAGATTTTATCATTATACACGCTTTTGTTCGCCTAGAAAACGGTCAGTCTGCGAAAAGTGTATTGTGCTATTTTTCGTGTCTCCAAAAGAGTTTTCCCAAACAAATTTTGAATCAAATGTAATCGTAAAGTTCGTCGTCAGATTTTGACGCGATCGCAAATAGAAATTCATTTTAATAATTGAACGAGGAAATTGCAGAATTCATTTGTCGGTGGATAAATTGGAAAATTCGGATGTCAGTCTTGGAATTAGATGTTTGAAATTTCGATGGACGCGGCCATTAATAATGCAAACGAAAGTTGACGCGGATCTTTGGCACCGGCACTACGTCAAACGCGTTAATATCGGTATCCCGCGATTTTGTAAGATAATATGTTGAAATTATACGGCTGCAAAATCCGCGAAAATGTCAAGATATGGGTAATGGAAGCAGAGGTAAGCCGACTGTCGTTTGGCAAGCATAGCCAGCAAGGATAAAGATAGAATCTGAAGGCTTGTTCGGCGCTCTACGGCACCTATAGCCTTTAATCCTTTCGCTAGAAAAATTAAATCAACTCGAAAACTGCAGCTTTCACTACTGCCTCCGTTTGTTCAAATTTCTACGTTTACATATTTGCAGGTTCAATAATTTTTAAATTATTCAATTTTAGAATTTCAAGATCTCAAATTTTGTAAAATCCTAAAGTTCCAAAGATATGAATTTGTTTACAGATTAAAAAATGAGCAATTTTCTAAATTTTCATCAGGTTATAAATGTAAAAGTGTATCAATCAAAAACGAAGTAGTAGTGCATCCTCCTATATTGCCATTTTACAAAACCCTACCTGACAACATACGTAATATACAGGAATCTGTACACAGTACGCTGATAGCGTCTATCAAATGTGAAAATCTGCTTGAACGCATTTTGTAAAGTTTTGTCGAAGTATTTGTAAATGTGCAAGGTGTTTTATAACACGGGATTGGGCGCAACGGATTGACTTTAAATATCTCTTTACACGGAATTCACCGGTGAGTTTACAGAATTCGGAGCAGAATCTGGCACGGATTTATATCTGTCCTTATGTAATTATTTGCGAGTTGTTGACAGTCGGTTTCCATTGATTCCCAAAATAACGGATCCTTGAATACGCGATCAAAACTTTTTACCCGATCGTCGTTCCCATTTCGCCCCGTTAATTCGACCAAAAATACGATTGCATTCGCGATCGTGGCCAGTGACAGACTCTGACAAGGAAGAAAAAATGTTCGAATTACCCTCGATATCGAATTAACACGAATATTGAACTCGAAGGTGGGTCACGCGTGTTTCGAACACGAAGGAATATTGTTCTCGTAAACGATATCGACGTATTTGTGACGCAACGGATCGCTGATACGTTTTGATCGAACGTGTCTGCTCGATGCTGAAGAGGCTCGACGAGCCAGGAACCGATGACGCAGACGACTGACTTTACGTAACATTGACCTTCGTTACTCGTCACACGTCCGTCAGTACGTCAACCACATCATCGACCGTTAAAATCTCTCAGCTACCCGGTCGTTTTCACAATTTCGTACAATGTTTCACAATTTCGCACAAATGTTCACCCTGAACGTCACCCTGCTCCTCGAGGTTCCGCGATGAAAATTCACGAAGTTCGAGTGCCTGATCGACGTTCGCCGTGAGTCATGACCGTCCTTTATTTATACAATTAACGCAAACAAACGACGCCGACAGCGGTGCATTCGAAAAAACGGTCGCGTGATCCTCCGTTAAAAATAACGCGACAACAAATCGTTTGATTACATCTCGATTGCAGTCAACGAGGATCATTCGAGATGCCGGCGATCAGGGATGAAAGCGGGAAACTGAATTTCGAATTTTGTCGATTCTACAAAATTAGAAACTGATGTAGAACATGTAGTTGAGGATACACGATGTTACACGGTGTTTGTTAGAGAAAGTTTGAATGTTTTTAAGCTTTAACACTTTCAAACCCACTCGTGTATTATTACACAGTTGAGTTGCACTCGTTATATGGGATGAAACGTTAATGTTTTATAGCTAGTAGTTTTGTATTGCAAATTTTAAGAAGACGCCAGAAAATTGTAGTTATGAAATTTCACTGAAAACACATCGCTATTCATAGCATGTGGAGACTTTTGGCCTAATAATCCCAAATTTAGAATAATTTATTCCTCAAAAAAGGGAGAAGAAAGAGGAAGATGATGCAAGGTCAACAAGACAGAGAAGAAGAGAAAAGATACCTGTTAACCTAAAACACTTAAGAAACTTTTTCTTTTAAACTAAAAGTGGTAATAAAAGAAAATTCAAGAGGGGTTGACAAGGTCAATAAGATAGGGAAGTACGAAGAGAAGCAACTCAACTTGAATCACTATTTCGAAATTTGGGAAGGTACCCAATCTATTTTTCGAAAAGCGGAGTAATGAAAAGGTAAAAGAATCAAAATGGAAGGGATGCACACAAGGTCAACAAGATATAAAATACGTGACCCATAAACCTGTTACACCAAAAAGAAGATACTCAATTTATTCCTTGAAGATAGAAATATAGAAGAATCGGAAGAGAAAGGTTGCACACGGTCATTTAGGGAAGATACAAAGACGAGCATAACAATGCTTACACTACTTGCAAAGTACTTTCCAAAAAATCGAACATCGAGTAAGATTGAAAATGGAAGACAAGGTCAACAACACCTAAAATTTGCAAATCTCATCGAGTCTCTTGGAAGAAAAAAAGACAGCTCAAGGTCACGCAGGTGACGAAGAGCATGTTTAGCGTAAACCACTTGAAGAATCGAAGAGGAGCGGCATTTCCGAAAAAATGAAACTCGGTCAAGGGGTACGCAAGGTCAACGGGGTTCAGGATCACGATTGGAGGCGGTGGGGGTTACTCACCCTGTAAGGCGACGACTAGAAGGGCCAGGAAGAGGCCCACGAAGTACGCGGGTCTCAGCCGCGAGCCCGTCATCTCGTTTCACTAGGCACTACACGATGAGCCAGGGCTGGCAGCTCGTCTAACTCGAAACTCGCCCGCGAGGAACTGGCATTGTCACTACCGCCAAACCCCGAAGACGCCCCTCTACTTCGCACCCCACAGGACCCGGACCACGCGTCTCCCTGTTTTCCTCTTCGCTTTTCTTCTATTTTCTTCTTTCCCGTACGATCGCACCAGATTCCATTCGGTACTCGTGTACCTTAAGGGAGCCGTGAACCGGATGTCCCCTTGGTTCGCTAATGGCTGGAATTAAAATTAAACTCTCGCGGGAGAGGGGATGGAAAATCGGGAGTGACTTTCAGAAGGTCGGAGACCGTTTCTAGACCACGTTTTCTTTTATGGGATTCTGTGGTAACCGACTCGGTTGGTTGACTCCATCGATGCCGTTCATCGTGCTTTTTGATCGCTGTTGTCAATTCGGTCGATCATTGTAAATGGAGGGATAAGTTCTAGACTTGTAGTTGGAATCGTGGACTAGTTATGTACTGGTAAATTAGTAAGTTATGAACTAATAAAGTGATAAGGTAGCTATGAACTAATAAGTGATAAGTTATGAACTAATAAATTAATAAACTAGTTGTGAACTAGTAAACCAGTAAACTAGATATGATAATGGTAACAAAGTGGTAAACTGAGAAATTAAGTATAAGTATTCTTCACGGTATACACATCACATGTACTAAGTTATGTTACAATTGCAATTATTTAATTTTGATTTAGTTTCTCGATATTATCAGTTACCTATATTACCAACGTGGCAACGTGTCACCTTCCATGATGAAAATAACCATATGCGGTATGTTACTATGTGTGCAGAGTGTTCCAATAAATCGTATACACAATTATAGACATTTATGTATCATATAAATTTATTACTTAAGATGAAATGAGAGATCAAGTTCACATACTACGACAAAGATACGAATGTTCTAAACGAGTACCATAAATTACAATGCAACATTCTTGCCATTACTCGTATATTCGATATTAACAATTTAAAGTGTGTAGACGTATTTAAGGTACACCCTATATCTTAGATATCCGATCGTTCATGAATTCGCCACATCGATCAGAAATTCGTGTAAGTTGAATAGCCTGATGTAGGGCCGAGTATTGTTACGAGACATCCGAACAACGAATACCTGGCTCGACTTCAAATCATCGCAATCAACGGACACGTCGATCGAACGATAAACCGTCTCTGTTTCTTTCTATTCGAAACGAAGACTTCGAAATAATCGAATGTCACCGCGTACGCGAGAACTCGGTGATGGATGCAACCAACGGAACGAATTTTTATCTTTTACAATCCGAAGATAGTGGCGGTTCGTAGAGTCGCAGTTTTAAAAATACCTCTTGGCGGCCCGGTTTTCTCGGGTTTGCAGGGTCTACCTGGCCGACAGACCGCAAAGACATTGACTAGCGATCGCACTAGGAGATCCTGCACACGTTTCGACCTACCTTCCCACCTAGTCTTCAACCTCGTTTCTCGTCGTTTCCCCACTCGACACTTTTTTCATCTTCGACAAAACTTTTAACCATGAATTTACTGAACTTGGAACAGAGTATAGAAATTTGGGAATGTGGAGATTTATGGACGTAGCGGAGTATAGCAATCTAGGTGTATAGGTATTGGGGGATATAGCAATCTTAGGACGTAGGGGGTGGGATATAGCAATCTTAGGACGTAGGGGTTGGGATATAGTAATCTAGGAATGTAGAGATTGGGGGATATAGCAATCTAGGGATGTAGGTATTGGGGGATATAGCAATCTAGGGATGTAGGTATTGGGGGATGTAGCAATCTAGGGATGTAGGTATTGGGGGATATAGCAATCTAGGGATGTAGAAATTGGAGGATATAGCAATCTAGGGATGTAGGTATTGGGGGATATAGCAATCTAGGGATGTAGGTATTGGGGGATATAGCAATCTAGGAATGTAGGGATCGGGGATATAGCAATCTAGGGATATAGGGATCGGGGATATAGCAATCTAGGTATATAGGTATTGGGGGATACAGAAAACTAGGGATGTAGGGATCGGGGCAACAATCTAGGGATATAGGAGTTTGAGTATACAGAAATCGGTGGAAATAAGAATTTGGAGATGTAGGAATTTAGAAACAAGAATAATGTTCTTATATGCATTTCTCTTTATTCCAACAAAGATTAAGGATATTTAATGAACGTCATTGGTTGGGTTTAATATAGACAGTTATGAGAACCACGGTTATTCGGATCTGAAAATAAATGAATGATACGAGGACAAGGTCGCCATGGAAATCGCTGAAGACATATTTGAAAAGAATTTGTATACGTGTAGGTAGTTGTTGCTACTACTGAGCTGTACCGTTAACCGGAAGTGTATTGTTCTATAGGGATACGCATTGATTGTTTGGTTAAAACAATTTGAAACTCGCTTATACCATTGCTTGCAACTCGAAAATGACAAGAGTACATTTATGAGTTACTGCAAACAAGGGTACATGTAAATTCATTGCAAGTTTCGATTATAATATTGAACTATTTATTTGATAAAATGTCTAGTAATATTAGTAACTTAATGAATATAGTTGTGAAAGCAGGAATGTTCAACGGATACGCAGAATGTTGCAGCTTTGTTTATCAATGAAGTACATTGATAGGAATACATGCTATTGAAACAATAGTCTGTCTCTGAATTACATAGTCTCTCGATATTTTAATGGCTGCTGTAGCGGACCATTCAGTAAAAATAGTACTGTCAAACAAACATTTCTCAAACGATTCAGAAATACAATTCTCCAATGTTACTTAACATTTATTTTTACCTCAAAATTCTTTATTACGTTATCGAACGTTCTCAAACGCTATTCTCCAGATTTGAGTATGTGCAAATAATTTGTTCTTAGTCATAGATCAAATATCAGTGATACCTTGATAAATTTGAAAGTTACTCGAAGTAAATCTTCGTAATGTATTATTTAGGATTTGTATGTATGATTGTTTTATCGTTTTAGAAATTAATATGGCGGGTATTGTGATACTACTGCACCCTCTCCCAACGTTCGCGCGAAGTAATATTAGCAAAATTCCAGCTGCCTCTTATCGCGAGCAAGCTTGTCTGCGAGGCGTGTAGCAAAGAGAAGAGATTCGCGGCGAAATGCGTGCGCTCGGACAGAGAGGAGCGTCGGGACGACGGGCGCCTTTATATTTAGAAGCCCGGGTCGCCGCCGTATAAGGTGGTGCTCCCTCGTGCAAAAGTTCTTGCGCTTGCTAGCTCTCTCCGCCGCTATCTCCCGTCGCTTCTTCTTGTCCTTTCTTCTTATCTGCAACATCTTATTCGCTGCATACGAGCACTTGACCTCCTCCTATCTTTTAAATTTAACGCCTTAGAAACATCAATACTTGCGATTATGTACAGCATTTCTAACACTTAACATATCCGTACAATACTTTTCACATACCTCTTTGTACACAGTTTCAAGTACCCCCAAACAAGACAGTTCATATTAAATGTCTTCTACTCGAATTTATATTTGTACATGTAAACAAGTACCTGCATATTATTTTTGATGGAATAGAATTTAGGGTGTAAGCTTAATCTATCTTTGACACACCTGAAATATGTAACAAAGTATATTGATTAATATCTGTTCAAATGTCTTGGTTATATCTACTAATCATAATTAATTTTTTCTGTCGCTATACCTTCGTTGCAGACTGTTCGTTGATGTACGGAACTGTACGAAGATTCACGAACGAGCGCCCGCGAATATGCGAACCATTCGAACGATACAGTTTTCATAATTTAAAATTTATTTTACTTAATAGAGATAAATATAAGTCTTATACGATGAAAATATTTATCCGAAGTACAGACCTTAAAACTCGTAATTGAAATCATTATTTTTCTATAAAGTAGAAATGATTTATAAATTTGTATGAACTCATTAACTGCCAACTTTCTTTTTTTGAAAATTATATACCCAAAACTAAATAGAAATTCTATTATTAAATGATCCTAAAAATGTACGTTTTATTGTACGTAATGTAAGTACACGTTTATGTTGTGTGCGCAGTTTAATTATATCAGGTGAATTTGATAGTTTCTGCTATTGTAGTGCAATATAATTCAGGGAACCTGTCTCGTTAAATATTTAAAATGTAGAACGGACTGAGAACTAAAGCTGTACATGATCGAGAATTGAAAAATGAGAGTATTCTATTGTGTATAATTATAATTATAGCATCACATGTTACGCACTACAAATCACGTATACTCGGTGATAATTTGAATTTAGTTCGATTGAATATTGATACCTTATCGAAATTTCCCGTGAAAGGTGCAACTCTTTGTACAGTATCAGGAATCTGTCCAAATACTAAATCATAATGACGTGAAACACGTCTGTCCAAGACACATTGTGACCTCATACGATTACAGGCTTATTATAGATCACGAAGCAGCCAAATTGGCCAGTAAACTTCGTTTATATAGAGAATCGATATTTTTCCTGTTAATCTCGTTTCGTAACAAAGATTTCCGCTTCCGCCATTCGAATGTTAATCGATGCAACATTACCGGTTTCAGGCTCGAAAGATCGAAGAACACAAGAGAAAGAAGGAGCGCAAGGTGCAAGAGAAGTTGGAACGCGAGAAACAGGAAAGAATAAGGAAAGCTCAAGAAAGCGCGAAGGCGTTCCAAGATAACACGCGTACTTCACAAACTGATACGACCGGAACTGCTTCTGGAATGCCTGATTTCTGTAAATTCTTAGACGATGCTGAGGTCCTTCAAGCTCTCATGGTAATCAATTGCTTCACTACCTTTTAGATTCATATTATGTAGTTCAGCCTATATGTAGTTTATGGCAATACAGCGAGAGTCCACTCTAACTCATTATTTTTCTGAAATTTTTTACAGGATCCCGAAATAGCTGAGTTCTGCAAGGAGATTTCGTCGAATCCAGCATCGATTTTGAAGTATCAGAGCAATCCAAAGATTATGGCGTTCATCAACAAGATGGCTTGGAAATTTGGTGCTGCAGGTGGTGGTGGTTTTCCAGGCATGCCCGGAGGAATGCCGAATTTCCCAAGTGCTGAGGGTACACAACCTACCACCGAACAATCAGACGTTGGCCTTGATTGAATCATCGTTCGTCCATGAAATTTTTCCTCGTTTTATCCTCGTACGATTTACGATATTCTCGCTAACTTTTTCTGACGCGATATTCTTTCACCGAGGAAATGAATTGTAAACTGACGCATAGAAAAAATATCCTTATTCCTACGAGCTATATTTTGAAAAGAATTTATTAGATTTGAGATTGTTTCGAGAGAAAACAGAATAATATTACTATATAGAATAGGAATTCTTTATAATGTATCTTGAGGTGAGAATCATATTTTAAATATAAAATATTATACATATATTAATATTCGTGTTGCGTTAGATAAACCTTCAAATAAATTCTTCGTTGTTAATCAATGTGTTCCTTGGTGCTTGGATTCTGTTTTGAAAGTGTTCATTTCTGTCGCATAGAGAGAGTTGTTTTCTGTTTTTTTTTTACGGTTTTTGTGCTTTTAAGTAAGTTTTCATTTTTAATTGTTTATTGTATTAGATAGATCAGTGATGGGCAGATAAAGTATACGGCACGCGTAGTAATGAAATGTCTCCACACAAATGTAGATCTTATAAATCTATAAATTGAAGATTCTGAAATTTTTTTTAACTGGAAAATTGACTACCCATCAATACACGCAAGAATATGTCACTTGCAAGTCCGTGCCTTTCAAGAGTGCAGTTGCCCATCACTGGAATAACTAATAATAAGATTTATTTTTATTACACCGTTGTGTAATATGTGTGATTTCTTTTTAATTTTATTTCGTATATACAGTTTGATTGGTTAACTACCCATGTGATAAAGTCAGTTTCTCGAAGGAAAGTTTTATTGTTTCTTTAAGTTTTCTTATTCAACGCTAAATGCAGCATCACGTTATTAACTAGGTTAAGCGTATTCTTAACATGTTAAAGAATCTTCAAACAATATTTCCGTGCTGAAAAGAATTACGTATGAATGAAATTAGTTATTTATATCAAATGATTAATGATTGTTAATTTTAAAGAGCACAGAAAATATAAATTGTATATATTTGTAGAGTGATACAGCATGTTTTTGACGGATTAGATGCCATGAACGATAACATGTTGCTTTTCGCTTAATTATCTTTAGTAAAGAATATATTATGTGTTAAAGGAAGTATTCGATTCGTAACGAGAAAAGTTTTATTATAATTTCATGAACATCGAATGGATAATATTAGTTGGGCATCCAACAAACAATACATCGCTTTTAATGTACTTGTCGAAAGCATAAACTGCCATACGGTGTACCGTGATTTCAATAAATACATCATATAGTTCTGTATAAATATCAGCAGTTCTTATTCACCACAGAACAATCGTAATAAATATATACAAAAAATAGTATTGTTCGTTTAACGATGATCACATAGTTCTGCTTTAAAAGAACAAACAAAAAAATTAAAAAACGGAGCTGCATCGTTGTGTCTCCTATATCCAACGACTTATAGAGTAACGCAACCTTGATGGCTAATAGTTAACGTACTATCTGCATGACTTGCACAATAAATAAATTCCTACGTGTAACTTTCTTACAAACGATAATATTGCACGTAAAATGATAACAAAGGTACTGTACTCTTAGAGATAATTGTTACGTTTTCTTTTGATACTCGCAGAATTATTCTAGTAACAACTATCTGCCTCCATAAAACTCAACGATTCTCTTCTTACATTTCTCACCTACATATCTCGATTTTCTATTCTTACAGATTTTCAATCTTTATGAAACAATCGCTGTGACTAAGCTATAACTGACCACGGATTGATATAAAAATAATGACTCACCATATTGAAGTGACTCTGGAAACGTACAGTTACATATAATATTCATCTATTACAGGTACATACGGTGATATACCGTGGCGTGATCTAACGTCTGGTGACCTAGTATAGATCAAACGCGTTGTTTATAGTAGATGAACTACGACTCCTTGTTACTTAAACTGGGGAATCAGGGATTTGAAAATTGGGAATTCCAGAAGTTTTATATTACAATTGACTCGAATTCAATAATTTGGCTCCATTCCACCTCGTTGCGTTTGAAGAAAGAAAAGTGAAAAACGAATAACAAGACGATCGACTAATTCGTCTGAATGTTCGAAAGAAATACGTGCTCAGCGTCAAATCGTTCTAACGACCCACGTCATTTTACCGTGCTACGTTCTTCTGATTTTGAGCATGTGCAAGTTCGGATGCCATGGCACTTTCCTGAATGTCGACGTTTTCGTCTCGTCAGCTGATAGAACCTCCTTGTCAGCCTCGGCTACCGGTGCCTCCACCAATCTCAGTCCAGTGATACCGGTGTCGTAGCTAAAAATTCTACGATGTCGTTTCACTTCTTGATCACCGGTGTTCCAATTTCGTATGCCCGGATCACTGACCACGCGTCGGTGCCTCTTCTGATGACGACGATGATGATGATGGTGATGATGGTGATGATGATGATGATGACGATGCAACTTTCTTCTGGACGGTTGTACGCCGTGCTCCAAGTTCAACGGATCCACAGGCACTGACGTAATGCGAAACAAAGAGTTCGGGTCGAAATAGAGCCGATTGTCGACGAAAGGAACGAAATGCACCGAATTCATTGTCC
Source organism: Megachile lagopoda (assembly GCA_036983795.1). Lineage (NCBI taxonomy): Eukaryota > Metazoa > Arthropoda > Insecta > Hymenoptera > Megachilidae > Megachile > Megachile lagopoda. The sequence continues at coordinate 11,892,426 of CM072790.1, read as the reverse complement.
ACAAATTCGGGCTGAATAATCTCTTTGGGGATCTCTGGATCGTGGGGGACCATTCGTTGTCCTGGTCCAGATTAATGGTCAGCTTTCTGTGGCAATAGGAGCGGTGCGATCTCGGCTGCAATCTGAAGAAGAATAATATTAACATAAAATAGATATAAATTGTTTTAGTACAGTTGTTGTATATTAAATGACCGATTTCACTGCTTAAGAAGATCAGGACGAATTGTATTACCATGCATTAAATGTATTTCCGGCTCACAGGGAGTGTATCAAACCAAGTCATAATTTTCACAAGAGAGGAATATGAATACTACAAACCTAGAGGAACATGGGTGCAGCGTTCTGTGTCGTCAGTTGAGCGGATGCTCTCCTCTTGGCATTCTATAACACTTGTTCCATGCTTCCAGGAGTAAAACGCAGCTGTGGAATCGATAGAAGATCAGTAACGGCAGTCCGACCCTGGATATAACTCCCCAGGCAAGCACCCCGAAGAATCTCAACTGCAGCTCTTGCGAGATCCAATTCTGCGTGATCACCGTGTCGAAGGCCCACAAGACGGAGTTGCTGAAGAGCAGGAAAGTGATCACTTGCCTGGCCGGTTTCTCTAGTATCTGGAAATCGGTTATGCAAGATCTCTTCGACGCCTCTGCTATCAGAGTACTCTGAGCGAAACACTGGATCAGTTGCAATACGGACGCGATGAGGAGCATGATGTGTCGCCCGCGAGTCTCGTACTCGTCGTCCAGGAGAACCAGGGAACAAGCACAAACCACGATCGTGAAAATGGAGTACAGTTGCACCCCGAACAAGGCTACGTTCGATAACAAACTGTCCAATGCTGCCGGTGCTCTGCTCACTACGGACATCTGACGAACTTGAACGAGACCACTGGCTGTCATCAAAGTGCTCAGAGTTAAAATACTCGTCAGGGTACCGCAGGTCAACCAGGATAACGTGGCAGAAGGAAAGTGTTCGTCTTCTCTGACGACCAGGAAGATCAGTATCACCACTATGACAGCAACCATGCAGAGTATGCCCAGAAATAAACCTTTGCTGGAACCGTCGCAGCCCACTTTGGTGTGACTAGCCACATCCTTGCTACCGTGGAACTTCTGTTTGTGCATCAACCGACTCTTACCCACATTCTGACCCATCACGAAAGTCACAGCAGCAGCGATCAAGCTGAAATTAAACAATTACTATCACAGGAGTTCTCAGAGTTATAGTACAGAGTTCTGAAATAATTCACGTTTGTACCTGAACTGCACGATAAACGGATAAAGAAATGGCATACTCGATGTCCACAACTGACCCAGGGTGTTGGTGTTCAAACATTCTTGTAAGGCGATCACTTGAGAGATCTGCTCGTTCGAAATCGGTTGATACGGTTGGTATATCTCTTTCTCGTTTGAGGGATGTTCTGAGACAACGTATTATAATATTTTGTTAATATAATTTTATCAGGCATCTCCCTCGTATCAGAGGAAATATCTCAAGCTGATATTTTGGGTGAAGTGATAAAACAAACCTATCAAATCTCGAGTATGTCTGATCAGCGACTCTGGAAAGCCTCGAAGATTCAACGGAGACACAGAGTTGTGCAAACCACGTTGCGCCAGATGAACAAAGTATGTCCATTCTTGAGCAGAATCCCAGATCACCAACCGAACCCAAACCGCGATGTTTGTTGCAGCCAGGTGAATGAACCCGAACCTTGCTGCTAATCCAAATCTTTCTACGAGCACCTGCAATTGAAAGATGATCACTTTTCTGATATATCTTCCTTTTCGACAAAATTTTTGCTGCTCTATTCTTTTTAACACCTTCAGATCCAACTATATTTTACAAAGCTTCACAACAAGAGGTAAGAGATAGAGGGTAAAGTGATATAGGGATAATAGAGACTCGATGGTCTATGTCATGGCTGCAAAAAAATGCATATCATAGACTTGGAAATGTTTCATTTTATAACGATAGAGCTATTCTTAGAATTAGTATCGAACGCGATTGATCCTTATGTCTCATGCATGTCTTTCGTCAGGTTATCAAAGACTTGAAATGTAATTTCAAAGAATTGTCGATTTCTGATAACTCACCTGTGAATTTACGAACAGGAAGTGCATCTGCAGGAACGTGAAAAGTCCATGAAGCACCGGATGCACGAAAACCACGTCGCTCAAGCATTCAGCGCCTTGCATCATCGAATGCATCGCCATTTCCAAACCATTGAATACGAGTGTCGCCAAACCGAAGACTGAACAAATGTCGTTGGTTTTTAATACCGTTTTTCCACTCCCATAACGGAAATCTAGTGTGCTGCTTTTAGAAACTTACGGAGCGCTCCGACACGAATGTAAAAACTCGTCGGTGCAGTTCTAGATCGCGAGATGTGAGCACGTTTCAACGAGCCGAACCTGGTTAAGGATGCACCACCGAGTTCAGCGTCGTCGACGCCAGCTGCACCGGTACCGAGACTTCCACAGCTGTCCACTAACACCCAAATATAGATACTGATGATCACTGCTATGCTTCCAACGTACAGGTACATCAGGAACACTCCCTGCAATGGAGAACCCTCAATTTGCATCAAATAAGTAATTCAGGAATTTGGAAATTTTGGAATTTTGGAAAGTTATCAGAGATGTTCTTCAAATACTATTTCAAAGAATTGTTGAGCCGCTGATTTTTGGTACCTGTCAATTAATCACCCGTGGTAATTCACTCATCTGTGAATTTACAAACAGGTCTCAGAGTTTCGATATTACCAATCTCAAAAGTTAAGGTAGTAAAATTCTAAAGCTCCCTAAGTTTCAAAATCCTAGAACGATATAGATGGAAAATGACAAGATTCTAAAGTTATAGAATTTCAAAGTCCAAAATTCCAAAAGTTTGAAGTTCCGAAATTCTAAAGTTCTAAAATTTCAATGTCTCGTATTTCTAAACATCTAAAATCTAAATGTCCCGAAATTCTAAGGTACCAAAATCTCAATGCCCCAAAATCCTGAAATTCTAAAATCTTCAAATCTCGAATCTCCAAAATTCCAAAAACCTAAAATTTCCGATATTGTAAAGTTACCCTATTCGTCCCAAATTCCTAAAATCCTGAAATTCAAATGTACCAAAATTTTAAACATTCCATAATATCTAAAGTCCATAAATCTGTCAGGAACAATAAATAAAAGTAGCTCTATATTTTTCATATTTTCCCTCTCTCAAGCACCGGAACTGAAAGTATGAAATAATTTTTCTAGCAAAGCTCATAAAAGGAGTTAAAAGTCAGATTACTACACAGGTATGTTGAATAGCAGACAGAAGTCTTGATTCGTAATCAATAAAGAGCCATAATATTTGAGAAATGCACTTAACGAGCTCGCGTTGGTGCTCGAGTGTGCTAGATGCCTGAATTAGCTCGCGAATCGCAGCTTTGATTCTTGAAATTACGGTTACCGTGACCCAACAGCATCTCGATTCAAGTTGATCCATACATAATTACATATGCCGTTGGAAAGGAAACGAAACGATCGGAATACCGCCAGCTGTTCGCTTTTCTTACCTTTTAATGTTCTTTCACGGTCAACGTTGATATATCTCTGTGTTTCAACGCATAATGGTAATTACGGTTGCGACCATATGACACTTAATGGAACGATTCCTAACGATTGAGGAATTTACGCGGTAAACGATTTAGGTGCCCAATAAATAAGGAATTAGCTTTTTAATGGGACAGAATTGCCAATTTCATGCAAATTATGGTGAAAAATGATGGTCGCAAAGGAGAGAATTTGGAACATTCAGAAATTGAAATATGAAGATTTCAGAATTTTGTAATGAAAAAGTTTAAGAACTTCGATATTTTGAATAATTCAGTGAAAAAGTTCAAAGTCTCGAATACTTGAAAATTAGACAATTAAGAGCTTATAAAATTCAGGAAGCTTTTAATTCAAAGTGAGCGTACATTAATATCCCTCGTTTATAACAGTTAGATTGCACACCTGTGAATCGTACCGTTACCCAGTATGGAGATTTCGAAAAAATTTACAACGAAACGCTCGTAAAGTTCACAGAGCGAAAAAGAAAATGAATTTTTCGACCGACGACGAACGGGTATGCACGCGAAAGTTAAAGTGCACGTGCAATGCGCCAGCATTTTGTTTAACTGATTATGATAACCGTTTCTCGAGTGCGCGATGAAATATTACCGAACGTGCAACGCCATTTTACGAGACATCCTCTCTACTATAATATTCAACGTTTTACGGATCAAACACCTTTTGGCGCCTAGTTTTTCTCCCTGAGAAAGGAACGAGCATATTGCGAACTTTTTAAACTCGGCAAATATGTCTTTGATGAATCAGCGAATTGAATTTCTTACTTGTTTTTGTAGACGGTAATGTAGTGTGAAAAGTGTGGACAAATTCAATTTCCGGTTTGATAGACAATACAGATTTGTGCATATTTTACATTTACTTATTATAGTGGTCAAAGTTTGTTTCGATTTAAAAACTGGTGACTTGTTCATAAATATTGAGTTCCATGAAATTTATTATTTTTGTAACGTTGATCAATTTTTAATATTTAATACTGTATAACGGATGATAGCGTGTTTTTTTATATTGTACTAAATATTGCAACCGGGTCATAGCAATCAGACGTACAATTTATAATACAGATGTACTAATCCTAATTTTATAGTTTATAATTCAGGCGTATAATTTACAACTTTATAATTCAGGAAGCAAACATGTTTTAGCTTGCAATATTTCTTGAAGGAATATTCTTGAAATAAGCTTGAATAGAAATCTTTATAACCTTCTGTTTATTACAGTCCGTTATCGACTACGCACATGTTCAATGTCGAAGGTCACAGTCAAGGATACTAATACATTTTTGTTGTATTAAGAATGACTATGACCTCAAAACGATGCAAGATAATTTTGACAACCATTTTCTGATAATACAATAACATTTACTAAAAATTTACTAAAAATTGAAAGATGTATACTTACTTGAAGACTGAGTAGAGGAACAGGTGTGTCCATGACCTCGGCCAAACACAGAGCAATCATCAGCACGATGACAAGCTGACCGTAAACATTCGATAAAACGATCCATAGTTGCGAACTGCAAAATATATAAAAACATACTTTAAACGTAATTGTTTCCATACATCACATCGAGCAATAAAAAGTATTTCTCCCCCCAAGCAAATTGTACCGTTTCTCGAAAGAGTTACGATTTAATAATTACTCCGGTATGTTCCGAGCATAAATCATGCATGGATCCGTTCGATAACCCAAATTAGTTCGATGTCTTACAAGGGTTCGGAGTGGTCCAACAGATCGTTTGTGGAGCGTGTCCTGGATAAGAACCTGGAGACCAAAGACCTGGAAGGAACCGAGGTCCTCGTCATCTCGACGGTCGTAGCCTCGTTTTCAGGGTTCCTCTCGCCCCTGTTAGGAGCACCTCCAGGTGCACCCTCCACTGTGCCACCCGTTGTGCTGCCCATCTCGTTCAGGCTGTCCTTGTCGTTCTGTTCATTGCTGGCTGCAACACGTTTCCAATGATTTATTTATAAACACCGTTTTCGTTGAGAATTGCTTCAGGATCGAAGCTTTCGTGAAGCTACCCGGAAGAGTATCCTGAACATCCTGTTAAAGAATCTTAACTTGGGGTCCTTGAAGCATAGATTGTCCAAAATATTTTTGTGATACTTGATGTTTTTTTAAATTTCATAAGATTTCTTAACTCTCAGAGATGTTAATAAAAATAGCAATAGACAAGGTATATCATCCAGAAGACAGTTGTGCATTATTATAAATTTACAGTATTGTATCGGTATGAAGCTGAAAGACTAAATGCTACAAATGACCTTGACAGTGATCCTGAAATATAATATAAATTGCACAGATTATTTTAAAGAACCCTTGAATAAATTATATTTTATAATATCGGTGCGTGGTAATGGGAAAGTTGAACAATAAATTTTTGTGAACTTGTATTGGTAACGAATAAGATTACAAAGAAAAGCACAAAAACCGGTTGCTGGAATGGTTCATGTTAATTAACTCCACTCTCTTTGGCCTTTTGGGTCAGTAGAGTGACACGCGTAACTTTCGCTGGAGGAATTCGTGCGTCCGTAGATTCGGTACAGAGATTTCGATAATTTATCGCCAGTTTTAACGGAACAATTCCGCGGATAAAAGCAATTGATTATAACAAACAAAGGGGATAGGAGAAAACAGTCTGATGTAGGAAAATTTAGAAAACGAGATTACCGTGGACCAAACGTATAATAACGTTGTTAACAATTACGAATTCAAAGACGTTATTGTTATCCCTCGATTAGCACGCTCGATGTAACATCAATAAAACGGAGCAGTTTCTAGGAATGCACGATATACGCCAGCAAACTTTTCATTTTTACTGTTTCGCAACAAAAAGATCAGCGACATGGATTGAATAAATGATATAATTAACGATAGCACGCCGAGCGTGTAATTAATTCCAGGGAAACTTGCATTATAGATGCGATTTCGAGATAGCTAATTGGTAACGTTTACTTGCATCGGATGTTTCAGTCGATTAAATAAACTCTGTGCTCGATGAAATAATTCGGAATTAGTTAACGGAAAGTCCCCGGGTAAAAAGACGATTTAATAGAATGACGCACAGAAAACGAGATTAATTGTCCGACTTTCCTTTCGTTACAATATTTATGAAACAGTCTCGAGAAATCGGTACTCTATCACCGATCGACGTGAAAGGCTAATCTTAAGCCCATTCAAATTGTTCGACAATCTTGCAACGATATTAGAGACGATTCCGATGCCTGCCGGGATTGGACGTGTCTGAAATCCGTGAAATGAAAAACGATCTATGGTGACTTTTGCCCGAGAAGGGTCGTCCGTGACTACGATGAAATGATGAAACGTGCATGCACGGCTATCGAGCAGTGACCGATTTCGAACTGTTCAGTGGCTTTCTTCAAAGGGCGAAGATATCCCGTTAGCCGGTCGTATCATCGTTTTGTAACTGTCAGAGGCTACAATGTTAATTGCAAAACCAATAGTGGTTATTGATATGCCACATGGAATATGAATTAGTGGTAGACGTACAGGGAGTTGTTGCAGAAATTCTGATCAAAAAACGGAGATATGGAAAGAAGGCCGTACCGTTAAACGTCTACGACACTCGAGAGGTATACGTTATGAGAATTTGGAAATTTGGGGATTTGCGGACTTAGAGATTTTGGGGTAGGGATTTTGGGATTCAGAAATTTAGGGGTTTGTGGAATTAAAGATTTTTAAATTTGTGAATTTGGGTACTTAGGAATTTCAAAATTTAGGTATTTAGGGATTTAGGGATCTAGGGATCTAGGAATATAGGAATCTAGGGACCTAGGGATTTATAGATCTGGGGATCTTGAAATTTGGGAATTTGGGGATTTAGGAATTTCAAAATTTAGGTATTTAGGGATATAAGAATATAAGAATATAAGGATATAGGGATATAGGGATCTAAGAATCTAGGGATCTAGGGATTTAGAGATCTGAGATTTAGAAGATTTTGAAATTTGGAGATCTGGAGATTAGAGATTTGAGAATTTTGAAATTTAGGTATCCAAGATCTAGGGATTTTACAAATTTAGGTATCTAGGGCTCTAGGAATCTAGGGTTTTAGGAATGTAAGATTCTAGAAATCTAGGGAAATTTGGGAAGATATGGAAGTTTAAAAATTTGCAACCTCGACTATTTAGAAACAAGAATTCTAAAGTTCATTTAAAAAATTTAAAAAACAAATAGAACGTCGTCTAAATAATACAAAGTAGAAAATTACTCATATCTTTGTCAGTAAAATGGTCCATGTTCACTCGACACGTACATTTTCGCTCCAACGATGGGCATGCGAACAAAACTCCGAAACACAATTTTACAAATAATCGTCCATTAGGTACGAACAAGCGCATAAAATTGTACGCAATAAATTGTGCGTAATGTGCGGCCGTCAGAGTGTTAAACGGAGGTGGGAACCAAATATATTGCAAGTAAATGTGAAATTTTCGATCCGGTTGGTTCGAAATTAGGTCGACGAATTTGAGCTGTTGCGGTTTACCGTGAAGCACGGTCCATCATTACGTCGTCAGAGAGTTGCAAAAAAAAAGACGAGGTAGAAAACTCGTCTGTCAGCTGGCAGAGGGATTCGAGAAATTCGCATTCTTCCTGTAGAGTGGATGCAAAAAGATCAATCGTTCGGACGTTTATTTCTGACCGTGACAATAAATCATGCGATCGATCGGTATTTGCCCTTATCAAATTACTTTCGACGATTCTTTGTTCCACAGAAATTCTCGATATAAGATATTTAATTCGATATAATTCTGTAAAACGTTTGTGAAATTTTGATCAGTCTTCAAGCTTTAAATTCACATACGGAAAGTTCCATTTTATGGTACTTTTACGTCGTCAAATTGTGTCCGACTTTCTACATTTCGAAATCAACCATTATATTTGGCAATCAGCCATTTTATATTAAGGACATAAATAAAACGTTTAGACAGCCATTTTCACGAAACTTTAAGCTTTAAATTAACATAACGCAAGTGTAATTTGATGGTAGTTTTATGTTATCAGATTGTGCCAGACTTTCTATGTCTCGACATCAGCCATTTAATGTGCAATAACCTAGGTTTATGCGCCCATTTTGTAGTAAAACTCACACGAGAAGTTATAGAAAGCATGTAGGTAGTCAGTCAAATCATTTACGAAGAAGAATAGAAATAAGTTATTGTTTAGCGAATGAAATTACAGGATAGTACACATAGTTTCATACAGTTCTTAGGGGTGAGTTTCGAGTGGCTTTCAAAAGTGAATTAAATACGCGTGCGTCGAATCGGAGCGGCAGATTTTATAATCTGTGAAGTTCACTCCTTAACCACGCACACCCTTATATCCCCAGAATAAAACTAGATACCTTACAAGCACAATTAACACCTAAACCACACTATCAGTTGCAATATATATTAATCGTTTTAATTGTAAAACATCGACAATATACACAATCCCCATATAAGTTGAACACCTAAATTATTTTCACTGCTATCACAAATATAATAACGTAGGTTTGTATGATTTCAGAAATTTTAGTATAAAAATATAACTTTTTCTATTCTAAATAGCAATGAATATTAAAGTGGGACACGGTGTGCATCGATCGAGATCTTTATAATAAAGAGCAAGTAAGATCTCTATTCATAAAGAAGTATAGAAATAAAAATCAGTAGTATGAACGTTAGAAGTTTACCTCTGTTTCTGTCAAAAGAGAAGTACCGCCGTCCAGGCTCACCAAACTACCTTGCAGTTCAAAAATGGTACCTCCAGAAAACCAATTGGAACGCTGGTGTCGCTACTAACACACGTTATCAGTGATATACGCACACAAGAACATGGTCCGTATTGGTACACCCAAAACAACATCCATGGCGAGTAAACGTTTCAGCGAACGAGAAACAGCCACGATTTCGAAGAGACAGCAAAGAAGAAACGTTCCAGACACTATCGTGAAACAGAATGGCAAAGTAACCCAGAATCATGCAACGCAGACCATCATCGATCGGATGAGACACATGATGGTGGTGATGGTGATGGTGGTGGTGGACACCATGATGCGCATGATTATGTCGATGATGATGATGGACATCACCACTATGACCACGATGATGATGATGATGTTTCTTCTAGCCTCGTTTTCAAACGGCGACAAAAGTGCACGATCAACTCCGGCCGCTTACCTTCGCGTTGCTTTTATTTTCACGAAATTTTCTGAGAATTGGAAAACGACCTAGATGCGTATAGTATACTGTGTCGTTTAAATTGATATTCAATCGGGGTGAGGTAATTACCAATTTGTAGAAGTTCTAACGTTTTTAAATTATCAAATTCCACAATTCCGAACTTTCAAATTTCCAATTTCTGAAATCTCTAAATTATCACAGAAGCTGTCTCTATGTGGGAACACGTGACCATATACTCTCATCTCAATAAACTTCCTAACCTAACCCAAACGTTTCTCCAACTACGGCAATATAACGAGAGTCAAATGAACTGCGAGTTTCACAGACAGTGCATAAATAACATAGTTTGAAACATACTTTGTACACGTCCATGCATCACCATACTTTACACATGACCATAAATTAAAAATTTGTTATTCGAGAAGCAGAAATTTCACAGGATATTACGATTTTGTAAAAACGCTTGTCAACACGCATGCTGCCCATCAAACCGAGGGAATTTATACATTAACGATGTGCGCATCCCAATTATAATGCTATTAATCCTCCCGTAGAGCGTGGCTAAGTAATTAGATGACTTATTACAGCATTATTAGGTATGCGAGTCGTGGCATTCTACCAGAACCCGCGGACAAACGAGCGAAAAAATACGTCGCGACCATCTGTCACATGAATTATCGTTGCTGCTCAACTCACGTTAATATATCTTCACGCTAATTTTTCAACGTTCCCTGATACATCTCAGTAACGTGTTAAGGGTACATCGCATGATTCTGGAAAATTGATGGGGACAAAGTTATTTGCATGAAACATAACTTCATATGCAAAGAACTTGAGTTGCATTAATCATACGCGGGTAAGTATCCTTTAATGATTAACACCATGGATAATTAATGTTTTATACATAAACGTTTAATCATGTGATATAGTACGAATGAGATATTAGGACTCACAGAGTTTCTAAATGTAGCTATAGGATTTTTTAGATTCCTTGCAATACAATTTCTAAATTTGCAAGTTTTGTTCGTTTCAAAAGACTCAAAATTCCAATTTTACAGATATCCAAATCTCTAAATTTTCAAATAAAATTAAACTTATCGCTAACTTTAAGGATCTAATATGTATCTGTACCATTAGAACATCATGATGGATATCTTTTAAAATATCCTAATTACAGTACACGAGCAGCAGGCAATAAAAAGCTGCTATCGCTCTAAACTGTTTAAACACGTAATTTATTTTGTAAAAACTGCACTAGCTCTCTTTTCTAGCATGTCTGGTAACCACAGGAAATATCATATCAGCGTTTTAAATTAATTTTATCGGATTACGTGATTCCTTAACGAATAAAGTCAAGTGTGCTCCTGCACGGCTGCATACTTCTTTTTTCATTTCTCTTGATACTTCACCCATGCGAAACTAATCGCCTCTTTTTACGGCACATAAAACTAAGCCGTTACCGCCGCGGAAAATGACCAACTTCTTCTAATTTGATTAATATTATTTTTATTTTTAATTTAACCTTAAGAATCTTACTGAACTGTCGACACGGAAGTCTACAAAACTTGGATTTCATTCAACGAAATTATATTTGTTCAGTAACATTCTAAATCATCTGACTTGGACAATGATCTACCTGATAGATGATTATCTGACAGTCACTTATCGGACAGCTACCTACCTGACAGATAATTATTTAACACAGCTATCGTTAACAACGACAACTTGTTAATATATAACAACAGGGTTGTCGTTGGCTAGTTAGGTAATTGCTATATATTAATTGTAATTGAATGTTTTATCTGACAGTCACTTATCGGACAGTCACCTACCTGACGGATAATTATTTAACACAGCTATCGTTAACAACGATAACTTGTTAATATATAACAACGACAGGGTTGGCTAGTTAGGTAATTGCTATATGTTAATTGTAATTGAATGTTTGGAGAATACAAGTACGTGTACCGTGTTTCTTGGCAAATAGAATTTTTATGGCATTGTGACGTATAGGAAATGGACACGACAGGGAATCGTGCCACCATATGGACAGCGAGAACTTGAACAGAATCGCATGTAACGTTTACCGTGATATTAAACGATAGTTCAACAGATACTGTACGGTATTACTGTGAGATGCATCGTGTGTCAAATGCCAAGCATTTAACTGCACTTTAAACGACAATTAACGAGTAGAAAACAGACGCTGAGCGTGGCACAAGATGGGATTTTTTGTTTCTTCGACAAGCGTGGATAAACTTGTTCGCGAAGCTTTATCTCTGCTCATCGTTGTATCCATGAAGCGTTTATTATGGCTTGGAAACGGTACGTGATATTAGATTGAACGGTACGTTAAAACATTGATGATAAAAATTGATGGGAACATTCGAACGGCAAAAAATGCACCGTAAGACGAAGATTTATAGCCGTAACATGAGGAAGGTACACTTCGCGAAGTATGCAATTAAAGAACGAATACGTAACAATTAATGAAAGACTGCGGAGAGGCATACAGGAACGATAATCTATAATTTATCTCGCGATTGTCGGTGTACGCCGAAGAAAAATATTAATTCAAACATCGGTACATATTTTGCTTTAATTTAATGTCTGAAAGAATAGATAGTCTACAATAAATTGTTGCCGTGTATTAGTAACGATCACGCGGGTAAGATTGCTGCGCAAAAAACCTGAAGTGCATGACTTAGAAATTCTGTGTTAAATAATTCATTTGTATTCTTGTTCAACGATGTGTTTAACGATGCAACGGTAGCAAACAAAACAGTCTTAAATAAATCAAACCGAAAAAAATTCTACTGCAGGTTATTTCCGTGGAAACTTTACTTTCAATCTTGCAAAAGAATTTCTCTTTAAAATTATTGTGGTGTAACTATGTGGAAACTATTAGCAGCAGATAATTGCATTAAACGTAGGAAAGTTAATAAATTTTTTTTCGAAAATTAGAAGTGGTGTAGGTAGCAGGAACCTTACTAATATGTGACAATGACGAGGTTAGATATTGTTGACAACTCTAATGCATAGATTTGGTTAGATTCGTATAGATATATTATTCGCTTGTTAATATTTTTAAGCAGAAAAAGTATTAACAGTATTAAAAACAATGTCAGAATGATAGTTAATCATTAATAACACTAATGTTTAACCATACAAGCCACTAAATGCAATAATCACCGACTCTGATCGCTAACTATAGTAATTACACTAATCGCTGACTGCTCTAATTGCCGACTACTAATCTTTAACTGATCGTTAATTGCCAGCAGTCGGCACTGTAAACAGCACTTAAATTTATGTAAAATCACTCTTAACAAAATTGCTAAAAATTCGAAAGAAGTAAACAACACTAATCCTAAACCTTATGTCGCCAATGTATCAATAATGAACCTCACAGCTGTTTGTAAAACAACGATAAAGTCATTAGTGTCTGCGCTAATTAACGGTAGATGGCTAATATGTAACAATAGCAAAAATTAAAACACATCGCAGCTCTTAACGAACAGATCCATCTAAGTGGAATGATTAATGACCTCGCTGATGAATAGCTATGAAACGAAGTGCGAAGTGGAACGAGAAAGTAAAGGGTCTTCGAAGACAAAACACGTCGATCGATTCATACGGCGGATTCAAAAGTCCGACGACTTTTCTCCACTTTCTTTTCCATGAAACGAAATGTGCGTCGTTCAGTTTTGCGTCATTAACGATATAAACGACACAGAAAGACATTTGCCCGTCATGCGAGATCGTGATCGCGATCCGTGACCCAAATCCGCCGGTGAATCTCGATTTTTTCAAACGGATGCCACAAAGATTCTCGAACGTGTTTCACACGCGTTTACATGCATATCATTTTCCTTCGAGCAGCCATGAAAGTCGCGTGCTTGGAAAAGTTATTCGTTTCATCGAAACGCCAACTGTTATCTTATTTTAGAGAAACAACGTTTCTACAAATAAATGTCTTGATGAAGAAAGTTTTCATTTCGGAATGCTTAGTATTAATTCAGATGTCCAGTGCTCTGGATCGTTTTTATTACAAGCAAAAATATTATCTTATTATACAATTTTTCTGTAGTTGCATTATTCGTAACTTTCGGAACAATATGTATATTAATTATTTATAGAGATTTAGAAAGTTGGAAATTTTACAATTGGGGAGTTTGAAAGTTTAAGAATTAAGGATTTGCAAAAATTGAAAAGTTCGGAAACTTTTTAATACAAAATGGCTCCTGCCTAATTATCAATGACCGAAACTATCATTAACAAGAAACAGGAACTCAGCTCCTTGTTTCATCTTCTTCGACGATACCAGGATTCTTCCGCGTTGAAATTTGATGGATGATAATGACAGAGGAAGCAGTTATCGCACTCTTTTTCACGAAGAAATTCATCAAGAGTCATTTCCAGAGATCTATGATAGGACGTTTATGCCGTGAAAGAGAGGAAACAAAACGAATAGCACAAAAACAGCGAAAGTCGAGACAGCTATTTACAATTCATTGCACGGGCTGTGATAAAAAGTAATTGAGCTGTGAGATTCACTGGAGCTATTTGACGTATCCATGAATACGATCTCAAGTTTAACGACGATAATTGTAGCGCAACATTATACGATTATGATCTTTAAATGGCTAATGAAGTGTACCTTTCTACGTACGTACATAATTGCTCGATTATGGGTTTAATAGGTTCCATGTCGAGTTAATTTTCGAGGTTTTCGCTGCGATTGCAAAGTACCGTCCATTGATGTCTACCGAGTCATCGTTATTAAGTCGTGGAATACATGCACGGGATAATTACATGTGCCTCGATTGAGGTATAATATTTCAAGTATCAACGAGAGTATTTAAATAAAACGATTTGCATAAGTACCAGGCGGCACCAAGTGGTACTTGGACATTTGAGAATTCGGAGAGTTGTAGTTTGGGGAGTTCACAAATTTGAATATGTGGAAATTTGAGAATTTGAAGATCTGAAAATTTAAGAATGAGTTGTACGAAGTAGTTAATTTGAAACTGAAAAACTTAGGAGGTAAATATTTAAAAATTCAGAAATTTGAGAACCCGAAAACTTGAATACTGAAAATTAAATAATTGAATATCTGATCTCCGGATATACGAAAATTAAGAGAATAATTAAATTAAGGAGGGCAGTAGGTGTCCACACCTAAATCCCAATGAACAGGCTGCCAACCAATTACAATACCGTTACGCGATGAAACGAATTAGATATTAGTACAGCTGCGAGAACAGACTGCACGCGAATATTGGTCAGCCGACTAATAAAGACACGTCGCACGTATCGAGACAAAGACTCTACACCACGTCGTATCTACCGCTAGACTGCTTTTTTTCGTAGGATACCGTACGACGGCTAACGAGCAACTTGCATACAAATTCGAGATGTTTTAATAAACGAAACCGTGTCGAGTGTAAATGTACCCGAGCAATATTCGTATCAAGTGACTTCACGCTACTTTATCGCTATTGCGCTTTGCACTTAACGTTACACTACCCCAATTTCTTGTATTTTAAGAAAAATATGGTAGAAAGTATCGAAGTCGAAAAAGTTTCAAATGAACTTTCGTAGGCTTTTAAATAAATGTAATGATTTTTAAGATAACAAGCTATTACTACATTACTGTATTTGTAATGCAAATTTTTTACTTCGGGAGCTTCTAAATTTTCAAACGGTTCAATTGCCGAACTCTTCTCAAATTCTCAAATTTTCGTCAACCGTATAAAGGCACCACATCTGACCCTCATAAATCAAGAAGTCATAACTGTCAGTATACAGAAAGAAAACCAATTCCTCACCCTTCTCCTTCACCGAAGAAGTAGAAGCTGTCGAAGCTTCATCGGGCACATCCACCGCTCGTTCTTCTTTACCGGTGACAATTTCCTTCAAACTACCCTTCGATTCATCCTCCTTCGACTTGGCTACCTCCTCATTTTTACTGTACTCTATAGTGCTCTGATCATCCACGTGTTTCCACTCGGTATCCTTGTTATCTGTCTCCACGGTAAAATCCTCGAGGCCGGGAATATCCCTAATGTCAGGGACCAAGGTCTCCTCGTCGTCATCCCTTATCCTCCATTTTGCTCTCTGACGATGTTCCGTGACATTCTCGCGAGCGGCGATCTCGCTCACAGAATCAACTACCTCTTCGACGAGTTCCTCCTCCTGGAGCATGTACTCTCTCTTCTCGTTAGGATTCTGATAAACTCGATAGGGTCCTACGAGACCCACCACTCCTCGAGGCATCGAAATGGCCCGTTTCCAGTCGCCTTGCGACTGATCAAACTCTTCGGGACGATTCGTGTACATTTCTCCCAGGGTAAACAATCGCCGAGGTTCCGGTAGCTGTTTCGAGGCTATCTGCAGCCACTTCCGCAACTCCTCCTGTCGCGAACAAGGTCGCCGATCCTCTTCGGAGGATCGTTCCTTGACGGGTTGAAGTTTCCTCTCGAGAAAGCCCGTTTCCGGTAACTGGACCTTCTTCGGCTTCCTCACCACGCTGTACAATGGATCCTCATCTTCGACTTCGAGTGTTATCGAGTCCACAGGCGTTATTTTGTTTCTTTGATCAATCCTCGAGTCGTCTCCTCGTGATTTATCGCTCCTCACCTCGCGGATCACCACCACGTTTCTTTTTACACCGTGGTTAAGTAAACTGGTCGATGGTACGGGTTCGTCGGTGTCGAGGACGCTGTAAATCGGCTCGCGAGTAGCCGTCTGGATCCACCTGGGACGGTTCCTTCGCTTCCCGGAGGATCGAAGCTTCGCTGGGTCAACCGTAGGTGTTTTTCGTTCTGCGTTTGCGACGGGAATGTCCGTCAGTTCGGCCACCATGGTCAGATGCGTCGATTACGACCTGGGTGATTGGGTTCGCCGGATGTCACGATCAGATCGTGACGGACATGTCTGAAGAGTTCGTACACCGGGCCCTAGGAGCTATTTGGGCGCGACACGAACGTGCCAGTATGTAAACGCACTCGCGATTCGTCTAGAAATTGTTTTTCTGTCTTCCGAAACGAGATGTGTGCCCTTTTCGAATCGACGTTGCAAGATCGTTCACGAACCATATGTTACCACGGAGAATGACTTCTGGATTCAGCGACGATTCTACGAGTACTTGAAACTGGTCGAGAAACGTATCTTCAACGGTGATTATCACTTTTACATTGCTTGTCAATTAGACCGATGTTTGACAAGTTCCGTGAACGGGTGCACCCGATCGACCACAAAAGGTAAATGTCGTTTCTTGGCTTCAGTTTTACCAGAAACAATTCTTCGTCGACGTGGAGGTGGCTGGAGGTCGATCGTATGGATCTGGCTCTCGTTCGTGACCAGGATGACGAAAAAGGTTTCACATCCTTCGTGGCAACGATAGCTTTTACCTTTTCCATCATCTGGGACACGATTTTCCGTCAGATCGTTACGTTGACGCAATGCCTCCTTAATCGTCCTGTTCGTTCATTATACCTTCAGAATTACGCTTTCTGTTTCTTACAGCAGAAGCTTCTTACATTTCTGACTATCAGTGTCTGTGACGATGATATAACGTGAAGACCACGTTCAATAATTATTTAATAATTGTAGACGACGAATGTAGTAAACTGACATTTTAAAAGAAATTCCACTAGCGCTATAATTTGTAAAAATTTTATTAAGAATTCAAACATTATCCAAAGAGGATAATCATAATGAATGTGCTTTGTGCATTGTTTCTGCCGTCCGTTGAATCGATCGATTTGTGGGACACCTTATGCAACCGGTAGTTCCCAATCGCGATGATACGTGAGTTTCTACAAAGGCTGACGTTTATCAATTTTTCTAGCGGTATATTATGTACGTATAGCTATTTACAGGCCAGCATACTCGCCTAAAGCTAAACGTGGAAGAATCTGCCGTTGTAACATCGGTGTAGCCAGCCAACAACGATTATCGAGCAGAATGCTTCGACCTCTAACACCTGTTGGAGACGCGTCTTTTCCACTCGAGGCTGTTTCTTGGAGAATAAAGGGCTTCGAAGTTGCACTCGCAAGATTGCGAACGTACGGTCTTCTCACGCGAGAGAAAAGCACGCTTCCACTTTACGATGCCCGTTCTCCAAAGTTAACGGTCCTTCGCTGTGCGCAATTTTCCGATGACAACAGTTGGTCACCCACGGTGAAACAACTCCTGTACGCGCGTGTCAAACGGTCTTGAAGATGCATTGATTACGAAATGTAACCGCTGCGACTAATCTTGATGTTTGATTAGAGTTATAAAACATGTTGCGTAAACGTTACGAACAGAAAGCGTGAGATGAACGTTGTGAAACGTTTGATGTTACAGAAAAATACGAATTCACTTAACTTAATTGTGGTTTGGGAACATTTTGTATAGAGATGAAACAGATATATTTGCAGGCAGATTTTGAATATTTAAATTTGGAAAGGTTCAGACCTTTGTCCATGTAACACGGTCTATGAAACGCGTTGTTCATTTGTACTATAATTAGATTCAAAAGCGGGCGCATGTAATTCAATTAAACACGTGTAACTAAGAGATCTAATCGCATGGTACTTACAACTATTGAAATCGCAGCGTGACGGTGAGCAAAGACTCGCTCTGTTAAAGACGGTAACAGTTATTCTCGTTTTCTATTTGATAACAAAAGCTTTTTTAGCCCTGAGATTCGGGTCGAAGTTTCTCTCTTTCTCTTTCAAATTCTCAGGAAGGACAAGAAATCTTACACCTGTTGATCTTAATCGTAATCGTATGATTTTAATCTTTGAAATACTTGTTCGATTACGAGAAGTTACCAGAAATTCTTGAAGTACATCATTCAACGAGAGTGAAATTGAAGTATGAGACTAACCAGGAACATAACCGTCATGATCGTAATCGATACCGAGGAAAGGATA
Organism: Megachile lagopoda; assembly: GCA_036983795.1. Lineage (NCBI taxonomy): Eukaryota > Metazoa > Arthropoda > Insecta > Hymenoptera > Megachilidae > Megachile > Megachile lagopoda. The sequence continues at coordinate 11,873,709 of CM072790.1, read as the reverse complement.
GGTCAGCGATCGATGAATTATTATGAAGCTTACGACGTGGCAAATTCTTGTTGCAGGGTAAAGAACAAACTTGTTTTTCATTTTAATTACGGAAACATCGAAGGAGAAACCTGTCACGAACGGGGACACTGTTGTAGGATGTTCGAGAGACGTCGTTGCGAATGCAGCTGCTGAAAACTAGACACTGAAAGACTTTCAGAAACGTCTTCAGAACGTATACAACATTTACATCGATTGACATTAAACATCGAGCAGCATCGGTGACAATTTTCCTCCATAACTTTCGACGTTTACTTTCTCGGTGTTCCTCGTGTCTCCATGATGAATTAATGATTCGTTTTGTAAACTGGTGAAGCGTGTCTTTGAGATTTGTGGAAAGATAGATTCACCATGAAATTTATATACTATTGTAGGGAAAATGTCTCCATTTTATCACAGAAATCGCCAGAAACATTCTTATATGCTTATACCATATTAAATGCTAACTTACATGTTATTAGATAACGTTTTTAATTAACGTATTAATAGAAGTATTATATACACAACATAGCAATAATGAAATATATTTTCGTAATATGAAAAAATATATCACTAATATATTAAATGAAATATTTATGCTTTGCAACGTAGCGTAGTTTTCTGGCATTGAAATCACCAGCGCAGTGTATCGGTGTTATTATAACGAAAGAACTTTGATACTACTGTACAATATTATATTATTAATATACGCGTATTTTTAATAGAAAGATTAAGCGTTATGTGACTTTAATGTCGAAATAAACGAGAAATTCAGCTCGATGTGTAGAACGATCAGCAACGATCGTTTGGGTTCATTTGTTCAATAGAGGCGATCAATCGCGCACGAGTAAGCAGAAATTCTGAAAACAAGAGTTTCGAGAGAAGAGCGGCGAGCAAACGGCGTATAATGGACAGAATTCACTCTAGTCCGATCATTTTCACTTCCGTGGAAAAGAAAAGGGAAAGTACCGAGTCGTTTCAGAACAAGAAACCGTGCTCTGCCGAACGTGTGCAACATGCGAAAAGAAATTCACGTGATCCGTTGAATTACACTACTTACGAAGGAAGACAATGTTTATTCAGAGAAAATATGACAGATTGCAAATTGCACGTTTGCAGAAATTCTCATGAAATCAATTGCCATTTCACACGGTAACATTAACGAATCATGTAATACACTTTATAAGATGTGAGGAAATTGAGAAACGATATTAGTATTTCACGATCAACTTTCTTTCGACCATATCATTATTTAATTTATATAATATTTTGCACATTCGCATGAAATATACAAGAATTTTTAAATTTTGGACTTCAAGATTTTTGAGACATTTGATGCTTATAATTTTGTTAAAAAATTGAAAATTTTATTCTAAAACTTTGGAACTTCCTTGCTTCAGAATTTTTTACCTTTGAGTCGACGCGAAAAGTTACCGTTTTCGAAAGTGGATCTCGGTCCACAAAAATTTTACCAGCCCCGATACACGCTATACAAGTTTAAATTGTTACTGTCTCCGAGAGTTACCATTAAATGAAAAAACAAAATAACGTATAACAATTTCATCAAATTCAGTAAGAGATTTTTGTACTCACTTGATTTTTCAGAATTACATTCCTGAATGGGCTGAAGATTTCGTGGCATCGTTAAATTAAACTCGTTGCTTTCCTCAAATTACAACAAGTTCACTAATCACTACCGTTGAAAACATACGAATTCACCGACGTCCATCAAGTTTATACCTCAACGAATACTGTCAGGGTACCTTAATCTCTGACATTCTGACGAGAACTTCAAAACGTTTCATTTTCCATTAAACTCTTTATAATTTCAAACATCGAAGATTCATTTTTCAATAAATTAAACGCGACGGATTAAAAAGGAAACGTCAAATCGAAGCACATCGCTCGGCGCACGTGCACTATTCTGTATATGTATAGTCTTAAAACAGAAATCACGTGCCAACTGGTTCACGGTGGAACGACCTCCAAGAATGAAACCTCTAATTCTCGGAGCAATACAGAAAGATTGACCTTCGGATAAATGGCGGCACTCGTGGACTCTTCGTGGCCACGAGTGTCGGCTATACTGGACTGCGATGCCAACGATGAACCGAGTTAACTCCCAGAACTTAAGTTCTGGGTAGGAAAACCATATACATGCTTAGTTTCGATCTTCCTCGATACATTCTCTCCTCAACATCAGAAAGAAAGAAAGAGAGAGTGCACGTATACATGCAAACGACGCGCTCCTGTATGTGAGCTACGTCCCGCAGAACTCTCCTCGGGATTTCGTCCTCCTTTTCCTCGGAGGCAAGATAAAGAACAAGAGATTAGAAGTGCAAGAGAGAAAGTTGTATAAATGATTACGACAAAATTACTCCACATATCTGAAAAGTTATTAAGAATCTTTAACTATTGGATGTCCCGAACAATCGATGTATACCTTCACCATTTCAAGGTTCACAATATTTATTGACAATACTGAAGTTTGGGAATTTCAAAATTTGGGATTTGGGAATTGTCCAAGATCTCCATTATAACAATTTAAAGGAGGATGATACTGCAGTAAAATAAGTCAGATTTTATGCCGGCAAATAGTTACTATACAAAAATTCAATGACACAACCAAAATAATTGACATAGATAACATGAGATTGATAAAACCACAGATATCGCTTGCTTATAAAATCTTACACTTCTTTTATTGACAAATCGCTTGAGATATCGCTTAAATAATATTTGTTGCATCAGTGGTCCAGAAAAATTGTAAATAGATACATTTCAGAAAGCTTAATTGTTAGCATTGCAATAATTCTAAAATAGATTGACAGTAAGTGATTTATAAGGCCAATGCTACTTCACATAACTTTCATAATAGTTCTGTTGTTGTATATTAAATTTCACTTTATTTGCTAAATCAACATACTTTCATGGTATTTAAGAAAGTAATTGTTACTCACTATGTAACATACAGATGTAAAAAGTATCTGTATCCTTGAAACATTGATCATACAAGAAAATGGGTATAAATTAAATTTATTAAACTTGTTGTAAACTTAAATATTTATATCAAAGACCAACGTTTTTATTAAGATCAGTCTTATTTATCCCCGATCTTGTAATGTTCAATGTTAACTGTTAAATCAAACATTTCACCAGAAATGAACACCTAACACTGTAATCTTCTCTAAAAATAAAGTCCAAAAGGCATTTTTTTTCAGAAATAATCCGATAATGCTTCACTGTCACTTTTTTTTAGAGCCAAAACCTGAGAAACCCATTATTGCTGCCATTTCATCAGAAGGTCCACCATTGTCTTCATTAACTTCTTCAATTTTTCTTTTTTTGTCTTTTCTCTTCTCTTTTCTGTATTCTTTAATTTTTTCTTCCTATAAATAATACCAATAATCATGTTAATACATTGAATGATAAATAGTATATATTTATAGAAAAAATATGTGTAGAAAACAAACACAAACCTCTTCCTTTAATTCTTTTACTCTTTGTTCTAAATCATAATCTTTCTTTTTCTCTTCCAGCTTCTTTTTATTCATTGCAAAACGTGCTTTAACTTGTTCCAATGTGGATCGCTCAATTTTCATTGACATACCCAAATTACGTTGATCTAGAAATAATATAACAATTTAATATCATTAGCATATTATTTATATGAGATAACTAAGAAAGTTTGTGCCATTTCTAAGATTTACAACTCATATACACATTTATATACAAATGACTTTTTCTGTACTGACTAAAACAGCACAAACTTTCACAGTTACCTGACATATGAAAGTTAGTAAGCATTGAGTATAATTGATTACGTTTTGTTCCATTGATGTGGTCTAAGAAATTAATTGAATCTTTCACAACACAGTCACAGACATTACAATAGTATCTGCAATCAGAATATATTATTACAACTTTCTTACAAAAATTATATTATTTACAAAGTTTCAGATTTATTCTTACCCTCCAGTTTGAGAAGATGGTGTATTTTTATTAATTACAACGCTTTTCCCTAGTTTTGATTCAAGGTCAACTTTGTAGTCTCGTTGTTTGAGCAATTCTCTTTTTACGGCTGGTTGTTTTGGAATTCCCAGCTCTTCTTCAGCAATTTCATCCTGGAGACGCTGAAGTGCTATTCTTTCGTACTCCTCCCTGTTCCATTTTCTTCTATGATCATCCGGACGCTAAAGATAAATAAATTACTTTAGAAGTTTGGTCCTTATAACAAATCTTTAGTTAATTGGTATCAATACTATATGTATATAGATTATTGTTTATGTTCAAAAAGGATTCCAAAAAAGAATCAAACATGTCATGCATTATATTTTTATGAAATTCAATTTCTGGAAACCAACTTCATCTTGTATTAATGTATCATATTATCATTAGTATTAAAATATGTATATTTATGTTACTCTAATAAAATACTAAGGTTAGGAAATATGTCAAATAATATTTTTAGCACTTATTTAATTAGTGTAATAACAAAAATAAATGTAAATATAAATGTAAATATAAATTATTTAAATTCTTACCATAGACATTGTTAAAGTTTTTATTTTCAAACCACTTTGATAAGCATAAAAAAATAATCTGCCCTTTTCTCTTCGTCTACTCTAAAAGAGTCGCTTGTATTGAATATTTTAGATGCTCATAAATTTATATACATAGATATTTTAATAAATGTATACTGTATTTTGTAACATAAAATTACAAATAGCAAATAGAAAATGTTTTATTATTTTTGTAATGAATAACAACACGTATAATTATTAATGTCCACCGTGTATATGACTGACGAAATGGAAAACACGGAATAATACGATAGTAGCAAGTGGGGAGTAAACTGAAGTTAGTCAAGATGCGCAAATTGAGTATAGTTTCTTGGAAGTCTAATTTCATGTTATTAAGTTTATTTACAAACATGAAATGTGACACTGACATAGCCATTATAATGCTATACATTGCATTACCACTTATATAATACTGTAATAATCATTTGTAAGATAATTACAATAAAACATTGGTACATAAATATACAAAAACTCGTAGTTAACCTTAAAAATATTAATACTTTTCAAAATAATTTTATTTTCAAACATACATTTGTACAATTTTTTGTATACCAATAATGTTACATACGTAACATTTTTGTCCACTAATTAAACAGTGGTAATAAATAATTAATACCAAAATAAATCTTATTTAACAATATAACTTTTTTAGGACTGAAATTAACTGACTGATCCATATTTTTCTTATATTAAAACTAAACTTATTTAATACTAAATTAAAATAATTTCTGAAATAAAATTATGAGTATCATCAAATTCCTTAGCACCATGTTACATGTATCATTTACTGATATACAAATTTTATAAGACAGATACATAACATTATTTATGTCACAAAAACCATAATTGTTTATAGATTTCAAAAAATTAAACATCTATATAACATGTGTCAAATAAACTAAAAATTTCTCTATAACATCAACATAGAATCACCTATAACCACATATAAACATAGATACAGAATATTACATTTCTATTATCACAACAAGTATTTTCTGTTTAATAGAACTCTGAGTATAAATTACTCATAGAATTTCACATAAAACAATTAAGTACCAGACAATAACAAACAATATATAAATATTAAAATATTTACGTTATTGTAATAAATCTGGTGGTACATTTGGTGGTAACATAACTCCAAGTCTTGTTACCATAAAAGATGCTACTTTACAACCATATTCCAAACAATCTTTTGGATGCCAGTTAGCTAATACACCAGCTAAAAAACCAGCTACCAAAGAATCACCAGCACCTGTTGTATCTACAACAGGAACTTTTGGTTTAAATGGTTCCACCTAAATAAAATATAGTATAATCCTTAGTTAACCTTTTCATTTACTGTTGACCTTTATAATATGATGAAACAAATGAACATACTTGAACCGAATAACCCGTCCCCCAAACAGCAATCGCTGGTGCAGAGTCACCTTGGCTCATAACAAATACTCCACCATGAGACCACCAGTTTTTATAGGTACTGTAAGCATTAACTGCAATTTTTTTGAGACTATTCAATAAAAATGGTATATCAGCTACATCATCATAAGCAATGTTTAATGCTTGGGCTAAAGCTTCCATTTCTCTTGAATTTCCAAATACAATGTTTGCATGTCCAACCATTTCACAAATTGCTACATGATGATCCTACAAAAATTAACATAATAATATTAACATCATTTTCATGCATTGTCATACAACTGCACTAGTATATTAATTTAAATTAAAAAAATATTTATGTACATTGAATATATATATTCCATTTAAGTTAAAAGCTACAATTATATTTCTTTGTTGTGCTTGTGTAACAAGTTCTTTTGCTACAGGAAAACTGTGAGTTATAAAAAATCCTTCAATATAAATTATTTTTATTGTATCTAATGACAAATTGCATCTCTTAAGATCATCTACAGTATATACACCGGCAGCACCTATATTTGCAACAAGACTACGAGATGATTCGTTTATCAATGCTATACATTGCCCTGTAGGTAGAGATGAATGAACTGCATATCTGAAAGAAAGATACATTTACAAAGATCTATGATACAGAAAATAAAAAGAACTTAAAACACTACAAACCTTGCATCCACGCCTGCTGATCTAACTAAATTTTTCAATGTTGTTCCCTTTGAATCATTTCCAAGTCCTCCACAATAAATACAATATCGATTTTTAAAAGTTTCATCGCAAAGCCATTCTAAAATTCGCATAGAGTTCTGTGCTGACCCTCCTGCACTAATTTTCGGTTCCGATCTATTTCATATATCATTAATAACATTAAAATTTGAAAATAATAAAATAATAAATTAAGTTAATTAAAAATATCTACAAATAAATATCAATATAATGACATTTACATTGTACACTTTTTACACAAAATACACAACTTTTGTTTTGTACTTATATTAAAATAATAAAATGAAAAAATATAAATAGATGTTTATATAAATGTACAATATAAATGTTTCATAACCATTAACAAATATACTTATTAACTCTAGCTGTAAATCTGTCAATAATTCCTGCATTTTTTCAGTAGCAAGTTCTGTTTCTCCATCTACTGTAAGATTATGTTTTTTCAGCAAATCCTTATTTTTTAAAAATACAAAAGCATCCAGTAAAGGATTGCCAAATGCTACAACCGCAGGAACATTCAAATTTGCTATCGCTTCTCTCAATGGAACTTTTATTATACACTTACTACGTGCATTAACAAATGCTATAAAAAAATTACATTAAACAGTTTTAAAAAGATTATATTTACATTATTTACAATAATGAAGATTTAATATATACTGCACTCTACCTTCCAACATTATGAAAAAAGAAAACAATAGAATTATAACAATTCAATATTACACATGATTAAATTATTCATCGTTTAAAAACGCTGCAAATAAATATTAATAAATATTAATGTCTTCAGTATTTACATTTTAGTGGTATGAATTTTATATAGTATGGAACTTATTGAAGTTAGCTACGTTGCGTGAAACGAATGTTCTCATGGCAAGCGGAGAATATAATTTTCATGGTCTTTAGCTAACTTCTCACTGTATGGTCATATGATCGACACGAAAAAGGGCGAGTCCGATTTTAACTTTGACGGATCTGTGTTGGGAGTAGCGTAGTAATAAAACTGTAGTAAACGATCTTTTAAAATGAAGGGTTGTATGTTCAATATTGACGGTGGATATTTAGAAGGACTTTGTCGTGGATTTAAATGTGGAATTCTTCAACAAAGTGACTACCTTAATCTTGTACAATGTGAAACTCTTGAAGGTATATTTTCAATAATTTTTGTGTAATATGCTCAATATTCAGATTACTATACGTCATCAGTTTATATTTATATTATTTTATATCTGTATAGATTTAAAACTACATTTGGCTGGTACAGATTATGGAAGTTTCTTGGCTAATGAACCATCGCCACTAGCTGTTAGTGTGATTGATGATAAATTAAGAGAAAAACTTGTTGTGGAATTTCAACATATGCGTAACCATTCTGTTGAGCCTTTGTCACAATTTTTAGATTTTATCACTTATAGTTATATGATTGATAATATTATCTTATTGATTACTGGAACTTTGCATCAAAGGCCAATTTCAGAATTAATACCGAAATGTCACCCTCTTGGCAGTTTCGAACAAATGGAAGCCATTCATGTAGCAGCTACGCCTGCTGAACTTTATAATGCTGTCTTAGTAGATACTCCTTTAGGTATGATCTGACATTGCTACTTATTAATCTTCTTGTAAGAAAATATATTTTATACATGTTGTATATACTGCACACTTGCAAGGAAAGTAATACAACTCAAAATATTATTTTCAAGTTATCACTATGAAAATTTTATCATTTAACTGGTAGTGAATAGTTGTTGTATTCTTCTTGATTCGTGTTAGAGTAGATTATATTCTATGAATATGTCACATCATGAAGATAATAGTAAACATATAACTGTAAACTTACAACATATGTATACTATACATGCATACATTTAATTATATTCAAAAACAGAAATTTCTTTTTTTGGAAAATATCCTTCAAGTTGTGTTACTTTTCTCACAAAAATATAATATATACTTTATCATGTTAAAATTTATATTATGTTTCTATCATACTAAATGTTTAAAAAACATTTACCATAGCACCATTCTTTGTGGATTGTATTTCCGAACAAGATTTGGATGAGATGAACATTGAAATAATCAGAAATACATTATATAAAGCTTATTTGGAAGCATTCTACAAATTCTGCAAAGAAATTGGTGGAACAACTGCAGATACCATGTGTGAAATACTTGCGGTATAAAATTAACAAAATACATTATATATATAACATAATATATAAAGTAACATTTTAAAGATAAATTAATTTTGTAGTTTGAAGCGGATAGACGAGCAATTATCATAACTATAAACTCGTTTGGAACTGAACTAGGTAAAGATGATAGAGCAAAATTATATCCACGTTGTGGAAAATTAAATCCTGATGGATTAGCAGCATTGGCAAGAGCTGATGATTATGAACAGGTCAAAGCTGTAGCAGAATATTATGCTGTATGTATATAATTTCTTATTTTTATAAGTAAATTTTTTTTAATTTGTGTCTACATAAACTTTTACATTATTTTTTCAGGAATACAGTGCCTTGTTCGAAGGTGCAGGTAATAATCCTGGTGACAAAACTTTAGAAGATAAATTCTTTGAGCATGAGGTAAATTTAATACTATTATAAAAATTAACATGATATAATTTTTGTAAATGTTACTGATTTTAATATTTTCATCACAGGTTCGCTTAAACGTTCATGCTTTCCTTCAACAATTTCATTTTGGAGTATTCTATAGTTATCTTAAATTAAAAGAACAAGAATGTCGTAATATCGTATGGATAGCGGAATGTGTTGCGCAAAAGCATCGTGCTAAAATAGATAATTACATTCCAATTTTTTAAAATGTTTCTGAAGGTTCTATCAATTATTTATGTTTAACTACAAATATCACACAAAAATATTTTTCCTCTTTATTTTTATTCTTCAACTATGAATAGCTAATGATTCTACAGTATTCTATAAATAAAGAAGAGGAAGCTGTCAAATAGAAACAAATAATTATATTTAGTTGATAATTAAAATAAAAGGCCAATTATGTGTTTAGCTAAATTGAAAAAATAATATCGAAAATTACTATTTAGTATTACTGTCATACATAACAAAAATTGATATCATATAGATGTAAATAGTGTATTTTATTGTAGATTGGTCTATATTATGTTTGATGTTATCTGATGTTGTAATTATCGATTCTATTGTAATATAAAATAATATATAATGCATTCCATAAGTTTGAAACTTTAACTAAAATGAATAAGTTACACTGGTGAATTTTTTTTATTTCCCTATATTCTTACCCAGAGATCAAATTAAATTTTGCATAATTCACTTTCAAAAACTTTTGTTATCATCAATTATTCCAATAAAGCAAACGGAATCAATTTGTCAAATTGACGACCACCTAAATAAAAAAGATATGTATCTTTATACAAAATTTTAAATATTTCAGTTTATAAAATACTTACATTTTTGCATGTTCTGAGATAACAAAATATTACTATTCAAATTAATAAATGGTATAATAGTATTAAAATTAATAAATCATATAATACTATTGAAGTTTACCAATTACTATTAAATATACAAACGCACGCATGTAACTTACAAAGCTTGATACTTCAAATCAATTTAACACAATTCATACTTTTACCTACAAAGATATGTGTTTTTTGTAGTATATGAAATGTGTTTACAGTCTGTACCATTCATATTTGTGAACAAAATTTTTTATAAAAATCTTAATATATTTACTCTATAGCAGCCTTTCATTTCATAAATAATTTAATATTATTCAATACAATTTCTTGCTATCAAAAAACGTCATACTGAAATTGGATAAGTTTGAAAATATGAAATCCTAACGAAAAATATTTGTTAAATATATGTGTATTTCTGTAAAATACTTTCATAATATGTATACACGTATATATACATATACAAGAAAGTATATCAACATACACAAATATGCAATTTATTATATAAAAATATAATTCCTAAAAAAATAATAAGATACAGACTATTTTTATGCGAAAAACTTACAAAAAGCCAGAAATATCATAATATTTCTGAAATTCGTAATTTTTTCATTAATAATTAACATTCTACAGTACTACCACTTTAAATAAAATAATATTAGAATACTCTTAAAATTATTGGAAATAAACTTTCTTTATTTTCCGTTAGGATATTTTTCAAATTTATTGTAAAAAAAGAAAAAAATAAATTACTGCTTATCTTCTACAAATTCGTTCACTTTCACACTGCATTTTTTCTCCTTCTGATTCCCGACTCATCGTAGGATGCACTTCTTTGTTCATAGAATTCACATTAGGAACAGATGATGGTGGAGTATTATTAATATGTTTTATATTCGCTGTTGGTGATGGTGGCTTAGTTACTCTCATTGGATTTGTAGCATTATTAACTAAATTTGGAGGTTGATAAGTTGCTAAACTTTTTAGTCCAATTACTTCTGGATTTTCTTTCCAAAAACGATCTGCGATAATATCATCTACTAGTGGAACTACTGCTGGTTTTAATCTACCTGTTCCATCAGGTACTAATTTCCTTATAAGTGTAGTACCCTTTCGGAAAAGGGGAGGTTCTTTATTATAATTTATACCAAATTCTTGAAATAGTAATTCGTTCTTATGTGATGCTAATGTACCCCTAAGTTTTTCTTCTGCCTAAAAATCAAATTAATATTTTTGTTATCATTTTTATGAAATATGTGTGCACTTATGTTTACATAACATTTTATTTCTACTCATAGAGAATCTAAGACATACTACACGTATAAAGAATTTAAATAGTTTAAAATTACCTGACTTGGAGTCAGCTTTCCTTTTAATACAAGATTCCAAAAACAAGTATTATATAAATTATTCACATGAACATCTGTTTGTCGCCATGCTAAGTAATCTCTTAAATTTTTATCTGTTGGGTATAATACAACACGAGCATCAAAGGATGGTGGATAATATAATTCTTTGCCTTGGAAGAATCGAGGCCAATGATAAACATATGACGATGCAAAAAGTGAATTTACATTTGACATTAATTTTGAGGCTGAAATATAATGTAAACAACATTGTAAATATTATATTAATATTAATAAAAACAATAAAACGTAAATATATTATAATACAACAATTAGTACATTTTTCTTTTGTATTACTCATCTATCGCTTAAAACTTATTTTCGTAATATACATACCCCTTCTTTTATGAAGCTGAGTATCTTTACGAAAGACAAACGAATATTCATCGCTTTGACCGAAACCTAAAATAATTTCTTTGAAATCTTCCATAACCGTAATAGCCGCGCGATTCATTAATTGCAAAGCAGCTACATCATTCGGCTTAGTGAATTGATGTGCATCGCAGAATTTCGAAAAATTTCTTCCGTCAATTCTAACCACAATCCAACAATTTGGCAAACAACTGTCGTCACGTTCGAATTCTTTTACATATTCGAATTTACTTTTAGCCATTCTCGTCAAACTTATGTGCCGGCTATTGACCACTTGTTTGACCAAGCTAATGATTTTCAGGAAGTTGCTTCCTGTTGTCAGAAAATACATTTCCTGAAACTGCTGAATGTTGAAGTCTCCACCGTCGAACTTGTTTTTAGTTTCGAATGTGCCCAACCTTTTATTCTCGAAATAATTTCATTCGAAAAATATTATTAATTTTTTATTATGAAATAAATTGATTTCGGATACGTATATTTATATATATTTTGGAAACCCACGTGCGCGTTTATTGGTTAAGTATGTACGTCTCGCTACCGTACAGAAAAATATGTAATCAACAAGTTAAGTGTAACACTGTTATATAAAATTTATTTAAATTACAAATATTTAAATTTCCAAGTAAAACATTTTTATGAACATTACATATTGCTTTAAGTATATATACGTGTTTATATGTAAACAAATAATTATATACAAAAGTGAACGGATTTATAAAAAGATTTGACAGAATGGATTTACATGAACGTTATTTGCATACATCAACAATGGATTTTTCAGTTTTTGGATTATTAGAAATTACATTTAAAGATAACCCATTTTTAGTATTACATCGTTTAGTCAAACATTACAATAATGAGATCATAAAAGGTGATGTGGATACCAAAAAATTGGAAACACTTCGAATGGTGTTATGTTATGAATACCAACTTATATTTAATTCTAAGGAGAGACATATTAGACCAACTCTGAATGATTTATGCTTCAAAAGTATACAAAACATTTTATTTTTAGAAAAACATTCTCAACATTTTGCTGTACATCCAATATTATACGATATCATAATTTTGCAGTTAATACTTTACTGTAATTTACAATGTACCGAAGAACATTTGATGAGTTTCCAAAAGTCAAATGTTGATATTTTAACTAATAATGAAAGTAAATTTTATTATATAAAAGTTTTGGAATGTTTTCTGGAATCATTGCAATTAAGACAGTTTTTATATGATAATCTGGAAATGAATGTATTAAAACATTTCAATTCATTGTACTTAAAAGATATAATATTATGGCTAGAAATGAAAGAAAATAAAGAATGGCAATTATTTGCTTCAATTCTTCCAAAGTTAATAAGTACTTATAGTTGTGAGAATGTTTTACCGACTATATGGGATTTTGTCTTAAATAAATTGGATGATTTTAAGGATTTGCTTAGTGCATTGAGTATTATAATTAATATATGCTTTTCACATAATTTGAGGAATGATATAATTCATACACATTGGGAATTATGTTGTATGGAACAATTATGGTTATTAATTATAAAGAGTTTAAAGTCACCTGTACAACAGTTTCGAAAACAAGGATTATTTATAATGAAACATGTAACTGATTTTATGAGTATTACTGATGAAAGTATATTAAAGTTAAAGAAACCTGCAATTGTTCCTTTTGTATGCAGTCAGAAAATTGAAACAGAAATATTAATAAAAGATATCAAACAAAACTTCTTTTTGATATTAAATGCATTAGAGGAAAAGCAACATCATTTAATATTACCTGCTTTAACACATTTATCAACCTTAATAAAAGGTAATGAAGAACATGCTTTATGTAATAATTGTTTTAATATTGTTTGGTTGCAATTGATTTTTGAAAGAATATTGCAACATGAAAATAATAACATAGTAAAACAGGGAGTATTGTACATTTGCAAGTTATATACTTGTATAAATGATGCTGAGTTCTTGAAATTATTTGTGCATGTTTTAAACAATACATTTCTATATGAATGTCAGTCTTATAAAAAAGAACCAGATATATTAGATAATATTATAGTATTGTTTACACATGCAGCCAAGAAAGAAACTGAATTCATTAAAAATCTATTGGAAATGATGAGCAAAGAAACATGGGCTCCTATACCAATATTCTATGTAATAAAAGTTTTGAGAACAGTTCTAAGTAATATCAGTAAAATGAATCAGTGGGAAGATGATGAATTAATTTTAATTAAATCATTGATACAAAAAAATTTAAATATGCATTCCCACATAATAAGAACTGCATCTCAAATTGAACTTATACAAACAATTTGTCTTCCTATAGAAAAAATAGATAATTTGAAAATTGTATTAGAAACAATGTTAGAATTTTCTCTGGATGAAACACTTGTAAGAGATTCATTTTCATGGAAAATTGTAATAAACTGGTTAAAAAAAGTTCTAGTAAAAATGAATGCAGTAGATTTTATAAAATGTATCTGTGAAGAATTTTCAAAACAAGATACAGTTTTGAAACTAAGCCCTGCAAAGTTTGCTGTTATAATTGCTATGTTTTATGATGCAGGTTTTATATTACAACATAAAACATGTGTTGTGATAGGAATACTGAATAACTGGTTGTCAATACTTAATGGGATAAATACTAGACCCTATGCAAATCATATATATATATTTTATATAATAGACTTTATGTCTCATTTATTAAATTTGAACACAATAAAAACCAGTGAAACTGTTACACAACTTTTATCTTCACATTTTCATGATGCATTACAATTTTTACTTCAAAATAGCAAAAGTATGCCATATAAATTAAAATATGATGAAGTCAATAAATATCTTGCTATAATTGTTTCATTTCTTAACAATGGAAATTTAATTTTATCAGAAAAAGAAATTTTAAATTATGCACAAAAATTTAAAAATGAGAGTATAGTTATTCTTCAAAATATAAAACAATATACAAACATGCATTATATGTATGCATTACATATTTTGTATTGTACTCAAGAGATTTTATGCAGAAATCAGATGTTAATTTACATGGAACCTATATTAAATATTTTTGATATTTGTATCTCTGATGGTGATCAAGATCAAGTAAATATTAAAGGAAAAGTAATATCAGATTGTTACTTGTTACTTGCAAGACTTATGCATCAACTTTTGAGAAAGGTAGAAGTACAGTTATGGTCTCAAAAAATTGATTGGTTCAGAAGTACTTCATATCTTTATGAAGTAGGAGGAAATGAAATCGTTCCAGAAATAGCATTAATTTTAAAAATGATTATTAATAAAGGGTTTATAAAAGATAAAGAAGATAAATTAAATTTAGAATCTATTTTTACTACATGTTGGAAAACTACATTATTAAGTAGCAAAAATAAATTGTACTTTATAGCAATAAAAAATCTTGTCGGAGTTATTATAAATAATAATTTTTTGGAATTACCTGATGCTACACATTTTGTAAATAATGTAAGAAATAAACTTCAATGTATCATAAAAATAGATATTCTTAACATACTAATCATTCAATGCATTTTTAGTTTCTTGATCAATTACTTGAAGAAAGTAATAATGTGCCAAAATTGAAACAAATGTTATTAAATGAAATGGAGTCATTAAAGATATGTTATTTAAGAAATTTACAAGAATCATTATTATCATGTTGCCTTCATGGACATGTACTAGGCAAAAATAAGCAAATAGAAAATCAAGCATACCTGTATATCACACAAAATTATAGAAATTGCTATCCACAACACATATCAATAATGTGAGTATTCTTGTATAATATCAATGTATGTAATACAGATATTAATTCACCAAATTTCTTATTAGAGATTACAATAATGACATTAATGTCAGAGCACTTTCAATTGTATTATTATACAAGATAATTAGTGCAAATACAGAGTATGCATCCACATTTCTTCCAGTTGTTTTACAGAAATTAGAAAAATATAGAAACAAACGTTATTTCAATCATTCTTACATACATAAGATAAAGCACAGAATAATGCAAATCTTATTAATATTACAGCCAGTCCTAAATAAGGTAACAAAACATTGTGTAACTAATTAGAAATATTATTAAAACTGGACAAGATATACCTATAAATTTTTTATAGTTAGACACTATTACATTAGAAGAATGTCTCTGCAGTTCATTGCTGTTAGAAAGTAATCAGCATAGTGTTAAATTAATGCAAGAGTGGTTATTAATAAAAATTTTTACAGAAAATGTAGAAATTCATCAAAAACTCTGGAAACTTTTTGAAGAGGTATATAGACAAATATTATTTCTCTTTATTTAAATTTTTTTGAACATTAAATATGTAAAATTTATGTAACAAAATAATTGTACAGGGTATTACAACACGCCCAGGATGTGTTAGTTCTATATCATGTATTTTTTATCATGTTTCAAATCTTCTTCCTAGTGATTCTCAACGTAATTTTATTTTAATGGGAATAAGGTACATTGCACATTGTTGTTTAGGGCAACAATATAGCATGCGTCTTTATAATCAGGTAATTTGAATAACCATGTATAATAGTTTATTATCATACTATGTATACATGTATTTTATGTTTAATATAGACCATTTTTGTAAAATTGTATGAAATGTTAGAGCAATTTGATTGTAATGATATTACATTACAATATAAAGGGTTATATGATGCTACAATAACAAGTTTGAAAGATGGAAATTTAATGAAAAATTCAAATAGAATTCAAGATGATTTTTATCTTTCAATTTTTCATGCTATGCATGACTTTAGCCTACAGGTAATATAAAAAGTGTTACACGAAGCTATTAAAACATAAACACAATTTTTAAATAATAATTTATTGGTATTTATAGACAATTTATTTTGAACTTCCTCGGTTGACTGACATGGACTCAAGTGAATGGATTACTCCAAATTTGTTTCAAATTCTACATTTTAAAGAAACTATTAATCATCCTCTTCGACTTTATAATTTGAATACATTATTATCTGATACTAAAACATCATCTTACTTGATTAAATCCTCAGGTACTCTGCAAGCTACATTAATAGTAACAATAGCTATATTGCCAAGATATTAAATGATATAAAATTTTTAAACACAGCTGATAAAGAATTATCTGTACAAAATTCTATAATGGATACTGAACAGCTAAATAACATCCAGAAAAAAATAGATCCTTTAATGTCTACAAATTTATCACATAATGACATTTTTCCAACTATTAGAGAATCTGTTTCCCACAAAAGATTGTTATTGGATGATGAAGGCCTTATAGTTGTAGCCTGTCTTGTTAACCGTTCTCCAAATTTAGGAGGACTTGCTCGTACTTGTGAAATTTTCAGTGTTAAAGAATTAATTATTGCTAATTTAAATCAAATTAAAGATAAGGAGTTCCAGAATCTTAGTGTATCAGCTGAAAACTGGATAACTATTACAGAGGTATTTTATACAGTGTAACTTATTACAAAATATGAAATGTTTGTCATAATAAAACTATAAATATTGTAGGTAAAACCACATCAATTATGTAAGTTCTTATTGGATAAAAAAGAAATGGGATGGTCATTAGTAGGTTTAGAACAAACAGTTAACAGTACAAATTTGTTAAACATGGAATTCAAAAAGAAAACCATCCTTGTATTAGGGTAAGTAATAAAAAAAAAGTCAAATGAATTTTTCAGTAAGAATAATACTTTTCTAGAAATGAAAAGGATGGAATTCCTGCTGATTTGATACCTTTATTTGACACCTGTATAGAAATACCACAAGCTGGTATAATTCGCTCATTAAATGTTCATGTTAGTGGAGCAATATGTATATGGCAATATTCAAAACAACATGTGTTAATATAATTCTGTTTTTATATTAATATAATTCTAGTGTTATTATAATGAATAGTACTAATTAATATTTTATATACAATTGTTTTATTTTAATTATGAAAAATAAAATAAACAATAGTGTAATTAGGTGGTAATATTCATATGTAAAATTTATTTTTCCAGATGTATATGTATATTTATTTATTCGAATGACTATTACTTATACACAGATTCTGCCTATATTAATATTGATGTTTTTTTAAACTTTGTAACCTATGATGTGGCGTTTGCCAATACATTCTCCAATAAAGAACCAACATAATACCTCGAGTGTAACCAAAGTATTTAGCCAAACTTCACGGACTGGAAGCTCCAGAAACCGTTTATTTTTTGCTGCAGAAAGAAGCCTTTGAATATCATGTCGAATGCCAGGAATGTCAGATATCTTTGGTGGAACCAATTCTACTTTTGCATAATACATGAATTTTTTAAGTTCAGGTTTTGCTGTTGCTGCAGCAGCTGTAACACACATAAAATTATAATTAATAGTCAATATAAGTTATGTAAATTAGTACGATAAATGACTTGGTTAAGTAAAATTAATCATGCCTTTCTTAACCTTCAAATTATATTAAAGAAAACATTTCTTATAAATTGCATATAATACTATTTATCTAAAATGGATAGTATTAGTAAATAAGTTATGACTTTAATTTAATAAATTAAACATATAATAAATTTTCTTTCGTGCAATAACACTACTGATGTTATATAACCATCAATTTATAGCAAAATTACAATCAATATAAAATTTAAATTATGACAATAATGTTTAGATTAAAATATTGAATACGTACTTTTAGCCACATTAATTAGACCCTGCATTTTTGACATTTTTAGTCGTTACAATCTTCTACAAGGTACAAAAGAAAATGCACCTTCCAATATACCCCCACAATCTGCAACCCTCCCTTATAATGAACAATTCACCCATCTGGTGGCATTTTACGGAACTACGATTTGCGAGTTTAAATTCAATACGCTGAAGAAATTATGTAACAAATTTGTTTTACTCGCATTACATTTGATAATAAATACGAATAAATTTGTAAGGTTTTATTTGCTTTCTGTATAATATGTAAAAAAGGTTAAACATATATGATTCACAAACAGCAAGTTTATTAAACATTTTGTAGGTATACAAAACGCTCGTATAGTACAATTTTTATGAAAAAGCGGAATATGCACATAAAGAATTTAACAAAAGTATTGAACATTGAAAAAATGATGTTTTGGAAACTGAATTTTTAATTCCATAATTTATTTTATTCATATCTATTACTCCCAACTTTTAACACGTAATTCAGGATCTAGTATACTCCAATTTGGCGAATGTTTTTCATTAGATAACCAATTAAAGTCGTCGATACAATTCCAATTATTTATTTTTGGATCCAGGCCTGCTAAGTTGAAGTGATTTGCTTGATCTTCATAAGACCAGTTGTAAGGTGCAAAGCGTATGTTTGTACAATCTTCTATGATTGATCTACTTGTAACGTGTAAATAAATAGTACAATCTGTTGAAGAATGTAATCGAAGTTGTTGACATGCAAAAGCAAATACACATTCATTACAGTCATGGGCAAATACAGATGAGGTTACTGGTCCAACTAACACGGTACACTGTTTTAAGTTTACCATGTGCAAAGTACTAGGTGTACCATAAATTCGTACTGTACATCGAGTTAAATCGGAAAGCAGAACATCATTCTTATTCACATTTTCAGCATCTAAAATTAATTGTTCATCGACTTTTCCCAGTAGCATACAGGCACTATCTCCATATTTGCTTGACAACTTGTGATTTTGTTTGGCAGAGCCATTTACAATTCCTTCTGATATTTTCAAATCTTTTAAACCATCCGTCACATCGTGTGTTTTCTCTGAGGTTTTCTTCACAACTCTTCGGTTTTTAAAACCAAATTTCTTCTTAGGTAATAATTTCAATTCTAAATCAGAAGCTTCATTTTCTAGTACTTGTAAATTTTCTTGTGCTCTTCTAATGTCATAAACTTTTAAAAACATTTTTGATTGTGATAAGTAATTTTTTAACATTAAAATTTCCTTATTTATTTTGTCAAAAATTCCAGGAAGAGCTGATGTAGGTGCACTAGGTGCATCATCTAACATTTCCTTAATCTTTTTGCATGACGAGTAAAAAGTGTCCTTAAAATAACTGCTTTGTTCAGATTCAACAGCTAATGATTGCCGTTCCTCTCTTCGTCTTTCAATGATATTTTTTCTTTCACGATCCCTTTTAGTAATACGATCTGGTAAACTACCATCTATTAGAGTAGGTGATTCCATATTGCTGTATGTGTATTATTTTCTGCGAAGGATTATGTACTGTATATCATTCAGCTTTAAATATTTATAATTTGTTGATAACATAAATTTATTTTCAAAAATATTTTGTTTTGATATATCTAAGAATTTTGCACTTGCTGACTTTTTAGGCAACAACTAGAAAGTATAAAAAATATAAACTATTATCTTGTACTAATATAATGATAGGTTTTATACATATGAATTTAATATATAATAAGACAATATAATAAAAACTAATAAATGTTGACAATATAATAATGCAAGCACAAATTATTAAATATTAAAAACAATATATTAAGTTTACATTGTAGTTTAAAGAAATAACCTCAATATACTTTATGCTTACTAATGTAAAGTTCAGGGTATAATAAAATATACAATAAAAATTAATTATAAAGAAATATATTATACACGTATATTACATTTAATGTGTAAGAGAAAAGAAATTATATACATACCTTTTTCTCTAAAGCATCAATTTGAAAAATATATTTTAAGCTACCACTACCTATTAAGGATGTAGGAAGTCTTAATTCCATAAAATTTAAGATGCATTTTGTTTATTTGTCCACGTCGAATGATCCAACAATCTTAAATTATTGTCTTTAGACACTCTTTCATAAAGATAGTAATAACCATTTAATATTGGTGGACAGTACTGATACATATAATATCTGCAATCTAATGTTCATTGATGCCTGTATTAAAACTGATTTAGACGATTTTACAGAAACATTATTAATTATATATTATAATATAAATTATGACATGAACGTAATTTTATCAAATTATAACAAATCTAAATTGTGACATTCACTATGATTTTCATATGTTTCCTGCAAATGTTTTTTTATATGCTTTGTAAGATATTAATTGTTAAAAATGTGTAACATTGTAAAGATTTATAAATTACAGTACCAAAATTGTCAGCGAATATAACCTCAAATATAAAAATATTATAATAAGTGATATATCACTTACCTTGGGATTTAGATATAAAGGACCATAGTGCATATGATCCAATAAAAACTGTAGCTTCAAAAAGGATGAATGCTTTAACCTTTCTGAGTGTAAAAAAATTGTTTGATGGTTTCTTGTAAAGCATACTAAATAGGTAACAATACTATTTCCTAAAATGGAAATTATCAATACGGCAAAGTACTAAATATCTTTCGAGATATCGACTTCCAGTTCGATATGAAAACATAAACGGCATTTGAACAAACAATTTCGATACATTCTCTCGATGTGAAAAGCGGAAAATTTAAAACACGTTAACTAAACGCGAAAAGTAACCAGTACATTGTTATCTGTATTATCATAAGCGGTTGGAAATAATTAAGCATTAACTTCCAATCGGTTAAATGAAATTTCTAATTAAAATGAAAATTTAATTTAATCTAATTGTTTTAAATGAAACTGTTGAAACTCTTACATGCAATATATTACTCAACTTTCTTTAATTTATCAATGATATATAAAATTTAAAATTACACAAATACTACTCAGACTTTTTCAATTCTTAAACCGAAAGAATTAACAATAGTAAAATATTAATCGAATGATGCCTAATTATTGTACACTAAAACGTGAATCTAATAATATATATATTTTGGAAAAAGTGCAAGTAGTTGTACCTATAGAAGTAGTCAAATTTAAATAATGTAGAAGAATATTTATTATACAGCTTTTTATACATAAGCACAGATAAAATATATAAGCAGGGAACATGATTTCAAAGAACAATCAAGAATGTACCTGCAACTAGTGTTCATTGTATATCTAGCAATAAAAATATAATCACTAAGATAATTTTTCTAATCATTATAAGAAATTACATGGTGTTTTATTTAATTTTACATGTAGAGTATCTAAAATTAAGCTCAAATTATGTATCAAAATTTAGTATAATTTTAATGTCATTAATCCAAAATTATTACAATAATCTATTATCGAATTTATTACAATTTTTTAACCTATTATTAGAGCGATATCTTACTAGAATAAGTTGGTACAAGATGTAAGTTATGCTTTAAAAGATTATGAAATACATTTCCATTTCTGAAAAATAAGAAAGTATCCATTATTACATACACTATGCATAAAGAAATATTTAGTCACATGTATATCTGACTTCTTATAGTTTATTTAAAATATTTTAGATAAATTAACATAAGTAATTAATTCACGCACTATTGGTCTTAAAGTTATACAATTAGTACCTATTATTACACAATTTTAATATGAAATAGCTATAGCAAATATTTTAAGAACAAACACACATTGCTATTGTAATAAACGGCAGTTCTTTGCATAAAATCATATATTTATTATCTTATGTACATATGAAATGATAAACTAAAATCTAAGAATTTAAGAAAGTAATATAGAGTAATAATAATGTACATAATTATTATTTAACAAGTTTTATTTCTTTAACGAAGCTGAATCATATTATACTCTAATTATATTTGCCATCCTAATAAACTTCAATTGCACTATGGAAACATAACTGTCATGTAAAGACATCACTTTTAATCCTTAAATATTATTCGGTAGTAATTATTTAGTATCCTTTTTATATTGATATATCTGGTTCAAAATTATTAAAACATTATTTATTATGATCCAACATAATATAATACTGTTTAAAATGTATTAACTTCACTTGAATTATTTATTTTACATTCTTCATTATAAATTAAATATAAAACCACTTTCCTTTAATTCTCAGGATTCCATTAAATATTTTCGCCCCCTATTTACAAAAAATAATTTAAATAATTAATTTCTTTATGAAAATCTATATATTTACTTTGTCCAACATGGCATATTTTGTATTTCAAGTTATTGTATTACACTAACTATATAGAAAAGAAGAATCCTAACAATTTTCCTTATTGCTTTTCTATGTTTCATGAACAAATATAAAAATAGTTAATTGTAAGGAGGCAATTATGTTGCCTCTACTATAAATGACTGAAAGAAAAAAGTATCATTAAAAAGTTTATGATAAAGATATACATTACATTTGAATGCCATTTAATACTAATTTTTAAGTAAAATTTATTATTTGCTGTTCATTATATTGCAAACTATATTAAATTACATATTATTTCAAATTATGAGAAATTTCTGGAAATTTTTAATTAGATTATAAAGTGCTAAGGCACCACAGGTAAATGCAAATGATAATAGTGATTGGTATCATATTATCTCACTACAATTTTAGGGGCATGAGCTACAGATGCTTTGTGTAAAATTTTCCTGTTTATGTAAACGTGTTTATAATATTATTTGTTCTAAAAGTATTTGTACACACATACTCTAAGATTCTTTTGTATCATAAAACATCCAATTTGTTTTCAACTATCTACTATTAAATTTAACAAAGGAAAAACAAAGATTTTAGTATTTTCATTTTCTCATTTGTGATTATACTTCAAGATACATTATTTACTTTTACCACATTGTTTGGAAAAAAAAAGCAATCTGTATTATACATATGATTCGTTTATATTGAATGATTAACAAATATTTTTTATGAAAAGTGGAAAATGCTTATTGCAAATAATAGGACATTCTACGTATTACATACAAACACGGTAATATTTTTGTTTAAACTGAAAACTGTTTATAGAACATGTGCTTGATTTATAACTGTTTTTGATTTATAATTTCAAAATATTGTTGCGAGTGTAAATGACGATTTTCATTGCTTTGTAGCTATAGAACTGAAAATGCAACGTACAAAGATACTTTATTAGTATTAAGTAACCAATGTTTTCACGTAAATATTGTAAATCTATGCAAACTATTGATATTATTTTAAAATTTGTATGAGTGTGATAATATTAAGGCAAATGTAGTATTTATAAATTTTTGACACCAAGTGTATACATTTTAATATGAAATCACAGTACAGAATCAAGGTACTAACTTTTTCGAGGATTTATGCTCGACCTTCAAATTCAATTTAATTCTTTTAGTAGTAAAACTGTTAAAATTCTGAATTTTAGGATTAATTTTGAATGAAATCATCTTATAACATAACTCAAACATTTGAAAACTGTAATTTTCTGAATGATATATAATTACTAACAATTTTATTAAAATGAAACGTTTTCATGTAACATTCGTATTAATTTTACACTGCATCATAATTTAAGACATCTGTATACAAATTGTAACGTACAATATCATGTAAGATGGCAGTTACATACACAGAGAAAAATGAGAATTATATGATCCTCATTGATAATTAAAAAAATTAATTAGAAATTCATGACGCACGACATTGTTATTTACAGCATTTTATTATTAGAAAGATTAAATTTGACATAATTTTTGTCAAAACAAGTTTTCATGATAATCTCGCAAAATCACAAATTTTAATTTTTGTAGTACTTTTCTGCTAATGCACATTAATTTTTCTTTTTTACATCAACGCTAAGACGGAATTTGTTGAACTTATATTTTACCATAACCTATATTAGTCGACATATTATGCTGTTTTTTGCTTTCAATTAATAATTCACATACGTAATTTTGAATTTGATTTTTACAAACAAGCGGGCTGTTAAGGTTGCATACAAAATTGATTAATGAAAAAGAAACAAATTTTCAAATAACGCCCGATTGAGTTTTAAAGAATTAGCAGTTGATGCTAGTGTATCTCTCATTTACTCTCAATGGTAGTCATTTATCCAGACTTACAGTAATGAGGCATAAAGAGTTAGCTGCTGGGGGGCAGGAAAATGTCAGTATGACGATCAATATGACAGTCTTTTGAACACCATGAGGTCATGGGGACACTGATACACTGTAGTTCGCTACGATACCATTTCATGCCATCCACTACCATTTGAGGAGTTGCTTTCTAACGGTACTAAAATTAAAGACAGAAATCGATTTATGGTCAAAATGTAAGTGTATATTTCATTCCTGACTTATATTATACATATGAAAATTAATAACCACGATTAAATAATTATATTAAATATTACAATTTTACTATGGTATTAAGTTTGATAAACTTACCAGTCTTGTCACTTTCACCTTTTTCTGGAGAAGATGATCTCGGTCCCCATATTCTCACTGTACAATCGTCTGACACGGAAGCCATCATTTGATGATATACAGGATTCCATGAAACACAATTTACTGTTCTACTGTGTCCTGTTAAAATTGCTATAGGTAGTTCCCTTTTGATATGCCACACATACACTTTAGTGTCTGTAACATAAATATAATCATAGACCATACATTTTCTTTTATCATAGTCTTAAACGAATACAATGATAATGATAATTTCTATGATTTTCACTACTTTCTCAAGCGGAAATTACGTGTCATCGTGTTGTTAATAACGCGTCCTAATATTGATTTGTATTACATGGTTTAACATACCCTCACTGCCAGATGCAATAAAATCTTGATTTACACCACCAAAACAACTATGAATTGTAAAATGCCCTTGAGTAACACCTTGAAAACGTCTTACTAAACATCTGTCTTGTAAATCCCAAAGATGTACACCTTGATTAGCTACATTTAAAAGTGCAAGTCGGTCTGCTTTGTTTACACTAAATGACATTAGAGGATGATCTTCTTGTAATCTAAAAAACAAATAAATATTACCACAAATACTACAATACGTCACTCGTCTAAAATGATTATAATTTTACATTGTAAAGTCACATAAATCGTCAAAATTATATCCTCGAATTCGATGATGTGAATCAGCAGCTAGAACCGTTTTACCATCGTTTTTACACCACAAACATTTCACTCTAACTCCTTCCCAAGATTCTGATACATTGCCTTCGATGTCCTAAAACATAGTTTGCATATTTGATATACAGTTATTTCGATGTATAAATAAAATTTGTTGTATAATAAATTTAATTGATATGTTACAAATTGATAGAATTGTCCACGAAGACCTCCTGCCACAAATTTACGAGAATCAGGATACCAAGCACATGCCGTAAGTGAATCATCGGTATTTTGAGTTACTGTTGCACGTAGTTCATAGTCAGGCGGGTCGATGCTCCAAAGCCAAAGCTCAGGACAATCTTCAGGTCCACAAGCGATTAAAAGACTACTATCAGGACTCCAAGCAATTAGTGCCACTCCATAAGTATGACCTTCTAGCGTTTTTCTGTGTGTTACTCTTAATGTTTCCTGTTTTTAATAGTAACGAAATTATTAATTGTTTTAAACGAAGAATTTTTTATTTTACTGTATTCATTAATATGCTTACTGGATCCACGTCCCAAATAATTACGGTCATATCTTTAGAACCTGTAGCTAGCTTCCGACCATCTGGAGAGAATTTACAATACCATACTTCATCACAATGATTATTGAGCACCTGTATAGTATGGCACGGAAACTGTTCTTTGCTACAGCTGTGGTCCACGAGTAGCGATACGTTCTCTAAACTTGTCTAATATAAAAAAAAAAAATTGTAATTATATCAATGTAAAACAAGAGAATAGTTAAATACAATTTGAATTTAGAGACAGAAATCAATGCTAATCCATTGAATATTCTGTTAAACATTCGTAAAAATGAATACAAATAAAATAATTTTGTTATATAAGAATACTACAAAAATATTAGAAATAAATCTTCCGATTTTTAAAAGGTAATAAATAATTACTACCTGAGTGTGTGTTACATGGTATGTACACTGTTGATTTTGCATTTCCACAGCTTGGCACAAAAGAGAGTGAAGGCGTCGTGGTGGTAACATAATAGAGGGTGGCAGGTATTTCTGTAGTCTGTCCATTAGAGCAGCTCTCGAAACTGCACCTTTGCCATCCCAGCCTGCACGTGTCTGTTAACAAGTGTCTATTTGCTAGTGATCAAATTTTCAGTAATAGGTTAGTTTCAGAATATTTTTATATGTTTTCAAAATTGATTTCTTTAAAAGTTCATTAGTAATGAAACAATAATACAGTGAAATATATATAATGCATATTTTACTGCATGTATATGTGTGAGTGTACGACATAATATTGCATTGTTAGTGAAGTACATAACATAGTACCTGCAATTCATCACGTCCACTGCACATCATAAATGCAGATAATTGATGGACACGACCTGTGTTATGACCTAAAGGTGTGAGTTCATTGCGTAAAACTTGCAATGCTTCCAATACTAATCCTTCCTCCAAATATTCTAAGTATTTTTGTTCTAGTAGTAAGAACTTCATTTCCTGCAAATGAAAAGTTGATGTACTATTTATTCAATTACCTTTAAAAGTTTCTAAATTTGAACATACTTACCACTAGACTTTGATTTGCACCATTTAAAAACGTTTTAAGCTCACTAAGGTCATGTTCTGCCTTGGTCCAGTCACCATCCATAACATGCTGTCTAAACTTTGCGGCTGCAGGATGATCTAGACGACAACCAGACTCTTGCATAAGAAGATCTGCGGTACGACTACAAACAAATTTCATATTGTTAATTATAACTTGACAATGGTAATGAAACATATTAATTATATAATTTTATTAAAAACATATTTGAGTTAATAAATTCCATTTGTGTAACTATTCGTTTCTATTTAATAATAACTGTACTCTTTTAGTATGTTATTAAAGACTGTACAGAATATAACAATATACTCATTATAAATATAATCTGTGCATCTGTTATGCACATACCTTTTTTTCATTGCCTATATCATTATAAAGCAAATATAACTTGCAGATACTAGTGACTATATTTCAAAGTTCTATAATTAGCTTTCTCCCACCACATACTGCACAGTCCAGATAGGTTGTGATACAATACTTCTGATAAATGCATACATACAAAGAAAACTTAAGAAACAAAGAAAACATTGCAAACTTATAACAAAGAAAGAAAGCTTAGCACAAAAGTATAACTACAATATCAAATCTTCAATTTGAAGTACTATAGAAATCACATAATTTCCATTCAATGTACACAGGTTTTCATTGAAAATATTTGTATCCATAGCAATTTATAAATACATAGGACCGAACAAACGGTACATACTTCAGTCCAACCGTCTTCAAATGTTGTCCAATGAGTCTCACAATATCTTGATTAGTTTTGTCCATTACTTTCGGAGGTCCTAAGTTTTGATTCGTTTCCCCGTTCACACCATTGATGTCATTATCCGATTCCGGTATCACGTTGCCATTCGCATGAGGTCCACCAGAGTCAGCTGTAGAGCCATTTTGCTGAAGTCCGGAGGAAATGCCACCGTTCGAAGTCTGCTGTTGCATTATGCTGTCATGCACACGGAAATGTTACCCGTGATGACAATGGTACTCCGCAATATTAACACTTATGTGTATTAATCGGTACATTCTATCTTGACTCAAGTATCTCTTCTTTTTACTTTTTTTGGAAAAACTTTAAAATTCTATGCTTGTATACAAAAGATCTATGACTATTCGATGCAAGGATTTCAAGAAATAAGAAAACCGCTTGATAGACAGCAGATATGAAAGGAATCCGACGTCGATACGTCTTGAGATTCTGTAAGGAAGAAGATACACGTGAGAGCGTCATTACGAAGGGGGTAAGCCCCTTCGTGTGTTGACTACGCGTTCGCGGTGTTCTAGGGCCCTGATAGCGTTACCGATAGTTTTCCATCTCAGGATCGGTGTGGTGCTCGTCCGCTGGTCGTAGGGTAGTCGGCAGAGAACTACGAGACCTTTTGCACGGTGGCGGAGCGAGTCCACCGTCGTCTGACTCGCTGCTCGAGGCCAGGCTTATGCGCGTACCGCCCCGTTTTTCACACGATTATTGTCCCTAAGATCGTTGGTGGGGCTGGGGCTGGAGCACGCACGCAGCCACGATTGCGTTGCACGGAAAACTCGTAGCCTCCCCCCTTTTTTTTACACTTCTCTTTCAAACTAATCCGTACACCGTCTGTCCCGTCGGATCTGATGCCCGACGATCAGAAAACGAAGAAAAACAGAATTCTTGTACGACTGCCAAAACGGATACGAACAATGACTGCTACACAGCTGATACTTGTTTAGATCGTCGTTTACGTCACACTGTGATCTTTGCAGATAGTTCCGTTGATTATGGCGCCCGCTATGTCCGCTCAGAAACGTTGCTTTTCTAAACCTATCAAAGTCGTTCGTCTGCCATTTTCACCGTAAGATGGTAGCATTTGTCTGATAAAAAATACTACAGCGGGTAGTTTGATTTTATCCCTATGTATTTTGACAAATCTTAAACATTTCTTGTATACTTTATATATTTCTACTTCGAATACACTTATTATGATAGTATAAACATGTCGTATTTAATATAATTAATCTTTATACAGGCATACGAATAAATAATTTATTTACTACAAAAAATATTTATGGTATTAATACAAAAAATATCTAATCATTATCATTGTATAATATGGAATGAATTTTGTACACTTTCATTGATGCAACACTAACAATATAATTAATAATTTCATTATATTTAATAGAATTTTGTTACATTATATGTAACGAACCATTTTAATTTAATGCATCGAATGTTTTATAATTACATTTTTTTGTATTAGCAAAATGTAAATAATAATACGTGTATAAACATAAAAATTGTTTTAATATAAAATAAAATTTTTATTAAAGTATAATAACTAGTATATTAAAGTATAATAAGTACCGGTTGTATAATAACAGCGGGCTTCGTTTTATTTAGATTGTAGTAGAAAATATCAAAACAAATTTCAAAGGATTGCAATAGAAATTAAATTTTCAATCATTGCAGATATAACAATGGTTTTCATAAGCGATAACTGAAGTAAAATTTATTGAAAAATTGTGTCGAATAGCGTTGCGTCTAATCGGAAAATTTGAATAGTTCGGTGAATTCGCGCGTAGTTTCGTAAAGTGCGAGAATCGCGGCGGTTAGTTTAGTCGACTATGGGAAATCGGCGCGCGCCGCTCGTCAGTCGGTCGCCGGCCGCCGGTAGAGCACGTTGTGTCGGTGTTTCCCCGAGTCTCGAACGTTTCGTTTTACAGAACTGTGTCCTAAATTTTAACGAAAAAGCTTGTACGTATAACGATTAACAGCGAGATTAATACATTTTCATTCGAGCAAAAATGTTTTTCGCGATACTATCAGAACGGTTTTTTCGTGATTCGAGTAACATGTGAGAAAAAGAATTTCGTCCGTGTCGAAGTTCACGCGAGATTGTAGAATCTCGTGTTAGCGGCGGCAAACGTGCGATTTGTGTAGTGTTGTGTATTTTATGATAATTCTTGCACAAAAGTGTTTTATTCGTTACGGCTACCTGTTGCGCGCCTACAGCACGCTTCTTTGTGTTACGTTGGATTAACCGGATTAAGTGCATCGCCGGGATGTTCTTTTCGTCGAGATAAATC
The DNA here is from genome assembly GCA_036983795.1 of Megachile lagopoda. Classification (NCBI taxonomy): domain Eukaryota; kingdom Metazoa; phylum Arthropoda; class Insecta; order Hymenoptera; family Megachilidae; genus Megachile; species Megachile lagopoda. Next base: position 11,843,096 of record CM072790.1, on the reverse strand, counting down.
ATCGAGTACATGAACAAGAGGTAAGTCCTTTATAATTGATATATTTTGTACGTTTATCAATAAAAATCAGTTAATGTATATGTTTTGATGTCAAACTTCGTGATTAGCGTTTTGAATTTTTCTCTTGACGACATATTTCAATACGACGCCATCTTATTAAAAGGCGCGAGCAATATAATTGAAACATTATCAAAATATGATATGCAATAAAGTATAGAATAAATCGAGGATTGTCCTCTTTCTAGTTTTAACATTCATGAAATAGAGAACTTTTTACTTTTGCATTGATGATTCATCCTGTCTGAAGATATTAAATATTTTTGTCATATATAAAAACTATAAGAATTTATATGCGCTTTGTATGTTGTATATAAAATAACCTAACATTATAATGTATCTTCTTACTATATAAAAATGGAATGTTATATGTTTGTTCCTCAATCAAATCTATATTACTGAACTGATTTACTCGATATATTTAAGCTAGATATAGCTACAATATTATATAGTATTTATGTGACAAGTAGAGGGTGGAAGAATCTCAGTATAGTGATGGGCATTTAATTCTTGATAATGAAATTATTCAAAATATTATTTAAGCGCAAATACGTAAGGATTCTTAAGAGAAAAATGTCAATGGTATTAAAAAGTTTTAAAAATGATAGAAATATTTAACAGCATTAAAGGTTATGATTTCGTGTTTGGGGTACTTTATGAGAGAAAATTGTGAGATAATAATGTTACTAGTTATTTCATCGAATCTCATTAAATTTCTTCAATATTTTGCTGTTGGTTTTGAATAATATTCGAAATGTTTGAAAGTGTTTCGAATCCATCGCTATTTGCGGGACGGGAAGAGATAGCCGATGGGGAGAGGGCACATTCCACAGTGGATGCGCATGCGCACATTCCAACTTGCGGCACCCGCGCATTCGACCGCGTGTATCCACTATTGTTGAGGTTAACTTCTGGTTTATATCTGAAAAAAGTAATCTCGTTGCGAACATGAACCGCATTTAAACACACTATCGGTGTCAGATAATCACCGTAGGTAATTCAGACAAAAATTTTCTAGTAAATTATAGTTTCTGCAATGTGTAGTAATCGAAAGAAAATAGGTATTATTAATTCCCGAACAATGGTCCACGAAAACCGCGAAAATTGAAATCTAAACTTTTCTTGATGTCAATTTCGTGAAAGTAAATGTAGACTTGTGTACTGAATTCGATTTTACTTTTGAACGAATATGAAATTAGTTACGTTTTATAGTTTTTATTACGATTTGTTTCTAATGCATTAAATTCATAACTTTTATCGCGTATGCAACCGTAATAGTAGAGAAATGCCTGATTGTAGGCACAAAACGGTTTCTTGACGCGGCACTCTCTTCAACATAGGTTCGTCGTGTTGAATGTTAATACGTAGGAAATGGTAGCCGTGACTATCGTGTATTATATGGCTGAAAGTAGTTTGATGCAGGAAAATACTGTTCCAATTCAGTTCTCGATCAAATGTAATAATTCTGACCGCAAAAATTTCAAAAATATTAATAGCTTAGTGTCAGTCTTCCATCGCGTAGAATTTCTGGTTCTCCTATTTCTTAGGTTTATGTTTCACCGTATCATCCACGTTAACAGTTAATTGTATTATAACAAGGTTAAATTCCTTTCAACGCACTCGAATTCATTACGCACGTATTCCATTTTCCGTCGTCTACGCAAACGAACTTATTACGCAATCTAACAATTTATTAACGAATTATCAGTTAGTAGATTATAATCGATAAAATTTAGTCGGATAAACAGAGTTCTACATTCGGTAACGTACCAACCACGTTAGTTTTGTAACTCTTACACCCTCGCTCTGTTGCTTCGTACTTTCGTATGTTTACCTCGAGTAAATATTACCCGTGCAAAATACCTTTCGGGGCTACGTTGAAGGTCTTTGTACCAGGGTAAATAATACCCAGGCTCCTCAGTCGACATTCGAAAGGTCGTTTAAACACCGTTAGCACGTATTAGCTGTTCAAAGTATTCGAGCCAAGTAAAACACATCTTTCTCCTTAATTATTTGTCGTTAGTATCTTAATGCTCGAGATTCTATTTAACAATGTCTGTCTACATATACTTTATCGTTTTACTGTTTTATTTGACTAAATCTACTACTATGTAACAGTTGATAGTAGACTCTCGTCATATTACCACTTTTACATTTCACGCATACCAGTGTCGTTCACACATTGTGGTATCGTTCACGCATTCCAGCGTCATTCACGCATAGTAGTGTCATTACACACGCATACCAGTGGATGGGAATCCACGAGCACAGTAAGAAAGGAGGAAACTTTTCGGCCAACGCGATATATCGCCAAGCGAAAGAATGTTCAGCTGCCGCAAATATAACGAGAGCTCTCTGTCGTGTTAGATAAAATTGAACGTCGTGTTCAGGATCGAAGCCGGCGGCGGATCGTCGTCATGGATTATTTATCACCACCCTGTGTATCGCGAGCTACGTGATCGTGTTTCCCCATGTGGACGGGCAGCGCGGTGAAAGAACGAATCGAAGCAACGATCGTACAGGTTTTCGAAGCAACCGATTCGAAACGGTACACAACGGAGCGCGTACGCGAAACGATCCTCTCGCTTCTCCTCTCGATTCCTCGCGTTTACGAGCACACATCCGACCGGACAGCATATGACTCATCGTATCGAGATATAATTATGATAATCGCGGACACCCTGTACGCGCGCCCGTAGGTAACCGTTGCGAATTTCGAGAGGAGGTTACCACGGAAAAAGGAGATTGGCCAAGCCGCGCTGGTCCAATATTCCCCTCGGTGATTACGTTTCCATCGAGCCCCCTAACTACCGCGGTTACGAGAGGACGAAAGTATGTGTTAAGCCAGAATACATCAGCTGTCCCGTGCCGAAAATTCGCAAAAGCCGTTAGCACGGTATACCAAAGATACTCCTCTCTCTTCGCTGTCTCGCGCGTCTCACAAGATGCCTCTCCTCGCTGTTGGCTCTCGATTCGACGATCCCTTCGACACTGATTACCGGTACTGTTATCAGATGTTTAAGCGTCTTATTGAGCAGTAATAGCTCACGGCGGTGTCTCATAAATTTATCAACCGAAATATCTCCCATATAAAAAGATGCTACTTCTGACTGTTCGCGTCAACGTTGTTGCAGTTCATTTTTAGTTATAAACATTGAAAGTCCGAGCTATGATTTATGGAATAACAATTCTTTCTCTTAAATTAACAAATTTTTCAACTTAGAGATTTGAAAATATAGAAAGTGTACAAAAATATAAACCTATACAGTAATAAGCCTATACAGCCTAAACATAAACCTATACAGTAATAAGATCAAAACTGACGAGAATGATAGTCGAGCAAGAAATCCAGGACATTCCAGAAAGAACCAAAATGTTGGACCATGCATCACGTACAGTTTAGGCATACCACAGTGTGCGAGATTAATTACACGATACCAGAACCGTAATGAATGATATCTTGATGATGTCACGATATGTCTTCGTACGTGTTCGTTTGCTCTTTGTTTTCAACGATCTTTTCGGGAGAGTCAAGGGAACGAAAAGATTCGTTGATGAGACGTGTTCGTGCTCAAGTGCACGGATCGGTCAACGAAACGGACGAATTTTCGGAAATTCGTCAGACTTAATAATTAATGGCAAATATTGGCATACGCTGCAAATTTTGAACGCGAATGTCATCGTGATTCAAGCAACGAACAAGATTCAGTAATATATTATCGGTAATGATCACTTCTGGAGTTATATTCCCAAGCATCGTTCCCCATTTAAGAGTCTCGATCAATCAAGCTAATCGTTATTGGAAGAAAAATCGAACAGTTTTCCCAAAGAGGCCGCCCGTTTGATTTTTTTCGGCTTTTTACGGTTATTAGAATGGCACAGAGAGACCGAGTGCACTGACGCACCGAAAGCGGCCAAGGATTCCGAGCTATTTTTCTATTTTTCAGAAAGAATGTGGTCGAAGGCGGATACGCGCAGGTGCTTCTGTTCCCGTCTCTCTCGTTCGTCTTTGCAGGTCGATTCTGTCCGTTTCGTCTCTCTTCCTCTGGTACGGTCCAGCTGTAAAAATTGTCTACGAAGGTCTAAATATTCGGGGGATACCACGGGGTGATTATAATTCTTAGGCTGAAGTTGGCTGGAACGAAGGAATGCCAAAGGGGCGGCTAAGACAAAGCTCGATCTCCTCCCTCTTCGCCCTTTATCTCTTCAACGTTGAAGATTAGTATCTATAGTCGGACGACAGATGGTGGTCGGTAGCTACACAGTCCAGATTCTATATAAAGTCTGGAACCAGCAGCTTCTTCTTTTTACTCTTCTTTCTTTTTCAATCTTCCTTCCTTTTCTCCCATCTTCCTCCTCTAACCCGGCGCACTCTCCTCTCTTCGGACTTTTTTCTTCTCTCTTATTTCACGCTTATAATCGATCTTCGAACGCAACAACACACGGGTCGGATCTGTTGGAACGATCGTAAGCAACCGGTACGGCTAGTTCGCGGGTCACGACGCGAAACGAAAGTCTACAGGGTGGAGCATCTAAAATGGGCCACCTCAATCATTCCCTCGTTTTTGGCGATAATGAAAAACGGGATACCTGTTTGTTTAGTGAGAGCCTGGAGCAAATTAAGGACGCCTAGGGAATCCTTGGTATGCCGAAGGACGTCCAGGTATAACTAGGGCCGGAAGGGACGTAACGTTAGAACGTAGAAAAGCAAATTTTCAATTCTTCGAATTTCTACATTTCTACACCTCCAAATTCCTAAACTATCAACACTCCCAATTCACAAATTAAAAAATTTTCAAATATTCAACCTCCTAAATTTGCAAGTCGCTGAACCCCTATTCCATATCCAGATTCATGAATTTATTAATCAAAAGTTTCGATGTTTCCTTGCATTTTCTGCATCTCCGTATCCTCAGTATTCACTGTCAATTTTCCATAACGTTCCCCAGGGGGAAGGCAATGCTCTGAACAAAACGTTGCCTATTTTACACACCCTTTTACGACTTCGTAACGATCGTAGGATATGATCGAGTCCAGGATCGGATGTAAAACGGTTTGTATAGAAGGTTCTACGTGTAACGTAAGATTTACAGATGTCCGCGTGGCTCGACCTGCATAATCCCGGCCGCACGATCCATAATGCATCGATGAGCACCGCCTGCCTGATCACAATTTATAATTTATTGCCAGGTTGCAAAGCATCCACTGCAACTTTTTCTTTGGCCAGCCTTCCAGGGTATCGTTGATTGTTGCTAGAAGTCCGATAGTTAGCAGCTTCTCTCGTGTAGCATGTTGGAATTCCGTTGATTTAAATGGCGCTCAAGGTAACCGCTTCGATTGAATTTACATCCCTGGCTTTTCTTCGTGTCTTGTTTATTTACGCGCCAACATCACGAACGTTGGATTCCTTCGCAACGCTTGTTCACGTGAAAAGCAAGATGCTAGCCATTGCTTTTATTTCCGTGTGACAGCTGTGGGAATAGATACGCGTTCAATTTTCTGTCGATATACACAGGCACTCTTAAAATCCTATACCTTTCTTTCCATAATTTCTCTTAAAACCGGAACACTTTCACATTTTTAGTCCAATTACGCGGACATTTTAGAACAAGAACAGACACCTTAAGAATTAAGGAAGTAAATGTTTTATATATGTACTACTTATCAAGTAGTATAAATTCTGACGTAGAAAAGTATTTGGAACACGGTTGCTAAAAAAGCTGCACCGTTTGGAATTTAATTCATGAAGTTTCTGAATATGGAAGTTAGTAAATAATATTTGTACATATAAAAACGTGCAAATTTCTAAATATAAAGCTTGAAGATGTGCAAGTTTGTCAAGCCCTTAAAGTTGGTACGAGAAGGCAAAGTTTTCGGGTCCCATACCAATATTTTAGGATACCCGCATGGAACCCGTGGCGTTTCCCGTTCATATTACCATTTCGCATAAACATCGAGCATGCGAAGAGACACGGAATAAAAAGTAGCACTTTCGTTCGTGCAGCGCGAAATAATTGTGTGTACATAGCCCGGGTGAAATAAGTTACGAGAGTTATTCTTTGATAAGGTGATTTCTTAGCGACTCGCGAGGGCATCTCTCAATTTATGTGGTACCATCATTGATATTCTGTCGAGGAGCACGACTCCTCTCGGGTAAACTTAGGGAGAACGTACCATAGAAAGGAATTTATGCGAAGGGCTTGCGGTGTTTCGACCTTCACGGTCACGTTGCAGCCGGACCTCAAACCGCACGAAGGTTATTTCGAACAATTCCACGCCTTGTCTCCGACTCGGAGGACCGGGTCACAGTATATGTACCTGGTTTGTCCAAAAAATTCATATAAAAGAATTCATTTTTTTATTTATTTTTGATCCCCGAAGTAGTTCTCATTTTATAACTTTACGTAACACCATGTGGTTTGGAAAACTTGCTGGAGACGTTTTCTTATCAACTAATGTTAAAACACGATAAAATAGATGAAGTATTACCTCTTGTTTTGAAATTACAGAGTGGTCAATTTCAAAGTAGTCTTCTTAAGTAATGATAGGAAGACTAATATGGAGTATCTAATTTTCGATGCTTACTGTAGACAACTTTTTTGTTCAATGAAGTAACATTGAAACCCGACGAAATTAATAGATAGCCAATACACTTTTTACTTATTCTAGAATTGTAATATAGTCATTTTCAAAGTAGTGCTCCTGACTAATGATAGGATAATAACATCTGATATGGAGTAGCCGATTTTTAAAGCTTGCTATAGATCTGCTTTTTGTCCAATCAAGTAACATTAAAAAGCAACAAAATTAATAGATAGGTTTTTATTTTTTCTATAATTACAACGTGGTTATCTTCGGAATAGCCCTTCTAGTTAATGACGGGAAAATTACATGTTAATTATATGTTATTATTGCATGCGTGTTATTACTCCATGTTTGGAGTAATTATCTATAAATTTTAAAAATTGTAAAAATTGGAGATGTTTGGATAATAAAGAAGAATAAAATATTGATCTTAGTGTAAAATGTTGATCAAGTGTAACAATTGAAGTTACGAAAGGATTAAGAAACGTCCTGTATGCCATCTTAACGAGAATAGAAAGGTTGCCGGTTCGACTTGAAAATCAACAAAGACTTACGCGGTCTCCCTTTCCACGCGATTACAATTTCAGATCGATTCGTACATCAATGAGGGAACATAAATCGCTTTTACCGTAAACAGTGAACAATGGGCTCGGCACGATAAAAATATCCTCGAAGCATCTGCCGAGTGGTCCGTGGCGCGTTGGCATCCTCTCGAAAGGTAGCTGCATACTAGTGATGAGATCCAGCTACAGTGACGGGCATGGCGGCCTTTTTTTAGGGCGAATTCGAAAAAAATTGGGAAATCTCAAAAATTTCTTAATTTCGACATATTTAAATTTGTAAAGAGTTTCAGAACTTTGGAATTTAACAGTTTGGACATTTGGGGATTTCAGAGTTCATTTTGGTAATTTAGGGATTTAGAAAGGGAATTTGAAAATGGAACAATTTTCGAATTTAGAAGTTTGAGAATTTGAGGGTTTGAAAAGGTGAGAACTAGAAAATGGGTGAGTGGTGTCCATTTTGAATGAAAAGTGCACCCTTATTTCCCGCGACGTGTGATAGTCGAGTCCCCCGAAATGAGACTTGTTTTTCACTGGACTGGTATTTGCGAGTACATATTGAACTTGATCGCATCTCTACCGCATACACGTCTTTCTCGGTAGAAATGGCAAGGAACGCGAGAACTACTCGTTATGCATCCGAGTAGGTTGGATAGGGGAGGGCCGTACCTTGGATCGGGCCAAAGGAATCGTGGTGGATTCTGTTTCTTCGTTGTGCTCTCGAAGGAGGAGGAAAGAAACCCGCTGGCAAGCCCGATCGTGGCTCGAACGGGTGTGAATGCCCGTACGTGCCAGAAACGAATAATGAAGCCGCGGTACGATCCACGATAAAACCTGATGCCGTTGGAACGCCACTCACGTACGAATCCTTTACCTTGTACCCGATTTGCGAGCGAGCTGGTCAACATTGCCGTGCCTACGAGCCACGTTGCCCCGAGACTCGGAACACGGCTCCCTTTTCTATAACGTTGTGCTACAACGACACGTTCGACTTTCACGCTTCTACACGCTCGATCTATTACAACGGTTTCGCACCGGGAGTCATTCCGAGACAGGACGGACATCGGGGAATCCTTTAGGTGACGTGTTTTCTTCATTCACTTTTTATTTTTAACTGGAAGCCAGAACAGCAGCTAGGTTTAATCTGGATAACTATTTGGATGATACAAGTTGGGTTACGTTACAAGTATGACTAAATGACCGAATCTGGTTACTTTGAATAGCAAGCATTAGCGAATTTGAAGATTTGAAGTATTAGGGTTTAGGTACATTTCGGATCTAGAGGTATTTAGGCCTGGGGATATTTGAATCTAGAGCTATTTAGATCCAGGGACAATGAGATGTGAGGATATTTGGATCCAGAGATAGTGGTGTTTAGGGGTATTTGAACCTAAACACTTTAGAATCTAGGATGTAGAAAATCTGGAAGATCTAAAGATGTAGGGAACAGAGATCTGTGTTTATAGGGATACAGGAATTTAAGGGTACACGTCTCGATATAATACACACGTTTCGCTTTTACGGTACAGGTATTGAGAACACGGTGAAGGTTTCCAGAACAGACTAATACACACGAATCCAATTACGCTGTCGTTAAAGTGACCTTTCACGTACTTCACCATTAGATATGCTTCATAAGGCGTTAAAATAGCGTTCAAATTATCTAACATCAGCTACCAAGATGAACACGATAAAATGGTTGTCGTGTTTAGCGTACGTTTATACAGTTCCTTGCGGCACCGTCGAAGGATCATATTAAAATATCGAATAAATTTATGACGAGGGACGATCTGCTCCGCTCCGTTACGTTCCGCTTGCTTTCTCCGCGTCGTGGTTGAAGCTTTCTTCGAAATATCTTTGTCCCTCTACCAGGAATTCGACCCATCCCGATCAGCTCTCTCGAAGCTAATACGGAGGCTCCGTCTTCGAATTCAGTCAACGTAGCCCTGGTGCGTTCGCGACGTCCACCCACGTACTAGTCAAAGAAGAAGAAAGAAAAAAAAAAGAATAAAAAGAAGGGAGAAAGGCAGGAAGGAAGGAAGGAAGGAATGTGTCTCCCGCTTTTGAAAATTCATTGCTTCTTGCACCGTTTTCCTTGGCGGGGTTATTAACGGCACACTTGAGCGCCCTACGGAGTCACGAGAGTTATACGACGGAATTTATACGTACTTAAACGCGCTATTATCGTCCTTTGCACGAGATCGCGTGGGCGAGTGTGACAGTAACTGCTGGACTTGCGGGAAGATGTAACGCACGCACGGTCCATCCGTGGACTTCTTTCACTTATTTTCTTCGTGTTGCCCACGAAAAACTACTCGGCCGGCGATAAAGCTAACGATTTGAGAAGAGTCGAGGAACTCGGACGCATCAGCGTGATGCTAACGATCCGAGGATAGTTTAAGGCTTCGTTTTTGAACGGCGAGGTATTCAGGTTTTGATAGCGTTCGAGATACTTGAAGAACTGGGAAGAACTACACCTGCTCCGTGATGCTTGAATTTACTGGCGCTAGGATCGGAATCGAAACTTAAAACTTTTTCTGTTAACTTCGCTCGATCATGGTTTATTCTTCACACTTAGATCTTTTAGGTTTTTACTGAGTTTGGTTGGATCCTACAGTTTTTTACATATTTTAGTTAGATCTTTCAGCTGCTTACATACTTTGGCTAGATCTTTCAGTTGTTTACATATTTTACTAATTATTTACATTGATGCGCACAGGCGATGTCGATGATCTTGAAACATATTATAAAAGCCAACGTATTGAATCCTTTGTCCTTATACATTTATAACTGCTATTTCATCTTCATAGATCTAAGAGTTTAAGCGCCATGTTAGCCCAGTACGCATGTATCACTCTTTGACCATCTGACGATCTAGCAACCATTAATTAAGACGAATCGCTTACAAAGTGTCAGATTTCGTATGATTTGAGAGACGTAACTAGAAATAAAGTTCTCAATGACGCTATAGAGTTCCATGAAATATTCATGTGTGATATTCGTAGCATCCTCTCGAACGCGTATCGTGAGTATCGAGAAACTTGGGTAGCCGGTGAAAGTACAGAGAAGGTGCCATTCTACACGCGTACATGTACATTTAAAAATAATAATGCGACATACGGTGTCAATGTACCATTGAAACGATTTTTTTTCTCTCTCCGGATTTGCATACCTCGTCATACGATATAAACTCTGCAAACTTCGTTCGCCGTCTAGTAAATATTTACTTGTTTCTCGTCACGAACGGATCGTAACGTGACGTAAATAGAACAAAACGGAATCACAAGTCACGGTTTACACTTGACACTGATGGTTATATACTACTTTTCTTTTTTGTATTCCTACGGGGTGTATCATAATATGGTAGCCCGCATTAATATGTATTCAGGCACCACCGATATTCAAATAACTTTTGCTCGATATTATCACTGATAATTATGGTGTAGAAATACGGTTTATGATTCTTAATTTTAATAGGGACGTGCCGACATATTTAGGATTATAGGAATGCGTAGACATATCTAGGAATTTTAGAATGTCGGAATGTGTATAGATCTGGAGATATAGGTATATCTGTTCAGAGGTATCTAGAGATCTAAAAGATGTGGAGTACTCCGTGGAGTACGTAAGAGAGTAGAGATCTAGGTATGTTTATCCATAGAAAGATCTAAGTATATGAACTATTTAGAACTATACACGTTGAAATCAATTTTTAAAATACTTAATGAGTTTCAATATGTTCCTGTGAAATTATTTAGTATAAGATTAGGCAAAATTAAATGGGATTGCACGTGTCTTCGGACGTGCACGGTTCAGAGACTTCAAGGACTTCTCTAATCTCGCGATAAATTCCATTATTATCAAAACTGAATTCCAATTGGAGGAATATACGTCTGATTTTCGTGAATGAACATGTTCGCGCACGCGTCGATCGTAGCGAAAGGGTTAATCCGAAGGTGGCGCAGGGTGCAGTATGCACTCGGAATGCAACTCTCAAAGTGGGCTGCTCTTGGCTATCGGCGTGCATCGAGGAACTTGGCTACCTGGTGAAAGTACCTCCACCTTCGTAACGTTCCGCGTGCGTGTATATCGATGCGTGTACAAGAATTGCGCGCACACGTTGATTCCTCTCCGGGTATATACGCGCGTACAGGTACGAGGTGAGGTACTGCCAGATAGCGTGGCACGTAGTGTCAATGTACTCCATTGTGTCATCCGTCACGGACTGTGAGATAACGTGTCCCGTAGCGATGGCTTCGATCTGACCTATTGTTCGAAAAATCGAACGATCGGATCGATTCCGCTAGTTCGAGGACAGGCTGCTCGAACGACGCCGCATTCCGATGCTCGTTCTTGAAACCGCGTTTATGCCTCCTAATTGAAATTCTGATTGATCTCTTGATACGCTTCGAGTGGGGAAACACGGAGATTGATGAGTTTACTCATCGTGCTTCTCGGAAAATTAAAAAAACCGTTTGTTAAGAAGTACGGTAATGGAAACATCTATTGCGTCAATTGAATATTAAACGAGTTAGCACTTCGGTATCTCTGTTATTACCGATACTAGGAAAATATTATCGAGTTTTTTATTTGTGGACTGCGGTTTCGAGAGATTTGTACTATACAAGTCAAATGTTGTTAAGAACTTTATTTTAAACTTTGCTGTTATTTTTGCCAATGACAATTTTAAAGTATAATTTTGCCTAGTGAATAGGACATTATTTTAAATTACCATAGTAGAAAATTAACCACCTTTGAAACATGTGGCTAGTAATTAGTTGTACATGTGGGTGGCGATATAATGTGTCTCGATATAAGGCGTTATTCTTATAGTTCTAGATTGTTATAGCTGTAGATCCGAATGTCTCTGCACTCCAAAACACCTGGAGTTCGATATCCTTGAATTCATGGCTTCTAGATCTCAGAATTCAAAGATCTTAAACCTCTATATATCTAGGTCCCTAGATACCGTTCTTCCGAGATTTATCTCTAGACATGAATATTTCCAAATTTCTAGATATCCATATCACTGCATTAAAAATTGTTAGATTCTAATATTCTCACGCTATGATATAAGTTCACAATTTCTGGGACAAATTAGAATAAAAAATTTCTAGACCCAACAAGTCTTTGAAGTATATTTATGTCTCAGTGTCCCTACATTCCGGTATGCATAATCGCTAAAATCCCTAGATTTCAACATTTCTAAGCCTCAGAATTCCTAGACCTCTGTGTCACGGTATCTCAATGTTCGCAATAAATCTAGATATCCCTGAGAATGGTAATAGGATGGAATCGATTAAATCTGGTATTCATAAATGGAGACTCGGGTAAATAATAATTGTACGTTGGTTGGAAGATCCACGAGGATCTGGTAAGTCGTATTTTGTTCTAAACATCTTTTTCCTTAGCTAACCGATTAATGTGTGCATTTACACCGAGCCAGACGACTATGGTCTAATTAACACGGTGGTGCAGTATGCTTGAAGGTGTGATTATCTTGCCCCGTCCAACGGCACGATACGCTATATCTATCTGACAATTTATCGGTGTCTACTTAGCACTCGCGCGTGTGTGCGCGCACGTGCACGCGAGTGCAACACCCACGCATACAGCCTTTCCCCGGTAATGTACGCGCACACGCGCCACTTATACGCCCGGCGAAGCATAATCGAGCATAACTCCTTTATACTTTACACGACAGCCACACCACGTCCTGGCCATTACGCGGACTTACACTACCAGTCAAAAGTATTTCACCGTTTCGAATATTTTTCGGTGCTTTGTAAAGTGCCCGTTTGACCCTCTCACGCTGTGAGCGTGTTCGTGACAAAATGTACTCGTTAGGGATGAAACGTGTTCTCGATGTTGTTGGGAAGTATGTTTGTAGACGATTGCGTTTCGAATTTGTCCACTGTGAATTTGTTATAAAAATTAGAGTTGTCCTTTTTTGAAAATAATATCTAGAATAATGTATTGTTTCGGGAGGAGCTATTGATATTTGGTTACTGAAATTAACCGCACAGGTCGATACTTTGGTATCGAATCGTATGTAAGAATGTGCATGTACTTTTGAACGGTAGTGTATTCGACGTTCACAAGTATGCGTGCATTACCTTCTCGACTTTAAGTTATCTTCACGCATTCCAGCTTCCTAGGCGTGGATCAAGCTTTATGGCGTCCCCTACGCCTTTTGTTCCATCATTTATCGAAGGCAACCTCGCCCCATACCTTATTGGCGCTATTGCTTGGTAATTAGCGTTCCTTACGCGTTAAGGGAATACATCTATCCTTTTGTTTATACAGTCTCGGGTTTGACCGCCGTTGATTAACTTGTTCGTGGGATGTAATGGATGTTTACTCTGCGCTACCACTTATAAGAATATTCCGTGGATGTTTACATAACCATTTCACGACGCTTCTGTAGCTTCGATTCTTTTATTGCTATTGGTAAATACTAACACTAATAATAGTAAAAATCGATAGTGCAACCGTTTAGCGAGATCGTTTTCAGTTACCTTTAAACGTTGCCTATCGTGCTGCTTCTTTATGGATTTTATTTTCGGTTAGTAGCTTTTAACTTTACTGGAATGTCGATAAGGCATTGGAATGTTAATGGCTTAAAACATCATGATGTAGAGCAGTGACTTACGAGTTGAGTGCTCTAGTGTGCATTGACGAGTTCTATTTCTTCATTCAGGTTTCAAACTTGGAACTTTCTAAATATCTTCATTTCTAAATTTTTATACTTGCAGATTTAAGGATATAGGGATGTAGGGATTTGAGGATACAGGAATTTGGCCAAATGGAGATTTGGATATATGGAGATTTGAAGGTGCACGAATTTGGCGAAATGAGGATTTAAGGACGTAGATACTTGATCTATGGACGCGAGTACATAGGAATTTAGAAATATCTACAGATGCTAGATATCTATGGACATAGCACAACATGGTAATACATAAATATCGATGGATCTAAAAAATTTCTAGAAAGGAAAATTTAAGAATATCTAGGAATCTAGGTGTCTCGAAACCTATGCATATCTAAAAATATGTAGACACCCAGAGATATGGGTGCACGTAGGTATGTAGAAGTATTTCAGAATACTTATGGGTACAGGAAATTCTGAAGCTCCGAAGTGTCCAAATTGGAGAGAGCAGGGAACGCCTGCGGCGATATCCGGAGGGTAGTACACGACCTTTAGGGTCTCGTAGGAATTTTCGGCGGTCCGGGTCAGATTGACCTGCGTGCCTGTGGCTTCGGCCGGCGTCGCGCTGTCGTCTGGCTCATTTTTTTTGTTCATGCCCTCGCATCTCTGTTATTAAACTCGAATGGCACGAACGTCGTTATACACGTTAACCGTATGGCTGCCGTATCCGGGAACTATCAAACTAACGACGCCTCGCCCGGGGCCGTGCGGCCCAAAAATAGTCGGATGGACCCGCCGTATAATTACGATCCCCAGGATGTAGCCCCGCCGCGGCGATTTAATTCGACTCTCTTCTGTTCTCCTCTCGACGCCCGCGAGACGCCAATCGACGCACGTCCATGCAACCACGAAATTCCGAGGATTCGTTTAGATCGGTAATTTCAACTTTGCTCGCTCCGATCATTTGGCCTGGCTGCTTCTTTGAAGCCCCCTACGAAAAAGTTACCTTAATGGGGCACAGGGTTGATTCCATGGTTTTTGTAGTCATTTCGTATCGGATTGACGTCACCGCGATCAAAAAGTCGGAAAGGATAATTCACTTGTTCTCGAGTGTCTTCGAGAACTCCGTAGTCAAGTACCGCTTTGAGTCTGAACTTATAGGGGCATTGTGCCATAGAAAGCTAACAATTTAACATATGTCTCCACATAATGTTCTCCCTTTTATAACACAGATTTAGGTTCTGCTGCATTATTGCAATGGTTTACATTGATATCTCGATAAATTTGCTCTCTCCATATATGATACATTAGAAAACGAAAAGCTTCGCGTGATTCATTGTATTACCGTAATCTGGAACCGAACTTATCCTAAGTCTACGGATGTAAAGTAGCAGTTTCATATCGGAAGAAAATTAGATATCGTTATCCCGGTGAAATGCACGAGATGCTTGTAATACCGTTATATACTTTCACGTTCAGGCATCGATGTGTAATTGATTAATAAATATCGATAAACATAGAAGCAAAAATATCCGGTATGTACAAAGACATCAAGTCGGGAGATATCTCGAGCAAAGGATCGGACGAGTTAACGGACATATAATAAGATCTTATCGCTTCATTACAATTTCCTTGGAAACTGTCCGGTAAACGTTTCCCGAGTGAAACATAAATTCGAACGACCGTTCGTGTCAGGCCTTTAATATCGCGATGCACGGTATCGCAGGATTATCCGAGTAATTAAGACGCATTTACGCTGTGTTCGTTAATTTCCCTATTAGACGTGCGTTACGCCGGGTAACTGAGGTATTGCGTCGTCGGAATGCGTGTATCTAGACGCGTTATGTTAATTGCAACGATAAAATTCGTATTCCCGCGAAACCTCTAGGAGAGTAAGCACTCGTAGTCAGTTTGATACGCGAATACGTTTCGCGTCGTGCAGGCCTTTAACGATGAATGGCTACCATCTGCTTTGAAACGTACGAGCCCGAGGTGCATTAGGCTCGGAGTATACCTGCAGGTCGATGTGGATTATCGCCGGCGTAGATTATGCCAGTCCATTTATGCTTGCTAAAGTTAACTCGTCGCCGTACTAAATTCCCGATGACGCGGTCGATGTTGTTCGTTATACGGCTTATTGTTGCATACCTTCTAGAGGAAAATGGATGAAGTAACTTGCTTTCACACTTTTGTGTTTCGGTATCACGTATTCACGTGGTTCACCGCTCCATTGGGAATGCGATGTATGGAATGCCTGCATGCGTTGCCTGCAAACGAACCGCTGATTTGTTGCTGGTATTTACTATTCCCTTTAAATCAACGAATACTTATGGCTTTTACAGACACGAGTTGTGACACGAGATAGTGATGGATAATTAGGATCACGAGGCGTGCAATGCTGCCGGTTATCTGTGTTCAACTTACATTTACTCCGACTCCAGGCATTTTTGTCTGACGTGAGCTATCTAGAGGCTTTTAGGAATTTTGCTCAAGGGTCCATAAGTTTGGACCTTTGCAAATTTAGGAATTTTGAAAGCTCGTGATCCTAAAATCACTACACTCCAATATCACTTGATTCTGATATCCTGCATCTTATCTATAGATCTAAATATTCTTAGACTACAACATTCTCAGATCCCAATTCTCCTAGAGCAGTACCCCTATAACCTAATATGTATCTCTAGAAATGTTGACATTTGTGGAAAAATATAGCAATTGTGAATTTGTATATTTTTAAGTTGACCATTTGAAAATTTGGATATTTTGAAATTTATGGATATAGAAATTTAGGAAGTCGGAAATTTGGTAACTTTGTAAATTAAAAGTTCGTTCATCCGGAAATTTGGAAATTCGCAAAGAGGTATTAATTTATTTAAAAAGACTTATTAATAAAGATTGCGGATATTTATTGAAGCGAAATTTAGAACGGTTCCGCATAAATTTCGAGAATTATGAATCATTCTGTTGAATGAACCGTTTCGTATTCTCCTACAATAACATTTTCCTACCGTTATACGCAAGTGGAACAGCTTCTTGAATATAAACGAGTCGTCCGTCGATCGTTTTTCTGGTATCTCGGATACGTCCGTGTGGCAAATGGCTCGATTGGTACACAAAATTCTTCGGAAACTGCTCTTACATAATGTCTTATGTACTTCTGTGGCGCGATCGAACCGAATGGTCCGCTACGGTATGGAATGGAATGGAATTACTCGGAATGAGGCCACTCACTCTCGGCTCTATGCTATTCGATCAGTTTGTGCCGCTAGGAAAGGACTCGTAAATGTCCCTAAAAAAAAGTGCACTCTCTACCGTTTGGTTAACCATGCAATTTGGATACCTGTGTTCCAGTCACTGGAATACTTGCTATGCTCAACCTCTCGTGGTTCCGAGCAAGTCCGTGTTATTAAATGCTGGATACGTAAACGTTTTGCATGATTCATGAGAATGTTCTAGTTATTGTATTAAATGATAGTGCAGTGCAATGTTGCTCGGATAACAAACAACTTCTGCTACAACGTTCTTTCATTGAACGAGATAAAATTGTATCTGGTTATTCAGAAAAAAACCTCTTTCGAATTTTATAACTTTTCCGTACGCGTTATCTATTATAAGTGACATGATAAATTTTTTGACACGAAAAAATGGAACTGATTGGAATCAATGAATCGGAACACGCAATCGTTCGAATTGATCGTGTCAATTATTTAGGTATGCATCTATGATACAAATAGATTCTGCACATTAATAATTAATCTCTCCGGCCGCTGCATTACTACAACTTTATCAGTGACTATCTGACGCGCTTTTTGAACTATTTCACAACAACCAGTCCCGTAGGAGTTGAATGAAACAGGAGTTACGGCGAGGCGAGATATAACGTTGCTCGTGTTTGTAAATAGAGAGAAGGAAACGCACGTACACACGCGCTTGTTATGTCGCAATGATAAATCAGCGTTTTCTGCATTACGGTGCATCGCGGGCAGTGATGGAAGTACGAATGCACCCCTATGCACGAACAGCAAGGTGTACACGTTCAAACAGTATACAGATTGTCTCAAAAAGGATATACGCTATTAGGGATAAATCTAAACTTTAAGTTAACGTTAGGTTATATCTACGTTATTGTATTAAGGTTAGGTTAGATCAACATTATTGTGACAAAGTTAGCTTTGATTGACGTTATTGGGTTATACCAAGGCTAACTTTACATTATTGGGTTAGGTGTAATTAACGTTATTGTCTTAACGTTAGGTTAGGTTAACGGTATTGACTTAGGGTTAGGTGATGTTAACGTTATTGTGTTAAGGTTAGGTTATATTAACGTTATTGTGTTAAGGTTAGGTCAGATTAACGTTACTAGGTCAATGTTAGGTGAGGTTAAGGTTATTCTGTTTGAGTTAGATTGAGGCAGGATTAGTAAGTCAGATTATTCTTATCAAATGATTTTTTCATATCCATCGTAAGACGTTCCCATACACATACAATGAGCTCCGAGATATTTGAGCGATAGGAAGTGTACATAATCTTTTGAGGGCCGCTGTATACGTACATACGTAACTGGTTACCGAGTGTGACACGATGAATCGTGCGTGTAAGCACGAAGGCCTACTTGAATCTATACGATGACGGTAAATGTCGCGCCGTTAGAGGATCGCGATGCTTATGAATGCGCGCGAACGACGTAAAGTTCGGAATCTACTAAGCGAGTGGTGAACGGTGGTATCCAACAAATTGACGAACAAAATGAACCATACGTTTGACGCTGATTTATCGTGCCATTGTGCGAACGTCGAAGCGTCGAACGTTGCATGACGTCGTAACTTATTCCATCGGGAACGAAGATGTCCAGGGCGTGCGCGTTGATCCTTGAATTATAAGCAGGAAGCGGTAAAAAAAAGTAACACGAGGAAGATTATACATACGTACGTCGAATGTCTCGCGTGAGTAAAATGGATAAGGATCAGAGGCGAAAGAAGAGTATGTTTCATTATTTCAATAAGTTCCTATTCCCCGAACAAATTTTTTATAGTATAAGTTTTAGTTAAATTTTTAATGAAATTCTTAGGACTCTATTGAAATCAAATTTAGATCATTTGCACGTGGTGGTTTGGGGATTTCAGAATTTTGGACTTTTCAACATTAGGACATAAAATTTTGGGACTTTGCTATCGAAAAGTTTGAGTTTGTGATTGGAACTTTAAAATTTCGAAGTTCTTGGGTTATTAGGACTTGGAACCTCGACGGGACTTTAGGGTTTCAAGTTTGAAATTTTCAGTTTATTAGAATATTGGCATTTTCAAACTTCAGAATTTAAAATAATCGCAATTATTGATCGTTCATTTGAAATGAACCGTAATAGACATTTCTATAGATACCAAGAATCTGTCCGTAGTCAGAGACGTATAGGTGTTGTTAAGCACATTTATGCCTCCGTTTATCGACGGTAGTATCACTTATGTACATTATACCGAAGTATATGACTATCATTTAATAGATTCTCTATTTTACTCATAAAGCCTTGGTATTTCCTGAGGGTTAGCTCGTTCGTTTCTGAAAATTGCATTCATACCATTTTGAAGAATAACTCGCGCAGCGATATATAGCGCACGTTATTACGGTGTTTATTATGATTTCTAACGATAAAATACACCTACCGACAGATCGTTTAATTATCATATATGGTAAAGAGAGTTAAATATAGTAATGCAGTCAGGTGTAGTAGGATCGCACGCAAACGAACACGACTCTCGGAATGTAATTAAGCGCGATACACGTTGGATTCGATGTGTCAAGTTCAGAGTAATTTATCGGAGAAAAACGTGACTCTTTCGGTTTCTTTGGCCGAGCGTAAAACACGATTGCAGGGGACCCATTACTTAATATGGCTCGTAATTTGCGATTTAAAATTCTTCGCCACCGTACGACATATTACAAATACCAATAAATACGTGTTTCGGATTGCGTCATGAGTTTCGATCGATGCAAAAGAAAGAGAAGAAGAAGCAAAAAAAAGGGAGGAGGAAGTATCCGAGAGCCGCCGCAGGTGATCGTCGTATCGAACACCAGAGAAATTGCGTAATCAACGAGTTTTCATTCTACCGTCTCGAATATTTTTCTACGAACGATAGCAATCGCGCGTTTTACTTCCAGTTTGATTACGTCGATCGAAAATATGTCCGGCATGTTGCGTGCTTAGATACGATTGATATCGAGCCGTAGCAATTTCGAGTATTCCGATTGAATCTTATTCCTCTTTTATTTGCTCAGACAGTTTTAATCGCGTCAATTGCAGATATATTATTTGTGGTTATTACTAGATACTATGTGGGTATTTACTTACGTACACGAGGGTAGTGTAGACTCCACGTTTTCAAGTTTGCACATTTTTCGACTTCTTGAATTATCAAGATTTTTAAATTGTTCAAATTCCTTCAATTCTTAAATCTTCAAGTCTTTAAGTTACTAAATTTCGCTTCGTCCAAGCGATAAAAAATTAAATTTTGTCATAAAACATCACATAGAACCTTCCTAAATTAGCATGTGCAGATTTGATTGATTTGGAAAAAATATAAGAGTTATAAGTATACGAAAGAAGATAATGTAGAAGCGTTTCCGTATGTATCTATTATATTCACAAAGCGTACAAAAAGTGTGGTGGCTTAAGGTCCAGAAAATCGTCCAAATAGTCGATTAAACTTCCAAGCAACTCAGAAGGGTTTTCGAAGGAAGGTTAAGGCATATCGCAGGAGTGGGAGATGAAAGGGTTGCGTAGTGCGGAAGCTTGCCATTATATTCACATTATAATCCCATCAGGGGACTCCTCTGCCTAACTGGACAGCTACGAATAATACGACGTACACGCCTCTACCTTCCATTCGACGTTTATTCCATAGACTTAACATAAGCTTTTCTTCATCCCATTGCCTTCCATCCCTTACGATCTCGGTTATTAATTTTATATTTTCGTTTCTCACAATGGAATGTGCATAATACATAGGCACAGAATGACGCCGTTTAAACTCTTGAATTTTTCCGCTGTAAGGATTCGAGTTAATTCTGTTTAGTACCACGGTGCTTTTCAATGGATATTAATCTCGAATCAACTGCAAAATATTTAACGATATCTTGAAAAAATATTCTGCACGTATCTTTCTTTGGTTATGTATCTCATACCAGTATTAACGTTATGTTGAAAAGTACAAATGTAGTATAGATTAGAAAAATGGCGGAAAATTTAAACGTTACATGGTATCCGAAAATGTTATCTGCGATATTGTATTTCTTCAAAATGAAATCTTCTGATGGAAAATGTTTATGATTGTGAAAATCAAAGAAAAAATTGTAAACGACAATGCAACGAAAAGCGAAGGTAAAGATTGATAATCGGAGAGAAAATATTTGCTGAACACACCCTGTTACATAGCGCGTGATCTACGCGAGCGTATAAAGCGGTCGCGTAACAATTCCGCTTAAACGAGACGCGTGTATCGCGTGAAAATCCTTGCGGGCATCGAAATTCCACGCCCCTTATCTGATCCGAAATCACGTACAATCAAGAGTAAAGGGTAGGCCGCGTAACCATCCGTTTCTCTTGTCATCGTGACTCTGTCGGCGCGAAGCCGTCGTGGCCGGCAAAGTGGTGAAAGCCAGGACGACGATAACCTACTCCAGTGCGGCTGCCAGTTGCAGCTGCCTGCTCGCAAAACGAGGAATCCCAGTTACGCGCGTACCAACGAACAGCGCCGCCGCTTTGAGCTTCTATACAGCCATTGGCGTAACTGGCTGCGAACTTATTGCCATCCCTTAAACCACTGACAGCCAAAACACATTTGGACCTACAATTAATGTGCAATTTCGAACACTTTCACTTCTATATTTTCAACTTTGCAATTTTCATACTCTGTTTTCAAACTATAAGGATTTATATTTGACGGTAGGAAATTTTTATTTCTAAATTTTCAAGATGCAAAGTTTTGTATTTCTAAGTTTTCATAGTGGACAATTTTATATTTCTAAATTGCCAATTTTTCAAATTTTCACATTTCCGGACTTATTTAACGTTATATATTCTGGTAAGGTAACACGTGGCAATACAACACGTGACAATATAATGCGTAGTAATCTATAACACGTTGCGATCTGCAACATGTGGCAATATAACGCGTGGTGATGCAATACGTGGTAATTTATATAACGTGGCAATATAACGCGTGGCAATATAACATATGGTAATCTACAACGCGTTATATACCATGTGACCACATAACAGCGGTTCACCGTAACTATGAAACGTCTGGCGATCTGGTGCGTGGCGATATAAGAGATTGATGTTCCCAAAGAAAAATGCTAGTTACGCCAATGTATATAGCGTATATAGAATGCTCGAGTCGAGATAGCAGCGTGTGTGCACGGTGGTTTACTTCCGCTGCAGGCACGCGGTTCAGCCGAGCGCACAGCCTCGAAGCAACAGGACGAAGAACGAGAAGGGAAGACGGTAAAGAAGAAGAGATACAGCAGAACTCGAAGCAAATAAAATGAAAAACAGGTACAAAAGAGAAGCTAACGATGAACACAAAAGAGAAAATGCAAAAGAGAAAATGAAACAAACGAAGGTGATAGAGAAGTGTAGGGTGATTATAAGTAGACTTGTCTCTTAACCTGTTCGCTGCTCATTCTGTTTTTATAAACGACAGTTAAGTGCTTATAAATAATCGGCAATTTTATGTTAAGAACGTTAAGGAAATGTTTATATAGTTATTTTAAATAAATGTAAAGTTTCAAAGTAAGTCACTATAAGCGCTACATTGAGGTGATTTTATATCAAATTAGACTTCAGGTGCTTCGAAGTCAATCCTTGCTCTGTTTGGCAACCGGTACATTCTAAATATTAATGAAACGTTTATGCAAGCATTTTCATTGAGCTCTGATAAGTGTTATTTTATGATACTTTTATGTTGGACATTCCACGTCTTCAAATCGTTCATGTGATATCTCAAAATCTAATACACTCTAAGAGTGATCTTCAACACCTGCAATTAGCCACCAGCCATTTTGTACTAAAAATATTAACGAAGCGTCTTGTCTCCTTCAAATTTTAAGCTTTACATCGCCATAGACGCTATTTTGTGATAGTTTTATATTATCAAATTGTGTCTGACTTTACTTTTAAAATCGGCACGTTACAGAAATGGAGGTATACTAATTGAGCCAAACTTCTAGTCGCGACCTCCCCACTTTCCCCTTCTCGATTAAAATTTCCTCCATAACGAATCTCGTAAAGCATCAAGCTATGTAGTTAACACGGAACGTGTCAATTGCTTTCCCGCTGGGCGTCCCGACGAAAATGTGTCCAGTGTCCGGATAAAGCGGAGAGCGATTAAAGCGGAAACGGATAAGAGTGAGTCTACTGTATGACGAAGGGAAAGCAGAGGAAGAGTAGGCGAGAAGGATGATGCAGACGCAACTCTTCTCGCAACAACCCTCTTCTTACTACGTTTCTGCTTCCTTCTCTTTTTATAAGGACGCGTCTCTCTCGCTTCCACGTTCTACTTCGTCTTCCTCTTTCTTTCCATCTTGCTCGAGAGTTCGTTTCCTCTTCGTCTGGCACAGAAAAAGCTCGTTCCTCGCCTCTCTGTTCCTCTCCTGTTCTGTTCGGCCAATTCCTCGTATTATACCAGGTTGCGGCGTGGAATGCGGGCGTCCTTCGTTCGCTTGGAGCAGCGTCCAACCGATGAGCCCCGCTAGCGTTATCCTTCGCCGGTCCTTCGCATGCGCTCCTTAGGGCTCGGTAAAATTAACCTGGAATACTCGGCCGAGACGCCCGCTTCTTCTCTCTTTCTCTCTCCTTCTCTCTCTCTCTCTCTTTCTCTCTCTTTTCCTCTCTCTGTTTCAGATTCGTTAAACTCGCTCGGCGCGACGCGACGCGACGCGGAGCGGAGCGCCGACGTGCTTCTCCGCTTCAGGATGGTGTGCAACGCGCGCGTAAAGGTAGGAACACATTAATATCGCGTCACGTGAAATTACGTGGTTCTACATTGTTGCGACGAGACTATCGTAAATTGCCACCCGAATTGCACATGCGCATTGTTTGTGATAGCACGTGATTTCGCGTGACACGATGCCTATGTGTCTTTACCTTCACAGCAGACACATTAATATCGTGTCACGCGAAATTACGTGGCTCCACATTGTTACAACGAGATTATCATAAATTGCCATTCGAATATAACATCGGAATGTACATGTTGTTTGTGATATCACGTGCTTTCGCGTGACACGCTCCTACGTGTTTTTATCTTCATGGTAGACACACATTAATATCGCGTCACGCGAAATTACGTGGTTCAACATTGTTACAACGAGGCTGTCGTAAATTGTGATCCGAATTTAATCGAATGGAATGTACATATGTGTTGTTTGTGGTAGCACGTGATTTCGCGTGACATGGTACCGATGTGTTTTTATTTTCAAGATAGAGATGCGTTTACATCGGGTCACGCGAAATTGCGTAATTCTACATTGTTACAATGTGGCTATCGTAAATTGTGACCTGAATTCAACCGAACATCGGAATATACATTCGTGTGTCGCTTGTGATAGCACGTGATTTCGCGTGACACGGTGCCAATGTCCTTTTATTGGAAGGTAGATACATTAATATCGTGTGACGTGAAATTATGTTGTTATACATTGTTGCAATGACGCTGTCGTAAATTGTGATCCGAATTTAAGTGAACGTCGGTATATGCACATGTGTTGCTTGTGAGAGCATGTGATTTCGTATAATATATCAATATGTTCTTAGGGATACTTTGACATGTGGTCACATAAAATCATGTGAGTCTACATTGCTATAATATGGGATTTGTAAATTATGAATCACATATGAGTATGATGTAATCTTCCTTTAACATTGTAATCAAAATATCGATCAAATGTTCATATGTGTCTAAGTTTGTACACTTTCACACAAGTCATATCTATTTAAGTTTATATACTTTCATGTACATCATATCTACTGTATATTTTCATAAAACTTGAAGTTTGAACTCGATACGTCACAAAAGAAACCTTCTCTTCCCATAATTAAAGATGGTTGTTCGAACACGAGGTCAGCAGTGACCCATACAGTATCGACCGCGTTAATAACCATGTACGGAACATTGTTTTTGCCTAACGTGCAGCAGTGTGCCATTCTTAAAAATGTTCCCGGCATAGATTACTGCGGTGGAATTCAATGTTGCGGAAAACAACATACAATTTCGTGTAGACGTGTTTTGGATCGTAGCGGTTTGAACTATCTGAACATGTTGGTCAGCGTTCATCGCATCTGAATGCGATACTTTTTGCGTATCCGGACTTTACCTTCGATTCCTGTTATCCGGATAGAATCGAACCCGTGCAGGTGGAACACTATCATCCGAAGCTTATTTGTGTTGCAGGTGCACCTGTGCGAAGCCGGAGGCGGAGGATTCGGAGAACGGGAGAATCTAGGTAAGATTACACGATCGAATTTACCTATAGAAATTTGAAAAAAGGTTAACACTGAAATTACCGACGCTCTACGTACTTATATGCAGGCTTACCACATCCGTCAATTTTGTAGACATTATTTAGGATAGATGAAATTTATTCGATGTTATAAAATTGAAAACGTGTTATTGACGTTAATTATGGAGATTCTACAAGATCAGTTGAGATTTCAAGCTTTCAGATATTCAAATTTGAAATTTTGAAATTTGGTGTGCTGGACGGTGAAATATAGAAATTTGAAGTGTTGGAGATTGAGGAATGTAGAAATTCAGAAATTAAAAAATTAAAATCTACAAATTTTTAACTTAAAAAATTTATAAATATAGAAACTTGAAATTGTCAAATTTTCAGATTCCAAAGTTGTCCACCCCGATCAAGTAAATATACAAAATAATTATGAATTCAGACAAATCGTACTAATTATAGATGATCATACTAATAGTAATTTTAGAGTTAACTCAACGGAAATACGTTTGAGTGAACATGATTTATTGTTTGTGACGCGAATATATTGGCAAGAAAAAAGAAGCGAAAGGATTAAACGCTACTTAAGGCTCGAGTGTATTAAAAGATTATGTAATTTGTATTAACACATGTTACACCGATTACGCAAAGACGAAGCTTACGTCACGCCACAATAAAAAGTATCCTAATTCTAATGTTGAGGAGAAGGTCAAGTTTGAACAGCGAAGGTGTGTGGCGCCTGGAAGTTGTTTCATAAGACGAAACGCGAGTTTTATTTGAAATTTTCTTTTTATAAGACCTGTTGCTTCGTTTTTATGGCATCGAGGCGATACCTGTTAACCCTTCGCGATTCAAGTGTGTCTTTCTTCACAAGTTCAACATTTTCGACGTTATGATAAATTTCTTTGGAAATCATTCCGAACTATAATTTCATTTACAATCAACAAAACTTCTATCTACAGTTATTAACTTTTAATATTATTGCCATTATTTTTAATATCATTTTTCATCGTCGCGAATTTTATGTAACATAACTTAGAATTCATTTATGTCAATTTACTTTTGATATCACGAATTTTTTCAAGTACTACCTATTTTTAAAACGTGGATTTTTTTTATAATTAAAATGTCAAATTTTGCAGTCGTGAATGTACAAGTAGGTATTTGTCAGGTATAATCGTTCTCGACAGAAAATTTTCGATTTGCAAGAAGGTTATTCGAAACCTGTTTAATTCCAACAGGTAACTGATCGCTATAGAAATCCATGAATCACTCGTACGAATTTTTCATTCTTAATTCCACATGCGATACCTTTCATTCGAAATTGGTCTACAGTCAAAATAAATCTAATCTAGCAGCAAATTGGATTCACGGATGAATGATATTCACGTATTTAGTCTCGTTAAAAAGAATCAATCGCCGAAAGAAAAAGGAATTCATTAATAATTAACATAAAGTTACGTCACGTGTACTATGAACGAAACGCATTTATTTTCGAACGAACAGGTTTTATCCATATCGAGAATGTTGTATCGACCACTTGAATAATTGAAACGTATGAATCATATCCGCCCGTACGGATTCAGATCAACGAACCAGCATCGTTCTTCGTCGATCGGGAAAACTGTAGACGAAGACATTTCTTGTTTCGCGTGATCGTTCTATATCGATTGATCGATGGTATCTGTAATGAGACCAAGGGAACATCGGTCCGATCCCATCAATGTTAAACGGTTCGTTCTTGCACGAACGATAAATAACGATACCCTTTAATTTTATAATCTTTTTGAACCAACATACATTTGTCACATTCCATTTGGTCGTGGATGAAGATCGGCTCTAGGGAATATTTCAAGACTTGCAGATTTGAGGGACTTGGGGAGTTACACATTTGAGAGTACGAGAATTTGGGGACTTGAGAATTTGAAGATTCGGAAATTTAGAAATTTAAGAGTTGGAATTGGAGTAATAAACACACAATACAAGTACCCAAAAAATGATTAAAAGTTTGAAAAATTGAAATCTCACGATTCAACAAATTTTCAAAGCACTTACGATGTGCGAACCAGTATCACCAAGACGGTACGCGACAATTTGCATTGCACCCAACTGCCAACTTACCAGAAATGCGCAAAGTATTTATACTAGCCAGGAAGACCAGTTTCTCTCCGAGCAGTTCATTATCCTCTTTATCGAATATGCTCGGAAACAATAATTTCCATGGTAGAATTGAAAATTCGATTCTCACTCTTTTCACCATTGTTGATCGTGTAACCCAAGATTCCCAAGTAATGTGTTTTCGTGGCTTTGTACGTTGAACTTCGTGTTTCTCTTATGGTCATTATCATCGATTGAATCGGACATTACGGATAACCATGGGAACATTTCTATGCATCGTTCCGTGCATATTCATGAATCTTTCATAACGTAGCCTGCTTTGTGTAGTAATTACGATGGCTTGATTTACTCGGTTATCCCATTGTTAGGGTAATGACGTGTAATAAGCACGGTTATTAAGCGTTTATTAATCGTACGAAGACAATAAGTGATCGTTAACGTATGTACATTGATTTTTCCGATAATATCGAGGTTAGGTTATTTTTCAGGTAATTAGGAGGGTTGCTATCAACATGGGACAAAATAGCTAGGTAATTTATCAATGCACAAGTTGGACCATGTTCGTGTTTGTGCAGTATAATTAGAGGAAGTACGAACAGAGGATATTTCAGTTTTTGATTTAGGAAAGAGTTCAAATGTACATGTAAATTCCAACACTCTACATGTGAGAATTCGTGGTCTTTAACATTACCAGGCTTTTAGATTTGTAAATTTCAAATTCTTGCTGTTTGAAAAAAGATGAACTTGAAAATTTCTGAACTCCATAGTAACTTTAAAAAGAATAAAATGTACTTATAAAGTGCATAACGAGAGATACAAAGGATCAATTTCCGAATAAAATCTTTCAATCGGCTAGATTATTTCTCTTTTACTCTCCTCTCATAACCGAATGAAATTCATAGTTGCAATCTTCAATTAAGCTGTCGTTAGCAGGCAACGTTAACAGACACCTCCGGTCAGAATAGCAAAGCGTTAAGCGTTAAATTCTTCTCTTTCTGAACTTTATTAAGAAAACCTTGAAGTCATAAAGGGAGAAAAAAAAGAGAAATACCACATTATATTCTGTAGAAACCTTCGCGAGCAAGAGGTTCGTTGGCGCGTACAGACTCGAGCTGTCTCGTCCTCGACGAAAAATACTGTTCAGCATAAATTTCACAAGGAATGGTATGCATCTCCTCGGTTCAGTGCATTCGAGCAAAAGAAAATACACTGACGGCGTGAACGTATCCTGTGCGTGCACTAACACGCCCGCGAGCTTACGCTCTCTCAGCGTGAATGAGCGAGTACGATGTTTATTATAATGGCGTTATGTGCATTATACCGAGTTGCTCGTTAGGCACGTATGCACGGTATGAGGAAACGGAACGGCTGCTCCCCATGGAAACTATGTACAACTCTGGTTAGGTCGAAAAAAATCCATGGTGATTGCATTGGCGTAAGTAGGGCTTGGGGTGAATCTACATCGTATGTTACGGGGCAAGCTAAAATCTGACGACGTATCGTTTGGTCATATGTGATAGATCACGGGGTGAATCGGGAGAATTCATAGGGATTTTCAAATTTTAATTTATAAATTTGCTAATATTGGTGTTTGAATATTTAGGGATTTGATCCCTTCGAATGTGAAGATTTAAGACATTTCGAATTTGAACGTTTGGAATTTGGGGATTTGGCAGGTTCATAATTTAGGAATTTGGAATTTAGTAGGTTAGGCATTTGGAAATGTAGGAATTTCAGATTTGTGAAACTTCAGCATTTGGAAGTTTGAAATTTAGAACTTTGGCAACTTGGTAATTTGATAAATTGGTCATTTGGTCATCTAGTCAGTTGATCATTTGACCATTTGATCATTTGACCACTTGATCATTTGATCATTTGACCATTTGATCATTTAACCATTTGGTCATTTGGACATTTAGTCATCTGATCATGAGTCCATTTGATCATGTGTCCATTTGATCATGTGTCCATTTGATCATGTGTCCGTTTGATCATGTGTCCATTTGATCATTTGAACATTTGATCATTAGTCTATCTGACCATTCGACCATTTTGACATGTAGTCAGTTAGTCACCTGGTCATTCAGAAATATGGAAGATTTGAAAACAGTCACCTTATTACAAAAAATCTAGTTACGCCAATGAGCATGTACCTACACCATTTACCCCATACCCTATGGTGTATTTCCATGCGTACGTAGAATGTGTTGGTCAAGTACAATGTTCCCCTGTTACGACCGGAATACCGGCGGTATAATTAAGAAATTTATCTTGGTAAGTCAAGAGACGGAAAATAAAAGCATGAAACATAAATGCACGATCGGCAACTTGCAATTAGCACTAGAATTAACACCGAATCTACATATATCTACTGTCATCTTTACTACATTCATCGGTTTAACAGTTTTATTTCTGAAGATCTTCAGATACTCAACTTTCCAAACACATTATAATAAAAACCTGTTTTATCTCTATGATTTAGATCACTCTATAATTTATAACATATTGGATCATGTGTTCTGTATCTTGCATATTAACAATGCATTTAAGGATTGTGTAAAAATAACTCATCTTCGACTCCTTATCTTGCAGACATTTTTAAGATGTTTTCATCAAAATGTTAACTTTTGTCGAGACGAAGAACAATTGTATAAATTAATTTTTTATTTTTAATCTAAAAGTAAGTCAAACGTTCATAACAATTGCGTTAAGATCAAAGTCGAACAATTAGACGCGATTAGAGACTTCGTCAGAGGTCTTTCGTTTCTTCATATTTTCTTCGTTTTCTCAGTCAAAAGCAAGGAAGACAGATTACACGGAAAAATGTCGCTCTTAAATATACCTCTCGTTATTTGCGTGTTACGAGCGAAAAACAATGAGGTAGCTATGCCTTTTCCTCCGGAACCTGGGCAAGGAACGTGTATCACCGCGGATATGACTTGTCTAATGTTCCCTGTAATTAAATGAAATAATCGAGTCGTGGCGTTGTATCGCCTACCGCGACCTGCATTCTCATTATAATGCCGTGCATTCCGCGGATGAAACGAGTCTTTCTCTCGGCACGTACTGCATCCACACGGAATACGGAATGCACAAATGATGGATTACATGCAAATTTGCGCTGAACATTACGTTCATCTTCGCGCACTACTGTTCCATTTTAATTACACCTTGTACGTACACCCCCGGAGGTGCGTTTAATTATTTCGATCCGGACGAAGACCACTTTCTTGGAAGACTCTTAGGTAAAATTGTTTGGACAGACTTTCTATTTTCGATTATGTGTCTACGAGGTCTTGGCGATAGGGACCTTCTTTAGAATCATTTCGTTATCAGTGAAAGCTGGAAGAACGATTCGAGGAACTTGTAAAATTGAGAAATTTAAGATCTTGAAGAATTTGGAGATTTGATGGGTTTGGATTTAGGGGAATTTGGGGATTTTTTATGATCTCAATTTTTGGGAAATTTGGGATCTTAGGATTTTGGGGAATTTGGAATGTTTGAAGAATCGGGGAATTTGGAGATTTTGGAGGATTTGAGATTTTGGGAAATCTGCGGATTTGATGAATTTGGCATATTGGAAACTTGGAAGTTTAAGGATTTGAGAATTCTATGATTTCACAATTTGAAAGAATGTAGGAATTTCAATACACAGGCCTTTGCAAGTTTATCAATTTTGGAATTTGGTGATTTGATATTCGTAACTGAATAAATCTGATAATATATGACTTCACAAACTTACCGTCAATGTTTATTAACAGTCCTCAAATATTAACAATACCGACAATACACATTGCTCATAAGACTCTAGTAATATCATACATACATCAAGTATCCGTCATAGGATGTGCAAATAATAATGTGTACATATGTTGCATTTAAAGCTGAATTTGTAATATACAATAAAGTATGCGAATACCGGTAGGTATAGTCATGCAATTTTATAGCGATTCTCGGTAGTGTTTTCCGGCTCCCGTTGTTCTGATCTTAATCTCTTCTGAAGTAGTCTATTACCGGGTTTCGCTGGAATCGAGATCGCGGGGAAAATACGAACGAAGAAATTAACTGTGTTCTTTACGAGCTCAATTAGAGGAAATTTCTAACTTTATGGCGGAAAATACCAACCATTTCTGAGCATACCGTGAAACACCATGTGGTGGATGATGGCATATCAAAGATTTTGTAGAACAAATGTTGCATCTTTTATCTCTTTAATTCTTAATTAGAACCTATACTCCCATAATATGGGTAATAATACAAGTATTATAAACATTTGAACATTTATTGTTTGAAGTAGTATGATAGACATTGTAGGAAAATGAATGACCAAAGGTGTATCACAATTTCTGCGTCCAAGCATCTTCGGTACCAAAATCATCCCACGAATTCGTCACCCTTACATAACCGTGGCACTCCTGGTTGTTTGCTAAATTAGCGTCGATGCGCATGAAACGCGCGCGAATTGCGTAACGCAATTACGAGGAGATAGTAGTTGCTCAACGATTGATGGCGGCGCGTAAAGGTAAACCTTCTTGTGAAAGTTCAACGCAAGTCAAATCGCGAGTACACTAGAATCTCATTTATCCGAATCGCATCCCAATCATTATCCGAGTCATTTTCAAACGTTACTATCCAGTAGATTGTAAGCTGGTTTTGCACTTCTCAGTTTCATTTTTAAAACCTCCACTGAATGGTACACGTATGGAGAGTATTTTGCTGATCACTAATCATAACACTATATCCTCTGCTCTGTTCAATAATGTCTATTAGGGTAACAACCTGATGGAAGCTTACACCTAAGTCACAGTCCCCTGATTGTACCGGACCCAGCTGAGTAACCCAAACCCCTAAATACCCCTATTCTTGAATACCCAGCATCGCTAAATGCAATATACCTCTGTATACTCCACATCCCTAAATTTCACATACTCCTGAATACCCCATATCCCTAAATGCGTAGTATCGTAGACCCCCGAATGCGTCATACCCTAAAATGCTCCATATGCTCCAACCGATATCAAGTTTTCTATTGAATAAAAATATTTCTTATAAAAATTTAATAATTAAACTTCCCTGTATCTACCATTGAAAGAAATTACTGCATCAAATGACGTTTCTTGCGGGTACCTCAAATTGATGTAAGAATTGTATGTCCGTTATAAATATGTCAATTGAAACGGTATCGACGTAAGTCAATGAAATCAGCCGGGTACGTTCGAATCAGCTTTATCGAAAAGACACCAGCGAGCCACTGTTCACGATCGAAACGAATCTCGAGGTGGTCCGCAAAGTCGACAAGCGTTATTTCCTTACGTAAGCGGTGCACATTGCACGGGTCGTTGCTTCGTTCTGTATGTCACCGTGTGCCGTGCACGGGAACACCAGTCTGACGGCATTCCATCGTGATTTGCGAACGTTTCGGTAAACGTCCAAGCACACCCGTGGTCCCTGGTGTTTACGTCTGCCTGTTGCAGGAAAGAGAACGTCCGAGGACATCTCTGTTCTTAGCCTAATTCGTCTAACGTCTAATGTATCACCTTGCCTCTACGTCTCCTCGTCAAGTCTTCTGATCCTCGGCTCTATCGAATTTGCGGGGTACGGAAACTTGGAAGAAGGTGGGAAATTTAGGAAAAGGAGGAGGAGTTGGTAATTTTGAAGTCGGGGAATATAGGATCTGGAAAATGGAATATTGGGGTTTGAGAATTTGGAGATGTGAACATTTGGGAGAGGTGGGAAGTTTGGGAGTTCGAGAATTTGGAAGTTTAGAAGTTTGGGAATGTGCGATTCGGTGAATAGAATATCGGGGTTTGAGAATTTGGGGATCTGTAAATTTTGGAAGAGATAGTAAATTTGGGAGTTTGAGAATTTGGAAATTTAGTTGACTGTAAAATTTGGAGAATCAAGTATCCAGTAACTCGAAAATTGAAGTATTTACTATTTCAAAAGTTTGAGAACAAAAATGTTCAAATGTACAGTATGTCCGAAAATGGAAGGCAATTTATAAGAGACAGTTTCTGTGCGCAGCTTGATGTCCACGTGTCTCGTTCGTCGAATTCGGACTTAGCTCGCCTTGTTTTTAGGTGAAGGCCAATTACGAGAGTTCTCTCAAAGTCAGTGGCCACCGTGGATCTACGTATGTGTCTACTGTAAATTAATGATCGACATTGGTGGTTCTGTTTCTCTTCAGTATCGTCCGAATTTTTTGGCTGACGGTAGTGTTGAAAATGATACGATGACGTGGCAAGATTGCATGGAGAGCGAACGTTCGGTAGATTAATCGTTGCTCGAGATCGTGTTTTCGATCGGTGAATCGTAAGCCAAGGAGGCGAGGTTCGATTATTCGTTCATGTAACAGGTGAAATTATGTGCTGACGAGAGAAAATCCTTTCGCAGGTGTATCGATTTTGCCATCGTACACTTTCATATATTCTCAATGCAGCAGTTAATAGTAAATCATCTGAAATTTAGATTTCTTATTTGTAAACTTTCGAATTCAGAAATTTTTTCAATTTTTGTAGTAATTAATAACTTTAGATATTTATAACTTTTAGAATTTGGATATTTGACAATTTTTTAACTTCAGTGTTTGGGAATGTGAAAATTTTTTATTTGAAAATGTCTAAATTTGTTCATTTTGATTTCGAGATCTTCTCCGACCATTTCCAATCTCACTTAAGCTTCTTCCGTCCTATTCTGAATTTCGACTTCTCAAGGTACCTTTACACAAACAGTCTTCTAATCTTAATCAGAAGATCGAGTCTAACGTCGCACTGTTCTGAAACTCCTCCGCACTTTTTTCTCGTTTTCTCAATCTCGCTGCCAAAATAGGTGTGAAAAGATCAGGATGCAACTGTTCCCTTTCTTTCCCTGAGACGCGCTCGCAGATCCAGCTGGCGATCCATCCGACTGCGAAGCTGAGTACCGATCCGATCGGGCAGTACCACATGTACGAAATGCGGTAGAGATAGAAGTATGAGTCATCGTTAGTCTGGCTGTTAGATAGACGACTTATTTGCCTGTTGGAAAGTAATTGCGTTTAATGGCATACGCAGAACGGGTATCAACGTAGTAATTGGACAGGACGGTGCGAATATCAGCAGCTCGAAGGTGTTCAATCGTGAAAAAGTAATCAATAAGCATTCTACGAGGGAACGTTCACGGAATGGGGACTGCGAGATTGTGCGTGGTCATTAAATAGCAGGCGAATTCCTTACCCGTTCGCGAAATGCAAATCTGACGATTCCTCGTAATCGTGATACGCCGTGACATTGTACTCGCACGCGGTGGCCTGCAGTTTGTTCGGGATCGGTGGCTTCGGTTGACCGAATCCGATCCACAGAGAGAAAATTAGACTGGTCAACAGACCAATTATCGCTCCTTTCTGATTGCCCGTTTGCGTGAACATACCGAGCGTGAACAGACCAAAGACAGGACCGCCAACCACACCGAAAATCGTCAGCGCGGCTTGGAGCAGTCCACCGAGGTGCCGTGACATGAAAGCCAACGCTATGCAACTCACACCGGCTATCACGCCCAGGATTTTACTGATTATGATCGATCTCGTCATCGTGATCTCTTTCCCTCTGAAACAGTATTAACAAGTTTTTTAATTTTACTTTGCACACTTGCAATTCACAAATTTGCATTTCCAAATATAAGTAAATTTAATATCAGTAAATTTTAGAAACCTGGAAACTTGATTTTCAATTTATAAGATAGGAAATTTACAAATTCATGTACTTTGAAATTCATTTGAACGGTGCACAAGGATCATTGTACGGAAATATTCGAGTACGTATTATTTTTTGTACAGTAGTGGTCGATATTAAAATAATATAAAAATTATCGTATATCACTTGAATCTTTAAATACGTAGCTGTTAATTCTAATAACCTCGAATCTAAACGCGGCGTCGTAACGATTCCGCAAAAATCGTAAAAAGAAGAAATTTCCAAATGACATGATTTATGTGCCGGCTAGGTAACCTGAGTGCCAACGACCTGTGGTCGCCAAAAAGTCGGCGAATTTAATATTTGTTACGCGAAATTTCATTCGTTCAGAAGCTTAGAAATTTGACAATTTACGGATTTAGGAGTTTGGAGTTAAGTGAAATTTTGGTGATTGAGTGAATTTAGGGATTTGGGAATTTGAAGGTTCGATAATTTGTAAATTTGTACGTTTAAATATATGAAACTTTGATAGCGTGCAGATAGTAACAAAATTTGTAAATTTAGAAGTTGATAAATGTATAAATTAGTAAATTTAAAAATTGTCGAATAGAAAGTAGTAATATATGTTGGCTGTAACAAAGCATGGAATTCGAGAGAATTGGCCGTGATCGTACGTTCGTCCGGTCGATACTGGAATCTAATTTACAAGTCTAAAATATAATTGACAAACGCGTCATAAATTCGGTTAATTCCGCGATTTTACGACTGTTACCTTGTACGGCACAGCGGCCTGATAAAATCTTCGAGTATAACGGCCGCGAGGGAATTCACCGTGGCGGAGATGGTGCTCAGTCCGGCGCTGAAGATGCCGGCTATAAAGAGGCCGGGTATACCTGGATACGCGGAGAGCATGTCCATCACGTAGAGCGGCATTAATTGATCGTACGAGGTGATCCTTCCGTTCTTGAGGGGGTCGCAATCACGATATTTCGCGTATATCGCCAGCCCGCAGAAACAAAGGCCCAGAGACATGAGCGACGACAATGGCCAACTCCACCAGATCGCGGTCCTCGCATCTCTCGGATCTCTGAAAGTTCGCCGAGTCGGCAATATGATTTTTCTCCACGATTATTATTAAGTCGGATCGCGCACCGGCTTCTCCCGGTTATGCGATTTATCGAACGATCGCTACCGACCGCGACGGTATGCACGCAAGATGCGTGCCTTGGATAAAGTCCCGGGGAAATTCCTTCGTCGTTCTGTCGTCACGCTTAGGGGAAGAGAATCATGATTATGTTGCCGCGAAATGAATACAATGCTTGGATACACGGTAATCGTGATGCTTGGAAATTTTATTTCTCTGTCAACGATTCCGCTGTATGCGGAATTCCGTTTTAACCCTTTGCGATGATCTATTGATTCAGCTTGCGTATTGAACCGGTCATAAATTCGTGATGTCATCTGTTTTATAGAAACTCGAAATGTACGGACATAGAATTAACAGAATTTAGATATGTAGGGATCTAGAAATACTATGATCTGGAGATACCGTGACCTATAGATATTGGGAGTCTAGAGACATCGGGGTCTGTGGACATTGGACAACTAGTGATCTTTGGAATCTAGACATATTGCGGATGTAAAGATATCGAGGTCCGAGGGATATTGTCAATTTAGCAATATCAGAACAGGTGTTTATAGATCTATAGATGTAGAGATACACGAACATATGGAAACTATGTAGGTCTACCTGATGTAGGTATGTATTACACAATATAGAAGATATTAGTGCAAATATAAGAATATACAGAGAGATACAAATGTCTTAACCTGCAAGGATCTTGGATTTGAGAGTTTCTAATTTGATAGTAATTTTATTTTACTCATTGCCAATAATTTATGATCTATTATCTTGCTACTTTAACTTTATCATTATACGTATTGAATTCGCAAACGGTAGTGTACTAAATATATCTTATCAAACTCGTCGAATTAGATAAATAAAAAATGTAAAAGTGTCTGGTGTTGCGTGGTATTTGATCTGTTCGTGTTTCATAAAACAAATAAATTTCTCGAATCCGAACGGAATTCCTTCGACATATTTCATGATGGAATATCGGCTTCGCGTCGGTTAATCATGGAATGGCAATAATTCGCGATATCGCGACACGCGTACACCTGGGTAGAAAGTCGCCGATGGTGCTCACCTGATGGTTAACATTCTCTGAACTTGAACTTGGTTAGTACCAAACAAGGAGAGGTAGGTGAAGAAACCGCCAAATGTCAAGCTCCACCAGGTGTGTCGTACCGTTGGGTCCATTGAAATGCTGAATGAATGCACATACCATTGTCGTCAGTATCGATACAGCTTGAATTCCACGTGAAACAAATGTTGCATGCTCGAAGAAACATTGGAAAGCTTACGAACCACCTTACGTTTCGCGTATTATCGCTACGATCGATCAACGTTACAATTTACGATATGACAGGTACAAAAACCTGTTTTACAATGTTACTCTTATACGATGTTATCGCCCACTTATATTTATACGCGCAATTTAAAACCTTTCATACTGCAACTCCCCAATTAATGCATAATAAAATTGTAACGACAGAAAAGATTTACCGAATGATTAAATGTTAATTGTACTCGGTGTGTATGCGAATGTTTTTCAACACGCAGCTACGTAAACAAATATAAATTGTGCAAGCTTAACAAAATCGGAGTGGTCCATGTAATTAGACCACTTAATTATAATTTAAAAAATTAGATGCAGTTTACAATTGCACAACTGTTTGTCAACTCCTCTTTTTCTGTGGAAAAAATATATACTCGAAACAATAAGATGGTGTATGAAGTATCTGAAACTCAGTGGAGAACTATTTGAATCTTCTACGCATTCTTGGTTTCAAACACGTTACGTGGATGAGGTATATTTAAAGCTATTCAATTTTAACGAGAATGATTTTAGTTTACTTGTCAAATTCAATCCTCGAACCTCCTCGCGCGATCTCCCAGATTCTATCTAAACCACCGACGTCGACAGCTTCCGTGACGATAACCATGATAACGGAAATCAGCATCAACACGCTTTGGAATACATCGGTGATGAGCACTGCCTTGATACCGCCAATCGTCGAATAAAACGTGCAGACCAATCCTATGAGGATTACGCTTGCGGTCGTCGAGATACCTGTGGTGGCTTCCAGGGCTAGCGCCGGTGCGTACAACACGACACCGCTGTACAGAAGCAGTTGAAGCAGGAAAGCAAAGCTACCTGCTAATCTTGCGGCTCTCCCGAAACGTTGTTGCAAATACTTGAAACACATCAATGTTTATATAACGCATCTTCTACGTCGTTGCAGTAAAAATTTATTGCCATGGACAGGATTGTAGCGATACAAAATTTGTGGAAATTGGCAATATATTGAGAGGTGTAAATTTTCGCCATAAACAGCTGTTTTTATGGATTTTAGTGTTTTAGAACTGTGAAGGAATGTTTTTGTGAAAATACAGTATATGGCGATATAACGCGAGGTGATGTAACGAGTGGTGATAGGGTGTGTCGAGATACAATATTTGACCATATAATGCGTGATGTTATAATGCGTGGTAATCTGACGCGTGATGATACAACGTGTGGCGATATAACGTGTGGTGATATGGCGCGTGGCAATTACAAGACATGGTAATACCATAGGTGGTGATATAAGGTGTCGTAATTACAACGCATCGCGATATTACACGCGGCAACTACAACGCATGGCGATACGGCGCGTGAAAATTACAGCGCGTAGTAATACCACATGTGGCGATATAACGCGTAGTAATTAGGACGCGTCGCAGTACTACGCGTGAGGATTACAACGCATCGCATCACTACGTATGGCGATATAATCTGTGGCAATATAACGCGTGATAATACGACGTGTAATATTTGCAACGCGTGGCGGTACGGCGCGTGGTGATAGAAGGCATGACAATACAATGCATGATTTCACAATATACTAAATCGTCTAAAGGAAATTCCAAATTTCAGATTTATACATTCTTAATGTTGAAAGTTTAAACTTCCTACATTTGATAACTTGAAGTTTAACAATGAAAAATTTCTGAATTTGAAAATTCAGATGTCTGATATAAATTCCTGAATTAAATTATTTGCAGTTTTTAAAATGCCCAAATTCCTAAATGATAATAATTGGGTTCTACCTCAAAAGCACTGGCTGTTTTAAGCTTGAAGAACACCGGCATATAAAAGTAGGCGATCATGGGGGTAGCAAGTCCATATCCAATTGAAATCACGGCATACTGAGTACCATAAACGTAATTTTCTGAACTTACTCCCAGTAAACTGACCGCGGATAGGTACGAGACCGTTAAGGCAATCGCAACCGGTGCCACTTGCATCGATCTGTTAGCCACGAAATATTCCTGCCACAAAACGATATCGAAATTACATGAAATTACTTTCGTTTATGACATTTTTCCGAATATTGAATGGTGGCGTTTAGAGACTTACTTCCGTAGACTTTTGTTTTCCACCTGTTCTCCAGTAGTATATACCGATTCCTGAACTAATTAGCATCGTTATCACGATCACCACGTAATCTGCTGCTACCAATGTAGCCATGTTGACACTTTCAATATCAAAACCGTCACTCTTGATAAAGGACTAATTTTGATTGATTATAATCCGGTAATCGGTATTGTATTTAATCGTTGGTTCTTGAAAACGTTCAACATTGCTGTTTATGTAACACTTTACTATTCATTTATATGTTTTGATGATCGTCCGAATTAAAATTAACTTGATGTGTAATTTTCGACACTTTTTCTTATTGATGGTTACAATTGTCTCGAACGACTAAGGAGTCCTGATGATATAAAACACTCGAATGACTCTTATCAGCGAATTGTTAACTCAAACTGACGTGTTATCTTCCGTTTAATGGGAGGTGGTAATATTGTGTATATATGATTGTAGCAATGCGAGTATATTTATTGTACACTAACGAATGTTGTGAACATTGGCGTAATTTTGATTTTTGCATGAAATGGATAGGTTTCGTGTAGAGTTTTGTGAGTAACTGATTTGCAATATTCTCCATCCTACGTAAAGGGTGTTGGTCTTTACTTTTTTTAGAATAGTTCTCATTTGTACATATTTCGTTGGTACATACGCCAGTGATTGTGAAGTACACTTACTTGTAGTGTACCAAAGATCAAGTGGCTGATAAGTATGATGCAAACAATAAGCTTGAGATAACTATACTTCATTTATTTTTACCATCGATATAGATGTACACTTGAGTCACGTTACTTAAACAAAATTATTATTAGGAGAATTTTATCAATTTGGAATACAAGAGTCTGCGTGTTTCCAAATGAATCGATCTAAATCAGTGTTATCTTGCAATACATTATTGTAACGAGATAATTTCAACTTCCAATTTTTTACATTTGTAAATATGAACGTGTACAAATGTCTGAATTTGTAAACTGTGTTGTATCGTACATCTTTATCGCAACCTAGATTAAGACCTATTGCAATGCTTATAATTACTCTACCGTGTTAAATTAAAAAATGTGTAAATCAATTTGTGCACTTGTGTGAAGTAGTAATTTTTATTGGACCACCGGTATAATTCGAAGATAAAAAAGAGTCAAATTGTAAAACAGCAAATACATCGACAGGATCGATCGTCCCGTTATCGAATTCCATCGTGCAAAGGCGAGGTGCGGGGGCGCCATAGTGTTCCTGTTGCAGAGACACACGATGTTCGCTATAAAGATTACAGTTATAAAGTATACGGCAAATATTAAGTGAAAGACCATAGATATCGGATCTCGTATAGGTCCGTGACAGTGTTTACGGTACCGGCGACAACCATTTCCTGCGTACTATCGTAGAACGCGTTGTTTGCACGACAAGCGCTTCTTACGGAGCCACACGGCTTATATGCACGTTCGCGGCTATACAAACCTACGCTCGTTGAACGTGCACGTACGTACGCACTTCCGCGTTCTCGTATCCTACCCGAGAGCGCGGGTGTCTCTTATGATTATCGTCGAAATAAATTCCACGGTAACCTATGCCTCTTTTCTTCCACGTCTTCTTGTTTGCTTCCCTCGCATTAGAATAGAATGCGTGGCATTCGGAAAACAGGAGAACCAAACGAGATGCTCGGTGCATTCTCCGATACCGGTATCTATCGAGAATAAGTAGATCTGTCTTCGCTTACAGCCGGAATGTTCTGCGAACGCGTGAACACGCGTGCAAAGATGGATTCCGTTGAATTTCTTCGTTAAATGATTTGTCCGACTTACTACGAAAAATTCCTCAGCTGTCACCACTAATTC
This sequence comes from Megachile lagopoda, assembly GCA_036983795.1. NCBI lineage: Eukaryota > Metazoa > Arthropoda > Insecta > Hymenoptera > Megachilidae > Megachile > Megachile lagopoda. The sequence continues at coordinate 11,801,591 of CM072790.1, read as the reverse complement.
TGATAAGAAAATGACGATTAACATATATCGCTCATTTGCAACATTTTGAGACGTAGTAAAGTTGTATCTGCAAAGAATAGAAAATGTTTTGAATAATTTTGTTTATTATGAAGTTGGATATAATTTGGGTCACATTCATGCATTCCGTTTATTTAATAGTAAAATAGTATGTGTAGTAACATAGTGGTATAGTTAAATAGCAAAATGAACAGTAATAGAACTGACAGTAAATTGGAAAAATCGTAAAATAAGAGAACAGCGAAATAATGAAATAGTAAAATAAGGATTAATTGCATTCTGGGTGCTGGGCAAACTTGTTTGTTCGCCTAAACAATTTACCTACACATTAGCGATTCCACGCGTTGGGTGCTTGTTAGCGCCAGCTCCCACGTCACGAGTTGGTCATGTAACGCGTTAAGGTGTGTAAATCGTGCTGGTTGTAGCCAAGATTCTAGGCAATTACATAAAACACGGTGGTCTATTGTCCTAACGGACTAACCGATTATACTGAATCGATCATTTGAATAGATATGTGAAAAATGAAAATAGCAATAATTTACTTAGACTTTAACGTCCAGAAGAAAGGACAGCTTTTATCCGGTATCGTTTCTGGAGAGTGTTCGATTGATTCGAACGCGAGTCGAATATCTATAAGAATGATGGACCATTTCGGCATGGTATTCGCTTCACGAAGGTATGCATTTTATTGGTCATGGACGAGGTGTGCCCGTGCCTCGACCAACGCGTATTCGTCGCTTCGGTTCATTTCGTCGAGACGTCACGCGCTCCGATCCTAGCTCGAGGCTCTCGAGTTGTTACGATAATAAATATTCCGTATCGAAACGTCGTTAAGTGGAAATCATTTTGCAATTAAGAACAGGTTATTCCGCGGATCGAATCGATTACGATCTAATAATCGTTCGCTCGTGCAATTTACCGCTGGATTATTCATAAATCCGTCGCGTCGGTTTGTACACGTATGCGTAAGAGAAGCATTCCAGCGGGACTTAACGAGAATGCTAAACCGCAAGGGCAGGAGATCAGGGACTTTACTGGAATGCATCGCGAACTGCGTGCACGCATTATGCAGATTCGTCCAGACGTAGGTGGAGAGAAAGACAAAATGTGAGACAGAAGCGATCGTAGGAAGAATATGGTGCACCTTCGGTTTTCCTCCAAATCAACAGATTTTCTCGAGAAAAAAGATCTCAATTGATATTCGTTACAACAAGCTTTACTCAATATTCTATTCAATTTCATTTTGAACTTTTCTTTATACCAATTCAAGTGCAGCAATACCCATTAATGGAGTGCTATACACCACTTTTACAGCGATTAATCTAAAATTACCTTATCAATATTGATTAATTAGTTAATTGATTTCTGAGTACATTTTTAACCCCATTGAATGATCATACTTTACCACTCATACTTCCAATCATAAATTACAGTATTCATTTTTACGTGGATAGATAACATTATCCAAATGGATAAACGTAAAACGATACGGATGTGTATTACACGCCTGTTGTATCGTATTAAATATACCGTTCTTCTTTTTACACGATAACCCTGTCTGTAATCAAACAATTTTCGCTGAAGGGGAACAGTGTTAATAACCATTCGCATTATCGGACGAGTCGGTAACTCGTCTCTTTCCTTTCATCGGGAATCGTTAAATCGACTTCTGCTAAACCGTTAACAGGTATGTATCAGGGATACTGTCACGATCGATCATGTTCACTTTTACTCTAGTTAACTGAATACTAATGGAAATGTTACGTGGCCGCTAGCCTATCAGATCGATTCGTTCTTATCTTTCATTTTGCGACGAATAACCGACTATTATAAAGCGCGATACCGTGGTTAGTCTCGAGCAACGAGAGAACGGGTACATGTCTTGTGTCACTTGAGACTGCAGAAGCTGAGTAATTAAATCTACGGTACTGGAATGCGGTTTCTCAGCATCGATCACTTCCTGTCGATTCTCTTTCATCTTCTGGCATCGCGGCTAAACGGTGAAATCGAAACAAAGAAACTTCACGACAGAAAACAGCGACGAGCTTCGGGGCAATCTCTAGGAGTAATCTGATACGCTTGTAATACGCGACGTGTCGCTTTAACCCTTTGCGGTCGTATTTGTCTCGGGATGCGTTTACAGCAACGAAGGGCAGTTCACGTGCTCGCAGTGGGCTCACGGGCATTGACGAATGCAGTGTGTGCACTGACAGGACACTTCCCGGACTTCAGACATTAGTCTGAAACCCACTAGGGTTTGAAAATTTAGAAGTTTGAGGGTTAGGGAATTTGGGTACTTAAGGATTCGGGGATTTGAGCACTTGGGTATTTAAGGATTTGGGCATTTGAGCATTTGGGTGTATGGAGATGTCGGAATTTGGGTCTTTAGGAGTTCGGAAAGTTGATAAATTTGGGGAAGTTTAGCAGATTTTGGGGTATTAGGGTTTTCAGAAAAATTAGTTCACTCGGATTTTTATGTATTATGTTTCAAGGAATCCATGTAATTTCTACATTTGAGAATTTACAATTATCAAGTTTGAGAAATGGAAAACATACAGTGTACCAATATGTCTGACCACATACTCCACTATTCACTGTGCCACTCCATTGAACCCATAATACAGCATGATGTATTATTATTATCACATCGAAAAATTCAGAAAATATATATTTTCAAAAACTGAAAAAATGACGGAAGGAAGGGTTGAGACGTAGACAAACATGGTCCGAGGTAAGAGTCCCCGTTCGTCGTCCTTCCTTGGTCGGCACCTTCTCTCTCCTCCGGTAGGTAGGTTGCTAGGTAATTAGATTTGTACACGCGGGCAGCATCGGCGCTGAGAAAAGGACGAGAAGTGGCGAGAGTGCGCAAGATACGGTTACTCATGCCGCTGGAATGTAGTTCACATTGTTTATATACCGCCTCCTACGTGCATGCACGTCGCACTTCGTCGAACGATAAAACCAGTCGCTGCCGCTCCCGTTGTGGATCGAAGCGATTTTCTTCGATTCGACCTGTACGTGTACACTCAGGGCATCCTAATCTTCTCCAGGGGAAATAGCCGATGTAGGGAGTGTCTCCTATCATTTACTGATCGATCGCTAGGAAAAATTTGATTGCTTATTGAATACAAAAATGTATTGTTTTAATTGTTGAGCATTGTTGTCAAAGGTGGATTGGAATACTATTTTCCAAAGGTTGGGGTGTTGTGATGGGATATTTGTGATGGTACCGAGTATGGTTGCAGTTCAGGAATTTGGGAATATGAGAATTTTGGAAATTTTGGTGTTCTAATTTCGAATTTGGGGAATTTGGAATCTTTGGAAATTCGAAAATTTCAGAATTTAGAAATTTAGGAATTTGGAGATTTGGGGAATTAGGAACATGAAAATTTGAAAATGATGAAATGTAGAAAACTGGAAATTTGATAATTTGGAAAATGGAAATCTGAACTTGGGGCATTTGGAAATTTGAAACGCCGTGTATTTGAATATCTGGGGTGGTCTGCAGTCCGCCGCGGTGGTTTCTTTAATCCCCGCCGATCCACGACATGTTGCTGTTTTCGAATTCAGCAAGAGTGTCGTTTGCCTAACTCAGACCGCTTTGTATCCTGTATCTATCTATCTATGGGGTATGGGTTTTGTAAGCAGTCGCGATCTGCATACTGATTCGAAGGGCGGGCTAATTGTCGGCTATCGGTGCCGGCACAAAGGTCGTCGGTGTTACTTGCCGAGCATTCTGTATCGTTCGATGGTGCGGTAATAAACTGCTGATAATTCGAATGGCTCGTTATGGTGCCTTAGTGGCCATGGACACATTGCGGATAATGGAAATGGACAAGCTTGCTAATGACATACCAACTAGTGGCTCGTGTTATCGTATCGGCCACTCGTTTCCCTTCGTGCACCATTTCGAACCGGTGTTCTTCATAATGTCACAATTCCACCAGAGTTACTTGTTTCTCGTTGCTCCTGATATCGATTCCAAGGTTCTATACTTCCGAAGTCAAAGCTTATAAATCTTAGATTCCCAGAATTGCTCAATTCCAAGATCCCAAAAGTACAATCCTAAACACTTAAAGTTCCAATATTTTCTAAATTCTTAATTTCCATCACATGATCTTTAGGTTCCAAAATGCGAGATTGTTGGAACCCAAAGTTGGCACCCAAAGTCTCAAGTCCTAAGACCCAGAATCCCACGATTCTCAGATTCCCAAGTCCTATAATCGCATGGTCCAAAAGTTAAGTCCCAAAATTTCAGAGTTATAAATTAACATAAGTCCTAAGGTTCCAAATTTCTAAAGACCTAAAATTCAAAGGTTGCAAAGTCGTACATGGAATATGATCACTGCACGTAATATGTCCGAGAGTCCGACGATGTCCTGACTGGGGGATGCATATCTATTGGTGCAGATCCGCGCTGTATGCGTGTCCCGCAGATTCATCCCCCGGTTGACCGCGAAAAAGCGTCGTACGGGAAGCGAGACGCACAAAAATGCGCTCTCCGTGATTTTCCTTCGAAGTCGGTACACGGGGTCGGTGATCGCGAGGAGAATGCTACAGGGACGCAGGTTGAACGGCTGCGAAATGCATTGGCTATCAGGTCCAAGAGAAAGAAAGAGAGAGACACGGAGCGACGAAGAGAGAGAGGGATGGTAGGAGGGTAAGAGAGAAAAAAGGATTGAGCAACGGGGGCAGAGAGGGCAGGGGTAAGAGAGGGAGAGGAAGAAGGAGAGAGACCGGCTTTTATAATGGCGCGGCAGTTATACCGGTAAGCGAGTAAATGCATCAACGTGGCTGCAAGCCGAGAGCCAGCCGAGAAAGAGAAATAGACAACTCTGGCTACGAGTATGTACGAGGAAAAAGAACGGGGGAGGGGGAGGGTTAGAGAGAAGAGGGTGGGAAGGATCGAGGAAAAGGGACAGAACGAGGACTCCTCAGGGTGTGGGCGGATTGCACGCGTCTCTCGGTAATGGATCTCATCGATCATCCCTTCGCGGGTAGATGGTTTCTCCTCCTTTCTGCTTTCTCGCGGATCGTCCATTAGTCAATTTCGTCGATTACCCTGGCGACTTCGTTGAATCACCGCACGACCCCGAAATAGCACTCCGACATGTCGATGGAACGACCGTTGCCGCGGAATGGAAGCTTTTCTCGTGCATCACGCGGTACCAAGTCGATTTGGGGTTCTACGTTGACTAAACATTAAATTTCTATTCTGTAGAATATGGAACACATGTTTTGTGTTCTGAGTAATTCGCCGGAGAAGACCATAAATTTTCAAACTTTTAAATACTTAATTGGTTGCATTTTCAAAATGACATATCGACTCTTACAAACTCGTACGATTTGACATTTCTACAATTTTTCGATCACCAAACATCGAGTCCTCAAAGTAGCAGATTTTCATTTTTCCGAAATTCTTATTACCTCCCTGTCGGTTGAAAGTTGTCCTCGATGAAGTAGGGGTATTCAGAATGAAAACATCTTCATGATCCAGAGCCACGGCCCACCAGGTTCGCCGGTATCGCGAAAGCAGATCGTGACAATGTAATCGAGTCCGGTTAAAGCTCGGTTACGGTTTTCGAATTACGGCGCAACAATCGCGTGGATCCGCTGGAAATCGAAACAATTAATCGGTTCCAGAGGGCCTCGAAATTCCACCGGAGAAGAAGCTGATGCCCTCCGCGTTGCATTTTTTTGGAGGACTTATTGCAGCCTCGATTTATGAGCGGCTGCCTGGCTCGGCGCGAGCGAGACCATTCGTTTCTCCATCCACATCCACGCGACCGCCTCTTGTTCCACGGAGATGAAAATGGAGTAACGCCGGGAGCGATTCTGTGATTTACCGTGGACCAACAGCCAGAAAGGGATTCAGCACGCGTATTGTGAAGCGTGCAGGCCACGGCCGTTCCTGCGGCTGGAATCTCTGGAAACGCCACGGTGATTTGTGAGACCGGTTACCGTTTCCATTTGCATACTACTATCGACTCTTTCGTACATTGTTATCTTCGTTGCGCGCGTTATTCTTCCCTCTATAGCCTATAGCCTAACGCGGCGGTGGGAGGGATGTAATCCGGTAGGCTTCTTCCGTTTTCATGGGTTACGCGGTGATTGTTTGATCATCGACGTTGCGGAGAAAACCGATTATACTATTTGAACTCGAACTTCACTAGTAATTTTTCTACTGCTTAATGGATGTCCAGGTAGTTGTACAATTTTTTGAAATCAATTTCTTTTGATATTCGAAACTTTCGAAAGTATGTTCTTTGTTGGTGACATCGCAGGTGCAAATATGAAACGTTACAAATAACGACACAACCGAAACAGAACTTGATTTGTCAAAACTGATGAAACTGGTGTCATTTGTAAATAAGGTCAGATAGGAGACACGCGTACTATTGAAGTGTTGTATAATTCTTGACGATAATCGTTTTTGTTGTTGTTATTACAGTGAGGACGCTGGGCGTAGCGGCGACGAAATGAAGCATGCAGCATGCGTGGTAGCGGTGTCACGGCTGCGCGGTCCTGCCTTCAACCCCTGGTGTCCGCCAGCCGCTATCTCGCCGTTCAAGCCCTTCCTGGTGATCCTCTTTACTTCGTCGTTGAGGTGAGTACAATTGCTTACAAAGATATAGGTACATATGCATTACGAACATAGGAACCTCCAGATCTAGGAATATAGTTTTTATATTCCTATGTATATTTCTAAAAATCTAAGAATCTTGGAGAATTCGGGGATCTACGGATCTAGGTATCTCTACGTATATAGGAATTTTGGACGTAGGGATCTAGGAATCTAGGAATTTAGATCATAGGAATTTGAAGATACGAATTTGGGAATATACGGATCTGGCGATATAGATATTTCTAAGTATGTGGGAATGTAGAGATTTAGGAATTTAAGGACCTAGGAATCTCGGATACATAAATTTAGAATTATTGGAATCTACAGATATAAGAATCCAACACAATATTGAACGTAATATTGATTTAGAGATATAGGAATTTAAGTGCATAAGAATATAGGAATTCAGAGTTATATGAGATATACAAGGATTCAAAGTTATACGAGATATAGAGATTTTAAACTTTGGATCCCTTGGTATAAAACACGCACGTATCGTTTTTATAGTACTTATGAATATTATGCACATATCATATACTCCTCGCATCCGACAATGAACGTCCACTCTTCGAGGGCGTATGTATAAGCTTTTCAATTCGAAAGGGTTAAACAGTTAATGGAGAGGAATAATTCATGACGACAATGCATATTCAAGGTGCAATACATATAACAGCCTCCATGCTATTCCGTTATGCATGGTAATTCCGGGTCATGTATCTTCCATGGGATTTCCTATTATCTTCTAACGAGAAACGATAACAGCGTTAACGTCCAAGCTCGCTGGAAAATTAACAGCGAACAAGATTTCTGTCGATTACTCAATTTCTGCTGCGATAAAAGTGTCCATAATTCTTGCTCAGACAAGAAGTGCTATTTCTCTGTAAACCCGTAATCATTCAATATATTACCAATTTCTTACATGTTCCAAGGTATTATCAAGTCTATCAACGTTATCCACTTAAACAAAATGGTGGTATGAGATCAACTATGAGTCTTCATAATTTTAACCCCTTGGCCTATAATCGTGACGTTACAAATGCGACAAAACCAAATCGTGTTTGCATAAAGCTTTGAGTATGATACAAATTGCAGTTTGTATAATCGAAGATTGCTAAATATAAAATATACCTAACATTTGAACATTCTTTATTTACCTTAACGCTGTAGGAATTATTTAGGCAGCTCTGACGCACCTGGCGAGAAAACTTGTAGGCTAAGGGGTTATCTTCAGTTCAGATAGTTAAACTATCTTCTTCAAAACTAAATTTCGAAATTGGGGAAGAGATTTATTAACGGAACCTTTGTTCGATCAGCCATTCTAATCCACGAAAGGTGTTCATTCAGCTTGACGTTGTAAACGACTCTCTTAGAGAGGACAAGGCAGGTGCATGTACCTTCGCACGCCTTAATATATCGACCATACTATACGCGGGTTTCTCTCGCATCGGTTATTCCACTCTCGCACGCCCACGCCGCGGATGTAACTAATCGCATTCCTCGATTAGAAAATCCCGCCGTGCCCTCGACACCGCGATGCACATGTTCCGATAAAGTCTAGTATTTCGCGGCCGTGTAAGCACTTCCCGCCGCGAGATGCAACACGGTTGATGCTTTTTTAAAAACGAGGTCGTTGTTTTCGTTTCATGCTCGGATATTGTGGCATACCACCGAGACGGTCAATTGTAACGTATTCAATGTTACTAGAATTCTATGCGAAAAAAAAAACAGAGTTTCGCGTGTCGGATACGAGTCTTGCTCAGCTTGTATAATATTAATCAGCGTGTGCGTAGACCTGTCGGCGTGATAAGATCGTTGAAAAATTAGCGCAGACGAGTTTGTCGAGATTGATTCGTGCTCGTTTCAAATTTAAGTAGGTTCAGAAGGTAGACATTTTTAGTTGGCGGCGAGGGTGAATTATATGACTTTTTCATGTGGAGTTCTATGGTTTTAAATCTTTACGTTCTGAAATCTATACATTTTTTAAGTTTACAGGATTTGCTAAATTTTTTGAATATATTGATACTTGTAGGTTATATTCAATATTCTAAATACCCTGAATTTCCAAGTTCATGAAATATCAAAATTCTCATGGTCCTAAATTGTCAAAATCTCTAAAATCTCCAAAATCCTTAAATCCTCAGAATTTTCACAATCTCCAACATCCCTAAAATCCTCCAAACCCTCAAACTCCTTAAAATCCCCAACACCATAAAATTCTCGATGTCCCGAAAATCCTCATAATCTCTAAATCTCCAAAATCCCCTAATCTCCAAATCGTGAAAATGCTAAAAATCCCCAACCCCCGAGTTCCAAAAAATACAGTTTCTGAAATGTCTACATCCAGAAACTCCCAACTTCCCGAATTGCCCAAAACAGTCGAAATTTAAAAGTTGTATTTGCGAGGAAAGCAAAGTTGGCGTTGGAGGATAATGAAAGGCGTGTAGAACAACGAAGGCGGTAACAATCTCAATGCCAAGGTTTCCGCAACGACGTCGATTTACTCGTTCGAGGTCTGTTGCCTCCTCGCGTCGTTAGACAAACCATCTACAACAGCGCACACCAGCCATGCCGTGAGCGTAGCGCACCTTCTCACACGATACCATCTTCCTAATTATAGCTAGGCTCATTTGTAACGACGAATCTGAATTCCCGGTTGCTAAGGAAATTCCTCGTTCTGCCTGCGTGCTCTCGTGTTGGCCTCCTATGAAATCAACCAGCATGGATTCTAGCCTCGTTACACCGATCAAATGCACGCGGAAAATCTTTTGTCGCAGAGTTACTTTTATGGTAAACGTTTTTCTGACTGAAATCGTAAAAGGTTCACTAAGTAGATTCTTTGTTGCAACGCGTTGACGAAGAACGGTAATTTGGAGAAACGTTTTTATTGTTTGTGGAAAGCTTCCTTTTTGGGTTTATTCGTCGTAGTTTTTATTGTACAGAGAGCAGGTACTCGGGAAACTGGCGATGTATAGGATTATATGTTGGCTTCTGGTTGGTAAATTTCTAAATTGCGGAATTTGGAAGTGTAAGAACTTAAAAATTTGGGGATTTGAGAATTTTGAGAGGCTGAAGTTTGGAGGTGTAGAAATGTGGAAATTTGAGAATTTGACAATTTGAAAATTCGGGGATTTAGGAATTCGAAAGCTTAGAAGTTTGGAGATTTGACAATTTGGGGATATAGAAATTTGGAAAGTTGAAAATGTAGCACTTTGAGAATTTTTGGAGATATGAGAATTTGAGCATTTGAAAATTTTGAAGATTGGAAATTTGTGAATGTATTCGGCGTTTTGAAAATTTGGAAAATACAGAATTTTGGAAGCAGAAAATGTTCCAAATTGGTAATGTTGACAATTAGAAGTATTTCCTAAAATATTTTTTTCCTTTTAAAATAATATTTTTAAAGCATGTTCGAATCGTAACGATACATGTCAGTTTACAGCAGTTTTGATACTAATTTATTACAGTGAAACGGCAGTATAATAACCGCCTAGATAATTAAAACGGTGATTATAAAACGGTTCGGTTGGATTTTAACTTGGTAGGAAAAATACGCGTCTATTGTTCGAGACCCCTTCGGTCGCTCGTTTTGCTTCCGTTCATTCCAATCTTGTGAGTTTATTGGAATTTCTAACGTAAGAGAGCAATAATCCTGGTTTCCCTGTTTGCTAATTTAATGAGAACTAATCTGTTGACTTATTTCTAGGAAGTGGGAGGTCTATTATGGAAACAGTGTATTGTAGACTGTACACTTTATTACACTGTTATATTATTTTTTTCGCTGAGAGGAGGATAATTAAAAAAATAATGTAGATTTTACATAATGTAGAGTGTAGAATAATTTAATACATAGTTGAGTTACATTCATATTTATGTTGAAAAGAATCTAATTTATTTAGAAAACTTAACACATATATTCTTATACCTCCATGTTTTCATATTTCCAAATCTGAAACTTCGAATATTATAAAACAACGCACACCATAAGTATCAATAGCTATGGTATATCACATTTCCACAATATAAGTGGTAAAATAAGTTTCAATCGAACGACCAACAGCACGGTTATGCATGTCTTCTTCAAACATCAAACCAGGGTACAACATCGTGCAGATACATAGTTAGAAAGATAATCACCAGAACCTAGACTGAATATAATGTAGATCAAATGTAGAATGTAGATCAAATAGATGCAGAGAGATAAGGCAATTAATTTGTCCGTTCCATCGGAGCGATTTTTCTGCGCAGCATTAACTTTTGAGCGATTATGAGTCTAATGGACAAAAGTCTGCATCTTCTCGAAATCAATACAATTTTATAATTCATGTGACTTTCCTTTAAATATAAAATATTTATTCACCTTCATTGCCTTACCATTATTTGTCAAATTATTTATTCTTCAAATAATGCAATTAAAGAGATATCGAAAGAAGTTGAAGTCGAATTATAAATTAAAATTCTGTTTTCAAAATTGAGAAAGATTGAAGGAAAGAAAAACTTGCCATGACGAGTGTACCGGAGATAAGGATCGAAATGGTTAAGTCGGTTGAGTTGCGCAGGGAAGTAAATGCAAACGGAAGATCCTTCGGGGCAGATATTTTTGTCAATCTCGCGAATCTATCCCGTGGCTCGTTCCAAAGAGCGAATCGTGAAACGCGCTCCCCCGATAGGATCGACCGTAAATCTGAGCCGACAGGCTGTTCCAGTGGATATTTTATGGTGGCCCGTAGAGATTTGGTGCGGACAAGATCGGCGCCGGAATGCGTCGAGCGACTCGAAATATTCGATACGGGGCGATAAATTGTTCCTCTACCTTGGCGCGCGCATTCCACCGCGAGCATTTATGAGCGAACCATTTCCTCCGGGGCTACGTTTCAAAAAACACCACAATTGTAATAACGTTTCCGCGTACAGTTTCTTCGACGATACTGCTCTTTTTTTTTTAACTTTCTGCTCATCGATACTCGCCGTTATTTGCACGATTATTTATCTACGATTAATTGGCGAAATGATCGTTTATCGTTGCTGACCGAAAGTTGCAAACGTAAACGTTCTACAATTCAGAAATTATTCTGCACAGAAAATTATCAAATTTTTAAATTTGCAAGGTCTTATAAAATATGCAAGATTTACAAGATTTACTATTATATAGTATAATAGTGGTACAACAATATAAGGAAATATAATAAAATAGTTATAGTAATGCAGTGAAATATTGATGTACACGTATGGTAGTATAGTAGAATATTAAAATAGTGGTATAGTAGTACAGTAATATAGTAGTATAGTAGTATTGTAGCATGGTAGTATAGTGGTATAGTAGTACAATAGCATAGTAGTACAGTAGTATAGTTGCATAGTAACATAGTAGTGTAATAGTATTCTACTATGGTAATATAGTAGTACATCAGTAGTATAGTAATTCATTAGTGTCGTAATCTAGCAGTATAGTAGTTTAATAGTGTTCTAATATGGCAGTACAGATCTCATATTTTCGTCACATCATCAGAATCTTCTACTTTTATTTGCAATCGTAAACACCCTCGTCGCGCACACGACTTGCAAATTATTAAATTATCCTCGAATACCGTCGTTACTTTGAATGATTATTTGTAATCTTTCTTACGAGCAACATCCGAACCATATTAATTGTACTTCAGTCGCCTCGTTATTTCGAACGACAAGATACAACGCGCGACGTTTCTTGTCTTAATCAGGCAAGCGCTAATTCCATTAGGCCGTCGGAAAAACCATGTTTCTTACCATTCGAATCAAACTCGAGTATGTTCGGTATGAAAGCAAGTATCCACGATACAAATAAGAAGCAACGGGACCGTGATTATCTATGTAACAAGAAAAAAAAGAACTAGTAGTATTCGAGATATTTATGAGGAATCATTTATTCATCGCGTCATACGTTGTTATATTATTCTTGCTTTATCTCGTGTCGTAAAGTGTGCTGTAATTACTTTGATAACGTTTCACGCACATCGAAAGTATCAAGGTGATGTAGTCTCGTGATAAACCGGTGGACTTCTTCGTGTCCGGTATCATCTGAATCAAACTCGATCGAGACGCGGTGTACAGGTTGATATCGAAGCTGCTATCATTTGCATTTGATAAGCCCAAAGCCGTTTGTACACATTAAAGCCGATAATTTTCTAACTGACTGTATCGCCGCGGAAATCGCGGGATTCCGACTTCGCGTTTTTACGCGAGCGGGAACTTTAGATATCAAATTTTATAATTTTGGAATTTGTTGATTTTCAAATTGTTGCACTTTCAAGATTAGGAATGGTCCTTTGTTAGTAATTCAAGCTTTTGAGGATTTGTGAATTTTAAAATGTAGGAAATATAAGAAATTAGAGATTTAGAAGTTTCAGCTCTTTGAGACTTTGGAACATTACAAAATCTTGGAGAATTTAGAAGCTCAGAAAATTAGAAACTTGTAAGTTTGGATACTCTAAAATACACTAGTTTATGAATGAATTATTTATTTATGAATTTAGAGACCTACAAATTTGTAAATGCAAAAATATAGAAAACGAATACTCCCACAATAAGTCGCCACGTGCTATAAAAGGACCAACCACGCATGAATTAAATTCGCGATATCAAACGTGTTACGGTACCCCATTACTCGCCTTCCGTGACACCTATAGTCATAACATTTGACAGTAAAAGTCCCGGCTTGCTGTCAGCCCGAAAACATGCCTTAAACGATCACAATTCATGCAAACCGCGATGTCAACGAAATCCGTGGACGTTTGTTTCGCAACATGGCAAAAGATCGGTCCACGGTGCGTGTCCATTCAGTCGAACGAAAGAAAGAAACGAGGAGGACAGTATAGTAGGAAGCGAGCCACGATTTGAATATCCGTGGGTGTTCAGCTCGATTCTTTTTATTTCCTTTTTCTTTTTTTTTTCACGGCTTGAACTCACGCGCACGCCTGTTACCATCCAATCTGTAATTCATTGAGCGCACTAAGGAACAATGGCTACGGCTGCGCCGCAGACTTTTCCATAATTATACGGTGCTTAAGTCGTGATTACCGTGCACCGGTTCGCGGTGTACCGTCAGCAACTTGCCATACACTGTGTCGATTTTTCGCAACAATAGAAAAGTGCCTCTGACATTCGCTTTGTCTCCGTGGACGGGAAGGATCGATCCGTTTTCAGCAGAAAACCGCATTCTTTTGCCTATATGGTCTAAATTTTCTGCCTCTTTCGATGATTCGTGAAATGACTCTAGCACGAGTCAGATGTTCGTGGAATCAGGTGACCATGGAAACACCCATAAAATGTGGGGTTAGGAAACGGTCGGTGCCAGGTGCTTACTGTTGATCTGAGGATTTAGTGTAGACCTCGTACTAGATATGTGAATGGACTTTAGAAATATATCTCATAATAGGTACATACTTCAGATTATCGTGTTTGTACATTTTCCTTACATCTCCAATTACCATGCTTGTATGTTGTCAAGTTCTTAAATCTACAAGTCCCAAGTCGCTAAATTATCAAATTCAGATCTACAAGTTCTTAAATTCCCAAGTCACCGAACCGCGAAATTTCTGTCTCTACAAATCCTCATATCATCAAATACCCAAATCACCAACTCCGCAGGACAGGTGCCAAATCTCTAATTCTGCAACCTAACTCTTCAAAGTTTTACAGTGTCGAATATCCAAATCCGCAATCCGCTAAATCTCCAAATCGTCAAATCCTGGAGTTCCCAACCTCCTAATTTCTAAACCTACAAATCTTTAAGTATCCAGCTTCCGAACTTTCCAGGTGCCTAAATCCCCAAACCCCTAAATCTCTGAATCCCAACCTTCCAAATCCTTAAATCCCATGTCTCCAATTCCCTGTGGAAGAAATCAGGATCCATAAAAAGTTGATCGACGCGATGTCACGCGTTCGTAGGAAAAAAGAAGTCGATCGATTTAAGAAGAAAAATGATCGACCGCAGCTAAAGTTTTATCTGTCGGAGTGGTAACATGCGCGCTGGCATTCTGCAGCGTGCGCGCATGTAATAACAATGCGTGGATGTATGAATATTGCAAACGGTGAAAGCGTACCACATACCAGACTCGTTACAACCGTCCCGTGGTAGCTCGCAGACTGCAGCCTATGGTTGGCTATGCCATACATCGACCGAAAGAATGTCTCGGAACGTGATCAGAGTGGTGCGATACACCTTGCCCGCGTCGAACGTGATAACAGAAACCTGCGTAGCCCGTTCGATCCTCGCGTTTTCAGTTTACAACCAGACATCCAGCTCGATGATTATCCATTTCGATCGAGCTAATCGATGTAACGCTTCAAGTACCATTCTGATTTGTCTGTTTTGCACGTTATCGAATGATGAATTCCACGATCGACTCAATTAATTGGCGTAGAGGCAAAACGTTTTTGCTGGTTCTTATCTAACAGCCGTTCTCATTGTCCTTGGTCGAAGTATCTCCGAGATTTCCACAGTTCGAGGAATTTCATAGACGGCAATTATATTCATAGCAGAGACCCGTTCAAGAACGTGCATACGGAAACGCAAAAATCTATCCGGCGCGTTTTAACGCTTCAAAGCATACCGGAATGCAGGAACATTCCATCCTTCTCAGCCAACAAACGCGATGAGCATGCAACGCTGCTCAACGAGAGCCTCTCTCAAATATTTCGACCACGACCGGATTAAATTAACCAAGTTATGCTCGAGCTGCAATGCATTTAATCGAATAAACGAATCAAACCTCTTCTCGCTGCTCGCGTTCGAGTTATGCAATACGTCTGGGTAACATTGAAACAGTTAATGAATAAACGATGGAAAATACGTTTTCATTATTATCTTCAAATTCTTGCCTTATTATTCATATTTGAATGTAAACATTTCAAGTACCTGATGGATATCTATAGAAATCACAAAGAATTACTCACTTGATCTCACACGCATATAAACCACCATATGACAGTGACCATATTAGTATCGATATCTAATGTGAGCAACATTGTAACCCTATGTACGCGTTGAAGTTATTGTTCATGTCAGATGTCGATATCTATTGAAAGTGATCGTTTCTTTTTGTTAATGTCCTAATTTGTTGGTATGTAATATGTTTTCAGGCGAAGTCGAGAGTGAAGGAGGTATACGCGCAGACATGCATGCTTCTTGGCCAGCAGGGCATGCGAGACTGCGAACTGTTCGGCCTGGCAATACTGTCCGGTGAGTAAATCGCATCTCGAAACCCTTTTCCTTTCCTACCTGGTTCGACGATCTCGTTTCCGTCGATCCGTCGTTTAACGGACGAAATGCGGTCGGACGGGCCAGTGAGCATCGTGAATGACTTGTGGGGTAGCGTATCCGCCTCGAATTACGGCGCGCCACTTTTTAACCTCCTCAGGAGTAGATCGAATTACCGAAGCTCACGCGAGTCATTAGGTGTTGTGTTTCGCGAGAGCGCGAATACTCGACACGATCGTGCGTTCTGCAACGTCAAATTGCTCCTCTCGTTTCTTCGGGAAGAACCATCTCGTAATAGTTCGTGATTGATGGATTCACTTTGAACTTGTTCTCTCGAACTTTTCGACCTTGCTCGAGAAATCTTAAGCATACGTAGTGTTTGAAATTTTTTAGTCGGAGAATCTCTGATTTGCAGTTATGCAGATTTTGGGATTTGGAATGCTGAAGTTTAGGAATTAGGAAAATTGTTTAAAAATCTAAATGTTCCAAATTTAGGAATTGAGAAGCTTCAAATTTTCAGATGCAATAATTGAGAAATTTTAAATTATCAAATTTAGGAACCGAGAAAAGTTTGATAGTATTCAGATTTCAAATGTACGAACGTTCATATTCCGCAAGCCCAACGTTGGCCAGAAGCTTGACCATCGAGTCACGTGGTTCCGTCCCGCAACGCGTTCCCGTAAGGATCCCTATATTCCTAGATCCCGTAGCATAGTCCCAAAAAGACTGTTGACTAATCTTTCGAGATCTTTGTGCATAGCCGTGGTCTTGTTCCTCTCGGTCGGCTTCTGGCCCCTGGTGGCGAGCCGTCCCTTCTCTTCACCGAATACTCGCTTGCCACTACCCTCGCTCTACTCTATGCCTTCCCACCAGTCATGACAAGCCGGTCCGACTGGTACCCCCACTAAGCGGACCCTTCTTGGGCCTCGCAGGGCCTTGCGGGACCCCTCCCTCCTACATTCCAACGGGGCCCCATCACGGCGAGCCTGAGCTGGCGGGTTTTGAGGCGCGCGAGCCATGGCACGACAGGAAAAAAATGCATCTGAAAAACCAAAACAAGTAGAAAAAGGTAGCTCACACCCCTGCATACGTGCGTTGGTTTGCGTGAACGCTCGCTACAACCTGCACACGCGAGCGAGTATATACACTCGCGAAACTGTATTCGAACTATCCCGTAGGGTTTCCTCCCCGCGTTTCCCTATTTTGCTTTCTGCCTCACCCTCGGTCATTCGCGTGTTTTCCTTCGAATACAATTCTCTAAGACCACTGTCTGCACAATGGAAAATTCGCAAAGAATTTGGACCATGCGAATTTCGAGATTTGGCAACTCGATGGTAGCGGAACGAGTGCTCTGGAGCCACCACCTGCTCCTCTATCAATTTCTGTCGGTTCTCGTTCATCTTTTTTCTAGATCAATATAGTCCTCTTGAACGTTGGCACTTCTTTGCTTGATTTCATCGTTGCTGACGTCCTTGCTTCTTCTTCTTCATCGTCATTGTGTTCGCCGATGTTGATCTTGTTCTTTTTTCGTCGCTTCTCTTTCGTCTTCTACCCCTGCCATTTCATCGTCGTATTCTTCGTATTCTTCCTCTTCGTGTCCCCCTATCCCGAACTCCATGCCCGTGGCGGTAAAATGACACGGACCAATCGCTGCTGCAATTTTGTAATCACCACCGTCTGGTCTTGGACGCTTCTTACTAAAAATAGATATCGAGAAGGATCGCTCCGGGCAAGCGGACAGCGAGCAACCGCCGTAAAGTTCTTTGGTTACAACCCTCCGCTTGGTGAACGTGATCGAAGAGTACATTTGGTCCATGATTCTGCGATCAGATTTTCTGCGGAACATTTTCTAAGTAGTTCACGACCTTATACACAGACTCACGTTATATTGCCACGTACATGTGCTTTATGCATCCACTATTGACGAATAGGGACTACTGCAGAGCACGGGGATTGTCGTTTAGATAATCGTTATATTGTCACGCGTTATATCGCCATACGGTATATAAGTGTTGCATTACGCGTTATACTTTCACGCTTCGTGTTACTATTCATTGTATCCCTAGTTGTTCTACTTCCTCGCGTTGTACTTTCATCCGTCGGGCTTTGCGATTGCCACGTTGAGTACTACTCATTATATTTCTACACATTGCATTACCACGCGTTATATTGCCACATCTTGCGTTACCAAGTGTTCTATCCTTGCCACTATAATAATGCTACTGTGCTAACGCATTATACTACTATATATGTTGAATAGTCTACTTATAGTTCATTTATGTTATCTCGAAAAAATGTACCTACGAATGTACGCATAAAAGTTTGTATCATCGGTACAGCTTCTCCTGATACGATACAGTGAAATATCTATGGCGATATACGGCATGGGCCGCGTTGTCGCAAGTAATTTATATGAAAGGTCAAATTTTTTGGGCGTCAACGCGTGGTACGTGGTGCGTGGCTGAGGGTCGAGGTGCGTGTTGTTCGCAATAAGAGAAAAAGGACCTGACGAAAAGGGACATGAAAGTGCACGAGGAAGACGGAGAGATGGTAAAAGAAAAAGAGTGAGAGAGAGGAGGAGACACACCCCTGGAGCGCGTATTATACAGGGTGTCTTGCAACCGGTGTATGACTGGTAGACATTTATCGATAACTTTATCGATAGCCCATACCAGGGTTGTTGAGCGATACAAAATCCGGTACGGTTCTCTATCCTCGAATCATCTTTTGGCCCAGCGGTCGTTAGACCCTGCATAGCTCGTTACAGTCGCGCGAATCACCCTGTATATAAAGGACGAAGGGTGTAGAGAAAAAGCGAAGAAGGAGGAGAGAGAAAGCGATAAATGAGAGAGATAATAGAGTGGCTGTTGTTCGAGGAGGACGGAGATACGTATACGAGAAAAAAAAAGAAGGACGAAGGAAGAAGGAGAGTAGGAAGAAAACGAGCGAGAGAGAGAGACGAGGAGACAGGAAAGAGAAAGGTAGAGAAAGAATGAGCCCGGGTAAGACGGTAGCCCGGTGATTTGTATAGGGCCTCTCGTATTCCACCTCCCGCCCAAGCGTCCCTGCCGCACTCGACGACTCGGGACCCAGGAATGTGGAAGGAGGACTCCGAGGACAGGAATCGTCGACGCGCGGGACGGAGCGAGTGGAAGCGAGTAGAAGCGAGTAGAAGCGAGCAGAGAGGTGGGGCAGGGGCCCAGAACGACGGATTCAGAGGCGGAAGGGCGAAGAGGGTAGAAGCAGGCAGCAGAGAATGGGTCTTAGCAGGTCCACTCGGTATATGTATACTTACCTCGATGAAGCTAAGGCTCTGCGTCACAACAGGGCTTCAACGTCCTTCCTTCCCCTCCATTACGCATGCCGATCTCTCTCCGCTGCCCGGACTTCTCGTAAGCAGCACCTACTGCACCATTTAACGTACGTCACTGGAGAACGCTTCCCTCGATACTTGTTCAACAAATTCCTTTCCTGTTAACGCCTAATCTTTTACTATTCTAACGAGAGTCATAATCGTTGTCGGACGTAACCATCAGAAGTAGATACTATGTTATACCAATGATATAACTCGGCATTCATGACCTTAGTCACATCATAGTTTGCGATGTATTCTCAGTGTTTTGATGTTATACATATTTCTAAATGCTTCATGCTCTAGATATCTAAACACCTATGTTCATAGATTTCGATATCCATAAATAGTGATGTCCCTGGATTAGAACCTCTCGAAATCTTAATGTTAGTGTCCCCAAATTCCTGCATTCTAAGGTACTTAGATTCCTGAATCTCATGATTCGTGTATTCTTATATTCCTCTATTCTTCCGTCTCCTCTCCTATATCTCTAAATTGTTGCATGTCTACATCTCTTCAAAGTTTAGATCCCAAGTCTCCGTATTTTTTGCATGGACTACTGAAGTTACTAGGTGCTGTAAAATTATCAGTATATGAACTACCAGTTTACAAATGTGAAATACTTGTCGGTGATGTTCGATTACTAGACTTATAACTACGTCCTGAAAGGTAGACGACACTTCCTGGATGAGTTCCTTTTAGTACTTCGTCGTGTTCTTCTTGGTCGTGGTGTGCTCCGTTCCTTTCACGTGCAACATGCACGAGGAGGCTTCATTAGCGATCGCGTAATATAAATCAAACGACGACGCGTTTTAATTTATAAAACGCCATTACACCTTATGAATGACCCATTCATGTGAGAGGCTTCGCTTCTTGGACACGTGTCCCCGTTGTTACGACCACGAGAGTCGGAAAGGGAGAGCCGAAGAGAGTGAACAGGAAGGGAGAGAAACGGACGTAGGGAGGAGAAGCAGAGAAAGGGAGGGTCCACGAGGAGTAAAGAAATACAAAAAGGAGAGGTCGACGAAGATGGAAGGACGTCCAAAAGGAAAGGTGGGAGAAAAAAAAGAAGACGAAGGGACGGCGAACCTTCCACGAAGGAATTTTTCTCTCCCTCGTGAATCGATGATGAAACTTTATAGTTTGATCGTACGCCAACGAAAGAGAAAGAGAAGATGGGGAGAAGGAGAGGATGATTTAAACGGGCAGGAAAAGGATGCGGAAACAAGTAGGTTAGATTTTTGAAAATTGCGAGTAGAGAAACTGGACGAGAACCAAGTGAAAGTGGAAGTACCAGTGTACAGAATAAGATGTATGACTGTCGTTTATTAGAAAATGATTATTTAGTACTTAGTAATTTGGGGGTATAAGGATTTGAGGTTGCAGGGATTTGGGGGTCAGGAATTTGGGGATAAGGGAGTTTGGGAATATAGGAATTTGGGGACATAGGAATTCGGTATGTGGGGATTTGAATTATATGGATTCGGGACATAGAGATTCGGCATATAGGAATTAGGAATATAGGTATTCGGTATGTAGGCATTCGAGATATAGAGATTTGGCATGTAGGGATTCAGCATATAAGGATTCGGGACATAGGGATTCGGGACGTAGGGATTCGGAACATAGGGATTCGGGACATAGGAATTCGGAACGTAGGGATTCGGGACATAGGGATTCACGAATATAGAGATTTGGACATTTGGTCTTAGGAATTTGGGGCTTGCTAAAAAATTTGCAAATTTCAGAAATCTGTAACAATCGAAACCTGTGTGAATGTAGAAGATTGAATATTTGGAAATTGAAAACTTGTCAAGTATTCCCTATTCGCCCTCAAGAAATGTGATAAAATTTGCTATATAAATCCTGATACAAAGAATGTAAGGCCAAAGTGCAAGATACGATGGCGTTTAGGTGGTGTGTTTACTCTCTCGAGAATTCATACGCGCAACAGAGTATGGTAACCGAGATACTTAAGTACCGAAATTGTATCCAGAACTTTCTGAACGTTATTACATGTTCATGGCCGGTAACGAAGCGGGCCTCGCGTTGCATTACGGAAGATAGATGGAGTTCCGTTGAACGAACCGAGGGGGATAAAATGTTGCTTCCACTAGCACCATCACTACCACCACCATAAGCGAACGATGGTACCAGCAGCGCCACCAGCACCGGCACCACTCCTCCACCGGAGGCCACTATCTGGAGCTCATCGCATATTTCATCCCGATCAAATTATTCCGAGGAACAAAACACGCCACGTAAGTCCGAGCGAGAACGATGTTCTGTGCCTTTTGGCAGCCAAAGAGAAAGAGAAAGAGAGCCAGGGAGATTGTCGGTTGCCGCGAAGAAAGCAGGAAGAAAAAGGTGGACAGAGTAGTTAAAGAAGACGCGAGAACGCGAAAAAAGGGAAAAGGACAAGATTGCTTCGGACCAAACGGATTCGTCGATTAAACAGAGATATACACGTTCAATGAATTCCTCGTGCCCTAGGGAAATCAAGGGATATCAAATTCCGATATTCATGTATTCTCATGTTTCCATATTCTCGGGTTGTTATATAGGTCTTTTATATAGGGTCACTACAACCCAAATTCTTATTCAAATTTTATATATTTCCAAATTTTAGTACATTGCTAGGTGTATATATGTTCACATACCTACGTCCTCACATTCCTATGTCCCCAAAGTTCTACATCCTCAAGCTCCTACATCCCCAAATTCCTATATTCCTCAATTTCTACATATCCGAATTCCTACATCCCCAAATTTCTATTGCCCCAAATTTCTACACCCCCAAATTTCTACATCTCCAAATTCCTACACCCCTAAATTTCTACATCCCCAATTTGCTATATTCCCCAATTTCTACGCTCCCAAATTTCTACGCCCCCAAATTCCTACATCCCCAATTTATATGCCCCTAAATTACCAAATCCCCAACTACCTATATCCCAAATTCCTCTACCCTCAAATTGCTACATCGCCGAATCACTAAATCTTGTTGTACCTGCAAACTTTGTTGCACAGATGATTGTTAATTAAAGTAAGTCAAGCCGCGAAAGTAGAGGAATGATTTATTAGTGTCGTCCGAAGGTTAAGCAATTAATGCTCACACCGTAATACTTCTCAAGCGGGCATAACAATTTAATTAAGGTGTTCATATAAATCTTAACAGTCGAAGTGGTCACGTAAGAAGTATTCTGCCTCGCAGCCGCAGAAAAATGACTTCGTGGAACTATTAAATGCACACTTTTCAAAGGTGTACGGAACCGTGGCGAGGTCTCGCCCACTTGGTTTGTATTTAAAAGAAGAACGGAATGCGTTTGCGACTATACGACCAAGTAATCGTCATTCAGATCAAGATACTATTGTGCCTCTTTTCATCGTGCAAGAATCACATTGAAATTTTTTTTATACGATCGTCAGCCTTGAAGGCAGAAACGTGTGAAGAATTTGAAGAGAATGCACGGACGTGTAATCCGCGACGCTATCTGTTCGATTGCACGATAAAAATCTGGGTGCAACGAGGAATTCACTTTTTGAAATTGACTGATCGATCGTTTGAAACGAGTGACTGTCATGGGAATGGTATTCCGCGTCGATTATGGTACTCTGTCATCACAGTTCGCTATTTTGCTTACCCTTTTCTATGTTTTAAAGTGTAGATGGAAATTTTACTCTCTAAACTTGCATAAATTTGAGAAAATAGCAGCAGAGTCTTAGTTGATAATTTAAAAAATTGTAGATAATTAGATGTTCAGACACTTAGGTATTATTTAGAGAGTTGCAAGTTTGTGAATTTGTGTAGATAAGGAGTGACACAAGTCTCTCATTATTCTCATCCGAACATAATCTCGGAAGAAGTTCCTTTGTACCAAACTAATTTCAGTTATTCCATCTATAAACTCAGAACGTTAAAATTGCAGAATGATACTACAAATTAGTTTTCTTCGTAACCACCAGCTTGACCGCGTCCAAGAAACTTCCCTAAATTACAAATTAACCTTCACCGGTACTCGGCAAATTTCCGAATCCAATTACCTCCGTAACAAAAGGATACTCCGAAAAAAGTTATTCTACCTTCTAAAATTATCTTTGTACGCACAATTACCTGTCCACGGTATTCGCAGTACCGCCGTAGCTGGCCCATCCCACATAACATAAAAGTCACGTAACGTAACGAATGCCAACTTTGTTTAGCATTCATTAGGACTAATTTTCCACGATCGCTAGCCAACTTGTCGATTCTACGAAAAAGGCTGGGTGTTTCGTTGGTAAAAGCGTTGTATACATGTATACATGATGTTGCTCGTGCAAAAGATAGCGAGCGCGAAGGTAGAAGAGAGCGGAGCCCTCTCTCAGCAATCAGGGGTGATTACGGGTGTAATTACGGTTATGGCGCATTGCTGCGCCACGGGATGAGAGAGGGAACATTGTTTCTTTCTGGGAAACCGACAGGTTTATGGGGATCGTTCGTTCGCGGTTTTTTCTTGTCGTGAAGCGCGAATCTCTGCCACGGCCAAATACTCTTTTCCTTCGCTGCATCAACCCGCAACCTACTCCACTGTCTACATGTTCTCTTCATTTTTCATACTATTTATACTCATCCGCAGATTCGTTCGTTAAATGACTGCATATAGTGGTACTCATTTTTGTTAAGATACCATAAATTTTCAAGCTTCACATTCAAGCATGAAAGATAAGTTCAAACATCAGAAAGGTTGCAGAAAACACTTCACTTTGTGAACAGATTTAGGGTGGTTATATGACAGACACATTTTGTTTTGAAATTTTTCAAAAAGTCTGCTAGATGTGTACAGTAATTATATCTGAACACTGGTGACATTCCAGACAGATCATACCAAAGTAGATGTAATTACATTTAAGGTCATGTTGTATTTAACAGCACATGACAAAACTTTAAACTCATAATCATATAATAAAGCTTCAGATCTAAAACCTTGATAAAACTGTTAATCCAATAACATATCATGAAACTGTAAATTCAAAATCATATGATAGAACTACAAGTCTGAAAACATATGATAAAGTTGAAAATTAAAGATCATATGTAAAACTTGAAGTAACACAATCAATGTGTCGTGTTTCTTCAACTGCAAGTGGCTGTCAGAAGGGGTTAAACGCGTTAACCAGCTATCGCCCTCGAATTAGCCGTCGGTCCCGAATCCTCGAACACCCTCGCTGAATTTCGTACGATTACACCGTTTTACGATGTTTCGTCGGGTCTTGCGAGACCCTGGGACAACGTTTTTCCGTTGCTCCGTTTCTTGCATCTTCGCGGAGGCTCGTAAAAAAGTAAGAACGTTGCCTAGGCTCGTTCTGGGCGTGGCGATTGAGAAGAAGAAAAAGAGGAACCGTAGTTGGATAGAGAAAGAAGACGGTGAAAAATAGAAAAGAAGAATGGAGAAGTAGAGAGAGAGAAGGTAGAGAATGGGTCGAAGAGACGGACAAAAAGGAGGACGAAGGGAAGAGAGAGAACGACGTAAGATGTTGGTTGGTCCGTGACTGGAGGGAATCTCTAGTGGGATAAGATGGACCCCATGGGCCCCGATGGTTGGTTACACGAGGGCCAGGGTTAGCCTTCGGGCAACATTCCCCGGTAATGGTCGGGTTATACCTCGGGTAACACAGGTGCCCTCGGCTACGGAGGGAGAGATCTGCAACGAAAGAACTTCGTGGCTGACTTACGACTTTCTCGATCCCTTGACCACGTGATACATCCGTCTATTACCGATTCCTCATGATTTTCGGGGATCAGAAATCTAATGGTAGGCTTGGGGGATGACGTAACAGAATCGAGGAGACTCGGGGGAGGTTAAAGTAGGGACAGGAAGTAGAAAGTCTGACCAATTAGGTCGGTACGGGGTGTTGGGTTCTGAAATATTAGGTTACTACTGCGTTAATGTCGGAATTTGAGAATTCCTCGCCGAAATAGTTTTCTGGCTCAACTTTGAACCTCCGTAGGAAATTTCGTGTATCAGCTTCCGCACTTTCCTAAAAATTCGAACCACTCGCACCACTGTCGCAAAGATAAACAGATCCCCTCGGCGGTTCTAAGTAAAACTTAGCACATTTAGTGTGTTCGAAGTGACCCAGGCATCGTCATGCGGGGGTTAATGACGCTGCTGACTCTTGGCTGCTGCAAGAAATACGATGTTCTGACCTTCTTAGGTCGCCACCCCCAACCTTCTTTTTCTGCCGTCTGCCCTAACCTTCTTCTCCTCCTCTGCTCCTTCATCTTCGTATCCCTTCGTCCTTCCTTCTTCATCCTCCTCCTGTTTCTTTTTTCTCCGTGTGCTTTTTCGTTTGGTCGTCCTGGCGTCGTTGTTCGTTCTCCTCGTTGCATCCCTTCCCTTCTTCCCGTTCTTCTTGCACGTCCGAAGGAAGGCAGCAGAAAGGAAAGCGAAGAGACGTCGACGAGGGCCAGGTTGCGGCCCTCTTCGCCGCGGAGAGTGCATTACATCCCCCCGGCTCCTTCTTCTTTCATCCTTGGCCGGCTCCACCGCGGAATGTGGCTCGATCCGCTCCTTCGTGTCTGAAAGGCAGCATGCCACACGTGGCACCGGACGTCGTCGAGGTGGACGGCTCGGTGTATCTCGGGCAAATCGAAATATGCTAAATACAGGGTGTCCGAGAATCCTCGACTCCTACTTGCTTCGTAAAGGAGGAACAGAGAGAGACGAACGATAAGCAGGAGAAAGAGAGAACGAGGAGAGGGAGAGAAGGGGAGAGCAGAGAGAGGAAGAGAAGAATCGAGGCGCGGCTCCGAGAAACACGAACGACACTACCCGGACCGGCTTCACGATGTGGAGTTTTATTGAGGAGCAGATGTTTGAAACGTAACCTATAATGATTCCATGCTGTATGTACACTCGGATGCAACGTAAGCTTCCTTTCGATAATGACACGTACGGAAATTCGACCATCTTTCGCTTCCCAAAGTTTTCTGTTCGCTGCTTTCTCAATTTTTCAAATTTTTAAACCCTGAAGTTCCTAATTCTCTAAACTTCCACATCTCTAGATCACTATCCATTCATGTTTCTGCGTCTTTTACTTTATAAATTACCAACATTTGAAATTTTCAATTTGTCAAATTTCACAAAGAGTCAAATTCATACATTTTGGTCTATGTTTTCTATCAAATCTTAAAGTCTACAAACACGAATATCGTTACATACATCATACATTGTTGGACTCCAACATTAGTATTAGTATAGTATTCCTAGACCTTTAACTTTCTTAGATTTCTATATCCCTGGACCATCCAATTCCCTAGATTTCAATATCACTGGATCCTTCAATTCTTCAGATTAAATCCCTAAATTTGTAAATCTCAAATTCCTGAATTCTTAAATCTTTAGAATTCTATAAAATCTCCAAATCCTTACGACCTCAAAATCTGCAGAATCTCTCATTTCCTAAAATCCCCAAATTTGCGGTATCTCCAAGAACCCCAAAATCTTGAAATTCCTAAATCTCCTTCGCAATTGACCTTGAACGACCTTGAATGACCTTGAACCACCGGTCAAAATGGGAGTTCTCCAAGAGTTTCTTTAACATGTATATCGAAAGATCTGTAATTTGACAGAGAAGAATCTAAGATTTGCTAAAGAGGGGGCACGAGCTAGCGTAGGATCGTGGTAGTCGCGAAAGGGGCCCAGTTCCAGGTTCGAGATCGAGTTCCAGTTCGGAAAGCGCGTCGCGTTGTCGCGTCACGAGGGTCTGGGAGCCGAGTGTCTGGCCCCATGTGGGCAGGACAGGTTTGGGGGCCCTCTCATTCACGAACATCTCCTCTCGCCGACAAGCTCTTTCATTGTTTCGCTCGTTTAGGGGTATCGGCATTTCGGACCATCAGCCGTGCAAAAAGTCGAGCGAGGAGAATGGGTCTTCGAGCTCCACGCAACGACCATATCGGGGCACCGTGGACGCATATATGCGGCCCTTGTACGGGCCCATTTGGCCCGACCGGGGCCCCCGAATGTCGCGGGCCTGTCGTTCCAACCAGTTTGTATTTGGCCCACGATTATAATAAAGAAACACCGTCGACGCCGATAAAATTAATTTGTCAGCCGACGAGGATGACTAAGGACTCGGTTTCTTGATGCTTAATGGCCAGGGAAGAAGAGGTCGTTGGAAAAATTTCTTTGCGAGGTGTCGGCTCTCCCAGCGACGTTGAAGAATCGACACGAGCCTGCAACCATGTTGCCAAAGATGTTATTTCATCGTTTACGATCCCAACCATTTATGTCGTCGCAGTCGTCAACATTGTTGTAGTTTTTATGTCGGTTTCTTATGCAAACTGGAATGCGTGACACTAATTTCGTTTAATGGTTGCAACTTTTCACGCGACATTAGCACTGATTGTTCTCGGTATTTCCCTTTCAATTTGCAGAACCGAGAACCCAATTTTCGAAATGATTCTGGAACCTCGTGAATTTGGAAACTTTTAATTTCGAACATTGCTAAACGCGTCAAGTTTCCACGAAACAGAAAATTGTCCAATTAAACGCGCGAGAGTATAAATTGTTCGTTAATAATCGAAGTTAATTACTGTATTTTCTCGATGTTTCAGACGGCGAGTACCTGTTCGTCGATCCCGAGAATAAATTAAGCAAATACGCACCGAAGAATTGGCGAAGTTCTCATACATACGTAAGTAGCTGGTTTTTCGCAAATGATATGATTGTATACGATTCGCAAATAATATTTAATAATTATGGTATTAAATGATACGTGTTAACGAAGCTACGGACCATTAAACCTGTTTTGCTACACGCGGAGCTTTCGAATCTTTCTTCCGTTTTTATTTTAATACATTATTGCATTCGGACAACGAAAGAGGAGAAAAAGGTGAAGTGTGAATTGCACGATGACTTGGTCGTCGTTTCATCGAGTCGCCATTTACAATGTATACTTTAACAATTCACAGGTTTAGATGATTCAGATGTGCATCGAGCACATTTGTGCTAAATGTGATACTTCATTGGAGCTATAAATACTAACACTTGAATTTATAGATATTTTAATCTATTCGATATTATATGATATAGTCATAGAAATATATCTTCAAAAATATTTATGGACATTGTACACAGTTAAAGGCAATATTAAGGGATTATTTTAGAAAATATGTTAATGTGAACAAAGAAAGTAGGGCTATCAAGGATGAAGGACCTTATAATTGCAAAGGATTACAGCATCTTAAGATCCTATATCACATAACTAGTCCAACTCAGATTCTATTCTGTTTTCTATTTAACCAATGTTCATACAAGAAACGTGTGAATGAACTGTACACGAATTACACTTCTGGCCAGGTGGTTTGCATGTATATTCAAGTATTTCACACCACGGTTTGTCTTCGATAGTACGCATTCAGCTTCGCGTTGGGACGCCTGGTCCGTGAAAGCTTGAACGGTCGTCCACGAGGATGGAAATCGAAAGTGTGACGTGGTAGCTCAGCTATGTACGCATCACATTCCATCGACGTCGTACATACGCGCACATTCAAAAATCATATGTTCCCATAAAAAATGACTCTCATGTACCTTAAGTATTCTTAGATTGCAGCTCTAATACTTTTTGATCGAAATTGATGAATTCTTTTGAAGTCAACGTCTCCCTATAATTAACTACCTGTTTCACTGTATTTATGACATGAGTAGCGTTATAGATTCAGTTAAAAGGTAACTATTAATTTTGTATTAAACCGAACGTTAAGTGCAAGCTTCGAGTGCAAAGAAGTAAAACATTCGATAAGTAAAAATGTTCTTCATAACAAAATTCGAATATGAAGCCAAATATGAGTAACATGAGGATGAAAGTATGAATACGCTTACAAGAGATATTGTCAATACATTTCGACAGAGATTGCACATCAAGGTCCCATCGAATAAAATAAAATTTCTGCAAATGAAGATTAAGTCGAAATGGAGAATCATCCCTGAGTGATTTTGCCTAGAGAGTGGCCGGTCAATCGATTAGGCTTCGTTGCTAACGCAATGACTGTGGATCCCCTAACGAAATTCCACGCTGTGTTCGCTGAAACACCGTGGACAGGAAGAGAAAGAAGAAGAAGAAGAAGATCCGAAGATGCTCGGTAGAATGTAGAGGGGATGGCAGAAAGCGGCGATAGGGGAGGGGCCCAGTTTTAATAGCCGAGGACCTCTCGCACGGCCACAGAAAATCCTTGCAGCCGATGTTTCGGCGAGATAAGCACGTAGTCCGGTAGCCCGGTTTTACCGGGCCAGTATTTATTGGTTATTGGTGTGGACCGTCATTAGCGAAACGGGGGTCCCACCGCTCCGAGCAGATACGAAGATATCGCACGAGGCGGCACGCTCTGTCTCTCTCTCTTCGAGCCCCTCCGAATCCGTAATTTCCCCTGCGAGACTTCCTCTACCTTCGCCGATCGAAAGCATTCTGCCGAGTTGACAAATTCCTGCGATCCCACTCTGCTATGCTCGCAAGCTTGCTTGCCAACGAATTATTGGAATTACTCGATCAACGGAACGTCGTGCATCCTGCAGAAAACTACGCTCTCGTCGCCGCTTGCCTTCTAATCGCGAGCGATTTTCCGCGAATCTATCCTCCGACACTTGCGGTATTTGTATTATTTGCGGCTTTGAGGAGATTGGAACTCTTTGGAATTTCGGAATTTGTGAGTTGGATGAATTAGTCTTTTGGGATTTTGATGTTTGGGAAGTGGGGAGAATTCGGCAAGAATTTGGAAGTTTGGGAAGAGAATTTAGAAACTTGAGAAGTTGTTCCATTTGGTAATTTGGGAAATTTGGGAATTCGAGGATTTGTTTCATTTAGTAATTTGAAAATGTAATTCAAGAATGTAGAGACCTGAAGACTTAGATATTCAGAAATCAAGGAATTCGAACATTTAGAAATGCACTAACACCTTAAACTTCCCCTTCACAAAAATTTCGACTCATAATACCATTCAACACAGTGTTCTACATAGTCTCCAAAAAAATGCATATCGATCACTCGTGCCACCGCGTGCAAAGCACCCCTTCATAAACGAAGAAGAATCTTAAAAATTTCGAGTGTAAAATCCGAAACGTGAGAGCAATAAATATTATCATAGAATCATTGGTTGGTCATCCGGGTGGATAAGAGGGTCTGTAAGAGGAGCGATGTGTCTGGTGGCGACGACGAGTTGCCGGGATATACAGCGAGGCTACTCGTCTTGAAGAGGACTGCCGTTGTACGCTCGTTTAGCGCTACCCTCCAGGCAAAACCACGACCGCCATCGTGTGCCCGCGGATGGAAATGCTAATTTGACCGAAGAGGGCCTTCTACGCACCCTTCTCCTTTCGCCGCCAGCGAGCTTCCTTCTTTTGCTCTTAAATCGTCTTTTTCTCGATTCCTCGCAGCGAGACGTACCGTTCGAACTCGACCCAGTCGCGTATCTTACACACGAACATATACATGTACACCTACATACACATGCTATGGTATGTCATTCGATATCATACATCTTCAAATTACTATAATAATTCACGAATGTACGAATTTAGAAATATAGGAACACTGGGATCGGGGGATATAGGGATATTGGTATGTGGGGACGTCGATATGTAGGTATATTGGGGTTTAGGGATGTTGAGACGTAGAGATATCGGTACGTTGGACTATTGATACATAGGGATATTGGTACGTGGAGATATCGGTACGTGGAGATATCGGTACGTAAAGATATCGGTACATAGAAACATTGGTACGGGGAGATATCGGTACGTGGGGATATCGGTACATAGGATATTGGTACGTAAGTATATCGGTACGCGGAGATATCATTACGTGGAAGTATAAGTACTTGGAGATATCGGTACGTAGGGATATCTGTATCTAGAGATATCGATACCTAGGGATATTGAAATCTTGCAGAATATTGGAGTCAAGCGATATCGGAATGTATGGACATCCCTATTAAAGTACGTCGCGGTATAGAATTATGTCGGGCTCTGGAGACATAAATATTGAGGGATGCAGAACTCTGCACTTGAATAATTTAATATTACATGGTCAGTATTTTAAATTAGTCCAATTAGATGATCTACAGTTCCAGCTACTTATACATGCTATGACAACCTATTAAACATGTTCCATCGTCAACAAGCAATATTAAAATTTAAAATTCTAAAAAACTTGATCAAAGAAAACACGAAACTGAATAATAATATGAACGTGTATTCGGTCTGTACGATGCAGGAGAAGGAAAAAAGAAATTAAATGATTGAGATATTGTTTGAAATAGCAGTCGCGAAATGATATATAGCGTAGCTTGCTAGTGGACAAGATTTATTGATGCGTGTGTGCACGCACTATATCGAGTGGAACACGGTGCAGCAGAAACACCTATAAGTGGGCGATTACCGTTCTCCCCGATGGCTCTCACAAAGTGGTAACACGCCAGGCGCCAAGTAACGGCAGTAGTCAACATCAACAATACAATCCCGCGAACCCACTGGACCATGTTAATGCACCTATATTACAATCAATTTCATGCTACCGTGTGCGTACGCGCACGTGTGTGTTGCGTCGGACACCGCGTCGAGATCTCGTCATTAACAGAAAGCTGTACCGCTAAAAACAAGCGTATCCGCATTCGTTGTCAGTGACGATTCGTTCCGAACATTCAATTTTTGACGTTGAACTTTATCCGTGGATACTTACCACGTTGGCACCTGCCGTTACGTATTCGTCACTTTGAATTTGCACGCACTTATCTATTAGATCACGCTAATGTTAGGATCCAGCTAACGTTACGAGACATTTGTAATTTTTCAACGGAATACTAATTTTTATTTATTCAGCGATATAATATTCAGCGGTAATGGAAGTATTCATATACCGTAGTGTAATAAGCAACGTAATGCACTAGTTACACGTATAACAGTACATTCTGTAATTATTCTGATGCGTCGTACCTATATACTTCCTGTTGAAGTAACTTATTATTAATACGATTATTTTGAAAAATTTATTTATTTAATATAAAAATTTATTCCACATAAGTACAGCATATGATAAAAAATGCACTGTTACAAATTCGAACGTTTCGAGAAAAGAAAATAGGTATCGTGAAACGATTACCCTACAATCGGTAAACTTGTACGGTATCGCAATAATATATCAGCCACACCTGCTACCATACCAGTCGCCAATGTCGTCCACGCTTCGATAATATCGATACGAAGCACGCCACGAGAAGCAAGTGATAGTATCGAGCCGTGTGTATGCAAATTCCAAAGTGTGTGTTGTCCTGGACTCTCGATTTTAGCGGCAACTGTACCCGCGGGCCATCTAAGAACGTCCAAGCGGAGAAGGACGAATGGCCAAAGACGTGGACGAGCATTGGCGTAACCAAATAGGGCCCGGTACACCTGAAACCTTCAAAATTAAACTTGTATCAGGAATTATAAGGATAATTATAATACCGAATATCTTTTTCGAAGGAAATTTAAGCAGTTGGATTAATAAATTTCTAAATTGCAAGATTTATAAATCTGTAAATGATCAAAAAATTAAAGAATCTGGGAACATGAGAATTTTTAAATTAAATGACTAAGAAATATAGAGATGTGAAAAGTTGAAAAGAAGGTGGAGAGAATGGAGAATTGAAGATGAAGAAAAATTAGAAGCGTATTCAAAGTGAATACGAACATTAATGTTGCTACGAACATTAAATTTGGCAGGCTGACGAGCTACCGCGACGAAAGAAAAACCGTGCAACGTGGGCGAAATCACTAAACTGTGAATACGCCCACACGCGTGTCTGGACCCACGCGTTTTCAAGCGCAGTAGCCGCACACCGGTCCTGCCGGGAACACAGGACTAAATTCAGAATCTTTTTGTCGATTCGCGAAACTCGAGACTGCGAGATTCGAGGACAGATTACGAGACTTATGTCGCCTTGCTCGAAAACAGTTGTTCATAAATTCGCGTTGTAAATGATATTAGAACCATTTAGAAAATGTTAAATAGGACGTTTTGATTTAGAACAAACGTAAAGGTTTAAACCTAGAATCTTGCTACTTTGTATAATTTTATGATACTTGAAAGCTAATTTCTAACGAAAGAATATCTTGAGAATGAAGGAATAAAAAGGAAATAAATAACAGTTGTTCGCACAAAATAGAACGGTAGTTGATTACATGGGAACAGGGATTCGAGCATCGATCTAACGTTAATCTCTCACCCACACCCGACAATCTTGGTCCATTTAAATTCAACGATCAAAAGGATTTCGTGGGTTTCACCAATAGAAATTAGGAGCGACTAACACCGACGAGCGGCCCACTTTTCAAAAGTGTACGCTGGAATGACCGATACATCATCCGACGGAGATAGAAGAAGAAAAAGGGGGAGAAAAAGAAAAGAGAAGAAAAGGAACGCGGACAACAGAGGACGAAGACGAGATCGGCTGAAGGACGAAAAGGAGAAGGAAAGGGAGACAGGCAGCAATAACTAAGTCAGCTCCAAATTCGGTAGCCGAAAATTAAACCGAGAAGGGTTTCTCGGTTATGTCTAGACCTAGACCCTCCGGTCAAATCGTAGCAAATTATACCGTCGGCTCCATCCGCATATTTTACCAACCATAAATATTAATCCACCACGGTGTATGCCTCTTCGTCTTCCCGTTTCTCTGCTGTGTCCACCTCGCAACGTGACTGGCCGTTTCGGCAGGATGGCGATATAACGAGAGCTTCGATAAAATAGTAGATATTAGAAATTTTTCAATTTTCAAATTTTTCTAAAATTTGAGAAAATGCAAAATAAGGATTTTAATTGTAAGATCCTGCGAATTTTTGGATTCTCAAGTTTACGAATTTCAAAATTCCCAAAGTTCTAAATTTTACACATAACCAAATTTTCAAGATTTTAAATCCTCAAATTCGTTAAACTCCTCAATTCCTATGTGCTTCTATGTCCAAGTCTCTAAATTTCACAAATCCTGAAATTTCCAAATCTCCAAACTCCCTATATTCTTAAATTTGTCAAATTTCCAAATCCCCAAATTTTCCATATCCCTAAATTTCCTAAATTTTCAGATCTCCAACTACCAAACCCCCATATCTCTAAATCCCCAAATTTCCAATTAATAAAATTCCAAAGATTTATCATTAAATTCCTGATTGGGCAATTCGATGTATCGCGATGAAAGCGATCGCGATATCGGCTGTTATCGATTCGCTGACAGGAATAATATGAGCGGTGCCTTTGTTCGATTTAGTTGATAGATCGAGTCGCGTTACTCTAGTCCTCGAAAGAGCAATTATCAAAACATCGGTTCATTGTCTTAGATGGATAATCGGCGATTAAGCTTAATTAAATAGGATGCGTTCGATGTTTATCCGCTGGACAAATAGATGCAATGGACTACCGTTTCGATGTTATCAAATTGTTCCAATTGTTTAACATGACACAGACTAATGACACGTTCTTCTAACGACCGTTCTTAACTTACTTTAGTAGCAATCTAATCCTTTTTACTCTTGCAACGAATGTCTTGCGTTTTAATCATTCATCCGCGAGTGCGTCGTGTAGATCGATGATAAACATGATCACGGTATAGTTGTTTATCACTGGGATAGGTAATGTATGACGCATATGATGCGTTGTGTATCGATACATCATAATCTATCAAGCAGTTGTTAAAAAGACGAAAAAATATAGTGATCGGTCGAGCATTCCGAGGAAATGAGTAGGTAAGTATGCAATACGATGGAATTCTACCTGGCGTATCCCTCGAATTAGTTGACCAATTAAAAATTCATCTTCCGCCTGGAGAACCGATAGAGCGGAATAATTATCATCCGTGGAAAAATAAAAACACGCCGAACAAGATACCTGAGCATCAACCTAATCGAACTCCGATAGAGCTAGCTGCATTACCGACCAAGATCTTGATTAAAATATCAGTATCTGCGGACTAGAATTTTCGAACTTTATTCCTGATGCTTGTACATTACCGCGTATAAAATTGATGTTATCGATTTCCAGATGGATAATTTCGATCAAATTGTTTTAACCATCCAACGATATAATTACGAATTATAAAGCAATATCAGAAACGATCGATTTAATTAGGAAAATTATATACGATTGTTAATTTGCTTTCGATAACAAGAGGCAAATTAATTAGAACTGTTTTTCTTTTTAATTTTCAGGGCTTAGACAGCAGCGGAAGACCGGCATTCGTACTGTACTTTCGTGTTCGTTACTACATCGACACGCCATTATTGTTAAGGTAAGATTTATATTTTAATATTTTCATTAATGTTTCATCAGTTAGCTATCGTAAAATTTGGTAAATTTAGTATACCTGAAAATAGTCAGCCATAAGTCAGCCAAAAATTTCTTATCTTCGTTGATCGAGTTCGATCCACTTTTCCTTGTCACCTAATTCAACGCGTTTCGTTTTTCGAAATCGGCGAAAAACAAACAATCGATCGAATCGGTGATCGGAATCGTAAGGGCGAATAAAAACTCCGGTAGTCGGATCGACCCCACCGGCTGACAAATTATTCACTCGAGAGAGGCCAGCCTCTCTCGTAGGAAGCTAAATTAGTCGAGGACGCTCCGAGCATCGGACAGGCCCCCAAATGGATTGCAGAATTAATCGGAGTAATTAGCGTTCCGCTTCAAATACTCCCCTGTTGCCACCGTACCTGGCCAAACTGCCAAACCTGCGTAGCCTACCGTCCCTCCCTTTTGTCCCTTTTTCCTAGCTGCGGTGTATCGCGATTATAAGGGTTCCAGCCTTTGCCTTGGGCAGATCGACGGACAGAAGGAACGAGACGGACACTCGAAGAAAGAGAAACCGAAAGATCTTTTAATAGTCTTCCTTACACGTATTTCATGCGCATCCAGGTGGATAACAGGGGAATAGAGAATTTGGAACGTGGGGAATTCGGGGATGTGGAATTTGGGGACATGGAGAATTTGGGGATGTGGAGAACTTGGGAATATGGGTACTTGCTAAGGTAGGATATTAAGGAATATAGAGAATTTGGGAGTGTGGATATTTGGAGACGTAGAGAATGTGGGACTGTGAATGTTTGGAAATATAAGGAATTTGGTAACATAGGAAATTTTGAAATGTAGAGAATTTGGGAATATAGGAAATTTTGGAATATAGAAAACTTACAATTTAGAGATCTGAAAACTCGAGTATTTCCGAATTTAAAAACTTGTAAATTTGCAACATAGAAACTTGGAGCATTGCTCTTCAAAATTTGGTGTTCCAAAGATCCAGGAATCAGAAACCATAAAAACCTGAAAATTTGGAAGTTGCTCCCTTTTTCCTCTCGTGCATAAAAACTCGAAGAAAGATGAAGAATACGATATAGGGTGATTGTAGACTATAGAATGACAAGCGAAAGAAGGAGCGAAGGGTGGATGTCCATCTTGAAACGAAATCCTGACTCCTGTCCGGTAGCTAAATGCTACCCACTCTTGTAATTATAAATTATTACGTGGCGCGTGATAGATAGACCGTACGCATTAAATGAAAGCACTCGTCCCGGTAATTATACCGATCCGTAGTTGCTTTCTGATTTCCACCCGAAACCCGTGATTTACATCGTCCCTCGCCGACATTCACCGCACGTCCACCTCGACGAGGGTTTAATTCGCTAAAGGACCAGTATTGTCAGTCTCAACCGCAAATCTTACCAAAACGTTTCTGAATTTTGCTCGATCCCTTTCTGCTTCTGGCCTTCATTAATTTCGAACGTTATAGCTTGCGGCCTTTTCTCGATCGACTTACAGAATCGACGCATTTTTTATCTTCTCCGCGTTCGGGATTGACAGTATACTAATACCAGAGTACGTTATACATATGGGCACGTATAGGCATTGAGGAATGTGGAAATATATGCAGATACAGAGGTCTGGGGATACTGAGAATGTAGAGATGCGGGATATAGGAATTTGAAGATGTGGCGAGTATAGGGATCTAGGAGATAGACATTTGGGGATACAGAGATTTAAGAATTTAAGTACCTCAGAACCTAGGAATTTCAGGTTGCAACGATTTGGGAATCTAGGTGTCTAAGGATATAGATATTTCGCGATCTAGGAGTCTCGTGATGTAGAGACCTGGTGATATAGATTTGGTATCTAGCAATATCGAGATGTAGAGATATCAGAACACTGAAGATATCTGAATACTGGGATCTAGAGATGTTGGGGTCTAAGTATATAGAAATATAGGGATGCTGGGATGTAGGGATTCAACTAACGTTGGATCTAATGGTATCTAAGGATATTGGTATCTAGAGGTATTGGGATGTAAGAGCATTGATATGTACGAATATTGGGATCTATGGGTATTGGAACCTAGGAGTATTGGGATCCAGGAACATTGGTATCTGGAGACATTAAGATCTAAGGATATAGCGATCTATGGGTATTGCTATCTATGGACATTGAACTCTAGATATATTCAGATTTATTTAAATCTAGAGATCTAGAAAATTAGAGTTACAGAAGTCTAAAAATACGCTTCTCTGCAATTCTGATGTAATAATTTACATTCTTCTTCCATATTTTCCTTCATTTTTATTCCGCCGTAGACCTTCGACAAAACGATACTTTTTGTTAGAGAATAATAATGAGGATGACTTGAATTTTGCATCACATTATCCATAGAAGCGAATAGCGCAGTATTATTACGCTGTTACATCGCCATTTATTTTATCGACGAAGTCGTACCGGAATTAGCGTTCTATTTGCGGAAGTACGCAACGTCGGACCTTCTTTCGACGGTAATTCAACGTAATGCCATGCAACAGTCGGGTTTTTTTCTTTTTATTCAAACTGTCATTATGGCATATAACGTGCGTTCGTAGTATCGGTTCGATACTACGAGCGTTTTCCAGCTCACCGTGAATAGCGGCTTTCGAAATACTATAATTCGCTGTTTACGCAGAGACACTCATTACGTGCTATTACGTTTATTAACTAACAATCAGTTGAGGATCTAATGATACCGCCATTTTGAGGATCACAGGGTACCAAGGTACTTTATGAACTTTTACAGCATATGAACTATTTACTTATTTATTTGTATATTTAGTTAAGGTCTTTCAGTACCTTTTTGCTATACTATTTCGTCATTTCACTGTACAACTATATTTCTCTGTCATTATTTTCATATTCTGCTACTGTTATACTATATTGCTCTTTTACTTCACCACTGTATTACTATTCTAATTTTCTACTATTTTACTAATTCATCTTTTCAGTATATATTGTTCCTCTGTGCAGGTACGCTACTGTATTGCAATTTTAATATTTTACTATTCTATTATTCCACTCTTCGGTATACTGTGGCTCTAATACACTGCTACACTACTATACTGCCATACTACTACTAATAATATTATGTAATTTTATTATATTATCATACGTTTAATTCTACTATTTCCTTAAGTACACTATTTCGCTATTTTCTACACGATTACTTCCGTAATTGACTTCACTGTCATTATACTGAACTGGTATACGTCTACCTCCACCATTTCATTATTCTTTACCTTCACTTTTTCACTATCATCTACACTACACCATCTACTGTTGACTCTACTGTCATACTAAACTGGTATACCTCTAATTCCACTACATCATTATTCCTTAACTTCACTTTTTCACTCTCATCTACACAACTTCTGCAGTTTACTTCACTGTCATTACACTAAACTGGTATCGTTTTATCACGCTGCTAAACACCTGATACCTACTCGATTATTTAATCACGAAAATAACACTTCGTCTCAAACAGTTAGTTATTTCAGAAAGTATTTCTTATTCAAATGAAAGAGCTAACCCTGCGATTCGCATAATTAATATCTGCAAGATACGCTTCTCACGGTTAGCGAACGTCTTTCTCTCGTTGTACCCATCGAACTCCGGTGAATGGTTTAGAAATGTTTCTGACACGCTCGTTCGAGATAATGAATCGCAGCATGACTGGTGAATAATTAAAATCCGGTGTTTCCATACTGATGAATTTTTTCTCCGCCATTAAATCCAGCGAGTCAGACTTCGATCGTTCCTTTGTTGCTTCTACAAATCGTCGTGCTTTCGCGAACAAATTCCTTCTGCACCGATCACAAGAGACGTCTTGTGAAATTCGTATGTTGTTATATAACGTGTGTATACGCGCGATCACGTGGGAGTGTTATGCTATTTACATTTCTATCCTTCCAGTTTCAGCTATTCAACCAATACCGATCTCTTCTGGTGTCCCGAGATTTGAAAGTGCTGCCATATTTTATTGTTAATCTACTCGCTTTCTAAGCTACGGATTTCTGTCTCTTTTCTCGACTGTAATTTCTCGGATTACCATTTTCGGCTGGCAGGCATGTCAAGTGACATTTGACTCGAAAGTTTAGCGTCAGTTATTCTTAGATCTCGGTTTAGATTTCAAGATTTTTGTTTGGAACCTGAGATAGGGCACAAGTACTACTGAATTCACGAATTATAAGTACGCAGGTCACTCATTTGTCAATTGATTGATTATCAGTTACACTGTAATTTATTTACATCGTTGTCAATTACAGTATACTTCAATTACATCGTTGCTTTTAATTTACAGTCCTCGTTTGATTAAATTATAACGTGGTAATTGTGATCGAACAGCCAGTGTTGATTATGATACAATTTATCTGAACAGAAATAAATATACTTTGCGCTCATGATTGCTATAATTTGCAGTTGAATGAATTGTAAGATTCTACAAATAGGCTGACTGTGCTATAAATATATGGTTGTATGTACATGAAAAAATTAATGAGCTACTACTGTTTCATAACATAGTTTGCACAGTCGTGTGTTATATGGTGCTCTTTGTGCACTGATAATTTCAATAGTTTCGACAATATGAAGAGAGTGAAGTCTGATGCAAATGTTAATTGATTTCAGCGATGAGACAACCCGTCACCACTATTACCTGCAATTGCGGGACAACGTGGTCAGGCATGGGGGTGGGGTGGAAAGCCTCCATCCTCACCATCCCCTACACGAGCCATCTATCGTTACGCCCCTGCTCACACTCGCAGGTCTTGCCCTACAAGCCGACCTTGGAGATTACTCCGAAGAACGGCATAGGCCACACGCAGGATCTGTGGGATACTGTAAACCCACGGATTACCTTCCACCTCACGTAAGTATTTCATTCACATCTTACACTAGAAACGCTAAACCTTATCAAGCTACTGATAGCCCATGGAGAACATGGTTTTAAGATAATTAAATTATCAAACTTAACAATTTTTCAACTCCAGACTTAGTAGTTCCAAAATTTCCAAGCTCCCAAATCCTCAGATCCACAAATTCGCAAATCCCAAAACTACCAACTCTATTCCTAAAACGATACACACTACGATAGAAACCCAGCTGAGATACCGTCCAAGTAATCCAAATAATTTACGCGATTGTTAAAGCAAAAAAGCGCACCCTTTCACACTGAAATATCCGAGGCAATAGATCAAAACGTATTACCGATCAACGAACTCATTTCGAGCCACCGATC
This sequence comes from Megachile lagopoda, assembly GCA_036983795.1. Lineage (NCBI taxonomy): Eukaryota > Metazoa > Arthropoda > Insecta > Hymenoptera > Megachilidae > Megachile > Megachile lagopoda. The sequence continues at coordinate 11,760,784 of CM072790.1, read as the reverse complement.
CTTCAATTACATATCAAGCTGAGCGTATTCGTTTCGCTGCCCGAACATAAATCTTCGATCCCGATGCTAAGGTTTCTGCTCGTTTTTCTAAGATTCACCTTCTGGAATGTAGACCTATTCCCGCTCCTCTGACGTCTCGATCATAAAACCGGGTTCTCCCCTATGGGGCGACGTGGTTTAATTCCTCGCATAAGCGGGACCCCGTTAAGGGTCCTCGGGGAATATAGAGATCTGGGCATATACAAATTTTAAGATATACAGATCGAACAGTTTAGATACCACGGCATCTAGGGATTTAAAGATCTAAGGGAAGGAAATATAGGGGTTGGGGGTTTCATGAGTCTGGGAATATTTCGGATCCTATACGATTCAAACGTATAAGATTTTGGATCTGAGGATCTGAGCATATAGGTACTTTGGATCTAGGGATACGAACATATGGGTATTTTGGATCAAGGGATTTGAACGTGTAGAGATTTTGCATTTGAGGATCAGAACTTATAGGTATTTTTGATCTAGTGATTTCAACGTATAGGAATTTTAAATCTGAGGATTTGAACATGTAGGTATTTGGGTCTAAGAATTTGAACACATAGGTCTATATGGATCTAAATGGAGATTTAGACCTCCCAGTCGAACTCCATCTTGAAATTGTATCTATACGAATTTAGAATCTAGGAGTTTATCATTGTGATATAGTAATATCGGTATGTAATTTATGACGAAGAGTCCCCGCCAAGTCCATCGTCAATTTAGCAAAAGCAATAATGGGATCCCCCATTAAACGTAATCAATGATCATGGGTGTTTAGATGTGCCTCGAGTCAAATGTGCTCGGCGTGCTGGCGGCTCAGCATAGAGACAACCGGGGCCTGTCAAGGGAGGAGGCAGAATTGCAATACATTCGGGAGGCGGTGCTGCTGGAGGCGCCGCTCAACGCTCACCTCTATCGGTTACGAAGAAGCAAGAACGAGGCTGGCCCGGGACGCATACTCCTCGCGATATGTGCTCGCGGAGTGCGAGTTTACGCCGAGGAGGAGACACCGAGGGTTTTCGCCTGGAACAACATCGGCAAACTCTGCTTCGACGTTAGTTTCTTACACCATATACGTTCATTTTATCATAGGAACCACAGAAATATGCAGGGTGTTTCAAAAATCAGAGCTGATGATCAAATTGGAAACTTTTATAATTGGAATAGAAGGAAATTTTGGGAAGTTTGAAAGTTATGAAATGAGGAAATTCTGTTTGTTAATTTAAAATTTGCGATAGTTTGGAATGTAGAAATTTGATTTGGTTCACAGCGCAAGAAGTTCGAGATACGCGCTGTCGATCAGCCGGACAAGCTCACTCTCTACAGCGGGTGCGATGACAAGAGCAAACTGCTTTTGGGCCTCTGTCGAGACACCCATCAGTTCTCCATGGCCATAGCACCTAGAGTAAACGAGGCAAAGAGACGTGAAGAAGAAGGTGATTTTTCTCTGCTTTGGTTTATCTTTACATATTTGGAATATCAAACAAGAAAAAAGAAAAACTTCCAGTCTATCAAAATTTCAGTAGTAGCGAATTTATAAAGGACTTAAATAGATACAAGTATAACTAATTTTTCACAGTGACCACATGGTCTCCGAGATCTTACATCGATACAAAAATCAATTATCTAAATCTTAAATTCTGTCTCTCAAAAATCTACATCCCCTGAAATATCTTTTGACGAATGATCAGCAAACTTGTGAAAGAGAAACTGACTGATTACGGAAAAAAATAGCTCATGAGTATTTTAAGTGTACGGGGAGTGTAGAATGTTCCGGAAGCGTTAAAATCTAAATTCCGAAGTATCCGTTTGATGTTGAGGTCGGTGGTCTGTTTTCAATCGCAGAGAGGAAGGTTCTCCGCGACTGCTACATGTACCCAGCTCGATGCAAGCTGAGTTTAACAGCGCGCGGAGCACGCGGCGATCAACGAATTTCTGTTATCTCGAGCACGTCGTCCAACACGACTTCTGGAATTGTCAGTGACCGGGTTCATAGCGAGGACGAGCCAGACACGGCACCCGCTTCAACCGAGTGTCTTCCACGTCTTACTGAAAATACCTCGCACTCCGGTGTTCAGTGTGGCGTGGTGAACGGCTCCAATGCGGATGTCGAGGACCGTTCTATGTCGTCGTCGCCGGGCTCCACTGTGGATGGTAAATTCATTTAATTAATACCTGTTTTACTAATATATTACTCTTTCTATACTACGGTTGTACATACCTCTGCTAGATAACTCTGTTCGCATAATAGATGTGTATACATGTTCTTCGTATGTAACGCTTCATATATCATGGTATCATGTGTGCTGTCATGTGTATATGCTCTAACACAACCTATCTGGTAATACTTCTGGATCATAGTCCATTTCCAGTGTTCAAATTTCAAATCAATTTTCAAATTTCCAAAGTTATAAACTCATGAACTTAATAATTGAGTCATATAGGAATGTATTATCAAATTGTCAAATGAAGAAATTTTCCAACCTGAGAAATTGACTCTTCATCAGTGTCATAGGTGTAAAACACTTCCATATCAGTTACTATCCCATATTCTGCATACCAATTTATTTCTTATATCATACCAAGGTTACCAATTCACCATGTATGATGAAATTTCAGTCTCCTGAACTGTGTCGTAGAATCCCTGAAGCAATCGTAAAATTTTCAGAAGTCGACGGTACAGATAGTACTCCTACGACGGCTGCATTGCGATTAGCGTCGAGTGCAGCAACGGCTGCCGAGGGGTCACAATGCAGTAGCAGCTGTAGCACGGTCGTGGTCGTGAATGCACCTGCTGGTGGACCGCCACGAATGCGTCGCACCTCGGCAACATCCAGTCTGGAGCTTGGTTACTCGCATACAGCACAGAATTCAGCGGTTTCGTCGGAAACCGCTAGTTTTCCTGGCGCCATTTACGACAGGTGCAAAAAAGGTGGCAAATATGCGGGTGAGTTACAACCGCCTTTCTTTCTTTTTCTCTTGCAAAAAAAAAAGAGGAGACGATTACGGAGGTCGCATTTTCAACAGAACGTATTTTATCCTGATTACAACACCGTACAGGGTCTTTACCTGCGCACCGTTAAGATATCGGTTTATTTCTTTCAATTAAACGAGTTTATATACTCTCTTTTGGTACACTTTTAATAATATGTAAATACCATGTAACGTCGGGGATGCGCTTTATCTGTATAATTCCGAAATATGAGGTAGCATTTTGATACCTGAAAAATGGAAAAGAAATTTGAGAGGAACCAGTTGAACAACTCGCGAAATGAGCATTCCGTTTCTTCGATGCACTGCTGCTTATTCAAATGCAAAGTGCGTCAATAAAATATATACTTTCATAAATGTTAATATAAGTACGAAAATGATAGCAAAAATACTGGATGTCCTTGATATCAACTTTTAGCTTCGTTAATTTCATCCGTTGAATTATATACTTAATAATGAAACGTGTGTACATTTTATTGGCATACCCAGATTATTTATAAGAGTAGACCAGCTGAAAATAAAAGAATCGTATAATTTCGACCAGCAGTGTATTTGTCTGGATCGATAACTTAAATCTTTGGAAATTCTGTTTTCTAGGTACTGACATCGCCAGCGAGACCAGTGGAGTGTACACATTAAGGAGCAGCGAAATGCAGGACGAAAGGATCGGAGACTTATACTCACCCACCGGTGACGCAAACGAGTCATCGGCAGCGAGTGACATGTGTGCCTTAAGTTCCGTCCAATCGACGACCGACGAAGCATCGGTGACATCCGGTTTCTACACGATCCACAGTGGCCTTAGATCCGAGACGAGCGACGTGTACACGGAGGACGTCGGTACCGAAGACCAAGAACCGATTTACAGTGTCTGTAAAGGTGACGAGGATGTCGCGAACGTGGTGTCCACCATGTCGGCTGTGTCTCTGGATCAACAACTGGAAGATTCTAGATCACGAAGCAACAGTATACTTAGTGCTGGAAGCTTCAGGGGTGACGGAAGCGACCCGTCGAGTGTAGGGCCATTATTGTCGGCCGACGAGCTGTCGGATTTGATCGTCGGACGATATCCTCCTCGAAAAACTATCAGCAATTCTATGGATTCCGACTGCGATTATGTCACTATGCCTCCACCGCCTCCTCCTCCGAGGACGGACAGCGACCGGCAGCTTCCGCCACCACCTCCGTATCCGGTGAGCATGGACTATGCTACGATAAACTCGTCGCGACCCAAGATACCGGATATTGAGAGGGAACCTCCTCCTCCGCCACCGTACAACGCGACCCGAGGAGAATTCGTTCCCTTGCCGCCGAGGAGAACGGATCCACCACCTCCGCCTCCTTACACGTCGCCGAGAGAAAGAATCCAGATACCACCACCTACGCCGCCCAGAAACGATGCCGTGACACCAAGGGAACCACCTCCTCCACCGCCGTATCCCGAAGTATCGGAAGTTACTCGACAGGAAGCGATTTCGAAGCTGTATCCGACCAGCACCGAAGAGATCGTGTCGAGGGTGACGTCTACGAAGTTCCAGAGTACTCTGGGGAACGGCAAGACCAACGGCAATCTGACACCCTCGAAGACCAACATCAATGTTGCTACCACCATCGGCAACGATGTTGTTTCGATCGCGCCCAAACCACCGCCCAGAATTCAACCACCCACTTATCCCGGTGACAAAATGAAACCCACGCCGGTTCACGCTCCCGTTGCGGCCCTTGTCGTCGGACCGAATAATTATTTGGACGTGCACGCCTCGCGAGGTGGTCCGGTTTTGTTGCCTTACTTGACACCACCACCTCCCCCTCCACCCCCTCCGCCGCCCATGATTCACCCTAGACAACCTCCGCCGCCTCCGCCCAGCTTGGCTACCGTTTACACGAGTCAAGTTGCCAGGTCGCAGATCGAACAGTATAAACAACAACTGTATTCGGACGTCGACTACGTGATGTTCCCTCTGAAAGATCCTGCCGTGTCGAAGCAGGAGTACATCGACGCCAAACAAGGATCTCTTCTGGCGGCCATGGCTGCTTATCCACCACCGCCTTACCCCTCGTTCAACAATAAATCATTAGTGATGTATCGTAGCACGCCGTACCTTCCCGGTTCCTCCTTCTCGTCACCCTCTAAATACGCTTCCAATCAGAACCTTAGCAGCAGCGATACTAGCTCTAACAATTATTTGCCGCATAGTAATCTGAGCAGCCACTACGCTGCCAGCACGAGTTCGCTGTACAGTGGGGCTACCTGCTCGTCGGCAGGAAGTCAAAGTCTTAGACGCGAACCACCAGCACCTGCTCATCCTCATACGCTACACGCATTCTCGAGGACGAGAAGCGATGAGAACATCCTGAAGTGTTTCGAATCGCCTTCCAGCATTAAGCTGCAGTCACTGCCGCAACTCAAGCATCGCAGGCTTCCACCACCTCCTCCGCCTCCTCCTTATGAAATACAGGTAGGTTCGATTTGCGTGTTGCCTATTTTTATGTAGACATGTACCTAAGTACTCATTTCTATGATTGCTCCGAGAACTTTTTGTATTCTTTCGACGATAAGTGGTGAAAGCTTATGAGAGAAAGAAGTAGGGGGAGGAAAGAGAAAAGTAATAGAAAGGAGTATCTCACTATTTGCTTTCAGTTTTGAATGAACCCAGAGAATATATGGATTCACACATTTTTGTACATAAAAGTAAAAGTTGAAAGCTAATAATGAAAATAATTGACTTCTCTTGTAGAATACACTGCTAGAATATTATTTCAAATATCTAAATATTATTGTTCCAGAATCTTGAAAAGAATCAACCACTTCCGTCCGCTTCTTCGTCGTCCTCTTCGCCAAACAAATCATCGAGAACGATCGTAACGGAGGAACGTGAAGAAGGAAAAGAAGATGGAATGTTAGACATACGAACGCTTCGCGAAAAGAGTCGCAATTTAGACTTGCCATTGATATCCGCGTTGTGCAACGATCGATACCTACTGAAACAAACGAAAGCGTTCGTTATGCCAAAGCATCCGACTGAGGCGACGTCTTCGACATCCACGAAGAACGGCACGAGAAGCAGCAACGGCGGAACTTCCAGCAGAAATAAGTATCCGGTGAGTGGTCTGTCGACCACGCAGATCACAAAACCTCCCAGGAAATCTTCAACGAGTACTCACAAACACCCTGCCGAGGTCAAAGGCAACGCTTACAAAGTCACGAATTCGACGGGCGTGTCCCCAGTGAAAAAGGACCCGACGAGAGCGTCGCATTCATAAGATGAAATCGAGAAAGGGGAAGGAGCTTTGCCGATCTTGTAACATTACAGAAATTCTATACCTCCATAAAGGTACATTCCATAACGCCGTGAAAGATTACGTTGATAAGTTTTCGAATGGTAAACAACGGCTAATCAAAGATCCTGACGATAAGTACTTAAACGCAAGTTTCATAGACCGTGCTTCTTCAACTCAGGGTGCCATTTTATCGTGTACGATTCTTCTGCTCGTCGCGGATACTCGAGACACGAGGTCTGTCAGAGAAGTAATGACACCGACAATGTAGAAACTACTAATCAATTGTCTTCCTTTAGAAAACTGCATAGTATTCCGGTCACACGAGATGATTTGTGGTGTATTACAGGAACAGAGGAGCCTTTTCACAGACTTCCACATTCATAAATTTACAAGTTCTAATTAATTTTCCTATACAGAGCAGTGTTACCAGCTTCCCGTTCTTCTTTTCGTTAAATTTGTGCCACTACTTTTTTGACAGACCTCGTATACAATAATAGCTAGATTACATTTCGTTTAAACGCAAACCATTAAACATAGGTAAAACCTTCATAAAGCTTGGAGACGATCCGAAGGTGTCTGTTATATTCCCTTCTTCTTTGATTTCATTTTTATGTATATTATGATCTCTCCGATATCGTTGAAAATTGTACTTTTTTCCCTTTACGAACGAAAGCTTATCGTACATACGTAGAATAATATAGAAACATACACACCAAGACAATAAAATGTCCATTAACATTATTTTTGCTCAAATAAGCTGTTAGCGCGATGAAAGAAAACATTGAATGCGATTGTTGTAAAATCCTAATGGCGTAAAAGACGCTCTTGTACGTACTTACATAGTTAACTAACAAGAGCGACGATATTTTTCTTAGGTACTAATCACTCAGATATTTTTATACTCTGAACGAAGACAGGTATGATTAATGTAACTAGAGAAATAGTACCTTCATTTTTTTTTGTATGTGTCTACGAAAGTAATATTTATTACCATCCAGATGATTCTTGTCTTTGTTATTATTATTATTATTTCTTTTTTTAAATAACTCAATCAATGCTCGCTTTATGATACTTCTATCGAAGCGTTTTTTAAGTACATTTGTGTGTACGTAACTGTAAGTGTAGTTTCTTCTTTTTGTTTAGAAGAAATTAACCTCTCTTCGGATGATGGCGTCTGCAGAGGCTACCCATATTTTTTATATAACTTGACATAATTATCTGAAAATTTATGTGATCAAGTTTTTGAACGTTTTCGTATAAATTCATTTATATTTATGAATTTAGTAAAGTGATAATTAGGTGAAATAATGGCTGTACGAAACCATCTGTTCGAAGAAGAGTTAACTGTTAGGCATGCGTGAAAAATTGTCTTTCTTTAGCGACTGAAGGTATGTTACAATGATGTGCAAGTCAAATCTACGATGAGGTGTAATTCAGAAATTTTCAAACTAAATTCATAACTTTCAAATTTAGAAATTTAATAATTTGTGAATCTCCCTCAATTTTAGCAATTTCTACAGTTATTAAAAGCAAAGAGGTATCCCCAGATCTTTCTAATTCTTCTTGTATCTTCCTCAAAATTGATGTCACTTGATCGGCACATCATTGTAACGATCAAGATAGCACGAAGATAAATCATTGCTCTTGACTGCACTACAGAACACGTACTGAAAGAAAACAACGCGAAACAATTGACATTTGCAAGAGTCTCGTGTTTAGCGTCGATCTTTCGAACATTAATCATAGATAATAGATGTAAGGGGTAATAATTTAGCCGTAACGTTGACTTATGTTAATTAATGGTAGATATTAATATTACAACATGACCCATTGTCTGTACATAGTATCTGCGTGAAATTATAGGACTTGTTGTAGTCGGAAACCTCATGTATGTACCACGCGCCACCTCAGCTACGAATAATAAACTCTTTTTTTTATAATGAAGATCGTTTTCGATAATCATGTTTCAGGAATCAAATCGAGTGCTGCTACTACACTGTACATTCAACGTCATCTAGTTTCTCCATGTTAAATTATAAATGAAAGAGAATTTTAGGTGACTGTCGGTGTAGCACAGCCATTATTCAGACGTTCGTGAATTCACCGCTAGAAGACAGAAGTAGCTTTTCTTGGCCATTGTTTTAAAAATGTGGACACAATTTGATAATGTGAAAATTCTAGAAGCTACCTCTAGGGGGATTACCAAATATTTCAATTTCTAAATTCTTAACTTTCCAAATTCCAAAATGTTGAAATTCTGAAATTTTCAAATCTTCAATTCCCAAATGTCCAAAGGTCAATCCCGCCTAGTGTTGGTCGGTTACTAGAGTCTCTAGTCCACCCTAAATGTTAGCTGCGTCAATGTCCTTACCCTTATACAAAAATCTATACATACAAGATTGTACATATTTTCAGTTGGTGCCCATGGATGGCGCTGATGGTTCACTTCTGCAGTATGTGCGAACAAACCTGCGACTTTCGTGCACGATACATTCTCCAGTTAACATGTAACTTCGTTGCCTTGAGATCAAACAAAGAAACTTCATTGAAAGCAAGTGTTTTCTGACTCGAAAAGCTGAGGGAACCCCATTCGTTCGAATTCGAAGAAGACAAATTCACAGTAACTCAATTGATTCGGTGCATTCATATACACGTAACGAAGAACCAAATGAGCTAATATTTGAAACGATAACAATAAAGTAAACGTATTACATTGATCAATACCGTACGGCGGTCAACGGACGTGCAACGTACCGTGTACGACCCTCAAGTTGGCGTGCGGGAAGGTCCCAGACGAAAGGGGAACCACTCGGTCATCTACCACTACCTCGAGCAGTCCCAATGTGACGTTCTGACGTTCGAGGTGACCACACAAGACGTTTGCTGTTTTCCTTGTTCTTTGATTCAATTGTGCGTGATCGTTGAAGCCAATCGTTTTTACCGCCGAAAATATGTGAGTCTAGGCGTGCGTTTACTGTTCTGACCAATTGGAGTCGTATCCCTTCCACGTTTCGGTCATATGCCAAGTTGAGGGTTGTCGACTATAGCGTATATAAACGTTTATCCCTTTTACTCGTTCTTCAGTTGGCAAAACGCTGTTGCATGGTGCGAGTACGCGGAAAATTTGGATGCCGTGAAGTGTTTCGGAATTGTACTACGTTATTCATCGAAGGCTTTGTAGCAGCAGCAAAAATCAATTTTTTGTAAGAACTACTCGTTTCTTGTTTCAGTAACATTTTAATCGCACACTATATACTAGTTTGTTTTCTATAGAAACAACGGAAAGGTGAAAGCGCTTATAGCTTTGTTTGTCGAAATCGAGCAATTTTGTGTTCTGTGTAATTTATTGACACTTTGCTGTTGCTTGTTTGTTACTAATTCTTTTTACGTTTTGTGTAATATATTGTAAGTTTTTACGATTTTCAATAGATAAAATTAGCAATGACAAGGGGAAAATTGAAACGTGATAATAAGATAAATTATGATTAATTTGTGTACAAATATCCGCTATCTCTGTATAATGCAATTGAAATAATTTTTTGGGTCAGTTACTATTCGTACTATGGAGTAATTGTGAATTAAAAGTTGGTCGCTTTTTGACGTGCATCGTGGAAAATTCGTAGAAATCTCTGTTTCAACATAGAAAGGAATTTTATAAGAGAAATTATAAAAGACATTGATTGCATAAAACACGCAACTGTCAAAGTGTTAAAGTTATCAGTAGCATGAATTAATGCCAATGAATGTGCAGATAATACACTGTTTATATTGTGATTTTAATATCATTGGTATTTGGTTACAGAAATTCGGTACATCAATAATTTCGTGTCAATACTCTCTTAACCTCTTTAATTTATAGTCACAACGTGATTCGCACAACTTCAACAATGAACATTTGTCACTACATTTTTATAACCCGTGTTAGGAACTGTATTATAAATAATTACAATCCTTTTGAATCATTTTGTGAACGTGTGAGCAACTGTTTTCCTAACAAAGAAAATTTTTCCTGCTAGTTTCAGATCTTTGTAGTTACATAAGGTGAGTCATGAGAAACAGAACACCTAAATATCTCCATCGCATGAATTGTTCATAGAATATTTTTATAACTGCAGTGTCAAAACAGTTAAGATAAAATACTGTAAAACAGGAAGTAAATAACACTTCTGTCGTAGTAGAATTAATTATGGTAATAAACTATTCATACGTGGAAATATGAATAAAGCTTATTCGCAGTCGTTATCTAGACTCTATGGCGCCATAACGTGGGTAATGATTTTTCACAGGCGGCGGTTGTACAGAAATTTCAAGGTCAATATCTTTTTAGCTCTATGACTAGTGAAAACGTGTAGAATATAATTCTAAATACTTAGGAATTTTTAATTTCACAGATTTTTTAACTAAAGGTACTGTCATGGCATCTTTAACATCGTATAACTTTTGCGAATAAAATTTATTATTTTTGCAAATAATGGATGTTAAAGTGTTTTGTTTCTCGTGACTCACCCTATATATCGATAGAACTATATTTGTCTTGTGCAGAGATCGTATTACCGACAAATAAAAATTTCCACAGAACAAAGGGAGCCAATTCAACTCATTTAACATCCATTTATCGTGCGACAATTGCTAGTGTCAAACTTGATAATTAATTGATTATCTCGCAACAAAGTGTAGCTGTAAACAATTACGAAATGATAATCAATATGTCACTAAAAGCATTACGAATTATTATTTTGTACTTTATCTTGAAAGCTCTTGCCTCTCAAGTATTCTTTGTACTTGGAAATTCGTAACTATTATTTTAAATTTCAAATTTTTCTCCATATTGCATGTACTAAAGTGAACAAACCAGCACGTGTACAGGGGCGAATTAAAAAGTATTAAAGGGGTGAGGACTACATAAAAATATATTTTTGTTTCTTCTTTTCTGCTATAATAGCCTACACTTGAATTATTTATATAATAAAAAAGAAACAAGAATGATGTACCATGTGTGATCAAATAATTTTATCAAGAATAATCAACAGACAAATTAATACGCTTGTGAAAGTAGTTTTATGGTATAATAGAAATGAATCTTTCCGAGATGTATCATAATTTCTCGGGAGGCAGCGAGGGCAGTCACCGTCCTCGTTTGATCCGCTACTGTACATGGATTTAAATGTATTCAAGGATATGATTAGAATGTTAAAGCAAAAAAATCGCTATCTAGAAACATCGGGAACATTTGAAGGTTATTCAACTTACGAACGTGTAGAATATCTATCATTCAGACTGTGCACGCATAGATCCTAATCTTTTAAAATTGTATAATCGCATGTTCACTGATTCAATATTTTGAAATTCAAAATTAGGACTCGGTTATAATCGTAAATGAATATAGGGTGCAATAGCCAAACTGCAGCTTTAAAATGGTAAAAGATAAAACAAAACTTTATTGGGCACAATTAAATTTTATCTTCTGCCATTTTAAAGCAATGGTTTTACGTATCTTCGCAAACTTACAATTTTCAAATCTTTCACGAAATATTTTCTGTAGAATAATTTCAAAATTTTCTAAATATTGTTCGGATACAAATGTTCTTTGGCAATTTTCATCAATAATTTTCTAAATTATTGTAATTGAAATTTTGTTATATTCGTGCATCTTATACTTTAAAACTATCTTCAATAAAATTCCTACGATCTTGTTGACTGCTGTAAAACAATCAGGTAATCGATTCTTTTGTACTTCAAAGGGGTTACTGTTTGACGATTGATATGCTTCTGTTTGTTCGTGATATGTGACCGGTACTTGTTTGCGATTATCGACGGTTGAGTTAACAGTAGACACTTTGGTTGAGGAAAATGAACTTTTCCTACGTAAATGTCTGTAGAATTATTAGAGATACTAGAGAAATTTTAGGGTGATAAACTTCGACAAAATCTAGGGATCCTAGGAAGATCCAAATGAGAATTTACAGAGATACTAGGGAAATTTAGGGAGAAAACTTAAGATCCTAAGAGAAACATGGAGAGATTCTGGAGATATGGAGTATTAGTTTCTATGGAAAGTTTAGAGTAATCCTAGAAGCCTACATTCTAGAAAGAATCTAGGGAGATCCTAGGCGAAATCTAGGCCTAATTCATACACATGACGAAAAGAAATTGTCATATATATTTATACTCAACGTTTACAATGTTTTTATATGAACACTATAACTATTAAATTATTGCATATTGTGACACGATTTGATACAATAAAAGTATCATAAAATATAAATTTGAAATAAAGAAATACGTTGATGAATGTTGAAAAATCAATGTTCTTCTGTAAAATTTATTTTTGAAGGGTACTCCGAAGTGAAAACAGAAATTCTAGAGAGTCCGCGCTCGTTCAGATTAGATCAAGGCCCTCAATAAAGAAACGTATCCGAAGCAAGTTTTCATAATCTGTTACGACAAACGATAATCGATGATATTACTTTCTCGTCTTGAACAGGATTTACTCACCTGAATAAAACCGAACAGCGAGAACGAGTAAAACTTTCCAGCCTTAAGATTCAGCGTTTTACGTCCATTGCACATGCAATATAGCAACAACTTTTGGTCGTAGATCGATAGTTTCAGCCAGTCGGCGTCGTAGTACGCGTCGTTCACTTTTTTGGACTAAACACAAATATATTGATACTTTTATTGACATAGTTTAGACGAGAGGACTTACCTCGATCTGTAATCGTTCACCTATGTATGAGTACAGATACAGCATCAAGGTGACTATCATGACATACAAACCGTACGTGAATATATCCACAATGTCGTCACTCTACAAACGAAAGTATAATTTGACAAGTCCGTACTGAAAAATTTGGAATTTTTTATATACATAGGTTTCACTGCCACTGTAATTACTTTGTTATTTTAATACAATGGTGGCGAACTTTTTAAGGGTAAATGTGCCAGAAGTGGGCAATGTAACACATTTCTGGTTATACTTATTATTACAGCTGTTCTTCGCAAGCGAAGATTGTAAATCATACCTTTCAGAACAATATACTACTTAAGTGATTTTTATTACCGGGTAGCTTACAGACATTATCAAATTATTAATAATATAACTTAAAACAACAATATAATAAAGTACAAATAGTATTTATTATGGGAATGATTATAATAGAAAATTAAGAATTAATGAATTGTTACAGAATTGTGTTACAAATCTTAACTTGATATAAACAAAAGTAGAAAGTATTAATAAAATTTGTGCTATCGTTGCATCTTCTAGTACACAAACTGAAATCGATTTTACCAAACCTTCGGGCAGTTAGCAACAGCTTATCTACTGTAATTATATCACTGGTGCGCTTCAAACTTGTATCGGTTACTTAATTCTTATCTGAAACAAAATCTTATTTGCACATACTGTAACAATAAAGAAAGTTGAATAATCTGTAATCGTATAAGAAAATATCACCTGTAGTGTACATCATTGAGGTGCCAATGAAATTTTTGTGCACGTCACAGGTTCGCCACCATTGCTCTAGTTAACTGATATCAAGTCCTTTAAGTTCTTTGAAAGTTTTTAATTTGAGAAAGCATAATTTAATTGTTGTGGACGTACCAGCAGAATCGTGTACATCAAGACAGCCATTCTGATGCTTGTTTGTATGAGTTCCATCGCGAGTATGAATTGAAGCGCTGAGTTTAGGGTATTTGCGGTCCTATAAATAATAAGTGCGAGAACAAATGTGGAATTAATTCGTTAATATCTAGTTTCTTATTGTAAATGAGAAAATTTTGTTAAAATACTTTTGTTAAAGCATTTTTTGACTGTCGAGATAAGGAAGTAATATGCAAAACTTCGGGATTAAGAAAAAGTCAGACAAGTATTATTGCGCGAATATTTATTTATCTAGGGGATCTCAAAATAAGATTTGCAAAATATGGACAAAATCGATTCATTTGCTTTACCCGTATATATAAATTTTGATATGCTCGATAATGGTCATAATTATAATAAGAAGAGAGTACTTACATTATTAGTTCCACGTGTCTTTCTACCAACTCTTTAACCCTCCGTTGGAAAGAGTTCTTCGAATTCTCAGCGATATTTTGTATACGATACGACAAAATCGAAAATTTACCGCACACGTGTAACACCAAGCTAAGCAGCAGACTAATACTGCTTATATGCAACAACGCTATGAACATCAAAGGCATTTGGTACGCGTACATCAGCATGTAGTTCTTCAAATTGTCCTCGTAATCGAGAAAAGAATGAATTCGAAACGGTAACCGGTACATCGTTGAATTATCCTTCTCTACAAACAAGAATCACGATTAATTAACTCTTGTAGATTTATCGTGCAATTTCATCCACATAACTGGACATGCACATATTCAAAAAATACCTGAGCCTTGCAACAGTTCTAACATAGGAGTAATGTACCACATCACCGCTATAACTGCGGTAGTTCTCACTGCATATTTGCCAAAATTGTCAGAGATGATATTATAAGACAGATACAGTTGTTTCTCGTCGTTGTTTCGGAAATCATTCTCCGCGAGCTCTCGTTTCACCATGGCGACCACGTTCTTGATCAGTTTGCTGAATCGAAATAGAAACAGCATGAAATATGTTGTCGTGGCGATCGTGTTGTCTATTATGTTCTCCACCATGAATTCCAAGTCGCCCATCACATCGTACAGGTCCATGTTCATGATCACCATGTGAACTGAGAGATAGGACATGTAGAGCACGAACTTCTTGTACGAATTGTTCAATGGCCAGGCGTCGCATATCCAAAAGACACGCTCGTTCAGCACGAGCACGTCTTTTATATCAGTATCTATTATATTCTTGCCCTGAAATACAATTTGGTACATAGTTGTATAGAAAGTAAATTAAAATGTTAACCCTTTGCAGTCGAAGTTTTTATTCATTCATATTACCACTCGAAGCATTTTCGATAGAAAAATCATATTCACATATAAGTGCCCATTAAAAGAAAAGTCATTGTCCTCAGATCCATTTGTACTTATATGACTGAAAATTATTTGCATTGTCTCCAAACCCTCGAGTTTGAAGACAAAATGGCTTCGCTCCGAAGCCCTCGAGTGCAAAGGGTTAAGCAACATCAAATAATGTCACGAGGACTATATTCCCAAATTTCAAAACTTAATAAACTCAGATAGTTACTGTCAATTTTAATATAATTAAAAATTGCATTACAAAAACGTATCACAAAGTAGCACCAGTATCAAGCAGAGTCTGACTGACTAAGTAAACAGTTCATATTTTCTAAAAAATATAACTGTCTTGTGTCACAAAGAAAAAAAGGAAACGAAATCACCGTAACATTATTACATTTTACGTGTTTACAAGCAGCTTCGAATTGATTTAAATTACATCTTACCCTCATCACGACTCTAGATAGAATCACGGTCGACGATCATTTTCTTCAGACTGCATTTTATACGCAAAATCGATAAAATTATAATCGCTTTTGAAACTTCTCGTCCATGCACAATGCCCAGTAATTTTCTCCAATTATTGCTCTATAACTTCGGCTAATTTTCCATTCGCAATCTTCGCGAAGAATAATTGAAAAATTCGGATCATTTTCTTTCGATACATTTTCATATCGCGAACGTCGTCGATGAAAGAAATTTAAACGCTGATTCACTCTAATCGAGAAGTGTTTTCGTAGTGAAACGGTGGTTCCCCGATACTTTATAATTTAACGAAAACGAGGGGACAGTGGTTGATGTAAAATATTTATTAGAAGAGATTAGAAAACCATCGCTGGCAGACGTAGTGGAAAAGCGTGTTCATTGAGCTCTGATGGGAGCTCGGCACGATGTGGTGCAACTGATCGTGTGATTGAATCGTTTGCAAACGAGTTTAACCTTTCGCTATGTAGAATGTGCACGGTGATGACGTTGCGTAAAATCTTTAACAATTCGCAAGAAAATAAGAGTTGTGCAAATTGTTGATACCGTGTAGAAATATGAAAACGAAATTAGTTTGGAACATTGAGACTTTGGAATATTCCATTTTGAAGTATTGGAATTTAGATATCTCAGCAACTCCCTCAGAGTTGAAAGTGGTGCACCCATCGTAATGAAAGTATTCAACAAACATGTCTCACATGTTAAACTTATTATTTCTACGTACTAATAACACATACATCGAAAGATACAACACGTACATCAATAGATACAATACACCAATTCGTATAACAAAACGCACTTTATATATATATATATTTATATCCATCATTAACAATCTTTACACTATATTTCAATGTACATATACAAACATTGACATGTTTCTACAATATGAAATACACAATATCATTCGTAGAACATAAGCTCGAGGTACATACAAATACACGTGTTAATCGACTTTGAATGATCAACGTCCTTTCGCATTTCTGATGATACTCCGAGCTGCAAGTAGTATTCAGTGGAGATCAAATCACGGCACGTAATAGAGAAACAAATCCGAAGCAAGTTTTCATAATCTGTTCGAAAAAATTGGTAATATTATTTCTTTATTTGTTGTGTTAAACGAGATTTACTCACACTGATAAAACCGAACAGGGAGAACACGTAAAATTTGCCAGCTGTAAGACTCAGTGTTATACGACCATTACCCATGCAATATAGTAGCAATTTTTGGTCGCGAGTGGATAGATTCAGCCAGTTAACTTCGTAGTATGCGTCGTTCACTCTTGTGGACTAAAGACAGATTTATTAGTACCGTTGATACAGTATTAACGACGACACTTACCTCGTACTGTAACTGTTCACCTAGGTATGCGTAGAGATACAGCATACAGGTGACTAACATAACGTATAGAGCGTACGTAATAAATTCCACAACCTGGTCATCCTAGAAACGAAATAAGTGAACAAATCGATACAGAAAAGATTGAAACTCTGAGCACTCATGGACTTCTCTGAGACTTTAGTTACTATAGCAATGGCGGTGAACTTACTTAAAATAAATGTACTGATAATTGTTACTGTAATATTTATTTTTCAGTCTAGCTGTTATTACAGTTATCTTTTTCCGTAATAAATATTTGCAAGTCCGGGTAAAATGCAGAATTTTTTAATCAACGTACTATTTTACCTAGAAATGTGAAAATTGTAGACATAGCAATGAAATTGTGTATGTCATATGTTCACCACCGTTGCCATAATTAATTGACAGCTAGTGTTTGCAGTTCTTGATGTGTTTTAATTTAGAAAAGAATAAATGAAGAATGGTACCCGTAGCTTAAGTATCGTGTATAACACTACTGCCAGTCTAAAACTTGTTTGTAGAAGTTCCACGGCGAGAATGAATTGAAGTGATGAATTGATAATGTTTGCTACCCTATAAATAACAAATACATGTACAAATACAAACAAACTGGCCAAATTACCTGTTTGCAAGATACTTATTTAAAATTTCAAAGTTTGTTAAAATACTCGTGTTGAAATACATGTTAGTTTTTATAAATTTTAAATATCTACCAGTTACTGAGAAATTTTATCGTTTTACTGCTCATAATTAAGAAAAAGTCACACAAATAAATTGTTTCAATATACTTGGATATCGTTACATTTTAATGCAGGAGTATTTCAATTTTAATAGATTCAAATAGTTCGCTTTTTCATATTTTATATCGTAGTACTAGTAAAAATGTAGCACGTGAATGTAGAAGAATACTCACGCTATCAATTCCACGTGTTTCTCCACCAACTCCTTAACTTTCAGTTGAAAAGACTGTTGTGAATTATCCTTTCCGATATTTCGTATACGATGCGACAAAACCGAAAATTTACCACACACGTGCAATACCAAATTAAGTATTAGAATGATGGTACTCAGATGAAATACCCCTGTTGGCATCAGAGGTAATTGAAACATATACATCAATATATAGTTACGTAAATTGTCTTCGTAATCGATAAAAGTACGTGATCGTATCGGTATTTGATAATGCCTTGAACTATTGGTATCTCCTGCGAACAAGAGTAATGTCTAGATTCATAATTTTTAAGTTTAATACATTTTTGTACTAGCAGGTTTTACGAAAAATGAAAATTTAGCTTTCCCGTATTAGATACATTCTTTTCAGAAATTTATAGTTCACACATAATCCTTCTGTTCGTGTCAATTATACCCTTTACCATGCCATATTCTAGCACATACTTGTTTAAAAAATACCTGAGTCCGAATTCAACAGTACCACCAGAGGACTACTATACCACAATACCACTAGAACACAGATCGACCTCACTGAGTATTTGCCAAAATTGTAAGAGATGCTGTTGTAATGCAGATAAAGATCTTTCTCTTCGTCGTTTCGAAAGTCATCCTCCGCGAGCTCCCGTTTCACAATGGCGACCGCGTGCTTAATCAATTTGCTGAATCGTAATAGAATCAACATCAGATACATTGTTATGAGGATCGTGTTGTCTACTATGTTGTCCACCATGAGTTGCAAATTGCCCATTACATCGTACAGGTCCAGGTTCAGGAGCACGATGTGAACCGAGAAATAGGATATGTATATCACAAATTTCTTGTACGAATTGTTCAATGGCCAGGCGTCGCATAACCAAAAGACGCGTTCGTTTATAAGAAGCACGTCTTTTACTTGAGTCTGCTTGCGCTAAAATGGGTTATTGAAATGATGTAGTCACGATGTAGAGAAGTGGATATATTTCATATATCATCACAGAATATCGGATATATTCAGCATTGCATTCGAGGTTTTCTGGTATACTATGTATCGACCGATTAAATTTCCGTTGCTCAACGTTACACATTTGTTAATTCCAAATTCTGAAATTTTCACTATTAATTTTAAAATAATTACGGAAAGTGTGTCACGTTTACATCACAGAGAACAATCGCGAAATAGTGCATAGTACATATCAGTTTTGAAGCTGGGGTGTCCGAAGAAATTCGGAAAGATATAATTTCAACCCATGTAACTATGTCGAAATACCATGTATGGTATATCCTGCCTGTATCAGTATATTGCGCGCTCATCGAACTACAGAAAACCTCGAGCACCACAAAAAAGAACAAAGCTGTTTTAAAGTCCATATCTCACATTTACTATTTTTCAAAAGTATCCAATAAAGTTAATGAAATAGAATGTTACTTTACAAAGAGCTTCAGATATCGTCATATATAATTACATCTTACCTTCATCGCGACCGTCGATGAAATCACTATCCTCCGACATCCGTTTTCGGTAGGGCGCGTTTCATTCGCGAAATCGATAAAATGATAATCGCTGTAGAAACTTCTTGCCAGGACATAGTGCACCTTTCTCAGCAATTTCCTATAATTATTACTGTACCCGTATATTAGAAAATTTTACCATCGCTGTACTTATAATAATTGCATAATTACTGTTACAAGTTCAGTGACCAAACGCTATCCTCTTACGTTTTTTCTTACCCTATTGGTTGTCTGATTGACATGTACGAACAAACTTTGTTGCCACAGTCATTCTAATCCCGACTCTTCTTCATTATCGAAATAATTACTGCTGATCCCTCGATGGGTCACGGTTCACTGAAAACAAGCAGAGGCAGTTAATTCACTCCTCGTGAAGAAGTTGTCGGGGTAGAGTTCTAGAAGAGCATCGATGACCGATGTAGTGGCTGAATGTACTGTACATCGAAATATGGACTATTGAACGAGGTGCAACATTGTGTGATTGAATCGCTTTCAGACGAGTTTCAATTAGAGTGTCTTTACAGTATAGTTCAACGTACATACAAATATTGACACGTTTTTACAATATAAAAGTAATATACAATATCATTCACAGAGCATAAGCTTGAGGTTCACGAGGACTTCGAATGGCCAATGTCGCTCATTTTCACTTTTGATGAGACTTCAAGCTGCAAGAAGCAATCAGGTCAGACCACGGCACGCAATAAGGAAACAAATCCGAAGCAAGATTTCATAATCTGTTCGAACAAACAAAAATCGGTAATATTACTTCTCTATTTGTTTACGTTAAACGCGATATACTCACTTTGATAAAACCGAACAGCGAGAACGCGTAAAATTTCCCTGCAGTAAGACTCAGTGTTCTACGTCCATTGCACATGCAATATAGTAGCAATTTCTGGTCGCGTGCCGGCAATTTCAGCCAGTTAACGTTGTAGTACGCGTCGTTTACTTTTTTGGACTGAACACAAATTTATTCGTATTTTTATTCACCTGGTTTGGGGGAAAGAACTTACCTCTGTCTGTAATTGTTCACCTATGAACGAGTACAGATACAGTATAGAGGTGACTATCATAACATATAGGCTGTACGTGAACATTTCCATAACTTGGTCGTCCTGGAAAGGAAATAAGTTAAATCTATACAGAAAAAGTTAAAATTCTGTGCACTCGTGGATTTCTATGTGATTATAGTTATTATAACAATGATGGTGAACGTACTTAAGTATACTTGTGTACTTGGACATACTTGATTATACTGATTGTAGGCACTGCATAACTCATTTCTCATTGCTATTATGACATCTTGATAAATATTCACAGTTCTAGATTAAAGTGTACAAGGGTAAAATTTTGGAAACCGTGTACTATTTTTTATAACAGAAATGTGAAAATTATTGACATGGTAATAAAATTGTGTCTCCCGTACGTTCGTCATCATTGCCACATTTAACTAACAGATGTCTTAGCTTCCTATGTGTTCAGAAAAGAAGTACATTACCTCTAGCATAAGTATCGTGTACAACAACACAGCCATTCTGATACTTGTTTGTAAAAGTTCGAGCATGAGGATGAATTGCAACGCTGTATTGATAGTATTTGCTACCCTATAAATAACAAATACAGAATTTACAGCGAATCAAGAAGTAATTACACCTCGCCTTTTTAGCACATTAATGTAACACTCACGATATTAGTTCCACGTGTCTTTCCACTAATTCCTTAACTTTTAATTCGAAAGAGTCTTGCGAGTCCTCTACGATGTTTTGTATACGATACGACAAAATCGCAAATTTAGCACACACGTGTAATACTAAGTTAAGTAGCAGACTAGTACTATTTATATGAAATAACCCTGTTCCCATCACAGGCCACTCGTACGTGTACATCAGAATATAGTATCCTAAATTGTCGCAATTCAGAAAGGGTCGAATTCGTACCGGCATTTCGCAAATATTGGTAAAATTACCACTTCCTGCGAACAAGAACAATACCTTGATTAATGATTTTTAAGTGAAATATGAACGTTTCTGAAAAACAAGGTATTTTTCTAATATTTCTTCATCTTATAATGTAAATTCAATCGGAGAAGACTCCCAAACATAATTATTTTCCAAAGTGAATTCTTTCCACAGATGTATAGTACATAAACAATCCATATCGTCAATTATATTTTTTACTATACCATATACACATACTTGCTTAAAAAATACCTGAGGCCGATTTCAACAGTTTCAACATAGGTGTAGTATACATCATCACCATTATAACAACCGTCGTCCTCACTGCATATTTGCCAAAATTGTCAGAGATGATATTATAAGACAGATACAGTTGTTTCTCGTCGTTGTTTCGAAAATCATTCTCCGCGAGCTCCCGTTTCACCATGACGACCGCACTCTTAATCAATTTGCTGAATCGTAGTAGAAACAGCAACAAATATGTTGTCGTAATAATTGTATTGTTTATTAGGTTCTCCACCATGAGTTCCAAGTCACCCATCACGTCGTACAGGTTCATATACATGAAGACAATGTGAAAGGAGAGGTAGGACATGTAGATCACGAACTTTTTGTAGGAAGTGCTCAATGGCCAGGCGTCGCATATCCAAAAGATACGCTCGTTCAGAACTAGCACGTCTCTTACTTGTATCTCCTCGTCCTGAAATATCCTTTGTTTAATGGAATCATATTTAATTATCACATTTATCAGAATACGGGTTGAAGATATTTTAACTCAAACAATGTCGTAAGATTTCTTTTAGCTATATTTTGGATTAAATTTGAGATTTCCTAATGTATGTACTTGTGAATTTAGTACTTTCTGTTTAAATTCAAACATCATGTAAAAGTTCGAAATTTTCACTCTCGGATTTAAAATAATTATACAAGGCATTTCATGATCACATTACACAGAAGCACCACGAAGCAACACTTAGGATAAATGTAAGATAGAAATCCGAAAAGATTGTCCCTGTATTTTGATAATGTTAACGTCTGAAAAAAATATGCTGTTACCTTCATCGCGACTGTCGATGAAATCACTATTCACTGACATCCGTTTTCGATAGGGTGCGTGTCATTCGCTAAGTTGATAAAATAATAATCGCTGCTTGGAAGTTCGTGCCTGTCCATAGACCGTTTCTCAGCAATTTCCTCTAATTATTCCTCTCCCCGTACATTGGACAATTTTACATTCGCAGTACTTGTAAGAAATAATTGCTGTTTCAAGTTCAGTGACCAAACGCTTTCTTCTGACGTTTTTTTTAACCCTAATAGTTGTCTCATTGACATGTACGAACAAACTTTATTGCCACAGTCATTCTAATCCCGACTCTTCTTCGTTGTCGAAATAATTACTGCTGATTCCACGATGGGTCACGGTTCACTGAAAACAAGCAAAGGCAGTTAATTCACTCCTCGTGAAAAAGTTGTCGGCGTAGAGTTGTAGAAGAGCATCGATGACCGATGTAGTGGCTGAATGTACCGTACATCGAAATATGGACTATTGGACGAGGTGCAACATTGAGGTGTGATTGAATCGCTTTCAGACGAGTTTCAATTAGAGTGCCTTTACAGTATAGTTCAACGTACATACAAATATTGACACGTTTTTACAATATGAAAGTAATATACAATATCATTCACAGAGCATAAGCTTGAGGTTTACGTGGACTTCGAATGGCCAATGTCGCTCTTTTTCACTTTTGATGATACTTCAAGCTGTAAGAAGCAGTCAGGTCAGACCACGGCACGCAATAAGGAAACAAATCCGAAGCAAGATTTCATAATCTGTTCGAACAAATAAAAATCGGTAATATTACTTCTCTATTTGTTTACGTTAAACGCGATATACTCACTTTGATAAAACCGAACAGCGAGAACGCGTAAAATTTTCCTGCAGTAAGACTTAGTGTTCTACGTCCATTGCACATGCAACACAGTAGCAATTTCTGGTCGCGTGCCGGCAATTTCAGCCAGTTAACGTTGTAGTACGCGTCGTTTACTTTTGTGGACTGAACACAAATTTATTCGTACTTTTATTCACGTGGTTTGGGGGAAAGAACTTACCTCTGTCTGTAATTGTTCACCTATGAACGAGTACAGATACAGTATGGAGGTTACTATCATAACGTATAGGCTGTACGTGATCATTTCCATAACTTGGTTGTCCTGGAAAGGAAATAAGTTAAATCTATACAGAAAAAGTTAAAATTCCGTTCACTCGTGGATTTCTATGTGATTATAGTTACTATAACAATGATGGTGAACGTACTTAAGTATACTTGTGTACTTGGACATACTTGATTATACTGATTGTAGGCACTGTATAACTCATTTCTCATTGCTATTATGATATCTTGATAAATATTCACAGTTCTAGATTAAAGTGTACAAGGGTAAAATTTTGGAAACCGCGTACTATTTTTTGTAACACAAATGTGAAAATTATTGACATGGTAATAAAATTGTGTCTCTCGTACGTTCGTCATCATTGCCACATTTAACTAACAGATGTCTTAGCTTCCAATGTGTTCAGAAAAGAAGTACTGTACCTCTAGCATCAGTATCGTGTACAACAATACAGCCATTCTAATACTTGTTTGTAAAAGTTCCAGCACGAGGATGAATTGCAGCGCTGTATTGATAGTATTTGCTACCCTATAAATAACGAATACAGAATTTACAGCGAATAAAGAAGTAATTACACCTCGCTTTTTTAGCACATTAATGTAACACTCACGATATTAGTTCCACGTGTCTTTCCACTAACTCCTTAACTTTTAAGTGGAAAGAGTCTTGCGAGTCCTCGACGATGTTTTGTATACGATACGACAAAATCGCAAATTTAGCACACACGTGTAATACCAAGTTAACCAGCAGACTAGTACTACTTATATGAAATAACCCTGCTCCCATCACAGGCCACTCGTACGTGTACATCAGAAAATAGTATCCTAAATTGTTGCAATTCAGAAAGGGTCGAATTCGTATCGGCATTTCGCAAATATTGGTAAAATTACCACTTCCTGCGAACAAGAACAATACCTTGATTAATGATTTTTAAGTGAAATATGAACGTTTCTGAAAAACAAGGTATTTTTCTAATACTTCTTCATCTTATAATGTAAATTCAATCGGAGAAGACTCCCAAACATAATTATTTTCCAAAGTGAATTCTTTCCACAGATGTATAGTACATAAGCAACCCATATCGTCAACTATATTTTTCACCATACCATATACACATACTTGCTTAAAAAATACCTGAGGCCGATTTCAACAGTTTCAACATAGGTGTACTATACATCATCACCATTATAACAACCGTCATCCTCATTGAGTATTTGCCAAAATTGTCACAGATGATATTATAAGACAGATACAACTGTCTCTCCTCGTTATTTCGAAAATCATCCTCCGCGAGCTCCCGTTTCACCATGGCGACCGCACTCTTCATTAGTTTGCTGAATCGTAGTAGAAACAGCAACAAATATGTTGTCGTGGCGAGAGTGTTCTCCAGTATGTTCTCCACCATGAGTTCCAGGTTCCCCATCACGTCGTACAGGTCCATATACATGAGCACGATGTGAAAGGAGAGATAGGACATGTAGAGCACGAACTTTTTGTAGGAAGTGCTCAATGGCCAGGCGTCGCACATCCAAAAGATACGCTCGTTCAGAACTAGCACGTCTCTTACTTGTATCTCCTCGTCCTGAAATATCCTTTGTTTAATGGAACCATATTTAATTATCACATTTATCAGAATACGGGTTGGAGATATTTTAACTCAAACAATGTCACAAGGTTTCTTTTAGCTATATTTTGAATTAAATTTGAGATTTCCTAATGTATGTACTTGTGGATTTAGTACATTCTGTTTAAATTCAAACATCATGTAAAAGTTCGAAATTTTCACTCTCGGGTTTAAAATAATTATACAATGCATTTCACGAACACATTTCACAGAAGCACCACGAAGTAACACTTAGGATAAATCTAAGATAGAAATCCGAAAAGATTGTCCCGGTATTTTGTTAATGTTAACGTCTGAAAAATATATGCTGTTACCTTCATCGCGACTGTCGATAAAATCACTATTCGCTGACATCCGTTTTCGATAGGGTGCGTGTCATTCGCTAAGTTGATGAAATAATAATCGCTGCTTGGAAGTTCGTGCCTGTCCATAGACCGTTTCTCAGCAATTTCCTCTAATTATTCCTCTCCCCGTACATTAGGCAATTTTACATTCGCAGTACTTGTAAGAAATAATTGCTGTTTCAAGTTCGATGACCAAACGCTTTCTTCTGACGTTTTTTTTACCCTAATAGTTGTCACATTGACATGTACGACCAAAACTTTGTTGCCACAGTCATTCTAACCCCGACTCTTCTTCGTTGTTGAAATAATTACTGCTGATTCCACGATGGGTCACGGTTCACTGAAAACAAGCAAAGGCAGTTAATTCACTCCTCGTGAAGAAGTTGTCGGGGTAGAGTTCTAGAAGAGCATCGATGACCGATGTAGTGGCTGAATGTACCGTACATCGAAATATGGACTATTGGACGAGGTGCAACATTGTGTGATTGAATCGCTTTCAGACGAGTTTTAATTAGAGTGCCTTTACAGTATACTTCAATGTACATACAACTATTGACACGTTTTTACAATATGTAAGGAATATACAATATCATTCACAGAACATAAGCTTGAAGTTCACGAGGACTTCGAATGGCCAATGTCGCTCTTTTTCACTTTTGATGAGACTTCAAGCTGTAAGAAGCAATCAGGTCAGGCTACGGCACGCAATAAGGAAACAAATCCGAAGCAAGATTTCATAATCTGTTCGAACAAATAAAAATCGGTAATATTACTTCTCTATTTGTTTACGTTAAACGCGATATACTCACTTTGATAAAACCGAACAGCGAGAACGCGTAAAATTTTCCTGCGGTAAGATTCAGTGTTCTACGTCCATTGCACATGCAATATAGTAGCAATTTCTGGTCGCGTGCCGGCAGTTTCAGCCAGTTAACGTTGTAGTACGCGTCGTTTACTTTTGTGGACTGAACACAAATTTATTCGTACTTTTATTCACGTGGTTTGGGGGAAAGAACTTACCTCTGTCTGTAATTGTTCACCTATGAACGAGTACAGATACAGTATGGAGGTGACTATCATAACGTATAGGCTGTACGTGATCATTTCCATAACTTGGTTGTCCTGGAAAGGAAATAAGTTAAATCTATACAGAAAAAGTTAAAATTCCGTGCACTCGTGGATTTCTATGTGATTATAGTTACTATAACAATGGTGGTGAACGTACTTAAGTATACTTGTGTACTTGGACATACTTGATTATACTGATTGTAGGCACTGCATAACTCATTTCTCATTGCTATTATCATATCTTGATAAATATTCACAGTTCTAGATTAAAGTGTACAAGGGTAAAATTTTGGAAACCGCGTACTATTTTTTGTAACACAAATGTGAAAATTATTGACATGGTAATAAAATTGTGTCAGTCGTACGTTCGTCATCATTGCCACATTTAACTAACAGATGTCTTAGCTTCCAATGTGTTCAGAAAAGAAGTACAGTACCTCTAGCATCAGTATCGTGTACAACAATACAGCCATTCTGATACTTGTTTGTAAAAGTTCCAGCACGAGGATGAATTGCAGCGCTGTATTGATAGTATTTGCTACCCTATAAATAACGAATACAGAATTTACAGCGAATAAAGAAGTAATTACACCTCGCTTTTTTAGCACATTAATGTAACACTCACGATATTAGTTCCACGTGTCTTTCCACTAACCCCTTAACTTTTAAGTGGAAAGAGTCTTGCGAGTCCTCTACGATGTTTTGTATACGATACGACAAAATCGCAAATTTAGCACACACGTGTAATACTAAGTTAAGTAGCAGACTAGTACTAGTTATATGAAATAACGCTACTCCCATCAGTGGCCACTCGTACGCGTACATCAGAATATAGTATCCTAAATTGTTGCAATTCAGAAAGGGTCGAATTCGTACCGGCATTTCGCAAATATTGGTAAAATTACCACTTCCTGCGAACAAGAACAATACCTTGATTAATGATTTTTAATTGAAATATGAACGTTTCTGAAAAACACGGTATTTTTCTAATATTTCCTCATCTTATAATGTAAATTCAATCG
Source organism: Megachile lagopoda (assembly GCA_036983795.1). Taxonomy (NCBI): domain Eukaryota; kingdom Metazoa; phylum Arthropoda; class Insecta; order Hymenoptera; family Megachilidae; genus Megachile; species Megachile lagopoda. The sequence continues at coordinate 11,733,053 of CM072790.1, read as the reverse complement.
GAGAAGACTCCCAAACATAATTATTTTCCAAAGTGAATTCTTTCCACAGATGTATAGTACATAAACAACCCATATCGTCAACTATATTTTTCACTATACCATATACATATACTTGCTTAAAAAATACCTGAGGCCGATTTCAACAGTTTCAACATAGGTGTACTATACAACATCACCATTGTAACAACCGTCATCCTCATTGAGTATTTGCCAAAATTGTCACAGATGATATTATAAGACAGATACAGTTGTTTCTCGTCGTTGTTTCGAAAATCATTCTCCGCGAGCTCCCGTTTCACCATGGCGACCGCAGTCTTAATCAATTTGCTGAATCGTAGTAGAAAAAGCATAAAATATGTTGTCGTGGTGAGAGTTTGGTCCAGTATGTTCTCCACCATGAGTTCCAGGTTGCCCATCACGTCGTACAGGTTCATATTCATGAACACTATTTGAGAGGAGAGGTAGGACATGTAGATCACGAACTTTTTGTAGGAAGTGCTCAATGGCCAGGCGTCGCACATCCAAAAGATACGCTCGTTCAGAACTAGCACGTCTCTTACTTGTATTTCCTCGTCCTGAAATATCCTTTGTTTAATGGAACCATATTTAATTATCACATTTATAAGAATACGGGTTGGAGATGTTGTAACTCAAACAATGTCACAAGATTTCTTTTAGCTATATTTTGGATGAAATTTGAGATTTCCTAATGTATGTACTTGTGGATTTAGTACTTTCTGTTTAAATTCATACATCATGTAAAAGTTTGAAATTTTCACTCTCGGTTTTAAAATAATTATGCAAGGCATTTCACGATCACAGTACACAGAAGTACCACGAAGTAACACTTAGGATAAATGTAAGATAGAAATCCGAAAAGATTGTCCCTGTATTTTGTTAATGTTAACGACTGAAAAAGTATGCTGTTACCTTCATCGCGACTGTCGATGAAATCACTATTCACTGACATCCGTTTTCGAGAGGGTGCGTGTCATTCGCTAAGTTGATGAAATAATAATCGCTGCATGGAAGTTCGTGCCTGTCCATAGAGCGTTTCTCAGCAATTTCCTCTAATTATTCCTCTCCCCGTACATTAGGCAATTTTACATTCGCAGTACTTGTAAGAAATAATTGCTGTTTCAAGTTCGATGAGCAAACGCTTTCTTACCGCGATCATCGTCGGATTCACGTGTACGAGCAAACTTTCTTGCTAGAATCAGTCGAGCCCCGACGACTTTCCTTCTTGTTGAAATAATTAGTGGTGACCTTTCTATAGTTTTCAGTTTACTGAAAACGAGCAATGGTAATGGCTAATACCCTCCATGAGAAAATAATAATAATGACCGATGTTATGGCTAAATGTGTTCATCAAAGTCCACTGGGTTTGATACGATGGGGTACACCTAATCATTTAAATCGCCTTCAAATTATAAAATTTCGCTACGCGGAATGTGTGCGCTGTATTTGTGATAATGTGACAGAGCATTTTTTAATTATTTACAACGAAATAATATCAAGAATTGTGCAAATTGTTATCAAGTGCTGATTCCGTGTGTAGGGGCATGAAAGTAAAATTAATTTCGCATATTGAGGTTTTGCAGTTTTAGATTATCAGAACATTGGGATTTGCAAGGTTTTGGAAGTTGGGAACCTTGGGCTTTTGGAATTAAAAATTCTGGAAATTAATTTGTGTGCTTTTAGCTGATATGCAATAGAAAAACAAGAGTTGAGTGTAACATTCAATTTCAATATTTATTGTCTCTACAATCCGCTTTCTAAGTGTTGACGAAAGTGGGTAACCTTGTATTGAAAATGGCCGGCGAATATTTTCTTAGAATAAATACATCAATTTGTATGATGAAGCGTACTATGTATATTTATATACATCGATTACAGCATCTTTATAGTATACTTCAATGTACACATACAAACATTGACATGCTACTACAATATGAAAGTAATACACAATATCATTCATGGAACATAAGTTTGAGGTTTATGCTGATACCCCTGTTAATCGATTTCGAATGATCAGTGTCTTTTCCATTTTTGATGATACTTCCAGGTGCCAGAAGCAATCAGTTCTGGTCATACAACGGCTCGCAATAAAGAAACAAATCCGAAGCAAGTTTTCATAATCTATTCAAACAAATCATAACCGGTAATATTATTTCACGGTTCGTAAACGCGATACTTACACTGATAAAACCGAACAGTGAGAACGAGTAAAATTTTCCTGCAGTAAGACTCAGTGTTCTACGTCCATTGCACATGCAATATAGTAGCAATTTTTGGTTGCGACTCGACAGTTTTAGCCAGTCAGCGTTGTAGTATGCGTCGTTTACTTTTGTGGACTGAACAAGGATTTGTTAATACTTACATTGATACAGTATGGATGACACTTACCTCGTACTGTAATTGTTCACCTATGAATGAGTACAGATACAGCATCGAGGTGACTATCATAATGTAAAGGATGTACATAACAATTTCCACGACTTCGTCAGCCTAGAAACGAAATATATCAACAAAGCGATACAGGAAAAATTAAAATTTATACTCATGGATTCTATTGTGACTATAGTTACTATACCAATTGTGGTGAATGTACTTAAGGTACGTAAATGCACTGGTTGGCATAATTCATTTCTCATTGTGGTTATTTGACGTGATAAGTATCCTCAAGGTTTCAAGGGTAAAATTATTGAAACAAGTTCGTAGTAACGTTAAAGTAATTACTTTCCCTATCAGAATTGAGAAATGATTCAGATCGCAATAAACTTATCTGTCGTACGTTCATCACCATTGATACAGTTAACTAAGAGTCTCTTCTTCGCTAGTTTAGAAAACAATTGAGGTATAGTACACGTAGCATAAGTATCGTGTATAACACTACAGCCAGTCTGATACTTGTTTGTAGAAGTTCCAGCATGAGGATTAATTGTAGCGCTGCATTGATAGTATTTGCTGCTCTGTAAGTAAATATAGCTATGAACTTACAATTTAACTTTTGTTACAATACTACAATACTTTAATTTTTGTTACAATACTTTTATTCAGATCTATTATTATAATCAATGAGCTACGTGAATATAAATTATTCAAATCTTCCAATTACAGAGAATTACTATTACACTGTTTCTAATTACAAAGAAACTCAGACAAGTTCTTTCAAATTTTTTCTAAGTAGTCATTATACAAAATGAGTGAATGAGTGTACATAAATACTCACGTTATTAGTTGCACGTGTCTTTCCACTAACTCCTTAACTTTTCGTTGGAAAGAGTCTTGTGTGTCCTCTACGACGTTTTGTATACGATACGACAAAATGGAAAATTTACCACACACGTGTAATACCAGATTAAGTAGTAGGCTAATAGTACTTATATGAAATACCCCTACTCCCATCACGGGCAATTGGTACACGTACATCAGGATGTAGTTTCGTAAACTTTCTTCGTAATTGAGAAAAAATCGAACTCGAACCGGCATTTCGTAAACATTTGAAGTGTTAGCATCTCCTGCGAACAAGAATGTCTTCATTAATTTTAAGTGAAATACATTTTTGTACTAGCTGATTGAAATTTAGCTTCTCTGTGTTAGATACATTGTTATCATTAATCTTTCACAGGTACAATTATTTTCGAATTGTAATTTCTTTCTATTTATTATTCAGTTAACTTCTCTTGTCTAATTTGCAGTGCATTGAATCAAAAGGTTAGTGCAAGACATATAAAACGTTATTTTGTAGCGTTGTATAAGCAAACTTAAGCGAAATTATAGATCATGAACGAGTCAGTCGTCCATGTAAACTACATTTTTTAATATACTTTACTCTACCACATACTTGCTTAAAAAATACCTGAGCCCGATTTCAACATTTTTAACATAGGTGCAATATACAACATCCCCACTGTAAAAATCGTTGTCTTCACTACATATTGGCCAAAACCGTTACAGATGATATTATAAGATAGATACAGTTGTCTCTCATCGTTATTTTGAAACTCATCCTCCGCGAGCTCTCGCTTCACCATAGCGACAACGGTCTTGATCAATTTGCTGAATCGTAATAGAAACAGCATAAAATATGTTGTCGTAATGACTGCGTTGTCTAGTATGTTCTGCACCATGAGTTCCAAATCGCCCATTACATCGTACAGGTCCATATTCATCATCACCATGTGAACTGAGAGATACGTCATATAGATCACAAACTTCTTGTACGAATTGTTCAAGGGCCAAGCGTCGCATATCCAAAAGACGCGTTCGTTTAGTACAAGCACGTCTTTTATTTGAGTCTCCTAAAAGTATGCGTTATTTAATTGGAACTATAGTTATAATTGTCACGATTGTAGGTGGTAATTTATTAAAGAAAATATCTCTGAATATCATTGACAAAGAAAGAAATTAATATTGCACTCAACTTTAGGGCCTATATATTTAGTAACCATATATTTACATGTTATTTACACATATATCATAAGTACTCTATTGCATTATAGTATCTGATTTATTCGTGAAACGACGCGCATCAAAGCATTTTGTACCGCAGTATCAGAAATGTACATTGTCAAATAGAAGTCTTGCAATATGCTGTATATCCGAGAATTTCGAAAGTAGAAAATCCGATTTCATAAATTTATCTCGAAATAAACGCTCCGCACTTGGAACACGAGAAGTGCAATAAACGTCGAGTATTGCAATAAGCATCGAGTAAAAGCAAAGTCCTTTTAAGTCCATTGAATATTTCACATAGTTACAAAAATTGGCAATAATTTCACAGTTAATGAGTCTCATATAGTTTCCAATACCGTCATACTTAATTAAATCTTACCTTCATCGCGACCGCCGATGAAATCACTATCCTCACCTCCGTTTTCAATAGGGCGCGTTTCATTCGCGAAATCGATAAAATGATAATCGCCGTAGAAACTTCTTGCCAGGACATAGTGCACCTTTCTCAACAATTTCCTCTAATTATTTATGTCCCTGTACATTAGGCAATTTTACATTCGCAGTACTTGTAAGAAATAATTGCTGTTTCAAGTTCAGTGACCAAACGCTTTCTGACGTTTTTTATTACCGCGATCGTCGTCGGATTCACGTGTACGAGCAAACTTTATTATAAGAATCATTCGAGACGTTTTTCCACTTGTTGTAATAATTTATACTAATCTCTCGATAGTTCTCAGTTTACTGAAGAGGTATGGTTAAGGTAATTCAGAGGTAATGGATACACTTCTCGCGAAGAAGTTGCAATAGTCGGACTTCTAGAGATGACCGATGTACTAACGAAATTAATCGAAATCTGTGTGAAGAACTATTTTATCTAAAATGACGAGGTGCAATTAATAAACTTTCGCTACATGGAATATGTGTACAGAGTTCGTGATAACGTTGATCAAGATTTTTTAACCGTTTGCAGCGATGTGATAAAAAATGTGAAAATTGTTGTCAAGTGCTGATACCGTAAGTAGCTGTGTGAAAATGAAGTTAGCTTCGGATGTTGAGTATGGAATATTAATTTGGAATATTTAACATTTTGACAAGTCAACAAATTTGAAGATTTGGAATGTTGAAATTTTTGATCATTGGGATTTTTGAACTTTCGGTTAATGGGGATTTAAAATCCTCGAAATTGAATTATATGGATATTTGGATATTTGCAAGTTTGATAACCTCACAATTTACAAGTGAATTTGAGAAGATAGGTTCTTAAGTTAGAAAAGTACCCTTTTAAAAAATGTCACATCTCATAAAGTCCCGACGTTGTACAGCACACAATGTCGAATTCGAATATTTGTCTCACTAATCCACCATAATTTCTCCATAATTGAAGAAAATAATGCATCTCACATATCCGACGACTATTTCTCGCATATTATAGAAAACATACATCGATTCATATAATAAAACGAAATTTTCAGATGTATTTATATACAGCGTTTACAATGACCTTACAGTGTATTTCAATATACATACAAACTTGGACACGATTTTATAATATAAAAGTATCATAAAATATAAGATTGAAGTTCAAAGGTAAACTCTCGTTGATCCACACTGAAAAATTAGTTTTCCTTGATCACTCATTTTTGATACTCCGAGGTGCAAATATTTTCCCAAACGTAAGTTTGCGCATTAAATCACGACTCGCAGTACAGAAACGAATCCGAAGCAAGTTTTCATAATCTGTCCCAACAATCGATCGATAACGTTAATTTCTTATTTAACTAGAAAGAGGTTTATGTACTCACTTTGATAAAACCGAACAATGAGAACGAGTAAAATTTTCCAGCAGTAAGACTCAATGTTCTACGTCCATTGCACATGCAATATAGTAACAATTTTTGATCGCGAGTCGACAGTTTCAGCCAGTTAGCGTCGTAGTATGCGTCGTTCACTCTTGTGGACTGAACAGGGGTTTATTAACACTTACATTGAGACAGTATGCATGATGTCTTACCTCGTACTGTAATTGTTCACCTATGAATGAGTACAGATACAGCATCAAGGTTACTATCATAACGTAAAGGCCGTACGTTACAATATCCACGATATCGTCACTCTAGAAACAAAATTGTACATTGACAAATTGATGTAGGGAAATTTGAAATACTCATGGATTTGGAGCTGTAGTTACTATAGTACAATGGTGGCGAAACTTTTTAACGAAATTGATTGGCACTGCAATACTAATCTTGCATTGTAATTACTGCTATAGGTTTTTATTATAAATCTTCAGGAGTGAAGATCAATAAACAATTTGTCAAATAACACACTATTTACACAATTCTTCTTAGTGGAGAACTTACAGTAATTTCTGGAAGATTAATATTGTATGTCCTATATAAAAAATAATAATATAAAAATTGACAAACAATATTCGTTATGTTATTCGTGTTGAATAATATTCAGTACCATTTTATGTCTCCAACTTGCACAAAATTTAGTTTCACGTACAACAAAGTTTTACTTGTACACGTTACAAGATTCAAAAAGACGCGAATAATTTATGACTGTAAATGTGGTATCACCTGCAGTGTAAATATTTGGCATGTAAATAAATTTTTTGTGCGTCTCGTACGTTCGCCACCATTGCTAACTGACAATCCTTTTGGATCTTTATATGTTTAAGTTCAGGGAAGTATAATTCAAATATAGTACAGGTAGCAGAAGAATCGTGTACATCAAGACAGCCATTCTGATACTTGTTTGTAGAAGTTCCAGCGCGAGGATGAATTGCAGCGCAGAATTGAGAGCATTTGCTGTCCTATAAATAACAAATAGAATAAATTTTGTTACACTTTATTTTACTGTTCATTGACTCTAACACTACTAAGGCAACTGGTTCATTTAACTTTCACGAGTTTCTTATTTTAAATAACAAAATTTGTCCAAATATTTTCATTGAAACATATGTTCATTTTTTACGAGGTGAAGAATTAATCTCTTCAGACTGTTAAAGATTATGATTGTTTTACGGTTTCTAAATCGGGCAGGTGTATAATTTCGTAGTATTTGGAATCAAGAAATCTAGAATCTTGAAAATTTACAAAAGTGGTCACAGTTTCTCTGTTGCATTATATTTTTGATATAGTTACTAGTCGGCGTAATATTAATAGTACGAAAGTACTCACATTATTAACTCCACATGTCTCTCCACCAACTCCTTAACTTTCGATTGGTAGCCATTCTCTGAATCCTCTACGATATTCTGTATACGATACGACAAAATCGAAAATTTACCGCACACGTGTAACACGAGGCTAAGCAACAGACTGATACTAGTTATATGTAATATCCCTATACACATTATAGGAAACTCATACGCGTACAGCAACATATAGTATTTAAAATTGTCCTCGTAGTCAAGAAAAGAGTGAATTCGAAACGGTAAGCGGTACGTTCCCGAACTTGTCCCATTTCCTACAAACAAGAACGATGTCTTAACACTTTCTTAAGTACATTTTTGCACTTTATTGCATACTAAAGATTATAATGTAAGTTTGCCGTTTTAGTTTATCTAGTTATGCAATTTTCTAGCAGATACCGATGGCAAACCACGAGTTGGCGCGTGAAGACCCAGGTGTTTAGAAGAGCTACATTTCTAATTGGTCAGAATAAAAAAATGGACTCCTTCATACGTATTTTCAGCGGTAGAATAATTAGCGATCACACACACTAATTAGGCCAAAAGCAATAACAGTCGATAAACGTCTCGAGAGTGAGATAGTACGAATTGCGTTCAGCAAATGTTATTGTTATTATTATTATTATTTGCCGAAATGTAACAATGGAATAGTAGCTCCTCACACGCCAACTCATGGCATCAGTACACAAAAAATACCTGCGCCCAGTTTCAACAATTTCAACATGGGAGTGGTGTACCACATCACCACTATAACAGCGGTCGTCCTCACTGCGTATCTGCCAAAATTGTCAGAGATGATATTATAAGACAGATACAGTTGTTTCTCGTCGTTGTTTCGGAAATCATCCTCCGCGAGCTCTCGTTTCATCGTGGCGATCACCTGTTTGATCATTTTGCTGAATCGGAATAGAAACAACATCAAATAGGTTGTCGTGCCGAGAGTGTTGTCCAGTATGTTCTCCACCATGAGTTCCAGGTTGCCCATCACGTCGTACAGGTCCATATCCATGATGACTATGTAAACCGAGAGGTAGGACATGAAGATCACGAATTTCTTGTAGGAATTACTCAATGGCCACGCGTCGCATATCCAAAAGACACGTTCGTTCAAAATGAGCACGTCCTTTACTTCAAACTCTTGATCCTGGAATATGCGTTATTTTTTCCAAACTTGCGTTGTTGTAGTTAGGTTAGATTCACAAGGTGGTAATAAATAACGTCAAGAGATATAATATTTAGGACTGCGTTTGTAATTGTTTGTTACATTATATCAATGTCAAGTGATCAGGAAGTTTGCTTGCAATTACCAATTTTTAATCACTCAATTTCTTCATCGTTAATCTTAAGAAACAACGTCAAGAGATATAATATTTGGGACTGCGTTTGTAATTGTTTGTTACATTATATCAATGTGATCAGGAAGTTTGCTTACAATTACCAATTTTGAATCGCTCAATTTCTTCGTCATTAATTTTTAAATATCTAAAGAAAGTAGTATTACATGAAAGTTTCACATCACTCATGTCTTTTAAAGAAACGTAGAGAAAATACAGTAACATGTTAATATTGTTAATGTGTATCTAATGTTTCAAAGTTCAGGAAGATTTCATCATTTAAAACTATTACGAAATAACACGTATTTCCTATTAGCTTAAAGTCTGAAGAATATGATTAATATTTTCCTCAGAAAAAAGATTGCACATCAAACCTCTAACACCAGGAAAAAGAGCAAGGATAAAATGTATCATATGACATCCATTATCAATATTTTAAATAATCACAAAGCAAGTTAATTGAAATATGACGTTATAAGCAGTTTTTAGTACATTCAATACCGAATCGAATTGCATCTTACGTTCATCATGGTACTCGATAAGGTCACGATTTGCCGACGACTATTTTCGACAGACCGCGTTTCGTGCGCGAGATCGATGAAACTATGATCACTTTCGAAAGTCGTCTTCGATGCACGTCACCCTGCAATTATTGCTTTATGTCTCCCGGTCTTTCATACAATTTTGCATTTGCAATATTTAATTGCTCAAGTTCACTGTCTAAACGCTTTCTTCTGACGTTTTTTCTTAGCGTAATCGTCGTCGGAGCAACTTGTACGAAGTTAATCGCCAGAATACAGCTTTTCTTCTCGGTAAAATAATTTGAAGACAGTTTTACGAAAACCAGCAAGAAGCAATGGTTAATAGAATCCTCGTAATATATTTATCTAGGCAAATCTCTACACGAGTACGAAGTAACGTGGTGGAAGAATGAGTTCATCGAGGTCTGATGTGCTACGAACCAGTGAATTCGATGAGGTGTAATTGATCGTGTGATTGAATCGTTCAGACGCGTTTTATTCTTTCGCCTCGTAGGACGTGTAGATGGTGTTCGTAACTCAACATTTCTCAATTTGTAACGATAGAATAATGTGAGTTGTGCAAGTTTTTATTTCAGTCTACAGGTCTGAAAATGCAAGTAGTTTGGCAGTAAACCTACCAGTACACTTAATACAAAATTGATAAGTATACAAATACATTACAGTATTTTAATTGATAAATAAAACATAAACTAATATACACATTTTCGATCATTGAAAATGAACGTGGATTTCGAGAATACCTGAACAAATTTTTTAACTTAAAAGAAACTCATAAAATGATCATTTAACTGATTTGGTAGTTTTAGTGTTGAACAGTGTATAGTTTCTCAGAGTTCTCCCTATGTGACTCTATCCTACATAATTCTGAAAGATTTCATAGAAATTTGAACGTTTGAAAATGTTAATTTTAAGTCGTAATTTTTTTCGAACAAGTCTATTTAAGAAATATCTGTCTGATAGTAGTGCATATCAAAGATAAACATCATTAGACGGCAACGACATCGTTGAACGATAAACATAAATCTTCCATGCGGAAATGTAAATTATTTCGGGCGCGATTCAACAGTATTTACATTCCCGGAACCTGTCGTTTGTTCTGCGATCACCGGTGAATTACAACCATAGAATAATTTCTGCGAGTAGGAAATTTTCAGCGTGATGTTACAATCTTTCGTGTGTCGCGAGAAAACGTGAACGTCGAAGAAAACACTGATATCGAAAATTCGCAGATATAAATTATCTCCGTCAATGATGGTTCTTTTGCACTTTGTGAAACGTTTGTCGAAATCGTTTGATTGTGAGGAGAATCTCATTGAGAAACGAAGCTAATTATAATATTACACCAAAGGTCATAGATTTGAGCAGAAATTGTTTGCACACAGTTCGAATGTTATTCTGAGCAATGACACACAGGATCTTGGAAGCAACAAAATTAATGAAAATTCAGTTTTTTAATATTTCTAATACAAGTCCAGTAACATGATCACAAAGATTTATTTATTAATTTGCAAAGCAGTTTTCTATAAACATAATATAAATACTGAAATGAGTTTTCATGAAAGCAAAATTTTTAGAAAATTCTTCAATTTTTCGTTTTTATCTTTGAGTTAGGTCTTCTTTGATTGATTTCCTCACAATTCAAATTCAAGTACAATTTAATATTATACGTGATTATGTCAATTTTGAAATAGTGTAATTTTGTAGTTCGAACAGTGACTATAATTGTAACTTTTCACGAGTAAAATCGTTTTAAAGTTGTCGCTGTTACATAAAATTCGATATCAGACACATTTTCTGTTTGGTGATGAAATAATTAATTCGTACCACACGTTTATAAAATTGTAATTTATTACATTGTTGTTTCCTTTTTATCGCATTATAGTTGCTCTTTAAACAATATCGTCTTTGATAAGACTTCACACGATAAATGATGAGGTAAACAAACGAGTTTCATATCTAACGTTGGCCTGAACCAGCATGCACGCTAGTTCGCCTCTTGTAAATTACGATATTCGTTTGGTGAGTTTTGTGGCTATCCGTGATCTTAGTTTTATGAGATAAAATCAATTTAAGTTTAAACGTGAACCCGGCATTTAGCGTGAAAAGGCATTTAATTAGGAATAATTATCAGTAATCTATAATTAGTGTTCCCATTAAATTGTTCTTCGTATTTTGTTTCTCATCCCCGGAAGTCGTGCAATCTATTTAAAATCTGACAAAATTATTGGTGGTTAAATTTAGAAAAGAACGAAGTGAAGTTAATGACCCAATTACACGAACGTATCCAGAAGGACTTATTACGCGAGATTGTTACTTAATAGTTTTTATTTCTGTGTGTCACAGGAAATGAGACATACAAGATAAACACAGATTTCCGGAAGTTGCCTGGTGTGAGCAAAAACTATTACTACAAACAAAATGGATAAAAGTGAAAGGAACCTATTGAAGAATCCGCGTCAAAATGCCAACCCATTATCTATTCTTACTTTCTGGTAAGTCATTAATCAATTAAGATTTTATATCGATAGAGATGACCTAATAAATATTATCAATTAACAGCTTCAAGTTTTTGGTAATATCTTCTTTTTCGTATTTTTATCTCGTCAATAAAATGATTCACATTGTGTTAATTTGTCATAAATTAATTATTCGTGCGTTTGTTCACCACGCGTTATATTGCCACGCGTTGTATCGCCACGCATTTTATTACTACTTCTTATATCGTTGCGTGTTATATCACCAAAAGTTATAAATTTGTCACGCGTTATATAGCCACGCGTTATATTGCCACGCGTTATATCGCCACGCGTTAAATTACTACATCTTATATCGTTACGTGTTATATCGCCACGCGTTATAGATCGCCACGCGTTATATCGCCACGCGTTAAATTACTAGATCTTGTATCGTTACGTGTTATATCACTACGCATTATAGATGACCACGCGTTATATCACTACGCATTATAGATGACCACGCGTTATATCGCCACGCGTTGTATTGCCACGCGTTATATCGCCACGCGTTAAATTATTACACCTTGTCTCGTCGCGTGTTATATTACCACGCGTTACAGATCGCCACGCGTTATATCGCCACGCGCTGTATCGCCACGCGTTACGTTACCACGCATTGTACCGTTACACATTAATTCATCACGCGATCTATTATCTCTCATTATATAGCCCTTTTATTGCTATGCGTTATATAGCCACGCATTATATCGCAACTCTTTGGATCATCAACACATTACCTCAAATCGATTTCACTATAGATACCTAATTGTAAAAATTTGTCACTGTTACAATCTCGTCGATGGCAATATAACAAGTCTTCTATAATTAAGAAAGTTGCATTCTTTCATATTTAACAAATATTATAGTTCTACCAAACATGATGTATAAAAAGAAGGTTACACCAAATTTGTCTCTTCGGTTTAATTTAAAGCCAAAAGGTACAATTTTTTGTACGATAAAAAATGTTTGATGAATAGAAGAATTATGTCCTATGCTTACGATTCTGTTATCGAACTAACAGGTGGATCCTCAAGTTGTTCATTGTCGGTTACAAAAAAGAATTGCAAGAAGAAGATCTATATTCTCCGTTGAAAGAGGACAGGAGCAGTTACTTAGGCGAACGTATTGTAAAATATTGGGAGATCGAAGTGAAACGACACGAGAAGAAAAAGGATAGCCCTAAACCAAGTTTATTTAGGGTATTGTACAAATGCTTCGGTAAAATTGTCATGAACACTGGACTAGCACTGTTTGTTCTAGAATTCGGCATACGGTACAGTAACAAACACATACAAACAGTTTAATGGTATCACCGACGCACTGTTCAGAATAATTGTTCGAAGTGATTATGTCAATTCGTTATAGGACAATTTAATTACTTACGAATCTTCGAGTGGAAATTAAATATTTTACATTTATATTACACTACTCAAATATACTCAAATTTAACATACGAGTTACAATTGATTTAACTTATCTATGTTATTATATTCAACATGAATCACGCCGACATCGGTCAATTTAATTATTTTGAACAGTGTGACTCACAGATTCTGAAAAATCGTTTTATCGTAAAGAGCATCGAGTAGCTAACGTTGTGTACTCTGTGTGTGTTATGCAAATTATCGGTGTATCATTGACGATGTCATTTTTAATGCTAATAGAAATACTGAAACGCGAAAGAGTTGAACGTTAACTCAAGTCAAGAAACTCTAAAATCACGTGTTAGGGAACTGTGTAGAAAAGAAGAAAATATTCAAAGAATAAGTGATTATTAAAATCGTATCATGTTTCAGGATCATACATCCTTTCCTTCTGGCTAGATTATTACGTTACTTCTCTGGGAATAGAAAGGATTGGACCAGCGATGTACATTACTATGCAGCAGCATTTTGTTTACTGCCTTTGCTAGATGTTCTGATTATGCATTGGTCCTTACAAACCTTGACGCATGTCGGAATGAAAATTAGAGTGGCTTGTTGTACCTTGATTTATAGGAAGATATTGAGACTATCCAATTCTGTCCTCGAAAATGAAACCTCTGCTGGACAGGTAAGAAACGGTATAATTATACTTTCAAAGTTATTAATTAATTAATTCAGTCTAGATATAATATGATAATCCACCACCGAAAATTTCGAACTTTTTAATGACTAAAGTTTATAAGTGAATTTGTACATTTTTTAATTCGAAGGTTTGAACATTTCTAAAATTAAAACTTCTAAACTTGAGAAGTTCTAAGTATGAAATATTAAAAGTACAAGTACCCATATAAAATTGAACTCTGTCAGCCCATACGAAAGTGCCATATAGCGTGACTGCACTGTACTAACATTTATTATAAGTTTGTTTATTCTAAACGTTAATCTTTCAGATGGTTAATTTCTTGAGCAACGACGTTAATCGTCTCGATTACTTCGTCTTTAGTATTCATTATTTATGGATTGGACCTCTACAAGTATTTCTAATAGCCTATTTAATATATCTTGAGATAGGCCTGGGAGCTATCACTGGGATGATGACATTTTTATTATGCATACCATTACAATGTAAGCGTAAAAAAGTACATATAATTATATCTTCAGATGTTTTCTTCGCGCAAAACAAAGTTACTGCGTTAAAATAAAATTATGTTGTACGCTAGTAACTTATAAAATAGTGTATTACATAATGCAACGTATTTTATTTAAAAAGGGAAAAATTGTTTTTATCTCGATTTCCAAGTGCATGCGGTATCATTCATATTATAATGACTAAAACTTATGCAAATTTTTCACGACAAAACAAGCGTTTAAGTTATCATTTCCATTGTTTAGTATACTTTGGAAAAAGAGTGTCACGTTTGACTCTTGTATCGGCCCAGAAGACTGACAATAGATTAAGTTTGATGAACCAAATTATAGCTGGTGTAGAATTAATCAAGATGTACGTCTGGGAAGTACCGTACTCTCTTCTCGTTGAAAAAGCTAGACGGTAAGAGAACTTGTCAAAGCCCTCTAAATTTATTTATGATGCTTCTATAAAAATAAATTATTCATTGAACTTTCTTTAGAAAAGAAGTGGATGTGATCAAGAAATATTCGATTGTCGAGCAAATAGGTTTAACTTGTGATATCTATGTTCCTCGAGTCAGCTTATTTATTACGATATTAACGTACGTTTTAACTGGCAACACCATAGATGCCGAGAAAGTATTTATGACAACTGCATTTTACGCCATTTTACAAAGCTCTATGACCGTCGGGTTCACTCTAAGTAAGTTATTTCCTTTTCAATACCCTTCTTCCATCCAAAGTCTCAATACTAAACAAATTCATAATATTTTCATATATTTTTTCAGGTGTCCATCTACTAGCCGAAGCCATGGTGTCCGTCAGGCGTCTCGAGAAGTTCATGATGCACCCCGAAATCAGTCCTCCGCAGAAGACACAGAATCAAGTAGCCACGGAATCACTGCCCGTATACCTGAAAAACGTGTCTGCCAGGTGGGACGAGTCCAGAGACTGCACTTTACAAAACGTAGATTTATCGATACAAGCCGGAAACTTCGTGGCGGTGATTGGACAAATCGGTTCGGGAAAGAGTAGCCTCCTAAAAGCGATACTCAGCGAGTTACCGTTGCAGGATGGTATCCTAGAAACCAGCGGCAAAATAAGTTTCGCCGATCAACGACCTTGGATATTTGCCTCCTCCATTCGACAGAACATACTGTTTGGTCAGCCTTACAACGAGAAGCGTTACAACGAGGTGATTAAGGTCTGTCAACTGAAACGCGACATAGATTCGTTTACGCACAAAGACAGCACGATGGTAGGCGAAAGAGGGATCAATTTAAGTGGAGGTCAACGAGCTAGAATTAATTTGGCCCGTGCCATCTACGCCGAGGCTGACATATATCTGTTGGATGATCCTCTATCGGCGGTCGATGGACACGTGGGTAGCCACATCGTGGACGAGTGTATTTGCGGTTTCCTCAAGGGCAAGACTCGAATTCTAGTCACCCATCAGATACAGTACTTGAAACCCGCCGATCAGATCGTCGTGATCAACGGCGGTGCTGTGCAAGCGAAGGGCAGCTTCGAGGAGCTTCAGAGGATGAGTCTGGACTTCATGAAGATCTTCAAAGAGGTGGAAGAGAACAACAAGACCAAAGAACCCGAAAACGAGGAGAAGCAAACGATCGAGGAGGTGAAGAAAGAGGAGGAACCGGAAGCAGGCAGTGAACCTGTCGAGGTGGCGGAAACGAGGTCCGTCGGGAAAATTTCTACCGCCGTTTTCTTGGCGTACTGGAAAGCAAGCAGAAATCCGTGTCTGCTCGCTTTCATGGTGGTTCTGTTTATTTTGAGTCAAGTAATGGCGAGCGGTGCTGACTACTTGCTCGCGTTCTGGGTGAACACGGAGGTAGCCTCGTGGGTTAATATCGGAAATGGTACGATGGCTTTTCAATGGAATACTTTACTATCTCGCGATGGAATTATTTATATTTACAGCGCCTTAACGTTCGGCTTCGTCTGCGTCTATATCGTCGAAGCGTTCACGTACTATGGGGTCTGCATGAGAGCCTCGAAAAATTTACACGCGCAGATGTTCCGTAGTATCGTTCGTGCTACCATGTACTTTTTCAACACGAACCCTGCTGGTCGTATATTGAACAGGTATTGATAATGGGATTAATTTTATGTTCATTGATGTATACAACGCTGTTAGTTAAATTTTTATTATCATAAAAATACATATATGATTACGATTACATAATTCTAAGTAGAGTATAGCTCTATACACTAATATCAATTATTCTGTTTATGAAGGTTTTCCAAAGACATTGGTGCTATCGATAAGAAGCTTCCTTTTACCACGTTCGACGTCACAATCATGTTCTTAACGTTTATCGGAACTGTAGTAATTGTCGGTACTGTCAGCGTGTGGTTATTGATACCGACATTTGTCGCTTTACTCATTTTCTACTACATGCAAGTCATTTATATTTCAACTAGTCGTTCTGTTAAACGTATGGAGGGTACAAGTAAGTAACTTTGTAAAATAACACGCTGGGATAGTTGATCAAATGGGCTTTCAAACTATGTAAATAGAGACATATTACAGCTTCGTGTCTGTGATCATCTCCTTTGATCAACTATCCTGTACCATAGGTTTTACAAATCAAAGATTACATTTTGTTCGAGTTAATATTTAAGATATTTTATAACGTTTTTCAGCACGATCACCAGTGTTCGATCACGTCGGTGCAACTCTGCAAGGTCTGACGACAATCAGAGCGTTCAAAGCTGAAAAAATAGTCACAACAGATTTCGACAATCATCAGGACCTTCACACGTCCACCTGGTTCATATTTATAACTATTTCTCGAGCCTTCGGTCTGTACATAGAGTGGTTCTGTCTGATCTATGTAGCAATAATCACAATCGCGTTCTTATTATTCGAGGATCTCGCTGTTGCCGGTGACATTGGTTTGGTAATCACACAGATCACCGCGGTAACTAAAATTTTGCAATGGGGTATGAGACAAACTGCCGAATTAGAAAATCACATGACTTCCATCGAGAGAGTTTTAGAGTACAGTTGTCTGGAGGAAGAACCCTTCTTAGATAGCGTACCAGAAAAGAAACCTCCAAAGGAGTGGCCCACTGCGGGCATGGTGGAATTCAAAAATGTCAGACTAAAGTATGGACCTAAGAGTGCTTACGTATTGAAGGGTATAAATTTCGTGGTGAAACCCAAAGAGAAAATTGGTGTCGTTGGGAGAACCGGTGCTGGGAAAACCTCGTTGATCAGTGCTCTCTTTCGATTGGCATATATAGAAGGAGAAATTATCATAGACAATATACCTACAGACACAGTTGCGTTACACGATTTCCGTTCAAAGATCAGTATTATACCCCAAGAACCGGTGCTGTTTAGTGGTAGTCTTCGAAGAAATTTAGATCCCTTCGATGAGTATTCTGATAATGATTTATGGAGTGCACTGCAAGAGGTCGAATTGAAGGAGACTATCGCGGATATGCCAGCAGGTTTAACTAGTAAAGTAGCCGAGGAAGGATCAAATTTTAGCGTTGGACAACGTCAATTATTGTGTCTCGTTAGAGCACTTGTTAGAAATAATAAGATTATGGTTCTCGACGAAGCCACTGCCAATGTCGACTCACAAACTGATTCCATGATTCAAAAGACTGTTAGGAAGAAGTTTAAGCATTGTACTGTTTTCACTATAGCGCATAGATTAAATACCATAATGGATAGCGATAAAATACTTGTGATGGACCAAGGTAACTTAGTGGTGAGTAAAAACATAGTCTTTGGAGTACCTACAAAAATTGTATGTTCCTTTTGCTATTATCCCATATTCAATGTTTTAGGAGTTTGATCATCCTTATATTCTATTGCAAAAGAAAGGATATTTTTACAATATGGTACAACAAACAGGTCCTACAATGGCGAACAGGTTATTTGAAACAGCAAAGAACGTGAGTAAATAAAGAAATGTTTTAATTATATCAAGATAAGACATACTTAAAATACACGTTAATTCTTGTTTTAGTTTTTCTACAAGAACAACGAAGCACTGTCTTGATGATACTTCAACTCTACAATTTTTATTTAAATGAAATTCTTTTTCTACGTCCAATTTACATTTTACTATCTTGAAACAAGCTGACAGCTTCTCCTAAATATTCCTGATTCCTGTCTTTGGGGAAATTGTCATGAAAGTATGGTGCTTTCAAAGGTATTACAAATTATTATTAATCTACTACGATAAGAATAGTAATAATTTTTTGTAACAGAAGTATAATTTCAATAAAAGATTCTACAGTGAAGAACATAATACCTTCATCATACCAGTCAACATTTGTACAGTATAAATCTAACAAAGCTGTGATAGAATATTTTTAGACGGGTAATTATAATCGGGTGCAAAATTATCTTTTCAAAAGTGGGTCCGGAATGGTAAAATTATAGAACCGTAGAAAATAATGCGTTACAAGAGTAGTAGGTCACAAAAGTACTATTTTTGAAAGTGGGTCTATCCCAAAAAGATTTAGGAAAGCATAGTGTAACTTGTGAAAAGAAAAAAGAAAAGAATGAAGTTTCCTCGTTATAAGCCCTGTTGGGTTGGACACAAATTCTCCCTTAAACCCGTGAGAGTCAGGAAGAATTCATTTGTCTCGACAACATTACTGTGCTTTGACCAATACTCTACTACCCAAACTCGAAGATCAGCCGAAGCTTCCTTTCTTTGTCGAGAAGATGGCAGCAGGCTAGTAGCTTTTGTACCACGACACTTTCTGCCGAGGGTCCAGGGACTTTCCTCAGAGCATGAGAGTCACTGAGAACTCCGATTGTGGCTCCGCGGTGTTGCTCGAAGAAACTTCTGCAGTTCTACCATTTTACAGAACCTTTATATCAGAACTACTACTGCATGCGAGCACTTGCGAGAAAGATACAAGTGGTTCTCAACTATGGACATTTAACATTCTTATACTAATTTAGTTCGGTATATTGTCTACAGACTGCGCTATATTATTTAACACCAACGTGGCACTAAAATTAAACTTTTAACTATTTTTATATTTTATCGAATAAGTGCTTTTTATTATAAATTTGCGTGCACTATTTGACAATCTGAGAATTACTTTCCTCAATCACAGTTTTTAAATAATTCGGTTTTGTACGAATGTCAAAATTTTTATAGTTATTCTAGAAAAGCCACAGTGATGATAATAATTTGCAAATCTTGTAGAGATGATCTAGTTACCCGTACATAGACTTGGGTAATTACACGTCAATAACATACTTGATTATTTAGTCAATAACTAATAACTTTTATTAAACTGTTTTTCCTGCATCACTTATAGGTTTAATGTTTACTGTATACACAATTTGTACCTGGAATACTTTGATTTCGAACGAACACATATTACAAATAAATCACAGGCGAAATACAAAAACGTGTGTCAAAAGGACACGTGACGAGTCATGGTGTATTGAATGAAAATACAAAAATATTGATTTTACGTAAGCACCATTTAATTCACGCATCGATAAAACATCGCTCGATCGGTACGAAATTTACTATAAAAGAAGGGAAAATTACGTACGTTGCGAACAGTTCGTATGACACGCGATAAAATATATTATAAAAATACTTCGTGTTACTTTCAAATTCGACCTGAGTTTTAAAAAAAGACCTATTCGACGATACAAAGAAATTTTCTTGTACTTCACAAATGTAAAACAGCTCGATATTCAAACCGAATTACGATCGTGAACAGATTTAATAGAGCCGCAAATATATTGAGTTTTATTATCAAAACAATTAGGACGTACAAAATGGAGGACGAGTGCCTCGTTCCAGAATTTGATCGTCAAAGATGAACACAAGCGAACGTGAAATGATCTGCCTTTTTTTCTGGAATGTGAAATGCTCGAACATTCGTTGTGCTTCTTCGATATCATTTGCCGGACTAAACCGTTAATCTAAATTTTGATTCTTTTTTTTTCTATTCATCATCAGATCAAGCACATGCTGCTTGATCTCCAATAAATAGGAACTTTCGCATTTCAATATTCGTTGTACAACGTTCGCAACGATATCGTCCAAATGAAATATCACAAATTCACGTTAATACATCAATTAAAAAAGACGAACATGATACGTAACATTTTGATTTCGAATTAGATCCTTATTTATCGAGCTTTATGATGAGTGCCTCGCCCGGAGGTATAACTAGCTTCTTTAAATAGACATCTCGGTTCAATCTGTACGTCGGACCAACCACGACATGGCCGCCATAGTAGAGGAAAGATAAATCCTTCGTCTGTGTCTCGTTGCCTAAATTCGCCACAAAAACGTACGAATTTCGTCGTGGATACCATCGTTCTATTACGATTATTTCATCTTCTGCGTATCTACAAAGAAAATACTCAATATTAATCAATTTTATTCGACAAGTATTCCATCATTTAAAAGATTACAATTAACACATTGTCAATTGCAGGATTAACAAGAATTTTATTAAGCAGACACTTGAGAGGACCAGAAAGTCATATGTACACTTTGAACTTAAAGACTATCCAGAGAGCTTAGGATATTTTTTCTCATCAGTGCCCAGTACTTTTAAATGATATCAATCTTAAACCTAAGGTTCAAACAAGCTGTATAAATCAACATAGTTACCTAATATCACAGTTCGCCAGCACCTGGTTTTGCTTTAGCACCGCTTTAACGTAAATCGGAGTAGTTTGCGATCGGAGATGCGCCATCGCAGCAATTGTTCCGATCAGACTCGTCTCTAAAGGTTTCGTAGCTTCCGGAAGCCACGCTGTGGGTAGGGACGTAAACTTAATTCCAAATTCATTGTTCTTGTCCCAGTACATAGGGGGCACATTATGCACGTGGGCAAGGTCTTTGTGATCCTCGCATTCGCAGTCCACGATACCTATCTAAATATAAACAGGACTTGAAAATTGTTAGCGACAACTGTCAGACGTATTGAACGCAGACATCGATGTGTAAAACGTGAAATATTTGGCACAAGAGAAATGTTAATTGCACGGCAATATTTGAAAAGGTAAATCTAGATCACAAAATAAGAAAAAAGTATTCTATGATTATAGTGTCCAGATGTACTTTTAACTGCATGCAACGCATGCTGTTATTTAACCCTTTTTCTAAAACCATAATGTACCATTAATAATTTGATCTTAATAATTGATAACTGTAATTAAGAGGTATGCTAAGTTCTGAGATCGAATAAGCTACATAATTCGAAGGGTTAATCTATTATAATCTAGGATTATAACTGATTCTGTACAAAATACAGTTCGATTATGAAAGTGATGGAAAGTTTGTACTAATAAGGCTCGACATTTTTCATTTTTACTCGGTGAATGAATCTTTCGGACAACGTATCTTCATACAATATTTTCTTCTTATCTCGTGCCCTAGACTCACCTTCCTGAACCACTGATTCTGTACATTAAAGATTAATGCACACAATAATCAGTACTTCCGGTGGTACTCAAGATCCAACGTGTGCCTCAAGCTTATAGGTACATTCGCGTTACATTCCAACTGTGTACCTCGTCTCCGTAAAATATACTCGGCGTTCCCGGTAGCATCATTCCTAACAAAGTAGTAGCCATGGTGGCGTTCTTCACGTTAACGGTAGAAGCTATCCTCGCGGAGTCCACTCCGCCTATGGACCAGTGTATCCAAGGATAACCGGGTTTCTCGAACAACAAACCTCTCGTGACGTCCTCGATCTGTCTCTTGATCTCTTTGCTTCCGTTAGCGATGCGCAACGTAACGTCTACCAGATCCACCCTGTTCAAAATGGAGTTCTTTGCAGCGACGGATTTCGCAGCGTTCAGAGCGTCTATGTGACAAATGAGTATCCTTTCTGGTCCCAAAATGGACTTCCAATGCCTTACATTGCTCGCGAAGGATTCTTCGTCGACGTAGTGCTCGAGTCCTTTCAGATAGAACCCATCGACGCCCCTCTGTAACCAGATCCTGATCGCGGTGGTAATCGGATCCTCCGTCATGGGTTTTACGGGATTCGACAGAAGAGCTTGTTGCTGCGACTGCTCCAGAGGGGGAGTTGTCGGGAACATAGCCTGTTGAATCGCTTGAATCGACGAGGAGGGTGTCGTCGGCACCACCTTCTGCAGCAGAGTGTCATCGGTAACGTCCCTCCTCTCTCGTAACGCTTTGTTCGTCTTGTTTGACTTGTTTTCAGGGATATCATCCTCGAACAATGTCTTTATAAAGGGATACAGAGGTAGATCCAAGAGTAGGCTCATGTTTCTGCGATGAACCTCTCGAACCAACGTGGCGAAATCGTCCAGCGTTCCCAGGTGTTCGTTCAGGTCTGTCAGGTTGTCGATGTTCGAGTAGTATTCCGGGTAGTGCGCTGCTGGGAAGATGGAGTTCAAACGAATCCCTCGAATACCTAATTCCTTCAAATAGTCCAGACGCATAGTGATGCCTCGTATGTCGCCGATACCGTCACCACCTTGTGACGAATCTTGGAAGGAGGCTGGGAATATCTCGTAGAAGACGCTACCCTGCCACCATTGTACTGTTGGGTCGCACCTGTCGAAATAAATTTCGTGGAAACGAATGTGCATTGCATAGCTACAGAACTGTCGTATGTAGATGGACAAGACACTAATCGCGCAAGAGACTTTTCTTACCACGTGTACATGTATTCAATTAAATCAGTGCTTTGCAAGGTAGGTAATTTCTGAAATTTTGCACAAAGATACGCGACAGTTCTGTTATTAGGTACAATAAATTCTCTATACAGTATACCAGATAATTGCTATCATTCGACAAATTCTCTAATTTCTGTTTTCTTTGATACTAGTTGATCTAATTCGTTCAGTTTTTTCTCGTGACATCGATCATCTGTTTATTTCTATAGTTAGCGTTCGACTCGAGGTACCAAGCATAGGAAGCTACAAATAGAGGATCTATTATAATTGCAAGATATTCGCGAATACACACTTTCTTGGCATCGTGGCGATGACACCGATGACGAGTGCCGTGCATCCAGCTAGCAACGACATTAACGACCAGAAGCACGTCTTTCGTATGAGTGGCCAGTTCCATTTCATGAAACGATAATCCTTCGACGGCTTCGGCACAACCAGCTGAATCCCAACCAATGGTGGCTTCCCTCCGTTCTCCTGATTGTAAAACTAAACAGTTACAGTGTAAGTTCATAAGGATGTTAGAAAGCGGCAAGCGGTGGATTAGTTAACATGGATAACAACGATGGTTGGCACAGTTCTCTGCAACACGAACAGGTATATACAACGTTGACGTAATATCAGCCCATTTTTGTCCCGGGGAAACACCACCACCATAATGTATGAATCCTTGTATTAGATGCGTGAACTGTAGTTTCTTATTCAATGAAAATTTCTTGGCTTAATGAAAAAAAGAACGCTTGTGTTATTGAATTTGTCTCAAGATACCAAGTGTAAGGTACTACCACTCAAGGTACCAAGTGGCAAGTTGAGTGCTTAAAGTGAATGAAACTTCAGCATGTTAGTATACATATGTTGATGTCGTGTTATTTAGACTTGTTGAATCCTACGAATCTTAATTGCCCACATACTTGTTTCTTGCTTTTATTTATACAACATGAGAAGTTTGATCGTTCAACTTTGGAACTTGTATAGTACTTGTGTTATACTTGTAATACGTAATAAAGTGAAGGTGTTTTATTCAAAGAAATTTTTGCAATTTGGAGTACTAATTGTTGTATGTAACAATTTTGTTGAACTATCAAAATATTTCAAGAATGATGGCGATTATACTGATCACACAGTACATGAAAATAGAAGAAACATTTACAAAAAGGACTGAAACTTGATGTACCTAATATTTTATCCTGTTACGGATCATTTCCGAGCCGTCAATCCTTTGATAATCCCAAAATAAACCTGTTAGAAAGGAATTTAAGTAACTACTGTTTACACGTGTGATGCTTATAACACAAAACGTGGAAGATATGCATGCCAGAAGTTGCACGTGAGGCCTTATTGCAGACGTGATATACAGTTAACCGTGTCTAAATCATTATGAAATAGTCGAGAACCAGAGAACGCTGTGAAAAGATGCAAGCACGTTCGAGAAAACACTTGTTAAAAAAGTCGATCAATCGGTACAATATTTCTTGTAAAATAGTGCTCTAATTCGATCAAAGAATTACAGAATATTAGAAAGAGAGAAAGATTGTAAATACAGTAGATTCTCGTTATATTGCCAGGTTTACTCGGAGTTTCAAATAATGGCAGTCTCCGTTTGTAGAGCACAGAGAATAAAACAGTATCAAAATATATTATGTTTTGTGTCTGACATAAGATAGTGTCAATTCCAAAAAAATTCTATTGCTGCAACTTCGTCGATGGTAATATATCGAGAGTCTACTATTGAATATCGCATGCTGTGCATCGTAATCTTTGATGTGGCAATCAGTGTACGAATTCATGTTAGTCAATCAAGGAAAATACTGAAGAAGAACGATAATACCGACTATCAATAAATCTACACTGCTGTTAAATTAACGGAGATAATAGTTTAACTAATTTAATAGTTGAAAGATATGACCGATCGGATGTATTGCAAAAACGGCACGCAATGTTTGGCAAGATATTCCTCGTTTGTGCCAAGCAGATGAAAATATGCTGATTAAAGCGTTCGCAAACTGCTTTTCAAAATGGAACTACAGGATATTAATCAACGAACAGACGACAGCGGAATACATAAAGATATTCGGTTTAAATCTAAACTACAGTTCGCTGAATCACTGATATTATTTGCAGTAACAATAAATTGTTCGTATAAATGAAGCGATTAATACCGTGAAGAACTTCTGTGATATTCATATTTCACGTGTTGCAAGCAGAAATTACGCAACAGAACTATAGTTAATATTTAACTTTCTATTTTTCGTTCGTAAGTACACGGACGGGAATATTTTCTGAGAAATACATGCTCCACGCGGTAGATAAATGAAAGACCATTATAATGTATGAATAACATTACATATTGGCAAAAAGAAACAATTATTTGAGATCGATGGAAAGAACTCAGAAGGTAGAATAATTATGTCAAGGTTTAATTTACTTTGGGTCACCCGGAGGAGACAAATAGAGTAGACCCTCGTTATATTGCCGTCTCTGTTCTGGCTGGCGTCTTCCACTACTGTAGGTCATAGAGAAAGTTAGAAGTTTAGGATTTTTTAAGTTACAAATTGGGGAATTTGGGGATTTGGGGATTTAGGAATTTGGGGATTTGGGGATTTGGGGATTTTGGGAGTGGGGAATTTGGGAATTTGAGAATTTGGGAATTTGGGAATTTGGGAATTTGGAAATTTGGGAATTTGGGAATTTAGGAATTTGAGAATTTGGGAATTTGAGAATTTGGGAATTTGAGAATTTGGGAATTGGGGAATTGGGGAATTAGGGAACTGGGGAATTAGGGAACTGGGGAATTAGGGAACTGGGGAATTAGTGAACTGGGAAATTAGAGAACTGGGGAATTAGGGAACTGGGGAATTAAGGTACTAGGTAATTGGAAAGTTGGAGAGTTGGGGAGCTGAGAGCTTGGAGAGTTGGGGAATTAGGTAGTTGGAAAATATGGGAATTTAGAAATTTGAGAATGTGGTATCTGAGAATTAAAAATTTAGAAATTTGGCAATATGAGAATTTGAAGGTTTGAAGATATGAACATTTGAAAATTTAATTTTCCAATTAATGAATTAACAAAAATGTACACCTACATATGATTAATGAAGAGTTCGAATGATTTGATATAGCGATCGAAGCGTGTACGATGACTTGTATCAAAAATAAAAGCATAGATGCAATTGAACTTGACACACTTACACCAAAAGTAGAATAGGTGATCGGCCGTGGCCAAAACAAAACGTGTATTAGTGAATAAACGAAAACAAACTGAGTATATATGTTATTATACATTACAAATTAATATTTATAGTTCGTCTGTTACATATAAATCACAACAATAAGGAATCGTCTTACACATGAGTTACTATAAATTCTGTTAGCATTTTACCACACAGTGTTATTCATAAATGTGCAGAAAGCTTTGTAGTATATAACCAACATATAATACATGTATATGTACATCTATATATCATAGTAATATAATTAATCCCTCACTGGCTCGACATCATGTTTCATCACGTTCATTCTTTCTTAGATCGAATACGACACTAAACCGTCGAGTAAATCCGTTCATACAACGAAAATATTTTTCGACAGAAAGAATGAAATAAAACATACGGAAAAGCAGTTTTTTTAACTATATCAATATTATCAAACTTTAGAACTCGAAAAGAAAATAATTTAATACCTAATTCATTACGCTACAATCAGAAGTATACTTAATGAAACGAGTACAAGCTTTGAGTTACCATTCATAGCGACCGGTTTAGTAAACATAAAATTATAATTGTTAACATAATTCATTTCGCGTCACGTGGGTTACCAATGAATCGCTACGTCTGTTATACGTGCAAATTCAATTTGCAGTATGTACAACGATAAGAAACGAAATAAAGATATAGTGGATATTATAAACCACTCTGAAAGTTTTGAGGAAAATATTTTACGTTTGTAATACCATGTATACAAAGTATTTAATAAATGTTTTACAACATGGCGGAGACTCCACAATTGCAAAATAATGAAATAGTTTAAAAATGGGAAGAAGAATCTTATCTTACAATCTGCCGTACAGTAATACAAGATATAAATCATTTTCTCTGTGACAGAATTGTCAAAACTTTCAGAGCAGTAAACACACATCACCTTTCGCTATCTCTCTATATATTAATTAAATAATATAATAAAATTTGAACAGCTTTAAGTTTTAGATATTGCGTTATTATAATCACCCGTAGAGATTAAAAATATTACAATATTCCAAACATTTATTAATGAAGAAGCAAACATCCAAAAAAGGGTATCTTTACACTGGTTTCTCCACTACTAGCATCCACGATCAGTATTACCATCACATCGTCTACGTCTACAGTCTTCATGATTGTTTTTCACTGTACTCGTTCTACCAAGTATACGTTCGATTGCGGTGCACTGTCTAGCCACAGGTGCCAATTTCTGTCAAATGCTTACCAGTGCTTGAGCATCGGGAGCAAGATGTTGATAGGCCGTGTTCAACTGCGTCAACAACTGTGCACAAACAGGTCCGTTTGTGTCGCTGCTGCTGCCGCTGCTCGTCGACTCCACCATTGGATCACGGGAACTTGGCTCTACAATAATTAACGTTCTTTTATCACGAGGTGTTATTGACTGTCAAAAGTCAGTCTTTGTTTCGCAATTGTTATGAAGCGTAACCGACAACAATCGACGGTATATATACTCCTACTCTCGTGATTTATCTGAGTACAATCACATTGGACGCAGCAAAATTAACTCTTGGATAGCGCGGTGTAGCAAACGCAGGGTCAAGCCAGACCCAAAAATTATTCTCAAACAAATTTTCATAGCGCATTTTTACTTTTGTACATTTCTCTAGGCTCTACGTTCAATAGGACTAAGAAAATGTGGCGAGAACATTTTTTAATTTCTCAATTTTGTCTAATAAAATTTTATTTCCTCGTTGACTGGGTTTAATTAAAGATGGACTCGATGTGAATTTGTAGACTCTAAATGTAACCGCCATTAATGTGGACAATAATAAACGCATTTCAGTTGCTAATTTTATTCAAACAATGCCAAATTGTTTATCCAGACACTACTTCGGTAGTTCAAGTCTATAAACAGTAATTACAATAAATATTTGCTTTCATATTTCAGTTTTATTACTGCCTAAGGGACCTCCATTATCCTCCTTTCCTAACCTAACTTCCATGAGACAATTTTCTTCTGTGCCCTTATAATTTTCTTGTTATCATTACAGTATCAGTCAAGTGAATTATCAGTCTCCATAATTTGATTTGCAACATTTTCTCCAAAGACACTATTGAATCTTCCCAAAGTTTTGTTAAATCTGAACAAAGGTGTTCGACAGAGGGTCAAACTGGTTAAAGCTTAAGTTTCGACATTCTTTAGGTTGAACTCTATTAACGAGAACGACAGTGTCGAGCACGCGTCGAGAGGCCGGTCTTTGTTAGGATTAATTCGTCGCCACAATTGAAATTGAATCCTATTAAAGTACTTTACTGTCAGACCGAGAGCATTGTGCATATCGACGCAGTGTGATTACGTAAGGTTCTTTTACAACCGACTTGTGGACGCGATTCGTTGCTCCATAAAATAGCTTCAAATTTTGTTCACGTGTTGAGAAATATTAACTCAATCCTCGCAAGATGACTGAATCATTTGGACTTATAAAAATAAAATACGAAAGATATCAAATACCAAAAATTTGTTTTTAAAACATCTTATGTATAAAATTTATTTTTACATCTTGTGTATCTATAAAAGTTCTTTTCAAAACATCTTAAGTATCTATAAAAATTCTTTTTTAAACATCTCAAGTATCCATAAAATTTCTTTTTAAAATACCTTGGTAATGCATAAAATTTCTTTTTAAAATACCTCGTGTATCTATAAAAATTGAAAGAGTGACCATTTATTTTTGCGATAAATTCGCCATGAAAATTTGTGTACAATAAGAAGCGATTTATTTAATGAAATATGAGTGTCAAAGTGTGAACGTGAAACGTAACGTCCATTGAAGAAAACGTACCATCGTGCAGCACTTTGCTCGAGCTGTTCACTATATTCATGAATTCGTTGAGTCCATCCTCTTTATTAATGTTGTCGAGCGTAGGCGGTGGAATCGATTCCACAGGATTTCCTTCCAGAGAGACGAAAATCGCGCCAGATTCCAGGGCACTGCTCGTTTGCGCGGGAGGGCTAGGGGTCAAAAGCGGGCAATCCGACGCTTCTTCATCCTGTTCAAAATTGGACAAGTTTACCACCTCTATACAATTTTATATAACTTCAAACAAATTTTGAGTAATAAATAGTAGAAATAATCCTTGAAGATTGTGACGTATAAAATTTCAGAATACTTTGTATTCGATATTAAATAACAGAACATTTGATCGTTTTTTACTGTAATTTTTTAAACGGATAGGCTACTGTGGTAAAGTTTGTTATATGAATGACATTTAATAATAGTTGTCAAGTGTTGTAAGGACCCGAACAATTAGAGGATAATCATAATATGAATTAACGAAGCACGTTAAGCGTAGAAGATATAGCATGCGACAGAACAAAGGAACGGAAAAGGTGGAAGACAAAAGGTATATTGTTCACGTCGAACACACCTGTTGGTCCTGATTTATAATGAGCTGCCGTGAACTGGGCGAAGACGCGAGTTCAGTAGGTAGGACTACTGATAACAGTCCCTCGGGCTTCTGAATATTCATCTCTGTTCAACATAGAAAATTAGTTATTTTATTTCTCCAGATGAAGACGTGTATCTTGGAAAAGAATCAGTTCAATTTTGAACGCTATAATAGGAGCCTTTAATATGAGCCTCAAGATAGGTGAAGCGCGAACAAATTTAAAAAATTTAAATAGGTAAGTACTACATTGTAACACAATTATTATAATTAGGTGATAAAATTTTTACGTAACTGAATATTATGAATCATACTTTGAAAGTTGACGATGGTAAATGTTTTTCCAAATATTTTATTGTGAGAAGATGCAAGGAAAGATCCTTCAAGAAACATTTTCTGAATGAACTATTTTTGGTCGATATGCAAGTTAAAAATGTCGTTAATCGATCGTACTCGAGCTACATTGTTAACACGATAAAAATGTATAAACAGTAGAAGATGAATAAAGATGAACGAGAAGAAAATGAACGAGGAAAACTTTTATTTTTGAAACGGGTACCTACAAAATTAAATCAAGACGTTCTCTATTTACCTCTCCGAGAATTGTCCTCTAATTCTACGAAAATTCCAAATATTTCCGATTCCTTTTTTAACCAGACACGAGTTTCTCTGCGCTGCGATTTTTCATTATCGAATACGTGCTCGGCCGTGGTTGTGGCAAATTATATAAGTTCGTTGAAAGCAATGAAATCATCACGTGGCATTCTTATATTCGGTCGAGTTTCGCGCGACAGCAAATTAATGGGTGAAATTGCAATCGTACATTTCGCGATGAAATTCGATATATGCCGGGCGCGACGTTCTTACGTAGTTATGTCACATAATACGCTCGAACACGTTGAAACACAATCTGAACATGGTTGTCGTATTTACGAACTGTACACGGACTGGCACAGAGCGCGGCTATTGATCGAGGAATTCTATAAAAGACGCTTTGGACGAACAATTTTCTCCCCTACTCCATTAAACCGAAAAGGGCTGTCCAAACGATCCTCGAATGTCGTGTATTTGAAAAGCAGCTCGCTATGGCACTGTCTAACGGTAAATGAGGTTTGTTTATCGCACAAGTAATTACTCTGGGCGACACGTATGTTATCTATAAATAATTTGCGTGGTCGTGTTAATTTAACAAATAATTTGTAACTTTCGTTTTAGAAAATAAAAGTTTACTTTCTATTAATAGCAGTCATACCATGGTTAGATAAAGTCGCTCGAAAGGACCAGAAAGTGATAGGTGACAATTTAACCGCGCGGAAATCGAACTCCAAACGATACAGTGCATAATGTAACACGCGGCGATATAATAATTGTTCGCACAACACGTGGCGAACTAATTAATGGAAATCACTTTCGTGTCAATCCATGTACTTGCAAACTTCATGAATTTTGTAAATGCTCCATTTGTGGAGATAAAACGAAGGTGTATTGTATGTTGAAATGAGGCCGTAAAGCAAAACACGACGGCTTATCACGAGGTGTTTGAAATGCTTGCAACGATTTTCCAGTAATTTTACTACCTTTTAATTATCCAATTACAGGTCAATTTTTTTAAGTACTTCAAAGTTTTTCTAGCTGAAAACGTTAAAATTATTTCAAAGTGTTTAGAAAACACATGCAATATGGTATCGAAACTTTTTAGTAATAGTGTACGTAGGTACGTACTTAGGGAGCTAGGTAATTTCAGAAGATAACAGAGTATGAATACGTCAAGTGTATAGTAAACCGATGGAAACATGTTCCACATTTGACGAATATGGTAATGTAACGAACAATTGACGCTACTAATATAAAAGTGTATCGATCGTAATTCGTGAAAGCAGAAAATGTAATTAACCGCGCTTGTACATACGTCAATATATTTAAATATGTTTCTACACTCGGTTCACGAGGCTCTAAGAATAAAAGGAAACAGTCACGCGACCGACGATCACGCTAATTTGGCCTGTAACGGATACATAAATTAGAAAACAAATATACGCACAAATAAGGAAAAAGCGTAATATCAGATTTTACGATTTAAGGTAAATCTTAAAATATACTTTGTATTAACATATAATTATAGATAATTATAGTCCCTGGAAACAAGGTCGTCTCTAGCGCCGGATAGACATGCCACATAGTACACTTTCGTATTTTATACAAATCAGCAGGATTATCATTAGTCTATCAAATTTTTAACCATGTCATTAATATGATAAGTATATGCAAGTTATGTATTGGAAATCTTTCATAATCAATTTATAAAACTGTCGCAAGTATTTCTATAATTTCATCCTACAAATGTATACACATATGATAATCAGTGTCGTTACTCATCGACCACCATAGTCGATCACATAAAGGTGATTCACCACTCGACATGGCAAATATTACATCATCTCCCATCAGAGTTAGGATTCGTTGGAAACTGCAGCTTACCTGTAATTCAGCCGGTTACCACGTGACAGAGACGACATCGGTAGGATACCTAAAATACATGTAAAATCGTCCTGGGAAAAGCTTCACTCGCGCAAGAATCGCACAATTGAACTAAGAATTTTCTCCTCCGGCTCGTTTCGTTCACCACCTTATGCCAGGCACGTCCGAGCTTTTCCGAGCGGAAACGTATCACTGATATAACTAAACAGAAGTTCACCACCGACTACGATGTTTGTACTTTCGGATGTTCATGACCATTCTGCGGTCCCCAACCGTAAGAGAATCGCGTGCCTTCACGTATTATATTTAGCAACGCTCTTCCGTTTCGTTTCGTCTCACTGTGTCTCGTCTCTGGCCGAGACGTTCGCGCCCTCCACGAGCCTGCGCGTTCGTCGTTGTACTCGCGATTCGTCGTATCCAATTGCGACGATTAGAAGCTCAATAACCTCGATATTTCTGCTGTTTCTATTGTTGTTAATGATAACGATCGAAGACGTGATAGGATTGCGATAAAAAAGCAATCACGGTATCGATCGAACGACGCAGATTCATGAAAAGCTGATCTCCGTGGAACGATACGTTTAGATGTTATTGCATGATCGAGCATTTAGAGGTAATGAGATGCAAGAGATACCGCGTGATAAGATATAAATATCTTATGGGTGAAAGCTCGAGTATGCGATATAACGTAATAGGTTGGGGATGCCGAGGGTAGTATGATATATCGCGCAGAGCTTCGGGTCCGGCAACATTCGGATGACCAACAGTCCGAATGTACTTTTCTATGGAGTTTTGAAACTTTATTTGAATGTTTGAGAATTCAGAAATCTGACAGTTTGAAAACTTAGAAACATGAAAACATAGAAACTTGAAAATTTAGTCCCTGACAATTAGAAATTTAAGTAAGAGAAAATTTGAGAAACTTGAGGATTTAGAACTTTGGAAATTTGGAATTTAGGAATTAAGAAAGTAGAACGTGTACACATTTGAACATATAAAGTTTCCGAATTTGGAAATGTGACAATTATTCATTGCGGCCCCTGCAGGCATGTTACCATACTTACACCGATATTACCGACGGTAACTAACCAATTCCAAAAAGACTCTTACAGTACTTTACAATTTGTATCACTGTCAAGATATGTGTCAAGTAAACTATACTCTCGTTTGTCTCAAAAACTGATTTATAGATTATCAGAGACCCGGACGAAACTGCAAAATACCGTCATGTTCCGATTCTGGCCAAATTGTTCCAAATTCCCGATTCTGTCTCTATTGAGCAGCCAAGAGTTTCCAATTAATCTATAGCTAAGTATTGCTTCTGGAAGTAATTTGAAGCATATTACCGTTTATTAAACTGTAAATAACAATAATTATTAAATCTAATTATAAATTTTACACGTGGCGCCATCTCTCCGGCGAACGGGGTGAACTACAAGCTTTTAAAACTGTAGTTTCGATAGTTCCCGCATTTTACCGCTAGATGGCGCCACTACGGTCGTCTTCGTAAGAGCTCGAAATACTACGAATACATCTTTTACATTTATTAACTTTATCGAGCAGTTGACAGCTTTAAATCGTACCATAGCTAATCATTATTGTTTCCAGCAGTAATTTAAAGCATATTACCATCTATTAACCTGTAAAAAACAACACTAAATCTGAATATAAATTTTACATGTGGCGCCATCTCTCGGCGAATGCGGCGAACTACAAGCTTGTAAAACTGTGGGCATATTAGTACACATATACTGCCGCTAGATGGCGTCACGTGTATCCTCTTCGGTTCAATTAAATAATTACAGTTAATTTTATTAGTTTAATTGACTGAAATTAAACCATTAACCACGAAATGTGTTGACTTTACCAAACAATTATTAATTTTTAACCATTCCTAGGTGAATTGTGGTTTCCATTTTACGTCCTGCCATCTACCGGCCAAAGATTGGAACTAATTAAATAACAGCTACAACGGTGCGTAGTTCACCCCGCTCGCCCCAGAGATGGCTCCACTGGCACAATTCTTTAAAAAATTCCTTTAACATTGATTTAATTGGCTTAATTGAACATAATATTCATCACATTACATTGCAGAGGTAGAAAAATTAACCTTGCGTGCAAGTTCTGTTGATATTTCGTGTTAGGTTAGGTCGTAGGTTAGGTTAGGATAGGGTTAAAGTGGATTGGGAACCCTAACCTAACGCTATTCTACATAAAAATTGGTTCAGAGAAGTGATACTGAAGGATTCGTGCAAGTTCTGCAGGTATTTCGTGGTAGGTTAGGGCGTAGGTTAGGTTAGAATAGGGTTAGAGTGGATTCGGAACCCTTACCAAACGCTATTCTATATGAAAATTGGTTCAGATAAGTGATACATAAAGATTCGTGTATGTTCTGCAAGTCTTTTGTATTAGGATAGGGTTTGGGTTAGGTTAGAATAGGTTTGGAGTGGATTTGGAACCCAATTTTGGTTAGGATTGTGTAGGGTTAGAAAGTGTTTGAATGGAAAAGAAAAGAAAATATTAAAAAGTTGGCTGTTCTTCGGAAAACTAATATTCAGTCATGAAGTTTTATTGTATAGTGATAATGCATATGCTATCTATACGGAAATTACTGTCTAAATAGTTTTGATGTAGTTTTTGGTTGGTGTCAGCAATACTGGATACTGTTGATGTATATATTGTCAACATAAAAATGTTGTTTGCAATGTATTTCGTGTGTTGGAAAATGCGGATTGTGCGTTTAGGACAGTTCGCCCACTATACTGTATCTCGTCGGTAATATAGGGAATGACATAAGAATGGCAATAACTTTTCTTTCGAATCACCAATAACCACTCTCACAGATATCTTCTTTTGCAAATAAGAGCTTATTTGCAAAATTTGGTCTTTATGGGAGCATGACGGTTCTCCGAAGTTTCGATGTAACCCAGTTATCATTTTCATATCGCATTCTACTATATGGACTAAGGCTGCTTTTACGAAACTTAGGCAAATGAAAATTGTTTTCCGAGCTTCGTCATTTTTGTCAGATGGCGTCAGTGGAACAATTTCTGACATGCTCGCTTATACGAAATTAAAAAGCTAAAGGAAATAATTCTCACTTAATATTTTCAATGTATATATAGCAATGTCATGTTCTTACTAATTATAATGACATATTTTGAATGCAAACTCAATAAAACTTCTTAAGCGATGATAAAAATTTATTGAAAGGAGGAACTTCGCTTTCTTTTCTTGTTTACAAATCTCTTAAATTACTTCGTCAATAGTTAATATATAATTTATTAAATATGATAATATGTATGTAATATGTATGCTAATACATAATTCATTGAATGTACTAAGTCATACGTTGTATAAAAATAGCAGACCTCTTTGTGACTGCTCCACTGCTTTATACAAACTTTTTTTTTTTCATTTTATGATAAAAGAAATCTTATTGTTAAAGTAAATCGATGAATTAATAATAATCATTACATCATTACTTAAGCCTTATATAATTTATATTATTATTAATAATATTATTATTACCTGTACGTCGTGCAAATGCTTCGTGTAGTTTCTGCAATTGTTTTATGCTGCTTCAACGAGGAAAATATATGTAGGGTACGAGTACATATCTTATCGATTTCCATTTTCATGGAAATTAAAAATGCAATAGTGGCAATAGACACGGTATATCCTCTATCATATTCTACACGGATTGAGGAAAATCAACGGACTGATTCAAAACTGGCTATAAAGATCACATTAAATTATCTCTGTAATTGGTTGTATGTTCACAAAGGAAAGTTTTGTATTCCCTCAGTATTTGTACAAAAAACTGAAATACTATGAATAGTTCTTTCTTTACTAATTATTATTCTTATTCATATTCTATCAACAGCAATAAATGATTTTAATGTTAGAGAAAATTAATTATTCCAAACGTATTCGTTAATGTTCGATTACCGACAATAAATAATGTAGTAATTGCTTTTATCATTCTCTGCAAGTTAGAAATATTTTAGTTTCTTTAGATTAATACGTATTTATCTTACCTGTACCTCTGATAGTTATAGGATTGTAAAAGCGTATTGCATGATATTATTACACAAGTATGACGATAGTAAAACTGGTCTTTTACGTTTTTCATTCGATACTATCAGATAAGTTTTCTAACTTTGCTATAGTATTGTATCAGGAAGATGTTTAATCAATACGGAGACACTCTGATTAATGTAGCTGACACGTGATTCTATTGTTTTAACATCATTAAATATGTAAAATACCGTATTAAAATACTGCTTGGCGTTTTTTACTGAGGCTATATTGAATAAAATATGCAAAATTTAAAACAATGACCGTTTTTCAACGTACGTTATAAAAGTCGAGGAAAAGAAAAACTAGGACAGACTTTTCCAAGAATCGACTACTTATCGAGCAGCCAACAACACACGTTCTCTTTAGCATTAAGATACGTGTTGCATAATAATAATAAATTGAATATCTTATATACAATATTTCTTTATATTATTACAATTGAAAGGTACATTCAACGTGGGCACAGTTATTACCTCACACTGTATATGAATCAATCGGTTTCTGCATAGTCACTTGTGCATTACGTCATGAGCGTTTCGCGCGATCTAAAGTAATTATTTGTCCGATATACAAATTTGCATGTAAAGGTAATATCCAATCTATGAGATCTAATATTGTTATAAATTATCACGCAGAATGATATCAATATTCAAAATGAATGTGCAATTCATTTGACGTCATGTTACGGTGAAAAGGATTACGCGATGACAGTATAATATTACAAATATTTATGAATCAATGCCTTAAATAAATTTCTTGTCATCACTTATTTCATTCGACATTCCCCCTAATTAGGAGAAATAACACAGTTATAAAAATAGAAGTTACAAATCTAAATAAAATTAACTTTTACTATTACTTAGTAGTCTTTAAAGTTGATCTACTTGTGTTAAACAAATTTTTTTAGTAAGTTGGTAGCTAATTTAAATATTACTTTTGATATACTATTTTTAATATAAATTACTCTTGCCATACGTTAATCGATCTTGCGATGATCGATAGCTTTGGCCCATATTGTTCCAGAACTAAAGTTATATACTGGTTATATCAAAAACGAAAGTTTTTGATACAATCACATATTTTGTAAGCCAATGTTTATAAAATTTGTTGCTTGTGACAACGAATTATAATTTATAAATAATGAAAACCAAAATACAAGTATTATTTATCTGTATTGGAAACTGGAGCTTCGCAGATTTCGAATATATTTCATAACATTTATTAAATAAAACGAGATATAAATATTGAACGCAAGATATTATAAAATCTTAATAATGTATTATATTATTTTGAAACACAAAATGCCAGAACACAAAGTCCGCGTAATATCTTATCATTGATAAAGACGAGACTTGGGTGGACAGAATTGTCGCAATTAAAGTCAACAGAAAGAATATTGAATAACGTTTTAAACAAGTATGAAATAACAGTAATAGTTTATTATATAATATAATAATGCGGTTTCAAATCCATAGATGTATTTGTTGAATTTATAGAATTTCCTTGGTAATCGAATCCACTTCCTTGTTACGACATAAGTTACTAGGAAGTTACATACAGGTACATATATCGTACACATACAACGTAATTTACTTCGTTCGGAGATGTTCGCGGATCTTCGGAGCTCTTTCGTCGACCCACGAGTAAAATATGGTCGGCACGCACTTCGCTTTGCTTCGCCACACTTCGTGTTTAACCGTGACACCACCCTAAGAACACAAACATAGGAAGGAGAAAGCGAATCCTGAAGTAAAAAAGAGTCAGCCTGAAAGAACGAAAGAGAGGGAGAGAAAAGAACGGAACTATCGAGGATTCTGAGTCAGAATTTCTGATCACAGTCGCTCAGTCGCTAACGAAGTATCGAAACGAGCAGTTGTGCGCTACTTGTGCTTCAATTCTGAACGTATTTCTTATAAGAAGTAAAAATGGTCGTCGAGGTTGAGAATTCCGTGAGTAACTAAAATATTTACTAATTTTCATGTTTTTTCTCTTCGTGTGTTAAATATGTTCGTTTAATACGCGTATAAAATTCTTGTATGTTGAGTAATCACACTAATTAAAAGAAGAATGCATTGAAATTCGTTTGCGGCAGAGTTTATTCGATCATTATCCTACTTTCCGTAGAACTAGTTGACCTTGAAATTATTGATTCCAGTTTGTCCGACTTAACTATGAAAAATTGTTTATGAAAAGTGTTTCTTCGAAACATGTGTAATTGCGGTCACAAACAGTTCGGTGAATCTCGTATGCTAACATTATTTTATCCGGATGGAACATCGCAGAATATGCAATTAACATTTTCAAGCATGGTGTTCGTGTAGCATTACGTCAACCATAAATAATTTCAATTACTATAGTCCCCGTCACGAGAGATTGTACACTCTACAGCAAAATCTGGCTTCCCTGGAGGAAATGGCGGCCAAGGGGAAGCAGTCCCCACCACTAGTTATAACACCGGAGCATTGACAGATTTAATTCACAGGAGGCATCTCCGAAGTCGATAAATGACAAAATTTTCCTGAACAAATATTTCCCTTTAAAAGCAAGCTGGTTCATTTTATAATGAGTAAAAGTAATAATGGACTCGGTTTGAAACTTGGTTAGGAAGTAATTAATTGGTATTGCGTATAGTTGCACGTGGATAGTGGCTCCCTCGACTCCAATTTAAGAAGACGCAAAGGAAGTCAAATTTGCTCTCGAATGTACATACTTATCGGCGTACGAGTTTTCCTTCTGTGCGTGTTGGCTCTGATTGGGTCTAATATATTTTGTAATCAAGGGTGACACGCATGCGCTAATACGATAGTTATGACACTAAACATGAATATGCGGTAATCTTTTATTTAGTATATTTCTCTACATCCTCGTTTTTTCCGCTGTTCTCGTTATTTTTTCTCTATTCTGTACATGACCTCAAAATATGATATACATATACGGTAGACGGACACTAATTGGCGGTCAGTAACCTTTTGAATTTAACCAAAATGCACAAAAATAAATATAGTTGCAAACGTTGTAAGTTTACGTATAAAAAGTATTAATGTAATTAGACAAGATCACCATTTATTACTTTTTGTTTGGAAAACTTTTAAATATATAAAAATGTAAAAAAATTTGTGATTTTTAACGTTACGTATTTGATCCCTTCAAAATTGAAGACAAGTAGTGGGAAGTCCTCCCCCTCTGCACTTTCATAGCCAAAGGAAGCCTATGCACCGGAATGTACATGCTGTCGTGACAAGAACTATAAACGTATATCTATAGTTCGTAGAATTGAAATAATTTATTATACACAAGCATGCAATTTAACTGGAATTGCCATTCGTGCTGATTCTATCAACACAATATTGATTCTGGAGTACCTGAATTAAATCGAAAGTTTCATACTATTTTTCATAAATAAAATGAATTATTTTCGATAAAACATTGATACCATATATCGGAAAGTTTAGCCAAGATTATATGGCAGCGTATAAACGATAACGGCGGTACATATGTTGAAATGTAGCATACTAGGAGGAATTGAAAATAACAAATAAAAATTCTCAAATTTAATTGAAGTTTTTTGCGTATATTATAAGAACTAAATTCTAAAGATGTTATATGTAGGAAAAGTTACTTAGGATTAACTAGGAATACTTTAAAACAAGAATCACGCTATTTAGCGGAAGTAGCGTAACAACAAAATTTCGTTTGATTATTTTTCTCAAAATTAATTATTTTTTAAACAATTTATAAATTACTTTTATAGGCAGATTTGAAGAGTAAGTTGGAGAAGGCAGGCGACAGTTTAGTCGTGATCGACTTCTTCGCAACATGGTGTGGTCCTTGCAAAATGATTGCACCTAAAATAGAAGAATTAGAAAAGGTTAGTCACTTTGTTTAGAAAGATTTCTATTAAATTTCTATTATACCTTTTACACAGCATGTTTTTGTTTAACAGGAAATGACCGGTGTTCTCTTCTTCAAAGTTAATGTTGATCAGTGTGAAGATCTTGCTAATGAATACGAAATCAGTAGTATGCCTACCTTTGTTTTCATCAAGAGTGGCAAAGTGGTATGTGTTTCTTTAAATGAATAGCTATTTTATGCTACAAGAAGATTATGATTAAGTACTAATGTCTTAAATCTGTTTTAGGTCGAAACATTCGCAGGCGCTAACTACGATAAAGTTAGAAACACAATTCTAAAATACAAGTGAATATAATCAATTTTATTAATAAAGTTTTGTTAAGCAGAAATGTCTATTGATTACTATTAATCAGTAAGAGTAACTAGCAAAAGCCATATAATTATTAAAAATGAAGTTATGTTTCATTTGTAAAGTAAATATAAGGAGATACAGAATTTTTTGATAATGCATTGTCAGTTTTATTATAAACGTTTTGTTGCAAAATAAAATATAATCAGCTTATAAAAATATATATGCACACTGTGATTATTTTTATTTTATTATATAAATAGACAATGAAAAAGGAGATCAATATCGAACTTTCTCATAAAGTATTCAATTTATGTACAATTATATCATTATTATCGTATTTTCAACATAAATCTCTTATAAATATTTTATAATCATTTATTTATGCACCCACTGACAAGGTAGTCTCCAGGTTTGGTTGTATTTTTAGCAACATTGAACATATTCCAGTACCAGCTTTGCAAGGTTGACCCAACATTAATCTACTGGAAGGAGATACCAAGTTGTCTCGTTTTCCTGGAAATAAAAAGTACTGATGTTTAAGATCTAATTCTTAAGAAATTTTGTCTTCACAAATATTTTTAGTCTTTATCTTTTTACCTTGTAACGTAGCAGTTTTCAAAAACGTAAGAGAACTTTCAAAACTGATTTGCTGCAATGGCGAAGCTGAATCCTCCATTCCTTTACGACTAAGAGGTTGAAATGTACCATCGAATGTCATATAATCCGCGATTAACGATAAATGTCTAATATCGACTGTAATGCCATACATTTTGAACACATCTTTTACTTCTTTCATAATAACTCTATTGGCTGCTTCGATGCCATATGTTTGAGAAATACCATAAATATCATTCGAATACAATTTATTTAAATCTAGCGATTTATCATACTTGAACATTTCCTGCATTGTAAAAAAGATGCATAAGTGATATGAATTAACAATGAAATGTAAAATCACATATGAATATATAAATTTACTTACTATTATATTTATACCGTCTGTTTTAAGGATAGTGTCTCCAGTATTATTCTGGAATGTAAAA
The DNA here is from genome assembly GCA_036983795.1 of Megachile lagopoda. Taxonomy (NCBI): domain Eukaryota; kingdom Metazoa; phylum Arthropoda; class Insecta; order Hymenoptera; family Megachilidae; genus Megachile; species Megachile lagopoda. Next base: position 11,691,323 of record CM072790.1, on the reverse strand, counting down.
GCGCGTTTTATATACGGAACCTCCCATAAAACAACTTTTTCTGCCACAGTTCTGATTATTCTTGGTAAATCTAATTTTATCATGTGGAGAGGTAGCTGGAAAATAAAAATTATAATTTTTGTGTGTGTGTCCATTTATAAAATATACTCTTAATGCACCCTTGTGATACATACCCAAAATGTTAATTTGCACCATGAATATTTCTCTTCATCATAATCATATTCTAGTGCATTAGGGTACATGCCCTTGACATCCCTCTTTCTACGGTTACTGCTTACTTCTGTTCTTACATATTCAGCTTCGTCTTCTTCTTCTGGCTGTTCTGTATTTTCTGCTTTCTCATTTTCCATTTCTGCATCCTCATCTTTTTCATTGGCATCATCTATTTCCTCTTCTTCTGGATCTTCATATTCTTGATTTTCATTGTGACGAGAAATCGATCGTGTTACCGTTGCGTCCGCGTCTTCTGCTGCCTCTTCTTCATCTGAAGACTCGTGCATTTCTCCTAAGTTTGTTCGAGGTCTGTATTCTGCTCCTTCATCAGGTTCAGCTTGATCCAATAATGCGTCGTTGTCATATGGGGATTTCTTTTCTTCTTCAACATGTAGCAAAGCACCTGCTACTTTAGCAACTCTCTTGATTTCCCTAAACATTGCTTTAAAAAATATAAATTCTGTTTTCTTCAATATCTCATGCGGTTGAACACAGAATTCTCCTTTGTACGATTTATATGGAAGAAAATTCATAGTTATATTATATACTAATTGCCTACTTGGAGTATGTTCCAATTTTCTATTTACGCTAATATTATCTAAAACGTTTGATAAAACGCACTTTGTCAATTTTAGTTTCAACCTATTTGAGCATTTTGTTACATTTTTTAAATCGTTTCTAAACGGTATTTCCATGCTAGGTGTTTTAATATTTTTCGATGCCATCATAAGTATTTCACGTAATCTAGGTATACCTAGCGTGACATTCATTTCTCCACGACCAGCGAAGTGGAAAGTGTTCAAGGTCATCTGAGTGGATGGTTCTCCTATTGATTGCGCCGCTAATAAACCCACCGGTTCACCGGGTGGGCAAACAATTTTCATTACTTTCATCGACAGGATATCTCTTAAATCTTTTCTACTAACATCAACATTCCTAGATGTACTGGCCATGTATTCATCTATTAATTTTTCTAATCGTTCAGAAAGCACACCAAAGTCTACGTCTTGTCTGTATTTCGACATCACTGGATCAGGACATTCGGTACATTGACTATATATTGGTCCTCTCTCTTCTTCCGTGGTTCTTATCCATTTCCTCATAAGTGAAAGTGCAGCTTTACTTCTTCCACTATTTTCATCCAATCTCTTAAATTTTGAGGCTTTAATATTGTTAGTATTTTCTACACAGAATCTTGCAAATGGGCTAATTCTTCTCTTTTGTAAGGGATTTCCATGTTTATTTTCCCACTTCTTAATTCTCTTTACCAGTTTTAAGATTTTATCCGTGTCCGAAACTTCTTTCAAGTATTTTGCATCTTCTTCATTGATAATCGCATTTTTATTGTCCACTAAAAAGTTTATCTGTTCTTTCCTCAAGAACCGTGAACCTGGTACATCAAGTCCATCTTCTCCATAATAAATTTGTACCAAACTACCATCTGAATCACGTACTGTTGTATCGTAGTTAATAACTAATCCCTCAAGATGTTTAATCAGACAACGTTGCAAATATCCCGATCTACTAGTTTTTACAGCAGTATCGATAAGACCTTCACGACCGGCCATACAATGGAAGAAAAATTCTTGAGGTTGTATACCTGTCATAAAACGACCATCGATGAAACCACCAGATCTTGGTGTTGGATCATATGCCGGAAAACTTGGAAGACTTTTTCCACTTATCATTAACGGTGGCCGCTTTCCCTCCAATTCTATTTGTCCAAGCAAACAAGATATTTGCATAGTATTTACAGTAGAACCCTTTGCACCAGATTGAACCATCAACTGTAAATTATTATTTGGGAACTTTTTTAAAAGACCAGCTGGTAAACATGTTTTATTTATATCGTTAGTGTAAACATCTAAAGCGGTTTTGTACTTTCGGTCGACCTGTGCACGGAATTTAGGGTTACTCCAATAAGATTCTTCCATTTTGGAGGTAACTACATCTGTGGATGTATCCTCAGGTAATTCCAATATTGATTTTTGAATGTCTTCTCCAATGTTTCTACAATTAGATATAATTTCTCTACGTTTCATATCTGCCTTTTTTAACAGCAGGATATCTTCAATACCTAGTGTAAATCCATTCAGTTGTAAGGCAGCTTGAAATAATTTACCAAATGCGCTTAATAATTTTGTAGAACAATCTCCACCATACAGTTCAAAAACACAATGTATAAGACCAAATGGTGTTGCACCGTAATGGGTTTTATCGAGTACTCCACACAATAATTCTCCATTTCGTATGATAACTTCAGCTTCCGACATTGTTTTAGGATTTGAAAACTCAGTACCGCATCTCCAACGTCTTGCTTTTGCGACTTGCCACTCTTTTGCATTAATTTTAGCGCTTGCCGTTAAATTAATACGTGCTTGATTTGGCGGAATAATATTGATAATAACGGTCGATATAATCTGTTTACCAGACCACAGAGGTTTCGGTTTGATAATACTAGGTGGAAGAAGAATTATATCATCTTTTATCGTCGATAAAGCAGCATAAACTAGTTGCATATAATCTAAACGTGAAAAGAATGCTCCCCTTACCGTTAAACGAACACCAGAAATCATGTGATCCTGAATAAGACCACTTAATGGAGTACCATCTTTGGGTACAAGATATTGATTAGACACATTAGCTACATGATATCCTTCACTTCTAGCAAGTTCATTTTGTGGAAAATGTGCATTCATTTCATCACCGTCAAAATCTGCATTATAAGCCTTACAATTAGCGTAATGAAGACGTAATGTTTTTTCTCCTTTTAAAATACGTGCTTTATGAGCCATTATACTGGGTTTATGTAAAGTTGGTTGACGATTTAATAATAAAATATCTCCGTTTTGTAAATGTCTGTGTATTACTTTAACACCTTTGAAAAATTTATGTGCTTTATCACTTGTTAAAAGACGTTTTGCAATAGCTTTTCTTTGTTGATCGTTATCGCCAGAAATTCTTTGTACACTTCCGTCTTCATGTTCAACCATTACTGCACCAGGATGAACAGCAGGACCATTCAAAATCAATTTTCGTAACCATGCAGCATTCCAAGAAGTAACAGGTACGGGATATGTTAACTTCAAAGCAAAAGTTTCAGGAATACCAATTTCATCTATGTTTAAATTAGGATCTGGTGTAATAACCGAACGAGCTGCAAAATTTACTCTTTTTCCCATCATATGCATTCTAATAACTCCTTCTTTCTTTTCTATAACCTGTTTCAATCCCTGGCAATTTGCAGAATCTGCTGTTTTATTCATGTCACGATCCATCATATGATCCACGTTTATTTGTAAACTTTGCCAAGCATTGTGTAATTTCTCAATTGCTGTATTACCTTTTATTTGTTCAAAAACAAGTTTACCCTCCTCTGGCAACTGATTCGTATTTCCATCTTGAATTGTCTGAATAATATTACGGAGGACAAGACAATCCTGAATAATGCTCTTGTAAACCTGAGACTGTGGATGCTCTATCATTTGACCATTAACAAAGTTAACTGGTCTAACTATAGGTGGTAAAACTGGTATTACTTCAAAGAAAAAGATATCAGTTGGATATTCAATATCTACCATTCCAAAACAAGGTAAAATAACTTTTAGAAAATTCCCTTCATTTTCCCAAAGCTTTCTAAGATACTCCTTAGACTGATCTGGCAATATCATGGTTGTTTCCAATTTGTGAATTGTTCCACGTGAACGTACCTTTTCATTCCTCTGTTCATCTTCTTTATTAGGGGATTTAATTGTCATAATTTTATTTCTTAATGTTGAAATTTTTGGTATAGGTTTTTGACAATTCTTACATATTTTTGGAGTTGTGTATTGCTTAAGAACATTTTCAACATACATATGCCATTGCATATTGATATTTTTTGTATTCAACTGATCTTCATTATATTGCACAGCAGACTGATTAAACCTTGATTTATTAATAAGATTTTCTATGTAGTCATCACACACATTTTGTAATGATTCTAGATCAACATCATAAGGGTCAATTGAATTTGAAACAATAAACATTATTTCTTGTTCTAAACCTTCAATGTCACTGAGATATCCTTGTTGAAGTAGCCTTAGTTTTGTAGACAACAATAATTTAACATAAGGTGGAATTTGTAGAGTAAAGCACTTTAAACAAGCCAATTTAATTAACATACACAAACCCTTATGAAACAATGGATTTACGACTGGCATAGGTAGTTCTATGTGCCCAAAGTGACCTGGACATTTGAATACATTGCATCCACATGTTCCACATGGATCTGAGCTTTCTAAAAGTGGACCTAGATTAACAATATTTGTAAATTAATATATAATATTCGTATAACATACAATATATAATAAATTATTTTATTTATTTACCTAATGCTGGATCATATAAACCTCCTTTCAGTGGATGTCCTAAGATATTAAATGATAAAGGTGTTCTTATTTTCGTAACGCTTAAATTTCTTATATCATTTGCAGTAAACATAGAAAACATTAAACATTTTGGATCTAAATGTTTTGCAGTCACACGTGAAGAACGTGATGGCTTATGTTGTACCATTGTGATAAACCTTCTCTTACGTTTTTAAATTTCTGTGAAATAAAATGATTATAATAGAGCTTATTAAAAAAACAAATAACTTACTAATACCTTTAATATGTTAATTTATTTTACGAAGAACAACTTTTGACAGCATTTAAATTAATTACAAACTAGTTAGGTTATGAAATTCTTACCATTTGATAAACCGCTCTCAACGGCGCTAGTGTAGATATACTATATACCAACTATGTACGATTGATTCTGGAATGATTGTGAGGTATATTCAGTTACATTGCTGTTTACAAAATCGGAAGGTCACAACACATCACGAAAATTAGTGAAAAGGAGGAAAAAAGTTGACTTTAAACTTTAGAGTGTCAGTAACAAAGAGAAGGTCTAACATAAATATTAAATAAAGAAACTGAATTTATTTATACTATACAATAAATAACATTTTACATATGATTTGTAAAGAATTTAACTTTTAATGATTCTTTATACATTATTGTACATACAAAACTGTGATATACAATAAATCATTTATTAATATGCATTGTAAGCATAGATGTCTACTATAATAGTAATATTGATTTAATGTATTAATTTTTTCAATTTCTGAAACAAAACAAGTTCTTTTAACTATATTACGAATATGTTGACTCCACGATTTGAAATAACTCAAACAGATACAGAAGTTGTAATAATTATTCATGCACCATATGCCAATATTAAGGATACAGAAGTTTATGTTGAAGGCACAGATTTTAGGTTTTATTCTACACCATATTATTTAAGGTAAAATATTGCTTTGTAAAAATTACGTTTGTATATCTTTGGAAGACTAATAATAATTTATAAGAAAATCTGCAAAACTTTTTATTTTAGGTTGAAGCTTCCAGGTGAAATAGAAGAAAATGATTCCTCATTTGGATCATACGATTGTGAGAAGGGAGATTTTTGTTTAAGATTTTCTAAAGTAAACCAAGGAGAATATTTTGAAAATTTAGATATGATAAGCACATTGTTAGCTCCCTCAAAAAAGAAGAACATAAATGTCCCAAATATCGAAGTAATTGGTAAATATTATTGCATTTATATTCACTTTTTGTGTTTCGAAGTTATTTTCATATTTTTATACTACAGGAAATCCATCAGCAAATTCAGCAGACATAAATGAAGTGCCAAATGAATGTAATGGTACTTTAGATGAAAATACAAATGGAGATGAATGGTACATACATCAAAACAATCCTACTGAAACTGTACCTCTTTTATCTTCTTCTCCAAAATATGGTTTTGCAAACAAAATATCTGGAGCTTTGGTAGCTTTTGAGGTATACATTTCAGAATATTCATTTTATATATCACTGCTAATGTCACAAAAATGTTGTACAATTTTATCATTTTTAATTTTAGTCATCTTGGATTAAAGAAGTGATAGATCTTCCAATGCCTGATGTAACACCCCAATCTGAACGAAAAATTTTGAGAGAGAAACGTGAACTTTCAGATTTTAATGAGGAGCATTATTTAGCAGATCTTATGCAACCAGAATGTATAGAACCATACATATTGTTTACTGCAGAATGGGACAATTTAGAAAAGGATAATATTTCATTTAACGAGATTGAAGTAGATCTATTAAAAGAACTTCCCAATAAAGAATATTTATTAAATAACGAAGAAACGCATAAATTACTTTTAAGCTTAGTTGATATTTTATTTGGAAACTGCTACAATCATAGAACAACATTAGGAGAAAATACAGTTGAAAGTAGTTGGACTGTGAACAAATTAAGTTCTACATTGACTTGGTTTGATGTATGTTAACTGTTTCACAAATTTATTAAATTATTAATGTTACGTTGTTTCATAGATTTATAACAATATTTATTTAGGATTTTTCTACACCAGAAGAAGTTGTAAGAGCTTGTTTTAGAAGATCAATATGTTATCCACTTTTTCGAAATTGGAAACTTTCTACAAAAGTCTTTGAAGATGTAAAGAAAGTTATTAAATTAGGTATGTAATTAAATATTGTTATCTTTAGTTTCCTTTATTCGCGCATTAAATATGTTTTATTAACAGGTAAAAAATATATTATAAAACGTTTCTGTGAAATTCACGGTATGTTTAATAATTCATGTGAACCACGATACATACTAAATCAGTTGTATATAAAAGATTATCTAATTTGGTTACAACAAATTAATGAATCTTTAATAGAATTACTGGACTCTTTAATTGCCAATGTAAGTAGTTACAATTCTGAACACAAAACTGATACAAGATATTGAAGTGCATATGTTCTTTTGAAGATTCAACCCAGTAAAGAAGAAATGGGACTTGATTTAGTAGAATTAGAACAGGCAGCTTATTCTGTTCAAGAAGAAGATCTTATCATAGAAAATTCTGTTCATGAGATAGTAGATCAAATTGATGACTTAACAATTAACGACAATGACAAGAACAAGTAAGTAAAACAAATAACATCCTTAATAAATATGATCAAACTTAAGGTTTCACTGGGTAATATTATATGTCTTTACGTTGTATAATTTTATTTTAAAGGCCAAAGACAATATACTACATTAAAGACAAACATTCTTTAAAGTATTTGTAAGTATTTTAATAGAATTGTTTTGAATAACTTGTTTCAATAGCTTTATCGCTTTAACAAAGCTTAAACGATTATACCCTTAATAGATGGAACAAATAATTGTACATATCATATACCTTCACTTATGATACACGAATATAATATACTAACTAAAATGCACTACTCTTTGATAGATTACATGGATATCATCTCGCAAAATTGATCGTCAATGATAAGAATAACAAACTGCAATCAAATGTGCACACAAAGCATGAACAAAATTGCACAATAAAGAAACTATGCAATTTATACTTTTACGTAATATACATGTAACTTATTTTGGTACAGGTTATCAAGCAGTTCGAGTTCAAGTGACAGCAGTGATACAGATTCTGAAAGTGATTCGGAAAGTAGTACTTCGACTACTACAACAAGCGACAGTAGCAGTTTAGATTCTGATGACGCGAGCGAACCGGAAGAAATTATAAAAGGGTGTACTTAACGTTTAACTCTTACCTGCGTTTCTACATCTTTGCGTTGATAATGATGTACTCCAAAAATCTCTGTAAAAACGTTCTCCAAATTCATATATTTATTTATAATATATGTATGTATAAGTAACATTTCATAATTGTACCCTATGTGTTCATATTAATATATATATTTACAATGTATGGATATGGGTATAGTCTGGAGGGAGAGGAGAAGAAACACATGCAGTTCTAGAGGAAAAAGATTGGATTTTGTTTCTTCCTAGGGGGAAACAATTAAATTACAATTATATGTACCTTATATGTATTTAAAACAAATCTTGTCTCTCCCCCTTGATTGATAACCTGACTACGCCCATGCGTATAAAATCGTTTACAAAATTTAAATCGACGTATAAATAAGATTATTTCTATCTTACAATCATCTAGATGTCATACTTGTATAACCATGTACAGTGTACGCATTATTATCTCGATGGAATACACTTTTCTGAATAAACACGATCTGTTCATTAAATATTATAGTAAATCCATGTTAACAGTTTATCGTAATGATCCATTAATCTTTGCTGCATAAAGTCATTCGTATCATCGTTATTTTCAATATTTGTATTCGTGTCAATTGCATCACTTGGTCTTACGATGCTGCTTTCACTTTCAGAAGCATCATTGATGTTACTTTCTGTATCGTCCGCCTAAAAACATTTCGATTGAAATGCAACTCGTATATAACAAATATTTTAGCTGTCGTTACCGTAGTGTCGTCGTAGTCTAGAAATTCTGCATCTTCATTTTTATCGGTAATTTCTACGCCATCTTGAGTTCGCCAATAATCTGCAATTTCTCCGTACGTTCCTGGGCTCTCGTTTAAATTGTTCACATATTCAGTTAACGTTTTATGCTCTAACATCGTCGAATTTAATTTTTGGGGTACTACTATCTTATCGTTTTTAGCAATTAAAATAAAAAGGATTAGTAACATTAAACATTTGTCATTTTGAATACATTACAGAATATTCGAAACATTTGATATTACTTCTTGATCAGGCATTGCATTCTTGGTGTTGAAATGATCGTGATAATCAGGACTTCCTGTCTTTAGTACCATATGCGTGTACTTTTTCAACCTATCGGCTTCTTGATGCAAATGAGGCGCATATAATATGATGCGTAATGGCAAAGTTTCGGTTTCTTCAGTTTGTACTTTCTCTTCTTCTTGAGTATCTTCACTTGTAGTATTATGATCTACATAACGAATTTACTTTATGTTATTTACAACTTTCTTTAATTTGTAGAGTTTAATTTTTAAGAGAATTACCTTCTTCCGCTATTTTACCATCTAAATTATTTTCACTATTCGTACGGTTATCGATATATACATTATTAATCGCTGAAAACGAATTGTTATTATCTATATTTGTCTGTGTATTGACAGTGCTTCCTAAATTTGGTATCACAGTCGATATTTGTACTTCTCCTTCCGTCGTCGACATATTTTTACTCGATTGATTCGTGCTATTATAATGTGTATCTAGCTCTATAGCTGCTACTGTGGTATCAGAAGTTGTATTCACATTAAAAGAAGCAGTGGTACTCGTATTTTGCTCATCTTCAATTCTCTTGTCATGCAAATCTAAATTCTCTGTTTCCTTTTCGTTCAAATTCGTATTTCTTAGATCATCTTCATAATACATTAAGTCGCTTTCTAGAGACGTTTGCACCTAATCGTTGAATAAATAAGTTAATATTACCAATTTTCTTGTATCATTCTAAAGATGGTACTGTATATCATAAACAAGCATATATGCAAATGTATAAGTTCTTATAAATAATGAACTGGGTGTGTCGACGGGTTAAAAATGGATATAAATTGTGTTCGCATGTTTGAAGCATGCTTACATCGCAAGGACCACAAGGGTCTTCGTTGTACGTCGCAAGAATGGCTGCTTTAACATAAGGGAGGTATATGCTCCAAGGAATTATAACTTGATAAGTCAGTTTTCCACAACTGTAATAATAACGTAAGATTTTCTATAAATATTAAAACCACGTATTCTAATTGATCCTTTAAAACTGTTAAAAGGATACCATTATACTTAAACTAGAATATAAAAGACGCTCACCCATCGACGATTATCAGTTCATCCTTCAAGGCGCGAAAATTTTCCCAAATGTTCAATTCCGGAGTGTCTTGAAGGACGATTATATCATTCTTGTCATCTTTATCGTTAAACACCGTTTCGTCTAAGTAAACTGAATATTCCGATCTCCATAAAATTTTCGACATTTCCTTCCATGTTCTTATCTCGATACGATTCCCCGAGGTATTTTCCGGCAAATCCGGCGGCGGTGTCACGGCGAAGAACAAAATATCCGTGAATCCCGCTTTGACTAATCGTTCTTTCAATAATTTCAACCTTGAATGGAACAATTAAAGTAATTCTCTACAGAAAAGTTTTACTCTTCATCGTGAAGAGAATCTTATTCTTTACTTTAAGAATAAAATTATACTTGTAATTTGACAGTTTCATTTTTGTACAGGATGAAGGTATGTTTATGTAACGTAATTTAAGATAAGAGTTATCTTTACTGCAAGCACGGTAAGATTTTTTAAGTAACACGAGAGAGGAGAAGAGAAATAAAGTAGGAATGTGGAATTCCTAAATTTTGAAGACCATAAATTGCCAAATTTTTAATAAATTCCCAAATCTCCAAACTTCAAATCCCTAAATCTCCTGATTTAAATTTTTAATTGAAAAAAATTTACCACCCAAAAATTAAGAAAGTGATGAAGTTCCTATCACCTCTATTTTCTTTACAGAAATTCTACAAAATAATTTTGTACATTCCAATCATAGTCGAATCATCGTACTAAGAGACTTACATGATCGTCTGCTTATAACTGTAGTACCAAGAAGGATCTAAAAACGCGAAGACATTGACGCGTGCCAGCTGACCTTTCCATAGATTGGTGTCACGGCATTGCTCGAAGAATACTTGGATCCCTCGATTCTCCCCCGATGGACGGAAGAAACTAGGAACTTCCGGTGTACGAGTGGATCTCTGCTCCTCTTGACCGTTGCAACCGGCGATCAACAGAACGATTATCACGTTCAAAATCGACATGACTCGTCCGGTGTTCCCGTGATCGAAACCGCGTACCGTTTCTAACTAACAGATCGTTTTTAGAGAGAGTTCCTCCCTCTAAAAATAGAACAGATGCGTCCAATGGACGAAATAAAATACTGATTCTTAATGGTAACTGGTTAATTTCACGGACGTCGATCGGCGACTTTTGATAAAGAAATTCTCGTTGCAATGCTCGTGTTTTCGTACAAAGAACAGGGAGTCGAGATAATATCGATGAGAACGCAAGAGGCGAAGATATCATGGAGACACTGGACTAGTTTTGATCATCGTAGAATCGACGTGCGCGTGTAGACTCTCGCGCGATATATCCAGCGAGAAAAATCAATTTATATACGTCGCATTGATGCGATATGCATGCGGGTCACACGGAAACTGTTACGTTTTTCTGACCTCACTTGCTGCCGCTGCGAAACACCCTACCAACATTTCTCTTACACGTGACATAAACATGACACCCTTCTTTGTATAACGTCAGGAAATTTGCTCCCGCATCGTGGATTTTACGTCGGGCGTACAGATTTCTCGGTAAATTTAAAAACGTTCTTTCGTGAGCGTTACAAACGTTCGTAACGTAACAGCAGAGCCAACGATAGAGTTTGCCTTTCCCATAATCGCCGTGACCTTTCTCATAATCATCTCGCCATTTTCATCGATACGCGAACTAGATTATAGCCACGTACGGGAAGAAACTCGAGGGAATTTCTTAATAAATCGAACATTCGTCGAGATCAGTCGATGAGAATGAACACGTGTGCATGGTATACATAAACGGAACAGAGAGTCCCTTGTTCTCAACTTTTCAAAGCTCGGACACAACTTGAACACTCGTTTACACGATTCCCCCGTCGAACAAGTAGCACCAGTTTGGCCCAAAGTACCGGCAGTTAGTCGATCTTTCGATGTTCCACCGGAAATAAGTGCCTTCACGGCAGTTCGCCATTTTAGATCGGTTTCGCGCCTTCGTCGTGTATCGCGAAACATCGTCGGATTTCTTTTTTCAAACCCACGTGATCGATACTTCACGAGTTTCACAGAGGAATACTCGAATGATATGTGCAAACGTCGACGAAAGGCAATCCGCAAAAAGATTATGACAAAATTCAAACTATCGTAAAATCACTGACGTAGACGGAATAGAATGCATCAAATTTTATCGAGAAATTTGTGAAGCATGTAAATTGCAAAGATGATTAGCTCCATCGCAAGGAAATGTATACTAATCGGTTTGCTGTCTCGTTTCTTGATCGCGATTGCATATTTCCATGATTTTAGCAGATTCAACGAAGGTCTGCGTTTCGAAGTGGGTTCGGTTGATAGTACAGGGTCGTTAATTGTTGATTTTAAGGAAAGGAGACACGCGAATCAACATGCGTTTAATAAAAGCTTGGAGAACGTTCAGAGAACGTTCAAGAATAAAGCTAATACTCTGTCGCGTCTTTTGAAAATTCATGTCGATCGCTTGAGAAACGAAACTGATCAGGTAGTCGATGAATTTCATGATATTTGTAATTGATTCGTAAGCTTCGATAAACAAAAGTAAAAATATAAGACACTTAATCTACATGATATTATATCTGAAAATAATTGTTATTAGATGGAATTAGTATTCCTCGTCGATGCATCAGGATCAGTCGGCTTAAAAAATTTCCAGAGTGAATTGAATTTCGTGAAAAACCTCTTGTCCGATTTTTCCGTGGAACCATCGATAACCAGAGTTGCAATAGTAACATTTGGTGGTAGAAGAAACATCAGACGGAACGTTGATCAAATATCTCGTAGCAGTGAGATCGATAATAAGTGTTATTTGTTGAACAAACAGTTAAAGAACATCAATTACACCGGTGGTGGAACGTACACGAGGGGTGCGCTGTTAGAAGCGTTTGTAAGCTAAACCTCCTCACATATAAAGAATAACTTCGCATTGAAGTCGTAAACTTTTTACAAACATTTACTAAAATATTAATAATTGTCAGAGGATTCTGGAGAAGGGTCGACCAAATGCAAGGAAGGCAGTGTTTCTTATAACAGATGGATTTAGCAACGGTGGTGACCCACGACCTGCGGCGAACCTTCTGAAAAGTGCAGGTGCAACGATCTTCACTTTTGGGATACGAACGGGAAACGTGGACGAGCTTCACGATATAGCTAGTTATCCTGGATACACTTATAGTTATTTTCTCGATAGTTTTTCCGAATTCGAAGCTCTTGCACGACGAGCTTTACACCGAGGTGAGTTGAATTGGACCAAACCGCGTCTAATATAATCTCAGATATTACGTTATCAACGAGGATTAAATGAATTATGAAACACCGAGATTACACTATCGAAGGTTGAATAAATAAATTAAGGAACACCGGTGTATTACCGACATGTGTGAATAAGTGCACTTGGTTATTGTACGAAGCGTGAATTATCTAGCGCGAATTCGGTCCATTTCCGTTGTTACAGATTCGAGAACGGGCAAATACGTGCCAGTGGCATATCCAGATAATTGCAATCTCCTATGCAGGAATATCAGCGAAGGAAACGAGCGGAATTGCTGCGATAATTTCGCGACCTGCACTTGCGGAACCACTACCGGTCATTACTCTTGTCTTTGTCCCACAGGATATTTTGGCTCCGGTTTCAGAGATTCTTGTCACCGTGAGTTAAAGAATTGTTTCTTTTTTTTAAATGTTTTTTAATACAATTATTTTCTCTTCAGCTTGTCCAAATGGTACGTATGCTTCCGGCGAAATTTCTGGAGATTCAACGTCCATGTGTGTACCATGTCCCGATGCTAATCATGTTACTGTAAAAATACCTGCAACTTCCGTGGAACATTGCGTTTGCGATTCTGGGTTTACCACAGATGGTCATAAATGTGAAGGTGAATACCTTAACTCGTTTTACCAATAATACCCTTTGCCAGGAGCGAGAAGAGGAAAGTTTCCAGTTAGAGGTTTTATGTCCTTAAGAGGATCAGGGTACTGCGGTATGTAAGAACCGTATATTTCTAGCTGAAATTTCGGTTTCGAAGCGAGCCAGCCATACTGCAAGAAAAGCAGTACATTTACCCATTACACTAAATTTAACAATTTCTTGTTATTACTTCTCCGCTTGTTGTAACAGGAGCTGGCAAACAGGTTTTTTCTTCCTCTCGAACGAACGTCTCCGCAGGAATTACAGTTTGCTTCTCTTCACAGAGTTTTTTCAATTCGTCAGTCAATTTTCTTTAGTAATTAATCATCAATGAATATTCGATACTTCAAGAAATTATAGAGTTTAACCCTTGCACACATAGAAGGTGATTTTCGAATCTCCGTACAGGGGTTAATAAATTGTACGTACGTCTGTTCCTCCAGTAACCATTCGTACTTCTGCAACCATTTTATTTGCGACCATCTCTCTTTCTTCACTTTCTCGTCGAAATTTTTGATGATGGAAACGAAATCTCGAGCTTTGTAGTCGCGTGAGTCCATTGTATAATCGTCCACTAGATAAAAGTTTCACAATTGTTCGAAGTTTTGATAAGTGTAGATTTCCTGGATCAAATTTGTTTAACGAAAATGGATTTCATTCATTTGTCCTGAAGTTATTCGTGGAATTTCAAATCCTTCTTTTCTCTTGATTATTTATAGTTATAACGTGTCCAAAATTGAAAATACCCGAAAATGGATATTTGGTGAAAGCCAGCGCATGCAACAACGTTGTGCACGCAGCCTGTGGTATAAGATGCAGAATCGGCTTTTACCTCATAGGTGATAGCATTCAACTTTGTGGGAAAGATGGAAGTTGGTCTGGTAACGAACCAAAATGTTTACGTAAGTTTTAAGCTATCGTACCTACAAGGTAGTTCAAAATATTTTGCGTTTAATTATGTTTAAGTTTAATGCCAATTATACTCGACGAGTTATATGTTAATTTTATCTTCAAGAAGATTAAGTTACATAATTTTATTTTACAGTGAAAACTTGTCAAGCACTTCGTGTTCCTGCTCATGGGCGTATGCGTTGTCAAAATGAGGAGGATCAGCATCGGATCAGAGATAATTCTACAGCATATCCGATCGATACTCGTTGCCAATTCAGATGTGAAATCGGTTATCAGCTTCGCGGTAGCAAAATTCGTAACTGCCTTCCATTAGCACAATGGGATGGACTTAAAGCTACTTGCAAAGGTATTTGAAATTTTTATATGGAACAACCTTTTTTACACTTAATATATATCGAGAACTCTTAAATTTTCAATAGTGTTCAATTATAAAACTGTTAAGCACTGCAAAGTGTTCTTCATTGATTTGTAAAACTGTAAACTACTGAAAAATTTTCTTTTACAACTTATAAAACTATCAAATGTAAAATTTGTTGCTATGGTTTTCTTCTAACTTTACTTGGAAGAAAATGATGGTCTGACCCAATTTGCAAAATTATCCTGTATAATAAAGTTCTTCATTTTATACTTGCAGCGATAAAATGTGAACCATTGAAACAAATCGCAAACGGTCAAATTTCTCCCAAAATTTGTTCCGGGCCAGAAAAAGTACCGTTTGGGACAAACTGTACAATTACGTGTAAAAAGGGTTTCGTACTCGAAGGACCAAAAAGTAGAACTTGCGGTGGACGTTCTGGGATCTGGACTCAGCGTCGAAGTGTTAATCGTTGTGCAGGTTAAATTCGTAAACTTATAGTTTGCAATAATTCAGTTTGAAGATACTTGCAATTTTTTCAAATTTATCTCGAGTAAATTGCGTTATTTCTTTTTTTATTCAGATAAGACACCACCCTCGATAACGTGTCCGCCTGACATAATCACAGAAAATCTGCCAGGAAAGAATTATGCGTATGTTAATTGGACAATTCCCACGACCGTTGATAACGTAGACGAATCACCTACATTATGGAGTAAACCGTATATTAGTTTTCCGTGGAAAGTAAAAATTGGAACACGCACAGTGGTGTATGTGTCGCAAGACTCATCCGGCAATAAAGCTAGATGCAAATTTAAAGTTAAAGTTCTTGGTAAATCATGTTATTATTGACCATATACTTTTACCTATGTGTATCTTTGATTATAATTAAAAAGCTATAATTATTATTTCTATTTCAGATAAAGAACCACCAATGATTGAGAACTGTATAAACCCTCCAATATTTTACACGGATAATGGAATTGGCGTAAATAACGTAACCTGGGATGAACCTGGTTTTTACGATAACTCGAGAACACCTGTCCAGGTAGAACAGAATTATAGTCCTGGAGAAAACATGTTTCCTATTGGATTAACAAAAGTGGTATACAATGCTATTGATAGGTTTGACAACAATGCGAGTTGTGTGCTAAACATTACTATAAAAGGTACTAATTAATTAATATTCCACAAAACATTGCACAACAGTGCCTATCTAGTGCTAAGTTTCACACGATGTAGATTTCTTACTTCGAATTAATTACGGTGCATATGTTGCATTTTAATTATTAGATATATGTGAAGAAGTTCCAAAGATACTAAACAGCTACTCAAGGTGTTCTAATTTGACGAACGATACCAGTGAGTGTACAGTAAATTGCGAAGAGGGATTCGGATTTGCAACCGAGGACTCGGACCATCAAATCGTGGAAGACATTTTGTTACTAAAATGTGACACGAACACTTCCAGTTGGACTGAAGAACATTATATCCCGGACTGCTCAGGTGTTCTATTCAGTTCAATTTATCTAACAATTTTATGTAGATTCTGAATGAAAGACAACCATGATAATAATATAAATGTGATATATCGCAGTACTATTTTTTATTGCAGAATCGAGTGCTCCTAAAACAGTGTCACAAGAAGGAAGCATTGTCTTAGAAGGAAATGTTTCGCTTGTATGCGATAACCAAACTACCCTTCGTGAAGTATGCATTTTTATTTAATTAGCTAATTCATTCCTTTGCTCTCTTAACTGTTGCTAATCTAACTAGAGGTCCCATCTCAACATCCCAAAATTTCATTATCCAAAATCACAAAGAATAGCTTCCGAAACTTGCTTTCTAGAAAATTGTTTATTACTCTCTATTTTAGTTGAGCAAATATATTACCGCCGACTTGAGGTCAACATTACTGGACATTTGTGGAAACGATATCGAATGCAATCTCATCACCTTCGATCCAGAGTGCGAAGAAAATATTTCTTCAACGATTTATTCAAACTTGACAAGAAAACGAAGAGAATCTGATTACTATAACGTTCCTGATATTGAACTGCACCCAATCTACACAATAAAGAATCCTATCGATAATAATAAGCTAAAACGAAGTACCAATTCGAACAATATCAATAAATCTAAATCAAAAATGAAGAAGAAGGACAAAATTGAAATAAAATTTCAATTTTTAGGTAAATCCTACACATGTTATATTTTCATGACTCTCACAAATTTCAAACAAATTTTATGATCACGTAGGAAAAATAATTGAAGAAAACGTTGAGAATCCACGAGAAGGTGTGCAGAAGTTGAGGCAGAAAATCGAGTCAATGTCTGAATCTGGAAAATTGAATTTGTTGAACGATAAGACGAATCAAGAAATTGCGAAGCTAGCGTTAAACTTGCATCTTGTGTTCAAGAATTTTCAGGAGTTATGCGATCCGGGGACTGTTTTGAAAAAACACACTTGTGGTGAATATACGATACATTCTATTCATTTGTCATAATTTAAGAAGTTTTGTTCGAGTCGTAATTAATTTATTGCTTTATTTGAACTCTAGTGAAATGTCCATTGGGTACTTTCTTCAATTCGTCGACTAAACGTTGTCAGTCGTGTCCCTTCGGCGAATACCAGGACACAACTGGTTCCTTAAAATGTAAACACTGTCCGGAATACACTTTCACAAAGAAAGTTCATTCGAAATCTTCACGGGAATGTTTACGTAAGTATATCAAATCATTATACTGCAGGTGTGTTTGTCCAAAACTCCACAATTTTTATAAACAGCGCTATCGATAAATGAACCTCAATGTACTTTAATAAAATTTAATTTGGCAAATTATTTTTTCTAAAAATTTAAGAAATACAGGAAATCAAATTTTCTTAAAAAATGAAATTGTACTTTCATTACAAACGACTCTAATATTAATGAAATGTTTCAAAACGCATTTTAATTTTTTCCAGGTATATGCAGACCAGGATACTATTCGCGAAGGAAACGCTATCAAGTTGCACGTTTCACTCTGGAGCCTTGTTTAATGTGCAATATTGGATTTTATCAACCTGAATACGGACAAACTCATTGCCTTCCGTGCCCACCTGATACAACCACAAAATATCGTGGAACGAAAGACCGAAATGATTGCTTGCCACTGTACGAAATTGAAAATGGTATTTGTCAAACAGAATCGTGTTTGAACGGTGGACAGTGTACGCAAGAAGAGGACAGTTTCAGTTGCGAATGTCTGAACTATTATATCGGTGAGTATTTAACATTTACGAGGATATAGTCATTGGTTATTAAATTAAAAACATATGCAACGATTTCAAGCGTCTATCTGTAGTAGACTCTCGTTATATTGTCATTAATGATGTTGGGGAAGAAAATTTTTGGAATTGGTAATATGGTAAATAAAAAGTTCTTTCAGCATAAATACACTGTAAAAGTGATAATGCATGTATAATAATATATGTTATTAATATTATTTTCCTGTTAGGTTCAAAATGTGAGACATTTCAAAATCCTTGCGATTCTTCCCCATGTCTGAACGAAGGAGCATGCAACCTGCAAACTTTCGCGAATGGTACAGTTTGTTACACTTGCAGCTGCAAAAGCGGATATTCAGGAAGTAATTGTGAGGTAATATAATCTCTTCCATTAAAATAAAAATCAGAATGAAACGAAGATGAATTACGAATAAAAAATGCGATTATTTATAGCTATACATTGACGAGTGTGCTGTTAATCCTTGTCGAAACAACGGTACATGTGTGAGTACCGAAAATGATTACACGTGCGAATGCAAATACGGCTTTGAAGGTATACTTGAGCAAATGTTTTTATAGTTATACCAAAGTTTTTCATAGATTCTATTTATAATACATGTACATATTATCTAGGGGAGTTTTGTGAAACCGCTGTGAATTATTGTGATCCTTCACCTTGTATGGAAGGATCTACCTGTAGAAATGTTAACGATACCTGGCAGTGTATTTGCAAACCCGGTTTTCTTGGTCGTTATTGCAATTTGCTGCCTTGTGATTGGATACCGTGTAATGGCAATTCGTACTGCGTGAATGTGGAGGAACAAGATGCGACAAGACTGAGTTACAGGTGAAAGCAAGTAATAATACGGTCGAATTTCGTAATATTGCCATGTTTGCACGGACTTTTATGAGCACCAGTGATGCTCTCATAAAATCGTTCAATTGCATCATCAAATATTTCCACATATCATATCCTCAAACGCTAGATACCCACAATATAAAAATATATGTTTCTGACAAATCCAACATATTCAAACTTCTACTATTTCTTGTTCCTCCATTTCAATTGACGGCAATATAACGAGAGTCTACTGTATTTCTACAGAAAACAGTTATTTACGATAAAATAATTACTTACTCATTGTTAGATGCGAATGCGTGGATGGATATACTGGAGAAAATTGTACCACAAAGATTGACCATTGTAAAAGTGTTCCATGTTTGAATAATGGAACGTGTGTTAGCAAGATTTCCAATTACACCTGCATATGTTCTGTTCCATTCACAGGACGCCATTGTGAGACTGGAAAGTATAGAATTAATGAATACCTTTCTTTGATTTTTTATTGATTTAGCTATTTCTTTACTTCTATTTGAACATTGTATACTTACAGAATTGTCGTCCGATTATGTTATACAGTTTACTAAATCAGGAACGACGGACTATGTTAGTATGAGCGGTCCTGCAGCGAATCTTTTAGAGGTACTTAAAAATGATCATATTATTATTACAGTAAAATGATTATATTACGGTAAAACATCGTGTGTTATTAAATATTAAATTGTAGTTGACGACATGCTTATGGCTGCAGTCAAAGGATACATTTAACTACGGTACGGTGTTATCCTACGCAACAAGTTATTACGATAACGCGTTTACTTTAACCGACTATAATGGGTAACAAGTGTTCCTTGTAAACAAAGAAGGTACCTCTCTTGTAAATCACCAAAAATATAATTTAATCTTGTAGACTGGTTATATATATCAATGGTCAAAAAGTGGTGACTGATATTAAGGTAAACGATGGTCATTGGCATTTTATTTGCATCACCTGGGAAAGTGAAAATGGCTCTTGGAACGTGTACATTGATGGACTTCTAAGAGACAATGGAACTCATTTGGCAAAAAGAACAGTAATTCAAGGTATTAAATATTTTATTTATTTAACATGTTTATCGCATCAACTCTTCTTCAGATTATGGTTGTTTACTGTGAGTGAACTTTTAACTCTTTACATTTTCAATTTAACAATATTAAAAATAAAAGGTAGCGGTACCCTAATAATCGGTCAAGAGCAAGATCGCGTCGGAGGTGGATTTTCGGAGTTGGAATCATTTTTAGGAAAATTAACATTGCTGGATGTTTGGAACACAGTTTTAAAAATGACAGATGTGAAGCATTTGTTCAACACCTGCGACAAATACAACGGTAACATAATTGCTTGGTCACAGGTGCAAGAACATATCCACGGTGATGTCGTGGTAATTACACATTTCTTGAAATAAAAAGTTTCGTAGAATTTTTATTGGGATTTTATATAGAAAATTTCATGTTCTTAGATATTAGGCAGTCCATTTTGCCGCGGTTGTCCTTTGCCCGTTGTACCATTTAAAGGTAACATAAATGTCAGCGACGATGCATTAGAAATCACCTATTATTGCGACAGTGGCTACATGGTGCGATTTTATGGCAAAGAATATCGAACTTTAAGAATTAAGTGTCTTAAACAAGGACAATGGGAGGGATACTACACACCTGTTTGTACCAGTAAGACGAGAAACTTTATACTAACATACCTACTTCAATTCCGACAAAATTATATTTTATTACTGATAAAATGTTAAAAAATTACAAAAAAAATGTACAATAATTGTATTTAGTTTCGGCAAGATATTAAGTTGTTTCATATCAAATGACGAATTTTGAAATACATAAAGTGTAGCACAATTTGACCTACCAGAATCCACCATTTGACCTACAACAATTAAAACTTTCTACACTTGTATAAAGAGAACTCTTATCTCTTAAATGCAAACATCAATTTATTTCCTTTGAAAACTGCTGCAATTGCCCAATCTGTCATACATTTGTAAACAATGATATCTGTAATTTTGTATTTCATGAACAGCTCGAGATCTCATGTTCGGAGCGTAACATTTTACATTGTTTTAATTACTACAGAATTTAATGTAGGCATTTTTTATTTTCACTCGAGGAAGAAAATGTGGATTTCCCGGATATTTTCCACGAGGTCGTATGCACGGTAGATCGTTTTTATTCGGGGATGAAATACGTTATTCTTGCTTAATTGGTTACGAACTCCGAGGAAATCCACGCAGAGTTTGTAATGCCGATGGAAAATGGAGTGGATTACCTCCAATCTGTATAGGTGAAAATTATACTTCTATGTACAATTGTTTCTAAAAGCCACAACAATTTTAATAATTTTCTTTGATAGGGAAAACGTGCAGGAATTTACTGGCTCCAGAGAACGGCGATATCGAGTACGTGATAGAAGAATATGAGAGGGATGATCTTTCTATTCTACAGGTAATATTAATTGCTATTTAAAAAAGAAAAGGACATAAATAACAACCTTTTACTACAGGTAGGACAACAAATAGAATTCAAATGTGATCTTGGATTTCACATAGTTGGAGAAAGATTTTTAACGTGTCTAGAATCTGGAGTATGGGATAACGAGAGACCCACGTGTGTGCCTAATGGATGTCCACCTCCAAAGAAGTAATCGACGTAAACGTAATTTGCTAAACCCCAAATTTATATCATTTTAACATAATTTTGTAATGTTTATATAGGATCCAATATGGCTATGCAATCTCTGAAAACTCGAACAATCTGCAAGAAACATCCACCAGAAGTTTTGCATTACAAATCGCAAATAACACGTTCGACAGAAATTATTATGTTGACGAAGTTATTGAATACAGTTGTCAACCAGGATATAAGTTTGAGAGTAATCATAGTTTGACGAATGAATTTAAACTTAGGTGTACTGAGAATGGTAGTTGGATTGGATTCATTCCTGATTGTGTACCTCTAAAATGTCCTTGGCCCAGTGTTGTAAATAAAGCTAGAATATTTTTGAAAACGAGAAGCAATGATACCTTTGAACTTTTTAAGAAAACACCACATAATTTTACAAATTTGGAATTTACATCAGAAAAGAGTGAGGATAGTTTTGAAGAGAACGAGTTTTTGGAAGAGCAATTTGTTGTTGGATCAGAAATTCTGGTAAAATGTGATGTGGGATATAAGATAATTGGTGATGATGTTAGAATTTGTATGGATAATGAAGAATGGTCGTCAATGTCTTCATACTGTGAACCTCAAGAATGCTCTCTATCAAATCATCCAGTTTTTCGACATTTTAATGAGATGAATCAAGACAATTACACAGATAGTACAAGAAATAATCAAAACATCAAATGGAACAACAGAGATTATTTCAGTGGCTCTTACGAGAACATAGAATACTTTGTGGAAGGCTATACTTACTTGAAGAAAATAATTCTTAGTTGCAAAAATAATATAGAAATCAAACTAAGCAATGAAGATATTGATGAACCTATTTTTAATTTAACATGGTTTTGTAATGAACATGGTAAATGGGAAATAACTAATTTAAAATTGAATACTACTACAATTGAAGATTTATTTAACAACAAAATGAATGAAATTTGTAAAGACCTTATGTGTGATCCAATCACAGTAAGTAATGTAGAATTGTCTTTTGATTATAAATGTTGATCCAAAGAATTAAAATAGAATGTACTATTAGATTCCAGAATATGGATACATTGTTAATAGCAATTATTCAAGAATAATTAACAGCACCATTACATTCAAATGTCATCAAGGTTATTTTGTTGAAGGAAGTCAAACGACTATTTGTTTAACGAACGGTACTTGGTCTACTACTCCTTCTTGCAGACGTAAGATCTAAGATATCATGAAACTTACAGTCTGAAATATTATTAAAAATATAACATAGTTGACTTCTTTTAGCTGTAGCATGTGGAAAACCACCTAAACTTACAAATGCAGTACTGAAGGACACTGTGGAAACAGCAAATTTTACATTTGGTGATATAATTACTTATAAATGTTTGCCGGGATATATAATGTTTGGACAACCGAATATGAGATGTCTTGCTAATGGAAAATGGTCTAGAGCATTCAGCAAATGTTCCAGTAAGTTATAAAATGTACAATAATGTGTCAGATCTTTTCTATTAACTAATTTTTGTAGGACTTTCGTGCAATAAACCAAAACTTCCAACCGGTGTTACCATTCGCGGTCGTTCATACTTGTATCAAGATCAGTTAACTTATATATGTCCTGATGGTAAAAAGCAAGGATTAATTACATGTAAAGCAAATGGGCAGTGGAGTGATCCACCAATTTGCGATAGGCTTTAGTGTGGGAGATTACTAATATAGCTATAATTTCATTCATGAATCTACAATAAACCATCATTGCAAATTTGTCTGACAGTTTTTTTTATTAAATGCCACAATTATTAAATCTTTAATGACTTTTCCATTTTACATCTCGTAAATATGTCTTTACAAAATAATATTACTATACAATCAAACAATGTTCTGTCAATGAATTTCAACTTTATACTTAAGACATTCTACACACTTATGTTTGCATTATATTATTATTCCTGAACGAAGTAAAAGTGATTTTAACTGATTAACGAGTGTATAATACTGAGCATTTGTTGGACTGCTGATTTTATCTAAATTATAGTTTGATAAAATCAAACTTTTATGTATTATTATATGCAACTGATTAAAAATATTGTAATATAATAATATATTTCAGATGTTAGTAATACTTTGTTAGTATCATGTATAAAGAAAAAAAAATAAATATATGTAACAGTACATTATTAGTAATTTACCACATATACATTTGTTCATACAGAACATCACATTTTGGTATAAATAGGATTCATACATGTATAAACGCACTGTATCAGAGTAACTGATGAAGAGCAATGGAAATTAAAAACGGTAAGTACGTCTTAGTACGGGAAATTTGACCGATTTATGTTTGTCTAAAATTGGTATGATAAAAAATGGAGCACCTTTTATGATACTTAATTTGCATTAATATGGCTACACTAAAAGGAATTAGTCTATTAAACAAATTTCATTGCTCAATATTCCTATTTTACATCTAAGATATTGCTTAATCAATACAATTTAAAGAAATACAATTTAACATTATTTACTGAATTTATCTATACTGGCTTTTAAAAATATTATTAAATAGTTTTACAAAATGGTTTATCAAGGAGAATAAATTATGATTTTTATGTTTCCAGTTTTGTAAAAAATAATATTAAAAAGCTTAGCCATATTAACCTAATAATTTACCTACATCACTTAACACTTTTCAGAGTTCTGTCTTTGAACTATGAGAATATTTTGGTTTGAGTTCTTCAATTCGCTTAATAAAATCTGTCTTTTCTATGCAACCCTCGCACGATTCATCCCATTCACTCAAGATCTTTTTTAAATCACGCACTTTGAGTTTCTTCAGGTCCACAGTATTAATATCGATTTGTTTCTCTGGAATTAAATGATATTGTTATAGTTTAAAAAAAGAAATACTTCTGTGTGGAAATAATATAAATTAAACATACCAAATCTCAAGTCACAAATTTGAGCATCCTTCTTTTTTAGTTTTTCACATACTTTATTTGCAGGCATAGACCAAGATATAGGTTTACTCAATTCACTTAAAATACCTGTTGCAGATTCTTTTAAACCACCTAAGTAATAGCACTAAAAAAGATGATTAAACAACATTATATACGAACTGATATATTCATTGTCAAAAGTTATTAATATTTGTTCATTATTATAAATACTTACAAATCTGTTTTCCTTAGATTTAGTACCTTTACAAAATTCTTTAAATGCTGCTTCTATTTTCTTTGTATCTTTCTTTACATCATCACTTAAAGTCTTAACAAATTTGTCCACAGTAGAAATGCATACTGTAATATTGACAGATTAATGAAGCTCGTAAAGATAATTAAATGATAACGGAAAACAAATGAAATATATTTACCTTCACACTCGTCATTCTTTAAAGCTGTAATAGCTGATATAATTCCAATAATTATAGTGAAAGTTAATAGTATTTTATTATTCATTTTGAATCTATAATCTGCAAAGAAACAATAATTCGTTTATAATCATATTGTATAACGTGACATAAAATATTAATAACAGGATAATAATTTATATAATGTAATCTTTGAGAATAAGAAATTTATTATATTTTAGTTCAACATATTAAATTTGTATTAATATTAAAAATGTTGTTTCCATTTGTAATGACACATAAAATTGGAATTAAGATATATTTTTTACAACAAAAAACAAGATATTAGTATACCACTAGTAGATTAATGAAAGAAAGAAACAGAGGGTATTGCTCTTTTAAAAATACTTACGTTTACTATGTTTACTAGGTTATTAAAAATAGCAATAAGATTTAACTTATATATCGCTGCACCAATAATATAACTTGTATATCACGTAAAAAATATTTTGACCAACTTGTAACACAATTACACTAAATCCTTTACTTTGTGCACTAAATATTTCACTCAATTTCTTAATTTAACTACATCGGTCTCATTCACGCTCCGTTTTATACACGTTGGATCCTGTCAAAAGCCCGGAATCCCAGCTGGCGAATCCTGATTGGTCCAACATAATGTGACTCGCGTTTGTCATGGGTTTCAGTGATTGGTAGAACAAGTAAGGAAATATTTGAACGTCCTACCGAATATCCATACTATCCACTAAACGAACAATCACGAAAAAGCAGACGAAACGTTTAAATTTTTTATAACTCTACGAACATTTGCTTCCATTCATCGATTGTTTACACTAAATGAGCAATTGCGAATACCTTTATTTTTATTTTCGTTCCTGCTCTTACTTATATTCGTTACGTTTTTAACGAAAATTTAGTGTAAACGCCTCCTAAGAACAAGTTGAGATAACACGTGTATCCATACTAATATGGCACCGCGCAGAGAATTTCGGTCTAACCTGAATTCAATAAAAACTTCAAAGAAAAATACCAAGAATTGGTACGAAAATTACTTAGAATGGGAAAAATTCACTTCCTTATTCACAGATCCAAGAAAATTAATCATAATTGGAAGAGTGTTCATTGTTTTGGAAATCATTTTAAATGTATTGGTTATCGAGAAAGTACCATACACAGAAATTGACTGGAAGGCATACATGCAAGAAGTCGAGGGCTTTTTGAATGGAACATTGGACTACTCGAAATTGCGAGGTGATACTGGCCCATTAGTCTATCCTGCAGGATTTGTTTACATATTTTCTATGTTACACTTCATCACAGGACATGGAACAAACATAAAAATAGCACAGTACTTCTTTGCAGTTCTCTATATAATATTGCTCACCTTGGTTTTTCGCATTTATGCAAAAACTAAAAAAGTACCTCCATATGTTTTAATCATTATGTGTTGTACATCTTATAGAGTTCATTCTATATTTACTTTGAGACTTTTCAATGATCCAGTTGCAATGGTGCTATTGTTTGCTAGCCTCAATGCATTTCTGGATAATCATTGGTATTTAGGGAGCATTTTTTATAGTTTAGCAGTATCTGTGAAAATGAATATTTTGTTATTTGCACCTGCACTTTTAATTGCATATTTATGTAATTTAGGATTAATTAAGACAGCTGTACATTTATTTATTTGTGCTTCTATTCAGTTAATATTGGGTCTTCCTTTCTTGCTTCATAATCCACTTGCATATATAATAGGTGCTTTTAATTTTGGAAGAGTTTTTGAATTCAAATGGACTGTAAATTGGAGATTTTTATCAGAGAATATTTTCATTCATCCATACTTTCATATATTATTGTTAGTGTTACATATATTAACCATAATTTACTTTGTACCAACATGGATTAAATACATGAAATCATATGCAAAATTAAAATATATAGAAGAAAATGTACAATCACAACTAAAGAAGAAAGAAAAAGTAGATATGTCTAACATGAGTCAGTTGTTTATTTTCCCATTTTTTGCTGCAAATTTTATCGGTATAGTATTTAGTAGATCATTGCATTATCAATTTTATATATGGTACTATCATACACTACCTTATATTGCATGGTGCACAGATTACAAAACTGTAATAAAGTTGACCATTTTGGGAGTAATAGAATTATGTTGGAATACCTATCCAAGTACCATTTTTAGTAGTATTTCATTACATATATGCCATTTAATGTTATTATTTGGTTTCATAAAAAATAAATCTAAGAATGGAAAAGAAAAATAAAAATTTTAATATGACATGTGTCTACTTTTCCTTTTCCCATTTTACATGTATCTTCCACTATATTGTTAGATTGTTAACATTTAAGACATTTTTAAGAGATTGTTACATGGTGCTCATAAAATATAAAAACTGTATTATTAACAAGAAAGTGTAAATACATGTATTTTTGAAATTTAAATTATTGTGGTTATTACGTATATCCTTTCAAAAATTATTTCGTATTCGATTGCACTTAAGTTTCGATTGTTGTGCGTTCATAATTTTTATCCAATAGGAAGTTACTACTGTAAGAACCATAAAATATATGTCGGTAAAACAGTAACACATACGTATAGAATTAAGGAAATGAGGACAGTACAATAAAAAAGATTTTATCTTATTTTGACAGCTATATAGGAAACACCGGAAACATGTGATTATGTTTAGCAATTCTTTGCAAGAATTAAGTGATGCTCAAAAACTTTAATAATGTTGTTAACATTCTTGTGATATTTAGCAATTATGAAATTATGAAATAATTGGTTTTCCTAAATACGTTTGGTCAACATTAAATGAAAATATTTCAATAGGTGTAATGTTATTTTACACTAGACAGTAGATATGTAACCTATTATAAGAGAAATTTTGAAGATAAACTTATAATTTTTATAAATTTAATCAAAAATCAGTCTAGTTACTAAAAATTGTCGTAATTATGAATTCTGAAGGTATGTTTTGTGAATTTAAATTTTAATTATAAATTTGAAAGTTATATGATGTTATGTTATAGAAAGCCATAAAACTTCATTACCATCAAATGTTTGTAACGAAAATACAGCTGTATACAAATCTCAATTTATTGGACTTGATAATGAACCTTATGCTACAAAATGTCTTTTATGTAGTTTAAAATTTGTTCTTCCCCAAAATGAAGAAGATCTTTTAATTCATTTATTTAAAGTCCATCGACTTGTAATAGGAGATGTTTGGAAAGTTGCAAGTTTAAAAAGGTTTGAATCCCTTGTATACAATTTTATATTTTGTATCTGTTTATAAAATTTTGTATTCCGAATTACTTTTAGTTATATACATTATTGGAGCATTAAGTTTGAAAAAGAGCCTCTAACTACATATTGTACAACTGTATTAATGAAATGTACACCTGATGGTAAACCAAGTGAAAATGAAACATATTATTTACTTTCTGATTGCATCTCTGAAGATAAAGCTGTGAGAGATGAAATACATAGAGCTAGATTGGTATTGATAATTTATATCAATTTTATATACATTTTATTATGCAATATAATAACACTTTATCCTTGTTGTTTCAAGGAATGGGTTTTAAGTGTACAAACAAATGAGAGAACTGATACAAACTTCAAACGTGGTTGTATCTTTTGTCGAATGGAATTTTCAGGCTTACGTATCACATATATAAAGCACTTAGCACAAAAACATAATTTATATTTGGGAAAGCCAGATAATTTGGTGTTTATAGATGAACTTTTAGATAAGATTCAAACTACTATAGAAAAGTAAGCTTTAATAAACATAACATAATTCAACATACACTACTTTAATAAATATTTTTTTTAGTTTAATATGTATATACTGTGAGAAATTGTTCAAAGACCGTACAGTGTTAAAAGAACATATGCGTAAAAAGTTGCATAAACGTATAAATCCTAATAATAAAGAATATGACAAATTTTATATAAACAACTATTTGGAACCTGGAAAATCTTGGAGGCATAAACAGGTATTCCTTTTTTAAATTGTTAATAATAATTTTAAATAATAGTTAGGAATATTTTAATTTTAATATGTTTAGACTCATTTTAAAGAAAGGAGGGCAGAAGACCAAAGCAGTGAAAATGAAGATGAAGATACATGGTCTGATTGGGATGATGATGAAGGTGTTAATATATCATGTTTGTTTTGTAATTATAATGACAAGGACTTCCATCATATTCTTACACATATGAAAACAAATCATGATTTTGATTTTAAAGATGCAACAAAGGGATTAACATTTTATCACAAGGTAATACTGTCAAATTTTGTACTTGAAATAGTAAAATAATAAAGTTTCTAAAAATTCTAACTTTAAAATAGGTAAAAGTGATAAATTATGTGAGGAGACAAATTTATTTACAACATTGTATTTTTTGTGAAACAAAAGTAAATAATGTCTTGGAACATATGAAGGAACACAATCACTTTAAAATACCTGCACAAAAGATATGGGATCAACCAGAGTTAGTATTTTATATAATATAAAATAGCAATGTATTTTTAAGCTAATTTAAGTTAATATGTAATAATATGAAATTTTAGGTTTTATTTCCCTATGTGTGAAAATGATTCTTTCTTATATAATTTGGATACAAATGGCAGTAGTGATGAGGACAGTGATGTTGAAAATATTACAAAGTCAGTGTGTGAAATGTCAACTTAGTAATGAATATGTAAAAATATTTTACTTTAATTATGTATGTTTAGAGTGAATTTGTAAATAATATTATTAAACAGTTGATATAAATTTAATTTGAAATATTATAGACACTATGTATACATATAGGGCAAGTTTGATCAGAAATGTGAATATAGTTTCTATAATGCTATTTTAACATAATAAGCAAGGTTCATTCAGCTTCTAAATAATATTTAAAGAAACGAAAATTAAGGATCACAATGATGCAAAATAGATATAGAAGTGAATTATTAAAAGTAGATTGTTGTTCCAGTATTTCCGAGAATGGCTGTATTAAAATTAAAGTCGTGGGTATTATAAATACTAGTGCTTTTCAGAAAGCGCGAATATGTGCAGAAAAATTGTACCAGCATATGCCATATAAATTTACACAACCACGAATTCTAGAAATGTTTCAAATAGACTGGCATGAGTATATTGAAAAAATGAAAAGAGTAATCAATTGTTGCGTTCATACTTGTAAAAGTATGTTATAATTAACATTACAATATGTATTGATTGTAAATCATTTATAGCAAATTGGTGGAAAAATATGGTCTTTAACGCGAACAGTAGCAGTCTTCATAAACAACGAGTTTATTGGTAGTGATGTGGAATTTTTTTACTACATAAGCCAAGATTATTTTCTTAGCTTACCTTTTACAATGGAATATTATGAAAATATTGCCATAGAACGTTGTAAGCAATTCATGGAAAAATCTAAGGTAAAATGGTTTACTATCTGTGAATTATTTTATTGACTTCTATAAGATTATAACAATGTTTATTTAAAGTTATTGCATTCTAGAGAAAATATGTTTATTTTACATTTACTGTAAACGGTCATTTAATGGGCTCATTCGTATTTGTGGTAAGAGTTTTGTTTCTAATTTCATATAGAATGTAATCTCGCTATATGGTTCCCTTTTATATATCTCGGGTGATGTCCTCCGGTTAAATTCCTCTTTATAAACAAATTTTGTAGAATTTATAGAAATTTGTAGAATTGTAGAATTTTTACAGTTATAAGTTTTTCTGCTTCTAAAATGACACGTAGGACCATATAGCGATACTCGGTAATAATATCATAGTTTTGTACCAAAGTTATAAATTTTTTTTACAAATTTAGTTGTATTCTGATTTACTACCATTAACTTGTCAACATTTTTTAAATCTTTGTAATGGGTATGATGAAGTAGAACAGTGTTATAAAGATGCTTATTACATAAATACACGCGTACATCGTATTGTCAAAAATGGGTGGATTCAATGTGGAGGTAAAGTGGAGTAAATTTAATTTTTACTTCGTTTGTACATTATTCAGAGTTTAATCATCATTATTTTTACTTTAAATTTCTATTTCATATAGATGTCGAATCATCTGAAATCAATGAAGATAGAGCAAGTAATGTGGTCGTGATACCCGATGAGTTTTATTGCATTCCTCATGATCGTCGCGGCGTTCTTTCAATGGCAAACGATGGAAAACATTCCAATCAATCTCAATTTTTTATATGCTTGAAACCCAATCCTTGGATGAATCATTACTATGTTGCCTTTGGGTGAGCTAAGCAGAATTGTTTCTCAGATGCTTCTGTTCAATTAAAAGTAAACGGTATTTGAGGACAATTAAACTTTGTCTGTAATTTATATTAAGACAACTCATAGATGGTGCTAGAACACTGAAATTATTAGAAAACACATCGACTTATTATGAACATCCTACTAAGCAAATATTAGTGTCACAGTGCGGAGAATATAGTCTTAGAGATCAACCTAAAATGGAGACAGAATCTCAAATTTTCCTTGTTAGTAAACTTTTACGTTAAAGGTTAGATCTAAGTTAGATTTTAAATGTCCGTCCCCCTTTTAGAAACATCAACCACCAGCAAGTGTTGAAGGGGAAGCTACAGGGATTAGCTACAATGTATTTGACTTTTATTCTATTGCATCATATCTTGACAATATTGCAGATGTAATAGATGTTCGTGACACACCATCACTTATTAGGGTTGAACGATATTTGAGCGATCTTTATTGTCTTTCATGTAATCATGGGCCAGGTATTCAAAAACAAAATGTTACACTACTAACGTATATATCATATTTTGTTAGTGTGGACATATAACATATATTTTTCATAGGAATGGATATGGGTATTTATAAAAAAATGAGTTCTGTTTCTGTTGCAAAACATGATATAACAACCATTAAACTTCGTCAGTTACTAATACATTTTCACCCTGATAAGATGACAGAATTAGAAAAAACGAGATATATTTCAGAAATTTCTGAAATCATTTTAGCTCATATGTTTTATCATGAAAGCAACGAAGTAAATTCAAAATTGTCAAAGTTTCAGATAACTGTTTATATAAATAATCTTTTGTATATAATATATTCTATATATTATTTAGTTTTGTTTACAACACATTTCAATGCATTCTCATACAACAATACATAAAATATTAGAAATTGCATATAAAATAGCACAGAAAGTTGTTGAAAAGGCTGAGAGAAGATCCATAATCTCACGCGAGTGCGGCAATATAAATATTCCAAGGTATATTTTATTTTTAACTAAAGAAATGAACTTTTGAAACTATACATTTTTATTGACAAGACCGTATTTTGTAATTGTAGAATGTTCGATGCATGTATTCAAGATGTAATGCCTTCCGAAAATTGTATGTTATTACTGCAAGATATATTAAACAAAGCCATATCATGTTTAATACAAGTGATTGATATGCAAGAATAATACGTTATTCAGGTAAGAAAAGACATTTGTAACATATATCAGAAATAAATTTGTAAATGTACGAATTTTTTTTATGAAGACACTGAAGTATAATACATACAAATATTCCAATTTTTATAAAAATTTATACTTGCAAGATCTTTTTATACATATCACATACATAATTTATAAATAATTCTTATTGATTTCAAAATTTATACAAAAAACGACGTAAATGGCAAACAACTCATTTTTAAAAACAACATACTATATCTATATCACTGCTTGATTTTAGTAAATAATTTTCTTCCTCGTCCTCGAGTAGCAGTTCTTTTACCAGCAGTATTTGACTTTTCTTCAATGGGAGAAGTTTTCTCATGAAATGCGCTGTATAACATTTGTGCTTCATTTCTATTTTCCATCATTTCCGTAAGTTCTTCCTAAAAAACGTTAGGTTAATGTTCGTTACGAATTAAATTCGTGGTATAAAATAATATGAAATTATTTGAATACTACATACTTTTGTAAGTTTATTAAGATGATCTAATGATTGTCCTTTGCTTAAAACCATTTGCAAATTTTTTGTAGTAATCCCGGGTAGTTTGGCAACAAAATCTTGTATTCGAGGATTAAATTTTTCTACTGCTATCTGTTTATTTTCTTCCATTCCAATCTCAGCAGCTTTAGCTGCATTTGGTTGTTCTCTTCCTTGCTATAAATTTGTATGTAACAAACATAATATATTATTTGTACTTTATAAATCTATGTGTAGGATTTACATTCAATGTAATAAGAAAGTTACTTGCATCATTACCTTTAACTCTTCAAATAATTGAGCAGTTGCGTGAGGACCAGGTGACCATACAAGTTTTAATCGCGGAAAATGTAAAGTTAGAAGTTGAAGTTTTGAAGTAACAAACATATTTTTTATATCTTTACTAGCATAGTAATACCCCTGTAATTAAAAAATTAATTGCTCAAAAGAGTCAAACCACATACTTTATGTTTGTATTATATGCAAAAATATGTACTTGAAAACAAAATGGTTTATTTGGATCGAATTCTATGAGAAGCATTGCTTTGCTATAATGTCTTGTCATAGAAATAGCTTGATTGTATAATCTTCCACTGTTTAATGAGCCAATAAGATCAGAAACACTTTTTCTTTCAACACAAATATCTGGTGACAAAATGTAATCTCCTACCTATAGAAAAATATACTCAGGTAGTTCGTATATTAACACATTTTGGATTTTTGATAAATCAAAATTTTCAACTATACTTGTAATGTTACGGGTTCAATTTTCATGCCTCTTGTGTAAAGTATAGCAGGTAATTCACTTCTGAATTCTCTCATATCAACTATGATCGTATTTTGAGCCTCAGGTTGTATTGGCACTCCACCTTTACGAGTATTTGTTTCATCATCTGTATCTTTTTGAATTGCTAGACTTAAACAATCCTCAGTTTTCCCGTCTTGATCGTCAGGTATAACCATTGTCTAAAGAAAGGAATACGTTGAAAAAAGTACAAATATAGAAATTAATTTGTAACATAGTGACATACAGTTTTGGTCTTAATTAACATGTGAAATGCTTCTTTTTCCCGTCGCAGCGATGTTAAATATTCTTGCTCCTCCACGGAACCCCCGTAAATTAAGAAATACACCTTTAAATCTATCGACGGATTATTATTCTGATAAACCTACAAGAAGTTTGTTTCAGTATTTGTGATTACATTTTACTTACAAGTCAACGAATTCATTTTTTGTTTAATACATACTTCAATTTGCCGTACAGCAGAAATATCTGCTACATACATAATAATATTAGTTGGCATATGTTCCGTTAAAGCGCGTTGCAGTGCCATTGGATCGCCATTTTTTTTTAAAGACTGAATTAAAATAATAGGTGTATCTATAGTTGTATTTGTTAAATCTAATTCTGCAATCTATGAAAAGAAAATTAAATAGTTATATTAAAATCTTATAATACTATGTACACCATTCATATATTTTACTTGTGAACATTCTTCAAACTGTGTTAGATCTTTATCGTCATTCGATGCTGAATCAGACTGACTTCCTTCAGGAACTTTTTGAGATAATGTTAGCATATATGTATCTTTCTCATCGTCTTCATTATCCTCAGTTTTTTCGGCAGTTGCAGACTCTCCTTCTGCATTCTTCTCATTACTGCAATAAATAGAATCTAATTAATCAGTTACATATATCGATTTTGTATATATACAATTTTATTTTGTATTAATTGCGTACTTTGGCTTTTGTATTTCTTTATGAGTAAGTTTTTTCATTGCTTCATAAAGTAAGTATTCATTAGCACCCATAATTAAATAATTTTTTAACTGATAACACAGATTACGATCATGTACCAATATCAGAATTTTTTCATTTTCCTTATTAACTTTTTTTTTATTTTGATGTTGAATTTCCAGTAATACTTCGGACAAAGCAGTCCACTTTGGAGTTACTTCAGGTTTTAATTCTGTATACAAATAATACGTGAAAAAAAAAATTAAAAATCAGTTTTCTTATACATATCTTTATAAACTTACCATTTTTTTCATTGTACACTCTTTCTTTGGCATTTTGAAATAAAATATCTACAGAATCTAACATTAACCATCCACTGTTTTTTACAGCATAATCCATAGTACGTAAACAATTTAACATTAAATAAAATGATACCGAGTCCTCGTATGTTAAACATCTATATAATTTAATATAATTTGTTTTATTAAAAATAGATTCATTTTGTCGTTATTTGTCTTTTACGAATACTTACGCAAGAAGACCACGTAATGTTTTCAAATCTGAGAGCAATTGTTTTGTAGTAGCACTAAGTTGGTGCCATAAAGGATCTAATTGCAATTGTAATTGTTTGTGATATTTTTTAGATATTGCATTTTCAACAGTTAATTCATCTAAGTCCAACTATAAAAATAAAATGCAGTATATGAAATCAAGCATTTTATGTAATGGTATATGTTAATAAGATGTTGTACTTACATATTTGTTAAGCCTTTTAAGTTCTTTGATGACATAATTCATTATATCAAGCAAAGAGGTTTGAATATTTAACATTTTTGATGTAATTTTTACATGTAACTCAATAACATCAGGCTAAATAAAAAAGTTTGTTATTATACTTCTTAATAGAATATATGTGTTGCATCATTGTATCAATGATAAACGTTACCTTATGTTTCCCTAAACTACTATTTACAAGTGCATGGAAACGTGGCCATAAATGTAATTTTTTGACAAACAAAGCTTTCATTATTCGCTCTACCTGCGCGAATCCCACGGTAAACGCCAATGCTGAGTTGCTAAATGCTTTGATAAAACCGGTCTGGAATAATGTATAAAATTA
The DNA here is from genome assembly GCA_036983795.1 of Megachile lagopoda. Classification (NCBI taxonomy): domain Eukaryota; kingdom Metazoa; phylum Arthropoda; class Insecta; order Hymenoptera; family Megachilidae; genus Megachile; species Megachile lagopoda. Next base: position 11,655,138 of record CM072790.1, on the reverse strand, counting down.
GTGAATATTTTACATTGTAATTTTCTTCTTACGATATGTACCTTGTTACTTTGTCTATATAAACGAAGTGCAAACGCTTCTTGATATGAATTTAATATATTATGCGCTCTATATACAAGAATTCCAGTAACTAATTTTAATGGAACTCTATTTTTTAATAAATCTACTACAAGAATTCGTCCTGATAGAAACAACACTCCACCTTCTAAATACATTAGCTCCCTATAATTACATAATAAACAATAAACAGAATTGAAATGTAATATTTAACAATAATTTTATTATCAGGAAAGGGATGTAATTCAAACCGTTCATCTGCAGAACATTCACATGTTACAACACGTGGTAACTGTTTGATTCCAAGACCTTTTAAAATATCGATAAAATATTGTTCATCATGGCTAGTAGTTCCCAAAACTATGATCAAGTTTCCTGGATCTGTGTATGCCCTTAATATATTTGCAAACACTATTTCTATCCCAAGTCCCCTAAAATAATTAATAGTAATATGAACATACAATGATATCACACAAAATTAAAATTATATATCATATAAATAAAGTAATATTTACTTTGCAACAACAACTAATCCATCTTCATGGATTATTTCCAAAAACATTTGATTCTCGTATTCCAACATGATTAATTTATACCAATAAAAATTATACACTAAATTATAACACACTCAAAATAAGATCTGAAAAAGTAAATCTAGAAGGTACCATGTAATAGATGTTGAAACTGATGATTGTTTTTCCTAAAATATTAAAACATAATTATGATATACAAAAATGTAAAAAAATGATTTGTATCAATATTTGTATCTGATTATGTACCTCATTAGTATTAATTTCTGGAGTTTTTTCATAGGATATGTTTTCGGTATCTGTTGTTTCATACACTAGGAGGATATATTTACTAACTTCATGAGATGGGTGTCCATAAACACCTATACTAACAGGCCTTCTAAAACTAAAAATATATTAATTAAAATATATATTTACACATTTGGTATTGAATCTGTTTTACTATACCTATCAGGGATAAGAATGGTATCTTCTCCACATGTTGCAGATTGAAGACAATACTGATCTGGTTCATAAGTTGGTTTTGTTGTTGTTTGAGAAGCATACAAATCTGCATCACCAGTCCTACAAAATAAAATAAAATAAAATTTAATATTTACCATCATGATGTATAACATATGTAAATTAATCATTGAAGTAACTAATGGTTTGCTTACTCCGATATTAGTGTTATTCTGATAAATCCATCATATGTTAAACTATAATATTTATATGAACCTGCTGGAACTTCATCAATTATATAATGAGAAAATTTGTCTTTATGAGCTAATACATAAGATATCTGTTAAAATAATGTTGTTCTTTTTCAGTCAAATTATTACAATTGAAGATTTAATGTCACAAATATATATGAAAGATATTCTTACCAAAATAAGGAAAACTAATTTATTCTTCATAGTACAGTGTATTTTAACATGACCATCACGCAATCATCCTTTCAAGCTTTTTCAAGAAGGAATAACGTTGCACAATTAAGTTACCTTCTATATGATTTCTAAACAAGGATAAAATGCAACAATTAGTAAAATCATTATATAATCAATTCAGTTGTACAATAAATACTGACTAAAAGTTTTCTATGACACATCTCAGTATAAACTTATTTCACATTTTTCACAGTACACACAACTGAATATGAAGGAGGTTAGGATATTACCGTGTGCTGTTAATTTGTGTAATATTTTTTTTTGTACAGAAAAGATTGAATATATCATTTAACAAAAACTTATAACTTTGTATGACATTTACATACTACGTTTCTCTTTAATAGAATACGTATTATGATGCAAACCTCTTTAAACAGTAACTGTACAATATTTGACAGATGTCGCGAGTGATACATTTAAATACAAAAAACTATATACATTCTTTTAAAAACCTAAAGTATGTTTAAAAAGTTTCAAAATATCCGTTTTATTTGCTATAAAGAACAGTCTGAAGTACTTTTATTTGGTAGTATATAGTTAATTTGTGTGATATGATGTACCGATAATTTGAGTTTTTATTGCATCAATTAAAAATCGAAAAATATTAACGAATTTTGAGCGGATTTTGAGAAAGTTGTGTCTTATCAACAAGTTTATGTTTACACAAGTTTTCTCGTGTGCATGGAAAAGTTCAGCTTCCAAATCTGAGTTAACTCGGCTGAGCGCATTAAGGGGCTAATATGTAAAAATTAAAAGACAGGTAACAAAAATAATCGTGTTCTATAAGTTCGAAAACATTGTAGAGTTAAAAATAACTAAAATAATTTAAGATGCTACAACATTCAACAACCTATTACAGACTTCCGATAGAAGTAGGCTAATTTGTAATTTTAACAGAAAATATTCTGCATGTACTTTTTCTACTCTTTCATTAAATTAAGTGTAAAACATATTTGCAAGAATGCATTATTCGCGTAATTTAAGACAATTAGCGCGTATCAAAGCTCTCGTTTCTAGGCCTCATGATACTCGCACCTAACTCTTCGTAATCAAGCACGATATCCGCTGCATCACTATTAGGAAATGAGGTATAATAATTACTGCTTTGTGGTAGGAATAGGTTGCATGTATATAATAATTACGTGCCGAGGGAATTAATAATAATCCACTCATTTTATTTGAACAAAGGAAAATGTGTCACTAATAATTTTTTTAAATTTCCTCATAATTTCAGTAATGAAATTGCAAATTCTTCGTGATCGATATCTCGGCAAAAAATTACTTCGTTCTGCACGTTCTACAATATACTATTTAATCGCTGTACGATATCTAGATTATCATGACTATTTGTATGATCGGTGAAGTCGATCGGAATGCATCGTCCGTGAAGCAATATCAGTAATCGTGTATTTCATTCTATAGCTGGTAGTAAAGTAATGCGTTATCAGAAGGCATTAGAAGATCATCTCGTACGCGTTCTTTGCTACCACTAGTGCTGGTCCGTCGAATTGCAGCGTGGTTAGCTCGATTCTACCAGTGCAATAGGATCGGCCGATACTTTTTCCTACATCGATATAAGCTACCAGACCGGTAACAGTCTCTCTTTCTCGTGGGGTGTAAACAGGGCCTATGACGAGTCTGCAAGCAAGAGGAAGAGGGGGTGAGCGGTAGCACAGGTAAGATCGTCGACTAAGGACTCCTGAGTAGCGATGTGTACGTTGCCTTATTAGCGATGGGAGCAATACCCTCATGATACCTTTTCAATTTTTCAACCATCGAATATAACAATTTTAATATATTCTACAATATCATACTAAAAAATTTCACTCCTTTTTATATATTAAATAGCATTTTTATGGTACATTCGCATTAAGTTACATGAAACCGATATGTATCATACAAAATCATTAAAATGTTCTACGTGTTCGTTTCATTTTTTTGTATTAAATTACCTACAATTACTCTGTTTGAATAGGTGCAAACTATATTTGTGAATTTTTATATTTTTTACTGGTTAGGTTTAACCCAATAACTTCACTATAGGAGATTTCTATATTTGTAAGTGTCTAGATGTCCAAATTTGATGAGCCCTTCAAGGCACGTTCAATCTGTGCATCCTTGCGTCACTTTCCGTACAGTACAATTTGCAGCGTCTAATCGATGGTGGTATATGAGATTTTTGTAATTAGTAGGGAATCGATCCCATCGCTAGGTGATATGCATGTATGCGATTAAAGGGAGGTTGTAGACGGCGCATGGTGAATCGAGCCTAAGGGTAGTAGAGTGGGGTTCGGCGGGAGTGAGGGGAGAATGGCGGAGGTTCAAAAAATGTGTAGGTGCGCGCGCAGCTGCTTTGTCTCTGTGTTGGCGGTGGTGGGGGGTGGCTGGACCACGAGGGGCCACAGGGGTCCGTGAGCGGAGCATGGCGGACCAAAGGCGACGGCATCCTTTCAGTCGGCCGCTGAACCCGCGCGCCGTGCGGTTGTTCGTGTGTATAGTCTCGGCTACGAATCGTCGCGTATCGTTCCTTTTCTACTCTCCATCGCAGATACCACGCGTGTGAGCTTTTTCTATTCGCCGGTTATCCGTCCGTACTCGCGAAGGTGACCACACCGACGGAAACGACGTAAGCTGTGTTCCAGTAAGGACCTTTTCACGCGCCAGGACCGTTCTTTTGGATTTTTTGGAGTACGTCTTCGAGATTGTTTTCGTGCGCGGGCGTAACGCCGACGTGAAGTTCTTCTGCATGGTAAGTACTCCAAATTCAACGCCTTCTCTTCAACAGCGAAGTTAATCCAGTCTTCGCGATGAAAGCCCGTATGAGTTTAGCCATTATTCTCCGAAGATGTTTCGGCACCGTGTAGATAAACGCGATCCGCTTGAATGCAACTAACGAGCTAGATCGGAAGAAAGGGAACGAACGTTGGGCAAGGTTTTCACACGTGTATGCAAGCAGAACTTGGAGACGCGGTGATGTGATGCAACGAAGGTGGAAAAAGATAAACGCGAAGTTGGCTTGCTTTTTGAATCTCGCGACGAAAAGAAACTGGTACCGTTTCCCGCGATAATGTCACGTGAGCGTGCCCGCAAATCTTATTATGCGCGAACTATTATGAAAATGGAATGCAGTTTTCGTTTCGGAAAACGCATTTAGATTTTGGACGCGATCAAAAATATTCTTTATGGTGCAAAATGTTTTGCAAGGCTATTGACTCGAAGGTTATCGCTGTATTTTCAAAATTCTACCCTGATAATGATTATAATTTAGTATCCCATGAACAGAGCCAATTTTTAATAATCGTATTTATTTATTTAATACGTCGAATTTTTTGGTTAATTTTTGTTAATATTCTGCTTTAATTATTATAATGATTTTGTAGAATGTAAATTAGTAGGTTCGTTATGTTTCATTATGGTTCCACTTATTGCCAATTTTCACTACCCTCATTAACGCGTAATGACCTTCATCATCCTTTAAAAAGTTATCAAAATCGCAGGTTAAATCTTTTTTATGAATATTTAAAAAGTTTCTTAAGAAATATCTTAAGCGTGATTTCTTGAGAAATAACGGAAACCGCAATTATTTTTGCTGAATGAACGAAAAGTGCAAGTATAAATTTAAACATTCACTCCTTTGTTACTATCCTTTCATTTTAATAAATACATGAAAGGAGCAGGTCAATTTTGTATTATAAAAGGACGCTAAATAGACTATAATTTAACGTAATTCATCGACAAAGTAATAAAAAAAAGTTTCGTGTCGTAAAACGAAGTGCAAGTTAAACGCTATTGTGAAAAGGGGTCCCCTTTTTAAAATAATTAGTGCATATAATATCAAGGGTTCGGTTTCTATTGATTCTATACATGTTCCTAGTACACATGCCATTGAAATGAATATTTCTGCATGCATATTTAAAAGAATGACACACATACAATTCGAGTAATTGTGTACGTGTGTGCAGTAACACCGGTGGCGCTTTCAGTAACATAAGAGTTCGAAATTGTGCGTAATTACACCATATAATCGTAAGGTACTTCGTGTGGTATTCAAGGTGCGTTCTGAATGCAGCGTATATTTGCTACTGTTTCTTCTCCCGTTTGTACGCGCAATTTGTTCTCCACCAGAAGAATTAAGGACCAGAGAACTTTTTATAGCAAATAGTATGAAAGGAAAACGCAATAGAACATTTACAAACTAAATTAACCCTTAATAGTGGGTATTGTTCAGATAGGATACTTGAAAAATAATTATTCGACTGAAAGTCTTATTTGTCTAGATGTTAGGTATTAGATATTAAATGTTAATGATTTTTCTCTGAATTATTTTTTCATTATCGGAAAAATAATTTATTTTGTATTTGAACAAATTTTTATTCGCATCTTTTTGAATTCCAATAAATTAAGAATAAAAACTCGAATATTTTAATAAACCACTCAGAATATATTGACAGACAAATTGTGGATAAATTATAATTTAATGTGAAGCACTGAGTAAAATCATGTGCTCTAAAAAAGTAAAATCGTCATTCGTGTATACGAGCTTCATGTGATTATAAGTGTTTGTCTCGCATGTTTGTTCATGGCGTTTTGCAAATTTCGCAGTGGAATCATGTGGTCGGAGAGTGTTATTGATAAATCCGTCTCGAAACTCCATTGTATACATTGGACGCGCGAAACAAGTTTGATCGTTTTGCTTGTTTCCATTTTTTTATTTTCTCAACGGATCATGGCAGAGATTCGAAAGTCGAGGCGTAGCGCAGATTTGCAAACGGAAGAATCTATAAACAGACAAAGTCGAGGACTTCATTCGGTTTGAAATAACTGACCATTGTAGGGATCAAAGATTTCGTTGTTGGTGCCATCTGGTAGTCGACATTAAATGACTCACATTTTAAAATCGCTTTATCGTTTATTAGCCATTTCTGTGATCCGTTACGTTTATAATTAATTTATAGAAATATCGATGATCGATATTAGGAACGCATCTATTTAGAATCTTAAAAATAAATTTGAAAAATTTTATATTTACGTATAATATATCGATGATCGATATAAGATTATAAGAAAAGTTTAGAATGTGGTAATTTAAAATTTTTCATTGTATCAATTTAGAATTTCTCAATTTACTAATTTCAAATTGCAGATCTTTTTCATTTTATAAATCAGAAATTGCAGCAGTGTTTTAAAGGGAAACTTTGTTTACGGACACTGAAGGATTACACAGATTTTTTGAGCTGTTTTGCTCGTAGTTAATATATACGTTGAAATATTAACCCCGTTCGTCCCTGCATTTTTTGTTATCAAGATTCCAGGTTTTATCGATGTCATAATACGTGGACATTATTTATTGTGACACAGTTCCGTTTCGTAAAACGGAAGCACCGGTATGTACCCTCGTTAATCTTCGAATTTTTTCGATATCGTCTTCGGTGCTGGTATTATTCAATATTTCTTCGATTGTTTTATCTGGACCCTTTATTTAGAACGATCATTTGTTTACAAAAATGAAAGATATTAATGGGGAAGAAAATTTGTCATAAACAGGATGTACAAAATAAATAGCAATATCGTTAATTTTTGTAAAATACAAAATTCGACGAGTTTCATTATTATTCTTTATAGGAGATTCGCATAGAAATAGAATTATAAGCAAATCAATAACATTGCGAAAGAAAAGAAAAGTAGAAAAGTAGTTCAACCCCTTAAATTACAATAGAACTTAAAAACGTGATAATATTCGTGACTGCGGGCAGATTTAATCGAATATTAGTCTTGAAAGTTGAGAGGGTCTTAGGAAGGTTTCTATGGTCCTAGGTTTGATCTCAGGGACGCCAACCCTCGAGTTGTGCCAACTCCAACACTAGTGTCGCAGTACGACAATCGATCTCTGCTGAAACACGTATACCGAACGCATTTTCAGGTCTCGTTAATCTTCGCTGTCGCATCGAGGGAATCGCTAAATTTGTCTGTATTGAAGAAAGAATAATTAGCACAGTTAGCTGCGACCGATTCGCAAGAAAACAACAAACGAATCAGGGCCGTATGCGAAAGTATTGGCAAAAGGGGGTGAAATACCCAAAGCAGATCAATCCTTTTCTGTATCATTCTTATCTATAATTTGTTTACTAACTTTTCGAACAATAGCTCAAGTTCATAGGAACAATAATTTATTTCGTCAAAAAAAATAAATTAAATTCTTATAAAATTAAGGTGCAAATAGAAGTAAATTTATTTATTATTTATTTTACATGTGTTTTACATTTTTAATCAGAGAAATAATTCATTTTCATCAGACAACTGATATTTTTTATATGGTCACCCTTGAATAATAAATATCGAACTTGATACTAACGTTGACTCTTTATTGTGCGATGTTTTAATTCCGAGAGTATACAATAAATATTTGAAGGGTCACAAGTGGTAATATAATAAAAGGAATAACAATTTTGTACAGGGTTCAACAAGAGGGTGACTGTTCGCGTTGATGATCTCATTTTTCCTGATCTGGGTTTTTACGACCTTCCTTTTTCTTCGTGTATACACAAGATACGTAAAGAATTACGATCACCATGGTTGATGCATGCTGATAAAAGGCGAAGTCAATATTTAGGGTTGTTATCGATTGACCCTTAAACTGGCGACAGAAATTATGAGTTTCGATAAGTTCTGAGGTTCTTTTGGTATAGTCATTAAAGAGGACCTTTTCATCAATAGCAGGTATATTTCTGAAATGTATGAATAGTAACTAATCAATATGCTTTTATTACCCAGTATCTGTACAATCTTCAATATGTCGGAATAAAGAAAATACAGTAATTTATTTACCATATTTCATTGATTCATTTTTCCAATTTATTTTCGATGTAATAGCAAATACACGTTCGATGTGGGTTGTTGGTAATGAGCGTCGAAACAACAAACTGAAACTTTAGTACGTATACATATAAGTGCCATAGAATATCCTCGAACGTAAAACAATGGAGATATTATCGAATCCGGGGTTCGTTTTCCTGAAACTTTCAAATTTTTCTTCTCTCTCCACTCGAGAAAACTTGCTACGATTGATTTATGGTAGCCGCGAACAATACGGTGACCCCAAACTCAGCTTACCGTAAATCACTCCGTCGCGATTGAAAAACTTTGCAAATCAGTTGTTTAACGTTCAGAAGTTGTGCATCGGAAGCAAAGATTAATACAATGGAACTACATTTATCTAAACACGCCGAGAAACAAAACAGTTCGATTAACTTAGTTGTACCGATAACAGGCGCCAATCTTCTTCTTCAACAATGATTTCTTGTTTCCGTGTATAGAATAGAAAGCTCGTGGTTCAAGTCACTGAACTGCACTGTCAAGATGTAATTTTAGGAGAGACAATGTTAAAGGAGAGGTTTATTTCTTGAATGAAAATTTGGGAAGTTTGAGATTTGGGGAGTTGGAGAGTTGGGAATTTGGGGTTTTGGGGATTTGAGATTTTGGGAATTTGGAGATTTGGGGATATAGGGATATGGGGATGAGGGATTGGGGAATATAGGAATTTGGGGATGTAGGGATTTGGGGGTGTGGGAATTTGGGGATGTAGGGATTTGGGGATGCAGAGATCTGAAGATATGGGGATTTGGGGATGTAGGAATTTGGGGATGTAGAGATTTGGGGATGTAGGAATTTGGGGGCGTGGGAATTTGGGGATGTAGAATTTTGGAGATGTAAGAATATGGGGGCGTGGAAATTTGGGGATGCAGAGATCTGAAGATGCAGGGATTTGGGGATGTAAGAATTTGGGCATGTGGGAATTTGGGAATTTAGGGATTTGGGGATGCAGAAGTCTGAAAATGTAGGGATTCGGGGATGTACGAATTTAGGATATAGGGCTTTAGGGGCATAGGAATTTGGGGACATAGGAAATTGTGGATATAGCTATTTGGGAATGTAGGAATTTGGGGACCTAAGAATTTGGGGTTATAGGAATTGGGGGATGTAGGGATTTGGGGATGCAGAGATCTGAAGATGTAAGGATTTGGGGATGTGGGACTTTCGAGATGTAGGGATGTGGAAACCTAAGAATTTGGGAATGTAAGGATTTGGAGAAGTAGAGATTTGGGGATATGATGATTGAGCTTGAGAATTTAGGATTCAAAGAATTAGGTAATCACATAAATGTGAGATATCGACACATTGCTTCTCTAAACACGATAACTCCCCACAAAATATTTCTAGAATTCGATACAAGTAACTATGCAATTCCATTAAGAATCACCACGTTCACGAAGACATCAAGGTCACCAGAAAAGTAGACTATTAAATTTTCCAAATAACAAAATTTCCTATATTACCTTCGGTTGAAAAGATCCTCTAATAACACTCACATTGAACAATTACCATTTGAACCCTTCAATTAACAATGAAACCCGGTATACAGCCAAAATTGATAGGAACTAAAGGAGAACAATGCTCCTCTTGTCTACTCGTATCCGAGTAGACGGCATTTCAAGATTTTGGCACGGCTCTACGTTTCTCAATGGCGAATGGAGCACGTTCTCGTATATTCTTGTTCGTTCGGTTTCTTTTTCTATCTCGTTCATCTTCTGGAATTACTTCTGTTGGTTACCGTGTCTCGAGACGAAGGGATGATAGTTTGATACGATTGAACTGCTGGATTTAATTGGGACACACGAGGAGAGATCCAATAATTTATCGATTCGAATGCTCGGGAGAGAATAAAACGGACGTTGCTTATCGTTAGCAGAAAATTCTAGGTCAATTTTTCGAGATACTAGTGAAACTTGTTATTGAGAGTGTTGTTATTTATTCTTGTTGTGAGAGTACTTGTATTTGTTGTTCAATACTTATATTTTTGATATTTTTGAAGTTACAAATTTTCAAATTCATAAATTTCCAAATTAAGTTTATAAATTTACCTACTTTTTCGATTTTCTCAAGTCTCCCAAATTTCTGCATTTCTTAATTTCCAAGTTCCTAGATTTTTAAGTTTCTAAATTTTTTAATGTTCAGATCCATAAATTCTTGTGTCTCTAAACTGCCAAGGCTCTAAATTCTCAAATCTCTATATTTCCAGCTCTCTAAATTCCCAACTCTCTAAATTCCCAAATTCCTAAATTCCCAAGTTCCTACATTCCCAAACTCTAAATTCCCAAATCCCTAAATCTCCAACTCTCTAAATTCCCAACTCTCTAAATTCCTAATTCTCTAAATTCCCAAATCCCTAAATTCCCAAATTCCTAAATTCCCAAACTCTAAATTTCCAAATCCCTAACTCTCCAACTCTCTAAATTCCCAACTCTGTAATTCCCAACTCTCTAATTCCCAACCCTCTAAATTCCCAAACCCTAAATTCCCAAATTCCAAAATCCCTAAATCTCCAAATTCCGAAAATTCTCAGTCACCAAGATTCCCCTCATGGCCGTCCAATATGGTATTGAAATTCGTCGGGCTGCGCGAAGTGGTTGCGTAGGACACCTGCATCCTTATAGTCCAGCTATCGATCGCGTTCGATGTGCGTGACGCGATATCGATGTTATTGGCCCTTATGGTCTCCCGGTGACCGGCGTGTATAGATATACGCGTTTATACGTCTCGTTACCTTGTACCCTCGCAATAGGAATCAGAACAGGATCGACGAGACGGTGTGTGGAAGGTGAACGGATCGAAAGAGAGGCAGGGGTACAGGTAAGTAAGCAGCAGGGATATTGTCGAGGCGTAACAGATCAGAGTGAAAGTTGAGGCACGACTCTGCATCTACGTCTCTTTCTCTTTCTTTACTCGGATCCTGAGTACAAGAAGAAGAGCTTGAAGAATCACGAGTCGAACGGAGTCGAAACGATCGTGTGCACGCTTTGCGCCTTTGACTTCTCTCGACGCAACGATTACGCGATTATATCACGGTGTGTCCCGTTTCTTTAACCATTTCGCCGAGGCGTGTGTTGTGTAATAATCGCGAATCGATCGTTCAAATCTGATACATAATTTGTTTCCTAGATATTCCGTGATGTTCTCCGGGAAAATCTCTGCTTCATAATTATTACTATCTTTGCGCTAGGCATATGGCTGTTTCCCTTGGAATCTGCGTTTTAAGGGATTCCATACTCACATTTTTTTTTCATTTTTTCCTTTGTGACGTGTTTTGTAGTTTTACACCATATTTTCTTAAATATAAAATTCTCATATTTAGGATAGGATGATTTAACGCATTGATAGATTGATAGACTGATGGATTCATGAATTGATGGATTCGAGGATTGATGCAGTGATGGAGTGATGTATTTAATGGATTCGTGGATTGATGAATTGATTCAGAAGAATATGGACTATACGATTATTTGATTTGGAAATTTACAATTTTGTGCGTCTTCAAAATCAAAAGTTTTGAAGTCTTGGAATTTTTGTGTCTTTGCATATGCATCTAACCTTCTTGCAATACAATAACAATACTTGTATACTTCTTATAACATACTTATACAACATAATTACATTACGTGTACTATAGTATGCAATTACCAGCAGTAAATTATCGTTTATACTAAACATGTCGTACATCATACCTCATAATACATCACAAGAAGAAATTTAAATATTTGCACGTATTTTAACCCTAACCAATCTTCAACTGTATCTTAAGAGAATCACATAATTCAGAAGGAAAAAGAAGTTTGTTTTATTTGGCAAGTGTAGCAAGATCGGTAAAGAAAAGACGAAGAAGCGTTCGATGGCACAAAGTTCGAAACGCAGAAGACGAAATGGTATCGAACCCTGCGGGATACATGGGAGTCTGGATAAAAATAGACTATGAAACATCCGTGAGGACCCTTTCGTCGAGTCTAAGTGCGTAAGTGGCATGGAGTGGTTGGCCAGTTGGTCGGAAGTGCACGTTGCATCGTCGATGGGACGTCGGCACGAATCGTGACGAAAGGATGCAACATCCATGGGGGAATCAATGGCAGAACGAGAGATGGAGCTAATGGTGTTATACAGGATGTCTCGGACACGATATCACATTCATCGAACACTGCAAACTTTGATTTAAAGTTAGGTACATTATTTCCCAAAATTCTAATTGCAGAAGTTTCTAAATTTTCAAGATTATAGTTATTCAAATTTTCAGAATCGGTCGAGTTCCCAAACTTCTAATTGTTCAAATGCCCAATACTAATTGGTCTAATTTGCAAATTCTCAAAATTTTACTTACCCAAGTTCCAAATTTCCAAAATTCTAATAGGCCAAATTCTTAACCTTGAAAATTCTGATTGCTCAAATTTTCAAAATCACAACATTCTACTTGTCCAAATTCCCAAATTCCCAAAATTCTAATTAGTAAAATCCCCAAATTCCCAAAATTCTAATTGGCCAAATTGTCAACCTCGAAAATTCTACTTGTCCAAATTCTGAAATTCCCAAAATTCTAATTGGCCAAATTTTCAACCTCGAAAATTCTACTTGTCCAAATTCTCAAATTCCCAAAATTCTAATTAGTAAAATCCCCAAATCTCCAAAATTCTAATCGTCCAAATTTTCAAAATTACAAAATTCTACTTGTCCAAATTCCCAAAATTCCAATTAGCAAAATCCCCAAGTTCCAAAGTGCCAAAATTCTAACTATCCAAATCCCCAAACTTAGAACTCCAATTATCCAACTTCGTAACCCTCTGAACCATAAATTTCAACGTCGTAAATCCACATTTTTTAAAAATAAGAAAGCACAGTCCACGAATAGAATCCGGATAAGAGTTTATGCATTCTAAACGACCGAGAATCTTCTGCCGGAAATGCATGCCTCTTGGCGAAGCATCGAGTTTCGCAACGAGGTATTTAATAGCTGATTCAGAAATCGGACAGCTGTTGGTGTCGATGACTCAGTCGATGGCTACATTCAAATTTGACAGTGACGCGACTGTGCGTGACTTTTTCTACACCAAATCAGACCCACCTAAATACGTAGGCTGGCTAAGGATTTATTCGAGCATTTCAAGTTGTCCGGAAATTCTGTGGTTCTGTTTAAACAGGTGTCTCCTTCGCGACACGGTCATTCGACGAAAATATTTTTCCTCTGGTCAGCGTAAACAACAGCAAATTATAAACGTGTCCATTGTTCTGTCGATGGAGACAATTCGTCGTTTGTAAATTAATTACATTAATTACATCGTGCATTTAGAATATCAGTTGTGTAGGTTAGGTTAGGTATCGAATGGCGAATGTGAAACTGTTATGATTTGATGATGAAAAATTATAGTGAAATATTGTATTTATCGTAAATCAATTTTTAGCTTAAAATTAAGTGATTTAGATATATTAACTTTTCCTTAGCTCTGTTTGCATTGATTTGTAGTCCATAAAATTATCTGATTTATTAGATTCAGACTTATTCTTATGTTATTTAATGAAAATGGTGCTGGTGAAGGATTATACAATAATATTCTGTACGAAATTAAAGATACAAGTGAACGATCAATGAAGTAGTACAGTGAAGTCTTGATACAAAAGAAAATGATCTACATGATGTTCTGTTTAAAAAAGAACTGAATTAAAAACACTGTAACATTTTGGAAGCAGCTGAAAAGTGCATAGTAGACGCACAGGATGATTCATGTTTCCTTAGATAGAGATTGTGGATAATAAGAGACCATAAGCATGTTTGTCGTTTTATCAGAGTTATCTTCTCTCCTGCTACATAAGTATAATCTAGTTCTCCAAAATATGATAAGAAACAAGATGGTGTGTCCTATGTAAACTGCAAGCTGTTTCCTTCGAGGTCATCAAAGATAAAGAGATACTTTTTACAAATACTTCAAAATAGAATAAAATAAACAGATGTTACTATAAACGTTCAGAATAAACAAATCTTACTATTCTCAGTAGATACTGAACATTAATAGATAATTGTAATTATCTGTGATAAGTTGTTTGTACTCAGCAAGAGAACAATTAAAACATGTTTTAATAATGTTATGATAATTGATGTTTCTCTACGCAAGTATTTAACACTTTCTCCTCAAGTGAAAACTGTATCTATTAGTAAATCAAATAACAGATTTCACTTAAAAAGGTGCTAGTCTATGTAAATGATTGGATTGAAAAACAAAATTCCTTTTATGCTTCTTTGCCTTTGATTAATTGAATTTTAACTTGATCAGATGCACAGCGTGGTGGTTTTCTTTTTTGCTATAAACTTTCCATTTCACGTTTCTAATGTAATTTAATTTTCTAATTAATTTAACGTTGTTGTGATCGAAGAATTGTGTGTGGGGTTGGGATGGGTGTTGGAAGCGAATTTTTGGGCTTTTTGGAGATTTTGGAGATTTGGGGATTTGGGGATTTGGGGATTTGGAAATTTGGGGATTTGGGGATTTGGAGAATTGGAGAATTGGAGATTTGGGGATTTGGGGATTTGGAGAATTGGAAATTTGGGGATTTGGAGATTCGGAGAATTGGAGATATGGGGATTTGGAGAATTGGAGATTTGCAGATATGGAGAATTGGAGAATTGGGGATTTGGGGATTTGGGGATTCGGCAATTTGAGGATTTGGAGAATTGGAGAATTGGAGAATTGGAGATTTGGGGATTTGGGGATTTGGAGATTTGGAAATTTGAGAATTTTGCTAATTTGGAAATATGAAGATTTGAGGATTCGGATATTTGGGGATTTGGAAACTTGAAAATTTAGACATTTAGAAATTCGGAAATTTAGGAATTAGGGGATTTACAGATTTGAAGAGTTGAGGAATTTGGGGATTTTAAAATTAGGAATTTTGAGAACTTGAAAATCTGTAAATTTAGGACTTCATGGATTTGGGGCTTCTGCAAATTTCAGGATTTTCGAATCTGGGGACTTACAAATTTCAGAATTGTAGGATCTGAATACTTGCGAATTTGGGATATAACTATTCGACAATTTGGACATTTGCAAATTTTGGATAGTCCAGCTATTTGATCAGGAGATTTACAACTTTGGCGCTACGTTTGAATGTAGGAATATGAAAATTTATAAATTTCAAGATTCGGAGAGAAATTTAGAAATTTCTCAATAAAGAAAGAACATAAAGACATGAGAATACATACATCTGCTGATGAATGTAGATATTTGAAAATCTGCAAACTTGTCTCCCCTCTATACAAATTTTACCCGAATGCGACAAAAATACCACCTTCGCAATAAAGTATCTCACAATGCAGAGAATAAATAATTTTCTAAATACCCTTCCACCCTGTCGACGCAAGTAGACGGCAAAGCGAGAAAAGCGATAAGAAATAACGATTTGTCAGCGCATCACGGTGATCCTCGCGCGTGGCCTTCGCGACACTGGTAGCATCGACCGGTAGCAATGTTTGTTGTAGAAAAGTGTGATGAGCGGTTGCACGAAACAATGACTGGTATTCGGAGCGTGCATTTATTTAAATCGCGGAGAGCAAGTGTTGCTGGTTGTGGACGTAGTGCGCAGCGAAGAAGTTAAATATATCTGGCTTGGCCTAACCGTTCCTTCTATCCTCATTCCTTTCGAATGCCCAGCCTGGTCTCGAAACGGATCGCAAGTATGGCTTTCCAGACGAGAGAACTTCGCGGCTCCTTGCTATAACGTCGATGAAGGATAAACAGCGATCGTTCGTTCGAATGCGGTCGTTAAGGTATACCCAGCCACTTTCTTTTTGGGAGATTATAGTAACGAGGTTGCTCGGACCCCTTCGTAATCCTTCTGCTGTAAGGCGCCATGAAGACTTGTAAATGGTTGCTTGATAGGGGGCTTAAGAGTCAAGCTTCGCTGTATTGCGAAAGATCCTTAAAAGGTTTTTTCGTTCGAATCGGTTTAACGGAGTGTAGCATCGATTTTGCCAGGATTTTTATGCTTCCAAAGAGTTCCGAACAGATTTTCGTTGATTGCGCCGCATTTTTTTACATTGACGCTGATTTTTAAGAGAAGTTTTGTTGCTCCGATGGGCTTAATGGAGTCACGCCTTCGATTTCAGACGATTCTTATGGCCGATTCGACACAGAAAATTGCCTTCGGAGGTTGCGGGTTTTGGGATTTGGGAAACGGACTTCAGGAGGTGGAGATTTTTGTCGTTCGGAGTTGGGAAGTTGGGGATGCGGAAGTTTGGAAGTAGAGTTGAAAATTTAGGAATTAGGGACCTGGAAGTTTTGATATTCTAGGATTTGGGGATTTGGGAATTATGGAATTTGTAGATTTGAAGATTTGATGATATCGGGACATTTTGGGATTTGGAGATTTGGTCATTTTGGAACTGAGGGATCTAGGAGTTTGGGGAATTGGAAATTTAAGTACTCTGGAATTTCGAAATTTTTTAATTTAGAATTTTTTAAATTTAGAAATTTGCAAATGTGGCGTTTGAGAATTTGGGGATTTAGAGATCTCTAGCTTTAGAAATTTAAAAATCTAGGAATCTAGGAATGTTGAAATTTGTGTTCTCAAAAATGTAAAAACCTAGAAATTTTGTAACTTGAAAATTTCAAAATTTGTAAATTTAATAATTTAGAAATCTGTAAATTTGAAAAATTGTGAATATGAGAATTTAAAGATTTGAAAAAAAAGAATGTGAAAAATCTGCGAACAAATAATATGCAATAAAACTAGATTAATAACATACCATCGTGAAAAGAAAAATTTGCTTTGTAGTTACAAATCAAAGTTTCTATAAGAAGAAAGTGTATTTTACTTTGAAATTAAAACCACGTTTTCGCGTAAAAATAGTAACAGTTAGAAATTTAGAAAGCACCCGCGTGTAATCTCTTTTGAATTTTTACAATGACTGAAACGATTTCTTTACACTCGATTGAAACTGAGAACCTTATACATACGTTTCACTAAATCCTTTGAAACCCTATTGAAACTTTTAACAACGTTTCGATATTCTGAATCGAAATAAAAGATCCTTAAAAAATCAAATGAAAATTCTTTTTAACTGAGTTATCCCGACTCTGAAAGGGGACTTGAAAACTCGGCCGAAATAATAGAATTTTATCAGATCGATACTGTAGTCTGTATTCGATTCAATTGAAATGTAAAAAATCGTTCGGAACCAACGCAAATCCTCTTTACATTTGGTAGAAACATAACAAACTTCGCAAAATCGATGCTATGCTTCGTTAAGCTGTGTTGAAACACAAAGCTTCTCGAAATTGAAGCAAATTTTGTTTAAATTCGATGATACAGAAATTACTGTTATGTGCTACTATTATTTAAAATTTTCAAATTCGCAATTTCTAAATTTCTATTCGCAAAATTTCGAAATTTTCAAGTTTTTAGATTTTCGAATTCTGGAATTTACCGAACTCTCAAATTTCCGAATTCTCAAATTTACCGAATTCTCAATGTTCCGAATTTTCAAATTTACCGAATTCTCAAATTTCCGAATTCTTAAAATTTACCGAATTCTCAAATTTCCCGAATTCTTAAATTTCCCGAATTCTCAAATTTCCCGAATTCTCAAAGTCCCGAATTCTCAAATTTCCGAATTCTCAAAATTTCCCGATCTCTCAAAGTCCCGAATTCCCAAATTTCCGAAATCCCAAAATTTCCCGAACTCTCAAATTTCCTAAATTTACAATTTCTAAACATCCACCTACCCAAATCTCAAACTCCCCGAATTAATTTTCCCAAATACTCAATTTCCCAACTTCCTGCATTCCAGAACTCACAAATTTCCAAATCCCTCCATTTCCAACTCCCTACATTCCTAAATTCCCTAAATGCACTGCCCGGGGCACAACCGAATATCAGATCCCGTTCATCAACGCTTATCCGACACAATTTCGTCATCAAAATACCCCGAAATATTCAGAACATTAACGTCGCTAAAATTCATTGGAAAAATAAATTGTTCGTACTATAACAATAATTTTAATCCAGACACCTACCACTCTGTACAAATAAACGTTCTCGTAAAGTACTGCTACTCTATAATATAATGTCAAATCGTTTAATCGATAATTTATCGGGAATCATCGTTCGCGCTAAAATATTTAGGTCGGAAGTTACGTGCAACATTTTCGCACTCGAGCAATAAACTAACTAAGCTATACTCGAGAGTGGCTGTTAGCGAAGAGAACGTATAATGATCGGTAAATTGGCTCTGATATACGGATTGCTTGCATCGGTATACTCGTGATACTCGTTTCATTTGCAATCTCTGCTTACATGTCTTTGTTTCAATTCGACTGAGGATCGAACGAGAGACGTTTCGAGGCGGATCGATTCGACGTCGAGGAAATGGGACGACCGATTACAACCAAGTTATTAATAAGCTTGATAATGTACACATTATTCTGTACGTGTCTCGATGATGTGAAAGAACCAAGGGGTTAAGAGGAGATACGAAAACATTGTTATTTGGAACGTACAAAAACTTGCATACAATAGTTTTTCACAGAATTTTATTTCTTTGTATTTTATTATTATTCTCTCGATGTTTATTTCTTTATTTCTTATCATTACACTCTGGATATTTATTAATTTTGTAATTACACTGTGGATATTTTTTTCTTAACATGTTATAATTAATAACTTTCGTTATTTATTTTTTAATATTTTTTAATTACATTGTGGATGTTCGGTTTTCAATATTTTATAATTAGTAACTGTTGACAAGTATTTCTTAGTATTTTATAATTAATAATTGTGGATATTTACCTAAGAAAATTTTTATACAAACTTGTCCAGCAGTTTAAATATTTTTAATATTTTTACCAAGACTGTATAATAAAAGCATCGTTATTTATTTTGTGAAATATCACCAATCATAAGACTAGCAGTTTTTCATAAAAAAACTGAGAATGGTTTTTGACCCTCACTTTTGAACCTAATCTACTAATAGACTAAGTGCGCGAATAGACTAAGTACACTAATAGAGTAAGTACACTAAGAGTTATTAGATGAATAGATCAAAGTAAATGCAGCAAACGATTAATATATTTTACTAAACAAAGTTAAATAACAAACACGTACTTTGAACGAGTATTTTTACCGTAGCCAAAGGTCTGTTTTCATTAGCATAGTAGCAAACCGAATGAATGAAAGTGCAACTGGAAAAATCGACGCCTAACGCTGCAGATACCAGTTAACACGCTTTCATTTAACTTTCCTGCATTTGCGAGAAGAGGTTTGATTAGCATCCGTGTTTACTTAAAAGCGCGTGAAAAACGTTTCATTAGTCGTTTCAATCGCTAGTTAACTTGTACCATAAGCGGTCAACGTTGAGCGTGGAACAAGAGAATTTCCCATCGTTCCATATCGGGATACAAATTTACCGTAATGTGCCGTCAATTTTACCGTAAAATACCGTCGTTAATACTCGCAGAGAACCTTGTATTTTCATATAATTCAACAAATGAATTCTCCGAAAACCGTAATAATTATATTGGCGTAATTTGCATTTGTATCGAGTTACGTTTCGAGTACGTTTCGACAAGGTGTATTACAATATCAATCATATAAATTACGCATTTCATTTTCATAATATTAATGTAACACGTCTATTGGTTAATGAATGTACTAACGAAGATAAATAAGTGAAAAGAAATAAAGATCATTCAAATATTAATATGTTTCATTTGATCACTCTAGGTCAACGATCTACTCAAATTTTGGTGCTGGTAGATTTTTTATTTGCTGTACTTTCAAGTAATAAATCACGATTTTGCCATTACTTTCCACGATTCCCTGCTACTCGCAGGTATCTTGATTCCTTGTTCAAAAACAGGAAGGTCGGGAAGAGACCAAATAAGTGTAGGGCCCGTTTCTAGAGGAGCGAGCGAAGCAACTCAAGTGTTGAACTCAATTCCATCAGGTTCAACTTCGTTTAGCCGCTCTCGTTTTCACCGCAAGACCAATCATTACAGCCGAGGTTTTATCAGATCACGTGACTAAGAAATGAGCTGTATACAAAGTGTAGTTAAAAGAGATACTCACGAAATGTATTCAAAATTAAGCGTTCAATTATGTATTTAAGATAATTACAAAATGGAGAGACATTTACAAAATGTCTTTAAAATACAAGTTTATAAAATGTACTCAATTATGTCATACTTTAGCTTTCATCAGATCACGTGACTAGGAAAACGTATTATCTAGAAAATTTATTCGAGATACATGTTTATAAAATGTGTTGAAAATACAAGTTCATAAGACAGATTTAATTATGTAATTATACCTAAGGTTTCATCAGATCACGTGACTGGGAAAAATACATTACCCAGAAAATTTATTCAAGATACATGTTTATAAGATGTGTTGAAAATACAGATTCATAAGATATATTCAAATATGTGAATCTACGGTTTCATCATATCACGTGACTAGGAAAAATTTATTTACAGAATGTTTTTAAAATACATATTTGCAAAATACGTTCAAAGTACAGGTTTATAAAATATATTCAATTACATAATTATACTCTAGTTTTTATCAGATCACGCGACCAGAATACTACGTACAAAATATATCTACGTACAGACATGTTTACAATATGTAGTCAAAACCAAATGCATCCAATTGTAGCTGTATTTTTGTCAAAAGATTATGTGATTGCTTAATGCGTACAAGAAGGACTTGTACGTCCATTAAAATTCTTCCGTTTTCAAAATGTATTCAATTACGTAATCTGAATTTGATGAAACCTCGAAAATATGAAATTATGTCACCATCACAGAAACCGTATCAAACCGCATTATTGCGCTTCGAAAGGGTTATTTCGAATGTTCGAGTTTCGTCAGGGTTATTTAGAAGCTTCTTATAAGGCCATTCAGGCACGCTATTTAGGAAGACGAGAAGAGGATGATTTTTATTTGTGGCGAGAAGAATACTCGGCATCGAAAGAGTTACGGTATGCAACAAGCCATTCATCAAAAGCACATAATCAGCACGGAAAGGGTTAAATGACGAGGTTGTCGGTGAGAAGGCGTGAGTCACTAGCAAGCAGTGCCTCTGTTAGTTACCGTTAACTTTTAGCGCTGATGACGAGCCATATCCGCGAACACGTGAGAGAACATTCTTCTTCTTCTGCTGGTGCGCGCGTGGTTGCTCGAAGCTTTTCGTAAATGGACGCGCGGCTAATTTGCGCGTATGTAATTAAGTCGATTGCGCGAACGAATCAATCAGCCGGTCGATCGATCAGCGACATCGAATCGGGGAAAATGGCCACTCGAGTGAATTAAATGTGATCGATGCGGAACGAGATTTTATTTGTTTCCAAGTTGATTGGTCGGAACGAAGGTGCACGATAATTGCATGTTCCAAAAGCTATTAAATTTATTTTCTCGTGTTGGGATCTCCCTTGTATTTAGTTTCATTGCGTTTCGTTTTTATCTCGTTTGAAATCCGATTGGAAGAAATTTGTCTTGGTCCAAGTTCTTTTTAACTCGGTGCTGGATATACGTTTCATTTCTTTTCTTAACACCCATTTACTTTATGTAATATTTATGGATAGAGCTGTGCAGTCTTGCCACACTTTTGTTTGTAATTATTAAATATATAATAAAATTTAATATTTTCGATTTCTGCGAGTCGATGGATTAATATCTTAAAAATCGAAGTCTCGAAAGTTTGCCAACGAACGAAATGCAAGTTGAATTAGTTACTGCGTTGCTGAAATCATTTTACTAATTGGATGCAACTAATTAAAGCATTCCTCCTCCTTCGTAGGAAGTCCCTGCGTTCTAGATTGAATCTTGAAACTATTCGACTTTCTTCAAATTAGTTTCTCACAGCGTTGATACAGGGACATTTTCTTACCTTCAAGTGGCAACTTTCTTCGGTTGATTTTAATCGAATTTCTTAATAATCGGAGACCGATCAAAGTTTGCTGTGCGGAGCTTCCGATCAAATTTCAAACAATACTGGAACCTATTTCATTGTACTTTCTTATTGTTGGTAGAAAAAGAATGAAATGACTCATAACTTCTTGTCAGTTTGGTATGAAATATTACAAAAATTGTTATTAATTAATTTTCTTCATTCATCGTAATACATAAGATTATTATCCTTTCAATTTATATTCGATACAAGTAGACGTTAAAAGTTACATCCAGAAAAGTGATTTAATCTCTGGAAAGATAAGATGAATATTCAGTTTGTTTTTAATTGCATCAGAAAGTCTCACGTACAAATATTACAATTGTTTTCATACTTCAAGAATTCCTTAAAGACTCATTCATATAATTGTTACAAATTCAAAACGTCTAAAATACAATTACACTAGAAAATCAAGTTATTTCTTTCTGTAACCTCAAAAAATTAATACTGTAACAGATCAAGTCAAGAAAATTTGTGTTATATCTCTATTATGAAAATCCATGTTCGAACGAATAGATTCAAATTTCACCGCCACTCCGGGGCAAATCAAAATGGCGGAACGTTTACCTATTACTCCCATGATCGCTACAGCGAAAGACGTCTGAAACGAAAGATAATAAAAATATGAAACATCGTGGAGGTTTCAAAAGGAAAATGATGTTAGAATGAGCATACTAGGAGGCGTTGAAGAGGATAAGCTAAGCTAAGACGGCTTCGTACGAGCGTTAACCGTTAACCGATTCCTCTTTTTGCATCGAACGTGTTCCTGCCCTCGGTCGTCGCGACGCTTCACCTTCAGATTGGCTTCCGCGTGCGAAAGTGAAACGATCGTGTAATTTCCTCCAGTTTCGACCAGGATGATACACGATACGTCCAAACCCGTAGACCGCAAGAAATTTTGTAAGGGGATGACTGATTCCCGGTGATTCTTATAATGTCTCATCAAGTACAGTGACACACACGCTCAATTACTTCCACCAGCGCCGCATCCCACGTAATTTACTCCTCCGGAGTAACCAACGTCGCCAACATTGTCAATACAAGGCATTATTCTTCCTGCTGATGCCAGACACAATTGAATTCAACCTGCCACTTCGACTTTTTACTTTTTAGAGGACGGTCGTTGCTCCTCGACAATGTTTGCGCTGCATAATTTCACGGGGGGGCTTTAGACGAGGTGTGTCGGCTCATATTTACTTCCACATTTTTGTATTCACGAATTTCTGCGTTTGAAATGCTACGAATTTTTCAGTCTGAGATTTGGTCACATACTTGCAAACTTGTACTTTTTATAGTAATTTGCAACTTCCACTATGTAATTTACGAATTTGTCTAATTAGAAAAGACCAAACGAAGACATCTGTTTATCTCCTAACAAAATTAATTGTAACATAGTAACATCCACATCTGACATTATCATTCATATAAATTCCTCTTTAACAAACAGAAAGCTGAAGAAAATAGCACTTTCAGTTATAAGACCAACAAGGTACGCCTATTTGAACATAGATCGCAAAATATTAACAAGACAAGAGCAGTTGGTAATAAATAATCGATGCATTAGCAGGATGGTAAACAATTTTTGCCGCAGTTATTTGTCGAATTATTCTTGCGGATTTATAATGCTACAAGCGGCAGAGGAGGGTAAAGCACGCTCGAGCTGAAAGCGGATTTATAATAATTGCAAGCGTGGCGAAAAAAGTTGGAACACCCACGCGTGTATGCGTGCGAGCAACGAAACACGTGCACATGCACTATACATCGTGTGGCACCGTTGATTAATGCCCTTTCGTTTTGCATCTTCTTTTTCTCTCCCTCGACGATCGTTTCGATTATTCTTTTCCTTTCCGAAGGGGAGGAGAGAGTTCGCGGCTCTGCGAGCACCGTGTATCGGTTCAATTAATGTTTCATTTTGATTACCTGCGAATTATTTCTTTATTTCATGATGTTTCGGGCTTGTGATTTATGACGGTAGGTGTTGAAGAAAAGGACGCACGCTTTCGAGGGTGGATGCTCTTCGAATTATGAAATATTGCGTTAATTGGTATATTATACAAATAGTCGTGATTAATACTAAACATGCTGGAAGTAATTAGAACATCATTACCTGCTTGAAAATTCTTTGTGTCTCGTTTACTGGTCTTATTAATTGATTAATTAATGTATGCTCGGTGGTTTAAAATCTAATTTCATTAATTATTAATTATTATTAATACGAATGTTGATATTACGTGGTCGGTAATTAAAAATAGATTACATGCGTGCAGATTTATTCTTGACTCACTTAAGCACTAAATAATTTCACTGAATAATTACTGATAATGATGTAGGTACTAATTTACTGATGATGATGTAGGTACTGATAGTAAAGTTTATATAATTTTTATTTATTAACGTAACATATTTGTAAAGGAATGAGTATTTCTTATTTTATAAACGGAGGCTGTAATGATGGTCCTTCTCTCAAAGGGACGCATTATTCCGTGCCGCAAGTAGGTTTAATTCATTCTAGTTTAAATTCCAGTCGTAGGTCAGAGTTCAGTCGATTACAGTGCCTTTGATCACTGCGTCCACTGCGGAAAATGTTCTCACGAAACTGGTTCTGTGTATCTCATACACGAGCCTCCATTTTGGTCCCTTCTCGAGCATGCTGCTCTAGTTAACCTAATTTACCGCGATGAAAGGATACGTGCACTTATTTTTTACCCTATCATGATCGTACTGATGCTACTGCAACCTTAAATGTACTCCTGCTTTATCAGATGTTCATAATTACTTTAATCAAGATACTTTCTACTATATTTTATACTTCGTCTTTGATACTGGTGATCGCTTTCGAACTCCTGTCACGATTTGAGGTTATGGTAGCATTTTAGAATACTTATGCTGTTATTAATTTCTTCATTTCTAAACTTGGGAGTTGAGCAGAAATTGCAAATTTAGAATTTTAGGAAATTGAAGAGTTTAAACTTTAATGTGAATATTTGAGATTTTTGCTATGTGCAATTTTCAAGTTTTGTACCTTCAAAATTTCTAAATTTGAAAATTGCTAATCTTGAAATTTCTATAGCTCCAAATTATCAAGTTCCTAAATTTGAAAATTATTAAACTTGAAACTTCTAAGGCATAAAACTTTTTAAGTACCAAATTTCTATGCTTAAAAATTTTTAAATTGAAATTTCTATATTTCCAAAAATCTACCAAATACCTATATTAAAAATTTCTAGCCTAAGAATTTCGGATTGAAAAATGTAAGGATACAAAAATTAAATAGTGATAAATTTTCTCAGCACGGAATCTGCAACGTGCACCTTGTATTGTAAACTACAGTGGTATAATCGAAAACAGTAAACGGATGTTTATATAAATTATAGTTGGTTTACAGAGAAGCCTATTTTTAAGTGGAATGAAAGTGATCCCCAGAGCGTGTCCAGATGTTGCAGAAATACCGAAAAGAGTTCCCTTGGTAGTTTATCATTAGACGGCACGTTTTATTAAAGTACCTGTGTACTTCTGCTTAATTCAGCGTCAGATGTGTCTGTCAGGTTGTAATTACACTTTGGGCACGCGCGTCAGCTACTTGATGTTTACTGCAGTCCAACATATGCGTCTTTAAAATTCACCCTCTGTCTGAAGAAACTTAAAATCATTTCCAAGATCGCTTCTCGACGTTTCCTGTAATCTTGAAACGTTTCTATTCACGATAAAACGTTAATGGACTACCTTGATGCTTCCGTTTCCTGGATATTGAACATAACATTTACTTTACGCGTGAGGCTGCTGTTTATCTAACTACAAACAATTTTGTTAATTTCTTGAAAATGACGATGGGAATGAAATTTCCCGAAGAAAATCGCTTATGTTAGATATTAAATATCGCGGAAAGTAATAAAATAGATTTTTGTTGTTAGTTTAATTGCCCAGATGAACACATCTGAATACAGTATGATAGAATGTGAAAGGATTAATAGAATATATTTGAAAAATGAGAGAAGATGACGTCTAATTTTTCAACTACTGTTTACACGCACAGTATCTAACTTTCCAATTACAAAGGAGATGAACGAGACGTGCATCTTTAATTCTCGTTGGAAGGGTGCGTGAGGGTCCAGCTAGGTCGTTCCGTCACAGAAGGAACGGAAATATTTGACTTCTGCCCTCAGAAGCTTATACACAGAGGGAGAGAGAGGCAAGGATCCTCCTTATGGCTCGCGATCTACAGGGTGTCCATAATATATTGCATTCGCTTCAGTTAATTTAATCTAGTTTAACACGATAATTTTATCTCATCTGTAATGTTCACATAAACTAATCTTACACAAGATTAATAATTTTGTTAGGTTTTTACCTAAACCGAACTGATAATGTATGATGATCACCTTACATGATAATATAACGTAACAAGATTAATAAATTTTTTAGGTTATTACTTAAACTGAACTGACAATATATGATCTAACCTAACCTTACATGATAATGTAATGTAACTTTGGATTAGGTTAATGACCTAAAGTTAGGTTATTACATTAAACTGATAGTATAAGATAATTTAACCTAACCTTATGTAATACAACCTTGTACAAGGTTAATAGTTTTATTAGATTATTACAAATCCCCAAGATCACCAACCTAACTTAACCTAATCAAATCTCAGAATTTTCAAATTAATGAATTTAGAAATACTTCTCCAAAAAAGTCACTGAATGATGTAGATTGCATCTCATTCGCCTCTCTTTTGTTTTTTAACCTTGTCATACCTGCTCTTGTAATCGTACCACTCTCGCCGAAAGTATTGTATCGTGGAATCAATACCTTGAAGTAGTAGCATATATTATTGGACACCCAGTATTCACTGTTGCACGTTCTCCCGAGTACATAACATACGAACGAACCAAACAAATACCTATACGGTAACACAGGTATCGTAGCTGACACCGGGTCGTTCGATGCCGGTGGTGCCCGGTCCGAGCACGCACGTACAGTCACCGGCAAATCTGCCTCCCATAGGGAAATTTAATTATTTACAAATTTCGGGATGTCAGAAATTGGAGAACTTGGGAATTTGGAAAGTTAGTAGTTTAGAAATTTGAGATTTGGGGAATTTGGGAATTTGGGAATTTTGGAATTGGGGAATTTGGGATTTGGGGAGTTTGGGATTTGGGGAGTTTGGAAATTGGGGAATTTGGGAATTGGGGAATTTGAGATTTGGGGAATTTGGGATTTGGGGAACTTGGGAATTGGGGAATTGGGAAATTGGGTAATTGGGAAATTGGCGAATTTTGGAATTGGGGAATTTGGATTTTGGGGAGTTTGGAAATTGGGGAATTTGAGATTTGGGGAACTTGGGAATTGGGGAATTGGGAAATTGGAGAATTTGGGAGTTGGGTAATTGGGAAATTGGCGAATTTTGGAATTGGGGAATTTGGGATTTGGGGAGTTTGGAAATTGGGGAATTTGGGAATTGGGGAATTTGGGGAACTTAGGAATTGGGGAATTGGGCAATTGGAGAATTTGGGATTTGGGAAATTTTGCAATTGGGGAATTTGGGAATTGGGAATTGGGAAATTGGGGAATTGAGGAATTTGGAATTATGGAAATTACAACATTTGGAAATTAAAAAATTTGAGAAATTAAAATATATATATTTAAAAATTTAGCAAAGTCCTTTGAAAATTTATAAATTCACCGCTTCAAACTATAGAAAATACAAAAACTCAGAAATATATAAAGTGGTAAAATAAAAATGTTGAAAACCATCAAGTATAGATAAGTATAGGTTATCCAAAGAAGCTACGTTGCACCCGAGTGTACCTGCGGCTCGCACGTGTTGTGTTGGGCTTGACTTATGTGTGCAGCAGCTGCAACGTTGCAGTGTCATTGACATCAGGGCGCACACTAGTTTCCATGGGGCGAGCTCGGCTCACGAAGAAACCCAGTGGGTCTTGTCCTCCTACCGATCGTACATTACACACGCGAGGAGGACGATTATAGCCCCGGTACGGCAACCGGCTGTGTGTGATGTTCGCTGTTCGCGCGAGAAAGATCCGTTCCCGTTCCTCCTCCGCTCCCCTTCGCAGGGCCACGGTTCCTGCGGGTTTCTCCACCGAGCTGCTTCGAGACTGAAAGTCCTGCGTGGCGAATTAAGCCCATTACGGACCAGTGACAAAAATGAGAAATAAGGAAGGCGGGTTTCAGAGAGGAGAAACGGACGTTTCGTACTTGCACGCGGCGACTCTGCGTCCGATGCATATTCAAAGGGATGTGTTCGTTCGAGCGTGCGCGCCACATGATTGCTTCTGCGCAATTGCTTCTTTTTGCTACATGGATTTATATTTTGGAAATATTCATGCATTTTTGATAGAGCTGTGTCTGCCTACCGAGGATCCATCTTAATTTTAATAATAACTTGCCTGAAATTTGAGAATTTGGAAAGTTTTTGATTAGGAAATTCAAAAGTTAGGAATTTGGAAAGTATCTAAATTTTTGAACGACCAAATTCTCCGTTTCTATTATATCCAAAATTCCCAAGCTTGTAGCATTCAAGTTTCTATACCTCAAGTTCTCACACTTCCAAATCCCAAAATTTTTAAAAACCCAAATCTCCAAAAATACTAATTCTCAATTGTCCAAATCCCTATGTTCTCAAATCTCTGTATGTCCAAATTTCTATATACCCAAATCCCTATATCCCCAAACTTCTATATCACGAAATCTCTACGTTCATAAATCTCTATATCCCCGCATCTCTATGACCACAAATTCCTATATCCGCAAATCTCTACATCCCCAAATTCCTATAATCCCAAATCCTTATATTCCCGAACCCCTATATCCCCCAATCCTCATGTCCACAAATTCCTCTATCCCTAAATCTCTACACCCCTAAATCCCTATATCCCCAAATATCCACATCTCCAAATCTCTACATCCCCTAAACCTTGAAATCCCCAAACCCCAAATCCATAAATCCCTACAAATATCCTAAACTCCTAAGTTTACAATATTCCAATTTGACGTCACCCAAATTCTGAACCTTCCAGGTTTTAAAATTTCATAAATTCGCAAAAGATCTTAATTTCCCTCCAGGGGCGTTTAATATCCTGATGATAATTCCTTACGGGCTGCTGAAAACGATGGTTAACCTTGCCAGCTCGAGTAATTTTGGTCGCTCGAAAATTGGGCCCCACTAAGTGATAAAAGTAAACGGGCACGAGCGCGTGCTTAAAACGACGCGAGTGCACGTGCTCGTGAAAGAAAGAGGATGAGTACGGCGGTCGTTTGTTGTGTTTGTAAAACGCGAACGAGGCAAAGGAAGATCGAAAGCTACCTGCTCGATTTGCGAGCAAACGATTGCCAACCAGACGAGTAGCGTAAGTACACTCGGATACAATGTAGAGCTCCATTGAATAGCGACGTGTGTACAAACTTCACAGTTCCACAAATGCTTTATAGTTTCCACATTTCTTTATCATTTTTAGGACTTTTCAAGTTTGCAATTCTCAAGTTCTCAATTATCAAATCTTGGATTATTAAGTTTTTGGTGTACAAGTTTCCAATTATCAAATTTTGGATTATTAAGTTTTTGGTGTTCAACTTTTAAACTCATAAATTTGTTAACTTTCAATCTACCAAATTCTCAAATTTCTAAATTTCACCCCAAATCCCTGGATTCCCAAACCTCATGGTCCTCAGTGCCTACATCCCGAAATTGCTAGGTCAACAAATTCCTAGACTTTCAAATCTGTATATTCTCAACATTCTAGGTCTCCTTTCTACACCCACGAATCAGTAGATCCCTAAATTTCTACACCCTCATATCCGTAGATCCCCAAATGTCTACACCCTCATACCCGTAGATCTCTAAATCTCTATACCCTCGTATCCGTACATCCCCAAATTTCTACAGCCTCATGTCCCTACATCCGCAGATTTGTAGGTCTCCAAAATCTGAAGCGAATGCTCATAGATCCTCACATCTCATCCCTTTTCTATGACTCTCAAACTCCTAACCTATCCCCAAGCTGTCAGTCCTCCAAGATTCCCCAAAAGTCGATAAGTGGTCCCGGTAACTATTGTCCCTAGGAACTATTTGCTTCGGACTGTACCTCCGATCGTTTAGTTAATGAACGCTACTTCTATGCGAGAGGTCGACGGTTGTTACACTAGCCGGTGAATTATACGCCGGCAATAAATAGCAATTATCGTACGCTCCTTTTACGGACGTGCGAAAGCTCGTGGAAATTATGCACCCGTGGCGAACACGCGTTCCTAGAAGGGTGCCAATCGATTCCGAAAGAATTCCACGCACCTCGAACCTACGTGCCTGGGAGGTTGGCAAGGGTTTAAGGATTTACAGACAGCGATTTTTCAAGCGGTTCCACCGCGTTACTCCCGCGGTTCACTTTTCTCTCGCTTGCTTCGAAACTTAGTTACGTCTAGTCGCTTCTTACGCCTCCTTGGCTCGCTCCTTCGGTGTCTCTCCAACTCTTCATCTTCTTCCCTCTTCTCAGGCTCTTTTTTATGTTTCGTCTTTCTCTTTACACCTATGGAAGGTGCACCTTCTCTTGCTCCTTTCCTTTTGCTCCTTTACCTTTCTCTCCGCTCGTCCAGCTAGTCGACTCCGTCCTTTTCTACTCTTTCTTGTTCCTATTTCTATCTTTCCTTTTTACCGTCCCTCTTTGTTACTCGCTTTGACCCTATGCTCGTCTTTTTCTCGCTTTATTCAACGGCCACGACCGGCCTACTCTAGCGTGGTACACTCGGCTGCAATCGAGACTTGCGTACGAACAAGTGTACGAAACAACTATCCCATTTTTGGGGATGCTAATTACGTTTGTATGTTTTCTGAAATTTTCAAATTCTTATTTCTCGAATTCTTGCATTCTTAAGACCACAACTTCCTAATTTCCAATTTTCTGATTTTCATTTTCTAATCATTCGAATCTTCATATTTATTAACTTTTGAAGCCTACAGGTTTTCAAACTTTTTCCTAAATCTCTAAACGTAAAACTTCGTTAACTAAAATATTCTGAAATCTCTAAACAGCATTCGGAAGTGTATGTGTTGCGAAGAAAATTGAATAGATGTGAATATTTTTCTCCAGAAGCATTTTTCCTAAGGAAGCCAGATTTGCCGTAGACTGTACTCCTCTTCCAGTATTCCTGTTGTTCTTATTTTTACGCGGACCCTCATCTTCCTTCGTTCGTCGTCCCTCTCCTAACCTTGCTCCTGTTTCATCCTCTGCCAACGTGGCTCTCGTTGCTCTCTCTGCCTCTCTTCTCCACCTTCTATCCCCTTTGCAAGTCTATTCCCATTCGCCAACGGCTGCTCGGCAGCGGCACTGCCGGAACTGGTCCATCGAGGAAAGATTCTTTGAAGAGGCAGCAACAGCCATGCCACTGGCTGCCGCTGTTGCTCTTCGAACCTGCAACCTCGACTTTAACGCTAAAACTACTCAACCGGTCAAAATCGCCGGTTCACGACTTCTTTTGAATTACAACATTTAACACGGTTTTACTGCCTTATTCTTACATCTTATATGGACCAAGTATTGATGCATACGAACCATTGAGAATTTCTTCACTTAATTAGAAATACTTGTAATAACCTCTTTGATTTTTTGTGGATCTATGTTATTATATTAATTCCCTTGCCTAACTGGAAGTACTCGTTTAATCTCTTGCACTATGATTTATCCGGTAGCTGACATAATTAATTCCCTGCTATACACATCGCTACTCACTGCTGCAATATTCAAACTAATAAATGAAGGTGTCATATCTGTTTAACCATGAAATTTACCTTCTGAAACTAAAAATTGAAGCGAGTTAAAAACATGACAAATGTTTATCGTATGCACATTTCGAGTGCGTCACAAGTGGAGCTCATGTGTGTCATCATTCTTGAGGTAACCTTGAAAATTCATCATAAATATCAGATATTATAAGAAATATTGGTTTTCTGAACATGGTACCTTCGCACATTTTTACGTGAAATTATCGTTTCATAAAGAAAATGAAGCGAGAAATCTTGCAAGCTATAATTAACCTCAAACGAATCAAGGTTTAACAACCTTGTCCAGGGTTTTAAATTGACATCCGAAGATAACGAACGTTTCCTGGCAAGTTGACTGCAATTTTCACACCATTGAGAAGCCAGATGGGTGCATGAACAAGGACAAAGCAACGACGCTGGTAAAAGAACATCGTAATGGTGTTCATTGCACTGTGAACCATCGTTGTTCCCAGCAATTATACGCACGACCAACGGTGCAATAAATAGCCAGGACGTTTCGACCGAGTATTTTTCAGCATCGTTCGAAATAGAGCACGAGACATCGCACGGAACCCGCCAAAATTCGTTGCTTCGATTAGAGATGCAACATAGTGGCCCGCTTGGCTGAGTAATCGGAACGGTATGGCATTCTCAAATCGGCCCTTGGTTGCTGCCAACCACTGAACTCTAAACTACCCGGAATGAGAACTACTTCGGACAAAAATTACTTCTACCCTTACCTTGAATAGCTATATTATTTTATACGCAGTCATTTTTCACACAAGGTCTTACAATCCCATTTTTTCAAATTCCCAAATTTCTAAATTCTCAAGTTTTCAGATCTCCAAATCCCCGAATCTTCAAGTCTCCAAATACTCAACACCCCAAATCCTCAAATACTCGAATTCCCAAATCTCTGAATTTTCAAAGTTTTAAATCTCCAAACCCCCACATCCCTAAATTCCAAAATCTCCCAACCCCCACACCCCTAAATTCCCAAATCTCTAAAACCCCAAGTCCCTAAATTCCCAATTCCTACATTTCCATCTCCCTAAATTCCCAAATCCCCCAAATCCCCAATCCCAAAATTCCCAAAGCTCCAGAACCCCAAATCCCAAACCTTCACATACACCCCTCTACCATGATCAACACTTCTCAATAACATATCCAAAGAAAGATCATAAACTTGTCGGTCAGTGATTTCTCATATAAATCCTTCGTCCACCGGGTTAATCGAAGGTTAAGTCCGACGTCTCATAATCGATTTTAATTAGATACAATTATGTGACGGGGCGAAAACGAGGGATGGAGGGAGTACGGTGAATAACGCGTTACATTGTTACCACGGGTCCTAGCTCGTATAAACCCGCGACCAAAGGGCCATGGTTATTCATTTGAAAATTATAGAACCGGTTCTCTTCTCCGTCGAAAGTTATTCAATTCTCGATACACGGTGTATTGTCAGGTGGGCCAATGGCATGGCGGCTTTGTCCAACCGGGAGGCCGTTCGCCCGGCTCTGACGATCCACAAGCGACAGGTCATTGTTGCCACTACTCGACTCGAAAACTACCTGGATCGAGAACCTCACTGGGAGATGATGGCAAAATCTGCTGCCAGGAAAGAGACAGCAAGGTCTTCGGGTCACCGATTTTCTTCACATTTTTACACTTATAAATCCCTATTTTCGAATTTATATTCGAAAAAATTTTTAGGTAGTTATGGGGATACTCTTAGATATCGATCGATACTCTCAGATATCGTGGATAGAATAAATACTGTTTTACTATTTTAAAGTGTACACGGTTATATTTATGCAAGGTCAGTTTTATTATAATAAAATATTTTGGTGGAAAGATTTTGTGCTGCGACAGTAATGTGGTACTGTATCCAGATTTGTGTACACAGGTCGAAGTTCAAATTCGCACTTATTGATAGAGTCACACTGTTTTTATTAATTTATGTACTCATTCTAATAGGTTGAATGAGACTCTTAATTTGTACTTGGAAATTTGTAAACTTGGATATTAGGAATGTCTGCATATGACAATTTGGGAATTTGGAAATTTAATAATATTATTTGTGAGTTGGCGAATTTACTTTGAAGGTTTAAAAATGTGACACACTGGTAACAACAATTGAACTGATTGTACTAGCAACCACTAATAAAACAGTGTATCATAGTCAGGTATCGAGATTCCAGTCAAGTCAACTACTGCTTACAAATATGTTTTTCTTCTAGAACCTTATATTCTACTTATTGCACTCGTTGCTCCGTTAATAGCGCACTTTCTTCCTCGCAGTTCGAACGAGTTTAATGGGTTGTTAGCGTTTAATGCCGATCGTTCGAGTGTAATAGATCGGCCAGTGATTGCCGCCATAAACGTCTCACAAAGAATACCAACATTTCTTTTCCCCTATTGTCATTTAACGCGAACTCTATCTGAAATGCTATAATTAACCCTCGTACTGAACATCGTGTGTAAACCATTGTGTCATAAATTCAGTTCTTTCAATCAGAAAAAGGACATCCCCTTTGAGTAACCGTTATTTTGTATGTCAACAATTAGGATGGTATTTGTACATTAATTAAACGAGGTAGGAAATGAATTAAAAGGTGTATGAATTAAACTCATAAAGTACTCAGGTACTCAAAGGCACTAGGGTCAATGAACCAGGAGTTTGTAGGGTCAATGAATTAAGTACTATTTTTATATGAAATAAATGGGGTGCAACTAGGGTAAATGAATTAAAGTGCTATTTATATTGCAAATAAGGTATTTTCACATGAATTAAATGAAACACAGTTTCCAGAAAATTTTCAAAAATTTTAATCTTACAAAATTAAACATTATTATTCACTTCCGTTAATAAATATAGCACTGAGTGAACTCAGCGCTAAGTCACTGACAGTAACTTTTATTTGAACAATGCTTTCATGTATTAAACGTTGGTTTGATTTATGTTTAATTTGCATATTTAGCGCGATTTAAAATTATTCAGTTGGTATGCAAGAAAATTAGCGACAACAGTATATAAAATTTGATTTAGTCGTGTAAAGGAATCAACGTGTTCTCTCGCTCGAAGAAAAATGATAATCCCGGAGGATAGGATTGAATTTATGCACTGTCTATCGGTGAGTAATGTTACGCGAATTCCAGGTAATTAATTATCACCGTGAACGTTCGTGCACCCCGTAGTACAGCATTAAAATGGCGGATTCGATATTTTTATTACTATCCGACGCTGAATATCGCGACTTCCCATTTAACGCGCGCCGGGACGCTGAGGAGTCAACGGGAAGAGTTGCATAAACGCGCCTCTGGAAACGTATCCTTTTTTAGTTGAAAGTAACACGAGCGGAATAATGAAAAAAAGAGGAGAAAAATAAAGGGAAAAGAAATAAAAGAATGGAAAAAAGAATGTGAAAGGGACGCGTTGCCCCCGGTGGATTTCGGCAAGGATTTCGTGCACTGGCTTAGTTAGCGTGGAAAGTTATTTCCGTCGGAGCATAACCGTGTTCCGTTTCGCGGGCCAGAAGAAAAATGGCGATCGGCGAACCGTCGAAAGTACGGGTAAAAAAAATATTTCATGGAACTCGTGGGCGAAAGAACGATCAAAAATTCTCTACGGAAAATCGACGAATAAAAGTTTGAAGAAGAGATAGAGAGAGATAGTAGATCAGCGAAAAAGTGCAACGCGAAGAGAAAAGCAGAATAAATTACGTAAGAGTTTTTGGAAGCGATTACTATATTTGAAAGTTGCATACAATGAGTCTGTTTACGTCAGACTGAATTATGCATACACGGTATGATCTATTTGCTTATTCTGCAATCTTGTTCTGGATTTTATCTCCAGATAGACATTTTCAATTAATTTCATTCGAAAATTTAGAATTCTATTACTGGGGTTTCGAGGATGTAGGAATTTTTTGAAGGTGTTCTTTTTTCTTCGTATTTATTTCTAGAATAAATACCATGATTCAACCATGCGTTTGCCATGGTCTCAGAAACGCTCGAAAACGAGACAGTTTAAGATTTTAAGATCCGCTATTATATGAAATACCGTAGCCAAGACTTTGTTCCGACTTAAAGTACAAGTCAAATGATCCGAGTTTTCAAGGGAGCAATTCAAAGTTTTCAAGATTCCCTGAAGCATTTCATTATTTTCCCCTGTGACGATAAAACTGACTTTTCCAACTTTAATTAAGTTGAACGTATTAACAATGTCGTACAATTACGCATTAATAATAATAATTAATTCGATTCCATATTGTCTTTTCGTGGCGATAAAAACCAATTTCCATGTTTAATTAAATTGTACTCCTTCATAACGTATAATTATAAATAATTAAACATACGTATAATTGTAAATAAATAATAAAACATGTTCAATGTGTCATCTCTACATTGTACTTCATACATAATTCACGTTATTAAAACCTGTGTATTGATCTATCGAAGTTAATTTGTAATTTACGATAATATCGGGATATCTTTTAATTATCTTCTGAGCAATTTTACGTTTCTCTCTGATATTTTGGTATCAACGACTCGGTCGTTTCGAACACTTAAACCCAGACCCGGTGGCTCCAATTCCATCTTTTCACCCCGTGGTTGTGTCAACACCAGAGAAGACCATGGAAAGTGTATACAAGAATGGTGGTGCTCAAATTTCGAAAGCAGGTGGTTAAAACGTTTGAACCGGTAAGAGAATCTGGGCTTCTTGTACAGTCGAGGGCAAATCTGGTTTTCCTTGGAAAAATATGATAAACTAGGAAGTGCCACTCGTTCACTTTTAAGGATTTTTGGAGACTCGAAGAGTAATGGATATGTTCAGAATTTGGGGACTTTCAAGTTTGAAATATTTGGGAAATAGATCATCTTGGAATATTTTATTAACTTGTTAGTAATAATGCGGGGGTGGACTATTTTTTAAATTTAAGTATAGAAATTTGGGAATTTGGGGATTTGAGAATTTGAGAATTTGAGGATTTGACAATTTTGAAATCTGGGAGTTTGGAAATTTGGAGATTTGAGGGTTTGGGACCTCGGGTAATTTGGGAAGTTGAGAGTTTTAAAACTTGGGAAATTGAAAATTGTGAAATTCGAGGATTTGAATATCTTAGAATTTGGGAATTGGGGATATGACAGATTGGGAATTTGAGAAATTGGGGATACCGAGATTTTCAAGGTTTGGGAAGTTAAAAATTTCAGAATTTGTGGATTTAGAAATTTACAACCTTCGAAATTAGCAAATACATAAATATAAAAATTTGTAAATAAAAATATTATCAAGATTACATGTCCCAATAAAAAAAGCGTACGTTGCATGCGAGTGTACCTCCAGGACTCGTTCACTCGGCTAAGAACAACGAACACAAAGGCTTCCTGGCCGGATTTGCTCTGTCAGGTCGTTTTCTTGAAGCTAGTTTCACACCGCGGATGCCCCGTCCGGGCTCGTTATTTTTACATCGTTGCGATCCTGGTATTAATAACGGTTATTGACAATCACGTTGTGCACGAGTTGCTGGAAAAAGCTTCACCTTGACATAGAAAGGCTGCAGCAACAATATTATCGGCGAGCTAACGTTGTAAACAGCCGCAGCATTGTCTCTGCGTGAACGTCGCAACCCACATAGTCGTTTTACCGTAAATGATACGTGATAATGATAGAAAGAAGCGGCTACCAGAACCGTGTGACTCGAACATTCCAATTTTTAATCTCGTTGCGACCATTACGTTCTTGGAATAGGTAGACTTAGGTAGTCTTAGAAAGATGGCAATAAAATTATGCTCTACATGTCTACTAACACCCTAACTAATACATATTTATTAGATATTATATTTACATGTACTAACACCTGATACAGATGTGCTATTACACTATCACTTGTTAACTGATACCACATGTACTGATGTGTTCATCGCTATGAAGGCATTTATCGTATATGAAAGTATTCATATCACTATGCCATTTTACATTAAAAACTATCATGAATGCAAAATATAAATAAAAGATCGACGTTGTTCGTCCTAATTTTTTAACGAAATTAAACATTCTTCGAATCGAAAGACATTCTTCAAATACGGTCATCGGTATCCCTTCGTTCATCCTAATAAATTCTACCGAATACCGAGAAAGAGGGAAAAGAATTCGATGGCCAACTATTGTAGCAAGATATCGATCTTGTACGCCGAAAGAGAAGGTCTAGGTAGCATTCTCTGTAGAGATTTCGACACAAGCTAGAGGGACCAGTCTGGTTCTAATTAATGTTCATCCGGTAAGCTGCACGAATGTCCAGGGCAGGTCGAGACTATGAAGCTCTCTTTCGGTTAATAGCACGGTCCATTGTCGACGACCTGTTCTCAAAGGCGGAGGCTGGAAACACGAAGGATGAATTGTCTGAGGCCAAAGGAAAGGCTATACTATACTGTCCACGAAGGTCAACTCTTGCAGAGGCAACCGACGCGTTACCTCTGTGTCTGCGGTTACACACGATTCAGATCTTAATAAGAGGTGTACTAATCGATAGTTGTAACTTTATGTTGTACTATTGCAGTGCTTTCGAATTTGGGGAAGTTGGGAAATTTGGGGACTTTGGGATTTTAGGGTTTGGGGAATTAGAAATTTGGGAATTTGGGGAATTGGAGATTTGGAGATTCTAGGAGTTCGTGGGTCTGGAGATTTCAGAATTTGGGCAATTGGGTAATTAGAGATTTGGAGAATCTAGAGGGGTTTGGGGATTTGAGGATTTGAAAATTTGGGGAATCAAGGAAGTAGGGAATTGGGGATTTGAGCAATTAGGGACTTGAGAGATTGGAGATTTAAGAAATTGGGGACTTGAGAAATTGAGGATTCAGAGATTTTTTAGGTTTGAGAATTTGAGGAATTGAGGATCTGGGGATTTTGGGGATTTGGGAAATTAAGGAATTGAACAATTAGGGTATTAGGGGTTGGAGAGATTGGGGATTCTGGGATTTTAAAAGTTTGAAGATTGAGGAATTGGGGATTTGGGGATTTGAGAATTAGGGAGTTGGTAAATTGGGAAATTTGTCACACGAGATTTTGAGAATTTAAAGAATTTAGAGATTCAGAAAATTGGGTACATAAGAATTTTGACATATGAGAATTTATGGAATTAAATAATTGGAATATTAGGAATTTCCACATTCGGACAATTGTGGCTATATATCTGGAGATCTTGGAATTCCCACAATATCTGAGATTTCAGAGATTTGAGAGTTTGAAGACTCGAAAACCTAAGAATTTGATGATTTGTGGATTGTGTGATATAAGAATCCAGCGATTTGAAGATTTAGAAATTTTGATATCAAACGGTTTAGGAATTTGAATCTTATGAAACTGAGAAATTTCAAGAACTCTGCTATGCCATCTATGAAGGTCAACTCTTACAGAAGCATTCGACTCGTTACTTCTATGCTTGCGGTTACACACAATTCAGATGGTTGCGCGGATCGTTCTAAACTCGTCAGGATCGATTCTACGTAGCATCATTTCTACCTAGACGCTATTTCCTGCTGCGGTATTTACCGTTTCGAGTGCTACCAACGATCGTGAGAATTCTTATGCTGTTTTATTTTTATTTAATCGAGTTAAAGGTTTAGTGTCGCATGTGTTTGTAGGTCATTAGCAACATGGTCTTTGTGTCATAGTTGATAGTTACTTAGATAGAATTGTATAGAGGTATGTCACTTTAAATTCTACTGAGAAGTTTCTCAACGTTCTCTCCGTTGTTCAATTCCTTCGCTGAGTTAGGGAGTTTAACCTGCTTTTCAATAACCTCTTCTTGACACTGTTGTAATAGACGTTGAGTAATTAACTAGTTTCATGAAAATTTAATAACGTATTTTACTTCCATTAAAATGGGAGATTTATTTTAAAATAAAAATTTAAAGTGGGAGATTTTTGAATTACGATAAAATATTCATTGAGGGACATATTGAAAACATGGCGATATAGGGAAATGATATAAAACATTTAGAAACCTATGAAAATATACATATATGTATTTCGAATGAACGGAAGATATAGTCACATATCTTTACACATAAAGAAAATTTATGTAAAAAAATTTATTTGCAAAAACTTTGAGATAAAATCAATGTTAACTTAGATAACGTCAAATGAATATTTCATGTGGGAGCGTTTAATATGTTACTTTTAAACCCTTCTAATATATTTACATTAACAAAAGCAATTATTTGTTATTCTCACATATGTTTGTTTTATTCTAGGTATGTATACGAAGATTATCCGAATAATACCTACCTAACTCTGATCCCGACTAATGTCCACATGCTTGGGTCCGCTTCCTGTCAGTTAACGAAAGAGGTAGGTGTACTTGGCTCTTGAATAAATTATACCATACATCATGTCCTGAATAAGATCAGGGATTTCCTGACGTCTCGAGAAACTGTTCTACAATTCACTTCACACTGAAAAAAGCAAATTTTTCAAATGTTATTTATCACGGTTAATAGTAATTTTTGTTTCAAACAATCTTTTGCGTTATTTTGTATATTACTATATTAAAAATATTTGTGTGAATGTCTTTGAAATTAAAGCTTGTACACAGTTGCGTAGAGTTGTTCTGATAATAAGCAAGTTGAAATTATTTCCTTCTCGAAACAAGCCAACGAGCAATTCTCTAGTGGCTCGAGTTGATAATCTGAATATTAACCCCTTGCACAAAGGTGATCATTTAATACAACAATTTTAAATAAATATTTTCTTCTAAATCTATAGTAACGAAGAGAAAGAATAGTAGCAGTTAATGATAGAGTAATATATTTTCCAGTAGTAAGTTATGTGCCATCAAAAATGCCTACGAGTGCAAAGGGTTGTGTATGTCAGACTAATGATATGTGGACACGTGGGTCGATTATGCAAGTACGTGGATAGTTGGTCAGTCCTGTGGAGATGTTAGAGATTGAAAGTTCCTTGTCGAGGGTCAGTGAAAGAAAAGTCATTGATACCTTTCACCAGTCATTGACACAGTGGTGTCCCGTCGGTTGTCGCGCGTTCGACGAATCGCGTGTACGGCAAGAAAGTATGCGCGTAATGGGTCTCGAGCGGAACGAAGAGGATCGAGGCTGGTACACGTATACTTGCAAGCGGTGTTCTGCGTGTGGACCAACCAAGACCACCTGAACGTGTGGCTGGAATCACGTGTTTGAACCTGTTCGAACCGTGCAGCAAGAAGCGAAACGAGTTCCGAAACGAAACTGCGTTACAACATTTCACTCACTTCTCCACTCGCTTTTTCCTTTCCCTAAAACGGAAACTGGAATCGCCCGGTTCGCTTCTTCGTTTTGTGTCTGATATTCAGATTGGGTTGGAAATTCAAATGTGGATGGGATCCCAAGGTTTCTCGGACACGATTTTCCAAGAAGAGTGTACTTCTTTTAGTCGTCGTATTTGTCATTCGACGCAACGAATTATTGGAGATAATAACGTCGGTGATTGTTGAAGGTGAATTTTAAAATGTGCTTGTAGCGAACGAACCTTGTGCAATAATGTCTGGGAAATTAGGGAGATGGAAATATGAGGAATTCAGAAATTGGAATTTGGTATTTGAGGAATTTGGAGAGATTTAATCATGTAAGGAATTTGGCAAGTTAGAGGGGTTTTGGAAATGGGTGGAATTGGAAAATATGGGGAATTGGAAGATTTGGAATTTGGGGAATAGGGATTTTGGGAAAGTGGGAATTGGGGAATAGGGAATTTGGGAAAGTGGGAAATTGGGGAATAGGGAATTTGGGAAAATGGGAATTGGGGAATAGGGAATTTAGGGAAGTGGGAATTGGGGGAATAGGGAATTTGGGGAAGTGGGAATTGAGGGAATAGGGAATTGGGGGAATAGGGAATTGGGGGAATAGGGAATTTGGGAAAGTGGCAATTGGGGGAATAGGGAATTTGGGAAAGTGGGAAATTGGGGAATAGGGAATTTGGGGAAGTGGGAATTGGGGGAATAGGGAATTTGGGGAAGTGGGAATTGGGGGAATAGGGAATTTGGGAAAGTGAGATTTGGGGGAATAGGGAATTTGGGGAAGTGGGAATGGGAGGAATAGGGAATTGGGAGATTAGGGAATTTGGGAAAGTGGGAATTGGGGGAATAGAGAATTTGGGATAGTGAGAATTTGGGAAAGTGGGAATTTGGGAAACTGGGAATTGGGGGAATAGGGAATTTGGGGAAGTGAGTATTTGGGCAAGTGAGAATTTGGAGAATAGGGAATTTGGGAAAGTGGGATTTGGGGGAATAGGGAATTTGGGGAAGTGGGAATGGGGGGAATAGGGAATTGGGAGATTAGGGAATTTGGGAAAGTGGGAATTGGGGGAATAGGGAATTTGGGAAAGTGAGAAATTGGG
The DNA here is from genome assembly GCA_036983795.1 of Megachile lagopoda. NCBI lineage: Eukaryota > Metazoa > Arthropoda > Insecta > Hymenoptera > Megachilidae > Megachile > Megachile lagopoda. The sequence goes on along the minus strand of CM072790.1, from coordinate 11,612,646 downwards.
GAATAGGGAATTTGGGGGAATAGGGAATTTGGGGAAGTGGGAATTGGGGGAATAGGGAATTTGGGGAAGTGGGAATTGGGGGAATAGGGAATTTGGGAAAGTGGGAATGGGAGGAATAGGGAATTGGGAGATTAGGGAATTTGGGAAAGTGGGAATTGGGGGAATAGAGAATTTGGGATAGTGAGAATTTGGGAAAGTGGGAATTTGGGAAACTGGGAATTGGGGGAATAGGGAATTTGGGGAAGTGAGTATTTGGGCAAGTGAGAATTTGGAGAATAGGGAATTTGGGAAAGTGGGATTTGGGGGAATAGGGAATTTGGGGAAGTGGGAAATTGGGGAAGCAGGAATTTGGGTTATAGAGAATTTAGGAAATTCAGAACTTGAGGAAAAAGTAATTTGAGAAATAGTAAGTTTGCAAAATAGAGAATTCAAGAAGTTGGGAATTCGAGAAATTACGTATTTGAAGATTGGGAAATTTGGCTCACCAGAAACAGCGAACAACGTTCAATTTCCACTGTAAAGAGAAGAAAGTATCTACACGTAGTCTTAATGTCGTTTGTTTAAAAATAATACCGCTGGTACGGCCGTTGACACTGAAGTATGACGAATCCGTGAATGCTGGGAACAGTAACCTTGAATTCTGACAAAGTGCGAGACCGAGTTCGTCGCTCTTTGCGAATTTAAATCCGGCCTGCGAACAGCAGGGATGTCGTTTTCGTCGTATTTCGAGGTGGCTGCACCTTGCATGCGTGTCATCGCGACGTGGAACGATCGATGATCAATCGAGTCTAATCCAAATCCGAACCTTTTGCGGGTTTATTTGTTTTGTGTACTAGCTTCGATCTTTCGACGACGGGTTCGTTGACAGTTGCTACCATTGACATTGAATTTTCACCATATGGTTTGCTTAATTGAACCCGATGGACAATGTAGCTTTTGGAAAATGTAATGGACAGTGAAGGATCTTTTGTTAGCTTTCGAGGGTCACCGATTTCTTTCTACACGGAATTTTCAGATTTTGTTACTGAGAATTTTCAGATTTAACTATTTAGAATTTTTAGGTTTAGCTAGTCAAAATTATTAAATTTAACTATTCAGTTTTCAGATTTGGTTACATCGGATTTTCAGATTCAGGTACTCAGAATTTACAGATTTAACTACCTATAATTCTCAGATTTAATCACTGACTATTTTCAAGTTTACCTACTCTTTTCGATAAAATTTTTAAATTCCTCAACTTTCCAATACAACATTCACGTTCTACAGATATCATTTTCAGTTCAACCTTCCAAACAAACTTTTCCATTTGTCACTAACATCTTAAAATTTCTTGCACATTTTTCACATAACCTTACCACAATCCCCAAAATTAACGTTCTCCTTTCTACAGTCTCATAAATTTAAAACAGTACAGATAAATCTACCTCTATACAGTTTGCAAAATAATAATCCTTCGTTACAAAAGATCGTTATATCACACATATGTATTCGCACTTTCTCTTCGTCCATTTATCCGTGTTTCTCAGAACAGCGTCTCGCGGTGTTCAAAGCGAGGAACCTCGTGTTTTGGCAAATTCGGTTACAGCGAAAGGGTTAAGGTTCGTTCAATATTCAACGCGTGTAATTCACGGCGCCGTGAGACGAGCGATCACTTAACGCTGAAGTATGTTAATGGAGTGCGTTTCGAGTTCTCCTACGCTGTTGGCAGATTAGAGATGAATTGCCGTAATATGCTCTATTATGGTACACGTACGTTTTCTATGGTAGTGGACGAACGGGCGGGCATACTTTAAGGCTGACACAATTTCTAACACGATAATAGGTTCATACCGTCGTATTTACTTTAACGTGTAACTGCGGTTGTTCGTGCATTCCTTTAAGATAATGTGCCCACCTTTTTCGTCAAAATTCCGACTCTTTTTCTTCGCTTTTCATTGTTCATTGTTTTCTGTTCTATTTATCCTTGTAACTGATTGCGTTGTAAATGACTTATTCTTTGTTTTACAATTTTACGACTATTTGGGAAATTTAGGAAATTTTGGGGTTGTTGGGAATTTTGGGAATTTTAAGAATTCAGGAATTAGGGAAACTAAATTTGAGGATTTAGGGGCTCTGCTACTTCGAGACGCAAGGATCTAGGGACTTCATAATCTAGGAATTTAAGGATCTAGAGATTTTTGGTTTTAGGAAGCAAGATTGAAGGATTTGTGAACTTTGGGGTTTCAGGATTTCGGGACTTACAAGTTTATATCACGATATCATGATGTAGGAAGTTAAGAATTTGGGGAGTTAGGTATTCAGGAAGTTAGGGATTTAGGAATGTAGGAATTTACACTTAAGATGTAGGAATTTAGGGATTTGGGAAATTGAGGGTTCAGGAATGTGACGATTTGAAAATTTGTTAATTTGGGAATTTGGAGAAGAGAACTTGAAGAGTTGGAAATTTGTTAATTTGGGAATTTGGAGAAGAGAATTTGAAGAGTTGGAAATTTGGGAAAATGAGAATTTGTGAAGTTGAGAATGTAAGAAATTAGGAATTCGATGAAATGGGGACATGTGGTAATATAAATCTACATACGTTCCCACAGGACAATAAATCGTCGAGTAAAAAAATCATATTGAGTAATGGCGCTACGTTCACGTTTGTTTTCATCGGCGATCGTTTCAAAAGGTTTGCCTATTAATAGTACGGACGATGCATCGTTGACGTTATCCGAACGGGATCATCGACCGAGTTCTCATCACGTAAATGATGTCAACGGTAAAGGTAACCCATTGTCGGTTTAAATTGGCGCGATTCGATCATTGTTGTCACAAGCCGATGCTGCCGTTGTATTTATGGCAGGTAAGTTTTGCAATTGGTCTTTATATAAAATTGACCGTACGCTGCGGTCGAATTGTGTAACGCGTATATACACGTGACGTAATCGGATTTATCAGTAGGACAGGCTTATCCAAATCGAAATTCGGGTTAAGCAGCCTTACACCACTCTTTTAAAACGAACAGGATGCACTCTATCTGAAAAAAATCATGCAAAAAATAACATTCCTGTACATGAGACTTCGTTTTTCAGTAAATTACGTTTGAAAGTTTTTTTAATAGTTGCAAATTTACAACGAAAAATGAGCAGTCAGGAATTTTCACTTCTTTCGTTAATCCAACAATTAATGGATCTTATAAATTAATAAATTTATTTACATACAGTTGTATTACATATGCATATGTACACATATATGCCATTATATTAGCCACTTATAGATGTGTCATTCGCACGCAGAATTCCTTTCCAAAGTACTGCCTCTACTTATATTGCATCGTGCATAATCTATCGATTCGTCCACGTAAACCGTAGGTACCCCATAAATTCTGTTGTCGCAATCCAGCATACGGTATTCGTCGGCGATTTTTATTGTTTATTCTTGTGAAATTCGCGTTGCAATCGCTGGCGATAACTTAACCGCGATGCTAGTAAAAAGAGAAAATTATTTTGCTTATCCGAGCGAGGCATCGTGGATTTAACAAGTTCTCTGGAAATTTCATTTCCTCGTTTGCTCGAAGGCGAACGTGTTCGGGACAACGATACGTACGTGTTTCTGATTGCTGTTTTTATTGTATAACAGGTGTGCTTCGTAAACTTATGACAGTATCTTTCTGTTTTATGCACTCGCGAGTTTGAGTATCGTGTCGTTCACGTTCGAGTGACACACGAATTTCTATAAAAATTTATTGCGTGTTTTTACAGATACGCTAAAATTATTTCTACCGAATACTCGAACAAGTATTTTTGATGAACCTAGGGAATGCACGACGTAATTGTAGATACAATCTAGGGAGAGTTTAAGTAGAACTTAATATTGATACATCTTAATGAACCTAGACAATACATAAAGAAATTCTAGCAGTAATCTAAAGAATTTGGGGTTGCGGAAATTTGAAGAATTGAAAAATTGAAAGTTCGCAAATCTACAAATTTGATCTCCCAAAACTGGCCATAACTATATCACGTCTTTCTTCTATACGTATTACAAAATACCAGAAACATTTCAGCGTAAAATAAAACAAATAAAAAACGGAACGGTGCTAAAAGTTTTTTTCAATCACCATTCCTCAAGGATATAATCGAGGGACATAAATATAACGGAATCGTTTCATTACGTTGAAAGAAAATAAAGCTCGCATGGTTCCGTTGAATTAGGGCTAATAAATAACCGGTTGATCTTGTAACAATATCACAATCGAACAATCGACATTGAATGAATTAAATCATACAGAAGGTACTGTCCAAGGTGTGCCCAATCTGATTGCAACGATGTATTTTATTAAACAGCCTTTACGTTTATGATACAATAGTAATTACATGGACCGGCTCGGATCCTCCGGCGAGCAATCTCGACACAACTGGTGCCCGGAGCTCGACAACCTGGATCCCTCGGATAAAAAGCAGATACCGTTCTATAAATCATTCATTGACTGTATATTAGACCGTTGCCTCACCACACCGGCCTCATACATAAGGATGAAGATTCGTTTCTTTTTTTCATTTCCTTTCTTCGTCGATCGTTCGCCGCAACGATCGTTCCTTCCAAGGATCTTTCGACGATTCAGCGAAAGTGACGATCGATGGCGTGTGCGAATCTTTGAGTAAACGCGTAATCACGCTCCATTAGCGTTCAATTAGGTTTGGAAAATTGTTCGCTGGAAACACGATTTTCAGATTCTCGATGGGAACGAACGATAACGAGCTGTATGAGCCGATAGAATCTCCCGATCCAATCGTATCTGCTGAAATTTTCATTCGTTAACTTCGCATTTCGATCGGCCGATTACTGCCTCTCCATTAAACTTCGGTACGTTTATGCTTGGGGATGAAACGTGACATTGATTCCACCCTGATATGAGGTACTTGAAAAGCATAATTACGTTTTAATTTTACGATGGAATTTTTAATGAATAACATTACTTCATGATGTTTGCTGCAGACAAAATATGTTTTGAAATTTTTTAATTTACGGATTTCATAAGAGGGTGAAATTTACACTCCATTTTCAAAACTCCATGGCGAAATAAATTAATGTCCTTATTATTTCTATAATTTTTAACAAAATTAAAAAAATCTGTAAATATTTACACAAGACGTTGGACTGCGACATCGAACAATTTTCTTTAATTCAATACCCAAAAACAGATCTCGCACTGTCTACCCACTCCGCTACATTACCGAAGAAAGAGCACTCTGCATCGAAGCGAATAAAAAAGGGGCGAAAAAACGAGCATATAACTGGGCACAGGCCGAGATCGCTTATCAAGGAAAAAGCTTAAGATCTCTTTGGGCTTAATCGTAAGGTGATATGATCACGATATTTATCTGGATCGCACAATTAACCCCGCAGCTAACCGGTTGTGTATCTCGGCTGAAGTAATCGCGGACTTGTGCGTCGAGCAAGCAAATTTGACCATCGATATTTCCTTCGATGGTTGATGGATTTCTGAATTGTTCCGAGGGGAGATACGAGACGAGATTCAACCACCGTATAATAACGAGACACGTAACAGAGGAGGAAGAAAAAAAATGAGGGACATACGAACGAAATATCCGTTCGCAAATGGACTCGTAACGTTTACGTGGTCACGTAAAAAAAGTCTTGTTTGCCCACACACTGTTCCACTCGTGGCGTAAGATCGGAGATCAACTTCCGCTCTTTGATCGCCAGAAAGCGGCCTATTCTTCTTCGTGACAGCGCTCGGTTACGGGTCTCGAGTTTGACGCTATGAAAACTAAACGACCTCGAGGATGAAATTCTACCACGTTCACCGTACTGCTCGGATTTACCTTCCACTGGCTACCGTTCGTTGCGACGTTTAAACAATCCTCTGCAAGGTACCTTTTCCGGGTAATCTCTTCACTCAGACTGACACGCGTGCGTACCTTTAAATCTTTCGTTTTTTCCATTCGGATATGCTCGACAAAGACGTAACGAATATCATTACGAATAAGGAACAGATCTTGTTACTCTGAGACAGGTGTCACATTTGTGTCACTTTAAGTACCATTGTATTGAAATCACGGTCTTTAAATCTCTCTTATTTTAAACAGTTGCGCCCTATGGTTCTGTAGAGTTATTACTTTCGATGTACTTTACGATGGTACGAAGTTTGAACGAAATCGGCGTTGCAAAGGTCATGACACTTTCAGGTATATGTACTCCTTAACGATTTCACTGTTTTATTAAAAATGACAGATGAATCTACCTGTCAAAATTAACCCTCTGCAAAATTCTGTCGAAGTTATTACTTCTGTAGTCTTAGTCACTATTGCCTGTCTTACTGTGTCCGTACATCCCTCGTATGACACTATAGATACTTAAAGAATGCTTATTTCGTTACGTTAAATCGAACAGCGAGTTAGGTCTGCAAAGAGATAAAAGTAGTTTATCGTATCATGTGAAACGTTCCAAACTTGATTATTAATGTTACCAATGCACCGTATAATCGTGATATAATCGCCTCAGCATCGAGAGACGATTTGAATATGTGCACCGGTTAAAGTGGCTTCGTTAAAGGTGAGTTTCAGGGTATACAGCGTTTCGCAACAAAAGCGAATGATAGCGAGTATGAAACGTGACTAAGGTTGTTTCATTAACGTCGTCCGGCTTTCCTTCTCTCACGCTGCCGTTTAATATAGTAATTCCTCCCCGATACGATGCCCCGGGACGTGGGAGTTAGCCGGGGAACGGGCGTCGTCCTCTCGTACACCGACTCTAGGACTACCCTCCTATCCCAGTCGCTGACCAGTCATGGGTCAGTGAATCTTAGTTCCTAGTCACGAATCTGAATACCTGGTGGGCGTGAGCTGCTTCGAGTTTACTTGCGTTTACTCGATACCAGCAACTTCGCCGTAAAATGCACCTATACTGCATCCTCGACCAACAAGCTTTTCCGTTAACGATAACACGCTCGATTTCCTCTTCTGTAGCCTCCCATTATATTGCCGGGTATTGCTCTCGATTATATAAGCGTATTCACGTATGGACTACTTTATGTAGAATACGTTTGGATAAATAAGTTTGGGACTTTAGAGGTTTACTTTGAATACTTGAGAATCTGCAAATGAAAAAAAACTGGAGAATATAATAATCTTTGAAATATGCTAATATGATGTATTCATTTTTCGTTTGAAAATCAAGTTAAAAAGTGACTTAGATTTTCAATATCCATTCAAGTGGATAATCCTTTAATATAATCAACCAATTCTATAAAATGAAATATAGTTACAACGTAACTGAAATATCAAAGCTCTGACAAACTTGCATATGTGTACCATATGTGTACCAGAGCTAATCAAAGGCAAAAAAGATGAAGTGAAACGCATCCATATCCGACCGGTCACAAAAGCGTTGAAGACATTCAACTTGAACCACACTCCCGATCTGTTCAAGTTCGAACTTCGTAACCGCATAAGTTCCGGTCGTTATCCCGGGAGTAAATGCATTGTAAGCGTCGAAAGGACGAGCGTGGTACACCGTGATGGCTATAAATAACGAAATTTCGTAAAGGAGCATCTGCATTCCGGCGTTGGAGAACGCGAGCGCAGCGTAGAATCTAAAACGAGCTTAAACTGTGCCGCTTCACGGTGCGCTTCTTTTAATTTTCCGGCCTGTACATCACTGTCGCGTTTCGTTAGACAACGAGGGGAATGCTTTTTCGTTTGCTCGTATCATGTTGGACCCCTGATTAGTCAGATGCGTTCGGGTATATCTCGTTCCTTGCTCCTCTCGCACGTGTATCCACCTTTGTCCCGTTCGGTTTCTCTTTCTCTTTATCCCACCGTACATTTCTCATTTCCCACACGGTGCATTTCTCATGTCCCCCACCGTCCACCGAATCGCTTATTTTTCAACAACATTTTCTGCCTCTGTTCTCCGCTTGGTTCACTCTATTTTTCACCCCTCTCGTCTCCCCGTAGCCTTCCTTTTATTCTGAAACTTATTTTTTTTTCCTCGACTTTCTTTCGCTTTGTCTCCCGCCACGTTTTCCTGCCCTCGTAGCTGCGTGCGAGCTGACAATACGAGCTCGGAACAGTCATTGTGTCGAAGAAACTGTTCTCTCTGCTACATGAGCACGTGCCGTGAATTCTTGAGCGATCTACGGAGAAAGGAACGGCCATAAGAGGGCTGAAATAGATTGAGTCCGTCAGGCAGTTTGATGGAGGAAAAATTTATTTGACGAATTAATTACGGAGAAACGAAAGCAAACGATTTATGCGATGGTGACTTTCCTAGAGAAAATATGACAATCAAGAGAGAAATCTCGTATTCGTCGAGTTTAAGGATTTCTGAGAGTTTGAAAATTTGGGATGGGTTAAATATTTTGGAGTGTAGGAATTTGGAAACTTTGACAATTGGGACTTTTCGAATTTGGGAAATTGGAAATTTGGTGAAGTAGGATATTTGAGGATATAGGGATTGGGAGATGTAGGAATTTGGGGGTTTAGAAATTTTGGGGATGTAGGGATTTGGGGATGTAGAAATTTGGGAATGTAGGAATTTGGGGATTTAAGGATTTTGAAATTTAGGAATTGGGGGATTTAGGGATTTGGTGATGTAGGAATTCGGAAATGTAGAGATTAGGGGATGTAGGGATTTGGGAATGAGAAATTTGGGGATGTAGAAATTTGGGAATGTTGGAATTTGGGGATTTAAGGATTTTGAAATTTAGGAATTGGGGGATTTAGGGATTTGGTGATGTAGGAATTCGGAAATGTAGAGATTAGGGGATGTAGGGATTTGGGAATGAAAAATTTGGGGATGTAGAAATTTGGGAATGTAGGAATTTGGGGATATAGAGGTTAGGAGATATAGGAATTTGGGAATTTAGGGATTTGGTGATGTAGGAATTCGGGAATGTAGAGATTTGGGAATGTAGGGACTTGGGAATGTAGAAATTTGGGGATGTAGGGATTTGGGGATGTAGAGATTTGGGAATGTAGGAATTTGGGGATATAGAGGTTGGGAGATATAGGAATTTGGGAATTTAGGGATTTGGTGATGTAGGAATTCGGGAATGTAGAGATTTGGGGATGTCGGGATTTAGGGGTATAGGAATTCGAGTTTAAAAATTTAGAATATAGAGATTTGGGAAATTAGGGATTTGCAGTCTTAGGTATCGTGGTTTTAGGTATTAAAGGATTTGAATATTTATGGACCTAGAGATTTGGGGTATAGGGATTCGGGCTATAGAGACTTGGCGTATAGCCATTTTGAGAATAGAGATTTGAAGTTTATGGGTTCGGATATACAAAGAACTTGAGTATAGGGATTTGAATTATAAAAATTTGGGTATACACCCTAGTGCCATAGCACATGCTCGTAATACAAATATGAAAACTATTGAAAAGATTCATTAGCATCCAGTTCCATCTGCTTGAAAATTGTCCAATTACCATCGGAGGTGCAATATAGAAAGTGGAAATATTATATAATTTCGCTAAAGTGGAAGGAAATTTAATAACACATGGCACGTTAAAAATGTCATTTGCAAAGTTATCTCTGTGTGGTACGTGAAAAGGCTCGTGCGCAGAGAGGATCATACTACCGGGACAGGTTTTCACGTGCATTAAACGTGCACGGAGTAGTATTAAGATGGGCAATATTTTCTGTACACGTTCATACGTATGTGTATCACACCTTTTACCAAATTCGAGATATAACCTGTTCCATTTACGTGACGTGCTCTGTATATGCATAATATCGAGGGAATACTACACCGAGTATGCAAATATTGCTGCTTCCTTTGAACACAACTTGGCCAATAATATGCGAAATTCATTGAAAGCAACGTGCACGAATAGTACTTTGTTTTTGTAGAAAATATTGGGAACGAAAAAGAAGTTTTTAGGGGAATGTTATTTTTTTAGTGTTTGTGTTAAGAGATGATTTTTGTTGATGTGTACCGTGCAATTTCGAAGAGAGTTTATTCGGGTCCAGTAGCTACTTCCGACTTTGGATCCACCATGTGGTTAGACCCAATTATAATGAACGATCTTTGCGAAAATGCATGCTGTGCATTGCATTCGTTCGGCACGCAACAGTTCTCGCGTTTTACTTAGCCTGCAGTGCAGAACCCGCCGTTTACGTCTTCAACAGCGATTTCTGAAACTGCGGGTTATCCAGTCGCTACTGTACTCCCTCGTCTGCATTGAACTCAGGTTATACCGCACATTTTTGTAGTATCATTTCCAAATTTTCAAGTCAACAAATTTTCAGTATACGGAGTTTTTCATTATAACGTGTTCAAATTTTTCAATTTTTAAATTTAAAAAATGTTCATGTTTAAAAATCTTCAAATCCCTGAATTTTTACATTGTCAAATTCTGACATTTCTAAACATGTCATTTCACAAATTTTTAACTTTTCAAATTCAAAATTTTCAAAGTTTCTCAAAGTTTGTACACGTCTTAATTTCGTAACTATTCAAAACTCTGAAATTCTAAAACTATATATTTTTAAAATTCTCAAATTCGCGAATTAAAAAATTTCTCGCATTTTCTGACTAACTCGTCTTGCTTTCCCAATTCGATCAATCGAGGCGAAAACGATACCGGTTATACATTTGAAAGTATAAACGTTCGAGAGTGCAATTATCATCGGTAATGGACTCGTACATTCTTTCCCAAGCGAATCGCTATAGAAACTTTGAAATAGCATTTTTATCATAGCATTTATGTATTGATGCTCTAGATAGAACATGTGTTCGATTTCTACAAGCTTGAGAGAATTGCGCATCAAAATTCTTAACAATTCATAACTTTCATTAAAGAACTTACCATTATTTATGTTACATAGCATTATTATGCATGATAGAAAATTCTGTAGATATTTAAAAACGTATTATTATATTACTACACTACTAATAATACAGTAACAATATATAACTACAATATAATTTATTTATTTACATTCTAATTACAATTTATTATACATATAACAATTCCTTGCCTGTACAGAATTGTTAGATCTAACTTACCTAATAAACTAATGTAATAAATAATAGCAGTCATTAATTATAAACAACACGAAACTTTGTACCATATCAAAATTGCATCAAAGACGATATCAAACTCGTCTATAATTTGTTCACGGTGTATTCAACGGTTATCTAAAAATCTACGAAACTCGTTTCGTTCGTCGAATGCAGACGTAACAGTGTGTTCACAAGCGTGAAAAGTAATCGTGGAAATTCATTAATAAAGTTTTTTAACGGAGGAATGCTTTTTTCCCCACATCGCGTGTTTTCCAAACCGTAAAAGAAAGACTACTGCAACCGCGTAATAATATTTTTTTCGCCGATTTCAGAAGTCGCGAAATGATCGCGATACGTAAGTTAAATAAATGCGCGAACGATGGTCTCGACTTCGTTACGGATCAGCGTGATCCGCGTAACGAGTTCTCAGGATGGAAAAGCCGGGAAAACGGCAAGAATAGAGGCTGAGGATAGCGTTCGAAGGGAAAGATTTGGTATTAGATTTGCTTTTCAGCTTGCTCGTTAGATACGGCACAAGCACGCTGCGTGTCTCCTCCTCGGATTCCGCCTCGCTTACCCTCTTCGATGCTAACGACTTCTACGGCTTTAGTCAGCTAAAAGTTCAAGCTGAAGTCGAACGAGTACGGCGCCATGAACTGGAAAACATAAGCAATTTCTTCCTTCGTTTAGAATATTTGCCAATTTTCTACACTTCGGAATATTTCTAGATTCCTTTGTATCCGTATTCTTAAACTTTTCGAGATATCAAATTTTTTTATTAAAAATATAGTCTCATTACATACGTTTAAATTTGTACATTTTCATATTTCTAAATCTTTGTGTTTTCAAATTGTCAAATAGCGAAACAGTAAAATCTTCACTATTTTCTAATTATTACATTGCTAAATGGTGATATAGTTAAATAATCGTGAAATAATTATGAAATAGGTAGTCAAGTAGTCAAGTAGTCAAGTAGTCAAGTAGTCAAGTAGTCAAGTAGTCAACTAGTCAATTATTCAATTCTTCAATTCTTCAATTCTTCAATTCTTCAATTCCTCAATTCTTCAATTCTTCAATTCTTCAATTCTACAATTCCTCAATTCTTCAATTCTTCAATTATTCAAGTAGTGAAGTAGTTAAATAGTCAAAAAAATGCATGATGTTAACGTTACATCACATGAATGTCATGTTAAAATTTCCAATTGTCGGTATAAGACAGTGAATACTTACATTTCTTACTGTCAATATTAAAAAGTAAGAATTCTCGACATCTCAGTTTCTGCTAAAATACTACATTACTCCAGTTGTCAATGTTACGTGTCTTAAGCATGCGCTACAAAGTAGGATCTAACGTTTAAACAAAACGACCTTGTGCAAGATGGTTTCGGGCTTACGAGAGATTGTATATTACCAGGGAAATATGAATCATTACATTCGGACTGGTTTCAGCGAGGTAATTTAGACGTTTCACACAATGTGTGCCGAGAGAAGCCATTTTCTAACATAACATTCAGTGTATCGTGAGAATAGAAGGACGCTGTTGTATTCAGTTGAAACTCGGGTAATTATTTTATAGTTTCGGTGGCGAAACGCGATGTCGGTGTACGAGAAGGGAATTGTTGCGTTGATGAATTTACGAATGCCGTAGTTAGGGTCGTTCATGCGTGTAAGTGAGTTAGGTTAGGCTGGATGGGACAACGATTTGATTGATTGTGCTTGGAATGAAAGAATAATTATAGGAATTGACCAATTTTGAACTTTCAAAATTTATACTTCAATGTCATGTATGTATGTACGAATGAATATATATATATATTTTATATTATTTTATATTTTATATTATACACATTATTACATTTATGTATGTATGATACTACATATATTTATCTATAAAATTTGATTTTTAAACAATTTTAATTTGTCGACTTCCTTTACGTTATAATTAAGCTACACCATAAACGAAGAAATAATTACGTTGTAATAAACATAAGATACCCAAATTAGATTCTCATCTACAATTACAATAAATAATTACAATAAAAACACTAATACACATAATTTTTATCCAGAACAATACAAATAAAAAAGTCTGAACTATCAAGATAATTAGAATAACCAAAATAATTAAAATGATGGATGTAAAAATCGGTAGAAATGTTATCTGATATTAAAAGCAATTACTGAAAGAGCTTAACAACATGGCCATCAAATAGTCAGAAATATTGAACAAAATCGTATTAGACATGCGTTCAAAAACGAAACATTCAGCACGCAAGAACGCAATAAATATCTGTCGGTAGTATGCTACCTGGTTACGTTTCCTTTAGTAATTACAAGTTCCATATAAATACAGAAAATGAATTGGTTCGAAACGCTTCTTGAAAATGGCATCCAGCTGGAAAACAAAGAAGTCTCGGTGCATTACGGAAGTGCTTAACATTACGAGTATCCTGTTATGGGGGTACAGTATACTGTATGGTGTGAGTCTCCCTGTTGCTTGGTAACCCACGTGTCACGGTCGTGCACGTCTTCGGCCAACATTTTCCTAGCATGAACGTTTAAGCAATAATGGAAAACAGATTTTTGTCTTGTTGTCTAATGGTTTCCGAAGATACACGTGTAACCGTTTACATCTTTTAACGGGCCATTATAGTAATTCAGTGCAATTCAATAAGACGATGCATTAAATTTGAAGTAAATTGAATTGCATCGTGGGATCCGAACGATTATAATTATGTTGGTAATTTAGGAATTATTGAAGTATAGGTGTTTAGAGATTTACGATTCTCAAAATTAGAAAATTGAAATATTGGGAGAATTGGAAGGTTGGAAGATGGAGAATTTGGGAACTTATGAAATTTGGAAAATTTAGGAATTTGGGAATTTGAGAATTGACAATCTAGGAATATGAGTATTTTTTGGAAATGGGAAATTTGGAGGTTGGAAATTTGGAAGTGGGAAATTTGGAAGTGGGAAATGTGGAAGTGGGAGATTTGAAAGTGGGAGATTTGGAAGTGGGGAATTTGGAAGTGGGAAATTTGGAAGTGGGAGATTTGGAAGTGGGAAATTTGAAAGTTGAATATTTAGAATTTGGAAATTTGGAAGTGGGAAATTTGGAAGTGGGAGATTTGGAAATGGAAAATTTGGAAGTGAGAAATTTGGAAGTGGGAAATTTGGAAGTGGGAACTTTGGAAGTGGGAAATTTGGAAGTGGGGAATTTAGAAGTGGAAAATTTGGAAGTTGGAAATGTGGAAACAGAAAATTTGGAAATTGAGAATATAGTAATGTGCGAATTTCTGAAGTGTAAGAACGTGGAAAACTGGAAATTGCAATTGGAAGTTCCAAAATTCCAATATCCAGTATCGCAATATTCCCCGATACCCAATACATCTCTATCTCAATTTTCCCTCGAACCTCCTAGTGTACCACGTAAAGTGTACCTACGCCAATGCATAGAATCCGATTAATAATCGAAATTGCCCGAATACCACATAACATACGTTCCTCTTCGATTCTGTAAACCTAACCTAACCTAACAGTAATGGCGTTTTTAGTCGATAAATGGTTCTGCATAATTTTTCCAGTTTCTCGCTTAATATCCTTTTTCCATTGGTTTTTCGTCGAATTGCAAAGGGATAGTAATTTTAGCGGGCACTCGGGTCACGCTTGACCAGTTTCGCGTTGAATAGCCAGGCAGACTGTACCGGGCATAATACTCGCCGCTCTTCCATCCCAGACAAGACTTCATAACCTCTATAACCAGCATAACCACCATGACCATCTCGTGCCTAGCCGAGACTGGTATGGGGAGTTGGTTTCGTATTATATAACACATAGACGAGCCAGCAGGTACGAGCTGCGCCCCAAGTGGCGTATCACGAGCAGGTGTTGCCCCCGGGAACGTATCATCAAGGGCTATTTATAAAGGGACTTTTGTCTCGACCATGATCGCGGATCATCCTCGTCTAAAACACGCGATTAAATTACCATGGTGAAATCAGTTTTCAACCGATGTATCTGCTCAATTTTTCTTCAATTAACACCACGGTGAAATATAGAGGGTCGTTCGATGCAAGATACGCCGACGAATGATGGCTTTTGGAAAGATAGCTGTGTACGATACAATAAATTCTCACTAGAGAAAATCTCACTTATTACATTTTCTATTTATTTTTGTTTTTCTAAATTCTCGTTTTTCAATTTGTATGAAGAGATTTTGATGGGATATATCAAAGAATTTCACCCTTTTACATCTTCTTGTAGAAAGATCACTATGGAGGTATTACATTTGATATCTTATCATTAAAATATTTTTCTAAGGTTTTAAGATCTCTAAATTTATTAAATTTCTGGATTCTGGACAAAATGTGCGAAATGTGGAATTCGTGAATTTGAAAACGAAAAAATTTGGAAGCTTGCGAATTTGACATATGCAACTCAGATAGTCTATAAATTTGTCAGTGTGCAAATAAGGAAGCTCATCTATTAAAAAATGTCCGAATTTCAATACAAAATTAAATACAAACTAGAATGCACAAATAAAAGTGTGTGAGAAAAAATTCGAGATTACGAAATACTAGCCAAAAACGATTACGCTCTTCCTATGCGGTCATAGTACAAAAAGGCGATGCATTGTAGCAGGGATGTAGCAAGAAAATTCGAGTGTATAGTTAGAGACAAAGATACTGTGAGTGTTGGTATAAATCCATGGTGTAATGTGGATCCGGAATGGAAAAAGGCCGGTTGTTGGCAAGTGTACCGGTGGATCGTATCTCGCCGCGGAGAAGGAAGAAGGAAAAAGGGTTCGGCTAGAGGGAGAGTAAAAGGAAGAGCGGAATAAACGGGAAGAATCGAGCAGAATGGAAAGAAGGAGATCTGGGAGTGCGAGAGAAAGAAAATTGGCCGAGGTATATACACCGTGGCGGGAACTGGTAAAGACTCCTACGCGACAACGTGGACAAGACCGGGTCTCACAATATATCGCACCTTCGAACGAGATAGCGCATAAGGCGCTATTTCACATACAAATACCCATGGTGCACTTAGTGTGGTACAGGTACGGTCTCTCGAACACCGCCTAACACCCACGCGTTTCGTTCGCTCACCGAGCCTTATGCAGTAACGTTATCCTTGCACTCCGCAGAGTATCCTACGGTTCCCTCGGCTATGCTACACTTTAAGAGATTCCCTATCTACCCCATGGAAATTCGAATTCCATGTATTACCCGGCCGTTTACCAGACAATGATATTTTAATTCTCCAAATCGATAGGATCTGGCCACGGCTCGGGTCACCGTTTTCAATCGTGACTCGACTCTTTCTATCGCTACTCCCAGCCAACCGAATAATACGCTGTACGGAGCTTTAGGGCGAGAACGCGGCTTAGATCGCTGCCGGTGGTATCCCTGGGGAGACTCCTTTATTCTATTTTCGTTTACCGCACGCGGCAGGAGAATGGGAAAAAATGGACGAATTTGTGCTGCCGTTGGCTCGGGCAACTTGTGGAAGGGAAACTTGTGTTAAAGGGAAACTTGTGGAAAAGGGTGGACGGACGCTTGAAATTTGTACCATATTTTTTACACGTTTCTTCTAAGCTTCCTTCTAATGTTTAATGTAGAATTTCAATATGAAGTTTGGATTTTTATAATTTACGAATTTGGGTTAGATATATTGTTACTCAAAATGTGTTGTCATTTTAATCTTCCTTACTTGTTACTTGTTCTTTACATTACTGTTATATTACCTTTGGCTTTCATTGCACTATTGATACTACACTTTTGTTATTCCTCTATGTTCTGTAGAATATTGGTACTGTACTACCATGCTACTGTGGTCCTAGCATGCTGTAGTACTATAACATACCAAAATAACGGAATTTCTAACTAGTGTTGCAGAGCAGTGTAACAAAACAGTGGAAATAGTAGTCAGTGCAATAGTGGAAGAATGGAATAGCAAATTAGTGAACCAGTAAACTAGTGCATCAGTGATCCAGTACAATAGTAAAATAGTAAAGTAACGAAACAGTGAAATAATCAAACAATCAAATAATGAATGAATCAAAAAGTGAAATAGTAAAACAATGAAACAGAATAAGAGTAAAATGATGAAATACCAAAACAGCCAAACAGCCAGCAGTCTCGCAAAGAATCCACATATATCGAACAATAAAATTACGAGATCACAAAGATGTCTGAAGTTATCCGATTGCGAAATAAGATGTATTTAGATCACCCGGTACATAGGGATAGTACATAGTTCTAAGTATAGTGATCGCAGCAACACGCAGGCGGCCAGTAGATGTATACGAGCACTGTACGGACATAACCCGCATGCGAGGACGAAGCTCGCATGACGGCAATGACCCAGGACTGGCCTTGCGTTTCTTTCATCTTTCCGCCTTCTCCGAATTACATTCGATTAAACCGTCACGTTACTACCGCACCGGTTCCGCTATAAACCAACCATATTTTAGAACTGCTAATCTTCCCTCATCTTCCGTTTCGTCAAATATCTTTTATAGTACTCTTAGCAAATTACCTGTATTGTTCCAGAAGGAGCAACAACCGTTTAAATTAAACAGCGCTGTTACCTCTGCTATTTATTAACGCGATTCTTCGAATAATTTTTAATCTTAGCCATGTTGTTATCGCTCACTTTTGTTTGGGATAGGTTTGCAATTTTTTCGTAATTTGGAAATTTTGGGATTTGAGGATTTAGGGAGTTGGGGACATAGGAAGTCGGGAATATAAGCAGCTGGGGATATGGGGATTATGGGATACAGGAATTAGGGGATTTGGGAATTTAGGGGTATAGGGATTTGGTGACATAGGAATTTGGGGATAAAGGGATTTGGTGAGATAGGAATTTGGGGTAAAGGAATTTAGTGACATAGAAATTTGGGGACGCAGGAATTTGGGCATATAAGAATTGGGGGACAGGAATTTGAGGATATAGCGATTATGGGATGTAGGAATTCAAAGGTTTGGGAATTTGGGGATAAAGGGATTTGGAGTGCAAGAATTCGGGGATGTAGAGATTTGGGAATTTAAGAATTTGGGGATTTGGGAATTTCGACACATAACAGTTTGGGGACGCAGATATTTGGGGGTTTAAGAATTTAGAAACGTAGGAATTTGGGAATGTTGAGATTTGGTAATATTGAGATTTGAGAATGTTCGAATTTGAGGATATAAGGATTAGCACATTTAGGGATTATAGAACATAAGAATTTGGGGGTTTGTGTATTTGGGAATCAAGAGATTTGGAATGCAGCAATTCGGAGATATAGAGAGGATTGAGGACAGATATTTGTGGATTTGGGAACACAAGGACATGGAAATGCAGGAATTTCGAAAAAATACCCTTCCACTTAATTATGAACTGTTACCAGTCAAGATCTAGAAGCAACTTCTAATACCTGTACAAGAAAACAAACCTTCCTTCTTTCCCATAGTAACAGAGGTCCCAATGAACTTTTTCTGCCAATCACTTAGCAACCCATAGACTCAAATGACCCGTGAATTATTAATATCAATGACGCAAGGTGGTTCCTAGATAGACACCTATCTGTACAGCGATCGTATCCAGTACAGGTTAATGTCGGCCATCGAACAAGAAACCAAATGCTTTTCTCTCGGTACAGCCATTGACAAGAAACTCTTAGCTGCTCGGTTTAACGGTGAACGTAACTTCTGATCGGACAAGCTATAGTGTTCGTGTTATGACATCATAAAAGATATAATCGCGAACGGTGGAAGAAAGAGGCTGGAGTTGTCGTTTTCTTGTTTCGTCGTGTTATGAATTACGATTTAATGGATGGCCAACAGCCATTTCCTTTTAAAGGTTCAAGTTAAACGAACCGCTACCTTGAGGTCGTCGGGTCAGCCACCGATACCGATCTCGATTCATGAATCGCATAATGAACCGTTGCGACAAATCACAGAATAAGATCACGCGTACCTGTACTTGGAGGCTAATTGAACCTCTCGCTGATTAACCGTTCTCACAAGTGGACCGTGGGTGTAATCTTCTGCAAGTTCGGGGGACTTTTGTATATTCAATTTCGAGGGATTTTCGGCACTTTGGAACTTTGCAATTTTGCAAAGATCTTGATTTGAAGATCTTGAAATTTCAAAGTTTTTAAACCTTCGACCTTTTACAATTTCTGAATCTTCTGAATCACTGTCACATTTGATCTTTTTGCAAATTTTGAACTTAGAAACTTTGAAAATCTTGAACTTCTGAAAGATATGCGAAATTGTATTTAATACACGAATAGTCCATTAAGCAAAATGGTGTCAATAAACGATCACTGTCGAAAGATGTAGTCTTCGTAATACGTTGAACCACGCATCCAAGTTTTCGGTCATATTAAAATCCTATCTCACGTTAGCAGTATATCGAACTACCATTTTGTAGTCTCTTGTTCCCCGCATAATTACTATGGTTCCTTCTCTTTTCGTCGAGAAGTGGCACGAGGACAACGATGAATGAAAGCGAAACCATGTAGGCAAGAGAAGGACCACTTGGTGGTCGAGATGTAGGCCGAAATAAAGCTCTCTATTAATGTACCGAATCTTTTCGAACCGACGTATTCAGATCGTGTACAAAACACTCTATTGCCTCGCGTATACCGTTTCTAATGGGCTTTTACGATTCGCTGAAACACTTTTGTCCGCCGATTTCCCTTGAACCGCCGCCGGACAATTAGGTATTGTGCAACAATACACATGAGTTGCTAGGAATGTAATCGCGAAACGAAATACATGGTAGTTTCTTCGACTGACAGATTGCGATACTCGAAACAAAGCTTTCGTCGAAGTTCGTTGCTTGAATATGATTTCTGATGAATGTAGGGCACGGCGAACTGTCGATCAGTTAACTCGATTCATTTGTGGTTATAATGGCGACTAGAACGAAGTTATTTCCTTTTGGAAATTTGCGACTTTGGAATTGAGTTTGAGGATTTAGGGGATTTGAGGAAATTTAAGAAATGCTTTTTAAGGAATTTGGGGATTTAGGGATTTGGGAATGTAGAAATTTAGGGATCTAGGGATTTGGGAATATTGGGATTTGGGGATCTAGAAACTTGGGAAAATTGGGATTTAGGGATCAAGGAACTTGGGAATATTGGCATTTGGGGATTTAGGGATTTGGAGATTTAGGGATTTGGAAATGTAGAAATTTAGAGGTTTAGGGATTTGGGAATATTGGGATTTGGGGATCTAGGAACTTGGGAATATTCGGATTTGGGGATCCAGGGATTCGGGAATTTTGGGGTATGGAGATCTAGGGATTTGGGGTTTTAGGGATTTGGAAATGTAGAAATTTGGGGATCTAGGGATTTGGGAATATTGGGATTTGGGGATCTAGGAAATTGGGAATATTGCGATTTGGGGATTTAGGGATTTGGGGTTTTAGGGATTTGGAAATGTAGAAATTTGGGGATCTAGGAAATTGGGAATATTGCGATTTGGGGATTTAGGGACTTGGGGATCTAGGGATTTGGAGATCTAGGGATTTGGAGTTATAGGTATTTGGAGATATAGAGATTTGGAAATATAGGCATTTGTAATTATAGGTATTTGGAAATATAGGGATTTGGACATAGAGAAATTTATAGATATAGGTATTTGGTGATATAGGAATTTGGAAATGTTATAATTGGAGATACAAGGATTTGGAAATGTTAGAATTGGAGATACAGGGATTTGGAAATATGAAAATTTGGAGACCTTACTTTCCCAAAGTCCCAAAAATAGTTTTAAAAGTTCCAAACTCCTAAAATTCCAAACTCCTAATATCCAAAATCTCCAAAATTTCCAAATCCAGAACCTCCCGATTCAAAAGTTCCAAAATCCCAATACCCTAAAATCTCGTCATCGAAAAGTACAAAAATTGTGTTCATCCTCCATTCGCCATACCAAGAAAACAAAATGGCTCCTTTATCGGTCCCACATTTGTCCTCTCTGATCCATTAACGTCACAAAGAACCTTACGCGTTCCCAACGAGGTTTCTCTTTTTTTTTTCGCTAACAGCTTTTGTGTTCGCGAAACGACGAGAGAGTTCGTCTGGTGAACGTAGATTAAAATTGATCGATGAAAATCCGCGCGGAGAGTGAACGAGCCCTGGACGATTTAACCGAGTAATTTGCGCTCTCGAGGTCGATGAAACCTTCGACCCCGGTTAAACGTTTCTCGGCCATTCAATGGAAGCTACCGGCGTTGCTGGTGTCGCTCAAGCTGTTGCCCGACGAGCGTAGGACGACTGGCTAACCCAGACAATAGCTAATCCATTCTTGTTTCGCTCTCTCGCGGACACGAGTTTGCTAAGGATCGTCACTTTTGTAACTTGTTCCTTTCCATCGAATTACCAGTCGACGTCATTTCTATTTTGAAGAACCAGGATACGATTTCTAACTGATTAACACGTTGGACCCAGAGTTTACTATTTGCTGGTATTTTTATTTCTCTTGCACTCTAAAGGTAACTCATTCGGTTTAATCCTTCAATATATAATTTAGGTGACAAGTTAATTTTATATTAATTGTTGTAATCTTGAGACAGGTAAATGTTCAAATTTTAGGGCTATTTTAATGTGATCGGTGGGCGGGTTGGAATTAAAATTATACTCAAAAGTCGAGGTGAAATAATTTAGTTAATTGGCTAAGTAGGTATGAGTATAAACTACAGTTGATTGTCTTGTATTCAAATTATTAGAACCACAATGCATACTCATAAGTGCTTTTCATGTTTACAACATATGTTTCCAATGTGGATGCATGTATCCAAATGTACATCTGTAATTTGCAAATATTATTATGCAGTAAAATTTCAGTGTAAAACTATTTAAAAATTAATTGTAGCACAAAATCAAAAATTCATACATCGAATAATTTGAAAACGAAAAACGCATCATATATTCTCACCCCGTGAAACTCTCTTGAATCGTGTTAATTGTGACAATCGCATTTTGAACCTTAAAATGTTTCAGCAGGTATTATCGGTTCACTAAAAAAACATTCGTCACTTCATTGATTGTTACATGTAAATTGTTCGCTGCAGCAAGCTGAATATGTTTACACTCGAGGCACGTATCATTTTAAAAGCAAGGTGTCTCGCAGAAAAATTCAAAGAAAATGTGTCTGAAGGAATCGTCCCGACGAAAGATCACGGTTAAGGGACGTGACTGCCGCGATTCGTATGCGTTTCGCGAATTTTTTTCAATGCAAGAAACGACACGAATTCTTGCATTATACACTTGGCCCACGCCTCTCCGAGCACACCTGTGATGCGGTTCTCGGTACAATATCACCCGTTTCTATAAAATACAAAACCTTTTCTCTCCTGCCTCAGATATTTCTTCGTGCGAAAGTTTTCGCGAAACCATCATCCGAAAAGATTTTCTGGTATTACAACAGCAGTTAGCATTGTAACATTTCTTCTGACAGCGAAATTGGTTTTAGGAAATTGATATTGCAGTTATAGCCTGATGGGTACGATGTGTTTGACGTTCTTATGGCGTGTGACCTTTGTGGAACGTCTCGTACAAATTGTTTTATTGTTTCGTATCTTAATTTCCTTGCAAACTGACGGACAGTTTTCACCAACGCGACGTGACGAAGTCTAAAGTCACGACTCTCACGCGCGTTCTGTACATACAGGGTGTCCTTGTTGGACGCAGTTATTGATAATATACGAAGACTTATTTGAAGAAAATTGAAATAGAGGGAATGGATCTTAAATTTTGTTAAACCATTGTAAACCATTCAAATAGAAATAACTTGTATTAGATAATTCCTTGCATTATTTAACTCGAAAAAATTATTTGGGCTTGTTTAAATTTTGCAGAAGGCCAAGTAAATCTGGATCTAATGATTAATAAGAACGATATGTAGTAGTGCACAAATTATACTCGAAAAAAGAGTAGCCCCATTTTTACATAATCGGCAATTACGAAATAACAAGATCGTATCGCTATAATGCAGACACCCCATATATAGATCGTTTGAAATCGGCAGCAATATAATTAACACGCGAATCGGTAACAAAGGCTGGTCGTGCATGCACAGCTGGCTAATGATCGTCGATGCGGTACCAACAATGTGCCAGCAATTAATGGTCGTAATTTATAAAGTCCCTAATTATATAAAAGTTCACGCTTTCTTTACCCATGGCACGCGTCGTTTCTTTTTTCTTTCTCGAGTTCTCTTGTTCTTCTTGCTCATCTCCGGAGGTGTACACTCTCTCCCTGTTGCTTTCGTGCTCTCTGTTCTTTCTCACCTTTTTCCCTTAATAAGCTCCACTTTCTTGTCTTCGCTCGTCCCTTCGTTCCACTCTCTGTGCTTTCTTTTTCAGTTTGCACGAAGAATCGTACACGTATAATTGGCTTCTTGCGTTTACCGACCGGCGCATATTTGGAGTTGGCTCGCGTGTTCACGTGCATCGCTTTTAAAAGTATTCCGTGGTATATCGCCGCGATGCATCATTATCGAGCGAAAGGTAGATGCTGTGTACGCGATACGACGATTCCTTTTCAACGTACGTATCGCGCCAGATCGTGAATCGAGCTGCGTGTGCGTTCGATACGTGCACGTATCACCGTGTCTGTGTACGCGTTCGCCTAACCGCGAACAGTTTCTTGTAACGATTTATCGGAGATCGCCGGCCGGGGAAATAGAAGTTTGAATGAAACGCATCGGGAAGGGTGGGAATCGTGTCAGAAGCTTTTCAGGCTACGGATTGATTTGTTACTGACGCGAGGAATCCGAGCTCGGACGCGGTCACTTTGAATCGTGTGTCGCGTGGATCTCGAGAATTCACCAATCGATACCTTAATGCATATCGAACATTTTCGAATTAAATATTGATAGCTGATCCGTTTACGAATCTATGTGTGTACTTTAGGACTTTAAGGATTACGAATTTGGGATTTCAGATTTAGAGATTTGGAATATAGGGATTTCAGGTCTAGCAATTTGGGATCTAGGGATATGAGATATAAGAAACTGGGATATTAGGGATTTGAAATCTAGAGAATTGCGATTTAGGGTTTGGGGATGTAGAGATTTGAGATCTAGGAATTTTGAACCTAGGGACTTGGATCTAAGGATTCAACATTTAGGGAATTTGGGACTTAGGAAATTTGGAACCTGGGGAATTTGGGACCCGTGGAATTGGAGATCTAGGGAATTTGGGGACTAGAGAGTTTGGGGCCTAGGGAATTTGGGGCGTGAGGAATTTGATACTTGTGAAATTTGGGATCTAGGGAATTAGGGAACTGTGGAATTTGGGACCTAGGGAATTTGGGACTTGTGGAATTTGGGATTTAGGGAATTGGGTACCCGTGGAATTTGGAATCTAGGGAATTTGGTACCTAGATAGTTTGGGGCATAGAGAGTTTGGGACGCGAGGAATTTGGGACTTGTGAAATTTGGGATCTAGGGAATTAGGGAACTGTGGAATTTGGGACCTAGGGAATTTAGGACTTGTGGAATTTGGGATTTAGGGAATTGGGTACCTGTAGAATTTGGAATCTAGGGAATTTGGGACCTAGAGAGTTTCGGACCTAGCGAATTTAGGACCTGGGGAATTTGGGATCTAAAAATTTGGAATCTCCCAATCAGGAATTTGCAGATTTGAAATTTAGTGAGTTAGGATTTAGGGATTTGGTGTCTAGGGATTTGAAATATAGGGATTTGTAAAAGTAGAGATATGCCAATCAAGGGATTTGTCAATCTAGTGATTTTAAATCTGGTGGTTCGGAAACCTAGTGATTTGAAGATGGAGAAATTTGGGAATTTGAAAGTTTCTTTAGGGATTCAGAAATTTATAATTTTAGGAGTTCGAAACTTTAGGACATGGAAATTTACAAATTTGAAATTTCACAATTTTTAAGACCAACTAATTCCAAAGCTTGAAAACCCAGAATCTACCATCTTCAAATTTGTATCGGTACAATTATCCAAGTAATGTACCCGAGTGTACATTTCACCCTCGGTCATTCGCAAATATCCACGTAGACGTGTTTCGTCGCCTATCGTCATAGATCGCAGTCACCGGATACGCGATACCGCCGCTAATTATTCGTTTAGTTATCCCATTTCGCATCTCTCCGAATAAGTAACCATTTAACGGTTGAACAAGAGTTAGCTAAACAGGTGGATCGGTCGCGAAGAGTTAAAACAAGTCTGTCGTGCAACGACGCTGCCGAGCGTGTGCAATAAAATCAATACAATGTACCCGGCGTCAACGGGGATGTAAACAAGCGTGCGTATCAGAACAGAAGGCAGAAATGCACGCTGTAATCGGAGACATCCTCGACGGATTTCGCCTCGTTATAGGAAAGATAGCTTCGAGCCGGGGCAGACCTGAGGCTTCTTCCTCGTTTACGATCAAGATCTATCCTCCTCATTTGCGTCGTTCGACTTACCGGTTAGAATGACCGGTGAAAAAAGAACGGGAGAACGCTGGTCCTCTTTCGCATGTCCGCGTAATTCTACGCGTATCACGTGGGTGGACGTGAACACGCACGTAGATGCCGTCGAAGAAGGTGTAACGCGGATCCTGAAGATCGTGAACCTGGTTTCGCAAGTCACTCCGCTGGCCTTCTTACCTTACCTCGCGTTCACGATGTGTCGTTGTGTTACCTTAAATTCGAGAACCCTTACTCTTTTACGGGGTGGTATTCATTCAAATTTTATTTAAATTGATAGATTATTGCGTAGTGTACATATACAGGGTGTTTCAAAAGATATACTCGCTTTAACTGGTTATTATCCGTATATTTCGATCACAGTGACATATTTACAGACCTAAAATGAGATATTGAGTAGATTTGTCTTTGAAATAAAGGCTGGGAGTGAAATTTCATCTCTTATATTAATTCCTTTCATGATACGTTTTAAGAATTATGAACAAAATTAATGTACACTAAGAATTCCTTTGATAAAACAGTTTGAGACTAATTGATAACTTGCACCCCTCAGTTCATTAAGTTAGACTCGTGGCTCACTATATTATAAAAAAACCAAATTGTGTTTGAACAAAGAGCTTCGACTTCAATATACAGTACAATTAATAACTAATTATACCTAACAATCTTCCTTCATTTTACCTTAACACTATAACTTAGCTCTAACTTCCGAAAAGACCATAAATTAAGGGGTTGTGAATTAAGAATGCAGAGAGGAAATCAGCAATTCTGAACAGAATGGAAGAGTTATGTAAAGTGTGTGTTTATAAGATGAATACGAAGGGTTGATTGATCATTTCCGGTGTTCAGAATAGTAAGATTTCTATTTATATTCTGAGACGCGTTTTCGAGCAATGATTGGTCAAGTTCGATTATGGGCGGTAAAGGGAAGACCGCAGTCGGTTGTAGGTTATTGATTAGCAAATGGATTCATGGTCGGAGATTGTTCATGATGTGATCCCGCATAATAATTGTTGCTCCTCCGATCGTACGTGATAACGTCGGCTCGAGCGGTCGCGTAAAACGAGACTGAAAATTAGAGTAGGTTACAACCGCGAATTTTCGGTTAACGATCGGTTGTATGTGCTATATTACGGTATAACGCTTCACATGGATATCGATCACGAAGCCTAATATTATAGGCCGCTTATGGCGGGACATTTTAAAATCTTTACAATCTTTTCGTTCGGTTCAACCAGGTAGACTCTCGTTATATTGCCGGTTCAGGAAATTTCACTTCATGCGGACACGATTTTGATACTCTTTTATCTTGATGGAGACACGTGCAAGTTGTGATATTAATCTTGCGTTTTGTCAGAATATACATTTTTAAGAAAAACAAATAATGTTTAAAAATTAACGTAGAATTGAACATTACAAGTGAGTTACTGCTGTGATTAAATTAAATTCCTTGTTAATGTACTAATACCAACTTCTTGAAATTAGCGCCACTTTTGAAACCTTTAAATGCGAATAACTTACATAGATTATTAATTTTAGTAGAGGTTGAAAATTAGTAATCTATATTCCAATTGTCTGTAAAAGAAAGAGGTAACTTTTTCATATCAGATAAAATTGTGAAAGTTTACTTGGTTTATTCGACACTGTAGAACATCTATAAGATTGCGATAGTTGGAAACTCGATGCGGAACGATTGGTTCGATCGGTGAAGCCATCCGAACCCTCGAAAGAGATTCTTCTATCCCCAATCCAATATCCGAAACGGCCATTCTCGTCCGCGGCTCGTCTACAAAAGTCCAGTTTTATCTTCGATCAGTCTGTTCCTGGGATAGCGGAATTGTAGCTCCAGCCAACGAATCGTAGCACGTGATGTACACGTGCATAGGAGGCTAGTCCCGGTATCGATTTCACGAGCAGCAATTATTTTCTTCTTTTGTCGGGGACGTTTACCCCACCTTTCCGCCTAGTTGCGGCTGTGGTTGCCGCGAAGGGGATGGAAAAAGGGGTAGCGTAGGTGGTGGGCCGGGGTCAAAGCACCTTCCGCGGCGAAAATCCATTAGGGAGAGCGTTGCCGAGTAATACACGAAATGAAAAACATTCGCCGTCGATTCCCGTAATTACAGCGTAATTATGTTATTGCACCCAGCGCGTGTCCTCGGGGGTGTCGAACCTTAAAAGCGACACTCGCTGACGGCCGGTTCGATCGATACAGAGAAAACGGCGACGAGTAAATTGCGAACACCGCCGATCTGCAATTACACGTGTAAAATACAGATCGGATAGAGGGATATCCACCTATTCATTAATTAAGAATGCACGACAAATTGGACGGTCTAAGTATACGTTGGTTCAACGTTGGACTCGAGTGTGTAATTGCGTTAATCCTTTCGATTGCCTCGAGACTCGAAAATTACGCGAACGATCGGACGAGCTTTTCTTCGTTCTAACGAGTCAATCATGCAGAGAGGAAAACGGGATCGAATTATCCAGCTTCGTGTGCTTTTAAATAATTGGTGGAATATCCGATTTGCTCGGGAAATGACTGCCCTTAGAAATTACTATCCTTAGAATGGTGTACATAGAACAGTGACGGGATTAATGACAACCTTTCAGATTTCTAAATTTATCTCCTTGGGATCTTAACATTTAAAAATGCGAGAATTTTACCGGGAATATCCTGGGTTTCGATCGTGAAGAGATAGTTCAGAAATTTCAAATATCCAGGACGGCCATTAAGAAACATTCTATAAGATCCGCGTTTTTAGAAACAACGATATTGTAATTGATTACAATTACAACACACCGCGTTTAATGAATACCTACGTCCATTATCGTTGCAGCAATCAATGTGCTAACACTACTATACTATTTCCAACGATTTCAATAAGAATATAATGTAACATGCTAACTACCTACACCCACGGATTCTCGACAACTCTAAATTCTAAAAGTGCAAATTAAGGCACACGTGGTTCACACGTAAATCGAAATAGGCTCCCAGAATCAGGTGTCGGTTGTTGGTGTAATTTCAGGATTAAAAGTTTCACCTCGCTTCGTGCATGTAATTAGTCGTTTGCCATGGTGCTCTACCCACGTTGTTCGGATGAAACGTGTTCGACGACTCATCATCGATGTGTCCCAGCTTCACCAGGACCTTTCCCACACTGTTATTATAGCATTGTTCTTTGCGCGGTGATCGGCTCGTTTTTCATACTGGCGAATTAATGAGAACTAGGATAATAACATTCGATCGCTTCGGATGTTCGCTTCGTAGTCGAACAGGGCTCAGATGATACAGAAGACAGCGAAGACAATGGTATATTCCGTGAACCATTATCTATCCTTCGTCTGATCTATCGTGGATACGATCGCGTATGCCTCGTCTTTTATCCTTATTATCGTTTCGAGAGACTCGGACAGCTGGATTCTTTGTTAACACACGTGTCTTCTAACTATTTTTGCATCTTTAATGATCGTGTTCGTTGGTGTACGTTTCTACGTAAAGATGTTGGAAGGGTTCTAGGAAATGGGACGTATAATTGGGTCGCGTATTTTATAGTGGAAAGTGCTGCGTGGCAGATTTTTATTATATTACCGTCGTTTATATTGATAGGTGTACGGGTTTCGATTTACATAGCTGTTAGGTATGGCTTGAGGCGGTTCTAGGACATTACGCGGTTGTAGAAAATTGCTATGGGTTATAACCATGCGTTATATAGCCACATGTACTAGTACACATATCGCTACGTATTGCATTATCACACATTATATGACGACGCATTTTAATAGCCGCACGTTACAATTGATGAGCATTGTATTATCACGCGTTGTATGGCCATACATTCAAAAATCCACTAGCTGCGATAGATACGCGTTGTGTTACCGAGCGTTATATAACCACGTATTATATTGCCTCGCATTATATCGCCACTCGTTATATCGCCACGCGTTAACAACGTTGTCCTCACATTCAAGCTCCGTATAGAAAGAGCTCCTTCTATATTACAAAACTCAGACTCTCTCCTACAATTCTCGTCCACGGCAATATAACGGAAGTCTACCGTTTACGCCACTATTATAAATGTCTTTATTACCTGCATACAGAACGGTGTACAATGTCATTTAAACATCTTCCTCGACTATTAAGAAGGCAACATTACACAAACTAAGTCGTACCCTGCGAAGATCTCGTGCATTAACCATCGAACATACAATTTCGACTCGGAACTTGCGAGCAAACGATAATTGGTCGCCGGTATTCCGTGGTAATTAGGAACAATGAAGAGAAGTAGTGCGGGAAGCGGTAACGGACGATCGTCTTCGGGGTGTAACGCGATGATCGCGCGTTTCGAACACGCGGAAACGTCAACAGAACGAAATTAGAGGATTGTCGTCCGCGAGAAATCTATAGGCAGGGACGTCTCTCGTTGGGACTAACATTCGTGGAAGTCACGCGATACTAACTACCAGGAAACTCCATTGATTATGGGGAAAACCCTGTCGTCCGCTTGGAAGATGTAATATTTCGTTGAGCTTTCACGAACCACCAATCCTGTCTAATAACGCACTTGATGCTAGACGTGTTATGAACTGAAAAATAACTCCGTCATGTTGGTTGCGTTGAAATACCAATTTTAACATTTATCAAAAGTCTCCTCTTGTTTAATTACTAAATTGAAAGAACATGATCACTTCGGAGCATGCATTTTACTTAAAAATTTATCCAAAGGAAACTGTATCCTTTGATATCGAAAATTGAATGAATAACAGTAATTGAAAATTGTATAAATGCCAGCAGATTACAGGGATGTAATTTATTAGCGGTGTATTTAATCAAGTACGGGAATCGCGTGCACGGTTATTTTAGCGCATTCGTGATAAAACGAAGGGTTAATTTGGATATGGAAGAAGCAAAAACGGAACAGAAAATTGTAAAATTCGAAAGAGAGATACCGATCGGTGTACGTAACATTCGTGCTCCGGATACATCCCTGGTCAACCCGGTTAACGTAATTGGTCTGAATCCCAAGCCGTGACTAATTACACGCGGCGATACGCGCACGCTTCGGCGCCTCGGCTTGTCCGCTTCTCCTTCGCTTGCTCAAGACTCGTTACGAAAGAAATCTGAAAGCTCTTCCTTCGGCTACGAGGGACCGATTAATTTTGAAAGGCGACGAAGTTACGTGAACACGCGGTTCAGGAAAATGCACGGCCGAACGATGCTGGTTCTCGCGCAACGGGATTACACCACCCAATTTATTTCCTCTTACTTTCACGGCTAAATTCGATTGCTCTTACCGGTGCATCGATTCTCGAACCGGTTATCGTTCTCGAAAAGCTGCACTCGTCGAATTTGCATATTTTTTAATTTTGCAAATTCTCAAATTTTTATATTTGGGGATTTTTTAATCTGGACATTTGGGAAGTTCTAGATATCAAACTTTTTAATGGACAAATTTGGAAATTTCAAGAGTTAGCTGCAAATCTATTTAGACATTTTAAGGGTACAAATAATCAAATTCCTAAATTTTTTAATTTTCAAGTGGTCAGACTGTCAGATCGTTAAATTGTTGAATTATCAAGTTGTCAAATCGTCAAGTCATCAAATGGTCAAATCGTCGTATCATTAAATTGTCAAATTGTCAATCAATCAGTCAATCAATCAATCAGTGAAATTCAATCAGTCAAATCATCAAATCATTAAATTGTTAAGTTGTCAAATATTCATAACAGTCAAGTATTTAAATTTCCATATCAATAAATCAAAAGTATACAATCTTTCAATTTTCAGACTTTGCAAACACGAAAATCGAAGTTCCAAAAAATGTAAAAATTTGAAAACTAAAAAATGTACAGAATTACAAAGTACAAAATTCTGTAGCAGGTAAATTGCGAAATATCTGGTGTGCAATAAAGAGTGATTCGATTGAAGGTTGAAAGGGTTAACGGTACCGTTGCAAAAGGTGTTCTATATTTCGTAGTGAAATGGAATTAGCAATAGAATTGGTTAGATGGAACGAGTTACACGGTTCCCAAGATTTCTCTGACTTTATGGCAACGGAACGCGGCTGTCTACCGTTCGTCTATGTAGGTGCAAAACAGTGAAAGGTTTTTCAAGGCACGAAAGTAAGTGACACCCACACATCAACGGCAATGCTAATGTAAAAAGGCAAGGCCGTTCGTGCGTATAAAAGTTCACTGCATTATTGCGAAACCGATCCTCTGTTGCAACTGCACAATGACGCCTATTGGGACCGGACAACAAATCTTTCGAGAATTCACTATACTTCTGTACATCTAGTAATAGCTGAGAATTCGATACGATATGCTTTCAATCATCGATGTACTTTCAGAAAATCTCACTCGTTTTTTACATTTTTCAATTTCTCAGTTTATCACATTTTTATATTATACTTTTACGTATAGGAACTCCTGGAAATTCTTTTGGAAATTTCAAAATATAAAAATACAGTGATTTTGGTACCACGTGTGATAAGTTGTAAATTTGGACGTGTAGACATTTTGAAATATTAAATTATCAAATTATTACTTTCATATTTGAGAATTTATAAGTTTACAGAAGTGGTATTTTGGTATACGGTACAGTGAGAATTTAGAAGCGTAGAAATTCAGAAATATTCAATTAAAATTATCAACTTACGACACTTTCAATTTTAAGAACATAGAAATTTATAAAGTGGTGCTTTAATATTTGGTAAGTTAACAATTTAGAAGTTCAGAAATCCAGAAATATTAAATTCGCAAAAGTCCACATTTCCAAATTTAGAACTTAAAAATATTATTTTTGAAATAAAAACTATTCAAATCTGAAAAGTGAAAAATCATAAACTCCTATAGTTCTAAAAAGTGAAAAATAAACACCGCACTGTTTCGAAGAATGAAACCTAAGTGCGAAGTGTGCACTCCGTTATGCAAATAGTTGTCGGTAGCGTAGGTTAAAAATGCAGGATGAGAGGGTGAAAAGCTTAAGGAAAGTGCGCGTCGACGACAAGAAAGTTGGTAAGAAAGCATAATTTTTGATTGTCTCGGCGGAGGCTCGTGGCACGAGGCAAAATGCCGGAGTTTCCGTGGCTTAATTTCGACGTCTCCGGTACGCTCGAGACCGCTTGCAATTCTAATGCAGTCATTAACCAGCATCGTTTAAATGGAAAAGACATCGGTCTCGGTCTCGCGTCGGCTCGATCTCTCTTTCTCTTGGTCGTCCTCCTCGAAAATCCGCGTTCTCTCGTCGAGAGTTGTACCTGGCGAAACGCAAAGCGGCGTTTAATTAATCCGACGACTTGACCGAATTTTTTCAGCGGCGCGATGCGGATCATCCTGGAAACCGCAGAGCCGTATAGCATTCAGTGCATGAAAGCGCGAAAAACAGAGCCAGCCAGCCTGTTACGCGTCGAACGTTCCACGTCCCGTGAAACAAATACCGTTTTAAAGGAAATGCCAAAGAAAAAATTGTTCCGCGAATTCGACAAAAAAAAAACAGAGAGAGAGTGCAAAAAAATTGTGCGCGTGGCTGTTGCGTGTGGTGGAAGGAAAGTTTTTGTGTTAATTATGCATTTGGAAATTGTGGAATTTGTGGATTTTTGGGATTTTATGGATTTTGGGGGCAAAGATTTTGAAGACTGTGGGAATTCTGGGGATTTGGGGATGTGGAGATTTAGGAATTTGGAGATTTGAGGATTTAGGGATTTGGAGATTTGGGAGTGTGGAGATTTGGGATTTTTAGGATTTGGAGATTTAGGAATTTGGAGATGTAGGGAGTTAGGGTTTTGGGAATTTGGGAATTGGGGATTTGTGAAATTGGAAATTTGAGCATTGGGAGATTTAAGAATTTGGAGATTTTGGGGATTTAGAAAATTGCAAATTTTGGGAATTTAGGCGTTTAAGGATTTGTGGCATTTGTAGATATGAATATTTACTTCTGGAAACTTGCAAGTCTAGGGATTTATACTTCTAAAAAGTTGTGGGTCTAGGGATTTATAAATCCAGAGATTTGTGGATCTAGGGATTTATACTTCTAGAAAGTTGAGTCTAGAGATTTATCGATACAGAGATTTGTGGATCTAGGATTTTAACTATTGACAATCTGATTAATTTTCGAATTTGGGAATCTATAAGTTTGGAAAATGTAATTTTAAGAATACTCTTGCACTTTTTTGATATTCAAATCTAACGGTGAGTCGAAATGCTTCTGTTTGAAGCCTTATACATAAAAGTTGCATTTGAAAAAGGAACGAGTCGCTTTTTTGAGAAACGGATGCGTGACTTATGCATATGAGCGTCGAAGGATCGCCTTATATGCGATCCGAGGAACTCTCACTCGGTATTGTTCGTCCACTATAAAATAGTTTCAACGCAAATGTGATCGTACGATCTTCAGACAATCACTATTTTAACTCTTATAATTTAATTTAACGCGTGTTAACGTATTCGATATCCATGACTGAAATATCTTTATAATTTAACACTTAATCCAACATTACCGAATTTTGGGTAAACAAATATTAACCACTTATATTTTACAATAATCGATGCCCAAACAAAATCATTACCAATACATTTGACAACGATCGACAGAAATCTTCGTGAAC
This sequence comes from Megachile lagopoda, assembly GCA_036983795.1. Lineage (NCBI taxonomy): Eukaryota > Metazoa > Arthropoda > Insecta > Hymenoptera > Megachilidae > Megachile > Megachile lagopoda. The sequence goes on along the minus strand of CM072790.1, from coordinate 11,578,583 downwards.
GTCAGACTAAGTGTTAGATCACAAAAAGATTTCAGTAATGTATATCGAATTTATCGCACGTGAAATCTGTTAAATTAATTTTATAACATGAAAATATGAAAAATAAAAGTCAGCGCAGTGCTAACAGAGTTAGAGTGATGAATGATCATTCTAGTGTTATCAGCAACATGACTCGGCGTTATAATAAAGTGGGTTAACCGGCTATTCGTTGGAGTATCGTTCGATATTAATAAATCAGATGCAGATAGACGGACTTCTATCGCAAATTGAAATCCATGTATCTCAGGCAGCGGTTTGCTGGCAGCGCGTGTTACACGGGACACGAACCGCCCGTAATGAAAACAATTTCGAAAAGCTGATTGCACGCGTAACGACGATCGACTGTTTCAGTTTTAACGAGCGATAGGAAATCGTGTCGTCGAAGGGAAAGCTACTACGGATGATGTAAATCATCGCGTCGTTTCGTGTTCATCCGAACGAGAAACAGGTACAGTCGTTGTTCGTTTGTCGTATGCGTTCTGTCCACTTCAGTTTACAGATCTGACTATCGATATCCTACGATTTCGATAATATATTATCGATAACTCGATATATCGGTAATATCGACTAAGTATCGTTCTAGACGAACGGTGATTGAAACAGTAAGTAATTCTCAAAACCTGAAATGGAATTAAATTTAAACTTCGTGGAAAACTCACAGTTCCAGAATTCTTAAATTCCTAAATCTTCGCGATCCAAAATTTTTAAGTTTCTAAATTTCCATATTTTCGAATCTCTGATACATTGAATTTCTAAGTACTCAAACTTTTGAATCCCTAAATTTACAAATTTATAAATTACCATTTCCTAGATTCCCAAATCTCTAGATCCCCGGATCCCTAGATTTTCAAATCCCTAAATCCCCAAAACTCTAGATCCCCAGATCCCTAGGTCACCAAATCCCAAAATTCACAAATGCCTAGATCCCAAATCCCTAGATCCCAAATGCCTACATCCCAAATCCCTAGATCCCAAATCCCTAGATCCCAAATTCCTACATCCCAAATCCCTAGATCCCAAATCCCTAGATCCCAAATCCCTAGATCCCAAATCCCTAGATCCCAAATTCCTAGATCCCGAATCCCTAGATCCCAAATCCCTAGATTTCCGAATCCCTAGATCCCCGAATCCCTAGATTCCCAAATCCCTAGATTCCCAAATCCCTAGATTCCCAAATCCCTAGTTCCCCAAATCCCTAGTTCCCCAAATCCCTAGATCTCCAAATCCCTAGATCCCCAAATCCCTAGACCCCCAAATCCCTAGATCCCCAAATCTCTAAATCCCTAAATCCCTAGATCCCCAACTCCCTAGTCTTCCAAATTTCTAAATCCCCAAATTCTAATATTCCCAATTTCCTAGGTCCCCAAATCCCAATATTCCCAAATCCCTAGATCCCCAAATCTCTAAATTCCTAATTCCCTAAATTCCCAAATCCTCAAACGTCCAACCACTGTTCTCAACAACGATATCTGAACAATATTGCCGATATACCGTTCGAATATCAGGAAAGTATCGATAATCGATAATCACTCCTGCAGTCAAGGCATCCAAACGACACTAAACAGCATATTTTGCGTGTGTCTATACGTGAACCGTAGATTAATACAGACCCATGTAGAGTTTTAATTAGCACTCAAGATGCGTTCGAGTGCCGCACCGATTCGACAACGGACGAGAAACTCCGACGACCGCGCAATGTTTCTCCCCACCGAATGTTTGTGGAAACTAGATAATAAAAAAAAGCTCAAGTTCGTCGGTAAAAGTTTCGAGAACGTTTCCTCGGTTTTATAAACGTGCTTGTTCAAGTTGTACCGTTTTCAAACGGGACCGGACCTTTAATCGTTTTGCTCGATCCTTCGCGTTAATTGCGGTCGAAAGTTCGCTAATTAGGAAGTAATTATGTGTACAGATTAATATTTGAAGCCAGTAGCACAGTAGACGTTTCCCTGATTTTCGTTCCTGTAACCCGTATCATTACTTTGTATCATTATTTTACGTTCTTGTATCTCCTGTGCTTCTTTTTTAACGCAGCCGCAACTATCTTTTGTTGGAAAGAGCATGTCGCTATGAATCTTCATGAAACTTGTCATTCGTATTTGCATATGTCTCATTAAATTTCGTACTCATTTTTAAGACTCTTCGAAAATTTGTATAAGTATGGTGACTTTTTTTCTGAGAGAGTAATATTTGATGTCGGATGTTTGGTAAGTGACTATGATTTTTGCGCAACTTTTCTGGGGTGGGTTTTAACGTAAAAGTTTCTGAAATATATAAGGAGGAACTCGAGAATATTAATTTTATCTAATAAAGATATGAAGTTTACGAATTTAGAAGTCTTACATCATTTTCTTTAGTAATCTTACATCACCGTCAAGTGCACAAGGACCTCAATCTCGGGATTGTACGGTCGGTTAGAGATTGTTTAAACATCCCAAAACCGTCAGAATTCTTGAATGCATCGTAGAAAAGAATCTCTCAAAGGTCGTACGTCGTACGGTAAAAGGAAATCGAATTTTCGAAGAGTATTTCAGTAGACATCCCGGTGTCTGTCCCGAGGCACCGGCCACAAAACGACCTTCATCCTTCACCGATCTCCAGCAAATCACCTCGACTCCCTCTGTCCGCTCTTTTTCATTCTCCCCTTCCTCCGTACGAACGTTGGCGAGTCACGAAGTCGTACGTTCATATTTCATCGTCGCAAGACCGCATCGTAGCCCTCTCATTCTCCGTTCATCATCGTCTCTAATCATTTCATTATTTCACGGCCGTTGCTTTGCCGCTTCGATTTGTTGTAGCCGTTTTTCTTTTAAGTTGCTAGCCCCTATCCTGTTCCTACTTTCTGTTCCAGATTTCGTACGAACCGTTGACGTACGGTACGAAAGGCATCGAGATCGAGGATGTAGCGAACAGGGTTGCCCTGTCACGAGAATCGTACCAAGAGGATGTGCACGAGAGCACGAATCGCGTCCACGAACAAGCTCACCGTCCGGAGGGGAATCTGTAATCGTTCGTTATCGACCGAAGCATCGATCAAGACCACTGCCATCGTGATGACGAGCTAGAGACCAACGTAATATTCCGTCCGTGAGCCGTCCTTCGATAGTCGTTTTCGTACCGATCGCCGTAGAACCGTTTCTCCGCCTTTCGAGATCAAAGACTGAACCGTATATCAAAGACAGAAAAGATGTTGGGAGTGAGTCAACCGGGAAATCCACCCTCGAGCCTGCGACACTCGGCGAGCTTCTCTTGTCTGCAGCGGGGCACAGCGAGCGAGGGGCACAGGGCGAGGACCTCGACCCTGCTGCAGCAGCCGAGCCTGCAGCTAACCGGAAGCCATCACCAGTACTCTTCCGGTCAAGCGTCCCTGCTGCAACACTCTACCGGCAACGTTCAGCATCGCATCGAGGCGTTGGAGTCCATTCAGGATAGCAACGACTACGGTTTCGTGAAGATTAGACCGCGTCTGCGCAGCACGAACGCCACCTTGTACTACGAGGAGGAGGTGGCTGCCCAGAAGAACGCCCTGTGGGATCGCGACGCGTCCGCGTTCAGCGACCGCGAGTGCGAGACCAATTACAGAGAATGCTCCCTGAAGATGAAGGACCGCGACCACTCGCCGAAAGTGGGCACCTCGAAACATCAGAACCCTTTGAGAGGCGCGTTGATCCTGTTCACGTCGACGTCCTCCTGGTGGAAGGCCAGACAACGCGAGGATCAGCTGAACGGATCGTCCGATCGAGCACTCGCGACGACCACTGCAGCCGTCGGCTCGTCGTCCGAGCGAAAATGGTCGAGCACCTCGATGGCGTCGCCGTCGAACGAAAGTAAATGGCCGTCGGTGACTTCGCCCACGAACGACCGGAAATGGTCGGTGGGCAACGGCGCCTTGACGTCGCCGGGCAACGAGAGGAAGTGGACCAGGTCGTCCGTCTGCTCGAACTCGACCGGGCAACAGGACAGGAAGTGGCGATCTCTCGGCGCTCTGCTAAGGGCTCCCACGGGCGCTGGTTCGCACGCTGTTCAGCACTCGCTGTCCCATAACATGAGCGTGTCGATGATCGAGGGCGAGCACTTCCGGGAGGATCCGCGTGGCTCGAGTTGCAAGTCGACGCGTTACCAGCAGCCCACGTCCTATTCGGCTCGCGTGTCCAGAGTCAGCCGAGACATATACAGAGAAAACGGGGAATTCGGTCAGACCTCGGGTAGATCGAAGGTCAGCCGTAGGCTGTACCAAGACAACAACGCTACGGAGTCGACCGAGAGAGACATCGACGACAGACATCTGAACAGACATCAGTTCGAGGAGGATTGCCGAGGCAGAACGAACAGGGAGAGCTTCTGCAAGACTGATCAGACCGGAAGCGAAACACGGAACACTTCTACCAGATCCAGCAGAGCTCAAAGCTTTTATCTTCTGGATGATTTCCTGCGGCCACAACCGCAGCCGAACAAATGCATGCTGAACGTTTACTTGTCGCCGTCGCACTCCAAGTCTGGCAATAACGATCACGGCAGATCTGCCGAGGTGAAACAGATCTCGCAGGGGAACGTCACTAACATAACACCGCCCCGACGTCACAACTCCAGCTCCGATAGCCTCGAGGTTGCGACCAGTCCGCTTCCGCCACCGGTTCCACCACCGCCTCCTCAGGTCACCACCCGGGACAGGGAAAGGGGTGAGAATTTCAAAGAGAAGGACGTGTGCCAGTGCAAAATGTGCTGCACCATTATGCAGCAGAGATCTTTCGTTGAAGAGGTAAGTCCTCGGGGAGAGGAATATAACCGAGGGGGATACGTATGCCGTACTTTGCCGCGGTTCTTTCGCCCCCATATGGGATTTCGTCGAATTCCAAGTCGCGTTTCCGCCGCTCGTATCTGTCAAGATTCATCCCCTTTTATCCGTTATTTTTGCTTACGAATTTTTCTGCAAATATTTGCAAATCGGGTTGTAAAATTGTCGATAAATATAAATAATCATCCAACGATAGTCGTTTCTCGTAAAAACGCGGAAACGTAAAATCTCTTTCAAATACGTGTCGTGATCGATCAACGGATTAAATATCGTTCGAATGATTTAAATCGCGTACGTCTCGACGAAGATTTACACGCGTAAACAACTTGGAACGTTTCAGACAACGAACCCGGCTTGAAATATCGCGGCGTGTCGCGGCACGACGACAAAAATATCATTGCGGGACGTTTTGACCGGTGGTGCCAACATTGTTCTTTGGAGTCGTTGATCGTCGCCGGTAACGAATGCGCAGCCACAAATTGAGCCGTTCATATGACAAATACACAAAAGATGTTCTGAATTTTCTTTTTATGCAGTTACATTTGTAGGTAAATGTCAAGGCTCATTAATTGTGGAACAATTCTTGTATAGATATCTGAAATCTAACGATCATATAATTAGTTGAATATTTGTACTCGGCTGCAGCAAAGGGGTGAAAATTGCTTTCGGTGGCGAAAATTCGTGATGAAGGTTTTCTTACCAAGTATCACAGGTAATATTGCATTAACATCGACCAAGGGTTAATAATTTTGGTCGAAGATTCATTTACAATCACGCAAAAGTTCGGGCTCGAAAAAGGAGTAAAAATTGCGCTTTCGTACACGTACGTGATAGAAATTCGGAACGAAGGTTTTCGTTCGAAGTATCGCATGTAATATTGCATTAACACCAACCCTCGACCAAGGGTTAATCATTTTGACAAACGAAGGCTCGATTTACGATCGCGTAAAGGTTCGGTAACTGGTTACGGGCTGGGTTGCAGCGAGGGGGTTAAAAATTGCGCTACCGCACGAGTACGTGTCGAAAATCCGCAATGGAGGTTTGCTGTCGGCCACAAGGATACAGCAGCCGTTTAAAATCGACCAGAAATCCAGTTGAATCGTCCAGCAGCGTTGCAGCGGTTACTAATAATAGAGTAGATGCTGGAAGGATAGAAATACGACTTCCTTCGGTGTCCTCTACCCCACCGCATCCCAAGAATAACGGGCTTTCGCGTTCGATACAACCGCACGATCAGCGAAATAAGGGGTCAGGGGCGGCAATCTAATTCAAACATTCGTGATACGGCTAACGGGGTGAACGAAGACCCACGATCACGTGCTTCGAGGTCTAGAACAGGTTGAAAGGGAGATCGAAGAAAAAATGACGTCCACCATGTTGTTTAGAAAGTTTGTCGTAACTGCTGATGATAATCCTTGGTGATGTTAATCGTTGCATGATGTTTCCATTTTTGTGAACAGATACTTTCGTTAACTTTCAAAAGGAATTGGATTTAGAAAATAATATCGTACAAATTTTTATGAATAATACAAATTCATTTACACGTTGAAAATTTATAGTATTTTATGCGTGGAATAAAAGATATTTGCAATATTTTAAACTTGGAAGAAAATTTTTAGTCAGTATTATGTAGATGAAATTGCGGATATCTTTGATTACATATCTTTGATTATATGTATTTACCTCAGGTATTCTGTACTTGCACTTTCACATTGAGCTAAAGTTATCTTTTCATGAAAATATTTAAAATTACGAACCTTCAAGTTTTTTCATTTTTAAAGATAGAAATTCTCGAATTTATGAGCGCGCAATGTTTTAAAATCACTCATTTTGAATTGACATGTCAAAATATGTCAGTTCTTATCAAACCTTTAATACTATGGTTCTTACTCTTGTTTGATGACTTTCCGCTGAATGTGCCAATTACTAGGCGCCTTTAGGTGCCCATTGCATCGAAAGGGTTAATTATCGATTATGGATGGTGCACATGTACAGTACCGTTCAAAAGTTTTGGACACGATTGTTGGTAATCAAAATTTCAAGATCTTATACACAGCTTCATTTCAGTAACTTTAGTTATTCAATACTGATTTATGAATTTTCAGTTATTGTCAAACAATAGTCATAGAATTAAATCAAGCAGGAATAATAAATAGAAATAGATAAGGTAAATTATTAGAATGTTTTAAAGATGTGTAATGAATTCTTGCCAAAATACAATAGTAATACAAAATATAAAAGAATAGATAATCAAACCGCATAAAATATCATTAAATAAGACTTTTGAATAATACTGTGCAATTTACGCAACAAAGGAGTTAAAAATATAAAATCTATAAGATTATCAGGGATGCGTGTCAGTGCATGATCTAGTTAACGGGTTAACGCGTTAATTGCTTTGGTGAATGCACGTGACCCGCAACATGGATTAAATTTAATTTAACAGAAACGTATAAAACAAACAAAAATTCGTTCTAAACATGTTGCTGTGCAATTACACGCTACCTAAGGTATTTATAATCTAGGAATTTAGAAATTTAGGGATTTGAGGATTTGGAGTTTTTGGCATTCAGAGACTTTAGATTCTAGAAATTTAAAGATTTAGGGATTAAAGGATTTGGGGATTTCAGAATCTGGGGATTTGATGATTTGGGGATCTGGGGATCTGGGGATTTGGACGTGTAGAGATTTACGAGTTGAGGAATTTAGGAACCTGAGAATTTGGGAATTTGAGGATTTGGGGATTTGGGGATCTGGGGATATAGGGATTTGGACGAGTAGAGATTTAGGAGTTTAGGAATTTGGACATTCAGAGTTTTGGGGATTTGGGGATCTGGGGATATAGGGATTTGGACGAGTAGAGATTTAGGAGTTTAGGAATTTGGACATCCAGAGATTTGGGGATATAGAAATTTGGAGTCCTAGAAATTTGGGGACCTAAAAGTTTCGGGACTTAGGAATTCGGGAATCTAGGGATTTGGGAATTTAAAAATTTACTTCTATAGGGATTTTGAATCTAGAAATTTAGGGACCTGGGAATTTGAGGATGTAGAGATTTGGGAATATGGATATTTGAAAATTTGCGAATATAGCAAGTTTGAGTCACAAAATGTTGATATTTGGAAATGTAAAAATGCGGGTATGTGTAATATCCTAAACTTGAAGTTTAGGAAATTCCTAAAAGTATCGAAGATTCTAAAACTTGACAATTTAGGAATGAAAAAATAGCCAACTTCGATATCCTCATCCGCAGCGTCCGATTATCCTTGAAATAACAAAGCCAACAAAAAGCGGTGAAAATCTCGAATAAAAAATTCCTATCTAATAGAAGTTCCAACAGCTCCGTCGTAGCAATCAATGCGTTATTAATTTTCATTAAAGCGTGTCGTGTCTTACATTGCCAATTTCATTGCGGCAGTAAACCGCGTTAATGAAAGGAGGCGCAACGTTTTATGGCCATTGTACTCGTTTGTCTCAGTCCGTCCTTTGTTGTCAGGATTTTAGCGACGCGTAACTTGGAACGTTTACCCTCGTCGTTCTTTCGCGATCGTTCATCAACCGTATCGTTGATTCCTCATTTTTTTTTCTCTCTATAATATCAAGACGTCCTAGGTCAGGGACGCGTAACCTACGCATCCGGTTCAGACAACCACGTCCACCGGTCTGTCGAGAGCCGCATAGACTGCTGCTGCGGCTAATTCAACGTCTACCACGGCAAATTACTAGCACCGTGTTTCTTTTTATTCCCAGCCGAAGAATGTGGCGTTAAATTCGCGGGATTTCAGGTTTCTCGAACTACATGCTTCGAATACGCGTTACAGACTCGAATTTTTCTTATTCGAATACCTTAGCTACTCTGGAGATCATTCGTGATTGGTTGTATCCATTAATCGTGGTAATTAGGTATTATGAAATATTGCTGTGGATAGAGTTAGTGCTGTATCGAACGAGGAGATGTAGCAATTGGCAATATAGGAAGAGGTTCTTTGCGTAAATAGTTATTGTAAATGGCATGGTTGAAAAATTGTTCATTTCTACATTTTTAAATTGTTTAATATGAATTGTTGAGGGTAAAGTTTTAAACTTGAAACATTGCTTGCAAATTTAAGAATCTGTAACGATACAACAGTAAAACTGTAATTTGAAATTCTTATAGCTTGAGTGATTATCATTTAGTAATTATTTTGACCGATTTAATTCGTCACGCTAATAATTATGCGGTAATTGAATTTACGTTCTGAATAGGAATTATTAGGTTGGCAACTAAATTCGTCTATCGCTTCCTTCCTACGGAATGGTTTATTAAAATTCCTTGAAATTATACAAGAAGTTTGATCATACAGGCTTATTCGTCAAATAAGATGAATTGGTACGAACTTTAGATGGTACAGTTGTAGAGAATGTACAGTGTAAATCAATTTTAGTCTCATTTTGAGAAAGTAGCTCGAAGCGAGCACGAATTTGATACAGAGAACGGGACGTAATCTAATTTTCCAACTTACGTCAATCTTACTCTCAGGAGGTCATTTAGAAGCTTGCAACTTCTAGTATCAGTCAAGATTATACTTAATCAAGTTTTTCCTGTGAAAATGAGAAATCTACCTTGAAATTTCGTTAAAAATATCATCATGTTTTTCTGTAGATACTCTAGCAGTACTTGATTAGACTGGTATATTATATTATAACAAAAATAGAAACAAATTTGTTCTGCTAAATAATATTTTTAAATATATTTATTCCAGTAAGATAATGTACAAATTATTTTTGTTAAATTACTATTTATTTTTGTTAAATTTCGTCCAACATGAAATCGGAACTAGCTACATATATTGTTAGTAAATATACATACAAGGTACAGTTTGTCCATCAATATTAACAACATTGATACTATTACATGTTATATGTAATATAGATGTTTAATATAGATGTTATAGATGTTTATACAGTTGTGATTTATTAACGTTTGCAAAGTAAACACAAATCAATTAGTCCATAGGCTGTGGATAGATTATATGATTTATTCACATGAACCTGGACCTGGATCATAGAAACATCTGCAATTATACTATACGATATTTTATTGATGTATGACATTCAGAACTCTCAAGGGATGTCATCCACAAAGAAATCATAAATGTCATACGGTCCTTTGTTTACTATGGAAGTTTTATATAAAAAATTGTTCTCCAACATGGATGACATCAAAATATTTGAGTCAGCAGTTATTGACCCTCTATCCCACCCCTAAACAAATGCATACTCCACACGACTCGAATATCGAAATCTAAATAGAACAAACGCCTCCCGTCCTTCACCTCTTCATCTTTATCTTACCCCTGGTCGCGATTTGCATTGACCTTAAGCCGCAAACAGCACGACTTAAAAATATCCAATTATCTCGAGCTATTCTCGAGCAATATTTTTCTCCGTTCGCCGCACAATGTGGCTCGTTGTGTTGCTCTTAAATCTCCGACGGAATAAAAAATAAAGATGATCGGTTCGTTTTGGTCGATGGTTCCGTCCGCGATGCATTATCGTCGATTTCTCGTTGCACGAGCGGATTTTTATTCGACGCCAATATCGACGAGGACGTCCGCGAGTCCGGTAACGAGAGAAAAAAAGGAAATACGAAATTTATCCTTTCTGGTCCGAGGTTTTTATTCACGATGGGTCGAGACACGACAAGCAACATTTGACGAGCGGGCTGTGCCGGTGCAACCTCACGATGACGCGCAAAAGCTCGTCGAGGATGGTCGCGCGAGTGAAAAGAACGCGTCAGGTATGCGGCAGTCGCGAGCATCAAAAACATTCGCCAGATGTAAAGCCGAAAGCAAAAGGCGTTATTTTAATGCACGATCAAAAATAAACGGGCAAACGATCGTGGAAAGCTCGTGTCCGCGAACACCCTGCCAGAACACGTTTTCACGTCCACAAACGTTTCTCCCTTGTGTTTCATCTGCTACGCGTTTACTCGTCTTTAAGCATCCGCTCGCGATACAATTATGGATATTTTTGACGCTCGCAACGCATATTCTCGCTGTTTGGTATCCATTTAGATTTTCGTGAGGTTTCACCCGGTAAATAACGTGTCGGAACACGTTTCGTGAGTCACTCCGAAAATGTAAGAAAGTTTCGGTCACAATGAAAGTACTTAGAGCTGGCTGTCTTTGGAAAAATTGTTGACTCCTTATATTTTTTCAACTTGAAATTATTTTTATTAATATATAGTTTAAACAAAAATCTATTTGAGTTAAGTATTTTTATACATTACATTAATTCATCCATATTTAAGTTGTCTGACATTAAAGTTAATCCCAGCCAAATCACACATATTTTTTTCTTGTAAACCTCCAGTCACAATTTATCATAATTTCCAACAATATGATGAACTTGACAACATTCTTTGTCGAAGATTTAATACCAGTGTTCGCTAACATTGCAATCAGGAATTCCTCAAATCTCCAAGTTATTCAGTTAGCCTAACCCAAATCGGACATTTTACAGTTCTCAGTCTCCTCGCAAATGTTCACTCAATTATCCTTCGTCATCACTTCTCATTAATTTTACAGTATACTTGATAGCCACATGTTTTGTCCAATATCGGATACCAGTTTTTGTGAACGAACATTGCGATGACTGCAGAATCTCTTGAAATCTCCAAGTTATTCAGGTAGTGTAACCCAAATTGGACATTTCACACTTCTCAATCTACTTATGGACGTCCTTTCGAGTATCCTTCATCGTCGCTTTTTATTAATTTTACAGTTGATAGTAATATCTTTTTATATTACTCAGTCTTAATGAACCAAGTGACTCGATGAAGATTTTTCAAATCTTCAACTCAAATTGAATATTTAGCAATTCTTCCTATGAACGTCCACTTACAATTTGTCCCCATTCTCGAATAGCTCTATAGAAAATTTCATGATGAGACACCTAGTCAATTATGGTGATCCAACATTTGTTAGAAATCGTTCAGTTTTCAAAGATGTCCAATTCAGTCAAAATTACAGATCGTTGAAAACTTGCAACAAACTCGATAACAGGCAGTATCATCGTGTGTAACCAAACACGACACTAAATTATTCGAAGCTCCCAGTTATCCAATCGAACAGGAATTAAACCGAGTATCCCCGCAACACCTGAAGCGTGCAGGGTCTTATAGGCTAGCGGTACAAATGGAGGAAAGATCGTGGTGTGTGATTGTCGCTTGGGGATTGATTTGGAATTGAATTTCTCGCGAATACTCGGCGCCGATGTTTCATCCATCACGCGGATTATTCTAGCAACGCGTCGAGACAGTAACGGGGATCCTCTTCTCGTAGAAAAATTTCCCACGGTACACGAGGAGAACTTTATTGCCAGTCAGCCGGGGGGATGCGTCCTTTTCATCGATCCCGCATCCTGTATTCGTTGCTTTCAGCCTTCTCAGGATGTACCTACTCGCGTTCGTTCGCCGTCTGAGTAATCCTCCGCCACCCGCGCATACATCAAAACACAATATCTTCATGTAGCAGTTATCTCGCCGGTGATTTCTTGGCCGTACACCCTAGCCGCGAACACGGCCTATGGGTCCACGTAGGACGTTCAGCCAATGGATGGCCGAGCCTGCAAAATTATTAGGGATCATTCTCTGTGCTCGACAAATAAAGACCTTTACTGCACATGCCAAGGGACCTTTTCAACTTTTATTCGAAATATTCTGAATTATTAGTACCTCCAATGAATACCCTGATTCAAAACATTCGGATGTTTCATAGTAACTTCACATGTACAAATATTCGGAAAACTCGATTATTACCTTGAATTTTGTGAATTAATATATTTGATGCAAGTCACTGTGAGATTAAATAAAATTTATGATATTATAACAATATATTTAAAAAATAAATTATATCAAGGTCATAGTGAAACTCATACCCCATCTTATACCATAAATTAATATAAGCTAATTCTGATGTTTTCCTAACATGTCCAATTATATCAAAGTAACGTAATTAAGTAGTTTGCAAAATTATTGAAAATTTGTACGAGTACATCGTTAACGACCCTCAGGCTAAAAATATGTCCGACCGATTACAAGGGCCTCGAAATTGAAAAGTAGCGAAGCAACATCGATTCTTACACCTCGTAGCGTTTGAATATTACGAAAGAGCGGTGTGCGTTAGCCTTAAAACGTCAAGAGAGATTAGATAGAATGAATCGAGATAGGAGATTTGATAGACGCAGGTCGAAGAAAATGCGTATCCGAGGACGCTACTGAAAGGGATTCGTTCACGGCTCGGTTTTGAAACGTCCTGTAGGGCAACGAAGGAGACAGGACCGTATAAGATAGAAGGCACAAGATAGACCCCTGACGGTGATATCTCACGGTGAGATCTTCAAACCGGCCGTGTCTGTCGTTGCGTCGAACCAGGGTGATTTATCATTATTGAAATACGGACCATTTGAGCCATCGCTGCCCATTCTATGCTCCTGCACGACGTACCACGTTTTCCATCTTAAAGGCCTGCTGGCCGGAAAGTTGCCTTTGTGCCTCTCATTCTCCGCTTTACCCTTCTTTTTTATCTTCTCTTCCTTCTTTTTTTCTTCTTCATTTGCCTCGCGTCTACTTAAACTTCCTTTAAATTCGACTCGTTCGATGACCCTTTAGGTTTGATCACTCTTCATTTTATTCGGTTCGTTCGTGTTTAGGATTTTCAAGGATTTTTCGAATTTTGGTATTTGAGTTTAGATACTTTTTGGTTCTTGAATTCAGGAATTTGTAAATATTCAAATTTATTTTGAAATTTAGGAATTTAGAAATGAAACAAAAAACAGTGGTTCAAATTCTCAAATTTTCAGATTTGTAAATACACAAGTTTATCAATTTACAATTTCACAATTTACAAATTCCTAAATTCCCTAGTTCTTAAATTTCCAAGTTCCGAAATTTCCTCGTTCCCAAATTCCCTAGTTTTCAAATTTCCAAATTCCTAAATTCCCTAGTTCTCAAATTTCCTAGTTCTCAAATTTCCAAATTCCTAAATTCCCTAATTCCGAAATTTCCTAGTTCCTAAATTCCCTAGTTCTCAAATTCCCAAATTCTCAAATTCACAGTTTCACAAAATTCCAAATCTCCAAGCTTAGAAATTAAAAAATTGTCAAACTCACAAATTCTCAAATCTAAAAATTCGGAGTTAAATTTACAAATCACCATAATTTCACATTCTCGAAACCCACATAGTCTCTTACTATATCACCATTTTCAAGAGTGTTATACTGCTCTTTATCCACGGCAATATAAGGAGACAGTGCATCAGATAATTTCACGCGTACATACGTAATTACAAGAGTGTTACAAATGTTGCGTGTACTCGGGTACCGAAATATTATTCAAAATTATCAACGCAATCGCATCACCATTAAAGTGCAACATAATTTACGCTTTCGCAAACAGAGAGTGGGGATGCGGAGTCTCCATAAGAGAGCAATAAATTTCGATTGCGTGGACCATACATTTTTTTCCCTGTCCGGACAGATGGTGCTTAACCGCGAATTTAATTTTGCTCAAATTAAATCTCGAGCACGTGATTCTTCCCTATTCTTCGCTATTCTTCCCGCGAGAAACTTGAAACTGACTCATACGTTCGTTCGCAAGGTTTCAATTATTTTCACGAAATTAATGAAACCGGCTGTGAAACGAAGAATAATCTTGCGTATTGCACCGTGAAGGTGTTCAATGGCTAGAAAGTTTGATCGATATTAAATGTACCGCAGTCGACAAACTTTATTAGGTCCTTGCATATCAAATGCTGGATTTCGAAACGTTGGGAGTATGACATAATTTGATGACATAAAGTATCGCTAAATAACGATTATGACATCAGAAGACTAAGGTTTGAGACGAGTATTATAATTGGAAGGATGTATTTGACTGTTGGGAATATATTAAGTTTCATTTTATATTGATTATTGTTATACAGTTCTCTTTTGATGGAATAAGTAAGTTATAACGGGGTTTTTTATATCATTTTTGAAATGGTAGAATTATTTATAAAAATCACCCACACAATGATTCTTTGAAGTATTCGGGAAATAATACAATTTATATGTAGAGTTATATTTGCTAAATAAATATTAATTCTAATAATTGATAGCTGTAAACATAACGTAAATTCATTAAACAAACATACAGTAAAATTGAAATGCACATTTTACTTCAATATAATTAATATTAATATATTCAAATATACTGTACTCGAATAATCCTCTTGAATACATCGTAACAATTACAGGCGCCATTTTGTCATGCTACCCCTGCAGAAGCCTATCACTCATTATTCCTACAATATTCTACATAGACATATACATGTATAAATATATAAATTGTATTAAAAATGTACACGTTTCAATTAATAAGAAAAGAATGTTAATTACCTCACTCCTTTCTGATCGAAAGAAAGCTGTTTAGTTACTATAAATTAACAAGCAGAGATTAGAAATTGCGCCTCGTAAAAATTACATTATAATCGTGTAAAAATTGGATGAAAGCAAAAAAAATATTTGTACGGAGGATCAATATGGAAGAAAGTCAGACTTTCGTGTCGATGAAGGAGCGAAATTTGCACGCTCGTACGAGCAGTCGGTCGGTCGTCAAGCCACGCAAGGAAAATATCCTTTTAAGACTTTTTTAAAATTGCGGTCAGTGCGTTAATCATCTGATAAATGAGACTAGCCAAAGTTCCACTTGTTAAACCGCAGAACCGGCATCATCCTTGTTAGACGGCCGATCCATAAAAAGAGAAAAGAAAGAATAAGAACGAGTTTAGCGCCGAAGAGGTCCTACCAGTCCTGCGATACTCTTCGAAACTCGTTTCAAGTCGCCGCGAAAATTGTGCTTTGACTTGGAAATCCTATTAGGCGTATTATTAATGTCTCGTCCGCTCTAGATACATTCTTTTCTTTTTCCTATCGATACGTTCTAGGAATTTCTTTAGAGATTACGATCGCTGTGGCGATCGTTATCCTAGCACGCGAAGCAGGCTTTCAAGGGTTGTCTGGAAAATGTGGAAAAATCTGATTTAATAAGGGTAGATTATCACGGCGATATTAACGCCCTATTTGGGTTAGGCGGACACAGATTCTCAGACCACTTATTAAATATTAAGATAAATTATACGAGATTTGATGTTAGTTGAGATATATTGACTCCTCGATTGAGCATGTTAATTCTGATGTGCATGTTTTGAATATTTAGTACTTAAGGAGCTTTTAAATATTTAGTAATTAGATTATGCAGTCTTTTTATTGATATATTTAAACGGGTTTTACGAGTGGTAATTTGTTTAAAATTGGTTTCATGGGTGAAGTCCCATTAGTGTTTATTTAGTTTCATGAAACGATAATTGTTAATTAAAGTCTCAACAAATTTCTTTGTTCTTTTTTGAGTTGAAAACAAATTTGAATAGTATGATACCTACATGTACAATAATAATGTATAATAATTACAAGTATTTACATCTATCTACAAAATTTTTATTATTTATATATAAACGTGTAGTTGAAACTGCAAAATTAGTCTATGTAATAATTTTGTACCTGATCAATATGCAATATGAATAAAAATATCTCAATAACATTTATAATATAAAATTGTAAATTATTTATAATCTATCATTTTGTAAAGTTTTATCCAAATATCCAAATCAGATTTACATTCTTTTTGCATATAATTTTTGGGAATATTCGAATGTTCATGTTTCATACATTTTGTTTTGAATGAAAAAATATTAACGATTAAAAATTTGCGAATTTGAAGATGCAAGGAGTTATTGACTTTATCTACTTTCTTTTCGCAACTGCAGGTGCAGTAGATTTCTGTAGTATCGCTGTCATATCGACTCACAGATTTCTGCATTACCAGTACGACCCGCAGTTTGCATCGCGAACCGATAAGATGACACCACCAAATAATTTATTTTTTCGAAACCTGAAACTACACAGGATAACACAATATTAACTGCTTTTTGAAAACTTCGAAACCAGTGAAGCTCATGAATATCGTAATACAATGAAATTTTGTAGAAATATTTCAAATCATTGAGAATTGTTCAAGTTTTATGTAATAAATTAATTATATTCTTGAAGATAACTATAGGGGTAAATTACACGGGGTAGGATACAATAAAATTTAAAATAAAATACTCGTATTTCTAAATAATAAAAATGTTACTTTCTCTTTTTGATTAATAACATGACACGACAAATTATATTATAAATCATATGCAACTTAATATATAATTCTTGTCTTTTATATAATTTCAAAATGGTTTGTCAGTTCTTATATTTGTATAAGAATAACAATATGTACAAGATATCTAACAATTATTGGGGATAAATATTTCAGACAGTTCTTCAAATATAATTTTTTAAAAATACACGAAAATTGCAAAGAAACATGCAGTAAAAAAAGCAATGCATGCACAGATAAATTTAATTTTTTATTGGTCTAGCAATCAACAATCCGTGTTTCCTGTTTTCAAAATAATGACTTTACGTTTTAATTAGTAAATCGTACACGCGTCCCTCGTATAATGGGATAGAACTCGAACGAGAATCGTATGAGCGTTATCTAAATGGAAATCGTGCGAAAATATTCGTTGTTGTCGCCCGCATGTTTGCGGAATTCTACGCACGTGGTCGAATCTCCGAAGAAAGATGCTTTGTTTGCGCGATGGATATAATGCGATGTGCGTCTCTATGTAAATCAACGAGGCTCTGTTCTTTAAAGTTGTCTCACAACGTTAATCATAATTGCGATCGCTTGTACAGAGTTCAGCCTTCCGATCGATTCGTATCAATTAATTGCTACCCTTTGAAAAATATAAATTACAAATTATATCCGTTAAAAAATCTAATAGATTACACCGAAGAAAACGTTGATCTTGTGAATTTATTTTGGAAGATTAATATTAGCTTTACGTATCAGATTAAAATACTTATTACTGGTTTTGCAATTTAGATTTCAGAAATTGATGTGAATTTTGTAAATTAGACTTGAAAAATAAATATACATCTTCCTTAAATTTGATTCAAAAAATTATTAAAGAGTTTACAAATTGGTTTTAGAAAATTATTTACAAATCATATTAAAAATTTTGATATCATGTTAAAATACAAATAATTGAAAATTGGATTTAGGAGGTGAAATATTTTTAAAATATTTTTGCTATAGTTCTGGATCTATTTTGATTATATTTTGGCTATAATTATACAGATAGACTATAAAGTTTGTTGCTTTTAATTAGTTATTCCCTGTTGTTCGAGTTAGAATCTCTTGAAATTGACTACACATGGAGCTTTTACGCAAGCTTCCGTGCCGCACGATACGAATGCATTCAATTAAGGTATTCAATTGGTAGTTTCATTTACCTCGTGGTACAACTCATTTCTGGCCTTTTAATTAGCGGAATATAACGATTACGGTTGAAATTTATTAATCCCATTTATAGATAGTTGATATGGATTGATTAAGTTTGGAATTTTGTATGATACATTCTGATTTATATCATTTCAGAGATTTTTTTAATTTGAGACTTTGGAACTTTAAAATTTGGGAATTTTTGTACTTCGAAAGTTGGGAATTGTGTGATTTTGAGACTTGTGAAATTTGGGATTTTGGGATCTGGAGATTATGGGATTTTGAAATTTTCAAATTTGAGAAATTGGAAATTTCGAAATTTCGGTGCCTAGATATTCTGGGATTTAGAAATTTCGGGATTTGGGAATTTTGGGATATAAGAATTTTGGGGTGTAGGAATTTTGGGGTGTAGGAATTTTGGGATGTAGGAATATTGGGAATGTAAGGATTTGGGGGTGTAGAAATACGGGGATGTAGATTTTTGGGGATGAAAGAATATGGGAGCGTGGAAATTTGGGGATGTAGGAATTTGGAAATGTAGGGATTTGGGGATGCAGAGATCTGAAGATATAGGGATTTGGGGATGTAAGAATTTGGGGACGTGGGAATTTCGGAATTTAGGGATGCAGAAGTCTGAAGATATAGGTATTTGGGGATGTAGGAATTTAGGGATCTAAGAATTTGGGGATGTAGAAATTTTTGAATGTAGGAATTTTGGGATGTAGAAATTTTTAGATGTAAGAATTTCAAAATTTAGAAATTTCGTAATGCATGAATTTTACGATTTCACGAATTTCAGAATTTACAAATTTCGGTACTTAGAAATTCCTGAATTCATAAATTTCTGTATGTAGGAACTTCGGAATTTAGAAATAATAATTTATCAACACGATAAAGTCCTCCAAACCTATCTAAAATAAAATCTCCTTCAGCAGTACCAAACTAAATTGACTATAGGATATAAAATCGGTCTGATTCCAATAACAACGTCATCAAGTGACGAACGCGTTATGAATCGAGCCTTAATCGCGTACGTAGAGTACATGTACGCAGACGTCCTCGAACCGCACACCAGCGCAGGAGTGTACGCGAACACGAGATACCGTGGCACTTAATCACGGTATCAGTCTATCAATTTGTATCGGGAATGCGGGTGCAAGTACGCAGTTCCTCAGGTGAGTATGTGGGTACTGGTGAGATTTAGATTCCGGTTGCAATTTGCTGTTCTGCCGGTCACTCGCCCCCTCCTGCGCGCGTTCGATAAACGCGCCTCGATTGAACTGCCATAGAGATCCTTATTCTACGGCCTGATATTAAAATTATACAATCTGCTGTTTTAAAAAATAATTCTATATATCAAAATTATGACAAGGTTTAAGATAATCTTGGCGCTATATTGAAGAATGTTGGTACTATTGGAAGATTTGAGAATTTGAAAATTAGAGGATTTGAGAATTTTGAAGATTTGGGAATTCGGACATTTCTAATTTGGGGGAGTTGGGAATTCAGTAATTTGGAAATTGGGGAATTTAGGAATTGGGGGATTTCGAAATTGAGAGATTTGAGAATTGGGGATATGAGAAATTGGGAAAATTGGAATTGGGGATATAAGAAATTTGAAAATTGAGGAATTGGGGATTTGGGAATTAGGAGACTTGAGAGTTGGAGAAGTATGGAATTTGGGAATTGAGAAATTGGAGGTGTTGGGAATTGGGTAATTTGGGAATTCGGTAATTTGGGTATTGGGGGATTTAGGAATTGAGAGATTTGAGAATTGGGGATATGAGAAATTGGGAAAATTGGAATTGGGGATATAAGAAATTTGAAAATTGAGGAATTGGGGATTTGGGAATTAGGAGACTTGAGAGTTGGAGAAGTATGGAATTTGGGAATTGAGAAATTGAGGTGTTGGGAATTGGGTAATTTGGGAATTCGGTAATTTGGGTATTGGGGGATTTAGGAATTGAGAGATTTGAGAATTGGGGATATGAGAAATTGGGAAAATTGGAATTGGGGATATAAGAAATTTGAAAATTGAGGAATTGGGGATTTGGGAATTAGGAGACTTGAGAGTTGGAGAAGTATGGAATTTGGGAATTGAGAAATTGAGGTGTTGGGAATTGGGTAATTTGGGTATTGGGGGATTTAGGAATTGAGGATATGAGAAATTGGGAAAATTGGAATTGGGGATATAAGAAATTTGAAAATTGAGGAATTGGGGATTTGGGAATTAGGAGACTTAAGAGTTGGAGAAGTATGGAATTTGGGAATTGAGAAATTGAGGTGTTGGGAATTGGGTAATTTGGGAATTCGGTAATTTAGGAATTGGGGGATTTCGGAATTGAGAGATTTGAGAATTGGGGATATGAGAAATTGGGAAAATTGGAATTGGGGATAGAAGAAATTTGAAAATTGAGGAATTGGGGATTTGGGAATTAGGAGACTTGAGAGTTGGAGAAGTATGGAATTTGGGAATTGAGAAATTGAAGTGTTGGGAATTGGGTAATTTAGGAATTCGGTAATTTGGGTATTGGGGGAGTTAGGAATTGAGAGACTTGGGAATTTGGAATATGAGGAATTGGGAAACTTGGGAATTGTTGACATAAGAAGTTTCGAAATTGAGGAGTTGGGTGATTTGGAAATTGAAGAAGAAAGAAGCTTGGGAGAATTACAGGATTTAAAGATTAGGGAATTTGGGAATTAATGAATTTCGAAATTGCATATATGAATTGATGGATTTGAGAATTAGGTCATTTGGATATCGAATGATTTCAAAATTGCAGGACTTGGAAATTGTTGCAAGTATTTAAGAATTATTTGAAGAATTTTAAGAAAATATTTTAAGAATTAGTAATTTGATAAATGACTTGAGAATTTGCAAATAATTCAGTATTAGAAATGTAATTTCCCCTCAACAAGTTGATAGCACAATACAAAATGGTAGTCGAGAATCGCGGTAGCGTTCGCGTTACATATGCTATCACACTTGATATCGTGACCTGTACGTCGTAGTAAAGGACAGTTAGAATTACCTTTGTCTTCCGGTGGCGTCTTTGCTTCTCTCAACCATTTATCTGACACTTGCATGTACATTTCAAATGCAAATATTGCACCGAATCTGTCCGTTGCGTTGCGGGTTTCCTTGGCACGGTGCTTATCCTACCGTGCGATAGGGTCGTTATGCTTGCACAGCTTCCAATTTATGATAATTAGGATATAGGAATAGGGATTCTCAGATATACGGATATTGAGATATCGGATTATACGAATATAATGATGTAGTCACGTCGAAGCATCAGGTTATAGCAATATAATGATATAGGGATGTGAGGATAAAGGATTACAAGGATATGGGGTTATGGGGACATGGGGTTATATTGGCATATGGGAATCTGAGGGTTTTGAGATATCAAGATACAGAGATATAGTTTGATATGGAGGATGTGGGGACATGGGATATACGGATTTGGGGACATAGAAATCTGTGTTTATAGGGATCTGAAAATATAGGAATATGGAGATATAGGGATCTGGAGATACTGGAATATTGGGGTATAGGGATCTAGTACATGGGAATATTGGTATATGAAGATATTGTATGATATAGGAATTCAGGGAGGTAGGGTTCTAGGACTATAGAGATCTCAGAATGTAAGAATTTGGAGATCTAGGTATCTGGAGACATAGAACTCCAGGTCCATAGGTGTCTAAGGTGGAATAGGGATTTAGGTCCATAGGTGTCTAAGGTGAAGTAGTGACCTAGGGACATAGATGTCTCGGTGATGTAGAAATCTAGGTCCATAGGTGTCTAAGGTGAAGTAGTGACCTAGGGACATAGATGTCTCGGTGATGCAGAGATCTAGGTCCACAGGTGCCTAAGGTGAAGTAGGAATCTAGGAACACAGGTATCTGAGTAATACACGGACTAGAACATATAATCTGCATTATAGGAGTTTTCTAATATACGATACAGGAATTCTGGGATATTCCAATTCAGAAATAAATCTCTCCACATAACATCACATACGTTCCACTTCAAAAGTACAAATTTCAATCCACATAATTTAATCTTTCCTTCTTGAATTTTTCGAAATTTAACAAAATGTAATTAGATCTGTTTCCACACACCAGCTAGAAAATTTCATCGCGATCCAAGAGACCAAACGAGTCGAGCAAAGTTTAATTGCCAGTTTCCGGAGGATTCATAGGTGATCTGGGTCGGTAAGGCATAAATGATGCCATTTTCAAGATGATCTGACCCGGAAATGGTCCTATCTCATATGGACGGTTCGTCTCATCCCCTAGATTGTGGTAGGTTCGAATAGCAAGCTATATTACGCAATGTGGCTTATCCCCTGTGTTTGATCCGAGTATGTGTGTCTGCCTACAGTCCGTGTGCCTGCTGATCTTGCAGACATCGATACTCGTCCTTGCACACTATTGTCAGTTCTAAATTAACACGTTAATCGAAGTACAAATTATTAAATAAAATAGAAGAAAGTAATAACTTTAACTTTTGGTATGGTAGTTTAAATCATTCTATCGTTCGTTTCATTTCAAAACTAGTAGTTTCAGGCTTCATGTATTATTCACATATTACGTCACATATGTACATTACGATAGGTAGTATACGAAAACAAAGTCATTATAAATATAAACAATTATGATTGAATTTGAACAAATTTGAAAACTGCATAATACAAAACGAAACTAAAGATGAATAATAAGAAAAATCACACACGATCTTAAATAATAAATAAAGAACAGTCGTACAGACAAGTCGTACATGGATTCACATAGTAAATAAATAATTTCAGTATTAAAGTATAAATTAACGAATACTGTAACTACCTCAGCACCTGATAAACGGCTGAAATTTATAAATAAAATAAAATGCACGTGCTGCACTATTTTAGCTCGCCGCATCTTTTTCCCCTTTTATGGCTGTAACGGCGAAAATAATTTGAAGGGTATTAATGATCCATACAGATGCTGACCTTAAACTTGAACACGTTTATGAATTTTCCGATCCATTATGATCGTGCACATACTTTTGCCACATAGTTCACTGATTCTCTGTTATGAGTCCCGGCGGTTTAACGTGATTTAATTTCCCGGCTAATTACCTCGTACATACCTCGGTAACTATTAACCGCGTTATAAATATGCGGCCTTTGCCCCCCATACTATTTAATACCCCTTTCGCTCGCTCTTTTTTACTGTTTACGAATTCCACGATGAAATATTGAACGACCTGACTTACCATCGTGTTTTCCGTGAAAATGTTCGTAATAGCAAAGTCGTAGAATTCTTGGAAACTTGGATATTCACAGATTTCCAGACTTGGAGAGTTGATTTGATTTATGAGAATTTTGGAGACAGGAAATTTGCTAATTTGGGAGTTGAGAAAGTTGCAAAGGGGGTTGTGGAATTTGGAAATTTGAGAATTTAGGGATGTAGGAAATTGGCGGATTTGGAATTTCGTGATATAGGAATTTGGAAATTTTAGAATTTGGGGATGTAGGAAATTGGGGGATTTGAAATTTGGAAATTTCAGAATTTAGGGATGTAGTAAATTGGGGGATTTGGAATTTGGGGATATAGGAATTTGGAAATTTTAGAATTTGGGGATGTAGAAAATTTGGGGATTTGGAATTTGGGGATTTAGAAATTTGGAAATGTTAGAATTTAGGGATGTTCTAAATTGGGGGATTTGTAATTTAGGAATATCGGAATTTGGAAATTTGAGAATGGGGGTGTAGCAAATTTGGAAATTTTAGAATTTGGGGTGTAGCAAATTTGGAAATTTTAGAATTTGGGGACGTAGCAAATTTGGGAAATTGGAGGATTTGGTGATTCTGAAATTTGGAAATTTAAGAATTGGGGGTGTAGCAATTTGGAAATTTTGGAATTTGGGGACGTAGCAAATTTGGAGAATGTGAGAATTTGGTGGTTTAGGAATTTGAAAATTTAAGAATTTGGAAATTTAGAAAATTTAAAATTTGAGTATCTAGGAAATTGAAAATGCACAAGTATGGAACTTGAGGAAATTGCTTCGTTCGAGATTTGCTGACTCAAAAATCTTAGCGTATGATCTTGAAAATTTCAATAATGTAAAAATTGTTTAAATCCGAGAATTTAGAATCTCAAAAATCTAAGAATCTGGAAATATCATTACCTCTTTTCCATTCATCATAACCACATTTCAACCACATTATCAACGTACTAAAAGATCTTTATTTCGACATTGACACTTAATTCTAAGTTGTACACCTCCGCCATTACATCATGCGCTATTAAAATCGAGAAGCTTGAACGTAAAATAAATTGAAACCATCAGACATTCTCGTTTACACGAACAATAAACAGTGGCTGGTTTAAAGCAGTTGGATCGTCGACAGGAAAATGCAAGCCATTGTCAAGATGTCAAAAGCTTTGCTCGTTCTTTGCTGCGCTCGCGTGGCAACGATTATGTCCGTTGTCTGCTCGCGTACAATTATTTCGATTCGCGCAATGTATTTTTTATTTGTCCGACGATCGATAAATCGTGGTAATAAAACCTTCGTTCGTTTCGTGACATCCGCTTATAAACCACGCTCGACCAATCTCTTTCTTTTCCCATGTTGCCGGTCAACGCTTGAAAAACAGAATTGCTCGCTTTAACTGTTGCGAACACGAATACGTCCTATTTAATAAAAATTTACATCGATTACACGCGAAGTTTTTGTTATGGAAAAAACATTTTGTTCTCGATCCACAAATTTCAGAGACAAACTTTGAATCTTGAAATAAAGAATTAGCGGAAGTTCAAACCGAAATTCGTTTTCCGAGTGAATTTCTTTGGATTAAAAATTTAATTTAAGTGTCAAACTTTGGAGACAGTTTGTAATTTGGTTATAGAATTTGTATTTTTTGTTATTTTAATGTAGATTTGATAGTGTAATTTTTATGGAAGTTTGTCCTTTTTTTAGAATTAGATATCGTGAAAGGCTTCTTTTAATTTCAGCCTTCAAGTTCGAGCTTCAAGGATACACTCAAGCATAATTGGCACTGTGGACGATGTAATTAATCCTTTAATTCAACTCTTTGTCCGAGTGTGTTTCTTAAAATATCTTTGAACTTTTAAACCTCCGTAAGAAAGAAGAATTTTGTTAGGTTAGTTTTAGTTTGAAATTTATACAAAGATATTTGTATGACATCATTATGTGTCATGTCCAAATTAAGTTAGCTAACAGTTCGAAATAAAATAATTGTATCACCCACATAACCTCCAAACAAACATTGCCCACATTATTATACTGAACGTACAGATTAATTAGAGGGTTGAATTTTTAAATTTCTAAAGAAGGTTGAAATTACTTTTCATATAAAGTGATAGAAAGTAAACCCTAGAACATAAATTTAAGCCATAGAAAGTAAATTTAAATATGGCTGACAAAAGTTTCCTCTAATCCATCACTTAATGTCAGAACAAAACCAGAACAAAATCAGAACAGAAGAATATATAGTATTTTAACTAACTGATAATTTATGTATTAAATTATGTAATATTTTCCATATATCGCCGAAATTTTTCTCTTATCAGCGATGGCGACAATACCCCTCGTCCACAATGTGTTTATCGGCTATATCGATAACAGGCTATCATGCGTTGCACATTAATCCGCGACCATGGAATCCGCAAGTCTCTGTAACAGGCTATACCCCTGTTTGCGATAATGATTACTCTGGTCGGTGTGGAGCCACCAAGATGACGTCGTTCATTTGCCATCTTCTGGCCGAATTCCAATTCGCCCCTCGAATCTCATCGTCGTGGACCCGGTTTGTCGTCCGGAAGTGGCTCGTTTATCTTCCTGGAGTGCTATCGCGAAAGAACTTCCTTTTGCTTAAAAACATTCCTTCAATACGATCATTAACCCTTTCGTTGCTCGTCACGGTCATACATTTGCTCTGATCGACAATTGGCTATTGATTGCGGAAGAGTATTCTATGGCCATCAAGCATAATTCACGAAAGCATTTCTGCATTAGTATCACAAATTCGAGAGTGAATGCGTACATTTAAAAATTCGCGTTTAAAAATTGAGGGGAGAACTGAAATTGATTGTAGGAAGGTACTAGAGAACTCTTGAGAGGTTCTGCAGAAACTAGGGAAATCTGAGGAGGTTCTAGGAATGTCTAACGATATTTATTCACATTTAAAATTGAGGGGAGAACTGAAATTGATTGTAGGGAGGTACTAGGGAACTCTTGAGAGGTTCTGCAGAAACTAGGGAAATCTGAGGAGGTTCTAGGAATGTCTAAGGATACTTATTCACATTTAAAATTGAGGGGAGAACTGAAATTGATTGTAGGGAGGTACTAGGGAAGTCTTGAGAGGTTCTGTAGAAAGTAGGGAAATCTGAGGAGATTCTAGGAATGTCTAAGGATATTTATTCCAATTTAAAAATTAAGAGGAGAACTGAAATTGATTGTAGGGAGGTACTAGGGAAATTTTGAGAGGTTCTGTAGAAACCTAGGGAAATCTTGGGGATTCTAGGAATGTCTAAGGATATTCTAAGGAAACTCAGGGAGATATTAGCGAGATTGGGGGTTCCTAGGGTGAAATTAGTGAGATTTAGGGATCCCAGGAAAATTTGAGCAAGAATCGGGGATTCTAGGGAAATCCTAATACGACTTATAGTGGTTCCTGGCAAACCTAGGGAAATTTGACAGAAAATCTGAAGGGGATCTCCCTAGATTCTGCAAAATCCTAGGAAGGATTTTACGAAAACCTACAAAGATTCTCCTGAAATTTTACAAAAACCTAAGAGGAATTTTTGGAAATTTTTCGAAAACCCAAAGCGGAATCCCTAGATTCCCTAGATGAAAACTTGAGGAGAATGTACGGAAAATCCTAGGAAGATTCTAAAGAGACCCTACGAAAAATCTAGAGGAAACCTCCGAAGTATTTAACCTAGACACCCCTTCCCTTAAGGAACTACACTTTCTCTTTTTGTTATCTAAGTAACTTGCTGGCGACTGCACTTATAAAATTACTCAATTATTCATACAACTATTATTAATACATTATCTCACTATAATGCGATACTGTATTTTCCACCATTACATAATTGCTCGTTCTTACCAATTTCCCTTATCAATTTTGATCAATCATCCACCGTTACTTCTTATCATTAACGAGCTATTTATCGAGTTATACAACGTAATCATAGTAATAGAATTCGCGATACCTACCATGTTAATTTACAATATAACAGGTTTTGAAACGAAGGATATTTGAAATTTTACCTTGGGTTTAATTCGTACCAATTTTCAGACAAGTAATTCTTCAGCAGGCTACAGCGCTGTTCAAACATTCGAACTTCCGGTGTAAACTTGACTCGTAATTTCACCGGTGAAATGTTTAATGAGGATTTTCGATGTAAGACTCGCAGAAGGGTGTGGGCGGTAATGGCGTAAATTCAATCCAACGTCGTTTGATCCTCTCTGGTTACAGAGTTGCAGAGAAAAGAGCGTTTTGATGAACCAGAAAGTTTATCATTAATGTTAAATCATGTAGAATACACATTACTGTTAACATTCCTACTTTGCGATATTTATATAATATTCCTTTCACATTCTGATTTACAATTATAATAAAACACTTTCCGATTTTTAGTTTTCTCTTTGATGCATTTATTTGCGAACTGCATTTCATCAACTCGTTTTTCTCTCAATCGCATTCAGATACGTTTTTAATTCTTGCAGACACAGTATGAATTATTGGACAGATAATAGAAAATATTTACGGACGTTGAAATATTTACGGATTTATGTACTTTATGGCTTGTAACATTAATAACTAAATGCTTTCAAACATTATATGACATTAATAATAAAAATGTTTCGTGACATCGTACTGTATAACATTAATAATAAAAATGTTTCATAACAACACATTATATATCAATAATAATGTTTAATGACATGCTACATGACATTAATACTAAAAATGTTTGATAACAATATATTATATAATATCAATAATGAAAATGTTTTATAACATCATATATAACATTGTTTCTATACTTCTAGCCAATTTTATATTTCTTATGACGCGATACACATGAACGCAACACATATGCACATATCACATATGCAGTTCAAGATGCAACTCGCATGGGTGATTCACTGTTATTCGTTGAAACAGTTTGTACTCTTAAATTATGAAAATCTCTAACGCAACTTTTTACGCGAATATGGTGGATGCAAAATATCGAAAGAATACATAATCCACGAATCCATCCCGTGGAGTTTCTCGGAAGCAGAATTCTATAGAAGTCGTCTGAAAAATGTACGGAAATGTAGTCCGCGTTTCGTGCAAATTTAACAGCGTTCGCGGAAGTTCGCGACAGAAGAACGCATAGAAATCGGCCTCTTTTCTTCCGAGAATCGCATCTGCATCGAAAGAGAAGGTTGCACAAGATTTGGTGAAAACAAAACCACTAGAATATCGACTTTGCCAATGCTACATTATTCCTCTTTCACTAACCCTTTCGACATAGGGTACATTCTGCTTTATCGCCCATAATTTTCGGCTACTGCATAAACTTTCGCTTTGAAAGCCGATGCTTTATGTAATTCTTTACGTAGCAAATTATTTTAGGTGCAAAATTATCTTGAATACAATACTTAATGTAATTGTTTAATTATCAAATTATTAGTTTTGGTATAAAATTGTTTTTAATACAATCTTAATATAACTTGTTCATACATGAATTCACCTTAGAAAGTGAACGTACCTTGAAAATGACAATTCATATCGTACAATGAATTTTATGTTCAGAATCAGAGGGGTAAAAAATATAACATGTCAGCTAAGTTACACTAATTTTAGCACATCATTAATCATCATTATACACAATTTTAGTAAGCACTCAAAAATCACACATAGAATATTTTTGTTCAAATAAATATCTCTAACTTGATACATTTATAAATTCAAACGTGTGATTAACTTTTGTGGATTGATAACACTGATAGAGAGTGAGTTGTATTTTTATACAGTCGACAACTTGGAAATATTGAAAGTCTGACATTGAAAATATACGTACAAAAAGTGTGAATAAATATACTTTCCTATCATTCTTCATTTCCTGCATAATACATCTCTATGGAGGAACAAGTAGAAAAGGAATCCAATAAAAAGAATAAAAGAAAATGGTCTTCCATACGTCCATATAGAGAAAATCAATATCTCCAAAATCATTCATCCACTTACGTGGTCTATCCGAGACATTCTGACAACACAATTTTCCACGAGCTTCCTTTCCGAGGGGTTGTAGATGAAATCCATGGAAAAGGACCAGGAGAGAGAAGTAGAAAAAAGCTTCTTCGGGACTCCTTATCAAAGAGGGTTTGTCGACCAAAGTGGAAAACGGGTTGTAGACACGAAGTGATTCGTCGACCGCGTAGAGGTGCGTGGACGATCAGGTAAGGGTTGAAAGGAGGCCAGGGGATGTCGGTATTGGGGGTAGATTGTTAGGGCTGAAGTCGAGCTAGAAAATGGGGAGTCGCAAACAGAATCCGAGATATTACGAAAAAAAGTATTAACATTTTTTCACTTGTGGAATTATCCCTTAACTGACTTTGTTCATCCCTTAGACATTCGTGTATTTATAACACAATTCTTCTGGAATTGTATTTTATTTCGTCTGAAAAATTCTGTGTTCTTATTTCTTAAATTATTTTCTCAAATGTGTTAAAGAACTTGTATAAGGAATTAAAGATATAAACATTGTATTTCTTTTACTATTTCAAGAGTTGCCTTTCTGCAGTATAAATTTTTAAATTTCCTTGATATACAAAATTTTTAAATATACATATCACTCCAAGTTATTTACGATCGAAAACCAGAAATCTTGAAATATTCAAACTTGAAGTTTCCACGAATCCCCCAGCGAACACATTCTGCGCACCTTTACGTCCATGATCTTCATCATCTCCCGTCACTATTTTGCATTCATATTACATATCCAGCACCTAACTCAACCCCTATCATTATCCTAAGAAGCATCACTCGCAACACACCCTAAAAGGCATTTAAACTCTCAGCCCGCCCCAAAAAGCCAGTAAAATCGCAACACACCCTAAAAGGATCAGAGACCGCAACCCTAAAAACATCGTCCTCGCCAGAGTTAATCACCTGACCGACTTAAACGCACGTAGCAGGTGAATCTAACAAGCCGACAAAAACCGTCATCCGAATCCCGGTGGGCTAAGAAGATCGGTGATTTTAAATAGAAAAAGTGGCACATCGTATCCATCGGTATATCAGCGGGATTCTGTGCCACTGTGCGTCGGGACGTGGAGCGTTAAAGGTAGGAAGAAAATCGAAGAAAGATGGACGAAGGGCGAAGTCGCGAGAGCGTAAGTCGCTTTGGCGAGAAAAGGAGAGGCAGAGGGTGTGGGCAGAGGACAGGGTTGGAGGGGGTGGTGGTCGGTCGGTATCGTGTAGGGTGGTAGAAGGACCTGCGCGCGAATTTCCCGCGTTCGCTCAACCTCATATTGATCCCACCCCAGTAACTCCCCGCATCCTACTATAGCGGGCTGGCAATAGGGGTTGAAGAGGGACGGTGGAGGGGATGTCGGGCGGTGGGTGGTTTATCGGCGTATACACAGTACGAGGGAGAAGACGGCGAATAGAATCGGAGGAACCGTGGGCTCCGGGTGGTCCAGCGCGAAAGTCGTGTTGCGAGAGCGTCGAAAACGCGTCGTCGTACTCGTCTTTCGTCTTCTTCAACGTCTTTCGTGGTCGTCGTCGTTGTGCTCGCCGCGAGTATACTCGGGATACCCTTTTCGCGTAACGACCTTCGTGATTCTCGGCCGAACGTCAGTGTCTGCGGATATCGATCATCTCTCGTGATCTGAAGAGGCTGACGAACAAGCGGAAAATAACCGACGCGGAAGAAGAGGAAAGGAAGGTGTGAAATAGTGGGACCCGGTGGTGATATTTTTTTACGGCTCGGTACGGGATCCCCGATCTCGGCACCGCCGACGGATCACGTGAGATATCTCGATCTCATTAGCCGAGCACTTTCTCTCGTTCTCACGCACCATTGATTCACGGAACACGCGGGTCAATTTGTGCCGTGTTCCGCCACGCTGGTACAACGGCTCGCACCATCTAACGCGGTCCAGGCTGATCTTTGTTGCTCGTTTCGGTTGCTGCAGGCTGCAGGCGAGTCCTCGGAACGCGTGTCTTGTTCGCGATTGTTCCCGTACGTTCCCTAGTTTTACGAAGGTTCTTAACCGACGTACGTCATTCGCACGTTTCGTGAAAACACACCTCGGTTCGACTTGTTCGATGAACACACGGTTAAACGTCTTGGTTCACGATTTAGCACTGCGGACTCGATGTCTGTACGTTCCGTGTGCGAACGCATTGTGCTTTCAGAGTTCACGCTTGATATTACATTGACTGTATTTATGAAACTTCGTGTTTTGTCGGGGATGACGAATATATCTTGATGAATATGAGAGAATTGAATTTCATTATGAGGGAAATTGAATTACAACTGATATTAGTAGGGAAATGCTTTTATGAACTTGGGGAATTTTAATATTTTCAAGCAAGAACAGTTTATTAAGATTTAATGATCTATGGGGGGTACATCATATTTGTGATGTAGGAAAGGAAAGATGGTGCAGGGGAGGAGCATGTAAAGAACTGTCTTTTCGATTTATTTATCTTGCGTACGTACGAGGGTGTAAGGAAGATTTTATATCGCATTACTTTCATTTTCCAGTATTTCAGCTTGTTGGTCAGAAATGTTAGGCGATATTAATAATACACTTTGGCAACTCATTGCAGTGAGCATTCGATATCTTAAACTATTGATAATTATTATAGATAGAAGTTGAGATAATATTGTTGTTCCTCATTTAGGTGCACAATATAGTGACCGCTGATATTTATAGGTAACTATTATACACGACAATGATACTGTCATTGTTGCTAACAGTATTAGTAATATTCCTTGTTATAACATCTAGATTTGAGTAATAATCTCGTGAATATTGCAAAACAAAGAGTCGCCCGTTAAGGGTTGAACTACCCCCTTTACTACTTCTATTACGCACTGCGGTGAATACTTCTCGCCGAACAAATAAAAATAGTACGAAATCATCAAATTATCAAATTTCTAAGTTGAAACCATAAATTTCTCACTTTAGATTTATAACATTTTTTACATGATGAAAACGCTGAAAAAAAGATCGTTATTTGTGTTTATAGCAGAAGGTAACGTTACATCTAAGAAACCTATTTTTAACTTATTGACGGCAGCATATTTTATCGAACCGGAGACTTCTGCTGTTGACATTACAGAAAAAACTGTATCTGAAAGATTTAGTGGTGAGTTTTACAGAATTTAAACTAGAGGTATAGGGATTTAGGTAACTGGAAATATAGAGATCTAGTGATACAGGGATTTAGGTAGATGGATGTATAAAGCTCTGGTGATATAGATAGCTGGAGATATGAAGATCTGGCGATATAGGGATTTGGGGATATAGAAATTTGGGGATATAGGAATTTGGGGATATAGGAATTTGGGGATATAGGAGGTTAGGGAAGTAGAGATATGGTGATATAGAAATTTGAAGATATAATTTGGGAGTTGGGGTTAGGAATTTGGGAACATAGGGATCTAATGGTGTAGAGGCTTAGGAAATAGGGATTTAAGGATATAGCAATTTGGGAATATAGGAATCTCGTCATATAGGGATAGGGATGCAGGGACTTAGGGATAGAGGAGTATGGAAAAATACGAACTTGGGGCACACAAATTTGAAAATATAAAGATTTGAGTGTATAGGTATTTGGGACTATAGGAATCTGTTGATATAGGTATTTGGAAAATAGGAATTTAGAGGTACAAACATGTGGAAGTCTAGAGATACATCGGTCCAGCAATACAGAAATTTATAAACTTAGAACCTTCCATCCCCCATCCTCTCTCCACAATGTGAACTATCAAATACATAAGTACAAACTTTTTGTACACAAATGTTACCATAGTTATAAATACAGTGTCCCAGATCAGAAGCGTGAAATTAGAACAGTAATGTAACGACCGTAATTCACGTCGGGTTCAAATTACCCGACATCGGGTGAAAATGAAATATAAAATACACAAACCCTTGGTAGGTAATAATGATACACAGTACCTGAAGGGGTTAGCCGTGGTTCTGACCGTATTCTTAGCGCCATTACTATGAAAAGTCGTAGCTAGGGCGTGCTCCGTTATTCGGAGATAATAATACCAGGTTAACCTCGACGTGATCGGTACGAGAGGCTTCGAGATCTATCGACGTGGATCCGGGAACGATCGAAATATGGATGTACGTGTTTCTGTGCGAGAACGATCGCTATGTGTCACGTATACGTGTATTTCGATGGCTGTGGTCGAACGAGATAATAGAGATGCAACGTACATTCGTCTAACTTAACTGTTGGGCATGGTCTTGGTCGAATTGCAGCGTTGATTTGCATTATGCCATTATTAGGGAAAGTTCGATCGTGAAGGGTTGCACGAGGTGGGCGAATTTGGGTCGAGTTTCGAACGTGGAGAGAAGAGGAGAATGTTTGAAAAGCTGAAGTGGGTTCTGTTGATTATAGTTGGAGTTTGTGCAATCGTTTGAGGTTTGAAATGGACGGATTCGTTATCACTGTGCAGTGCCGGCGAACACCATATTAGATCTTCGTTTCGAATAAAATACCTTTTAAATCCTGTTTTATTATTTGCTGAACTTTTTTCTAATTTTTGTCACTTTCGCTGCTGCACATTATTCAAGATTTGTTATATACCGATTTAATTTGTTACTTTTATTTTATGCTGAGCTCATTTATTACTTCTTGTATACTGTATTATTAGTACACTGTTCATTGACAATTAAATATAAATTTAATTTATGGATTATTAAAATTTACACGTTATTGAACTGAATTATTTAATACTTTAAATCGGTTGTTAAATTAAATCACTTAAAAAGTTGTTAGATTGAGTCATTTAATAAATTATTAAATTGAATCGTTTAATAAATTATTAAAACATTCAGTAAGTCATTAAACTGAATCATACAATAAATTATGAAATTAAATCGAGCAATACATCATTAAAATGAATCATTCGATAAATTATTAAAATAAATCATTCAATAAATCATTCAATTGAGTCATACAATAAATTATGAAATTAAATCGTTCAACAAATTATAAAATTAAATCATTGAATAAACAAAGAAGTCGAATCACTTAACAAACGACAAAATTAAATAATTTAATTGACTCAACTAAGCTACTAAATTTCCAAAATATTAAATAAACTTCACCATAATTTGATTTTGTCTGCACCCAAATATCATTAGCTAAAGTTGGCCAATATATTTCTGCGAAGTTAAATCTATACTCGCAGTATTAATTCCCCGTTAAGAAGATAAGAAGATGTTCAACATTTCTACGGATTCGTGCGAAACTCAATAATATTGTTATTCCTCGAAGCTTGCATTACAAATTTGCAATGAGTACACTTGGAAGTTTTCGTCGAATCGCGCAAAGGGGGATGAAGATGTTTATCTGGCGTGCGCAATTTATAGACTGCCATGCGTTCGTTACCTTCGAACGAAATAAAGAAGACACCAGATGATAAAATTCTCGTTCGAGATAGATTCACGCGTTTATAGTAGGCCATTAACGGCGATAAAGTGTGACCAATACAATCTCTACTGCGCTCGCAGTTTTCTTCTTCGCTGTAATCTTCATCGAATATTTAACACCGCGACGTGTAATTTTCTCGGTCGTGAACGTTCACTAAACTTCCGTAAAATCGTCACAAAGATCGTCTAATGGGTCGACAGGAAATCTCTCGGCTCGATTCGAATGCGATTTAGGTGACGATAGGTCTCGCGTTCGATTTAACGATCCGTAATGTCGTGGAACGGAAATAACCGGTACAGCCTGCTTCGTTGACCGTGCAAACTTTACCAGTGTCACGGATTTATCGTCGCAAACGCGTTATAGTTTATTTAAAGCCACCTGTGATGCTTCGAAAAATTGAAACTCTTTGATCGTCTTAAATGCTGCGCTATAAACAAAATGGCACTTTATTTCTGAAGCTATCTGGCGAAGCACTGTCAGAGTCACAGAGATTTAGATCATAAAGCAAATAATTTACTCATGAATAATTTCGTTAAATAATTTTATACAGCTCGAAGAATATGATAAAATTGATTTCAATACGAAGTTTAATTCTTGTGAAGTGAGGTTAAGGCTATCTGGTGTGGCACTGTCAAACAGCTCATAGGGGCTCAGATTATAAAATGGAGGATATTTTACCAACGAATAAATTTCATTAAATGATTTCTTATAGTTTGCAAAATTATCTGGGGAAGTATGAATTTTTCGATGGATTGAAACCTTGTTTATGACATACAATTTTGTGCGAAATTTCGAATAATATTTTTAGCTGAACTTGATCATCATTTTTACAGAAATCATTTTGACATATTTCTATAAATATCGTGTAAATTGTAAGAAATCGAAAAAGACGTAGATTGCAAGAAATATGAAGCACGAAGATCGAAGAAATATGAAATATGAAGTATGAAAATCGAAAAAATATGAGGTACATTGTATTGAATCATAAACCGTAAAGACGGTGGTTTTCATTGAAAAAGAATTCACCAAACAAGATATTATTCCTCCGGAAGGTAGAAAAGCATTCGTAAAAGCATTTAAAAAGCAAGTAACCATAGAAAGAGAGCTCAGCGAGCGTGCAACTTGTCTGAAACAAAGGTTTCTCCATAATTTCACCTACATTTAGATAACAATGGTCACTGAATCACTTGGTGCGCGTAAAAATCTTCAACGATCTAAGTTCGCTCGAGTCCTCTATTATTCTCTAACGTGTTTTGTCCGTCGTGTGTGAGGTTAAAAATCGATAACGACAAGATACCTGCATAAATTCGTAGCACGCGAAGGAAATGATATCGTATCGTGTACTGACAAATCGTCCGAGAAATCGAATCTGAATCTCGCCGGATATCTCGGCACGTTGTATCAAAAGTGACCGTCGACTTGGAAGATATTACACGGTTTATTTAAAACAATTATAGACTGCATTATTTTAGTATTATTTATTTATGATTTAATCTTTATTGTATGATATTTGGATCATCTGATTGGGGGTGTAGGATTTGGGGATTTAAGGGTTGGTGAACTATAGGGAATTGGGGATGGTGGGATTTATGGGTTGTGAGGAATTGGGGATGTGGAGGTTTAAGGATATAGGGATTTGGGGATATAGGAATTTGGGGATGTGGATTTGGGGATGTGGATTTGGGGATATAGGAATTTGGGGGTGTGGATTTGGGGATATAGGAAATTGGAGATGTAGATTTGGGGATATAGGAAATTGGGGATGTAGATTTGGGGATATAGGAAATTGGGGGTGTAAATTTGGGGATATAGAAAATTGGGGATGTAGAGATTTCGGGATATAGGAAATTGGGGATGTAGAGATTTGGGGACATAGGAAATTGGGGATGTAGATTTGGGGACATAGGAAATTGGGGATGTAGATTCGGGGATATAGGAAATTGGAGATGTAGATTTTGGGATATAGGAAATTGGGGATGTAAATTTAGGGATATAGGAATTTGGAGCTATAGGGATTTGGAGCTATAGAAATTTGGAACTATAAGGATTTGGAGTTATAGAGGTTCGAAACTATAGGATCCACGACAATAGGATTTGGTACTATAGAGATTTGGGGATATCTAGTAACATATAGATCTATGAACATATGGACTCAGAACATTAGAGGTCCAGAGCCATCTAACATAAAATCTCAAATACAGGAACTTTTCTATAAAAACACCTAGATAAAATACTTAGAATTATCTACATATTTCAAACCTAAAAACACCTATGCAAGGATTTAATATATCTCACGATTCATTGATTTCTTTCACTTAGAACAACTAAATTACAATTGCAATGTCTCAAATTCAAGAATGAAATATTTAAACAAATTTGATAGTATGAGAGTGCAATTGAAGTAGTTTGTCGAAGGAATGCGATGTGAATTAAGGAAAAGTGAAACAGTTGTTCGAAACTATTCGTGCATGGAGGTCGACCCATTTTCGTCTTCAAACGAAAACTTTTCGAAAGCGCATAGAATTCGTAGAATTGACCAGAGTTCATTGAATAAAACAAAAAAAGAGTAGTTTGAAGTGTCCTTGATCCCTTCGTCCACCAATCCTCTTCTATGAAATTCTAATGACCTCTCGACCTCGTTTCATCTCCATATGTTGAAGAAGCTTGCTATCGTCTTTCTTAGAATTTTAATCTCACTTGGGTGTCTCAGAGTTTTATGCACCTTCAACGTGCTTTTTTCATAATAATTTACTAGCGTTGACAGTTTTTGAGGTTCCTCAAATACTACTTTTGCTATTCTGTAAATTTGAAACATTTAATATCTTATTTTTTAGTTGTTTTTATTTTATTTTTTCATATTACATTTCTGTCGTGTCACATATTTAAAATGTGAAGACACATGTTAAATTTTGTGAACATAAGTTACAATGTTTTATTAGATCGAATAAAAGAGGTTAATGAGTATGTTGTTAACATACAAATGAGTTACTTTCAATATTTTATTCGTGACGTATTTTTACAATATACAGGTAGGATGTACAGGTTAGGTTCATTAAGGATATATAGGTTATGTTCATTATACACTGGCTCAGGTGTATATTAAATTATTAGACATTTTTATTCGCGAAAGTTTTAATTTCAGCACAAACTTTGTAGTAATTAAATCTGATACGTTCATTTTATTATACTTTTTAACGCAGCGTAACGCAAATTAGTAATGAAAATTTAATATCACGCATCTCTCTTTAAAACTTTTAAATAACATTTATCAAATTTTCAATTATACAGAAAGTTATTAACCATATGTCATGTGCATTTATGTAGTGTTTTAACTTTAACGTATTATCAACGTAATACTTCTATTTTGATTTTAACATAAGTACATATTATTTAATACTCTCCCCACGTACAACTAATGGTTACTTATTTCTCAAAAATTATTTATGATGCGTATAATTATAGCAATCAATACCAGGAAGAATCAACAAACTCCGCATTTCTACCGTCATCATCATTATTATCAGTGTTCGCAGTAGCAGGCAACGTTAATTAACCTGCATCGAGTTGCGCGAAAATGATTAATCCTAATTACTACCCAGTCTAATAAGAGCACGGTGTTCCATAACCACTTGGTTCAATTTCATTTCCACTGGGGCTTCCATGTTTTTCCTTGTGTTTATTATCGTATGCGATTTTGCACTATCACGTTATTATGGAACACTCTTTCAATTCGCAACAGACGATTAATTAATTTTTCACTGTTTCTTGCCATTCCTATAACTATTCATTTTCATATTTTAGTGTTTATTAATAAAGGTTTCTATTCAAATAATTGTTCCATGATCATCTGTGTAATGCTAAAGTTATTACTTATTTTATTTTGCTGTCAAATTTTTTTATTTGAGAATTTGGGATCTTTGAACAGGCTTTTTAAAGTTGAATATTTGGGATTCGAGATTTAGGAATTGTTAAGTATTTAAGTTTACAAATTTTCAAATTTATAAAATTCCTCAAATCCTTCAAATCCCCCAAATTCCCCAGATTCTAGAAATTCTACAAATTCTACAAATTCTACAAATTCTATAAATTCTACTAATTCTACAAATTCTACAAATTCTAGAAATTGTACAAATTCCACAAATTCCCCAAAAATTCCTCCAATTCCCTAAATCTCCCAAATCCCCCAAATTCCCCGAATCCCTCAAACCCCCTAAATTCCCCAAATACCCCAAATTTTCCAAATCCTCCAAATTACCCAAATCTCAAATTTTTCCAATTTCAATCCCTCAAATACCAAATTCTCCAAATCCCAAATTCCCCAATTTCCAAATTCCCCAAATCCCAAATCCCAAATCCCAAATTTCACAATTCCCAAATTCCCCAAATACCAAATTCTTGATATTCCAATTCCCCAAATTCCAAATTCCCTAAATTCCACATTCCCCAAATCCCAAATTCCCCAAGTCCCAAATTCTCCAAATTCCAAATTCCCCAAATACCAAATTCTTGATATTCCAATTCCCCAAATTCCAAATTCCCCAAATTCCACATTCCCCAAATCCCAAATTCCCCAAATTCCAAATTCCCCAAATCCCAAATTCCCCAAGTCCCAAATCCCCCAAGTCCCAAATTCCCCAAATCCCAAATTCCCCAATTTCCAAATTCCCCAATTTCCAAATTCCTCAAACACCAAATTCCCCAAGTCCCAAATTCGCAAATCTGAAATTCCAAAAATCTGATTCCCAATTTGAATCCTCCCAAACTGTCCAAATTTTTTAATCGAAACTTTCGAACGGCAATGTAGCTAACAAGTAACAGAACAATAGCCCACTACACCTATGCACTTATCGAATAGAAAGAATTACCACGAGAACTACTTATTAGCAAGGTTCATCAAAGGTTGGATAATTTGCATGTTAGTCAACGGCGATAAATGAACCGTCAGAAGTTGTGCAGGTAACCTAACATTAAAGAGATTTGGATTTTTCCGTAAACGTAGCCGAGATAAAGGCAGCTGGTGGTCAGTTCGGTTCCTGGTGCACACGAATGCCCGGCTATGACTCAGAGGCTGTCATTTAACGAAAGAAAGCGTTCTCTTTCGCGAACCGTGGAGCAATGCATAGGTAAAAGTATGATCTGAATGCGATAGAGATAGGTACGTAAGTAAGCATGTGCGTCAGCCGCAAGATCACGATAAATCATTAACCGGTCGTGTTTATTGGCCATGCTCGAGCAAATGTTGGGCTGCCGGTGAATTTATGATCGCGATCGCTGGATCGATCGGTCGACGAACGCAACACGCGTCCTGAACCTGGAAATCTCAGGTGCTTTTTGTTAATTATCGGTAGCTACGTACTAGATAACTGACAGATCTTTGATCGGTGGCCTCGGTCACGTGCGTACTCTTTCTTTGTTACCTACGTGTACGTACACGCGTGCGAAAACCTGATTCACGATTTATGGGGTTGCATGGAATTGATTCTTGCGGAGATAAGAATGCTTATCGCTACCTTTTCAAATTCAGTTGTTGGGCTTTCAAGTTATCGAATTTTTAAGTTCCCCATTTTTCAAATTTACAAATCCTCTGATTCTGCTTCTCTTGGACTTATACATTTTTTAACTCTTACAATTTTTCTGGGGTTCCAAATCTCTATGTCTCCAAATCCTTACAACTCACAATCTCTATATCCCCAACTTCCCCAATTTCCAAATTTTAACTCTCCAAAAGTTCAATTTTCAAATAGACCCTTGACATCCTAAATGAACTGAATTGAAGCTCTATTTAGGTCCACTGATCAGTTCACATATTATAAACTTTAACATTCACATCCTCCTCTAATCTAGCTATTCTCCAAAGCTCTAATTAAACTCCTCCAATTAACTCCATTCTCTAAT
The DNA here is from genome assembly GCA_036983795.1 of Megachile lagopoda. Lineage (NCBI taxonomy): Eukaryota > Metazoa > Arthropoda > Insecta > Hymenoptera > Megachilidae > Megachile > Megachile lagopoda. The sequence continues at coordinate 11,537,754 of CM072790.1, read as the reverse complement.
CAACCTTCGCTCCAGCTTACGAATCAAAGAGCTACGAACTAAAATGAGCTGTGCAATTCGTGTCAGTCTCCTAAATCGGAACTATTCACATCAGACTAAATCGTTGAATTTCACTCGAATTCCACGCTAACTTACACACCTCAGCTATATACAAATATACACATAGTCTTCAGTTAATTTTCTTTGTAACCTTTCTAACAAATTATTTAGGAGAAAATTCCTGTAGACGTCCATAATGTCTCGCGATTGTCTCATAAGCATAGTCTCTGGTAGCGAAAGAGTTAAATATCGAGAGAACGTTCCGAAACTTCTAACTGTCAGATCAATCAAGCAGATCGCGCGATGCTTGTAAATCGTTCAACCGGTTTCGACCCCGTTCACCGTTGTCCATATTCATTTAACCCGAGCGGGTAATCAGACCAGACTGATGGCTGATTACAAGCAACCCGTTCTCAAATGTAGCTCAGAGCACGCGGGCACACGTGTAACGTGGAAAACGTCGCTTCCGAGCTAGGAAACCAGGATAAGAGTAGAACAGGCTGTGGTCGGGTTCGTTATTACACGATTATTATTGGCGTTGTTGGGTTAATCTCGACGGTAACCCCGCAGCTTGCACTTAGCACTTACGTGGTTGCCTCCTCTACGCCCATAGGAAGTGACCCTCATCCTGTAACTCCACTTAACTCGGGATAGTAGCAGCCTTTGCTCGAAAAAATTCTGGAGAAAGTAAATGAAAAAATAAAACCATCTACAAAACGTTGTGAACCATTGGCGTAACTACCATTTGTGTTTGTAATAGTTCCGGCTAGAAATCTTAGCGACTAATTTCTCATATTCAACAGGTTCGGTTACCTTTGAAGCTTCAACAAATTTTTACTCTTCATCTAATTTCTACTTAAATTTGTTTGTATGATTAATATTTCTCGAGACATTTGAATATTTGCAACTGGAGAAAGGATTATGTCTGTAGCCCCACCCTTCAGCCCCAAAATTAGGGAATTAGTCACTTGTACTTTTGAAGAGGGAAATACTTGTACTGATATCTTTTTTACTTGTTTGATTTTTAGTGAAAATTGGTATGAGAAACTTGTATGTTCTACAAGGGTTATATTTCAATAGCCCAGCCCTAGAGCCCCAAATTCAGGGAATTACAAAGCTGCTATTCCACATATTCCTAACAAGATATGATTTGTGTGTTCTGACGAACATCTGTTCTACATTTTCCACTAATTTCGAGTAAAAATAATCAGTCTATAGTTTATGGACCAGTCTCCATATAGTTACGCCACTGTCGACGATGTACGGTCATGTAACGAACGAACCGATAAGCCTAAGACGATCGCAACCTCGCTTCTTGACACGGTGTAACCGAAGTTGATAGAAAATCTGAACCTTCGTTGGATCTTCCGTTGATATCACAAGAGATAATGACGAGCCGTGAGTTCGCAATTTCTTATCGATATTGGGAACTCGAAGAAGTTGAAGAATGTTTACTAGAAGGTGTTGAGGGTTCTGTTCGATTTGATTCAGAGGAGATAAAACATTCTGGTATTAGATGAAAAAGTTGGTGATTCGATCGATTCGATTTGTGAGACGAGTTTTTGTCAGATTAGCTCCGAGGATTTGGAACTTGGTTAAACTGTGTTAAATTTGTTAAGTCTCAGATGCGTCTGGCAAACAATCCTAACAACGGAGATATCTGTGATACAATTTTCTTCTGATATGTTTTTCTGTCATGTTCTTTTCGATTACTACGTTGGATTTTTGTAGTTTTTGTTGAAAAATGATATGTTGACAGATATTTTAACGATAACTGCATTTTAAAAATTTATGAATTTTTCATAGTTGAATAATTAGTCTTGTTATAGTAAAGTTATTTAATATAAATTTTCGAATCATTAGAATCTTGAATCCTCTGAGAAAGGGATAATGTTTCGTGTCTCAAATATCATTTACTTATTTTATAATAATCTTCACAAAGTCTTACAATAGAGTTGTGTTAATGAAAAGATACTACATGCAATAGCAGATCTTATCTGTAAAGAAACTACGAACAAATTTCACCGTATTAAGAAAAAGCTAACTCTCCAACGAGACGTAGTGAGCATACACAGTTACCATTTCGTGGAAGTTAATCGATGTTGGTGAAATATTTATAAAAACGTGCAACAATTTCTGAGGAACGTATATGAAGGTTAGCAAGAAATTATGAAAGGTAACAGGAACGAACGAAGACGAATAGAAGAAGTGTTCTTAGAAAAAGCCAATTACCGATTGAACGGGAAAGTATATTGCTGAACGTACGTGCATTGAGTTCGTTAATAAAAAAGAAAAACTCGAATTGAATGGAAGCTTTTTCACTGACTCATCGATTTTTTTTTCGATACGAAGGATACGTATTACGTTGAACGATTAAGAATTCTTCTAGTTTCTTTCTCCTCGTTTTATTCGCCACGGTTGCGATTGTAATTATATCTCGAGCTCGCGTGCCAATTATAACATGTGTTTAATTAAAACCGTTTAAACGTACATGTCCCACTTTAATCAGGATAATCGAATGCTTCACGTGCTTCGATATCATTTTCTTTCTACCAGACGTTATTAAATTTCTTTGCTGACATTTTCCACTCTTTACTTTGATATTTCAAGTTTTATGTCAAGTACTTACATTATATAATTTGTTGTAAAATTAATTACGTATATACAACTTTATGTGAGAGATTTATGTAGCCAGAAAATTGTTGCTTTTCTGAAGATTAGGTTTTTTGGGGAAGAACTTTATTTTTATTAAATTTTTATTTGAAAATAGTTTTCGTTGTTTTTAGAGTTGCATTATTAGAATTGAAAGTATTTAAGAATACATAAATTCCAGATTTTTTTCAATACCCTAAAATGTAAGCTGCAAAACAATTTATACGTCTGAAGATAAAAGAGGTATTGAATAAATTGAACAACCATAAGTTAAATGTCATTTACCAATAAAATCGCTCAATATCCAATTGTATCACCAAAGTACTGATCATCCTGTCCAATATATTGACCTGAGATCCCTGTTAAAATTATCAAATACAACACTATTATTTAACTAATTTTGTCCATAAAAAGTCTTGTATTTCACCAATTGCTGTTCACCCTGTACATCTTGCACTTCGTGCAAGTACAAAAACTTGCAACATCGTTAGAAAATCGTGTCACGATCGAAACGACTGCAGAAGTCTTCCAGCGACCTCCGCGTTCGGCGAAGAACAAAATCGACTTATGACACTTGAATGGCGTTCCTCATCAACGCACCTACTTGTCGTTATTGTTTTTAACGGCTACGACGACGATGCTCAGCGGCGTTGCTCGAACCCGGTTACTACCGTCCGGGAAAGAGAATCGCAGGATGTCCCCGATGACGAAGCGGTCGATCGTTAAAGGTGGATGTACCATGGAATCGAGTGTCTCGAACAAAGGATCTCGAACTGGACAATGACTCTCGACGAGCGATTCGAGCGTCGCGACCTTTGCGCTACGAGAACAGAATCATGGCCGGGCAAAAGAGAATCAGGAAGACCCCTTTACACAGAGTAATGACAACTTTGCTCCCTGTTCTAACTACATAGTCACCGTCGAGCCGGAGGTAATTAAAGGGCGTGGAAACTAGGTGGCTGTTGCCTCTATCTCGACCGCCATTTTCCTTTCGCTATGGATATGGCGAAAAGTGTGCGACGCTCGATGGTTTGCTAATTGAAGTAGCTTGAGTATGCTTTTTAGGGGTTTATGACGTTTCTGGGATGTGAGGTTTCGAGGATTTGGGGAATCTGGGAGGTGGAAAGATGGGAAATTGGAATTTTGGAAATTTTGTAGGTTGGGAGTTAGGAATTGGGATTTGAGATTTGAGGGATGTGGGGATTTAATATTTAAGAATTTGGGGATTTAGGGAGTAGGGATTTAGGAATTTAGGAAATCGGGAATTTGGGAATTTGGGAATTTGGGGATTTAGGGATTTAGGGATTTGGGAAATTCGAAACTTAGGAATGTGAGAATTTGGGGATTTGGACATTTAGGAATTTAATAATTTAGATATTTGGAGATTTGGGGCTGTGAGAATTTTGGAATTTAGGAATTTGAGAATTTGGAGATTCAGAAAATCAGCGATTTTGGGATTTAGTGACTTGAGAATATAGGAAATTGGGAAATTGTCCAATTGTCCAATTGTGAAATCTGGAAATCAGGAATTTAAGAACTTGAGGAAATTAGGGAATTCAGACAACTAGAAGTCTTTGACCTCTGTGATTTAAGAACATAGGAATTTATGAACACCACAATTTAGAAATATAAGACTTCAGAAATCTGCAAATGATGTATCTAAGATTTCAATTATTTAAAAATAAGTACATACGAAAATACTTCTAACCTTAACATCCACAAAGTTGCAAGCTGGAAATAGTCCCGAAATTTGAGAACTTCGATTAGTCGAAGATCAAGAACCCCAATTTTTATCAGAAGATCCTAGTTTATATTTGGTTGTTTCGTGTTGAATCGAAAGAAACCCGATGAGTCACGCACAGGTAGATTTACTGGTAATTTAGGACTTTGTGTTCGAAGCAGAGACGTTGAAGATCCTGTCCTTGGATCGAGTCGCAAATTAATAACACCTATTCGCGGGTCTACCCTGTTCGCCAACAACTGCCCCCACCATCTGCTGGAAAAGTTTTCTATCCACTTTATGGAGCTTTATCTTGCTTTATGCCCGACTGGAAAGACTGCGCAGGTATTCGTGAAAGGAATCCCAAGGGCACCGGTCCGGGCCTCGAAAGGACGGTCAACGCACCTCGCGGTTCTTTGTGTGATTCAGTCGCGTTTCTAAACCGTTTTCACCGAACGACTGAATGTCTGGCCAGCTGGTTAACGACACCTGAAACGCCCACGAAAATCTGCATGATCCGACTTCGCGTGAGAACGGAATCACAGTGTTTCAATTCACGGAAAAGGATTATCGTCCACTTTGTGTGGGATCGAATTTGTACTTCGATGAACGATAAAGTCGGCTATTGTTGTTTTTTCAGAGATGAACAGGTTTTTGATGGTTTCTTTCGAGGATTATGGGTGGGGAGACTAGTTGGAGGGTTGGATTTGTTTGACAGTAATTGTAACGACTCCAGTCTTGTATGTGCTGTTCTAGAGATACTAGGCACAGTTAGGTGAAGTGTAGTGGATGAGTGTAGAGAAGAAATATCAACATTTCTAAATACATCTACAAATCTTCAAATTCTTAAATTGCCAAAGACTATACAATTCTAAAATGTTCGAACTTCCAACCTCTCGTTACTTGGTACAATGTGGACACTTAGCAAAGCTAGCAAAATTTCGCCCATCCTGAACCCTAAAATCAAATATGTGCGGACAAAAATCTAATTGAAATTTATTGACAAATTTGCATAGCTGTAGCTACTGTCTATCATACAAAACTCCCAATACGCAAATCATAAATAATTGTAAATAAAAGATTCTAAAATGAAAAAAGTTCTAAAGACGATCACTCCAAAGGTGACTGCTCTAAAAAACGTGTCGAGTGTGAACACAATCGGTGAATCACGCGAAGGCACACTTATCAGTTTGTTTAACCGTAGTCAGGGGTAGCCTCGGTCATGTTCTTGTTCAGTGATCGATTTCCACGAAACGTGGCCGACGATTATCGATTGTTTCGAGATCGGAAGAGCCGCGAACATGCTGGATCCACCCACGGACTACGTGGCTGGGTCTCTGGTTTCGATCGATCTTCGTTGAACGTATGGAAAAAGGGAAAAAAGCAGAGGCTCGTTGAGAGGTGCACCGACGTCTGGCTCCTCTAGGGTGTCGTATGCAAATTTTGTTGCTTCTATCTGTAGCCGGCAGTCATGGAGCGTATGAATCATGCCACGACGCTCTAGCGTCTCCAGTTGCAAACAGGAAATACATCCGACGTCGGCTACGAATACAACGCGTGGAATTTTATACCGTTCCTCTGCGTTCCTTGATCGTTTAGACACTTTGTTATGGTATCTTCTGGTATGATACGGACAATAAAACACTTGGGTGCTGCTTTGAATAACACGATCGTGGATAAGCGTTCTGAAAGACAAAGGAACGACGGCTTATTTTCGATTTGCATTGTCGGATTAATTATTCTTTCTAGAGATTATGTAGGGATCTTAGGGACTTTTTTGCTTTGACTTAAATCCTTTTTGTTTTCCAAATCTCCAAACTTGTTTTCTTACGAATTTTCGAAGTACACATTTTTGAATCCCTAAGTCCCATATTTATGAAATTCCAGATTTTTAGCTTTCTTAATTCCCCATTTGCAAGATTTCTGATTCCCCAAATTTTAATTTCCCTAGATTTCAAATTCCTGTATTTCCAATTTACCTTGATTCTAAATTCCCTAGATTCCCAATGCCCTAGACCCCCAATTCCCTATATTTCCAAATATCTACATTCCTAATTCCCTAAACCTCCAATTCCCTAGACCCCTAATTCCCAAGATACCCAATTCCCTATATTTCCAATTCCTCATACTCCCAATTCCCTATATTCCCAATTATCTACATTTCCAATTCCCTAGACCCCCAATTCCCTAAAGCTCCAATTACTTAGAGCACCAATTCCCTATATTTGCAACTCCCCATATCCCCATTCCCTATATTCCTAAATTCCTACACCTCCAATTCCCTAGATTTCAATTCCCTATACCCCCAATTTCCAAAACCTCCAATTCCCTAGACCCCTAATTCCCAAGATTCCCAATTCCCTAGACCCCCAATTCCCTAAACTACCAATTACCTAGAGTCCCAATATCCTAAATCGCCAATTACCTAGAGCCCCAATTCCCTATATTCCCAATTCCCTATATCCCCAATTCTCTACATTCCCAAGTTCCTAGGCCCCCAATTCCCTAGATCCCCAATTCTTCTAGATTACCAACTCTATAGATTCCAAATTTCATAGATTTCGAATTCCCTAGATTACCAATTCTCTAGGTGCCTAATTCTGTATGTCTACAATTCGCGAGATCTTCAATTCGTTAAATCCTCAGTGCTCCAAATCCCCAATTTTCTGGATCCCAAATTCCCTAAATTCCCAACTCCGAAAATCCTCATGTTCCCAAGTTCCCCAAATGAATTTCTTTAATTTACAAATTTTCAAATTCTGAAATTTCTGAAACTATCGAAAAGTACATCAACTTAAAGAACATGAAAGCTGTTAATAGGTAATGTTTCTTATCAAGACTCAATTATCAAGCGGTAATTGCGATCTCGTACACGGGTGAACGCTTTCGATATCAATTCTTCGAATCTTCAATACAGGCTTTAAGGCTAACTGGCGTCGACGTAAGTACAGTTCGTCAATTCTCTTTCATGCGAATCAAATTGATCCCCTCATCGACCACGAAGCAAGTATTATAACATCATCTCATCGAAGCTTGTAGCCCATTGTTCCGCTTCTCTCCTTACTTAGCCGGTTGATGCAGTACCCCTCTCTTTTTTTCCACGTTTTCTTCATCAAGTAGCTAGTGTTCATTCAGATTAACGAACGTCGTTTAATTAATGGTAAACCATAGCGGAAACGGGTCTCGTCGATCGGTTCGTGTCTCGCTGTAGTTTGGATCCAAGGCCGATACACCGGTAACGAGCCCGGGAAACGCTAGCTTTCCATTTCATGCGAGCAACATCTTATCCAACCGGCGAGAATAAACTTGTCCGGTTCGATTGGAATGCTAGAATACGCTCGAAGCTCGTGGTAAATCTTAAAGATTGTTCAGCGACGCGGAACGAAGCGGTCACGCGATCCTGTGCCGCAAAAATTATGCGACCATACTCGTGAACTCGGATGACCGGTAACAGCGATGGGTACTCGATATTTACTTCCTGTACGTCCGCGGTCAATGTACACCGTTTGTACATCTACGCGTTAATTGGAACGCTATAACATTTCGAATTACTTCAACTTCTGAACGATTTTTTAAATTCTTAACTGCATTTATGAGAGGATCGTACGATCTTGGGAACACCGATTTCGTTCAAACTTGGTATGATTAGAAAATACGTAGAAAGTAACAGCTCTGCCAAACTATAGCGCGCAACTATGCGAAATAAGGATTTATGATTGAGATTTCTGAAATTTAACTGCTTCGAGATAGTCTGATATCAGATATGATCGAAAAGTAAACTGAATTTTTGTGTAGTAATCAGGTTTTATGAGAAATGTTAAAGGACAGACTACATTAGTAATTTTCATCAAATTTATTGTAATTTGGCCTTCAAATTAAAATAATATGAATTCTATTTTGAGATACCATGTCAAGAATCTTGGCCGGTATTTCGTGATCGGCCACTGCAATTGTTACCCAGCCATTTTATATTAAGAACATTTACGAAGGACTTATGTAGTTCTTTCGGTGAAACCTTGAGGTTCAAATTCATGTACCATAGTTGTTATTTCGCGACACTTTTACGTCATTAAATCGCGTTCGTATCTTCGAAATTCATTCCACACGGCAACCTGAAAGCGTTGAATGTGAATGAAAGTTTTCCCCTATGATCGACGCGATCCCATCGCCAGTTGCAAGCAGCCTGCAACGAAAAGAACAAAAGCCGAAGAAGCGAGCGACATCAGCGTCGTCGAGTCGGAGCGACGAGAGTTCGAAACGTGCAAAGCTTTCAAATTACCGAGCCTCTCGTACCGTCGCATCGTATGAAACAACCGTCTATTTTCTTGCAGAGCGTACAAGTAGATCGGGGTACGAAGGTTGGCAGTGAACGAAAAATCGCGAGAATTGTTCGATTTCTTGTCTGCGGTTCGCACGAGTTAGCCACGCGACCGTGTTCGAGGAGGGACCGCAAACAAAAATAGAGCCCGGCATTTTTGTGTGATGATTCGATGCACGACGGAAGAGAATTGTAGAGCGAAGCTGTTGTTCTACGATTCGGTCGTGCCTCTCGAAATATCCACGTGAACAGGCGACTAACGTGGACGAGATAAAGTCTCGAAGAAACGACCGGGTGATTGCTTCAAATGGAAGGACTGGCGTTTTCACTGAACGTCATCCGATATCTCGAAGAGTCATCGAAGTGAGTGTCGCCGTTCGAATTTTCCCGCCCGGATCGCCGTTAGCCCGAGTCCGATTGACAGATCGATCGTTTGGTTAGCGATCACGTCGAATATGGATGCCCTGGAATTGCAAGCGGCCCTGGTCAAGCTCGATCCGGCAACCACGGTCACGCCGATCGGCTCGAGCGTGAAGATGTTGCCGCCTCATCATCGTATCGCGTTCGCGGTGGACCTGGACGAGAACGATCTGACCCTGGAAAAGAACACGGTGCAAAACGACGAGAAATCGAACAACGTGTCGTCCAGGGTGCAGAGTACGGCACCTAGAAAGATGCAGAACAATTGCTCGGCTCAGTTGACCGTGGCCGGCCATCAGAATCATCCGAACAAACAACAGATTGAAGTGCCCAAGTGCGAGATGGCCGAGGTCAGGTGACGCCAGGCTTGCTTCGACCTTATCTTTTATCACACTTACCCACCGCACAGGGGCAACAAGCATCATGCTAAGCATCACGCTAAGGAGAAGAGACATCATCATCATCATACAATGCATCATCAGCATCATAGATCTCATGTGGTGAGTCAGTGGTACTATGAGTGTTTGTTTGTTCGCGTTGGCGTAACTGGGTGGGGACTTAGGTGGGTCCGATTTTGAAATATTAATTTACTATTGCAAAGGGACGTGGGAGGTATTCTTTATGTCGAAAATTTGGGGAAGTTACAATCTTTTGGTTTTTAGTTTTTGAAATTCTCAAGTTTCCGAATTTTCTAATTTCCGAACTCATAAATTTTAACATTTCTAGATTTTTAACTTTACTTTTACTAATTTTCAAATTTTCAAATCTCTAAATATTTAACTCTCCGAATTCCAAATTTCCTAAATATTAAATTCCTCAAATTTCAACTTCTACGAATTCAAAATTCCTTAAATTCCAAATTTCCCAAATTCTAAATTCGTCAAATTTCAAACGCCTTAAATTTCAAATTCCCCAAATTCCAAGTCCCCAAATCCCAAATGTCTCAAATCTCAAATGTCCCAAATCCCAATTCCCCAAATCCCAATTCCCCAAATCCAAATTCCCCAAATTCCCCAAATTCCCAATATTTCCGAAATCCCAATTTCTCCAAATTCCAAATTCCCCAAATCCGAATCCCCCAAATCTCAATTCCCCAAATCCCAATTCCCCAAATACCAAAATTCAAAAAATCACACCTGGAATGTTGACACTGTTAGTAATTCTAGGGAAATTTGGCCCACCCCAGACAGAAATTCTAGTTACGCCAATGTATGTTCGATGTACTAGGTGGTGTAATTTTTTCTCTTTTTTTCATTTTTGATCGCAAGCTTCCAGCTTATGAAAGCTTGGAAGATGTATCGTTCGAGTCGCTGTTGCCTTTGCAGAGATATTTCGTTGCGAACGGAAAGTGTGATTGGAATCATTTTTCGATTTATAAAGCAGGGTTGAACATTATTCGAATAAGCTCTAGATATAAATTTCGAACGATCGATAAATGTTCCAGAACAACGAATACATTACACTCTTGTTATATCGCCATTGAAGTCGCAAAAACCTCGTGCAAATGAAGCTTGCATAAAATTTCATCTATAGGCTATATAACAAGTAACTTTCTTATAAATATTTGAGAATAACGAATCAGATTTGATGTCAAGAGAAATACATTTGAAAATATTTTCAAACAAAATGCATTTATTTCAAAAGTAACAAAGTATGTTTAACTCGAACAAAAGTCTATTCAAACGAAAATTTCTACGAGATTGAAAATAGCTTGATTCGCAATTTTGATTAAAACAATCTTGGAATATATGTTGTTATTCTCGAATATGTTCGTTTAAATTTATATCCGAAGATTATTTAAATGATGACCGACTCTGGTTAGAAGTATGTGTACACAGTAGAGTAGGTACATGTTGGTAGGGCATGCATGAAACATCACACGTAGCAAAATATTCTAATGATTTATTTGACTGTTTATTCACTTTATGTTGGTAAGATACAGACTCCGAAAGTTTCACTATCTATCATACCCGCAAACGGAGGAAATGATACCGAAGTATATGTATATGAATGTTTTTAAGAAAACGGACAGACGAAACACACAAACAAAAGAAAAAGGTAAATAGAACGAACGGTATTGTGAACACGAAATTCCATTCATACTTGGAACAGTTAAGGTGGAAGTTGTGTTCCTGTTTCGTTCACCCGTTGAAGAAATGAATTTAAGTAGCCATAATGGTTCCATCAATAATCGAGAGAAGGCTTTTTGTCGTTGCTGTCCATTAACATTCTTACCGTCACATTTTTCATTCATACTCGGGTGTGTTATACTCGGAACTGTTTAAAGTGTTACTTGAAATTGGGACACTTTGAAATTTAGGGGATTTGATAATTCAAGCATTTATAATTTGAGGATTATGAAATTTGAAAATTGGAGGATTGGGATTTGGGGAATTGGGATTTGAGGAATTGGGATTTGGGATTTGGGGAATTGGAGATTGGTAACTTGGGAGACTTGAAATTTGTGAGATTAGGAACCTTGCAAATTTGGAACTTGGGAGATTTGGAACTTGAGAGATTTGGAACTTGGGAAATTTGGAACTTGGGAGATTGGGGACTTGGAAGATCGGGAATTTGGGAGATTGGGAACTTGGAAGATTTGGAACTTGGGAGTTTGGAAACTTGGGAGATTTGAAATTTGGGAGATTTGAAACTTGGGAGATTTGGAACTTGAGAGATTTGGAACTTGGGAGATTTGGAACTTGAGCGATTTGAAACTTGGGAGATTCGAAATTTGGGAGATTTGAAACTTGGGAGTTTGGAAACTTGGGAGATTTGAAATTTGGGAGATTTGAAACTTGGGAGATTTGGAACTTGAGAGATTTGGAACTTGGGAGATTTGGAACTTGAGCGATTTGAAACTTGGGAGATTCGAAATTTGGGAGATTTGAAACTTGGGAGATTTGGAACTTGAGAGATTTGGAACTTGGGAGATTTGAAATTTGGGAGATTTGGAACTTGAGAGATTTGGAACTTGGGAGATTTGAAATTTGGGAGATTTGGAACTTTGGAGATTTGGAATTTGGGAGATTTGACACTTGAGAGATTGGGAACTTGGCATATTTGAAACTTGACAGATTTAGAACTCGAAGAACTTGTAAGTTGAGAAATTTGGAACGTGAAAAAATATAACTCGATAAATTTGGAACTCTCAAAATGTAAATTTAAATCAAACCGCAGTAACCAAAAGATTCAACTGCCTAAAAAGCTAGAAATCAAATCTGTCAAAGTGGTACATTGACAAATAGATACATGGAAAGATATCAGTTTTAAATATGTGTCGTTATCCGAAAGGAGTCAACGTATCACCTGAGTGTGCAGGCATTAATGGATGTATTTCCGGAACGAGGCCGGGCTGCGATGTAAATCGGCCAAAAGAGAATGGCATCGTGACCCGAATACCTTAAGGGCGGCCTCAAAGGGTGATAGGTGATCGCTTGCGTAGGCGTGTTATCTTTTAAAATTGTCGACGGATAACAGTCTTAATGTCCATTGAGATGTGACTTTTGACGAGTGCAGCATCCAACGTGCAATTGAATGCATTCAACCGGTCGTCGAATAAAGGAATAGTAATTACGCGGGAGAAAGCGAACGTTACCGCTGATCCTCTTCGCGTTGTCTTTTATTGCCGGCTACGTGAGATTCGTCGCTAATTCCATGAGAATTTATCGCCGACGGCCAGTGACTCGGCAGTAAAATGCGATATGAGCGGATGCATTTTAACGGGATATTGGTGGTCTACGTTCGTTCGGCTAAATGATTGTGCTCGTAGAATCGATTGAAATTACGTTAATAGCTGAATACGGGGTTACAAATGATAACAATGGTCACGGATTTCGCGTTGATTCAAATGGAATTTGAAAGGTTATAATATAAATTAAGACTCACAGATAAATAAATCCACTCTATAATCTAAAAAAATTGAAACACATAAATGAATTAATTTATCATCTTATACTCTATAAAAATTGAAATTCATTAATGTATAAGTTGATCACCGTGCAATGTTTGATAAACAAAATTGAGACCCGCAAACAAATAACTTGTTCCACCTGTACTTTTTAATCTAAAACCGTCGAAACCCATAAATGAATAAATTGATCCTATACTTTATGAGCTAAATAAAATTTAGACCCATAAATAAATAACTTGTTTCACCTGCACTCTCTAATCTAAAAAAGTTGAAACCCATAAATGAATAAATTGATGACCCTGTGCTCTACGATCTAAAAATATTGATACTCATAAATAAATGAATTGATCATCCTGTGCTTCATGATCTGCAAAGATCGAATGAATTCCACGGAATGAACAAAATCCATAAATGAATGAATCCATAACACTGTGCTCTCAAATTTAAAACGATTGAAACTCGTAAATAAATAAATTGATCACCTAGTACTCCTCAATCCAAAAAAGTAAAATTTTGTGAATAAATAAATTGATCACCTAGTCTTTCACAATCTAAAACTGTTGAAATCTGTGAATAAATAAGTTGATTACCTAGTACTCCTCAATCCAAAAAAAGTAAAAATTTGTGAATAAATAAATAGATCACCTAGTACTCCTCAATCCAAAAAAGTAAAAATTTGTGAATACATAAATAGATCACCCAATACTCCTCGATCCAAAAAAGCCCAAAACACACGAATAACTAAACTAACCACCCAACATAAAAAAGTGAACTCCAAAACGTACTCTTAATCCAAAAACTTGAAATCCACAAAAGAGCACCAAAATCCAGTATCTCACCGTGCAGCATTAAATAACAGAACAATCAGCCACTACCAACCGGAGCAAAACCGAAGAATCTGAAAGGGGCAGGATAGAAAAAAAGTTGGCAGAGTTGTTGGAAAAAGTTCGAAGGCAAAAGACGATCGCCTATCACGCGAGGCGTGTATCAATTCCTGTGTAAGCTGGCTGGCTTGCGTGAAATCGAAACCCAGTTCTGTTGGATCGCAAATATTGTTGCATTCACTTTTGACAGCGGCACCGTTAAACCTTCGCCACGGTACATACAGCCAGACGTGATTCATATCTGCTCGACATTGAGGCATAGTCGTAACGTTATACTCTCATTCCGGGTATACGCGTCTCGCAACGAACATAAACTTCGCAAAGCTACGCTATTCCAGCGTTACTTGTGGCTCGCGTAACTGCGCGCTTGTGTTCATCGATGCGCGATCTCGATAAACTTCCATTTTGTTTTTTGATTATTTGGATGGGGCGTGCATCGATTGGAAATAACAAGGATATAGGGATATAGGGATGTATGGATATAGGGACGTAGGGATATAGGGACGTAAGGATATAGGGATGTATGGATATAGGGACGTAGGGATATAGGGACGTAGGGATATAGAGAGGTAGGGATGTAGGCACGTAGGGATGTAGGCACGTAGGGATATAGGGACGTAGGGATATAGGGACGTAGGGATATAGGGACGTAGGGATATAGGGACGTAGGGATATAGGGACGTAGGGATATAGGGACGTAGGGATGTAGGGATGTAGGGATATAGGGACGTAGAGATATAGGGACGTAGGGATATAGGGACGTAGGGATATAGGAACGTAGGACATATACGTGAGAACACGTGTATGGCACGGAAAGACTATACAGTCACATTGGACACTTCCCCTTGACGCGGACCTGGGTCAGATCGATAACATGGTCCCTGTAACTCGGTCATCCCCCTACTACCTTACCATCGATATACGAAACCATTCTGCTTTAGCGCACGTATGCATACGTGTGTGTGACTCGTGTCGCGTGTGCGAATTTCTAATAACGCCAGCACACGCGTACCTTTGTCTCTGCCTTTGTCCTCGTTGGAATGTAAATTAGTCTTCTAATAGTGCCGTATCTACCGTGCGACAACGCATGGGCGAGTTTCTAATCAACCACGCGCAGGTGCTGCATTGCGTTTTTTTCTGAATGTTCCTCAAAATTCTTGCAAAATATATTTCAATTCTATTTATACCGCAAATATAATGTATTTTTTCTTCTTTTAACTCGTTTTTTATTTTTGTAATTTTTTAATTTTGAAATCCGAAATTTTTTAATTTTGCAAGGTTTCAAATTTCTGGATTTCTAGATTTCCCAAATTCCCAAATTTCTAAAATTCTCAAATACCCAAATTTCTAAAATCCCCAGATTCCTTAAACGTCGCAACTTACAATTCCCCAAATTTCTAAATTCCGAATTTCCCAAAACTCCAAATTTTCAAATATCCAAATCTCCACAATCCCAAATTCAAAAATCCCAGATTCCCTAAACGTCGCAACTTACAATTCCCCAAATTCTTAATTTCCAAAATTCTCAAAAACCCAAATTTCCACATCCCCCAGTTCCTAAATTCCCAAAATTCTCAAAAGCATAAATTATGAAATGTAAAAGTTCTCAAAAATGTACATTTTCAAGCGTAAAAATTCTCAAGTGCCAAAATTCATCAAACATAAAAATTCTCAACTCCCAAAATTTCTCAAAAATTCCTAAATCGTTAAATCCCCAAGTACCTCGCTCTTCACTCACATTCCCACAAAGTTCGTTACATAAAACATTACAGTGTAACAAAAATGAATATTCCCCAAGCACAAAATAGAAACGCAGTAATTACGCCGAAAGTTTTAGGGAGTAGAGTACATATGCAAATATGTGTGGCGCGTGTGAGCATAAATTCAAGAAGATTCACGCGCTCGTATTATTTTCGTGCACCCTTGCATCGCCGCCACGTGCACGTGTATGCAGAGCCAGACACAGGATTCTTCGCCGCTTTTTCCTCTTTCCTCTTTCGTTTCTTCTTTTTTTTTATTAATGTACCAAGCAAACAGCCGGAATTACCATTCAGCTGTATCCACTTAACGGGGATGATTCATTTGATTTTATAACTGGATTTCTCCTCGAATGCGCATTGAATGGATAAAAATCGTGCGTGCATCGCTTGCGCAAGCTCGAACAAGGGTTTTTTGTATAAATTTTCGGAACAATATTGTTATTCTCTTTGTGATCGCCTTACAAGTATGATTTTATTTAAAGGAGCTCGATAACCGTAATATTTCTGTTTTATGAATGCTGCGTATCAAATTGTCTGTGTAGATCTTTAAAAACACATGATGCATATGAAATGAAATATTAAATGAATTATGTTATATTACATTTAAAATGAATAACCTTGCTTTAGATATGAAATAATTGTTTCAAAGATTCATTGAGAGGAAGGGAAATTGTACAGCTTTGATAGAAGTTATAATAATAAAATTAGAAATAAACAAATATCTCGAACGAATCGATATTTCAACCACCAAGTATCTTCTGCGCTTCGATGTACTCAGCTTCCATCATTTCAACAGAATTGCATTGTCCCAACTTCCAAAATCGAACTTTCCTTAAGAGGAACAAGTTCCAAACTCACTCCGAGTAAGATTCTAAAGTTTCTGAAGGTTTAACTACTTACTCTTAAACAATTGATGATGTGTTGCCTTCTTGGTGGTTCATTGTCAAGTGTACAAAGATATTGATAAAGCGTTTTAATTAATTTAACAACGAGATCATTCTATTTGGGGATGGAAATTTGGAGAGCCTGGAGTTTAGGGATTCTGCGATTATTTATGAATGTAAGGAACTGGGAATTTAATAGAGTAGGAATTTGAAGGTTTAGGCATTTTACAGTCTATGTACTTGCAGATCTTAGAATTTATGTATTTGGAGATCCAGGGACTTTAGGATCAGATGATTTGTGTGAAGTTTACGTATACATATGTTACGTATACATTTATACATTACGTATGTGTACATGTATGTAATGTATACATACGTAAGCATATACATATCCACATTGGAGTGTACACACATAATTTTAAAGTGTACTCTGTTCATTACGGCTAAACCGATTTCAGCAGGCGAGCCCCGCTTTTTGAAGCAGCGCCCTTGTTTTTCAGAATGGCACCCTCCGCGCTGAAAGAGGTCCACCGGGCAGGGTGAGCTTTTCAATCAGGCGCTTGAACCGTGACTTAACGCATCAAGATTTAACTTAACGAAGCTTAAAAAATAAGCCGAGGAGAAAGACAAGTATACGTGTGCTTACACGCCATAGTACGAGATCTAAGCCGGTCCCGAGGGGATAAGTATCTACTTAAGGGTTTCTGCTGTGACCGATGTAATATATACACGTCTACACACGTGAGTGCGTGTATATACGACGCGGGATATCGCGTGTGTACAGTCGAGTTCGGATCAATCGACTTAAAGTCGATCCCCGAAGCTTTAGCCCCTGGAAATTGGGTGAAGGGATTAAGGGGGATGTTGCGGGTCGGTGTGTGTGCCAGGATTATCTGCTATGAATATTCTCCCGGGGTATACGAGAAATATTTATAACGCTCACGTGATTCGTAATAATCGGGATACATGATTTATCATTTTTTGTATAAACGAAAAATGGATCGAGGTTGGATTATCTGTCTGAATAGAATTTTGCTTGCGGGAAATATTTATGACATCGTTTTCTTATTAGAGGTGACGGTTCAGAAATATAAATAATCAAATTTGCATTTATTTGATACAGAGGTACTGGATTACACCCTGATTTAATTATATAATTTAGTTGAGCTATGTAATTGAAGTACGACATAATTCACTTACAATCGAATTTCATTCAAACTTTTCGACTCGATTGCTAATTCCATTAAAAAGCAATTGAATCAGTTCAGACTTTATGAACTGGTTTCTCGAATTTTCAATATTGTTCAATAAATTATCTACTGAATTATGTGCATGTACATATAACGTGTGTACATGTACGTGTAACCTTGACTAAGTGTTGGGTAAAGGTAGCACTCGAAAGATATTCATTTGTAACAATTTGTTAAATCGTTTTCCCGAACTGCGAGCTCCGAAGAAAAACACTGATTCCGAGGATCGATACCGAGACGTCGATGAATCATGAACCGCAATATTTCATTCTACTTTCAAGATTGGCAGTTGTTGGCCGTCCGTAAATATCCACATCCGGTTTTAACAATCATCCTCAGGATGTGCGTGATGCTGCGCGAATTCGACGCTTTTGTCACGATTTCAGACGATTATAAATCCGGCTGGTAATTTCCATAGCAATTTCGTCGATCATCCCTCGGTGTGACACGAAACGTCGCAGAAAGGATAAGGTTTTCGCGTTTCGAAAGCTGGAGAAAAAGAAAGGCAAAAAGGGAAAGAGCGGGAAACCTTGACCAGCGAGTTTTGCATGAACGGTTATATTTATTCGGCGAACATTGGCAACCTTCGAAGAGAAATTGGTATTAATAGATAGCTTGCTCGTAGACTTCGATTAATTTCGAGTCTCGTTCTCGGAGGTATAAACGAGGACCATCCGACGCGACGCGCAGGGATCAAGTATTCAACCCTTAATAAGGTAGTCTCTAATGAATATTAATTATATCTGGGAACACACACGAACACCGGCGTGACCTTAAACCCGACGTTATATATCGCACGGTAATTTGTCTCTTACGAGAAACGTTTGACGTTTAATGAGACACACGAAGTATTTCAGCGCGTGAGGGACCTCGTTCGATATTCATTGTGTACGTAGCTTCCGTTTTAACACCTTTAACATCGCCATTGTTTGCGTCGATATTAAACCTCTATCATTATATTATACTCTCTTGGTACACTCGGCCATTTCCTTTGAGCTACGATTACTTCAGAGACACGATCTCGTCATCCGTTATTGGAATATGGGGTTATTTATTTCAAACAAAATAGATTGCATCTTTAATCTATGTACTCGAAAGGTGACATTCACCATTTTATGCAATTTATAATAAATGTTGTTTAAATCTATAGTATTATACATATGATGTATGGACATAGAGTAGTGGCAATTAATAATAGGGCAATAGTCGTCTTAAATGAAGTCAGCAAACTTGTGAAGTGTGTAAAAATGAAGTACGATATACCAACACAGATTACA
Organism: Megachile lagopoda; assembly: GCA_036983795.1. Classification (NCBI taxonomy): domain Eukaryota; kingdom Metazoa; phylum Arthropoda; class Insecta; order Hymenoptera; family Megachilidae; genus Megachile; species Megachile lagopoda. Next base: position 11,518,637 of record CM072790.1, on the reverse strand, counting down.
ATTTTGTAATCTTGTATTTTGAAATAAGTAATTTTAATTAATATGATGCTTCCGTGAGAGGTGTCGCAAATGATGTCTGCATCGCAATATCATTCTTCGATATCAGGTTTCATATCAGCAACCACGGCAAAGCGTTTCATTTGTCAACGAAATTACCCGGCGCGACTGCTAATTCAAGAAAGCTATTTAGATATTACACCGGACATAAAATAACGTTTCGAGTAACGCACGATCGCTCGATCGACCCACGCGCTGCGTCGATATGTTTGTATCGAATGTATAAAGAGGATTAACCAAACAGGATTGTTCGAAGCCCGAACTTACACAGACCACGTGTTGCGGTCCCAATCGAGAACTTTGCGATTTTATCGCGAAATATTCACAGTTCTCGCAGAGAACACTATGTGTCCGGGAAACTTATCGTAACTCCTTTGAATATACAAGAATTTTCTTTTCAAGTACTGTGATTCACGATTGATTCAAAATATTTGATGGTACTGTTTTGTTAATTTATGATTTTACAAATTAATAGATTTATAGACTTATAGATTTCCTAACTTGCAAATTTACAATTTTATTAATTTAGTAGTTTACTAGTTTATTAATTTACTGCTTTACTAGTTTATTAGTTTACCAATTTACCAATTTACCAGTCTATCAGTTTACAAACTTACAAATTCTCAAATTTGCACAGTTACAATTCACAAATTTACAAATTTATGTCTTACAATGTTTACAATTGCAGTTTTACATTACACTGCTTTGTAACATCTCATATATTTACAAGCAAGACATATTTACTTATTACCTCCATGTCATCTCTTATAACAGTACAAAAACATATTATTGAAATATATTATTAAAAACTCAGGCAACTTGAATATAATAATATGAACATTCATCCTTACTTATCATATTCACGAGCGCCGAACGAAACGTCTACATATTTCACTAATAAAATTTCCTCATTCAACGAAAGCCTATAGATTGCAGCCAGACCTTGTGTCCGTAAATCATCGTATGTTGAACCGTAATGAATAATTCCGTGGAAAGAAACAGATACTCTTTCGCAACCTTGTAAATAAAAGATACAGTAACATTGCATTCTTTTTTATTTCGTTAATTTATGTGTGCACATTGCTCTTTCTTTCCGTGCATTCAAATGGGAACGAGACTTTTCAGTCGGTCCTCGTGCATGCATACGTCCGATTTAAAGACGCGGACGAAATAAACGTCCGAAACACGATTCGTGCACAGTCTCTCTGTCTTTGTTCACGTGAAGAATTCCGGAAGAGCATCGTTCAAGAACGGCCGCAACTCGCCGAAGACTTTACGTCCTCTACACAAAGAGTTCCGCGCGCTTTCTGCCTCGACACTTTGTCTCCGCTCGCGCGTTTCCACGCGAGATACGTGTTCGTTGTAAATCGAACGCGTGGGTTGGATCATTCTACTTGTCGGTGAATGCTTTTCGTCCCGGATATACGGGAACCTGACTGTGACGCTTCTTTTTCTCTTTCGTTTATTGTATTTTTCGCACCGGAGGATGAGTCACTACGCGATCAAAATTTCACCACAACTTGGAATATTGCAGATGGATTGTTTTCCAGAGAAATCGATGAATTTGGGTATTTCTGGAGAGATTAAGGCACGATTCTAGTTGGAGGTAATATGAAACATGCGGAAGGAATAGTAAGTTTGGACATTTGGAAATTCCCCTATTTGAAAGTGTGATAGTTCATTAATTTCTTAGGTTGAGTATTCTTATATTTCTAAATTCTTGAAGTTTTACATTTTCAATTATAAATGATTCTGTACGTCAACATTTCTGAATTCACATATTCCTAAATTACATTTTTAAAGTCTAAAATTGTGATCTCAAAATTGCAAATTTGCTGAATATCTAAATACGTAATAAGTCTTTAAAATCCCTAAATTCTCAAGTCCCCAAATCCCTAAATTCTCAAAAACTCTAATTCATAGATAGAATATATTTCAACTGACTTTGTTCATACATTCTGGAATCGCCTTTATGATCTGTATTTGAGAAAGGAAGGATGCTGTTTGATTATGCGCAAAGGAATTGGTTGGACGATGAAAAGAATCGCCTCGAAGGCGGCTATTTTTGAGAGCAACAGCGCACATCGAGTGTACAGAGCAAATATAACCATGCAAATAAGAGGAAGGCCGTCGAAATTGACGAAAATGACGCTTCGACGAAGAGAGCATACAGGAAGCTTTCATCGGGGTCCTTGAAGACAATATTCCGTTTTATAGATCCTTTTTTTCTTTGCTATGCAACTTCCAACTATTATTAACCTTGTCTTAAAAAATTACATTAAATAATGCTAAATATATTGTCTCCACAGTGACTTTATTTTATCGTTGAAACTATAATGTAAAACAACGATGATATAAAAAGTCAGGATGTTAAAATTTAATGTACATGCGACAAATATAAATTTGTCTATTATGGAGAATAGTTGCAATACAGTTATGTACTAATTTCAAGATAAAAATGAAGGTAAATTTTCAATTGATTTTCTCTTTACCTCCAATTATATTCTAAAATCTCTTGTGTGACATGTGATACAAGAGTACCTATAATAAAATTATTATAATTTTAGCTTAATTATGTATCAACATCAATGGACGAGTATATCGAACACGAAATAATCGTTATATTAAAACATTTAACGAGAATGGAATTGTGTATGAAAAGGGAGATCGGAAACGTAGAACAATGACACATTCCAGCTGCGAGTCGATCAAAGATTATAATATACGCTCGAGCACGCGCTCTCGCCGGATGAACATAATATTTGATCGAGGCACGCATAGCGTAGCGTGCACACGAGTACGCTCGCACACGCTTTGGCCGCTCGCGATCAGTGGCTGCCCGACCATCTGTCTCGAAACACGCGCGTCCCGGCGTCTCGCGGAAAAATCGACGCCAAAAATCGAAGTGCCACTCTGTGTAATAGTTTCTTCTATATCCTACAATCTACTGTTTCGAACAACGATCGATTGCGAGAGAGAATTATCGATAAGTGATCATTGTATCAAAACAACACAGCTTCACAGAATAATAGCTTTTGGTGAGAGAAGCCTTAATCTCTTTCGAGGGTAATTTTAATCAGCTTCGACAATGAATTTGCGCGAAAAAAATGGTGCAGGGCACAAATTTTGAGATTTTTATTGGTTGTCTGTTTTAGTTAGGCTGTTGAGGTTGAGAGAATTTTTCGGTACAAAATTGTACGTGTATTTTCACTGTGGCAAGGTGTAAATTTTGAAATTGTCAGAAATATTTCTTATTTTTTGTAATCGCAAACTTTTCTTTTGTATTTATACAGTGTTCCGTAGTATTGTATGATTTTGCTATAAATAAGTTCATTTATTTTTCTGTTGTTATATTACAGTGAGTTCATTTATTATTTTTTTTATTATTGTGTTGCAATCAATTATTTCATTGTCATGTCTCCATCCTCTCCTTTTTCAAAATTATCTGCACAGGTCTTACTTTGTCAAAATTAAAAAAGTCATGCAACAAAGTTACCTCCTATGTATTGAATTTTCTGTCTCAATTTCAAAACTTCCACATCTATTTTCTTACAATACACAATAAAATCTTGGTAATTTACATACGTTATACTTTAACAGTACATATTATACACTAAATAAGTTAATCTCCTGATGATTCAGAAGTGAAGTATCTATTTCAAAAATTTTGTAAATATAGAAAATTCAGGTTGTGGACGGTCAACGTTTCCTAATGCGATGCAGAAGTGTCTGCTCGAGCTTGCATACAATGTATTAAGGTGAATCCCTATTTATAGAGCTGAGGATGAGAAGGGTGTTCCTCTCGTGGAGAGTTGTACGAGGCCAGTTAGACGAGTCAGTAGTCAGTGGTCGTTCATGGTCAGACAGTAGATAGTGATTCAAGTGGTTCGATTCAATTGTTCACTTTCGTTTCTCCTTTCCCTCACATTTTCATTTCGTAAATTCCCGTATATCTCTCTTTAACATTGCAACACAAATATTTATTTCTACTAAATGTGCAAGTTTTCGTTTTTACTAAATATTGTTATGAATTGTTGATTACATTTCATTGAACTCAGAAACGTGAATGTCGATTACAAGCAACTGTATAAATGACAGCGCACTTGTCAGAAAAGAGGTTAAAACAAAAGTTACTTTTTTTTCGAGGTTTTTCTACTTGACAATTTTTATGATTCAATATTTCAAATATTTAAAAAGTTACATCTGTTTGTACCAAAATTTAACTTCCTTATTTAAGTTTTCAATTTAGTGCTCCACATTTCCCAGAAATATTTAAACATTTTCAGAAGTATATGCTTGACAGGGTTAAACAGAGTGTGTACGTTTCGATTCGTTCCAAGAATTTTATTGTTTAACATCTTTTGTTCTTTTCCTATGGTATCCTTTTCTCCTCTTTTGTTCAGCAACGCTGCAATTTAATGCTGTTTACGCGGTTTCGATTTTCATTTTACCTCGTCTCCAGCGAATAAGGCGTACGAATATTTATACAGCTCTTTAAGTAGTAATATATTAATATTCATACGGCTCTTCAAGCGGTAATATTCGATCCAATGGTTGTTTTAAGAGTCGCGTTATGTTTGAACGGTACACACTGTTTGCGTTAATTCATTAACAGCAGTGTCTAGTTACAAATTAAGACAATAACTGGATTACGTGAATGCCTGTGAGTCAGAGACAGAAAATGCGAGTTATTGACGGAAACAAAAATTAAGGCAAAAGCATTCTTGTCTATTTATTCTTGTTTAATTATTACTTCATTCTGTGTTTTGTATATACTGTTCCATTGAAAATCATCCACTATTCATTATTATTATTCAAAATTATTCAAATTTCGTACAAAACTTATTCTATTTTATATAGAATATCTTAAAAATATCCAAGTGACACTTCTGAAATTTCAAATTTTTGTTCCTTTCAATGAAACATATTTCTTTGTACACAAAAGGATTTTTATGAATAGAGACAGTGTGTTAATAAAGTGAAAAATTTGTACGATGTTTTAGACTTCTTACTGTGTCTCCTTTGTGTTAAATATTATAAACCCTGAAATGATTAGTTACATTTAATATTTAGTTAAATTTCAAACGTGTTATAAATTGTCAGGTTTTTCAACATCATCACCATTTTTCTCGGTAAAATTAATCTGTGTCACAAAAAGCGCATATGAATTTATAGAAAGGAATATTATGTGAGTTACGTAGAGATTTGTCACCAAGATAAAATGTCCTTATCGTAATTTTCGCGAATAATTTAAGAGACTGCGTGGACGAATTGAAACAAGACACCGAGTATTCGAGGCAAATATCGTTGGCAACTATAGCACCCTTATCCAACGATGATGCAGCATTTTTGTCCCGCTGAAAAGGAGAATTTACCAGAAATTGTTGACGTGGAACCGGTTAGTTGTAAGGGAACGCCTTTTATTTTCGTTCATTATCTGGCGAAGGTAAAACCGAGGGGTTTCGAGGTAAAGAACCACGGACGCTCTTAAATCAGAATAGTTGCTCGTAATTAATGATCATGATCTCGCTATGCGCGACTCGAAACCAGCTTGCAAACTTATCGGGAACTTTTGTTCTTTAACTCGCGATTTTAAGAGAGTCCGCGTTTAATTTTACCAACATTTCAGATTTTTTCTTCTTCTTTCATTCCTTACAAGTTTCTTAATAATCTTCCTCGGAAAAGTTGCTCTGAATTATATTTCCTACGAACCGTTCTATTATTTCAAAACTTGATGGTTGATTTAAGAAGAGAATTTAGGCATTTTTTTAAGCATATTGGGAATGTACTTTCATTCAGAATAAAATAATGCTGAAAATATTTTATTTTATACTTCTAGTAAATGTTACAATTTTTTTTTGCTCTCATAAAAACAATTTTTACGATGTTTTACGTTCTTCTGGTTAGACTTGTCTTTGTGTGCTTCACAAAATTATTTGAAATTCATGTGAAATGGTTTTCAATAAATTAAGTCACAAATCCATGTAAAAATACACGTATAATATAAAATATAGAAAATATACATTTAAAGGACATTTAAATGTTGAAAACAGAGATGCGAAATAATAGTTGCTTAAAATGTTTGGTCGAAGTACGAAGAAAAATTAATTTTCATTTAAATATGAAGTAAAATTCATTTTTATCGAAGTGTTAGGTAAAAATTAATTTCTACTCAAGTATCAAATATAAATGAATTTTTACTCAAGTATTAAAAATTAATTTTGACGTCTAAAGTAAAAATGTTTACTAAAGCAAAAGTCAGTAATAAAGAAATTTTCCGAGAACTAACTGATTAAAAAAATGCAAAACTTCAAACGTTCTTTAAATGTTGACAGTGAATAATTGTGGTGTAATTTATTTGTCTAGTGAGGTAAAAAAGCAGGTAAAGAATAGAATCTCCAGTGCAAACGTCGCGAAATCTCATAATACGATGTCAATCCCTCGGTATACCGCACAGTGGTAGTTGAAGCATAGATCACCCTCGAAATATTGGATTACGGCAACGACGTCGATACCTGGTGAACGCGTGATTTAATTTAATATGCAGTGGAGGGAATGTTTCGCAGAATCGGGACGTGTCAGTACAGAGTCGGCCTTCCGATTGCGAGGAGTTCGGAATCTCTCGTCAAACACGAACGAAACACGTTCCCAGCAGTTTGTATTCTTCGAAACGTGTCCCTTCCACATCAGTACTCGTTCGAACGATCAGCCGAGACGATCGAAACGTCTCTTCTTCCGAAACACTTGGCAATTCTCTCAAAATTATTTAGACGAAGTTATTTAAGCCAAAATTAATTTGTTGTTTATCAAAAATCACGTTTGTCGTAAATCACGAATCGTACGAATATAAAGACGTTAATACAGAAAAATGTAAAGTCGTTCACACGTGAAAATATAAAATCGTTCACATATAAAGATATAAAGTCGATCCTATTATAAAAATATAAAATCCTATATTTATTAAAATATAAAATCGTTCATAAAAATGTAAAGTCGTTTACACATAAAAATATTAAAATCGTGTAATAGTCGAGCGTTGTTCGAACAGTGTCAGTAAACTTGTTTCGAATCTGTTCGAGATTACGACTCGAACAGATATTTGTTTTTGGAGGATTTTTTGAAATTCTTGTGAATTGTTAGGTGATAAAAGAGCAGTGGATTTGTATGAGTTGTTTTGACTGTGATCGAATGATTTTTGGGGAGTGTAACATCGTGTACCGTGGATAAATCGAACTCGAAGGTGGACGAAGCGGCGTGCCAGTAGATACACGATGTCGACGTGCTCGCTGATGCCGGTGTCTCTTCAGGATATTTTGGTAAATATCTATTGTCATTTCGTTTGGTAAAAAGAATTTGGTACGGGATGTAATTGTAAGTGGAAGGAACTGAAACTGCGAAATTTTATATTTAGGGAGGGTGATATTGAAAAGTTCTCAATTTTGAGGTTATAGAAGTTTGAGCTGAGAAGTTTTTGATTTTAGAAATTTGGGGACTTTTAAATTTAGAAATTTGGACTTTTACATTTTTTAATTTGGAGCCTTCAAATTACGATATTTTCAAATACTCAAATTTTGAAATTGAAATATTCCCAAATTTGTCAGATCCCAAATTCTTAGGTGTTGAAATTTCAATATTCCCAAATTTCACAAATCCCAAATTCTCAAGGTTTCAAATTTCAATATTTCCAAATTCCACAGATCCCAAATTCTCAAATCCTGAAATTTCAATATTCCCAAATTCCACAAACCCCAAATTCTCAAATCCTAAAATTCCTAAATTTCTAAATTCTGAAACACTGAAATTTCTAAACCCCCAATTCCCAAATATAAACTTTTCAAATTTTCAAATTTCTCAGATTTGACTTTTCTAAATTTCTAAATCTGAAAATTTGAGAATTTAAGTATTTGCAAATTTGGGAACTGAAAACTTGACCTTTTAAGAAAATCTCAGTGAAACCTAAAAAATTGTAATTACTTGAAATTTCTCCAACAATAACAAATACTTGTTACACATACATAATATACATACAACAACAAACGAACTGGTAAAGTACAAAGAGTCAATTGTGTCAATCAACATACCATCATCACCATTTATGGTGTAATAGCTATAAATACCCTTAGAACTCGATAATTTCCATGATTTCAAAGAATATCTCTATTCTATTGTCCACTTTTTGCCATTAATCCTCGATCTTCGACGATGAATATACACATGTCATTCAATGTAAAATGATTAATCCCTACATTATGATATCACGTATCATGAAATATGTAGTTCGTGATACAAACACGTGCAGTTTCATTCAGTTTACGATAAGATTCGGAATTCCTTTGTCTATTAAACTACGCCATTGTGCGACCTTTCTATGCTATATTTTTGTTTATTGTTGTTACTTTACAAGATCCTTTTCTCGGTCGTTTAAGAAATTTACATGTGTACTCGGAATATGAACTCTTTATATACAAAACGGTTTTGTTTTGAATTAGTGTTTCTAACGATAGGTTCTAAGAATCTTTTCATTCGTTCATTGTATGGTCATTTTAAATCTTCATATGGACATTTGTTTTAGATCTTAGTGTTCTTTGTATTCTTCTTATGCTTCGTTTTCAATCTTCATATGTCTTGTTTCGAAATAACTGAGAGAAGTATACATACATAACATACGTGTACATGTTTCATTATGAATTCCGATAAAGTGGAATTTTAATGAATCCGAAGAAACGTTTCTCTCTGTTCAATAATTCACTTTGTTTATTCACAAACTTATAGAATTTTACGAATTTATTACCTGACTCATTTTTTATATTTTATATAGTGGGATCTGCATATATTGTCACATACATTATCGATTGAACAACTTCCTCTTTGTACTTTCATTTTATCTTCTATTTATATTATTTATACATATTTATATACATATACTATTTACATTATTCATGCACATATACTATTTATTTTATATTATTTACATTTGATTTATTCTCTTTTATAAAACTTCGAAGTTAAAAGTTTATATACCACAAGAACCATTTTACGATACTGTTATGTCATCAGGTGGTGGCTGCCTTTCCAATATAATTTAACACACAAATCCAGGGGAAGAGTTTTCATCCGAAGCAACCACAGCGAAAGGTTAAGGGTTAAACGTATTTTACCCGTCAATATTTCCCCGAAGCTTTCACTCGCCATATTATTTTCACCCCGGAGAAAATTCACACCCCCACGCGCGAGTGTCGTTCAACAACGCACCCACGTGCTTGCAGAATCTCGTCTTTTCAAATATCACAGTTGCATTTCACTGTGAAAAGAAAAATCTCTCTCCATGATGTTATTGATGTACAACATGCAGCGACACTTGGGGAAATGCGTTCAACGTTACTATTCAATAACATTGCAATTCGATAACGTTTTTATCGAAGGACGTTACTGTTCGAGAATGTTATTATCGAATGATTCTATAATTCAATAACGTTTTTATCAACGACGTTATTTTTCAATAATTTTATTATTCAGCGACGTTACTGTTCAACAATATTATTATTCAACAACATTACTGTTCAATAACGTTTTTGTTCTGCAACGTTATAATTCAATAACATTATTATCCTATGACGTTATAATTCAATGACATTATTATTCAACATCGGTACAATTTAATAACGTTATTGTACAAGGATGTTTTTGTTCAACAATGTTATTATCCAACAACGTTACAATTCAATAACGTTATTGTCGTACAACATTACTGTTCATTGATGTTTTTATCCAATGACGTCACAATTCAGTAACGTTTTTGTCCAATGATGTTACTGTTCATTAATGATGTTATACTAGGACGTTACTATTCAACAATATTATTATCCAACAACGTTACAATTCAATAACGTTATTGTCCTACAGCATTACTATTCAATAATGTTTTTATCCAATGACGTCACAATTCAGTAACGTTTTTGTCCAATGATGTTACTGTTCATTAATGATGTTATACTAGGACGTTACTATTCAACAATATTATTATCCAACAACGTTACAATTCAATAACGTTATTGTCCTACAGCATTACTATTCAATAATGTTTTTATCCAATGACGTCACAATTCAATAACGTTTTTGTCCAATGATGTTACTGTTCATTAATGATATTATTAGTTACTGTTCAATAACGTTATTATCCATCAATGTTCATCAAAATTACTCTTTAAAAATGTTACTATCCAACGACGTTACAATTCAGTAACATTATTATTCTACAACGTTACTGTTCAACGTTGTTATTCAACAACGTTATTATTCATCAACATTATTATGCATCAGCATTACTGTTCAATAGCGTTATTATTCAACAACATATGTTTTTATGCAACAATGTTCAACAACGTTCATTTTAAGACATCCAAATCATTGTATCACGAACATTAAACACCAAACGCATGTTTTACTTCGAAACGATACAACAATCTCAGAACGTCGAAATTCATAACGCGAATACAATTTGCTGAAATAACATTGCGATCTCGTAATAGATGGATGAAAACTGGTACACAGCCTCATTGTTCTCTCGCAACAAAAACTTTCGCATAATTGATATTACGATTTATGAAAGTTTCACGATGAAACAACTCCCGTCGAAGTTCGATGCAGCTCGTAACAATCGCTCACGCTTATTTCGCGAACGATAAAAAAATCGAACACGGCTCGCGGTAGAGTTTCGAGCTTTTGTTTATGACTTGAGGTTAGTTTCTTCGGGCTGGATTTCTGGAAAGGGTCTTATTGTTAATTAGTTAATGAAGTTTTTGTATTTCCGTTATAGTTATGAAGTTGCATTTACTTGTAGTGATTTCGTGATTTAATTTTAACTACTTAATTAAAATGACATGTAAAAGTTCAAAAATGCTGTTCTTCAAAAATCGCGCACGAAAGAAGTTCGGTAAAAAAGATAAAAAATTCGGCAAACTTTGCAGCCACCGAAGTTAAGATTCTTCCGCTAAAGCTGTCAAAAGTTTGGCGAAATATTGAGAGTAGAATGATTGTGAATTAAGACGGAGCCTGTAGGAGACACCTCCGAAGGGTTGAAAGTACTTACTTTATGAAAGCGTCAATAATGGAGGGTTATCGATCAAAGACTTAGGCCGCGTAACCGCACTCGACAACGAGGAAAGTTCACGAGGTGAAAAGTCGGTGGAAAGTTGTAAGACGCTTAATTTCTAGCGGAAATTACGGCGATGCAAAAGTACACACACGGTGCATAGGCGCGAAACGATGGCACAATTCGCGTGTAATGTACGAGACGCGTACAGGACGTGAGTGTACGACGAGTGTGGGATGAAAATAGGCGCTTACTTAAGGAGAATGCCTTTACCACTAACACCACCTGACACCGTGGCCTTGCTAGCAGCTAACATTATCAACCACGTTCGACGACAGTCATTAACGTCATGCGTCGATTGAGTTTCATTGAACGGTGACGGCACGCACGGTTCTGGTGCATGGGGAAATGTGAAATGTCGGTAAACGCTTAGAATGTAATTGTATAGCCATGTCGGCATCACCGCCTATCTATGTATAATATGTATATACATATATACCTATATGATATCTATAAATATCACACATTGTATAGATATATGATATCTACATATGTCATACATTGTATAGATACATGATATCCACATATATCATACATTGTATAGATGCCTGATATCTACATATGTCATACATTGTATAGATACATGATATCCACATATATCATACATTGTATAGATACATGATATCTACATATGTCATACATTGTATAGACATATGATATCTATAGATATCATACACTGCATATCTATACAATCATATATCCATATGGTACCTATATATATCATGCATTGTACAGATATATGACCGTCATATGAACGTCAGTTGACCCCACAAAGTATAACTGCTCGAGTATTGAATTACTGCAACAAGAATAATATAAAAATTAATTAAACCCTAAGTAACAGTAATATAACGAGGTTAATTTAGTATAGTTAAATATGTTATATTCGATAGTAAGTTTAAAAATAATCTCAGAGAGATTGCATCAATCTGCATTTGCGTTCAATCATTTCTCCCGCCGCAATGGAATAGCAGAATCAAGGATACCTTTTACCTACAAAATGAAAACTATGCTCCTAATTGGTACATATCGTGAATCATCGATGACCGGAACGGTATAAAATGCATCGATTAGCGATTTCACAAGCAATCGAGCGTTCCAGATTCGAATTTCATTCTAATGATATATCTTTAGGAATCTTGAAAAATTGGATAGTAGTTTACCTATTATATATTTTTATGATGCTGATAACAATCAAGGTTTCAAATACCATACATCATTAGTCAATTATGAAGAATTAAGCGCACACAAAACGAGTTTATTCGATAACTTAACCTTAATCGATCAGTGACTACGCTATTGATTGACCACTGATTATTTGATCATCGAAAGCTATATTTAACCCAATTAACTTTTCAATCTCTATCAAATTTTATCCTCAAGTCAATCATTTTATCCATTTATACTGAAAACACTATTCTTTGTTAGAATTATGACAAGTATTGCTCCATCGATAATCGAGCAAGAAAAGAACAGACACAGTTCGATTCCCAAGGAATTAAACACCTTTCTTGCAAATTTCGCAACGACCTCGAACTTTCAATCCGCATTTTCACGGTTTCGAATTTTACATTTTATGCACTGTGTAAAGTGTACGACCTCGTTTGTTGCACTGCTCGAGCCGTGGGCGATAGACACCTCGAATATTAATTACAGAAAAAGAAAAAAAATTCGTCAATGGCCTGGATAACTTAATTAATTGGAGCAAGTCGTTCGAGAAACTAAGGTCGAGGTTCTCGAATCCTTGTCTAACGAATCATTTATTTTCACGCGAAGATACATCGATTTATCCGTAAATTTGCGATGCAAATGTGAAATGTAATTTCACGTATAAATTCGCTAAATGAGCGTGATGAAAAAATTGAGATGGTATGAATCAAGCATGTGTAGTAGATGATAGACCATATAACTTTCAAATTTTCTTACCTACAAATTTTGTAGTTTTCAAAATTTTTCAATTTCCAAATATTTCTGTTCTCAAATTTTCCAAATTCTAAATCCCCCAATTTCCAAATCATACAAATTCTAAATCCCCCAATTTCTAAATTTTCCAAATTCTAAATCTCCCCAATTTCCAAATCTTCCAAATTCTAAATCCCCTAATTTTTAAATTTTCCAAATTCCAAATCTTCCAAATTCTAAATCTCCCAATTTCTAAATCTTCCAAATTCTAAATCTCCCCAATTTCCAAATCATCCATATTCTAAATCCCGCAATTTGCAAATCTCCCCAATTCTAATTCACCCCAATTTCAACTCTTTCAATTTCAAAATTAACTTCCAAGTCCTCCAATTTCAAAATTCCCCAAATTCCAAAATCCCCTAATTTTAAAATTTCCCAGTACCAAAATCCGAAATCGCCCAATACCCAAATCCCAGATGAATTTCAAAATTTCCAACATCGATTCGGTTTGCAACAAGATGACATTAGTAACGAAACTAGTGGACTCGCTCCACCCTAGACAAGAATGCTGGTTACACGCAGCGGTCTAACCCTTTCGGTAGATCTTCATGTAGCTAATTCCCTATGGACACACGTAATCACGCAAGAATTCTCATAAAAGTATCGGATCCCCTTAGAAAGAAGCGAAGCGACAGATGCAATCGGTCCGCTACTAGAATAATACGCTGTTTATCTTTCTTTCCCATGTCACGGTTAGGAATTTCATGATACACGTGTCATCGGGAACCTAATAAAGCCTCTGAGAGACGTAATCGCTCGCACGAAACGCCTGGAGGAATCCGCGATCTCTAGTTACACGGTCCACTTTCTGTATCCTTCCATTTTCCGAAGAAAATTAGAAAATACCGTTCTCGATAAACACTTGAACTTATAATCTCATATTCGATGTGCTCAAACTTTATTCACGTTCAAATATTCGAAATATTCATACTTTATTGATATTTAAATACTCGAGGTATTCAAACTTTATTGACATTTAAATATTAGAGGTATTCAAACTTTATCGACATTCAAAAACTCGAGGTATTCAAATTTGATTGACATTCAAATATTAGAGGTATTCAAACTTTATTAACATTCGAATAGTCGAGACATTTAAATTTCATTGACACTCAAATATTCGAAATATTCAAATTTAATCGACATTCGAATATTCAAAGTACTCAATCTTCATGGACACCTGAGTATTCAAAGTATTGCATCTTCATCGACACTTAAACACTTGAGATAGATTCATTGACAATGAATTGTTTGAAATACTGCTACTTCATTGACACTTAGATATTCGAAGTGCTCAAACTCTATTGACCCTTACACAATAGAAGTACTTTAACTTCTTTGATACTCCACTGTTAGAAGTACTCAAACTTCATGAACCCCTGAACATTAGAAGCACTCTAGCTTCATTGACACTCCTATATTAGAAGTACTCAAACTTCGATGACATTTAAATATTATAAATACTGAACTTCGTTGATATTCGAATACTCAAAGTCCTCCAACTTCGTTGACATTTGAATATTAGAAGTACTTAAATTTCAGAGATCCTTGAACAGCAGAAGTACTCAATCTTCATTACCATTCGAATACTCAAAGTGCTCCAACTTCTTTGACCCTCGAATATCCGAAGTACTCCAACTTCATTATCCCTCGAGTACTCGAAGTGCTCCAACTTCCTTGTTCCTCGAATAGTCCAAGTACTCCAACTAGCTTGGCCCTCGAGTACTCGAAATCCCGAAACTTGCTTGACCCTCGAATATTCGAAGTCCTCCAACTTTGACCCTGGAATACTCGAAATCTCCAAACTTGCTGGACCCTCGAATAGTCCAGCTACTCCAACTAGCCCTCCAATACTCCCCAAACTAACTTGATCCTAGAATATTCCAAGTACACAAATGTGATTGTCACTCGAGTATTCGAGATGAGAATATTGATTGGACGTGTCCAGAACGATCGAGCCCGTCCGAAAATCCATTTCGGGAAGAAAAGGAGACCGCGGGGTACCGTGGCGTGTTTGTGCTCCTTGGAGCGTGACAGAAACGGAGGGCGGTCGATAAAACTGCAATAAAGTGCATGCGCAGCTGCAGCTCCGTCGCGAGATCGCGTAGCCGTGGATTGTGGACACGAGGGCTGTGCCTATGATCCGTAAGCGTGTAATGGAATTAACCGCGAAACAGCCTCGGCTGGTATCTTGGAAGGCCTCTGGTTTGCATCCGCGGCCACTTCGACACGGATCTAATAGTTTTAACCGCGAAACCGTATGCTGCTGCTCGGGAAACACGTGTTGCCGGTTGCAGCTGCCGATCGAATCCCATTGTACGATATTCTTACGCAAGTCGCACCATTGCGTGTCCATCATGCTGCGTCGTGATAAGAATCGCAAAGTCTTTGCAGATACGATGCGTGCAACTGCGTTGTGAAGTCGTGCTGATTTTTTGCGAGCTTTTGAGAACCGTCGATGGAAGGATACTTGGAAGTTTTGGTTATTTGGGGATTTGATGATTTTGGCAATTCGAGAATTTGAGGAGTTGAGAATTTCATGATTTTGAAGATTGGAGAATTTGTGGTGTTGAGGAGTTTAGGATTTGAGGATTTGATGATTTTAGAGATTAGAGAATTTGAGGATTTGATGATTTTGAAGATTAGAAAATTTGAGGAGTTGGGATTTGATGATTCTGACGATTAGAATTTAGGGAGTTTAGAATTTGAAAATTTTGGCAATTTCCAATCTTTTTAAAAAATTCCAAAATTGCAAAGATCCTACAATCTCAAACTCCCAAAACACTAAGATCTGAAAGTTACAAAAATCCAAAAATTCCCAACACCGAAGAATTTCAAAATTTTTCAAGAATTTGGAAATATTGAGAAATATTGAATATTTAAGAATTTTTTAATGTATTGGGTACTTTGATGATGATAAACAGTTCACTCTGTAAACACAGTATGTAATGTGTACAGATGCGTGAGATATTGACCCAGATTTTATGCAACTTTTTGTTTACATGGTTGAAGGAACGATATATACGACACGAGCTTGTTGCAGTTTAAATGATGTGGTGTAACTTCCACTTGAGACACTTAAAACAGATCTATCACTTGCTGGGGTAAAATTAAACAGAAGCTTGAGATCGTTATAAATCGTTCTCTATCGAAATTGACCCACATTACGAATTAACTCTAATGTGAAATTTAAATTTAATGTTTCCAGAACCTTTCAATCCCAAAACTTGAAAATTTCTCCCAAGTTCCTCAATTTGTAAATTCCTAAGTATATCAATTTCTAAATTCCTAAATTTTTAAGATCCCACATTTCCAATCTTCCAAAATGCCAAGATCCTACAGCTACAAAAATTTCAAAATCCGCAACCCCTAAAGTTTCCAATATTCCAACACCCTGGGGACCCAAAAAATTCCAAACCGCCATGCTACAAAAATTCCACCCAATTTCCAAACAAATTGTTACACTTATAAAATATCGCCCGAGTGCATTTCAATAGCAAAGTCATTGCAAGCATAGTTCACCGTGTCGTAAAATAGATGACCGATTCCGAGGTAAATCTGGGTTGCTATTCTTTCATTACGTACAATTCCCACACGCAATGCGAGTCAGCTCGTTACAGCGACGCGAGAGTGAAAGAAAGGAAAAGTTCGAGTTATCTTCGCGAGATAAACCGATGTAACTGCAGGTCCGAGACTTTCGCTGAAACGCGCGTAGCAACGAGGAATCTCGTGTGGACAACGATGATCTAGGGTAGCATTCTTGTAGCGATTTTCGGCCGAGGTATTTTCGTTTTTGGCACGTTGCTGAGACCTACATCGTGAATTTAACGAGCAGGTTATGCAACTCGAGGGCCTCGACTCAGACATTCGCCTTTAACATCCACGCTGATGGCCGATTAACTTGTTATTTCCCAATTAACCAGCTGCTGGCAGGTGGTCGAGATTCCTTTTCAGAGCAAACATTAACCTCTCGATGTCGTTAATGTGCATTGTGATACTAATACGATAAATACCGGCATTTGCGATACGGATAGCTGCATAGGACTTTGCATTCCTTTGTGGCAGGTTATTTTGGACACAAAGGAGTTTGGTACGTAGAGAGAGTTTATCAAAATGTAAAGGTAGATAGTAGAGGATAGTGGTATTTTGATACTCTTGAGATTGGAACTAGGAACCAGGCAAAGCTGGTTTCAGGTTACATATTTTACATTGCTTAATTTTGTTGCTTTTGACGAAAGTTCAGTCGTTTTGTTGAGATATGGAATGGCTGAGAGGGTTGGTTGATGCTTCGGCATTTACTTTTTCTTATTTTACTTGTTATTTTATAGTTTCACTTGTTTTGTTTTCATTTTGGGAGAAAGGGAATTTAGGAAGTTGGGAATTTAGGAAGTTAGGAATTTAGGAAGTTGGGACTTTAGGCAATTGGGAATTTAGCAAGTTAGGAATTCAGCAAGTTAGGAATTTAGCAAGTTAGGAAGTCAGGAATGTAGAAATTTAGGTATTTAAAAATTCAGTAATTCATTACCTCAGTAATTTAAAAAATTCGAAATTTAGAAATCTACTTACTCAAAAAAGAAATTCAGAAATTAAAAAATTTAAAAACCTAGAAATTTAGAAACTTGCAAACCTACAAATTTATAATTACACACAAAATTAAAACATTTAAAACTTGCAAATATAGAAATTTAGAATTTAAAAAAATTGTTAAATTTGCAAATTAATAAATATGATGAGAATCAATAAATTTCAATGATAAAATGAACCACCTACAATTGCATTTAACCAGGCCACGTGTTTCCGCGCGCGAACGATTAGCAGCAAAGTTATAGCACACATGGTCATAACAAAATCGTAAAGCAAAGGGTTAACCATTCCCGGGTGAATCTTATGGCGTCTAATGACGAGGTTTCTCTTTTCCCGATGGCTTTCTTTTAATACGCCACTGTTCTCTCAATTAATAGCTCCCTATCAGATTTCCTTGTTTCTCAACTCTCTTCGAGTCTCGTTACCCACTTTCTTCGAACATTAATAAAAACAATGCTCGGTTAGAGGTTAGCATTGTTCGCGATAATTGCTGAATGTATCGTAATCAGCAACTGAGATGGGGTCGGCATCGTTATGATCGTGAATTATTAATCTATTAGATTTTAAGGTCAAGTTTAAACACTGCAATGCAATATATTACTACCATGCTTGTCTTCTTTATGAAACGTTTACGTTTGTATATGATGTATTACGATCGGAACGAAATCTAGTTTCGCTAAGTGGCTTAAATTAGGTGAGTCTGCTTTTAGTTGAAATATGATGAGATCAGGCTCTGATGAAATCTGTGCCGTTGCTCTTCTGGTTATATGATATTGGATTAGCCAAAATGTTATGTCGTTTTTGTAGGTTGATTGCGTTCGCTCAATTTGCCGCTGCACGAATCTAGGATTATGGAGGGTTGGAGATGTAGAGATTTGGAGGTGTTAGTATTTGAGAATATAGGGATTTGGGGATGTAGAGATTTGGGGATATACGAATTAGGGATGTAGGGATTTCGGGATATAGGAATTTTGGGACATAAAAATTTGGGGGTTTAGGCATTTGGGGATGTAGGGATTTGGAGATATAGGAATTTGGGGACGTTGAAATATGGGGGTTTAGGTATTTGGAGATATAAGGATTTGGGGATGTAGAGATTTTGATATATAGAAGTTTGGGAACGTAGAAATTTGGGGGTTTAGGAATTTGAGGATGTGGAGAATTGGGGATGTAGAGATTTGGACATATTGGAATTTGGAGATGTAGAAATTTGGGGGTTTAGGAATTTGGAGATATATAGGGGTTTGGGGATGTGGGGAATCGAGGATGTAAAGATTTGGACATATAGGAATTTGGAGATGTAGAAATTTGGGTGTTTAGGGATTTGGAGATATAGTGATTTAGGGATGTGGAGAATTGGGGATGTACAGATTTTAATATATGGAAGTTTGGGGACGTAGAGATTTGGAAGTTTAGGGATTTGGACATATAGTCATTTGGGAAAGTACAGATTTGGGAATATTGGATTTTTGGGATGTAGATATTTGGTGGTGTTGAGATTTGGGGATACAAGGATTAAGGATGTGGAGTATTGAGGATGTAGAGATTTGGATAATAGGAATGTGCGGACATTTGGGGGTTCAGGAATGTAGACATATAGGACTTTCGGTCATGGACATTTGTGAATGTAGAAATTCTAACATATAAGAATTGAGGCTCTAAGAATTTTGGAATTCAAGGATATAGACATCCAGTATGTACAACATATATATACAACAGTACATGTATCAAATAAATATCTATTACGGTTGTTTCACAATTTTAGCTTTACCTTTCTACTATTTCATTTTTTTCATCGACTCATATTTCATTTATTTTTATTGACAATCCATGTAATAACTCTAGCGACAGTCACTGTGTTAAAAAGTTTATTGCTATGTTTGTTTTATGCGACATTGTTCCGCATTGTGTTTTTTTTCGTGGGTGGTAATTGTTTGTTCGTCACGGCGGTGTTGAAACTTTCAACACGTACTGTTGTTATCGAGAGAGCTGACTGAAATGATTCATTGATCACTATAAATGTGTTCGCAAATAGTCCGTTGGGTAATGTACGAGGTATTGGCGGTTGTAGATATCTAAATGGAATGAAACAACTAGACAGTGGAATGCTAAAAGCGGTTATAACTTTGAAATAGGGTTCGATAGGATTAGGGTGTAGATTCTACGTAGAAGTTTTGTGTCGATCGCTGCTTATTTTACAGTGTGTACTAATTTTAATTCTTATAGCATTAATCGATGTTTGATCAATATATCTTTTGATGAATTTTATGCATTTTAAATTTTTATACGTTCGAGTTTTAATATTTTCTAATTTTTTAATTTTTTAATTTCTACATTTTCAAACTTTAAGACTTTTCGATTTCCAACATCTCAAACTTTCAAATTGTTCAATTACGAAATTAATGATTTGAAAATTAATAAGCTTGACACACCCTCATTTTTTAATTTCTACATTATCGAATTAAAAATAATTTCTGTTTAAAATAACTTTTATATAATTTTATTCAATTTTATATCAATCAAAATAATTTATCATGAATTTGAAGTTCAACGAAAATAACTGAATAAATATTTTACTAATATTTCAAATACAAAATGGCTGGCTTTCAATTGTTTGCTCTTTCATGATCCAGTGTAAATCTGACATGCAACAGTGTCATTAATACATATTTGTTTGTGGCGATATTTTATTATTCGTAAAATCTGTTTTATCATCTAAAATTGTTCTTTCTGTATTAATTACAACACTTGTCACCAATTAAAGATTCCATAAAAATTCATACAAGATTAAATATTTGAAAATGATTCATCGTATGAATACAAAATGAAGAACAAACGTTCTGTTCTCGTAAAGTGAACCCGATGTTTTATCGTCGATCAGGAATCGATTATTTTATCCCGATCGAACCGATGGAATTGTATTGCGGTTAAGGTGGCATGATCAGGGATCGTTATACTGTGTGCAGTTCATGAATCTCAGCGATTGAACGAAAAACAAATTACGGTTTATTAGTGCGTGACGTTAAAATGCTTCGACGAGAATGGACCGTGTGAAAATTCACCCGGGAAATATCTCTGATCGTCGCTTTCCCTTTGATTCATTTGACTGTTTGCGCTTTTGAAGTCTGTGCCACGTAACATTCCTCCAAATACAATTATATCTAAGGCAAATTTAATACGGCTTCGAATAACTCTTGTGCGACACAAATTTTTATACGACTTTTCAGATTTAATTTGTTTTATCGACACTTTTGGACAAGATTTGCAAGTTGGAGATTTTAGAAATTTGTTAATTATTCAATCTTTTCATTTTTTGATGCACGAATTTGCAGATTTGGAACATTTGCAAAATTTTAGATTTTATTAAGTTTGAATATTTTCAGATTTCATTAAGCTTGATTTCTTTAACGAATTAATAATTTGATAATTTAATAACTCAATATTTTAATGATTTTGTAATTTAATTTAATCATTTAAGCATTTAATTTAACCACTTCATTTGATTATTTAATTTTAATCATTTAATTTAATCATTTAATTTGATCATTTAATTTGATCACTTAATTTAATCAATTAATTTAATCATGTAATTTAGTCATTTAATTTAATCATTTAATTCAATCATTTAATTCGATCATTTAATTTAATAATTTAATAACAACATAAAATAAATACATTAACTTGTTAAATTATTGAAAACGCGAAAACAATTAGCACAATTAAAAATGTTTTCACAACATGGTTCACAAAAATCTCCGTCAGTTTTGATTTCATTACGTTCGTGTTTGCTTCGTTTAATGAAGTGCATTGATTAATTGCTCGTCAGATATTCCGCGGTCACATAATGGAATAGGTAATTAAATTGTTGTGTCTATCGTACAAAACAGCGATACGGTGACTTTTAATTTCTTGCGTCTCGAATTTACCGTTCCGCCATATCTCGATGCACCAAAACGTCGCGTTGAAAAATTTGAATGTCTAACCTTAATGGTCGCCATATGCATTTTGCAGCTCTGGGTCACGATTACCTCTGCGCTCGAAGGTTCAAAGGTTAAAGAGCCGTTTTTTAATCGGTTAAATTGCATTACGACGTTTAATGAATAATTAGTCACGAGTGGATGTTATTCATCTCATTAAATGAGTCTCATTACTTGTAACCAACGTCCGCGTTAATTAATATTTGTTCGAATAATAACGTTACTCGACCCAATTCAAGTTTAACCTCGTCATTTTTTACCTTCGAATAACTCAGATTCTCGATGATGTCAAATATAATTACTCGTATTTTTTTCACGATCTTACGTGTCACACGAAGCGATATGCAAATATTTTACCATTTTTTTCTCTCTCTTTTTTGAAGTAAGAGTGCTGTGTTAATTTAATTAACGGTCGATAAAATTACACGGTATTCGCGATAAACGTGTAAAGGAAAGGAACGTATACGATTGATAAGAGAACGAGATTTTCTTGGCAAACGATAAAAGTTTCGACACGGTCTGCAGCCTGATAATAGCAACCCTCGATGATCGAAGAAAGCGGACAGTGATCTTTGTATCTGCACGTGCGACTCAACGAGGAACGAGGAGAGAAACGATTATCTTCGATTCAATGAATGTAAATTATTAGTCGTTTTGGTTTTACAACCGTTAGTTCGTTACGGTCGACCGTAATCAGTCTGCGTCACGGAGCTCGGTGATTAATTCACCGTTCCTTTTAATTATTTGCCCGGCATTAATGCGCGTTTTGATGCGACGAACACATGTTTTCCACTTGTAAATCAGCCGATGCATTCCTTCAGACAACGGCTCGAGTGTTGTTAGAAACGATTTCAAGCGTACTTCGTCGATGCCGGTAACTCACTCTGTTCCTTTGTTTTGCGTGCAAAATTTCAACGTCATACATTGTTTTCATGTAGGTGTTTTATGGGTTTCTAAATTCATTGAATCTTTGGACTAGGTTTTTTTATTTCTAGTACTCTAGAGTTTCGGATTTCAAGCTTTTCAAATTTTTAATTATATTCCTATATTTCAAAATTCCTGGCTTCCTAAATTACACTATCAAATTCCTAAATTCCAAGATTTCCCAAATTCTCTAGGTTACCAAATTCTTACATCCCAAAATTCGTAGAACAAATTCCTGGATTCGTAAATTTCTAGAGTCCAAATTACCAAATTCCCAAATTTCTAGAATTCACATTACCAAATTCCCAAATTCCCCAATTCCAAGTTCCCCAATTCCAAATTTCCCAATTCCAAATTCCCCAATTCCAACTTCCCCAATTCCAAATTCCCCAATTCCAAATTCCCCAATTCCAAATTCCCCAATTCCAACTTCCCCAATTCCAAATTCCCCAATTCCAAATTCCCCAATTCCAAATTCCCCAATTCCAAATTCCCCAATTCCAAATTCCCCAATTCCAAATTCCCCAATTCCAAATTCCCCAATTCCAAATTCCCCAATTCCAAGTTCCCCAATACCGAGTTCCCCAATTCCAAATTCCACAATTCCACGTTCCCCAATACCGAGTTCCCCAATCCCGAGTTCCCCAATTCCAAGTTTCCCAATTCCAAAATCCCCAAATCCCCAAATCCCCAAATTTCCAAGTCCTCGAATCCCTAGATCCCTAGATCCCTAAATTCCTAAATTCCTAGATCCCTAAGTCCCGAAATCCCCAAATCCTCAAGTAAGTCCCCAAATCCCCAAATGTCCAATTCCTCAAATCCCTAGATCCCTGAATCTCTAAATCCCTAAATCCCCAAATCTCTAAACGAAAGAGAGCAAAGAGCACAAGTCGACCACACGCGAAGACAGTTCGTCGAACGATTATCGATAATTCGACGAATACCGCGATAAACAATCGATCACTGTTCTTAGGCGATGTGATTCGAGTAGTCGAACGATAGCAAGTTTATCTGGTTTCTCTCGTGTCTTCGACGAATCAATAAAAAACGTGTTCAATCTACGAACCGCACTTAACCCTTTAATTTAACCTATTTAAACTTGTATACAGGGTGTCCTGCAATATGTAGCACAAGTGTGGAACTGTCGATTCTATGTGACAGTCGGTGATTATTCAAAGATGAATGACTGTAATCATCCTTAATAACGAAAGAGTTGATATATAATTAATATTATGTATATGAAGAGGGACAAACTATGTGTAATTAAAGGTGACTGTATTTGGTGACAAATCTTCTTGATAATTATGTGCTTGTTAATATAATTATTTAGCTGTGACTTATAATAGAAAGTAGTATATTACAGAAAAATAGATATTGATAAATATAAAAAGATGGTTTATTTTAATTTGAATAATTATTAATATAACGTGATTATTGATAAAATTGTCTGCAAGTGAAACAAATCTTGCTGGTCACGAGATTAATACTTCATTTTAATTTTAATAACTACTCACAAATCTACGTGCTTGTTGAGTCAGTTTACAAGTGAAAAGAACTTCACATTGGAAAGAGCTAATACTCTTAATTCTGATGATTATTATGAAGTCAGCGTGGTTATCATCATCTACAAGTGACATCTAAAAGAGTTACAATATTTGAATTCTAAGAATTATCCACAAAACGTGTCTCTCTACACAACTGACAAGTGAAACAAACGCAATATCTAAAAGAGTTAATACCACATTTTTAATCCTACTAATTACCTACAAGACATCGTTCATTAACAGAATCCACGAGTGAAAAAGAGGTTACACCTAAGAAGGTTAATGCTTCGTTTTAATTTCGATAATCGTTCGCGAGAGCACGTGTTTGCAAGTGAAACAAAGGTTAATAATGAATGAGAGGAACAAAGTGAATACGTTACAATTCGCAAGAGTTAGGTCGTAATTGTTGACGATGCTGTGCAGTTGAGCACACAAACTGTCCGACGATAAAGTGTTAATTAGTCGGCTGTTTGTTCGCGAGATACGCGAAACGAAAGCCACCATCCGACAACAAGTAGGAAAACGCATGCTGTTTAAACGGAGCCAATCCGCACCGGCACCATAATGAAGTTCCTGGTGAAATACTACGACTTCCTAACCGTCAAGTTTTCCACGGTGAGGCTTCAGCTTCGTTCTCTAACGAGTTCCACCTGTAAATTCTTTGTTTTGCATATCCGACAGCGATTGCTATCGTTTATGGTGTTCCAGTATTTTTACTTCGTTCACTTAACGCATGCTGGTTTGCTCGTATTCACTTCTTAGCGAAAATAGAGTAGATTACGGATTGAATTTTTACAGTTTCAAATTTTATTTCGTATTTGGTACCGAACATGGTGGTTTCTTTATGGAAAATTGCAATGAACTAGATCGAGTGAAGCTTATTTCAAGAATTACACCGATTGACCTTCTTTAAGCATGCAATTTTTAGGAAAGTGATGGATTGCCACTGATACCTAACCTACCATGTTCGTTACTGTATAATTAACACTTACTATAACAAAGTTTGACGCAGAGCTTGAGAGTTATTGATACTTGATAGATTAGTGTCTGCCGCTTCTCACTACATAATTTATTATGTCTGATTCGGCATAAAGTATGTAATACTCTTTTGATAATAAATAACTTCAGCAAGAGTTTGTAACAATTCTTGATCCTAATTCTCGAAAGCAAATCTTTGATTCGCAACAGAATTTAGTCACAAGTTTGACTGCTACACTGAAGCAGTCAATTTGTCTTATATAATATTTACATTTAAATCTTACGAAATATGTTCATAATGTCATATTATATATATGTACTATATACAGTTCCATGCAGTTAACACAAGTATTTCCACTTAGGTAAGTATATGTATAATTAGGCAACTATTATTGGGTACTAATGCAGATGATAGATTCATACGTAAACGTTCACGTATGGCAAAGTGTTAAAGTATACATTATACCCGGCTTAAATCTCGTGGATGTTTTCATGAATCTGACAGGAAACAAATACGTCGATACCTCAAAGTCTCAAGGCTACGTCTATGAACCGCGTCGAGATATTAAGCAGTTGTCACGGTTTTATCTCGAGAGACATTTAAGCAGGGAAACGCAATGGGGATGGTATAGATCGAATTTTATTAGGGACAGGCGAACATTATCGATAATTAGCCGCGTAAGAAGCGAACGAACGATAATGGAGCATCCGCAGTACAGGTCCGACCTTTCCGATATCCTCATCAAAGAATGGCATTATGCGAACGGGCGCGAGAGCACGCGTTCTCCGTGGCCATTATCACGCCACTTATCACGCCAACCGTCACCGTTAAGACCCCTTCATTTGCCACTGATAATTGGATTTCTCTGAATCGAGCCGGGTCCAGCGTGACTCAGGAAACGAGGATCGCGATACGGAAGCGGAAAAATTCGCGTGTTGCGCGTTCGCCATTATCGGGGATCGTTTCTCGGTGCTGCCTCGTTCTCTGTTAGTCCGTGCTGATACTTTTCGCCTGGAAAATAATTCACCGACCATCCTGAATCGCTGCTTGGTTAATTATTGCTCCTGGATTCTCGCTCTCGCAACTGATACTACGATAACTACTGTTTCGAACGAGGAAATAACGGATTAATTGTTTCGATACAGTTATTGTTGTTTTACTGTTCGCTTCTTTCTTCTTGGATTATTTAGAGGGTAGTTTGGTGGTATGTTTAACATTCAGTGATGCAATTAGATTCGGATATTTTAGTATATTGGATATTATAGTCTAGGGATATCGAGATGAAGAGGTAGGGATATCGAATTTTGAGGGTATTGAAATTTAGGGATGTTGATGTTTAGGGACTATGGTATATATGTATAGTTTCAGAATTTAAGTATTTGGGATTTGGAAATTTTTGAATTTAAGAACTTCAGGAATTTGTTAATTTGTGAATTTGGGAATTTAGAAATTTAAGAATTTTGCGAATCCAGAAACTTTATTATCTAGGAACACTTGAATCTACTGATATTGGTATCTGAAGGTATTGATATCTAGGGATATTTGCATTTGGGTATATTTGTATCTAGGGATATGTGCACATAGTGATATCTGTATCTAGGGATATCTGCATCTAGGAATAGCTGTACGTAGGGATATTTACATCTAGAAACACGTGTATCTAGGGATATTTGTATCTAGGAGCAGCTGTACCCAGGGATATTTACATCTAGAAACACGTGTATCTAGGGATATTTGTATCTAGGAGCAGCCGTACCTAGGGATATTTACATCTATAAACACATGTATCTAGGGATATTTGTATCTAGGAGCAGCTGTGCCTAGGGATATTTACATCTAGAAACACGTGTGTCTAGGGATATCTGTACCTAGGAATATTTGTACCTATGAACATTGCTGTCTAGGGATATCGGTATCGGAAGCTTGAGAATTTGAAAATAAAACTTCACGAATTTGAAAATTTACGAATTCGATAATTTGAAGATTTAAAAATTGTATGACTAGGAAAATTAAAAAATTAATTGTCCGAAAACTTAAGAATTTAAAGATGCGACAAGATAAACGTAGGAGTAGGAAAAACTTGCACAGTTGGTTCCTTATCGAAAGGAAGCACAGCCTGTAGGATGTCGTTCCGCTTTCGCATTCTCTGTCAATTTGTTTCGCCGACAGAAGTTTCATCGAGCCGACTATTATTCTGTGTAGCGGTGGCACAAAGAGCGGCGGGAAATGACAAAGACCCAATGAACTTTATCAGCGTGTGCCGTAGAGTGCAGTGACACGTCGATGCAATTTGTCAGTCGTTGCACCGTGGTTTGCTCTATGAAAATTATCCGGCTGGAACGTGGCCAGTAAAATACGCCGGGAGGGAAAATTTTGTTCCCGAAACGAATATTAAATGTTCTCGTTACACTTCCAACAGTTTCGGAGCAACCGAAACGATGTTACGGGAGCTTAGACGAATTTGGTCTTCCTTCATCGCCGTAAATTTCTGCTACCTCGAAAGAGAATTCGTTAAATTTTCTGAACGGTGTCTCTCTTTCTGACGATCTCATTTTTTAAGCAAGAATTTGTATTATTCTCTTTCTAACATTTATTCGAATAGCAAATTTTCTAATTGCTAATTTTTGAAAATTATTTATTACAATTTTTGTATCCAGTATTTTAGGATTAGTTATTGCTTGAGTATTAATGGAGTAACTCTTTACCTTGCAATTTCTTGTTATTTGTATCTAGTGAATGATAGTGTATTAATATTTGGAGTAAAGCTTAAATTATACATTTAGTCGGACGAGGTACGGGGTCACAATTGTTCCATGATTTCATGCCATTAAGAAACTTTGTTCGTGAAATCGATGCATGGTTTGCATGATTTATTAATACACAGTGAATATTTTTCTTCGATTTAAGTTGTACAATGATTCATTGATGAGTAGAAATATTTTGAACGAAGACTACATTGACACTGAAACAAATGATACTAAATGCATGTTATAATAATTATTATAATTATACAAATTTTCTGTGGTTTAGAAATTTTTATAAAAATTGTACCTATTTGATTAGCATCTCGTTTGTCCGTAATTTATACCCGTTCGATTGCCATACCCTTTACAATAGTTTCTCCTGCCGATGACACGACAGAAAGAAAATGAACCTTTTTACACGATTATTTATACCGTTGCGTAATTGTTGCACTGGCAATAGCTGTTGATCAATCAACTAATGGTTTCGTGTCGATTGTTTCAGGTGAGTAGGCGATCCAAAGAACGTGCATCTCTCTATCAAGAGACTGGGAGGGTGAGTTAACTTGAAAGTTGAAACTTTAGTGACATTAGATCGTAGGTAGCAATTGTCTTTCTATGCTACATACAAAGTGACAGAACAAATGTGTTCATAGAATGATTTGGGAATTTTTGGGATTTAGGGATTTGGGTTTTGGAGATTTGGAGATATGGGAATTTGGAAATTTCGAATTTTGGGGATTTGGAAAATTGGGGGGTTTGAAAATTTAGAATTTTAGGGATTTGGAAATTTGGGGGGTTGGAAATTTGGAGATTTGGAAATTTGGGGATTTGGAAATTTGGAATTTTGGGGATTTGGAAATTTCGAGATTTGGAAATTTGGGGTTTGGAAATTCGGGAATTTGGAAATTCGAAAATTTAGAGATTTGGAGATTTGAAAATTTGGGAATTTAGGGACTTGGAAGTGTAGAAATTTAGGGAACTGGGAATTTGGGAATTTGGAAATTCGAAAATTTAGGGATTTGGAAGTTTAGGAATTGGGGAATTTGGGAACTCGAGAATTTAGGAATTTGCAAATTTGAGAATTTGAGGATTTCGAATTTTGAAAATTTGAGAATTTCATATTCCCCAAAATCCACATTTCCAAACTGAAAGACATCAAAATTGTCTATCTGCCAAATTACCAAACTCAAAGACATCAAAATTGTCTATCTCCCAAATTTCAAAATACAGAATTTTCAAATGTTCAACTCCAGATTATCAACTCTGACAAACTCAAAAGTATAGAAACTAAAAAAATAATTCAATAACATCCACCTATGAAATATGAAAATGGTCTAAAGGCAAATCTGGCAGAATCATTTGAGAACCGCTATGCCAGCGCCATAAGCGTACAATGTGTCTCCACCTACGCATCGCAACATCGATACAAGTCCGTTCGATTATCATGCACGTTATGTTACATTAAGCAGGAAGGACCTTTTAATAATACCTTCGTGTACGATCGACACGTAGCCGTTCACGAATGCATCGAAACGTTTATTATTGAACGACAACGACGTGTTCTCGTGGCCGTGTATTCACGGGACGAAATTGAATACAAATGGAAACACGCTACTCGATTAATTGATCGTCTCTCTCTTTCTGTTTTTTATTTCGCGATGTACTCTGTTGCTTGGAGGAACGCTTTTGTTTCAAGAGATATGTTCGGTGGCACGTTTACGTGAAATTGATTGATGTATCGTGTTTCGAATAGAGACGATGAATTTACGTATGCATATTGAACGAAGGTGTTACTTCATAAGGGAATTAATATCGCTTTGACGCCACTCGACGAAGTCACGTATTCTCGCTAATTAAATTCTCAAAATTAATTCAGATACGTTCGCGTACATTATTCTGTCGATCTTAATTATTTTCTCAAAGTTTCACGCTTAAGCTCATTCGGATAAAAATGAAATTTCTATTTTAGTCATTTAATTTCGATTTCTAATTTCATTCGGAAAATTTACATAAGCAAATTCTGATATGTGAGCATTTCCTCTGAAAATTGCCTAAATATTTCCTCCGAAAATTGCATAAACATTTCCTCCGAAAATTGCATAAGCACTTCCTCTATTTAAGAATTACATATTCCAAGTTATTTTAATGTCAAAGAGCAAGTTAACACAGTTTACTTGCAATTTTAGCATACTAAATTAACTTGACTTTGTCCAAAAGAAAAATGAACAGGTTCCTCATATCACCCATATGATGACGCATTTTATATATGAGTCCATCACTTGTCTCATGAAGAACAATTTTAATTATACAACGATAAATGATATTGTTAATTCCTTAAGTTATCAGTTTTCGGCAAGTGCGTCGCACAGAGCGATTTCATTATCGTCATAATATTGACAGATAAAGAATGTTCAAATATTAGTGATATTTTGGATGTGGCGATCATCGATAAATTGGATTAAAATTAAACTTGAAATTCAATTGTAGTGAAAATATGAGCCAGGTCGCATGTGTACATTCATGTGCGTCACGTGTGGGATATAA
This sequence comes from Megachile lagopoda, assembly GCA_036983795.1. Lineage (NCBI taxonomy): Eukaryota > Metazoa > Arthropoda > Insecta > Hymenoptera > Megachilidae > Megachile > Megachile lagopoda. Next base: position 11,488,170 of record CM072790.1, on the reverse strand, counting down.
GACAAGGGGTTAGGTTATAAATATTGTATATTTAGTCAAAATAATTAATTGTTAGAACAATTGATTAGGCTTGTTGAAAGAAAAATTACTATTATTTATCATTTTTAACAAGGTGGAACAGAAAATCATTTTTCACCTTCAGAGTGTTAACATTAGTACCAATGGGACCTTTACCCTTTTTACCTTGATTTACAATTTACCAAGTCACATTATTCACTCAGTTTTCAATTTTTAATAAATAAGTCTGAAAAGTGTATTTACACTTCGTTCGATACATTTAGTACCAGTCCATTTTTAAAATAGAAAGAAAAGAACGTGATTCGAATACAAATGACCAACCCCCTAGAGAGACAAGAAAATCAGAGAAACGTAAAGAAAAGAGAAGAGAAGATCGAACGGAGTCCTCCTGTGGGAAATGTTACTCGCTACGTGTAAAGTATTCTCGATCGAGGTATTCGCGTTAAAGAATGAAGGAAGTACGAAAGAAAGGGCGCAGGTACGGTGAACCCAAAGTAAAATTTTGAAATCCGTGCGCGTAACCTGTCGTAGATCGTGGCATTGCGTTTATGGCGGTCACGTAATTTCGTTGCATCGGCGCAACGAGAGCCTCGCTAACGAAGACGAATCAATTATGTAAGCAACTGGGTCAGAAAAGTTCACGGTCAATTTCGCCCGTGGGATTGTGTACACAGTATGGTGACCATGATCTGCACCGGTAACAGGATCCTTGATTCTCTTTGCACTGCATGGTGCTTCACGAGATTATTTTGTTGTACGCTCAAAAATGTTCCACTGATTTTCTCATTTTATGTCTTTTTTGTACTAACATTTCCAATGAGGTTCCTGAACGATACATTATTAAATCAGTCATTAAATATTATATATATCATCCATTAATATCATGTATCATCATATGTATCATATATGTCAAAAAAAATAAATTGTATATATAACTTTTACGACTTGAAAGAATAAAGAAGATACATATATGCATATGAAAGTACAAAATATTTACATATCTATGCAAGTACCGAATAGTACACATATGTGTATGCATGCACATGTGCAATGCAAATGCAATATATATATGTATACAACTGCCTAATATAAATATATGTACGTATACAAATTCACTAGACAAATATACATATTATAAAAGCTCCACACAAGTACATATACTTACACAGATATACATATGTGTACAAAGGTGACGTACAGGTGTACATATAAAAATGCACGGCACAAATATATGTATCTGTACAAATGCAAAGTCCAAATATGTATACGTGTACAAATACTAAGTACAAATATGCATACATGTAAAAATGCATAATACAAATACATATATGTGTACAAATGTAAAGTACAAATACACATATGTGTACAAATGCGAAGTACAAATATACACACGAATTAAGTATACCAAGTACGAAGTGTACATCTAAAAAATGTATGAAAATACAACACAGATATAATGTTTCGAATAAAACAGTGAAAACAGTAAGCTAAAAAAAGAGACCTGTTGCGAATCGGAGAGAGAGTATTTTTCTTCACGATCGATATCGTTTGTAAATAGGTAAAGTGCAGATTTACTGGCTCGGTATTTGATCAGCCTTGTATAAAGTTTACCGTCGCCGACAGATAATGAGCGTGTCTGATTAAACCAGCTCGTTGAAAGTGTCTCATTCAAGCAACGCACTCGTGCATTCTCCGGCTGATTCTCACACCTATCGAACGACAATATCGAACGTTTACGATTCATTAGAACAGCTATAAAAACGATGCTATTGCGAGATTATTGTGGATTGTATTTATAGAACATTAATCTTACATTTTCACGCATTCGATAATGAGATCTGAGAATGGTGTTGGTTAGGTTGAGAAGTGGGAGAGATATAAGATAATTAGCGGATTTGAGAATTTGGAAAATTGGGAGGTTGGAGATTTGAGAATTTGGAAAATTGGGAAGTTGGAAATTTGAGAATGTGGAGATTTGAAATTCGGGAATTTGAGAATTTGGAGATTTGAGAATTCGGGAAATTGAGATTTCGGGAATTTGAGAATTCGGGAAATTGAGATTTCGGGAATTTGAGAATTCGGGAAATTAAGAATTCGGGAATTTGAGAATTCGGGAAATTGAGAATTCGGGAATTTGAGAATTTGGAAATTTGAGGATTTGGAAATTGAGAATTCGGGAAATTGAGATTTCGGGAATTTGAGATTTCGGGAATTTGAGAATTCGGAAATTTGAGAATTCGGTAGTTTGAGAATTCGAGAAATTAAGAATTCGGGAATTTGAGAATTTGGAGATTTGAGAATTCGGGAAATTGAGAATTCGGGAATTTGAGAATTTGGAAATTTGAGGATTTGGAAATTGAGAATTCGGGAATTTGAAAATTCGGAAATTTGAGAATACGGAAGTTTGAGAATTCGGGAAATTAAGAATTCGGGAATTTGAGAATTTGGAGATTTGAGAATTCGGGAAATTGAGAATTCGGGAATTTGAGAATTTGGAAATTTGAGAATTCGGGAATTTGAGAATTTGGAAATTTAAGGATTTGGAAATTGAGAATTCGGGAATTTGAGAATTTGGAAATTTCAGAATTCGGAAATTTGAGGATTCGCAAATTTGCCCTTTTCTTATATTGCCACTTCCACAATCCCCTGCCACATCGTCCACAGCCATATATCGAGACTACAGTTCAATCAACCTACATGAAAATCGATAAAGACCACATCAGCAGTATCCTTCATAAGAGCCTCAACAAATTGCATCAAGATCTCATCATAGATCCCTGGAACATCCTCTCCATTGAAATTACACAACAATGGATAGGAATATCGCTCGAAATCGTCCACGGGTGTGCTAATAAAGAGGATTACACACTCGATTATACGTTGCAGCCTCGCTTTAACGCGGTTGTATGCAAACGACTCGAAGATCCTGCGGGAGAAACGAAAGACTGGTTATCCTATCTTTGAATAGAAGTAGTCACGAAGCCGCTTATGGACTTTGTATATCCGTGTGAATGCTCTTGCATCTCTCGTGGTTGCATCTTGTAGGTAAACATGTTTAACGCCCACTCGAGAAGCTTGCAGTGGTTCTCAAATTTTGTAAAATCAAACTATGTAATCAAATACTATAAAATGAAACTCCAACAAGATGAAAGTACAATGAGAAAAATTCTTAATATAATATCAAATGTTGTTAAATGTTTAAACTCTTTTTGTGCACACTGAAATTACACAGAAAATATATGTATATTATAGTAAAATATCAACGTGAAATCCATGAGAGGACAAATAGTGAAGTATAAGAAGAAGTTTTGAAAAAATCGAAGAGAACAAAAATTGTATAAAAATGCGAATTAGTCTGCGGTTTGGCACTGTTCGCGAGTCTAATGTCTAATCTAACGAAATTCTCGTTTACGAACGATTAATATTGCATCCACGCACGCAACCCACGTATATTAGATTTGCGAATCTTCACGTCCCACGCTTGGCATTGTATCGTAATACAACGATTCAGAGACCCCGTCCGTTACACGCGACTGATTCTCGTGATTCATCGATATACGGATTCTAAGTACCTTCTACTAGTTTCTTGGCCCTTTCGGTGCCTAATAATGATGTATCGATCTTGGTAACGCTTGCGAATTATAATTGCCATTCAGTTATTTTTCTTTCATTTTAGTGCTTTTCCCAATTTTGTATTTTTACTATTTTTTTCTTGAACCTTGTTAAATTTCTTTAGACTTTTTTCATGTTTGATATTACTTCTTTCGATATTTCTTTTAGAAAGGTTATAATTTTCGATTTACACTGAAAGATCGATTGATAATTAAGGGACGGTCTGAATACGTTTTTATTTATTTCAGTATTTTTTTACTAAAGAAATTTTAAATTGGACTGTTGAAAGAAATGAGGCAATTCTTATGAATAATTACACATTGTATCCTGATAATTTTATTGTTTCAAAATTCAGCCAATTTTATTAAAGAACAGAAATTTTAATAAAGAAATTAAAATATAAATTAAAGTAGAACAGAAATTTTAATAAAAAAATTAAAATACAATACAAATTTTAGTGAGAAAATTAAAACAGAAATATGGGAACAGGTTCAGCTGGAATTTGCTAGCATTGAAAATTATTTGCAGAATTTTAATTAGTGATTTTACAGAAAAGCAAGTAATTTAATTGGAAATTTAATATGCAAATATCTCATATTCATAAACGAAATGTTGTGTTAAATTTGTTACAAAATTAAGTAGACACAGAGAACAGTTGAATTTATATATTGAAATTGTTATTTGCCCAATTTTAATTAGTAATTTTGCCGAAAAGCAAGTGTGAACGTTGCGAATTTAATTGTCAATCTAAAATGCAAATTTTTCGTATTCATAAGCAAAGTGTCGTATTAAATTGGTTAGAGAATTAAGCATGTATGTGGAATATTAAACAGCTGACGAATTTGTAATCAATTTAAATGTAAATATGTTCGCGCAACACTGTTATAGAATGTTTGAAAGATTTAAGTAATACACTATATTGTGTTAAAAATTAAATTAGCAGAAACATAATAAATCTTGAATTCGAAAAACCTAACATATGCGATCATTAAATTTATAAATTACTATTCACAATTATTTTGGAGTAAAATTAAATAAAATATACGTATGAAGCGAATGATAAAACATGAAATGAACAATAAAACAGTGCAAAATAGTAAACAATATAATTTTAAAACATATTAAAATAGCGGAGATCTTGAGAACAAAAATTGACACAATTAATCGATTAATACGTGTAGAAAGTGTGAAATCTTGTCTCCGAAAGATGAAGTAACTAAAAATGACACTCGAGAGAATTGTTTTTACCAAAATAGACATGCTTTAACTTGTAAATTCCATTAACATCAAGGTTCCGGAAATTCCGTCGGGACACGTGTCCAATCAACGCGAATTCGCAGCTAACTAGTGAATTTATATGAACGAGTAGCAACGCAATTTACTATTTAACGATCCGTTCTAATTGTACAATTACATACCGTGCATGTAACGAGTAGATCACAATATTCCGGGAAATAATTGTTAATCATAGTCATGTACACTTTCACTGACCTTTGACATATTTACAGAATTCAAATTGCGACAACGAGAGGATTAAACATTTAGAAACTTGAGAATTAGGGTACTTTGAAATTTAGGGTTATGAAAAGGGATTAAATAATTTTACCTTAAAAATATCCATTTTGTTTATCGAAATCATATTATACTTGTATGAAATTTAGAGTCTTAAATTTATACGATAAAAATGTATACTTAACCATATAAGAATATTTAAAACTATCAAAATTGTATACTCTATTAAAATTGTTTAAATTTCTACATGTAGTAGTTTTTGGTAAAAGAAAATTGCTAATTTATGGGTTAATTTAAATTTATGAGTGAACAAGTTTGAGCAGACAGTTCTGTTTCGAGAACCTTTCAAACAATCACGACCGCTTGGAGAAAGTTACGGGACAACCCTGTTCGTTAATTAATAGGTTCGACGACGAGTTGACGCCAGGAATAATTGACATCGAATCGAGAGTCGACACACCTCCTTTTCGCACGATCGATTGCCGTTTCGTTAGAACTACAAGATACATAAGTGCGAGAAACTGTTCCGAATTTCCAATTTTCTAAACTCTCAGATTTACAAATTCTCAAATTTCCGAATTCTCAATTTCACGAATTCTCAAATTCCCGAATTCTCAAATTCCCGAATTCTCAAATTCCCGAATTCCCAAATTTCCGAATTCTCAAATTTCCGAATTCCCAAATTTCCGAATTCCCAAATTTCCGAATTCTCAAATTTCCGAATTCTCAAATTCCCAAATTCTCAAAATTCCGAATTCTCAAATCTCCGAATTCCCAAATTTCCGAATTCTCAAATTTCTTAATTCTCAAATCTCCGAATTCTCAAATTCCCGAATTCTCAAATCTCCGAATTCCCAAATTTCCGAATTCTCAAATTTCTTAATTCTCAAATCTCCGAATTCTCAAATTCCCGAATTCTCAAATTTCCGAATTCTCAAATTTCCGAATTCTCAAATTCCCGAATTCTCAAATCTCCGAATTCTCAAATTCCCGAATTCTCAATTTCCCGAATTTTCAAATTCCCGAATTCTCAAATCTCCGAATTCTCAAATCTCAGAATTCTCAAATTCCCGAATTCTCAAATTTCCGAATTCTTAAATTTCCGAATTCTCAAATTCCCGAATTCTCAAATTTCCAAATTCTCAAATCTCCAAATTCTCAAATTTCCAAATTCTCAAATTCCCTAATCCTCAAATCATAAATTCTCATGTTTATAAACCCTCGCTATAAACTTACACATCTCCAAATCCCTAAAACCCCGAATTCTGAAATTTGTAAATCCAGCAATTCTCCGAATTACAAATTCCTAAATTGACAAATTCTTCCATTCTCAAATTTCGAGGTCTCAATGGTACAAAGCGTATTTTTAACAGAATTAAAGTGGATATAGGTTAAGCCCGTATCGAGTTAATTATTAACACTTTCTGTGTATTAAAGGTAGCTTCGGTATTGCATTAGATTAGGATATCTTCCGTTTGATTCGAAAGTAGGTTAAAAGCATTGAAGCTTTCTGTAAGTTAATTAACTCGTGCCGAAAACTAATTATTTTCCTTTCTAGTAATCTTTTAACGCGTTAATTGATTACTTCGGATTTAACATGATCAAATAATTGAAAACACGAAGTACAATACAAATTAACAACATTATTGTTACACATTAATAATGTGTAGCAACAAATTGCAATTTTATGTGTTTTAACGAGGCTCATTAAAGATTCTTATTTATACAATCAGTATTAACATTATGATTCGTTAAAGTATTTGTTAAAGAAGCGAATCTTCAGAATGATCTAACCAAATAGTGAATCATGTCTGATTCAAACATCTATTGACATAGTACAACCTTGTTCATAAATGATTGCAAATAGCATTATTGAAACAGTGCCGATAATGTTAAAAAATGAATCTACAGTAAATAGAAGCGTTTTATTTAGAAACTTCCGTACGATTAATCCCGATATAATAATAAAACCTCTTGAAGGTTAAGTTTTAATAAAGTAATAGAAAGATCTTTTAGCTGTTCGTCCTTGGAAACTAAGCTTCCACGCTGAAATGCGTTCGTCCTTCGAAAGATTACTCTGAAACGAGGACGAACTTGTGCAAACAGCTCCGTTCCGTATCTTTGCTTAATGTCATTATTTAATATCTTCAAAACGTTTTCAAATTTTCAAACGTTCAAACTTACAAATCTACAAACCTTTTCAATTATGCAACTTCCAGCGTTTCAGGATCTCAAATTTACAATATTCTTAATTAGCGAATTTCTAGATTTTTAAATATACAGAGTTGTATATTCTTCCAGTTCTTAATTATCAAACTTATAATTTTTCAGATTTTTATTTTCTTTCAAACTTACAAATTTAACAACTTTTGTATTTGTAAATTTTGTAATTTTATACATTTATATACTTGCACATTTTCATGTTTATTAATCTACAGATAGTCACGCTTACAAATTTTCAAACTTACAAGTTTTCAAATGTTTCTTCAATCTTGTACCGTAAACTTTTTTCTCAATTTATCCAATGTCGTTATAGCTGATCAAATAAAAATTAGGAAGGTTTCAATATTTCTCCTCTATTTCCAATACAAGCTATAATTGAACAAAATTATTACTTTTATAAATAACAGCAACTATGCTCATTTTTCAGAATCCTCGACCCTATTCTCTGCCTTTGATGATTTCTACTGTACAAACGCACCTATAGAATAATTCTCAGAACAAGTCAGACAAGTCATCGTACAGTTTCAAAGAAACTCATGCCCTATGACGAATCTAATTACCGATCCATCATATTACCTGTTGGAAACTGGTATTCACGCGTGTTCACAATTTGCAACACGTGCCAACGGTGCACGGTGACGTTCAACAACTTGTGCACGTATTTACGAGGCTCGGTTCATTCATAAAAGCGTAACTTCCTCAAGTATATTGCTCCTCTCACCTGGTCGTCATGACAACAGTTATTTTCATTCATGCCAGTCCGCGTATTACGCGAGTCGCGAGATTTTCTCGATACTCGTGACTCACGTAAGCGAGTAGAGTACTCAACGCGAAGACGTGGCTCATCTCGCAGAAATCATAGCACTTCTGGTTACGTAAACCACGACGAGTCTCGCGGTGTAAATAAAACGTGTGTACCGTGTATCGTCGCATCGGTTTGGTCGGCTAATAAGCGGAAATATGTCAGCAAACCGATCTGATTAAACGTGCACACCGAGTATGACATACTTGCGTAGGCAAAATTGCAATATAGGGGAAGGATTTATCTGTTATTCGATATAGGGAAGTATTCTAATCTAGTGCTACGGTATTAGCTTCCTCAACTCGAAAGCTACAATTCAAGTTCTCGATTCTTCGAATTTATAGATCTTAGTTCGATATTTCGAAGTTTCAATTTTTTTATTTTTGAATCTGCTAGTTTTGGAACTTGTAAATTTCAGATTTCCTGGAATTTTCTATTTTATTCCGTATTTCTTGATTGTATGATTATTGGCACACTCAAGTATTCAAGTATTCAAGTATTCAAGTATTCAAGTATTCAAGTATTCAAGTATTTAAGTATTCAAGTTTTCAAGTATTGAAGTTTTCAAGTTTTCAAGTATTCAAGTATTCAAGTATTCAAGTATTCAAGTATTCAAGTATTCAAGTATTCAAGTATTCAAGTTTTTAAGTATTCAATTGTTCAAGTGTTCAAGTATTCAAGTTTTCAAGTTTTCAAGTATTCAATTGTTCAAGTGTTCAAGTGTTCAAGTATTCAAGTTGTCAAGTATTCAATTACTCAATTATGCTAGTACTCAAGTATTCCGGTATTCAAGTAATCAAGTACCCAAGTATGCAAGTATTAAGATATTCAAGTATTCACTTCATTTGTTCGGTTGTTCGATTGTTCAATTATGTACTTGTTCAACTCCTCAAATTTTCAATTTCTAATTTTCTTAATTTAAGAATTCTTCAATTTTTCCAACGTTGGAATATTTTGCACTACTTAAGGTTATTAGAATGAAGGATTTTGATGAAAATCCTACGATATTCGATATGGTACAATCGATCCTCGTATTATTCTTTCGCATACTCTATCGACTAGCAACTCTGTTAACATCACCGAACATCCCCAGTGTTTTTATCTCGTTTCTCTCGTGTTTGTTCAAGAGTACGTTTTCGGGGGAATTAGTTCGAGGCTAACGATTGATTGAACACTGTGGGAGTAAAGAAAATGCTTTCATGGATAATTGGATGTAGGAAGAGATTGATGCGAAGCACGTACACTATTCTTTGAGATAAGAGCATCCTCCGAAATGAATTTCAGCGTTTCAGTAAGAGACGTAGTTTACCACTGGTCAGAAGATTATTATGTTAAATGTTATGTATAGGAAGTCGTCGAGAGAAATGGCCTTCTTAAGGCCTCCTAACTTTCTCCTGAAAGGTAACCCGAGGAAGGTAATCACCTTCTTACTGAGATAAATTTGTTGTAAAAGTGATTCATGCTTCTGGGTAGTGTCTCTATGATAACTATGTCAGCTGCAGCTACTCTACTATTTGCTAGTTTATTTTGAATTTCGGAAGCTATTTCTGTTAGTGCGTCATTTTATTTCACAAAAGTCATAATTACAAATTACAGATTATAAAGGACAGTTAGAATTTCAGAAATTAAAAATGGAGAAATGTAGAAATTTTGGAATGTAGAAATATAAAGTTTCAAGAGAAGAAATTTTCAAATGTACAAATTTTGAAGTGAGAAGTTTAGATATGTAGAAACATAAAAATACAGAAATATCAAGTTTGAAGATTTGAACAACTGAAAATTTAAGAATGTAGAAGTGCAGAAATGAAGAAATGTACAAAATATAGAAATGTAGAAATGTAAAATTGTACAAATTTAGCAGTGTCAAAATATTAAATTTAAACATATGAAACTTAAAGAACCAACAGATTAAACGATGCAGAAATATGCATGCACAACATGTGTTCTACTGAATAAGCCATGCGTTAATCATGGTGTAATGAGGTTTGTTACAGAGCGAGCGCTCACGGGTCAGTCTTTATTCGATGTTACAGAAAACCGATAAACTCTTAAATTAATTACAACGTGCTAATGAAAGATACATACCGCAAATATAATTACTTCCAGGAGGATAAACTTCTCTACAATGGCAGAACGTAATGTTCCTTTATTTCAAGCGTGTATATAATTATAATTAACAAGCGTTATTACGGTATTGCATAAAATGTATCTCGTTTAATTTCTTTATCAAAATTAAAGCGTAACATTTTGCTCTTTATGAGCGGATGCAATTAACTTCGAAAGATAATTTCTGATCAAATATGACGAGGTCGTTGCACATTAAATAACCGATTTTGGATCGTACAAAGACTGACACAATTTGACAACATGAAAACAACGAAATAACACTTGTATGTCAATTTGAAGCTTAGAAGTTCTTTTTTAATCTTGAGCTTCGAATAGATGCATCACTAGTCATATCGGGGTATATTTTTTTCATCAAGTTGTGTCGGACTTTGCATGATTTTGAATTAGTCTTTTACTGTGTTTAAGTCAGACATTTTGTACGGGGGACATTAAGCTCTTCAAGGTTTGAGGTTAGAAAATGAAGTGACGTGTTTATGGAATTATATTTTACTAACTTTGAATTGATAATGATTAAACTAGAAAATTATGAAAGTATTAGTAATATTCAAAGATAAAGACAATCTTCACGTGTGTATATGTATGTGGCTACATGTACACTGTATGTGGTCGCTGAATTAAAAAAAAACTGTTTGCATGTGTACATATATATACAGAATATGTCAATGTCATTAAACAGGTTAAATAGTTAAATAGTTAATACAATAATTTTGTTAAACCACAAATTTTAAATATATATTATATGTTATTTGTTAGTAGTCTCGTGTGACAGAAACATATCAGATGTAGTTTTGACAGGCAGATAAATATCGGCAGGGTCAACCATTTTCACCCCAAAAAGGAACAACCATTGTAACTTATGGTCGAGGCTCTTAATGAGCGAACCGCATTAAAAGTGACTCACTTCCGGTGAAGCTCGAACTGGCCAGCTAATGCACAAATTGCGAGTCTAATCGTGGGTTCCTTCGTAATCTCCAAAACTATGTGTTCTACGTTTCGGTTTAGCTTTTATCTGTCACGTACGCAACCGCTGCTTATCTCTTACCACGATAACTACAACCTCAAGCGATTGCATCTCCTAAAAAATTTGTACAGTCAACAAATTGCACTTTAACAAAGTTTTCTTGATTCGGACATCTTGGACTATTGAGGAAATCTGAGATTTGGGGATTTTGGGATTTAGAAATTGTGGATTTAAGAATTTAAGAAATATCAATATAAGCTATACTTGAAGGTGTATTTTCGAAAATTAATTTCGTAAAATGTTGCAAACCCATACGAAAAACAATGTCTTTCACTACATCGAAACGGATAATCGTTTGTATTTCTTCCTCCGGCAGCCATTTTCTAAGAAATCTCGACTGCAGTACATAAAAGGACAATTATCCATGTGATATTACGCGCGCAAATAACTGTGGGAGCCAATTCTTTGCAATATCCTGTCTTCTTGTGTACTTTCACAGTCGCCGTGTACTTATGAAACGCAACTTGCCTCGAAGAATCTAATCCTGAGCATTATCGAGTCTTTGACAAAAACTGGGACAACAGATACAGCCTCGTATTCATATAGCTTCGTTATGGAATTTCTAATATCCTATTTTCCTCGTTATTCTGGTGCCTTTATGAAACGTAACCGTGATCCGAGAAGATATTATCTCTTTGATTGTGGCACGACTTATTTGAAGAAAAGTGGGATGATCGGTTGCTGTTGTTACTCACAAATGTCAAATGTAATATTACCAATCGGTTGATTGTGTAAGTAATTCTTATAATTGTAGCTATATTCTAACGTTTAAACTTTTCTAAATTCTATAGTATGGAAATCTGAAAATCCCCAAATCACAACATTGATCAATAGTTCCCCAATTCTAACATTTAAAAACTTGTTAATTCTACAATATCTACGTTTCAAGATCCTCAAATCAAAAAACTCCTCAACGGTCGCAACATTTAGAAATTCCTAAATTCTACGATATCTAAATTCCAAAATCTCAAAATCTCAAAATTGATCAATAGTGCCCTAATCCCAGCATTTTATAATTCCTAAAATCATTCCTACATTGTACCATTTCTAAATCCCTAAATCACTAAATCTCAAAATCCTTAAACCCCAAAATCCCTAAATCTCTACATCTTTAGATCTCTGCATCCCCAAATCCCTACATCCCCAAATTCCTACATTCCCCAATCTCTACATCACCATATCCCTATATCCCCAAATCTTCAAATCCCAAAATCTCAAATTTCCAAATTCCTAAATTCCCAAATTCCCAAATCCCCAAAACCCCAAATTCCCAACTCCCCAAAATCCTTATATCCCCAAATTTCCTAATTCCCAAATTATCAAATTCCTAAGTCCCCAAATCCTTACATCCCCAAATTCCTAAATCCCCAAATCCCAAAATCCCGAAATTCTGAATATCCCAAATCCTCAATTCCCATAATAAAAACAAATGCATCGTAAATTTTTTCCTCTATCTTCTTGCAACTATGACCCAATATGTTCCGCACGTCACATCGATAAGCGAAATAAGCCGATTCCTGTATTTCTGCACAAAGTATGTTTACGAGCGCGGTTTAGAACCGGAATGGACGTCCGATGCATATAAGAAATTGTTCGAGGCAGAAAAACGCAATGGCGTAAAATGTGAAGGAACAGAAACGAGCGGTGCAAATGGAAGGGCCTCGAGCACCAAGGGAAATGGAGCAAAGCAATAGAACTCATCGGCCACGTTTCCGTGGAACCGACTCTGGCTAACAATGAGAGAAAGGAACACGCATTTTTCTTTCGTTTAATGCTACCTCGTTTGCTAGCTGCTACACTAAACTATCCTTCGATGCAACTTTGTTGCGTACACTACGGATTCACTTGGGTAACATATATTTCGATGAAAATGCTTAGCACACATTTTCATATCTGGGTCACATATTGCAATATGTATATTATAATCTACTGAAATTTCCTTCTTTTTTCTCAATCCACTATCAATACATTTTTACAATTTTTTGTTTTGAAGAAATATTTGAAAGAATTAAATTTCTGTTTAAATTTGCAAAATTAAATTTCTGTCCATGCTTGAAAAATTAAAGTTCTTTTTAAATGTACAAAGTAACTGTATAAAATTGCATAAACTTTGTTCCAGTCTGCACTGTATTATTCAACGATGAGGAAATATTTCTCCAAACATTATCTCCGCGTATAGGGAGGTTCACCCCTCTCCTATTCGTCCTTGCGTAACATGACTCTGTTGAAGTAACGTGTAATTGCAAAAGAATTTGGCAATTTATAGCGAAGCCGTGAGAATAAGCTGAAATAAAATGATTCTCTCATTAGCGTCGCAATGAAATGCAAATTCGTGATGGTCGAGTGGCCAGAACAGGTTTCGAATTGTTTCCCTGTTGCATTGTAGGCGACAGAACGCCACGCGAGGCATTGCACGAGCAATAATGACGAAATTTCAGTCATTACCATTTTACGTGGATTCGCGGAAGCATAAAGTGTGCCAAGCATCTCGCCAGGTATCTCTGCTGGTATTCCATTTTTCTATGAGTCAGAAAATTCATGCTCTTACCTATAGTTGCAACGTAATTTTGTAAGGTTGGGTCTGCTTTGACGAAAACGAGCGTTCGAATCCTCATTGCTTCAAAATGATAGCAATTTCATTATTTTATTATTTTCTTGTGGTACTATTTTTATGAATTCACTGTGTCACTGTTCTACTATAATATTTCAATATATTGCAATGCTATTGCTCCACTATTTTGTTATACTACTTTTCTAGTGCACCTATATCCTGATGTCCCTAAATTATCCCTAGATTCAAACATCCGTGTATAACTTCAGATCCAAGTATCCTCGAATCTAAATGTCTGTAGATACATTCTTAGGTCTATCATCCATGGACCTGGATACCCTACATATCGTCCATATGTGTGTATCCTACATATAGGTCCACATATCTATACATCCCTAAATCCATAAATTCCTTGTCTACCTTGGTCTGTATATCCCTTAATTCTTAATATCCTTCTACATCGTTAGACCCTCATATATCTAAATCTGGGCATCCTTAATTAAACCTACCAGAAAGAATCTCAAGTTAGGTATTTCCACATGAACATAATCACATGAACCGTCTTACCGTATTTCAATAACAGAGTTCGTACATAGAATCTCGTTTCCAATGCGGAACTTAATTATTCGTATGATAATCTTGATATTTGCGTACTAACATAGGATCATGCGAAAAGTATATAAACCATACGATACAAGAAAGTGTAGTAAATTATATAGGACGTGTAAAATATGCAAACAGTGCGAATTAAGGTAGCACTTTAGATCAACTGGAAAGAGAAAACACCCGATACAATCAGCCATTTGCATGAAGACTAATAATTGTACAATAATAAAATGGTTGCTTTAGAAATCCAACGGGAAACGAAACTTTCTAATTAAAATAGTGACTGATTACCGAGGACGCGATTCAGGATCGGTCGTCTTTCACCTAAAACGCGTGCGTTAAATGGCTAAATCCACGACGGTGTTGATGTTCGTTGTGCTGTTTAACGTTCTGCAAGTGTGCACACACGTGTTCCACCGTAAATTTCTAATCATCGTGAAATCTGCCCGTTCGGAGGAACGTGAAAGTTCGCCAAGTGGCCATTCGATGATGATATACGATGTAATTTTCTGATTCTTAATTTTCCACGTCGACCGAGACCGTGTGATTAACGACGAAATCGCGCGACGATAGAAAAAAAAAAGTATCTCATTTTCCATGGTACGCGTAGATACGAGTTTATATACTTTCGACCACAATTTCCAATTCTGTTTTCGAAGTAATCCGCACTCGCACGCGGAGAAAGTAATTGTTATTTAACGCGGAATTTTTACAATTTCTCTTTCGCGGGATTATATAATTTTTACGCCGACTGTCCCGATTCGCATCCGGCTCGGTGAAAATTCACTTTTCAACCGGTGCTGACCATTGTCTGGTGATTTGGACGCTTAAGGGAAATTGGAAGATAATCGAGCAGGTTGTGGAGGATTTGGGGGATTTGCAAATTGCAGATTTTGGGATTTGGAAATTGGGAACGTTGGGAATTTAGAATTTTGGGGATTTGAGAATTTGAGGAGTTAGGGATTCAAGGATCTGGTATTTCGGGATTCAAGGTTTTGGAATTTGGGGACTCAAGGATTTGAGATTTGATGATTCGAAGATTTGGGATTTGGGGATTCAAGGATTTGGAATTTTGGGATTTGGGGATTCAAGGATCTGGAGTTTGGGGATTTGGGGATTCGAAGATCTGGGATTTGAGGATTCAAGAATAGGAAATTTGGTGATTTTGGGGAATTCAAAATTATAGAATTTTGGGAGTTTAGGACTTTGAATAATTTGAAGGTCTGAAAGTTTAGGATTTTGGAAGTTTGAAGATCTGATAATCAAGGATCTTGGAAATTTGTGAATCTGGAAATTTAACACTTTGGAAATCCATAAACTTGGAAATGTTGGAATCTGTTAATCCAAGAATCTGTAAATTTTGCTTCAAGAAATAGCTTCAGAACATATAACTATCCATATCAATCTATAGAATTCGCTGTCCAAAGATACAAAGTTCAAGTTCGATCGATCAGTATCATCGACAGAACCATTTCAGAGGAAACTTCCTGCAGCCAAAATATGAGAAAGCACAGAGAAGTTTTATTAGGCTCATTCAAACTACAAGCACCTGAAGCTACAAACGTACTGAAATGATAAAGCTTCCACAAGAAACGTGTTACAGTTCGCACCTGCGGTATAAGATGTGTTGTTGAAATGACCTGTTTGGTGACAAACGTGGAAAATACCATGACACAAAGTAAAACAGCAGACACGCACCATTTCTGGCGCATTCTCGAGCAACGTGATGCACTGGGTGAATACATCGACGTAAGAAAATACGATTCGCGCGAAAGTAATGCATAAAGCGTGAATAAGTCACTGGAGAAAGCGTTGCATACGTTTCTTTCTCGATTCGAATCGCGTTCGACGTCGAACATCTAAACTTCTATTTTTATTCCTCGCATCGTTCAATAAATTGAAGACCAACAATTTTACGTTTCTAATCTAATCTATATGAGTATGCAATTACTACAATCGAACTTTTAAAGCATTTTGTAAATACAGTCGTTATCTTTTGTCCAAATTCTTAATTGTGTTTTGTGTCGTACTCATTGGCGTAACTTAGATTTTTTTATTGGGTAGGCGTTATATCGCAGCATGTTGTATAGCCATGCGTTAAATTACTGTTTCTGAATGTTAGATTAGTATGTGTTAGATTACTACTCGTTAGATTTCTACGCGTTAGATAACTATCGGTTGTGTCACGCGTTATATCGCCAGGCGTTGGTATCGCTACGCGTTATATCGCCGGACGTTAATAGTGGCACGTGTTAGAATCTCCACGCGTTATATCGCCACGCGTTAATAGTGCTACGCGTTATATTTCCACGCGTTATATCGCCACGCGTTATATTTCCACGCGTTATATCGCCACGCGTTAATAGTGCTACGCGTTAGAATCTCCACGCGTTATATCGCCACGCGTTGGTATCGCTACGCGTTATATCGCCGGACGTTAATAGTGGCACGTGTTAGAATCTCCACGCGTTATATCGCCACGCGTTAATAGTGCTACGCGTTATATTTCCACGCGTTAATCGTGCTAAGCGTTGGAATCTCCACGCGTTATATCGCCACGCGTTAATAGTACTACGCGTTAGAATTTCCACGTGTTATATCGCCATGCGTTATATCGCCACGCGTTAATAGTGCTACGCGGGACAGTCTCCACGCGTTTTATTGCCACGTGTTAGATCTCTATCCGTTAATATCAGAATGTATTAGAATCCCCACTCGCTATATCGCCATTAAGTCTTCACATATTAAAATCAATTCTCGTTATATTGCTACGCGTTATATTGCCACTCGTCATAATTGCCTCACATTGATATTGCTACGTGTTATATTAGACGCGTTAATATCACTACCCATTAGAAATGCCGCGCGTTATATTGCCATATGTTGTAGCGCCACACGTACCTTTTAGTTCTAGGATCTTCTTACCTAGTAATCTAATTACGTCAATGATGAAAATGTCATCAATCAATCGAAGATATTTATCTTGTTCGTGGTCCGATAAAAAAGGTTTCTCCGAATGTTTTCGAGTGATCTGTTTATCTTAATTGCGGAAAGGTGTGTTAAAAGGCGGAAGTGGGGCCAGTTTTATTGCACTTAGCGGTGGAACACCGAGAGACGAGAAAGGTTTCTTTTTTTCGAGAGGGCAATTATGTCGTATTGCACCGTTCAGGTCGTAAGATAGTCCGCTGAATCTGGCTTGCATGCTTTCCTTTCTTTTTCAACGCTAGAAATCTCGGATGAATCATGCACGCAATGCGTCGCGGTTCCTTTTTTAACGAGGAAAGAAAAGATAATCGTTCGATGATCCAGATTTTAATCTCCGATTCGCCGTACTGTTTTTGTATATTTTTATTGGGCTAATCAGCTTATGATTAACGAGGAGATGGTTATACAGAATCGGAACGCGATCTTGTTCAAACGTGCTCATTTAATTAGTCAACGAGCCGCAAAGGTAACACGGTTCGAAACACTCATACGGATTTCCGATGGTGAGTCATTAATAGTCACTCACGTGTGCTCGTATGTACATGCATCTGTGGCAGGTGAAATCATAGCTGTCAGCATTTCTCGAATTCTTTGAAAATTCTTCGAGCTCGTTATTCGAAGTCGCTTGATCCACGATGTGATCATTAACCATAAACACTTTTGCCAATTCGTCAAGCTTTTATTTCGTTACCGCTGCAATCTTTATCTTGCAAAATTCTACTCCGAGTTTTCCGATGGAAAAATATTTCGAAATGTACATTTACCTGAACCCTATTTCTATCAAGTATACATTCAAACGATAATTTTGTAGAACGAAGAAAATGTTCTAACAAAACAAGTTCCTGTATTTCACATCAAATAAATACAAATACTTATTCCCTTATGAAATTTCATCCGCGTACAGACAGATTTAAATTTGCCGCCATGTGAGGTCGCTGCTGTTTCCTCCTATTACTGTCAAGCCCGATTAAGAGGACTTCATTGTCACACAAATGTCCGAACATTTAAACATGTCTGTGTTAAGACAACCAGCATAAAGAGAAATCTGCTACCTTCTCCTAGTAGCACCTTCCATTAAAATGACTTCATTTACCAAATGCATAAATGTCCAAACTTTTTAACATGTCTGTGTTAAGACAACCAGCATAAAGAGAAATCTGCTACCTTCTGCTACTAGCAGCTTCGATTAAAATGACTTCATTTATCGAATGCATAAATGTCCAAACTTTTTAACATGTCTATGTTAAGCCAACCAGCTTAAAGAGAAATCTGCTACCGTCTGCTACTAGCAGCTTCGATTAAAATGACTTCATTTGTCGAATGCATAAACGTCCAAACTTTTTAACATTGTATCAAGACAACCAGCTCAAAGAGAAATCTTCTACCTTCTATTAGTAATAACATGGATTAAAAGTGACTTGATTTGTCTTATGCATGACCAAGTTTCCAAATATGTCTGCGTTAAGACAACCAGCTCAAAGAGAAACTTGCAATCTTTGGTTAGTAGCAACCTCGATTAAAATGACTTCATTCGTCAGATGCATAAATGTCCAAACTTCTGCACATGTCCATGTTAAGACAACCGTCTTAAAGAGAAATCTGCTATCTACTCTTAGTAGCAGCTTCGATTAAAATGACTTCATTCGTCATATGCATAAATGTCCAAACTTCTGCACATGTCCGTGTTAAGACAACCAGCTTAAAGAGAAACCTGCTGTTTTCTGCTAGTAGCACCTTCGATTAAAATGACTTCGTTTGTCATCCACATAAATGTCCGAGCCTTTATACATGTACATGGCGATACGAGCAGCATAAAGAGAAACATCGATGCATTTCCCACAGTGCATCTGGCCACCGTCTCGTTCTTTAAAACGCTCGCCCACCTTGTCATTATGATTGGAAACCCTTTCGTAGAATCAGGTCAGACAGCTGTCTGGTCGACGCCGAGCGCACCTCTGTCTCATCCTCCTCTTCGTACTTTTTTTTCGTCTTCCTTTTTTCCCTCAGCTGGCAACAAAGGCGGATGAATCTCGCGTGTACACGTACGACACCCACGCGTGTACACCCTCGTAAACGCGGCAGCATAATAGGATCCACGGTCTCGCTATTGTCCACTTACGGTCAAAGTCTACGAGTAAAATTCGTTGATAGTCTAGCGGGATTTTGCTTCTGTTTATAGGATGGAAATTATGTTTCTTTCGAACCATAGAGTTCTTTGAACAGTTGCAGAAAGCAGCATTGTTGTAGTTGTGACGTCCATCTTTAGAATTTTATGGACGTGTGAAAGAGACTTCTAGTGCAACTTTGTGTGGTAATTTCTCTTTGTTGAGCAAGTTATGGTTGTGGAAAGCTCATGGAGATGTTGGAAATTTCAAGATCTGGATTTTCAATTTTTAACTTGTTAGTATTTATAGTTTCAAATTTTGTAATGTTTGAATGAACTTTCAAACTTGTAAACTTCTTCATTTCAAAATTTAAAATTCCAAGGTTGCAAATTCTCTAAATTCCAAATGTCCAAAGTTCTAAGTGCCTAAATTTCTCAAATCCCCAAATGTCACAATACTTCAAATTTTTCATATGTGTAAATGTTACAAAATCTTCAATTTTCTATATTCCTAAATTTCCAAATTTCTAAGCTCCACATTCCTCAAATTTCCAAATTCCTAAGCATCAAATTTTTCAAATTTTCAAATTCTTATGCCCCAAGTTTCTCAAATTACAAATTGCAAAGCACAAAATCTCTCAAATTTCCAAATTCCTAAGTCCTTAAATTTGACAAACTTCCAAATGTGAAGCTTCACATTTCTCAAATTCCCAAATTACATAAATCTCCAAATCTCACATATCCTTAAATTTTATAAATCCCCAAATTCACAAGTCCCTAAGTCCACAAATTCCCAATATACCTAAATCTCCAAATCGCTAAAATTTCCCATTTCCTCTAATTACCTAATTCCCCCCAAAAAACGAAAACCCAAATGTTCAAATTTCACAAATCCTCAAATGTCACAACATATCATTAAATTTTGTAAATCCCCAAATTTGCAAGTCCTTAAATCCACAAATTCCCAATATACCTAAATCTCCAAATCCCAAAAATTCTCCCTAATTTCTTAATTCCTTCGAAAAAAACAAAAATCCAAATGTTCAAAATTCACAAATCCCCAAATGTCACAACATATCATTAAATTTCATAAATCCCAAAGTTTCCAAATCCCTAAATCCACAAATTACCAATATACCTAAATCTCCAAATCCCTAAACCCCCCAATATTCCAAAATTGTCGATTTCCCCTAATTTCCCGATTCCCAAACACATCAGTCTAAAAACCGATACGTTCAAATTCCTAAATTGCACATCCATCAGCACATTTTCACAATTTTCGAAAATAGCAATATCCGCGAGTCCATTAAAAATGAACATGCATGACGCAGCACTTTGCTCGACACCAATACATTCTTTCCGTCCATAAGATGAATCTGCATGAAAATCGAATGTAGCATGACCGAGCAAGTGAAAAGGACATGATTGCAAAACTTCCTTCCTACTTTCGAGGAGTCGCGTATAAAATTCTCAACGTTCTACGACGAACAAATTTCTAAACCATCGGTTCTTTCCTCCGGCGAATTCAGCCATGTTACTTTTAACAGATAATATTTGTGCTCACGATAATAATCACGATGTTCCATGCAACAGAGTTTACACGATCCGAATATCGGACGATCCATTATCAACAGTTGTCATTATGTGATCGGGGAAGCTTATTGATGTGCGCCGAATCAATCTTTTCCGTGACTACGATGCCCGATAAATAACAATACGGATAGGCATTTTTGCGAACGGAACGTGAGTTATTCGACGAAATTTATGTCGTCGCGGACGTGAAATTGCTGCCTCGTGAAACAGATAGAAACGTTGATAAATATTTGATCGATGAGAAAATAGCAGCGGATGTTTAAATTTTTTGTACGGGGTTATCGATATAGAATCGTGAAAAGCTTTCTCTATTACCGCGTAAAAATTTTAACACTGCTGTCGATGTTAATATTTTATGGAACCTCTTAACTTTCGCATTTTTATGTCCACTCTTATGTGTCACGGATTGGTAAAATATTTTTATGGCACGGCTTTATTGGTACAGAATCCTTATTTATATGTGGTCTTAAAATACCAGGTATAATGGTCACAATCCAAATTGTTAAATAATAATGAAGTTGTTAACGATGTTGATAACGGATACGCAAAGTCAGTCTGAATTATTATATAATAAGGAATGATGTTATAATCAGTGTTAATAATTGATACTTGAAATTTATTCAGATTTATAAATATTAATGAAGTGGAATTATGATCAGTGTTAATATTTGATACTCGAAGTTAATTCAAATTATTAAATGAGAATAAAATACAATTATTAACGATGTAACAATGTAGATTCGAAATGTATCTAAATTATTAAATGACAACGAAATAGAATTATTAACGATGTAACAATGTATACTCGAAATGTATCTAAATTATTAAATAAGAATGAAATAAAATGATTGGCAATAATAACGTATACTAAAAATTGAACAAAATTATTCTCATCAAAGATCACATAAATTCATGTTTCGTTATTCGAAATTTCAGCGATAAATTATGGAACATTGTAATTACGGAATAGAGTTTGTAGAAACAGCGACAGCTGGTCGAGCACCGTCGATAATTTAGTATTTTGGACAGTCGAATACTATTATTAAAAGGAACTTGGAGAAACTTGGGTTTCCAATATCGTGCTATTAGGAGCTTAAACAGCAATTGTAGCAATTTATGGATCAGTAAATTGTAATATTCTCGGTTAATAAGCGTCTGACAATACTGCAAACATCTTGAGAAGTACATGTAGCTGCATATGTAATTTTGAAAGGTACCAATAGAATTGTTCCGAGTTTATCGATATAAATAAATAACGAGAAAATATATGTACAGATTATACGTATCGAAGCTTTTAATCACGATCGTTTAATCTTCGTTCCGTGATAACATGGTCGATTACGTAAAATCATTTCGAATCGTGTCAGTTTTGATGAATAATAATTTGTTACGATCTGAAGCGGTAATGTTCCCGAAATAACATGCATCATGAATTTTATTGTGGATTTAGGTGAATTAATATTTGGTATTACTTCAGTTGGAGTAAGTACTTTTGTTCTTTGGAATATTTCAATTTTGCAAATTTGAAATTTTAGGAATTTAGGATTTCTGGGTTTTGGGAATTTTAGCATTTTTCAATATTGGGAATATGGAATTTTGGAACTTTTTAGTGGTAGAACTTTGAGTTGTTTTGGAAATTTTGGGACCATAGGAATTTGGAACTTTGGCACTTAGGAAATTTTGGTACCATAGGAATTTGGAACTTTGAAATATTGGCACTTTGGAAATTTTGGACTATAGAAATTTGGAACTTTAGAATTTTGGCACTGTAGGAATTTTGGGACCATAGGAATTTGGAACTTTGGAAATTTTGGGACTATAGAAATTTGAAATTTGAGAACTTTGGCACTGTAGGAATTTTGGGACAATAGGAATTTGGAACTATGAAAATTTTTTTAATTTTGAACCACATTTTGGACCGTCAAGAATTTGAAATCTGGGAATTTCAAAAGTAGAACTTCGGTAATTTTGGAATCTTTAAACTATAGAACCTTGGTATCATAACAATTTAGAATTTTTAATATTTTGAAGCTATATATCTTTACAAATTTTTTAATTTTGAGACCATACATGAATACAGTATCCGATACGATAAATTAATATATTTATTTAAAATTATGCGAATAGAGTAAACACCGTTGACCGCTTTCATTCGTTAATACTTTGAAAAGTAGCAACGTTTCTAAATATTGAAAGTAATGTTCAGTTATCGATATTTGATAACAAACACACTGAAATCATATGCATTTAACGATCGATAGCAAATAAGTAAATATTCAAATATGCAAATACCCAGAGCACTGATACGAACATTTTATTCTATCCTGTGTATATGTACTTATGCAAAGTGTCGTTCTTGATACATGTAAGAAAAATAATAAAGTAATTAAAAGCAGAGAAATTTCTTGCGTTAGAAATGAAGTTGGTTTCTTTCAGAAATTTTCAAATTTTGTAGTTTGAAATTTTTTAAACTGGAGGAGTTGAAGATCTGAAGATTTAAAAAATTAGAAATGAGCATTTGAAAATTTGTAAATGTAAGAATTTGAATGTGATTTACGAATACAAGAAATTGAAAAAAAGTTAAAATTAAAAAATTCCAAATGTCCTAACTAAAAAACGCAAACAACCCCGACTATTAGTATGAGTCACAAGTAAAAATCAGTAGAAACAATTACAGAAATCCCGTTGCGTCGATATTGTTATAATAAAGATAAGGTAGAAAACGCATGCGACATTTTGCAAGAGAAAAAATGGAGATTAGAAGGAAATGACGCATCGAAGAACAGGCTTTTTCCGCAGCGACGGAACGGAAGAGTCCAAAGTCACGATCAACTGCGTTATTACACGAGAAACGACAAGAGCGATAGATAACGTTTGATGTCGTATCCGCGTTAGAGAACGATACACTCGCCTTGTAACCCGTGAAACAGGAAGAACGACAACGTATTTTTGTTTTCTTCGCTAGCCAAGTCTGACCGCATGTTACGCTCCTTCGTCGTGTTCTATCGGCTTAAGATCAATGTGTCAAAGCTATGCCACGCATTCGTATCGAAGGTGATCCGAGCTGGACGTTATCCAACGACCGCACCAGAGAGCGAAAACCGCAGACAACTCGATCGCAAAGGCAGATTCTAGTTACGCGACAGGTGACAAAGTTTTCTCTGCTTACAATCGCTCATGAAAGTATTCGAACCCTTGTATCCTAAACTGTTAACGCGTTAGGAGTTTTTTTTCTGAATATGTGCGATAGATATTCCGAATGTATCGATTTATGGGTGCAATCTGTTGTGCATCGTGCAGTAGTTCAACATCGTGTACTAGGTGTAATGTATGTAACGTATGAAATGGTTTGACGAGGGTGGTCTCGTCCGATCAATTTAAGGTAGTGTCTAATGAAATTTTGGAATTTTTACATTTCTAGAAGCTTAATTACCTGATATCTGAATTACGAAATTTCCAAGATTTTAAATGATAATTTGCTAAATTCCTAACTTGCTTAATTCCCAACTTCCTAAATTCCTAACTTGCTAAATTCCTAAATTCAAAAATTCCCAAATTCTTAAATCCCTAAACCCTTAAACCCCTACACTCCTACACCGCTAAACCCTTAAATCCCTAAACCCCTAAATTCCTATACCCCTAAATCCCTAAACCCCTATATTCCTAAATTCCTAAATTCCTAAACTCGTAAATCCCTAAACCCCTAAATCCCTAAATTTGTCAGACCTTTAAATTTCCAAATTTCTAAATTTTCCAATTCCTCTTATCCCAATTACAAATCCATAAATTTCAATAAATCTCACAAAGTTTACAAACATAAAAAATTGTACATAAATACAATAAATCGTAAAAAGAGCACAAATGTAAACCCATTTCCGCAATAAAAATACACTAAAACCGCATGAAGCATAAAATTTCCCTACGATGTGCAGACTTTCCTTGTTCACGGTCTCTCGAAAAGCGAGTGTTTTTCAAATAAACACCAAGCTCCAAGAAAGTCTTGAGGCACCTTACAAATTGATCTATTACCGGATCGAATCTTACAAACTTAATTTCATTTCATCGAACGTCTCGTTTTAATCCGAATCGTTAAATTTCATTTCGACCACGAGTGATAAAAACAAATTACTGCTTTCTTATGAATGAACGAAGTGAGTCACGCGTTCTCGCGAATCGAGATACGTATATTCGGTCGATTTTCTGGGAAATCGGATCTATCATACACTCCGGAAACGGTATCGTCATCGATTGACACTGAAATGTTAATGAAAGGTATTGAAATTGGTCCTGTTGGTACGTGAACCGAGGGGAAGAACGTTGCTGATCCGGAACTTGGCGTATCATGTAATCAGAAACGGTAGATGACAGTGAAAGTGCATTATTTACTTATGCTGAATGTTACATAATACTTTGCCGCAATTGAGTTCTATTTATCTATTTTCTTCTGCTTCGTTTACCCAAATAATATGGAGTATAAAATGTAATATTAAAGAAATAATACGTACAAATTTGGACAAGCAACAAATATTTATATAAATAATGTAAAGAATATTTATTAATCGTGTTTAATAAAATCATGATACTTGTTTATGTAATACTACGCTTTTAAGAGCTGCTTACATTCAATTTATAAGTAGGTAATTCCTAGACGTTGACAATACTCAAACATTATTTTAAAGACCTTGCTGTTCTACATAAAAAAATATAAGTAGTTGATCAAGTACATAAACATACGTAACAAGATAATTCTTAATACCCAACGTTTATGTAAAGTAACTACAAAGAAGCAAGCATTATTCGGTAAAATAAAAAATATTTAATAGCATCGAATAAAGTGCTGACATAAAGGAAGATTAACCCGTTCCTCATTAACCCATTACATAAGTAAATCCGTAACGCGCATACAAATTTTATATTTAACATTAATTGTACTAATTAGAGTGAAACTCCTATGCTGAATAGCTACAAATTACATCATTATTTCTTCCTACAAAATGCAGAAAAATTATATAAAACAGAGGAATTGTAAAAAAAAAGAACATCTAAAAATCAGTGTGCGTCAAAGTTAGCGTAAAAGTTTGTTGATGAAAACTGTAGAAAAACAAGAGTAGCATGTAGAAAGAGGCTCGTGTGTATTTGAAGCGCGTAAAGCATTTCAAAAAACCTGCTCACCGCTGGAAGGGTTAAATCCTTGCCAATTTCCCTTCGCGCAATACTGAGACACGTGCGCGTGTGTGAGACGTGGTGTACAGTCAACGGCAAATCTGACTTGCCTGGGGAAAATATGGTAACCGAGGGAAAATTCGTTTCTAGAAACATTTGGGATTTCAATATTTCCGGAGGAGTGCAAAGTTTGGGGGTATAGAAATTTAGGTCCCTCGAGATTTGGGGTCCTAGGGATCTAGGGGACCCAGGGGACTTGGCGTGTAGGGATTTGGGAATCTAGGGATTTGGTAGTTTAGAGATGTCGAGACATTTAAGAATCTAGGGATTTGGAAGTCCTGGGGTTTTAGGATGAAGGAATTTGAGAATATAGGAATTTGAGGATCTGGAAATTTTGGATTAAATTTTATTGGTGCGTTTTAAATTACTTTAGGATACTTGAGATTTTTAGGGATATCGGAGAAATCTAGGGATGTCGGTATCTAGGGATTTGAAGGATTTGAGAATCTAGCAATTTGTAGATCTATAAATTTCAGGATCTAGGGATTTGAGGGTCTAGAAATTCGAGGATCTGGTGATTTCAGAGTCTAAAAATTTGATGACCAAGGAATGGAGAAATCTAGGGATTTAGAAACGTAGAAATTCAGAAATTCGAATATTAGGAGATACAAAAACATCTATACTCTAAAATGTGGTAATATTGAGAAGTTTCCAAATATACGTATTCAGAAATTTGAAAAGTAGATGTCCCAGAATGATTAAAAAATTTGCAAACCTAAAAGATCTGAAAGCATTCAAATAGATGAATGACGTATATAAAAATTTGCAAAGAAATGTAAAAATTTAGCGAACTCTCAAAGTTGCTACCTAACCTGAAATTCTGCACTTGGAATTTCCAGAATTCGAGGAAAGCAAAATTCCGAAATGGAATAACCGTTTACATGTAATTCGAAGGAAGGCAACATTGCCCTCGAGTGTACACGCGTGTGTGAGACGAAGCATGTAGACGCGCAGGAGCTAAAGGTGCGTGCGTTAACACTGGGTGCACCGACACGCGTCGCTACACGCTGGAGCGCGAGCGTGTGTGCGTGTGACGCACACGCGTGCGTGCGTGTGTTGCGTCCGCGATTGGCGGGTGCCCGAAGAGAGGGGATAAGGAAAGGCGGGTTGGTGGGGAGAGACGTAGCGACGAGTCCCCTCGGTTTGGAGTACCGAGTGAGCGAGTGAAAAGCAGTCAGTCAGTTAGCGAGGCAGCCAGAGGCAGGAGCATGTTCGTTACGGGAGCTCTGTCTCGTGGAGCACCCTTCAACGATTCTCGTTCGATCGATGCGTGATTATGGATCGTCGTGTATACACGTCGTTGTTCCATTGACAGCGTGAAACTTCCACGCGCGAAACGGTGCACTGCCGATCGTACCACTGCCCTCCGCGTTTTGTTTTTTTTTTTATTTTTAATCTATCTCTATCTTTGAAAGTATTTATTTTTACCTGTGCGTTACGTGGACGGATACCAGGTAACAGTGATACACTTCGGTCCGTTTGTACGTTCGTGCTTCGACTGTGTACGTTTTTAAGGCTCGTGGTAAGACGATACTCGATAGATCACAGTCGCGCGGACACCAATGGACGTTTCCCACGATAGTGACGTGCCCTCGGTTTGTTCGTTACACGTGACAAGTGAAAAGACGCTCGCGACATGCCTAGCCAAACCACCACCATACTCCTCAAGTGCTCTATGGTGGATGTGCCGGCACTTAACCACGTGAAGCTGAAATCCTTGTACGGGGTAAGTAGACCCCTAGATCGCATCTGGTTGCGTCACGAGATGAGCTCTAGGAACTTGGTCGTCGAACTCGCGTACTATTGATGTAAACAGTCTTACCTATTGGAATGTACGAAGATACACGAACACACTTATTGGGATATGTTGTTCGATCAGTCGCGTTTCTTTTGGTGTATCAGAACTCGACTTCTGTCAGGACTTACCTGTCTTGTGACGAGAGAAGAGGACCTTTAAGTACGCGTTGCGGCACGGTAACGTGCGTTTGATAAGGACCCGGAGTCGGGAACGAGAATAACGGGATCGCGAGCAGGACGTGTATCGTGTTTGTTAGTGACCCGAGACCGATGATATATGGTCTTTCAGAGACTTCTACTCACTGCTGCTGCTCGAACTATTAGGCCGACTGTGTGAAAAATATACAGGGTGGTCAGTAACTGATGGTGCATTCAAGAGTAATATGTCTTCTCGATAGATAAATGTCTTCCCTGGAGAGTACATGACAAACTGAAGAGCTTTGACTTCTTTCATTTTAGGTATTTGGTTACCTTGGTTACAAACTTCAAGATTTTGTTGACACTTTACTCCACATCGCAGAAAACTGTTCGCAGCCTATGTAGATTCTATAAAAATATTCTGAACTTGAAAATTCTAATGAAATCATGTTCAAAGTCTCAGAAAACTGTTGGCAGCCTATGTAGCTTATATACAAATACACTTAACTTGAAAATTCTATTGAAATTATGTTCCAAGTCACAAAAAACTGTTTGCAGCCTATGTAGCTTGTATAAAAATATTCTGAACTTGAAAATTCTAATGAAATCATGTTCAAAGTCTCAGGAAACTGTTGGCAGCTTATGTAGCTTATATACAAATACACTTAACTTGAAAATTCTATTGAAATTATGTTCCAAGTCACAAAAAACTGTTTGCAGCCTATGTAGCTTGTATAAAAATGGCCTGAACTTGAATATTTTATTAGAATCATGTCCAAAGTCGCAGATAACAGTTTGTAGTCCAGTGTAGCTTCTATAAAAGCACCCAAAGCTTGAAAACTCTGTTGAGACCGTGTTCCAAATCATAGAAAACAGTTTAACCTAGTATAGTTCGTACGAGAATACCCTAAATTTGCAAATACTGCTGAGACCATGTTCCAACTCGCAGAGAATAATTTTTAGTTTAATATGTTGTATATGAATACCCATAACTTCCAAACTCTATTGTGATCGTATTCCAAATGGTAGAAAACAGTTTGTAGCCTAACTTAGCTTGTATAAGAATACCTAAACTTGAAAACGCTGTTGGGACCATGTCCCAAATCGTGGAGAACAGCTTCTAGATTACTGTAGCTTGTGTGAAGATACCCTAACCTTGAAAATTCTGTTGAGACCATGTTCCAAGTCAGAGAAAACACTTCCTAGCCTAATATAGCTTGTATAAGAATACCCTGGTGAAGAAACCCTAAACTTGAAAACTGCTGAGACCGTGTACCAAATCACAGAAAACACTTCCTAGCCTAATATAGCTTGTGTAAGAATACCCTCGTGAAGAAACCCTAAACTTGAAAACTGCTGAGACGATGTACCAAATCACAAAACACTTCCTAGCCTAATATAGCTTGTGTAAGAATACCCTCGTGAAGAAACTCTAAACTTGAAAACTGTTGAGACTATGTCCAAAATCACAGAAAACACTAGCCTAATATACCTTGCATACCCTTAACTTCGAAATTCCATTGTGATCGTGTACCAAATCACAAGAAATACTTCCCAGCCTAATATATCTGTACAAGAATACCTTTAATTTCAAAATTCCATTGTGATCGTGTCCCAAATCACTGAAAACACTGCCTAACCTAATATAGCTTGCATAAAAATACCTAAACTTGAAAACTCCATTGAGACCACCTTCCAAATCTCGGAAAATAGTAACCTAGTGTAGCTTATATGAGAATATAAACTTTCAAGACTAAACTTGAAAATCCAGTTGAGACCGCATACAAAATCGCAGGAAATAGTTTGTACGGAGTTGTTTCTGTGACAAAGCACGGTGCGTTGACCAGCGGTGGTTCATTGGTCGAGTGGAACGAACTAACGAACGATGGCATCGGTTTAAAGAATCTCATCCCCGTTTGCGTGGCACGCGTAAGCAACGCAATGGTGAGGGTTCGTGACAGGGTGAATAAAAAGGGAAGGTCTGGCCACGGTGTCTGGAGATGTTTGTGCCTCATTAACGTTAACCTCATTCGACGCGAATGCAGATGCATACGCGAGTTAGGAGGAGCCTGTCCAGGAGTCTCACGCTCGTCTACGGCCAACATATGCACCGGTACACGTGTGTTTGTACGAATCCGTGTGAACGGCCACGAACAAACCGTGTACGCGGCCTCGATGATGCGCACAGTGCATTATTGTAATGTTTTTAGAACCGTGAAGGTTCTGTTTATTTTCTGTACGAATCAAATTAACCTTTTTGCTGCGTTGTGTAATCGTTCGGTAAAATTTGATACGTAACTCTCCAGGAAAACTTGTATCTCATATGTGATTTACGGTAGTTTATACCTACGCTTTGTTTAACATTTGTGATTCGATAATTGAAGCTTGTACGGAGAAATTGTTGACACTGGTATTTGTACACTTAATTTTTGGTCTTAAGAGATAACTGGAGAAAAATAAATTTACAAAAACTGTACAAATTAGTTTTTAAATGACTACATTATGATTTAAATTCCTTTAATTTAAGTCACTTTTGACTTATTAAGATGCATCTATAATTGCTAAAAAATTATAGTATCTATTTTTAAAAATTACAAAAATTCCAATAATTTTTTTAATGTAAAGATATAATAAATTGTATGCATTGTACGATGATCGTGGAGTTTCTGGATCGTGTAAACGTCAGCGTGAACGAAAGGGTTGACTGTATAAAAGATTGAAATATTCGTCGTGTAAAATTCTTTGCTCCGTACTGTACGTTTAAAGCGTACACGAAAAGGGGGAGATGTACTGGTCGCGAGTGCACGTTTTGTGCAACGAAAGCGCAGGCTGATCGCACACACGGCACTCCATATTGACAAACGGACAATGGACTCGCGTTTACGACGCAAAACCGTGTTTCGCCGTACCGAGAAAAGTGTCGACCACAATGTTTGCCGTTGCCCTGATAAAGTATGCCTTAACCGAACAAACTAATGATACGGAAAACACCACGAGGCTCCGAAGCGACTTGTTAACACGATACTCCCAATCGTTGCTGCAATTATTGTGAATTCTCACACGTTCTGCCGGCATTCGATTGAAAACGCTCTTTCTTTCCATATAGGACAACGTTTCGAATGATGTTTAATTGGAAATTTATTAAACCAGGGATATAGGTGTTTTGAAATATATGGGTAACTGTCAGTAATTATGTATAATTGTGGGAAGTTATAGAATAATTGTGAGAAATTATGGTATTATTGTGGTGAATTAAAATCTGGGGTAATAGAGATATTGATATAGGGATATGAGAAGATAGGTGTTTAGACTATAGGGATATAGAGATGTAAGAATCTAGAAATGTAGGAGTTTGGGGATGTAGAAGATTAGGGGAGTTAGTAACTGAGGAATCTAGGTATTTAGGGTTAGAGAATGTAAGTATATGAAGATCTAGTTTATCTGGAGTATAGGAGTCTGAATATATAGAAATCTCAGTATGTAAAAATGTAGGAATGTGGACCAGTATGTAGAAATCTAGATATGTAAATATTTAGGGATATGGGGATCTACATATGTAGAAATTTGGACATGTAGATATCTGGAAATATGGAGATTTACACATGTAAAAATCTAGACATGTGGATATCTAGCAATGTAGAGATCTACATATGTAGAAATGTAGATATGTAGATATCTAGCAATATAGAGATCTAAGTATATAGATAAACTATGAATATAGTGGCCTAGGTATGTAGATATCTAAAGATTTAGATATAAAAATGTGAAATAGAAATTAAACTATGAAATCTCCTAAATTTAAATAATCTCATAAACATGAATCGCCCATAAACATCGAGTGGATTCAATGACTGCAACAGAATTTTCCTCTGAACTCGATCTCACCTCGCATCGCATTACACATGCAAGGTGCATTTTAACAGCTACCATAACATCGACAACGGTCTGCGTTGAACCGATTAAAATACTCGTCGTATTCTCTCTGTCTCGAAAAAAAGTGTCTATCAGTGATAAAGATATTTTTACGAAGAGAAACAGACGTTTCATTTACATAACGATTGCATACGCTCCCGGCGAATCGAAGCTTTAGTCGAACGACGAAAAAAATTCTTAAGCATCCTTATCAACACGACAATAATAACTTTCGTTATCGAATATCAGTACGTCGATCGATAGCATCACATGTAGTTATCGTAGGCAACGTGACTTCCTCGGATACGAAAAGCTCCCGCGTTTTCTCGTGCAGTCGTGGGTCTAAATATACACCGGAACACCACAGGGACAGTGATTTTAAATTCACTGCTGCGGGAGAGAAAAGACACTGTGGGAGAATGTGGTAAACTTCTGGACAGTGACGAAAAATTAAACGACCGTGGACCACGTGTGTGTATTTAAGAGCAGGATTTCTTTGGACTGAGAGTTAGGGGAGCATGTTACCACTTTCTTCAAGCCTTCATATTGACAAACTTCTTGGATTTTTTAACTTTTATAGTTTTTAAATTGTATAGTTTTAAACATTTTAGATTTTTATATTCACAAGAGGCTAAATTACCAAATTTTTACACACTCCAATTTCTATATCCCCAAATTCCTACATATCCTAATTTTCACACCCCCAAATTTCTATATCAGCAAATTCCTAAATTTCCAAATTTCTACACCCCCAAATTTCTATATCCCTAAATTCCAAAATTTCCAAATTCCTACACCCCCAAATCCTCAAATTTCCAAATTTCTATATCCCCAAATTTTCACACCCCAAAATTTCTATCTCCCCAAATTCCTAAATTTCCAAATCCTCATATTTCCAAATTCCTACACTCCTAAATTTTTATATCCCCAAATCCCTAAATTTCCAAATTTCCACACTCCCAAATTCCAAAACCCCCAAGTTTCTAAATCCCCCAATTTCCACTTTAATATAGAAAATTTTCCAGCCAAAGTCCCAGAGTCACCGTAGGCGGTGAAGTTTTCCCCTACTTCTCCATTTTCTCTAGAGGAATCTAAACGTAGTAGTCAGTGTATCTACACGTGAAACATCACATGTGCGGAGATCTTTTTTCTATCTGTCTGTTTCGTGGAGAGGCTTCGTCACTAGTATCTCGGTTGCTAGATAAATCAATTGAAAGAATCGTTGATATTACTAAGAACGTGATCATTGTGTTTCGTAATTGCGCACGCCGAAGCGTGCGATAAGATATTCGTGGAAAATGTACGAGCAGAATGACCTGAAAACACGACATGGAATCAATTTACATGGTATTATTTGGAGTAAGAAGAGATACGAACGCTTTGTTTGAAATAAACAGAGATATCGAAACGAGGTGTGAAAATCTGATTTTTACCAGACAATGAAAGAGGGATCCTTATATCGATACATTAAACTAATATTGCTTTTCGATACATAGAAAGTGTAACATGACGGAATATTGCAAAATTGCTTCTTCTATTATCAATGTACAGGTCGATGTTTAATAAACAGCTTGTCGTCGATTATTATCGATACAAAATAGCCGACCAGCAATTACTGTAAACAATCAGTGATTTCTAGGTACACAAAGTGACACGATTTGACGACATAAAACTACCATATCACTTGGTTTACATGATCTCAAATGTTGGTGTTTACTTAAGGTTACAGATTATTCTTAATAACACGTGACAGATTGATAGCTGCAATAAGCGAGTTAATCTAAAAGATATCGAGTATGGCACAATGTGATGATATGAATGTAACGTAAATCATCGTTCATTCTAAACGAATTGACGCACAAGATTCGTTAGAAATAACTGTTGTGTATAACCGTTTCATTAATGCTCGTAATACAAGCTCTGAAATGAATCATTTAACACAACATGGGTAAGTTCGGTGATATTCTTCAGACTGGTTCTCGCGTTAGGTGCAGTTTCGTGGTGAGCGATAACGATACCGGTGAAAATATCTTGTTTTTCGTTGAAGGAATACTCGGGAGTTTTACGGTGTAGCTCGATAAACACGCTTCTTATTACGGTGTACATTTCGCGGACTGGACACTATCGCGCTTCTTTCTACGAAGCGTGGTGTTGTAAGGCGAAAAGTATAACGAACCTCATCCACCGGTGAAATAAAACGGTGTTATTGCGTAGCGGTTCTTTTCGGAGCACGACGCGTTCGAGGCTTACTACATCTCGTAAATAATCGAATGATACTTCCTGCTGTAATTTTCGATACTTTATCTTTAGAAATCTACTTGATTTTCGTTGTACGATAACGTATCTATTATTTAACATTTTTATTATCTATTATAGATTATGCGGACAAAATACGATAGCAGAGTATGATAATGCAGTATGATAGTACAATATGATACTGCTGTATGATAGTAAAATATGATACTACAATATGATAGTATAATATGACACTGCAGTATGATAGTAAAATATGATACTGTAGTATGATAGTACAATATGATACTGCTGTATGATAATACAATATGATACTGCAGTATGATAGTACAATATGATACTGCAGTATGATAGTACAATATGATAGTATAATATGATATTATGAAGTGATACTAGAGTATGATAGTAAAATATGATATTATGATGTGATACTTGAGAATGATAATAATATATGATAGTCGGTTATGATAGTGGGCTGTGCTAGTTGAATATGCAACTGTAATATGACAGTAAAGTATGATGGTATATTACGATAATAGGCTGTGATAGCAACATAAGACGTTTATACATGATAGTTGAACATGATACTACAATATGATTATAAGGAATGATAGTATATTATGATAGTAGGCTATGATACGAGCATATGGACGCAGTACATGCTAGTTGAGCATGATACTGTAATTTGATAGCAAGGTATGATCGTATAACATGACAGTCAGCTACGATAGCAGTATATGAAGGTACATGATATTTCTACGTGATATTGCAGCATGATGCTGTAAAATGATAGGAAGGTATGATTGTGGGCTATGATAGCAACATATGAAGATAGTATATCATATTTCTGTATGATACTTTAACATGATACTGTAATATGGTAGTGGACTATGGCAGCGGTATATGAAGATAGTACATGATACTTCAGCGTGATACCGTATGATAGTAAGGTATAATAGTATAATATGATGGTGATCTATGATAGCAGCATATGAAAGTAGTAAGTTCTAACGAAAGAACCAAAAGCTTGTCCAGCTACAGAAAACCGAAACATAGGGAAACCTTGGTACCGCATCGGACAAGGTGGCAGATTAAAAATCAAAAATTTATCGATAGCCTACCCTTGGGGTTGTGTACCGTTGCTATCGATCTTGTCCTGCTGGAATGGCCTGGGGATAGAAATTACGTGTACTCGGGCTGCTGGGTATCGCTTTAATTCGATAACCTGTTTCCTTTTTACGCTGTTCGAATCCGCTCTCACGGAGACCGAAGCTCGAGACACAACCGTTGCTGTTGCTGCTTCGTTTTTTGCTCGACCTCGTACCTATATGTATAGAACATTTATACATATATATATGTATGTATACACCTGGAACGAAGTGACCAGGTCGAGCCCGTGGCCGTGAAAGTTCTGTTTCACTTGTGTGTTTACAGGCCATCAGGGCCGTGTCTCTCCCGGTTTCTTCAGGAACAGAGTCCCCGCCTCGAGGAAAAATGGAGAAATTTTCGAAAGCGACCGTCTACCTTTTCGAACGTTGTTTGCGTTTCTTCGCTGTTGTGATCCGCTTTTCCGACCTCCTCGATTTTCTCGATTTTTATGCCCCGTTCGAGAGCAACGTTTCCTTTTACGAAAAACTGGTAACGATAACACACTTTTGACCGCGTTGCTGACAAGTGTCACGTTTTCTTTCGAGGCGTAGTACCACGGTTTATTTTGATGATCATTTGCAATTTTGTTCAGTATGTCAGATTATGGAGCCTATAGTGGTCCCTTGACAGTAGAACAACCAAATATTTTGCATTTTAATTACTAAATTTCATATGATGCTCTTATCTGTGGTTCTACCGATAAGGAATTAATGTGTGTATTAATTTTTGGTTGTTTATTTATTTCTGTATTTTATTTTGAATTTCAAGTTATGTGCATTATACACTATGTCAAGTATTTACTAACAGCGCACGTTGCTATAATCATGTTTGAAAATTTAGGTATGCTATTATCTTATCAAGTTTTTAATTGTTGCAAAACAAATTTGTACTTATCAGTTCCACAAAATGATAGAAATCGTCGAAGGATTAGAATCAGTAATCAGTTATTGGTAATCGGATTAACAGTTTTGTATATCTATCTGATATATTGTTATTGACTATATAACCAGAATAATGAGTAATAATAATATGAAATTCATCAAGTTAATAGCAGTGTGAAATTAATCAAAATAATAGCAATCTAAAATTAATAAAAAATCATAGGAATATGAAAGGATTGAATTTGTCTACCACCCCTCTATTTATTCACCTCTCAACAGTTAAATCGACTCCATCACAAATGAATACATATACATACACTCATTATTCTATCGTTTCACTTTAATACGATATGTACATTATACGAATTCATAGACGGTTCGTAAGTGAATGATTCGATTAAAATGCGGTTCAATTTCACGCGTCACCACCAATAATGATACGCAACAGGAGATATACCAGTATAATTTTCGAGCAAATGAAAGACCAAGCTACGAGCCACTGATCCGACAGTCGTTTTAACGTGACATTTTGAATGATCATGTACCTACTGAAAGAGAAGTTGTATCGTATCAAGATATTGAATCATAGCAGCGTACCAATTGATAACGGTCGATTATGAACATTGGCGTAACTAGGATGGATTCAAACACTTTATGTCACGGGAGAGGTAGAATTCATGATATTTCGTTGAAGAAATTCAAATCTTCACAAACCCCAACTCTTAAGTGTCCAAATCATTACACACCCCAATTCTCAAGTTGCCAAATTCTCAAATCTCCAAATGTCCAAACTTCCCAATCTCTACATCCCCAAATTCTCAAGAGTCCAAATGTTTACACACCCCAATTCTCAAGTTACCAAATCTCCAAATTCCTAAATTTCCCACTCTCCATGTCCCCAAGTCTTCAAATCCCCAAATTCTCAAATAACTTACACATTCACCCCCATACTCCACCCCCATCAACACAACAAATA
Source organism: Megachile lagopoda (assembly GCA_036983795.1). Classification (NCBI taxonomy): domain Eukaryota; kingdom Metazoa; phylum Arthropoda; class Insecta; order Hymenoptera; family Megachilidae; genus Megachile; species Megachile lagopoda. The sequence goes on along the minus strand of CM072790.1, from coordinate 11,450,687 downwards.
AAACCATTGGAGGTCCATTTCCAACCAGAAACCCAGTTACGTCAATGCGTACACCCGTGGCCGCCATATACTTACAGGTCAATAAATGTCCAACGTTAGACAACTTGAACAATCTCCATTTAATAAGACGAGTAGAGCAGGTTTTCTCTCCCCTTCGGGCGACAAATGAAATCACCTGAAAACACTTGCACGTGAATGTCGTTCGTGCATTTAATATCCTCGTTTCGTCCGTATTTCGTCTCTCACGCGTATCCACATATGTTGACTAAATTGTTTAATTTTAGAATATTTATATATAATCACCAGGCTGTTTCTCGTTCTTTTTTTCCTCCCCGTTTCTTGAAACGCGTTGCGCATGCTATCTTCGTACACGCGAATTTCGAATGAGATGTTCTTTTATTAGTCTTAGGTAATAGTTGCAGGTAACATGCGATCTTTCTGCGTCTAACACGCGAATTTTAAGTGAAATTCAGTCCCGGTGAAATAGTTTCAAGGAAAGAAGAGACATAGAGTAGTCAAACAACCACAGTAACTTGAATCAATTTTTATTTTTGGTAGCAATTAATTTTTTTAGTGATATATAATTATATTGTAAAACTATACAACTTGACCTACAATTTTCTGGACAGTTGCGTCACACCCAGCTAGCTAATTTTTGTTACAACGTTAAAACAAGGGAAAAAAGTTAAAATGTGAAGGACATTTTTCTTTCATTGATCCTTGATTACACAGATTGTAATTAGATTTCAATTGGGTGAAAATACGAATGTTTATCTAATGTCAACTGTAGTGTGCGTCACGAATTTTACACAAGACAAAGGGGTTGATACGAAACAAAAATTATTTTACACAAGTTTACACTTCATTTTACTCTTCATAATTTTCAAAATGACTTCCTATGCTTACCTCGTCACTTGGTAATAGTATTTTGAAAAATGTAAAACTTTTGTATATTCCAAATAATATGGCGGCGTATAAATTTGGTTAACATAATTTTAGTCAGAATATGAAGCAGCAGCGATCCTCAGCGTTTTCTCGCCAGCTAAAAAGCTAGTTCCCCAGAAATCTCAAGGTCCCGAAGATCTCCCGGAAAGAAACCACTCGAGAAATGCACGTTCGTCGCCCCAAGCGTTTCTCGTCACGAAACAAACGTCGTGGTATGTATAACCCGACGAAAAGCAGCAGCAGCAGGGGTCTTCAAGTTGCGTTTGACGTTCGTAGCCTTTCGCCAGTCAGCAATAAAATAATTCGCCTGGCAAGCAAACACTTGACTCCTCTCTGTCCTTTGGTCGCAACAGACGTCGTTCTCCTCTTCAGCCAGCAACCCTCCTCCCTTTTTTTTTCGTTCGACTGCGTATATATACGTACAACAGTCAAAGCACCACGACGCTCCTCGTTCTATACTCGTCTACGCGTTACCCTCGGGAATGGCCCTTCCACGCACTCCCTACCGTTCGTTCATCGGCTCTGTATACAGGGTGTTTTCGATCGACTGCTATAAAAACGGTGGAATCTGCGTGGAAGAGTAGGGCAAAAATTTTAGAAATTTGGGGGATTGAGGAATTTTTAATTTGGAAATTTTGAGGCGGGGAATGTGGGGATTTGGGAGTGAGGAGATTGGAAAGTAGGGATTTGGAAATTTAGGAATTTGGGGGTGTAGGGGTTTGGGAATGTAGAGATTTGGAAATTTAGGGGGTTGGGGAATTTTTGATTTGGAAATTTTGGGGTGGGGAATGTGCAGATTTGGGAGTGAGGAGATTGGAAAGTAGGGATTTGGAAATTTAGGAATTTGGGGGTGTAGGGGTTCGGAAATGTAGAGATTTGGAAATTTAGGGGTTGGGAATGCAGAGATTTGGATATTTAGGGATTTGGAATGTGGGGATTTGGAAATGTAGAGATCTGAAATTTTAGAGTGGTGGAAATTTAGGGATTTGGAGTATAGGGGTTTGGGAGTTTAGAGATTTGAAAATGTGGAGGTTCGAAGTTTCAGGGATTTGGACAATTTTGAATATGGAAATTTAGGGATTTGAGAGTTTCAGAATTTGGGGTGTAGGAATTTGGGAATGTAGAGATTTGGAAATTTACGGGGTAAGGAATGCAGAAATTTGGATATTTAGAGATTTGGGAATATAGAGGTTTAAGACTGAAAACTTAGTTTAAGAATTTAAAGATTTAGAAATTATGGGATTTGTAGATATATTTGGTATTTTGAAAATCTTTAAGAATTCTTAATTTCCAAATACAAATAATAAAAATCTTCTGCAACTTTCTCTTCTCCTTGGTACAATCCAAGTTAAGTATACCCATTTCACTTATGAACATAAATTAAAAATATATGTTACTGAAAATTGACTTTCGCAAATAATATAATTGAGATACGTTTGGATAGGCTAGATGAGAATGATCGAAACGAAAGAGATTTCTATTTCTGCTTCTCAAGTATCATTCACCAGTATATTCTATTAGACACTTTCTATTAGACATGATTTAATACCTGTAAGAAAAAACTCGCAAAGTCAATTACTATCTACTTGACGATGCAAGAAGCTATCATCAAAACACGCTCGTTATTCCGACAAAGGTTTAATAAAACCTTGCCAAGAGCTCTTCGATATCAAACGAACAAACTAAATAAATCGTGAAATACACAGTGGGATATCTGAAAGGTAGCCGAGACGATCAATTTACTCGCAAAAAACTGAACAAGTGGTATTCGAACTCGTAATTTACAAACATCTATATAACAAATAAAGAAAAACTCGACTGATATTACCTTTTTGCTCGGTTGGCCGTGAAATTTACGCAATCGAATTGCATACTCATGTACGCGAGGACGATTTTCCTTTTTTTAGGGCTTGTGGCAAGATTGATGTACAGGGTGACTCAAAATAGGTGGAAAAAATTTTCCAATTTTTGCTTTTTCACTTCTTAACTTGATTACTTGGAAAATTTATTACTTCGAAATTCGGAATTGAATTTGTAAATTCAGTTATTAAGTTTCTTAATTTTCTAGTTATCAAATTTAGAAATTCTCTGGTTATCAAATTTTTTCATTTCTCGTTATCAAATTTCGAAATTCCCTAGGTAACAATTTTCTTAATTTTCTAGTTATCAAATTTAGAAATTCCCTAGTGATCAAATTCTATAGTCATCAATTTTTGAGACGTTTGGGGCTTGAATGTTTAGGAAGTTAGAAATCTTAGGACTTGAAAATTTAAGATTTAGAGAATTTAGCTAATTTAGAAAACCAAAAATCTGGAAATTCGAAAGTATAGAAAATCAGAAAATTTACATACTCTTAATATAAAAATTTGAGCACACGAAGATTCTGAAGTTTACATATGTCATTCAAGCGAGTGACGTCTTCAACACTGCAATATAACGAGAGGAAGTCCCAAAGTGCATTCACTGGTGATTTCACAATAACTATTCTATAATAACACATCAAATATAATTACGTACTTAATATTTTATAATTAAAAATTGTATTAATTCACAATACTGGTTCAATTACAAAAGTTACAATAATTAACAAAATGTCACTGACACCATCAAGTTTTTAACTGAATCTTAATATTGACATCATCAAAATTAGAGTATCCTCGCCATATATCGCCATTTTCTCCGAACGAATTAACCGCTCTCAAGGAACACGTTTTCTCGGAACAGCCAAGTTGCTTTTCAGGTGCAACTTTTTCTCACAGTTAGTTTTCGCGGTAGAATTTTCCGGTGAACCTTTACAGAAACAAGTCACGACTCGGTGAGTATTTCATAAGTGGTCCGCGGAATGGGAGACGCTGGAACGCAAGAAGGAATCGTAACTCGTAAGATCTAGGCCAGTTGTCAATTGTCTTGCTAGTCGAGGTGCACCAGAATGCAGAACGCGAGCAACTAGACTAATGATACTAGTGATACACACATCGTTAATTATACGTAGATCCAAGTCAATACGTCAAATGTCTGATTAACTATTCCGAATATGCGACGTTAACCTTTCAATCTGATGTTATGTACATTAAATAGTTTTTGTAAAAAGAAAAACGTCGATGTACCTAACCAGTTGTTTAACACGAATCAATTACAGATCAAGGTTTCATTTAATTAACGTTATTCATATTCGCTGAAGAACGTCGATCGTTGACGGAGATACTTTCAGTGTAAAATTTTACTAGTGAGAAGTAACACGAGTTATCATTTATGTCTTCGCGTTAAACTTGAGGACTATTTGTATGCTATTATTTTGTCATCTATGGTAATTATTTGTGTCATACTATTTTGTCGTCTATGTAAATTATTTATAACCTATCATTCTATCATCTACGTAAATTACGTGCATCGTATCATTTCATCGTGAAAATCGTGATCAAAGCAAATCCGCAACAAGACGAATAAGAGACTTCATTTCAACGCCTGAACTATGTCTGAAATTTCTTTCGCGAATAAATTGTGAAATCGCTTTGACAACTATTATCAGACCTCGCACGCAAAGCGTGTATTACGTGCAGAAACGACAAATAGAGCATCTAGAATCTAAAAATATTAGCGATAGGGAGATATTCATAGTTGAGCAGCTAGTCAAAAGGAAAAACGTCAAGCTGCGTCGCGAAAATGTACACTTGCATAAACATTCGCGATCTAATTATTACATAACGCGATAAAACATGGAAATATTCTGCAAGGTGTTCGTGACCCACAAAGGTAACGCGTTCGCGAAGTAGGTTAACAAACATTTCGATTTCGCTGGCGCGTATCGATGGTTGATTAACAATTTCCTGAAAGCGAGTAAAAGTTCCGTGCATCCTCGACGGCAAGATATCTTTTAGCGGGACACTGACGCAAGTGCACGAACCAACCAGGGATTTCCTACACGGTATGTTTTCACAAGTATCAATTAGCCGGTGGTCATTGATCGGTGAAACCGTTTCTGGTATTAGCGACAGACGGTTAACTCTTAACCCACTTCACGACGTTGCGACACTATGCAGGGTTGCCACGAAAATTTCTACGTAAAGAGTTTCCAGATTGAGCACTATGCTAATCTTATCTGGAATGCGTTTAATTTACCATGCACTCATTTACTACACATTGTATCACCACTCGTTATATTACGATATGTAGCATTATCACACGTGGTATCGCCATATGTTGAATCGCTACACATTGCATTATGATACATTATATTACCACGCGTTGTTTTGCAAAATCTCTAAAATTTCCATATTTCACCCACAAAACACCCAACTGTTTAAATCTTGAAAAATCCTTGAAATATAACCAAAGGGAATTTTCTTCTCGACATAAGGTACTCAGTCACGTGAATCCTGTATTCGAGTGCTCTTTCGTCGAGGTTTGACATCGTCAAGCTAAATCTCCCGTGATTCTCTACGAGTAGAAGCAAGTTTTTCATCGGATCTGACTCAGACTCGGTTTCTTTGTCGACCTTTAGTTCCATCAGAATCAACCTTTCAACGACTCCTCTCGATCCGGTGTAGCCTTCTCACGATCAACTTCGATCTAATCTGATCTAATGTTTCCACACTTCCATCGATTCTAGGCTGACTTCGTCGCGATTTCATTCGGTCGGATTTAAACGAAGGATCAGACTTTAATAGATCAAGGTTTAAGGTTACGATCTTGGAATTAAGGTTGCGGTCCACTGTTTGAGGTTGTTAAATCAAATAGACAGTTAACTGCGGATTTTAACAACGAAGCAAACCGGTCAAATGATAAACCGGTGTAGATATTTGGGGATGTGGAGAATTGTGGATGTAGAGATTTGGGCATGTAGGAATTTGGAGACGTAGAAATTTGGGGGTTTAGGGATTTGGAGATATAGAGGTTTGGGGATGTGGAGAATTGGGGATGTAGAGATTTGGACATATAGGAATTTTGAAGCGTAAGAATTTTGGGACATAGGAATTTGGAGATATAGAGATTTGGGAACATAAGAATTTGGAAAAATAAAAATTTTGTGACCTACAAATTTTGGGATATAGAAATTTTGAGATATATGGATTTGGAGACATAGGAATTTGAAAACATAAAAATTTGGAGTCATAGGAATTTGGAGATATAGAGATTTGGGAACATGCTAATTTGAAACCATAAGAATTTGAAGATATATGGATTTGGAGACATAAGAATCTGAAAACAAGAGAATATACTTGACTAAAGAAGTAGAGCGAAACAAGAGAAGATTACATTTTTATTTCGCAAAGAATGAACGTCAACCGACATAAAGTTCTAGATTAACGTGAATGCACGTTGAAAGCAGTTACCTGTTTAAGGTGCAGACTTATGCATTTTCCTAGAAAAAACAATCGAGCGAAACGCTGCTTTGTGGGTGGAACTCACACCATTCCCACAAGCAAAAGTAAGCCAATCGCTGGTGATAAGTCGGTCCGTAGAAAACGAGGATTCTTCGGTCAATAGTGATTTATAACGCCATTTGTTTCGACGTGTACTACGATGTTCTTAAAGGTGGAGAATACTTGTACACCGATTTTCAATTTTACTTCGGTTTCTAATTTTAGTAGGTACTCTCAAAGTTACTTAATCGTTTAGCCAGCGCCTCTTGAAAAACTTTTTCAATTTTCATATTGTTATTAATAAATTTTTAACGAAAAATGACTCTCTAAAAATTCGAATTTCTAATGAAATTTTTACTTCAAAATGATCAACGATTTTTTACATGTACACAGTGTGCACAATTATGTTTTACTCATCTTAAATTTGTGACAATTACACAAATACATCCTGATAAAAATAATACACTATAATAATATCTATATATATTTGGTCGATAAATTTAATAACAAGTTAAATGTCTACATACGTGCATATACTAGATCAAAATAAAAGTCAGAAGACTTTAACGATCTCTTGTACATGACAGATAAGAAGCTATAAGGATAAGAATCGTACATTCCATGTGCTCCACATATGTATTACAAATCTTGATACCTAGAATCACGAACAAGCGTGAATTTTTATAACGATGCTGTTTCCATCGGAATATGTTGATGATTTCGTTCTAATAAACGGTCACGGCTCGCTTGAAGTCGCACGTTACCGGAATTAATACCAGTACGGCGAAAAAGGAAAATCGAGATGATCTGTCGCAACATCCTGTGTTTCGCGAAACGGCATAATACGCTACCAATACCGGGCATTCTCGTTCCCGAAGATTATACCGCTCGCTTTTACCCGACTGCAAAACTATAGGTACACTCTGGTGCAGCCTAAGTTTCCTTCGTACACATATGTACACTTCACAATTTTTAAATATTCAAGTTTGTACAAATTACTGACGTTACAATTCTTAGAATACTCAAATTTTTAGTGTTCAACTTTTGTATTTTTAAATTGCAAAATTTAAATTTCACACATTCTCAATTTTTCAAATTTCCCAAATTCAGAAATTTTCAAGTTTTCAAATTTCTATATTTAAGAATAATCAAATTTATAAATTTCTAGACACCCAATTTCCTAGATCCCCAAATTTCTAGACCTCTAATTTCCCAGAACTCCAAAGTCCTAGACCCACAATTTCTAGATCCCCAAATACCTAATTTTCCAAATTCCTAGACGCCAATTTCCTAGAACCCTAAATTTCTAATTTCCCAAATTTCTAAACCCCTAATTTCCTAGAACTCCAAATTCCTAAATTCCCAAATTTCTAGACCCCCAAATTCCTAAATTTCCAAATTCCTAGACCCCTAATTTCCTAGAACCCCAAATTCCCAGACCCCCAATTTCGTAGATCCCCAAATTTCTAGAACCCCAAATTCCTAGACCCCCAATTTCGTAGATCCCCGAATTCTTACGTTCCCAAATCCCAAGAATGCCAAGTTCCTAAATTCCAATATTCCAACGTCCCTAAAGTCCTAGGTTCCCAAATTTCTACATTCTCATATCCCTACGTTCCCATATTCTAAACTCCACAAATTCCTACGTCCTCAAATGCCAAAATCCACAAATTCTTACATCCCCAAATCCCTAAATTTTCCTAGATCTCCAAATCCCAAGGTCCCTTTTCTACCCGAAACTTCTCCGAATTGTCATCTCCCCTAAAATCTGTGAATATCATCGAGTGTATATTTTCCGGCGTTCGTCAGTATATTTCCCCTAGGGAAACCGAATTTGCCGTTGACTGTACCTGTTCCTCAGCGGCGTATCGAGCACTGGTTATTTCTCTGCGTCTCGTTCGATGAGCCTGAAAGCGACTTCCATCGAAATTACCCGGTGCACCGCGGCTCGTATTAACAGTCCGTGCAATGGTTCCGTCTCATTTGCAATTACTCCGACTGAAAGTGGAATTCTCGTGTATGTACGTCGTTAACAGAGCGTCCACGTGTGTCTCGTTGCGTGTTCCTCGCTGTTTCCCGATGCATGGCGGTCCAAGAATTCCCGATGGCGTTGCGAATATAAAAAAGCGATGAGAATTCCATTCTGATGACTGCCGCTACCAGCTGACAGCATTCAAATATCCTTTGACGTTGCTTCGAACGTCCGTTGTATCACCGATCGAGACACTGTAACTGTTGATAGCAAAACAATCGATGCGCGATTGGATATCGACGATTCGGAGAAATTAACACCATTGTGAAGCTGCAAATTTTTTGTTAACTTGACGCTGGTTTTAGGAATAATTTTTACTATGTAACTCTTAATATGGGTTTAACTCTAGTAGATAGATATACCTGAGTAGGTATGTTGGTGTTTGGAATTGAAAGCGAAAAAGAATCTCTCAAATTTTGTCATATAACAATGTTAATATTAGCTGTTTAGCTGTAGGATACCTGAGTAGGTATGTTGGTGCTGAGTATTGGAGGTCAAATAGAATCATTCAATTTTTGCGATGTAAGTATCTTAATATTAGTTATTTAAATTTAGGTTATCTGAGTAGTTATGTTGGAGTATTGCAGGTCAAATAGAATCGCTCGTATATTTCCAAAAATACAACGTAATCATAAATGTGAAATACTCGTCCGATTACCTCGAATGACCAATAAAACATGTTTGATTAGGAAGCAGCTGCGATCGAGCTTTATCTCTTATTATGAAATGTTATCAGTTGTCGGAAGGCGTTTTGATTATGCAGTAAGTTGTATGTACAGAGATAACGTTCGCTAGGTACGTTGGATTATCTCTATTAGTGTTGCTTGGAATCGTGTACTCAAGATTTACATCGCTGAATCTCGAGATACAGATCTAATGAGGGAGGTCGAAAGCAGTGCCGGCTTGAGGGACTTAGACCCCTCCTGCAAAAATTATGGGAACGGATACCAGTTATCATTTAAAGGAGTTCAGTCTCATAATTGTAGCAGATTCATATCGTACGAATCAGGCAATGTTGTCTCATCAAACTTTTATATTATTGAAAATTTTGTTATACTCGAAATAAAAGTCTAGAACTGAATATTTTAAATTAAAGTCATTCTTGAACTATCAAGGACTTTGATACAAAATGACTTCGATACGATATTATGAACAAATATTTTCGAACATATTTCCACCTATGAACGCTAATAAAAAAACTTGATACATATATTTTCTTCCTGAAAAAAAAGAGTTCTGTTTCGTCGAAACCCATTTAATTACCGCCCCTGGCATCGAGTGTCCTTACACCTTGAATTAGTATTGCGTTCAGCCGGCCCTGATCGAAACGTTAATATTATTCTACTTAGTTTGGCTCGATGGAGTTTAAATCGATTATAAATACTTCGAAGCACCCGATTGGCTCGGTAAGAAACGCGAATATCCTTCTTTAGAATGCAAGACGAGTCCGTGGTCGTTAAAATCCCTGCAGCGATCGACCTGGTCGTAGCTAATCGAGAGAAACAGCCTCTTAATTTCGTCGGAGGTATGCTTTCAGTGACCTGGCCATTTAAACTCATCGGATGGGTCGCTTAATAACCTTATCTCCGATCGTAAAATTGAATCGTCGCATTGATCTATCGTTAAAATGCATTGCTTTCGTGGAAGACCTAATCAACGTGTTTCTTCGTGTCCTCCGATCAAAGCGCCAACAGAATTCCTATCGATTAACGTCTCTCGCTAATTTCAACTACGCATCGTGATTCTACCATCTCATTTTACAAGTAGATATTTGTATTTATCGTGTACTTACTCGAGTTATTTATATTTGTGACTCTGGACGATAGCTTAGGTTTCTTTGCTGAAACGAGGGGGTGGAGTTCGGTAATATTCACTTGATTGATTCGATGAGATTAGAAGTAGTAAATGTTAGGAGTATGTTTGTGAGAGGCAGACCATGTGAATTATGGAATTTCGAATTTTTAAGTTTAGGAATTTGAGAACCTTGAACCATCACCTAATTGCAAAGTCCCAAATTCTCCAATTCCTTACTTTTCATGTACCCAAACCCTCAAATCTCTAATTTATCGTACCCTCAAACTGCCCAAATCAGCTCCACAATTTCTCAAACACTCCAAATCCTCAAGTCTCCAATTTATCATATTCCCAAACCCTCAATCTTCCCAAATCATCAATTCCCAACTTCTCAAATCCTCAAATCTCCAATTTTTCATGTTCCGAAATTCCCATAACTTCCCAAATCCTCGAATCCTGAACTTCTCACGTCTCCAATCCAAAATTCTAAAATCCTCAGATCCTCAAATCCCCAAATTCCTATCTCTATTCCAAAATTCAGAAAGCCCAAAATTCTAATATTCTAAAATTCTAAAATGCTAAAGTCCCAAAATCTGAAAATGTGAAACTCCACAATACAATTGCAAGAAAATTCATGAAAAGCGTAAAGGTGCGAGCGAGTGAAATGTTGAAATTTTAGTCGAGCCAGCATGGTCGGTTCGATCTAGAGCGCACCGGTTCCACGGCTTTTTCGCGCTCGTGCACAGCCGTGCACCGAAAACCGGCCGACGCACGGTCACGCAACAGAGTGCACAGATAGAAACAGCAAAACCTGGCGGATACCTGCTCGTGCACACGGATACAACCAGAAATCCCTTCGAGACACGTGCAGGATAGCAGATGTATCTCGTCTCAGCACCTGCCAGCCTGAGCAGGTACAAAGAGACTAGGTTTAGGACGGCAGCTGCAGCTGCCTGGGCCCCTGTCTCTACAAGAGAAACGATCTTTTCCGAGAGGAAATCTTTTCGAGAACTTCAACGACCCATTACCTTTGTTCCGGGACGGTGTACACCGTGTGGGTGGACCGATAAAACCAGATCTACGAACACACAGACTTCCCGCGACCCTTTTTAACCGACCACGGATCGATAAACTCGTCTTTCTGCACGCTTTTGGAAGCTTGCGCGAAAACCGGAAAGACTCCGATTGATATTTCACGATATCGTACCCCGAAACCCGAGATTCGTGTAGAGTTATGGTTCGGCTGAGTTTCATTTTTCTGGAAAATTATGGCGCGGGTCTGACTCACGCTTTCGTAAAAGTTGGATATGAGTTAGTTTGGGTAGGTTAGCTGTTGAAATATTGATATGTTCATATGAGGATGGAAGAGGTTAGGGTGAGGGTCTTCATTTTGTCGCATTGCGTGTGGCAGCCATATTGTCTCTACCTGGTTGATTCTTCGGAAAGGTTCTATCAAATAAGAATGTAGAATATTTACATATACAATACCAAATTTTAATCCGCTAAATAAAATTTCTATACGATTCAACTTCGATATTGATTCGCGTCTCGATAAGCATCCACGAAAGCATTCGCATACTCGTTCACAAATGTCTTACTTAAGAGTTGATTTACGATTCAATCTCGTAAAAGTATCCAAAATTTAATCGGTATATAGTCTGCTTCTGCATCATTGTGTAGTTTTACGAGGCGGCAGAGAAATCAGTAAAGTTTTAGGGCGCAGCTTGTGCAGCAACGAGCCACAGCAATCTGATCACCTGCTATCGTTGTGTACGCGTGCGGCCAGGTGTTTCGAGAAAAATGGAAAAACGTGAGAGCCACCAGAGATTAAGGCTCGGCCTTTACTAAAGCTAATGATAGGGTTCATCGGCACGGTTTCAGCATCTTCTCCTTTCTTTCTTCTCCTTTTTTCGTTCGTCCTCCTCCCTTTTTTCTCCGTTCGCTATCCCTGCGGCTCTTTCGAACTGCAACAAGCATCTGTTCCAGAGAGGATCCTCAATGAGAGATTGAATTCTTTTATGGACTACTTGCACACCTCCTAACAGGTTCACGAAACGGAGAAATTATTGCTTTCGATCGGACGCGACGGTGTAACGTTTTGTCTGAGACGTATGAGAAAGTTGTTCCTTTTTTTCTGACGTGAAAAGTGTGATAAAAAATTTCTCCTTCGAACTGGCTACACCTTTTGGAGAATTACTGCTTCGTATGGTCACTTTCTTAATATCTTTCTGCCTTTTTTCGGATAGACATGTAATTACCTTCTGATGACCTCGAAGTTGATATGGAAACATCGAAAATTTTTTTTAAGAATTTGTGGATTTGAGAAATTGAAGAATTTAGACATTTAGGAACATGGACGTTCATAAATTTGACAAAGATCTACAAATTTCATAACCCAAATTTTTGCATATAAGATTGAAGCTTAAAGTGTGGCTATATGAGACTTTCAAGATTGGAAACGCGAAAGTTCACAAAATTTGTGGACGTTAAAAATATCTAACTTTCAACATTTCTGTGAAAGTAGAATTCAGTAAATCCAAGTACAGCGAGAGAGTATCGGTAGCGCGAAACATGGCCGTCGCCCAGTATTACCAAAGTTCCCACAATCGTGATCCTTGTTCGCAATATGCGCGGTACAAGAGGCTTATCTCGACAGGACAAAACAAATACCGGGACCGTGATCGAGATAAAAGAAAAAGCGAGCAAAGCATCTGGCTCGTTATTAGCGACAGCAGGTGATACAAGTCGCGTGAAGAGAAAAATGCAAATCAGTGTCTGCTTGGGTACGTGAAAGTTGCATAATGCGTTCGTCAATGGAGGTCGACACGCGTAACCTTGCAGTTTACATAAATCATCTTCGGAATCGTAGCAGAAAACAAAAAGCGACTCGTTATGCCTTCCATAATTGAGAGACACGTACGACGGGACGTTGGAATGCCATGGTAGGAAGGGGTGGAAAAGGGGTGGGTGTCGAGCGTTTTTAATTAACGAATATAATCACGGGCTCGCCCGAAGACAATGGCTCGTGAAAGCGATTCGCCTGGGATTGTCGAAGCGGGAACATCGATCGGGGATCATTAAGGAAGGAAGCCTGGTGACTTTCTTCGGGTGCAGTCATCGGTGTGGAGTAATATCCCGTTCATCGTACTAGAACTATCATCGCCTTGCTGATCTCCGAATCGCTCCTTTGTGTATCGTCCTGCCACTCTTTTTCATTCTGCATCGACATTTGTGGGACGAACTGGGGAGATTTCACGCGTCGATTGTTTGACATTTCATTTCAGCAGGATGGAGACCCTGATCCGACACCAGCTCCTTTTGCTCGCTTAATTATACCTTTTCGGGTACTGCGCATTGTCTGATTTTGATCGTGATACTTGGCGAATTGGGTGTTACCATGATTGATACGTTCATGATGATGGCTCTCATTCGAGAGCTCAATTTACTGGCTGGATATTGTTTGAAAGGGTGTAATATTCGATGTTCTCCACCCAACTATTCCCACGCCTCTAATATCTTCAAGAAAGCGCTTTCTACTATTAACAAAAATTAGTTCATACGTCACTGCAAATAATTTGGTCAAATTTTAAATTGATCTTGAGTTGGTTACTTAGTTATAACTTGTCTGGGACTTTTATACATTTACGACGCATCAAGGTGTGTCAAGTAAATTGATTTATTTATACTTAGCAGAGCTCAATACATTATAAATGTGTACACATTCGTCACAGTTAGTAATTTTGGAGAATAGATGCATTAATGATTAACAAAAATTGAAAACATCAATAACTAAAAAAAATTGAAAACATTGATAATTTACGGAGATCGAAAAGTTTGAGTATAAATTGCTACAAAATACGAAGTGTACGGTGTCGTTACGAATGTTCCGTAAACCGGAAACAAAGGAATAGGAACAGAAATGTTGAAACGGATTGCACAGTGAGCACATCCTTCTGGAACGTGCGTTGACCCGTGTTACAATGGCACAAGGTTGCTACAACGATTCGACATTGATAATGAAACGCAGGTACATCGAACTAATGGCACTACCCCGTTACTTCCGGGCGCACCTAACTTCGTTTAGCGAAACAGTGTACGGTTAGCTTGTTCAGTTACACCAAAATTACATTACCAATTTGAAATAACAAACTGAACTATTACGACAGTCCTTGATTTATTTAACAATCGATATTACCGTCTTCTACATTTGCCTTCTCGTTCTGTAGTTACTTAATTCCAGAAACAATGTTTTTGATTGTATCCTTAACTTTGATCCTTACCATACGTTACATGATTCATTAAAATTTTAAATTTTTTTACATTTATTTTTTTTCTTCTTAGCAAGAAAATTTAGAAATCTGACGAATATGAAAAATTGTTCTAGTAAAATCTGGTGTAAGTGGTCGAAGAAAGAGTTAATCAATCAATTGCTCTGCTGCTTTAAATAGAAGGAATTTTCTCCAATAAAAAGAACCGACGATTATACGAATACTTTCACGTGTGTGTACGAAGGATTGATTATTTCAAGATTTCTCGTTATCTACCAACGATTGCAGTCTGTCAGAACGTTGAATAAATTGTATCTCGTTATTGGTTATTAACGAGAAGTCTTGTTTAAAATAAGCAACATTGTATAAAGGTATAAAAATAAAAAGAAACAATCGGTATGCTATATTTATCAGAAGAGTATATGCCTTGAAAATGTTCGGTCGACGGTTCGTTTACATATTTCAGTCCTCGCAGAGGCATAAATCCGTTGTCTCGTTAATTTGGATTTGGGTGCCGGCTACGAGGATTCCGTTACTTCTTCGTTTCGAAGGCAAACAAGAAAATTTCCATCGGTGCGGCCGTTTTATGACGTGAAAGTGCATCTCTCCTTCGTCCCAATTTCAATTGTGTCCCACATGATTTACCTGTCGTACTCGCGTCCTGCGGCAACCGTAATTTCATTAGCGCCTTGATGAGAAGGTGAAAACGACCGTGTCTAATATGACACGGTTTAATAAGAATTATGACTAGTTGCTATACCACCGACGCCACAAATCATGTACAGAGGATCTCATTATCCTACTGTTATACAACGATCCATAATTCAAGTTCAAGTTCAAACAGGAAGGAATAGATTTAGATGATATCTTACCTAGTCTTATGTAGTTTAACTTAGTAATATTGTTACATTTGTTAAACGTAAGGTACCTACCTGGTAACTTAACCTAAATATCTATCCTATTGACCTGACGTAATTCAAGAATCTGACCATACCTCATAATAAGCTAATAATGTAACTTAACAATTTAACATAGTCTAACAATAGTTTCAGTTAACGGTTATGAATGAAACGATCAACTTTGTCTCCTTCTATCAACGCAACCTAGCTTAACTTAATAACCTAACCTAATCAAAGTGATTTGAATAGAGAAAATAACCTATCTAAAACTACCATAACCTACCTACCCAACTTCAGCTCACAATTTCCTGAATGAAAAGTGTTTATCCTTGCATTTGCATTGAACTATGATAAATGTTTGAACAAAAACGAGTACACAGATCAGAACGATAAAATCAGAGAAAATTTGCGTAAATATATGTTTGAAAGGAAAGATCGGATATCTATTTATCCGGGTTTCAATCTCATCCCACATTTCCGCCTGTATGCACCTCCTACACCGTTTCATTCACCGAACGTAAGCCCCGTCTGACATTTGCGTGGTTCATTCACCGTGTGTCAATTAACACGCGCACGGATCACGCGAGCAGATGCTTGTTCTTGTTAATTAAGGGCTTCTCTAATTTATACGCCGTCTCATTTGCGTCTTATCGCGGCGTACTAAACGAGCGATTTAGTAATAGGAGACAAAGAAGATGACGCGTGGGCGGTTTCGGATGCTGTGCGCGTATCCCGTTGACGTATATAACACACACGTGTTATATACGACATCGAACTTATATGTGATGCTTCTGCGTATCACTTTGCATATGAGAGGTCATACGTTGGCTGATATGATAACGGAACGAGAAAA
Organism: Megachile lagopoda; assembly: GCA_036983795.1. Lineage (NCBI taxonomy): Eukaryota > Metazoa > Arthropoda > Insecta > Hymenoptera > Megachilidae > Megachile > Megachile lagopoda. The sequence continues at coordinate 11,434,533 of CM072790.1, read as the reverse complement.
TGGGTGGCAATATAAATGCGAATGGATACTTGTAGTGTAAGATTTTGGGGTGTTTGGGGATTTGGAAGGTCTGCAAGTTGGGGAGTAGGGAATTTGGGGGTTTGTAGATTTGGGAAATTAGGAATTTGGGGGTATAGAAATTTAAGGGTGTAGAAATTTGGGAATTTAGAAATTGAGGGATATAGGAATTGGGGTGTGTAGAAATTTGGGGATTTGAGAATTTGGAAATTTAGGAATTTGGGAGTATAGGAATTTGAGGGTGTGAAAGTTTAAAAATTTAGGAATTTGGGATATAGGAGTTGGGGTGTGTAGAAATTTGGGGATTTGTGGATTTGGTAACTTAGGAATTTGGGGGTATAGAAATTTGGGGGTGTAGAAATTTGGAAATTTAGAGATTGGGGTATATAGGAATTGGGGTGTGTAGAAATTTGGAGATTTGAGAATTCGGAAATTTAGGAATTTCGGGACATAGGAATTTGGGGATATAGAAATTTGAGAAAGTAGAAATTTGGGGTTACAGAAAAATGAAAATGTGGAGATATGCAATTAAAAATTTTGGGGTTCTGAAATTTCGAGCTTATGGAACTTAGGTATTTGGAACTTGATGAACTCCCAAATCTATATAATAAAGTTTCTAAACATTGTTTCTATAACTGCCCCGGTTCTCGAAGCCCACGTTTCGCTGAGAAACCATTTGTTAGCTCTTCTTTCTTAAATAAGAGACGCCCCATTAATTGTTCGTCCGGTCTCGTATTTCATTCGAGATTTAACGATGCCAGGTTGCATCCTCATTATCATCGAAGATAAATATTGTTCGCCGTCGGCATTGTCCTAACGTAGGCCGATATTTCATTTCAGAGTCCTGGAACGTTGCACAAAGATGTCGGTGGTGCTGGTACCAAGGTCAGCGGAAAAACGGTCGGCGGTATTGGCACTGCAACCCTCACCACGCTCTCCTCCATTAATAATACATCCAACACCAGTAGGAACAAGAACAATCCCGTATCCCAAGAGGTAAGTGAAAATTTTCTATACCTTTCAATCGTTTTACTGTTTCCAAACCGGTATGGTCACAGATCTCGATAACTCGGATGCCTTAGAAAGTTGAACATTTCCTTTGAATATTTAGGAATTCGAAGCACTGAAAGTGTAGGAATTTCAGGAATTCGGGAATTTGGAAAATTTTATATTTCAAAGTTTATGAATTTGGAAAGGAGATTTGAAAAATTTAAAAGTATAGGGATTTGGACATTTATGAAATTTAAAAACATGAGAGTTTTAAAATTTAAGAATTTGGAATACTAAAAATGTAGGAATTTAAAGATTCAGGAATTCGAAAAATTTGACAATTTTTGAATTTCCAAACTGACGTACGATTAAATTGAACTGGAGTCGTTCAGTGATCGTTTATCTGGATGCAAACTATCTGACTATCGCAACGAAAGTATAGTACAATTCTGACTCAACTATCTTCAGCAAAGAAATTCTTACACGTATACTATTCGTTTGAATTCGCAAAAGTATTCAGTAGCATGTACAAGGTGATACAAGGTTCAGGACATAATTACCCTCGATCGATCTCGTTGCCATGCACAGAATTGAGTAACTCGCCTTGACTTCGAACGTCTGCTGTTAAAAAATTGGAACAGGTCGAAGAGGTTCGACCACTTTCGATCGATCTGAACGTTAATAACGTCAGTTTCAACACTGACTCCAAAATGCGTCACCTTTCATGTAACTATAATTAAGAAATTCTTAAATACGTTGTTTCATATCCTCGTCCCCAAAAAGAAAATCCATCGATCAATCTATACAGGAGAAATATTATTTTTAATTACATCGAATCACTCAATTTAATCCGTCCATACCGTGTGCTTGAATCAATGTGAACATTTAGTATGAAAAATATCTTTCGTGATGCGTTGTGATTTTAATGCCTTGTGTGGTTGATGTGATGCGATAGAGCGTTGTAATAATGATGAGATCTGATAGATGGGGTGTAATTTTATTGTGTTGTGATTTCGACGTGGTGTAACGTTGACGCGGTGTAATGTCGGAGAGTTGTAATTTTGACGCGTTGTACTTTCGGTGCGTTGTAATATCGGCGCGCTGTGATTTCTACGCGCTGTAATTTCTACGCGTTGTAATATCGGCGCGTTGTAATTTCTACGCGTTGTAATTTCGGCGCGCTGTGATTTCTACGCGTTGTAATATCGACGCGTTGAGTTCTCGATGCGTTGTAATTTTGGCGCATTGTAATTTCTACGCGTTGTAATTTCGGCGCGCTGTGATTTCTACGCGTTGTAATATCGACGCGTTGAGTTCTCGATGCGTTGTAATTTTGGCGCGTTAGAATTTCGGCGCGTTGTAATTTCTATGCGTCGTAATATCGCCGCGTTGTAATTTCTACGCGTTATAATGTCGACGCGTTGAGTTTTCGATGGGTTGTAATACCAACGCGTTGTAATTCCGATGCGTTGTAATTTCTACGTCTCGTGATACCGGCGCGTTCTAATATCACCGCGTTATAATTCCGGCGCGTTATAACTTCTACACCTTGCAATATCGGCACATTGTAATTTCCACGCATTGTAATACCAATTCATGCTAATATCAGTGCGTCATTACATCAACACGTTATAATATCAGTGCGTTGTAATTTCTACTTATTGTAATACAGATGCATTATAATTTCTACTTGTTATAATACCATCGTGTTCTAATAGTGCGTTATAATTTCAGCACATCTTAACGCAATCTGTATTAACGGCACGTTGCAATTTCGAGTCTTTGCAGTGTCGACGCGTTGTAATATCAGCGCGTTATAATTTCTACTTATTGTAATACCGTTGCATTATAATTTCTATATGCAATACCATCGTGTTCTAATATCAGTGCGTCATAATTTCAGCACATTCCAATATTAACGCACTCCGTATTAACATTGCGTTGCAATTTCGAGTCTTTGCAATGTCGACGAGTTGTAATATCAGCAATACACCACGATAAGATCACGCGTAACTCACCACAGATTGCACCGATTAGTAAATAAGAGAGATAGAGGAGGATTTAATCGGAAAGCTGTCGCCTTGAGATGTCGGACTGCTCCGTCATGCGATTCCCTTTTGTCTATTCGCGATCTTGTAACCAGCTCGCGAAGTGCACTTATGTAAACGATCAAAGATACTTTGTTAGTATCCTGTGCTAAGCTGCTGTAACGTGGAATATAAAATGCACTTATGGTTTATTCTCGTGTGGCTGTCCTTGCTGCCGGGCTTAACTCCTTCAGCGTGATTTATCCAGGTACATATCGATCAAAAAGTATTGGAACATTTTCTTGTCACCATTTTAATTACGTGATATTGAACAACATATTGAAGGTTGAACAACGTAATCAAGGTTCGATCGCATATTTTACTGAATTTTGAGGTGGAAATTGTTCGATATCGTTTGTTTGAGACTTTCATGATTTGTAATATATCGTATTCGAATATTTGAGACTTTCATAATTCTCAAATTGAAGAATGGTGGCTACTTTTACTCGGCTAATCCGTATCCATCAGTTTTGCGAATGGAACTGGCATAAATATTTATGCGCTTTCTACGCTCGCCGGTGTACGACTAGACGCGTACAATTCGACGTTCCAGAAGACACGGTGCGCGATTTCACGAAATAAAAGAGAATTTTTCATTTGATTTGTTCGGGTCCATCGGGTCTCCCGTGTCCCTTTCACGAATCGTACAGCTGCAGGACTGGATGAACGTGATCGATGCGTTCGCTTTCCAAACTTTCCAAGCTCAATAGAAACCACTCTATATTTTACTTTGTGCTGCTCTACCTGTCGATCATAACCACATACGCGAAACTATGTGCATTTACTTAGAGTAAATCAAGGGCGCGCGATGAATCAAACAGGAAGTCCGAACAGTTTCTTCCTACGAACATTGCATAATTTAGTTTCCACGTGGCGAACCTCATTGCCACGAGAGACATTCGATTAAATTTCATTTATGGCCTTCCGAATTTTGGAATTGATCAAGTTGGAAATTGATGCACTTCTGAATTTGAAAATTTGAAAACGTGCAAAAGCTGTTTGGAAGAACTAAAGAAATAGTAAATTGAAAAATTGAAAACTGAAAAAATTGGAAATTGGCAGAATTGAATAATTGAAGAATTGAGAACTTGAAGAATTGAAAACTTGAATAATTGAAAACTTGAAGAATTGAAAACTCGAAGAATTGAAAACTTGAAAAATTGAAAACCTGAAGAATTGAATAATTGAAGAACTGAAAACTTCGAAGATAGGAAATTGAAAAATTGAAAAACTGAAGAATTGAACAATTGAGAACTGAAAAGTAAAAAAATTGAAAAATTGACAATATGAATTTGCCAATATAACAACTTGAAAGCTTGAAAATGAAACAATTAGAAAATTTGATAAGTAGAGCAATTAAAAAATGTAAAATAATTTTAAAAAGAAGAAATTGAGAATGTGTAAATTTGTAAACACGTGACATGAAAATATTAAAAAGGGGATTTATCGTCACGCAAAAGATGTTAACGAGTGCGACTCGTTTTCTCGCGGACTGAACAGATTAACGTAATTATATCTTTATTTCTTAATGAGATGTTAAGGGCTGTTTGCAAACGTTACGTCCAGCGTACGTTATTAAAATCATAGAAAAATTACAGGCGTCGTAGGAAGTACTTCTTTTAATTGAAAATTCTAGAATTAACGAGATGCTGGAGGCTTTTACTGCCCCCTTTTACTGTAATGTTCTGCTGCACTCAACAGATTCCACATTCAGCGTTCTGCTCGTTTTCGTTATGCACCTCTTTGTTCATTTCTTTGGTGGTTCTTTCCTTGAGAGAGATTACACAAGAGACTTTCGAACACAACGAAACATCCAGGTAGAATTACCTTCAATTCAGCAGACAGTTTAGTTCAAAACCGAGAGATATCTCGTAACTTGGCAAGCACATTTTCTTCATTAGGCCGAAGATATCTCTCGATAAATGCACGGGCCGTTGAACCTTTCAATTACTCTTTTTTATTCGCAATGAAATCGTTACTGTACACAGTACATTTCATTCGATCAAGTATTATTTCATTTTATTCTCTATTATTTCATTTCGCTGATCATTTCATTTTCTGCTGAATTGCACAAAACCGCGTATAAAAAGTCCAAATAGAGGAAAGAAAGAAACAAATAACCGCGTAAAAAGAGGAATTGTGCACAAATTTCAAAAGTGAATTGTGTAAAGAGTTTAAAATATTCGCGTGGGATTTGTAAATACGCTTTTGATATGTTACGTACTCTATGTAACTGGGTCGGACAACCTGCAACTGCTCTGTGATTTTAAAAAAGTATCTAGCAGGATAGTAAGGACATGTGATAAATTTAAATACGAGAAACTTAATGGTTTCTCCGGTATCTATGAAAGGATTTAATAACCATTGCGGTTAACAGAGATACATGGTAATAAGTGGGTATAAAATCGGTTAATGTCGGCGTAAAACTAACATACCTCCGTAATCTATTTACTTTTATCTTTAATTATCAATTAAAGATTTTATGCTACTATAAACAGATACGTTCGAATAAAAATGTTCATCGAACACAAGATCGCCATTAATTTTAGCAGGTATCATTTACATTTCTCTGATGGAAATTTTCTTCAAGCTGTCTCAATTGAGGTTAGGTTAGATTAGAGTAGAATGTCACAGAGGTTAGGTTAGATTAAGCTTTATTAAACAGGGTTAGGTTACATTAAGCTTTCTCAATTGAGGTTAGGTTAAATTAGAGTAGAATATCACAAAGGTTAGGTCAGATTAAGCTTTATTAAACAGGGTTAGGTTACATTAGGCTTTCTCAATTGAGGTTAGGTTAAATTAGAGTAGAATGTCACAAAGGTTAGGTTAGATTAAGCTTTATTAAACAGGGTTAGGTTACATTAAGCTTTCTCAATTGAGGTTAGGTTAGATTAGAGTAGAATATCACAATAGATTAGGCTAAATTATGCTTTATTAAACAAGGTTAGGGTACATTAAGGCAAGGCAATATCAGACTCTATCAATTAAGGTTAGATTACATCGAGCTTTATTTATTAACGCTATGTTAGTTCAGCTTGGATTATCTATCAGCTAAAGTCCTCAATGGCAATATAACATCGTAGATGTGTTTATCAGGAATGTGGGAACGCAGCCTGACATAATATCAGTGTACTGTATTAATTGTAATAAACGGTGCCCTGAAATCCCAAACGTCTCATAAATTATCCAATGCTACCTATGTCGATGAAACGTAATTGGCACAGTAAAACCAATTAAATCGTGTATCCCGGGATTGAAACGGACGACCCTGGAGAAATAATCGTGCATTGACACGTGAAACGAACCATTTGTCATTGCATAATACGCTCCTTGTCATGAAGGATGAGTTGCGAGATGAGTTTCTTTCACGATTCCCGAGTTTCCAATCGAACACAAAAATTCCGCAAGTGGTTCGAATTAATCTCACGTCAGTTCACGATCGATCACCTTTTTTTTCCTCGTTTTGTCGGCAAAAACGTTACGTGGATTCGTTCAGCGTTGTTATATCACGCGGTGGCTTGTTGCATATCGAAATGTCGAAAAAGAGATTCGTATCGACGGACATAACTTCGTAAGATTTCGACAAAAGTGCTTATAGAAATTCTAATCGTCACTTTACACATACCTAAATATAGACATAAAAGAAATCTACGATCATGGCAAAAATGGACATACGAAGGATACAATCCTAAATGTTAATAAATATTTAAAAATTAGTGAAATAATCTCTGTAAAATAAATAAAATTTCAATCGATTTAAAAATCTTCGTTATGTCACCATCTACAGACACGATTAATAGAATTGTCAGGAGAAGTGCTTTCGCCATAAAATTGTCTCAATATAAGCAGACAGTTATCGGTCTGAAAATTTCACTGCAGCATGAAATATGCATACAAGTTCGACGCTGAACGTATTAATAGACTTGTTGTGTTCTACGCAGTGTGTCACGAGCGTCATGCAGCCATAAGAAGGCTCCGCATAAACCATAAACGTGCTGGCACTGTAACTCGATCGTCCGGCATTGTATCTCGGATTTCGCGATAGCATAAATATGCTACCTGGCCCGATGTTAACAATCCCAGGTAAAAGTAACATAACGCCGGACAATACAGCACGCTGGCTAACCTTTTCGCTGGAGAACGTATATATACGCCCAGAAACTGACATTAATTGGACTACCAAATGTGAAGAGACTTAAATCGTTTTTGAGAAACTCTGGAAATAAATAAGTAACTTTAGGAATTTTAAGGTATAGAAATTTGGGGGTGTAGAAATTTAGGGGTGTAGAAATTTGGGGGTGTGGAAATTTGGAAGTGTTGGAATTTGGGGATATAGAAATTAGGGAATTTGAGGATTTGGTAATTTAGGAATTCGGGGACATAGAAATTTGTGGGTGTTGAAATTCGGAAATTTAGGAATTTGGGACTATAGAAATATGGGGGTGTAGAAACTCGGAATATTTGGAATTTGGGAATGTAGAAATTTGAGGGTGTAGAAATTTGTAAATTTAGAACTATCAAATATGAAGCTACAAGACATTTTTAAAAATCTCTAAAAGTAAACAGGTAAAGAATTAAGTTTTAACAGCGAAGGAATACTGAAGGATAAAAGATAGTTTTGTTAAAACAACAAAACCGCGTAGTTATTTAAAACCTGTTCGTATTTATTCATCGAACGAAGAAGCATGCGACGCGTGCAATCACGGCTTGTAATTCGTCGAAGACATTTAACGTGGACTTATACGACGAAGAATGTCTCGCAATTAATCCTTACGCGGCGGATATCGTGGGCATCAATCAACTTGGTTAATTAGACTTCGTTCGACGATCTTTGTAAAATCGTTGTACAGATGCGAACTGTCGCGTCAAGTAGTGCATCAAAAAATACGCGTGCTCGTATAAAAAGTCGTTCATATGAAAGTATAATACCGGCATAGAAAGTTAGAACGCGTGGCTGTTTAATGGTTCGAACTTTTCCTCTTTGTCTCGAGGATCTCAGGGGTGTAGGACTCGTGAATTGGATTTCTTTATCTTCTCAAAGTCTGGAATCCGTTAATAACTCGGGAAGGATCGTGGCTCGCGATGCTCCATTATGCTCCACTTAATTAATTAATTGATAGCGTGTAACGAGCAGCGTTAATGGCGCGAAAATTCAAATTATAATCCGTGCAGTTGTTCCAGATAAGGTTAAACTGATCGTATACAGTCTGTGTACAAGGTGTTCCACTTCGAACGTTGGTTTCACGGTGAAATTACAATGGCCTTGAAATGACATTTACGATGTCCTTAGAACGTTCTTTTATCTCCTTAAACGAAATATAAGCATTCAGTTATTCTTAATAGAATAGTTCACGTTTTAATTGCGGTGGGAAATAATTTAGATGTTACAGTTAAGTGCGATAATTTGCGCACAGCCATTAAAATTCGTAGTCGTATCTTATCAGAAAGAGTTATTGCTGGTGAAATATTATGGTAGTAAATATTTATACGTATACAATTGTAGTAAATATTTATAAATATGTAGTTATGTATGATTTCTACATTGCAAATATAAATGTACAATGTATCTTCATGCAATTAATGAGTTGCCTTCGAGTTCGCTCCGCTGGGAACTTTAAAAGATAACGTGTCAGTTGTTATGTCGCCCCGGGGACGTCTTCTCGGTTTTAAGGTTAATTGTGCACATTAGAAATTTCCCCTTAAAACCTCTGCCATGCCGTCAGTATCACAAACGTGTCACATGTACTAAAAGACGCGTACAAGTGAGTCAATTACACGTGGAACCAATGAGTAGTGAAATGTGCTGCCGGTAGTGATGGGTTGGAGTAACTCGCGAACGTATTTGGACATAGACTTTAGGGACTTAAAAATCTACAAAAATGTGTTCATTTTAGAACTCCAAAAATCTAAAGATCTATAAGGTTTTCGAACTTCGAAATCTGTAAATTAATCAGTCATGTATTCATGCACATAAGAGTCCATTCCCACAGAGACCAATTACGATGTAATCTATTGTACATTTTCAAGATCAACATCCGTCAATTCTGATGGTCAAAGCCACCTCGAATGCCATAAATACAATCAGTGAGACATTATTACATCCGAGTGGTTAAAATTTGTGAAACGTAAGTTAAATATAAAAACTGTCTCCGATGCAAAGTTGGTGCCATCAGTAGTGGCCACACAGTCGAATAGATAGGTCCTCAGGCAACGTCTGAAAATCACGGCCAGGTGAACCGTTGCGTTGATTAGCCATTTGTCGTGTGTATTGACCGGGTCCCTGGAGGTCCTCTCTGGAAACCATAGCTCACACAGGCGTTTTCTCTTCACCTACGCGCATGTATGTACATATACATATAGACGATGTGGCCTCCGCGTACGTGCCGCGCCGTGCCACACCGATTTACCGTTATCTCCATACGCACTTTGACTTTATGCGCTCGTGCATATGTGGGTCTCTCGGGTGCGCTTATACCTATGCTAATGGAGATATCCATTTGTTCGTTCGATTATAAGGCCGTGTACTCAAACCGAAAGTTACGCGACGACGGACTTCCAGACCACCTGCAGACTCGACCTAACGCTTAATTTTAATTTCATGTCTCATTATTATCCCCTTTCTCTTCTTTTCTTTGACTACTTAGACCCGATGCACTCGAGCAACATTTTTTGTTTTATCAGTCAGAAACGACGAAGCAAATGTGCTGTGAGATCGGACGGAAAACGTCGTTGATGGACATCGGAACGTTCGTAAAATTTAATATTATTATTGTTAACTTCATGTGTGAACATTTGTGGAGTTCTGAGACGTGTGAAATACACGAAATTTTAATTTTTAATATTGTAACTGTCAACTTCATGTGTGAGCATTTGTAAATTTCTGAGACATAAATGATACTTGAACACATTTTGTACATTTTGAGACAACATTTAAATCTTGAGACACGTGTAAATCTGCATCTGTTGATAAACGTATTATATAAATGTTGAAAGACAGGCAGTCGTGAACGTTCGCATGAATTTTAGGTTATGTTTCAATATTGTTGCTAATTGGAAATTTTATAGCTTACAAATCCTTGAACTCGATTCTTGCACACGTGACGAAACCCTGCGGATTAGCATTAGAAATCTGTAAAATAGAATTACTGGTATTCGTTGCGCAACAGTACAGCGGAATCTGTTGCTGAATCAAACTTGAACGCAAAGTGTAGCAAAATATACTAATTCAATTTCAATGGAATTAATACAATATTTACCAGTGGTGTAATAGAACATGTAACCTTTATTTAATTTCGATGCAAGGTCAGATACAGAAGTTTTAATACGAAAATATTTTACAGTTACACTCACATATGTTATAAAATACAGTACGTCTGATTGAGTAACATACAAAAATTAAAAGCTAATAAACTCAACATATCGAATTTTACTTTGCAATATAATTTAATTCCGTTTAGATTTCATAACTGTTATTTGAAGCGAACATCGCTGTCTCTTTCGAATACCTGTCTCGATAAACACCGTTAATAAAAATGAAATTCAATGCACGAAGTGAAACTAGATAAATTCGATGCTTTGTTAAATGTTGCGATAACTTATCGCTGACGTATCAGCGATATCTGAAGACAGTTACGCAATAAACATCATCTAACGGTGTCCAATCTTCCTAAAATCGTGATTCAACCCGTGAAAAGAAATTCCTCGAACGGAGACCGTAATAAAAAAAGAATTCCGTATAATTACAGGACACGAAGGCGGAAGAACAATATCGTGTGTGTCACTCGACCATGATTCACTAAAACGGGATTCGATATTTGAAAGGTCATCTACAGTCGATTTAGAACATCGTCGAGTTCGAATATGCATTATATCGAGTCAATTTACGCTATTCTTTCGACTCGTGTCTCTCAGCCAGTACATGAATAGACTTCTTGAAATCACCGTGAACATATCCTCGCGTGAATGATAATGAAGCCGTCATTCTATTGTACTCCGCTCAAAATAGAGAATCACCGGCTCCAATGACTTTATTGCTCGATAATGAGACACCTGGGTATTCGGTATTTAAACTTCGATCGGTTGTGTAACTTTGATTATTTATCTTCGTGTTGCGTGCATTGTGCATTCTTTTAAAACATTGAGAAACGTAATTTCGTAATTCCATTCATGAACGGAGTTGCTTGCATCGTTCGCATTTTACTCCGTGCATCGTGTGGACGAGAAAATTCAACGAGAGTTTACTAGACCTACAGGCACTTTCATTCTTCGAATATTACAATTTTCATTCTCTACTCTTCGTTATGTGAGCATGCACCAATTTCGGAAACTTTTGAACTCTCACAAATTGAGATAGTAAAAAATAAACAAGTACTGCTCACAAATTTATTTGGGAAAATAAAATATGCAACTCGTGTTCATATATGACAACGTATAAAGATCTAAAAATTATACAGTGACTATTACTGAATACTATTATAAACGATAAAGATGACAATTATTTTATGTACAGTATCTGTGTATAACTAGATCCGTGAATAAACGAAGTGTACCGAATAAATAGACCTCAATGGGCAAACGTAATCTCCCTAATGAAATCTATTAGCGTTATCGGTAAATAGATACGTCGGTTCCCACAGAGATTGCGTCTAGCAATTCGTTGGATTGATGGTTCATCAAGGTTCTCCTTTATTAATCACGAAAACGATCAAGACTTTCTAACTCGATAGAGATATGCACGTCGATCGGGAAGTGCAATTGCGAAGCTACGTTCGTTGTTATTGCACTTGGCGATAGATGCACGGAGTGCATAGATAGAAATCACAATTACGCCTTTGTAAACGTTGCTTGACGCCGGTAAGTGGCGGTATGCGTGTGTGGTCGAACTGACAAAAGGACAATGAACTACACCAGTAGCTTCGTACCGTCCGGTACGTCTAGATAACCACTTTCGGTTATCAGCGAAATTATGTTCCCCTTCTGCGTCCATCTTTCGCGCGATTCTTTTTTTGAGGTCTTCGAACTTTCTGCGGCTAACGAACACGTCTTTCTTCCTCGATTTCAATATTGTACGTGTTCCATCAATTTTACATAATGCTGGCCACTTAAGCACAATTCTCCATTTCTTCCCACATTTCTGCGATATTGAAAATATGTTGATGTGTTCACAATATAGGATTTTTGGATTTTCTTTCATTTTGTTTGATAAGTTAACGATATTGGGATATCGGGATGTAGGAATATTGGGATCTAGAGATATCGGGACGTAGGGATATCGGGATATAGAAATATTGGAGTTTAGGGATATCGGGACATAGATATACCGGGACGTAGGTATATCGGGATATAGAGATATCGGGATGTAGGAATATAGGGGTCTACGGATATCGGGATGTAGGTATATCGGAACATAGGTATATCGGGATGTAGGAATATTGGGGTCTAGAGATATCGGATCATAGGTATACCGGGACATAGGTATACCGGGATGTAAGAATATTGGGGTCTAGGGATATCAGAACATAGGTATACCGGGACATAGGTATATCAGGATGAAGGGGTATCGGGATGTAGAGGTATTGGGATGTAGGACTATTGGGGTCTAGGAATATCGGGATATAAGTATGCGGAACATAGGTATACAGGGATGTAGAGGTATCAGGATGTAGGAATATTGGGGTCTAGGGATATCGGGACATAGGTATTTCGGGACGGAAGTATATTGAAACATAAGTATGTTGGAACGTACGAACCTCGGAATATGGCGATACCAAGATGTAGAGATATCGGGTGCTAGAAATATCGGTGCATAGCGATATCGGAATGTAGAAATATCGCAATACAGAGAAATCAAAATGTAGAGATATTAGGATGTAGGCAAATGTACAGATATCGGAATACAAGGGTATCAAAGTATAAGGATATCAAAACATAGGTGCATCGGAATTATATCAAGTTCTAGGAATATCTACACTTCACATTCACAACAGAAATATCTGTCTTATAACTGTACAATTTAATTTCACCAGGGCCTTCCAGAAACTCCAGCAGTGTCCAGACTCTCCAGCAACAGACTATTTACCTTATCATGACAATAATGTTATACGTAAATAGAAGAGGTAAAATGTGTTCCCGTGTCGTATCCATTAAATTGAACAGTAAAATTCTTGATGGAATATTTAATTGGTCGCAGGGTAGAAACGGCGAGTCGAAGTCAGAATAGAATAAGGAACGTCAAAGAAGCAGCAGGTTTTCAGAATTAATGAACAACCGAGTGCTCGAATAAATGACATCGATTCTTGTTCACGTGCAACGGGTCAAGTGGCTCAAGTCAGCCATTCCGCTAATTAAAGACGAGGACTGTTCTCTGCCGCAGTGGTCTCGCAATCGGCCGATATGGCTGAATGCCCCTCGAGATTGCATCCTCTGCTGCTGTCGTTAATAAAACTTTGTACATAAATCGGCTTGAGTTGAGCACCGTCATCCTCCTACTTCTCTCTCTCATCATTATGTCCTGATAATTATAGTTTTTGCGGAAACCTTGAACGAGAGGGCACCACGTAACCGGCCTGTTACCACTCTTTCGCGACGGTGCAACGCACAGCCGTTTTCCACCATGAAACAACCATGACCGATCGTGTGTTAACCCTTTCAGACTATGGGACCCAGTCGGAAATAAGAAATACACCATCGTTATTGTGTACGGGACAATTTAAAGATAGTTCTTGAGCTTTTTGCTTCTGATGCTGCCTGTGCGTATACTTAGAGAATACTGAATCACGGATTTTACTAGTCCTTGCGAGGGTTATACGATTCGAGGGAAAATTCGAGTACTATGTTCGACGTTATTAAGGTATTAGATTCTGTGGTTCATATTTGAAATATCTACATAATAGTCAGCAAGAATGGAAGTAGATGTTAGTAGTCAGTGAGATATGTTTGCATCACTTTTACCACAAGGTCACTTGATGTTATCATCGTAAAAAATTAGTTGTAATTATTGTTGTACAAAGTGTTGGATTCTATGGCTTGTATTTCAAATTTTTATTTAAAATAGGAATAGTCAGCAAGATGTGTTTACACAAATTTTACCAACAAAGTTATAAGATGTTATAATTGTAAAGATTGGGTGTAATTATTATTACAAAATGTGTCAGATTTTATGATTCGTAATGTCTTAGAAATTTCTGTATAAAACGAAAGCAGTCAGCAAGATATATTTACAATTTTGCAAGGTTGCAAGTTGCAACTTTTGCATCACAAAAGTTGCAAGGTTAATATTATTAAATATTATTATAAAAATTGGTAATTTTCAGTATAAACCTTGCCTGGTTACAAGCAAAATAACAGTGAAAGGATTAATTTCGCTCAGATTACCAACACGAGAGGATCACGAAGTTAATAGAATCGTTTCGATAATTCACCGATCCGCAATCATGAAAGTGCATTAGTTAGAAACTCGATGAGTTATCTTTTGAAACTGGAGGATGCTTCTTTTTCTTACATAACGCCGACGATAGGGATGGTTCGACGGTTGTCCGTATCGACCTCGCTTCCGGTGGGCCGTACGACAACCCGTCACGTGACTTCCGTCAGCTCGTTTGCGCGTTTACACGGCAAACAATGTGCATTTCCATACGCACTGGTCGCATACGAAAGATGCGTTTACTTCTGGCCCTACCCACCATCGCGACCGACCGTGTTGTTTGGACTCGACGGGATGAAAAACATTTTAATTTTTTACGACCTGTATGAACCGTGAATATCAATGCAAAATTTATTTTTGTTGCATGTGACGGGGAAATTTTATCTGTTCTTTTATTTGCAGGCTCCGAAATATGCAAATTTGTAAATTTGTACATTTCAGAATTGATATGTTTAAATTTCTAAATTTGAGAATTTGAGGATTTGAGGATTTGAGAATTTGACAATTGAAATTTGGGAATTTGAGAATTTGAGAATTTAAATTTAAATTTTTCTAAATTCCCAAATTTGAAAATCTGAAGATTTAAAGTCTAAAATTTCTAAATTTCTCAATTTGAAAATTTATGGATTCCTAAATTTGAAGACTCGAAAATCTGAAATCCCTATATGTAAAAATTTCCCAGTTAATTTGAAAATTCCCCAAATTTCTGCACTTGAAAATAATAAATCCCACATTTCTAAATTTCCCAATTCGAATAAAATATTTCACTCGCACCTGCTGAATGATTTTCTAAATCTCAAGTTGAAAACCTGCATGAAACTAGTTTCTGCAAATCAAAATCAGGAAAAAGTGCAAATAAGGCCGCAATCTCAAAGTAATCTGCTCGATCAAGATAAAAATCCGTTCCACAAAACATACAAATAATTTCACCTACTTAGTGCATCTTGTAAATATACAGGAATGTGACTGGAGACTATTAAGAATTTTATATAGGCTAATACAGTAACGTTAATTAATTTTACGACTCACCGAGTAAAACGATTAAACGATCCGGTAAACTTTTATTAATTTCATTAATAATCAAACGTATTTAATTGAACGTGAAAAGAGAATGTCTCGATAATTATCGCGATAAAATTCCACCTTCGGTCAGGATTTATGTTCTCCAAAATGTCACACGCGTAATTAAAAACGTTGAGAGTCGAGTAGTTTGATCGATTAATAGAGCAACTTGCAATTTTTTCTTTAATTCCATTAAATTATCCGCTACGAATTTCTTCGTGTCATTTCGCACGATATTTAATTGCATTTTGACGTTTCAATCATTGAAATAATCGTGGCGTAAATATACGCATCGTGACAGAACGACAGCTCGATTAATGTTTTCCGGCTTTTCTAAAGTGAATGTCTTCCTCTTGTGTGTCAAGGCCTTAAAAAAACTGTATTTCTTTTTTGCTAAGATTGGCAAGTCAGCGTTTCGCGAGTTCGATGAAAATACTGTCCCAAGCTACTTTTGTTTGGTGTCGTGGAAAACGGAAGTAGGTCAGTCAGCAATTTCTTTATCGCTGCTTATTTCAATACCTCGAGTACGAATAAGAATATCGTGATAGATGCAGTTTCGTAAGTGAATCAGAAAATTGCTTATAAGCAATATCAGCTGGTAATCCACTAATAAAAGTGTTACACGAAACATTAAGTAACGTGGCCACGTGGAAATTCGTCGCTCAACTCTTTACTCCTTGGATAACATTTGTGTACTACATTCTGGAACGCTATTCAGATATTATTTTGTGACATATTTAGGTATTATTTTATTACATAAAAGTATGATCAAATCAATAAAGTTTTTCAAATTCATGTGTTTAAATTCGTGAACTACACATAAATTTAACAAAAATACCATCAAAGAGTTTACAATGCAGTTCTTCAAATTTACGTATTTAACTTCATGAACTAAACATAATACTCTAGTTTATAAAATTTTAACCCTAAATTGTAATTGTGAATTTAGTCTAAAAATTGAACTACTAAGATGCAGATGAAAGAAGAGGTTATTACGATTCATATTTGGTGGTTTATGTTGCAAGATCATCAATTTCCATCGTTGATACTGTTCTTTAAGCGGAGATTATTCAATAGAAACGAACGGGTGTTTCGGTGAAAGTTATGGATTCACTTAACAAATAGCGAGTAATTATAATCTAGCCAACGATTGCTTTCGCTAATGATCAGTTATTCACGCCACTGGAATTGATTAATGCGCTTTGTAATCGTCGGTTCTTTCGACTCGACCATTTATTATTTTTAGTTTGCCATGGAATAAAGAAAGCGAGGGAAATAATACTTCGTTAAGCGTTCTATTATTCTGGAAATTAATTAAGGTAGGACGTAGAGTTTCAACTTCGGTATCTCCGAAATTGTAGACGAGGAAAAAATGTAGAAGATTTATCTTTATTTTTTTAGAAATATACCACTGTAAAACTTGCGTATTTTAAATGCATCTCCATGTTTTTGCTTGAATATAAAAAGAGATGAATTTAAAATATTATTTTTACGTGGCCTCGGTTAAATTCGTAAACATGATATTACGTCTTTTGTTACTAAAAAGGGAATATAATATAAAGCAGAAAAATGCGAACAAATATCTTTGAAGATAACTCGTGAATATTTATGACAATGCTTAAAAATTTCCGTCCACACTGAACAAAGTAAACAGTTGAACGGCTAATCGAAACGGAAGCGTACAATTTAGCGGGCGACATCAAAATAGTGGTCACGTATGATTGAAAAGCCCATCGTATAAACTGTGTTATGTACGATTGAAAATTTCATCGACCAGTCAGTATATTCGAGTGCTTATAATTCATGACACGATGAAGCCTCGATAATGCAGCGTGTAATCGTTTCTTTGTTCCCTGGGAAACCACTTTCCTATTAACGCACCTCCTCTGCGTTTGAATATTACGAAGGAACATCCTGTTAAATACGTTTCCGCTGAAAAACAATCGCGAAATATTATTACACCTTAATTTATTTTCTTGATCGTAATTATCATAATGAAACTTGATACTCAAATTTCCGGTCTTGATCATTCGGACAGATGTGTGAGTATATTCTTAACCCACTGCACTCGAAAGGTAACATTGCCATTCAATTTTAAATTCATATTTTTTAAATCTATAGTATTATACGTGTAATGTATGAACATAGTGAAACAATACTGGCAATTAATGATAGAGAAATAATAACTTTAAAGGAGTTTCAAACTTTCTAGTTGAATAATTTAGTCGCTGTCAACAGCAAAAATATCAAGTGGAAAGGTTTAACCTATTCTTTCAGTAAGTGCGTCAGACATAGCGAGCTAATTATTGTTGTCAAGTTAAGTCAGACAAAGAATGTTAAAATGTTAAGAATACTATGAACATGGTGATCATGAATGGTTTGGGATTAAAATTGAACTCGAAATTCCATCATGATAAAAATTGTTGCATTTCAACAATTCTGTGCGTCACGTACAGAACACGATTCGTGTATATCCTTGATACTATATTTCATGCCAAATCTTTTCTTGCCATAACTGAAAAAAGTATCACGCCATATCCCAACGAGGAAGCTATTAAGCGTGGCTGTCAAAAATCATCGTTGCCTGATTGATCAGCCGCATCAATTCGCTGCGTGAGCACAAATGATCCCCACGTGGAAAAAAAGAAAGAAGAAACCTGAGTAATCCCTCGCGAGTGAAATAACGCGATAATATCAGACACATCATTATCGTGGTTGGCAGGGCTGCATTATCTATCCATCATCGTCGTCGAAAACGGGAAAAGCCCGCTGTTGTCCATTGATTCGATGATCGAAACGTGCGCATCGAGTGACGCATTAAGAATTCCGTTACACGCTCGAACGCAACGCGGGAAGAAGAAGAAGACTCGGGTTCTCGATGATGCTTCGAGGTAAACGTTGGCCCGATCGAAGACAATGGAAAGTGGAAAGACAATCGAACGAACGTCAAGCCCGTGGAAGCCTTTCATTGCCCAACAGCAACGGCACAACATACACTGCTTCTGCGTATTGAAATTCAATCGGGCTGCCTGTATCTTCGATGCCTTTGTCGTGCGCGTCGTAGGACGCTGCCGACACAATATTTCCGTTTAGCAGTCGGGAATTCGAATACCGAGTTTCCCGCTCGTTTTCACCGACCGGTCGCGGTGTAATTATTAGCAACACTTTGTCTCGAAACGTTGCTGTTGGACAATTCGTGAGAATGGCTGAATGGGACGTTGGGAGGTGTGGGTAGATCGATGTGGATAATACGAGATTTGGGTCAGATTCGGAAAAAGTCGGACGAGTTCGGTCGGAAAATTTAAGGTGGCTCGTTGGAATACTTGGAATCTTGGAAATTGGGATGTAGGCATTTGGGATGGAGGGATTTAGGATGTAGGGATTTGGGGATGTAAGAGTATGGGGGCGTGGAAATTCGGGGATGTAGGAATTTGGGATCTAGGAATTTGGGATCTAGGGATTTGGGATGTAGGGATTTGGGATGTAGAGATTTGGGATGTAGAGATTTGGGATGTAGGGATTTGGGGATGTAAGAATATGGGGGCGTGGAAATTTGGGGATCTAGGGATTTGGGATCTAGGAATTTGGGATCTAGGGATTTGGAATCTAGGAATTTGGGATCTAGGGATTTGGGATGTAGGGATTTGGAATCTTGGAAATTGGGATGTAGAGATTTGGGATTTAGGAATTCGGGATGTAAGGATTTGGAATCTTGAAAATTGGGATTCAGGGATTTGGGGTGTAAGAGTTTGGGATCTAGGGATTGGAAATCTTGGAACTTGGGCTCTAGGGATTGGAAGTCCTGGAAATTGGGATCTAGAGATTTGTCTAGAGATTCAGTGGTGCAGGAATTTGAGACATAGATTTGAGTACCCAGAAATTTAGATATCTACGGATGTAGGATGTTGTAATGAAACCTAAAAATTTTACAATATTTGAATTATTAAACTCGAGAAGTGTGTGTCTTGAATTTGGAGATGTAAGAATTTGTGAAATTACGAATCTGCAAATTTGAACGACTTGCTGCACAATTTCGTTCTACGTTCTGGTCCAGGGCCATGTAGCGGGACTCCGCCGTAGATACATATCTAAATACAAGTACAACTTTCGCGATGATCCCAAAATAATCGGAGTTTCTTGAACTCGCACTTGAGTAGAAAGCTAAAGACCCATAGGATTGTGTAACTTGAACTTTGAAATTATAAAACCTCCATGCGAGTAGAAGTTCAAGGTGAAACAATAATAGAATCGTCAAGTACTTTGGTGGCCAGTCTCCGTGACGCGAAACAGCGGTAAACCTTTTAAACGTAAATTTTTTTAAGCGAAATTTATTTCGACAAGCTGTTGCAACTTTGTGTATCCTCCGAAACACGTTCCGGCTCCAATAATCCCAAAGCTGTGACAAACGTCACAGCTGTACCAAAGTATTTGTCCCGTTGATTCGACAAAAACGTAAAAAAAGGATCAGAGGATTCCAGGTAAAATACCAACGAAACAATCTCGCTGTGCATTCGAAAAATTTTGTTGTTTAACCTTTTCACTTAGCGACGTTGCGTTTGCACAATAGCACCTTTCTTTGTGTTCCGATGTTAGTAATTTTATAATAAATAAGTAATTGAAAGTGCAGTCATGCTGTATACTACCGAATGATGATATATCGCCGTGTATGTGATGGCACCTTATTTTGTCTTTTGACGTGAGTAATTTTATAATAAGTGAGTAACTGAAAACGCAGTATTTATGCTTTAGATCAAACATTTGCACTGTCTACATCTGTGACCAAACGATGATTCTCCTCACTGACAAATAATATTTACAAGAGAAACCGATTCCTTCCTGCTGCCTTTCTACTTTTCCTGCTTTGTATTTGCACTGACTTTTTCCTGCTTCAACTTTAACTGCAAAATTTTTATTTTAATCCCGCCATATGGCTTGCAATTACGCGTCATTCTTATAAGTAAATCAACATCCAAAAATAATTCTGCAAACTAGAAAGTGTTTACCAAGAACCCACTTTAGCCCATATAATTACCATTACAAGTGATAAAAAAGAAAAATGCATAATATTCAAATCCTCATTTGCTCGAGGTAGCAACTGGGTTAACTAAAAAAGATGAAACAGAGATCATTCGTGAACGAGAGCAATTGCGAGGAAAACAAGAACGTCTTCGGTGTCTGACAAAAGCGATTCGCATTATTCGTGTCCGAAAAGGTTCTGGCCTGGCCTCGAATAAGACCCGGTAGAAAATACGCTGGCTGCCCGGTTTCTTTTCTCCTTTGCTCGAAGCCGTGCACGCAGGACTAACCCACGTTTCGAATAATAAACTGGTTTCGGAGTTCCGGTTTTCCGTCTTTCTTCGTCCCGATAGCCGGTCGAAGCAGGGATCGCGCGAACCTTAATAAGGCAATGAAACCTTTATGCTCATACATGGTAAGACTAGACGGCCGGTATATAGCTCTTTCTCTATCCGCGTTTTCATCGTGCCTATTCCAACATGGACGAGCATCCTCTTCTGCTTGATCGATCGACGAACCTGTTCGACGACGCCGATCATCGGACGCCATATACAGCGCACCTCGGTGAATGTAGGGGACATTTCTTTCTTTCGGGGTCATTACTGGCTTTGCTTCATATTTATGATGGTCTCATTGTTCCTGTGAAATTTCACCATTTTTTACAATGTTTTTTGTTAACCTTTCAGTCATTTTTTATTTTGTGCGAGTATGGTCCAACGTAGTGCAATGCAGTTTTGCAGTGAGTGGACTGAAGTTTTGCAGTAATTGGTTCTGTGTTGAACTTTGGTTGGGTTTACTTTAGGAGACGTGGGTGCACAAGGCAATAGTTTGGGAATTTGGACATTTCAGGATGTGCAAATTTGGGAATTTGGGAACGTAGAAATTTGGGAATTTAGGAATTTGGGGATTTGAGAATTTGGGAATTTAGGAATTTGGGGATTTTAGAATTCGGGAATTTGAGAATTTGGAAATTTACGAATTTGGGAATGTAGAAATTTGGGAATTTAGGAATTTGTAGATTTGAGAATTTGAAAATTTAGGAATTTGGGAATGTAGAAATTTAGGAATTTGGGGATTTGAGAATTTGGGAATTTGAGAATTTGGAAATTTAGGAATTTGGGAACGTAGAAATTTGGTAATTTAGAAATGTGAAAACATGCGAATTTCGAAACTTAAAAAATAGCAACCCTCTTTCAACATCCTGAAACTAACGTAACCCAAAACAGAAACGTATACCATAAAATGTGAGTTCTATGAGTGATAAAATGTTGGCGCATCAAAATATATAAGAAAGGAGACAATAATCAGTTGACGCACAAGTATCGAGTTCCGTTTACGCATCGTAACTGTTTAATATTTAACACTCTCGCCACTATTTTCGTCTCGAATCCTTCGGGCAGCAACTGCTCACCACAGATCGGTATTTTTGTTCTTATTCTCGAAGCAGTTAACAGCTGTTTCGTTCTGGACGTAGGAAAATCGCTCGGTTGCCCTGCCCGAGTGTGTTGAGCAACGTGCATAACTTGTCCGGTGCGTTGGCAAACAAACCGGGCAACAATGTACAAGGTTCAACTCGTTTGGTTGTCGATATGATTTAGAGATCTTTTATTTCTCTTAAAATGTCACTAGTATTATATGGTAAACTTATATAGATATAGTTATCGGTGTAGGTTTGTGAAAATTGTTTTCAGATTTTCGATTTTTTTCATTTGTAGACTTGCAACGTGCCAAGTTTAAAAATTTCGAATTTTTTATTTTGTACATTTACGGATTCTTATGTTTCTGGATTTACAAATTCATAAATTGTCAACTTTCTTTCTGAATTGTTGAACTTCTCAATTTGCAAGCGATTGAGATTGTTAAGTACGAAATTCAAGAATTATCACTCTCCAAATTTTCGAACTACCAAATTTTTAAATTACAAAAGTTCTAAATCACCTAATTAATAAATTTCTACATTTCTATATTTCTATGCACACATATATCTATATATCTGTATGTGTGTATGTCTGTAAGTCTATATGTCTGTATGTGTATGTATGTCTGCATGTGTATATGTCTATATGTGTATGTGCCTGTAAGTGTATATGTCTGTATGTGTATATGTCTATACGTCTGTATGTTTGTATGTCTGGATGTCTATAACTAAATATGTCCATATGTCTACATATCCATGTGTCTATATGTCCATGTGACTACATGTCCATATGTCTATATGTCTATATTTTTATATTCCTACATTCTAAATTCTTAAATCACAAAATTATCAAATTTCCACAAGACCAAATACTAAAACTAGCAAATATAAAACAGCACAAACTTGAGAATACGATTACCGCCAACGATGTGTTTTAAAACAAAGTGGCCCGAAGGCGTTTAACACCCAGATAGTGAACGCACGAGCACTGAATCTACGTGCACGTCGAACATGTCGGTATTAAGATACCTCCGAATGAAAATCGTACGCTTTAGATTTTCCCCGCAGCTGTATCGAATCGCATTCGTCGGTTTGTAGTTGCGTTAGAATTTCACGCGCTCGTTGCTTCGTCGAGCACTCGTCGGAATTGCTCTTTTGCTCGTTTAGATAGAACCGGACACAGGTTATCGCTTCGCTTTGCACGCGTACACCGTGATAGAAAGTTACCTGCGTCCCTCGACCCGGTTCGTTTCTCTTTTTTCCGCGATATCGTTCGATTCGAAAAACTAGAAAAAACGCCATTGTAATGTATGAAACCGAGAGGCGGATCTACAGATAGATCCCCTTATCTCATAGTGAAATTCTGAATATACGTCCCCGATAAAATATACTGTTCGAATATTAACGTCGAATGTGAAATGATGCTGGAGATATTGTATATTGATAGTGGTGGCCATTTTTTCAATCTGTTGGAGACAAATCTGGAGATAAATCTATTATTTGTTGATTTAGGAGATCATTTGGTGCGTCATTTGGGGTACACTTGCGTTTAATATAGGCTTTCTTTGGTCAAGAGTATATGTGTAAGGTTGGACAATTTTTAATTTTTTAATTTGCACAGCTTCCACAACTCACATTTCAACATTTCAAAATTCTAACACTTTCAAGTACTTACATTCCCAAATTACTCACATTTCTAAATTCTTAAATTCTTGAGTTCCAACGCTCCCATATCCCTGCACTTTTGGATCTCTAAGCTCTCAAATTCTCGCACTTCCAAATTCCTATATTCCAAAATTTCTACACTGTCAAATCTCTATATTTCCGAATTCTCTCATTTTCCAATTTCTAAATTCCTAAATACCTAAATTTCCAAATCTCCACGTTCCCAAATTTCTACACTCCCAGATTCCTGCATCCCCAAACTCTACCATTGTCAAATCTGCACATTCCCAAATTGTCACAATCCCACATTCTCAAAGTTCCAAATTCCTATGTCCCTAAATAACAAAATCTCTATATTCCCAAATTCCTTCACTCTTAGATACCCACACTCCTAGATCCCTACATCTCCAAATGTATACATACCCAAATCTCTAATTTCGCAAATCCTCATATCTAATCCCATTTCCAAATTCTCAAATGTCCAAATACCTTTTGCAGATTTACTTACAAATCCCCAAAATTTCCCAATTCGAAACTCTCCAACTTCCCAAATTTCTAAAATTAATCCTAGGGGAACCACATCTGCCTCCGAGTGCACATCTACACACGCACTCACAAAAACGACGTTCTTACATTAAAGTAAAGTTTACGTTACATCGTAGAGTTTGTACGGCCTTCAAACTTTTATTGCTCTGTCAAGAGCGTACCGAAATACATCGTAGATTCACGATATAATGGATCTTTGTATCCGAATGGATCCTTTTTCCGCGATCGTAGATCAGCTACGATTTGCACTCGTTGCGTGTAGTTACGTAAACGTAAGCTGATTTCCGCTCGATGGATGATCCTCGAGATAAGGTAAACGCGGCTCATAACTTTCGATTGTTGCGAGAGAACTATAAGCCGTATGCGACCCAATATGTACAACTTTCCGCTCGCTTTTGTAGGTTCAACAACTGGGTCAACGATAGACCTGGTCTTGATATCGATGGTCCTGTTTACAGCTGCATCGATATCTATCGAACTCTTACATTTTCATTGATAAACTCGGTAAAAAGAGACCCTTGTTCTGCATGGATCGTTCACCTATTTTGTCCTGTGAAGATTTTTTTCTCTTTTCACAAGGTCTTTTTTGAAAGTTTAGCAGTAATTGGCAAAATTGATGAAGTTAAAAGTTATGGACATTATTTGTGCAGGATTGATGGATGATTGATGGATACTTGTTAAGTTGAAGTAAGAAAATAAATATTTGATGAGCAAAGCTTACACGACTCTTTATCTAGACATAGACATGTATGTCGTGATAGAAATTTTTTAATAATTTATGAAATTTAAAATAAAAAGGAGATCACCATTTTGATAGTATGTATCAGTGAAAGTGTTAACAGTCAATCCCTGGTCTTAACCAGATTTGTCTTAACAAATGAATACTTTTAACAAAGTACATAACAATCACCATAATTATGTAGATACACAAGTTCACTTACGATCTGTACTAATCATTGTGTATCACAAATGAATCAAAAATAGATGAAATAGGGTGAGTTCATCAGAACTGAGGATCAGTGAAGATATTAAAATTATATCCGTATGAATTTATTAAAATTTTTTAAATTATTATAGTTGTATGAATTTGCTAAAATTATTAAACTTGTCATAGTTGTTCGAATTTGATAAAATTATTCAACTTGTCATAATTGTATGAATTTGATAAAATTATTAAGCTTGTCATAGATGTATGAATTTATCGAAATCATCAAAAATGTTGGAGCTAAAATTGAAAGCTAGTAAAAACTATTATAGATGAAATTAGAAAATTTACGAGAGCTCTAAAGTCGTATATCAATCCGGGAACTGCCGAAGGTGTACGAAGCTCCGCTAGCAAAAGCTATTAAAACTAGGCGCGCGAAATGACTAAAGTTAAAATTGTCAAAGTTACCAAAAACTATTGAGGCTAGATGAAATTATCGAAAGGCACCTACCACGGCGATACTAATCCCATGAAATTATCAAATCTGTGAAAACTAGTGAAACTGCATTAAACTCGAAAACTTGCTGAAGTTATAAATTGTCGAAGCTATTAGCTACACAAATTACTAGAAACAGCGTTGCAATTTAAAAATCATTACAGTTTAGCTACCATTAGTTGAATAATTAACGGATGAAGAAAGAGGGAATATTCTGTACATTAGTAAACCGGTTATCTTGATTTGAAGTAGCGATTCAAGATTATAAATTAGATTAAATAAATTGTTAGTGTCCTTGAAAATTAATCTTGTCGTGTCTAGTCTTTATTAGATGTAGGTTTTAATTATACGTTGACAGTAGATATATTTACTGTATCAATCGATTAACTAACTGGGAAAGTATTAATTATTTAAGTAACTGAGTTATTAGTTATTTGACTAACTTAGTGACTGTTCATTATTTCACTAACTACATAACTATGAATTATTTAAGTGACCGAGTAATTATTAATTCTTTGAGTAACTGAGTGACTATTAATTATTTAACTAAGTTCCTAATAATTTCCAACTCAACAACTATTAATTAATAATTTACATAAATACTATAATAAATAAAATATCCTAACACATAATTGATAAAACAAATATGAAATTGAAAAGAAATTTTACTAAATATTTTCCCAAGGAGCATCCACTAAATAATGTCCATCATTCTCCATCAATTAGCTGAATTCTCCATCAAACTATTTCCTGATTGAATAGATAACGCTTTCTATCGGTAATAATTCATCATAGAATACTTCCTTTCATCTGCAATATTCCACCAGGGCGATTCGTGAAGCTGGTGCATCTATATTAAATCAAATATCGATAACTCGATGTAAAATGAAGCTTCCATTAAGTCGTGCTCTTTCGCTGGTAAGTAACAATTAATGCGCACCTCGTGTAATTGGTAATTACATCCCTCCTACTGATTTAACAGCGGTGAATCCCTTCAGACATTCATCAATTGGGATAATTGATAATGAAACGGCTGATGGTCAATTAAGATAATGGCTAATTATGACGGACGCAGTTTAGGGGAAACGATTGAAGAAATCTGTACGTTCTGAATTACGTTTGATACGGTGCTAATTTCTTCCAAATTCTCAAATTTTTTAATTTCCATGTTGTCAAATTCCCAAATTCCTACATTTCTAAATTGTCAAATTCTAAAGTCTCCAAATTCCCCAAATTTCTCACTGTTTCGAATTCCTAAATCCCCAAATTGCTCAAATTGCCAAATTTCCAAGTTTCCAAGTCCCCAAATTCCCAAACTCTTCAAATTTCCCATATTCTCCGAATTTCTCAATGTCTCTAATTCCAAAATCCCCAAATTCCCCAATCTCCGAATTCTCTAATCCTCACATTCCCCAAATTCCCCAAATCCAAAATTTCCAAATTGTCAAATTCCCAAATTCCCCAAATCCTCACATCCCTCTTTAACTCTTCAAACTCTCCAAATTTTCTAAATCCTCTAAATTCACCAATTTCCCCCAATTCCTCAAATTCTCCAAATTGCCCAAATCCCTAAAATTTCCTGAATTCCACAAAATTTAAAAATAACCAAATAGCTAATACATCAGACACCAATCGATCAACCAAACGTATCGATTATCGCAGTTAACCGCGACTGCAATTATCCACCGAGAATAGAAGTAAAAGTTCAAGGAATAATTCTGGATGAGGGATCTCGAGACGTGTGTCTAATTTTACGATTGTCCTCGATGGACGAACCCTAACGCCTTTAAGCGATTAATCAAACTGGCGTTGAATTGATACACGGCCAAACGACACTCGACATTCAACCAGACACACGTATTCTCTTTTTAATTAAATAATTCTCTGGTTGGCACGCGTCTGACAGGCTGTTCGTCCCTTTTATGACCACACGGCGATTGTATTTCGTCGAGATGCCCGAAAGTTTTACGTTCAGATGCGAATTCGATTTAATTTTAACCGTTTGACCAACGAATGCCTTGTTTCGAACAGCCGTTGAGTAATCTCCGTGCACCGATCATCCAAGACGCGTTGTACTCTAATAGCGGGTCCAAGGATGCCGAATTTGACCCCGATTACCGAGCTTGTTAGCTCCTTGTGCGATACCTTCTTCTATCAATTATCATCTTCTATTAATTGTCATTTATTTTGTGGTCGTCTTTCATCAGTATTATTTTCCTCATCAAATAACATGTAAAATCGATCGTTGCCTTTCAACAACGACTCAGTCATCTTACATTAGCAACATTCGAGTAAGATTAATAGTTTTCAAAGTTAAGCTTAACGTGCTCCAAAGTTAAAGTTAAATTGATGCTTTAACAAGTATTATTTTATAATATTTATTAAATCATGCCAATCACCTACGTTATATAATATGTATTAACTAAATCATCTCTCGAATGAATTTTCATAAATATTTTCCACGTCTTTAATTTAAAACAGTTTAAGTTTGAAAGTATTCACCGTGGAGCTACTAGGTGTTTTTGCCATTAATCATCCGTAACAAAGTTCGCACAGGGTCCGATACAAAAGGATGCCACTGAAAATTGATTAGCGTCAATTGTTAGCGTTCCACGGTTTCAAACTCGAAGTTCTTTAGCTCTCGCAGACAATTACGAGCAGTTACGAGCAGCATTGTTACATCACTGTAACCCGTGTCGCTGTAGTATGAATAATGCAATTTTGATTCGCCAGCTCGTTTCACGAGGAAATTAGATTAACGCGAGCGACGCTCCCGAGGCGTCGATGTTTATTAAAAAAAAATACCCTTCTCCCGAGGAATTTTGAGAGCGTATTAAAGTCGAAGAAACGTGGAACGCGTCGAGAAAGTGAGCAAAGAAAAATGGCGGGAACCGGAGGAGCCACCGAGACAAAGTTTATGAAGGAAACCAGCTCGTTTATTAAGAATTCAACTCATTTTTATTCTTAACGGTTGAACACAGCACACGGTTACACTCCGTGTAGCAAATCTGTAAATTAATCGTGTTCTGCTAGCACACGGTTGAATCTTCTGTTTCTGTAAATAATAAATTGGGGTGAACGAACTATCGTCGTACGTAATTTAAGCTGACTGTGAGTCGCTCTTTTTATACGCACGAATTTCAATGTCAAATGGGAAAATAAAACCTGTTGCTTCATCGCTCGATTTCTGTGTTTGCGAATTGGATTTTAGGTGTAACTTTTTTTAGATTTTGAGGTTATGTTTGATCTGCTTATTTATTGGGATAATGAAGGGGAAATTTGCTAGCCTCGATTATATAAATGGTGGGTTACAGTATTACAAGTTTTCAAATTTCCAAATTCCAAATTTTAAATTTCTAAATTTTCATATTTATGATTTCTCAAGTAAATTCACAAATTTCTAAATTTCTAGGGTTGCAGATACCTAAATTCCTAAATTATCACATTTCTAATTTCTCAAATTCCTAAATTTCCAATGGTTACAAGTTCTAAAATTTCTAAATTATCACATTTCCAATTTGCAAAGTTCCTAACTCCTCAAATTTCCAAGTTTCGAAAGTATTCGTATGTCCAAATTTCTAATTTCTCGACTTCCTAAACCCCAAATTTCTCAAATCCAATTTCCCAACTTCTCACATCCCAAAATTCTCAAATTCCATCTGTTCACAAATTTCACAAATTCCACCTCTCCAAGTTCCTAAATTCTCGAAGCCCCAAATTCGTAAATTCCCAAATTTGCAAGTTTTCGAATTTGAACGACGAGGTATGTACATTCGTGGAAAGTTTCACGATAGGCTAAATAGTTTGAAATGATATTGTACGTGGGATTGTGTGACACGTGGGCGGGCAAGGTATCTCGGAAACACATTAGAAACGTCACCGAGCTGGGAACAGCAAAGCTCATTAACCTGCGTGTGCCGCACACTT
Source organism: Megachile lagopoda (assembly GCA_036983795.1). NCBI lineage: Eukaryota > Metazoa > Arthropoda > Insecta > Hymenoptera > Megachilidae > Megachile > Megachile lagopoda. Next base: position 11,404,962 of record CM072790.1, on the reverse strand, counting down.
AACCAGGTGGGATGGCGTACGGTAATTACTAAAGTAACACCTTTACCATCGACAACTAGCAGGCGTTCACTGGATTATTGGAAAAATCTCGTCTTGTTATGTTGCTGCATGTCGCGTGGGTTATGTTGAAACATTCAAGAATCGTAAATTAACAAGAAACTAAACAACTTTCCAAATTTTAGAATTGCAAGTTTCGAAAATTGGGGGTTGAACTATTTTGGAATCTGGGGTTTTGAATACTTAGGTTGGGAATTTGAGAATTTAGGTGTTTGGGAATTTGGGGACTTGAGAATTTGGGGGCTTAAGAATTTGGGAATTTGAGAGTTTGGAAGATTGAGATTTTGAGAATTTGAGAATTTGGGGGTTTGACAATGTGGGACCTTAAGTATTTAGAAATTTAGGAATTTGGAAGCTTGAGAATTTGAGAGTTTGAGAATTTGACAGATTACGAATTTGAAAATTTGAGAATTTGGGGGTTTGACACTTTGGGAATTTGAGAATTCGTGAATTTAGGAGTTTGAGAGTCTGAGAAATTGTCAGATAAAGAATTTGAAAATTTGAGAACTTGGGAGTTTGAAAGTGGACTTAGGAGTTGGAAATTTACCAATTTGGAGGCTTAAGAATTTAAGAATTTACCACTTTGAAATTTGAGAACTTTATAAATTCTCATAAAGATATAGAAAGATGGAATTCATAAATTTAGAAATTTCAGAATTCAGAAATTTGATAGTTTAACGATTTAATAACTACATAACATACATATCTCGAGCCCATAAACGAATAAAAACAATAGAATTCGAAGATTAATAGTTAGCGATTTTCAGCTGAAACAAAAAGCAACATTCGCTCCCGGTTTTGTTTACGTTTCGCGAAAAGAGTAACGACTCATAAACGTGAGTCTCAAAACGAGGGTGAAAGTTACATTGTGTTCGTTCATGGCCCGCTACGCGATTCGAATCTTTGAATAATTCTACGATCGGCATAGTTTCGCGTATAAGTTCGACGTGTATTGTTCGAAGGCGGTAGATGGTCTGCTTTTGGATCGTGAAAGGTTCCACGGTTAAGTGTTTTCTATCTTGTATTCGAGGAAAAGTGCTACGTCGATCAGAGTTTCCGGTTGCTTTTCTTGTCGGGGATATTTTTCCTCGCAACTTTCTGTGTCTCGATGATCGACACGTGTGAAAGCGATGGTTGAATATATTAACGCTGTAAAAACGATGTGTTTGTACTGCACACGATCGTATTCAGCTTATACGATGATGATCAAAACCGGTTTAATAATAGCGAATCTTGTAGATTAGGTTTTTACTTTATAATTGATCTTCGTGATTGATATACGTGGGTACAATGTCTGATGTTTAGAAATTTAATACAGAATGTGTGTATAATGTATTATGTTTATAAATATAATATAAATTTCATGCATAATGTGCATAAATATAATACACTATTTGCATGAATATAATTTATGATATATACAAATTCAATGCATGACGTGCACAAATTTAATACATAATCTACATAAATATAATGTATCATATGCATAGTAATTGACTGCATAATGTCCATACAAATATAATGTATTATATGCATAAATATAATGCACAATGTACATACATTTAATGTGAAAACTAATGTATTATGTGTACACATATAGTGCATAATGTGCATGAATACAATGCATGATGTATATAAATATAATACATAATGTACATGCAATGTATACAGTACATGGTATAATGCACAAATTATATAAATATTATCTACAATGAACATAAATATGTATCATATACACGAATATGCACAATCTGTATAAACATAATATAATGTATGAAGCATACAAAAATAATGCATAGCATATATAAACATAACATATGACACACGAATGTAACATACAAGGTATTTAATCTATAAAGAACGCAGTTCAGTCTCATAAAATCATTTTAACTTTTCAAATTTTCTTTTGTACGTCACATGTGTGCAATGCATACAAATTTTTTTTTTTATAAATTAAAATAATTTGAATTAGAATTCATTTTATTTCGTGAGCATGTGAGATCTCTTTCCGCAGTTTCTCAGAGAAAAGACTAAAAGAAACGAAGAGCCAGAGGAAGAGCAAAAAACGTTCGTAGGAGTAGATTTTTCTCAAGGACGATATTTCCAACACAGTAATGTCGTTTCGATCTTCGATGGTTAGGTGCATACGCACAATAATTCCCTACGTCCAAGTTATGCATGCGGTTTACCTTGTGACATCTCTTGGCTACAGCCACGCGCCTTTCTAACGCGATATCACCACGCAACCGCTTCCAACTGTTACCTACACGGTGTTCTAAACGTAACTTTCCCTATTTTATGACCCCATCAAGTGCAACAATTTAGTTTATTTTTCGTTGATAACTTAAGCTTGCTGTATTTTGCTGTACATTCTCTGTGTTATGCAAAGTAACGTTGTCAAATGCGTTTCATAACTTTGTTTCAAATTTCATAAACTTGCTCAAATGTATATTATAGCTTACGTCGCGGTAAAAGACATATCGACGGTTTGGAAAGTTAGTGGTTAAACAAATTGTTTTGAAAATCTAAAGTATGTGCAACCATATATCACACAGTGTGAACACAAATTTATGAACAGTAGTATAATCTTTTAACTTTCTGAAAATTCCTCTTCATGGTAGTATGTGTGTAGTATCTGATGTGTATCTCACACATCAACTAGGTGATTTAATGTCAAATATTTTAGCCTTCATTGAAATTATAGTATTCCTCGCCGGTTATTTTAAAATCAGGAAAACAAAATTTTTCGTTGCCTACTCCATCGAGCCAGATGGTTTTATGAATATTTTTAGAAAACGTTCTATCAAAACAACGTGGTTAGTACATTTCTACCATATGTGCTTTTTACTAAATTTATAGTGAGACAAGGTTTAAGAGAAAACCATATGGTTTTTCAATTTTTAACTTTGAAAGATCTTGATAATTTAGGTAATGTCTCAACAATTATGTCCTAGAGAGCAATTTGAGCTTTACGATTCCCTTGTCGAAGAAATCTTCGTTTTCCCCATTACTATCTCCTTCAATATCCGTATTTTTCGAAGTAATGCGTCCTGGGGTTGCTACTCGCCCTTAGCTTCTATGCCCTCGAAAGCAATCAATCCGGTGAAATCCAATAGCTATACATGTAAGTGCCTTTTGGATCACCGGACACCTGAGTTGTTTACTGTCTCGCATCCCTAGCCCTGGAGACTACGTAAATCCCAGACATAAATTTGTCGAAGGCTGATTTCTAAGTTCTTATATCTTCTAATTACCGAATAAGTACATCATTGAATTTAGTAAATTCTCAAGTTTCAGAATTTTTGAATTCATAAATTTACACGTCTCTAAATTCTCTGGTACGCGAGTTAAAAAATTTCTGAATTATCAAATTCTTAAGTTCACAAATCTCTACATTCTCAAACTCTCATATTTCCAGATTTCCATATCCCAAATCTTCACATGTTCAGATCTCAACATCCCCAAATCCCAATATCACCAAATTTCTACATATCCAAATCTCCACACTCTTAGATATCCTCATCTCCAAATACCTACATTCCCAGATTTCCACATCTCCAAATCTCCACACCCTCAAATTTCTACATCCCCAAATCTCTATATTTCCAAATTCTCGCATTTCCAAATTTCTACATCCCAAACCCTCACATTTGCAGATCTCCACATCACCAAATTTCTACATATCCAAATCTCTACACTCCCAGATGTCCTCATCTCAAATACCTACATTCCCAGATTTCCACATCCCCAAATCTCCACATCCCCAAATCTCTATATTCCCAAATTCTCACATTTCCAAATTTCTACATCCCAAACCCTCACATGTACAGATCTCCACATCCCTAACTACCTACATCCCCAAATCTCTATATCACTAAATTTCTACATATCGAAATCCCCACACTCCCAGATTTCCACATCCCCAAATACCTACATCTTCAAATGTCTACATCCTCGAATCTCCTCTCCAAATCCTCGTCTTCCCAAAATTCCAAATCCCCAAATCCCAAGCCTCCCAAACACATAATTCGTAACACGTCCTCTATCCCAAAATACCCAAATAAACATACCAAAATCAGACAGCGTTCTTACCCAGATTTCTAACCTCGTTGACAAGCAAATATTTCATCGATAGTATACAAAGTCATAGAGTGTAATAATTGTCAGGTGACGTTATTTAGGGTTCGAGTAAAGATCGTAACGCGCGTGGTCGTGGAAATAAGGTCCTTTCGATAGGTTCGATTTCTCGGAGCCGTCGAGGGTCAAGCGGATTTGGCTTGCCGTCTCGGGCCGTGAATCTTGGCCGCTCGTGAATCGTCTCGTTTTATTTATGCTTTCGAGCCGTTGCGAGCGTGTCGCCTGGCAGAAGCTCCGGACAGGAAGGAAGAAGAAAAAAAAAAAGAAGCGAAAAAAAGAGAAGAAGAGGACACACGAGAGGGAGTCAAGAGAGTACACGATTACAATTTATACGCGTGGCTGGTAGAGAACCTCCTCTCGTCTCGGTTATTCCACTCTCTTACTTTTTATTTATGCCGATGCGGCGACGCGAGTCGCGCGATCACCGACCGATAATAATTTTTCATTACACGACCGTGGCTGGCGTTGTGAAACGCGTTCCAAGTTCGATGTCGACCGTTTTTCTTCTTACGATCTGTTTTTCTTCCCTGGCTAATGAAAAATCGAACGTTTGCCTGCGAGATCGTTTTTATGCTCGGATTAAGGTGCAAGTACTTCGTTCAAGTATACTATAATATCGGTTTATTGCGTTCGTAGTTCGGATGTTATGAAGTACTCTAATACCCTACATATTTGAAATTAGTTGGATTCCTCGTTAAAATGAGGAACGCTCGTTGGAAGTATAGTTTGCTGATTTTATGTGGAGGCTGCAAGACTGAATTATTTGAGCTACTTTGTTGAGATCTCCATTTTGAATACAAATACTTTAACTGAATATTATGAATATTACTTTAACTCAAATATTCCAACAATTCGAACTAGTTTCAGGTAGACCCGGAAAAATTGAAACTATGAGCATAACCTCTTTGGTGAGGATGAGTAGAAGAATGAGTATTTATCTTAGCATAAAATTATTTCGAAGGACGAGGTGTTCGACGCGAATGTTCGCACCCTTAACACGTTTCCTCTAACGCACACATCCGTTCGTAGGGGTGTCTCCAAACGAAAAATTTGGCAATGTAGCGGGATTTCCCAATGACCTCTCCCCCTGCACGGTCAGAGACCGCCAGGCTCGGTACCGTGGTCCTTTGGGAAATCCCCGATTTACGATGACGTAGTAGAGACCGTTGAAAAACAAAACATACCCAAAGAAAATCTAATGGTATCCTCAAAAATAGCATTTTCAACCGTATACCTCGCAAACAGTGCTGACATACGCTTACAATGATCGCTTAAAATCACGCAGCCAGCTACAACCTCAAAATAGTTCCAGAGTCACCAAATAAATTAGTCCAAATAAAAGATGTAAAGAAAGTATTTATACATAAGAACTAAAACTTGATGTTGACTTAACAGAAAATACTCTACAAATGAAATGATTACAAACCCAAACCCAAATTAAAGATTATCGTGCAATAAGATCTCAAACCCCAAACGAGGCAATAAACGCTGATTAAATATCCAGCGTACACGTCGAAAAAGTGCGAGAGTGACAAAAAGAGAAAATCTATTAATCTCTATAATGGCGTACTCTCGGCCTGAATCGAATATATTTGCCGACCATAAAGAGCGCAAAGACATAAAGTGAATTTGGTCCGACAAGGGATGTTCGCCTCGGCAGTTACGCACGGTCCCGTGACCCTTTGATAGAAATTTATGTCAACATCGGTCTGCTCTTAATCGTCGTTAACCCTAATCAATTGGTGGTGAATCGTTTCGCTGTCTGGATCGAAGCTCACGTGCACGTGCACGATTAGTCGACCAGAAAAGAGAGCCGTCCGTAGACGACAGAGCTTAACTTTCGTACGAAATGTTAGTCTGTATGCCGTAACTTCGATAATTCCTCGGTCGCGATCGTTGCGTGATCGCGAATACGTTCGATCGCATGATCCCCGTGATTACACGTTGCCGCAATGAATTACTTACAAGGCTAAACAGAAACTGTTTATGGGATACGAGTTCCCGAGCAAGATCCTTGCTCTTCTTCTGCGAACGCTCCCTGGAGCTTTTAGAAATACGATATTCGCTTTGGAATCGCTTCTCGTTCGTTTTCCTCTGTGTTTCTTATTTCGTTCTTGGTTATGATATAATTTAGTTTCGTCTGCTCCGTGTGTGCTATTGAAGCTATTCAAATGGCTGAATGTAATTGCTACTCCACTTAAGATCAATGAAACTGGCGAAGAGAGGACAACATTATTCCAACTGTATAAATTCTATTCAATGTAGTTGCTGGAGTCAGTGGACAACTGATGTTGAAACATCAAAATCTATTGTACTAGCGGACTACACAAAATTAACAGTTACTCGAAACTGCTCAGGGCTATAGAAAGCTACTTCGCTACTCAGAACTACTCAATGTTGTTCGATGCTCAAATCCATCAGCTACTGGATGCTACCCCAAGCTACTCGAAGATACTTACTGTTAGAAGTTACTCGCAGCTACTTGGTGCTTCTCAAAACCACTCAGAGTTGTCAAAATCTACTCTGAAGCTACTCGGTACTACTCAGTGCTACTCAGAACAATTTAAAGCTTCTCAATATTACTGAGCTCACAGCTCTTAGAAGTACCAAGAGTTGTCACCGTAGCTACTTTAAAGCTACCAGAGCTAGTCGTAAACGGTAAAATTCCACGTCACACTGAATATATCAACGCCGTTGACTTTTTCATGGCTCTCTAGTGTTCCTCGCAAACGAATATCCTAGGGATTTGGTTAGTACCCAGACGTCTGTCGCCCGAGTTTTACGAGATCTCGTAACTCCGCTCGTCTCTCGAAATCTGATAAGGCACGGGAGCAACTCGCGGGGCAACCGCGGAAAAATAATGAACGAGATCGTGGGTCGTGCAACCGTTCGCGGCAAGAACAACGAGACAGACAGTTGATTATCATTCAAACGGCACCGGCGACCGGTGACTGCCCTTGGCCATACGGAAAGGCGACGCTTCGCAAACGAAACGCTTTAATGCCTGAAAGAGGAGGAGACGTAATTGTCGGTTCGTTTCTCCTCGTGTCGTTAAACTCGTCGAGCCTTCGTCGAGGGTCAATATCCACCACTTACGTGCTCATCTTTCCAACTAATTCGTTCTACTTTCGCGGAAATTCCACGATGGATCAAACGTTTTTGGACAGGGAACTGTACGCGTGTTAGCTAGCGACGGTCAAGTGTCTTTGCTAAGCTGCACGGGTGTGGATGTTGACAGTCGGCTTTCAGTTTGGAGACTTGAAAGCTTGACATTTCTACACTTCTATGGTTCTACATCTTCCATGTTTCTGTACGGAGTTGTACATGTCTGAATTTGTAGATTTTTAAATTTTCGAATTGCCACAAGATTGAAGAAAATTTGAAAAATTGCACAGGTTGCAAGTTTGAATGTTGGAGGATTTGGAAATTTTCTTCTAAATTTTTAAATTCACAAGTTTCCACATTACTATGTCCCCATATCCTTGTATCCTTATAATTTCACACCTCTACTTAACAAATTTCCAAATCCCCAAACTACTCCCATCTTCATAGAACCTTATACTCCACAAAAATAAAAGTATCGCAACTCCTATCAAAATGCCAGTACAACAAAAGAAAATACTAGGAAATATAACGGTATAGAGAATCAACTATATATTCTCTTTTTTACATTTCACTTTTTTCAATCAATTCACCGCTTTCAAGAAAGTAGAAGTTGCAAAAGAAGAACCGGGATCATGATTTTTTCTTTCTAGAAACGTGACTAACTGTACCTTAGGGGGACCATGATCGTTAAAACTTCTGTGTGTATAATTTAGCGAGCAAGTTCGTATTGCGAAGCTAATTTCGTTCCACGAGAACGAAATCGGATCCGAATCGTGATCAGAGATCGAGATTTGTGCGTAACGATGATAGCTGACCTATTTTCTTTTTAACGTCGACCTATTGAAACGAGGCTTCAGTTTTTGCGTAGCACAAGAACATGAATAGAAATCTCTCAGCAGCGACGTTTTGGTGTCGATTATTATACGAAGTTTTGTGTTGATTTATTTGTTTCAGAAATTACTGTCATTCTTTCACCCCAAACCGACGCGAGTGGAGAAATCAGACAACAACAACACGAACAATTCTACGTCCAACAACATCCACAACAACATGCCGATACACGAGTCTATCAACGCCACTTCTCATGACGTGTATCGTACGTACAAATTCTTATTTATTTACATATTTACGTAAATATTTGATATTGACTGAAATCATGAATAAATGAACCATAAATGATTAATGAATAATTTTCGGACGAATGTTAAATTATATGTAAAAGTGTTTGTATCAAATTACTTGCTATGATCTGTGCATATGTGATTTCAATCACAAGTGTTATAATAGGAATGCAATATTATTCTAGAATAAGTCTATAATAATTCTATAACAATTCCTCTATGTTTTCAATAAAAGCTCCGATCAGAAAAATGCGTAACATTGAAGATATAGCTTTAAATTTTCGAAAGAATATGATGATTGAAATTTGACACGTACTCTAACGCAAAGTTGTTTCGCAAAATGCAGCTGGGAGATTGCCAATGACATCTCAGGAGGCCCTCAAATATTACGGTTCGAGGCTCACAGAATTCGAACGTGCCGAAATCGAGAAATACTCGGAGATTTGGTACCTCGGTTTATCGGCCCATAAAATCCACGGTGAGGAAGGGTCATCGCAAAATGGCGGATACGACGATGAAAATGGTAGTTACAACAAGGTCCTCCACGATCATATCTCGTACAGGTGCGTACCTTTCCATCTTTTTCGTTCTGGTTTTCTCTTTTTCAGAACTTTCCATTTAATTACGAACACCCAGTGGCCATTAACTCGCGTCGATTTCACGTTTTTTTTCCTGATACAATCGTGATTTATCTTGTAATTAGAAGGTGCGACGTTTAATAGCCCTATCCGTTCAGCTAAATACAAAATCGCCTGGAAATACCATTGAGATCGTTCGAGTGAAATATTGTTTAACTATCGATACTTGAATGTAGTTTGCATAGTTTGTGATCGACGATAATTTCTAATGTTCACACTTGGAAAGTTAGATTGTTAAAAATAGTAGATCAGATCTTTTAATTTTTAAATTTACATATTCTGGAATTTGGTAATTTTTGTAATTTGTTAATGTATTTTTAAATATAGAAATTTAGTAACATAGAAATATCAAATTTTCGAATTAAAAATTTTTTAATTTGCAAACTTGCTAATTTTTAATTTGAAATTTGGTAATTTAGGAATGTAGAGATCTATGAATACAAAAATTCCAAATTGAAAAATTCCGTTTCGATATAAATAAATCTGAATTTTATGTTTGCACAACCTCAAGTTACATCGGTGTTGCAAATCGTCACATATTTCTGAAACGAAGAAAAAACATTTCAATCCATGCAACTAAACTGGTAAATATCATATTCCGACCACGTTTTTATATCATGCAATCGTGTTTGCATCGTTTTAAATACGTATTTTAGAACTAGATGAAAACCTTCGATCGATGAAATTAAAACGATAAATATCGTATTGCAGTCGTGTTTGCATCGTTTCGAAACTTGCTCTCGGAAATAGAGTACCGGGAAGTAGTTATTAAATTCGTGTCGAAACGGGATATATCGGAGGGAAAAATTTTGTTTGCAACATTCGATTGTTCCGCAATTAAAACCTACAGAAGCTTTCCCGTAAATTTTCATAGTCCAATCGTAGTTCAATTCACGAGTTCAATCAGTTCAAGTTTGACGAAGAAAATCGATACTTGTTCTTTTACTTGTTTAACCAAAGAATTTCGAACTTAAACGTTCAACGACTTGTAACAAATTTTAAATCGCATTTTTGTGTTTGTTTGAACGAATAAAGTACGGTGCAATATATTCATAAATTTCAGTAATGTACATAATGTGGAACCGTAAATAATCAAAGATTTGTGCTCGTTATCAATAAACGTAGAACTTATCTGAGACACCGCATTCTTTCTTGTGTATTGTAATTTAAGTAGAATTGTAATGGGATGAAAAAAAGTAATTTTGCCATTTTTTGTTCAGATATGAGATATTGGAGGTGATTGGAAAGGGGAGCTTTGGACAAGTGATCAGAGCGTGGGATCACAAGACGGGTCATTATATTGCCATCAAGATCATCAGGTTCGTGAATTTAGTTCTTAATATTGTATCTGACAATGAGAAAATAATTATAGTACAAACGTTTAATGAACGTTTTTGCGTAGGCGGCTGTTGTTTGAAAATCAATCAATAAGTTCTCGATTGCTATCTTATCATTTGATATTCAGTATGTAGTATGTGAAATATTAAATATTTTGTACTGGAAATAAATATTATATACTTAAAATATTAGATGTAGCATACTCGAAATATTAAATATACTATGCTAGAAGTATTAAATATTTCATACCTGAAATATTAACCGAGATAGAATTAACTGATATATTAAAATTTAAATATACAAAATTAAAAAATAAGCTTATGATAAAATGTATATATGTTTGTTTTATTTATGAACGACGAGCACCGTGTTAAAATAACGTATAATGTGGTTGTAGGAATAAAAAGAGATTCCATCATCAAGCGCTCGTTGAAGTGGAGATCTTGGAACATCTCAGGAAGAAAGACTTGGACGCAAACGCGTCGCACAATGTGATACACATGCTAGAATATTTCTACTTCAGGAACCACTTGTGCATCACTTTTGAGTTAATGAGGTACGTTACATAATTTCTTAAAACACTCTTTCCTTGTTCCCTTTTTCTGACATCTTGTTAACGTATTCAAATAACGTAGATATCTAACTGATTCCATTAAGATTATAATTTTGAGCAGGACGATTAAATATGTATCAATTAATACTATAGTTGTTATGTTTTCGAAATATTTTTTTGTTTATGTCTTATCTTAGTTGATTTTTATCTGGAAACACGTGAAAATATTGAGGATAGGTCTGGAAAGGCTGTATATTATATTTATCTCTATGTTCATTTATCTTTTCAGTTTGAATTTGTACGAGCTAATCAAAAAGAATAACTATAAGGGATTTAGCCTGAGCCTAATACGAAGATTCGCCAACTCGTTGATTAGCTGCCTCAGACTGCTCTATCGAGAGAAGATAATTCATTGCGATTTGAAACCTGTAAGTATCAGAAAACTGAATTTCATTTTTCAACATTTTCGTTGTTCGAAACTCGAGGTCTCAAGTTTACAAATTTTCAAGATGAGAATTGCCAAGTTAACAAGCTCTAAAATTTTCAAAATCTCTAAACTGTAGTCGGTGTATGAAAGAACCTTCTCCCACATAAAAAATGTACCAGTCCCATACACCATCTCATACACAAAGAAGTCCAAAGAAATGATCACGAAAACGAAAACAAACTCCTCGTGCTTCCATTTCACTTTCCTCCGTTTCATCGGAACGTTGAACCAAGTATCCTTGGTCGTTTAATGAAAGTTGTCCTTCCAATAAATGCGGTGACCCGCGTGCTAATAAAGCAACGCGTAAACGAAGTAAATAGACGCGATGTAAAGTAACGAAGAATGCGGGAGGTTAATAGGCGAAGACTAATGGTAGCTTAATGCTGTTCTCTGATCCAGCGTTGTTCGTTTACAGGAGAACGTGCTTCTGAAGCAGCGGGGTAGCAGCTCGATTAAGGTCATAGACTTCGGATCCTCGTGTTACAGCCACCAACGTGTATATACGTACCTTCAATCCAGGTTTTATCGAAGTCCAGAAGTAATTCTGGGTCTTCCTTACGGCACACCGATCGATATGTGGAGTTTGGGCTGTATTCTAGCCGAACTTTACACCGGCTGTCCATTGTTCCCGGGCGAGGATGAAATCGAACAGCTTGCCTGCATTATGGAGGTTCTTGGACTTCCGCCGGAACATATTATCAATCATGCGTCTCGTCGCAGGCTTTTCTTCGGTAAGTTTCATTGGTTCCATTTTTCAAATTCCAAAATTAGTCAGGCTGCTTTTCTTGAAATCTTTGTCGATTCTTATTGAGGCAAAGAATTAAGGTATACATTAGTATGTGGATACTTTGTGGGTAGGTTTAGGGTTAACATGAAAGAAAGTACGTTTCTTTCATCAGGAAAGAAACACGTAATTTTTATGCAAACGAATCGTTTAAATTACTGTTCCAGACCCGAAGGGAAGTCCTCGATGCGTAACAAACAGTAAGGGCAAGAAGAGGTGGGCAGGTAGCAAGAACCTCGCGATAGCTCTTCGTTGCACTGACACCCTTTTCGTGGACTTTGTCAGCAGATGCCTCGAGTGAGTATCAAAATTATTTTTTCTCCTGTGAATCGACTATCCTAGTTACATTTTGGAAATTCTCCATCAACCCGAATGATCGTGAACCTGTTAGGGCACATAATTTTATAGAAAATATTCCACCAAACAAAGCTAAGAAAGAGGACAGTTTTCAACCCAACTAACTTCAAAGAATGAACAGATTTCCAAAATTGAGATCAAAGATTAACAAGGTTGCTTTCTGATGTTCCAGGTGGGATCCAAAGAAACGCATGACCCCCGATGAGGCGATGCGTCACGAGTGGTTGAACTCGTCTTCCTCTCACGTGAGTAGTTCCTCGTCGTCGACGTTGGCTACCACGACGGTGAACACGAACGCGAACAGCAACGCGAACTCGAACGCGAACACAACGAGCCTGGAGGCCACGTCGCAGTCGGCTCACGCGCAAACGATCAGCGTGACCGTGAGCGCACCCCGGCAGCGTGCTACCACGGTGGAGGATCCTCCGTACACGATGTATCGTCTATTCAAGGATCGCAAGTACGTGCAAAGGATCAGCACGACCGAGAACGCGGACAACGGTGGTCTGGTGGTGAAGAGCAAGCTGAACGGTAGCGCGAGTAGCCACGCTCTCGCGAGCAGCACGCAGACGACTACCTCCTCGAGACACGCCTCGACCGGCGATATCGTTGCGAGTCTGGACCCGAATCTCGACGATTCCGGTACGTTTTTACCGCCGATATTGTGAAATCGGGTCTGCGCTAGCCATTTCTAGATGCTTTCTGTCGCGCGTACCGTGTCGCGATCGAACTTCGGCTCTTTCACGTACACCGGGCACGCTGAACGTTCGAAACGGTTGAATTAATATCTCGGCGAGGAAAGGTTCAATTTGGTCACGACAATAAAAAGCGTTAAACAAACGAAACAACGCACGGTTCGCCGTGAGGCTAAGACCAATAGACAGACACACGTTATCGCGTACACGTTGACGACGATGACCATATTCTTTTCGAATGCTCGGTTCGATACAGAGAGCGTGTCCGGTCAACGAGGAAATGGAAACCATTCGAAATACGATGATATCGAGGCATGTAGAAATTGGCTGGCCGAATCGGGCTCGATCGTTCTTCGACGCCAAAAGGCTAGGCAGAAGCGTTGCTAGTCTCGGCATGCGCCGAGATAATTCGAGGCCAAAATAATGTGATGAACCGGAGGCGCGTGCCGTGAAACAACGAGAGCATGGTTATATAGTAGAAACGCGGTCGTTTCGTTCGTTAGCCGAGCACGGACACAGACATACACACGTAAACATACACGCATACACAGACACGTTGAACGATTTTAGCGTCTCGGCTCCGATGTATATGTCACTCAGGTAATCGTAAACGACGTGTGTGCACCAATCGTAGAGAGTCGATCGGAAAATAACGTAGAGTTTCGTTCCCCTCGCCCACGACATTCGTCCCTTAATCTCCGAGTATAGCAAGATTCTTACTAGGTATACGCGTTTTGCGAATCGGATACGACGAAGGATCGTTCGCCTTGCTTGACGATCAACGATACGACTTCCAACCAGCCGATATTCGATCACGTGACACGAGTTACGACCGAGTGTCGATAAAGATCGTTAGACGCAACGTAGCGGGTTCGATTCGCAGATTGACTAGCGCAAATTACGTTACGATTACTATATAAAAAAGTGTACGAGGAGTAACGAGAGGATGAATGCGTTTTTAACAACGAGATTCCCACGCGATATGATTCCCATCGAGTCAGCATCGAATTGCGATCACGTCGAGAGAGAAAGAGAGAGAGAATGAAAGCGAGAGTGAGAGAGAATCTGAGTCGTCTGAAACCCCGTGGCAACAGGGTCGTACGATTTAATAAATGAAACGTCAAGGCAAAACGACGACGACGGAGTGGCAAGTTACTCCGGGACGAAGCGTGCCCCAGTTTCAAGCGAGGCCTGAGTAGTCTTATTGTGATATTAATCTACCACTGTCTTATGTAGATCTCTGATATTAAGAAGTAAACGATCGCTGTATCAATGGTTTTCTTTTTTCATTACTATTAATAATCATTATTTTCTTAATATTGATTATCGCTCTCGCTATTACTGCAACAATATAATTACGATATTCACGGAATTATTCGATCAGTAATAACACACGAGAGATAACATTATTATCATTATTATTATTATTAATATTATTAGAAATGTACAGGTTTTTGAGTAAGCCCTCGAAATCCAACAGTTAACAGCACGTAACCGCTTTCTTCTTTTTTCCCCCTCTATTTTTGTGGAAAACGTCGTTAATCATTATTGTATTTCTAAGAGAATCGTAAGTCGCCCGAAAGTTCCCTGTTATCCTTTGCATGATTTCTCTAGTGTCCCGCAAGGACTCCGTAATTATTATTAATCGTTTTAGTCGCAAAATATTTGTGTTTTGCTGTACAGTTAGATCTATCAAAAAAAAATCATTCGATTGTCGAACGCTTAGATTCGATCGTGATCGAACATTATTTCTATCTATCAATTATGCGAAGGATTTGAAGGGAACCTGTGTCGTGTTACGTACACGTCATGTTGCAAACGAATACACGCGCAAGCTAAGAAGAATATCCGCTCTCAGTGTTCAGAAACCACGATGAAAGTTCAATTTAACGAAAGATACACGAGCTCGTAGTTTATCCTAGACTATTCGTACATCATTCATCCGTTATCATCCAGTTCTTTCTTTTATTGTGTTCTCTTTTTATTTTGCATTTCGACCGGTCGTAATCGCTTCTCTCAACGCGATACGCGATCTCGTAAGTTGTCTTCGAGCATTTCGTCGCTGAACCCGCAGCAAATTACAATTTAACCCTTTCGTTATACATGACAGCAGATATGGGACCATCTTATTCACGATTAATTTACGATACACACATAATACAATACAGTTTCATTAGATTCAATAGACGTCATTTTTCCTCATAATTTTTTTCAATGAACATAATTTCAAAAATAAACTGCGAATTGATTTACATGTGTTTCTTTCATTAAAGTGATCCACTAGAAACGGTTAATCTTTCAATTATACCAATTCGTATATTGACCCCTATGACAGGTGGTCCCATAACTTATAGAAGTCATAATTCAAAATCTACGACTATTAGACGGATACCTCGAGGAAGGGGTTAAATAAATAACCATGAAAAACTGCTGAAATCCTTGAAGCTTTTAACGCATGCGTTTAACATATAAATACAAGTCAATGAAAATCACGCGACAAGACTGAAATAAATTAAATCGTCGATTATAAGATTTCATTATATTTAAATACTTCGTGTTAGAATCACGTGATACATTTTTCCATGTCCTATTTATTCTACGATGTCCGAAACTCGTTTGTTTTATTAAAGATAGCGATTTAATGTAACTGTATTAGAATTGTTCGAGTTCAATAATTTTGCACGTTTATTCCCGTTCGTGGATTATTTTACTTACTGCCACAATTATGCTTTTACAAGAAGACAACTTACATAAATGTCACGAGCAATTATCATTATACTAAGAAGCATAAACAGCGTAGAACAAGGTATTGAAAGAAATACAGTTTCAAAAGTTGGCATATTAAAAAAAAGAAGACGAAAAGATAATGTCTGTATTCGTTAAATCGTTTCACTTCTGTCATTTCTTTTTCTCTTTTCATTCGCATCTCCATGACAAAAACATTCGTTACTCTTTTTCTTTCAATACTTGAGAAGCCACGGAAAACGTAACATGAACTCACGAATCTTTTTTTCTCCTTTTTTCAATTTTTCGCAGGTTCATGAATCGCGTAAACGAAATTGATCGATCAGAACGCGTAACGAGCGGTTTCATAAATTCGCAGACGTCATCGGCACGAGCGAAAGAGAGAAAAGAGCTGCCCCACGGAAGCAGTTTATTTATCCGTAGTCAAAGCGATGAGTCCAACATTTAACGAGCGTAGTATTTAAGGCAAAAAAAAACACACACACGCATACACAGGTTTATAGTGAACAAGAAATATCAAATTGTGTATAATAACTAACATTAACAAACGCGTATGCATGAGTGCGCGAAAGCGAGCGTGAAACGAAGAAGAAAGGAAAACAAGAAGAGAAACGTGTTCGGTGAGAATGCGTCCGGAGTGAATGCGTTACGTTACTGCATATACATATATACATATACGATTTTACGTGTTAAGAAACCCACGCGGAAGCGACAAAACGAGTTAAACATAGGATATCCATTTAGAAATAAATAGAAAAGACCGTTTGAACAACGTAGCTCCGATACGTGGAGTCTTTGCTCCCTTTTACCTAATCCTCCCACGTCTACCCCTGATATTACGGGCCTGCAGTCGTGTCAATTGAATTGCTCGCGAATAAAAAGAGGCAAAAAAAAAATGTTTGACGCGAAGAAAGAAATTTCTTTAAAGTGACTTATGATCCAGTCTCGCGATTGGACGCATTTATTAGATACCTACGATGAACGTTCACTAAACATAATTATATACGTACTATGACTGCCGGTATTCCGTACAAAATAGTACGTTCATTCATCAAAATATTAGAATTTAAAGTGTTAAGTGCGGGTGGTCAAACGGGACGGGCATTCGAGTTGGCTCGGGTCATAAACATTCGATCGAACTCGAATGAGAACATACGGACTATAAGAATTTATTAATCGTATTTTTAGATTTGAGAAGATAGAAATTTCGTATTTGCAAATTTAGGAGTTTAGAAGTTTTAAATTTGAGAATTTAGAAATTTTTAATTTTCAAATTTAGAAGTATAGAGGTGTCGTATTTTCAAATTTGAGAATATAGAAATTTTAATGTAACATACAAGTAATTGGGATTTCTAAAGATCTGTACCCAATCCGACTAGAGTCCGAAATGTGTCTGGTACCCACACACTCCTAATTAAGAGCATAATTATCGATCATCGAATCAGAAAGATTCTCTTCGCGTCGTGTCTATTGCATTGAACGATTCAATTGAATCGACTGAAAGTATTTGGCGCGAAGAGTCGATACACGAAAAGAATGTACGAAAATCGGACACAGAATATGTCGATTGTTTCGTACAATTTTTCTCTAGGTATCAGTGGTTCACGCCAATAATAATTGTACAGTCGTTGAGTTTTAGTTGTGTTCACTATATTGTATACAGTGGGATCAAATTACGTGCGTTAGGATCGACTGATCTACGTGAACTGACGCGTTTCGAATACGGCGCGCGTGCGTCCGCGCATCTATTTATGCATGCGCGAGCATCACGTGACACGATGCGCCTAAATACGAAATATTGAAGTATACTTTCTAAAAAGAAACGAAACACACAAAAAAATAGAAAAGAGATAAATGATGTGTTTAAGCTTGAACTAATTAGACGATGCATCCTCGAAACGAAAGCTCGTTGTATCAAATTCGAAATGGATTAAGAAAGAATCATTCGTCGTGGTCCGAATTTCTTTTGGTTCTATAAAAAGGAAACCAGAATAGACGCGGACGGAAACGACAGTCGCTTTCTAGTCCGAACACGTGCGTAACAAAGAAAGGGGATGGTCTAAAAGGTCTAAACTCTACGAAATGAAAAGAAATAAAAAAAAAAACAAAGGGAGAGACTCTCTTTCAGGCTTCAGCGTGGAATGCTCTTAGCGTATATCTGTTAGGACAGCGTGTAACTAATTATCGAGTTAACGACGTGATTAGATCTATCGAATTCAATTAGATAGTAATTTGTGCGTACACGGTGAGATCGTTGCCACCGCCACGACCGTCCCTTCTCCCCCTCCCTTCTCGACACAAGATTGATCCTTCAACAAACGATCGATCTACGAAATTATGACGATTGATCGTTCTTAGTGTAATTCAATAGGACAATCACGAATAACAGTTTTGTGTTAGCGTATTATGGAAAAAGGAAAAAAAAAGAATCCTCTAGTTAAGCAGCGTCCGTAGGGACACGAGTATTCGAGCACAAAGTGTCGTCTTCTTACATGAAATATCTCCGTTCAAATATGTAAAATTGCGCGCGCTGTTTAATTGATCGACAAACTCCACGAAAATTTGTGTAAATTTCTTCGTTATATGTTTCTCGTCACCGTCGAATTCACTTAATTAGATTTCACGTCGTTAATTATATGTCGTATCCCTTTTAATGGAAGCATGTACAAAATGTAATAATAAATATATCTTTGGTAACGACACAGTTTTTCGCATGTTTGAGATACAAAGATCGTTAGCGTAAATTCTGCTCGTGATTTCTCGTTTAGAAACATGTTAAAGCGCCGTTGAGTTGAATGAACGTCTTGAAAAGGATTTTTATTCGACTTGCAACGATGAGCTTCGCCAAAACGAAATATAAGATTTAAGGCGGGAGGGGGAAAGGATATAAACAGAGAAATAATAAAAGAAATATGGCAGAGGAGAGAGAAAGAGAGCGAGAGAGAGAGAATGAGAGTGAGAGAGCAGGAATTGATAACGATTATTCGTAACTCGGCGTTGAACATCAGGGATGATCTTGTTACATTGTGTGTAAATGCGAGTTCGTCAATTTCTGCCCAACTTAATTATAGTGAACGAAGAAAAGAATTGCTAATAATAAATGATTATAATAATGACATTAGTATATGTAATGATACGATACTGAAGCATCATCATCTTTTGTATCATTTGTTCGTTTGTTTTTATCTTACTGCGTTTGTCTTTCATTATTAATGCAATACCAAGATGACTCGGTTTCGACACGGTATCTTGTGTGTAAATATATACTAATAAAAAATACAAATACAAGAATAACGTCTTAATTATTCTTCGACTCAATTACCCCTAATTATGATACATTTTGTTCAAAAATTTGTGAACATCAAGAGAATAGTTAGAATCGTCATATTCCATCAGGTGTGATAATTTTAAATATTTCAATGGTTTACATGAATTGGTACAAGTAGAAATAAATACAAGGTATATAGGTGTTTTCAGATAGATTTATCACTGTTTTACATGTATATATCATTTCAATATTAATCCAAATTAAATAAGATTAAAAAACAGAATTCATTTCAAAGATTATGCCTTAAATACACACAAACTGATGTGTAACAAATTTTAATTGTTAAGGAAAGCGTAGAAAAGAATAAATAGAATATTTTTATAGTAAAGATCTTTTGCAAAGATTTCCAATGGATAGAAGGCACAGGATGCAATGTTACATACAACAGATATAATTAGCATTGTTCAACAGCACATGTACATTTAACATCTTGCCTTGAATCATATTCTTTTAAGATACCTGTTTTACAGACACATATTTCTAGAAGAAACTTAATAAACGATTTAAATAGCTGTTGATGACTTTTGCATGCACGAGAATAAACACAGACATATATGTATGCTAATTTGATTATTTGAAGTCTTGAAGTAAACATTAAAATCCTATTGTCCCAATGCTACCTTCTTCTTTCTCCTTTCTGTGTTTTCCGTTTCTCCTTCTTTTCTTCCTTTAACTGTTTTTGTTTCTCCCTGAATGAAAAGACACATACGTTAGCAACACATGTAGTAATGTTTCACGTAGAAATAATAACTCATACCTATCCTCTTTGTCCTTCTCTTTTTTCTTTTGACTGTCTTGTTTTGCTTTCTCCCTCCGCTCTTTCTCTTGCTGTATTATTGTTGCAACATTTGTGTTCTTTTCAATTCCACAATCTCCTCCACTTGCTCCATCCTCCTCTGCCTCACCTTCGCTGTTTTCTTCGTCTGACATTTGACTATACTGAGCAAGAATTGCTTCCCTTATCCGTCTTTCTTCTTCAGTGTAACTTTTTTGTGTGGTAGTTGGAAGAGACTGAGATTCTAACATTCGTGCCAGTCTAACATCCACATCTTCAACTGGTACTTTTGAAGCAGCAACATCTTCAACAGGTAGCCACTTAGCCCAAGCACTCAAAATTTCTGCTACGTGTTTACTAATGTCATTGTCCTAGAAATCGATAAAATTAAAGAGTGCAATTTCAAAACGTAAGGTGTCATTCCATAAATATACATATGACATGACATCGTCGAATTATTAAGACGTTAAAAGGATACAACGAGTGTGTCGACGGTATTTAAACATGCATGTATAAAGACAAAATGTATATCGTATCGAATTTAAAGAGATACGTGCGAATCATCGAGAGATACAATAATAATAGCACCGTTGTTATTTTTGACCGGCTGATAGACTTCGGCTACGAATAGCAAGCATATTCTAACCTCACAATCCGTGTGCTCCTCACCGTTATGCCCGAGAGTATGCCTTCAAGGGCTTCGGTCTTCTCATCCTCCGATTCATCACCTTCTAAAATTCCTTTGATGTATGATCCAAAAACACCCTCGTCAGTATTTAAAGCCTGCAACTTCTTGCTGAGCCAACTATCAAACGAATTTGTCGCTACCGCCATGTTCGGCTTTTTCAAGTTTCCGACTCTTCTACGGAGTGAGTCATTTAAATCGATTCCCACAAATATTGTCATAAAATGTTGCAAATTTATTACATCATAAAAATGTTGCCAATAAAATGGTTTCGTTTGAAAATAATTTTATATAACATTTTTATGATTGAACGCGTAGAACGTACTTGAAATCACGATCAACCGTAACCACAACCTAACCCGATCCCTATCTGACCTAACTTAACACTAACTAACCTAACCACGACATAATCCATCCCCACCCTGGCCTAACTCTTTAATTTTGAAAGTTTGTAAGTTTGACGCCGATAAGTTAGTAGTAAACATTCGATTTATAAATTTAAAATACAAAAACTTAAGTTTGTACAAAATTATACAATGTTTCGAATAGTTCTTACATTAATACAAAATTTATTTACAAACTGTTAATACAGTCACCTATATGAAAATAATGAATAACATAACTTATAATACATATTTCTTACATTTGTAAAAGTGTATTTCCATTCTTTATGTAAATTAGATGATCATGAAATATTCCTTCATTATGAATGTGATACATGAATGTACAAAAGTCTGTTTGAAAGATGTTTCTATTTGAAAACATAAATTTAACTGTTCATTTCCATTTGTTCTGGTTCTTGTTCATCGTTAGATTCTTCCATCTTTTCTTCTTGCTCTGCAGCTTCCTCCAACTTTCTTCTTTCTTTCAATCCTGCAGCAGGTGATCTTATAAGAGACAAATCACGTTGAACTTCCCTAATGTCCCTTTCTTGTTCTATTTCACGTCCTTTACGCAATCGTTGCATTATATGTAGATTCTGTCTCCTCTGTCTAATATTTTCTACTTTTTTCATTGCATTAATTGTCTTGTTCCATAATTCTCTATTGTATTTAACAGGGATGTTTCTTCTTTTTTCAAATTCAAAGGATGGATCCACTGCCAACTCCTTGCCAACAGTTTTTCTGTATGCTTTGGTCCATTTGACTTTCCTTGGATTTTTCTTCTTCTTGAATGCAGCATGACATTTTGAACGACAAAATCTGAATATCTGTAATATAAGTATACATTATGCATTAACTAATACCAGTAACAAAATATCGGATACAATTTACAAAATTAGAAAGTGTATACATAGTATAAAATAACGTTAAAAATATGTTCGCAAATGTACACATAACCTATACACTATAAGAAAACTAACCTTATACTACAATATTCTTAAGCTATAAAATATGAATTCCTTAATTTACATTTACCAATTTTTCAACAAAATACTAACCTTGCAATCGTTCCTTACAAATTGAATTCCATGTCCCGGATAAATCCGAGACGAACAAAAATAACACGTTTCTATACGCATGTTGCATAAGGTTATGAAAACCTTAGCCAGAACTTGTAAGTGAAATACGAATGGATGTGAATTGGTATGAGTACATCCTAATGAAATTAGACCGGTAGCAGCGCTATCTACAAATTCTAAATAACAAAACAAAAATGGTACATGCTTTTATGATTATTTTATTATACATTGGATTGAGTACGTGACTAATATTAAGTTAGATATTCGTAGGAAATGTTTTATTAACAAATTTACCAGTGGAATCCAAGATGAAAACGCTTTTAATGCACCTTTTAAAATGACCGCCAAAGAAGAACGTATCGTAGAGACATCTAACAAGTATCGGTCTTCGAACGAAAGTCAGTGGTAGTGGTGTTCGATGAAGTCTTCTCGTTCATCCGTTCAGACGTAGTTAGTAAAAATGAATGTTGTGGCAAAATCGACCAGTTTGACACCTTATTTGAGGTCAACTGTGACTGTAGTTACAAATGGATTGCAACCCGTAACTGCAAGTGGCCCTATTACAAAACCAAAAATTGTTACCGAACCTGTCGTCAGTCGAATGCTCAAAGAAAGTATGTTACAAGCTCTTATTACAGGGCCTCTGCGTGTGAGCTCAGGAATCGGAGGTTTGAAAGCTTTATTCAAATACTATTCTATTAGAAATCACACCTTTTCAATAAATTCTAATTTTATATATAATATGATTATATAATCATGTCTTATACGTTAGAATTTACAGATTACTGTAGTACCAATTGAGTTATCTAATATATTTTTTAAAAAGAGAAATTTGTTTGTCATTTTTTTATTATTAAAAGAATGTAAGTATATCTTACTCAACTAGCATGGCAACATTTTTATAATTGATCATTACAGCGAGCTTACAAGCAGTGCAAAGGCGATTGGCTCATACCGATATTCAGTGGCCAGATTTTTCCCACTACCGTCAAGAATCTAATAAAGACCCTACAGTTAACAGTAGAGACAAAGCAGATAGCCGTAAAACCTACACATATGTTGTAACAGCAGGTCAGTGAATTTATTGATTTCCTTTGTCATGGAGATATTAATTTTTATTTATGCTACAGCTTTAGGAGTATGTGGAGCATATTCTGCAAAATCAATAGTACATAATGCAGTATCTATGTTAGCTGCAAGTAAAGATGTTATGGCTTTAGCAAAAATTGAAGTCAAACTTAATACAATTCCCGAAGGAAAAAGCGTTGTTTTTAAATGGCGTGGAAAACCTTTATTTGTACGCCACAGGCAAGTGTTTATATATTATAAATTCATCATATTATACATATGTAATTTAAAATTTATATTTATTTTAAAATAATAATAGGTCAGCAAAAGAAATTGAAAAAGAAGCACAAGTTGATGTTGCAAGCCTCAGAGATCCACAAGAAGATAAGGATCGTGTGAAACAGCCAGAATGGTTGATAGTTCTGGGAGTATGTACGCATTTGGGATGCGTTCCAATTGCAAATGCTGGTGAGTTTGGTGGTTATTATTGTCCGTGTCATGGTTCCCATTATGATGCCAGTGGAAGAATTAGGAAAGGACCAGCACCTCTAAACTTGGAAGTGCCACATTATGAATTTCTCGATGAGAATACAGTAGTAGTTGGTTAAAGTATGAATGCCTGTAGTCAAATAATAATGTTATTTTTAATGGCACACCTTTTTTCACGTATTATTCCATTCAAAATTTAAACAAAACATTTCCTCTACAAATTGAATCATCAGTATGTTGAAACTACAAATACAATAAAATTGTGTAAATAAAATAATAAAGTTAACCAAAATAGAACAAGTTTATTTAATTTGTACTCGAATAAGAGTTATTAATTAATAGTGATTGTAAATGGATGTTATTAAACAGTGATGTCATCCTATTTTTTTTGTACACAAATAATTATAATGTGATGTAGTGAAGTGAATCCCGACCCATTGGCGTAGTGGTTAGCTAATTTCAAGTGGGTCGCGTTAAATATTAAAATATAAATTATTTAACAGCAGTAAAGCAATATTTCTCATTTAACCCTTTCTATTTTTTTTTAAATATGCATTCTAAGCGAGTAGGTTGTGAAGAACTATCGTTTTCGAAAACGATATCTGTAGGACTTTAAAAATTTGAAACTCTGGGATTCGAGACTTCGGTACTTCAGAATTTTGAAATTAGGACCACGAGGCTTAGTGTGCGTCAAACACCAGTAAGTCTGGTATTAGTAAAAGAAAACTACGAATTTCGCAATTATATTCAAAATTCTATGAGTTCTTGAAGATAAAATGAATCTTCCCGCGTCCGCTAGGCGGCGCCATCTGCTTCAGACGAAAATTTCGTTTTCGAAGCAAGGCAAGGGCGTCTATGCGACCGACAATCTGCCGGCCGATCCTCTGTTTTCAGTCGCCTTCGCTGCGGGCAGCGTACGGACGGAAGAGTTGAGAATTTCTCGCGAAAATCGGTTGTGTTTCTTACACTGTCATCACTTTACCGCCATTGTATACGATGATACAAAAGTCCGTAACTCTTCGAAGCGTGATTTTCGTGAGCGTACATTCGAAATAAGAACGAAAATGTACTTCCGAAAATGAGTTCTCTGTTGGCGCGATACCGGTACCTAGAAGTACATCGCAAAAGGGTTATAATCGAATAGCATTCGATAACAGTTATTAAGGTGACACTTCGAAGAACAAGAAAAATAGGCGGGAGGCGGATGCGTGGAACACCGATTTTGGTAAGGTTTCATTTATTTTATCTAATATTTATATACTTCTTTTTGTTTCATTACCTTTACTCACTTTTATCGTTTTAATATGTATTCATACTATATTATGTCGACAAATCACGCGTTAAAGCAGTATATTATATCATAATTCGAATGAAGTTGTCAAATGGAAGTGCACGATAAAGATATAAACTAACAAATTTTGTTGACTTTCAATTTGCATTTCGTGTCAGTTTAATTTCAAATAAATTTTTGATCGCATCCGGTAACGACAAATCCAGTCGTGTCGTTGACGATACCGACAATAGTTATTGAATGGAATCCGAATCATGATTTCCGTCGCGTAAATCAAATCATTATAACAACTTAGGGCAATGGTTTTCGTAACCTTACCGAGATAAATGTTTGTGTCTCTGCATGTTTAGTTCCACTGGTACGATGACTTTTGTACATTCGAATCATAGTTTGCATCCTGTTAACGGTTCTAGCACAAGCACTCATAGTTTTTGCGACTCTACTTGCGTGCCTTTCGATTCGTGTAAACAAAAGCACCAATCGTCATACTTCGAAACGATCAGTGCGTTAAGGTCGGCTTTGCATATGGAAAGTTAGTTGTTCGCTTCTTCGGCTTGCGTTATATAATAACAAAATATATTAATATTTCAAATATTCAAATAATACGTGTTTAACATTTCAAACGCTTAAATAATTTTCTGAAGACGATTGCGGTACACCTCGTAACAGCGTTTGGTGAGAAAAAAGCTTCATTGACTATATTTAGACTAGAGCTAAAATACATTAATACTTTTTAAATCAAAGATGAACTTTGAATTTAACATCATCTTTAAATTAAATTACTTGATATGTAATAATTTTTGCCATTAAATGTTTGAAAGAAAATGGTGTTAATATATTCTGGAGTATAGTGTCCTGATATTAGTAATCTTTCTTTGTGATTGATAAATAAGTATTGTTTGTAATGTCCGATTGCTTCGAATTGTACTTGCTATCGAATAATTTGATATTTCCGATACGAATTGTAAGTAGTACGTATTAGTTTCGATAAGCATCAACGGTTCTAGCGATATTGGCTGTCATTGTTTTTTCCCGCGCAATCGCGATTTTCACGCACCGGCTGAACCGTATTTCGGTTATTCCGGTTAATTACCCCCTGGATAACGCGAGGCAAGCTCGACTCGAATAATAAAAAGGCAACAAAGTTCTCTTCGTCGTGCATTGAGGTTATTCAATATCGAAGGACGTGTTGTGTCCGGATCTGGTTTACTGTTTGCAAATGCTAACGCTGACCCTCTCCAGAATTTCGAATACGCGCCACGTCGTTGCAAGTGCAAAGCCGCGGCTACCGGGCTTTTTTTGGCCACGATAGAGCCCCCCTCTTCCCTCCCGCCGTGCACACCACTTTAGCAGCCCTTGCCTCTCTTCCTCCTTTCTTCTCGTACCTTCGGCGTACGTCCTAGCATTCTAATTCTTTATGCAGCCGGCCAAGGAAGTTCACAGTAGGAATGCACGGAAGGGAGGTTGCAAAATCCTGTTCCCTTGTTTTTTTTTTTCTCCTCGTTCCCTCTCTCTCTCTCTGTCGCTCTTTCTGTGAAAGAGGTCGTTTTGTGCCCTGCATTCATTGCGACGCACTGGCTGGTGCGCGTGTGTGCACACACTGCCGATCGAGCCACGTGTGTCCGTGTACGTACTCGCGGCCTAGGGAAAGCGAACGTGTGTGCGTACGCGAATGTGTGCGTGTGCGTTTGCGTGCGTGCGTACGCTTCCGAAAGTGAGTGGGACACGCGGTCCTTCACGCTGAAGGAGAATCAATAGATGTGCGTTGCATCTTGCCCCTCTTGTCCCCCATTTCGGCTGTCCCGCGCGCACCCTTCTTCTCTGCCGCTGACTCGACCTTCGCAGGAGAGTACCTTCGTCGAGCATCCCTTCTTCACGATTCGGTTGCTTTTCGGTATTGAAAGATGTGCAGCAGTAGATGATGGCTCGTTGTTGGTCCGTACAGGAGCAATTTTAGTCTTACGTAAGTTGATGGAGGGTGAATCTGTCACGGTGGACAACCTTCATGAGACGGATTCTGGAAAAGTCATTTACGAAGGCAGATTTAGGGTGCGGCGCGGATGTGGGATTTCTGGTTTTGAAAATTTAATCAATTATTGATGTTTTGAGCAACGCATGCGACAGGGAATCTTTCGCAATTTTATCCGGAGGTCTGATAGCACTAGAGAAAGTATACTGTGTAAAATTATTAATTATTAATTTCTAAATTATTGGAAGCTATGCTGTGTAAAAATACGGTCATGGGTAAAGGTACATTACACTGTATTTTTCTTATTATGGCAAATTGTATAGGTAGTCACATCAATATCTAATGCCTATTTAACTACGATTGCTAAAAATTTATGAATTTTGGTACATTGCTTTACCTATAAAATATACTCATATTGAGAGAAGTTAGATTAGGTTCTGTTAAAATTATGGTTACTTTTATTCGTATTAGATTAAGTTGCAATTGGTGTTAGATTGATTTCAAGTCAAGTTATATGAAGGTACAATTATGATTGGATTGGATCTACTCACATTAGACTAGAACTAAGTTAGTTAGATTTATTCATGTACAGTTAGGATTACATTAGGTTGGATTCATAATCTTGCCACATTTATTGTAGCAGAGAATTGAAACTTAACCCTTTGCACTCGAAGATAATTTTACTGTTTGCAAACAGCAACTTTAAAACTTATTAATTAAAATGTTAATTGAGTTCTTTTGAGATTATTATTTCTCTACTAATAATTTCCACTATTGTCTGTTTCACTATGTTTATACATCGCACGAGTACTATTATAGAATTAGTTAAGAAATGCCTATTTCAAATTATTGTTATAAATCTAATGGCGCCTGAGAGGCGCCACTCGAGCGCAAAGGGTTAAGAATGCAAATACATGACCTGGAAAATACATGGCGGTACAGAGGTATAATATTTTTATGCGAAAGTTATGTTTCCATGATTCCAGTGAACGTTTCAATCGATTTTACTCGATGTTCGTCGTCCGTGTCTTACTACCCTCGCTTGTGTCATGTAGAAGATGTTATCCGATAGAAAGTTGACGCGTAAATCAAGATACAACGACGGATAAACGGCAATTGCCATATAATCCGTCAAAATACAGCGAGTTCGACGTATGCTCGAATCGTGCGTTTAGCACCGACTATCCTGTTACATCGATTAAATGTAGAGATACCTGTTCGAGTAGCAGCCGTCTTTCTTATCCGGCTACTGAATTATTTAACAGGAGAATCGTTGTTTAATGATGCTTGCGTCGTTTTACTTCTCCCCTTGCTTGTTTTCCCGCGTTACTTTGTAATGTTACTTCAGCAGTTATGTTTGGTAATTTCGTTTCTTTCTTCTCTTGCTGTTCAAGCGTTTCATTTTTAATCCTTAATATGATCGATCGAACTGAACGCTAAAATACATTTCTTTCTTTGGTATTCTATTGGATAAAGAAAGCTACAGATTCAGTAATAATTAAAATATTTAGTATTGTATTTGTTCGTAAATAGCAGCTCTGTGATCAACTGTCGATTTCTAGAGATAAAAGAGATACAGTGTATAGTTAGTAATTTTAATAACTACAAATTGCATCATAGAAGGCACGGTAAGGAGTGTACGCTAATATACCCTCATATTTATTGATCTATCCGTTTATCCGAATACCTACCCCGTAGTCCTTAACTTCGGAGGGTTGCACGGGGTGCAACTTTTAACGTTGATGTATACATAGAAGCCAGTGATACGGTTACAGTGCTTCAATCGTATTCCTGATCGACCAATTCTTGCCAATACTTTCTGCTGTTATTCATTTGTTTCTAGGAAGCGAAAACATCAAATCAATTTTGACAGAGATCGATAGCTGTTTACATTTGCCACCCCAGCATTTTGTTCCAATTTAAATCCGAAAATAATTGTGTATTTACTTAAGACGAAATTTAACGTTCTCCAAATGCTGGTGCTTCAATATTTAATAAAATATTACAATAACCGGTTAGTTAACTCTTATCTGAATAGAACAGAGCCCAATGGATCCATACATTTCATTTTCATGCATGTAATCGTAATATAATTCGATAGATAATTTTTCAATCGATATTACGTTCTAAAGAGTCCGAAAAATAAATGCACCCTTCGTAGAAGCATTAGGTTCTCGTTATATTATTAGGACATTATTGATCTATTATATGTATACATATGTTAGTAGATCAAACATTAGATCGTGTCTGTGTTATGTAAGAAGTTCATCCGGATGAAGTTCAAAGTTCTTTCGGATAGAAAGCCCATATTAAGGGTTAATATAATTAAAAACTTGTTAATCAGGGCAGTAGCAAAAAGACCACCTTCGCTAATTTCTGCGAAAGCTTTAAGAAAATTTAAAAATCCATCGAAGGTGATCAACCCTCCATCGGTAGAAAGTTGCATTTTGAGAATAAGGGCGGAGGAGGTGGAGGACGGGGCAAATCGAAGCGAGGACCGTGAAAAAGCAGCGAAAGCGAGCGCGGGCAATCGTAATCGCTCGGAACGTGGGCGAGTTTGGGTAAGGAAGGGCTGGGGGGTGAAAGAGGGGGTGAGTCAGGGAGGCACAGGTGAAAGCGAAGCCAAGGTGGTCGAGTTAGAGCGGTGTTTGGGAGGGTGAAAGGAGGTTAATGATTAGTTCTTCCGAGGTCGGGGGCTGTTGCCGGGTGCAGGTTGCCTGGCTCCCTTCAGACCACCCCGTTTCGCCCTTCCGCCCCCCTGGAGGACATCATTCCACCCTCCCTCGCGCCGTTTCCTCCCGCTTTTTCGCCCTTCGATCCCCTCCGTACTCACCGATTCTGCCAACCTCCGAAATTTCTGGCCCTACCACCGACGCAGCTACGCATACCGCCGGGAGAACGGGGGTGTGAGAGCTTGCAAGGTTGTTTTCCCCTCCAACTTTGCTGCTACCTTCAGGAACGTAGCTAGACCGCGCGGAATTTCCGGGCCGAGAGCACGCGTGTGCTCGAGAAATTTTATGCAACGTATCGCGTCCACTCGTTTCAGCTTCGCTGAAAAATTTTCACGGGGGTGAACGAGGATCGCGGTATGCGAGACATTGCCTTAATTATCGAGCGATGCCAGTTATGCGAGGCAGGGCGAAACGGAATCGTGCTCGTAATCTCCGCTGAAATTCGTTCCGATGGTCCGTTACCTTTTGGATACTGGCTGCCCCAATTACCGGGGCTATTGTATTTTGGTTATATGTTAATTATACAATTTCAGTATTTTATGTTCTTGAAATGTCTATTATACAATTTCTCCTTTATCGAGGAGCTTGCGTTACTATAGCTGTTTGACATTGTGGCGCAAGAGAGATGTAAATGAAGGGGTTGTTTGAAATTTATATTTTTGGATATATTCGATCACCAGGTACTGTGGCTTCGAACCAACTTACACGACTATATTTCAGTTTAAAAAATACTAAAATAAAGGTACCCATTAAATCTAGCCATTCAAGTCTGATCTTACCATGGGTTCTGTTATGCATTAAGCTTACTATGGGTACACTTAATTTTTTCAAATGTATTTAAGAAAACAAAGACAATTATGTATGTAAATCATGATGTATTCGTTTCTATCACAGAGCTTCTTTAAATAATATTTTGCAAGTCGTGACTAAATTATTGTATTTTCAAATAAGAATGGTACATAAAGTTTCCGTGTCCGTTTACTTGTTAATTTCATTAGTTGACAAGGTGTGGTGTAAGGGGTGCTTTTCGTGCCATTACTCTAAGCGTCATCTAGTGAGGAAATTTTTCATTACCTTCCTTCTTATTCGGATTACAACGAAGACGCGTGTACGAGAGAATGGTCGTAATTAATGCGTTCACGCTAGAAGTTGTCCACCCGTGAACCAAACGCACTCGGTGTCAGCTGGGTTTAGGTGGAATTTCTCATATGCGGGTGTAAGGACGTATGAGTTTGTCGCTTTGTAACGTTTGTATCGTTCGTAAGTAGATAAGGCTGCGGATGCATTCGAAAACCGCATATGAAAGGTGTTAGTGTTGATTGTGTAGGAGTGAATATAAAAACGTAATTAAAACAGTGAATATGGTAAAGTATGAATGTTACAAACGGACGTGGTGGTTTTGGAGGTGTGATTGGCAAGGAAGTGAATGAAAAGATGGATGATAAAAAATTTCTGTGAAATTTTGCTGAAACAAAGATTATTCCCAAGTATCTTAAGTTCAATTGTGTCATTGTTATCCTTCATTGTTACATTGATATAAATCTATCAAATCCCAAAGTCTCAAATATCTAAACATCTCAAAGTCCTAGAGATCTAAAATGTCGAAGTTCCAAATGCCCAAACATCAAAAAGTCCCAAAGATCTAAAATCCCAAAGTCTTAGATATACAAATACCCAAAAGTCCAAAAAATTTAAAATCCCAAAGTCTTAGATATACAAGTACCCAAAAGTCCCAAAGATCTGAAATCCGAAAGTCTCACCTAAACATCAAAAAATCTCAAATATCCAAAGACCATTTCCAAAACGCTAAAGTCCTATTTCTAAATGCACCCTTCAGCAATCCAATTACAACATGAAAGGAAACAAATACCCCCATCGTCGATTACATAGCAACGTTGTGTATTGCGTCGATTTCTATCCTTGTCCTGTCGTTTGGCCGGTGGTCCCATCCATATTTTCGTTCGTCCGCGTGCTAGTCAAATTATCTTATCGATTCCGCGAAAAAGCCTTTGGCCTTTGACTCGCCCCTGGCGAACGAAACGTTGCGTTGGTTCGCTGCAGAAAAAAGGTGTAACGAAGGAAAGAAAAAAAAGAAGAAAAAAGGAAGGAAAAGGTTCACAACGCTCGCCCTTTGCAACGTCAGCCCTGGCCGAGAGGTCGCCCTTGTAACCAGGGACGGCCGAGCTAATTCTATTTCGGTCTGGAGTTTAGGAGTTATCAACTTTTGGAATTTTAGAATTTGGTGATTTAGGGATCTTAGGATTTGGACATTTCAGGATTTCAAGATTTACGGATTTGAGGATATGGAAATTTGGGAATTTGAGGATTTAGGAGTTTAGGAATTTAGAAATGTAAGAATTCAGGGACTTGGGTCTCGAGAGAATATACGAACATGGGAACTAGGGTGTGTGAGAATCTATGGGATTTGGAGACAGTTACAAGGGACTCTAAAAATTTAAGGACTTGGTATCTAGAACTCTGAGAATTTAGGAATGTAGAGATTTAAAGATTTTTAAATCTGAAGATTCGAGAATTTGGGCACTTCCGAAATTTTGGCACTTTCCCTTACAAGGACCATACAAGTGCAGAACCTTGCAATTTGAACATAAAAATTTGCGAATTGAAGAATGTGGTACTGAAGGTACTATTAAGTTAAAACGTGTAAATCTGTAATTCGTCCGTGAATCAAGTCCCAGGGACGCATACTGAAGGTTTGTCGGCTCTGATGGTAACGTGGCTCGCAGTTTGTAGCGAAAGTGATGGCTGTGGCCGGCCGGTTGGCTGCGTAGCACAGCTACGGGGGTGCGTCGGTCGTCGGTGGAGGCGGCTGTTCCTCCACCTTGAACGCGTTCGAGGTGGTCGCGGTGAGGTGGTTGGTAGCCGTGGTGGCGGGTTTGGAGGTGGTTGCTTTGGTTGTGGAGCTCGCGTGGGTGAGGGCAAGGGAGAGGGGGCACCGGTAACCTTGCAACCCTCTTGCGTACGCGAAGGAAGGGGAAATGACAGGAATCCCGGGAGGAGCGGTGGGTTATGGGTTGAAGACAGTCGGGGGTGCAGCCGCACAGGACGCCAGTGACGGGCGTGACGTAGTCGGAGGAGGATGTACGCCCCTGTCGGCGAGGGCCACGGCAACCAACAACCATCCCTGGTCAATCCATGGTGGCTTCATCCGCCAGGTACAACCGTGTTCGCCTCTTCATTTATTTTCATCCCTCTCTGTTATACCGCCTTATTTTACCACGGATCTCTCGTCGGCCTATCTTCATCCAGACGCGTACATCGATGACAGAACGATCGATCTTTCCGATTGTTTGTGAATTGTTTCGCGCGCGTCTGTGTTCCTGCGGATTCTAGATGGAGAGCCAACGACATGAATGCTTGCACAGGGAAGATCGAACGATTTTTGCTCATCTATGTGCTTCATTGTGGGTGATACGCCGGCACTGGGTGACATACGCGTAACCTTGGCCCACCTTAGCCTTCTCCGGGAATTTATGGCAACCTGTGTTGTTTGGGTAGTCACGGCAAGATTTTAACCTTTTCAGGGATGATTTTTCGAATATCAGAAAGATGTGACTTTTTGGTGTCGTATTTTAATTGATTTGAATCTGTAACGTGAAGCATGAAAGAATTTTCAATGTACAAAAGTAATATCCATATACGTGATCTTTGATTGATGAGTTTCGAAACGAGATAAACGTCCACGTATGTGTATCCTTGAAGAGGTTAAATGGATATCAAAGTATACCTTACTACATCTTTTCGGATCAAGTTTATCTTACTTCATCTTTTTCGATTATCTAATAGTCATTTTATCATTTGGAATAATTGTCAGTTATCCGGAATCGATCGTTGATTAGACTGAATCTTGATTTAGAGATTCTCTCGTACAGGGTTCTTATTCTGGGGATACAAGCATCTAATAATTTTGCTGAAATAGAAATAATCGAGACACTGTGTTAATATCTGTACTGCTGTTTCGTATAAAATTTGCAAACTTCAGTTATAGAGCCACTTATAACTAGACGTGTATATTATACAGCACAACGATATACAATTAAAATTTTGCTAGGGCAATGTTGGTCAACTTACATGGAAAACGATACTGAACAAGCTATGTCCATTACCATGATTACACTTTTAATTTACGCAGAAACAGAAGTCCATATCACAAATTAAATAGCCCAAAACGACTGTTACAGTGTCAAGAAACATTTGCATAACTTGTAAAAGATTATCACTATCATTACTGATATAATTATATCAGTGTTGCAAATGATTTTGCAATAATAATAAATATAATTATTCACTTATTGATAAAAATATTTTCATTAATTATAACAATGAAGTCATTAATAATTATACTACAATCAATAACATGTTAAGAACTCTTCGGTTACTCTCTATTGAATTTATTCTAAAATTTCTACCACAATATTTCTGAATTAACAAGCGCAAAAATATCCTCTCGTATACAAAGTAAACAAGTAATGTTAAAAATGATGATAGAAACAATGATGAAAATTTTGTTAAGAACGTACGCAAGTTCATACCCTTCACATATGTACAACACATATGAACATATTTTACTGATTTAGATCAAATTGATAACTTCAACCCCCTCGGAAGTAGCTTTGCAGCACACCCCGCGTAATCGAAATTGATCGGTGTTATCGTAACAATTCTTTTTCTATTTCGTGAGAACCGGATGTCTCGGCTGCTACTCTCATTAATTCTCGGTTTACGTTCTACGAATTGTCTCGTGCAGGTTTCGTGGCCCACTCATCGACTCACCGTTATGTACATTGTACAGTGCGCTCGTACAATCCACGTTTCCTATTCGTTTAATTTTATGCAGCTCGTGCACGTGCTACGTGCACGTTTCGTACGCGTGTGCAGTACCGTGTAACGGTACCTCACGGAAACTGCGTTCGTTTCTTCAGGTCCTTACGTTTCCGTTTACGTACTTACATTTGCTACCGTAATTACATCGCGGCATTGTCTAGCCATTTCTAGGGAAATTGGGGTTCTAGGAGAGAGAGAGATACTTTTGGGTTTCTGATTGGTGAATTTTTGTATTTGTGGACTTTGGGGTTGGAAATTTAGAAATCTGAGCATTTAGAAGCTTAGAAATTTGGGAACTTGAGAAATTTAGAAATTTAGCAGGTATGGGGATTTGGAAATTTGGATGATTTTGGAGTAGAAGAATTTGAGGATTTAGAAAATGTGGAATTCAGAAAATTTATTTGGGGATTTGAGATTTGAAAGTTTAAAAATTTGGGGTCGTGGAAACTTCAAAACTTAGAAAATTGGATATTTGAAATTTTGGGAATGCGAAGGTTTGAAAATGTGAAAATTTGAAACTGATATTTGGGTTGGCAATTAAAAATTTATAAAATCCCCAAATCTTATTTCTCGTCCCCACATTTGGCGCGTATTTATCACCTCCTCCAGCTTTCACTACATATTCACAAAAACGCCAAACGGTACTCGTTTCTCTTTTATTCCCTTTCAATTTTGTAACAGCACTTGATCTTCCTAAGTAGGTTGATCGCGTTGATGCGAAGGCAAATATTGTTTTTCGTTTATTGCACGCGTCAGTCTTATATGCGTACGTTATTTCAAAGTAATCATCTGTTTATAAATGTTCAGGACCTGAGACGTAACTGACTTCCTATCTCTGAACAGTTGTGTTTTATCATGATTGTTTGCTGCTGCTTCTTTTCCTTTCATCTTCCAAGTTTATTTTGCAATCTTCAACCTCGAAATTTATTACAGTAGTAGCAATTACTCTTAATTCTTATTGCGCTATTTATAGAGAAAGTCAGGGACCTCTAAAAAAATTAATTTCATACATTCAACAAATTTTTTGTTTCACACAGATGAAAAATATAGCGAATCAAATTTTCTTGAAAGATGTAGTTGTTTTTGTTCGATTACCAGTACTAGCTTAAATTAAGAATAAAACAAAGAAAAAAATAAGGGATAAAAAATAAAAAAATAGGGGATGAAATCTCTGTGAACTAATTTATTTCGACAAAAGTATTTGAATAATTTCAGTAACATAAAGTAAGAGATCTAAGATCTAAGATTTTTAAGAGATCTAAGACAGGTTTTTTTTAAATATTAACGTTTCTGGGAGTGTTAAAAGAGAGTATCAGAAAAACGTTGAAGCACCGTTAGATTGTAGGTGATCGAATTTAGATCAAACGTCGGCACACAGGTAGAAAATTCATGGCTAAGGGCTATTTGTTCCTTGTTTCTTTGGTAGATTCCTGTTTAAAGCATGAAATTGTCTCCGGTCGATCGTAGCAATGCCTTTTTCACACGTTTTCGCTCGAGCGTAACATCGTACGCTCGATTTCGTAACCGTTTCCCGCGCTCTCGTGGCCCCGATTCCCGCGTTTCGCGATTTACGTTTTCTTCGTGAGCTGTCGTAAAATTCGCGTTGTCGCGTCAACGAGCGAATCAACACGTGTTTTTCAACCGTACACGTGTCATACGCATTTGTTTCGATTCATTCCACATCTTTTGTACGTATGAAGCCACACATATGATCTTTAAAACAGTGAAAGCAGTTTTCAGAAATTTTGTAGTCTCAAAGTTTCTTTTTTTAGTGAAATTTGTTAATTTCAATTCAATTTAGTTGGCAGTTTAATAGAGTAATTTAACAATTTTGTAGGTATTATACTTATGAAATAATTATGATTATAATACAAGACAGTGACGTTCATGTACAGGTTTATAATTATAATACAAGACAGTAATTATAGTTGGTGTACAAGTTCATAATTATAATACGAAATAGTCTTAAGTGAAACTTTTTAATCCAACTATATTCAAAGTTTCAACATATAGCTGGTGCTTTTGTGAATCCGTATCATTAATTGTCGTTAATTGATTCAGGGTGACCAAATATTTATGCACCGCGGTGTACTCGGTTGCATGCAACGGTAACGTATGTCTCATAAATATCACATGAACGAGTGTGGGGACAGTTAACAAATCGTAGTGTCAAAGAAACAAATTGTGTCCGTGCGTGTATCAGATCCCTACATCGATTCGTAACTGCGCACTGACAAAAGAAAGTCCCCAAGTCGTTCTTTGTGTAAAGGGAAACACCTGCTCCTTTGGTTTTAACGAAATTATCGATACGTTTTCGTGCTTCTGCATTGCTCTGTAATTAATATTCAAATGCTGTCATGTTTAAATTATTATTTCTGGATTTCGGGATTTTGGATCTTGGAGTTTTGGAATTTTATAACTTGGGAATTTGGGAATTTTGAGAGTTGGATATTTGGGAGTATAGAGATTTGTAAATTTGTAAATTTTGGAATTTGTAAATTTGGAGATTTGGAAATTTAGGACTTTAAGAATTTAGGTGTTTTTGGAATTGGGAAATTTGGAGATTTGGGAGTTGGGGAATTTAGGGATTTGGAGGATTTAGGAATTCGGAAGTTTAATCTTGTGTGTTGTAAATTTGTTGATTGTGGAATTTAGAAATGTAAAGATTGAATTGTAGAACTCCATAAGTTAGATATTTGTAACTTTCTGAATTTAAAAATGTTGAAAATTATAAACTTGTCTTTTATAGAAATTTTGTATCAAGGTACAACCACGTTGTATCAATAATATACATTGATCATAAAATATCGATAGAAAAATCTTTAAGAAAATATTGTATGAATCCTAATACATGTAGGAATTGTTAGTTGAGCAGGCATCTCGATCGTTGCGTCGATATTACGGTAGAGGCTACGGGCAC
Source organism: Megachile lagopoda (assembly GCA_036983795.1). Taxonomy (NCBI): domain Eukaryota; kingdom Metazoa; phylum Arthropoda; class Insecta; order Hymenoptera; family Megachilidae; genus Megachile; species Megachile lagopoda. The sequence goes on along the minus strand of CM072790.1, from coordinate 11,367,384 downwards.
GTTTGCATTTCCAGCCCGAAATTTTCATCAGACAAGAACCCTTTTCTCTGCATTTTCCCTACCCCTCGGCAATTATTACCGGGATTCGGGATTCACGCAAATCTCGTCCTTCTCTCTTTCTCGCTTCCTCTTTCATTCGGCGGCGGAAGCCACCGTGGGGATCGTTGGATAAAGGGGAAACAGTGCTGCGGTAGGCATCGTTGGCTGCAGTATTGACTATACTTCAGGGGCAGCTCCTTCGTAGAATGTATTTTCTACGTTATCAGCCTTCGTGCTGTGCTACGTCCCTTTTCTACTAACGCACCGTTGCAACACTGCTCGAACTTCGGCTTGGGGAAACCGATGAAATGGCAAACATCCTAATCCCGTTCCTCAAATCATTTCTTTGTTTATTTAACGCTTACAACACTCACATATTTATTTAACGTTTGCAACGTGTAGACAATTATTTAACTTTTACAAGTGGACAATTTTTAACGTTCACAATGAGTGAACATTTATTGGACGTTTACAACGAGCGTACATTTGTGTAACTTTTACAACAAGCGGACACTTATACATATAATGTTCACAACGAGTGAACATTTATTTGACATTCACAACGAGCAGACATTTATTCAACGTGAACGTTATAATCGTTGTACGTGAGAGTCAAATTAGTCTTATTTTTCTTCTTTTTTAGAAATTGATAAAAATGAATTTGTTAGGGAATTCGTAAAATGTATTATGTTTGTTAAAAGAAACGGAGTAAGGAGATAATGGTGGATACGTTGCTTTCAAGAACGTTTTTAGAATTGTCCTCATCTACTTTCTTCTCGGTGGTATGTCCATTTCTGAAGAAATGCACATCCGTATCTACTGTGTGTACTCTTATAGTAACCGGTGCTTTTGACTGATTCGTAGCGCTGGTTAATAGGGTGGGTTATCAAAGCTGCGCCACGCTCTTGTACCTATTGGGCACACCGAGCCGGGGTCCTTAATTGAATCGGCGAAATAATTCAGTTACCGACTACACAGCGTAATGCACTAATGCAGTTTTCTGCCTGAGAGAAAAACAACGGTAACTCTTTCAGAAAACCGCCACTTCCCTTTTGTACTTGTCGCGGCCGTTCTTTTGTTAGCAAATGCAATTTCGCGCGGTGCCATTACGTTCGAATCCGTTTTTCACCCATTCTTTTTTCTGGGTTTTTAGCCCTCTGCATTTACCAATTTTCCGAACCCCAATATGTACCGGCCCTTTACATTTTTCAAATTGCCAATATTTGAAGTATCCAAATTTCAGTACTCAAGCCCCTACCCTTCTAAATTTATCTTTAAAGACATTTCAAACATACAATTTTCTAATTTGCAAGTTTTCCAAAGTACAAATTATCAATCTTAGAAATGTGCAAATTATTCATTCAAAGAATGTAGGAACTCTAAGCCTTCCGTTAACAGAACGTTGATTCAGAAGTTAAGGTAAATAGCATCTTCAATCCTTCATTACAACCGAATGGCACATTTCTTACAATTGTCCCATTGAACTTGTGCATTACATTACTTCTCCGAACAACTTCCAGAATTCCCAAAAACTTCCATCTATCAATTTTCACAAAGATCCTACAATGAAAGTTTACCACGACACTTATGAATGGGCAAATTTTCCATAAATCTCTCATAGAAGACTATCTGGCAATTCATAGAATGTCTAAGTCGTCTTCCAGTCCACGATGCAGCAATTAAACCCGATCCATGTCCATTTCCAATTTATCCTTCCGAACGAGTCATCGTCCCCTCCGCGCGCGAGTCAGCTTGACGCTTCCTATCGCGAGTCTGAAAAAATCCATACAACGCAGTGCGTTATCTCCGCAGCCTGGACCTGGTGACATAATACGCGTCGCCGTAGGAGAACCGCCGAATTACGGTGCTCTCGTCCGCGTACTCACACTCTTGCGTTGAATCACCGTCAATGACACGCACATGTACACACGCGCGTTCATACACTCTATCTGGCGGTACGCGCGTGCGCACTGAGATGCGCGTGTGCGCTGCAGCGCGCTCGCAGCCCCGCTACCCCGTGTGCACACGCCCGTGTTGCAGCGAGCTGCCGCGCAAGCGTGTGCGTGTGCGGGCGCGTGCTGTGCGTTCGTGTGCGTCCGTGCGCGTTCGTGTGCGATCGTGTGCGTGGCCAGGGGCGCGCGTGCGGCCCCGCAGCGACCTTGAGCCTCCTCGATCCTCCCGCGAGCCTCCCTACCTTCTTTCCCGTTTCTCCCCCGCCCCTTTTTCACCCCCCTTTTGACCGTTTCCCCTCTACGCGTAATATCCCCCTCCCCTAACGCCGCTGCCGCAATTGCTTGCCTCTCCCTCTCTTTCTCTCTAAGCCCCCCCTTCCTTTCGCTTTCCTTCACTCGGAGCGCCACGCAAGTAGCGATGGTTTCGAGATTTCTTTGGAAGTTTTGATCAAATTTTAAGTTAAGTGCCTTGATTTAGGTTGTTTTAGGACAGTTTTTGTTTGTAAGGTCGAATTTTGGGTGGTTTGAGGATTTAAGTTTGCTGCAGATGTATGGGTGCCATGGCGTACGTGCTAGGTTCCTTTGGGGAAAATTGTGGTACGAGGGAAAAGGTATTGGTCACTTGCTGCACGTAATAATGGAGTGTTGTGGTGTTATGTATGCGTAGTTTATACGATGTTTATACCGTATTAGGCAAGGTGTACTATCTTCTCGACTTGCCCTATATGGACATTCTACGTGACACAAGTGTGGGCGCAAGCATCCGATCATTCATGGTTTATATTTCACTCTTCAAACTTGTAGGTTTTCGAACTTTTACATTTGAAAATTTCCAACTCTGAAATTTCTAACTTGCAACATTTCCCTATTTCCCATTATTTCTGCATCTTCAAATATTCAAAACCACAAACTTCCAAATTTGAAAACTTTTAGCTTCGAAGATTAATGAATTCCTTCGTAACCTAACGAAATATGCAAATATTGAAGTTTTTACCATAAGAAACTAAAAAGTTCGAAACTTGAATGATTTGAAAAATCCTCGAAAAAAAGTGCGTAAACCCATCGCTAAACGGCACGCAACGATGCCTCGAGCGGCTGAATTTCCATCTACCTTCTCTCTCTTGTTCACTCCGTTACCCCACTCGTTTCCGTACCCCTTCCTTTCATTACTCTTTGGTGTTACATCTATCTCGGTCGTTCGTGTTGCTCTCTCGTCTCCCCACGACTCCTACGCTCTTTTCCCCTTCTCTCTCTTCTGCCCCTCGCAAGGCTCGACGCCTCTTGCACGCACGCAATGCCGAGGCAGGGAGTGCACACTAAATTTTGGCAGATCAGGGACGTACCCATCGACGTTCTATGTTGGTGTCATTTTTAGGGCGTGAAGTCCATAAATTATCTTCCATCCTTTGGTATTTTGATAGATGACATTAGATTAGAGTCTTTGGTATCTTTTATGATGTCCTTTGTCGTTGAGATGTAGAATTAGTATTGTTTGCGTGCACGTGTCAAAGTGGATACAGTTTTATTTAACAGAACGAAGTAGTCTAATGGTTCGACAGATTTTATGTTTCAGTTGTATGAATGTCTGTACTATAAAAGTCAAATGTACGTAGGAGTACACGTTTAGGGTTCTCTCTATATTTCAATTTCTTTACGTAACTATCTTCAGATCTCCATGTCATTGTATATGCGTTTTTCCAGATATCCAAATATCCTAGACATCTGTATCCTTATATACCTGCTTTTATTCTCAAATGTCTCTGGGTCTCTGTGTCCCTATATCCCTATTTACTCAGGTATCAAAATACCCGTAGATCTTTGTATCTCCATATCCCGATTTCGAAATATTCCTAGACATCTATCCAGTTTCTCTAGATATCCAAACACATCCAGATTTCTATATGTTCGTATGCCTGTTCTTCCAGATATCCAAATGTTCCTAAATCTCCATATCCTTGTTTTCTTTTAGATTTTCGAATATCTCTAAATCTCTACAAATACCTGTAAATCCCCAAATACCTCTAGGTCTCTACTCCCGTAATCTTACTTAAAAGTTTCTTGGTAAAGTCGAGCGTCGCTTTCTAGATTCCTCGAACGTGCTGACTATGCAATCGCGTGTAACTTTCTCGAGATTTTGTTGAGTCAAGCGATGCATCGCTGCAACGTTAACAGCGGAATCGCGTAAATGACCATCGGCGAACGTGATCGAACGACGATGTAACGCGACGCGTCCGGCGATGGAAACTTTTCGGTTGACGACAATTTGCAGCAGGTTTACGTGCAGCTTGCTCCAAACATTGGAAGGGCTATTGTCAGAACGAAGAATGACGCGAGCCGATCGTTTCGTCCCGGTTCACTCGGCAGCTCGTAAATTCGGCTCCGTGACCTCGACTTGAACGCATACCCGTATAGTCTTTGCGCGTCCACCAACCGGTATTATGCTCGCGTATTTATTATGCAGGACATTCTGCAATTTCATTTGCTAACCATCTACGCTCGTTTAGAACTTTAACATTGTTTAACGTTGTTCTAACATCGGGACTGGTTATGCATGTTACGTAATTTGTGACGCACGTGTACTTGAAAACAACGCATCGATGTACGAGCTCGCTCGTTGCATTCTTCGCATAGTTGTTCGTTTTTGCTTTGCGAATTTGGTCGGAAATGGCCGGGTATCGATTTATTGCAAGTTATCTTAGTTAATACTATGAGCTTTTTCGTGGAATTTTCGGGGTATGGCTTATTGGAATGATTTTGATTAATCTAGATTTAGCCTCTAGACATATGTTGAGCAACGTTCAGAACTCTTTGAAACCAGTTGCACTTGAGAATTTGGAGACGTGTTAAGAATTTGGGGACATAGTAATTTCCAGACCTGGTGATTTGAGGAGTTAAGGATACGGGAATATAGAGATTTGATAGTTTACATATTTGAGAACCTAGAATTTGCGGTACATCCAATACCTATTTGGAGATTTAGGGATTTAGCAGCCTAGGAATATATGGATGTAGTAACTTAGGGGCATAAGAATTTGGGGATCTAGGGATTTAGAGATCAAGAAGTCTGGGGACCTAGTAATTTGGGGACGCTAGCACAGTTGAGATTATAGGGATATGGAATGAAGAAATTGTGGAAATTGGGATATTTAGAAATCTATGAATCAGGGGATATCGAGCTTCGGAAATGTAGAAAACTAAAAATTTCAATTCCTTTCTTTAAAAGTCTACAGTGCACTCAAGAGTATTTAACAAAAACAGGGCATTGCGTACAATATCGATCGAAAGATGAAATAGTTATTAGCGACGAAGCGAAACGAAAAGCGTACAGATGCATCCACGATCGCGGCTGCACGAGGCGGCGAAAGATTTCGTGCGGCAGTGACGTAACCTCGTGGTCGACGATGACGATGAGGAGCGTGCAACAAGGACCCCATCCAGATCAGCGAGTGGCGCCGCGTATCCTCGTTTCGGCCCTGGCACGTGTTAGATTAGAAAGTGGCGGGGACCCGCGATACCTTAGAAACGTTAGAGGGGATACACGAAGCAGCGTGACAACAAAGACAGAACGGAAAAGAGGGTAAAAGAGAAAGAGCGAGGAAGAAGCGCGAAGCGGAGCAGAGAAAGAGAAAGAAACTCGGAGAGTAGCTTAAAGAGCACACGTGATAAGAGAGGGGGCAAAGAGGAGCACGCGAACTAAAGTTCTAGCCTTAAGCAATCTAGCCCCACCCTCCTCCGAAAAAGTCGAATCTTACTCCCCCTCCTTTTGCTGTTCTCCTCGAGCGAGCGTTCCCCTCCTCCCACCTACACGACCTTCCCTCTTCTTCCATCGCGCTACCGCCACCGGCGCGGCGCGGCCCCACGAAACCACCGAACTCACACTATTTCGTTCAACCGCATTTGCATCGGCACCGATGACCCATATTCACGTTCTTTCCACCGCGACACGACCACGGCACCGCGCGACGTCTTTAATCGTCCTTCTCTCTCCCGACACCGGACACTTGCCGATCCACCCGCGCGCGTGAAAAGACACCGTCGACCTTTATCTCTTCGATTCATCGGCTGTTTCGAGCGGAACGGGGACGGAGAGTGCGCGCGAGTTCGACGCGGACCCGTGTGCTGTGTACGCGCGTGTCACCGACGACGGACAGTTACGCGTGATTCCTTACTCGTCGCGGCGATGCAAGTCGCTCACTCGATTTCGGACGGGTAAAACGTACGCTCGGCACCGTGTGCACCAGTGACGGATCAAGTAACCGAGAGTATCTTCCTCGAGACGGAGTCAGTGCGAGCATAGAACACTTCTCGCGGATCATGTGCCGCGTGGACACGTGTACGCGACACCGGTGCGGAGAGTACTCTGTTCAGTGAGTTCGAACTCGAGGAATCGCAAGTGATCTCGGGCGGGAAACGGAGCCCGTATAGTGTCCCAGGAATCCGTTGCATGTTCGTGTGAACTTACGCGTTTCGTCACCGATGCATCGCTGCTCCTCTTCGGGCTGATTCCAGCGGACGGTAATACGCTCCTACACATCGGTACGTTCTGTTCGGGATTTTATCGCGTACCGCGGAAATCCGGCTGAACTTTCCACGCGCGAACGCGGTTAGCGGACAGATTTTGTCGCGCGATCGTTTACGCGCGCGCCGATCAAACCGCATTCGCGTTAGGTTACTTACGGACGAATTCGAAATTAGTCGATTAAAACCTTTTCCGGTATGTTGGATGCTTGTGTCTAACAGTATACAATACATTAGATACTTGTATGTAACAGCGTTCCGTATATTACATGCTTGAGTCTAACAATATAGTGTACTAGATACTTGCATCTAACAGTATACTTTTGATAGTGTCATAAATGTTCTTCCACGTGGCGAAGTTGATGTTTACGGTAAAGAAATCGATTAGGTCCGTACCAACTGCGTTAACGAAAAATACACTGTTAGCTAACAATGACAAATTTAGTAGAGATGAGTAATACTTCCAAACGGATGACCAGATCGAGACGAAAATTCATTCATTTTTTGCTAAATAAAGCTCAAGTTCGGTAGATTAATGGAATGTACAAGTTTAGAAGACATTAGTGAGAAGTTCAAAAATTAGATGTTGATTACTTTAGCATACGTAGTATACGTTTCTTAAATTGTTTTACAAGTTCACACTAGCATCTAATAGTTTCGTTCTTCGTAATATAAATGCATCATTTTGTTGTACACATCGATCAAGTGTATCATAAGTTACCTACTGAACCATGATTCTTGTACTTGCCTTAGAACTATGATTCTTGTATGCGAGTTACTCTAAATATTCACTAGATTCCTTTACGATTTACCTGCGGTCACACGTTCATCTTCGTTCCTTCCAACCGAGAAATCAGAAAGAAACGCATAACGAGAAAAGTCGTTTGCGTGCATCGAGTCTTAACCTTTAAAGGACCGACGTGGTCATTATAGTGATCAGAAAGTAACTAAGAAACTTAGCGGAATGCGTATTGTGTGCCTTATAAAAAGTCACACGGGATGCCACAAGGGGTAACACAGGTACTACGCACACTTAGTAAATGTAATCACATCGACCATTAGTATGTGACTCAAAAATATGTGTAAATTGAGGCGTGTCTCTTTTATTCTGAGCAATCAACACTGCAATGCTTTCACGAGCCTTCTATACAATGCGTACGGTTTAAATGAGAAAATATTTGTTTATCTTTCCTACACTCTTAGAGACATTCAAGTATTCTCATTTAAACTGGACACACTATAATGGTTTTAAGTAAAAAAATTCAACTTGCGATGGAACAATGTAGGTTCTCTAAAGGTTAATCCTCTCGTTATGAGAGACTTCAATGCAAGATATTAATTTGTAGGCTGTGAGTTTCTCATCTTTTAAAAATGAAAGTGTACGTTCGATATATTCCTTAGTTAATAAGAGTAGTGGAAAAGTTATGAAATAATGGGATAGTTAGATGGTAGTATCGTAGAGTAGTTGCATCGTAGTGAAGTAATAGTATAATGAGATAGTAGGATAATAGTGTAATATAGTAGTAAGCAGTGTAATAGAATTAAAGGAGATTAGTATAGTAAAATAGCAGAGAATAGTAGTAATAGTATATAAAATAACAGAATAATACAACAGTACGATAGTAAAAAGACTAGCAGAATGGTAAAATAAAAATAATTAATGACAAACATATAGCCTACTAGCACAAAAAAGTTTAGTCTAATCGCACTACAGAAAGTGTAACGTGTACATACTGAAAAGAGTGAATATAGCAGGGAACGCATGAATCGAGTAATTGGTAAGTAAAAAGTAAAGAAAGATTAATTTTTTGCACAGTTGGACGAACTGTTGGGCACGAGCGCGATCAAGAAGGAAAATACCTACACGAAGGTGGCAGAGACAGGGGTGACGAAGGTCACGGGGTTGGGCCTAAGGGTGGCATCATGGACTCTAATCAGCACCAGTTCTGTCTCAAGTGGAATAGCTTCGGTAGCAACTTGGCGACAGCGTTCTCGAATTTGTTCAAAAGCGAGAGTCTTACCGATGTCACCCTATTCTGCGAGGGTAAGTTCCCTTTTTTTCAATATCTAACAATTAACGTAGCAAGTGGTCTATCAATCTCGATATTCTTTATTATATTGCACACTGGAGTTTGCCATTTCCTATTTGCAGATTCTCAAACTTCTTGATCTTCAAATTTCACAAATTTCCGTATTCACAAATTACCAAATTCTCCGATTTCCAAACACTTAAATTCTCAAATCCCAAATTCAAGAATGTACGAATGTAAGAATGTACATGCACACATGATTTATGAATGTAAGAATGTATACAAATTCAAGAATGTACATAATATAAACATACTTTACATTCAGATTGTAACCAGTATTTAGACCACTTTCTCTAGCGATTGGACCTAACCGATGTTCTATTAATTAAAAAGTTTCGAATAACTTGCGTTCACCTTAACCCTTTCGTACTCGAAGGAGCGTTCTGATATCGATGCTCAATAAAGAGAAATGTTATCGGAAATCGGGTTGGTCGAAAAGGGGCCACTCACGTGACCGGAAGCTTCGCCTCCATGTCTGACCAAAGAGGCGCCATCACTCCTTGCGCGCGAAACGCTCACCTGTCGAGCTGCCGATGCAGTTGCACGCCGCCGCTTTGTAAAGGTTGCACGTGTGCGACTGCAGGCCAAGTGCAGCGGCCGTTGATTGGCCCGTCCCTACCCCCGTTTCAACCAATCGCGTGGGTCGAGCTTCCACTCGCGCAGAGTCAGTCGATGTGTGCATGCGAATCTCGGCTGCTTTGCACATCGCCTTTATAGAAACGTTCCTACACGTTGCACACGCGTGGCCACGTACGTGCATACGTAGTACCTATACTGATGCGCCGTTTCCCCCGACGAATGTGCAACATTCTTACGGATTCGTCGTCGCGAAACCGCAGTCCGCGGCGAGCCGCGATGCAACGCGCTCGCGGTTGCATCGCATCGTCCTCGTTGAGACGAGGATGATCTCCGAATCGCGGAAGAGTTTCTTTTATTTCAACGAGAGAGAGAGATACAGTGAGGTGTTTTTATCTGACAGATAAATGCCACGGTTGTATCGTGATCGTTCGGTCGTGTCGACTTTGTATTTATCGCGGCTCGTGCCGTTTATGCAGACCGTGACTGTGCACCGCTTCCGGTCCAGAAATAACAGTTCGATGTGTGCATCTTCATTCATTATGGATGGATCGACTTGGTGCAGCTAATAACGTTTCGAGTGCCATTTGGGATTCGTGTTTGTTCCTCTGTGTGGGTGGATCTTTAGGTGAATGTTTATCAAGTAGATTGGTAATTAACTTTGGCTCTCGTCGTTGATGTGTTTAAGTTTTTTATTTTTGAAGCTGATTGTAACTTGTCACTTAACGATGGACAGTTATCTTGTACAAATTTCGTCCGATTATTTATATTTTTTACTTTTGTCGAATTGGTGAGTATATGAGAATGAATAAAAAGGTCAAAGTGTAGTTTTACTGTTCTTTAATTTTATTGGGTTAATAACAGAATTTGTAATATCTTTGTGAAACTCCTTTGGTGTTAGGCTCAATTTTGAGTATGTACTAGTAATATAGTGATTTATGTAGTTTTTGCTATATTTCATAGATATTTTAAGTGTGGATATTTTTAGTGCGATTACATCTTTGTAAACTCATTCAGCTCTAGACGCCTTAAAGGCGTCTTCGGTTAAGTTTAGATAAGCTGATCAACAATAATAATTCAGACATCCAGAATTCTAAACATTTAGTCATTCAGAAATTCAGAAACGTAGAAATATATAAATGTAGGAATGTAGAAATGTACACTGATGATATATTAACCTGGCATCAAAACACTGAATGAAAGGGATGTATCGAATGTCCCGAAAGACATCTTCAAAAATGTTTGCAATGTGCAACAAGTAATATAGCGATTCACTCGGCAAGCGAAAATTGTCGAGACTCTACCGATTACGACGTTAATAAAATTTTGTGATTTATCAGCAAAGCTGATAACGCTACTATACCGCAACATGCGGGACCAGATAGCTGTTCCGTTATCAGTCACATTGAATAAACAAGAATGTGCAACTTTCGAGGCATAATTTTGAAGTCTTCTGTTTTCTTACTTTACGATCGGTTGATAATTTATTAATATTATTACATTCTAACGCAAATTCATAGTATTCTCTCCTTCCTTCGAATAAACCGGTAGCTAATAATTAGCACAATATATAAAGTGATTTTAATCAAACAAATTGCAGAAGATAGAATCTAATATTTCGTAAAGAAACCAATTGCTTTTTAATCTCCGAGTTTGCACGAGCGAAAAGACGCTACTGCTTGAATTTTGTTATTGCTCATAGCAAAGTAAGCCAACCTTTTTTGTGATCTCACCTCGCTGACATCTTTCACTGCAGCTATGTTGCAGTACCGTTATGAATCGATGAATGTTGTCTCGTCAGATATTCGTGTCAGTTCGATTTAGAGACGGCTAACAGGCGTCCCGTTAAGTGCACTGTGTAGAGAAAGTTGTGAACGACTGGATCGACCGATTAATCACTATCGCTTGCGAAGACCGTAAAGCTGCTCGCTTAATTGGTTAGCTGATCGACCACGTGCCATCGAGCTGCTTTTTTCTCTCTAACCTCTCGAAAGCTTCATTGCATCGATCGAACCTGATAAATAGTTTCCTGGTCTTTGGCCTATCCTTCGAATACGTGTTATAAATGTTAAATAATCAAACTGGATTCTACTCGAATATTTAAGAGCGGTATTCTGTTCAGGTGGTTCGACAAAGTTTTTAATAGATGTTCAAATTCACAGGTGTTTAGATATAGAGATTTTTAAATTGGAAAGTAATCTGGGGAGCTAGAAATTTTGGAACCCTAGAAATTGTCTACCGTCCGGTGATTATGAGTGAACGCCACTTAAGTGCACGTCCAAGTATTGCACCTTCGTTGCTTACCATTTAATAACTAGTATATTTGCTCTTTAATTTGATGGGTATTTTCAACCGATTATAGACCTTGCAGGTCTATTATATTCTGCTATGGGACAAAGAGTATTTTATTCGTAGCATGCAACTCGTCGATGGCCTTCGTTTCACGATGTTAGATATCTAAAGTCCACCACGCGATTCGCGATAACCCCTGGTGGCCCCCGAGAAGAAGCATCAGAAGGGGACACTTCCGAAACGCTACTCTTTTATGTTTCTACGGACGTGATACGAATTTGGCGGTTCGCGCGTGCAACGAGCCTTCCCAAAAAGTTGCTCTCCCACTTTTAACCTCGAGAGCACCGTTTCCTCGCCAACACGATCCTCGTTCTAACGCTTTCTCCAAGGCGAGACACACACACACGCACACGTCTATCACGCGTGTCCTGATTTCACGAAATCCATCGTTGGAACAATTTGTTTGGCGAAGGGAAAGGAAAAGTATCCTAGCCTTTCGTTTCCCAGCTCTGCCGAAATACCGAAGGCCGTGGTTCATTTCGGAAGAGCGAAAGTCGACGAGAAGCAACCGATGGGCGAGAAACAGGGAGAGTAACACGATGCTTTGTCGCCGGTGGAGAGTGGTCTTTCTTTTCGTGAACGTTAGAGGGTGAGAACGTAAAAGGAAGGTCGGTAAGTGGGAAGGGTTCAAGGACGACGGAGTTTGGTAGGAAATAGAGGGAGACCGGGTAACGCATAGCTCCAAAGAGAATCATGGTTGAGCAACGTGCGCTTTCGTGAACGTAGTACGTGTGTGGATGTGCGTACGCTGGCACGATCCTACCACCATACGCAACCGGGGAATATATGTATGTATGTACGTAATCGTTTGAAGGCCCAAAGGAAGCCGAAAGTAGGCCTGGGTTACAGTTAGATCTAACAGTCTTCTTCACGGTCTTCTCGAACCGTATAGGTGATGCACACTGCTCGACCATGTCGGCACGTGGTATACGCACTGGCACGCAGAGCACGATTGTGTACGCGTGGCTGTGTGTGTGGGTATATGTGCGTGGGACGCCATGTATGATGTATCTTCTATGCTTGCAAGCGACTTCGTGCAGGAATCTTCTATGAAAGTTAGAACGTTTTAAATAGCTTCAATGATTTATTCATCCTTACCTCGAGGAATTAGACTGCTTCGATTACTTTATAAAATACTGCATCGGTGTATGTGATGTAGATTTTTTAACGATAGATAATACCTATTTTTAGGAGGGACGTGTATGAATAGTATACGCAGACTTCTTGTTCTAGTTTTCTATAATAGATGCGGTGATTGTGGGTGTATGATTAGATGATGTGTTCTGAGGCTTCAGATAGTAAATCGGTACAATGGAGTATCTTACTATTTTAATGTCTTGGCGATTTAAATTGGAGATCAAATAGAGGGACGTTTGTATGTACTTTTAGAAAGGCGGATATTATTTTTGTGAACATTTTACTTTGTTACCGTCCTACTATTCTACTATTTTATTATTTCATTACATCATGTTTATCATTTTTGTTATTTTACTGTAGTAAAACACTGCACCACTAGAAAGTACAATAACAAAGTAGTAGAATAATGAAATATGTACAATAATAGTTGAATGGGCTAATTTTTTAGCTGAGATTTATACAACCGGTTCGAAAAATTTGTTTCTTCTGCTACGTAATTCGATCGGTTTCCAAAATGTGCAGAAAGTTTATTAGCTGAATATTTGGGTCGTATTAGAATGAATTTTTGTCATGCGGACACGAAACCGTCTTTCGCATCTGGGAACAGTGTCCGGGATAGTTCCGTTCGAATGCCAGCAAACGGTATACGAATATTTCTAGTCTAACGTTCCACGTGTCGCTTGCACACTCGGTTTAATCTTGTGTAACGTTTACGCACACATAACCGAACACAGTCGCGCGTGTGCGCGCGCTCGCATCCGCGAGAGCACGCTTTCTCGTGCGCCGATAACGCACGCGATTTTCCATTCGTGACGTGTGCGTAATTCGCTTTTTTCCCCGATTTTTGCCTCGAATATTTTCGTATCGCGGATACACGTGTTCCGACTCGGTGCGCGACACAATTTCTTACGGCGAAAGATTTATGTACTCGCCTCGTTATCTTTCGCCTTCGTGCGTTATGCAACTACCGACACTGAATCGATATCGACATCCACTTACACACTTTATGCGCCACGTATTTATACCGACCATTCAAGACCTATCATATTTTTGATAATTTTGTGCTTTTAATAAATTCAACTTTGCATCGAAATTGACATATTATGCAAGTTTGTATTATAATTATACAAATGTTCATTATGTAATAATATTAATATTATAAATATATTATACATAGTCTAGAATTAATGAACGTTCTAAATAAGTTACGTATCAATTAACGAACGTCTTAAAAGAAATTATACATTGTTAGCCTGATAATAAAATTACATATAAACTTGATAAACTAACTCAAAAATAATGAAAATGATTTTTATGTAAAAAATTTAGAATATTTGAAAGTAAATTTATTCTGATGTGAAATAGAATGAAATAGTGTATATTTTAATTTGTCTGAACGTTAGGATCCTCGACGAGGTAAAATAGATACGTAATGATTATTTATCGAGATCAATCGTGTTCAGTAGGTCACTGTGTTCGGTGCAACGTGATAAAAGTATAGTTAGAGACACAGTTTCCGAGTGGACGATATCTGGGTGAACGAAAAGGGTCGGGCACAAGCAGGAAATTAGGTCGTGTCAGTGGCTCAACATTTTTGTGTGTTGCAACGCAGGCCAGCACGGAAACACACAGATGCGTGGTAGACGTCGTGTATTTACATGCACACGCAGCTAATTATCAATCGTATCCTGTACGTTGTGAAATATTACATTTCACACCGTTCATAAAGCATTCCGTCAGGTTATATCTTAGTTTCATGACGGGTGTAGATGGGATGTCGTTATGAGCATGATCTAATTCGTTGTTGTAAGATAACAGAAGATACTTGTAAATCTTTTCGTTTCAGACTTCATGAATTTACAAATTTATATTAGAATTACAGATTTGCAAATTTACAAATTTGTAGACTGAAAAATTTGGTATTTTTAAATTTGTAAATTTGAGAGTTTGAAAATTTAATAAATTTCTAAATTTCATATTTAACGACGTCTTGTTACATCACGCATTTGATGAACTAACTCATGGATTGCAACGCAGTAGAAATAGACGTATGTAATAAGCCGTCCTATTCTACTTAAGTTGTTGCATATCAAATGGCGGATTTCGAAATGTAGAAAGTCTAACACAATTTCATGACATAAAAGTACTACACAATAGTACTTACAGCATATCAATTTACAGCATGGAATTCAACGAAAACGACTACATAAACATTTCGTTGATTTTCCTAATAAAAATTACATAGTTCATTGGACTGAATAACAAATGTACAAATTATCATCCAGTATCGAATATCTAATTTTCATTTACATATATCTCACAATGAGTTAGATAATAATATTTAAGATCTCCATGTTTTCCGTGTTAATACAAATATTGTAACTCGAAGAATCGTGACTGTCTATTTTATCGAGCCGAAAATAAAATAGTACAGACCGAGTTTCCGGTAATTCATGCAAAATCGAAGCAGTTTGTTCGGTTCAAGTTATCGTTCATTGATCGTAACGTAAACGGGATTCGGCCTCCAGCCGCACGCGTAAATAAAATGTCATACGCGTTATCTAGTCGATAAGGGGAACGATCGAGCACAGGTACACTTCCGTTATTTGAATTTCCAACGACGATTCAAAAATGTAAAAGGAGTCCTCTTTACTACTTTTATTCACGACAAGAATCTCCTACTTCTGTCCATATTAAAAATTGGCATTCAACATTGAAACTAGACACTGGAAAATTTTCTTGAAATTGGTATTTCTGGAACTGTAAATGTACAAATCATAACTGTACCAATTATTTTTAAGCAAAGTTAGTGTTAAAATAAAAAGGAAATAAGATTAAAATAAAATGGTGGTGAATGTTAAAAAGGTATTTAGCAAAAGATTATGGATGGTAAAGTGGAGCACAAAGACAGTTTGAGAAGCTCGATGCATGACCGATATAAGGGGGATGACCGAGAAATGGGGAGTGAACGTACTTGACTCGTAAACTCGTGAACTCAGTCAAGCAAAGTATACTTCTTAGAGTCAAGGTTATTCTTCTGATGCAACAGGATGCCGGCCATTGACACCGTATTCTATCCTCTCACCAATTCGGGTTCGAATATCGTGCGTCTGATTCGGCAAACATCGTAAATACTTTTTTCTCGCTTCCTCCTATCGTGTGTCTCTAATTAACCAGTCCCCTTTATCTCTCCATCGAATCAAATTAATAACTGTTTCAACAGATATGAAAAGAAGAATCGTACACGGTGTTCGATTTTGAAGTCGCTTCCGGTAGAAAAAGTGTTGCATTAAAGGAATACCAAAAGTCAGATAATATATGACAAAAAAAATAAATGTGAAAATATAAATACGATTCATATCGATTAGTCGTAGAACCATCTCGTTTTTGACTATCCACGATTTTTATATTCTTGAAAGTACCGATAAAAGTTTATAACTCAATACCTTCAGAACTAAAAGCCATTGACAAGTACTTGGAGACAAAAGATCAATATTTTCGTGCGAACTCTCACCCTCTGAAAGCTAATAAAAAACTTGATGGGCATGTCATACTTTTTCTTCGTCAGTGAAAACCGATAAATTGTTCGTCCAAGGTGCCCGTATCATCGGCGCCCTTATGGCTTGCATAATCTCCGGCCCTGATCGTAATAGGTGAAATACGAGAGCCGGACTTTATTTCGAGATTGTTCGGTTGATCTATTTGCTGTTCGCGCTATTCGAAGGTTTCTCGGTCCGGTTACGAGGCCCTCCTTTGCCAGCTGCCATTTCTGTTAGAAACGTGACGTCCATAACCAGAAACGTTCGTCGCGAGCATCGCGCGATTTTGAAAGACAATTCGTGGAATATCGTGGACTTCTAACGTCATAAAAAAGTACCGTAACCTCGCAATTACCTGGTCACGATGCTGAGTTAGAAGACGCTTAACCGGAACAACGTGGACTCGTTTTTGGACGGGCTCAATGCAAAATGAGCTTGCCAGTTTCTCTCGTTGACCTAGCGCCTTTCGAGAAAAATATGATTAATCATTCAGCTCACTGGATAGTTTGTGAAACGATCTGTGTCATAGTTCTTAGATTGTTGCATATCAAATGAAGCATAAACGGCCTGACGTAGGTTGCTGTCGTAAAGGTACCACGAAATTGTTTCCTGAATATCACTGTTCACTATATGACTATTGTTCTACAACCATTTTGATGTACGAATATTATATTGTATAAGATGACTATTATAACATGATCATATATGACTGGTTATAATATGGGAATGTTGACTATGTGTCCACATATGACTATCATAATATGACTCTATATTAATGAAGTGATCATATACATATGATCATAATATGACTATATTAACTATGTGACCATATATGACAGTTATAACGTAACTATATCGACTATGTGACTATAAATGATTATTAGAATTTGAAAAGCAACTGCTCAGTCCTCATCAATAACCACAACTCAAAATGGCTGACCGTCAGTCGCAACAAACTTGAGCACAGCTCAGGTATTCTAGCCTAGGTTTCTGATACATGTATAATGAAATTTATGTTTATGAAGTTTGACACAACTCGATGACATAAAAGTATCATAAAACATCTTGTAGCACATCGAATTAAAGCTTGAAGTTTCAAGAAAATGACGACATAAAATACACGAAGTCTAATAGGAATTGATTAGAGGTATCGTTAATAGGTGTTAGTCCAACTATCGTCACATTACGTGCTCATCAGGTATACTTTCTCTAAATATTCCAGCAACCTTCGCTCTATCTTTATTCCAAAGAATATCTTCACAGGATCCATTAATTGATGTAACTGGGAAGCAGCCATTTTGTATCGAGAATATTAATGGAAAGTTTGTGTGACAAAATTCGTCAAATTTGGAGCTTTATTTTGGTGCGATACGGCCGATTCCTTTATGTTAATCAGACGTTTCGAAATTTGTCACTTGATACCATTTAGGAATTTGATCTACATTGAATTCTTAAATAAAACTTTGTTGTGTATCGAATGATAAATTTAGGACCGTGAACGATAATCGAGTACGTATATTACAGCGATATGTGGTATATTAAAATGCGATAATTGGTATATTTAAATTGGATGTCAGTGATATGCAACAATATTACAGTTGTTCTAAATCGGTAAAAAATATGATCCCTCTTATTCGTAATAGCTCGGTAGCCAGTACTAATTTTGTGGTGTTTAATTGTTTGTTCTCCGACAAGAAGAGTCGGTTTCTTGTCGGTATCAGTTCGATCGTAATCGATTCAGCATCGAGAATGGAAAAACGAGCGTGAAACGCGTGGAACTAGGAGCGATTTCAAGGCCTGGTATTCGTTAGTATTACAAGGCAAACGCAGAGTTGCGAAACGCTACGATGTTGATAGCGGTGCTGTTCGTTATCAGATTACTAAAGGTATTAAATACCATGTGGTATCGAACGTGGATCGATAATATTATGCGCTCGTCTCTAGCCAGATAGCGGCGCGTTTGTATGTTCAAATGTACGAAAAGGAGAAATTAATATATTCGTACGGACGTACATGCGTGTAAATTGTACACGAATGCAGGTGCCCACGTACTGATAATTTTCTCGAATCAAGAGTTAATCATTAAACGACTAAGTGGGTCAATGACACGATTACACAACTCGTTAGCTTAGCAGGCTCGTGCGTGCATTTACGGGCTTTGTTGGAACAGACGCAACGCGTTGTAAATATAACCACGAAGTTGCGATATCTCTTCCTCTCTCTCTCTCTCTGTATACAGACACAAAACACGTAGCAATTTTGCGCTCGATACTTTTTCTTCTTTACATGTTTTCCTCTTGTTTAACAACCGAGTATGTGGGGGGTACGAATTATCACGATATCTATATCTGTCTTCTAAGACTCTGCTGGAAGTTTCGTTCTTCGTTTCTGTTAATAGTTGTTGGTACTAGGGATATTGGAATGTAGGAATATGGGAATACACGGATCTAGGAATATAGGCATAGTGGAATGTAGGAATATGGAGATGTTAGGATCTGGGGATGTTTGGGCTTTATGATGTTGGGACTTTGGGATATTGGGATCTTGAAACATTACGCTCTTAGAATATTGCAAACTTGGTACATTAGGATCTCAAATCTAGGATTCTAGGTTCCTCGAAGTATCATAATCTGGAGTTATTAGGTTCTAAGTGCACAGGTTCTCAGGATCTAGAGATATTGAAATCCAACAGCTAATAATTTAGATATTTAAATTTCTGAAGCTCTAGGGCTCTTAAGAATATTACAATGAAAGAAGCTAGTAATATAACCATGTACACGAATATTAGGATAGAGAAGTATAGAAATCTAGGAATTTCGTAATTTATAAATACTTTAACTGCTTTTTTGTTGTGAATATACGCAGCGCTGGTTTATCTATGCCGCAGTGATGAAGTAATAAATTTTGGTTTATCTATGACACGAAAACCGTACGAATTCTTATCGGTATCTAATAGTTGATTTTATTAGGCTTGAACAGTTAAATCTTAACACGATAACTGCCGCACTGCAAACTTCGTAAAACAATAACCTAACACGACAATATAACAAATAATTCAATACCACCCAGTTATATAATTCTTCCATTTGCAACTACATTAGAATTTGACCAGTGTGCATCAACCTGTAAGGGTGGAATTATGTATCAATCGATACTTCAGTCATATAAAATTAATTAACAGAGACTCAAGAACTGTCTCAGTGAACATAGGGACCCTCAATTGTTAAATCCACTGGTGACTCCGAATTGTGCTTAGCAATATTAGCATCGTTTAAAGCGACAATGGCGGAATCACGTATCCGTTGTCCTAAAAAATCCCAAGTGTTCCAAAGTAAAAGGGATCATTTTTGTCCGTGCAAAGTGCGAAGAGTCCACGTGCAGCCACGTGCGATTGCACAGTACACGTGATCAGGATTTTTCGTCCGCGCGACAAAGTTTCAAAGCTCACGGCCACCGCCCCACCATTTTCCCTTGTTTCTCTCTCTTTCTGCTCGGCGAGTATGTGCTCAATGATTGTCATCGTGCAGCGTACGTACGCGTATGTAACAGAGAGAACATGTGCGAACTGCTCGACCTTGGTCCCACGCGGCCATTGGCCGGAACCAAAGGAAACCGACCGTGCCGATTGGCCCGCTCGAGAGCTCTAAAACGAGCTCTAGCACGCGCGTGCAATGTGTTGATCGCACCGCGTGTGTGCCCGTAGGAATCTGGCAGCAAAATTCAGCCACGGAGGGGAACCAGCTCCTCGCACTTTGCATCGTCGACCTTGTCAGGCCATTGACCGTCGTTTTCGCCCCCTTGGCTCCTTTCTTTGTCGTTACACCGTGCCCGTTTCGCTAGAATCGCTCTCCTTATCTTGTGACCGGGCTTAGAACGATTTCAACTCCGTATCGCCGATGTACGATCGATATTGAACAAAGCAAACTCTGCGCGGAACATGCTCGTCCTAGGTGGATGCTTTTGTCTTTCGATGCAGAGGGCTACTTATTGTACCTTCTTAGTCCATTTAAGTTACCTAACGTTGCCTATACGTTCAGCTCATCACTGACCGACGCTCCTCTCGTTAAAATGTTTGATATACCTCTGAATATTCTAGTTAATAGTATTTTACCAAGGATCTCCATCGGTGTCTTATTTACTCAGTATCTAATTTTGTACTTTATTTCTTAAGGATCTGGTTAAGATTTCTATCTGCTAAGTATCTGATCAAGTATTTTACGTACTGAGGATCTGGTTAAGATTTTTATTTACTATGTATCTGGTTAAATATCTTATTTACTGAGGATCTGGTTCAATATCTAGTTAAATATTTCATTTATTATTTTTACGATTGTCCTCTTAACGAGATGTTTTAAGTATAATAGAAGAGGCTGTATCATTTTTTGAAATGATTGTTTACATGAAGCTGTATGTACATAAATATATGAAAGTGTTATCGCAATTTGTAGCTTTTAAGTTTTGTAACATTATATCAAATTCTACTAAACTCTAGGTATTCCCCTAAATTAATTTTGGCACTTCTTATTTATTTACACTCTTCATCGCTCTTAATTACAGATTTGATGATAAAGTAAACACGTGTACTCGAAACCTCATCGAGTTCATTAAAAACGCGATAATTCTCTATATAATATGATAATTTGTGATTAGCCAAATTTAAGTTTAGCATGTCATTTGAAGCTAGATTTCTACAGATACGTGTTAAAAATTGAATCTTTCTGAAAGATTTTATTTTAACGATCTTACGTGCTTGCAGAGGCACGTAATTGTTTGGAGCAACTAATCATTGGTGAATAGAATTGCTCCGTAGCAGCTAACAGGAATGTAAACGTTTCCTTTTGATTCCATTGCTTGATTCCACGTAGAGGTAGAGTAGGATTGATCGAGATAATTTAAACGTTGACAGTGTAAATTAACAGCATTCCGCGTTTGAATTATGAACTGTTTTCACAGTTACAGTTATACTGCTTTGTCTAATGTTACCAGGTCTAAGAACCGTAAGATAACGTTTGTAGTCATCGTTATCACACGATGTAAACCGTAGATTTGTCCGCGTAGAATTTTCGAACGTTTAACACCTTAACTAATAGGACTACTTTCGAGACGTACAAGTCCGAAACATAACGAGATTAATACTTAATCTTTCCTGTTGATTATAAATAAATAATGACAATTCCATGTCACGATAAAAACTCTCAATTAGATAAAATTTCAATCCGATAAAAAAATTGCAGTTTTATCTTCGTAAAAATATACACAAATATAGTATTATAACAACCTTGTGGAATTCGTGTTCGTTAAAATGTGAACATGTCATGCAATGTACTCGTAACGTTGACACTCGACATTTTATTTTCGTGACTCCTACGTTATCATTCTTTACCTTATCTTCGTCAACTGTATCGTACATAGTTATTCGAAAACTTGGTAACACTTTGCAGACACAGCGTATAATCATTTCCAACATCAAATTATTACAAAACAAGCGCTCGAACATCGGACTTGTCCACGTTTCGAAATCCGCTATTCGGTATGCAACTTAGTTTTGAATGGCGGTGTTTTTGAAAGCACATGTTTACCGATTTCGACGCAAGGTGAATCAATGTCCCGATAAAAATCGGTGTCATTTTCGGCATAACAGGAATGAAACGTTTAATTTATGCCGCTTCCGGGTTCTCTGCGTATAGCAACGTTAGACGTGCGCGGAGTAATAGAAAGATCGCGTACGATAGAAGAGGAAACGATGACCATCGTAGGAAACCGAAAAACCCTAGCCCATAAAACTGTTTACCAGCTGGCCTTGGCGTATGAATAGATTGCCCGCGAAGAGTGCATTGCTCTGTTGCGTAACTGCGCGCGCGTGTTATTTTGCAAGTTTCTTCGCCGACCAGAAGGCTATAGACATCGTGAATTAATTTCTCATTCTCAAGCTAATGGATTTCATTAAGCGGATTCTGTCGACGATTGTCTACGTCTATTTACTTCATCATCATTGTTCCGTTGTTCCTTTCAATCGTTGCGACAACTATTGATAATAACGCATTAATAATCGTATTACGCTTCGTCGATCTTAAGCTGTTGGAAAATTGAGCACACTTTGGAATTTGTTCATTTTTATTTTTGCGGAGAGGAAGTTAGGAATTTTGAAGTTTGAAATTTGTGGATTCGTGAATTTGAACACTTTTAGATTTGGGGATTTGAAATTTTGGAACTTTGAGTATTTGAAAGTGGTATAACTTTGAGAATTGGAAATTGAAGTATTTGGAAATGTAAACAGTTGTAAATTGGAGAATGTAAATTTGAAGTTTTGAGAATGAGTGATGTAGAAATTACGATCCTAAAAGTCTAAATTTGAATATGCCTAAACTTCATCCTACTTACTAACATTCCTACTTAATAACAATTTGGAAGGTTAAAGATCTGGAAATTTGATAGGAGAATAATATGTGATCCAAATTAATACCTACTATCATCTCTCGCATCCTCCCACTATCATTACTACAAAGCTTGAGACAAAAGGAATCCGGTTTCGGCAGAGAAAAGCGACGTTATTACGGGTAGCCCTGGTTTCGGAAAATAGCTAGACGAAAACACATTCGCGTACTATTTTCGCTGCGTCGATCCACACAAAGGATGCGAGAATTCCAGGCACATGTTTCCGGGTCTTGGTTATGAGCTGTTGGCATCAGCGGTGGCATAAGCCGCGAACACGGTACGCAAAACGCCCACACACGCACACGCGACTGGGTCGTTGGCCCCTGCACACCACACATCTAGGATGTATGTATATTTGGCCCGCGATACCTGTAACCATTCATAGGACGCTATATTTGGCAGGTTGCAAATCTTCGACTTCTCATGCAACGTATTGGATAGGAAATTTAATCTTCCGGATGAAAATGAAAACTATTTCTCTTTGTTTTGACAATTCACATATCTGTATATAGTATGTCACTCTTGTGTCCACTCTGAAGTGAACATGATGAAGATGTAAGTGATGATTATGAAGATGAAGATGAACATGAATATGAATATAAATATGCATATGAGTATGAACATGAATATGAATATGAACATCAATATGGAGGTGAATATGAATATGAAGATGAAGTCATCAGATGAAGATGATGAAGGTGAGTATAATGAGAAAGATGAAAATGAACCTGAAATCGAAAATGAAAATGACGAAGAAGAAAAACTTGAAATGAATTATACCAAAAGATCTTCCAAAACCGATCAAAATCATAAAAATCTGACTTGTTTGTAAACAACACTAAAGAATCTCGAACGCGAGAACAAGAGCGTGTATATTGCTCCGAAAAGATAATTTTGAAGAAGCTTGTAAACTGTTTACTTGCACGTGGAATATCGGAGGTTAGCTGTATAAAGGGTTCAGGGTTTGCTTCTTATTCTAAGAATCTTCCGAATATCAAGCAGCCTCGAAAAACTCGATACGCTTTAGTTAGGCGAGCCATTCCGAAAGGCAGGTGGTTTCGGCCACCTGGCTAGCTGTTCTCGCATGTCTTTCCCCCTTTTTTTCCTCTTGATTTCCTTATTCGAAGGATATCGTGTTATTGCGTCTCCTCTCATCTTCCTCGGTTCGTGCATAATCGAACGGTGACATGGTTTGTCGTTAGGGTTTGTCAGGTGTTCCAACATCGGAAAGTAGATTGTACCTTGTTTTCCCAATCCTTCCGTTTCATTGCATCAAGCTCTTTCATATGTAGGGGTATAATATTAATTAAGTACAAGATGTGGTATAAAAACTTCCTCTATTCTATATTGTGGTATACTGGATTCTAAAACAAACATTTATTATTCATTTTAACATATAATGTACAAACGAACGCACGAATCATCGTATATTGCAGTGCTTAACATTGCGTAACATTTCTCACCGAGTGACCCTTTCGAAAAATTACCCAGTTAGCTGTTTTTGAGGAGTATAATAGTAACGAGGAAATGGCAAACGGTGGAACAGACCAGGCACCTGGTTAATATTCGTTGATCCAGGATTGTTCGTTGTAGCATGAATTACGCTGCGGCGTAAGCGGAGCGATGTTCGCAAGGGACTACGATGATAAAAATATTTTCCTCACGGATTTGTTCTACAACCTATGCGGCGCCGTATTCGTTAGACGAGCTCCGATATCGTATTACGCGCACGTTACACTTGCGTACGTGAATTGTAAATTACGGAAGATCGTGTCCGAAGATGGCCTAGATATCCAGCGGGCTGCAAGAAAAGGGCATCGGACGTCAAGCTGGCGCTCTTTGCCTCCTTTATGCTCTCTCGCGGAGGGAAATAGAGAACACGAGGCGGTGAAAACAAAAAAAAAGGGTTCGACAGTCACCGCTTCCTTTGCACGCCAAAATTCCCGCGGTGCCCGGGCACCATGAAAGCCGTGAGAAAAAACGAGTAGAGAATAGAAACATACACGGGTACCGAAAGTCGAGTAGTTCTTGGAAAACGCGAGCGTACAACCCTGGCCTAAGTAATCGTCCTTTGTTGGATATCCTCGCAGCATTGTCCTTTGTTCGCGGTTTCATTCTGTCTCGTGATGATAAAAAAATATCATCAAACGATCACGGATTTTATAATTCCATTCCAATTTTCAGTTTCATACTATCAAGTATCATTATATTCCTAGATATCACTAAATACCTGGACATCCTGATACCTCTATATCCCCAGATACTCTTAAAGCCATGTATACTTAAGTCCATATGTATGCCTAGTCCCACATATCTCTTCATTCACATATTCCCAAATCCATACATGCCTAGTTCCACATATCCTTAGATACATATAGCCCGGTATCGTTGTATCTCTAACTCACTGTATCCATATATTCCTAGATTCCTATATCCATAGTCTTCCATGTGCCTAGATCACAATATCCCCATATCTCTAGATCTACAAATCTCCATATCCCTAAATTCTCATATCTCCTGATTCCCATTTCATTAGATCGCTATATTTCTGAATCACTACATTCGTAGATCCACATATCCCAAATTCAGGTATCCCTAGATTCTTATATCTCTATGTCTTAGTGACAAATATCTCCTCAAATTCCATATATAGAATTAAATTTGTGGAGCGATCGAGAAAGTATAAAAATATTAATTGAATCGCAAACCACTAAGAAATGTTTAAGTAATGTAAAGGTTGGCTAACGTGTTGGTATTTTTGCGTATGTTTCAGGAGTAACGTTCAAGGCACATAGGTTAATCCTCGCAGCATGCAGCAAGCACTTTCAAGAGCTGTTCGAAGGAATGCCTCCTTCTCCCGCGGGACTGATCGTTATTCTCGACGGGACGAGTGCCCACAATATGGCGTCCCTTCTCGAATTCATGTACCGTGGAGAGGTACACGTGTCCCAGGAATCCCTCAGCTCTTTCCTCAAAGCAGCCGAATGCCTTCAAGTATGCGACTTATTCCATCTCTCGAAAATAATTGCCCTAAATAGTAGTCACGTGTTCGAACGCGCACGGCGTACTTTGCATTCTTCGGGGGAACATCTTTTTTTTTATTTTTGGACACAATTAATGGCCGGTAGTTCCTGTTATAAACGAGAGAGCGTTGAACGACCGTGTCAATGTTCTTTCGAATGGAAGATTTATTCGATATTGCTGGATACGTTTAATATGCTTTAACTGATTGTAGAAAATTATAGAGAATATTATATTACTATTATGATACTTGAGAATTTTGTACCAATGCTGTACTCTTGTCATCGATCTTCTCTGATCTGTTAGATGAAATATTTGTAATTCAGAATTTGTAAGAGATGTTTCTATCTTAAATTTTTCTCTACTTTTTACTTTTCTCAAATCATTATTTTCAGATCTCTCTATTCCAAATTTGTGTAGTCCAACTTATGAATTTCTATATTTTCCAAATCTCTATATTTTTAAATGTTGTTGTCTCTAAATTTCTATACTGAAGAATCACTATATTTTCAAACATAAGTATCACCAAATATTTACATGCACAAATTTATGTATCCACCTATATCTATATCTTTTATATTTCTATGCGTCCACTATTCTCAGTAGAAAAATTCACCAATGATCGGTTAATTATTCGCTGGAACATTTTCAAATGAAAGGAATAAATGAATAAAAGTGGAATTTGGTGAAATTGCAGGTGAAGGGTTTGTCCATCGAGCATGAGAAGCTGGCGGTAGCGCAGAGGCACGCAGCGGAGAACAGTAATTCGTCGACGGACGCGGGGGGTGGAAATGGCGGGGGTGGCGGTGGTGGAGGCGGCGGCGGAGGGGGTGGCAGCGGCAGCGGAAGTGGCGGCGAAAGCGGAAGCGGCGTCAGCGGTAACAGAAACGGTGGTGGTGGCGGCGTGGGCGCCGGTATCGGTAGCGTCGCCGGTGGCGTCGGGGAAGTGAGCGATCTGGCCGAAACGGGTGAAGCGACCATGGTGAGAAACACCATGAAGAGAACCCCCACACCGGCCCCTTCGCCCGCCCCTGCGTACCCCGTGCCCAGTCTCTACTCTACCTCTCACTATTACGAAAGCCCGCCGAAAAGGCTGATGAGGTAAGCCCTTTTATCGTCGTGAAATTTTCAAATGTAACCAGCACCTTCCCGGCCTTCTAAGGCCCATCGAATCCGTGGCTCGCATTCCACCATCGATTAATCGACCGTCACGCGATTAACCCCTGCATATACCTATATGGCCGGAATTCGTACTCGAGCATACTGCTAATGAGCTCAAAATTATCGTTGACCAATGTCTCTCGTGTTTCCTCTGATTTTGTATATTCATTTATCTTGGATAAATATTTGATGTTTAGGGTTGAATTTTTTTTAACACCGTCAACAATTCTTAACAGTTGTGATTTTTATAGTAGTCTGTGTCAAGATTATGAAATTGTAATTTTAATTGGTTACATTATTGTTAGAAATATATATTGCATAATTGCATTTATAAGTCTGTAAAATAAAACGTAATCCATAGACTATGAATAGATTTAGTGTATATTCGACCGTCCGGGGACGTCTTAAATTGTACGATTTATTTACGAGCCTCGATCTACTGTAAATGTACGTCATATATTTTGGGTTTTTCCAGATCGCCGAGCGATGTTGATACTCTAGGAAGGGCGAGCGTGTTGCGCGACGGCACTGCTTTTCGGCCAGCCTCAGCGCCACATCCTCTTATCCTGGAGAACCATTTCTATCAGCCATTCATCCACCCTTCGGAAACACCCGCACATCCTCACACAGCGCCACACACGCCCACGGAACTGGAACAAGAATTGGAACGAGCGAGGTCCGAGGAACGTAGCAATTGCGATCTCAAGGAAAGCGTAGCCGAAGGTGAGATTCGAATTTTTCTCTTTCGATCAATTAACCATTTCATCAGAGTCTTTCCAAGGGTGAATTTTGATACACTTCCTGTTACGAAAAACGATCATTTTCATAAAATGGTTCATTATTCTTACTATTCTCATTAGTTTTATTATTCTGATTATATCTAACGCATTTATCAAATGATAGGGGTTAAACTCGTGTACCATATTGGATTTTCCCATTACGTAATGAATAAATAATAGTTACACTTAAGTGATACTGTTGCAATGCTAATCACGTATAATGACGATTGATAGCATGAGTTTATGATTAACAAAGTAATTGTATTTTATAGATCTTCGAATAAAGCAGGAACCAGTGGCGTTGAGCGATCGGGAGAGGGCAGAAAAATTGGCAGAAAGACTGTCTGGCGAAGTATATTCCGGGGGAAGGGGGTTCGATAGTGGTCATTATGGTTCAAATTCGGATCAGATGCAACATGGAGGGCAAGTTGGCCACGCTATGGTGCCCTTACCGCCCGCTCATCCACCTACTCCTGATCTCAGCCCTGCACCCACCACCCCTGCTATGTGGAATACGAAGATCAACAAGGCTGGCACCGTTTCCACTCCAGATGGTGAGTCAAATCTAATCAGTTTCCTTTACATCCAATTTAACAATTAAGTTGTACTCCTTCATAATGATGTGGTTATATTTCTGTATAATCACAATACGTTTCGTATGACAGTACTCTTCAAAGTACATTCGTGTATTTTTATGACGAGCTAAGACTTATGAAGCATGTGTATAAAGCTTTTCTAAATCATAGCATTATGTACATATGCTAAATTATTTGATTTATTTAATTATTTATTTATGAGATATATATATTTATATACAAATTTATCAGAACATGAGTATACAGGTTTATCCTTTTAATGTAGGAAGTTTATAACTTATGAAGTATGTGTATCAAATATTCATAAATCTTAACACAAAGTATACATGTTAAATTGCTTAATTTATTTATTTATCAAATATATGTGTACAAGTAGGATATTTATAAAATTTTCGGATCAAGGTAATTAAATTCAGATGGACGAATATAAAACGAAATAACGTCACAGTTTTTACGTACAAGCAAGATAAATAAGAGAAGAGAGCAGAAATAAAGAAATTTGTATTATGGGCGATACAGTTTGCCAATTTACATATGATTGATACAGTTGTTGCTACCATAGTTAGTATAGTGATAAGCGTCATACAGGAGAGGAAAATTTCTTAACGGTCTAAATGATATATTAAATTTAACGAGTTCTTAAGTTTCTGGGAGATTATGGTTCTACATTAATCTGAAGAGTAGAACAAATTTGAAAATTTAAAAAGTTATCGATTCATAAATTTGAACCTTAGTAAAGTTCAAAAAATGGGAATCTGAATGCAAAAATTTCGGAACTCGAAACCTTGAAAGTGTCTATCTAAAGCTCGAAGTGTCTAAATCTGACGATTTAGAAATGAAAATACCGAGTATTTTTAAAACGGCAAATTGTTAGATAAAAGAACATTGATCTCGAACGCTCTAATCCGCATTATCACGCGTTATTTCTATTTCTCTCGCAGACGCGTTAAATAATTACGGATTAAGTCGATTCTCAATAAAAAAGTGCGAGTACGATATCAGAAGGAAATAAACGTATCATCGATTACACAAATTCACTAAGCTCCTCGCAAACACAACACGTGTCTTTTGATTCATCGCAAACGATTACGTGGCGACGAAAAATATTTCTTCCAAATTTATTTCTCATTAAAGCGAATTAATTACGAGAATCGTTGCTTATTTACATCGCGTCGATACCGATATCGTGTTTACAACGAGATCGCTCGAGGACGCGTGCAATTAAATCACTGCGATTCGGAGTAATTATTGCGATAATCGGTATCATTGGACTTTCGAGAATTAGTTATAAACGAAATTGAAACGGTGACGTTTTATCTGGGCCAGTACATTCGTTGGACGGCCTTTCAAGCATCTAATGTTACAAAATGCACGACTAATCGTTGCATCATCGGTTGCACGTGGAGCTTTCTTGATGTTGCAACTCCTGTCTCTATTCGTTGGCCCCTCACAGTTATGTCGCTCTCGTCTTTCACTAACCGTCTCGAACTCTCACCGGTGAGATCGAAAAAATGCAGTTGTAACACTCGTATATCGATTGCAGGGCTATTTCGGGTCAGTACATGTTAAATATTTTCTAACGTTACAATTCAAATTCCTTAAATTTTCAGATTTACATATTTGTAAACTTACAGTCTCAAATTCAAATTCAATGTAAAAGTTACAAATTTATAAATTCACCATTTGTTTTCAATTTAACAATCCATAAATGTAAGTCTGAAATTCCTAAATGTCGAAATTTCCAAGATGACGAATTCAACTACCCTGGTGAACGGAGAGACCTTCATATCGAGCATATCAAACGGGTACGATTACCCTCGTAAACTCGTCCACGACCTCGTAGATCCCGAATCCAAGATATCTTTACACGTACATCACGTTCAACCTTCTCGTTAGAGCCCGAAAAAACAATTTCGACAATCACCCCTTAAACGTCGCTTTAGCATCGTTTCTTACGCATCCTCCGTCGCGTAATTCGTCGTAGAGACTTCGTCACTTTTTACCTTCAAGGTGGATGAAGATAAAAAGCGACAACGTTGAAAAAAAGGAGCAAGGTAGAGGGGTTGGTCAGGATGTACGTCGACGTTGTGCCTTACGACGATGTCGCTCGACTCGCCTTCACGGCGTGAACAAAGTGTACAAAGAGGATGCAGGCGACGGTGCAGCCATTGGGAACATCTTTTGCTCCGACGAGCATATCACGTAAAACGGGCCTAGGGTGGGCGAACAACACATAGAACCACACACACACACACACACAGATGACAACCGGCGAGGATCGCTCGATGTGTCGCGGATGACGCTTTAACCATTTTTAATCGCTGCTAGATGAGCGAGCGGGCAGCCTAACCCGCGACGGTAAAGAAAGAAGCGAACCGGCAACTAATGCAACACGGTTATTGACATTAAGCGTGCTCGAGCGGATCGCACGACACGGGAAAAGGCGATACCTGTCGAAGCGAGATCCGTTGTGTCCACGGAAAAGGAAAAGACCAAGGAAGACGAGGGGCGAAAAAGAGAGCGGCCTTTTTCATAACGCTTGCGGCGCTCTTTCGTCAGCGTCACCGGTTGCTGGATTTCTAAGCTAACTCGACAGCTAGGATAGAACGAACGTCTTTAGAAATTTAGAGACTTAATTTGGTTTCAAATTTTCGGAGTTTCAGACTTCGAAATCTAGGGATTCGGAGATTTTCTGATTGATGGGGTTAAGCATTTATGGGCTTCAGAATTTGGAAATTTAGATATTGGAGGATGTAGAAATCCACAGGATGTGGATTTAGAAATCTTCTGACATAATTTTGGAAATTTTTGAGATTTGTAAACTTGGGAGTTCGAGATTTGATGATTTGTTGAATTGGAGATTTGAAACCTGAAAAATATGAGGATTTAGATTATAGAAGTCTTAATTTTCAAATATTGTGTTACAATTTAGGATTTTATCTTTTGATCCAAATTTCTGAATGTTCCAATTTTCCAAAATTTTTTCCAAACTTCCAAATTTTCAAATACCTAAATCAGAATTTCGTTTTCCACAATTCTCAAAATTTTTAACCTTCCAAATCTTCGAGTCTCCAAATTTTCAAATTTCTTAAGTCCCGAAAGTGCCTCTTCCCTCTCCGCTCACATTCACCGAGTATCACCCGAGCGAAGCCAACAAAAACTAATGATTCCCTGGATCCCACGATGAAACGAAACTAACGGCCACGAGATTGTTGGACCATTCTATTAAAGTACAGTTATGCTAGCTTTGATTTTGTCGTTAGGAGTTAGGTGAATGTTAGTGACTCGCTATGGTTTCTGGCATCGCTAGAAAGCGAACGGTTCTGTTTCGCTCTTCCGGGTGGCCAACATTCTTCGGCTGGAACTTCAGGTGATAAATGATACGATTTGACTCTGTTTGTGGATGGGAGCCTTAGCGAAAAAATGGGTTGATAATATGTGTGCTATCGCTTCAGAATATTTCTTCTATCTATCCTTTTACGTATAAATAGTCTTCCTGAACTTCTCCTTTGAAGTCTTAATAATATTAATAAGAATCATTTTCTGATTGAATTGTTTAAAATGTTCATTTAGAACAACACTAGTTCTTAATGTTACATTGTGAAGTCTTAATAATATTAATAATTTTCTGATCGAGTCATTTAAAATGTTAATATAGAACATTAGTTCTTCCATCAGTTTTGTATAAGTTCATAATATTTTCCTTAGAGCAGTCTCATATTAATCCATACTCATATCATTCAGTTTAATGCAACAAGTTGATACAAATACTCGTTAACTAAATCTATAGTTCCATACATGTGATGTATAGATGTAGTAAAGACAGACAATAGTGACAATTAGATGAAAGTAGAACAGTAAGACAGTAAAAATACCTTCGAGTGCAAAGGGTTATACTTTCTCTTGACCGTCACTGTACATTATCGCAACGAAAGATTTAGCAAAGGTGTAACTAACACTTTACTAGTTTGTTAAGTAGTTTCAGATAAAAAATAAATTACAATTCACATAATTCTCTATCTGAACAAAAGTTAAAATTTCGATAGAAACATCTCAATAATTTCTATAATTTAAAATGAGATGCAGATCTGGATGCGTCATTTTGATGCGTTTCATAAATTAAATATTGAATGACTAACTCAGAAACGATCGATCAAAATCGTAGTGAAATTTGTAGAAGGAATCGTATTCTCTTTCGTCGAATATTACGGAAAAAAGTGACGTGTCGCGAGGCTTGTGCTGGGAAAGTCGACACGCAACGTTGTTGAATAATAAACGAAGAAGGACTAGAAATTGCTCTCGCCAGGCGGTGGCTTCGTTCAAGTCGATGCACCACGACACCATATTCGCTTCGTTCTGTTCCTTTTTCTTCGGCTTCTTCCTTCCGAGGCACACACCAGTCCTGTTGCAATTTTGCGCACGTGCCTCGTTAAAGTTTCAGCGAAGCGTGCACGCGCGCGACCCACGCCGGAAACGTTCGACCACTTTGACTCCTGCTAGCATTCTGAAACATTAATTCGTCGTTTCCGACTATTAATTTCGTATGCGGGATCGTTCAGACGCGACGTCTGAGCTTTCATGTTCGAAAAAATGTCAGACGCGGATGTTTGCAGGTGGCCCGCGCTATATCGCCATTTTTATATGCACGTTGAGCGTTGCGTGTTATAAGGTTGATACAGATGGTGGCTTGTGAAGGATTCTTGTTGGCTGAGGTTTTATGTTGTATTAACGTTAGGTGAATGGACGGGAGTTGGTACTCGTTATATGGCCGAATGTTTAGTTGATACCTGTTTGGTCGACAAGTGTATTTAGAGTGAATATTTTCATGGTGTGATTAGGAATTTTGGGGTTGGGTGGGGACTTGGGAAATTTGGAAATTTGGGAATTGGTACTTGTGGAATTTGGAACTTATAGATTTTGGAAATTTGAGAATTTGGAACTTGTGGAATTTGGAAATTATGGAATTTGGGAC
This sequence comes from Megachile lagopoda, assembly GCA_036983795.1. Lineage (NCBI taxonomy): Eukaryota > Metazoa > Arthropoda > Insecta > Hymenoptera > Megachilidae > Megachile > Megachile lagopoda. The sequence continues at coordinate 11,334,217 of CM072790.1, read as the reverse complement.
TTGTGGAATTTGGAAATTATGGAATTTGGGACTTGTGGAATTTGGAAATTATGGAATTTAGAGCTTGTGGAATTTAGAAATTATGGAATATGGAAATTTGAGAATTTGGGACTTGTGGAATTTGGAAATTATGGAATTGGGAAATTTGAGAATTTGGAACTTGTAGAATTTAGAAATTATGGAATTTGTAAACTTGTAAAGTTTCTACAAGTTGGAACTTGTAAAATTTGAAAATTTGAGGATTTGGACCTTCTAGGATTTGTAAATTTGAGAATTTGTAAATTATGAAATTTAAGAATTTGAGAATGAAAAAATTTTAAATTATGGAATTTAAGGATTTGAAAATTTGTAAATTTCTAGCATTAGACTCTTATAACTCTAAATATGTTGCCAACTACATCAATTTTCCAGCTGTAAGGATCCGTCTCCCACGATATAACATAAGTGAAATATACTAACAGCTGTGCATTGTTGACGTGTAACTTTATATTGATTATATGAGTGATGTAAGCCTGGACTTTCTATCTTATGTCACTGATCACCGTTAATTCATACATGAAGCATGAGTACATTATAATTATCATATCGACCTGAACGAATCATGATTCCATGAACTTTGAGACCTGAAATATTTCCAAAGCATCCTCATTAACTATACTCTAACATTTGAACTTTGTCTAATATTACAATTATTTATATCCGTTTAAAATGCTTGATATTGACCAATCAAATGATGATTGATTAACACTAACCGGTACTAGATAAGTCAAATGATCCATTCACACGTTTCTTACTTTAAATTATAGACTTTATTAAGATTTTTATAATCTCTGTTGATTTTCTTGAAATCTTGAACTCTTTTCTTGAAATAAAAATCTTGATCTTTATGGAGTAATATGTACATTCAATTATGTTTTACCTTCAAAGTATGTGTGCATTTCGCACTGGTTCCTACTATTAAACGAAAGTAACCCTCACCGTTAAACAGACAAGAGAAATTCGTAAAATGTTAACCCATCTGAAAGTTAAAATATTTGTACCTTTTTCTTCGTTATTTTAATTAGCTTGAATCTTCTTTACGTTCGGGGGATCACGTGCAGGTCCGGTCGATTTGGAAGAGGTTCAAGAATACCTAACACGAGCCAATTTAGGCCACCGTTTCTAAGAAGCGATTAGTCCTCGATTCTCGCAACGCGCGAACCTCGAAACCGGGTTTAACCTCCAAATGTTGGGAATCATTGCACAATGCAGTAACAACGCGAAATTCTTGACATGTTGAACAGAAAACCTTCTCAGCATTGTATCTTTTTACACGATTGCGTAAGTCAGTCGTACGTGCATTATAATTACACCACGTAACGTGCGTAATACTGTTTTGTGCAACCCTGGTATTGTGGAGCGAAATGTATTTTATATTTAAATTTGGGAGTTTTGGATGTAGAGAGGATTCGGGGATTTAGGGATTTGCGAATGTGGGATTTAGGAAACTTGGGAATTTATAAATTTAGAGATTTGACAGTGCAAGAATTTGGAAATTTAGGTATTCGAGGATTTGACAATTTGGGAATATGTGGATTTGGGGAATTTAGGAATTTGGGAGTTTGGGAAATTTGGACTGTGAACTGGGAAACTTAGGGATTCAGAAATTTGGGAATTTGGAAATTTAGGTATTTGAGTGCTTAGAAATTTGGGAAATTTAGAAGTTGGGGAATGTAGAAATTTGGGAAATTTAGAAATTGGGGAATATAGAAATTTGGGAAATTTAGAAGTTGGGGAATATAGATATTTGGGAAATGTAGAAATTGGGGAATTCCAGAATTTAGAAATTTAGGGATTTGAAAATTTGTAAATTCATAAGTTCATAAATTTGAAACTTGGAAAACTCAAAAACCGCAAACTAGTATACATAAAAATATATAAACTCCAAAATAAAAATAAAAAATTTCAGACTCTGAAATCTGCAAATAAACCTCCATCCTTCCACAAACAATGCCCCTTTCAAAATCACAAAAACATCATAATTTGCTATATCATGACCCATCGATTAACTTGTCGAAAAGCGTCCTTGTATCTCGAAAAATAACGAAAACAGGCGGTAAATGCAAATGAGGAAGCCAGTAAAAACAAAAGAGCGTATTAGCCATGTTAGGCAGATCAATTAAGGCAAAGAATTTCACATAGCTCCGAGAGATTAGTTTGAGGAAGTTATGAAAGTACTTAGGTGCGAGTCAGTCAAACAAATTCTCTCGACTCTAGCGATAATTTGCAGCCCGTGAACGAGAGTCAACGAAACTTTTCTAACAGTTTCTAAAACATACCGGGGCCACTTTGGCCATGACACACATAGGAACCAGCCTTTCGCATCCTCTCTTGAAAAAACATCCAACGGTCTATACCCATAATTCATTCAAAGCCTTCTTGCCTCTTCATCTCCGAGGGGGAACTCAACATTTTCTCGTGTCTTCCCAAAAAAAAGAACTGGTTACCTTGAAATGGAACTTTAATTCACCGTTGATTGGAGACATCGATTCTTGTTGGAATCATTCTTATGAAACGTTGGAAAATTTCATTTCACTCGTCGATGAACAAGTAGGCGAGAAATCGTGCTCTGCAGCTCGATCTGTGATTAGCTGATATGTTCGAGATCTTGTGTAAGGATTGGATCTGGGGAGAGTATAGGGATGTACTGTAATTTTCATTTGGAAATTTTCAAATTTATAAATTTGACAAGTTTTCAAATTTGTATATTTGTAATATCGAAATTTTTAGATACATTTTCAGTGTCATAAATCTCTGTGTTCTCTTATTCACAAATTTCTATATTATAAAATTTTCGGATTCCTAAAATTCCAAACCTCAAAATCTTCTGGCCCTCAAATTTCCAAGTTGCTCAAATTTCAAAATTTCCACAAACCAAACTACCAAATTCCCAAATCCCCAAATTCCTAAACCCCAAATTTCCAAATCTTCAAATTTTCAAATCCCCCAAATTTCTAAATCCTAAATATCAAAATCTCCCCAAATTTTCTAATTCCAAATACTCAAAAGCCCCAGATTTTCAAACCCCAAATGTGCAAACCCCTAAATTTTCATACCCCAGATTTCTAAGTCCCAAATTTCCAAACCCCCAAATTTCTAATTCCCAAAATATTTAAACCCCAAATCTCCAAATTTCTACCCCCAAATTTCCACCCCCAAATTTCCAAATCCCCAAATGTCGAAACTAAAATTCTACGAACTGAACTATATTAATAAAATGTATAAGAACAGATTTGTACAGGAAATCTAACCGAAAGGGTTGCACAGCTCGCATGAAAGTTTGTCGGTCACAGACGATGTTTTTGGAGTGTACATATTGTTTGCACGCGTGTTATTTATTAAATACGATCGAAGCAAATGCGTGGGCGACATCTTCGTTGACTTTGTTAGAAGTACCAGGAAAATCCAACATGTCAACCATCCCTAGGACTTGTATTGATCGACAGCACGCACTATTGTGCAGGAGAATCGTCCTAACCAGAATTAGAAACTGTTTCTTCCGTAATACGGTTCCTGATAATAATCCAATTACTTCATGATTTATCTAAATCCAGTTTGGATTAGTTTTATCGACGTTTAAAAAGCTCGAATAATCGATCAGTCGATATTCTCTGCGGAAGATTAATATTTCGACATTTGATAAGTTAAGTAGGTACTTTGAAGATGATGAACTTTTATTTAGTTTCTTTAACTATTTGTCACCGTTGAAAATTATATTTTTATTATTAGTACATTTGAAATGATAATTTGTAACAAATGTATGAAGTATGTGCTTCAACATGCTGAAATACCTCACTTTTTGATCTTGAATGTACATTTGGAAATTATTCGACATCTTAACTACTATCTTTCTACATTTTTAAACTTGATCATTCGAAGATCTTCAAACCTTCGAATTTCAGAAATTTATATTTTTGAACATTTTTAGAATTGATATTGATATTGTAATTTGAAAAATTTGTGAACAAAAATATTGAATTAAATTAAAATAAGAATTAAAGGGTTAAATAAAATGAAAAGATTAATTAAAAAATCGTAATTAAGGAAATTCGATCAAAACATTAATCAAATAATTAAAAATCGTTCGAAAAATCAGTATGAGTCAAAATAAAAAATTGAGTAGAAATGCATGAATCGACGAACGAGTCGATGGTCAGCGTGCAGAGGAGCCACGTGTGCTATCATGATCGGCCAGATTGCAACGATTGCACGTATGACTTATCGCAACCAGCGATCAGCGTGTTAGTTTGCGGTGAGGATAGAGTGGACGCGTAATCACTCAATTGGTCAGTGATAACGCACAATCTTTCAGTTACATACTCTTTCAAGACGATCATACTAAACTGCGGATTGCTCGCGCTATTTTTGTCCGCACGCGTGCTTTTCGTTGCACGTATTGTTTCTACGCGTACATAACACACGTGCGCACAAACACCGCACACTGACTCTCGCGCAACACGCTCACGCTGTTAACCGTTAGACCTCCTGATAACACGAAGAGTGGGTCTCGTGCAATGCCGAATTCGGGTCACGAAATATTTCACGATAACACCGTCAGAGGGCCTAATGGTATCAACCGACCTGATAAACGATGTGTATCTGACCATCAAGTGGCATGCTCGCTCGTTCATTCTTCTGGGAATGAAATAATCTTCTGTGAATACTGTGTTTTGAGAAAACGATCGAATTTGCTTTATTGTGCTGGGACTTTTTAATTGTAGGAGGGAATTGATCGTGGGTTGATTAAGTGCCTCGTGAAATGCTCATGGGCACCGGGGTGGTTGGTGAAGGTAGGGATCTAGGTGGTGTATGATATCAAGTTTTCGAATTTTTAGATTTAGTAATGTGGAATGAGGTATAGCAGTAATTTCTAGAATCGTAAATTCTGCAATTTCCAAACTTCTAATTTCCTGAATTTTCAAATTGTAGATTTCGTAATTTTCTAATTCCTCAATACCCAAACTCTTAATTTCCAAATACGATAACTTTCAAGTCCATGAATTCCACAATTTCTTAATCCCCAAATTTTCAAATTGCCAAGCTCCCAAATTCTCAATCCTCAACTCCCCAATTCCTTAAATTCCATACTTATTACACTCCCTACAAAATTGATAAATTCCCTAATTGTCAAGTAAATTTTCTAATCCCTAAATTCTCGTATTCCAAAATATCCAATCCCCAAAATCTACAGCATCCAAATTTCCAATAATTTCCCTAGCAACCTCAAATCGATTACCAAATATCAGTTCTTCCCAAAGTCGAAACCCCCGAAATTCTTATACATACAAAAAAACTGCTTTCTTAAAGAAACTAGTCACCCTCTACTTTACTCTCAGAATTAATTAGCCCACTAAAATTCGAGGTATATCAAACCAAATCATTTGTAAAGTATATCTTGTATCGCGAAAGCTATTCATCATATCGAGCCAGGATATCCCCGAAAGTTCGCGAAGCACGTCATAAATCACGGTACCAAATGTAGGATCTGGTAACCGGTGATAATTCTAGTTCATATCGTTGCATCGTAGGCAAAGGGAAGTTGCGTGTCGGGTTTTCGTGCAACGTTCGTGAACGCGTTTGCACGAACTTTGACACGCGACCGTCAGATAGCGCTCGATCGCGAACGCAATTGTGTGCGCGCGCGCACGCTCCAGGCGCGTATATTTTTGGGGGTCGAAGGGTGGGGGGAAAGTTTAGGTGGAAATGGACGACAGCCAGGCGTGGGTGCAAATTTACTGCAGCGCTCGCGATTCCGCAATGTCGGTCGAATTCGACGTATTTCATGCGACCGGCCACGCAACAGCGTCGAGTGGGGGATAGATATACTAGCTGTTCGAAAATTATCTGCAGCAGAATGCCGCGTTATCGGCTTTTGCCTCGCGAGGCTGCGGAACTGATGGCATCGAAATTTATCCACGTATTTCTTAACACTTTCACCGACTATCTTTTCTGCAACTTAATTAAACTTGCACTAAAATTACATAAAACTTAAGTAAATTTATATAGTTGGAGGATTAAGTTCTAAGGCCGACGGGTTTTTTTCATTGGAGGAATAATTAAATTTATGTAATCGAAGCATCAACTGAGTTTTTATAATTAAAAATAATTAACGAGATAATTACATTTTTATAGTTAATTCATGTGTCTGAAAGGTTGGTTAAATTTTTATAACTGAAAGGTCGATTAATTTTATTTAATTAAAGGATCAATTACATTTATATAACTAAAGGTTCAATTTATGTAATTAAGAGAACAATTAAATTTTTATAATTAGAGGATCAATTAAGTTCGTATAATTATAGGAATAATTAAATTTATGTAATTAACAGATTAATTACACGTATATAATTGAAGGATTAATTAAATGTATATACATAAAAGACTATATTTTACACAGTTATAAGAAACGATAAAGTTAGGTTCCCGAAAAAGTTCAGAATCAAATTTACAAAAAGAATATATAAATCAGATAATCAAATAAAATTGCAAGAATTATGACAATCGAACAATGAAATTGAACTGAAACAAAGAATGTGGGATTAAAAACAACGTATCACTATAATTGTATGAGAATGGTTGAATGCAGCTTTGATGAATTACAACCGTGTTTACGGAATCGAATGCATCGAGAATTTTGCAGTGTCCGATGCGTGGGGTGCCGAATTTCGTCGAGCCGAGCCTACCACGGCACCTACCAATCAATAAATGAATGCGTGCGTGCACGGACAGTGGTCGTGTGCGTGTGTGTGTGTGCGTGTGCAGCTCGATGTTCGGTGTGCGTGTGCAGCTCGATGTTCGGTGTGTGAGTGCACGTGCCGCCAAAAGTTCGTGAACGCGCAAGGTTTGCGTGCTTCCCGGTTGTTTGTGTGCACAACTACGCGTACGAGGACCGAGCGTAAACCGTGCCTGCACCTATATACACTGCTACACAAAAGTAGCCGAAAACTTGTGTGGAAATCACTGAAACATATTTCAAGTGTAACACTTTTACTACTATGTTAAATATGACATAGTAATAACTATAAAACTATATTCTGCATATTCAACGCAGACAAGCATTTATCACTGAATCACCGAAACACTGAGATCATTGAAACATATTGCAAATACGATACTTTTACTACTGTATCATATTTTTATACAATTATATTCTGCACACTCAACGCAGACCATCATTATTGACATAAATATTTATGACGCCAATTGACAGACATACATTTCCTTAAATTGTGCAGCAGTACACTTGACATGTTCGTTTATAGCTGAAGCTGCATTCTTTTTCTATATCTGATTCAAATTCTTCTTTTGATCCGATTTAACGCTTTCACTACGTGCTTTCACTACGTAACACATGTTCACCGTTGTATTTCGAGGGTCGTGTGTCTCTAGTTTTTGATATTGCTATATTTCTGTGTCCCTATATTCCTAAACCCTTCGAACCCCACATTTTCATATCTTCAGATTATCACTACGTCTACATCTCTATATTCCTTGGTAATTTGTTCTCAGATCTTCTTATTTCTAGATTTTTATGTCTCTAGATTGTAGAATTTCCAGATCCCGATATTTCTAAATCAGGATAGGTAGACACCTCTGCAGCAGGATATCCCTGGATTCCACATTTCTATATCTTGATATCTTCAAACCCCGATATTCCTAAGTCTCGGTATCCTTAGATTCGATATCTCTAAATTCCGATATACCTGCATCCCGATATCTTTAGACTCCAATACCTCTGCATCCTGATATCCCTAGATTCGTAAAACCTCATATCCCTATATTGCCATACCTCAAATCTATAGATCTGTATTCAGAAATGATTACTATTGTAACCTTGACAGGTTATTTACATGAATTTGTAAATTGTGTGGCCAACAGTGTATAAATACAAAAAAAAATAATAAATTTATAATTTCTTGGACAATAAACATAGTATGTCGTATTAAATAATGGTTATTTTTACTGCGGGTATTAACACATTCGCTGCTTGACACATTTACTGTCGCAGTGGAATTAGGCATGTGTGGTAAGACATTAAAGCACCTACTTGTCATTAAGATTAGCTGTTCGGATTTTGTTATCTATTTATAGTAATTCTCGAGAATGCTAGAGAAGTGGACTTGTACCAGCAAACCCGTTTGCGTTCGTGTTATAGTGGATTAGTATAGGCGACATGATAACGATTTACGTATCGAACGTGCATTATCGATCGACAAATTTATTGCCCGATATGTAGGTCACCGTGTGATTCGATCAATCCGTCCAGGAAGCAATAGAACTTTCGTTTCGTTTAATTAACGTTATCTCCAGGCAATTGTTGCTGAACCACCAACAGATTGTCAGAAAGGGAAAGAGTGACGTGGCGTTCTTATAGAAATAAAAAACTAACATTATCGAACACACGAATTCGATTCGATAATCTCCTTATCAGAGCAATCAAGAGAATAGTATCGTACAAATCATTAATTTTAAAGAACCTTGAAAAGAATATTTAAAATTACTAAATTTTCAAATTTCTCAACTGCAAAATTTCTAAATTTCCGAATTTCCAAATCTGGAATTTTGGAAATTTGGGAAATTTAATATTTCTTGATTTCTAAGCTCCCAAACTTCCAAATTATCGAATTATCAAATTTCACAATTATCAACTCTTTAGGTTTCCAAATTTCAAAATTAACAACTACGTTTTCGAATTATCAATATTGTGAAATTCCAAATTAAAAGATTTAAGCCACTGTATCACCAAAAATAATTCAGCTTGTGAAAACAGCAGCATCTAAGCAGGTCGTCTTTAATCTCTGATTAGTCACATGGTCGGCCACGTGGAGTTTCCCATTGGCAATCCGTCTGTAATTTATTGTTGTTATTGCTTCCATCCCTTTCAATTGGTATGCACAAAGTTATGTTCTTCAAATTACGAATGAAACATGATACATTAATTATATTCTTTACACATACAGAACAACCACGTTTTGAACAATAAGAACACAAATTGATATAAAAAGAAAACAATATCTATATTAAAAAATACACTATAACTCTACATCGTGGTTTCACATTCGATTTTTACGGAACTAAATATAGCACATACGCGACACATAAGTTACATACACACAGCAAAAGATCATCTACATATACCTACGCAAGAACGATCTTTTTCTGTTTCTTTAAATGTTAATACCTCTAACATTAACTTTGTTAACTCTGGGTGTACGGATCACGTCGAAATGACGCATCTTAGATTCCTTATTTTAAGTTACATAAATTAACCCCTTGCACTATTTCGTCTCGTGACGCACCTGACCAATAAATCATACTGTAAGGGGTTAAGGTGTTTCTAGCGAAATGCACGTTCACTTCTGTCATGGAGAATAATTATATAAATTGTCGAGATGAAGAATTCTACGTTTCACCCCTTATACATTTATCGTTACTATATGTTCAACCTAACATAAGTGCGCATCGGACATCCGTAAATCCAGTGTTAAATCGAGTAAGCAAAACACAACACAGAGTTCGTGCAATATTACGAAAGTTGGCTGGGGTCTATTAAACCCCGCGTGCCTAGTCAAAGGTTAAACACGTCCCAGGCCGAAACGGAGAGCGAAACATGCGAGAGGCGACGCGAGCACGGAAGTGGCAGAAACAAGAGCACAGAGGGAGCTGAATAGTTATATTTCGATTCGGTCTCGGAAGTGGACCGTTGTGCAGGTTATGGTTTCCTCCGATCGAGGGGGTAGAGGGTTGGCATCCCTTGCACGGGTTTGTGGAGATCTCTAAGAAGAGAAGGGACGAGGTTACTTTCCTTTGATTCAGGGTCAGAACGCACGCTACCCCGTATCATTGATTTTTCGTTCACCTTTGCCCTCGGCAACTTGGACGTCGAATTAAATCGTGGAAAATTTCCCTCGTTATCCCCGGCTCGATTCTTCAGCTTCTTCTTCGTCCCTTGACCGATGTTCCTTTGTTTCTTCTCCGATTTGTTCCGAATGATCGGACAGACTGCCGCCCAGTCGACGACGACCAATTTGGCGCCACCGAACGAAATGTGTCAAGGACTGTGTGGCGATCCACGCTCCTACGCGATGGAGCGTATTCATCCGTCAAATCGCCCTACCCTGCTGGATCTCTTGAACAGAGCGTGGAAATGCGGCGAAGAGACGGTAGCCGACAACTTTTCTGGATCGTGACACCAACCGAGCTGATGTTCGGATTCCTACAGATTTCCCACGAGACGGGAAACTGTTTTATCCACCGACCGCACGTGTACCCTACGAAACCGCTCTTTATTTTCGCTCTTCGAGTTATGTCATCAACGTAGATCGTAGACTCGGACTATTTCTACCAGGTGACCGGTCGACCAGGATCGTTTCGATGCAGAACATGCTCCATTTTTCGCTCGGTGAATTTGATTTAATCGGCATTGGTCACAAGCTTCTTGGTCCAAGTACATGTGAAAAATGTGAAAGTATACCTCGTATATCAGAGATATATTTCTCTATAAATCGAGATGGATCTCGTGAAATATTGGGAGACATTTCTATTACGCACGATTTGCTGCACCGTATGACACACCTGTTTTGGTAATTTATATAAGTTACGAATAAAAATGCGATGTCAATAATTTATGGTGTACGACTATTATGTTCATGCTATAAATTATTTTATATATAGACTCGAAATGAATGAGTTATCTAATTGATAAGCTATGTAATATACAACATTGCAAATAAGTTGCAAAAATTTATCTTTGCTAATCAAGGCAGATTACGTTTGAAGCTCATATTTTATGAAGCATGCGGCACAGACCGAACTACATATAACAAATTTGATTTTTGCTACTTATGATGCACTTTGTGACAAGATGTCTTTTCTTGGAATGTGGGAAATACAAATCTAGGAGGATAGGTATCTGTAGAAGAATAGGGGTGTAGGAATATTTGAATCTGAAGGACTGTAAATTTAGAGGAATAAGTATCTAGTGGACTAGGAATGAAGGTGGATGATCTTCCGGAATAGGAATCTAGGATGTAATCTAGGGAAATAAGAGACGTACGTATTTCACCCTTACAGTACAAATTTCTACATTGCAAATGATCCATATCCACCTACGAACATCCGCAACGATAACGCGAAAAGCAAGTGGGTTTCAGCCATCGAAACCCAGTTGCTCCTCGTAAGAGAAGAGAATCTTGAAGATGTCACGCAGCTGAGAAGTGTCCATCGGATGAATTCGGGGTAAAAATTCCACATATAAGATTGACGTTATCTAATGGCGATCGATCGATCGTTGCGAAGCCGCTGCGAGTTGTCGTAGGGCTGTATCGGTGCTTTCTTTATATTATTCGTTAGTTCGATCCATTCAACCGTAAAGGGAGCTATAGGGTCAAACCTTCCCTGAGGATGGAAGGGGAAGACCTTGGAGGCTGCTGCGTCTCGTAACTGAACCTTTCCATTTTCTCCCCTCTTTCTTTCTTTCTTTCTCTGTTAAGTCCACGCAGATCGGAGCCGACCGGACGCGAACTGTTGCGGGCTTTCCTCGCAACGGCCCTTCGCTCGAACACGCACAAGAAATCGAAGGCCGAATCGGAAATGTCGTACTTCCCATCGATTTATAGCATCGTTTCGAGATTTTTGTCGTTCGAGGAACTAAATGAACACGCATTAGTTCTACTAATCAATTTTTTCCGATGATTATATCCGTGACGATATGACGAGCAGTGGTATAAACCGTGGTTATTGCAATTGTAGCTATTCTGCGATTGGTCATTTCACTTGTTGTAATTCCACGTGTGACAATATAAGGCGATATTCCACATATGTTGATATGTATAAAGTACAATAATTTAACGTATAAGTATGAATTATAAAAAACCTCGCGTTTCGATCAAATGAAACGTAAATATTGAGATCATTATCAGTATTTACACGATAAGAAGCAGCACATTTAACGAAGGCGTCTTAACAAAACGTAATCATGTTTGCATTACTGCAACTCTCCGAAATGTATCGCGAAGCAACTGACAAGAGACGCGATATTTCGAAACCGAAAAAGAAAATAAATGATTGTTCAACGATTAGTGCAATCGAATATCTGAAAAGGAAATATCGCGGAGCGCAGCGAATTCAAAAATACACTTGTGTTATAAATTAATTCGATGAATGCGGCGACCTTGTTTACGATAACACAGAAATTTTTCAGTCTTTCGGAGGAAACGATTATTTATATGCACAATATCGTTACGGGGCTCGTATCACGGCGTTACAGTATTATTATTCTGCAAGCACGTGTCAGGGTCACCTTCCGCGAATTTCGTTACACGCACACATGTAGCCGAGCAACTCTCAAAATAATTTTTCCCGAAAATTACACCATCGGCAAGAGAAAACGTTTCTCTTCTTCTGCATTCTCGGCTCGTCCCGTTCATGCATGTGGAAACATTTATTTTCTTTTTTTTTCTTTCTTTACATTTTTACGCCGATTGAAAAGATTCAAGGCCGGATGCATCGCGGGACACGTTGCCGTCGATCGACCGCGACACGCGACGTTATGTAATCAAAAGAATACTATGCGTCAAACGCATGCCAGCAGTTCTTTTTTTATTTGCAGCTACGCAAGTTTCCCGTTGACTGATAATCATCCCGTGCCCGCCACACAATTATCCGTCTTCCAGACCGTCTAGAAATAAACCCCTGTCTCACACTGTTTCGGTTGTCTGAGCTTCTTCTCCGTTTCTACTGCAATCGCTGCACGCGATCGCTGAAAACTTTGCATTCAGACAGTCGTAATGAAATATTACGATATTGTTATTAACATAGTATTACTAGTTTTTTAGTCAGTTTTATGTTATATCTGTGCGCAGTATATTGTCACCCATTGTGTACAATCGTGTTCTATATCGACGAGTTGCATATCGACGTGTCGTATATCAACACGCTGTATATCGATACCTTGTTCATGGACGAGTTGTGTATCAACACATTGTATATCGCCGTGTCGTATACTACCCAAACATTACATCATGACTTATTTTATAACGCGTGAGGTATTGACTCTTACGAGGTATTGAAATATTAGTTGAACTTTCACTAAATATTGAACTACCAATTTATTTGACCAAAGACCATAAAAATATTATACTAAATCGCTAAAATGTAGATGCGCAGTTATCGCTCAAAAAATAAATAAATTACACCCTTGTTCCACAAAAAGCATGAAAACGAAAAAAGTGAGCGACGAGGTTACGATCCATCATGGCGAAGGTAAGAAAAAGGAGCAAGGTCCTTAAGCACGATTTCGAAACAGGCTCCGAACACGAGAGATCTGTCAACTGCAAGCCGCACTTATCCCATATCGATAGTCCGAACTCCGGGCGATTTAATCGATCGTCTAAACACGAAAACACGCCGGGCGGTCCGTTGGTCGGAGATTAGCCTCCTCGATACATTTCTGGGGAGTGAAAAAGGGGGACGGAGGATGTCCCGTAATAATCGTCGATACACGCGAAATTCAGAATCCGAAAATTTCCAGGCAGGGCAGATGGCGTATCCTTTCGCGGAAGCGATCTTTCTCGCTTCTTTAAACGCCGACACCGGCGTTTTGCGTTTCTGCATGTCTCAGGGGCGTACCTACCCCGCAGGCCCTTCTTCTTTTTCCCCTTCAATCATCTTCCTCTCTCTTCGTTTTCGTCCCTTTTAATTTCTACGCGTCTCGCTCGCTCGTCTATCATCCTCTCCGTTACTCGTGATCTCTGTTTTTGCCCTTCTTCTCAGCTTCCGTCTCATCGACTCACGCATTTCCTCCCCACTCGGGCCCGTTCCACGTAAGAGGACTTCTTCACGGATTCCTCGCCTTTGTTTCGCCAGCGATCCTTTGTAAATTTGGTAGTCAGCTGCACGAAATCGTGCCCCGCGGCCCATTTTACTCTTTCTGCGATGCTCCGATCCTATGGAGCGCTAAAAAATCGTTCGATATTCATTCGGTAGTGCAGATACACTGCACGTAGTCTAAGAACCTTGGAAAACTCAGGTTGGCTTATTGTCTTTTGTCATCTTTACGGTGATTATCTTGATTGTGGATGTAGAAATTTGAAGATCTAGGGGTGTAGAGTCTGCGAATCGAAGCACATAGGAATATGTGCATGTAGAAATCTTGGAATCTTGTTAAAAAGTTTCACAGATTGGAAGTTAATTTTCCACCAAGTTTATAATAAGCATTTTCATTAAAACTGCAACTTATGAAAGAAACATAAGTTCAACGGAAGGTGAGTCGATCGTGACGTACCTGCACACGTCACGTTTTCGAAACTGATTCACGATGAATTTCATGAATGTTAAATATGTTATTAAATACTTCCTGGCAATGTTCGAAGACACAATAAATCACAATATTTCTTTGTTTCGGTAATCAACACATTTCAAGAAAACCTTAAATTTTGTAACTTAAAATATGAAACTTATAAAGTGATCATTTTTTTATAGTTGTATTGTTAATGTATCTATTATTAACAAATAATGTACCAACAAAATATAATGTAAAATTATTCGAATCACAACCGAATCTTCTTCAAGCGGTCTCGTGATATTCTCAAAGAAACGGGACGAATCGAGAACGGTTACAGTGGATTCCCCTTAATGCCAGTCCTTAGGCGCTAATGAATGGTTCCCCGTGGCCTTAGGAAAATACTAACGTTTGTAAATGCCGCCCTCAATGCGATTCGATCGTGACCGATGGGAATCGCAGCGGTTCTCGACGACCTTACACGTGCCGGCAGCCTGGGTGCCATTGGCCTGTAACTCTACTATGAATTCCCTTTCTTGTTCAAAGAACCGATGACGAATTTTCTTTTCATTCATTTCATTACAAATATAATTGATCATTTTTCCATATAGAAACACAAATAATCCTTTAATATCGAAATGAATACAAATTTGATAAAATATTAAAATCGTTCATAAGCACTTGTTCACAACTATACTTTAAAATATGCACATGCCAGTTGTCTCAACGTTATAGTTCATAAAGTCTGTTGACGTCTGTTTGGAGCTGAGAAGATAGGCTCCGACTGATAGTCACACAGTAAGTCAGCCTTAGATGGATACACGGGAACTTTTCGTAACTGGTTAAAAAATAACCTGACGTAGAGACAAAGGGCGTTAAGGATGAGAGCAGGTGATATGTGGAAGTTGCTTCTCTCGTCCGACCGCCATATTCTCAGCTCCCAACGGTAACAGAACTCTGTATCGTGACTAACGACTTCAATTTATCGTATTTCAGGCAAGAAGTTGAAGTGTCCGTTCTGCGAGAGACTGTACGGGTACGAGACGAATCTGCGGGCCCACATACGGCAACGTCACCAGGGTATCAGGGTGCCGTGTCCGTTCTGTACGCGGACCTTCACGCGAAACAACACGGTGAGACGGCACATCGCACGCGAGCACAAGGCCGAGCTGAACCTGAAGGCGTTCCAGCAGTCGAACCACTCGATGTCGGACACGGTGCCGCAGTAACGACATCCTCGTGGTCGTCATCGTCGTTGTCGTCGTCTTAGCCACGATCGTCGTCGTGATCGTTGTCGTCGTCGCGGAGGCAGCCCGGTGGCTACTCGAGTAACCCGCGAGTGACATCGAGTAACCCAAACGATTACGAGGAAGATGGAAGGTCCACCTTCCCGGTTTGGTAGTCGGTCAACGCCATCCTCATCCCGTGTCGCGACATTCTGGACTCGTTTCCCTCGTGAACTCGCCCCGCTGCGTTTGACAGCAACCGAAGAACGCGTTTCGACGACAGGACTACAAAGGGAACGGCGCGACCTGCTGGGTCATCCTCGCCGGGTCCGTTCGTAATAGTTGTCAATTAAACTGCGAGCGACCCGGGTCTTCTGCACGGAAATGGATCCACGGCAGACAGACAGGATGATAGCCCTAGTAGGGTGGTTCTTCGGGGTTCACCTCGTAACACGACGTCCTTGTTGGTTTCGGTTCTTAATCCGTGATCCGTCTGACTCTTCGAATCTATTTTTATAGATCCACAGTTCCTTTTAAGCCTGCACGACAGCGCTTCGTTGAGGATGGACGTCGGATTCGGATGAGGCCGGAGGCGTTGACCGTGTAGGAAAAATTGTCACGGTGATCCATGGAGTTCACGGAGGATCAGAAGAGGAAAGGAGCTCGGGAAAAACGTCGACGTCCGATTGCTCGCGTAGCTATGCACAGAGGTAGGGAATTATGCGCGTCGCGCCTCGGACACGCTCGCGGATACGCTGCAAATCACAAAACTAGTCAATGAAAGTGCAACGTCGAGTAAGAGTTATTAACTAGAAACGCTTTAAAGAACGCGAATTAAATAGAGAAGTAGAGAAAAGAGAAAAGAAAGAAAACAATGCGTGAAACACCGGAGGATAGAGGAACGTGAACAAACCGGACGCGGATTCACGAACGCTAAAGAGAGAAAGGAGAGTAACGAAGAAAAAAAGACGCATATCTCAGGTGAATCGTATACAATAAGCGAAATAGATGTTTTTGTTTTCTCTGTCTTTTTTTTCTTCTGTTTTTTTTTTTTTTTAATTAATTTTCGTTAATTTACTCCGCGCGTTTCGACGCCGCCCCGGAAGAACGAGCGGGTTCGTTCGAACGATGCGTACCAAGAAACACGCGGTATCGAGCACGAAACGGCGCATGCGCTGTCGCGAAAATAGGTTTAATTAACGAAAACAAAGTGTCTACTTACTGCCGCTACCTTTTACTGTATATTCGATAGTTGAACGTTACCATTGGATTAAGAATTACCGAACTACTATCGCATCATTGATGCCATCGCCGCATTAAACGCTGTTATATACTGACATGCCGCAGGGAATAACTGGTACTATTATTGCTGTTGATGTCGAGAGCCTAGGGTCGAGACACGGGTGATATATCTACTTTACGCGTTAGTGCCAAAAACACGGGAAATCAAACAACTCTGGATCCGAATCGCATCTTAGTTTGGACGTTGTCGAGCGTCTTAGTTTCCCCTAAGGAAAAGATGATGTACGAGACCCATCACTTTGCTGACGTTTACGTCTTGTTCACACGGGACGATTATTCGATTTAGAATTCGTTTTGGAGCGAGCCGCTTCGTTTTTAACCAGATGTGCTACATTTTTCGTGTATTAAAACGAGAATGTAGGGTTTCTACCCTTACGCTACTTTGCTAAAGAAGAACTTGGTACTATTCAAATTTCTAAACTTTTTAATTATTGCATTTGTAAATTTTATCATTCCGGAATTTCGGAATTTTAAGATTTCCAAATTTCTTAGTTTGAAAATTTGCAAGTTTTAACTTCACAATTACCACATTTCTTAAAATTACAAATTTCTAAATTTATAAATCTTTAAATTTCAGATTGGAAAATTGGAAATTAGAAAATTCGAGTATTTAGAAACTTACAAACTCCAATATGAAAACATCAATCTGATTGAAGCAAATAGTACAACTCTTCGTACATCGCCATTTTCTTTATGGAAGCCTAGCATGCTCGGCAGCGTCTCCTAGCAAGAAGCTAACACACAAAACATATCCAGAAGAGAGTGGTGCATTTTACCGTACTCCGATGCAGACGTATATTTTTTCTCATCTTTGTTTTGTATAGATATACCGTTTTATAAAAGATTTATGAGATTATTACTACGATTACTGGAACAGACAGGCTGTCAAGTTACTGTATCTCGTGTAGATTCTTCTTGGCGAATGCGTTCAAGGTCCACATGATCAGGGGAACAAATAATACTCTTACACCGATACCATATATTTTACTTTGCCAAACTTCATTTTATACACAAGTTAGGGAAAGAGTTAATATCGCGTCACGCGAAGTTACGTGATTTTACATTGTTATTACGTGACATTCGTAAAGCGTGAGCCAAATATAACCGAATATCGGAATATACATGCATTTACTTTATACATATGTATATATATGTTGCTCATGTTAATACGTGATTTCCTATGACGCGATAGTAACGTGTAATAGCGACGCGATTTACAAGTTCAGACAATGTATTTTTAACGAAACGCATTCGCCCAGAGAAATCGAAACGTGACACGTTAAGTCACGCGTACAATCACTACCACTTTGTTACCTGTTTACAATGTTTAATACGGACTTTTGTCCGAAGCAATAGTCGAGATATAATAGGGAATATAATAATCAATAGACCAGAATTGAACAAAGAGCATAGGGATAATTGCTAGACCGGTTGTATAGAATGTGATCAATGCAATAGTTATTATATTACATTACCTATAGATAGATATATAGATACTCCTAGTCAGGATGGCACCACGATATTACTTGTTGCAGTATTGACACGTTTTTATTACTACAGACTTTATCTATCTCTCTTTATTTCTTGTACCCTCCACCGTGTTTTTCGTTGATTCTTCGTTTTATTTTTCTACTCGTCCCCCCAAACCCCAACCCCGCCCGTCCCCCTGTTCTTGTTTCTTTATTTTTTTCTCTTTGTTGCGTTACAGAAGATGAAGTTTAACCAAGAGTTATCTCACAACGATACGCGAATACCGTACGGTATCAAAGACAATAGATAATAGAGAATTATTTAGTATTTATATGGTCAAGCTAGGTTATTGCAGAAACAGTGAAACGTATATATGTTTTGTCCGTTTCGTACCTTTTTTTTTCTTTTTCGTACTCTTTTTTGATTACGCGTTGCATGTGTTCTTGTTCGTTCTCTCTCTCTTTTTTTTTTTCGTTTACTTATTTTTTTTCTACGCTACTGAATCGCGGGGCTTTTTGCCCGCGCGTTCTGCCAAACACTTGTATAACAGTACTACCTCATCGTTTTTATAATGACAAAACAAACACAGGGAACATTGAGAGACCACGATATTAACATCTGTACATTCCGTACAGCCGCTACTACTTGTCTGATTAGTGTCGGAACTATTCTACCGCTGTTATACCCTTTGGCGAAGGGTAGATCTCGAAGATTTTCGCTGGAATTCCTCTTCGTTACACCGTACTATCATCGTAAGACACAGCTAAACGATCACGCAAATCTTATTTAAACGTTGTCAAAGGGTCCACTCGTTGTTCGAGACATTTCCAGCCAGCGAAATACTATCGAGATCGTGGTCACACGTGATATATAAGCTCTACATATTATAATATAATAGATCCGATTTTTTTTACAAAGCCGCATACGTACGCTCGTGTGCAAAAATGGCTTCCCTTGGTTAACCCTTACAATGCACATCTTAACCCTGATATAGTATTGCTATTAATTTGATAATATTAATATAGACCCACCACTACTATTAATTTAATATTATATGCGATAATGACCTGTTCATTTTATATTAACCCTCGTACAGTGTACGTCTTTATATCTGATTTAACGTTTAATTTAATTGTTAATTCTTTTACACCCTCGTTGAAAATCTGAGGCTATATTACAATATACTATAATGAACTGTAATGCTATATCTTTGACGTGTTGACCAAGATACGCCATTTTTGCGCGCGCGCGTACGACGTATGTACAACAGACGGCTAGAAACAATAAGATACACGAGTGGTCGAATGTGTGCGTACGAGAGAGTGTATGTGTGTGTGTGTGCTAGACTGCGTGATTTCGAAGCACGTTTATCCGGTGAGAAACAATCACAGCGATTTCATCGTTCAGCAGCGAGGTTCGATTTTTGGAGCGATAGCGATTTTGTTTTTTGTTTATCAGGAAACCTGGAGAAAATTCAAAGAATAGAAAGAAAAAAGCGATAGATACGGTTCGTGCACGACGAACGAAAAATTTGAAAACACGCGAGAAATGTCGATCGCGGGGGCGTAATGCACGACGGAAGGGGTTGAATGCGGGATAAAAGAAGGCGGTGGGGAATAAAACCGGTAGAGGGTGTAGAAACTGAGATAATAGAAGAAATTGTTGCGAGTGTCGCGTGCACACGTGTTCGTTTCGTCGGCGGATTTCGCGTTTTCCGATCGGGGTTGCACTAATGGAAAAAAGTCTTCGTGATCGAAACGAGCTGGCAAATGGAAAGAGCAGAAAAGAAATAATGGGAAAATAAAGAAAGAAACAGAATGCTACGGAGCGTTTGTACGAGGAAAAATTGTTATTCGGACGCGAGGGTGAATACCGATATCCTTTCGAGCGCACTGCGAATGAATTTTTATCGAGGATGGTCTTCGAAACATTTTAGACGACGTGAAAAAGTAAAAATTAGTCATAGAGGGAGGATCGATAGCGAGGATGCTGTGGGAAAAAGGGATTATTCAAAAAAAAAAAAGTGTTATGTGTCGTTTACGTATGTGATGATACTAGGAACATACAAGCACACGTACACGTAGAAACACGTGGATACTACATACACACGCTAAACACGCATGGGATACGTCGCACACGGTCGAGCAACACGCGTACGCGCGTACACGCTCGCGAGTGTAAATAAGCTAGTAATCACGTATGACGGTCGAATCTTTTTTTTTGTTAATTTTCTTTTCTTTTTTGTTAAATTAAGTCGAACACGTTATTTTTGTCCTCGGCTACTCTGCCAAGCAGAAGCGATGATAATCGGAACAAATATGATCGAGAGTATAATGTTTAAGTCGTACGAGCAACTCTTAGCGTTAAGTTTACACTTTTCTTTAGCATATTCTTTTTTTTTAATTCCTCTTAGGTAATGTTTGGGATGACTAGAGGCCAAGGTGAACCGTTCGCGCGAACATTTTGGGGTCTCGCAAGTTTCTTTAGTTGCTTAGTAACAAAAAACGAAGGGGTGCACGCGTGTACATTGGGGTGTGACGTAGGCTTTTCTTGCGAAGTGCAGGAGAACGAGTCTAAATTTTGTTCTTCATAAGTTGCTAACCTATCCTTAGAATTCCTTATGACTCATCAGATATATCTAAGCTTTCTCACTAGGGTGTTCTAGGTACGTTTAAAATTTTTCAGTACGGTATCCTAGATACGTCCAAGCTCTTACTTTGGTACCTTTAAGTTCTCGCGAGGTTCACTAGGATTTTCTAGAATTCTCTACACTCTAGCTTTGAATTCCCTAGACTCCACTAAAATTCTTTAGAATTCCCTAGATTTCCATAGAATTCTCGGAATCCTCTAAATTTCTAGAATTTCTTCAGAATTTCCACAATTCTCCAATTTCTTAAGATTCATCAGTGTTCCCAAAATTCTTCCAGATTCCTCGAAATTTCTCAAAAGTTTCAACTTTTCGCTGATTACTTAGGATTCTCTAAATTTCGGAATCGTTTCTAGAAACATTCCAGAATTCTCCAGAATTCTATACTTGTTCTTAAGAAAAGTCTACATCGCACCGTAGCGTACACTGTACATATGTATATGTAGGATGAACAAAGGGTGGAGCGTGTAGAGGCGAATGAAGAATCGATGGGTATATATTTAGGTGGTCGACGCGGAATTGGGACAAATTTGAACTCACCTTTCGCGATTAGGGGAATGAATCCTTAATTATATCGTAACCGCAAAATCCCTCGAAAACGTCACTGCAGGTGGCACGTTTGCATCGAATACTCGTTCATAATTCGATTCTCGGGTGTGTCATTGATCATTGAAGAACGCTTCGTGAACGAATTTCAAAAATTGTACACACCTCGAGAAGGTGGTTTATTGTTTTCCTTTTTCTTGCACGTTGTTGAATTTTCGCGTTTGTCCGACCGTATCCCAGAGTGCAACGCATACACACACAGACACGTACACACGCATAGACTCACGCACATAGTACACGCATAGAAAGGGCGCGATACGTGCGTACACGTCGCGTGCATATATCCACGTTACGAAGCCACGCGAGGCCGTACGTATACACGTATGTACCATTATTGTATCACGGCGTAGGATAAAATGTTGCATGTTGTTTCTATAATATGTGTTTTACGGATTGAAAATCCTTTATAGATGTCGTGTGTGACACAGCTTGGCGAGGCGAGCTTTACACCGGTGGGTCCGTCGACCGCTGCGCGGGCGTCGCTCGTCAAGCGTCGAGAGAATCGAAAATTAATCGAGGTAATTAAAGATAGACCATAAATTGTCGGCAAAGCGTTGGTGCTCGAATGCGCGACCGAGACTCCCGGTGTAAACGGGCTTTCCGTGATTTAAAAAGTGAAAAAAAAAAACGAGTAAAAAAAGAGATGGTAATCCTTCGTCGCTAGTATTCGGATAACGGAGTCGCGGGCAAATAAAAGGGAAAACAAAATGGTCGAAAAGAAGAAGAAGGAGATGGTTGGGTGCTCGCGAATCGCGAAGGAGGGTCGATGTTATCGCTGCACCTGCAACTGCTCTATACTGTTTGATTCATCGTATAGTATATAAATAGTACTATACCATAGTTGATAATGATTGTATAGTACATGTATCACGCACGCATTATGCATATTTAAACATTGATGAAAGGAAAAAACTTAAAAAAAAAAAAGAACGTATACACAAGAGAGACACATACATACACACGTACACCGAGAGAGACACGCGATATATCGAGAACGTGTAACGAACCTTTCGCGATAAGATGAATAATAATAATAACGATTAACGATTAATTATTGTAAACGGTAGGGCTCATATTGTCGCAGGGCGGGGCTTCGATTTTGGCGGCGTGCGACCCTCGATATTGTTTCGAGCGGCCGCGACTTATAGTACAAAGTAAACTAATGTTAAGGGGTAAAACGATAGAAACGCGATTACGGATACAAGAGAAAATGTGAAGGATTTTTGTAAACTTACTATACACGCTGTAGAACGTAACACGATACGATCGACGACGACCACGACGATGACGATGATAATGCTAATTATTTGTATATCATAGTTGAAACGGGGGACGAACAGGCGAATGCATCGGTGGCTGGTCGAGGATTCGATCATCGTCACTTTTTATTAAGCTCATTCTACTGCATTTCTATCGCATTTCTTATAATAGGTGCTCTTGTATGGCCGGGTGCATCTTAGGCTTTCTTTCATTAAGGGAGGAGTATCTTTCTTAAGTATCTTAACACTTACTACTATTTTTAGGTTCCTTTTCAAGAACCAACGTTCTTGGATAAATTTCTGAAATTCCAAAATCCTCGAATCATCAAGCTTTTGAACTCTTAAATTCCTAAATCCTAAAATTTTTAATTGTACATAGGTTCTCTCTAAATTATTTTCAAACTTCTTACAAATTCTCACTCCAAATTTCTTTTCAGACTCTCCCTAAATTCCCCCAACTCTCTTATTCAAAGAAAGCCTAAATGTATCCGAGTGTACATTCCGTTTAGTGGACGTTGAAAAATCATTCTCTCGTATTTCCATCGTACAATTTACCAGTTTGCAAGTGATTCTTACATAAATATAGTGCCGTATACTGTGATGTGTCTCTTAATGTAGAAAATAATGATGTCGAGGTTATTGTGAACACTCGATGACTCGTAGCGTAGTGTTGTCCACTCGACGGGGTACATACAATGTTTTCACAATTTCCAGGAGGAAGGGGTCATTAGATTACTTTAAGCGACGATGGAATTACAGGTTGAAACAACACTTTACATATCAGTTTCAGGACGATAACAGACTCTTAGATTAACTTGTTCACTAGTTTTATTACCCTAAGTGTACCTCTTCCTCCGTGGAGCCACAGAACTGATTATTCAATGACTGTCCATGTGATCGTATTTTATACCAAATAACTCGCAATAGTTTACGATAGTTACAGGATTGTTGAGATCGTTTATACAGACTGTTTTTTTTAAGAGATTAATGGTCAATAGATAGAATGATACATGGTACCTTTGCGATTATTCGAAAACAAGATCGTCCATCTTGTCGCACGCGTTGGTTGTCACAGAGATCAATGAATAAGTGAGAAACATTCTGATATTATTCTTGTAAATCAAAACAGAAAGTAACATGTTAACACTTTGATTGTCAGGAAAGTCATCCATTACCTTTCAAGTTTAACAAATTAATAGATCAACAAATTTAGTGTACTCCGAGTACATCGAGTACCACAGATGGTGCTCAAATAGTAAAATTAGAACATGAGACGATAATATATTATGTCTTTAATAAGATGTATTGAAACTGAATTTAATTACGAAGGATGCAAAAATATTTCATTCACAAACTTCTTTTTAATTTGTTTTTTAATCGATCCGCGACAATCAATGTGTTGATCAGGTACATCATTGTGCATCATGTTAATAGGCACATTTTTATAATCAACTGTGTGACAATCAACGCGATAATAAATAGAGAAAAGAAAAAGACTGGAGAAACTCGACACTGCCAGATACGAGCACGAGTCCTTCCGGGACCGATCCACGGATGCACTTCCTGTCGTCGACCGTCACAATAACGGATCACAATACTTCGTCACACACTAGTACAAATGCTACCTCACACAGTAAAACATACAGGGTGCAGAAAGGAAACAAAAAAGAAAATGAATTAAGAGAAACTTATAAATCTCTGTACATAACGCACAGTTAAATCGGTATTTTACGATAGAATCGTCTCAGAGGCACAATCCGTCGATTTTGAAAAAATGACGACGACGATGACAATGACGTACGAAAAAAAAAAAATAAATCGCAGATGATAGTTAACAGAATAAATTCGAAACGGGGATTGGTCGTTTGTGAACGACCATCCGTGCCACGAGTCCTTTTCTCAGGAATATGAAAACCAAGTACAAACTACAAAGTATAATAGTCGATAAGATTTAATAACATAAATCAATAATCAAGCGATGCAATAGTTGAGTGTATAGTAGGGATCATTTGGTGTATCGTTGTTACACCATTTTCTATTTGTCTCCGTCTATTTCTCTCTTTCTCTCCTCGTTCGATTAACAATTAATGTTAAGAGACGAGTATGATTATCGACTTCGTGAAATTCTGTTTCGCGAACGATGATTGCTATTATGTATATTACGCACAAATATGTTAATTACGTACGTAAGTGTATGAGCCATTATCTCTTCATCTTCGATCTTTTTCATCCTTTTATCTTTTAAATTGTGCTCTTTACTTTGCGTTTTGTTGATCGTAACAGAACAAGGAGGAACATCGTTCAATAAATCGCTACTTTAACCCATTAATTTCCAAAAATTGGAAACATGGTATTTTTTACGATAATTCTTTGTTACAGAGATACTTGCAATTAAACTGTTAATATTTTTGCAAATTTTCAAGTTTCCACACAATACACATAAAGTGTTACTGAAAAGAATACCTAACAGACAAATATAAAGTAAAAGATAATTTCATAAAAAGTAACAAACGACCTTGCAAGTATGTATTTAATGTCATAAATATTTAATTGTAATGCATAGAAAAATTTGGGTATTAATGGGTTAAAGAAGAGGAAGCAGAGGTTGTGTAACGTAGCAGGTGTCCGCTTGAAGAGAAAGAGAGAAAATAGGAAGACGATTAACGTTTTAGAAACGAGGAACGTTCGCTGTACGCATTCCTCTTTCAATGGACGTACTTTTTCGATCTGAGCATAATTTTTCTTCGTCTCTGTTCTCATTGAGCACCGCTGAACAATTTATTCGATGACTCTTCTCCTCCTCCACATCTCAGACGCGTCAGACCTTTCACCTTTTTGAATTTCCCGCGCGCCAACCAGCAAGCACCATTTTTGTGGTTATTGTTCTTGTTGAAATGTGTTTGTTCTTTGTTGACTGTTTTGTTACGTGGTGTTTCGTTGCCGGACGAATGTTTCGAACTTCTTTTTCTTCTCGAACGTTATCAGGAATGGTCTCGAGAAACGTTCAGACGGTTTCCCGCCATTTTTCTTGTTGTTCCTTATTCCTTCTTTTTTTCGTTCAGAGAAACAACACAATACGGTTTCTTCTTTCTTATTCGTTGTTAGTTTATATATATGTATATATATACGAGATGTACGTAGATTACTTTTAGAAAGGGTATACATTGTACAGTCTTCAGTTATTCGAATCTTTGATCGTTTGAAAAACGATGTTTTCTTTATTTCGTTTCGTAGGTTAGGAAAAAAGGTTTTCTTGAATTCACTTTCGTTTTCTACGTTTCTGCTTTCACTGCGAATCGAGAGAATTACAACCCAATATTTTTAACATTTTGGAATTTTTCATTTGTGTTGGTCGCGAAAAGGATCGGTTTAAAAGGGTTACTTGTGAATCTCTCAAATGGCAACAATTTCAATTTAATTTCAGGCTTTTCGCTTCTCATGAATTTTCATTTCGTAACAATAAGCTTTCTTCGAAGTTGTAAAGCTTTTCACAAATTCGACCGTGTAATTTTGGTCGATTGCACGTAATTCGTGCATCTGGGTCACAATTGATCCACCGCCATTCAAGGTTAAAAAAGATTCTGTAGAAATCGTGTATATTGACAGATCCAAAATAGAAGCGAATATTTTGTGTATATTTTTTAAATAATCGCAGAAACTGCCTTCTCGTACGCAGTGAAAGGGTCAGATGTCCCTAGAAAGCTCGGACATCCGTTCGGTTGCATTTTCTGATTGAAACGCCACTGGTTACCCAAAATAATCAGTTTCCGTTCCTCCTGCCCTCTTCCTTTCCTTCCCAGTTTCTCGATCATTCGCCTCCATTTTCTCCCTGGTTCTTCGTTTCCCTTGTACTTGAAAGAAACGAGCAAACGGTGAGAGCAATGACATTTTAATATTACATACGTACATACATAGGTGTATACGAAACCGCTTCTACCTCAAATACAAACATACACGCATCTACACGCATTGTATCGTACATATAGATCATCGGATTAATATCGGAGATGTCCAAAAGTTTCCATCGTACTTGCATAAATAGTACGAGATGATTTAGTAACATTTTTAACCTGCTTTGTTTCGCGACGTTAATGTCGCTCGATTTGCATAATCACGTTCGACAAGCTATTTATTGCTGTAATTACAGTTTGTCGCGAAAATTACGTCGTATAAATGAATTAACGTTTGTATAAATTATTTTCCTCGCAGACTTCAAATTTTATAAATATTTAAAAGATGAAATTATTTTCATTCAGCTTCATTTTCAGTTTTGGAAATGGAATTAATTGCAAAATATTTTTCACCGTTTACAAATCTACTTGATAATTTACCTTTTGCTTTTTTTATAATGTTTGATTATTGTAAATTGATGTGTAATATAGCGTTTCTAAACTTCTGATAAACTTGTTCCGTTCGGAAGGTGGCAAAATTGTAATAAAGAGAATTCGATGGAAGCTTTTGCGTGTCTCATACTAACAACAATTCGTAGTATTTTTTATGGATGCTTACACGGTTCCTTCTCGGTTTTTCTTTCTCGTATCCCGTTCAGAAGTATTATTTTTCTACGCGAACGCCTCGTCCCGTTGGACGTCGCGTATCACCATTTTCTCTGCTAAGAAAGAATGAACGTGAAAAGGACAAACAACCATGAGAACACCGATAACAATCTAAATAATATATACGTAAATAATAAATATTTATATACACACACATAAAAGTATATATATATATATATAGAAAGAGAGAAATATATATATATAAAAAAAATGAGAAACTATAATTGCCGGAAGCTCCCGTGAATAAATATATCGGATATATCCTTTTATCCCGAATTCCTTGTTCGACTCATCCTCAGCATCAGACAACCCCGTCATCCTTTCTCAGCCACCCGGGTACATGTAAATAAACATCCGTTTATATTTATTTATTTATGTTTCTATGCGCTGGACGCGTCTATGTTACACGCAATTGCAAATTAATCGATACTATTCCTATTGATAACGAAAGAGTACACTCATTTTTTCAATATAAATATAAATGAATATATATATAAATATATAAATATATAAATAGATAGAGTATATATATATATATACATATATATGTAATATTAAGGAGTACTTGTTTAGGTCGTAAGGGAGCCCCGAACTCGTCGCCCCGCAATGTGACACCACGTCGAAGACAAAGGAAAAATATTAATAAATAAATGAATAAATAAATATATATTATATATATATACACAGACACACAAATGTGAATGAAAATAATGGAATGATTAAAAATGAAAAATAAAATAAAAAATAATGAAAGAAAGGAGAAAGCGATTCGTAAATCGCTGGATGACGCGGTGCAAGCCACGCGAATCGGGTTCTCCTCTCGATCGCGAATGAAATTCGATCGAGGGTCAATCGATGAAGCGATCGAGGATCGATCCGTGCGTCGAGCTAGATAATCATTGGGCATTTTGCTTTCTCATAGCCGGGAACATTGAATTCCGGTTCGTTCGTCAAGTTCTTTGCTCTGTGTCGTCGCGTAATCGTCTTTCCTCGACGTCGATCATTTTATTATCATTTCCGTGATACTTGCGATCGATCGAATCATCCGTTCCGCTCGGAGGGACAAGCGATTCGAGGAAGAACATCTTTCGGAATTGAATGTTTCGCGAAGAACGCGAGTAACTCGACGCCGAGTTCGCGTCGCGTCGTTCGCTTCGTCGACGTCGGCAATCGGCGCACATTTAAACATTATTCTTGTTGCACTGTTCACGAGTGAAACGGAGAGAGGAGGAGAGGAGATGCTGGCTTGCGTCGCTTAGAGCCGAGCGACACGGTGGTTACCAATTTTTTTTGTTTTAAGTTGAAAGATTAAGTTTTGCGTTACGACTATATTGGGTAAGTTGCGAGGGAGGAAGTTTCGAGGACGAGATAGATAGAGGGGCGATATAACGAGAAAGAAGGAGGGAAAGAGGGACACAAAGGGGCGCCAAAATCGGCGTACCTCGAGCTTGGAACGGAGCTTGCGAGCCACTTGTAGTTGCGTTTTCATTTTCTGTTCGTGTCGAAAAACGACAGTTCACCGAATTCTTTTTATTTATGTACGCGAAAAACGAGGGGACATCGTGCACTTCGTGTGCGTGGAAAACGTTGTAACGCGTGCTTCAACGTTCGTTTCCGGCGTTTCGATGTTGCTTTTCGTGTAAAACGCGTTTCTGCGCCAAACAACATGGAAATGCGCGAACAGTAAAAGAAAGAGAGGTGGAGAGCGTGTGCGAATGACAGAGAGGGAGAGAATGAGAACAAGCGCGACGATGGAGTAGAAATCGGTCGAAACTCTGCCATCTTCTGAGATTCAGCACAGGAATCGGGATGCGAACACGTGTTAAACGGTCGAACGTTGGGATGCAGAATCGTGGAACGAAAGAAAAGTATGGAATGGCGAAAGAAACGCGAAGTTACGATTTTTTCTTTTTCTTTTTCTCCGAACGCGAACAGCAGGGTGGCAGGGATTCGTGCTACCGCCGAGTTTGAGTGTAACTCACCCTCTTTTTTTGTTTGTATAAAAATTAATCGAAATTTAATTAGACTATTAATAACTGTTCGATTACTGTAAAACAAGAAAACTTTACCATTAATTATAAATTACAAAAAATCTAGCTACCTGTTATTTCCTAACCTGCCCTTAAATGTATACTCCCTTAAATGTACATTATATTTATTGCTATAAATCATGCAATTTATTCAGATCCACAATTCATAAATTACAAGATTTATTTTTATCTTGAAAACTTCGACATAACAAAGATGCACGAGCATTCACAAATTACTAAAGTATAAATATAATTTTATTTAAAGTCTTCTTACAGTTTATTGAAACACTATATATATTTTTTCTTTTAACTTTAGAACAAAATTAAGGTAAGTGTGTGTTTTTGATTGTTTTTATTAGTATCGTATTTAAAAGATACAAAAGTGGCCTTTCATTTTTTAAACAATTTTGCAAGTTAGCTGAGTGTTTAATATAGTTTAATTTTTTAAGTGCTTGAATTTTTGAATATGTGTATCATCCTTAATTCGTCTATTCGGATGTGCGACCAATGATCAAATCACTGGCTCGTTCCGCCATAGCGATTATGACAGAGTTTGGATTACCGGAAATGGGAGATGGTATCACGCTGGCGTCTATTATTCTAAGTCCATTAATTCCTCTTACTCTGAAATAAAATACAAAATAGTATTAGTTAAAGTACAATATCATATATTAGTGTCAGTTACAAAAGCGTAATCGATAGCCATAAAAATGTCGATATAATTATTGAAAGAAATAATATTTAAATTATTCAAATATGCTTCTTATTTAATCTAATTATATATAATTAACGAAGACGAATAATTTACCGCAGATTTTCGTCGACGACCGAATTATCGTCGGCGCCCATTCTACAGGTGCCGCACAGATGGTGAGTGGTTAGGCCACCGACTCTCATCGCACACTCGGAATACTCGATGTCTCGATAGTCTTGCGGCAAGTGTCGACATTCTGCTAAATCGGGATGATGAATTTTCGCGCCGTAATCACGGAATTGTTTCGTCCCGAGCAACTGAATCACGAAGTTCAAGGCTGAAAAATGAACACTCGTCACGCGAAAGAGATTCACGCAAGATCTCGAACGTTAGGTTCATTTACCTTGGTGGGTGCACAGAACGTCGTCGTAATGTTCAAGGTAGGCAGGATCGATTTTCGGGTGATGACGAATCTTGGTAGATCTCAATGAAACGGTACCACGGCTCTTTGGTTGCAGACAATACGTCAGAAACAAGCAACCTTCCTGCGTAACGTTATTGTACGTTGGATAGAATGACCTGTAAGGCTGTTCGTTTAAACAGAATTTTTTAATTGTATAGATTTTTCATTTAGTATACGCGTTTAATTGATGTGTACGTTTAACTGTGCCGTACAAACGGAATTAAGAGAAAATTCAAGACAAGATTTATACAAAAGTTCCCATTTCATGCTCGTATTAAATTGTTCGAATGAATGATCAAATAGTAGAAAGGCTTATCAGTAATCAGTCAATTTTTGTAATAATGATCAGTACCTCAGTTTTGTAATTAGCTAAAGACTTGAGCAGTTTCTCATCGGCAGTGGCCAGCCCAAAAAGCATCACGCCACTGTTATTCGCACGACCGGCCGCCATTACACCGTTGGTCGCATACCATCCTTAAATAACAGAATGAATCACGATATTAAAACGAAAGAATCGTAATTGAGACGCTATTTTAATCACCTCTTCCAAAGATGAAGTAATTGAGCACTTCGGGAAGAGTTTGTAGCTTCAGTAAAGTTATGCTCACTTTTGCCTCGAGTGTAACGTACATCGGAAGCATAAAATGGTCGAACAGATTCTTGCCCACTTCCGAAACGTTCCTCACCACTGGTATCTGCAAATATTCTTCTTCATTCTCACATTTATATAGTTTTGTATCGTATTATAAATGCGGAACGAAGAAGTAGAATATTATGAATAGGACATATTGAAGGAATTTTTGAGGACGTCAGATGATGCATCACCTGAAATTTGTCAAGATCTTCGGCCGGTCCGATGCCCGAGAGTAACAGCAATTGAGGAGTATTGATAGTACCGGCGCAAAGAATCACCTCTTTTTTGGCAAAGATCTTTCCCACCGATCCATCTTTGTAAACCACCTTGATACCCTCCACGCTTGAGTTCTCTTTGAAAAGTATCTGGAAAATTATGGATGCATTTCAGTCACTAATGATAACTCAAGTAGCCTTTGATTAACAATTTTGCACGAATGTGTTTCGTTGATGAGATAAAGTATCAGTGTCTTGAAATTTTTATATTCCAAAATTTCAATCTTTCAAAGTCTTAGTCCTGGAATTTAAAAGTCTTAAAATCCCAACAACCTACATTTCTAACTCCCCAGATTTTCAAAATTCCAACATTGCAAAATTTCAACATTCCAAAATTCCAAAATTGTAAGAAATACGAAATTGAGAAGGTAATAAAAATCTTACTTTGGAGACCAACGTGTTGATCAAAATGTGCAAGTTGTTTCTGTTCCAGGCGTTCTGCAAGTGCGCGGTGAACGTGCTCCATCGTGATCCTCTTTTGGCGGTGTACGAGCCTCTTTGTAGAGTCACATTATTCAACTTGAGCGATTCTTCCGCCATGAGGAAAGCTTCCGCCAAATATTCTTTCTCCGGGCTGGACATTACGTTCATAATATCGGACACCTTTTTAAAGTACGGAAGTAAATCGGCGTGCGACCAACCCTTCGGCCAAGCTTTGTAGTCTTCCGACCTTCCGAAGGAATGAACCAGGTAGTTCATCTGCCCGCTTCCGCCCAACCCTTTGCCCTTTGGCACTTTTTGTATCTGTGGTTCGATAAAAACTTGTCGATCAACGCTTTCCACCCTCGGACGTTCGTGAACAATTATACCGTCGCCACGAAGATAATCGAAATGATACAACTCTGTTATTATACATAAGGTAATATCTTCAATTTTGAAAAAATGCAGTTATAAACTTTCACGAGTACTATTAATAAAAATATATACACTAAATATATTCTTTATTAAAATCATTCGTTTAAACATTTTCGGATCAGATCAAGCTATAGAATTGTCTTTTTATAAAATATGAAATATATTAATGGTTATAGTTACTTTATTTTATTTATAGTTATTTTATATTTTTAGTACTTGGAACGTGTATTTACATGATTCAGCAGTCCTCTTGAAGAGAACATTTGTGGCTCCGTTGAATAAGACCAATCGACTTCTGTTCCCTGCATCATTGGCGCCAGAATTGGGACACTGGAGACCCATCCGAAATATCCTCCAGCTTCGACCAACAGCACCGTAACGTTTAATGCCTCGGAAAGTCGTGACGCCACTACACAACCAGCAGTACCAGCACCAACTCCGCAAACAAAAGGTATATCACTGTTATTCAGCCTTTCATGATTCGAATTTTCACAATTGATACTGTTTCAGGCTTCCAGGATTAAATCGTGCTTTATCAAAGGCCTGAGGACGACTCAAAGTTTCAAACGGTATTAAAGTGTACTTTAACGCGTTGAATACCATGAAGGTCATCGGTTACGTACCACGCTGCTGTGCAGACGAAGCGTGCAGAAAGTAAAGAGCTTGTCACGTGGAAAGTGAAATATGTATAGAAATTTTGGAGAAGTTTTTCAAATATTTTTCGAATTTGTGGAGGTAGAATTTAGAAATTAAGAAATTCGGAAATCTGGAAGTTTGGAAATTTTATGTGGTCAGATTTGGCCTTTAGGTCCTTAGATCTATATATCGCAGATCTTACATCTCTAAGTCTCTAGATTTCAAGATTCCTACATCTCCAGATCTTTGCACCCCTAAGTCTCTAGTTTCCTAGATCCCTACATCCCTAGATCTCTACATCTCTAGATGCCTAAATTAGATCTCTACGAGCCTACAGCCCTATATTCCTAGGTTCCAATACCCCCAAGTCTCCTGCAGCCCCAAATCTCCATTTTTGTAGATAGCTATAGCCTAAAACTCCTATACCTTAGATTTCTATACTCTCAAGGTCACTCTCAAAATGTCTATATCCCTAGATTTGTACACCCCAAGATTTATATTTTAATTTTGACATCTTATAGCTCACTACCCTCAGATCTCCATATCCCTAAACCGTAAGTAAGAGATCCCCAATATTAATTCTCCCGATATCTGGAACAATTGATTCGTAGGTTGCGTCAGCAAACTTTCGGAATCGGATTTGGTCGTCACGCGAGGCAAATCCGTATCGATCACGTGATTAGGTAGATCTAAGGATTAACCGATTCCGTTATGATCCACTTTCGTTTCATATTCGACGACAACTCGTGCGGTACCGTAGCGACACTTTCGAACGACGAGAACAAGCGTTGCTCCACTTACCGATTATATAATCGTAATGCGTGTTAGGGTGCTCGATAATGCTGACCGGGCTGTTGAAGCAACAGTGATAGAGTAACGAGACGATTAACACCAGCGTGGAGAAGAGCACGTAGTTCCACATCGTAGGAGAATCTCGAGCAACGGTCGCGATCGGTATCGATGACGGAACTGCGAGAAACTGCCACGATCGGGGTGCAACGTAATTCCGATATATTAAATTAGTATCTCCTCGGGCAATCGATAGGCGTTTATAGTAACGGAGATGAAGAACTGTCACAACAGAAACACGCTGGTAACTGGTGATCTGGGGATCATTTTTAACCCCGCAACGCGTCAGTTTTTTTGTGCTTTTCTTCAGAGAGATGTTTCGAGGGTGAAGAGACTGTCGTTTATAAGAAGAATGTTTGATAAATCTTTGTTATTAGAGAACGACAAGGTGTTTAATTTATTGGAAAATCTATAAGTTGTCACGTGTGAAGTGTGTCATGTATGCGGTTCATTTAAATAATTCTTGACTAAATATTAGAGTGATGTAACAAATACTGAATACAGCGATAACATGAGTACAGTAGTATCAGAATGTAAAATATTTTATATCATGGATTCAACAGGGAAATTAAACGCATTAATGTAATGGCCATCAGATGTTTTTTATATCCCAAATTTTTTGCGTTATGATAAAGCATTAAGATACTTTTACCGAAATTTATGTTTGCTTCTGTGACATTGACACGAATTTTGCCTGATCTATAACAGGTGCTTTTGAAATCGATAAATTATAAAACTGTTACAAGTACGTGCTTATTTTTAAGAGCATGCTGTTTTATTATGCACTTTACATTTCATAAAGGTGATTCGTAATTTAATAGTTTCATAAAATTGCACTTTACGTCGAAATTTATATTTATAACGAGAGTACCAATAGGAATTAATATGTAAAAATGATGTAAAAGACATTAGTTTATTGTAAAGTAGTAATTTAAGAAGTTAAAAGAATTTTGCAAGCCTCATTCTTATATAAATTTTAAAATATACATTTTCGCCCCTGCTGTCTAAAAACAGTACCCCTGTCACCATCTGCTGTGAAGTGTAGAAGAAACGAAATAAAAAATTACATTTCCTTGTAACCTAAAGCATATTTTTGGTTTGTTGATGCTTGTAAATTATTCTACTAATGTGACAACATCAGAACAATTTCTCTACTGTGAGCCAGAAGCGTTATATTAAAAAACCAGAAGAATTTTATGGACCAAAAATGCTAGCCATCTTACAATGGAAGGTAAGAACTAATACAACTAATTTGAAAATACAATTTCCGTCATTTATCGACATTGCCGAGTTATTAACAGTCTTAGAACATTCTAAAGTTAATTAGTGTTGCTTCTCGAAGTAATTTGAAGCATATTAATGCCTATTATTTGGCAAATAACGATAATTATTAAATCTGATTTTAAATTTTTTGAGTGGCGCCATCTCTCCGGCGAACGGGGTGAACTACAAGCTTTTGAAACTGTAGCTTCGTTAGTTCCTACATTCTACCGCTAGATGGCGCCACTGCTGTCGTTATCGACTGAATTCGAAATATCACGAATACATCTTTTGCATTTATTAACTATATCGAGCAATTAGCAGTTTTAAATCATACTTTAGTTAATTATTGCTTCTAGTAGTAATTTAAAGCATATTACCGTCTATTAACTTGTAAATAACAATAAATATTGAATCCGAATATAGATTTTACTAGTGGCGCCATCTCTCCGCGAACGGAGTAAACTACATGCGGTTGAAAGTGTAGTTTCATTAGTTTCCGCCATCTACCGCTAGATGGCGCCACTGCTGTCGTTATCGACTGAATTCATAATATCACGAATACATATTTTCATTTATTAACTTTACCGAGCAGTTAACAGTTTTAGATCATACTATAGCTAATTAGTATTGCTTTCTACTGTAATTTGATGTATATTGTTATCGACTAAGCCAAAGAAATCAATATTAATTAAAGTCATTCAGTGGTGGCGCCATCTAGCGGCGGAACGCGGAACTAACGTAACGACAGTTTCAAAACCTTGTAGTTCACCCTGTTCGCCGGGGAGATGGCGCCACCTGTATTTCTCCAAATCGGATTTAATTAATATTAATTTTTCTGGGTTAATTACCTTTATTACGCGTCAAAATAGTTCAATAATCAACTCTAATTAGTTCAAAAATCTATTGAAGCCCGCGACAGCTCAGAAAGTCAATAAATGTTATAATTATTTTCAATTTACTGTGCCTGATTCCTACCTGTCACCACTCCATCGTTAGGCATTTTATAGTTCATAAAAAGCAATCTTTTTAATTTTCAAAAATAGTACTTTCAAGTGTCTATAATATTGCTTATAATATTTGCTTGTAATATTGCTGCCTGTAGTTTTATTAAAAAAAGGCGCTTATTTGCAAAATTTGTACAACATCGGAACACGACAGTATTCCGAAGTTTCGTCGAAATGAGTAATTGCAAATTAAGAATGATGTAAAAATATATTTTAATACAATAATTAATAGGTAATTTGCAAAATATTCATGCGAGAAAGTTATGAAAATAATGAATTTTAATAGTTACAACAATAATTTTGTAAATAAATAATTAAAAAATTAATAATTACAATAAAATATATCGTAACATATTAATTAACAATCATTTTGCAACATATCTACAAGAGGAATTTCAGGAAAATAATAAATTTTAATAGTTATAACAATAAATTAGTTAATAACAGTTATAGAATTAAAAATTATTTAAATAGTATTAAAATATTACGCCGGTCACGACTTCGAGTTGTGGTAGCACGGTATTGGTGCATTAGATAATAGCTGATTGGATATCAACCGATTGGACATCAGCCAATTAGACATCAGCTGATTAGACAGCAGCCGATTGGACATCAGCTGATTGGTCAGTAGCCGAGTGGATATTAGCTGATTGGACAGCAGTCGATTGGACATCAGCTGATTGGACAGTAGCTGATTGGACAGCAGCCGATCAGACCTCAGCTGATTGGATCTTGAATCACCTATTATCGTTGCCGGTTTGTACATCCAAGAGGTCGTCAGTCTTATCAAAGCTGTCAAGGAGGTCGGATCAACCCCATCACTACTCACCGGTACGAGTCAAGTATTCAAATAACGGATTATGTGTGCATCTCTGTGTTACCCAATGTACTAGTGCAAGTGTCTAGTGTGTTTTATCAAGTGTTTTTTAATAAATACGGGGGTGTATTAACACGATTTACGGTGTGGTTCTTCATGTGTCAAAGTGCTTACTGAGGTGTTTTAATTTATAATTGTGCGTGTGTATACGAATACGTTAGTGTGTTTTATAGTGCTGTTATACAAGTGTTTTACCGTTATTTTACAAATGTTTTACTGGGTTTTACGGTGTTATTACATAAGTGTTTTTACAAATTATTGTGAACATTTAGTGAGATTTATGGTGTGGTTACCTACGTGTTTTGACATACTGGTGCAAGTGCTTTAGTGTAATTTACTGTGTAGTTATACAAGTGTTTTACCGTTATTTTACAAATATTTTACTGGGTTTTACGGTGTGGTTACCTACGCGTTTTGACATACTGGTGCAAGTGCTTTAGTATAATTTACTGTGTAGTTATACAAGTGTTTTACCGTTATTTTACAAATAATTTACTGGGTTTTACGGTGTGGTTACCTACGCGTTTTGACATACTGGTGCAAGTGCTTTAGTGTAATTTACTGTGTAGTTATACAAGTGTTTTACCGTTATTTTACAAATAATTTACTGGGTTTTACGGTGTGGTTACCTACGCGTTTTGACATACTGGTGCAAGTGCTTTAGTGTAATTTACTGTGTAGTTATACAAGTGTTTTACCGTTATTTTACAAATAATTTATTGGGTTTTACGGTGCGGTTACCTACGTGTTTTGACATACTGGTGCAAGTGCTTTAGTGTAATTTACTGTGTAGTTATACAAGTGTTTCACCGTTATTTTACAAATTATTTACTGGGTTTTACGGTGTTACTACCTACGTGTTTTTACAAATTATTGTGAACATTTAGTGAGTTTTACGATGTGGTTACCTACGTGTTCCGGTATATTTTTGCAAACGTTCTAACATATTCTACAAAGTAATCACCCAAGTGTTCTAAAATTAATTTCCAAATCTTTGACAATATTGTGTATTGATAAACGTTTGCAAATTTATAACCGAATTCCGTAATGTAGTTATTGTACCTAGTTCTGCATGCATGTCTATATGTTTGTACCCCTCAAAAACTTATTAAATGTTTGCACAAGTAAAGAATGTGTCGAAAAAATGTGTATGTTGATCAAAATGCAAATCGATAAACACAGTTGATTAACCGTTGTGATTCTTTTATGATTACAGAAGGTCACACCAACTGACAAACCGCCAAATCCAGATCTGACGAAAGCAGCCAATCAATCAAGCAGACAATCAACCAAGCAGACAATCAACCAAGCAGCCAGCCAATCAGATATGCCGTTCCTCGGATGCTTTGCCGGTAAAACGATCGCAGTGATGCAAGTCAGCGATCGGTGAGTCGCATGCTTTACGGTTCCTCCGGTTCCCATCATGTCGTAGGACGAATGGTCCGAAACGACACGGGAACTGGTTGTATTTTTATATTTTTGAGCGAGCATAGTGACCACGACTGTACGATCGTGCAATATTCGTACAAACTGTATATTTTATTTATTAGATCAGGTCAGGGTTTTCTTGTACATCGCGTTTTAATTCCCTTACGAACCGATATAACGAATTTAAAATTACATAGAAGTCGGATGACCCTCCGATTTCATAGTAGTTTAATCTTTTTGTACGCGTACCGTGAACTCTTTTAAATACACACATATGTACAAGAAAGTTTCGCGGGAAACAGATTTCGATATCAAAGTCAATTATGAATGTTTTTGATCATTTAGTAAATTTACTTTGATATCTAAAATCTGTTAAAAATGAAACAATCGATATTCTTAGATTTTTGCAAAGTGTTCTTCCATTTTCTTTTTTGAAACTTTAGAGTAAATTTTTTTCGGAAGAGACACTTTATTAGCATGTTATTAATCATGTTTCTTAGCTCAGGATTTTCAGCACACATGAAGAAAGCTGGTAGGTCAAAATATTGTTGGCCGTGTTCATTTTTATGCTCTATACTCATACGCGTGCTTAGATGCTACTCGCATGAGTTAGGGCAGGTGGACACGGTTTAGTTTTAAGATGTTTTGGCGATCGACAATTTGACAGTGAATTATCGACACAAGTTACACGTGTGTGTGTGTGGTTAGGTCGTGGACCTTGTGTCGATTACAAACCATATTATAGAAACATACAAATTTTTCAAAAAGTTAAAGTCATTTAGATTGAATTACAAATTTATAACAGTTCAGTTAGAATAAATTACAAAATAACATGCACATATTACATTGAATATTCGAAAGAATTAGAAAATGAAATATGTAAATGTTCAATTGATATTCACTGTCGATTGTCGATCGATTTCAGCAAAAAGGTATGAACTTAGAGTGTGAATGTTGTATTGAACTCGGGTGACGGAGACGTCCCGGGACGTACTCCCTAGGAGTAGGCTTTTTTGCACCCGGGTGGCGTGTGTGAGAATCGTGGAGTGTGTTTTTGTGAGAATGGACTTTGCAATTTTTTAAATATAGCGATAGGCAGGCAGGTAGCTTACTTCTGGTGTGATTGAGTTAGTTTTAAGTAGGTAGGGCCAGAGCAAGCTTTCATGTTTCTCTGTCCTCCGGTAAAACACACGTGAGATGCTTGCATCTGGGGGGTTAAAAACGAAAAATCGAGAAGAGAAAATCTAAATTTGAATTTATTCTATTTATTATTCTCTTGAACTCGATTGTTCGTAAGGCCAGGCCTTTTAGTCTGTAAGTCGCAGTCGTGGTTCTAGACCCGATTGCAAAAATGAAGTATACAGTGAAGTGAAGTGAAGTGCTTTAAATAAAAATTCTGCTCGGATATTCTTTTACGGACAGCGCATTCTAAGAATCGCTGGTCGTACAATTTTGAGAATTCTTTTTCTTATAAAAGTAATGAATTTTTGTATTATATAAAATGTTGATTTTGTAGTTGCTGATCGAAACAAATAGATAGTTCATTTTTATTTCTATAAAAGTGCTATTTATTTGTTGAGATCGATAGTAAAATTGAAAGTATATGTAATATGAAAGCAAAGAATATCCGAGTTACCGTAAAATTTCGCGAGTGATTTTTGTGAGGCTGAGCCGAAGAAAGAAGAGGCTATATGCCGAAGAGCCCCGGCAAAAGTTGCCAAAGAAGAGGGGAACTATTAATGGCTGTCCATCTTAGGATGGAGAGTCATTTTGTCACTATGCTCGCTATTATTTTTTTGTATTTTACATGTGTTATTTTATACGGTACGAAAAGTATCGTTGAACGCGTTTTGCTCGAATTTTGACGAGCTCACGATCGGTTCGCGATTTTATTCCGAATTTTCAGGATCTTTCATTGCATTTTCTATTTTTTTAAAGTTTTGTGTGAAATGAAGTAATGTTTCACTCCCCTTTTCAGAATTTTCTATGTTAATAAAGTTTTGTATGTTTCAGTGTTTGTTTTATTGGTAAGTTATTACGTTGTCTTCTCAAAGCCGCAATTTTCATTGCGTTTTCTCCTTTTTCGAAATTCTTCTTTTACCTCCCACAATTTCTTATGTTAATAAAGTTTTGTATGTTTCAGCATTTTATTTTTGGTACGTTAGTATGTTCTCTCTTCTCAAATCCACAATTGTCATTGCGTTTTGTATTTTTCGAAAGTTTTGTACGAAATAAAATGAAAGTGCAACCCTCATCCTACAATTTTCTGTTTTAATCAAGTTTTGTATGTTTCAGCTTTTGATTTTTAGTAAGTTATCATGCTGTTCTCTTTTCTCAAATCCGCAATTTTCATTGCGATTTCTGTTCTTCGAAAGTTTTGTATCAAGTAAGGTAAAATTTCATTTTCTTCTCTCACAATCTTCTATGTTAATAATATTTTGTATGTTTTAGAATCTGATTTTGGGTAAGTTATTAAATTGCTCGTTCTTCTCAAATCCGCAATTTTCATTGCGATTTCTGTTCTTCAAAAGTTTTGTATCAAATAAAGTAAAATTTCATTTCTTCTCCCATAATTTCCTATGTTAATA
The DNA here is from genome assembly GCA_036983795.1 of Megachile lagopoda. NCBI lineage: Eukaryota > Metazoa > Arthropoda > Insecta > Hymenoptera > Megachilidae > Megachile > Megachile lagopoda. Next base: position 11,293,235 of record CM072790.1, on the reverse strand, counting down.
ATAATTTGTATGTTTTAGAATCTGATTTTTGGTAAGTTATTACATTGCTCGTTCTTCTCAAATCCGCAATTTTCATTGCGATTGTGCTTCAAAAATTTTGTTTCAATAAAGTAAAATTTCACTCCTTTTCCTACAATTTTCAATGTTAATAAGATATTGTATGTTTTAGGGTTTGATTTTTGGTGAGTTATATTTAGTGCATTATTTTTACGATAATTCCGAGCTTGTGGGAGGAAGGGTGGGCTCGGGCGCAGGTTTTTCGTCACGTCACGTGGCGAAAAGCTTGCGCAAATTGTAAGTGCCTTTTGTTCTAACTTGCACTCATCTTTGCAATAATTTTTTAACTTCTTACATATTGGACTATAGCAATCATTTTTATCTTATCAGTTTTTCTTTTATTTTTCATTTATTTAGCTATTCATTTTTATTGTCAATTGCTTCGAACTTAAAAGAAAGTTCTTCCAACTTTCTTCCCTACCCTTTATTTTCTTACAAAGTTTTATACGAGTGCAATTTTAGAACAAAAGGCACATGTAGAGTTTTTATTGTATTGCAGTATGTGTGAATGCGTGAATGAAACATATCCTGTATACTGTGCTCACATTCGCATCGAGGGATCGTAGAGTTTTTAGAACACTAAAGGATTTTATTTCTAGCTTCGAAGTTTTCAACCCTCATCGCTCTTTTATTTATTCTTTTGCATTATTTTATTTTTTGATTGGATTTTAATACGCGTTGTACTTTCTTTTCATTTGTGAATTTTATTTTCAGTTTCGGAGCTTTTGGATCTTATTTACTTTAATTCGGTTTTGAGGTTTTTAACTTATCCGGGATTTTATTTCGAGTTTGAGGTTTCAAACCTCATCGTGATTTTGTTCCGAGTTTTGAGATTCCTGAATCTCCCCGTAATTTTATTTCGTTTTTTGAGGTTTTCAAACTCGATTTCGATTTTTGAAGAGTTTTGTTTCGGTGAAAGAAAGATTTCATTCCTCGTACTTCAATTTTATGTCTTAATTACATTTGTATGTTTCAGCTTTTTATTTCAAGTAAGTAATTCAATAATTAATATTTCTCTTCATTACATTTTTATATTTTAGGTTTTGATTTCAAGTAAGTAATCTAATAATTAATATTTGTCTCCATTACATTTTTATATTTTAGGTTTTGATTTAAAGTAAGTAATTGAATGATTCATATTTGTCTTAAATACATTTGTATGTTTCAGCTTTTTATTTCAAGTAAGTAATTCAATAATTAATATTTGTCTTAATTACATTTGTATGTTTCAGATTTTTATTTTATGTAAGTAATTCAATAATTAATATTTGTCTTCATTACATTTTTATATTTTAGGTTTTGATTTCAAGTAAGTAATTGTATGTTTCATATATGTCTTAATTGCATTTGTATGTTTCAGATTTTTATTTTATGTAAGTAATTCAATAATTAATATTTCTCTCCATTACATTTTCATATTGTAGGTCTTGATTTTAAGTAAGTAATTGAATTTTTCATATGTGTGTTAATTACATTTGTATGTTTCAGGTTTTTATTTTGTGTAAGTAATTCAATAATTAATATTTCTCTCCATTACATTTTTACATTTTAGGTTTTTATTTTAAGTAAGTAATTTAATGTTTCACAAATATATTGTTATTTCATTTGCATGTTTTCATCGAGTCGACTCGAGTTTTATCTGTTTTTTCTTTTGCATATTCTTTTTGATTGTTACAGCATAGGTAATCATCATGGACTATCATAGAAAGATTTCACCGATGGATCCTCTAATTTTAAGTTAATTTTAAGTTGCGTACAAAATATTGTAATACACTGTAGTATGGATGAGTGCATGTATAAAATGCGTATATACGAAACTTGAAGATATCATCGTGGGATCATCGAGGAATCATCGAGGGATGCGTGCGTTAGTTTTAAGTTAATTTAAGTTAATTGTATGCTCGTGGGAGGGTGGGTGGGTCCATGTAAGTGCCTCTAATTCTAACTTGCACTCATTTTCACAATTCATAAACTCTTTACGCGTTAGATTGTAGTATAACCAGTTATTTTTTGTCAATTGGGCTGAACCCAAGTGGATCATTGGGGGTACATAGTGCTGTGAACACGCGGCAGGGTTGAGCTGCAAGTGCTGGTGTAGCGCCAGGGACACATCTCTGCGAGGCATTTTGATTGATGGTCCATCTCGATCTGCCGCTTCACGGCGTGGGTTTCCTCTCTGCTGTTAGACTCCCTTTCAACGGGAGCGGGGAGAAATGGGAAACCCTTCGCGGATGTGTCACTCGTTCTTGCCAGTATTTTCGGTTCAATTCGGTCTCGTGGTTCACGTAAGTCACTATGCGACTACCCTTTGACCCATGAGGGCGAGGTTCATTTGGCGGAAAATGCTGATCCATTTTTTAGCAGAAAGTTCTTCTAACTTTCTTTCCTTCTAGTAGAAAGTTCTTCTAACTTTCTTCCCTACCCCCTTGCTTTTTTACTTCGCTATAGATCATTCGAGTGCAATCTTAGAATTAGAGGTACGCGTGCGGCGTTTAGAATAAGTATGTTAATAAGCGTGCGTGTATGCGATTGCTGTTTTAAATTGCACTCATTTCAATTAGCGAACTTTTTCCGCGTTAGATCATAGTGTTCCCTTCCTCTCTCGTTTAACATTTCATTTTACATAATGCGAGTGCAATTTGAAAACAGAGTGTGTATGTGGGATCCCACGAAATTAGTGTTAAGTTTATAAGTGAGTTTGCGTGAGCGCTTTCATTTCTAACTTGCACCCATTTTCATGACTATTCATGAAACTTTTTACGCGATAGTGTAGTATAAATCGGTGATTCTGTGTCAATTGGTCCGAACCTGAGTTGGACATTTGGGGTTGTTTAATGCAGTGAACACGCGGCAGTTATGAGCTGAAAATGCTGGTGTAGCGCCAGGGACACATCTCTGCGAGGCATTTTGATTGATGGTCCATCTCGATTTGCCGCCTCACGGCGTGGGTTTCCTCTCTGCGGTCAGACTCCCTTTCAACGGGAGCGGGGAGAAATGGGAAACCCTTCGCGGGTGTGTCACTCGTTCTTACCAGTATTCTTGGTTCGTATCGGTCTCGTGGTTCACGTAAGTCACGATTCGACTACCATTTGACCAGTGAAGGCGAGGATCACTTGATAGAGGATACTGGTCCACCTTTTTGCGAAAGTTCTTCTAACTTTCTTTCCTTTTAGCAGAAAGTTCTTCTAACTTTCTTTCCTTCTTTGCGAAAGTTCTTCTAACTTTCTTTTCTTCTAGTAGAAAGTTCTTCTAACTTTCTTCCCTTCTCCCTTTGCTTTTTATACCGTTTTAGATAACACGGGTGCAATCTTAGAATGCAAGCGTTCAGAATTGTATGGTGTGTCTGTGTGTTATAAGTTAGTTTTAAGAAATTTGCGTGCGATACAAGTTCTTTGCTATTTTATGGTAAAGAACTTGTATATGCGAGCCTACGCGCTAAGTAGAGTCAGAACTCATTTATCCTTCCGATAAATGAGCTATTTGCAAATGGTGGGTGGTTGGGATTTGGAGTTAGGGTGGGTCACTGTCGTAGCCACCTCCACGTGGTGTGACCTGGTAATCGATATCGTTTTCTAAACACTTTTTGGAAAATTATCTTTAGAAAACGATATCGAGCTAAGAGCTACGATTAGAGTTTAAGTTATAATTACATTTATTGGCCAATATTTTCGTTTATCGAATGAAGATATCTGCGCTCGCTAAATTCACGAGATTAAGGTAAGTGTACAAAGTAAGTATATAAAGTAAGTATATTAAAAGTACTTTCCCAAGTCTAGAAGGTGTAAAACAATCATTGATCTTTCGCTGTTCTTCGTAAAATTATCATGCTCTAAATCACCTCAAATTTTGCAAATAAGCTTCTTTTTTCAAAAGGAAACATCAGAGAATTTTATTAATATTTATGTTATTTTCTACTGCACTGACGATCGCCTATTCTGAAATGATGCTGCGATTAAACAAAATTTTGAAAATAGTAATTTTTTAATTTTTATTCTACACGCACATATGCATATAATTCATGTAGTTTTATTGAATACTGTTAATGTATATGCTACCTACACAGAAATACTGTCGGAGTGGGTTTGGTGTAGTTTTTGGTGGAGACAGCAATACTCTTAATGCATTATGTGTTCAGAACATTACGCACACTATATTTTGTCTTGTCGGTAATATAAGGAATAACATTGGAATGATAATAATTTTTCGTTGGAGTCGCCAAATACAGTCTTCATAGATGTTATCTTTTGGAAAAGGAATTTGTTTGCAAAATTTAGCCAAAATCTGAACATAGCGCTATTCCGATGATTCATCCTTTATTGAGCAATTAAGAGTTTTAAAGTATTCTAGTGTTAATTAGTATTGCTACTGAAAGTAATTTGAAGCATATTACCGTCTATAAAAGTGTAAATAATAATAAATATTAAATCCGTATATAGATTTTACTAGTGGCGCCATCTCTCGGCGAACGGAGTAAACTACAAGTTTTGGCAACTGTACTTTCATTAGTTTCCCGCGCCTACCGCTAGATGGCGCCACTACTGCCGTCTTCGTAAAACTTCGAAATATTACGAATACACCTTTTACATTTATTAATTTTACCGTGCACTTAGCAGTTTAAAATCATTCTATAGACAATTAGTATTGCTTTCTAATGTAATTTGATGTATATTGTCGTCGACTAAGCTAAAGAAATCAATATTAATTGAATTCGTTCAGTTGTGGCGCCATCTAGCGGTAGGAACTGGGAACTAATGGATCTACAGTATCAAAAGCTTGTAGTTCACCCCGTTCGCCGAAGAGATGGCGCCACATGTCCAATTTTCGAAAAAACAATTAATACTAATTTTATTGGCTTACTTCACTATAATATTCGTCAATTTACATTTCATTTTGAATGGTTTTCATTTTATCAAGCTGTTATCAAAACCATTCAAAGGGAGGAAACAACGGAATACCGTCATGTTCCGAATCTTGCCAAATTTTACAAATATGCTCCTTTTTTCCAAAAAGGAAACATGTGTGAGAACGCTTTTTTTCGACTCGACCGAAAACTTTATACCATTGCAATGCTATTGCGTATATTACCGACAAGACACAGCATACTGTGAGAACTGTTCTGAACACATAATCCGCATCTTCGGACCGATGCAACATATTGCAAACAGCATTTACACGTTGACAGTATATGTATACGTCAACAATATTCAGTATTGCTGTCCCCACCAAAAACTGCACCAAACCTATTCCAGCAGTATATCCGCGTAGATCGTATATGTATTAACAGAATTCAATAAAACTACATGTTTTCCGAAAGACGGCCCATTTTTTAATATTCACATTTTTTTCACATGTACATACACTTATTATGTACATATAATTCATTATGTTGTCAAATCTATCCTAACACTATCCTAACATAATCTAAACGTGATCTAACGCGAAACACTAGCAGAAATTCCGGGAGTTCTTCACGATTACGCCTCTAAACAAATTTTTGGTTAGGCTAGCGTTACGTTAATGTTCCACATCCACCCTAACCTTATCCTAACCTAACCTACGCCCTAACCTAACACGAAAAACTTGCAAAACATGCAGGAATCTTTCAGTATCACTTCTCTAAACCAATTTTTTTATAGAATAACGTTAGGTAGGGGATCCAAATACACTCTAACCCTAACCTAACCTAACCTACGCCCTAACCTACCACAAAATACTTGCAGCACTTGCACGAATCCTTCAGTATCACTTCTCTGAACCCATTTTTTTATAGAATAACGTTAGTTTAGGGTTCCAAATCCACTCTAACCCAATCCTATCCTAACCTACGCCCTAACCTACCACGAAATAAACTTGCAGGATTTATTCCGTACCCTCTGAACTAATGTTTAGTTAGAACACCGTTATGGTAGTGTACCAAATCCATCCTAAGCCTTTTAGGATAGGTCTACATAGTATTCGGACATGATAAGGTTTAGTCTGCACAGAGTTGAGTCAGAATAAGGTTCGGTTGACTTAGGTTAGATCTGACCCCATGGTTAGGTTGGGGTTTAGCTATCCTAAGCAAGTCTAAACCTAATCTAACGTATAAAACACTATCCAAAGCTACTCTAAACCTAACCTAACGCATAAAACAGCATCCTAACCGACTCTAAAACTAACCTAACGCATAAAACACTATCCTAACCTACTCTAAACGTAATCTAACGCATAATATACTATCCTACGCTACTCTAAACCTAATCTAACGCATAATATACTATCCTAAGCTACTCTAAACGTAATCTAACGCATAATACACTATCCTAAGCTACTCTAAACGTAATCTAACGCATAATACACTATCCTAAGCTACTCCAAGCCTAATCTAACGCATAAAACACTATCCTAATCTACTCCAAACGTAATCTAACGTATAAAACACTATCCTAACCTACTCTAAACCTAATCTAACGCATAATATACTATCCTACGCTACTCTAAACATAATCTAACGCATAAAACACTATCCTAAGCTACGCCAAGCCTAATCTAACGCATAAAACTCTATCCTAATCTACTCTAAACCTAATCTAACGTATAAAACACTATCCTAACCTACTCTAAACCTAATCTAACGCATAAAACACTATCCTAACCTACTCTAAACCTAATCTAACGCATAAAACACTATCCTAAGCTACGCCAAGCCTAATCTAACGTATAAAACACTATCCTAACCTACACTAAACCTAATCTAACGCATAAAACACTATCCTAACCTACTCTAAACCTAATCTAACGCATAAAACACTATCCTAAGCTACGCCAAGCCTAATCTAACGTATAAAACACTATCCTAACCTACTCTAAACCTAATCTAACGCATAAAACACTATCCTAATCTACTCCAAACGTAATCTAACGTATAAAACACTATCCTAACCTACTCTAAACCTAATCTAACGCATAAAACACTATCCTAACCTACTCTAAACCTAATCTAACGCATAAAACACTATCCTAACCTACTCTAAACCTAATCTAACGCATAAAACACTATCCTAACCTACTCTAAACCTAATCTAACGCATAAAACACTATCCTAACCTACTCTAAACCTAATCTAACGCATAAAACACTATCCTAATCTACTCTAAACCTAATCTAACGTATAAAACACTATCCTAACCTACTCTAAACCTAATCTAACGCATAAAACACTATCCTAATCTACTCCAAACGTAATCTAACGTATAAAACACTATCCTAACCTACTCTAAACCTAATCTAACGCATAAAACACTATCCTAAGCTACGCCAAGCTTAATCTAACGCATAAAACTCTATCCTAATCTACTCTAAACCTAATCTAACGTATAAAACACTATCCTAACCTACTCTAAACCTAATCTAACGCATAAAACACTATCCTAATCTACTCTAAACCTAATCTAACGCATAAAACACTATCCTAATCTACTCCAAACGTAATCTAACGTATAAAACACTATCCTAACCTACTCTAAACCTAATCTAACGCATAAAACACTATCCTAACCTACTCTAAACCTAATCTAACGCATAAAACACTATCCTAACCTACTCTAAACCTAATCTAACGCATAAAACACTATCCTAACCTACTCTAAACCTAATCTAACGCATAAAACACTATCCTAACCTACTCTAAACCTAATCTAACGCATAAAACACTATCCTAATCTACTCTAAACCTAATCTAACGTATAAAACACTATCCTAACCTACTCTAAACCTAATCTAACGCATAAAACACTATCCTAATCTACTCCAAACGTAATCTAACGTATAAAACACTATCCTAACCTACTCTAAACCTAATCTAACGCATAAAACACTATCCTAAGCTACGCCAAGCCTAATCTAACGCATAAAACTCTATCCTAATCTACTCTAAACCTAATCTAACGTATAAAACACTATCCTAACCTACTCTAAACCTAATCTAACGCATAAAACACTATCCTAATCTACTCTAAACCTAATCTAACGTATAAAACACTATCCTAACCTACTCTAAACCTAATCTAACGCATAAAACACTATCCTAACCTACTCTAAACCTAATCTAACGCATAAAACACTATCCTAACCTACTCTAAACCTAATCTAACGCATAAAACACTATCCTAACCTACTCTAAACCTAATCTAACGCATAAAACACTATCCTAATCTACTCTAAACCTAATCTAACGTATAAAACACTATCCTAACCTACTCTAAACCTAATCTAACGCATAAAACACTATCCTAATCTACTCCAAACGTAATCTAACGTATAAAACACTATCCTAACCTACTCTAAACCTAATCTAACGCATAAAACACTATCCTAAGCTACGCCAAGCTTAATCTAACGCATAAAACTCTATCCTAATCTACTCTAAACCTAATCTAACGTATAAAACACTATCCTAACCTACTCTAAACCTAATCTAACGCATAAAACACTATCCTAATCTACTCTAAACCTAATCTAACGCATAAAACACTATCCTAATCTACTCCAAACGTAATCTAACGTATAAAACACTATCCTAACCTACTCTAAACCTAATCTAACGCATAAAACACTATCCTAACCTACTCTAAACCTAATCTAACGCATAAAACACTATCCTAACCTACTCTAAACCTAATCTAACGCATAAAACACTATCCTAACCTACTCTAAACCTAATCTAACGCATAAAACACTATCCTAACCTACTCTAAACCTAATCTAACGCATAAAACACTATCCTAATCTACTCTAAACCTAATCTAACGTATAAAACACTATCCTAACCTACTCTAAACCTAATCTAACGCATAAAACACTATCCTAATCTACTCCAAACGTAATCTAACGTATAAAACACTATCCTAACCTACTCTAAACCTAATCTAACGCATAAAACACTATCCTAAGCTACGCCAAGCCTAATCTAACGCATAAAACTCTATCCTAATCTACTCTAAACCTAATCTAACGTATAAAACACTATCCTAACCTACTCTAAACCTAATCTAACGCATAAAACACTATCCTAATCTACTCTAAACCTAATCTAACGTATAAAACACTATCCTAACCTACTCTAAACCTAATCTAACGCATAAAACACTATCCTAACCTACTCTAAACCTAATCTAACGCATAAAACACTATCCTAACCTACTCTAAACCTAATCTAACGCATAAAACACTATCCTAACCTACTCTAAACCTAATCTAACGCATAAAACACTATCCTAATCTACTCTAAACCTAATCTAACGTATAAAACACTATCCTAACCTACTCTAAACCTAATCTAACGCATAAAACACTATCCTAATCTACTCCAAACGTAATCTAACGTATAAAACACTATCCTAACCTACTCTAAACCTAATCTAACGCATAAAACACTATCCTAACCTACTCTAAACCTAATCTAACGCATAAAACACTATCCTAACCTACTCTAAACCTAATCTAACGCATAAAACACTATCCTAAGCTACGCCAAGCCTAATCTAACGTATAAAACACTATCCTAACCTACTCTAAACCTAATCTAACGCATAAAACACTATCCTAATCTACTCCAAACGTAATCTAACGTATAAAACACTATCCTAACCTACTCTAAACCTAATCTAACGCATAAAACACTATCCTAACCTACTCTAAACCTAATCTAACGCATAAAACACTATCCTAACCTACTCTAAACCTAATCTAACGCATAAAACACTATCCTAAGCTACGCCAAGCCTAATCTAACGTATAAAACACTATCCTAACCTACTCTAAACCTAATCTAACGCATAAAACACTATCCTAATCTACTCTAAACCTAATCTAACGTATAAAACACTATCCTAACCTACTCTAAACCTAATCTAACGTATAAAACACTATCCTAACCTACTCTAAACCTAATCTAACGCATAAAACACTATCCTAACCTACTCTAGACCTAATCTAACGCATAAAACACTATCCTAACCTACTCTAAACCTAATCTAACGCATAAAACACTATCCTAACCTACTCTAAACCTAATCTAACGCATAAAACACTATCCTAACCTACTCTAAACCTAATCTAACGCATAAAACACTATCCTAAGCTACGCCAAGCCTAATCTAACGCATAAAACTCTATCCTAATCTACTCTAAACCTAATCTAACGTATAAAACACTATCCTAACCTACTCTAAACCTAATCTAACGCATAAAACACTATCCTAAGCTACGCCAAGCCTAATCTAACGCATAAAACACTATCCTAATCTACTCTAAACCTAATCTAACGTATAAAACACTATCCTAACCTACTCTAAACCTAATCTAACGCATAAAACACTATCCTAATCTACTCTAAACCTAATCTAACGTATAAAACACTATCCTAACCTACTCTAAACCTAATCTAACGCATAAAACACTATCCTAACCTACTCTAAACCTAATCTAACGCATAAAACAGCATCCTAACCGACTCTAAACCTAACCTAACGCATAAAACACTATCCTAAACGACTCTAAACCTAATCTAACACATAATAGACTATCCTAATCTACTGTAAACCTAATCTAACGTATAAAACACTATCCAAAGCTACTCTAAACCTAATCTAACGCATAAAACAGCATCCTAACCGACTCTAAACCTAACCTAACGTATGAAACACTATCCGAAGCTACACTAAACCTAATCTAACGCATAAAACAGCATCCCAACCGACTCTAAACCTAACCTAACGCATAAAGCACTATCCTAAGCGACTCTAAACCTAATCTAACGCATAATACACTATCCTAATCTACTCTAAACCTAATCTAACGTATAAAACACTATCCAAAGCTACTCTAAACCAAACCTAACGCTTAAAACACTATCCTAAACGCCTCTAAACCTAATCTAACGCATAATACACTATCCTAAACGACTCTAAACCTAATCTAACGTGTAATAGGCTATGCCAACTTAATCTAAACTAAAGTTACCAGGAAATACCCCACCGTGAGTTAAGCAAAACCTAATTTAGGGCAAAATACTTGCAGAAACTCCAGGAAACATGAACCGTTACGAATCTGAATCAATTTTTGGTCAGTATACTGTTAAGTCCGCATCAGGTTAGGTCTGACCCCCAGGTTAGGTTGGAAAAGGTTAGGTCTGACCCCCAGGTTAGGTTGGATTAGGTTAGGTCTGGCCCAAAGGTTAGGTCGGAAAAGGTTAGGTCTGACCCAAAGGTTAGGTTGGAAACGGTTAGGTCTGACCCAAAGGTTAGGTTGGATAAGGTTAGGTCTGGCCGAAAGGTTAGGTCGGAAAAGGTTAGGTCTGGCCCAAAGGTTAGGTCGGAAAAGGTTAGGTCTGGCCCAAAGGTTAGGTCGGAAAAGGTTAGGTCTGACCCAAAGGTTAGGTCGGAAAAGGTTAGGTCTGACCCAAAGGTTAGGTTGGAAAAGGTTAGGTCTGACCCAAAGGTTAGGTTGGATAAGGTTAGGTCTGGCCGAAAGGTTAGGTCGGAAAAGGTTAGGTCTGGCCCAAAGGTTAGGTCGGAAAAGGTTAGGTCTGACCCAAAGGTTAGGTTGGAAACGGTTAGGTCTGACCCAAAGGTTAGGTTGGATAAGGTTAGGTCTGGCCGAAAGGTTAGGTCGGAAAAGGTTAGGTCTGGCCCAAAGGTTAGGTCGGAAAAGGTTAGGTCTGGCCCAAAGGTTAGGTCGGAAAAGGTTAGGTCTGACCCAAAGGTTAGGTCGGAAAAGGTTAGGTCTGACCCAAAGGTTAGGTTGGAAAAGGTTAGGTCTGACCCAAAGGTTAGGTTGGATAAGGTTAGGTCTGGCCGAAAGGTTAGGTCGGAAAAGGTTAGGTCTGGCCCAAAGGTTAGGTCGGAAAAGGTTAGGTCTGACCCAAAGGTTAGGTTGGAAAAGGTTAGGTCTGACCCAAAGGTTAGGTCGGAAAAGGTTAGGTCTGACCCAAAGGTTAGGTTGGAAAAGGTTAGGTCTGACCCAAAGGTTAGGTTGGAAAAGGTTAGGTCTGACCCCCAGGTTAGGTTGGAAGAGGTTAGGTCTGGCCCAAAGGTTAGGTCGGAAAAGGTTAGGTCTGACCCAAAGGTTAGGTCGGAAAAGGTTAGGTCTGACCCAAAGGTTAGGTTGGAAAAGGTTAGGTCTGACCCCCAGGTTAGGTTGGAAGAGGTTAGGTCTGGCCCAAAGGTTAGGTCGGAAAAGGTTAGGTCTGACCCAAAGGTTAGGTCGGAAAAGGTTAGGTCTGACCCAAAGGTTAGGTTGGAAAAGGTTAGGTCTGACCCCCAGGTTAGGTTGGATTAGGTTAGGTCTGGCCCAAAGGTTAGGTCGGAAAAGGTTAGGTCTGACCCAAAGGTTAGGTTGGAAAAGGTTAGGTCTGACCCAAAGGTTAGGTTGGATTAGGTTAGGTCTGACCTAGGGTTAGGTGACCTAACCCTAAGGTTAGATTGGAAAAAGTTAGGGTAGACCCAAAGGTTAGGTTGGAAAAGGTTAGGTCTGGGCAGGGTTAGGTGACCTAACCTTTGGGCCAGACCTAACCTTTTCCGACCTAACCTTTCAGCCAGACCTAACCTTTTCCAACCTAACCTTTGGGTCAGACCTAACCTTTTCCAACCTAACCTTTGGGCCAGACCTAACCTTTTCCGACCTAACCTTTCAGCCAGACCTAACCTTTTCCAACCTAACCTTTGGGTCAGACCTAACCTTTTCCAACCTAACCTTTGGGCCAGACCTAACCTTTTCCGACCTAACCTTTCAGCCAGACCTAACCTTTTCCAACCTAACCTTTGGGTCAGACCTAACCTTTTCCGACCTAACCTTTCGGCCAGACCTAACCTTTTCCAACCTAACCTCTGGGTCAGACCTAACCTTTTACAACCTAACCTTTCGGCCAGACCTAACCTTTTCCAACCTAACCTCTGGGTCAGACCTAACCTTTTCCGACCTAACCTTTGGGTCAGACCTAACCTTTTCCGACCTAACCTTTGGGCCAGACCTAACCTTTTCCGACCTAACCTTTGGGTCAGACCTAACCTTTTCCGACCTAACCTTTGGGTCAGACCTAACCTTTTCCAACCTAACCTTTGGGCCAGACCTAACCTTTTCCAACCTAACCTTTGGGTCAGACCTAACCTTTTCCAACCTAACCTTTGGGTCAGACCTAACCTTTTCCAACCTAACCTTTGGGTCAGACCTAACCTTTTCCAACCTAACCTTTGGTCCAGACCTAACCTAATGCAACCTAACATTAGGTTCGACCCGACGTTATATAACCTATAATCTTTGCACAGCAATGTAATGCAGATCTAACCGCGGTGCTATGCAATTAATAATATTATTAGGACCTTCTTTTCGTTAGATTAGGTTTAGAGAAGCTTAGGATGGTAAATTATGCGTTAGATTACGTTTAGAGTAGCGTAGGATAGTATATTATGCGTTAGATTAGGTTTAGAGTAGTTAAGGATAGTGTTTTATACGTTAGATTATGTTTAGTAGCGTAGGATAGTATATTATGCGTTAGATTAGGTTTAGAGTAGGTTAGGATAGTATATTATGCGTTAGATTAGGTTTAGAGTAGGTTAGGATAGTGTTTTATACGTTAGATTAGGTTTAGAGTAGATTAGGATAGTGTTTTATGCGTTAAATTAGGCTTGGCGTAGCTTAGGATAGTGTATTATGCGTTAGATTACGTTTAGAGTAGCTTAGGATAGTATATTATGTGTTATATTAGGTTTAGAGTAGGTTAGGATAGTGTTTTATACGTTAGATTAGGTTTAGAGTAGATTAGGATAGTGTTTTATGCGTTAGATTAGGTTTAGAGTAGATTAGGATAGTGTTTTATGCGTTAGACTAGGTTTAGAGTACCTTAGGATAGTGTTTTATACGTTAGATTAGGTTTAGAGTAGATTAGGATAGTGTTTTTTGCGTTAGATTAGGTTTAGAGTAGCGTAGGATAGTATATTATGCGGTAGATTAGGTTTAGAGTAGCTTAGGATAGTGTATTATGCGTTAGATTAGGTTTAGAGTACCTTAGGATAGTGTTTTATACGTTAGATTAGGTTTAGAGTAGGTTAGGATAGTGTTTTATCCGTTAGATTAGGTTTAGAGTAGCTTAGGATAGTGTATTATGCGTTAGAATAGGTTTAGAGTACCTTAGGATAGTATATTATGCGTTAGATTAGGTTTAGAGTAGGTTAGGATAGTGTTTTATACGTTAGATTAGGTTTAGAGTAGATTAGGATAGTGTTTTATGCGTTAGGTTAGGTTTAGAGTAGGTTAGGATAGTGTTTTATACGTTAGATTAGGTTTAGAGTAGATTAGGATAGTGTTTTATGCGTTAGATTAGGTTTAGAGTAGCGTAGGATAGTATATTATGCGTTAGATTAGGTTTAGAGTAGGTTAGGATAGTGTTTTATGCGTTAGATTAGGTTTAGAGTAGGTTAGGATAGTGTTTTATGCGTTAGATTAGGTTTAGAGTAGGTTAGGATAGTATATTATGCGTTAGATTAGGTTTAGAGTAGGTTAGGATAGTGTTTTATACGTTAGATTAGGTTTAGAGTAGATTAGGATAGTGTTTTATGCGTTAGATTAGGTTTAGAGTAGGTTAGGATAGTGTTTTATGCGTTAGATTAGGTTTAGAGTAGGTTAGGATAGTGTTTTATGCGTTAGATTAGGTTTAGAGTACCTTAGGATAGTGTTTTATACGTTAGATTAGGTTTAGAGTAGATTAGGATAGTGTTTTATGCGTTAGATTAGGTTTAGAGTAGATTAGGATAGTGTTTTATGCGTTAGACTAGGTTTAGAGTACCTTAGGATAGTGTTTTATACGTTAGATTAGGTTTAGAGTAGATTAGGATAGTGTTTTTTGCGTTAGATTAGGTTTAGAGTAGCGTAGGATAGTATATTATGCGGTAGATTAGGTTTAGAGTAGCTTAGGATAGTGTATTATGCGTTAGATTAGGTTTAGAGTACCTTAGGATAGTGTTTTATACGTTAGATTAGGTTTAGAGTAGGTTAGGATAGTGTTTTATCCGTTAGATTAGGTTTAGAGTAGCTTAGGATAGTGTATTATGCGTTAGAATAGGTTTAGAGTACCTTAGGATAGTATATTATGCGTTAGATTAGGTTTAGAGTAGGTTAGGATAGTGTTTTATACGTTAGATTAGGTTTAGAGTAGATTAGGATAGTGTTTTATGCGTTAGGTTAGGTTTAGAGTAGGTTAGGATAGTGTTTTATACGTTAGATTAGGTTTAGAGTAGATTAGGATAGTGTTTTATGCGTTAGATTAGGTTTAGAGTAGCGTAGGATAGTATATTATGCGTTAGATTAGGTTTAGAGTAGGTTAGGATAGTGTTTTATGCGTTAGATTAGGTTTAGAGTAGGTTAGGATAGTGTTTTATGCGTTAGATTAGGTTTAGAGTAGGTTAGGATAGTATATTATGCGTTAGATTAGGTTTAGAGTAGGTTAGGATAGTGTTTTATACGTTAGATTAGGTTTAGAGTAGATTAGGATAGTGTTTTATGCGTTAGATTAGGTTTAGAGTAGGTTAGGATAGTGTTTTATGCGTTAGATTAGGTTTAGAGTAGGTTAGGATAGTGTTTTATGCGTTAGATTAGGTTTAGAGTACCTTAGGATAGTGTTTTATACGTTAGATTAGGTTTAGAGTAGGTTAGGATAGTGTTTTATGCGTTAGATTAGGTTTAGAGTAGGTTAGGATAGTGTTTTATACGTTAGATTAGGTTTAGAGTAGATTAGGATAGTGTTTTATGCGTTAGATTAGGTTTAGAGTAGCGTAGGATAGTATATTATGTGTTAGATTAGGTTTAGAGTAGGTTAGGATAGTGTTCTATGCGTTAGATTAGGTTTAGAGTAGGTTAGGATAGTGTTTTATACGTTAGATTAGGTTTAGAGTAGATTGGGATAGTGTTTTATGCGTTAGATTAGGTTTAGAGTAGCGTAGGATAGTATATTATGCGTTAGATTAGGTTTAGAGTAGGTTAGGATAGTGTTTTATACGTTAGATTAGGTTTAGAGTAGATTAGGATAGTGTTTTATGCGTTAGATTAGGTTTAGAGTAGCGTAGGATAGTATATTATGCGTTAGATTAGGTTTAGAGTAGGTTAGGAAAGTGTTTTATACGTTAGATTAGGTTTAGAGTAGATTAGGATAGTGTTTTATGCGTTAGATTAGGTTTAGAGTACCTTAGGATAGTGTTTTATACGTTAGATTAGGTTTAGAGTAGGTTAGGATAGTGTTTTATGCGTTAGATTAGGTTTAGAGTAGGTTAGGATAGTGTTTTATACGTTAGATTAGGTTTAGAGTAGATTAGGATAGTGTTTTATGCGTTAGATTAGGTTTAGAGTAGCGTAGGATAGTATATTATGCGTTAGATTAGGTTTAGAGTAGGTTAGGATAGTGTTTTATACGTTAGATTAGGTTTAGAGTAGATTAGGATAGTGTTTTATGCGTTAGATTAGGTTTAGAGTAGCGTAGGATAGTATATTATGCGTTAGATTAGGTTTAGAGTAGGTTAGGATAGTGTTTTATACGTTAGATTAGGTTTAGAGTAGATTAGGATAGTGTTTTATGCGTTAGATTAGGTTTAGAGTACCTTAGGATAGTGTTTTATACGTTAGATTAGGTTTAGAGTAGGTTAGGATAGTGTTTTATGCGTTAGATTAGGTTTAGAGTAGGTTAGGATAGTGTTTTATACGTTAGATTAGGTTTAGAGTAGATTAGGATAGTGTTTTATGCGTTAGATTAGGTTTAGAGTAGCGTAGGATAGTATATTATGCGTTAGATTAGGTTTAGAGTAGGTTAGGATAGTGTTTTATACGTTAGATTACGTTCGGAGTAGATTAGGATAGTGTTTTATGCGTTAGATTAGGCTTGGAGTAGCTTAGGATAGTGTATTATGCGTTAGATTACGTTTAGAGTAGCTTAGGATAGTATATTATGCGTTAGATTAGGTTTAGAGTAGCGTAGGATAGTATATTATGCGTTAGATTAGGTTTAGAGTAGGTTAGGATAGTGTTTTATGCGTTAGATTAGGTTTAGAGTAGGTTAGGATAGTGTTTTATGCGTTAGATTAGGTTTAGAGTAGGTTAGGATAGTGTTTTATGCGTTAGATTAGGCTTGGCGTAGCTTAGGATAGTGTTTTATGCGTTAGATTATGTTTAGAGTAGCGTAGGATAGTATATTATGCGTTAGATTAGGTTTAGAGTAGGTTAGGATATAGTATATTATGCGTTAGATTAGGTTTAGAGTAGGTTAGGATAGTGTTTTATACGTTAGATTACGTTCGGAGTAGATTAGGATAGTGTTTTATGCGTTAGATTAGGCTTGGAGTAGCTTAGGATAGTGTATTATGCGTTAGATTACGTTTAGAGTAGCTTAGGATAGTATATTATGCGTTAGATTAGGTTTAGAGTAGGTTAGGATAGTGTTTTATACGTTAGATTAGGTTTGGAGTAGATTAGGATAGTGTTTTATGCGTTAGATTAGGTTTAGAGTAGGTTAGGATAGTGTGTAATGCGTTAGATTAGGTTTAGAGTAGGTTAGGATAGTGTTTTATGCGTTAGATTAGGCTTGGAGTACCTTAGGATAGTGTTTTATACGTTAGATTAGGTTTAGAGTAGGTTAGGATAGTGTTTTATGCGTTAGATTAGGTTTAGAGTAGGTTAGGATAGTGTTTTATACGTTAGATTACGTTCGGAGTAGATTAGGATAGTGTTTTATGCGTTAGATTAGGCTTGGAGTAGCTTAGGATAGTGTATTATGCGTTAGATTACGTTTAGAGTAGCTTAGGATAGTATATTATGCGTTAGATTAGGTTTAGAGTAGCGTAGGATAGTATATTATGCGTTAGATTAGGTTTAGAGTAGGTTAGGATAGTGTTTTATGCGTTAGATTAGGTTTAGAGTACCTTAGGATAGTGTTTTATACGTTAGATTAGGTTTAGAGTAGGTTAGGATAGTGTTTTATGCGTTAGATTAGGTTTAGAGTAGGTTAGGATAGTGTTTTATGCGTTAGATTAGGTTTAGCGTAGATTAGGATAGAGTTTTATGCGTTAGATTAGGCTTGGCGTAGCTTAGGATAGTGTTTTATGCGTTAGATTATGTTTAGAGTAGCGTAGGATAGTATATTATGCGTTAGATTAGGTTTAGAGTAGGTTAGGATATAGTATATTATGCGTTAGATTAGGTTTAGAGTAGGTTAGGATAGTGTTTTATACGTTAGATTACGTTCGGAGTAGATTAGGATAGTGTTTTATGCGTTAGATTAGGTTTAGAGTAGCGTAGGATAGTATATTATGCGTTAGATTAGGTTTAGAGTAGGTTAGGATAGTGTTTTATACGTTAGATTAGGTTTGGAGTAGATTAGGATAGTGTTTTATGCGTTAGATTAGGTTTAGAGTAGGTTAGGATAGTGTTTTATGCGTTAGATTAGGTTTAGAGTAGGTTAGGATAGTGTTTTATGCGTTAGATTAGGCTTGGAGTACCTTAGGATAGTGTTTTATACGTTAGATTAGGTTTAGAGTAGGTTAGGATAGTGTTTTATGCGTTAGATTAGGTTTAGAGTACCTTAGGATAGTGTTTTATACGTTAGATTAGGTTTAGAGTAGGTTAGGATAGTGTTTTATGCGTTAGATTAGGTTTAGAGTAGGTTAGGATAGTGTTTTATGCGTTAGATTACGTTTAGAGTAGCTTAGGATGGTATATTATGCGTTATATTAGGTTTAGAGTAGCTTATGATAGTGTATTATGCGTTAGATAATGAATTTGACCAGAATCGGAATTTGATGGTATTTTGAATTTTCGCCATTTTGTTATAATTATCAGATTTAAACCATAAATACATTTATAATATATGCTTATTTAGGTTGCAGGCATGAGGTGACATGGAGTGACATGAGGTAACATGGTGTGTCACGAGGTGACATGACGTGACATGGAGTGACGTGGAGTAACACTATGTGACATGACGTGACATGACGTGACATGGGGTGACATGGAGTGACACGAGGTGACATGGAGTGACATGTAGTGACATGAGGTGACATGGAGTGACACGAGGTGACATGGAGTGACATGGAGTGACATGGAGTGACATGAGGTGACATGGAGTGACATGAAGTGACATGAGGTGACATGTAGTGACATGGAGTGACATGGAGTGACATGTGGTGACATGGAGTGACATGGAGTGACATGAAGTGACATGGCGTGACATGGAGTGACATGGAGTGACGTGAGGTGACGTGAGGTGACAAGAGTGAAGTGACATGAGGTGACGCACGTGGGGTGACAGAAGTGAGCTGACATGAGGTGACAGACATGTGGTGACAGGAGTGAGGTGACATGAGGTGACAGACATGTGGTGATAGAAATGAGGTGACAGAAGTGAGGTGACAGGAGTGCGGTAACATATGGTGGCAGTGATGAGGTGACATGAGGTGGCAGGGATCAGGTGACAGAAGTGTGGTGACAGGAGTGAGGTGGCATGAGGTGATAGACATGGGGTGACAGAAGTGAGGTGACAGGAGTGCGGTGACATGACGTGACAGACATGTGATGACAGAAGTAAGGTGACAGGAGTGCGGGACATGAGGTGGCATGAGGTGAGAGACATGGGGCGACAGAAGTGAGGTGACAGGAGTGCGGTGACATGACGTGACAGACATGTGGTGACAGAAGTGAGGTGACAGGAGTGAGGTGACATGAGGTGATAGATATGGGGTGACCGAAGTGTGGTAACGGGAGTGGGGTGACTTGAGGTGTCACACATGGGGTGATAGAAGCGATGTGACAGGCGTCAGGTGACAGACATCAGGTGACACACGTCAGTTCCCACCTTCTACTGCTAGATGTCGCCACTACTGTCGTTATCGAATGAGTTCGAAATATCACGCATACAATTTTTGCATTTATTAACTTTAACGAGGAGTTAACAGTTTTATATTATTCTGTAGCTAATTAGTATTGCTTCTGGTAGTAATTTGAACTAACGACACTACAGTTCCAAAAGCTTGTAGTTCAACCCGTTCGCCGAAGAGATAGCGCCACTTGTTCTTCTCTAGATCGGATTTAATTAATATTGATTTTTTTAGGTTAATTGGCTTTCATATGCGTCAAATTAGCGGAATAAGCAACTCTAATTAGTTTAAGAATCTATTGAAACTTTCGACATCTCAGAAAGTCGAGAAATGTAATAATTATTCTCAATTTACTCTACCTAGTTCCTCCTTTCACCGCTCCATGGCTAGGCATTTGGTAGTCCACAAAAAACAATTTTTTTAACATTCTAAAATAATACGTCCAGTTTATTATAATGTTGCTTTATTTTATGCAGAAATGGAATTTTTTATTTTTCTAGTTACATGTTCGACTCCTGGATGACCCTAGCGGTACCGTTTTCAGTCATCAGCGCGAAAGTATACATTTTAAACCATGTATAAGAATGTGACTTTTAAAATGGTTTCAACCACTTAAATTAATTAATCTCCAATGAACTTCTAAATCTTCTTTACATAGTAGATCTTGGTAGTTTGGTTATGAATGTAAATACCAATGTTAAATTCACTTATAAGCCACAGTTATGTTGTGTCCTAATCATCTAGAGTCTAGATTCACCTAGAGCTCCTAGACTCACCTGTTTAAAGCGTATAATGCGAAACAGAACAGGTAGCTTTTAATAGTAAGCATATACGTAAATTTTATTGTTTATCTATATCGAACACTTTTTTTTTAAATTAAGCACAGTGCGTGCCAATACATGGATGTTATTGCGGGTGGCAAGGCAATGCCACGGATGATTGGCATCCATTTTCCCCAGGGAAGATTTACACTCGAGAGTACGTGTGATCCCGGGTAAAGAAAACGAGCTTTCCAAGTGGTTTCTTACGGCGAGGTGTGACCGCACCTCAATGACACTGTAAACACTCGGCTGGTGTTTCCAGCAATTACCAGGTAAACCGCGGGGTGTTGTTTGCCACGAAGGAAATGTGTTACAACAACAGAAACGGCGTACGAGTTTCGTGGCGAGCCGAGATAGGATTGGAGAGGACCGGCAATATAAGAACCCATTCGGAGTTACGCGGCAAGAAAGGATTTTCAAGGGCATGAGCTTGCAGATTTCTTCTGCGCGAGCACCGCGGCCAATCTTTTCGGCGGTCGCCCCTTTGATTCTTGCCGTCCGTGTTTGTTCTAACATCGACCAACGTAAACTCGAAAATTTCCTGCTAATGGAACGTCGATCGGCTTGTGATCGCTCCTTGACAACTCTCACGAACGTGTTACTGTACGAACTGTGATCCACAAAATATGGAAAATGGGAATCTGGTGGCATAGGTATTTGGAAACGCTGAAATTTGGACATGTAGGTATATATAAAATTCGAGACTTGGAGGTCTAGAAATTTGGAATAATAGAAATTTGAAAATCCAGGGCTGGGAGCCTAGGAGTTCGCAGACCTTAGGGTTCAGGGACCTAAGGATATGATAATCTACAAATTTAGTAGTCTACGAATTTGAGAATGTGGAAATTTAATTAGTAAGAAATTTAATTAATTATAAACCTAGAAACTTTAGTTATAAACCTGTAAATTCCCAAATTCAGAAGTTTAGAAATTCAGAGAACTTGAAGTTCCAAATTTGGTAGGTACTGAAATTCGCCAATTGAAAAATTTGAACATTCGAAAATCCGAAAACTTCCAAATTTTTAAATTCACTAAACAATCTTAAAGTTCACATACACCATCACAAAACATCAATTACATCAATAATACTGAACATAAACAAGATTTGTATTCAATGAACGTATTAACTGTTATAAGGCCACCAACAGCACGTTACGTTAACGGGCGAATAAAATTGAAAAGAACAAGCGTCCGCTTCGAAGAATTGCTGGAGGACCCTTTGAGACGAATGGCGTTTCGCGAGCGGCCGAAAAATATTTTCGACCACACGCAATATTGTGCTCGTGTTTACTGAAGAAACACACGACACGGTGGTCGAAATTCAAGTCGCGCGTGCTGCAAATCGCAATTACAATTCCTCTGTCGCCTTTCGTTCTGTTGTATGAACCTTTTTTATTGAAATGGTACAATAACTTCTCGACGACAATTCACCCTCGCGTGCTCTTCTGTCAAAGTAAACGATATTTTCTGTCGATTGATCGGGGAGCTTGGATAGATTTGTAGAACGAATGATTGAAAAGAAATTTTTCTAGCAACCTATACGATTTTTGTAAAGATGGAGGAGACACTTTGAAGCAAGATTTGTGGGTTAGGTAGAGAGTATTAGAAGCTAGATAATTTTCCAATTTAAAAATGACATAAGAATGTTAAGATGTTCAATGTTGAAATATTAAAAGATTGTAGATGAATATAATGTAAATTATTGAAAGATGCTATGTCTTCATTTATCAGAAACAAAGTAGATAAACGTCCTCAATCCTTCTTCACTCCACAGAAAGGTTTATTCTCCATTAAGTCTGTATCGTTAAGGTGTTCTGCTCCCTTCACATCAACATTATATATACTTTACACTAAAAGTTATTCGCCATGATGTCTCCATTTGTCAAATGTACCAATATTTCAATTTCTGGATCAGACTATAGTACGAGCACCTTCATTGTCCGACTACATTGATGTTCAATCGTTCAGAATATTTGAGACCTCGATTACAATGTCCACAATTAACAACAGAAAAACTATGTTCCTAGACAGATTTCTTTCACGAATGTAAAGTCGAAGAACGAGAGTCGAAAGTGACGGTGATAGAACCGGTATCAACATGGAGATACACCTTTCGTCGTTTTCCTAATCGTTACCCGGTGCCATGCAAGAAGGTCCTTGTAATAACATCTTTCCCCGAGGTCACGAAAGCAGTACCCTCATAAATAAACAAAGGAACCACGCGATGGACTTAAAATAGTTTGTCCGTGGCGTAGTCGGCAGGCATTTGCTCGGACAATATTATTTTATGGTGACCAATGGTCGTTGGGTCCCCGAAATACGCACGTTGCTGCTCGGGAAGAGCCTCTGATCTCACCGATTCACATTCGGAATGTAAATCACGTGTTTGCGAGCAGGGACGGGAAATTAATGGAAAGCGTAAGAAGAGCGTGCTAATAGGACCCATTCTAATTAGGCTGGCATTATAGACAATATTTTTCTTCGACGTCGGTGTAGAGTGACCTTTTGAACCGTTCATTAATCTTCGTTCATTTTTCCGACGAGAAAAATCGCCCCGTTATGTCGACGTAAGGACAGATTAATCGCCCGAACTCGAGTGAAATTTTCTTATTGGGTTATTAGGAACGAAATTTGATAAGTGGAATATAAACATATGTCACTTTTGGTATACATAAGTATACCAAATATATTTTCAATCGATGAAACTAATAAGGATGCTGTATCAAGTCAATATGGAAAATATAGAGCAAGTAGTCTTTCGGACATAACATTTAAATTTGGCGCCAAGCGAGAGACGATCAATGTCAAAGTTTGTGTACGAACATTTATGGACATTCCAAAGGAAAAATTAAATTTTGTCCATCACAGAAAAATATAAAATTGCAATTGTATAAATTAATATTTTATGAAATATTAACTAAATGTGAAATATGTTTGAAGTAATATATGTGTTAAAATAAAATTTGTTCCCCCACTCATATAAGATTCATAATCTGGCACCACTTATGTATGACTATATTAATGTTAAGGATACAAAATGAACGATAAGGTCTCCTGATTAATCTAGTTTAATTAACATCGTAGCGTATGATTAATTCGAAAGGTTCTTTCTTCCGAGAAGCAGCTAGTTCCAGTTTTCCTGGGAACTAGCGCCATGAAACGTAACGGTCCACTCACAAACTCCTAAAAGGGTAAATCAGTCAATCTGGCCGCGTTTAATTAAATTTCTATGTTGTCTCTTATCACAATGGGGTCCGATCAGAATTTACTGGAACCCATGATGATAGTGCCCACGCTGACTTTCACTGCTATCGCCAGTGCACCATCTGAAAAATCGTTCGTTATTACGACATTTAGAAATTTGACAATTTGGACGCTTGGAAATTTTGGCATTTAGGTATTTGGAAATTTTAAGATTTGGGAATTTGGGGATTTAGAGATATGGGAATTAGGAGATTCGATTTGGACATTTGAGGATTTGAACATTTGGAAGTTTGGGGATTTAGAATTTCAATATTTGGAGATCCATGCATTTGAGAATTCGACGATTTACGGATTTGACAATTTGAAAACTTAAAAAGTAAGAAATCGAGAAATTTGAGGATTTGGAAATTTAAGAGTTTGAGAATTTGAAAAATTTAGGATATTACAATTTGCACGCCTTGTTACAAAAAACCATAACTATGCTGCACTAAACATAAAAATCTTCTTATCATTTCTCACTAATTCTTACTATTTTTTATCATTAGTAGTATAAAGAACAAGAATTTGGATTTTGTACTGTTTTACCTGTTAGGTCATCTAAGTTAAAGGATTTAATAGTGACATTTATATGCATGTATACCAGATAACGAACGTATACATATAACAGTAAGGTACTAAATAAGAGAAAAGGGACAATCTTGATCGATCTGTATAAAGTTGGCGTATGTCTCCAATTTGTCCATTTCAGATCGATTTACACGGGTACAGATAAGGAGCAGATCATAAATTCGCAGAGACGTATCTTTTACGAGCATTCCTATCGCAGCTTCTTCATCCTGTTTCCGATACCAAATTTGAATTTTACGATTCGATAAATTAAACACTCGAAATTTACGCGGCTAGCGTTGTTCTAGGATCGATAACTTTTTTATTGCTTTTACGCTGAACCGCTCGTAACCCTTTATTTTTGTTAAATTTTCAAAGTTACAAATCTTCAAATTCTCAAATCTCTAGTTACAAATTTCCAACTTGTCAAATCACTAAAATTACAAATTTTCAAATTCTCAAAGCTCTAAAGTTACAAATTTCCAAATTCTCAAATCTGTAAAGTTACAAATTTCCAATTTGTCAAATTACTAAAATTACAAATTTCTGAAGTTACAAATTTTCAAATTCTCGAAGCTCTAAAGTTACAAATTGCCAAATTCTCAATTCTCTAAAGTTACAAATTTCCAAATTCTCAATTCTCTAAAGTTACAAATTTCCGAATTCTCAAATATTAGAGTTGCAGAATTATATAAAGATAAAACGAAGAATTATAATTACATATAGCAAAGAGTAGTATTAATTTCATTAACGATGCATTTATTTGTACAATTTATTTCGTGGCCTGAAGGGTACATATCGAACGCCGATTATTTTCAAGTGAAACGTCTGGAAACCGCTAAAACTGACCGCGACAGGAATGTTAAACATTCGCCTGTCTTCAAAGGTACATCCCGAGGATCTTTCTTATGGGAACACTCCATTACGTATGCGCCTTTCGGAAACGCTGTCCTACCTGTTATCGGCTGAACACGAGACGATCTCGTTGCCGCGATTCGATCGACCCGATGACATCCGCCTGTCGACTTTCAATTAAACGAAATAAACGAGCTACCTGAACACAGATAATCTTTATCGATACTCGTTCACCTACATATAACGCATCCACAAGAACTCGGTTTCGAGCTACGTTACATTGCATTATATTACATTACGTTAGGTCAGATCAGATTAGGTTAGGTCAGATTACAGTTTAGTTAGGTTAGGTATCATTTTAGTAGACGAATTCAGTGTAAGTTAACTAACATTTAGTATCATTTAAGTTTCAATTAGATTTTACGCTACGTTACATTGCATCATGTTAGACTGTGTTAGGTCAGATTATATTAGGTTAGGTCTTAGATTAGGTATAATTTCATGTTCGATCAGATGAATTCAGTATAACTAGTATATTAATACAACAGTATAACACTTTAAATGTTGCGTTGTGTTATGTGTTTCAATTAATTGCTCTTTGGTTAGGTTAGGTAATGTGTTTCAATCAGTTGCAGTTTGGTTAGGTCATATGTTTCAATTAGATCAAACACATTTTTACACGTCATTTACTCCGTTCAATTTTTGTCGTGCATTTATAAAGATGAGATTAGCCTAACATTGTGGACCGGCAGTTTTTGAATCAATTGATTTAGGATGCCGCCATTTTACGGTCGACACTCGGTAGCAGGGTTTAGTAGCCATGTTTGCGTCTCCAAGCGTGTTTCGTGGGTTTCTCGAGATCAGAAACGGGCCGATCCTCTTAATGCTTAAACGTTTCGCTCGCATCAGCTGGCAGCGGTTTAAACGGATTAGACGCGAATCTACGGACGATCAAATTTCTTCGAACGAGTAGGTGTAACAGAACGGATGATCCCCGTGGATCGAACAGATTCGCTCGTACCGAGCACCATCGGGCAAACACTGAAATAGTTTTCGCCCACGAGACGATGCCCGGTTACTTGATCCTTGCATGACGTCGATGCATTATACATGAAACATTGTTTTAACGGAAAAAACTGGTTCGTACGCCGGCTTACCGGGGGTTGTAATCTGATTCTTGATGTCTAGAAGCAACTCGTTGCTGGTACTATTTCATTCGACGATAGAGATCGATGCAGGTGCTTATGTGGAGCGGGCTGATTATTCCACGAGAGCGTGGGTGAGGCACAAACATCTTAAGATGCTTATTCTGTGTCATTATGAACGAACGCGTATCTGGTATGCGGCTACGACGTACCCGCTACGATAGAATTACTTATTAGCTGGAATTTAATCCGTACGCGAACGAATTAATTTTCATTAAGAACTTGCCGTTGGCCTGTTCATTATCGCGACTAGAATTAATGCCCGATCGGTGCTAGAAACGGGACTTTCAGTATTTGCGATTTTGGAATGCTCGTTTTAGAACTTTAGGATTTCAGAAGATTCGAGTTTTAGAATTTTAGAATATTGATACTGTTACAAAATAAGCGCAAGCAATTAACAAAAAAATGTATAAAACAATTGCAAGAAAAGATTTGTTTACCCTGTCATACTTTCTTCTACCCCAATTATCCTAAAAATTTCTTTACCTATCAACATTCTTCGTCAGCCTGAAAATGACCTTATATTAAATATTAGAAACTGTTCACGTTACGAAAGTTCGTAACGAATAAAACAGAACTAGCGAGTCTTGTGCCGTGACAAATGGTACCGAAGTAAGTAACTGTTAACGCCACTAATATTACCATTGGCGACGAGTTTCTGCTCGACAACGACAGTGTCACTACGAGAGCCTCTCAATCACGTTAAAGTCGTGGAACAGTGTACGCAGTGTCGTCTTTCAAAATGAAACGACACGTACGTTTCTCGTGTCTCGTCGACGTGACAGATTCCACGGGTACATTTTCTGACGAATGCATTTGTACATATCGCGCGTACCAACACAAACAGTAGGACCCCACGATCGAGGAACGAAAGCGCGGTTAATTTGAAACTAGGACAGATCGATGCTGTTGATTTCGAGAAAACAAAGTGGGCTCGTTACCGGCCGTTTCTGCTTTCTGATTTGTCATACAGTTATGAAACGAGTGAACGTCCTCGACCCTACGTCTAACCTCTACCGATTCCTTCTTCGTTTAATGTGTCTTCAGATCCGGTTGATTTCTTCAGGGACGCTTTGTATTACGATAACAAACGATTCTTTCTTTCGCATGTACATCGTGCTGTACATAATTAGAGGAAATAGTATCAATGGCGAATATTCAGTGCAGGGGCAAAAGTTGGTATTTGGATGTTTAGAAATTTCGGTATATAGAAATTTCGAGCTTTGAGAATTTGGAGGTTTGGAAATTTGGGAATGTAGAAATCTGAGAGCTTAGGAATTTGGAATCTTCAGAATTTGGGGGTTTGAGGATTTAAGGACTTAGAATGTTAGAAATTTAGGGAATTTGGGAATATAGAAATCTTGAATTTGGGGATTTAGAAATTTGGAAATCTAGATGCTTGAAAGTTGAAATTTGTAGTTCTGAGAATTTGAATATTTGTTAATTTAGAAATTCAAAGATAGAATTTGGGATTTGGAAATTTGAATATTGAGACTTTAAGAATTTGGGACTTGAAAATTTGCGAATTAAAAAGTAACATGAAAGTTTAAAAATCTGAGACCATAAAAATGAAGAAAGTACACGCTAAAGTAAACAACCATTCCCCAGAATAAAAATGAGCTTCAAAGAGGAAGGAAAACAGAAGCCCAACGAAACGAATCTGTTCGTGACGCGAATCTTAAGTTAAACTTTGAAATTAAATCGGAATTTTTCTATATAATTTATTCCATCGACTCCTCCATTTTCATTTGACGATGAATTGCTGATACGAGTTGCTCATTTGTACTCCACAGGTCTGTAAACGAGCACCGAAAGTTGTATTATTATTCCGTGGTGTCTATGAGCGCGATAGAAAAGGAGGTTTTACGGGGACGACCACCGTGTTAGGATTATGTGAAAATTCCGTGAATGCACGTTCCATCTAACACCCGGCGGTTGCCTCGTGGGAGTTTTAAATCGGTAGTCGATCCCACGGCTCATCTTCGCACCTTTCTAACCATAGACCTAGGTTAGACCCCTAGGTTTCTAACCCGTGAAAATGCAGTTTGTCAAATCATTGCCTTTCCGAGAGAATCTTTTATGTTTTCCTGCGTTATTGCCTCGTATTACGCCATTACTGAAAAATGAATTATAACAGCACTTATGTGACTTATATCTGCACACCTTCTTCCCAATATATGTATACATTATTATACTGCGTCTCGAGATACGATTTAACCCTTTAACCTCGGCTAACTAATTATTGCTGCAGTATGAAGACAAATAAAGAAAGTTGAAATGTTAGGTATATTTTGAACCTAGAGATCTATGATCATGCAAATTATAATTTACATTCTCAATTAAATTCTATACTCAGTGCTGCAAATATGATTTTGGTCTGTTATATCTGAACTGTAATATCACGAGTGTGACACGATATGATAAGCTAAAGGGTTAATGTTTCACCAGTGTTAATATATGTCCTTTTGTTAGCCGCAAACTCTGCATCTAATGTGTGTCGAGTGTTTTTGAGGCCAATATGACCGAGTGTAATGCTATTAAACCGATGTTATCCAATGGTATCAGCGACCCGATCAACGGTTGATAGTATTATGCTAATATACTCGTTGCTAATAAGTGGTAAATTCGCGTAACGACTGTACCAGTGGATTAAACTCGCGGTGTCGGACGATGTTGCGTGCTACATAATTTTATAAATTGCTAAATTACCACTGGAGAATATGCGTCGATTACGAATAAAGTGGTCATAAGCAAATTCAAATTTATACAACTTTACAGTTAGACTCGAGCGATTATATTCACAGTCGCACTTAAATTCAAGTTTAAGCAATTACGTTGACATTCAATTTTAAGATAAATTCTTCCAAAATTATTATTCTCTCATTAACTGCCACTTATTTTTATACATATACATTTTTAAATATAGTTCCATTATATTTATACATTACACAACTCTCCTACTTAAAAAATATCTATTTCAACTTGTATTAAATCGGTGAGGTCAACCTTTCAAACGCAAAGGGCTAAATTTTGTAGTTACCTGGTTAATTTCTGGAAAAAGGTCTGAGAGGGTAAAAGCACGTTCGAATCAGCATCGATCATCGCGTATCGACGAAGCAACAACTAGAAGACGCGATTCCAATTGGATCAGCTCGAAAGATGAGCAGAGCCGACAAGTTCGATTGGTATTGGTTCGCGTTCTTCGCGATCGAGTCATCGCCTGAACGATCCCCGAGAAACGATTCCTCGGCAACAAACTTCGCCCGGGAAGGCTATCGGGCATCTCGTTGCACGCAACCCGGCCCGATCTCTCATCCTAGGGGATACGGATGAGTAGGCGCGATGGATACACTGCGCAGAACACGCCCGACACGCTAAACGCCCGCTCCGGACTCGTGTAAACAATTATTCATCCGGTGGATCCGATTCGCTCCATTTCTCAATTAGTCCGACGAGCACCGAGGACCGAGGCTTGAGTCATACTTGCCAGCCGTTTCCGCTACGAAAACCAGGAAGGCGCTTCTAGACATCCTATTTTATTTTCGTGACCGGTTACGTGCTCTCTCATCGTTTCTGGCGACGTTCGCGGTCGACTCTTCGTCGGATGTAATGGAGAAGTCCTTTTAACTGCCGCAATAAAAAGCAAATAACGTCGAAACGGTAATTCCTTTGGTGGACAAAGGAAAGGTGGCGGTGGATCAGCCACCGTAAAATCGACCTCCAAATTGTGAAACAGAGATTTTACTTCTTATGTCTCTCTGTTTAATGGTAGCTACTTCTTAGATTATGTAGATTTTTAGGGCAGTGAAGTTACAGTACTTGAAAGGTTTTGAACATACACGCTTTGCTGTTTTCTACATTCATGTCTGTTTCATTGAATTAACTGGAGAGGTCAAGCTGAACTGATACTTCAAATTCTGGGTAGATACAACAGATTAGACTGACCATTCGTATGTGTAGGAAGAAGCTGTTCCGAATAATGACCTTGACAACATATTTGAAGATCATCGAGGTTGGAGGAGGTTCCCTTAGACACAAAACGACTTGTAGATGCGTACGATTATATGTATGTCTTTGCTTTCTCAGCCAAAAGCAATGAAGACAGTCATACAATTACATCCAGATCGCACAAAAAGTCTTTACGTATTGAATCTAGACTCGTAACGGGTCTAAGACCCAATGCACACAAACGACATTGTGCTGTACGACCATATGTCTTGTTTCATCTTCCCAGTCGAAAGCAAGGAAGATAAACATACAATCGCCATAAGATCACGCGACAAATTGTCTTTAGTCTCGACTCGCATTGGGTCTGAGACCCGATAGAACGACATCTAGTGCGATATCTCTGCGATTCTATGTCTTTCCTCAACTGAGAAAACGAAGAGAGTCATATGATCATAACGAGATCGCACGAGGTCGTAGAAAAAGGTGCGTACCGGGTCTATTCCGTATATTGCCGAAAATATTGCGCGCAAGTGGAGTGAAGGAACGAAACGGTAGGCAAGAAATGATACGAAAAGTATTCGTCCGGACAAGTAGCGCGACGAATGGTCGGACAGGTGACAATCCTGAGGCACATATCCGCGTGGCATCGTAGATAGCCGTAGATCGTCGCGACACGTGAATGCGATAGCCAGTGCGTGGCACGAATATGGCATTAAAAAGCGTTATTTATCGACGGATCTGCAGTCACGGCCAACACACCGATATCCGTGTGTTGCACGCCGGTATTAACATTAAGATTCCCATCGTACGATACCGGCCGTGGAAAAAGAAAAGCAACTTTTCGAGTGGCTGTCAACCGGCTAAGACGCACGGCCGCCGCTCGTTTGGTCGACTCCTTCTGCTCCTGGCTCGAGAAGCAGAACGATTACAGAATGCGATCGAACGAGCGAGAAAATCGAGTGCGGGCAGACCGCGACCGGCCAGAGAGCTCTATAATCCCTCTAATCTCTCGAATCAGGGAGACGGGGGTATTCGTTACACGCGTGGCACGTACTACTAATTTATGCCCGTGCCTCGAAAGTAAACACGACGGAAACTACCGCAACGAATGGGGAACGTCCGATCTCCGCAGCCACCGGTATCGTGAGAAAAATTTCGAGTCCTCAAAAATACGGCTTGTGGGTCTGCTTTCGAAGACGTTGTTGCTGCCGCTTTGACCGGTCGGATGATGCCGCTCCGTATCCTACCGATGTACCGGGGGAAATAAAATCAGATACCGGAATAAATGGATTTCAAATCATTTATAAATATTGGGCAGAGGGAGCGTTATTTTATCGTGAATGAAGAGAGAAGAAAGGGGACTTTGGCAGCGACGGTGATATTTTGTTATGGTAGGTATCGTATTATATGTATTGTGCTGGGTGGTAACTAGGATCTAAAACGCTCAATTTATGGCGAGGAACTAGTACGCCGTGCGAAGGATGTGGAACATATACTTTGTATACATTAGTTTGGATAGGTTATAATTTCTAGGTTATAATTCAAACCTTCGAATTTTTCACTCTCTACATATTCAAATTTGTGGATCCTCAAGTCATACATTCACGCATACCCAGATCTCTAAATCCCAAAGTTTGCAAATCCTTAGGTTCCCAAACAGCGATATCTCAAAATTCCTGAGATTTGTTGACCTCCAAATCTCCCCTAAAGTCCCCTTTTCCTTCGTCGCTATATTTCCCCTAGGGAGTTCAGATTTGTCCACGACTGTACTCGTTGACATTATACCAAAGGTTAGAAATACTTGCATAAATTACGATTTACAAAAACATAATGTTCTTGCTTCAATAGCAATAGATAACATATAACCGTAAGCAGTTCGTGGTAATTGATCTGACGAGAAGATTGCATCAAATTTTCTGCCCTGAACTTGAAGATTTCATGGTCGAGTTCGAATCCTTTAACGATAATGAAGCGATCGGTTTCTACAAATTAAATCCCGTTCTTCGTCGTGGAACGAGAGATCGCGGCACATTTTATGACGAATACTACATATTCGTTTCTTCGTCTTTTCTGTTTAAAGCCGGTGTCGCGACGAACAGAGTTTCATTTTCGCTGAGCTGATTACACGTACACTCAGGTGCAATGTTAAGACCCAAATTCTTAGATTTTCTAATTCCCAGATTCCCAAATTTCCTAGATTCCTGAATTTCTAGACTCCCAAATCCCTAAATTTCTGAATTCCTGGACCTTTACATCTCTAGATCCCTAAATTCCTAGATCACCAAATTTCTAAATCTTTAAATCCATATCCCAATTTCGTAGGTTCCCAAATTCCTAGATTTTCACATTTCTAGTTCCCCAAATCTCAATGTCTTCATACATATATCTAACTCCCCGAATTTCTAAGTCCTCAAATCTCTAGATCACCAAATCCCTATATTTCTATTTTCACGGTTCAAATTCAAACGTCCCCAAATCATAAGTTCCCCAAATACCAATGTCTCCTACGTTCCGAAATTCCTATGTATCCAAATTTCTAAATCCCCAAATCCCTAAATCACCAAATCCTTAGATTCCCACATCCGTCGATCCCCCGATTCGAATATCCCGAAATGCTTAACCCACCCCGAAAATTTGAAGTTGCAACAAATTCATAGAAATGAACGACAGGTCCTTCCCTTTGTTTAATAAATTTTCCCTAGGAAAGTCAGATTTGTTGTTGACTGTACGTAAATACGTACGCACGCCGGCAATAAAAAGGAGGAAACCGTAGAAAAAAGTTAGTCGCAGGACATAAAGCGACGGTATTTCTACGTCGTAAAGTTTTCTCGTTATCCTGTCGGTATCCGGATGCAGCGTTCATCTCTTGCGAATATACATATAAAGAAAACATGGCGCGAGGATCCCGGTTTCTCGATTTTCATTCAACGCGGCCCGCGAACGCCCGTCTTACGGCAGAATTATGCGTAACGCGTTGCAGTATGTGGACATTCTTGCCGCATCGACTTACATTTTTTTAAACGCTTTTTATTGGCACGAGTGCCGCTCGAATGAGATGCATGAATCTTCTCTACTCTGCGACGTTAAGCTTTGTACACACATGGACACAATGTTTCATCGTCAACGTCTTTAACGGTCGCATCAAGGTTTCGAGTACAGTAGACTCTCGTTATATTGCCGCCGGTTTTACGAGTTAACTCTCAGAACACTTCGTTGATTGTTTCTGTGAAGTTTTCAAGTTTACTTTTGGAACGAGGTTATTTAGAAATTTCGCATCAGCTTTTCAACGTTGTCATCAACAACGCCATTCGACAGCATCGTTTAAGCCGACACTAAGAATATGTTAATCTCACTGCCAGAACCATCATTTGTTAGAAGGTTGAACTATAAAATTGCATATCCTAAGAACTCATCCGAAAGCGAACGAAAAGAAGACATATCTTCCCAATTGGCCTTCGTAATTCACATTATAGTCAGACTTAAGAGGTCCGGCCTTTTCTTTGGCGAGAAAGAGAGGAAACCTCTTATGGTATACGATACAGATTTTTATGATGGGCGTAAATCTCGCGACGGCTGCAAGGAGCGACTAGGAATCGTGAAAGACGTGGCCAATTCTCTAATGATTCTGATTTATCGCCGATGGTTTGTTCCGGTAAGTCATTATCCCGTGTAACCCCATACGCGGTGCTCCTGAGGACCTCACACGGGATACCAATATCAAGAAGCGTCGGTTCTTGTATTGCAACACGTTCGGCGATCATATTTCAAAGGACGTCCTATATGGCAGCTTCAATTTTTTACGCTTCCTCTCCGCTCGCCCATCTGTATTCCGCCAAATACCATTTAACTCCTTCGTTGAATGTCTCGCTTAAGCGTTTAATATCGTTCTTTTTTTTTCAAAATTTCATATGTAATTTCACTGGAATATAATATAATATTTACTGTATTAATATATTAGTAATAGTACAGTATGTTTCGATATTTAATTTGCCGCCATATTGTAGCTGTGATTAGTTAGTTCTGACACTTGACAAATAAATCATAGTCCAAGGGGTTAAGCTAAATTTTCCGTAGACAAAAATCCTAGTTACGCCACTGAACGAGGAGCTATTTCTCCTTTGGCCAATGGCACTAATCCCACGGGAAAGAGGGGGGCAGGTGATATACATCAGGTATCGAAGCGACGACAGTGTGTCGGCGATGCTATCTGAAAGGTAAGTAAATTTTCAGCCAGGCCAATAGATAGTTAGTTGTCCGATGGCCCGGCATCTTGGAAGATCTGCATTAGCAGATGGCGCGGTTAATAATCTGTCACCGGTTCCGGTAACGTGCCATTAAGTGGGCGTTCACGAATCACCGGAGTTCTCTACGCGATAAAAATCGTCCTTCGTTGAAATCGTATGAGTAAATCTAACGTGGATATCCAATCAGCGTACATCAGCGGATTAATTGAATTAGGTTATCGCGTATCGAATATGGAAAATCGACACGATTCGATCACATCAAAGCAGCGCAAAATGGCGGTTAAAAACTTATGGCATACCTGTTTGAAGATGCTGTAATATACATGGAGGCAAAGGCGTAACTCCATTTAAGCTGTGACATTAGTTATTATGAAGAACTTGGATAATTAAATTTTGGAAAAATCTCAAGATGGAATTTATGTTTAAAATCGAGTTAAATCAGATGTACAGAAACTGGTTTCGTTAGATAAGCATAAATGTTCTTTTGAATTAAATCATTTTGAATATTAAGTATTATGTTTTATTGCTAAGTGTTTTGTACTTATTCATTTCCTCGTTTGTATCATTATTTTGTTAGTAACAAAATCTTGAATTACAAGCCTCATGATTTGTCACGTTTACAAGTCGCAGTTCTAAATCCCTGTGTATAACACATACTGTACCTAAATGTTTCAATTTTTATTTCTAGCAGACACATCTACAAAGAAGTTAAAGCCACTACAAAATCTTGTCAAAATTTTTGTTTACGTTAATGTATAAAAATTATTTTATTGTCCTTAAGCGGACTCTGTCTCTGTGCAATCTGTAAAATTAAGCTATTTTAATAATTTTGTACATAATGTCTCAATGTAACCACCTGTTTCCCTCAATTGAGAAATAATTTGAACCTTCTCCGACTGTATTACAAAAAATGAAAAAAACACTGAATATTCATGAATACCGTGAAACGTATCGTGAATATTTACATGTTAACATAACTCTAATAATCAGTTTCTCCCGAGTTCCCCCGTATTTGTATCTGATTGCAGCAATCAAAATTTCGACCTCATCGGGAGAACACCGGGAGACGGGTAAAGCTGGTCTTGGAAAATTTCGTAACGTACGAAGAACTCGTGTCTCATAGCGTACGGTACTTCACTCGGAACGGCAAAACGGAATTCGACATCACAGACAGACAGACAGACAGAAGAGCGCAAAATGTCTCGGCTACATTGCCGTATCTATTTTCATCCGAGATGTTTTAGATGCTCTACTATTGAACACGACAGGCGAAACGAGTTGCGCATCGGCTTATGGCGGAAGTACTGGCCGCTACAATACAACACGATGCACCTCCATTAGATAATTGTTGGGGAAATAAATTTAACTTAGAAGAGATTGCTGTTGGTACGCTAAACTATATTTACATTTGTAGAAATTAGACAAAGGGATCAGGTTTCAAATTCATGGACTTTCGTATTTTTAATTTCATCATTTTCTAATTTTCTTTTTACAAATTCTTAGATTGTCGAATTCTCAAACTTAGAAGTTTAGGACACTTTGAAATTTTTAGAATTTTTTCTAAGTTTACGAAGTTGCAAATTTGGGAACTTCACGATTACTAATTTTCAAGTCTTCGAATTCACAGTCTTTCACATGAAATTCACGAATTTTTACACTTCAAATTCACACTCTCACATTTTCAAATTTTTAAATATATTCTACAAATATATAGGTACTTCAAATTTAAGACTTGTCAAGTTTTCCAATATCACAATTCCAGAGAGATATCAAGTTTTCAAATATTCCAATTTTTAACCCACGAAGTTATAAGTTTCGAATTTACAAATGTTCGAATTTAGAACTGCAGAAACTCCGAATCCTCAGCTGTTGAACTATCTATTCAGAAAGTAGCATCAAAATAAAATTCCTCCGTTTCCACATCACCGTGTCATAAATATTTGCAGCTAACCAAAATGATCTCATTGACCAACACAACCGCTCCAAAATATTCGAAAGTAACAAGAAGAGAAAGGAAAGTGATCATTCGATTGTAACAAACAGGATGCTAAGATATTGTTTTGCCCGAAGTCGTACGATTCCGTTGGATGGAAACGATGATGAGAAACGGGACTAATTCGCGAAATGGTGTCGGAGGCATCCTAGAGACCTGGCTCCGAGGAACAGTCACGCCCTCCTCGTTACCAAGGGTTTCTCCCTTTTTCCCTTTTTTTCGCGATAATATCTCGGCAAATACCGAGCGAGGGAACCCTTTAGCTTCGAGCAGGCTGCCGCCTGCACGCGTAATGCCCTAAAATTAAATAGCCTACGGCGCCAGGGGCGAGCTGAGGTGAACGTTGCCCCGAATCGAACCCGATATCACCGGACGAATCGTTCATGTGCCAGTTTCGTCTGTCGACATTGACAACCGGTGATGGTACGCCGTTTGATAAGCGTATCAACTCGTCTTGCATCGCTGCTCAAGAAAGACACCGCATCGGTATCGACGTAGGTTCGCGGCTTTGTCGGAGCTGGTAAATGAAACGTGGCTGAGCTGTTAATCATTCTGGTCGACTTCCACTTGCGCGTGGGAATGATTTGTCATGTACTTGCGCTTTAACCTTTCATTTATTTGCTGCGATCAATATTTTGATCATTGGTATAACTGTTTCGATGACGAATATAATTGATTTCAGTGAGAGATTTAATTGCTCTTGGAAATTTTAGAATTGGCAGAATTTGAGGGTTTATATGAAAAGTTGCAAATGTGGAAATGGGAGTTTGGGGTTTTGTGGATTTGGGAACGTAGGAAAGGGGATTGGCGGATCTGAATACTTGAGAATATTGGAATTTGGGTATATAGGGATTTGGGTATATGGGGATTTGGGCATATGGAAATTTGAGAATGTGAGAATTTGAGAATATGAGTGTTTGGGCATTTGGGTCTTGACGATTTGGGAATTTGAAGATTTGGAAATTTGAAGATTTGGAAATTGGGAAATTTGAGAATTTGAGAATTTGGGAAATTGAGAAATTTGAAAATTTTGGAACTTTGAGAATTTGAAGAAATTAATGTTTTCAGATATCTAAGGATTCAGTAATCTATGACTTCGAAAATATGGAAATCTATAAATCGTGGTGTCAGAATTTTGGAACATTAATATTTAAGGTTATGTTAGTCTATGAGAATTTGGAAATTTACTGTCTAAAAAATGTGGAGATTGCCAAAATTAAAAAAGCTATAAAATTAATCAAATATTTTGAATAAAATCATAGAAGCGTTTTATCTGAAAATAAAATTGCACACGGTGATTATGATATTTGCATAGATTTCTTTGTGGCTGCGAGCGATCGATATTGGCGATGTAAACGAAACCTTCTATTCAAAGCAATCATCTTTGATTTTAATTTGCGACCTAAGGAAGAGAAGGAGAAGAAGTAGGCGTAATGTACCGTGTCTCGCTACGACCCAGACACGTTAATTTACACTGCGGGCGCGTATGCATATTTCTTAGACACGATTGGTAATAATTAATAAAGTTACCTGCTAGCTCGTTTCATCGTGCATTATAGGCGTGCCTTAAACTACCACCACGGTGTACTTGAATTACATGCCGTTTTTGCTGCGAACAACTGCTGCAAGCACGTGCATACAACGTGTATAAAAACATTGACTTCTTTATTGAAACGATAACATTAATTATCTGAAACTGTTCTTTGAGTATGTAATCAACGTTCCCTTCAAATTGATATTTGTTTATTAACACGTCGAGTAATGCGCTGAAATTGTAAACAAGCCTTCTAATTAACTTTATTTTACTTAATTTTCTAATTTAATTTTATCCAGTTTATCCTTCTAGTCTACCTTTACTAGGTTTAATTTTTAATTAGACAATTTTTTACAATGACAATATAAATCTAAATTAAAGAAAATTTAATTATGTAGCAAATAGCAATGGTAATGTAGTAGATGGTCATATTTTTCAGATATTTTATACTTGTAACATCAAAGAGAAAATGTTGAATAATGAAATTGAACGAAACATGAAACTTTCGTCGCTGAATTTCATAAAAAATCGAATTATTACGTATCCTAGAAACGATGCGAAATTTACTATCTCCGTTTCTGCGGACTATTACTTTCCCCTTGGCAGGGAAAGAGAAAAAACGTTTACTAAATTATTGTACATGTTCTGGAGGAATCAGACACTATTAATTACATGTCCAAACCACGATGAGAAAGTTATAACATATAAGCGTGAACTTAACAGTGTAATAATGATCATATTTCACTTGATACATACTTTCTTCTTTATTACATAACTTCCCATTATATTGCATAATTATTCAAAATAATCTTGTAAGGCAAATTATTCAATGGCTGTCAACAAACGTGTTCTGTAATTTGACACTTTTCATTTCAATAATTCTTTGGAATTATCATGTGTATCATTTCTTATCAATAAGAGGAGAAAAAACATATTGAACACTTTATTTAGTGTTGACTCTATGTTCATGTTCATGTTAACGTGAATAATGTTGACTTTATCCAGTTCTTAATTAGGTATTAAGAAAATCGATGGTTTCTTAGTTATTTCGAAAAGGTGCACATTATGATGTTGCAGAGTTGTTACTTATGGGATCCCCTATAATTGTAAAAAGTTTCAGCCCCAATCGGAGTTCCGAAGGTCGTGGCGTTCCCCTTCGAAGTATAATTACGCTTGCGGTTATTTGAAATCGTTCGCGTTCATTTTGTTTTAATAAACGGGCTGTTTGTGCTCATCCCATTGGGAGATCGATCTATGGAAATGCAAGGTAGTCTGGTATATTAAGATACATCTGTGTGCCAGCCTTCGGGCTACTTTTAAATATTATTCATAGCAAATATCTGATTAGACTCGAAAAAATTCACGCGTATCGAATGCAATACTCTATCGATAAAGTGTACAATATATTTTTTCTCTTGTCATTGATAAGAGATGATAATTTCAAGTATTGCTTGAGAAATAGAACATTCGGAAAAATCATTTAACTATTTCAAAAGAGGCGAATCGAAATGAAAATTGTTGAACATATTTGTTGATAATAAATGAATGCGAATGGTTTTCTTATTTTACGAGGTGCGTGTTGACTTAAGAAAATTATTACTTTGGAAGCCTTTTATAGTTATGCAAATTTTGTATCAAAACCCGAAGGTCGTGCATTCCCCTTGTTAACTGAAAACCAACCAACGTATCGTTGAAAGATTCGTGTATTTAGCTACGCATGCACGCACGAGATATAAGATTTGATAGTGCGTTGCGTGCAGAATCACTGGATTATTATCGGTTTACAATGACCGAAGTGCGAAGCGTGCCGACGATTTCGTGTATCGAATTTGTAATCAATTTTCAATCGCACACAATTCGATTGCGATACTATTAATTATAAACGAAGATTACATACAAATTCTTAAAATTATTTAGGACTTTCACGTGCAACATAACTCATGTTGTATAAAATTTGAATAATGCCCACGCTTATAATAATTACAATTAAAGTGTCAATATGTATGAAAAGAAATTAAAGTATCCTAATTTTATTCACGCTCTGTAATTATATCGATATGATCGTTTCAACCGTTTAATTTCAAAATTGTTTTATTCGATCCAGATATCTGGCGTGAAATCAACGACTACCTGAACACATTGCACACGACGCCAGCGTGTTATAAAGTGTCATAATGGCGGCAGACGATCACTCGCAAATGTAAAATGAGTTCGATAATTGCACGGAACAATGGCGCCGTTTATTTATAAGCCGTATCGTTTTCTTACGGCTGATTATCTTGCAACGTGTACGCTTGTCGATCCGTCCTCGTACACTTTCATCGACATCGCTCATGAGCGATCTGACTTTCAGATAGTTTATCGATCTGCAACGCTTACATTTTCGCTTATCGCGCCACTTGTAAACGGGAATCTTGCATTCTCATCGTGACCCTGTTCCTCGCCGTTACTCTGCACCCCTATCATCGACAATTACCTTCAAGAATCTTCCTTAGAACATGTTCTTTCACACGACAACCTATTCCACGATAAAATTGATTAATTACCGATTAACGGGTTGGTCAAAATGTTACGTCGTTCCTGTCAGTTGTGCAATTTATTTATCGACGCTTTCTTCTTTTGCAAATGCATGTATATCCTTGAAACTTACACTGTGTTTTGTTCGATTTCAACTTCTACGTTCAAAATTTTCAAATCCTCAAATTTCAACAATTCCAGATTTCTAAATTCTCAAAAGAAGCGTTGTATTAAAAAGTTTGTCATCTTTAAATGAGTGTTAGAGAATTTACCCTAGGAAGATCTACTATTCTCGTCAGTGCGGATCGCGTGTGTTGTGATTATCCATATACATTTCAAAGTCTCGTGCTATATATAGTGTATTTCTGCATATGACACGGGTGATTCACGAAACCTGAACATGAACGCACAAAGCATGACACAGACGTCGCTCACGTTACACGACCCTGTACAAATATTAAATGCAGACAATCATGATACGCATTATGTTCGGAGTTTAGCGTATCATTGCACGCATCGATACAGTATATTTAACAGGAATAATATGAACACATTTAAAATATATAGAGAAAGTAATGAACCAGTCTTAAAAGTGGTTTAAGCAATTCTGAAACAGGAACTAGTTTCCAAAATGAACCTCGATCGAAATTTCGTAAGAATATTTTATTTCATAAGATAAAGCTTCAAATATTGATCTAAAATTGAATTTGGGTCATTGTACACTTCACTGTGACGTAAAAGGTATCTAAAAAATGTATACTAAATATAGACGCCGACAATATTTTTAAGATGACGTAATACAACATAAATATACTTATATTCCAACAATATTATTTATAAACATTACGTGTTTCTATTACCAGTTTCATCGAAAGCTAATCCCACGATTGCGTCGCAAATACCAAGTGACTCGACACTGTGTCGTTAATATAACGAACGCAAATATTCGAAATGTGTCGAGAAGAAAAGAAGAAGTAACAGTAAGTCTGACAAATAGGAGGGAAAGTGTCGTAAGTGAAGCAGATTGTACGCAGACACCGGTTACGTAGTATCGTTAATACGAGCAGTTGGTAAATCCGCGAAAGAAAAGTCACGTAATCTCGCGCCATAAATTCCGTCAGATTGCTTCCTAAGAGTTTTATCGCGGAAAGATTGAACGGATCAGATGAACTACTCTAATCGAAGTCTAATCCCGAGCACCGACCGAGAAAGCGTTTCGTTCCTGT
This sequence comes from Megachile lagopoda, assembly GCA_036983795.1. Taxonomy (NCBI): domain Eukaryota; kingdom Metazoa; phylum Arthropoda; class Insecta; order Hymenoptera; family Megachilidae; genus Megachile; species Megachile lagopoda. The sequence goes on along the minus strand of CM072790.1, from coordinate 11,251,136 downwards.
TCTCTAATATCAGGTGTTTAAATCGTTCGCGAGATAACACGGTTCTATACCAATTTCCGCGGCTAAGCTTCTTCTACGAGCCGCCGTGAACGAATGAAATATACAGGTGGCGTAAATTCTAGGGTGGATGCAACCATTCCTGGAACAAGAGCGTGGATAATTGAAGCGGATGCAATCCGGGAGAGCCGAGGTGCCGAAACGGGTCTTAAACGAGTTCGAAAGATGAGATAAGAACCTCCATAATACTCGTCAAGATGAATTGCATCGTGCATAAAGGGTTAACTGTCGGTGGTACGTCATATTTTATGACTCATTTTCGGACTCTTTATCGTTCGTTCCTTGTATTTAATTTGACGTTCCTCGTTCCAGGTTTCTGCAGGCTAAACTTCGTCCCTATTAGACATTTGAACATTTGAGGTTTCAGGGCTCTTGGAATTTGGAAGTATGAGAAATTCGAACAATTTGAGAATTTCGAGAATTTAACATTTTGGGGGTTCCAAGATTTGGGAACTTACAAATTTGAAATCCGATTGAAATTAAATTGAAATAATTCCGGATAAACAAGTAACTTTTTCCATAAATTTGGATGTAGACTTTCAACACTAGGTTCGACAGAACGTGTCAAAATGTTGATTTCTGTCGAAATAAAGAACAATCCTATGAAACAATTTGTTTCATCCCTTATTTCAAGAAACTCCTCAAATTATTCACCCATAGTATTAAAATCAAAACTTCGAAAATTGTTCCCCCCTGAATAAAATTGTGAATAAATTAATATCACTGTTAAGAGAAATTGCTCCAATTCGGAATTTATAATGGAAAATTATACGGATTACAGTGAACCGTCGATGTGCAAGTGTCGCAGAGCGAAAGCAAAGTTACGCCTCGAGCGTAGGGGATAATATCGCGGCAATTAAAAGGAATCCGCTAATTCGCTTGACAATTTACGTAACAATTTTTTTGCAATGCTATTTCGAGCGCGACGCGGCGCAGAGCGGAGTGGCGCGGCGTTCTCTGCGGAGAACGACCAGTATCTCCGCGATCGGTGCATCGAACCCCGCGATCGGTTCCAAGATTGAGATAAGCGGCTTGCGAAGAAATAAGTAGTTTAAGCCTGTTCGCGTGGCCGCAGATTGGTCTGACGTCGCTTGCCACCGGGAAGTGGGGATGTTTTATGCATGGAGCCAGCGTTATGCATCATTCCAGGTGCATCTCGAACAGAACCCGTCGAACTCTGCTTCAGTGCAAGAGACACGTTACGCTCGATTGACGAACAGTGTTCTCGATATTAAAACATCGGTTACAAAGCCAAACCCAACGCAACAAGTGCACGCACGTCAACAAGTGTACACGTTCGCGCGCATAATAACGATACGTAATTAAAATTCAACGAACAAATTCGGCCACAATGGAATGTGGAAAGAAACGAACACGATTCGGAATTGACCGATAATTGTTCCTCTCACGAATTAACTCTTTCGCACGCTTAAACGTACTATGATTTTGCACCGGATAAACGTAGATGTTGTGCCGTTTTTACGCTGGCAGGTGCTTAGAATAGTCAATTGTGTTCGAATGTTTTGTACTTCTTGTGCCGATTAACGGCTGTCGCTCGATTAGCAGCGCAGCATCTGAAGGACATCTGATCGAGATCGATATGTTTGTATTGTTAATGCATGTGAGTATCGGTGCCGTACTGTTATCAATCAAAGTACATACATGGTGGAAAATATGTACTGGATGATACAAAATTCGTGGTACACGACACCGTGCGGTGATTCGAAAGAAGTTAGAAGGAAGAATCATGTTTTTACATATTCGATTCTGTTTTTGATAAAGTTGAATTTAATTCTATCGAAGAATTTAATCAATTTTTGGAAGTATTTTTACGAAAATTTGTTGGCGGCTCAAGATGACAATTTGTACCATTTTTTTATTAATTCAATCATTTATAGATGTTGTGATTTAATGAATTGTCATAATTATTGATAGTTCAAATTATTATTATTGATCAGTGTCTTTTATCATATTGTCATACTACTTACATTTATCAACTGACATGTACATTTATCCGTTTACTTGTATATTTATCTATCTACATGTACATTTATCTGCTTACATGCGTATTTATCATACTTCTATCGTGCTAGTATATCAACTGCATATTCCAGTATCGATAGCAACGTCGACAGTATATTAGCAATGTCATGAACAATAATATCTGACATTTTCCCGATGCTAATACTTCCATTTATGGATTCATAATATTCTTTAATCGTTGAGTGGAAATATTGTTTTTTCTGTCGTAAGCAAATTTTCTTACTGATGTATTACACAATTTACATATTCCATTTCTTCTGAAACGAAGCGAAGTAAGAAAAAATATTATTCTTATTTTTGAGTACATTAACCATACGATCCTGTCGATGTCGAACTGATGTTCTTCAGATGCTGTGTTGATAAATAGACAACTTTTATTTTTTAACTTGCACATTGTATTTTTAATAGAAATTGTTGATCGTGGTTTTTAGAAAAAGTACGTCAGTAAATATGACAGATGAAGTTATTTTAATCAAAAGTTTTACGAAACTGAGACACCCTGTACATGGTGTCGAACAGCACACTAGTCCGTTGTCTTCTATGTTGACTTCTAATCTTGCCCATCGTCAGTCATATCTTTTAGTATGATAATTTTTATTACTATTTATTCTCATTCCTTCTACTTCTTTACATGCAATTTCAGAACCTTTCATTTCAATTAATTGTACTTCGTTCTGAAAATCGATGCAGAAGTTAATGCATTTTGATTCTCCAAATTTCCTACAACAATGAAACATCTAAAAATGTTGCTTTTGTGTAAAAATCTGAGGTGATATCTCGCGGTCATATAAATTGGCGGTGATATATCCATAGGCTACCGTGTACGCAAAAGAGCATCGTGGCCGAAAGAGTTAAAGCGTAAGAGACAAACGGGTGTAAACGTAAAGTCGAAGAGACAAGGGAATCGCGTGACGATCTTCGGCAACGGGGATGTTAGAGGAAAGCGTGGTGGTGGGGAAAGGTTTGAGGGAGAGTGGGGGCGTGCGTTACGCAGGATTTAGGGTTCTACGTGGTGGTGTGGAGCCACGAGAAGCGTGGTGCTCGAATCGTGGTGGAGAAGCAGCCGACAGCAGCAGCAGCACACACGGTTTCGCCGCTGCGGAGAAGCCTCGCTGCTCTCGCTCGGAGCAGTCTGCGGCGATCATCGCTCCTCACGGTCTTCCGTATGGCCATGCGTCGTCCCGACATTCTCGATACCACGCTCAAATTCATCGTCGACCCTGCGCGACACTCTACCGTCGCCGTCGCTCCCGAAGAAGACACCCTGCGACACGAGAACGGTGCTGGAGAACGAAATTTCGCTTGCGTTCGAAAAACCGAGGTACCACGCGCGTCTGACCGCCGAACCGATGCACGCTCGAGGAGTCCGCTAAGCTCCGAAGAGTTTCGCGAATTAAGGCCGTCCGGAGAGTGCAAACGCGGTGGTGAAGCCGAATCGACGCGTTTCGTCGGTAAACGGTCCGAGGACACCGAACGGACGGTATTCGTTGACGTTTTCTTGATACACGTCGCACACGCACCCCGAAGTCGCCACGCGGGAGGACCAACTCGCACGCCGGGTCCACCTATCGCTCGACGACTCGACGATCGAGTCAGTGTTACTCTTGATTTCCACGCGAGCGCCGGTCTCGGCTTACCGGAGACGATACCCACGCTCCGCTTCATTCGTTTTCGACGATCCTCGCCGTTTCGCTCGCCGTGCGATCGTATCCGTCAAACGGATCCTCGGGGAAAATCGAGCCAAGTGCAGTTCCGCGGTTTCGATTCCGTGCGCGTCGTGTGAAGGGAAGAAAATGTTCGGTGTTATCGATTTATGGAGTTTCGTTTACACGATAATCGTATGCCGGAGACTTGCCGGAAGACTCGAGGAACGAGCGTGTCCGTATAGTCAATTTATATGGTGATTCTTCGTAATAATCCCCCTCGGATCATCGGATTATACGCGGATGGACGATCGAACGTTAGACGAAATGTTCAGTTCCAAGGTGAACCAGTGAGATTTCCGTGGCACAGTTATATCCGTTCACGAGTTTTTCCACCGAAAACCACGGAGACGTTTCCCGAACGAAAGAAACTCTTACGATGTTCGCTTTTGTGCTCCGACTACGAATACGTCGACTAATATACACTGGGAGATAAACCGTTATCGAAGTATGTGTACCGTGATCTGTATCGATTCGATAAACGTAATTCTTCCGTTATTTTCATGCCTCGAGAGGAATTCGATCGCTCTTTTCCCGATCGTGCTCGTTTTCGTTATCGACGCACGCGGTCGCCGACAATTCGGATACGCGCGTCCTTGTTTTTACGAGAAACGTGAAGCGACGCAAGGAAAATCGGTGATTCTGTTTCGACATCGATGCATGCCGTCGTGAGAAAATGGGAAAATCGTTTGGAGCGGTTACGTGCACCAGCAACGACGGTTGCGACAAGAGGTGATAGACGGAAGTGAAAAGATCGCGAGTGGCGCCAGTTTAATTTCTATCCTCTGATATAATTATTCGGACCAACCTGAACGAGTATTACGTAACGTCAAGAAGAAATTGTACCATCGCGTATGCGTGTGTACGTCCACGTGTGAACGTCCGAGTCTTGAATTTCGTGCAAACGCGATAATGGCGGAGCGGAGGAGAGCAGAATGCAAGAACGGGAAATTCCGACTGGTGAATTCTGCGATTTATGAAAAAGACGCGACGCAACGGTCGCGTTAGAACGATCAACAAGAAGGTAACTGGTTTTGCAAGAGGATTCAGAGCGCTCCTCGAAACGAAGCCGAACGCGAACCGAAGCCAACGAATCGAATCCATCCGATGACAACGGCGGATCGATGATAAACATTCCGCGTAATCTCGTCGCTCGATCATCCCCTCGAATGACACGTCCGTTGCTCGTCTCTGGAGTATAAAATAATCGGTTATTATCAGCGACTAGATAACGAGGCCGAGGAACCGAGCAACGCCAGATCGGATCGCGATCGATCCCGAGAAACGAAAATTACAGGAGATCCGAAGGAAACTCCGTTTTGCCGCTGGGGGCAGGTTTCGTGGCTGCGCAGGATCGGAAGGAAGTAACGTATAGTTCTCGTCGTTAGCATCTCGGAACGTCATATATCTTGGCAGTAATGCGCACAAATTATGCGTCTCGCGCCTTCACGGAGCAACGGCCACTGAGAAGCGAACAGCGGTTGCGCGTTTACACTTACGGATAATCCTGTATCCGCCGATTCGCCTTTACCTTTCTACTCGACGGTTCCCACTGCCTTTTCTTTCCGTTTTGTTTCGTCGTCGAACAAACGATCCGTCCGAACGACGCTTCGGGCGTCGTTCATGTTCGTGAAATTCGGTCTGCTTCGACACTGACGCCTCCGAGGGCCACAACATGCATTCCTCGTCTACGTGACGTGTTGCACCTTCCCCAGGATGAGCAGAGTGCACGCCATGTGACCCTTGCAGAACTCTTTCGTGATCGATTATGCAGCGAATTTTTACAAAACTGCATTACCGATCCTTCTAAAACCGTTTGCGCGTATAAAGTCGCGTGTGTACCCGAAGATAGAATTCCCGGAGAAAGTGCGAAAGTGATTTTTTTCGATGCAAGTTTCGAGAAAGGACTTTGAAGGTTTTTGAACGTGGACTATGATCGTGCTTCGTATTGCATTGGTGTGAAAGCAATTTTATTTCGGATCGAAGAAATTGAGAAGTTATAAAGCGAAGGATACCGTTCAAATATTGTGGGATTATCTTTCTGGAATTCTCGTGACACTGTCGCACAGCTGTCAGTGAAAATAGGAAACATCGAATACCGTTACTCGGTATCCTACCGAGGGGTCCGTTTACCTAGATCCCGAATGTGGCAGGCACGTGTCGGCAGTGCAATTACTTGAGATTTCGACGATTGTCAATTGACTGGAAAATTTCTGAAATACCGCGAGCTTAACTACGTCATATTTCTGCATTTACCTCGTCTTATTCAACGAACCCCACAGTGAGTTTAAGCACTTACGAAATAAAGATTTAACTTAGACGAACTCGATGGTTCCGCATTTAAAGTTATTAAATTTCGATCGTGATTTTATTGACTAAATTTCAAAGTGGATTAAAATTTTTAATGGGTTAACAATATTTTTCCACGTCAAGGTGTATATCAATGGTGAAATTGTTTAGTGAAGAAAAACGACAAGTTTTCGCCAGAGATTCTCGAAAGGAAACATCGTGCTTGTGTTAAGAATAACGTCAGTGGATTTTCGCGGCGAATTTTCTACGAATGGTACCTGTAGGAATTCGCGCGACGCTGCTTTTGGTGAGTACTCGCCATTACAACTGGAATGTATTAGTTGGAAAGCATGCCCGATTGATTCAGTACCCGCTGGAATTAAGCTCTCTAGACTGAATCGTATAAATAGGTCAGAATTTGCATTCTAATGTTTAATTATGTAAGACGGCCGATTGTGTTTGTATATAGTCTGGCCACACGTTGCTTTTCAATTTACGTTTATTACCGTGGAACCAAACTACTAGGAATACGACCATTTTATTTGAAATACGACACAGAACGTGTTTATAAATGAAAAGTTTATATCCGTATTTAGAAAGCTTCTATTTCATACATTTAATATTCTTCTTAATCGCTTATGACTCGCATACGCGGGAAATACAAAATTGAAACGTACAAAATATATCAAATAATTTAATTAGAAATTTTATAACGTTTGATGTGTACTCGTTGCAACAACTCTTGTGATTTATTTTTACAATTTTAAAAATTTCATACTTCATGTAATAATTTTTTAACTAGAAAAGTTATAGAAAAGTTAGTTTGTAATTACATTTATTGCGATAACTTTTTTTTTGTAAAAATGGAATTGTAAATAATCGAAATTCCAAGAAGATTACTTCGCACGTAAGAATCGCTTATTAAAGAATCATGTGATTTCTGGAAGAAAACGTTTGAAAGTCCCACATTTGTTAAGGAGTAAGCAATTATTCAAATCAGATGCAATCGCGCAGTTTTATCGATTGAAAGGTCACAGATCGTTAAGACAAAAGATCCATTGTCGTCGAAGTATCCAACACATTTTGACACGAGGTCTGTTTTATTACATATGTAGGAATGATGTTCGCTGATTAATTACAGATTGTGTCGTATAAGGCACGAACAAAACGTGTGTCCGTATGCACCAGACATGAAATCAAAATTCTGATCACGACGCGAATGAACGTTCGTTCGTTGACTCTGTTATTCAAGTTTCGGCGAATTTGTGTTCCGCATCGTTGCATCGTTTCACATAATAAAACACTCTGTTTCGTTCCTGTCTGTCTCGTAAAATCAACGGTATTAAAAGTTAGGAAACTTGGCATGAATAAAACTTAGTTCTTGTAACTAGCACGCACATTGTTGCCACACTAATGACTCAGCAATTAGAATCCAGGTTATTGTTATTCTAACCGGTGAATGCTGCGCCTTTTAATTAGACTGATATGTACATTTACTGGAAATTTAGAAATTTTTCTCAAATTTTTCTCAAATTTCTAATTTTCCCAATTCTTAAATTTTCTAATTTCTAATTTCCCAAATTCCTAATTTTCCAAATTTCTAAATTTCCAAATTTCAATTTCCCAAAATTCTAAATTTCGAATTTCCAAATTTTCAAATTTATAATTTCCCACTTCCTAATTTCCATTATATTGCCACGCAATGTATCGCAAAGTACTCACCTCGTTTATTACCACTCGTCATATTGCCACCCACCACTGAACCACTCATACCCCACACACGCATACAAACAAAAAAATCTGTAAATATTTCACAATTCATATCAAAATAAAATCGATTATCTTAAACAGCAAGTTGAAAGCTGCAATCAACCCCACGGGAGTTTTTGCCATCTTGTCACCGAGCATATTTATTTCTGCGAATATGTATCCATACAAGATCACAGCTCTCTGCGATTATTTATCGTGATATGTATCCTTTCGCGAAACACGTACACTCACTGCGATGCTTTGTTGATTAGCCATTACTCCACTTACGATGCCGCCGCGGCGCAAAATTACCATGAATTACCATACACGATAAGAGTGACGTTAGCAGCCTATATGTACTTACTTCAAATGTATCCAAAGGTATTCAATCGTTACCTATTGCGAAATTCTTGTAGTCGTAGGTATTGTACGCACTTCAACGCACTTCGATTAGATTGTACGTTCGAATAAATTAACAGTTTGGTGTTCGAACGTACATCAAAAATGTACATATTTTACCGAACGTGTGATGGGATCAATGAAGTATCGATACATCTTCATTTCTCGCAATCGGATTACTATAACCCTTGAAACTTGAAAATTTAAGAATTTGTGGATTTTGAATGTCTAATAATTAAGTACCCTAAAAATGTATCATGACCCCAACAATTATCCTAACCTAGTTACGTCAGTGGTACCAATACTTCCCGACTCACGGTATTTCGTCAGTAATACCGCTTTGAACACGATAAGCACATTTCCATGTTTCAAACTTTGACTTCATTGTCGGTTTTTATTTCACCCACGTAATGTTTGTTATACAATTATCACGAGTTTTTACCCTGGATATATTTGTATATGTTCAGGTTTCATCTCACCGTTGACGAAAATTGTCTTATGTTAGCAGGAAGTAATTCTTGTGTCAACGTTAAGGTCGATGACAATTTTCGGTCCTTTTAACGCTCGACTAACACGACGCTAATTTTTTTCGTACATTCGAATTCCTATCCCATTAGCTCTACGTGCGATGGTTATCGTTATTTTCTTTGGGTACACTGTCGCAGGATAGAGGACATTTTATATTCGTGTACATAGTCGTAGCGGTTTTGGTACCAGTTTCGCTAACGTACTTGCAAGTTCAAAATTTTATTCATTCACATTTACATCTATTGTACTATACTGTATAACAGAATGAGTTAAGAGTATATGAAAATTATGAAAATTGTTGAAAGGAAAAATTACTCTTAGGTAACATTATGTTAATCGTTAAATACCATAGTGTACAGCAGGTTAATCTTAGTCTTCACAAATTCCTAAATTTCTATTTCTCAGATTTCCAGATTCCCAGGTCCTCAAATCCTAAGCTACATCAAATTACTATGCCTCCAAGTTTCATAGACCCCAAGCTTCTAGCTTCAGAAATCTCCAAATGTCTTAGATCTCCAAAGTCTCCTAACTTCAACATTGCCAAATTCCTAAAACTTCTCCAAACTCTTAGATCTCAAAACTACCCCCCAAAATGCATACATAGCACGAAAAGTAAATAAAAGTGGTAGAAACTGTCAGGTAACATCTTTATCATCCAAAAACGAAAAAAACTTGAACTCCACATAACATGAACGGGTCTCGAACGGGGGTAAGAAATGGAAGCGAAACGGGGTGCGGTGCACGTGCGAACAGATTGGATACGCGTCGATAATGATCGTTCGTTAATATCGGTAGAAGAAACAATAAATTCGCGTGCGCAAATCGAGCACGGCGAGGTTCGGGTATCATGAATGGTGGATAGAGGTGGAGAGCATGAAACGCGAGAGTGTAAATCGTGGTCTTACCGCGTTTCACCGAGACACGCCCCGTTAATTCGCGGGTTAAACGCGAATACCCGCCCAGTTTTCGGGGTGAGAAGAGCAGATTTTCTTTTCCCTTTTTAACAAGTTCCCCGCGAGTATCTCTCGTCTCCGTCTTTCGCTTTCATGGGTGTTGCGCCAACAACGGAGGATCACGCTCCGACCTCTCGCCGATTTCCGATCAGGTTAAACAAACAGCGACTGGTTCTCACCTTTATCGCGATAATAGCTGTAATTTCGGCAGGTCCTCGTCCCCACGTACGCGTACGTGCACCTCTTCTCAGATTGCAGACGCGTCGTTGCTTGATTGCATGGCGCGGCTTCTTCGCACGACCGCGATTTATTACGAGAACCTGTCCCGAGCGCTCCTGCTGGCGAGATCCTCGAGGATCCTTCGGGATCGTTCCTTGAATTCGTTTCGAATCGAGCTGTTCAAGTTTAATAATAATTGCAACAATCTTCTGTTGTCTTGCATCGTACTTGGAGTTAAGGTGATTGTGCAACGATGCTTTATAATGAAATATCTTTGAATTTCGTGTAGAATGTGTTGGACAATATGTATTGGATAATTGTACTGTCTTCTGGCTGTAGATGACATTTATTCAATTTATGTGATAATAGTTTAGTGTTCTTCAAGTTGCACTCGTTACCTTCGAGCTTACGTTTAAGGATACATTATTATGCAAGGTATATAGTGCAAGGTATTACTATGGATGTGATAAATTTGACCTGATAAGTAGATCTAATATCACTGATTTTATATAGAGAATAATGTATTACAATCTCACATCCTTTGTATGTCTTATAAGCTTGCATTCTTAAACAGGGAATGCTACTTAAACTTACTTAAATGTGGTTGAAATTCTGGCTACGTTTATTTCAATAAGAACGTAATTAGTAAAATGTTGAATTGTTTTAGAGTTTTAACTTGAAAGTTACATATCTGAAAAATTTTGTCAATTTGATATTCTTATCGGGGTCAAACCGTCTTCAACCTACCGGTGGAGAATTAAACGAATTTAAATATTAATTTGGTGTCGACGGTGATTCTTAATGAATTGCCGAATGTCTGCTTGTTGTGTTCCATTCAAGGTTTCGATAATTTTTCCGTCGATATGTTATTCGAGAAAGTTGTATCTCAGACGGTGTAGAGCATCGATTAATTTTAATACATTTCTGATGTCTTTTTGTGAAATATTGGAATATAGTAATGTAGAGATATTAAAATGTGGGAATACAAAAATATACAAATATACATATAAACGAACACACGAGCAGTATATGGAATATATGGTAAAGAAATATGGAAATATAAAAATGTAGAAATATGAAATTTTCATAAGTAGAAATTCGTGTGCTAATTTGGAAATATGGAAATTTAGAAATCTAGAAATCCACAAATCCAGAACTCCATAAATTTGAAAATTCGCAGAAAAATATCAAATGTCCACACCTTAAACTGAATGTAAAACTTCCGAAATTTGGGAATATGAAAATTTCGAGCAGTGCTATTACGAAGCAAAGAACAGCTTTCAATTCCTCGGATTACTTCAAGAATTTCCAGTATCTTTCTAGGTCGTTGTACCCTCATCAGCAGGAACGTGCTCGTTTTCGCTAATTAATCGGTCCGCGTTGAAGGGGAACTGGTGCCATTTATTAGTGGGTTATAAAGTCATAATTTCAATATAAGTTTCATAGACAAGAGACTCATAAGTTGGACAAGAACGGCCGGTACACCCTGCGCGAGCAGGCCAAGCTCGATCGGCGTGCTTTCGTCTTTTTCTTCGTATAGTATTTGCACGATGCTTACGAAAGACAAGCAAGTAAACGTATACACGAGATACCCGGGGGTTCAATGAAGTGCACATCCGACAAGCGTGCGTCTAGACGTCGAGGTTCGGTGAGCAATGCTAATGTGGAAAGCACGATAATCGATGGCTCTGTAGAAGAAGATCGAACCTTTTTGTCATCGTAGTGGTCCCAGCCACAGGATAAGCATGTCCAATAAAATAACCTACTCGTGTACTACACGTTTCGCAAGGACACTAACAATCTTGCAAATAGAGAAAGTAACGATAGAGTAACCATTTTACTTTCTCTCTATTTTCAGAATTAAAAGGAACAACCTTCGAGAACTTTATGATGGTGATATGACACCACTCCAGAAATCATATTGTATCACCTGGTCGAGTTAGAGTTACACTTCCAACTTTTTAAATTTCCAAATTTCAAGTTCCAATGTCACAAACTTCTACATGTCCAAAGTTACAATATTTCAAGGTTCTAGAATTCAAAAGTTCCTATGTCTTAAACTTGTAAAATTCTAAGAGTAAAAAAATCCGAAAGTCCCAGAATACCAGTCAAAATTCCCACCAGCCAAAAGTCCCACAAATAGTTTATACAGTCGTTTCCAAATATTTGCCGCGACCATTTGCGCATCCGTCACGCTGACAGACACTCATAACCGTAAAGATTATACAGCGATGAAAAGAATTTATAATGTCACAACATCGACTATATACAAACCTTGAACATATTCGCCGATTAAGAAATATTACGTAAAATCTTTCGCCGTTTTAGCGCATAATTATATAAACAGTTATTTCATGTCTGCGCCTCTTCAAATTTACTGTGTAAATACAAGACGGAAATCAGGTTTGACGATTAACACGCGCATCATCGGTTCACATTCCATGGGACAGTAAATGTTCCGCGGTGTTTACCTAACAATAACTTATTTAAGGATTAGTTATCTACTTATTCGTGGTATCTGGTTCCGGTCGCGGTTTATTCTTATTTTCGAAGATGAAAGCTCTCTACGTAACCGGGGAAACCATCGGTTCTAGTAGTTTTAAAACTTGTTCGAAACTCGTGAAGTTTACTTTCGTAGCCGTTTGAAGTGGCGTCCATCGGTACCGGGACCAGATGTGTGTAGAGTATACATCGAAGGTACATCGACTTTACGAGATTCGATATCAAACAGTCGATTTAATTGCCTGGTTCGCGAGAAACTTTCAGTCCTTGTCTATCGAGTCATCTTTCGAAAACGTACATATCTGTAGATTCCCAAATCCTACAGATCCTTGCTCTGCAAATTCTTGGGTCACCAAGCTCCTAGATCCTCAAATCCCAAAGTCGCTAAATTACTACTTCCTTAAACCTCTAGATCCAAAGTCTGCGAATCTATACGTCTACAAGTTCCTATCCCTTCAAACACTTCCTAACATTCAAAATCTCCATTTTGATTTTCAGATTCCCCTTCATATTCTCGTCAGATTTTCAGGTTCCTAAAAATCCACGAAAATCAACCAGTAGACTCTTCCCTTATCCATCATCATGTCCTTAAGCAATATATATTTGCTCTGAATCGTGCACGGTTCGAGGTTGAACGAACGAACTAGTTCGAAATTGGTTGGACACATGTAAACGAGGGTTTACAGTTTTCGCAGTCATTTCCGCCGGTGTAGTAGACCGTGGAGATCGAACCACGGGGCACCCTCTGGATTGTCCATCTAATTTCGAATGATCTAAGCGGGTCGGTTGTTTAGGCACGACCGTGCGTCTGGCAGCACATAGTAGCGTGGTTAAAGAGAGAGAAAGAGAGAGAGAACGACGAAGAGGGTGGGGATTAGCTGTGAATGAAGCTAACCACGCGCTCTCTGAATGGAGCCGAAGGCACACGGTGGAATCACAGTGTATATTTCCGTTCGTGTTTATACAGGAATGCGCCCGAGGAGCCCGGGACATTTGAAACGTAGCAGAACTCTCTGGCTAGGGTCCCTTCCTTTTCACGACGTTGCAACAGAGATATCCACGCGAGATCGGAGTGGCAGGAACACCAGAATGGGACTCTGCCCACTAGCTGTCGTCGTCCAAATAACGACTATTTTCGTACGCGTCCTGGCTTTACGGCGGACATACAGTTCCCGCGAAAACGCTGCTTTGAACTCGCGCCGCACGGATAAAACGGGACAATGCGCGCGCATAACAGTTTTCCCTTCGTAACTGGATAAATGATCAGTTATCAAAACCAATTTGTTTTCTTTGAAATTGTATAATCTTTGTATACACAGTGGGTGTTGTCATATGTACATATATTATATAGAACCCGTAATGTATAAGCAAATTATGTTTGTTTATGAAAATATTGTTTACAAAGTGACTCGGCATTTACATTGTTTATTTACGAAATATGCCAAACAGAAGTTGTTTATTTTTCCAAGTGTCACTCGACATTCTGAGCGTTTGGACAAATAAATACATAAAGCCTATATGATAAATGTAATTTATCGTTCCACTATCGATCGATAACTGTCTGAAAAAAATGTTAATGAGAAAATTGCGATCGATTTAAAATTCGCCTTGTCGAACGATAAGGTCTTTATCGATCACTTATCTTCGCGAATCTATGAAAAAAATACAGGAAGTTGATCCTGACATAATCGATGTTGTAATCGGTACTCCATTTACGAAACTCCCGTTCACGTTACCTTTGCACCGAAATGAAGATTCCAGTTTTATCGAAATTTTCACGTGCGATAAGAGCTGTTCAAATACCGATGTACGATACACCTGTGTTACTGTAAAATGCTTTTTAAAAGCTCCATAGGCGCCGTACGCCATGCAGAACCAATAGAGAGGTCGTCTTATCTGCGGAATGCTCGATAAAGAGTTGGCCGATAATGTTTCTCGGTATTTTGCTGTTTTGCTATACGCTAAGTGGTCTGAGGCTATCGCGTCAACTCGAATCGAATTTGCCCAACAATGTTTCTATCTATAATTCCAATTTTATCGAGCAGACGTATTGATCACTTTCTGCTGTCGTAAGATCCTTTATCCTCGCGTTATTTCACTGATTACAGAAAATCGTATGTTTCTTCACCTTGAATATAAAACCGGTATCGGTGATCTCAAGAATTTCAATACCTTCGCTGCACGATTTGCGGATTTATGCATTTTATCGCCTCGCGTTAGATTACCACACGCTAAATAACTACTCGTTGCTGGATATTAAATTGCTACGCGTTATATTACCATATAGATTACTGCACGTTAGATTACTATGTTTTCAATTACTACGCGTGAAATCACCACACGTTAGACTACTATGCGTTGAATTACTATCCATAAAATCATCACGCGCTAGGATACCACACGTTAGATTACTACGCGTTGGATTACTACCCATTAGATCACCACGCGCTAGGTTACCATGGTATAGATTTACCTACGTTAAATTACTGCTTGTTAGATTACAGTGCGTTAGATTACTACACACTAGATCACCATGTGCTAGTTTACCACATTCTAGATTATCACACGCTGAGTAACTACTCGTTAGATTACTGACATGAGTGTCAGATTTCTGCGCGTTAGAGTACAACGCGCTGGATTGCTGCTCGTTAGATTACTGCGCATTAGATTACTACGCGTTACATTAGTACGCGTTAGATTACCACATGCTAGATTACCACCCGTTCTGTTATCACACGTGACATTACTACACCTACCTGAACGCATTAAAATTTACCACACATTGTTCTTACCACGTATTAAATTTAACCACGCATTGTTGTCATGCGTTATATTCCTACGCGTTAAATTGCCACGCGTTATTTAATCCATCGCTAGATCACGACGAGTTCTACTCTAACCGCAACTTGAACGATCAGAAAGATTCCTAG
Organism: Megachile lagopoda; assembly: GCA_036983795.1. Lineage (NCBI taxonomy): Eukaryota > Metazoa > Arthropoda > Insecta > Hymenoptera > Megachilidae > Megachile > Megachile lagopoda. Next base: position 11,235,764 of record CM072790.1, on the reverse strand, counting down.
TCAACTTTCATCGTCGCAAGAATGTCCGACTATCAGGAACATCGAGCAAAACGTAAAATAGAAGCAACGAGCTGTGTAAATTCACGTGGATCCGTGTTTACACGCGTTCGTAAAACGGATAAAATTATCGGCCGATACTGTAACAAATCGAGCAACATCTTATCCGTGGCGTCGTGAGCGACACTTAATTAACGAACGCAACAAACCGCGGTTAAGTTGATCGCGTTAAAGGGAACGCGTGTTAACCCGCTTCACCTGACGCTTGTTCACGAGGACACAGTAAAAGGAGCAATTAGTATCGCGGCGACCAGTATCTCGACTCCGCCATGCTATCGATAGATTTCGTGCTGGTAGATCGATCTTACGGTACCAGTTCGTCTACCGTTAACCGGTATCGAGGTGTTCGACCAATCGCGACGAACGCTCGATGGAATGATACACGCGATTGGCCGATATCGTTGGTAATTAACACGTTGACTTGCCACAGTGAAAACAACTGTGCATGGTATCATTAGGATTCTCAAATAAGTAGTCAAATTCTTCTATCTAATTAACAATCAATATTAATTTCTGACACATTAAAAATTTCAGTCTTAACATATTTAATTTTAATCAAGGATAAAATTGTAATTTTTTATCGAATGATTTTCTGATTAAAAATTAAAGTTTGACTTTTAATTACAACTTACCATATTAAATATCGAAGGTTAATTTTAATCGAGGACATTTTAATTGTCGTTTAAAGGTATTCTTATAACATTCACTTCTCAAACACATTCTTATAAATTCTGCATACTCTCGTATGTCCACTAATGGGATTTACTTTAGCGTCGTTAAAAGTTGATTACTTTCGCCATAAATTATCCAACACTGTCTACCGATTGGCCGACATCTCTCAGGATGAACGCGCCGGTAGTTGGTCTTTGAGGGCGCGCGATAATTACGCGCGTCGGTAAGTCGATCGACCGAAATAGCGTTTATAAGTGTCGGGATTAATTAGTCATGCAACGGCGATACGTGTGACAGTCTGTCCAAGGAGCGTGTGTGATCGTCGCGAATTTCTTCGCGCGTTTGGTCGCGCCTGCTTATCGGCCTGAACGTTTTAAGCCGACAAGCGTGAGCTTCGCGCCACGGTATAAACGTTGTGCGATATACTCGCGTGGGTTACTCCTTTTATTTGCCAATGCGAGATCCTTCCAAGAAACACGCTGTGTCGAAACACGTGGGAATTTCGCCGGTGACGATGGACCCGCTAAATCTATTTATTGCTGCCTTTAAAGATTAGGAATTTCAAAGATGTATGCGACAATCGCGCTCGACGTTGGATTTCGTTTAAACGCGCGTGAATTTGTTCTTTGTTTAGATTATATCTACGATGTGTAACACTGTAATCGGTATTGTAATGCTCTTGGCTAAGAAACTGAGAGAGATTTAGAGATTTAAAACTCGGTTATTCCCAGCGTTAGATCGTTCTTAATTGCGAAATTTGGGAATTTACAGATGTAGAAATTTGGGATTTAGGAATTGGGGACCTTAGAAATTTGGAAAGACAGAATTTGAGGGTGGAGAAATTTAGGGTGTGAAATTGGGGGATGTGGAAATTTGGGATATTTGAAGTTGGGGGATGTAGAAATTTGGAAATATCAGAATTTGAGGGTGGAGGAATTTGGGATTTTGGAATTGGGGATGTAGAAATTTGAGAATTTAGAAATTGGTGGATGTAGAAATTGGGGCTTTAGAGGTTGGAGGTTGTAGAAATTTGGAGCTTCAGAAATTTTTTATTATAGAAATTCACGAATTTAGAAACTTGGGAATATAGAAATTTGGGGATGTAGAAATTCAGTAATTTAGGAACTTGAGTATTTAGAAATTCGGAGCTTTAGAAATTGGAAGATGCAGAAAGGATCCTTTCGAACCGACAAGTGACCAACGATTTATGAACAGGAGTGTACATTGGAAATCCCGTATATTCGTACACACACGTATCTTTTTGAGGTATACAGGGTGTTTGTCATGATTATAAAAGGACAAGCAAAAGAGCCACATATTCCATGAGTGACGGCGAAGAAGCACTCGATGACACGGTGGTGGTACTCGGATTTAAGTACCTTGAGGTGCTTGAGGCGGGAACGCGAGTGACATATACTTTAGGCATTACAATTCCGTTTGTGGACACTTTCTCTTCACGATACGTGTGTCGTTCCCTTGAAAAATCATTCGGGAATTCGAACACCTTGTTCGTGGAATCTGTGTCAAAATCATATGCGAAGAGATTCCACAACTAGGTTCTCGCGCGTTTTCCTTACGGTACTCCAAATGTTGCTTTTAATCTGGAAGAGATTCTACTGTCATCATCTTCGTTATTTAATTTACACATTTTCAACTAGATAATAGCACAGTAACCAAAATCTAGTTATTTGTAAAATAGTATTGTATGTTAAAAAATATTGCCAAGTTGAGGGACAAAATATGACTTTTATTGTTCAGGGATGATCTTTGTCGTGGAGTGAAATGAATTCCTATGTGACTTAATCTATTGTCTATTTGTAGAATATTATCATGCATCATCTCTTAGTAAAATACTATTTGTTACGTGTTAAGTTGAGGAACAAAATTAATATGATTTTTATTGTTCGTGGTCGATGACTTAATCTATTGTCTATTTATAAGCGTGGCATGCATTAGCAAAATTTGTCGAATCGACAAGTATCAGTTATTTTCAAACTTCCGTTAACTAGAGACTAAGCAGTTTTATCTACCCGTGAATGGTATTAAAAATGGCTGAAGGTATTACATAGGGGATGATCTAATAATAATTCCGCTCTCCTGAATATTAAAACCGGAATTACTCCAACAGATTAACATCTTACGCGAATGTTCGCAGAATTTCTCTGAATCGAAATCGCTTTGTCGCACAAAAAAACCGTCGATATTAAAGCTTCTCGCCAGTTGTGGATTATGAAAGCGCATAATTCTTTCTCGCCGGGAAATCCAACGACGTAAAGTCAGTCATCATTGCGGGCGTTAAAGTCGTAATTGGTTTCGAAACTTCGCGACCGTGCGTTAGACCTGGTATTATTTTTATCAACACGATCGTGGCTAAGTAGTGGTTTATGCCCGATTGGCCACCGCGATGGATTTAATTGAACGTTTATAATTAATTGGTTGCCGTCACGTCGACCAGTGTCGATTTCAGTGCGTGCAATTAGCTCGCCTTTGGTCGACTCGACGATCGGGCATGATAGTTTTCTGAAATAGAGTTATTTCTCTTGTGCAATCTAATAACGGAACCACCTCCCATTTTCGTCACCATTTCGCCACCAGAAAAGAAACCGAAACAAGAATTTAAACGTCCTATAATTTGCCACAATCATCATTAAGAGGCGTGATCCTGTAACATGAGCACTGATATCCTTTCATCCGCCAGACACTTTTATACGGTCTCTAACCTCGATCTGATACATACAGGGTGTTCAGCACAATTTGTATCAAAAATAAAAAATATTGGCACAAGGTTTCTATATTGTATCAATTTCTGTGTAAATTGAAGGTTTTTGCATTGTATTAATTTCTTTATGAATTCAAGGTTAGATTAGCGTATCAAATTTTGTATAAATTCATGCATCTCATGGTTCAAATGCACTTGTTTAAATGGAACTGTATTTCATAAAAAAATATTAATAATATCGAAAAAGTAGCTTGGGGATATTTTATAGTAGAGATACTTTACGTGAAAAAAAATGGCGTATGTAAAAATACCTCGTTAGGTGAATGTTCTAAGGAGCTTATGTGAACAAGAAACGTACAGTTACATTTTTATGTGCGTATCAAGTGCATATGTATTTCTTCTTTTTAAAATAATTCATTTCTTTTATATTATGCCGTAACACTTTCTTAAGCTAAATATTTCGATAAATTCTACCTAAGAAGCACTGCGTACCACAATGTATCTACATTTTCTAGATGCACCCAGTAACAAAATCAAATTTCGTAACAAAATGACACAACAATTTCGTAACAAAATGAAATTCTCTTCCGATATCATTTAATTCTTCATCAAAACTCTACCTATCTCCAAGATATAATTCGTCCCAGTTATATCAGATATCCTGTATAAATAAACAGGCAGATTCGTAATACATCGGCTGTTGTATAATCGGTGCATATTGCGTCTGAATATTCGTTACGTATCTTGATAATCTTATCGATCAGCGATCTAAACGAATGATTAACAAAGTCTCGTTTCGAGCGTAATAACCTTTTATACGGCAATAAATAATGTCGGGCAGTCGCGTCTCGTATGATTCGAGGTGGTCCGAGACAAGGGTGTGATTAACGGATCAGGGAATTCCGTGTGAAAGATAGAACGCCACGATCGTAATTCAACGCATCTAATTGGATGAAGCAAGCTTTCTCGTTCGCGACTATTTACGACGATCGTTTATTCCCGGAAACGGAATTCAGCCGGAATCGATAACGATTTATTGCTCTCGCAGACAGGTAGGAGACACGGATGGTCAAACATGAAACACGTATTCATTCGCAGGATGCGTTTATTATGGGGGTCTACCGAAAATTGAACGACCGTTGATGATTACCTTTCAAAGTATTTTTACGTTTATTTTAACCCGTTGCTGTACAATTTATTTTAATCTCTTGTATTTTTTATTTTAACCCCTGGACACAAATAGTGTTTGCATGCATAATATTCTTTTTCGTATATCTATGATGCTTATTAAAATTTTACATCGAAATTGATATTTTAGTAGTCCTTTACTAAAAAATAATATAAATGCAATCCTATGTATAATATTGCAGTGTAATAAAAAATAGTACAATATTTTTTAACAGAATTATTGTAAGTGTGTTAGAGAACGTATGTGACATAGCAAAGTATGAATTATATTTGTATAATTTATATTTGCACTTGCCGAAAGAGTTGAGCAATTATAAACTTTTCTGCTTTCAATTCGCATCGATGCTGATACGTGTTTGTGTATCGTCGCAAAAGATGCAAATTAAGCGGCGATTAATTAGTGGAATCCCGATCGTATGATTACACGTGCACTTATAAAGACGTTCACGGTGAGTTTACGAGTTTCTGCCGGTTATGGGGATATCATTAAGTAGCTTGACTGATAGTACGCGTTATGATCAGCCTTCTGGCGCAACTAGTTATCGCTGGCAATGCAGACGATTTTTCGAACACTAAATAACACCCCGTAGTGAATAGGTCGTGAAATGATCGGAATTAAAAGATAATATCCGAGATATCAAAGAAATATCCTACGGAAAAAGAACCGTCCAGTAATTTCCGCTGAATAATACAATTTTCCTAAAAAAAAATTAATTATCTTAATGATTTGAGTTTCATGTTGTTTCTCGATAATGTAAGTGGTAGATAGAGGTTTGTGGGATCATGAATTTTAATGATGAAACATAACATGTCTGAATGTGAAGAGTCATTTTATGAGTTTTTAATTGTCAAATTCTGTGATTCTGACATTCTTTAAGTTTGGGTTTTTCAAATTTTTATACTTCAAATTTTCTCCAAATCTTTATATTCCTAGACTTCTACACTCCCATATGTACATCTTCCAAATTCGTATATCCCCAGATCTCAATATCTTCTAAATATTGGTATCTTTAGAAATACCCAAATAATTAAGGATAAGCAAGTAATTATGTCCACTCGGTATGAAAGCTTAAGAAAGTTATTGCTTTAGTCCTCCGTTTGTGCGGGTATAATGGATGATTAAAGAACTGAAAGTGGAATTCTACAAACGATGATCATTATTCCTGTCGGCTTATTTCTCGAGGCTCTGATAAACCACCCTGATATTACGTGTACCGAAAGAGACATTAGTAATTAGTGGTCTGCACAGTTAAAAGAGCGCACTTTGTCAGCGTTTATACGCCTGCGGGTTTTCTTGTAAAGATTTGCTTAAGTAAGTTGACCAGATAAAATCAAAGAGGACACTAATTAGATGGCAACAAATTAACGACATAGCAGGAATAATCGTAGTCGATTAATTACTTTTAATTACAATTATTAACCGTACACGAAAAAATGAATATTCCGTTTGTAAATGGTGTGTCTGTACGCCTTTTATCATTTTAGTAATACATGTCGATTCATTAAGTAGACGTAAACGGCACCGTAACATAATAATTCTACGGCGTGAAATGAAACGACGGTAAAATATGAGTAACAGCGTTTCTATTCGCCAGAAGGGTATACGCTACCAGACGTCTGTATGAAATGGTCAATAATTTCGCCCTGTCGAAGTAGCGTAAAGCGTGGCCATTAAACGAGCCGTGCCAAAACATTGTGCCATACAATAGCGTGGTGAATCTTATTTACGATTCTGCTTATCGTAACGTGTTACGGAAGAAGTCGTAACGTTACGATCGTTAATTAAACGATTGTTAATCGATACGAAACATTTCCGCGATACGCAGAAACTGCCGTACGATGAATGATTAAGGCGAGCTGAACGTAATCCACTTTTATCGAATTGTGCGCAATTTTTTACGTCAATATGAATTTAATCCGGCGTGGTAAAATTTATGAAGAATTTACTGATAATTTGGAATTTATTGAATGGCGCATTTGAGGTGTTATTTATGGATTGTTTTCTTGATGTAAGTCCTGAGTTTTGACAACTGCAAGTTTGGAAGTATATGTACATCTAGGGAGATCCTGAAATCTACGAGAGATCCTAAGAATCTAGAAACGTAAGGGATTGAAAAAGTAGGGACGTTGAAAATATTGAACCTGTAAAACGTTATCCATGGTTGATCCTTCAACTTCCGATTATCAATTCACTAACCGATGATTACTTATCAGTGTCCCAGAATAATCACCAGAGAATAAGCATAGTACAACGTATTTATTAATAAACTGTTACAAAAGTATCGAAACGTTCGAGCGATAATATCTCCATAAAATATACGATCGTTTCTCTCTCGGGTTTAGTAACTTATGCAAACGAGTTCAGCCAGCGGGCAGCCTATAAAATAAAGCTGGCCTTTATTGCTTCTAGTTATTGATAACAAACTTCCGTCCGATGAATCGTTCAAAGGCCTCTGGAGTCGTCGATAGGCGACACGAGAACGAAAGGAACGATTCGACTATGCAAATCAGAAAACCGAGGGGTTCGTTAGCGATCCGTGTAACGCTAATTTTTCCGCGCGACGCAATTCTTCATTGGTTGCGTACCCTTGATGCGAGGCAGCATCAATTAAACACGTGTACGATGCTTGATAGACGCGTAATTAGTAGATACGGTTCGTTTATCCAGTTCTCGTTCGTGTACGAACGTTGAGTTATGAACAAGCGAATTCGCAACGCACGCTATCGCGAACTGTGCCGGATACCTCGACGAAAGTCCAGCGTAATTTCGCAGATTGAAAACTACTCGGAATACCTGTTGGCGGATACGAGGTTACCGACGTGGCCGTAGATTATTATTATCAGACACGCTTGTATGCCACTGGCCGGTGTCTGTTTCTTTGTCTCTGTGATAAACGATGAATTATTGAGGCTCGAGGATACGGGGCAACAACGTATATCAATCTTAACCCTTTGCTGTCGCGCTTGTTTAATGTATCGATACTCTAATAGACACTTATACATTCACGGATCCTTTTGTACCTACATTTTTGCTTCTGTACGTTTCTATTTATACATTTCTATATATCTTCGGATCGTTAGGTCTGCATCCTTAGATCTGATTCTTAGATTCCGTACGATCTACATCCACAAGTCCCTGTATTAGGAAATTAATGTACTGAAAGATCTCTACATATCGAAATTTCCACATTTGCAGATCACGTTACTAATTACACCTATATTCGTAGTAAAGAAAGCTGATCATATACTTTATGTTCAAATATTTTTAGTCCATGACGCACTTAGTGCGTCATTATTTTTCCTTAATTGTTAAACTTGTGAACTTGGAAATGTTTGGACATTAAAACTTTGTCTACCACAGACTTCGAAGGTCCAGAAAATTGAAAGTTCAAAATCGAAAAAGAACAGTACATCTTTACTATATAGCAATGTCTTCTACATATATCTGATCAAATGTTCCCCTAATTTCTACTCTCAGTAGGTTCGAAGAAATTGTATAATTGAGAGTGTCTAATTTCTGCTTATCTCTAGTATAAATTGCTTATTCTTGTTAGGTTCAAATCTGTCGATTGACAATATAAACGGGTAAAATAGGTCTATGTTGATATCTCAATTTTCTCGATCACTGATAGACACACTTTAATAAGTTTGTTGCAGCTAAGTAAATTGACTTCCCTATGAAAAGGTTAAAATCACATATCGCGTTATCTAGATTCAACAATCTTATATGGTCAATCAACTGCGTCGATCATGAACATTTATACTCGACACGTTTCTTCGAATAAATGTCAGCCGTCTGTACCGAACGCTGCTTTAAAAACTTCATTAATAAATGAATTCCAAAAATATATTGAACGATTCTATTCAAAATTTCATTCTGTTGAACATGATTATCTTACTTTGAAGAAATAACATAGTAATGTTGTTCTCAAGCATTATTAGCATTGTTTCAAAATATCAATATGGCTGTACCACTATAACCAAAATGTGACAGGGTAAAAATAGCCCTTAAACTTTTCTAATGTAACAGTACTTGTACAAGTTTATATTATACTTAATTTATAATTATTATATACTGTTACTTTCCAATTCTACAAGTTTGCTCAAGAATGTATTTGCTTTCTGCCAAATGAAACACTGAATAATTAACATTATGGACTTCAAAGACTCAAATCTACGTTAATAAAATGATTTTCCATAAGAAATATGATTTGAAACTTGACAAGGTGAAATCTGTATTTATCCTGGTACTTAAGGGTTAAAATAGTCGGCGTAGAACGAGTGTCGTGCAAATTTGGCAGGTGCATCGAACAAAGTTAAATGGCTGCCTCGGGTGAAAGTCTGCGAATTCAGCCATTATTCTTTCGCGAAGGCCAAAATTACGGACAGTGTGAATCAAATAAGCCGATAATGTAGGAACGCACATAGCTTCGAGCTACGAGATTCAGTGACTTATTGCGCGATGCTAATCGACTTGCCATGTGTAGGTGGTCCTAGAATCGCATCACTGTACAGTCGAGAACCATTCTCGCTTCCCTAGGGAAAATAACGGTGTAGGGGAGCGAGAATCATTACTTCGCTTATATTCGCTTTTTATAGGAATATAATTTACAAGCATATTTCGAAATTTTTTAGTATTTTAATTTAGGGATTTGCAAGTTTGGGAATTTGGAGATTTGGGAATATGGGGATTCGCGAATATGGGGATTTGGGAATATGGGGATTTACAAATATGGGGATTTGGGAATATGGGGATTCGCGAATATGGGGATTTGGGAATATGGGGATTTACGAATATGGGGACTTGGGAATATGGGGAGTTGAGAATATGGGAATTTGGAAATTTGGGATTTTCCAAATCCCCAGATTCCCGAATTTCCAAATCCCTAAATCCTAATTATCCAAATAAAAAAATCACTTTCCTCACTAAACTCGACCTTCATGCACTCACAAATCCAGCACTAAAAAATTCTCGTATTTTCCAAATACTTGTAACTTAGCAACTGCTGACATATGCACGTCATAAATCACGACCGTACCCGGCAGCCTAACAGTAGGACTCCGAGCCTGGACTATCGTACAGGAAAGGATCATTAGTGAAAATACCATCGGTCTCGGTGAACTTCCGACGTAACGACTCTCCTTTTCAACCAAGGACAATGTCGACGGCGAGAACTTGCTCAAGAAAGCGAGTCTCACGTGACGGCATTCGATTTCTCTTCGTAATCTCCGCTTCGCGTGTACGGACGGCACACTGGGCCAACGGAAAGGACCAACGATTTATTTGACGTTTCGAACGGTGTTAAGGTGTTGGCGATTTAGATTTAGGGTCGAGAGAAATCCTGATAAATTTCCCTACGGTACCCTACGAGCCACGCGGCTCCTCGCCGTCGACGTAAACAGTTACTTTTGTATTAATATGCTAATAAACGAAGTTCAACGCGAGTGTTCATCATTTTTAGGCGTTATTCTACGGTCATAGAATACCGATCGTTAAATTTTTACCCTGGTGAACGTTTCAATCTCTCCGAAGTAAAATTAGAATTCGTTTCAGGTTTCCTCGAGAAACTTCTGCATTTTCCTTGGTTACGGGCCACTTTGTAAATTGCCGTCGTAAAATTAGCGAACGGTTAGAGGTTACGGATGGCTTGGCCTCGTAAAAATTTGTCATTGCCTAAACGGTCGCCGTGTTGGGACCTGATCCTAATCCTGTCCGTCATTTTTCACCTTTCTACTCTTAACGATCCAACGTGTGCCAACGACTGATGTCGACGCGAAGAAGTACTTACATTTCTTGTGCTATATTCAGACTTCCGTATATTCGACACTGGTAATAATTTCGTGTGCGATAACGGCACGTTGTAGAAATTTAGAGAAGTAGAAATCTAGGGACATTGGTGTATGGGGATCTACAAGTGTAGAGATTTGATGATGTAGGGTGCTGATGTGGGAATGTTCGAATATACGAATTTGAGCATGGAGGGATATGAAATATGGGAATAAAGGAATCTGAGAATGTATATATCTGGAACATATAGAGATTTGAGAATACAGAAATCTGGAGGTGTAGAAATTTGTAAATATAACAATTTGAGTCTATAGAACTCTGGAGATCTAGAGATCTAAAAATCATTTAATAACCTAAAAATCTAAACATACAAACACCTGAAAATATAAAAATCTAAGAATATACAAATGTAAATTGAAACAATATCTGATATCTGTTATAGGTCTGGCGGTATTTAAAAGTAACACTTCCCTTTATCAAAGTATCCACGATCGTTCGAAGCTACCCACTCAAAATGGACCCCCCATTCAATATACAAAGATACAGTAATGGCTGTGGAAATTCACGCATCAGCCAGAACCGAGTGCCATAGCAAAGTGTCAATAAACACCATATACTTCAGAAGTGAAAGATTTCTCGCACGACGATAATGTTTGTTACGATCGTCCATTAAAGTTCGAGTTCCTATTTCGAGCCAACCCGTACCGTTTTCTTTCACACATACGAAGTTTGAAGAAAAAAAAGACACACTCGACAGAGATAGGAGGATGCGATCAATCGGATGTAAAAGGTCGTACAAGTTGGGCGGCTCAGGCTTAAAGGAAACAGTCGAATTATCGTGAAGGCCGCACGTCAGATTACTAATTGAACGAATCAATTCAATTAATGATCTCTCGTTAGAAAGCTTTTAGCCCCGATGTAATAGCGCTACAAACCTGATTTACGAACGTTTATTAGATAAACGGGTGTTCGACTTCGGAGGCTTACATCTCTCGTTTCGTGGTAAAATAGCGGTCAGATCGTATGAACTGTAATAGGGTCATATGAAGTGTAATAGGGTCATGCGATCGTTCATAAATCTAACTGCATCGTTAATATTATGACCAATGCGAAAATATATTTTGGGATTAATTTATTGTGATGGCGTTTGATGGAGAATTAGCGTTGCTGCGATGGGGATATGTAGAATTTTGAATTTTCAAATTTTCACATTGTCAAATACAATAATTTGCAAATTTCCATCTTCCCAAATTCTCAGATCCAAATTCCCAATTTTCAAGTACACAAAGTTCCTAATCTCTAAATATCCGAATTCTGAATTTTCAAATTCCTATCGTTCCAAATCTGCAAATGTCCAAATTCTGAATTTTGGAATTCCTATTGTTCCAATTTTTCAAATTCCCGAATTTCCAATTGTCAAATTCTCATTTTTCCACATCCTCGAATATCCAAATTCCAAGTATCCAAATTCTGAATTTCCAAATTTCCACCTTTCGATATTCTCAAATGTCCAAATTCCCAGCTTGCCAAATCCTCAAATATCCAAATTCCAATTTTTCCAAACCTCTAAATATCCAAATTCCCATCGTTCCATATAACCACTCTCCAAATTCTCAAATTTCCCAATCTCCAATTTTCAAATTACCCGTTAAGTTCCAATCTTCTCAAACCCCCAAATCCCTAATTTTCAACCCCCCTCCTTTCAACTCCCCAAATTCCCAATTTAACAAAATATCAACCACAGTAAATTTTATACTTGTTTCCACATCTTGTCACGAATCCTGGTAATAACCGCAAACATTTTTGCGCGTTTTTTTGTGTATTAGATTAGCAAACGTAGATTTAATCGATCTACATTGAAAGCTCGCGTAGAAGTGTGCATATCATAGTCGATCGAAATTAATCTGTTTCCGTGTAATTAGTACGGTATTATAATCACAGCAACTATCTTGTCACTCGTCATAAAACGAGTATATGGAACTGTACAAGTGGAAAGGAGAAAAAAAGAGGTGAGCCCGCAATACCGATGCTTTATGACTGTACGGATTTTTATGATAACAAGAAATGTGGTTCAAAAGACCGCGGTCGGATTAGTTGTAAATTAATGCTGGCGCCAGCATTCATTACAGCCTGTGACTCATTAATACTGTTACATTTCTTTCCAGTAAACAGTCGTGTATATATACGTATGTATTCCTTCCGAGGCGTGACTGCGTTGCTTGACATTTTAGATCCGACGAGCTGATGCAGCCAATTGTTAATAATAAAGTCGACGACAGCGTTCGACTGATTGTCAGCTATAACAGGCTACACTTTGCTAGAATGTGATGTAATAGCTCTTGTAAAATGCAACTCAATGCGCAATTAACATGCTAACTAGGGCCACTTGTCCTGGACCTCGGAGGTCGAGGGTCGTCGTAGTTAAACTTCCTACTTTTCAGATTTGATCTTTTGGAAATACTTTGGTTTTCACATTTGGACTTCTTTGACAGGTTTTCAGATTTCAGGAGTTTAGAATTTTGGGATTTTGGAAATTTGGAATTTTTAGATTCTGGGATTTTTAGGATTTGGATGGGAGTTTTAGAATTTGAGAAGTTGGGCATTTGAGTATTTGGGGTGTGTGGGAATTTGGGGGTTTGAGTATTTGGGGGTTTGAGAATTTGAGCATTTGAGCATTTAAGAATTTGAGAATTTAGGGATTTGAGTATTTGGGGGTTAAGAATTTTAGAATTTCAAAAATTTCAGATTTCTCAAACTTACAACAATTGAATTTAAAAGCTGTTTTTACAAACTCTAAAATTGAGAAACTTAGAACTTCTCAAAATAGTCTTACAAACTTTCATATTTTGAAACTTATAAATATCGAATAACCTTTTTGTTTCGACAAAAAAAGCAATAAATCAGTTGATCTATAAATCCTTCATACTCTGATTCTACACTTAATGATCAATCAAACGAATTTGCATAAAATATGCCAATTCTACGCACATTATACGTAAAAGGTATACAACATGCACATAGTATGCTTCATGCAAATATATGAATGAAGAAAAATATATTTGTCAATCTGTCTAATTATAGAATCAACCTCTTACACCTCATTTGATTTCCTATTATCGATAAAAATGGGCATTTGCATAAGCGTCAGCAATCTACATGTCGCCGCTACAACAGTTACGCAAAAGTATATTTATTATAGTATTATTGAATACCGTTATGTCTTTACGAATATTCACAGTCTTCAATCAGAAGTGATTTAGCGTGTGCTGTACAAAAAAATGTTATTAAACTTTATTCCTCGTTTGAACTGTACTTTACTTCTTAACCTAAATAATTTTTTATTATTTACAGTCAAGTATGAAAAGTTGAAAATGAGGAAAAAACTCATTTATTCTATTTCTGTTATGATAAATGTGGAAATAGTAGAAATGAAGTAAGATTGAAGTATTTTAATTTGTTTGATAAATCCTAACCTGTATCTCCATAGTACTTCACTGTATTAGGTTATATAACCAACTTGAACTGTATATTTAAACAAATTTTCTTCTCACAAATAAATAGTGAAAATAAACAAAAAGTGTTGACTGATATAATCTTGTATATATACGTATAATTTTTCTGTCCTATAACTGTACCCATAAATTCACAACAGAATGCCTTATTATAGCGATGTATAGTTTAAGATGATTAAAATAACAATTGTGGAATAATTAAAATTACCTACTAAAATAAGCACTTTCAGACCCACTTCCAATGATTTATTCAATCTATATAATTTTCGAAATCCTTCTGGTTTCCCAGAAACAGCAAACTGTACGGAGCCTCTTTATCTCCGCCGTTATCGTAATTCTATGATTCGATGTCGTCCCGAGCGTCCCTATATCCGTTCTAATTAGTGCCACTTAACGAACTTACGATCAGGATAAGCGTCGTGTCAACACTGCTAACTCGTTACTCGTTGCTCCTATAAATAACCGCTGGGGACAGTTCGGAAGTTGAACGAAGAAACTGCGTCAATTATCGGCCATTGCTTTTGTCTCTTTACGATACTAACGAAGTCGTTCCATTCTTTTCCGAGGCTCTCGCTCTCGGAATTAGTATACTTATCGGGCAGCATTGAGAGATGAAATCGGTGGGAAATTCCCACCACGCGAACGGACCGAAGATAACGAAAGAAAGGAACAACGACACCGCAGGGATACCGATGCAACATAAAGATGTTTCATTTTGACGCCTGCACAGATTCCCTTTTATCTTAATTAAAGTACCATCGGCCCTTTTCTTTTGTAATCCCGTACGATGCATCCCAGCTTTTTTCACCGGTGGATACGAATCACGGAATCCATCAAAGCGGTATCCCTAATGTCCTTAGAAAACCGAGTCGGCAAACAGGTCGCATTAGGACAATTATCGGGTTCTCTTCTACGACCGAACTGTGGGAAAATTGTGTTCATCGATAAACGACGATGCCTCGGTTAGATCTCTGCCCGTTCACAGTTTGTACAGCCAATTATTATACTAATGCACGAACGTCGCTAAAATCATTGTCACTCCGCTGGTGGATGGGGAGGAGAGTTTCGAAGAGAATAAAAAATCACAAATGACGTTTAGAACGCACGCTTACCGTCGCGTGCAAATATTTGAGGCGTTAAGTCGCTTTTTAAACGCTTCGGGAGAAGAGTTTTAAGTGGTTCGCTCGAATTCCGATTTTTGGTCTCCCTTTTCCTGGAGCTTTTTAAACGAAATTCTTGCTGGAGTTGTGGTTTAGTTGGCCGATTAATTAGCGAAATATATGGACATCTCTTTGAAACTCTTTCGAGTTAGGGGGTTGGAAAATTGGGAATTTGGTATTTGGGGATTTGAAAATTGGGAAATTGGAATTTAGGGGGTTGGTAAACTGGGAATTTGCAATTTAGGGGATTTGAAAATTAAGAATTTGAGATTTAAGGGATTGCAAAATTGAGAACTTGGAATTTAGAGGGTTGGTAAACTGAGAATTTGGAATTTAGGGTGTTGGAAAATTGGAAATTTGGAATTTAGGGGTTGGAAAATTCAAAATTTGGAATTTAGGAATTTGAAGAATTTGAAATTTGTAATTTAGGGGTTTGGAGAATAGGGTATTTGGAATTTGACAAGTTGGAACTGAAAATTTGAGAATGTGGAGATTTGGAAATTTACAAATGTATTGTATATTCAAAATTTAATTTGGAAGAAGATTTTAATATCAGTACTGTAATAAAATTAGAAATGTAAAACTTGACTACTCGAGAATGTGTATATCATGGAGTTCCATCCTCCATAACGCGTGGAATCGCCATAAAATTTCCGCATGAAAAAGCAGGAAGGCAATATCGAAGAAATGGAGCTTCTGTTTGGTCGAAAGTGGCGTGTGCCAGAAAGGTAGAAGGCCTATTGCGAGAAAAGAAAAGTTGCGAAAGGTAGCTCCATTCGGTCGCGTCAGGCCGAGAGGCACCTGAAAGTTTGCGAGCGCCGTAAAGATACAAGGTGCAGCCGAGCGGCCAGCCCGGGGCTGTTATAAACGTCCCGATATTATCTCGCCCCGAGTAAATGCATATTGAAAAGCGGTTACGCGTTCCGGAACCGGTGGACCTGGCGTGTGTTATAATCCGTTCGTTTAGCTTGAATTCTAACGAGTCATCGTCGTCCACCACGTTTAGCAATGAGAATGCAAAGATTTTAGATCCTGGTGAAGGTACTATGTTCTCGATAAATCACCTTACAAATTTACCGTCATTTTAATTCGCGAAGATTGTTACTTATGGATAAAAAGTATTCACCCTTTCTGTATACCTACTGTCTTATAAATATATTATTTTTTAATTTTTTTTATAAAATGCGTTCGTTAGGAGTATATGCATATACATTCAGCTAATGTATTTCATCAGTAGTAAAAATATTAACTATTTAGTCTTAGTGATGTTCAAAACAAAATGTGTATAAAGTTCTTCAAATGTCCATAACTGATCAAATTTCACATTCATCGATTGAAAAAAAATATTCCCTCAAGTGGATGCGAATTGAGGCCAACACATTAGAAGTCCAATACATTGGCCATTAAGCTACAGATATTACTACGGTGAAGTAATGTATTACTTATATACTGAATACTACGATATTCATTTTTCTCCTAAAAACCCATTCAAAATTAAAATTTCGAATACAATATCTCGGTACTGAATTTCATCGCAATCTACGACGAGCACGAAGGTTCTCAAGTACTAGTAAGATACCTACACGTCCAGAAAGCAGAACTGTGGTAATTTGTTGAGGTGTACGTGTCCGATACGGTGGCCTAGGATGGGATGCAGTATCGTGTCCTCGGAGCAGTAGCGATGCGTCTTCGTGGATAAGAGGCATCCTCGAAGAACTCGGTGGACAAGTAGCCGACGTAGAAAGGCGTTGCGTGATCGAAATTTCTAATCGTCGGTCTGTCGGCTGATTCGATATTCAGCTCGCGATGTCAGAGTAGGTAGGTTGACTGCGTTAGAGGTAGCTGGGCCCCCCTGCTGTTCTTTCAAAAAATTTGCTGGACGATTATTTAACGCCAACGGATTCCCGATTTATGAGAATCT
This sequence comes from Megachile lagopoda, assembly GCA_036983795.1. Lineage (NCBI taxonomy): Eukaryota > Metazoa > Arthropoda > Insecta > Hymenoptera > Megachilidae > Megachile > Megachile lagopoda. Next base: position 11,218,747 of record CM072790.1, on the reverse strand, counting down.
CCTTACGATTCCCTCTGATGATATCCTCTTCTTCGTTCTGGATTGCTGACTTCGTAGTTGCTTCACCGTTGCAGAAATTGATACTTCGTGATTGTTTTGCGGTGGACACCGTTCTGCACCGGTGCTTACCATACGAGTGGTACTCCGATATGTGTCCAACAATATTCCCCTGAGCTTTGTTCAAGAATCGTGGGATTTTCTGAAGAAAGTTGCCACGACATGACCACAACTTTTTTAACGAACAATATATTCGTGTTTGATCGAGGAGTAGAGATAAAGGTTGTGTGACTTTCTTTTAGAACTGATTGATTTATAAAGGAGGTATAATCTTCTATATATTTATACAATGTCACTATATATGAATGGAAATGTTATTATAATTATTTTTTATGAGCAACAGGTATTAGTATGCGTTGTCAGTAAGTTTCACGAAACAAGTAGGTTCTTTGTCCGTCAACAACCACACCATTATTTAGGAATAAAGTTTTTGATTGACGTGTATGCACATTGTAAACAGTTACCTGGTTAAGTAAAAATAGTATCTGTCTTTTATGACCCGTTTCAATCGACGTAATTCTAAAAAGTCGTCACAGAACCGAAACGAGCGATATCGAGAGCGTTCGACAGAGATGCAAAAGGTTAAGCGTGACGAAGACAAATAAATCGATAGAACCGGACAGGTGGTTCGACTGATAAACCAATTTGAGAAATTGCTCGTATAAACTGAAGCATCCTCTGTTCGAGATGCAGGCGATATGCAATTACCCGGAGGACAGTTCCTCGCTGGTTTATCGCGCGATTCCCGTGCACGGACTGTGAAATCGCGGAAAGCTGGTTTTCTGAGGACGATCCGCAGGGTTCCAGCCGGGTGTCGTCGCTCGCGTTCCACCAGAACTCGAACGAAAGCGGGGAAAAGAATAAAAAAGGACGAAGAAAAAAAAATGATGGTTTCTTAAGCGCCAAGCAGGTTTACGAGACGTTTATTTCCGCTCGGTTGGCGATTCACGAGGCGTATCAGAGACGCACGGTGGCAGCTCTTCGTCCGAGTCCTTGTCCCTCGTAAATCTCGCTCGCAACAAGACCAAAGGATATGTGTTTCGTGAATGAGTTACCGGATCCTCCTCGTCGCACCGGCCAACGAAATTGGTCCTCGGGATGCAGTCGAATCATGAATAAATTCACCTTTATCCGTGTCGCTAATGGATGCGATACTGACACCGTCGCATTTACCTCTCGTGCTTAAGCCTTTTTTACTTTATTCGAACACATCCAGACCCGATACATTTTAGTTAGATATCCCTTGTGTTGCTGTATGATTAATTGTGCTTGGGTTATAAATTACTTTGCAAGCTTGTTAGGAAACTATCAGCCATGCAACGAGGTACTCGAAGCAACTGAGATGTTTGACGAGAACAAGGTTCGTGGTTCGTTTTAAATCAAAATGTATGTGGCGCGTGTCGTATCTCACATGATCGTATGTGATTTAACATATGTTAAAATAACGATAGGCAGGTTAACTGAAGAACCATTTGCGACACAACGATGAAATTTGTTAATTCAGAAATTAAGGAACAAAGAAATCTCAATTTTAAACAAAGTAGAGATATCAAACTTTCAAACATAAGAATTTACTGTCTACTGTATCTTAAAATTTACTCCGCAATGATTTTTTCAATCGATCAACTTTACAGCGTAGACGACTACCATAAATATTTGAGAGACTATTTTCTCAAGATTATAGTCGGAACTTTCGTCGTATTGTTTAGGAAATGTTAACAAGCAGTACTTACAAATAACGCGAATTCGCACGTGGCTAATCATTATCGACGAGACAAGTTTGAAAGTAATGATGGCGGGCTTTAAGTACCGGATCGTGAGGATAAACGGCTTCGTCGTGTCAAGAGGGAAATAATGAAGTGCTTTGCGACACGTCTTGGAAGATCGTAAAGACAGAAGTTGGAAAGGACAATAGTGGCGGAGAAAGTTATACGATGTGATTACGATATGAACGATGCTCGTTTATAACGTCGCGACAACGGTAATGTTTGAAACGTGTGTATGTCTAACCCTTCGTTTCATGCGCTGCTTATGAATTCATTTGATCTTTATAGAACACTGCGTTCGAATAAACATATCATTCCCTGTAAACTGGTTAGAATAAATTAAATGGAGTGAATCTGTGACAAGATACAAGATAATGATACGGGTTATCTTTATCATCGATCACGGCGATTATCATGAGGCAGTGTACAAAATGGAATCTTGTTTAAAATTTAATCTAGACAGATGCGTACTATGTTTCATAGCTGATATTATCGAACATACCATCAGCTTTACTTTATGCTATGCGTTTCTCTTTTTATCGGCGTTTTGTCAAATAAGTGTTATGATTAAAATTTTCAGGTTTCATCTTCAATTATAAATTTCTCAATTCATTTTCTCATTTTTTAAATTCCTCACTTTATTAATTTTACGTTCTTTAACTTCCCCATTTCATTGCTTCAAGGGTTCACCTTGCATGCGATTGACTCATCAGGTGCGTCAATCAAAACTATTAATAGCAACAACATCAGAAAAAACAAAGGAAGTTAAAATGTTAGGACTATTTTACACCCAACTGACTACGTAAATTATAATTAATATATAACCTCAAATTGAAGCCTATTAGGAATTGGAGTAAGATCGTATTTGAACCGTGAGTGCGTCAGACCCATCAAAATACGGTAAGCAAGCAGTGAAGAAGTTCTCGAGAGAATTTCGGTAACGAAAAGCCACGAACTCGAAGAAGTCCAACTGATGGGATATCCGTAGTAGCTGGCATTATCTTACACGAGTAGACACACGTATACGAGCGTGTCGGGGGGAGGCTGAGCTCGAAACAACTCACTCAACCTGATCCAAAGCCGGCAGGCATCAACATGGTTTCTCTCTACCACGTTTCTCTGTCCGGTTTCGTTCTTCTGTTCGTTCGTCCTGGCTCTCCGTTTGTCGGCTGTCGGCCAGGATGATCCTTAACGCGTGTTTTGACGCGATTAGTGGCCACAGTTTGTGAACAACGCAGCCCATTGTTCCTGGCTACGTGGTCACGCGTGTGAATCCCCTCGTTCATCCTTGCTTCTTCGTGGTCCTTGTCAAGGATATGCCAGGACATCTCCGGGACACGTGGACTCAGAATATCTTTTCGACATCCAAGGTATTACCTTCCATAAGTTTATTGCTACCTTCATTTTCATGTTTTACCGTTTTCATTGCCTTTTATGGGATTTTAACAGATCTTGTCTGTAGCGCGCTTTCATATGAAACCGTAGATACATGTATATTGAAATGTTTGCAATTGTAAAATATTGAAACACTTGCCGATAGTCCGCTTTTGTGGTTGATAGATTATACGGAATGATTTGTTAGATCAGTTTAGTGAAACAGTAAATGTGACAGTATGGAAAATTTAGATGTATAGGTGATTTCGTAGGTGAAGGATTGTGCTAATGTCACGTTACATTTATCAATAAATAACATTTATTTGCATCGAAATATTGAGAATATCGACAGTATATATTGATCCTGAAAATTCTGAAACGTCGACAGTGATAGCCCGAAGTGTTCGTACCTCAAAAGCAGCGTGAACGGGTAGCCACTAATAAGCATATTTCAACTTGACCAGCATGTCACCGCAAAGATGACGTACATCCGAAGAAGGTTAATAATTACGCGCCGTTACTTCGGCGCATATTGAAACAAATACGACTGAATTTTTCTCGATATCTGCAATCAGCGAATATATACGAGGGTTGGCGGTCTATCGTATACGGCGAGGATCGGGGGCGAATAAATGAACGGTCGTGGTCGAATCTCGCGTAATTTCCCAACGACACCAACGGGCCGAGGTGATTGGTGGTCGGTGATGGAGGCCGCGCGTTTATCGTTCGATCGTTAGACAAACAACGCGATCGCTATGCATAATTTCAGCTGGCGGCGATTGTCGCGGCTGAGATACACAAACGACACGGTGTGGTTTTCCTGGCGACGTTAAATCAACCGAGTCCTTCTTCCGGCTCTCTCGTTGCTCTGCCCTTCGGCGTTGAAACACGACTGATTTATTGGCCGACGCCCGGTTAATTATTATGCCGGTTCTCTCCTCCCTTGCACCGGCTACGTCCGTTCGCGATAAATAATTTGTCACGGACAAAGCTGATCAATTGACGCGGCTCGATTTCCAACTATCGCACGGTTCAGGAGTCGCTCGCCGTTCGATACGCTCGTTTCTGTACAGTCTATTGCAAACCTTCTCTCCATCTACTAAATATTACTAGTTGTCAAGGTTTCTGGGCATTTGAACATTTCGCGACGGATTCAGAATTTTGGGACATCTAGGGATTTTGTAATCTTCACAGAATTTAAAATCTAGGAACTTGAAGACCTAAGTATTTACAAGTATAGGAATTGATGCAAAAATCAGTCATTAAACAAAATTCTAAAAAATTTTCCTTTCTACAAATCCCTAACAAAATTCCCTTTCGAAGTCTCTTTCTAAGAATAAAATGTATCAAATTCGTTATCGTGGCTGCGTTTATACGTTTCGTTTTTTTTATAACATAGGCGGTGTACGGTTATCAGCGTCGGTTTCCACGAGTCGAACAATGGGTTCCGAGTATCATCCGTTTATTGCTGATATTTTGTCTACGGCCCTTGGGTTAAGTATCAACGTGACTCCGGCCGTGCCGCATACACCATAAATCATTCTAAAGAACATTCATACGTGAACGCGTATTTATACGTCGTTCGTTCTCTGACACCTTTGCAAATGTAGCCGCACAAATCGCGATCGACATTCGAGTAGTTGATATACTCGACGAACATTATTCAGAAATTTTGATTGGAAATTTGCAAATATGATAATTTGCGAATTGGAACATTTGGAAATTTGGATACTTAAAAAATCGTACATTTAAAAATTTGTTAATTCCGAAATCTGAAGTTCATCCAACTCACAGAGAGGATACTTCTCGTTTCCGTATGAATTCGATTACCATATTACTCGATCCAATCAATATTTCCGTTCGCTGTCAGTAAAGTTAATTTTCATTGAAAGAAAGCGTTACTCACAATTATAACAGTTTCAGTGGGTAAACTCGGCAGGGAAGACATCTCTGCCCGATAAGACGTCGTCTCTCGGTTGCCGCGTCAGCGTGGTTGACAGTGCAGTAATTGAGACGCGATTTCTCAGCGATAATCCGACAGGTAAATTACTCCAGATACGTAAGCCGTTGTCTCGTCACCTCGCGAAGAAGTTACGACTCGTTATTTACACCTTCTCTCTCCTTGCTTCGCCTGTCTGTGTTTACTCCCGTTTGGTGAGCAGACCGAAGTCAAGTTCGTGCGTCAAAACCGATCGAGGGATTTACGTTTTCGTGGATCAGAGACACGCCCCTCGTTACGGTCTCTGTCATTCGTCGCGGATTCGAGGATCCCTGAAACCGAGTGTTCGTGTTGTTTCGATTCACTGCACGCACGCACACGCTCGAATAAGTATGTTAATTTCTTCGAGGGAAGACGATGGGTGTCCTCTTCACGGATTTACATACAAAAATGTCCGATCGAGACGCAGATCTGTCTCGATCTGTTTCGTACGTATCGGTCTGCTTGAAATTTTAATCAGATCGCGTTTAATGGGCCACTTAATGAGTCACGGCTTTGCTCCGTGTTTAAAGTTTCCTGCCACAACGCGTTTGGATACAGGTGACGTAATGTGGGCTTCCTTTGATTAGGGAACTGATATCTGAGCTTGTTTTTGATTTTTTAATTTGGGTATTGCAAACTCCTCAATCTTCACATCTTTAAATTCGCACACTTGTAGATATTTATATTTGTGTTATATTATTTTTAATCATATAAAGTATATTTAGATATAGATAAATATATGGATAGAGTACAATGAATTCGTGTTGATAGCTTATCGTGTCGATGGCTGGTTCGCGACTGACTCCCGCTGTGCTCCTTATTCGCTCAACCGATCGACGCGATCGGTTCGACCGCGTAATTTAAATGTAACACCTGTATTTTCAAATACTCTGATCTCCGAATTTACAAGTACTTAAATACCTACATTCCTAAAACCTCGTATCTTCAAATTGCCATATTTTCAAATAGCTACATTCCCAAATTCCCACATATAAACTTTTCGCAGCCAGAGGTTAAAAAAATATCAGACTAGAGAAATATATAGGATAGAAAAAGTACTTGAAATACTGAAGAGATTAAGACGTGGAGTATGTAACTAAATAACGAATAAATCTTGTGAAGTTTTAGCGTACAATTACCGCACAATGAACGATACGAAATAGTCGATAGGATTGTTTCAATGTCCGTGGATGAGAACGGTACAAGCTAGTTTTCCACGTCGTAAACTAGTTCCCTCATTTCGTTCGAGCATATTATCTCCATGGAGGCTAAATAAATTTCGTATTCAAACGACCGGCTAGATTCACGGTGTGCCCGATGTACAAATTGAATGCCCTTTCGAGCATCGAATCGAGATACGGCCACTCGATAGAATCCGAATTTTAAAAAGGTATCTGAAGGGAGGAAAGCACCGTGCAACGGTGCCAATAAATTCTGTATCTTATTGTGACGCTGCGATAAATTCCTTAGGTGGATGAAAGAAGGCGCCGCACGACCATGGCGCCGCACGACCTTTTTTTTATTCAGGTAATCTCGGTTATACCTGATTTTCCTGAACTTCTTCTTCGTTCTTTATATTCTCGTTGCAGTTTAACGTGCACTCTAACGGAACGTTCTTACGCAATAGAAGAGCAATAACTTTGGAACGTGTATGCGCTTGGACAAGCACCACCTCGTTGCCTTTGTTTCCTCTATAAAACTCCTTGCAATATTATATGTGTAATCCCATGTTCTTATACGTCTCTACATGTTCGTATATGGTCGTATGTTCGTATTTATTTGTATATGTTCATATTCATTCGTATATGTTCTTATATGTTCATATACATATGTTCTTATATTTTCTTATATGTTCATATATGTTTCTATTTTTTCTCATATGTTTACATATGTTCTTATATTTTCTCATACGTTCATATATGTTCTTATATTTTTTCATATGTTTATACATATATGTTCTTATATTTTCTCATATGTTCATATATGTTCTTATATTTTCTCATATGTTTCAACATGTTCATCGATGTTCTTCTATGATCCTCTGAGTCCTTCTATGTTCTACATTCTTTATATTCTTCTTATTGTTAGCACAATAGTTCGAATATTCGAACGTCTTCTTTGTTCCATCTTTATTTTCCATTGAACTTTAGGAAGATCAATTTTAAGAACTGAAAAGATTTGAGAATTTGAGAAAGAAACTTGTGAATATGAAATGTTACGAAACCTCTTGAAACTTAAACATTATGAAATTCAAAAGATTGGAATGCTGCAATAAAATCCTACAGTGCATACATAAAACCCTCAAAATGGGCATATTTGGCATTTGAAATTAATTGGGGTTCGCTAATTCGATATAAAATGAAGTTACAATGAAATTTAATAACAGAAATATAAAAACTCAGTGACTTGTTCAAATGATAACATAATGCACGTGTTCCAATACCAATATACATAATCAATGATATTATAGAACATTTACGGATGCACCGCGATTCTTGAGCCAAGATCCTCCATAATCCATATTTATCAATCATAAACGTCGTAATTTCCTGAATTTCTTAAACTCCGTATTAAATTCGGGAATTTTAAAAGCCTTAATTATCATCCTTTCCGAAACGTACCATTTCTTCTCGCGTCTCAGCGCAAAATAAACAACGGTTTCATCCGAATAATCTCCGTTTTAATTTCGGGGACGATCGCGTGCGAATTCGAAACGAACGTCTTTTTATCCTCGGTTTGGAATTAAGTCTGTTTCTAAATCGGGATGCAAGAATCGTCTCGACGATTCCCGTTCGTACGGCGTGGAAATAAAACAGGAAGAGGGATCGGATTAATCTGTGCCCGAATGGAGAGCGTAATCGTTTCTCTGTCCGAGCGTCCACTTCGATCTCGTCCACAGGACCCGTTTTATATTATACAATTTGTCTTTCGAGCGATGTTACAATTCCAGCATGATTGCTTCCTCGGATTATGCGGCATGACTGGCTGGATTTTCTCCCCCGTGGAATTCGAGCGACATACCAAACGCAACAAACCTCGACGGCCATCTTTCCGGGTTCAATCTAGGATCATCTCGTACTCGATGCTTGTAATCTCCAGATTAGTAGGTTATTTGTGTCTTGAAGGCGCAACGAGTTGTTCTCGACGGACATCCCGGTGAACGAGACATCACCGTCTTGAACCGGGAAATAAATTTGAAAGCTGGCAAACAGCGCTAATTTACATGTTACATTCCGGTATGCAAAATGTTAAGAGACAAAAAATGGTCATTTTAATAATTCTGAGCAAAAGAATATCAAACCGTTAGGATGCCTGAAGTGCAATGATAAACACAGCGGGCTACCCTAACAAAAATAGCATGTGCAATATTGGACTCTGATCTTCAAATTCACTTTCAGATTTCAAACTTACTAACTTATGAACTCGTAAATTTAGAAGCTTACAAATTTCTGAATTTGCAAATTACAAGATTTTGATCTGTAAATTTGTGTTACAATGTAACTCAGATGCAATATAAGTTTATTTCTCGGTTATCATCAATTTATGAGCACCATATTGTAGTGACAATAATCTTCCTGTGTGAGGTCGATCGTTATTTTTTCTTTAGAAATCGTGCATGTTAGGAAAACCTAAAAAAGGGCAAGATCTAAACATAATATTTGTCGTAAGGGTGAAATTATGGATTCCAATTTACCTATGACAGAGAATATATGAACGAAGGATATTTATGTGCGACAAGGATCCGTTCACACGCGACCATTCGAGCGTCTCGAAACGTCCGAGGAGCAGAATTATTTTAAGAAACGAACTAGCATCAGTTAGTTGAGGGAACCGAGACAAATATTTTCTTTCGAGACCCGGGTAAACGCGACAAATCGTGCGTGCCACGTCAAAGTGTGAACGTATGCAGGCACGTCGGTAGAATCGTTCACACGGTGCGTGCGTGCCTGGAAATCGGAGAGTTTTCACGATATATTGTAGACCTGTAAATTATCGGGTCAATCCTCGTGAAAAATGTGCTTGCGGTAGGTCTACCAGCTTTCACAAGTTTCTTTCTGAGAAATAGAAAACGCTCGACGCTTTCAGTTTGAACGCATCTGGGACAATTGTCTCCTCAAATCTTTGTTCAATTCACTTATTTTGTGTATTCGTAAAATTTTTATTAATTCAATTTTTTTAATATTTTATAAATTCTCTGATTCTTAAACTTCGGAAATTTTCACTTTTTGAAATTAAAATTTTTTGTTTTGTAAATTTTCAAATTTTTCTTCCAAACTTTCAAATCCCCTAATTTTTAATTATTAAATCCCCCAATTCTGAAATCTTCAAATCTGTTAATTGCAAAATATTCAAATTTGTAAATTTACTATTACAAAAATTAGTATCAATAAAAATATATACATGTTAAAGTTAAATGTGAAGATTTAATAACCAAAGGTAAGCGATAGCTAGCAGCACTTTCCCCAACGCCGCCATCTTGCCTAGTACTGCTACTCTTCTCTTGATTTACACGCATTCCTTGACTCTTTCGATAATATTTCCTGTCTTTCCCCATAGTATTCGATAAAACACGCGGATACGCCCCTTTGTGCAATATCGATTGATTGTTACTGCCCGGTTTTAAAAAGTGACATAAAATACGGAACGTTCAGAATTCCTGCCACCCTCTCCCTTTCGAAACGGCCTCGATTTTTCCGTCTTAAATACCGTTTCGCACGTTGCTTTTCTAACGTTACTCGTAGAAATGTCTGGTTTTATCGCGGGACACGTTCCACGCCCTCTTCACAATCGTACGAAGAGTCGTATAACGATTGTAATGGCAAGAATCCGTGGTACTCAGGAACGCGGTAAGTCATAATTCTCGTACGCTCTACTTCAATAATCCCGATGAATAATACATTCGTTATAAATCCTCGGCTAATTTGTATATCGTCGTGATTGTGGGAAACGCATAAACAACGCCGGAAAACGCGTAAAAAGGTTTCAAGTCTTATTGTAGATCAGGTCACGCGAGAAAAAAGTATCGGATAATACGTGGCGAACGGGGTTGCACCTCAATCCGGAGCTGAAGAAATCGTTATCGTGTTACGCAAGTACATTTACGATGGGCATATCTCATATTAAATTATGATTCATTATCAGTGTGACAGGCTACGTTGACCAGCCCATACATTCCTGCTCGACCTGGCAATTCTTTTGATCGAAATATTGCTTTTATTTGCAAGCGTTATTGTTGGTATCTGTCGCTGACGCTTCTGATGAACGATATTTGCTGAGGAACATGCTAGTTTAGAACGTCGTGGAACAAATTTGAAAACATTTCTAAGTTAGATTTCTATGTTAGAAAACTTGGACCAATTTCTAAGTTAATTTTTTAGTTAATTTTATTACAAAAGGTATAGTTACGTTGAATATAAAATTCGTATTGACAGTGTGTTATTATTATATCACAGTATAGTTGCATATTATTATATCCTTACTATTGCATTGTATTTTGTATTCTACTATTGCATTATATTCTACCCAGTTTCGTCAAATTCTATTTCTTTAAACATTATTAAAGTTCAATACGAAATGTATTTAACAGTGATCATTTTCGTGGTATTCCCGGCGCTATTAAAATTGCCAACCTAGTAAATAACCGTTCCTCTGCCGCCTATTTGCTTGGCGAATTAGCGAAATTCCTTGCGGAGGAACGTACATATACGTCGTCGCTGTATCCCGTTTTTGCAATTCGACGAACCCATTGATCGCCCAAGCACGTATTCAATCTGGCTGTTTTTAATCGATCGACTGGTAAAAGCCAATACATCTTGTTGGGAACAGTGTTCGGGCGCGAAATTGATTAATATCGGCACGCTTCCATTTCGATTTCGGGTCGGTCCTTGTTTTTAAACTGACCCCCTGACGCGATTCGAGCCTTCCTGGAAGACGAAGCACCGATCGAGATTCAATCTCGTTCCTTGTTCGCATCGATGAACCACTTTTTTCTTTTTACTAATTCCCATTGTTCTATTTTATTTTATTCGTTGTGCATGAATCATAGGAGTATTTATATCGGTTCAGTTTTTGATTGAGTAGTTTGTAGAATGTATGCTGAATGTGGTAGATTTGTGTAGGGAAAATAGCGACGTAGAGGAAAATAGTTTTACCGAATGGGAATTTGGGAAATTAAGGATTTGAAGATATTGAAATTTGGGATATGAGAATTTGAGAAATTAAGGATTTGGGGGTGTGAAAATTTAGGATATGAAAATTTGTGAAATTAAGGATTTGGGGCTTCTGAAATTTGGAATATATACATTTGGTAAATTAGAAATTTGGGATATGAAAATTTGAGAAATTAAGGATTTGGGGATATGAAAATTTGGGAAATTAAGGATTTGGGGATGTGAAAATTTGGGAAATTGAGGATTTGGGACATGAAAATTTAAAAAATTAGAAATTTGTAAATGTGAAAATTTGGGAAATTAGAGCTATTAGAGATTTAAGAAAAGCTATTACAACTTGCAATATAATCTACCAAAGCAATATTCTCTAATATCACAACTCCTATAAATACCCCACACATTACAACAAGAAAGTGCCATTAGAGTGTGTAACATCCCACTGAAAGACGGTAATATAACGAGAGTCTAATTTCCTGTATCTTTCGCTATTAATACCAGAATCGGAAAGGGTTCTGCTTGTAACGTGTTGTGTAATAAAATACAAGATCAGAGATTACCCAAAGTAACAACTTTATTCGTCGTCCGAAGGGTATCGTTTAAAGAAAATTGCAACCTGAAGGTATCTGGAATAGTAACTCGATAATAGGTTGTTTGGTGGAACTCCATGTTTCTCTTTTCCCTGTAACTTTCTTGCGTACAAAGAAAAAACATGGTTCGAGGAAAATTATTGCTCGCAGTGAAGCATTCATTACAAGCGTACATCCATTTCTCACTTCACCCGATAGCAGCGCTCGGCTACGAAATGCAAATTTTTGTCGCCATAAATTTCTCGGTTAATCGTTTTTCTGAAATCAAGTTCCTTCTTTTTTCCTGCGCAATTTATTTAACATTGTCTCTTCCTCGATGTGCCAATCGTACGAATAAATTAGAACGTTGCATTCAAAATGAACTTCTTTTTTTCAATTAAAAGTTTCGTGTAAAAAACTTTTTAAGTGGTTGGGATATCTATAAGCAAAACTGATCGCTTCATTAACGAAGAATGTTTTGACGGGATCCATGAATCGGAGAAGGAAATAACAGAAAAGGAGTTTGTTGGGAATAAAATTGCCGTTAACCGGTCGTTTCATCACCTGATCCGATTCCCCGGGCGATAAAAGAGAATCGTTTTGAAAACGAGACGATTTTATAAACAACGTTCTTGGGACGAAACGTAAGCCTTCCGTCAACCAAATGAAAACGGAGAACCGTTGAGAACGAAGAAAAGAACAAATTAACTCTTGGCCTTATCGATTGGTTGTCACTCTGTTTAATTTCTTCTGACAACATATTGCCATAGAAATGTCGAACTGGTTTCGAAATTGTCCGTCTCCATAAATGGCGGCCGCGTGTTCGAATCACGAAGGATACGTCGGCTTTATTTAAGGATAAACAAAAGGAACAGGTTGACGTACGATCATCAATTTAACTCCGTCGTTTATATTCAATTAAACGTTTGCTAATTGCGGTAATCGCTGAATTTATGCTGGAGAGATATTTCATCGCGATTTTTGTCGGCAGTCGTGTGGAAATTAATTTCATTATATTTCATGCTGGAGATACAATGTATGAGGATACAGTGGTGATATATCGCGTAGTGAAAGGCAAAAGAAACGTGTTGTGAATGTACAAATTTTTAAGTTGGAAACTTAGTAATTTTGAAATTTTATATTTTAGAAACATTGTAATTTAGGTACTTGATAATCAAGTACTTTAGGTTCGATGAACGCATGTTTCAAATATATCTGTCCAGAATTCACATTTACAGTGCTAATAATTTCAGTAAATCTCGTTTGTGACGACGGATGGGTTCTGCAACAATCTTGAAGTCCCAAACACATGCAACTTTGCTTCGAATGTCGCTAATTACGTATTCAAATATCTATAGCCAGTACCTAAAACTCCAGTTGAAAATCTTGAAATCAACTTTGTTTTAGATATGTGATGATCCACTCGTATCTTTATTCATAATTCAACTTTTAAATTACTCACCCAACAAAATTGTACCTGATGAAGCTATGAGTTGTATCAAATATCCACATCAGATACCAACCTTAATAATAACAAAAATTCATAACCTACATAAATCAAAATCTACAATGACCATGTTAATAAAAATGAGAGCACATGAAGGACAATCTACATTGAAGTTTGACTTGCATAGTAAATTACGTATTCTAAAGAAGTATTCGTGAAGTGGACGTAGTATAGGTGATCTAGAAGCACGCGACAAAAGTGGGCGCTGTCTTTGAAGTACGGAAAGAGATTTATAAAGCAGCGGAACGCTTCAAAGAAGTCGTCTTTCATGGTGCGTTGACATACAATCTCGTGCGACCTAACCACCTAGAATACTACCTAGAAAAACCGAATTTGTTGGCTTGGAAACACGAAGAGAGGTAAAGAGGCAAGGTAATGGCACCCCGCTGCGGTGCACCCTGTTGCGAGGGGTCAGCACCCTCCTGTCGACCATGTGTGTATACCTTAACTTCCAGACAAATACGCACGATGAAATTGTATCCAACAGTCTATAAAGTGAACTTTCTTGTTGATCTTACCTGCTATACGTACGAATCGTCCGTTCGGCTGATGTTTCAATAAGAGGGCTTAAGGGTGAGTTTCATCTTTGCACCGTCTTGCAATATATTTGCGTTCTCCTTGAATCTCTCGATTTTTCATATTCATGCTTTTTATTTGAATCTGTTATGTACATGTTTTATATCTCAGCTTCTTAAATCCACGAATTACTTTAATTTGTATAGTATTTAGAATAATAGTAAGAGAAAATGTATTTCATGGTATGATTTTTAATGCTTTGAAATACAACTACAAAAACTGATGGCTGAATCAAATTCATGATACAATAAAAATAATAAAACGTAGTAACAAATCAAAGACGTCAATAAAGAATATGAAAGATAATTCTATAAACTGCTTTCCTGAAACCGCAGACTCGCAGTACCACAATATAAATCTGTCATTATCATACTTTATTGTAACTAATTAAATGCTAAATACCATTATACGTGTAAATGCACTTTATTATCCATTTTATGGTCTATCTTGCGAAACTTGTGCAATTGTCAAGAATTTATTTGCCACTCGATACGGAAGCAGAACAATAACTATACATAACATAGCAAACGTTATTTGGCCAACAGCGAATTAACCAGTTACTCGTAAAATTGTAAAGTAAAAATCGATTCGAAATACCTAAACGTTTCGTTCATCTGGCATGCGATAGGAGAAAGACTATTTTTTCTTCCTGCTGAAATCGAATAATAGAATTCTCTGAATTATTATGATCGCTAAAAATGATCGCATTCCGTGGTACGTGAACAGTGCGTAAAGTATAATACCGATAAATGTACTTGCTATGTGATATATCATTGTGTAATATTTGATTTCGATCCGAACGCATTTGCTCGCCTAAACATGTGTATTTTTCCGCTCGATGGAACGTTAAATGTCTATAAAGAACACTTTCGATCGGAATATCTGATCAACATTTAAATATTCTTCACGCTAAAATGTAACGTATAGATACTATCTGATGAAAAAACGTTAAGTGCAATGTAACCCCGTCGTGTTAAGCAATTCTTGTTCCGTGGCTGCATAAAGTAACATTCGTACCAATCGATTCGTGCAAATCGATAGCGCAACCTGAATAATCTTTCCGGCTGAGAACCATTTGGGCTTTGCCACTTACCGAAACCGACGAAACACAAGTTTCTCAGATTAATTCAAAGTTTCGGGTTCGTTTCTTTCAAGTTAGTAGATCTAGAAATTTGGTCCCCAAATCTCCAAATCCCCAAATCATCAAATACAAAAATTGGCTCATCAGTTTCCAATTAGCACATCACCTGCAGGATTGAAATATTTTTCAAAGAGAAAGTGTAACATCATTTTCCCATATTTCGTCGAAATAGAAATTCACCATGACAAGAAAATGGTTACACAACGCGTTACCACACACGAGCATGCTTTCTAGATGCTCTTCCTTGTGCATCCACATGTTTCTTCGCTCGAGGAGCCACTTGTGAGCACGACCGAGACACAACTCCACTTTTCAAAATAAGTAGAAAAACAGTGTATAGTTTGCATTCAAACTTTCCCTGCTCTCTCCTCTTTTTTTATGGTACACGTCGAATGATTTACATGCAAGTGCACCGTGGATCGTAATCTCCATAAGCGCCACATTTCTGTCATCCTTGAGATACTGACACATGGTTTCGTCCTTATGGGGGTGCGCGAGGCTATAAGCCCGTTTCTGTAAATTTGTTTTCAAGATGAACAGGGTAAAATTTAATACAAAAAAATATATTATTTATGTTCGGATTTTTAGTTAAATACCATATAAGATCCTAACTAATAACGGGGTAAAATTTTTAGTAAATTGTACATAGATAAAATTTATATAAAATAATAATATTAATCTGATTAATATATTTAATACAAAATTATGTGATTCACGTTCAGTATTTAAAATAAATAATATAGAAGATCCCAACGGAATAGTTAACTGTGTTTAATTAATAGTTAATTAAAAATTTCAACACATTTCGTAACGAGACCAGCGTGTATCCAACGACAATTCGATGTCATTTTTTCGAAAGTACTATTTTACGACGGAAGCAGATTTTGACGGATACGAGGAATTTTTTATCGGTGACAGTGAAAGCGACTTGATATATCACATCGTTTGCTGTACTCGTCGAGATTCGAAATATGGGGCGTGCAGTGTTCAAGCGGCCATTAATTAGTAGGCAAATTGAGGGTAAACATTCGAGAATCGTTGGAATTTTTCTTTTTTCAAGAGTCTACACGTGTGACGCCTGCATGTCATTCTGAACTCACACACTCGAGT
The DNA here is from genome assembly GCA_036983795.1 of Megachile lagopoda. NCBI lineage: Eukaryota > Metazoa > Arthropoda > Insecta > Hymenoptera > Megachilidae > Megachile > Megachile lagopoda. The sequence continues at coordinate 11,202,499 of CM072790.1, read as the reverse complement.
GACTGTTTATACTTAACATACATTTCCTGTAAATTATAAATTTTGTTAATGAGGAATTATGTAGACAGAAGCTAGGAATTTTGTCTCAAAATGGAAGCGACTAAGAGAAACAATTTTTAAAGTAGTATAAATTCGAAAATTAAATTCAAGTACATACTTCGGATGATTTCTAAATATTTAAATCTGAAATTACTCGAGTTTTTAACCTTCCCAAATTTCTGAATTCGAAAATGTTCAAATTCATGGAGGTTTCATACTCGAGGATGTTTCAAAGCCACTTCGCGTGAAGTTGCGTAGAAAGTGCACGGTGGATAACGAAAAGTCCGAAGAAAGTTAAAATTTGTTCAGCGATATTTATCATCGATCGCTTCCATATCACGCTTCCTGGTTCCCGACATCTGCACACCCCATAAATTCACTTTCGGAGTCGGGCAAATACATGGAAATAATTTATGTGTCGCAAGTTGACGCTAGAACCGCAGCTTCAATTGCGCTGCAAATCAAAACAACCGCGTGATCTATGATCAAAGCTTGTTCCACCGGCTGCGATTCCAAGAAACTCTTGGCACCGTGTTACGGAGCTGAATGTTAACGATGCTATTCCGAAACTTGTTCAGATTTTCAATTTCCACCATATTACTTTGTAATCTCTCATATTCAACGCGTTAATACCAATGGGCTGCCACAAAAATCGAATTCGAAAGTTTCGCAGAAAGTTCAACCGCGACAGACAGTTTCTTATCTGCTGAAACTCGATTGCATACCAAATGACGAACTTGCAAACGTATGTAGAAAGTCTGACACAATTTTATCATGGACACTACGAAATTTTACTTATACGTGAACGTTTTGCTTATCGTAGGCAGTTGAAGCTCATGGTTTTGTCAAAATAATTATGTACACGTTCTGTTGATGTTTGTCAAGGTATATTAATATTTGTTAATGTATGTTAATGTTCTGTTAACATGAATTCAGTTATAAATTATCAGGATGATTGCTCACCCCTGCGCTGCACAGTGCGGACCCTTTATTCTATCGCAGCGACAAAAGGGATACAAGTCGAAGAAGTACGATTAAACATTATTATACATATACAATATTAAATATACCTAAATACACCTAACCCTAAAGATATACGTATACAAGTTTACTTTTATGTGGTACATTTATGAAACACAACATACTATCAAATAAATGAAAAGTAACACTACTATTCTTCACTAGTCAAATAAGGAAGATCAGTAAATTCTCACAATTAATTACGAAACGTTTTTGCACCATTCTCGTTCAGTTTTATGATCCTGACAAGAAGCGAATTTTTTCTATCTCGAGAGGTGAACCTTGATTCATGAAAAAGGTGACGCTTCACGGTTGCTAAAAGGCTATAACGTTCCGAAGCTTTCTAGTTGTTTTTAAACGACGGCTGTTTACCACGAAGAAGAAGCATACCGGGAAGCTGTTCGAACGTGGCAGTGAACCGTGGCGTGACACGAAATGGGATCAATTAGGGACGCTTCTTCTCGGCAGATACAAAGGGCGGCCTGAAAAAGAGGGGGAAGGTGGTTATTTTATTTTCTTGCGAATTTCCATTGCGCCAGAAGGGGGACTCACGCCTCTCACCGCCCACAATCCTGTCGACTGTCAGAACTGTCAGTGTTTCGTGTGTCGGGTCGACTTGCTTCTTTTAATCATCCACCATCTCGTGCTTTCGTTTCCTTCTGATTCTTTTGGCATTTTTTCACCACCCGTCCAACACGCTCCTGCCGCTGCTCCGACATTGATGGAAGTAATTAGTATGTTTCCTATGAAATTAGAGGCAAGCTTTTAACTTTGTTGACCGTTCGCTAGGAGCTGCCCATGAAATTTAATTCTACACCTGATGCCTCTCAGAAAAACGTTAGTATCGAAATTATACACACTCTGGGTCTCGTAACAATGTGTTCTTCTTAGAAATCTTTGATACTATTGCTACGATTATTGCATGGAATTTGATTTTGTAATCAGTTTCAAGATTTCGACAAATTTTTACAGTTCCTCCAAGTTTAAAGTAGTATGTCATAAATGCAACTCTGCAGTACTTTCATGTCCTCAAACTACATATTAAAGTACTCAAAATAGGTAATTTGACATGGTACAGTATACAATAACATAACTCGTGTAAAATTATTAAAATTTGTTTTACAAAATTCGTATGAAACCATGTTGCACTAGCATAAGGTGCATGGTTCAAGAAACCTGTGGAACACAAACCGACGTAACCTCTAAACTAGTTAGACTTTCGTAGCAATCTCTCCGTGTAAAATCCCGGTATCTTATTAGCGTAAAAATCTTGTGCATCGTGCATGGAAAAGATAGTGAACCATGAACAGCGCTTCGGGTACCATATCCCGGCGTGTTAAGATGTGCTAAGAGCTTATGGCATTCGCGTGCATTCACGCGTGTATCGCTTCGTCCGCGTGTTTCCGCGGCCTCTCAACGCACCGTTTGACAATATTATAAACGCCTTCGTTTAAAGTACATTCAGCCAGGATTTACGTTGTACAAGCACACCGTAACTTTGACACTTCTGTTTAAACGATTTATATCTCGGGTATTCTCTCCGTGGATTCACCTCCAATCTCGTATTTCGCCTCCTCGTATTCTGAAATAATAACGACCCCCTTTTTCCTGACGGTCATATCACTTTTTGACTTTCGCGGGCTTTGTGTGCCAGCTATGGTAACGCGTTCCGAGAAAGTTATTGCTGCATTGTCCTCGCAACAGCGATATGCTTTAACGAGAACTTAATGAGAGCATTATATTATACCTTTCAGGGGTGTCTTACGGGAGCTACTTGAATATGTGGCTTTTTGCTGCGTATTCTTATCTCGTTACAAGATGATTCATGCTCTTCTACATGTAGCGTGTAAAGTACATCAATTTTAGTTCTTTTAAGCTGTTTTATCATAATTATAGGTACATGATACAGTACAGGTTTCTATACGAAAAGTTGATTGTTTATCAAAGATAAAGTGGCCGAATAATGCAATCATCGGACATAAACGAAGAATTTTTAAAGAGGACAAGTTAGAACTAATAAAATTTCAATTAATGACAGTTTTCTTCTTTTGGATATTATTAATACTCCGTAGATTCCACATTTGACACTGTATTTACAACTGAATTATTCAAACTGTCATTCGACTAATTTATACAGTCGAGAAACAAGTAATTTGTATATCGAGTCATCTTTATATCCACTGCAAGGTTGGAAGTAAAAGTAGGTACTTTTCACAGTTTCTTGTTCGTATTTGTCGAATGTGGTCATATATAATTGATGTAGTTAAGGATGAGCTTCAATTACGTATTAGCCATCGCGTAATCGGTTATGCGTTTCAATTCTTATCACGCTGCTCCGATAACTGTGAACCATAAAGATCCAGAAGAGGTTGAGCTGGTTCATGATATCGAGAACGACTTCTGTATTACCGCCTCTGATGCAGTTCCTTTCAGCATCGAGTGCTTCAAGATTGCGTTAAGTACACTAACAGATAGCGAGTGGTGCTCTTAATTTATGAGGCCATAGTATAAATTACAAGGAATTTTATCACCCAACTTTTCCAGAATATATATACCTACAAATGAATTACGTAACAATGGAATTTCCCAGTTTTCTTTTCAAGGAATTCATTTGATTTATAAACATCAGCTGGCGGTTTGGGAAAAACCTAAACGCTGACAGCGGTCCTACTTCAAGGGATTAAGCTTGCTTAATTTGAATCGGTGACGTGAAAAGGTTTCTTCGTTTGATTTATCTAATATTTTAAGGGTGTCTTGCATCGGAGTTTGAATAAGGTATTGAAATTGAGAGTTGTATTCAAAATGCAGTAACTTAAAATTGGTAGAAAGTGGAGAAAATTTATTGTGCAACACTTTTTCGTATGAAAAATTTCATAATGTAAATATAAATTTGATTTGGATTCGATATCTTCTTGTGGTAATTTTACATCACTAAAATTGAAAATGAAATTTAAAAAAAATCACTTGAACACTTGTTCGTGACATTAATACTGCCTTAATTTCTTAGAAAATTTATATTTCCTAAGATTTCAAATTCACGAGTTCCACAACCCAAAATTCCAAAGTCCAACTTTGGAACTCACTAACTTTAGCACTAACTCCCTGAATCACAAATTTCTTCACCCAAACCTTGTCCCAAGAAGCAACCTCCAAATAGTGTCTAGACCCCGTACACGGCACGGCAAGTTTGCAAAGGATACCACAGATTGTTTTACAAAATCAACCACCCACCCCTGAACCGTGTACGACCGAAGGCTAATTCAAAGGGTAGAAAACGTGACGGCCCCAAAACAATGGTCCGACGCGTTAAAAGTAAATAAGTTAAAGGTGTTCCTTATCCAGAGGGTCAGTTTATTTGGTCGGTACCCGTTTCGAGGCGTCAAGAATCTGCATAATTACTGTGAGAATCGTTCGCAGCCACCGCCTAGCGCCACTCGACAAACTCTCACCGACATTCCACTCGTGTTTCACTCACGACCTTCGAGGGGTACGTTTGCTTAGGGTGGAGGACCGATCTTTTGTTTCTGTATCTTGTTGCACGCACAAGGATACTCGTAGCGATCGAGGCGCAGCCGAGGGTATCTTATCCTTCGAGGAGCAGACAAATCGTGGCTACTTGGAACGAAGCTGCTCCGAGAACATACTTGGACAGGTATGTAACTTCGTTGCCGTGCTGTGAACATGTCGGAATTCCTTTCGAACCATTCACCAGTGGGAATTAAATCGTGAGAACGATAAATAATCAAACGGAGTCGGGGTTCCTTCTCAATGATCATCCACCGATTGAAATTTCACTTCGTCAGAGCTCGAAATCGAACGAGGTCCAAATACAGGCACTAGCATGTTACACACGTTTTAGTATTTGGCGATTGTAAAAATCTAGTGAAAATCTATTATTATATGAGTCTTATGAAAGTCTTATTATTAAATTAGAAATAGTTCTAATTACGAATCTTTATATCCTTTATATGTACGAATGTTTTAATGTTAAGGGCCATTAGGGGTGTACACCCTATGCATGTTCAGTACAAAACGTAAACACATAATGCAAGAATAAATTTAAATGATTTTCAAGAAGATATAAACTTTGTTAAACATTAGCATGTACCCATGTACCCCGAGAGGAAGTTAATTATCTTCCTTATAAACAGTGATGCAATTGGAAGTGATATTTCTGTAAAATGAAGGGGGTGCTCGTAGAAGATACTCGAGTTTGAAATAATAGACTGAATCAGATAGTAAGAGTATTAATCGGCCGTAGCCGAGTTCCACCACCTATTACGCACTACCCTCACCCACGCTTAAGAAAATAACATTCTTCTTCGAGTCTCTTCGAGCGGGGGTTGGATATAAATATTATTGAAACAGTGCGTCTAGCGTGACGTTCCACAGATCACTGACGTTCCCATATTTTTTTCTATGTTTACCACCAATCACGGGGTTCTCATGTAGGTGGCGATGACGCACATGATCGATACGTAAGAACACTTGGTGTGACGTTCGAGTGCCATATAATCTACGAGCGAACGTTAAACGTTATCTAAGAGTGGCTGTCCGAAGATCCGCGTAAGTGTAATCTGCGATCGAACCCCGAGTACCGTGCGAAACGTCATCGAAAAAGCCGATAACAAGTCTCTTTGCTGAATCGTAAAATCAACCGACGACTTATCCGTTATACGAGGGATTCACTACCTTCCTTGGTGGTTCGCGGTTGAAAGTAAAATATAAATCATCGATGATATCGCGGTAATTTGTCTCGCGATATGACCATCCGTTTTCCCATGAAAGAGTAAGTACTCGTTCTTTTGAGGAATTTTCCTTTCCGTCGAGCATCAATTTTCTCTTTTACTAATATTAGATATCTGTTTCTCGATGTTTCATATTTTTATACCCATCAAATGTACTTGAGTAATTTTAAACACTACAGTATGTAAATCTTCCCGGCATTTAGAGAAAATAAAGATCAAATGTGCGGAAAATGACGAGCAGTAAACGCGGTGATAAAATTTTTCCCGATGATCGAACAAGTGTTTGACGGTTTAACCGATGGTAGCTTTTAACCTCTGATTTCCCGCGCTCGATTAACTGTTCTGATAATTTCAGCATGAATTAACACATTTGTTGTCTGTGCTGCATGCGACGTCCTCGATTTAAAAATGAAGATGATTGTGTGGAAGATAAAATCTGCGGACAAGATCCGTGATTTAAAGTCATTGCGATTATTTTATGAACAGAAAGGATGCACCTGGCGAACATCTGAATGTAACACTTTCGACATACAATATAACAGAGTACATGAAATGGGAAATGTTTACCTGAAAAAATTACATAGTGACAAAAATTGTTGCAGTCGTTTAATTTCTACTTGAATTCAAGAAATATTGGTGCGATTGAAGCAATCAAAATGAAGTTTTCGAGCGTAATGAGAGGCACTAAAGTCTGTTCTAGAGTCTGTAGAAGTCACGAAACAGATCTCATAGGTTATGTTGTGCTGTTTTACACCTTACACTTTATGGTTTAGTACGTGGCACGTGACAAGAACGACACACTGATCGATTCTTATTAGTAGTCAACATCCCTGTTTACAATATTGATTTATTTTGTCTGTCATTGCTGGATAAACCAGTCGTAATGTATTGCTGACAGTCTGATGCATGGATGTAAATGTACCTTGCAAACATGTGACACGTTCAGGTGAATACGAGTCATTCTCTCCAAATTATTAACCCCAGGGGACCCTCTTTCTTTCATTCGTATCATTGAAAATTGTCATTGTTAAAGCATTATAGAAAAATGATTATCAAATTTATAAGTCAGTTTAATATAAAACTAGTCAATTTTAATGTTGCCATTTGATGAAAAGAGCATATTTCACACGTTATGTTCGTATAAATCTTTGCCAGAACAAATTGTTAACACTATGAAGAACAATGAACATCACAATGAACAGCACAAAAATATTAAAAATTTAACTATTCAAATATTTCTTTAATATATGTCATACCATCTGATATAAATATTTAATCCCGACCCGTTGAAATTGAACAACAGCAACAAAATAATTCAGCTCACAATACATATTTAAAAATGAAAAAATTAGTGGAACACGTTATCTTTTCCTGGACTATACACAAAATAAAATATTCATCAGACAATTACGCGGACGCGTCCATTTATCACCTCGAGTTCAATCAACAACGTTCTCGAAAGTCAAATTTTTCTGCCTACACGAATTTTGAAAGTCGCATCTTCTTAAGAACAAAAAAGAAAGAAAAAAAACGTGACACCATTATAGAGAATGAATGGAGGATGACATTTTGCTGGCAAACGGGCCTCGCCTCGAAAAGGCAAGCAATTAATTACAGGTTGTTTGCAAGGAATCGCGTTTCCCGTGTCGACCGGATATTTTATAATGCGAGTTGCACGCAAATATCCTCAGGGACACGGAACATTTCAATCAAATCCGGTTCGCCGGCCGTCAATCCGCATTAATGTTCTTCATTTACACGGCACTCGTTAGGTCTTGACATTTTAAGGTGGCGCCGTCTGACAAGCGTGACAGCATCGGCGCAGCAATGCGCGTTACTTGCCGGTTACTTAATTTGCCGTACAGTAAAACACCGGTGCTCGCTGCTGCCTCGTAAAAATACAACTCGTTATCGGAAACTGAAAATCGTACAATCGATCGATACCGGTGGTCACGGGCGTAACTATGATTTTCGTTTGGGTGGCCTACGTCTACCACGTCGATATGTATAATATGTATGCACATGTCCCGTGCTCTTCTAGTGCCGCTTTCATTAATCGATTTTTGGAAGTCCAGAGATTTGGAGATGTAGTTTAAAGATTGAGGAATTTATAGAGTTGGACATTTTTTAATTTAGAGATTTGAGAAGTTGGGATTTGAAAATTAGGAAATTTGACAACTTGAGAAACTTGAGGAGTCTAATTTGGAAATAGGAACGTAGAGAAATTTCGGAAATTGGATTTGGGACATTTAGAAATCCTTCGAATATTTCTAATTTCTGACACTTTTCGTATACAAAATATCTAATAAATATCGAAATGGTATTTTCGGGTGTCTAGCACCCCGACTCCCCACCTAGTTACAGCAATGCGGTCGAAACGAGAAAGGCAAACGAAATCGCAACTTTCTCCGCGGTACATTAGTTCCAGCGTGTTTTCGATCGGCGGTGAGGATCACCTTATCGATTTAATTAACATCTCGGCGTAAAAATCGCTTCAATCGTTGCGGGAATGTTAATTATAAAATTTCCCGAACAACGAAAAAATGAGTCGATTTGCCGGTTTTACGGGACCACAGGCGTCCGTCAAATGGTTTTAAATTGAATCTGGTTACATTTCATTTGCGATCGAATTAGATATCGTTACGCTTTCGAACGTGTTCGACAGAGCCGATCAGGCTCATAATTTGTTTCAATTCCAGCGTGGCCATTAACTGGTATTAATTAACCACGAGTGTTAATAATCGTTATCGTTTTTACGAGCCACCGGTTCGCGCGAGTTCCGCGTTACGAAATTTCATTGAGCATTGAGCAACGTTAATTCGAATCGTTTATTGTAACGTGTAATACAGACGATAAGATACAACTCGTTGTTAAACTATTTTTAGAGATACGCTTCGGTATATCGGCTAGATTTAGCTACTGTATTATAAATTCACCGACAGATACGATCTTCCAATTCGGTTTTCGCTTTCCTTATCTTTCTAACGATGTCGAACGATTTATCTCCTATCATAAGCACAGTATTGACCTACTGAATAATAAATACGCCACTCGAGGCGAATATCGGTACAACTTTTTTATTTCTTACACAAGACCAATAAATATTTTACGTGCAGCACTGACCTAACTAATTACGATCGCTCGAAGCGAAAATCGGTGCAACCTTTTCATTTTTTGCACAAAAAAACTAGTGCATAATTTAGCGAAACAGTCGTAAGCAGAAACAAGATTATGTGTACAAGAAGATATAACTTTACCGTTATCTTTGGTTTAAAAACTAATTTGCTCGCAAATTGACAATCTCCTTAGCAATAATTTACAGAGTGATCTAATTGCATCATGTAGATAAAACGAATTACGAAAATGACCTTTTAATCGATGCGGTAATTAACGGTTTGAACGATAACAGTTGAGTTATTCACTCGGTTGATTGGCAATCGTTAATTCAATTTCATTCGCCATCGTTCTTTCAAACGTTTCCTTTGGCTTCACAGATCTGCATCATAATTTGCTGCGAACAGGTTGCGATAATTTAACAAACGTATGCTCGGCAAACACTTTGTCCGAATTGATTTGTGCTGCCTGGATTCATCCGACGTGATCGAGTTTCATTGTGCATGTATCAGCGACATAGTTCGTTTAACGGTGACGCAAAATCGCGGCTAGAATTACTGTGAATTAAAAACTGTTCGATCGTGTGCAATGGCGGGGGACGATGTAAATAGAGCGAGGGAATTTTTAAGGAGCGGCTGTTTTATATCGGTAACCGATCGATGCATTTCATCCTGTTCGATTGCGCACACCGGTGAAAAATGGCGATATAAATAGTTCGACGTGTTCGATACAGAAATTTTCATATTCGGAAATATATTTTCAGATATTCCAATTTACAAAATTGTTAAGCTACTGAATTTTGAAATCTTCAAAGTTAATTTGGAGATGTAGAAGTTTGATTTAAAAATTGACAAACTTAAATGAAAATTGTAAAAGGAGTATCACAACAGTTTCCTACCCATCAGTTAAGGGTTTAGTGCAATATATATCATGCGTAGTACTCATGCTTATGATCAATAAACATCAGATTACTTGGGATGGTAATTGTCACCGGTCCGTCTTGTATCTTGCATTGTGCCCGTCGAAAAGAGGCATGCACGTTTCAACGAAAGTAGTAAACACCGTAAGGAAGCTGGCTAGTAAGATCGTAAAAGCGAGCGACACAACGCAAACCACTAAATCCCATAAAACACCGGTTTCCTGGATAACCGGTGTTCACCTTAACGGTACGAACATACGTCGCTTTCGTTCTCAATAATATTCAACTGTAAAACCTCGGTCGAAACTCGAAACGACAGAAATATCGATTCGCCCGTGTAAAACAAGCAAAAAAATCGTCGAACTTTACACGTAGCCACAAATCTGGCCAGATTTATCGCTTCCGGCATCGAGGTGATAAAAATGTGGCGAATTAATACGCTCGAGTTGTAACGTCTCGATGATTTATAGAATATAAAATGGCGCTCGTTAGACAGGTAAGAAAGGCGAGAAGCTCAGTGAATATGGTCAACCACGTAGAGAATGAAGGCAGCGGTTAGGTGTTTCGCGAGATGATTAAACCGGCATCATTGACCGCCCTCTTATTATCCCTACCATGAAATTGTGGCCCCTTCTTTCGTGCTTCTCTTTCTATCTGCATAATGCATAAACAGGGTGGAAACACGAGGAAGCCGTAACGGTGTAACGTCATTACGTGGCAAAGAGACTGCGAATTTGCGAGAAACCACCATGACGGCATACCAAACAGCTCTGAAACTCGAGAGCGCCTCGTTTGCATGGCCCGTAATCTTTTTGCTGCCTTAATTCGCGAACAACCTCGGGGAAAAAAGGTGTGAACAACGTTTCGAGCGCGGATAAAATCCTTGCTGTCCGAACTGTTCAACGGAATTAATTTCGGTAGTTACAAAGATACTCTCTTTCATGGAAAAGGGGAATTTGAGAATTAGATGAAGGTTAGTCGATTGTTATGTAACTCTGGATGAATTGTGATAATGGAGGATAATGTGGTAATTGAAGTTGTAGAAATTTCGAAATTTAAGGATTTGGGGGTTTGAGAGGATGGAGATTTGAAAATTTGGAAACGTGGAATATTTGGGATTTAGAGATTTGTAGATTTGAGGATTTGCAAATTTAGAGGTTTGAAGACTTGTGTGTTAGGAAATTTTAGAATTTGGGATTTCAGAACTTGGATCTAGGGATTTGGGGTTTTGAAAACTTAGAACTGTAGAAATTTTAGTTAGTCAGTTAGTGAGTTAGGAATTTCGGGATTTAAAGCTTCATGGAATTAGAAATTTCAGAACTTACAAGCACGAGAATTTTAATATTTAGGAATCTGACCTTTTTAGAATTTGAGAACTGAAGAACTTAGCTAAATGAACTAATCTAAATCTTACAGTAGATACAAGCCTTACGTCTCTCACTACATGGGGATAGTTAAACACCATACACCCCAGTTACGCCAATGCAGAAATTCTCATTTTTCGTCTCTGACACAACATGCTCTCGTTTCGACAGTTTAAGTGACACAAAGTGCACGATTTTCGTTTACTCTTTTGAAAAGTGTCACCCTTTCACGACCGTATCGATGTGACAGTCGCATAAAAGCAACGTCAGAACGCGATCAGCACCGACCACCGTGGAATCCTAACAAAGTTAACCGAACCCTCTCGCATAAGTGGGAGTCAGCTGCCGCGACTGGATGACAAATCGTTGCTTGGCCGACCTGACAGCTAACATCCATTGGCCGTTTTACAACTTGATAAATCGCGTCGGTATCCCCGCGTTCCAAGAACGGGACGCTTGTGCATTAGGCGTGCACTTCGTCGTTGCTCCTGTATCGAATCTGCTTCCGGTCAACCTATACTTCACGATTTCCCGCCAAAAAGTTCAAATTTCCTTGTATCGCATTTGGACATTTTCAATCGTTTCGTTTGATAGGTTTTGGGAATACTTTGAGGTTATGTGTACTTTACTTTTTAGTACGATATTTGGTGCTGTAGTTTTCATGCGTTTGGATCTAGAAGGATTTTATGGTTGAATTATTTGAAGTTTGAAATATTTGAAATTTGTGATAGTTTGAAATTTTAGGGATTGAAGTTTCAAGTGGTTTGAATTTTGAGGTGTTGGAAGTTTGAAATATTTTAAACTTCAAAGACACACATACTTCTTCTGATGTATTATAATTTTGGACCCCGGTTCCATTAATGTTAGTGACGGTCCTGCTAGGTTTAATACCTTCTAGTATAATATCTAATGGAAGAATGTTCACCGCAATTGCGGGTGTTCCACGTAGATTAATATCAAACGATTCATAGGATACCATCGAGAATATTATCCCATAATTTTTAGCAGATTATCTTGGCATCCTATGTTGTGCAAAGAGTTCGTTGAAATTACGGGAAAACCGCTTTTAGTATAATAAGTCGAGTCACTATTATTTGTTATTATTCGCAATTACCGTAGATGAAACACTATCGCTGGAACCAGTTCTGTCATCCAAAAACGAAGACTCCTTAGTGAATAATTGCGGAGAGAGGACGGTCGCTAATTAAGACGAGAATTAATTGCGATCTAATCGGCCGGTATGAATATTACCTACGATAGCGTCTGACAACAGAATATTAATAAATAATTCGACTGGAATACGCGTGGAACAAAACCAGCTAGCTATGACAAAAACGCAAATTATGACGCGTTACTTGCATCATGTTGATATTCTGTACTGGCTTGATATGATCGAAATGCGATTATTGGTCATCGCAATCCGCTAATGAGCAATTGACTGTTGCAATAATTAATACATGCGTTGAAGTAAACTAATTAAACAATGATTCTTCTTATCTTCAAACGTAGATTTTACATCAGCAGTGATTCTCAACATACTTTGAACAAGCATCTTTTTTATTTTCATACACATTGTAGGTATATTAATAATGTTTGAAACTTCTTTTGAGTAAAGGTTTACAACTTCAGTAAGTTTTCGATTTTTGTCTGAATTTATTCACAACATAAGTGCATAATACTACATAGATAGTATAGACATGTTAGAGAGATAACATCACAGACACCTACCAAATATATTTAACAATTTATATGTTATATAATATATTATTTCAATATCGTGTAGCATTTTTATTACCTAACCTAACATATAACTTTGAACAAGATAATATATTTAGGTCGTTGTTTTATTTAAAAAAGAGAATAAACCAGTTCGGTGTGTTGTTTCAGGTCAGGCATATCAACCTCGTGTTTCTATAAAGCCCCTCCAAATATTGTGCACTATCATTATTTCTGATAATCAACAAACCACAAATAGTTTCGCCCAGAAATTAATACCTATAACTAATGCTGCTATCAAACGTATCAACAAAGAATCCAAAGCACGTGACCCTCGACAGCAATATCCTCGAAGCTTAATTGATTATTGCACAATACACGAGTATATTAAAACTGTTCCTTTAATCGCGGCCACGCAGCACAAGCAATTTCTTTAAGTAGCTGTTCTCCGAGCTATTTGCACCAATTGACCGTTTACCGTTAAACCGTACAGTCAATAGCAAATCTGGCTTCGCTGGGGAAAATATAGGTTACCACTTGTTAATTTTTAGGAATATTTCAGGCCTTCAACATTTCGGAATGGGTTGAGGGGGGAAAAGTTTGAGACACTTTGAGATTTGGAAGCTGTGGGATTTTTGGATGTGTAAATAGATAAAATCTGGAGATTTAGGAAGTAGGGATTTTGGAATAAGAATTTGGGAAATCTAGAAATTTCGAGGCATAGGAATTTGGGAACCTTGGAAGTTGGGGAATTTAGGAATTTGAAGGTTCGAGAAATTTGGAGGCTTTGAGATTTAGAGACTTGGAGATTTCAGAATTCGGAAATTTGGGGATGTAAGGATTTAACAGTGCAGAAATTTATGGAGCAGAAGTTTTGGGACAGGAATTTTTGTATTCTTTGAGATTTAAAGAATTTAGGGACTTAAAGGTTCAGAAATTTGGAGGCTGTGTGATCTTGGAGACTTTCGGATTTGGGGATTTAGAGAATTGAAGATTTCGATATTTTAGGATCCAGGGATTTGGAAGTCTATAAATCAGAGAATTTATGAATCTACATGTGGAGGTCCATAAATCTGAGACATTAAATATTTCGAAATGTAAAAATTTCTTTAAAAAATTGAGGAATTCGGAAATGTAAATCGATTTTAAAAATAAATATTTCGGAAAATTTGAAAATTGTAGTTTACATATGCGTCCTTATCGAAAGGGAGCCTACGTTGCAGCCGAGTGTACATACCAGATTCCATGGCGTATAATTAGAAGTAGATTGGTTACACAGTCAATGCCTCGGCGCGAAATTCTGATCGTTATCGCCTCGTCGTGCCCCGACTTAAACGGAACTTATTACTCTTCGTTCCCTTTCGAGATCCATAGAATCCGAACGACCTATAAATACTATCGTTCCTTCTCTGCACCGTCTCATTCTTCCATCTCTGTCCCGGTTGAACCATTAACCTGCCGCTGAACACCGTGAAGACGCTTCTTAGGAAGCTCGAGCGTAAAAGCGGCCTGACCTTTAGCCGATGTTGCTCCAACTTGGACGTATGGTAAATTACCAAACGACAACCGGTCAGATACCATCTGACATAACATTTTTACGGTTCTCGACTGGCACACGAAGCCCATTACTTATTCGTAATGGGATTAAGGGCGCGCTGATGCAACCTAACCTAGAACTCATGCCTCTTCTGCTTATTTTGCCTCGTGCGGTATATTCGCGGTTTCGTTTTGAATATCGACCGATAAAATCCCGAGGAGTTGCACCGTGAAATTGCGATTTAATTGACTTTCCGTGATACGAAACGAAGGAGGGTCGAATCGAACCATTCTTGCAATAAGTGCTCCAGTATCGCTCGTTAATTATACATGAAGGTGCTTCTGGTTTGCTGCGAGACGTGTTTCTATCTATGGACAATGTGTGCTGCTTTAGGTCTTCTGTTAACTGTTTGCGGACTGCATAGATTAATGTGTATCAGCGGCAATTGCTATGATTGGTAGTACAGCCATATTAGTCATATGGAGAAAAATATGCGGAGAACGTTTTTCGATAAAAGTGATAGTTTTACTAGCTTTGTTAAGTGGGGCAGAGTTGTCGATATGATTAAGGAACTAGTTGAGAAGTAGAAGGTATATAATCTCTGTTCTTAATTTAGTGTGAAGTTCAAGCTGATATAGGGTGGCCTCAGTACCCAAAGAATATATAAGATGATTTCAGTACAGAAGAAAAAATTCAAGAACTCACTAGGTATATCACATCATCACTATCAACAAATCCAGAAACTTTGTTCTCAGCTAAAAATCCTAGTCCCAATGTATCCTACTCCATCACATTTGCCACCTCTAATTTGTCAAGAAACCTCGAACAAATTGTCGAACCCTTACCACCATTCCCCATTATTTACCCACTCAATACCGCGTTACACGGTTCTGCCTATCCCTCTAATCCAAATACAGTGGCACACCTGTTTCAATTGCGCAGCCACGTCCTGGCGCGAACTATATCGTCCGGAAACTGAGCCAGCCGGTCAGAATGAACGACATTAAACGAGTCGTTCGTTTATCCAACATCAATCTTCTCGGTTCGCACAATTGGCCGAACCGGTATGTAACACGATTCCGAATGTCCAGCGAACCCGAGTGACACATCCAGGCTCCGTGTATCTCTGCTACGAGATTACGAAACACGATTCATTCAGTCGTCCCACACCGTGCTGTTATTTTCACCGGGCGAAACCGTTGCTAAACCCCCCTTGCGTCAATGGTGCTCGGTTCTGACGAACAATGAGCCGTTGTCGCTGGCCAGAGTTCACTCGATAAGGCGAGGCTACTCTTTGCGAAAACGATCAGATCCCGCCCCAGAAGCTTGTCTAAAAAGTCAGAATTGACGGCTCCCGTGTGCCGAGCATTGTGACTCTATCGACATGAGAAACGCAAACCAGCTGCCCGTAACTATGGCGGAACATAAGGTCTGTTAACCCCATTCAGACCGTGTAACGGGCCTCGCTCGTGAAACTGTTGTCCCAGCGGAAAAACCCAAATCTCTTGTATTCTTGGGGGACAGACTGCTTGACAAGTTTATTCTTGTCGAGGACAACAATTGTTTTTTGAGGATTCTCGTATTTGGAGATGGACTTAGGACAACCGCGAGATGTACTAGTTTTCTTTTACATGGTGTTATCAGAGAAAGAATTTTTTAGAGTCTTTTTATTACAGAAACTTAGAGAAAGGACTGCTTGCTATTGTGACTATTTTATCGTTTAGAATGTGACAAAATAAGCTGAATATTATGAAGATCATTATAGATCAGAATGAAGAATTTTAGTGTGACCGGTTCAATGGATCCGCCATATTTGTACCACGACCCTAGAAGAAAATCGTAATGATTAAAAATAAACCAAAATAGAGCAATTAAAGTTGAATCTCATTTGGAACGTGGCAAATAAGTAAACGTTGATTTGCAACTTTGATGTTCCGAAAATAAACAAATGGAGTTTCAGTGAGTTAGTATCCAGAGGCGAGTTGATCCCGTTTCCGCGTCTGTCACGCGATACCAGCAATCTTCTGTCCGCGATAGATCGCATCTGTATCGATTTATCCGCGACAGCCCGAGATCGAACCGGTCGATCGTGCGTCTGACGTCTTCGATCGAACGGAAATCCTGAAAGTCCCGATGTCGTGGCGATTTTCAGGCTGCCACACCGCCGGGATGTAATCTCCGGCTGCGATCTATTGTACCGCGAGGCGTGGACAGCCACGATCGAGATTCTTAAACGAGATCGTGGCGCCGTGTTAATTGACGGGGATTTAGATTAATTATCGGGTAACGAGGATTGCAGATTTATCGCTGATAAATCCGTACCTCTTTTTTGCCTTCGATTTTTATGCTATACACTGTAGAGAACGGGTTACGCAAGCCGCGATTCTGAAGATAAACTTTCTTGAAGGATCGAACCGTTTAGGGTGTTCGAAAAATGTTTAATCCCCGACAGGATATGTCTCTGACGTTGTTTCATGAAATTGAAATGTTGATACAGTTTCTTGTAGCTTTTAATAATATTAATATACCTACCATTTACCGCTCGGATAATTATTATTTTATGGGACGATAATATACTGAAGGCTGAACTGTCACATGCTAGCGCGAGTTTTGACATTCTACTTTTTTGTGTAAGATATAACATTATAATTTACATGCTTATACTTTTTGTTTATACCCTTGGATTTCTATGATCGTAAATCCCTATGGTCCATATACTTTCAGATCCACATATCCTTGGATTTCTATATCTTTATTCTAATTTTTACTCTATATCTTTATATCCCCAGTCAGCAATAACTTGATGTCAAAGCGACTATTATAAAAATTTCTAAAAATGAAAACTAAAATGAGTCCTCACTACAATAAGCTAAACCGCGATAGAATAAAAGTATACAGGATAATTTGAAACAGTGAAGAAGGCACGATGCGAAGTAAGATGATAAAGTAGGCCCGATTAACATTAACCGCAAACGAAGATCAAGCCTTTCGACAAATGATTGTGCTTTATATCATAATTCACCGGTTTGTCGGTCTATTGCATGCATCATTTTCACGAGATAAACACGTAGGTATATTGCCGGTGGTGGTCGACTATGCCGCACGTGCATCGTTTTGCTTGTACCGTGTTCCTTCTTCTTCTTCTTCTCGTCCGTTTTTTTTCTCCCCTGTTTTCTACGTTCGTGCTGCTTACGTACGATCCATCTTGTTCGGCGCGTGCCGAGGGCGATGAGCGAGCGCGCGTTTCAAACGTGTGTTTAGACCGAATATTTCTTCGGGGACGCGAAATTGCAATGCAAAACCTTCGCGAGATATAACTCAAGGTCTATGAAGTCGCATTCCGTTCCGTCAAATCGTGTTTTACAGCTTGATAAACCTGGACCGAGATATTTGTACATACAAACGAGTTTGCGGAATGAAGAACCGTGAATTCTCAGCGCCATTTTTCTTCCTCGAAAACGTTCCGAATTTCCTTGCAAAAGTTTTGTTTTCACGATTCATGAAACAACGTGTTAACGTCTAAGCACGGTTTCAGGAATCACGGCGATTCTAGCACGAGTTATTTTTATCGTACAAGAAATAAACGATGAAGAATTATGAACTACCGAACGTTTTGAACAAGTTTCCTTTTAGCAATTGGTAAGTTAAACATCTAAAAATATTTCGAGTATTCATCGCGATTCCTACATGAGTCATTTTTAAAGTTCAAAAAACAAACAGCGAAGAATTTCGAGGATGGAATTCAAGTGTCGTTGAACTTTGATCGGATGAATAACATTCTTGAATATGGTTCATGGTTTTTTACTCTTCACTGACTTAAACGTATCTAAAAATATTTTCAATGATCATTACAATTTTAATAAGTCATTTTATAAACTCCAAGCTTATATTTTAATAAAATTCTTGCTGTAAAATATATTGCTAGAGTTTGTTCAAAAATTGCATATAATAAAATCTGCCTTATCAATCACAACCCTATTTAGTTAGCCTAAAGATACAATTCATTAACTACTAAAAATTTCGATTAAATTTAACAACAAGCAAGGAACACCAGGTGTATAAATACTAGATTGATAACCATAAATGCTCGAGATATATGTTTGCCACAATCATATCTTCCACATCTTCGTACATAATATGTTAGTATATCCAACAAAACTGTCCATAAATTTCTTGTACCGACAAAACAATGAGCTCAATTACCTAAATCAACGTAGAATTATTGTCGCACGTGTTCCCGACAATGGCCATTTTACACGTATTTCACATTGATTGTTATTTAAACGAAGATGTTGATGTGGACATTCCGAGGAGAAACAGTATCGTGGGAATTGGGTGTCGACGAGAGAAAACCTATCAACGAGACATTCTCTGTTTAACTTGGAAGTTTATCGAGACGTTGACATTGACGCTGTTATAGTAATGTAAATGAAGCGATGGGTAGCGTTAACAGGCCTTGTATGGCGAGGCGTTTAGCGCGAAGACGCCTCGGAGCAAACGTTCCGATGTTGGTCCAGGCTGGTGACGCCGAGAATTTTTGTTCGTAAGTATTTCCGAAAAAGAAAACACTTCTGGACAGGCCTGGAGCACTTCCAAAAGCAGTACCGAGCGGTTTCATTTTCGTTTGGAAAGCGCATTCCCGTCCCGCTAACGAACCTCATGATCATTCATAGCAAACGGGTTCTCCTGGGATCGAGAACAAAGTTGGAATGTCCATAATCGAAATCCTTTTCGTTTCGATCGTGCTGAAGAAATTCTCGGTCATATCGATAATAGTTATAATTATTGATAACGATAATAATACATTTTTAGGTAATAGGGTTTAGGACTATTTTTAGGTGCAAATTATCTAATCACTGGGAAGTGAATGTAATACGTTTAAAATTAACCTAATGTTACTTTGAGGTCTGGTGCCACAACGCATCATTGACGTAATTAGAATTTTGTGCAGAGTGAGCCAAGTCTCTTAGTGTTATTAAGTGTGCTAATATTTTATAGTAGACTAGATCAGGCAATTTTTAGAAATTTCGAAATTTAAGGAAGTGGAGAATTAGAAACTTTGGATTGGAGAATTGGAAATTTAGGAATTTGAAGATTTGGAAAGAGGAATTAGGGAATTGGTAGTTTAGAGATTTGGGGAGTTGGGGATTTAGGAATTTGGGAAATTGTGGAATTGGGAATTGTGAAATTGTGGAATTGGGAATTGTGAAATTGGGAATTGTGAAATTGGGAATTGTGGAATTGGGAATCGTGGAATTGGGAATTGTGGAGTTGATAATTGTGGAGTTTATAATTGTGGAATTTGAAATTGTGGAATTGGGAAATTTAGAAGTTGGAAAATTAAGACACTGATTTAAAAATCGAGAGATTGAAAATTTGGAAGTTTGGAAATTTGAGATTCTGGGAATTAAAAAAGTAAACCCTTGTAAACTTGAAAACTCGATAATTAAAAAATCTAAAAATTAGATGCTAATATCAATGCTTAAATGTTCATATACTCTTATGAAAAGCATCATTGACCTAACCGATTTCAAATCCAACTTGCCAAATGCAATAAAACGCAAGATCTATTCGTGATTACTCACAGTTTTCCCTCACAATATCCTCGCTCGACCTATCAGAAAGCGATACTAAAGAACTATCATTCCGAAAGAAAGTCGTTTCCGATCATGGCCTCTTCAGCTTTCTTCCTTTCGTTCTTTCCTCTCTTTTTCGGCATACCTTTACCTGCCGCGTTGCTGGTGGCCGAGTTTCACGTGCCGTTAACCTTGAATCCGGATTTAACGGCTGCGTTTATGCTAATATGCCAAGCCGACGAAGAAAACACCGCACGGGAACACGAACCCATCGACGAAACATCCTGGCAATCTTTTTATCCCGCGGGACCACCATGAACTAATGACAATCGGTTCGAAAGTTGCGATACATCGAACCAGTCTTATCCTCTGCTTCATTTTAAATTCATCGATAGCATGTTAGACGATAATTGATCGTAAAGGAACGATTAAAAGTGTATGCAAATTAGTGTACTTCCATGAGTCAGCTTCTTGTTTTGGATAAACAACAAATCATAGTGTTTGCTCAATAATCGTCTTGTTAATTTTATGATACTATTGTGGACGGGTTTTGGACTTGATCGTGTTTGGGTATGTTTATATGCGATGTGGATGTTTGGGTACACGTAGAAGTTTATTTATTAATCTTCATTTCTTAATCTTTAAATTCTAAATTTTCAAATATCCAAATTTGTGAAACCTACAGATCTTCAAGTTTTCAAATCCCTAACATAAACCTCCAGATCATCGAGGTTTCACATCCATAAATTCCTAGATCTCCAAATCTTCAAATTGCTAAGTTCTCAGATCCCTACATCCTTAAACCCTTAAATTCCTAACATGTCAAGTCTCCATATTCTGCAATCCTCAATTCCCCAAATTCACATATTTCCAAATCCTCAAATCGTCAAATTCTCAGGTCTCCCAATCGTTAAACCCCCAAATTCCTAAATTATCAAATTTCCATACCACAAAATCCTCAATTTCAAACTTTCAAGTTTCTAAATTCTACAATTTCCAAACGAAATATAAACTAGTGGTGTGTCTCCTTCCCCCTAAATCGCTATTTTCCCTAAAGACACATGACATGTTCAGCAACATACACTCTCACGGAATGACTCGTACATGAACAACACGTAGCATGTGATTATCATTTTGATATCGGAATAACGTATCTGCATTTGAAACGTGTCTATTCCATTAGCAGATTTAGATGGAAATCGTTCTATGGAGATCAGCTTTAAATTAAACACAAAGTGTTTCTCTGCATCGTTAAGCGCTCCCACACTTCGCGGCATTATCTCATCGAATAAATAAAACATGAAAGCATTATCAATCGTAATGATCGACTTCCTAAAAGGCAACGAGCCAATTTACCGTCACGCCTTATTGAACAAGTACGAATTTACTGAACGTTGCGTGCGGTCACGAGGTTACCAACAAAATGCCGCAAAAAACTTGCGAACGACCGTAAATATACCTGCTGCGGTTCTCAGTCTGCACATATTGTTCCGTTAATGTCGCGACAGTTACTCCTTCTTTTATCAAGTTTCGCGGTTTCGTGATTTATGCTCGCTGCCTCGTCTTCTCTTCAAAGTTTCTCTTCGCGGTTCAACGCATTGTTTGTGACTTTCACCGAGATCGTTTTTTACTATTTGGCTTATTTCCATCTTTGTTAAGTGATTCTTTTGTAAAAGTAGTACTGCAAATTTGCTGATGTTTTTAGATCCTCATCATCGTCAATTCCAAAGCTCTCCATCTTCAAACTAAAAAATTGCCAAATTGTCAAATTGTGTAATCCTCGAATCTCCAGATCCCGTAATCCCTCTATCCGAAATTCTCCAAGTCTCCAAATCTCCAAATTACCAAATCCTCATATTTTCAAATCTTAATCCTCACATTCTCGAAAATCTCCAAATCTTCATGTCCCCATATCTTAAAGTGTTCATACCCTCAAATACCCAAACTTGCAAACCAAAGCTTTATGTCCCCAAAAGTCATCTCGAGAACCCTCACTCTCAAACCACAAAACATTCCTGATATTCTCCCAAAACTCCAAAGTGAAAACTAGTACCTAACAGAGAACCAGATAAGTTAACAACCGATTGTTGCTGAGCAAACAATATCTGATCACATTCATCGATCCAGAATTTGTACGCGAGCGTTCACAATGGACAGGACAGCATCTGGTAGCGCAACCGTGTGTTTGAAAGGAGCATACACTGGGATAAAAATTTCCGACAGACCCAGAAGTAGCATAGTCGCGGTATAGTCCGGTGGAGTGTACTCGCAGACGATTAATTGCGAAGCCAGGCATTGTTCCAGGGTTCATTATTATTAAACGGATCCTTGGTCTCGCGGACGTCGCTACCTCGATTTCTACGATTCGCGGCGCCGCATATATCGCGGTAATGAAGGCAATTCATTCGCTTATTCACCGTGTCGTTTTCGTAGGAGTAAGACATTAACGGGCGTGCGCGCGTATACACGCGAGAAGCACCGTACAGAAATACAAATGTGTCGTGACGTGGGCGAAAACACGCATTGAGATGCGTTTCTTTTCTCGCCGGCTACCCACCCGCACCTACGGTTCGCTGCCAGCCAGCTCGTTGATTCTGTTCGCCCGACTATGCGACACGAAAGCGAATTGCAGCCGAATGATTCATATGCACCCATTCGTTTGACGTAAGGGTGCTGCCTCATTTTATTCTTCGGCTTGAAATACCGGGAAACGGACAGAGGAGCTTTTGTGCGCCGCGACACCAAGTAGCTAAATAATTATTATATTTGGTCGTTGCGCGTCAAATAGTTGCTGTCCCGGTCACGTAGTCTGACATGATTTAATAGAGTATCGCAAGATTACGTTCATGGTATATCTAGTTGAAGGATTTTGTGAATGTATGCATTTATTCGAGTATTTCAATGTGAAATGATTGGTTAGTATTTATGAAGAACAGTGATAGTTTATCGAGTTTGACATAAATGACATGGTGCATAAAATTGCATTTTTTGTAAACTTCCAAACTTGAAATTAAGAAGTGTAGGAATTTGAAAGTTCGTGTATTTGAGAATCGTTATCAAACTAACCCCGTTCGAAAATATCGAGGTTAGCGTGCACGGAGACGAAGCGTCGCGACCAACACGAATTTCAGGTTTTCCCCGGTGAAAAAATACTAGAATGGGTTAATGCGTAATAAACGCAGGTCCATCGTCTTCAGCAGTGTCGCTTTAATTGGCGACTGGTTTCGGAACCAGTCTTCGCCTTGTTTCGCACACAGTCGTGTTTTTGCACTGGTCTCTCGAGGATCATTCACAAACCTTATTATGAATGATTTCTCACCCTCCCTGTCGCTGGAAAGATACAATTTTTACCATCGATCGACATCAATGTAAATGTCTCCGTGGTCTATTCGTCGCGGGTCGCGTCATATTGTAAATTACGCTGCCACGTCGCAAGTTGATTACGGTTTATAGTCTTAATCCCCGGACACGGTCCTAGAATCCGACTGAGCCGAGACTTTTATCTTAACGATCGAAATACTTCGTTAAACGACTCCGCTCTTTTGTAGCCTGAATTGTGTGGATTGATAGTCTGTACTACAGTCGACCGCTAATAAAAGTGGAATAAACCTAGCTTTTATGCGACCGTTTTACGAGCCTCGACTGTTTCTCGGAGATCACACCAAAACGACGGTTTTAACGGCCGTGAGATAGCAGCTATGTATCAACGCGCAAAGGACGTTGTACATTAAAATTCACGAAGATGAATTATCAACTTCGAACTTTTCTATAAAACCGGAACATCAGTCTGCCATATCGAGATGCAGGGTTCTTAAATTATAAGATGGTTATATGCTTGCATCTTTATCCCTACACATCTCTAGGTAGCCTAGATAGCCTCTATGTTACTAGGTTTCTATATATCTAGATTAGCAGTAGATTTCTATATTTTGAAATTCATACACTCCTAGATGTCTCGATTAATAGATTCCTTAATTACCAGGTTACTAGGTTACTAAGTTACTCGGTTATTAGACTACTGGGCTGTAAGATTGTCAGATTCCTAGATACCTAGATTTCCATATTTCTAGATCACTAAATTACTAGTTGGTAGATTACTTGATCACTAGAGATCCACATCTTCATGATACCTGTGATTCCATATCTTCACATTCTCATATTCTGATATCCTATATTGCTACATCCATAGGTATCTAAATCCCAGATCCATACATCCCTAAATCCCTATATCTCCATATTCCCAGATACCCAGTTTATGTTCTCACATTTCCATATCCCAATACCCTACCTCTATCAAATCTCTGTAATCCCAGATTTCTATGTTTAACCATGGAAAAAGTCTTGACAGCCGCATTCGTCTTCTTCGCGATTTCTCTGATTGACTCGGGAGGTCTCGATCCCACATCTCTAAGTTTATATTTAGACGTACAACTGATAAGGAACGTTAAAGTTCTCGGGTCTATCGAGTAGTCGTAAAAAGGCAGTGATAGCTCAATCGATTCTATCGTCTGGTTCCAAGTGATATCTGACGCAGATGAATTCCCACGGAAACGTCCGCGAGATAAGCTTTTCAATTAGATTCATCAACCCCCCGCGTATCCGCGGCGGGGTTTCTTTCTGGCATGAGACGCGTAATCGCTCATAGAACGGCGAGTCTAGCAGCGAGTGTTCGCGAGCGTGTACAGAGTTCAGCTCGACGGAAAAAAGTATCGGCTCGCCGATTGTCAGTATCTCCGTGTTCGAAAAAGCAAGTATGCGAGGCGTGTCTCGGAAATCGCGTATAAATCATACGACGGCCAGGTCTAAGGAAGTCATTACCAAAGAACGTAAGAGCCGCGACGTCGTGTATGTCACGAGTGATAAGACGTCTAACGGATTTGACGATTAGCCTCGTACACGTTGCTCTTGCTGTGTTACAGCTGCTCGTGTAGGCGTTTACACCCGGTAGTTGTCAAACGGTTTACCCACTGGTTCTTATACGCTTGATTAAATGCGCCGAGCACTTGACCCTTGCTCGCTTTCAGAATCGTGCAATTATCGGGGTAAAAAGAATACCGCGTCGTGATTAACTGACCAGGCTGTAATTTACGTTGCATTACACGCTTTGCTGGCTTCCATTTCACTCGAAAAGAAGCATCGTGTTCTTAATCGACGTTAAATGATTCTTTGATACGTTCATTGCAAAGTTCATTGCCGTTCGAATCTTTTCAATTCTTATTCCCCTCGGTGGATATTGTACTTGTTTGGTAATGTATGTTTGTTAAATTAATATTTTTTTGGACATTGTCTGCTAACTATATCTGCTAAATGTCTTCTAGATATATCTGTTAAATATATTTGTTACATATATAAGTTTTGGATACATGTATCTGTTTGGAAACATATGTTTGTTAAATATATGCTTGTTTGAAAATATATATTTGTTAATACATATACTTAACAAAGTACAAGTACAAATATACCAAGTCCTTTTTGATTTGTGCATGAATATTATTCATCGTATTACAACTCTATGAAATAATCAATGAACATACTCCTTTCTGTCATGTGCTCGAACATGATTCATTATATAAAAACATTTACTTTCCGCAATGAAATAATCAATATATTTATATCTGTCTCTTCTGTACAGGAATATGATTAATCATATTATAACATTTATTCGCGCCAAATAATCAATGTATCTACTTCTGTTCTGTGCACGAACATTCATCATCCTAAACAAGTTAATCAAGCAATGGCAGCCGAAGTTCGGAATTCAGAAATAAGAAGAAATGTTGAATTAAATGTATACCGAGTTTAACACCATAGATATCGTGGATGTCTTGTAAAACTGCGGGGTATCATATGCATATTATCGTTTCTCGGACTGTACGGGAGCAGTAAAAGAAGTCGGCACATGGTTGATAATGGGACAACTTCTTCGAGCGATCCAGGTGTTAAGGTATAATTTACAAGAAGGGTAATGTTACTTCTCGGTGCAAAGCTTCCAGCATTCGATGTTCCCTCGAGGGTAACGCGAAAAGGGAGTTTACACGTACGGCGAATCAGGTTAGGCTCGTCTTGCTGATCCTCTTGTATTAATCGTCGTTTTATGTAAATCATACTAAATCGATTGGAATATTGAAAAAAGACTGAGAACATAGGAAATAAGGAAGAGAAGACGGAGCCTCGGGTCGAAGTAACAGAAACGTTTATGTGATAATTTAAACGTGTACCACGATTATTTATTAGCATACTCGCTTATTCTGTAGAAGAAAATTGTCAAGCGTGTATAGGAATTTTCCTATGTATTCTATAAGCTATTTTCGGATAATTTTACACGCAGTGATAAGAGACAAATAGACAGTACAATTTTCTGATGAAAGTAAAATATTCTCACTTTTAAATTTTTATGTACGAATCATGTATATGTCAGTTTCTGTAGATAAGACTCGCGTGTCCTCGATTCTGTTCTCTAAGCTTTAGTATTCTAAGCATTGCTGATTTGTATTAGTAAACGGATTTCTTTTACTGCTCTCACTTTCTTCGTTAGCGTAAATAGTAAAGTGTATTAGCGCAAATGACTTGTCTACGTACCTTATTACCGTTAAACTGATATTTCCACTTAACCTTACTATCAGTGTAAACCGAGCTTAAGATAGTTTAGGCTATAAAATTGCGAAAGTCAGAATCAAATGTGTGAATCACATGTTTCATTGCGGCACCGAATTGCGTTCGTCCGCTAAAAAGTAGGAAATGCGTGTATTTACATACTTACACGGTGTTCCGTGATTCACACACGAGAACTAGACATGAGAAACGTTCGACCCGTAAAACTGGCGATAATCGTTGAACGTTGTTTGTTTTACTACTCTTCCTCGTTACAACCGCGAGCGTTGATGTAAATGAACAGTTGCAGAACCATTATGACGAGCCTTCTAACCAGAAGTAATTGCAACGTCAAGGGGATCGTAAAAACGTCGCAATACAACTGCTAGATTCCTCTAGCGATTCGGTAAATGGGTTTCAGCTTGTCACGAGGACATATTTACAACTCTGAATAGTAAGGTTCGGGGTAAGCGACATTCTCCTGGTCATCGTTTGCAAAGAAATTGCAATCTACATAACCAGTACATTTTGTGGGATTATGTGCCTTGTAACTAGACTGGGTAGTACGGGAAGCTGGACGTAGAACGACTAGGGAATTATAGTGCAGTCTTTTTAAGACATTCAGATGGGAAATTGTGAAATAACATTTCAGGAGTACATATTTGCAAATATATATCCAAATTCAAGTTTTCGAGTGTAGATGTGTAGACTCACAATTTTTTAAATTTCTAGAAGTTAAAATTTAGATTCAAGCCCCTGAATTTTTAAGTTCTCAAATTTCCCAAGGTGTCAAGTTTAAAAATTTTTAAATTCCCAAATCCTTCACTGCAAAGTTCAAACATTCCTAAATTCCCAAATTCCCAAATTTTTAAATCCCCAACTCTCAATCTCTCAAATTTCTAAATCCCTATATTCTCAAATTTCCAATTCCCAAATTATCAACTTCCCAATTTCCCAAATCTCTGAAACCCCTATTCAAAAATTTTCGTATCCCAAAATTTCCAAATTCCCAAATCCGCAAATTCCCAAATCTTCCAATCCCCAAATCTCCAAATCTCCAAATCCCCAAACCCCCAAAATTTCCAAATTCCCTATTACGTGTCTCATATTCCCAACTAACGGAAGTTCGCTATTTTTCATTCATCGCGAAAGAATTTCACGTGTGTAAGAATTTAAACAGAAATGATGACGAAACGACAAGCATCGATTACGAGGCGCCGGCGCTATCGTTCTAGAAAACCACTGCAATACTCATCGATTTTATCGAAAACCGATTGAAATACCACTGATAAATGATTCAAAGCAAAGTTCAATTTCCCTTTCGCAAAGTATCGACATCTTATCGGTATTTCGCAGTAATAGTATGTTACATTGCATTCCCATTTGCTCGGACATACATTCTTGGTGTTACAAGTCATCGTTCGATTTATCGAATCATCCGTTAATGCAATATGAAGTTTACCTATGTGTTCAAACAAATACGTGTATCTCATTAATTTTCATTATTTTATCTTAGTGAAGAATACTAAGCTGTAAATTGGACAATTCATATTTTATCTATTGTTTAAGTCATGTTTAAAATATATTCGTCTGATCACTTTTGTCGAATCTTAAGCTTCAGATATACCAAAAGTGCTGGGTAATCAGTTATATTATATTAAAAATTTTAATAAATCGACAATGTTACTTTCAATAAAATTTTAGGTTTAATATTGACCTGGTACAAGAGAGGGGTGACGTGATGTGCAGGGCCTCTTTTCTCTTGGCCACCCAGTATAAGCACTATATTATTAGCATTCTTAATAATAATAACCCCAATATAAAAAATTGAAATCTCCGAATTTAATGTACGTGTTGCTTCATGATACTTTTACAATATCATCAAATGTCAGACTTTCCACATTTCGAAATCAGCCATTAAACGCACCACAGTCTAACAACGTGCCATTTATTTTCACAAACATAAGGTCCCGTTACATATAAAGTGTTAATGATCATATTATGCAACTCATTTATCGATTGTCTCTGAACAATGTAGCTAATCGAAGATCATTATCCCTGGCTGTCGTATTAAATTATCTTGATCGATTACCGATATACGACCAGAAATTGCGGTGTATACACTTTCATTTACGTATATAATAACGATAATAACGATTCTTGCTGTGTAACTAGAGTGATTAGTTGCAGAAGGTTAAACACGATCAGGGGATGTTTCCTGAAAATTCTCTACGCTCCCTATCATTACAAGGTGCCATTTATTTCTAATCTCTGCGAAACTTGCAAAACAACAAAGTTTCTTGTACAAGTTTCAATCGTTCGCTGCTAATGACGGATAATTAAAATTCTACCTTTCTATCCGGTCTTTGATCGAACTATACCGATCGAGGCGATTACTGGTCGATCTGCTGTATTTGTCAATCGATATTTCAATGCATTTGCGTTTATAGGATGATTTACAGTATATTATAATTTCTTAATTCCTGAAATTCTAAATTTTTAAAGTCCCAAATCTACATGAATCTTACAGATTTCCGAATTACGTTTAAAAATTTACAAATTCAGGAATGGTCAGATTTCCAAATCCATTGTTTTCCTAATTCTAAACTTCCTATTCCTGAATTTTCCAAATGTTTAAATTTTCAAATGTCAAGATTTCCAAATGCCAAAATTTTCAAATTCTATCACTTCCAATTTTTAAGTCCTACATTTTTCAAATTCCCTAATTGCCAAAATACCAAAGTCCCAAACTTTTAATATTCCAGAGCCTTGTTATTCAAAAATTGTTAAATGTCCACATTCCAAAATCCCAAGTCCCAAATTCCTAAAAGCTCTGAAGTCCCAGAATCCCAAACCCCAAAAACTCCCTTGTCCCAAAGTCCCTCCTTCAAAATCGGTAATTTTCCGCGACCCACTTGTTCACGGCGAATATTTAAAAAAAAGGCAAGGAGTGCTGAACACATAAATATGTGGATAAGAAAGTCTAGAATATCTGGTACAATAGTTATTGCATTTTATAGCGCTATCCGTTGAAAGCAATAATGCAAGCCGTTTGCTGAAAGCTTATCCGTTCAATGCCGTAAATTATGTTCAAGTATCAAACATTGTTCTCCTTTAGCCGATTCAATAGGTGTATTGTTAGTTTATCTTTAATTCTCCAAACTTTGCGGTGCAGTCCACGTGTGCCAACGCTAAACAAAGGAGCACCTGCGACCACCTATGCGAATTTCGCACGAAACGTGGCATGACGGTGAACGTTTTAATTCGAATGCAGGTGCCAGTCATTCCCTAACCCAGGAACACGTGTTCCCGATATTTTTCTGTGCCAGAACATGCAAGAAAGCAAGGTGTCACTCGGGAATGCGAACGACATTCCACGACAATGCGTATCGTTGATAAGCCGCGATAAACCTCGCTGAAACGTCTAAACGGGAAACGGAGAAATTCGATTATGACACATTTCGTGTTCAACGAACTTCTACTTCTTTTTAGACCACTCATTTTTCTTAGACATTTTTACTTTCACTACTGATATCTAGCGTTTTCTAACCTCACTTTGCGGTGAGGTTTAGATACTTCAAGCAGAGTTTCAGGTTTCCTGATGTTTTATGTTCAAACGATATTTGTCTAAAATTTAATACAAAACCATAAATAATAATAGAAGTCATAGTTATCATTCACTGTTCATGTAAAAATTTCAAGTGTCAAACGATAAAATTTCGAGTTTAATACGAAATTAAATAAATTATTAATAATAATAGAGGTCATACTGCAATATATATTCTGGACTTTATATTTTTAAAATGATTTCCATCTGTAATCTGTTACATATACGCAATATCCCTCCTGAAGGCATTAATCATTTTTAATACCACAATAACCCACATCGTTTTACAATAATCCTGTATTAAAAGCAGCCGAATCATCGTCTGAGTCCAAAAGAATTTCAAATCTGAAGTCGTGCATTTTTCCAAAATCAAATATGTACAGTAGTCACGATCAAAGACAGTAACCACGATCACAGAACAATTTACAGATATAAACTCACTTGGACAAAGAACTTAGGTCACTTAGAGAAACTGGTTGGACTAAATAAGCGTGGAAGAGTGTTATCGTTGTAAAAGTAGTGTCGATAAGGGATAATACTGTCGCCGAATGTGTCTAAGCGTTATCGACGAATTCCTACCGGACAGCAAAGACCCAGGTGACTCACCGTGAATATCGGCGATACGTTTCCATGTACAGGCGATAATCCAAAATTATTACGTATAATCCGCTTACGATTACGCGGGAGCACGCTTTTATCGATCCGCCGACCGCCCACCCGGTCCTGATCGAACTTTAACCGGTTCGTGATATCGGAAAGGTGAGAAGAGGATTCGAGTGATTGACGATGGGGGGTCATCCATGGGACAACCCACAACAAACGGGCCGACGATATAATCCGCTCCTCTTTTATGCTCCCCATAAACGGGCTAGTTAGGACGCTTCCGCGATCACGTGGAGCTTCAATGAGCTTGATACAGAAAATTGCTTTCAGTTGGACATTATGTGGATTACATGAATTGTGTTAGATGTATTAGAGAAATGAAATAGAGTTTTGGGAAATTATAGGATTTGGGGGTATAGGGATTTGCAAATTTGGGATTTGGGGATTTGGTGGGAATTTAGTAAGGATTTGGGGATTTGGTGGATATTTAGAAATTTGAAAATTTGGAATTTTAGGAAGTTTCGTATTTGGGAACTGAGTGATTTGGACATTTAAGAATTTAGAAATTTGGGGATATAGTGATTCGAGGATTTAGGGATTTAGAGATTTAGGAATATAGGCATTTGAGAATTTAGGAATTTGAGGAATTAGAGTTGTGAGGAATTACGGATTTGAGGACTTAAAGATTTAAGGATTTGAAGGTTAGGGATTTTAAGAGTTTGAAAATTTAAAAATTCATACTTGGTACTGTGAAAATGAAGGTCCTGGAAAATGTGTAAATTAAAATTTGAAAATTCTTACATTTGAAAAGACCCTGTTCTATAATTCCCAAGGTGTCGCTCCTCAACATAAGAATTTCTCTATAGAAACACTCCTCGGTATGTACTGTGCTTGTCAAAGCTTTCTAGACACCTGACAAAGCCACGTTGGAATTCGTATTTTTTATCCTCACAATTATCTACCGATTATTGCATAACCGTACAGTGTATACACGGTTTTTCCCAGGAGGAATCACGACACGGATGCAATAAGGAAGGCAAAATGTATTCGTGACGAGAAAGGGAAGATTTATGGTGTCCTATTAGCCCGTCTCGTGGAACCAGTTTGGTTCCGTGACAAAATGTCCTCGCAACTTGCAAGTATCCTAGAAAAACACGTGTTCGTTTTGTGCATTAAAATATTCAGTACCTAAATTGCAAATGCTCACCGGATACCCATGAAATCGTTTATTAATTGATCATTAATTATCGGAAGATATCGGCGATTCAATAATGTCCGCGATATGATTAATAATCCTGTCTCGTATAAATTATAACATACGTTCGAGAAAAATTCGTGGAAATAAATCAAAGAGTACGAAGTGTCGATTTGTTTTTATCGTAACCGCAACCTGTCTGGTATGATCGAACTAGAATTATGTTTGCACAGTCGATTGCTGCGGTCGGAACGGAAAATGGTCTCCATGGTTTTCGAATCTCATGGTGAACGCGAAACTGTACGGTTAAATTGCCCACGGCTTGTTTTGCATAGTAAGTGCAATCGCAGAACATTATACTATGCAAATCACCACGATCAGATCGCATCTATTATTGTACTGCAATCCAGAAACTTGGACACTGTGGGTTTCGATTCGTTACGAAACGTTTCCACAACGAAATGTTTAATCGGAGTAAATCGAACTCCTGCAAAATAACACGAGTATCAAATTAATATAGTTTGCAACACGAGTGAATTTTATATTAAATATCAAGGAACTTGGTGCTGTAAATCACAATCGATTTACATCGATATTTTGTTCGTTTTCTGGAAGTCAGTCTTCGGTGAGTGATCGATGAGTGTATTATAATGGTAAAACACGAAGCTGATATAAATTATTTAATCTACGGTGTGAACTAGTAAAAAATTTAATTCACAATTATAATTGATCTTGTCCAAATCTAATTTTGTAGTAATCCATTTTCTATTAGGGATCTAAGAATTTGGAGAAATTTGAGAAGATTTGTAAAGGTGGAACCCTAAAAATTTGAGAATGAAAAATTCGAAAACATAGAGATCTGAAAATTAAAAGCTGTAGGTCTACAAGCAGATAAAAATCTAAAAACCTAGAAAACTTGGGAATTAATAAAGTTCCATAATGTGAAAATTAGATAATTTAAAAATTCGAAGACTCGAACCTTCGGAAACTCGTAAATATGTATCGTGCCATACGAGTGAACCGAATACCGCTGTCATGTGAAAGCATAAAATATTATTTCTGTTTCATCGATGTGCCCTTTCGATGTCGGTTAACGACGTTTACCAATCGATATGTAACTCTCGTCCATTACCATTACGTGGGAAGGCGTGTTTACACGGTGTGAGAGGCGTCGCGGCTTCGGACGGACCAATCGATGATTTCTTGAGAGTCATTAACTCATATAACGAATGATACTGGGAGCGGCAACAGATCATTGATACCGCCATTCTATCAGAGATGTTTGTGAACCGCAGGAATTGTGGGCGCGGATTTGATACTGCCACGATCTCGAAACCAATGGACAGCTGTCTGTCCGATTTTACGCTTTGCTACGATAGTAATCTACGCGACTGTTTCTGTTCTACGTTTTTATTTCAATCGAACGCCACGAAATTATCTGTTGACTTAGTGTAACTAATTCCCAGTCAATCTCCGGTTAATTGAAATATTATTTTCGCTAATCTATTCGATCTTTTTTTCAAACTTTAATGACGTTTATGTGTCAGAAACTGTGCTGATCAATTTCATAATACACGAACTACAACATCAAATAACATGACTATCACATGAGAAAACTATAACATTATCATATAAACAATATCATGATTATAACATGAAGAAACTATAACAGTATCACATACACTGTAACATGATTATAACTTGAAGAAGCTGTAACATTATCACATAAACTTATAACTATAAAAGAAACTATCACATTATCAAAGAAGCATGACATAAAGAAACTATAAAATATATATTACCAATTAACATATGAATTATTATTGGAAGTGAATAAGTTAGATTTACTTGGGAGGCTGCGATAAAATTTGTCTTATATTCGGTGGTTCTGAATGGAAGAGGAGATGTAGGATAATCGAAAGGGAGTAAATCACTTTGGTAGGTCAGTTCATATCGGCCGCTAGCGTATTTAGTTATCAATCGGAAACACGTCAAGATAAGATATCGGTTTGCAAACGTTATCATCAAGCTCGTGGGTGTGACGAAACTGGCTGATATTTCTTTTTACCGAAACGCCGGCGTTTAACTCAGGCATCATTACTTTTATCGGCAAATCTTAAAGATCGTTTCAGTCGAACGCAACGTGTCGCGGTGATCGTGTCGACTTCATTCTGATACACGCTGTTCTCCTATCATCAGCAATACTTCAGTCCCCACGGTAAAAGCAACCGTTTCGAATAAAATCGGCCATCTGATTCGTGCGACGAACTGCATTTTTATGCAAAATACTGTTTGTGACCGTCTGTGAAATCTAGTAAATCCAAGATTTTGTACGATGGAATTGATGTTGCAAGTGTAAGTTTCGGTGGTGATTAACGCGTTAGTGGGCATCGAGGACCGGTATTATAAATTCGGTTAAATTCTGTACTTGAGAGCCATTTTCCTTACCTGTCAGGAGAGGAGAAAAGTAGGAGACAAATATTTCCTGCATAAAAATGAATTAAATGAAATAAAATGAAAATGTATAAAAATAAATGAAACGTGTAGAAATGAATTAAATGAAGAGCAGAAAAAATGGACGTTCAGTCTGGCTCTCAAGTATGGAATTATTTAAACAGAAAAACAAAAGCAAACTTTTGGGGGTTTTTTAACGATGAGTGAATAATACGTTAACAAATCGAAAGACGCAACTGAGAAATTAATCTGTATTTCCCATATTGCGTTACTGCGTGTCTGACCACATACGTCAGTTTCCACTGCGACACTCCACATGTGAAGTATTACAGTGTCCCCTACTTTCAGCAAAAATTAAGATACTCAACCTATTGAAGTATCTTATAAAATAGTAAAATAATAAATTAGTTGCATAAGAATAACATCTGTTTGTCTAAGAATAGATACATGATATAACAGTAATGTAATTTTAAAATTACGAATTCGTGATGTCACCCAAAGTGTTATGATTTCAGTGAGTGTTGAAATTGCAAAAGAGGATTATAGTGGATAATGTTTTGTTGATAGATCGATGTGGAAGCCATGTTACCGGATCGGCAAAACGGATCGCGAGAAATCGATGTAGAACCGGGAGAATCAGATCAGCTGGACACAATTCGGAGCTAGTGAAATCGAACGGGAAATATCGTCGGCCAACAATCGAGGATCGACACACGTGGTCGGTCCTGTCGCTTCCACCCTACGGCCTTCCCGCTGGCGTGGCCAGCTACTATGCGAATTGAAGTTCTCAGTACCCTCGTCGCGGTAAGTTCCTTTTTATTATAACTTAAAACGTTCAATACCATCCATTACAATCTGTGAAAACCCTCTTCTTTCCCCTAAACAAAGTTATCAACGTCAATCGATTTAAAATGACGAATTCAAAGTGCCGAATGTGAATTTGAAAAAGATAGTTTACCATTCAATAATGTACCAAAATAATCAATAATAAATATCTAACGTAACAATAATGAGTAATAATTTATAAAGCTTTGATTTAATTACTTAATTAATCGAATAATTTAATATGTTACGGTTGTTTAATACGTGTTAGATTTCTTATTCTAAAGCATTCCTCAAATCAGTGAATTTATAAGCATAGCTGTCTTTCAAAAACTAGTTAATAAAAAGTGTTGCAATACGCCACAATCTGGAAAAAATGCAGATTTACAAGCATGACATGTGTGGCACACTTTTTTTTCATTTAATGACACCACACGCATAAATTATTACCTACATATATAGGAAACGAGTACTGTAATAAATTACGAGCTATAAAACTTTATTTGAACACTGTCCGACCGTGTCAGATTTTATTGACTCAACAATCAACGAAAATCATCGTTTTTGGTAGAAATTTATATACCTGTGTTACAGAAAAGAGTAATGAAATTTTATTACGATAATCCTATCTCTACCTGTTTTAATCTATATAATTCTATGGTACTCATTTTCGAGCGTAAAATGAGCAACCAGGTGTTAGAATGTACATTCTCCAAGAATGCAAATTCTTGTTCACGAAACATCGGTGCGTTTAGTTGTTCAGCAGGTGTTTAAACAACGTTCCCGTAAATCTAGCTTATTGCAACAAGAAACATGCAATTGTGCACACGTTGTGACATTGTATGTCTGAAATGCCAGCATGAATGATAATCGCGATAAGTTGGCTGGATCTAAATCATAGCCCATGAAGAGTGGGTGTAATTACCATATTGTCCTCATGTGCTTTTCACAACCTACAAGAGTCGCACAGGTAAAGGGCACCTTTCAGACCGTGAGACAATATTGTACACGTTGTCAGGTTCATTCCAAGCAGCGAACACATGGAATAAAGAAAATAGCTAATTTTACAATTCTAACATTCTATGTCATTTTCTTTTGAATTAAACCACTTTCAACATATTTTATCATTAGACTACGGATATTTATGCATTTATAGTATACCAGAGTCTATAAAGTAGATATAAAATAGATTGCAGATCTTATAGATAATGTTCACGTATGTTTTACAGAGCTTCATCTAATCATAAATAATACACAATCTATTTATTATACTATAAAATTGAGATCATGGCTGAATGATTAACTAGTGCTTTGAAGAAAATGTATGAAGAAGACCTAACTGAAGGATCCAAACATTGCAAAATATAAATAGTGGTTTCTTTCATCCACTACTATTTCAAATTACATACAATCATATTAAGTAACAATAAATCGAGAATATTGACATTTATTGTTTATGTACCAATGAAATTAGCCAGCTTTTCGGATGTCCTCGACATTCGATTATAATTTCTAAGCGTGATCCCTGATATCCAATAGATCAATGACTTCCGTCGACGAAAATCCCCATCCCACACGATCTTTCACGGCTTTAATGCTTCTTTTACGAGCACCGAGAAATGATCTGTCATAAACCACCGCGTAAACAGGCGAACGCGAGTTATAACCGTATAAATCAACGCAATATTTGCCGCGTAATTTTATTTGTACAGTTCACGATATTACTACCGGTTCTTTATTATTTTGTAACATAATTCAATTAACATGTGGTTGTTACTTTATGCACGTGTACGCGAAATATTATTTCAGGCCGTGATAGCCGAAGTTATATCACCTTTGATAAGTATCTGTTTTCTTGTTTTTCGAATGGATTTACCTGTGCGTTGTAAATAAAAATCTCGCGTGTTACAGTTATGTATACTGGAATCGGGAAGGAAAAGATATCAATAAATGTATAAAAAATGGATACAGTTCAAGTAACCTTCA
Organism: Megachile lagopoda; assembly: GCA_036983795.1. Classification (NCBI taxonomy): domain Eukaryota; kingdom Metazoa; phylum Arthropoda; class Insecta; order Hymenoptera; family Megachilidae; genus Megachile; species Megachile lagopoda. The sequence continues at coordinate 11,165,208 of CM072790.1, read as the reverse complement.
ATATTTAAATTCAGCGAGACGGATCGCGTCGTTGTTGATAAATCTTCGACGAATAGCTTATTAATATAAAATTTAATATCGATCGGGAATTAGATATCGTTCACGATACTTCGCAGATTGGAATATTTATTGGGATATATGAATGTAAAGTGTTTATTTGGAGACTCGGTTGATAAAGACTGTGACATAACAGCACAATAACTGCGATAAAAATTGTTTTAATACCGTAACACTTTCACTATTTTTAGCATTCCTCGTTGAGAGATTTAATGAGATTATAGGAGGGGGAGAGTACTATTTCAATCAAGATACGATGGATTAGAGCGCGAGCTTCGAAAGCCGTTTAACGTCGCGGTTATTCGGTCGGCGGCGTTGCAGGAATATCAGGAACGCATTGATTTTTTCGTCGAAGACAGATTACCGTCGGTGCAAATTAATAATCTAGCCTTTCACCGCGTGATTTCCAAGGCGATTTACAGATCTCAACGCATAGATCGTAATATTACGTGTTGCGAGGAACGCGACGATACCTCGAATCGGCGCCGGATTGGAATTGATCCCAATCGAAAGTGTTTAAAACTAGTCTAGCCGTTGCTAGATTCGCGATCTCGATGACGGTCATATTATTGGACCGACGAACAATCAGCAGATTCTATCTCGAATCGTGACACAAATTACCGAGCAAGTTCTGTAAAAAATATGAAAGTTGTTGCTTAAAATTGAGAACCGCGATATCGTAAACAGTTGTGATGATTAGGTTTACAATTGGCCTGTCCGATTAATAAATTTGATTGAATGATGTAGGCATTAATATTGCACGATCACTTATCAGTCACTTTCAAAATTATGATATCGTATAATGATCGAACGGGAAGGAATTTATTGCTATGATCGTATCTTACATTTATTTACGCAGGTAAAAATCATCTTTTGGTATATATTATAGCGGACATTACTGATTTAAGCCTTGTAGGTACTTATTTAGAAATGAAAGTCATTAAGAACTGAAAAGATATGTGAAATTTAAGATCTTTAGATATGTACTAGTTATATAAAAGCATAGATATTTCTGAATACCCGATGATATTATTAAGACGCTTATAAATAAGATATCGAACATATTCTTCCTTTCTTATCACGCTGCTGTTCTCATAATTTCGATTCTAAAAAACTAAAAAGATCTGGGAATAAAATGTCACAAGATTTTCTGAAACCTTAATAAATTTTAGCAAAAGTTACAGGAGGATTTAAAAAGGTCGTGTCTGAAGAATTTAAAAAAAAGCTCTATTCACAATTTATGATACTGATGGTATAATATTTAAAAGATTATGAGAAATGTATAACTTCGAGAGATTAATTTTAATAGGAATATGGCTGTATCGTGGTATCAAGCGCGATGATCAAAATATCAACAGGTTAAAGAAATTCCTAGCATTCAAACATTCGTGTTGTTGCATTTTGCTTGACGAGGAATTCTTAAAACACTCATCGTTTCCTTATTTACACACTTCGTTATCATCGAGTCGACCATTTAAATCTCGGAAGCAAAATAGCTGTTCCTTATTATCGATTAATCGCTCGCTAGTTAACTGGCTCGAAGATCTGCGTTTTCCGTTTCGATCGACACCGTCGTAACCGTACCAGTTGCCGAGAATGAAACGAATCCTATTACCCAACTGATCCCGCGATATATACGAGCTAATTAGATTTAAAGCTTCCTATTTCGCACCTCAAATAATCTGTACCGCTACTCGAACATCGCGTCGAGTTTCCTCGGATCAATTTCTGGCCGGAAGTGAGCCTCGATGTTCCCAAGTTGCGCTTGGCCGATCTTCGATCGATATCCCCATTAATTGGCCTATATCGCATACCAGTTTTATCCGAACAACATTATGTGCTGACGTACGAATATCCTCTGGTCGATTAATGCCGCCTCGCGATGTTGTCCCGTGATATTGATAAATGATAATTGTCGTTGGCAACGAGACTCGGCATCGCGTGTAACGCGGAATAATTTAATAATGGCAGATTAGCAACGCGAGCAGACAGGGGATACCGGGCAGGGAAAATCGTGGCGACATTAATATGGTAATCGTTTTACCGGCGCCAATGCTTCCAATAAATAATTCTCTTAACTCGCCTATCCACTGCCTCTGTCGTTTGCTACCGTTACAACCAGGGACGGCCTGATACCTCATGCGATACTGGGTGAAACCATCTTTTGGTACACTAAAACTTTTGTCTCCGAAAAAGTAGGAAATAGTAATCAAACTTTCATATTTTAAAAGTTTCGATTTCTGAATATACAAATTCCTAAATCCTCAAATCCCCAAATTACAAATTTTCTAAATTTCCAAATCCCACAAACCCCGAATTTTTAAATTTAAAAATATCCAAATCTCTAAATTGCAAAAGTCGATATCTCTAAATCCTTAAATTCCTAAAACCCTAAACCCCTAAATCCTCAATTCCTCAAATCACCAAATCATAAATTTTCTAAATCCCAAATTTCACAAGTTCCTAAATTTCCAAATTTATAAATATCCAGATTATAAATCCCTAAATCCCCATATCTCCAAATCTCCAAATCCCCAAATCGCACAAATCCTCCAAATCCTCCTGCACATTTTGCAAGCACTGTATAAACATACACTCAAACAAAGAAATAAACCCTGAACGGTTGCTCCGATCAATCGATAAATCGCTCGGAATGCTATATTTCACTTCTAGTCGTGCCGCGTGTATCATTATCAGGGATCCAGAATTATTTTGTTGGCGTTGTTAAAATTACCGGAGTGGTTGCAGGATGAGCAAACTCGTGATACTTCTTGCAGACGTTCTGGTGATAAGGAGTGATTAAGTGTAACTATTGATACGTGGTAGTGATCGTAAATCTGAGCTTGTTGGTTAATTTGCAACGGAATGAAATACGACGGAGAATAGGGTTTAATTCCTGTATCGTGTATGTGATCCCGTCCTCGAGAGAGGTGTAATTTTGTACTTTCTGTAATAAATACGATCACACTGATAAGCAGACTGCCAGTATTAATGTAATTGGCGGTATACGTGCATAAATATACAAACCGTATACGAATCTCGTGTTACGTGCAAAAAATTAATATATCACGTGTAGCAACAAGTAATTCACTGTCTTTTTAAGAAGTTAAGAATGTAGTTGAAAATGTATTTAAGAGCATACGTTTAAAGTATGTTTACAGCCATTTATCTTTTATTTGTCAACGGAGACTTGTAGCTATGTATTAAGGGCTGATTAACCTTGGTTTAATAATCTGTACATGAAACTTCATTTTATACGATATTAAAAATATAGGAAAGTATAGTGCAAAGAACGAGTTAACGATTAAAAAAGTATGTAAGTCCACGTTTTGCCAGTTTGTCGAATATTCCGAAAGGAAACGCGACGTGTTTCTTTTCAATTACTAAACCTGCACCGTTATCTTATCCAGTATCAACACACATTCTTGGATAACAAATTGAAAATTCTCCAGCGCGATAAAACGGTACTTCGCGTAAAAAGACTATGCAAAAATGGCGACACGCGACGTCAGCTTTCAACGTGTCGATTTCTACAGGTTACCACGCAATTAAATACATCGTGTAATACCACCGTTTCACCGGTATATAATTTGCCCTCTAATGACAGTGATCGGCTAATTAATTGATTGGACGGGAATAATTCACGACTAAATGATCGCGTGTCTCTCGGTAATCATACCGTAAATATCGCGTTGGCGAGCGGCACACGCGCGAATCGATCGAAGAATAGCTCCGCTGGAAAAAGGAAGGTGGGAGATCGTCTTTCAGAGGGCTTTGAAGCGTGCACGATTGAAATACCACTCGATCCTATTGGGAATCGTGCGTCGACGTTCTTGTATTGATTTCAAAGCAACCGACCTGCCCGCTCCGGCTGAATCATCCACCCACGCGAGCTTCTTGCGGTCCGCGATCGCGATCGACGAATATATTGTCCATTCGGTTATTGTCAGCTCGTAGGAAGTCTACAGAATGAGAAGATTAACCCTGTTATACAGGGTCCATCATAATATGTGAACGCCACTTCACCTGCGGATTCAATGTACGCGAATTGTATATAAATAATAATACAAATACGCGAACCACGAGTAACTTCATTTTCCGCACATCTGAACGACGCCATATTGTTCTTATTCACGTCTTCAACTACATAACATTTTTAATTCCTTCCTAATTAATTGCCACATATGCCTATTACATATTATGTTTTTTTAAAAAGATTAATTAAGAGACACGGTATTTAATTTATTTATTTCTACGAAACATTCATAAATAGTAATATACTGATCATATAAATGTTTAATCTGCCTGACATTTTCGAATTATAGAAGTATCTGTCTTCTGATAATTTCGATAAATAATTCATTCAATTGTTTATAAACAATGTATGATATCTCATGTATAACCCTGAAACTGGAGATGCTATTATAGATTACCGATATTATCGACTTTATTGATATGTAATGATATACTCGTATCAAGTACAACTGATACTTGAAGTAGAATGTAACATCATTTTTAATGCAGTTTTGAGTCTATTTTTATTTGAACTTCGAATTCAACCTAACCGAATTGATATAATACAAAGATGTAATTAGATGAAGACTGTCTTGTGTATGCTAAACTTACGTGCAAATATTATGGTACACACCGTACATTGATTATGTAAATTTTGCGGAAATGATAATATCGATTATCTCAATCGACGATGACTGTCGATAACACATGCAATGACAGTGATCCTAATGAATCTATTAAGATACGAGCACCTCAAAGATCGAGCTGATACTCGAACAATTTAATGTAATTATAGGTGATCATTGGCAAGTTCTAATTAATTATCTAATTGATTGTTACGGAACTTTGACATAATGACGTTTGAAATACTGAAACGAAGAAGGAATTGAAAATAAAGATCTATTGTAAATAATTCTTTTAAATATCGTCTTATATTTATCCGCAACAGCTATCGTTCGCTTGCCCATCGGTACAGGAAGAAGCCCACGTTTATTTCGTAAACGCGAGGAGATATTGCCGAATGGACGCCTTCTGCCATTATCGTCGGGACGCATCGCGGCGATCGAGCCTGCAATTTAAAACAATTTTCAAATAATATATTACGAATCGTAGTTGAGAATATAAAGGAGGGTTGGGTCTTGACTACGTGCTCCCTTTGTTCCTGCCTTCCGGTGATTTAGTGTGTCGTGGGTGGATTGTGCCTCTGGCGCAATATCCTCTTAAAGGACTCTCGGAAGAAGGATTCTCCTGTTACAAAACGATCCTCAAATGGATGGCACTGAAAATGTATTAAAACATTTATATTTTCCTTCCAAATCTTTTGTTACAGTAATCGTTTTATCCTACTATTAATGTAAAGTGTAAGTTTACTAGAGTTCGCTTAATACACGTTAGAGACGCCCATCACACATGCGCATTCTACTCTATCCAGCAAGTTGTATTTATCTTAGTCTGACACTCAACACATCTCATCTAACCAACGATATAGACAATCTTTGAAGAAAGTGTTAGAAAGTTGAACTTTTTTGATCATCACCCGTATATCAACATCAAAAATGACAATATGGTACGATCTACTTCAAAATTTGCTTTAACACGTTGACTGTCACAGTGGAAGCTTACGTACTTGCTCACATTGTAATGCAGATTTTTAAGAACAAAGATATTTAATCTTTCAATTTCATCCCCTAATCTGTCAGCATTGTCTCAATATTAAGAACACCTTAAACGTTTCGTTCGTTGTTCTCGTAAATAATTAATTTAACTGAAGCAGCAAAATGTGGGTACAATGAAATTTTCAAAATGGATTCGCGACACAGCATTTGATGGTTATTCGAGGGTTAACGTTCCAGAGTGATCTCACGTGGTCCCCGCTGGTGCAAGATGTGGTAAGCGTACGCAAGATTAACGCGCGCGCGACTCATACACGAAACGGCGAGGCGACTAACCAAATATTTGTACACGTCAATCATAACAGACGGCAAAGCGTTCGTTGTCTAAACAGGCCGCAGGGGCCCCGTGCATTGCGAGCCACTCGGTAGCGTTCACCATGGATGGAGCACCTTTCATTGCTTCTTGCTCTATCTCTAACAAGACCCTCGATAGTTACCGTTTGTCATGCGCTTCAAGTCCTGTGTTTGCTTCTACCACGAGAGAAAATCATAGACCACGGATCTCTCTCCGATTTTCGTCCTCGGGATACTACTGCACTCAAATTGCTGCGTACGTACTCGAGCTACGTAACCACAAGTAGCTGCAATTCTTTGGCAAGAGATGCAATTTTGTTGTCTCGTTTACGTTCGCTTGCGTGCTTGCGGTCTGATGTTTATTACTTGCTTAGTTCTTTGGTAATTGGCACCTTTCTGCGATTTAATTCTTGCGACCAAGGTTATCGGTAGGCTTCTTGATTTTGAGGGAAGTTTGAAAGCTTAGCGTTCCGTATCTATAAATTGTGGAAATGAATTTCTAAATGAATTTTCAGCCTCAGAAGTTTACCAATTTCTAAATTTAAAAAATTGAAAAGTTTTTCAATTTGAAGATTTATTTAAGTAGATCCGTAGATTTATGTAAGTAGATCCAAAGAGTTTTATATTCGCGTTGTTTTCAAATCTAAAACATGCACATGTGCCAACATCATTCAAGATGTTAATGTATGCACGTATAACCGGAGAAAGTTTGCCTCCGTTGACATTACTACGAATTTACACGATTAATCGCCGGTTCTTTTCTCCAAACCCGGATTCAATACACGACAGGTAAAACCCATAGATCGAAACTTGACTACGGTTCGTCGCGTAATCTGTCGTCGATGATCTCGACGAAAGGTTAATAAGAAGTTCTGCCACTGGCATTTCAATCACTGGATTAGGATACTATTTCTGTTCTGTCCTGTTATATGGTTACAGCAAATAAACGTGTAATTGCTGGGAAGCAGTTCGTATGATCGTCGAACTTTAATCGGCTGTTCAAATCACGTTGTTGTGCGGCTGTCTCGCGATCATAAATCGTTGTGTAACGATATTTTAACACTTTGACAACCGGTATCACATGTTCGCGAATTTTTACGTTATTAACATTTACTCTATTTGTAGATGTTGTGTCGTGTATCAATTATAGATCGAAAACTGGTAATTGTGCAGGTTACGGGGGGAAAAATTCTCAAACGTAATCCGATTAGCAGCGAAACCGGCGCTAGACGTATATCCACTTTTAAATCGCATGCACGTTCGATATATATAAAACTGATGATTGGAAAATTTATTGGCATACGGAGTTTCATATACATTTTGATAAATAATAATATTACAAATTCAAAATGAAAATATAAGGACTGTTATTTTAACGAGATTCCGGTATTAAGATATTTAGGTAGTTGCTAAATTTCAAATTCTCTGCAATTTTTCAGGATGTTAGAAACGTCTATGAAGTTGAAAAAGTAAGCAGTATAAATGCAAATTTTATCCCATTTTGAACTGTAATCTTTTTTTTGTCAGTGTTAGATACCGAATCGCATTATCGTACAGTTAACATTTGTTAACATTATCTACAGTAAATATAGGGGATTCAGATGATGTAGTTCCAGAAGATAGGAGATAATCTTGTTTCAGATAATGTTTGGGAGAATCAGTAGCACCTCAAATCCCCGTCCGTACAGTCTACCTTTATTATCATTTTTAATAAAATTTTACTACAAACCACCCCCATTTTGTTGGAAGGAAATTAAAAAATGTGTCAGAGAGGAACATCATCATAATGCGGATAATGCTATATTTTAATCTGTAATAAATATGAACTAGAATAAAGTTTTGTGTAAGTCTGAAAAGGCGTTACCTGTGGTGCTATGAATAGGAGGGTGAATAGATGATATTCGACGCGAGGAGATATGAAATGAAGAGTTATGGTTAGAGATAGAGTAGGAAGGAAGGTAAATAATTTTCCACTCGGATAATAAATCACGATTCAAGATGGTCGCGGCGATAGGAGAGCAGAGAATCAACAATGGTCTGTATTATGGCGGCGCCGTGTCCTGGTAGCGAGGCCAATTAGACGCGCCACGATTTTCTCACGTTCCGACGACGACGTCCCGTGGCCGACAGCGGGAAACAGGGACAACTAGGATTGCGTAAAAATTTTTATGCACATTTCGAAAGAGTCTGACGTCGCGGCAGCGTCGTAGACGCCGCTCTGCGATATTCAAATCGAGCATATTACGATAGCGATAGAGACGGGCATCGAGAACCGTCGTCCACTTATTTCCCATATAACGGTGCACCGTTTCAACGCGAGAGGCTCGTGGAGACCTATAAATTATTGCCGCTCCGTCTCTATCCAATCGCGGCCTCGCTGGTCGGCGTTAAAAAAAAAAAATCGCGACCAATGGTGGCAGAGAATGTCCGGAGCTCGTAACCACCGCCTCCGGTTCAACGACGGCGGCGCAGTAAAATCGGGAAATATTACCGTAATAGCTTCGCGTTATTTTCCCGATCGTACACGCCGTCGTATCATATTGTATGATAATCGCGACCGATATCCCGGTGATCCGTCATCCGGAATTCCTTTCGGTGACCTGGAAATTCGTTGTTCTGGCGTGTGCGCCTCCGGAATGGATGCCAAGGAGATGCCGGAGAGCAAAAATTGTAGGCGGGTAGCCATTTAAACGTTTGATACTTGACTTGGCTAACTCGATTGGTCAGCTCGGTCATCCAGTAAACGTACGGGATCTACTGCGACTGGAGGTGCTGCAATCGATTATCGATACACTCCCGATCGATCTCTGATATTCACCGATACGTTGATGCTATCGTTCAGCTTTGGTTAAGATATTTGTTTCATCTAGTAACATCTACCAAGATAGAATGTAATGCCTATGTTCAGTATTACAATTTGGCTAGTTTTTCTTAAGCTTCATACTTGACCTAACCCAATCACGCACGTAATTACTCTTACTTAAACTTTAAACACAATTCAACCTAGTTTCAGACAGCAATAATTAAAGAGTGACAAAATACTATGCCTGACCTAAGTTAGCTTAGATTTTATCATCTATATCCATTAGGTTAAGTTGTGCTATCCAATTAACCTAAGTTAGGTTAAATTATTAAATTAAGTCAAGTCAAGGTCAAATTACATCAGGTTTGGTTACGCCAGATCAAGGTTGTGTCGAGTCAATTGGGTCCGATTAGGCTAGGTCACGTTAAGTCCGAGTAAACTAGGTCATGTTAGGTTAGGTCAAATTAGACCAGTAAGGTTAGATCAGATTGGATTATTAGAATAAATGCGTTTATATTGCGTAAATCCTGTTATATGAACGATAATATACGTACATGATACATGTTTATTTATTTCTAATTAAGTAGGTAATCAGTTACTATAAAATAACGGCGCTACTAATTCAACGTACAGGTGACAGATCTCCTGAAAGTACACAAGCGTACATTCATGTAATGAATGACATCCACAAATCATATAGTACTCGCTGCAGCATGGAGAATCCATCTTTACGCAGATTTTCGATGTTTGTGTTCCAGACTCTTGTTTCTGTTTCCTTCTATAAGAGTTGGTAGTCTGAAGAGTTTGGTTAGCATTCAGGAAGTCTTGTATAATTAGACGGAAACGTCTAACCCTGCACGGTACTCTGAATTGTCGCGGACGCGGCCGTAAATGACTGGGCTATTCTTAGATGGTACGCCGACGGGGTTAATTCGTGATATTCCTTTCGAACTTGTACTCTAATGATTCGCATGATTCTAATGCGTTCTTGGTGTTATATAGCCGTGCGAGTGTAGGTACTCGTGTTTTTAATTATCACGTCGTGTCTAATCATGTCGGGTTCAATACTATTGAACACGTGTAGGTATCATCAAGACGAGTTAAATCGTTTCGGATTCAATCACGTCGTATTGAATCAGATGGAATTACGTTACGGCAAGTACATTTACATTCAGTCGATTTGTCGTAAATTTAATCGCGTTAAGTTGATGTTGGATCGCGTTGAATTAGATCGCGCTTGAATTGTACCAAGTTGAATCGCGTCGAGTTCGATTGCGTCGAATTCGATCATATTGAATTTGGTCGCGACGATTCGAACTATTGTGAATTGAATCGTGTCGAATTAGATTGCATCGAATTAAATAGTGACAAATTTGATGGAACCGAATTCGATCGCGTCGAATTTGATCGAGTCGAATTTAATCGCGTTCAAGTGAATCATATTGAACTGGATCGAACCGAATTAGATCGCGTCAAATTTGATTACATCGAAGTAGATCGCTTCGAATTTGACAGCGCGATTCGAATTGTAGTTGAATCGCATCGAATCGGATCGTGACAAATTTTATCGCGTCAAATTAGATCGTGTCGATACGAATCGTAACGGGTTGAATGGCGTCGAATTTCATCGCGTCAAATTCTGTCGTCTCGAATTCGATCGCGTCGAACCGAACGCAACCGCGCCAAACAGAATCACGTCAAATTGAAGCGCGTCGAATCGCACAGAATAGAATCACGTGAACCTAACATCATGGTCTATTCGCGCCATATGTCGCCATATCAGTTTATCCACGTTACAATCCATCAAATTACTCCAAGAGATTGCTCCAGGCCCATGGTTTGCATCTCGAATTCAATTGCTCCGTTATCACGCACTCGTGTTACCGATGTGTCCAGTTACGTTAACTCAGCACGTCATTGAACGTGCTCGAAAGCAACGACCCGTGATCACGGATCACGAGATCTTCTTGCATCGACATTTCGCACTAAACGACACACCCTGGTGGGTGCACCCGAAACAGCCATCAGGAGCGCATAAACTTGCGTCGCGCTGAAGATAATCCGGCGAGTATATACGTCGTCGATCCTGATTTTGGACCTAAGCCTCCGGAATACAAAGAGACACGAACAGGGGATCTCCGTGTGTGCGAGCACGGAACAGACATAAACAAGCACGGCGATAAACCACGTTCTCCCGATAGGAGTATTGCCTCTTTGAATGTTATCGGTTCACCCTGCGCGAGGGTACGTTTATCGAACGGGACCGCGTTCTCCTTCGCACCGGATGTTGGCTTCGACAACCATTTCAGAGGCTTGATTTTGAAATATTAGGCTGTCGCGTATCGAACGACGAATTTCGAAACTTTGAAAGTTGAACTAGGAAACGGTCAGACATCCTTTCGATTCTTACTTTCCCCTTTCGGTTCTTACTTTTATCATCTTAATGACAAAGCTTGTATTTAAACATCTATTTAATAAACGTTGAATTGTTAAAATTATACGAGGTAATAAAACTACAGTTGCGTAAAAAGAAGACGAAGTCATAAGAATCTGAATCCGTGGGTAGCATCGATTTAAGTGAATACAAATTGAATAGAATTCTTTTGAAAAATACATATTACGTGTAGGAAGATACATGCACATAGTGTGTGTAGGGTAATAAAACATTGTTTCTATCTACAAGAAAGACATTGTTTCCTTTTCAAACAAAGTGCATTACTATTACTACAATGTTGCATTCAAGCTAAATACACTAATAGCAGTTTTCAAATGAATAACTTGGTGATCAAAGGTTATGTTCCTATGTTTCATTTTTGTATATTAACAAAATAAGGTAAAGAAATTCTAGTTACATTTGTAAGTGACAATAAGCATCGTTGAATGTACAGTCAATCAATACAAAAGCTTTGTTAGCAGAACAGCATGGCGACTTTATGGCGAAGGTTCATCGAAGATTTTCGGTCTCGAATCAAGGCTAATTTGAAAGTACGTGCTCGATAAATCCCCTACCGAAAATCTCGAGTCTCGTAAGCAAAAACTGCTGGTTGTATTCAGCCTCGGGTACCGTGACTTATGGCTGATAGGTCCGTATTTTTTTTGCTCTAAGAGAAACGCTCCAGTATATGCAGGAACGAGTTTGCAATCGGTGAGCCATACTTCACAAGCCTTTTACGTTCTTCGCATGGTTTGCCCCAGGAAGTCTTTATACCCATCTGATTAATATGTGGTAATCGACAGAATTATTGTAATCACCGTGTACTGAAAGTTGGCAGATATCAAATCTCACAGTGTCCAAACTTTTAAGACTGTAAAATTTCACATGTACAAATTTCAAAATTAACAATTTCTACATTGCTGTATTCTTAAATTTCTAGATTTGCAGATGTAGAACTTACCTACAAGTTTTAAGCTATCCATATCATCAAATTTTCAATATCACAAGTTCGAAAATATGGAAGTTGTACAATTAAAAAATTGAAAAGATTTAAACTTCATGTGATTATGAATTCATGAACTTCCAAGTGTCTAAAATTTCTGAGTGTACAACTCTC